>CM046959.1:55392902-60392902 GCA_025698475.1 Gossypium anomalum
ACCATCGATATTTTAGATAAATTCAACGAGTAAAAATCTTGATATGAGAAGATATGAATAAGAAATGAGTTATTACACGTATCTGTCTGAAATATAAAAAAATGATGATACATGACAAATGATATATGTAAACATGAGATGATGATATTTCTACATGGACTTTATTTGATGAACATATGTTCATTCTTGATTATAGGCTTGTACACCTTGAGTGTACTAATCGTGACTTGATATTTCGAGTAATATGAGTAAAGTTCTGATATGAATGATCTAAACTCGAAATGAATTATTATGAAATTATACTTGTAATAATGAGATGAATTATGCATGTTGAATGAATACATGATGTGGAAAGCATATGTGCTTGGAAACTTGATAGTTGTTGAGCCCATACATGTTTTGATGTTATTATGGAATATATAACTAACAAGGGCAATGAGGATGTGTGTAGGGCTTGAGGTCAAATTGATTGAATATGCCTTACATAGTTAGTTCAAAATAGAATGAATGGCAAGTTAAGTACTATGTTATATGAACTTACTAAGCATTTTATGCTTACTTAGTTTTACTTCCCTGTTTTATAGTAAATCGGAAGCTCGTTGGATTGGAAGCTTGGCGGAGATCACTCACACTATCCATCGGCCCATGTCAGTACAATATGGTAAAGCAATTATGGCTATAATGGCATGTATAGGTTAATTGGTCATATTGGCATGTAAATGATTATTGTAATTTAGCCACTGGAATGGCTAGTGATGATTGTGTTTTGGTACATGTATATATATGTATTTAAGTTTACTTTATGGAGATAACATAAGTGTTTATTATTGATTGATTAAGAAAGGTAAGATTTAAGTATGAATGCATGTAACAATATATCATGTTAGATGTTATAAATTGCCTGAATTCAATGCTTGGGCTAGTTGGTATTTGGATGTAAGTTTGGTGCAAGAATTTGGTGTGATTTTTGGGTGAGAAATGAAGCTAGGAATGGCTTTATTTTGTCCACACGAGCAGACAGACGGGCGTGTGTCTAGACCGTGTGTGACACATGGCCTGGTACATGGGCGTGTGGTTAGGCCGTGTTTCCCCTGCACCTTAAATTCGAAAAAATAGAATGCTCAGAATTGAGCACACGGGCAGATATACGGGCGTATGTCTAGACCGTGTGTGACACACGGCCTAGTACATAGGTGTGTGGAATGGTCATGTGTACAAGTCAGAGAGTTACACGGGGTCAAACACGGCCTGCAGCACGGGCGTGTCCCTCGAACCACACGGGGGTGTGAGCCCTGTAACTTGGAAGATTTTTGAAAAGTCACAAAAAATTTTTAGAGTTCCCGTTTAAGTCCTGATTCGATTCTAAAGCTTATATTTGCCCTCGAGGGTCCATTTAACGGACGTTACGAATAATCTTGATTAATGAATAGTAAATGTTGAAATTATCTGAAAAGGTTCTGACAGTTTCGATAATGCTTCGTAACCCTGTTCCAACAATGGATACGGGTTAGGGGTGTTACAATAATGTTGGAGCTAATCGAAGCGGGACCAAAGAAACAGTTGTTAGATCAGAAGTTATAGAGCTTGCTCGAGTGTATGCCATACGAGCTAGGGAGGAAGCTACTGCAGCCAATGTTATTGATAGTACATTCTATTTCTTTGATATTACTATGTATGCACTGATTGACCCTGGGTCAACTCATTCATATATTTTCACTACATTAGTAATGGATAAGAATTTACCTATTAAGTCAATTGTGTTTGATGTCTGAGTTACAAATCCTCTACGTTTAAGTGTTATAGCTAACTTAATATGTTGAAAGTGTCTATTGAGAATATAGGGTTGTGACTTTCCTACTGATTTGATGTTATTAACATTTCACAAATTTGATATCATTATGGGAATGGACTGGTTATTGTTACACGATGCTATGGTGAACTGTAGATTGAAACGAATTGATCTAAGATGTCAGACCGGTGAAATGATTATAGTTGAGTCTGATAGATTAGACAGCACTGCTAGAATTATTCCAGCAATCTTTGCTCAAAAATTGATTCGAAATGGCTATAAAGCATTTCTGGCATATATACTTGATACTTGAGAATCAGGATCGAAGATTGGTTAGGTACAGATTGTTAATGAGTTTATTGATGTGTTTCTTAAAGAGTTACCGAGATTACTGCCTGAGCGAGAAGTTTAGTTTGTGATTAGTTTTATGCTTGGGACTACTCTGATATCTATTGCACTGTATCAAATGGCACCAACTAAGTTGAAAGAACTTAAAGCACACTTGCAGGTATTGTCAGACAGAGGTTTTATTCAGCCGAGTATATCTCCCTTGGGTGTACCAACATTGTTTGTGAAAAAGAAAGACGGGTCAATGAGACTGTGTATCAATTATCGATAATTGAATAAAGTCATGATAAAAAATAAATATCTTTTACCCCGTATTGATGAATTGTTTGACCAGTTGAAAGACGCAACAGTGTTTTTGAAAGTAGACCTTAAATCTGGTTATTATCAATTGCGAGTTAAGGATATTGATGTGCCAAAAATTACTTTTCAAACTCGTTACGACCATTATGAATTTTTGGTAATGTTTTTTGAATTAACTAATGTTCCTACTACTTTTAGGATTTGATGAATCAAGTTTTTTAGCCTCACCTAGATAGATTCATGGATGTGTTTATTGATGATATATTGATTTATTCTAAAATAGGATTCGAGCATGCTCAGCATTTGAGAATTGTGTTGTAGCCTTTGCGTAAGAAACAATTGTACACAAAATTTACTAAATGTGAGTTCTGGCTTAGAGAGGTTGGTTTTCTTGGTCATGTGATTTTGACGAACGAAATTCGTGTTGACCCGATCAAGATCTCTACTATTATTAATTGGAATGCTCTAAAAAATGTCTCTAAGGTGTGTAGTTTTCTGGGCTTAGCTAGCTATTACAGACGATTCGTTAAGAAGTTTTTGATAATTTCTTTTCCGGTTACGAAGTTGCTTCCAAAAAATGTTGAATTTCTTTGGTTGGATAGATGTCAGCAGAGTTTTAATCAGCTTAAATTTTTATTGACAGAAGCTCTTGTATTGACTCAGCCTGAATTTGGGAAAGAATATGTTGTTTATAGTGATGTGTTGCTCAGTGGGTTAGGTTGTGTATTAATCCAAGATAGAAAGGTTATATCCTATGTTTCTCAATAGTTAAAACCACACGGGAGAGATTACCCAACCCACGATTTAGAATTAGCCGCGATTGTTTTTGCATTGAAGATTTGATGACATTACTTGTACGATGAGAAATGCCATGTATATATCAATATAAAAGCTTGAAACATTTAATAATTCAAAAAGAAATGAATCTGAGACAATGACAGTGACTCGAGTTATTGAAATATTATGATTTGATAATTGATTATCACCCAGGAAAAGCTAACATTGCTACTGACACGTTAATTTCGAAATCATTGTTTGCCTTGAGAGCATTGAATGTTTAGTTGAATTTGAATCGTGATGGTTCTGTTTTAGTTGAACTGAAAGCTAGGCCATTATTTATTTAGAGAATTCGAGAGTTGTAAAATGATGACCCGAAATTGATAGCTAAATGAGAATAGATTTGGAATGATCAGTATGCAAGGTTTAGTGTTGGTGTCGATGGTATGTTGAACTTTCACAGTATATTATGTGTTTTGAATGATCAGTCCTAACCTTATGGATTATCTGAAATCAAATCAGAAACTAAGGAGTGAGCTAACAAGCTCAGTGTGAGCCATAACTTCTATAAATAGTAATAGACAGTAAATATAAAACTCAAGTCAGTGAATATATAGAATATTAAAAATAGTACATAATTCACAGTTTATGCCATGAATAAACATGTCAGTGCAAAATTTTCAGAAAAGTTTCTACTCAACTCCGTTACACACCATAATAAGAGGTGGACAAGCCACCAGTATTGCAGACAAGTTGCTAGTATTGTGGACAAGCCACCAGTATTTCAGATATACTACTAGTATTGCAAACAAGCCACCAGAATTGCAAACAAGCTGCCAGTACTTCCGCTTTACATAATTGTCCCAACCCTAATGTAATATGACATGCTTTAACAATAACAGACATAATACAGTATGCATGATTAAAAACATGTGATCAACGGTAGAAACAGGAGGCATGATTAAAACATGAGATCAATGGCAGAAACAGTAGACATGAATTGTCATTCAATTAATATTTCAGTTTTAGTAATCATGATTTTATCATGTAATCAATTTTTTAATAGAAATTGTGGCATGTCTTAAATATACAATCTTAAGTATCAGTTTCAGTGAACATGGTTTATAATGCTAATAGTATCAATAATAGAATAGTGGCATGCTTAAATATCACAAAATATACGAACATTCCTAAATCATATACTAACATTTTTTGCAACACGAATTTCTTAGATCAGATATACTTACTTGTAGCCAATCCTTTATAAAGGATTTATTTTTCACCAAGATCACTTATGCAAACAATTAGTCATAAGTCTAACCAAAGTTTTAAATGAAAATTATTATTAAATATACTCTTAATTTATTTATGAATAGATCATCCACAACCCTTTAATGGTTAGAACCCACACCTAGAATAAAGGTCCCACGGTACTAGATCTAATCCTCCACTCTTCAACGTTACAAATCTAATTAGATATTATCTTGATCTAATTACAGAGTGATGGTACATACATCAAAAACACATATGTGTCAGTTTCGACTTAACAGTCCAATAAGGTCCTATTATGAAATTGAATGAAATCAACTTACTATATCACCCTTTCAACGGAGATCTAATAATCTTTTTGTTCTAATGCAAGTTGGAGTGATCCGAATTGAGACCTTGAATGAAAACACAATATTCATGAGTTGAACATATAATATTTGGCCCTAATAATTAAAGAGAAAGAATTGAGATTCAATTGGGCAATTCATCACTTTCATTTTACCATTTAGATCAAAAACTACGATTCAACAAAAATCTTGAGTAGGGGGAGGAATAATGGCTATAGAGAAGCAAAAATGAAGATAAGTTGAGTATGAAGAGTAAATAAAATATATATATCCACTTGAAAAATGGACAAAGAATAAAATAGATTCATTTAGAATCAAAGGAAAAGAAGAGAGGAGAAGAGAGGAAGAAAACGGGTGGCAACAGTGGCGAAGTAGAGGTGATGGAGGTCCGGTGATGGATCAGTGGAGGCACAAGAGGGGGAAAAGGGAAAGGCAGTGGTGCAAGTGTGGTTATGTAGTGGTGGACGACGACAAAATGAAATAAAAGTGGTGACACGAAAAGGTAGAGAAGAGAAAATAGGAGAGAAAATATGGAGAAGCAAAATGAAAAAAAATAAAGACTCTTTGGTGGTAAGGGTAGGACAAACAAGTCAAATGGGAGGAAAAGGGAAAGGAGGGAAACAAGGGGGAGAAAGGAAAGTAGGGGAACATTAGGAGTAAAAAGGGGAGTAAGTATGGAAGGAAGGAGGACTCATGAGTACATGGCAAGTAGTTTGGGCTACAATGAGGTTTGACTAAGGGGTGTGCTAGAATTAAAATAAAATGTAGGAGAAGGGACTTGAGCTTGGGTCCTAAGGGTAAATATACTTGTTCTTAACTACTAGGCTAGCACTCAATCTTGTTCATAAACTAACAATAACTAAACAACATTAGGGCATGAAAGGGCGACACTGTGATGATGGTTATCATCTTGTCCTTCAAGACGACACTATGACTACGATATATAGGTCATTCAAGGTGAAACCATGTAAACAGTATGTAGGTTATGAGCGGTGACATCATGGAAATGTTATATAGTTCCTTCGAGGAGACACCATGTAAGCGGTATATAGGTCCTACAATACGACACCTCTAAAGGGGTTTACTGATTCTTTGGAATATAAAATCCATTTTTAGACATGACATGATCCAATGGTGAACAGGTAAACTTTATGGCGAACTAGAGTTCGACAAGATAGTAAACATGGAAGCCTATCATGGCATAAAAAGGGAAGTCACTGTATGACTCACGCGGCGAGTAGTCTGACATGATGAACATGGCATGTCTGAAAACACTGGAAAGTATGTCAATAAGAAGATCCGCCAACAACATGAAAGTAAAAGGAATCAGTAAAAGCATTTTTAATGCGGTATATGTGAAAGGAAGGGGTATTTTCTTCAATGTATTTAAGTTTCTGCCATCATGAGTCTGCTAGTGATAAATTTAATAGATAAGGTAGATTTTAATATTAAGAATCTGTGGTAAAAGACTACCAGAAATCGGGAAAGATCGCCAATGATCCTTTTAAGAAGGGAATTTGCCAAGGACTATCTGTTGGATCTATTGCCTTAAGTGTAGTATTTTCCTCTAAGTACACTTATAATTTTTTTGAACTGATTGGTTAATAAAATTATTCATGAATTAAATTAATATACTTTGTATTATTTTCCTCACATGGTTTTTGCATGTAAAGCAAAATGGAAGCAAATGTTTCTCATTGGTTGTCTAATGTTTAACTAATATTAAGCGATATTACGTAGTCGGATCGTAATACTTAAAGATTTATTATATTAGTAAATGAACCTAAACATGTCCTTAGTCTAATTGGAAATGAGCAAACTAATTGAAAGACTAATATGTCATCTATCATGTCCAATTGGAAGATGCTTTGTCTTGGACATCGGAGCGGATGACTCCCAGAAGATAGAGACATAAATGTGATTAGTTGGACTAAAAGTACATCAGACAGGACCCAAGCATAATAGATCCTAAATTTGTTTATGGATTTATTCACTTTTTATGCTTATAGTGTGGCATACCTAAATCCTGAGTGGATAAGTAACTATGTATGCGTAACTCGTACACTTTGATGTAAGTAAAAGCCTGAGTTCAAATAGATAAGGAGCCAAAAGCTAGTGCATTGGTTTTATAACTTCTGTAGTATGTAGTGTCATTAACAATAGTGGGATGCATAGCCCAAAACATGGGTAAATGATATCATCTCATTGGCATTATATAGTTGATGAAAAGAAAACATGGACATGAGTCATCTATCTTTGTGATGGATGACTTGATCACTATTTGATAGTGATTGACTTTTCATGAAGGAAGGTGTAATGGTTACCATGAGATAAAATAGGATCATATTGGGAGAACGGTTGTCATCCCAAATAGATCAATGATATCTTATAAGGGTAACACACTTATGACAAGGTCATTGGATGAGCACTGAGTAGTTGTTTTCATAATAGCATGTCATTGGGGAGGGCTTGGTCATGATACTATAATGGAATGACTTCGTGACTAAATGAGTTTATAATTAATAGGCGAAAACCAAAAACTTAATTATAACTCATTTGAGTCTCAACTACATAAGTCTAATCGATCCCTCTGCTGGCTCATTGAAACCAAAAATAAATTGCATATTTGAATAGAAATGAACAGAATGAATAGGAAAATAGAAATGATAAACATTCAGGAATGATTATGGTTTTCTTTGAAATGTAGAAATGGAATCATTTGGAAATGAATGTAGGTTTCCACAAATGGAAATGAAAATGAAAATGATCCATTTGAAATCCTATATGGATTACATAAAAAATGATCGGAAGAATAAGTTTATATTTTTGGACTGTTTTGAAGCTCGAAAATGAAAATAAATTAGTCGGTCATAGTGAACATGTCGAGTTGTGAACTGTTGAACATATTTTCTCAAAATTTTACCAATGGCAAAATCATCAAAATTGTACCAGGGGTAAATTCGTCAAAATTTTGCTAGGAGAAAAATAGGGATAAGAAAATTGTTTTATATATAAATATTAAATTTTATTTTGGGAAAATAGAAAAACTAAATCAGGTTGGATCACATTACAAAGTACCAGGTCAAAAAGGCCCAAGAAGTACTCGTAATTGGACCCAACGTGAGAGAAGCCCAAACACCCCTCATAAACATGAAGGGGTGGCAACCCTAGTAGAAATACTAGGGTGTGTCATCCACTCTAGTCCTATTTTAAGCTGGATGTTGTGTTTCTATTCGAAATAAATCACTACAACTCAACAAGGGTTCTATCTTCTCTTCTTATAAATAGATAGCACTGGTAAAGCTATGAACACAACTTTGAGAGATTATTTTTCTGTCGAAAAATAGAAAGAATATATTCTCAACTATTATATTACATATACTTTTTCAGAATAACAATTCTACCAGCTTCTATTAAGAAGAGAGAATTTTTGTTTTCACCCGAAAATGAGAGAAATTTTTCTAGTTTTGTTTTTTGATTCAATTGGTTCGAGCCCACACTCAAAGTTTTTTGTGGTATGAGAATAGCGGAGAATATTGTTTGGTTGAAAGCTAGAAACAAGGAATGTCCGCTAAGCCAAAAACACAAGTACGAATTCGATTAAGGTTTATTGTTATAAATATCACAAACTAGGTCGATTTTCAAAATTTTAATTTTTCGCTGTGCAAGAAAACTATTTTCAAATCATGATTTGTCTAGCACTATCTTGGGTGGGAAGTCTACCAGGGAGAATCTAAGAAAGAGGTAGTCTGCCGGGAACCATCTGTTGATGGGAGTTCCTGGTAGTTGGTCTGAAGTGGGAAAAGTCCTATAGGGCTATCTTATATGTACAAGTCTGCAAAAGAAAGGGTGTTTAATCATCAGTCGAATCACATATTTAGGGTCGCGAATGAGGGTATCACTAAATGGATTTCCTTAAAATGAGAGTTCTATACAATAGGCTAAGTCCTAAAAAGGTAATTGTCGGGGTAATGCAATAAGTACATATTAAGTCTGTATGGAATGAAGAGGTTAAGGTAAAAATCCCCAATTGTGGTGAGATACATACTAATCCGCCAATAGCAGTTACCGATCTATAAAATCGTGTATATATTCATATTCCATGAGTCAAACTAGGAAAGGTAAATTAGGAATCTAAGATGAAGCCAGACAAGGTCAAGTCCCAAAAGGAATTGTTATTAGAATAGCACGCCTATGTCTAAATCAGGGGATGTGTCCACCATTAGTTTGCTCAGAGAATGCAATACATCGACTACGTTAGAAAATCGATGGAACCTCCTAAGATACTCAGGGAGTTTGAAATTTTGCAATTTTATTTTTATTCCTAAAAATATATAGAGCCTTTTATGAGTACTGTTGTACAGAATCTCATTAAATTCACTTGAACTTATATAAGTTTTTACCTTGAATTCAGGGTCAAGGATTGAAGTAGAGGGACCAAGCTAGACACTGCCAGGTTCGCATGAATGGTGTAATGCCTCAAACCTAATCCAATGAAACAAAACCAAATCTAAGGTGTTACCACTAAAATACAATGCACTTAAACCTATTTATTCAAGTTGCAAACGATTGCAACTGCTAAATTTCAAATTTCTTAATAAAATACATACTTGTAAGCAATGAAAAAATTCAAATGGTATACATAGGGAATTTAATTACAATTAGGACTAAAGTAATGCCCTAGTCTACATTGTTATCCATGTAGAAATTTCTATAATTATCAGCTCAGACTCAATCTCACCATCAAGCTCGCTCTGTATGCATAATAGCCCAATATGACACTCCTTTGCCACAGTCCTAATGTCATCCCTCCAGGCTAAGACCCTAGAAAAACCCCACTTGAAACATAACACTCAGAAGTAAGTTCGAAAGAACTTAGTGAGTCAAACACTTATTCACCTAAATCATACTTGCGCACCACATTTAGTGTTTCAATTATCATCTCTTCACCTATATTATTCATTTTTCCTTTGACGATTACTTCCTCAATTGCCTTTCTTATACTCACGTTCATTTCCATACCTTACCCTAAAGCCTTTTTCCATCTCTTCAATGTCTTTGAAACCTTACCTACATTCTTCAATCACTAAGCCATTACTCCATTGAGTTTCAAAAAGAGACCCATAAATAGATGATCAGTATTTCCTTTAGAGCGAACCATGTTTACATTTTTTTCCAAAATATATTTTCACTACTTCACTATATTTATTTAATTCCCTATCTCTATACAAGTCTTAATCATATTAAATACCTTACTATTATACCTATGGATACGTCTCATACTTACAAGCCTTACTATTATACCTATGGACACGTCTTGTACTTACTAGTCTTACTATTAGCATTTAGGGACAATGTTGGATATGCCAATTGTGTAGCATAGAGTCCACTATAAGAGCGTCCTTCATGGTTTATCATTGGAAGCCCTTCAAAATTACGCCACGAGAGTAGCCCATCTGTGTGTGCCTTAGAAACCTTCCTTGTAGAATTTGCCATAGAGATTGTTTCTTTACAATCAGCCACAAAGGTGTTTCCTTCATATATTGCTACTAAAACTTTCATTTCAGAGATTGCCTTTCATACCGTTTCTTCAAATTTTGCCAAAAATTCCATTTTTCAGAGTTCGTCATACATTCTATTTCTTTCATTCAAGGTCTATCATAGAGGCGTTCCCTTTAGATGGTTTCCACAAGGGCCAATCTTTTAGAAAATGCCACGAAGGCTTCCATTTCAAATATGCCACAAATGTTTTCATTTCAGATAAGCCACAAATGCTTTCATTTTCTAGTTGTTCATGATAGGCATTCGCCTAGACTCACGTTTCTTGAGGTTTGCCCCTTATCATCTTAGGTTACGCAGAAAACCCCATTAAGTAATAATATTCATTTAAATGATCCTATAAGATGCCATAACCCATCAATTATGGTCTTACACGATATAGTGTCATGTAATTTTCCTTTCATAGATTGTTATTAAAGTCTCGACGGACCCCTCTAAATGACTTCACTGAGACAGACACAGACTCACTAGCAAACCTTTCATATATTGACACCATTTAAGCTTAACACACTATTCTTATTTAAGCTTAACACACTATTCTTCTCATACGTTCAAAACATGCCTATGTAGTCAAGCTTCCACTTCAAATTATTTATCACGTACTCTATACATGTAAGATTCAGACGAATCATACATGTAATCCTCAATTAATATTCACACATCAGCATATTCATCATACCATCCTTTTTTAGTTTTAGTTCATAGTTCATATGGTTCTTCATAGAAGCATCCAAAATAAACAATATGCACATCTGATTCAGTTTAGAGACTCACTTGATTCTCACCCACAACAATTCCAAACTCCAGATCTAGACTTCCCTTGTAATATTAGCAGCAACTACTTGACATGGAGCATTCACAAGTAATGATCTAGATCTATAACTTAGCTTAAGTGAAAGAAGGAAATACTCTAGGTTCTTTTAGATATAGACAAAAATACTTCTTGAAGAAGGAAGAAGAAAAACTCCCATTTTTCAATCCGGATTATCTAGATTTACAACCTTTATTCCATGGAAACTTGATATGTAACACCCCGTTCGGCGAAGTCTTTAAAACTGGGTAGGGTCCAAAGGAGAGAGAAAGAGTTAGGGGATATGCTTTAACTAAGTAAAGTGTCGTAATTGACTACGTGATTAGTATGTGAGCACGCCCTTTTGGCAAAGCCTTCGTTGTAGGAACAAGTCGGAAGAAAAATAAAGTGATGTGGTTCTATCTGCCCAACGGTGTTCATGGTGGAACCATAAGGAGAAAATTTCAAATGGGAGTAATAAAGTATAATGCTTCTGGAAACCAGGAACCTTGAAAGGCGATATACGCCAAGTTTGTTTGACTAACGGTTCTAGTTGTATTGCAACGAGTAGTCAAGAACCAGTCACGTATCGGGTTCATGTGTACATAGATATGTGTGTGGATGGATGCCTCCATACAACTATAAACCACCCATATGGCTAAATGATTAGGATTATAACAAGTGTCAAGTTATCATAAGGACAAGGGTTGTTTAAATCGAAAGTATCAAATACAAAGAGAAAAGTCTTCCTCTTCCTCTTTGAAGAGCATTTCAACTTAGATCAAAAGAAAACCAAGATAGATATTTAAGCTGAGGCTAGGGAATAGATCTAAGATCTGAGATGCCCCTGTTCAAGGTAAGATTCACGATCTTACATGCTATGCTGTCTAAGAGAAGATCTGTTTAGCTTGGCGAAGCAAGTATGAGAAAGTTTTACTTAGTAATTTTGGTGCTCAAAAAGCAAGAAAATGAGTTAGATGAACAGATCTTGATAAGTTCTCATAAATTATCATTTAGGGCCTGTCGATCTACTCGATAGAAACCTAGGTCTGATGTCTGAAGTTGCTAATAGTGAGTAGTACGAGCTTAAAAGTGAGTACTTTGTGAACTCCTTATGAACACTTTGAGTGTTTCTATTTATCTGTTGCATGTATGTTTATATGCATGTTTCATCTATGATAAATGGCCTTCTACGCAATGGAAATATGAATGATGCATGTGTGATATGCTATCCCTATGAAAGGTTTATGCTTGATGGGCTCGAGTGTGATGCCTAAGTAGCAATGCGCCTTTGACATGAAAAGAAGGTATGAAAACAATGAATGAGTCTAAAAACATGTATCTGCATAAGTTGTATGAGTTACATAAGTCTACATGTTGAGTTTGCTTGCGTAGAAGTCCATCGAGAGAGTAAACATGAAGTTTGATAAGGAAAGACCATGACCATGGCAAGGAAATACCACATAGTGTAAGACCTAGTCTGGGACTATGGCATCATGTAGAAATAAAAAAAAAAGGATGGTTGGGTGAGTACCAGGTGATGAGGGGAAAACCTCATAACGATGAGTTTAGGAAAATCTCTATCATGGAAAACACTATTCCTTGTTAAAATGATGCCTTTTTCGATGATTCTATTATATGAGAGCCTTCAAGGTTGTATTTGTTAAATGTGCCTTCGTGGAGAAGTTTGCTTTATGAGGACACCTTTGTGGCTATCTATCTATTGTGCGAGAATGCCTCTGTGGCTATCTATGTCAAAGGGAAGATTCTTTGGAGTTATTGTCAATGAAGTATGCGTTGATGCCGTAGTCTGTAGAGTGGCCTTCGTGATAATGTTTCGAAGACCAAACTAATTAGGCAGATTCTAAGGAAGAAAGTCTAGGATGCGATTACAAGTGAATAGGGGATAGTCTCACAAAGTTCTGTTGAACTTACCCATTTGTGTTTTATGTCTCATGTATGAATGATGCCATGAGGGATGATGCCAAGGCTGCACCGAGAAAGAGAAAAGTAGGACACTTATGCATACAGAGTGTGTAACACCCCAAACCCAACCTGGAAGTTTGGCTCGAATCTGGTGTGTCACATTGAAGTGTTTTGTTCGAAAACCATGTTTCTATTAAAAACCCTTCTTAATAATTAAAAACTTATACCCTTTTTAAACCTTGTTAGAAAACCTCAGCTGAATAACATTCTTAACAACTTTGTAAAAATCTTGGCAATTGCGGAAGCTTGATTTAAAATAATTACGGATACGTGATGTTTTGAAAATAGTAGTTGCTTTGGAAAACCATGTTCTAATACTAGCAATTATAAGAACAATAAATAAAATTCCAAATTAGAAATCCAAAAAATTACATCAGCTTTACTACAACTCACATAAAAACATTTAAAAGCAATAATCAAACTGTAACATAAACAATGTGTGTAACTCCCTCCGAGCCCCTCGTAGCTCCGATCCGTCTAAGGCTAGAAATTACCTGAAAGGTTAATAAACAGAGTGAGTTTATGAAAACTCAGTGTGAGATCCCTTACTATATAAAAGGAACAGTCAGTTATATAAAAGAATTAAAAGTTTGGCCCCAGCCCTACTTACAGTTTCAGTATCAATTGGGCCTTAGCCTATTCTAACAGATAGTACCAGATGGGCCTTAGCCCATTACAGAATAAGAAACATTATCAGAACGAGAATCAAAATGAGAATCAGAACCAGAATTACGTGACAGAATCAGAATGTGAATGCAATCCCAACCCAATCCATCTGTATACACCCCCGTACCAACCTTACACCATGTGGGGAGACTACTCGACCCACCCAACACACTACACACCACGAAAATTGCAATGAGGTCGCGGATATTGTGACAAAGTCACGAATCTACAGATATTTGTGGCAGAGCCACCAGAACAGATATATATATATATATATATATATATATATATGTAGCGAAGCCACAAGATTGCAACGAGGCTCCCAGAATGCTTCCTCCATAAATATAAACCCATGTCTCATGCAACAGAAATAATATGTCATGGCATACGTATACAGAATCAGAATATCATGCCCATATTTGAATCAAACAATCACAGTTAAGTCATTCATATCACCAACATTTATTCACAATCAAATCCGTCAACCACACCGTCCAAGTCAGTTACTTACCCACAAGGGCCAAACGGTCATTTAACACCCTAGGGGCAAAATGGTAATTTTACCCACAAGGGTATCTCGGTAATTCTACCCTACAGGGGTATTTTAGTAATTTTACCCTACAGGGGTATTTCGGTAATTCTACCCTACAAGGTTATTTCGATAATTCTACCCTGTAAGGGTATTTCGGTAATTTTACAAACTAGGGGTATTTTGGTAATTTTGCAAACTAGGGGTATTTTGGTAATTTTGTAAACCAAGGGTATTTTGTTAATTTTACAAGTCGAGGGTATTTCAGTAATTTGGTGAACTAAAGTATTCTAAACAAGGATAACAATACGAGTGGGCCTAAAGCCTATTCTCGGCCCAAATGGGCCCATACGCTCGTGTGGCCCTTTTAGCCAAAATCTAGTCACAGATATGAGATTCACCTAGCCTAATCCAATATTTACTACACAATCACACAACTTATCCAATTGGGCCTATAGGCCCATTGGGCCCACATGGCCCATCGCGGCCCGAAGTAGCCATCCTACAGCTAGAGTAGTGAGAAATACACACCTGATAGGAGACTGGAGTTAATCTGTGCTCCGAGCACTCTTAGCCAATGCCCAACCCAAACGAGCACACCATAAAGCGAAAGGGATCAGCCAAGAAAGGTACCTTTACTCTCCTCATGGTTCTCTCTATTTAAAGCCAGCTCTCCATATACTCTTATGTTAGCTTCCCGATGTGGGATCCCTCCATCATCAGAGTTTAAAACCAACACCAACTCTTGCCGTCCCAACATAG
The DNA here is from genome assembly GCA_025698475.1 of Gossypium anomalum. NCBI lineage: Eukaryota > Viridiplantae > Streptophyta > Magnoliopsida > Malvales > Malvaceae > Gossypium > Gossypium anomalum. The sequence continues at coordinate 55,408,025 of CM046959.1, forward strand.
CAAAATAATCAACCTTTGCGTGCCAAGGGATTCGAACCAAAGTCCTCTCACATGCCAACTCACGCCACCACCACTAGGCCATCAACTCATTTGTGTCATAAATCCAACACATTAAACTTCAAAGCGCACCTACTTGTTTCCAGATTTATTGAAAAGAAAAACCAAAATATATTGCAAGAGCCAAGACTTGAACCTTGGACCCCTTGCTTCCTCTATGGCGTCACTTCCTTGTCCCCTAAGTGGCACCACCTTGCCACTACACCACACTCCTTTTTGTGGCACAATTTCTCCAACAATATTCTTAAGGCCTACTTACTACACCCAGGGTTTGATTCACCTTAAACCAAAATTTTTGCTAGAGTCTAGGTTTGAACCCAGAACTTCTCCAACACTTCTCAGCACACTTAACCACTAAAACAAGCCTTCATTAACGAAATTTACAAGCACAAAAAAAATATTAAAAGCTGCCTTCAACCACTCCCATGCTTAAGGCCCGAAACTTCTAGGCCCAAATTTAGGGTGTTACAACTCTACCTCCCTTAAAGAAATTTCATCCCCGAAGTTTCCATCTAACAGGGTAGTCATGTAACATCTACCCCACTACGCTACCACTGCGCACTCTGATCCTACTATCACTATCACACTTCAACTAGAACTTGAAACATCTCATACATACAACACTTATTCACTGAAGCAGACACATATTCATCACACATATATACAATTTCTATATCCAAACATCACATCCACATAAAATAAATACCAAATTTAAATTTAGACCAGTATTTAAGGAATTTACAGTATTTCAATTTCTAAACAGACAAAAGTATTCAGAAGACTTACGGATTCGGCGTTGGAGACTCGGTGTGCCACACTTTTTTTAAGAGAAATACTTCAAACAGACCACGTGGTTGAAAATAATTTCTAAAATTCAACCTTTAAAAACCCAATCCACAGCCAAGTTGTTCAACCCAGGCTCTGATACCACTAAATGTAACACCCCAAACCTAGCCTGAAAGTTTGGCTCGAATCTGGTGTGTCACATTGAAGTGTTTTTTTTTAAAACCATGTTTCCATTAAAAACCCTTCTTAATAATTAAAAACTTATACCCTTTTTAAACCTTGTTAGAAAACCTCAGCTGAATAACATTCTTAACAACTTTCTAAAAATCTTTGCAGTTGCGGAAGCTTGATTTAAAACAATTGTGGATAGGTGATGTTCTGAAAATAGTAGTTGCTTTGGAAAACCATGTTCTAATACTAGCAATTATAAGAACAATAAATAAAATTCCAAATTAGAAATCCAAAAAATTACGTCAACTTTACTACAACTCACATAAAAACATTTAAAAGCAATAATCAAACTATAACATAAATAGTGTATGTAACTCCCTCCGAGCCCCTCACAGCTCTGATCCGTCTAAGGCTGGAAATTATCTGAAAGGTTAATAAACGGGGTGAGTTTACGAAAACTCAGTGTGAGATCCCCTACTATATAAAAGGAACAGTCAGTCATATAAAAGAATTAAAAGTCTAGCCCCAGCCCTACTTACAGTTTCAGTATCAATTGGGCCGTAGCCCATTATAACAGACAGTACCAGATAGGCCTTAGCCCATTACAGAATAAGAAACATTATCAGAGCGAGAATCAAAATGAGAATCAGACTCAGAATTAGGTGATAGAATCAAAATGTGAATGCAATCCCAACCCAATCCATCTGTATACACCCCCGTACCAACCTTACACCATGTGGGGAGACTACTCGACCCACCCAACCGCTACACACCACAGAAATTACAGCGAGGCTGCCAGATATTGTGACGAAGTCACCAAATACAGATATTTGTGGCAGAGCCACAAATCAGATATATATATATATGTGGCGAAGCCACCAGATTGCAGCGAGGCTGCCAGAACGCTTCCTCCATTAATATAAACCCATGTCCCATGCAATAGAAATAATATGTCATGGCATACGTATACAGAATCAGAATATCATGCCCATATTTGAATCAAACAATCACAGTTAAGTCATTCATATCACCAACATATATTCACAATCAAATCTGTCAACCACACCGTCCAAGTCAGTCACTTGCCCACAAGGGCAAAACGGTCATCTAACACCCTAGGGGCAAAATGGTAATTTTACCCCACAAGGGTATCTCGATAATTCTACCCTATAGGGGTATTTTAGTAACTCTACCCTACAGGGGTATTTCGGTAATTCTACCCTACAAGGGTATTTCGGTAATTCTACCCTACAGGGGTATTTCAGTAATTTTACAAACCAGGGGTATTTTGGTAGTTTTACAAACCAGGGGTATTTTGGTAATTTTGAAAACTAGGGGTATTTTGGTAATTTTGTAAACCAGGGGTATTTTGGTAATTTTACAAGTCGAGGGTATTTCAGAAATTTGGTGAACTAGAGTATTCTAAACAAGGATAACAATACGAATGGGCCTAAAGCTTATTCTCGGCCCAAATAGGCCCACACGCTCGTGTGGCCTTTTTAGCCTAAATCTAGCCACAGATATGAGATTCACCTAGCCTAATCCAATTTTTACTACACAATCACACAACTTATCCAATTGGGCCCGTAGGCCCATTGGGCCCACATGGCCCATTTCGGCCCATCGCGGCCCGAAGTAGCCATCCTACAGCTAGAGTAGTGAGAAATACACACCTGATAGGAGACTGGAGTTAATCCGCGCTCCGAGCACTCTTAGTCGATGCCCAACCCAAACGAGCACGCCATAAAGCGAAAGGGATCAGCCAAGAAAGGTACCTTTACTCTCCTCATGGTTCTCTCTATTTAAAGCCAGCTCTCCGTATACTCTTATGTTAGCTTCCCGATGTGGGATCCCTCCATCACCAGAGTTTAAAACCAACACCAACTCTTGCCGTCCCAACATAGCAAAATAATCAACCTTTGCGTGCCAAGGGATTCGAACCAAAGTCCTCTCACATGCCAACTCACGCCACCACCACTAGGCCATCAACTCATTTGTGTCATAAATCCAACACATTAAACTTCAAAGCGCACCTACTTGCTTCCAGATTTATTGAAAAGAAAAACCAAAATATATTGCAAGAGCCAAGACTTAAACCTTGGACCCCTTGCTTCCTCTATGGCGTCACTTCCTTGTCCCTTAAGTGGCGCCACCATGCCACTACACCACTCCTTTTTGTGGCACAATTTCTCCAACAATATTCTTAAGGCCTACCTACTACACCCAGGGTTTGATTCACCTTAAACCAAAATTTTTGCTCGAGTCCAGGTTTGAACCCGGAACTTCTCCAACACATATCAGTACACTTAACCACTAAAACAAGCCTTCATTAACGAAATTTACATGCACAATAAAATATTAAAAGTTGCCTTCAACTGCTCCCATGCTCAAGGCCCAAAACTTCTAGGCCCAAATTCAGGGTGTTACAGAGTGGAACCATACAAGCATGATCGAGCTTTAGGAGTCATACAATTAAATTAAGGAAACTATTGTGCAAACCATCGTTGTACGTATAGAATGGGTTAACCATATAATAGTAGTTAATGTCATAGGCCCGAACATTAGAAAAATAGTTATACTAAATAGTTATATATATAGGTATGTATTTTTTATTGTCACTCACGATAAGTTTTAAAATTTATAATTGATCGTACTTGAAACTAACTATTATCACGATGAAGGGAAGCGTACCTATCGAACAGTAGTATAGTTTTAGAAAGACCGAATGTCGAACCCAAAGGAACTAAAAGTACTAGTATTAACTTTCTTTTTATTATCTAGCCTAAGAATAATGGGGGTTGTTTTATCTAAACTAATTAACTAACCTAATAATGCACAGAAAGTAAATTGGGGAAATACTTTTGAGAAAATTGATTGATTTAAAAAATACCTAAGGAAGAATCCACCTAGACTTCACTTGTTAATTGACTCTAAGCCAGATGATTTTTTCACTTGACTTGATCCGTAGAAATCCCTGATTTATATTATTATCCTGATTCAAAACTAATAATGTCTAGCCCTAGGTTGATTAATTGAAATCTCCTTCTAATTAAAACCCCTAGTGTTGCATTAACTCAATATATGGGTTCCCTTATTAGATTTGACTCTAATTCAGTAGATTTATGTCGTCCTATCTCTAGGATTGCATGTAACTCCGCTTAAGTATGAATGATCCACTCTTAGAAAGGGACTATTCATCCTCTAAATAAGCACATCAATACTTGAATTAATATCCTAGAATATTCAAACAAGAGTTAAAAACATAATTAAAAACAAATCAAGTATTTATCATATAGTTCAGAAAATATTAACAAGATCCGTCTTAGGTTTCATCCCCCTTACGTATTTAAGGGATTTAGTTCATAACTATAAAAGAAAACATCTCAGAAGAATAACGATAAAACATAAAGAAAACCCAAAAACCCCTGAAGGAAATTGAAGGGAAATCTTCAGTCTTGAAGGAGAATCCAGCTTCTGAGATGGATCAATCGGCTTTCTTTGAGTAATTCCTTGCTTCTTACTCTGTGTGTCTCCTCAATCCTCCTTTAGGGTCTTTTAAATAGACTTTACAATGCTCAAAATAGCCCAAAAGTAGCCTTTTCCGAATAGAACTAAACTTGGGCTCGACAGGACGACGGCCATGTGCCACGCCCGTGTGCAATGGCTTCAAACCGTGTTTAAGGTTGTTAAATAGACACGGGCGTGTGATCTACTCGTGTGAGGAAGTCCAGGCCGTGTTGATTTCCCACGTTGGCCCATTTTCTCCGTTTTTGGCCCGTTTCTCATTCTTTTTACTTTCCTATGCTCACCTAAGTATAAGACATGAATTTAAAAGATTGGGAGCATCAAATTCCACAAATCTAATGATAATTCATCCAAAAATGTGCTAAGCATGGGATAAAAATATATATAAATTATGACTTATCAAATACCCCCACACTTAAGCGTTTGCTTGTCCTCAAGTAAAATCCTCAATTCACCATTAAGAACTCATTTTTCTCAACTTGTAATTCCTATCAATAATATCTAAAAATAATCCATAAGCAATCATACATTGAGAATTCAACTAGAAGAACATTAAAGTTTCAAACATTCCAAGTTGAGCATTTTATCATGAAAAACATAGGTGTCTCCCCTTATCTAAGTAATCACCTTTGATTCAACATATCACAGAGTTGAACATCCTCACTAAAGATTCACTCAAATCACTCGAGGTGTTTAAGGACAATGAATTTAGCACTCAACAGTCAATATGAGAAGTTATTACCATAGCTTGCATGAAAATCAAATCTCCACCACTATATATTGAGATGATACATCAATCAAAAGGTCTTTAGAGGGTTGTAACGTGGCTTTGGTTAGGAGGTGTGGTCACGAGCTGAAAGAGAAGGTTAGAATCGAGATTGAATTGAAAAATTACTTAACTAGAAAAATACTGAAACTTGACAAATTACATTCCTAATTGAGCTTTTCTTCATGGATAACATCGTTTAAACCCAAGCATTACATAATTTCATCATTTTTTTTATTATTTTTTTAAGAACAAACCAAGTAACATAGAACTTTGCTAACTATCAAAATAGAACATAGCTAAGCAATTTATTCAAATCAAATCTCGACAAAATAGGGACCAAATTAATTTAGGGGATTTCAACAATAATGGGTTATGGGTTAATATTGGGGGTAAATCAATGAATGGTTTGTTAAGCTCAAGGGGGTTTACTAAGGGTTATTTATGAAGGTAGGCTTTTATGAAGTAAGTGGCTTAAAACTAAGTGCCTTTATCATTTTGATATAACAAATCAATGGTGTGGTCTTGACATGCATAATCAAAGAAAGTTCTAGAATAACAATTCAATATTGACTTACTCATAGCAACAATAAAAGTGAGCATGAAAGAAATAATAAATGCTCTAAAGGCTCAAGAACTCACAAAAATTATGGCTTTTTGATGTTAACCTTGTGAATTTCAACTCTAAGATAATACCTAAACTTTGGGAAATAGCCTAAAATTTTAATACTTTAAAAATCAACTTATCACGCTTGATTCTCTAATTACTTAAAGTTTAAACCATCAATGCATAGGTACCTATGTCTTAATTCAAGACATATCAATCAAAATCATAAATTAATCAAAATTTATTCTAATAGTGATATGAGTGATTCACAAGAGAATAAGACAAAATTCAAGAATTTTTCTGATAGTGATATAAATGACCCCCCACACTTAAGATGTACATTGCCCTCAATGTACAAAGATAAATTTATTGGAAAATATAGATATAAGATCATAAGATAAGGAGAGAAGTGAAACTTCCTAAATGTTGAATGGATTCCGTGAATAGTAGTTATAGAAAGTGATCGGTGAAGGTAAGGAGGAGGATACCCCGGTGGTGGTAGAGGTTGGGTTCCACAACCACAATGTCCAGCGAAGAGGTTATTGTGGTGGTTAGGCAGGACATGGCAGTCATGGAGGACCTTTTCCAGTGGAGTTGTAAATTCCTAAGTAATAGTGAGCTTTGGAGCTCTTTATAACTGCGATAAAATTAATAATTCTTTAGGAATATAGAAAAGCATGATTACTGAGAAAGAAATAGCCGAAAACATAAAGTACTTAAAAATTATAAAATCCTAAAGATGAAATAAAAATAGTCATAAAGGAAAATAAAATTAAAAGAAAGTTAAACAAATAAATGAAAATAAAAGAAAAAATAATAAATAAAAAAGTCTTTAAAAGTCGTCATCGCCAGATGGTTCGTGAGGTGGGGGTGGCGATGAGATGTGAAAATGCTGACAGATCTGCTGTAGGGTCACATCAATGTGATCAAAGTGCTGAAAATATTGCTGCTCAAATCGAGTAAGGCGCTCAAAAATGTTAGAAAGTGAAGCAGCCGCATGAACTGAATGGTGAGTAAGTGGTGGCTGAGATGGTGAAGGAACATCATCAGTAATGTCATCAGGGTTCTCCTGCTCAGCGGACTGGATAAGGTGGTACTGAATAGGGTCAAAGTCGCGTCGTCGCTCGTTGATCCACATGTGCAGCATACTAGAGATGCCCTATGGGGACATCTGACCAATGAGAGTGAGGGAGGATGATTGCATCACCGTGTTGAGGAGGCCGAAGTACCTCGCCAGGCGAGTCACATATGGGCCGATGGAGATGACCTCCTTCCTATGCTACTCCGTCTGATGGCGAATGGCTAAGGTAATGAAGTAGGCGAGGTCAATGACGTGCCCATGTGCCATGCTCCATAAAAAATAGGCGTCGTGAGTGTTAACGACGCCGGTGCTCTCTCGTCGTCTTGTCAAAGTGTGGGCTAAGATAGCGTGTAAGTACCTCAAGGATGGGGCGAGGGTCAATTCCTTAGAGCGGCTAGGGTCATAGGTGGCCGAGACAGGGACTAAAGCACTCCAGCACTGTGAAGGAGAATAATGGATGTGGCAATGGAGAGTGTCGAGGTCGTTCTTGTAACATCCCGAAATAGGGCCTAAACGAAACAGTGGTTGCGAAACCACAAATCTGAGGTAGAAAATTTTATTTTATTATTATTTTGAGGTTCATGATATGATTGCATGATTGTGTGAAAATTTCGTGATGAAATTCTATGCATAAAGTGCTTAAGTTGAGATTAGGGACTAAATCGAATAATTTGCAAAACTTGCATTCTAGAAGTTTTTAGTATGAAATTGCTTTGGGATATTAATTAGGAGGGTTTAAATAACAATTTGACCAATTTCTAAGTTCATGGACAAAATAGGACATGGATGGAAATTTTGAAAGTTTAATAAGGAAGGGCATTTTGGTCATTTAGATATTAAATGAAATAAAAAGGGAAAAAACAACACAAAATTCATCATCTTCTTCATTAGCACGAAATTTCAAGGGTTCTCCATAGCTAGGGCTTGTTTCAAGCTTTCAAGCTCCATGGTAAGTGATTCCAAGCCCGTTTTTAATGTTCTTTACGTTTTGAAGTCCCTGTGAGCTTCGATAAAGCTTATGCTAGCAATAATTTAAGTTAGGGTTCATATTTGGAAAAATACCCATAGGTGAAAAGTGTTTATTTTGATGTTTTATGATAGAATATGAGGTCTTAGATTATGTTAGACAACTTGTGCTACTCGGTTTTAGGTAAAAACGAGTAAAAGGGCTTAATTGGTAAAAATACCTAATAGTCATAAGTATATGTTAGAGTGAGAAATTGATTTTGCTATAGAAGGAAAAAACGATCAGCATGTCATAAAACATAAGAAAATAGGCTGAAGTTTAATTTACTGAGATTTGGGGCAAAAGTGTAAATATGCAAAAGTTTAGGGGCAAAAATATAATTTTTCCAAAGTTTGAGTAAAGGACTGTTTTGATAAATGTGAATATTAAATAAATTAAATTTGCTATTATAGATCAAGAAGAGCGAAATTCGGGAGTAGATCGGGAAAAGAAAAAGTAAAGGACTAAATTGTAAAGTTTAGTCACATTTTGTATCGAGGTAAGTTCTGATGAAATAAATGCAATATTCTTTTATTTTATATTATTATTGTAAATTTTCAGCATTTATATACTTATTTTATGAGAATATTTGAAGTCGAATTAAAGCGAAGAAGAAGCCCGTTTGAACCTTAGGAATGTTAGGATATTGGGGTTGTGACGGACAGACAGACAGAAAATGAGCCATGTAAGTCCATATCGAGATATATGGCTTTGGAGACAGAATGAGCCATGTAAGCCCATATTATATATATATGGCATTGGAGACAGGAAAATTTCATGTAAGTCCATGTCAAAGACATGGCATTGGCAGGATATTGATAGGCGAGAACGACCCTAGTAGATCGGGAAAAGAAAAAGTAAAGGACTAAATTGTAAAGTTTAGTCACATTTTGTATCGAGGTAAGTTTATAGTAAATAAATGCAATATTCTTTTATTTTACATTATTATTGTAAATTTCAGCATTTATATACTTATTTTATGAGAATATTTGAAGTCGAATTAAAGCGAAGAAGCCCCGTTTGAACCTTAGGAATGTTAGGATATTGGGGTTGTGAGACAGGACGGAGACGAGAAAATGAGCCATGTAAGTCCATATCAGATATATGGCTTTGGAGACAGAATGAGCCATGTAAGCCCATATTAGATATATATATATGGCATTGGAGACAGAAAAATTTCATGTAAGTCCATGTCAAAGACATGGCATTGGCGAGATATATTGATAGGCGAGGAACGACCTAGTATCCTTAGTATTCCAAGTGGTTCAACGGGTCATTGTACACGTTAAATTACAGTGAATTATTAGCAAAAGGGAAGGTAGATTATATTTATGAATAGTGAAAGGTCGGTAAAAGAAAGAAGGTAAGTGAGTAAAGAAGAAGGTAGAAAATGAGAAGTAAAGAAAGTTTATGAGGCTAGGTGACATTATGTATAATTATTCATTATGTTGAATGTTGTAATTTATTTGCTTGTAAAGCTTACTAAGCCTAGTGCTTACTCTCTTTATTTTCTTTTCTTATAGTTTTTATCAAGCCACTCGGGGATCGAAGGAAACGTCGGAGACCCGATCACACTATCGAAGGAATCACATTGGTATAGTTAGGCGTTAGTTTTGTGTATGGCATGTATAGGAACTTGGTTTCTTTTGATATGATATGATCAATGAATGATGTGTAAATACTTGCTAGTGATTAGCTAATAGAATGGCTGATGATATACATGTTTAATAGTATGTATGATTAAGCAGTAACTATCACATGAAAACTATTAAAAATGTGAAAGTAACTTAAAAACGGATTCAAGTATCAGAAATAACATGACTTTGAAAAATCACTAAAAATCGTAGAGACATGGTTTGATGGTGAATAATATATGAAATTAAAAAACATTGTGTTTATTTTTATATGGAATAAGCAAAACAGGTAAAGGTTTTGTATTTTATAAGATATCTGAGTTTTAGTGAAATAGGGCTAGAGCGATTTCTGGATCCCCTATTTCAACTTTATAAATTCACCATAAATTTTAAAAAACGAATTAGGTGGTGTAATTTATATGGTTAGAATCCTTATTGAATCTAGTTTTAATAGGAACAAACTTTATAGTCATATGAATTTTTTAGAGGGAGAAAAGTGGTTCGTAGTAAGTAGAGGTCAGTGCAGTCGAATTCTGAAACAGGGGTAACTTTAACTAATAAACTGTACTAATTGGATAAGTAAAAAATTCTAGAAAAAAATTAGTAGATATATATATGAGTCTAGTTTTAGAAAAAATTTACAGATCTTAATTTTCTATTTGGAAACTCGAGAAATGAATTTTTAAGCAACCATGACGCAGAAAAATAGTTTATTCCGAAAATTAAAATCAGTGGTTTAGAGTTGTTTAAAAGGTAAAATAAGTTTAGTAACACCTCAAGCTTGACTCCAGTGACGGTTTTGGGCGTGGGGGCATTACAGTTCTTATCCATGAACTCCTCAGTGTATAGGCCCAATGCGGTATGAAACTCTGGGACCCTTAACTGGCGGACTAGACCGCCAAGACGGAACTGGACCATTCCAGGATCATCGAAGTTGGTCATAACGGTCTGAAGATAGAACGTCGAGCAGAGTTCCAACGTGAGCTCGAGATACGTCAGCTCGACGATCTCGAAGAAGAGCCCCCATAAGTCGGTGGTGAGGAGGGCCCAGATTACGTCAGCAAGTTGTATCTATTCTAGGGCGGCCCAGTCGATACATTGGCCCACTTCTATAGGTCGGGCCCGTAGTTCCTCCTGATTGCCTGGTGGAAATTGGAGGAAGGGTGTTAGATTTTCGAAGTGGGACCCGAAGAGGATGATGCTCATTTTCGCTTCTTCGAGATGGGGACGGTGATTTTCTTGCCACGTGGATTTGACATGGTATGCCTACAAAAACAATTCTAAAATTTAGTCGGAAGAATTAACACAATAGGCAAATCCAAATTTCGCTCAATTAAGCAATGAAGTAAGTAAAATGTTAATACCTAGTAAATATAGATATATATGAACAATAGTTAAGCAGAGAAGATTATGACCCAATCAATGTAAAATAATGCTAATGTTAAAGACTAAATAGAGTATAGGTATGGATTAATCAACCAATTTCGACTAAACAAATAATAATCCATAAACAAGTAGAGTACTAAATAAAATGTAATAATAATCAATAAAGATGAAAATAACTAAGTAAACATGAAGAAAAAGAGGGGAACCGATAATGGGTGGTGATGAGTCAGCTAGGGGCAACGGTGGTAGCTTGGGGAGTGTGCGTCGGGCTGACCACGGGCGTGGAGGTGAGCCGTGTGGTGGTAGTGGAAGAGAGAAAAAGAAGGGGAAAGTGAAAAGAAAGAGGAAAGAGGGCGAAGGAAAGAAGAAAATGAAAGAAAATAGGGAGTTTAGAGTGGCTGGCCGGTCATCCACGAGCGTGGGGGAGGGGTGTGCGGTGACTAGGGTTAAGTTTTGGGGAAGGGGATGATAAATAGTGAGGGGTTTATATAGATATTGGGGCACACGGTCATGGGGCACACCCGTATGCCATGATTTCAGCCCGTGTTTTTTGTGATTTTTGAATTTAGGTGCGTCAGAAATTCGGTCCACGCCCGTGCTCATTGGGCGTGTGGGGGCACACGACCGTGTCACATAGTTGTGTGCTACATCATTTGCTTCCCTCATGCCTGTGTATATATACGCACGCCCGTGTTAATTTGATAGGATCGACCATGAGTGTTGGGCACGAGCGTGTCGTGCGCCCGTGCTGATTTCTCAGTTTCAACCACAGCTTCCAGGCACGAGTGTGTCGCACTCCCGTGTTGAATTGGCAGGATTGTAGCACCCCTCGCCTGTATCTGACACTGGAATAGGGTTTGAGATATTACCTGACTTAAACTCAACCACTATATAAAACCGGGCCATGAAATCTCAAACAATTTAAAAACGTTTCCTTTCTCATGTAATCTGTCTTGAACATGGGCTTACGAGACCCAAAATATACGTCCGGGGTGGTTCAGAGCCCAACTGAGAACTCATTTAAAACTTAGAAAAATTTCATGCAACAAGGCTTTACACGCCCGTGTGGGTATAGAGCAGACGACCGTGTGCTTGGGACACGCCCATGTCCTGTACCCGTGTCTGAAAACCTGGGCATTCTGCCAAAACCACACGCCCAAACACACCCATGTCCTATAACCGTGTCCTTCACACGGCCGAGACACATGGCCGTGTCTCTTGCCCGTGTACTACTAGCATGCATACAGACTTTATGACACGGCATGGACACGCGCCTGTGCGGGCTGCCCGTATGCTAAAATGACTTCAAAATTTTAAGTACAGGGGACGCACGGCCATAACACACACCCATGGGCATGACCCGTGTGTCACACACGGCCTAGACACACGCTCGTGTGTTTTACCCGTGTAGACAAACTAGGCTATTTCCTAAGCCCATATGTCACCCTTTTTTTTTTTTTTTTCAACAACTTACACAAGATCATTTCAATATACAAATCTCATCACAATGGACACTAATTCATCCATAGAAAGAACATCATACGCATTCATCAAAATGAATAATAGCCATTATTCTAGGCTTGATACAAAATAAATGGCTTTTGACTTAAGCCAAAATACATGACTCATTCTCTTAATTCCACATCCTAGCCTAGCCCTATACATGCCACCTTCAAAAATATAAAACAAACTATACCGAATATTGAGGCCGATAGTGTGATCGATATCTCTGACTTTAATGGATCTTTAAGCTAGCTTGGCGACACTGAAAGAAGAGGGAAAAGAAAGAGGGTAAGCATAAAGCTTAGTAAGTTGCACATAAATAAGTATACAACAACAATCTCACCAGTAGTCATCATACTTATAGCTCAAAGGTAAACACAATTTAACTTACTCATTACCATCTACTCGAGTCACGTTTTCTAAATTAAGCTCCTTACTCATGCTTACCATATAGGTACCTATAACACTCACAACATGATTATTCTTTCTTTATCAAAATTTGATCTATAACTCTCACCATTGAAACGTTTGGAATACTACTGGATATTCTATGAACCTTCAACATGGTATATATTGCCGATGCCATGTCCCAAACATGGTCTTACACTGGCTCTCATATATACGTGCTGATGCATGTCCCAGACATGTTTTACACTAGTACAACTCTTAGCCGATGCATGTCCCAGACAAGTCTTACACTGGCTATCTCTATCGAGGCCGATGCATGTCCCATACATGTCTTACACTGGCACTCATCTCTGTGCCGATGCCATGTCCCAGACATGGTCTTACACTGGCTATCATAGTATGGCTGATGCATGTCCCAGACATGTCTTACACTAGCCCTCGTCTAGAAGCCGATGCCATGTCCCGATACATGGTCTTACAATCTTCTTAGAATGTGGCCGAAGCATGTCCCAGACATGTCTTACACGGGCGCACAAATCACCCAATGCCTTGGCACGAATATCCAGTTCGTATCCTAATGTTTCAATGGGATACTTCTATTATCTCAAATATTACTATGCATTCTGAACTTATAACTTAACAACTCATACAATATCAATTCAATGGCTATATGGATACAAATATTAACAGTGTAGTTGTATTATTTACATACAACTTACCTCGGTTTACAAAAAGTACTTGACTATTCAGTTTAGTCGGTTTGCTTGGCCTTCCCCTGATCTAGGTTTAAATTTGGTAAATCTTGATCTATAATGACAATGTGCACTCATTTAGTCACTAATTAGGATTAAGCAATCATAAATTCACATCTTTGGTAAAATGACCATTTTGCCCCTAAACTTTGACAAAATGACCATTTTACCCCTATGCCCGAAAATCAATTTTCATCAAATTTCTTCGTATCATAAGCAACATTAAAATATTAGTATTTCACATACTTATTAACTATTTTACAACTTATGCAAAATAGTCCATTTAGGTGTTTTCATGCTAACACCTTTCACAAAAGTTGTTTATAACCCAACTAGGACTCATATTCTTCCATAAAAACTCAATAAACATCTCAGAAACATCCATGGCAAAATCTTAAACTCTTGACCATTTTGTAAGATATCACCCTCATTTGAAAGCTCATGCTTCAAGGGTCTCAAAAATACAAAAATCACTAAAAGAAACTATCAAAGTCACTTACTTGAGAGGCTTAATGTTGCTGCAAGTTTTTGAAGATCAAAACCCCAACAATGGCTGATAAAAATCGGTGGGGAGAAGAAAAATAGAGAAGAAATGGCCTTTGTTTTATTTAATTTAAAACTAGTCAAATTTGATGACCTCATCTTCACCTAATTTTGACCTTCTCCTCAATATGTCTCCTCATGGCCGGCTATGCTATATCACAAAGGTCAATTGCCTTTTAAAGACCCTAAATTTTGATTCTCTAGCTATTTAACTCATTTGGGTACAAAAATGCAACTTTTGCCTTTTATGCTATTCAGTCCTTTTTCAAAATCGGGGCCGAATAAAATTAGCTCACCAAATTTTCATGCACAATAAAATCATACTATAACCTCATAAAATAATAAAATAATTTTTTTATAACTTCGAATTTGTAGTCCCGAGACCACTGTTCCGACTAGGCCCTAAATCAAGCTATTACATTTCTCTCCCTCTTAGGGAGTTTCGTCCTCGAAAATCTTACCAGTAAATAAATTCGGATACTGTTCTCTCAGAGACTCCTCGAGTTCCCATGTGGCTTCCTCGACTCCATGTCTATGCCACAAAACCTTCACAAGTGGTATACCCGTATTTCTTAACTGTTTAACCTCTCGAGCTAAGATCTTGACCGGTTCTTCACCATAAGTCATATCTGGAAGAATTTCAACTTCAGTAGGCGCAATTACATGCGAAAGGTCAGATCTGTATCGGCGTAACATAGACACGTGAAACACGTCGTGAATCTTTTCTAACTCTGGCGACAAAGCCAATCTGTAGGCGATAGGCCCTATTCTCTCGGTAATTTCATAAGGTCCTATAAAACGAGGACTCAACTTGCCCCTTTTACCAAATCTGAGGACTTTCCTCCAAGGGGAAACTTTTAAGAATGCTTTATCACCAACCTCAAACTCGATCCCCTTTCGTTTAAATCCGCTAGGATTTCTGCCTATCCAAAGCGGCTCTTAGGCATCCCTGAATAACTTTAACTTTTTCCTCAGCCTCCTTGACCAAATCAACCCCGTGAATCTGACTCTCTTTCAACTTAGTCCAGTATAAGGGCGTTCGGCACTTTCGCTCGTACAAGGCCTCATAAGGTGCCATTTTCAAACTCAACTGATAGTTGTTATTGTAGGCGAATTCAACCAATGGTAAGTATTTTTCCCAACTTCCTTGAAATTCAATGACGCAGCACCTCAGCATGTCCTCTAAGATTTGTATTACTCTTTCTGATTGTCCGTCAGTCTGTGGATGAAAAGCCGTACTGAAACTTAACTTGGTTCCTAGAGCCTCTTGTAACTTTTTCCAAAACCTCGAGGTGAATCTCGGGTCTCGATCTGAAATAATCGACAATGGTGCACCATGTAGCCTCACAATCTCGAAAACATACAAGTCAGCTAATTTCTCGAGAGAGTAGTCGGTACGCATTGGTATGAAGTGGGCTGACTTAGTTAATCTGTTGACAATAACCTATACAGCATCTTTCTTTTTCGGGGTTAATGGCAAACTATTCACGAAGTCCATAGTGATACGATCCCATTTCCACTCTGGAATCATAATAGGCTGAAGTAGCCCCGAAGGTACTTAGTGTTCAGCCTTTACTTGTTGACATACTAAACACTTGGAAACAAACTCTGAAATATCCCTTTTCATTCCTGACCACCAATACATTTGCTTCAGGTCGTTATACATTTTTACGATACCTGGGTGGATGAATAAACTACCTCTATGTGCTTCTCGTAAAATTTTCTGAATGAGCTCACTATCTTTAGGCACACAAATTCTATTTTTAAACATTAAACATCCGTCGATACCAACCTGAAAATCTGATTCAACACCTAACTCACACTGATTTTTCCTGGCTTGAAACTTCTCATCATTTTTCTGAGCTTCTCGGATTTTATGAAGAAAAGTCAGTCTAACTCTCAGTTCTGCTAAGATCGAACCATCCTTAAATACGGTTAATTGCGTATTCAAAGCTCTCAAGGCAAACAACGATTTTCTACTCAAGACATCAACGACTACGTTCGCCTTTCCCGGATGGTAATCGATGATTAACTCATAATCCTTTAATAGTTCTAACCATCGACGTTGCCTCAAATTCAACTCCTTTTGAGTCATCAAGTATTTTAAACTCTTGTGGTCGATAAATATCCTACATTTCTGCCCATACAAATGGTGTCGCCAAATCTTCAAGGCGAACACTATTGCTGCTAGCTCTAAATCATGGGTCGGATAATTCTTCTCGTATGTTTTTAACTGTCTTGAGGCATAGGCTACAACCTTACCTTCTTGCATGAGTACACACCCTAAACCATTTAAGGAGGCGTCACTATAAATTACAAATTCTTTACCTGACTCCATTTTCACTAAAATTGGGGCTTCGGTCAACAAGGTCTTTAATTTTTCAACACTCCGCTGACATTCTTCTGTCCATTCAAACTAGACGTCTTTCTGCAATAGTCTCGTTATTGGGGTAGCTATCATAGAAAAATCTATTTACAAAGCGTCTGTAATACCCTGCTAGCCCAAGAAAACTATGAACCGCCGTTACATTCCTCGGTGATTTCCACTCCACGATAGCTGAGACCTTATTTGGGTCAACTCTGATCCCGTCACCCGACACAATTTGTCCTAAGAATCCAACTTCATTAAGCCAAAACTCGCTCTTACTAAACTTAGCATAAAGTTGTTTATCCTTCAGAGTCTATAACATAGTTCTCAAATGTTCCGTGTGCTCACTCTCATCACGCGAATAAATCAGTATGTCGTCTATAAAAACAACGACGAACCTATCTAAGTACGGTCGGAAGATGTGATTTATCAAGTCCATAAACACTTCCGGGGCATTCGTTAATCCAAAAGGCATTGACAAGAAACTCGTAATGCCCATATCTCATCCGAAAAGTAGTCTTTGGCACGTCTTGTTCCTTGACCCTTAACTGGTAGTAACCCGATCTCAAATCTATTTTAGAAAATACAGTGGCTCCTCTCAATTGGTCGAAGAGATCATCAATCCTCGGCAAAGGATACTTGTTCTTCACTATCACTTTGTTAAGTTGTCTGTAGTCGATACATAACCTTATCGACCTGTCCTTTTTTTCACAAAAAGTACTGGAGCACCCCATGGTGAATAACTCGGTCTAGCAAAACCTTTATCTGTTAACTCTTGCAACTATACTTTTAACTCCTTTAACTCAGTGGGGGCCATCCTATACGGTGCAATCGAGATTGGCGTTGTACCAAGAGCCAACTCGATACCAAACTCAACCTCTCTCTCTGGGGGTAACCCTGGTAACTCCTTCGGAAAGACATCTATAAACTCACAAACCACTGGTACTGACTCAATCTTCGACTCGGACACTTGGGTATTCAGCACAAAAGCTACAGAAGCTGTATAACCTTTTCTCAAGTATTTTTCGGCCCAACTCGAAGAACATTACCATTCTCACATCTTAACTGAATTACTTTTACTCCACAGTCTACTACAACGCCATGGGAGGTTACCCAATCCATCCCAAGAATTACATCGAATTCGTTAAACGGCAACAACATCAAGTTGGCTAGAAAACAATGGCCTCTAATTGTCAAAGGACAATTTTTACATGCTTGGTCCACTAATACATGCTTGCCTAATGGGTTAGACATTTTCATAACAAACTCAGTGGACTCTATAAGCATGTCTATATGAGGTATCAAATCCATGCATATGTAAGAGTGGGTAGATCCCAGGTCAATTAAAGTGACAATAGTTATATCGTGAATAGAAAAGGTACACGTGATCATGTCTGGAGACTCTGCCTCTTCTCAGGCTCATATAGCATAGGTCCTCGCTGGTACTTTGCCTTCAGACCTTATCGCAGTATCTCTCGGTGCACCTCTACTACCAGTCCCACTCCCGAGGTTCCTTTGAGGCCTACCCCTCAAGGGAGCACTGCTTGCTTTCGCATCTTGTTTTCTCTCTCTCATCCATCTCAGGACAGTCGTGGATAAAGTGGTCAACTGACCCACATTTGAAATAGCCCCTCTTGTTAAGTCGATATTGGCCCAAGTGACGTCTTCCACATTGCGAACACTCTGGCCTATTTGGCCGAGCACTACCAACACTTGCAACTGAAGTAGTTTGGGTTTTAGGCACCAGGTTCTGCTGATTCTTATTTCTCTTCAAATACCCCACCAAAGTATTCGATCAAGTAGTAAATTCTTTTGACCTCTTGGAGGAGGACTGATATGCTCTCCCCATCTGTCTTTTCTTTAAATCTCATGACTTGCTGGCTGCTTTCCTCCTCTCTTTCACCAACTCTTCTGCTTTACATGCTCTCTCAACGAGCACCACAAATTCTCTCAACTCCAGGATGCCCACAAATACTCGAATGTCTTCATTGAGGCCATCCTCAAACCTCTTACACATGGTAGCTTCAGTGGATACACGCTCTAGTGCATACTTACTGAGTTTCAAAAACTCCCGCTCACACTCTGTCAAAGTCTTATTACCTTGCTTCAACTCTAGAAATTCCTTCATTTTCTGGTCCATAAACCTCTCGCTAATGTACTTCTTTCAGAACTCTCCTTGGAAGAATTCCTAAGTCACTCTTTCTCTCGGTACTATAGACATGAAGTGTTCCACCACTGATAAGTCGAGCCTCCTAGAAGTGACACGGCACACTTCACGTACTCTTCAGGCGTGCATGATATTTCATCGAATATTCTCAGGGTTTCTCTAGCCAAAACTCTGCTCTCTCTGGGTCATCATCTACACTAGCCCGAAATTCCTCGACCCCTTATTTTCGAATCTTATCTACCGAAGGCTTCTCTCGCCTGAACATATCCGCACCTTGCAGAGCCATCGGGGCATATTGAGGAATCAGAGGAGGTGGGGGAAGTGGAGTGTTCGGGTTCACACAAACAAACTCCATAGACCAAGCATCCATCATTCAGAGGTAGGCTTCCCTAGCCCCTCCGCCCTGGCCCATACTCACGGGCTCACTCTCTACTGGCGCAGTCCCTTCTGCGGGAACCGGCGCATTACTTTCTATATCATCCGCCGTGGTTCTATCAGGATCCATTACTATAAAGACACAACTTATAATCGTCAGGAATCGTCACACTATCAATATGCATATACGTGGCATGTATAGCTAGACTCGTACTCTGACTAGCTTAGTCTTAGAATCGACTAAACCATGCTCTGATACCACCAAATGTAACACCCCTCACCCATATCTGACGCCGGAATAGGGTTCGAGGTATTACTTGACTTAAACTCAACCACTATATAAAACCGGGCCACGAAATCTCAAACAATTTAAAAACTTTTCCTTTCTCATGTAATCTGTCCTGAACATGGGCTTAAGAGACCCAAAATATACATCCAGGGTGGTTCGGAGCCTAACTGAGAACTCATTTAAAACTTAGAAAAATTTCATGCAACAAGGCTCTACACGATCGTGTGGGTATAAAGCACACGACCATGTGCTTGGGACACGCCCATATCCTGTACCCGTGACTGAAAACGTGGGCATTCTGCCAAAACCACACGACCCAAGCACACACCCGTGTTCTATAACCATGTCCTTCACACGGCCGAGACACATGGTCGTGTCTCTTGCCCGCGTACTACTAGCATGCATACTGACTTTATGACACGGCATGGACACATGCCCGTGTGGCCTGCCCGTATGCTAAAATAACTTCAAAATTTTAAGTACAGGGGACGCACGGCCATAACACACACCCATGGGCGTGAGCCATGTGTCACACACGGCCTAGACACACGTCCGTGTGTCTTACCCGTGTGGACAAACTAGGCTAGTTCCCAAGCCCATTTGTCACCCTTTTTTTTTTCTGCACAACCTACACAAGATCATTTCAATATACAAATCTCATCACAATGGCCACTAATTCATCCATAGAAAGAACATCATACGCATTCATTAAAATGAATAATAGCCATTATTCTAGGCTTGATACAAAATAAATGGCTTTTGACTTAAGCCAAAATACATGAATCATTCTCTTAATTCCACATCCTAGCCTAGCCCTATACATGCCACCTTCAAAAATATAAAACAAACTATACCAAATATTGCGGCCGGTAGTGTGATCGATATCTCTAACTTTAATAGATCTTTAAGCTAGCTTGGCGACACTGAAAGAAGAGGGAAAAGAAAGAGGGTAAGCATAAAGCTTAGTAAGTTGCACATAAATAAATATACAACAACAATTTCACCAGTAGTCATCATACTTATAGCTCAAAGGTAAACACAATTTAACTTACTCATTACCCTCTACTCAAGTCACATTTTCTAAATTAAGCTTGTTACTCATGCTTACCATATAGGTACCTATAACACTCACAACATTATTATTCATTCTTTATCAAAATTGATCTATAACTCTCACCATTGGAACATTTGGAATACTACTGGATATTCTATGAACCTTCAACATGGGATATGTTGCTGATACCATGTCCCAGACATGGTCCTACACTGGCTCTCATATACGTGCTGATGCATATCCCAGACATGTCTTACACTAGCACAACTCTTAGCCGATGCATGTCCTAAACACGTCTTACACTGGCTATCTATATCGAGGCCTATGCATGTCCCAGACATGTCTTACACTGGCAGTCATCTCTGTGCCGATGCCATGTCCCAGACATGGTCTTACACTGGCTATCATAGTATGGCTGATGCATGTCCTAGACATGTCTTACACTAGCCCTCGTCTAGAAGCCGATGCTATGTCCCAGACATGGTCTTACACTGGCTCTCAGAATGTGGCCGAAGCATGTCCCAGACATGTCTTACACGGGCGCACAAATCACCCAATGCCTTGGCACGAATATCCAGTTTGTATCCTAATGTTTCAACGGGATACTTCTATTATCTCAAATATTACTATGCATTCTGAACTTATAACTTAACAACTTATATAATATCAATTCAATGGCTATATGGATACAAATATTAACAGTGTAGTTGTATTATTTACATACAACTTACCTTAGTTTACAAAAAGTACTTGACTATTCGGTTTAGTCAATTTACTTGGCCTTCCCCCGATCTAGGTTCAGATTTGGTAAATCTTGATCTATAACGACAATGTGCACTCATTTAGTCACTAATTAGGATTAAGCAATCATAAATTCACATCTTTGGTAAAACGATCATTGTGCCCCTAAACTTTGACAAAATGACCAGTTTACCCCTATGCCCGAAAATTGATTTTCATCGAATTTCTTTGTATCATAAGCCTAACCGGACTATTTTTACTCTTATAGCAACATTAAATTATCACTATTTCACATACTTATTAACTATTTTACAACTTATGCAACATAGTCCCTTAGGTGTTTTCATGCTAACACCTTTCACAAAAGTTATTTATAACCCAACTAGGATTCATTGTAACATCTCGAAATAGGGCCTAAATGGAATAGTGGTTGCGAAACCATAAATCTGAGATAGAAAAGTTTATTTCGATTAATTTTTATGATTTACCAAGTGATTAGATGCATGTGTTACAGTATTGATAAGAAATTTTATAGATTGCATGTTTAATTTGCCTATTAGGGCTTATTTGCAGAAGTTGCTATAACAGCTCGATTTAGGGCCTAAACGGAATGATGGTTTTAGAACCAAAAATTCAAAGTCAAAAAATTTATTTTGATTAAGTTTCAAGGTTTATTTATTGATTAAAATATTGTGTAAAAATATCGTTAAGAAATTTTATTGATAAAGTGCTTAATTGGACTTTTAGGACTAAATTACAAAAGTTGCAAAATATGTGTTCTAATTCATAAGTACTTGATTGAAATGGGGTTTTAAAGAGGAGGTCCTTAAATGGTAATTAGACCATTATATTTTGTTTGGAAAAAATAGGCATGAATAGGACAAAATTTTAAAGAAAGGCTTTAAGGGCATTTTAGTCATTTGGTAATTAAAAAAATAAAAAGGGAAAATAAAGCCAAAATTGACTCATCTTTCTCATGGAGGCTGAAATTAGCATGGGGGAAGCCATGGCTAGGGTTTTCAAGCTTTCCAAGCTCAATAGTAAGTCCGTTCTAGCCTCATTTTTCAAGTTCTTTACATTTTTAGAATCCCGATAACTTGATTAAGCTTATTCTAGCAATAATTTAAGCTAGGGTTCATATTTGGAAAAATAACCCATAGGTGAAATGTGTTTATTTTGATGTTTTATGGTAGAATTTTAAGGCTAAAATTATGTTAAACAACTTTTGCTAAGCGGTTTTAAGCAAAAATGAGTAAAACGGCTTAATCGGTAAAAGTTATTATTGTTCATAACTATGTGTTAGAGTGAGAATTTGTTGTTGCCATAGAAGGGAAAAATGATCAGCATGTCATAAAAAATAAGAATAAGGGATGAAGTTTAATTCCCGAGCCTAGGGGCAAAAGTGTAAATATGCCAAAGTTTAGGGGCAAAATTGTAATTTTGCCAAAGTTTGAGTTAAGGATTATTTTGAATAGTACATTATATAAATAAGTAAAATATGATGTTTTAGATCCCAAAAAAGGAGATTTGAACCTAGAATGGGAGAAAAATCAAAAATTGGGAAAGTTGGTAAAATGGCCGTTTTAGTATCGAGGTAAGTTCATATGTATAATAATCATTTATTTATGCATGTTTCAATGTAAAAATTATATATTTACTATGATTTCCGAGGTGTTGAAAGTAAGTATAATTATGATGATTTAAATATTCAATATTAATTCGACATAGAAATGAGAAAGTATGTAAGTTTGTATGTAAATAATACATTACCTTTATTACGTTTTTATATTTCAGCATATTTTATGTATTGTAGCTGATTTTTGAGTCATAATTGACTATTGGAAGAATGGAATAAAGTATTAGAAAGTGAGATACTTCCTATTTAAACCTTCGGAATCGAAAGATACAGATGGTATGTAGCTAGGTCACATGTGTAATACGGGATGTATATCATGTGTGCAAGAGAGCTACGAGACATTATGAGGTAGCTAGGTCGCATGGGTGATACTATGTGTACACCATGTAGACAAGAGAGATACGAGATAAATGTAGCTAGGTTGTATGTGTGTTCCAGGTGAAGGACACCATGTAAACAAGAGAGCTACGAGATAAAGTGGCTAGGTCACATGGGTGGTACTAAGTGTTCACCATGTGTACAAGAGAGCCAAAATTATGTTTACAATCGAGCTAGGTCACATTAGTGGTGCTAAGTGAAGGCCACTATGTGTACAAGAGAGCTTCAATTTTAAAGGTGGGCTGTGTGCGACACCATCGCGTATCTGTTATTATTCCGAAGCGTTCAACTCAGAAATTGATTAAATGAAATTGTGTATGACTTTGTGATGATAAGTGTAAGTATATACGTGTGTAACTTATGAGTAATATACTCGATATGTGATTGGAAATTGGAAAGATTGTTATGGGTAAATGATGAATACAATTGACGTGTGAAAGATCAAAATTTACAATAAAACTGTTCTGGATAGTTGCAGTGATGAGAATCTAAAAATTTACCAAAAATATTAGAAATTGAATAAGAGACTGAATGAGATATCAAATTAAAGCTTAATGAGTCTATTTTCATATAACAGAAATAGATCAAGCAAAGGAATTCTATATTCTGATATATTTAAGTTTCTATGGGACTGGTTCAGAATGACTACGTGATCTCCTGTTCTGACTTTGAAAATCATTAAAAAATTTTAAAAAAATAATTATGGGATATAATTTAAATATTTGAATCCTTAATGATTCTAGTTTCAAATAAAATAACGATAACATCATATAAGTTCTGTACGAAGAGGAAATTTATTTGTAGTGAAGAGTGGTCAGGGCAGTTGAGCAGTGAAACAGGGGTAACTTCAATGAATAAACTATACTAATTGGTTAGACCAAAAATTCTGAAAATTTTATGGTAAGAATATACGTGAATCTAGTTTCAAGGAACATTAACGGTTTGTAATTTGGAGTTCTGTAGCTCCAGAAATAAATAATTTAGCTACTGGTACTCTGCTAGATAGCTTATTTTGAACCTGTTTATAATTGTAATAGTGAAAGTATGTGTGTTTGTGATGGTAATATTCCGGGAACATATTGTGACTTTGTTTAATGTATGATAATGTATTGTTTATTAATATTTACATATTTACTTACTAAGCTATAATGCTTACTCTCTTCCTTTCCTTTTTCCTATAGTGTCACAGATGTTAGCTCGAGTCGGAGGTCACCGGAGGTTAAATCACACTATCAAACTATTGATCCATATATAAAGGTTTTAAAGTATTTTTAAGTCTTTGGCATGTATGGGGACTCGTTTAATTGTTATTAAGTTGCTAGGAGTTGGCCTAAAATACTAACCTTGTTATTTGAAGGTCTCTATTATATAAAGTCATTTAATGTAAATAGTCTTGAATATGTTTGAAAAGTTTAAAATTGATGAAATTTTATGTCTCGGTTTTAAATGATTACAAGTACTCAAGTCCGGTAATACCTCGTACCCTGTTCCAATGTCGGATACGGATAAGGGGTGTTACATTCATATTCTTCCATAAAAACTCAATAAACATCCCAAAAAATCCATGGAAAATTCTTAAACTCTTGACCATTTCGCAAGATATCACCCTCATTTGAAAGCTCATGCTTCAAGGGTTTCAAAAATATAAAAATCACTAAAAGAAACTATCAAAGTCACTTACTTGAGAGGCTTAATGTTGCTGCAAATTTTTGAAGCTCAAAACCCCAACAATGGCTGATAAAAATCTGTGAGGAGAAGAAAAATAGAGAAGAAATGGCCTTTGTTTTATTTAATTTAAAACTAGTCAAATTTGATGACCTCATCTTCACCTAATTTTGACCTTCTCCTCAATATGTCTCCCCATGGCCAGCTATGCTATATCACAAGGGTTTAATTGCCTTTTAAAGACCCTAAATTTTGATTCTCTAGCTATTTAACATATTTGGGTACAAAAATGCAACTTTTGCCTTTTATGTGATTCAGTCCTTTTTCAAAATCAGGCTGGAAAACATTAAAATTAGCTCACCAAATTTTCATGCACAATAAAATCATACTATAACCTCATAAAAATAATAAAATAATTTTTTTCTAACTTCGGATTTGTGGTCCCGAGACCACTGTTCCTACTACGCCCTAAATCGGGCTGTTACATTTTGACAACGGCCATGTCGCACGGCCGTGCCACAGTATCGCATCCCGTGTTTGGTGGAAATTTTGCTCTGTTTGCACACGGCCTAAGGCACACCTGTGTGCCTGGCCATGTGGGTTTGGAAAACCTGTATTCAAGAGCTCAGTTAGTGAATTAGATGTTAAACACTAAAATTTAAAGAAGTTAATACCATTAGTGCTCGAGTTGCCTCCTGAGAAGCGCTTATTTATAGTCTAAGCTCGACTTACCTCGATTTCACGTAGTTATGGTGGTTCGAGGGGTTTACACTCCTCATTCCTGCTATCAGTTTTATCAAAGTAAGGTTTTAAATGAGTACTATTTACCTTAAACGTGCTGAATTTGGAATGAGTTACCTCAATTGTATCGTATGGGAAGATGTTAAGTACCGTAAGAGGGAGTGCTCCATTCGGTTCAGAAGTGGCAATACAAGGGTCTGCTGCATCTAATAGTACCTTGTCTCCAACCTTAAGTTGATTAAGTGAAAAATCAAGTTCTTCATGGCGTGGTTTCAGTTTCTATGTCTGCCATTCATCCAGTTCCTCGATTTGTAGCCTTCGTTCTTCATAGATAGGTCATTTGTTGTTATGTAAACATGGCTCATTTATGCTCTTCGAGCATGTTTTCTACAAAGAATGTTGCACCACATGATCAGTATTAGTAACATGATTTACACAACCACCCTCGTTACTCGAATTACGAGCTTGAAGAGTGATTGTTTCATTACCTACACGAAGTGTGAGTTCACCTATACCAACATCAATAATGGTTCTAGCAGCCGCTAAAAAGGGCCTTCCTAAAATTAAAGGCACGTCACTGTCCTCTTCTATATCTAGAACAACAAAATCAACTGGGAATATAAATTTATCGATTTTTACTAGTACATCTTCAATGATACCCCTAGAAAATCTAATGGTTTTATCTGCCAATTGAATGCTCATCCTAGTTTGTTTGGGTTTCCCGGGACCTAGTTGTTTAAATATTTTATAGGGCATGACATTAATACTAGCCCCGAAATCAACCAAAGTATTTTTAACGATTAAACTACCAATTAAACAAGGAATCGTAAAACTCCCTGGATCTTTCAACTTGTTGGGTAGCTTGTTCTGTAGAATGGCTGAGCAAACTGCGTTCAATTCCAAATGCAACGCCTCATCCAATTTTTGTTTATTTGCTAAAAGCCCCTTTAAAAACTTCATTGCTTTTGGCATCTGCGAAAGAGCTTCAATAAACAGTAAGTTAATATGTAATTTTTTTAATAGTTTGAGGAATTTACCAAATTGTTCGTCAGTGTGGTCTTTCCTTATCGCATTGGGGTATGGTACTCGAGGTTTGTATTCTTCAGTTACTAGTTTTTGCTTACTGTGGTCTACCTCATCCTTACCTTTACTTACCACAACTCATTGCTTCGGTTCTGGTTTAGGCTCAACTAACCTTTCTTCATCTCGAACGTTAATCGTATTGAGCTGTTCCCTTGGGTTAGACTCAGTATTACTCGGCAAGCTACCTTGTGATCTTTCAGAAATTAATTTGGCAAGCTGGCCTATCTGAGTTTCGAGTCCTTGGATCGACGCTTGTTGATTCTTAAGTGCTGTCTTGGTATTCTAAAAATGAGTTTCTGACACCGAGATGAATTTCGTTAGCATCTCCTCAAGGTTCGGCTTCTTTTCCTACTGGTGAGATGGTTGTTGAAAACCCAGTGGATTTTGTGGTCTTTGATTTCCTTGGCCACCCCACGAGAAATTGGGGTGGTTCTTCCAACCTACATTATAAGTGTTATTATACAGGTTATTTTGAGGTCTAGAGTTATTATTACCCATATAGTGAACTTGTTCCTCCTCGGTGCTAGGGTTGAAGGATTGATATTCTGTATGTATGCCTCCTTCACTTGAATCACACCTCATCACTGGATGTACCTGCGTGAAACCAAGTAAACCGTCAATCTTTTTATTTAATAGTTCTACCTGATTTGACAGTGTAGTAACCGAGTCGACGTTATAAACGTCTGCTGTTTTGGTCAGCTTAGTCCTCATGACTTGCCACTGATATTTATTCAGTGACATCTCTTCAATAAATTCGTAAGCCTCTTCAGGTGTTTTGTTATTAATGGTTCCACCAGTGGCTGCATCAATTATCTATCTCTTCGAGGGGTTCACACCATTGTAAAACGTTTGAACTTGCAGCCATAAAGGTAACCCATGGTGAGGGCACCTTCGCAGTAGGTCCTTGTATCTCTTCCATGCATCATAGAGTGTTTCTAAATCCATCTACGCAAAAGAAGAAATATCATTCCTTAGTTTAACTATTTTAGCAGGTGAAAAATATTTGAGTAAAAACTTTTCGGTCATTTGTTCCCAAGTAGTGATTGACCCTCGTGGTAACGAATTCAACCATTGTTTAGCCTTATTCCTCAGTGAAAAGGGAAATAACCGAAGGCGAATGGTATCATCAGAAACGCCAGTGATCTTAAATGTGTCGTAGAGTTTTAAAAAATTTGCCAAATGAGTATTTGGGTTCTTGTCCTGCAAACCATCAAACTGAACAAATTGTTGCATCATTTGAATTGTGTTAGGTTTCAGTTCAAAATTATTTGCAGCAATAGCAGGCCTAACTATACTCGATTCAGTTCCTGTTAAAGTAGGTTTAGCATAATCATACATAGTACGAGGAGCGGGATTCGATTTCTTCGGATCAAGAACAATCGCGAGAGGTAGCAGATTATTCTGATTATCAGCCATCTCTTTGGTTGTAGTGGGAATATAGTCCTCTTGCCCTTCCTCTATGTATTGTAAGCTTCTCCTAATTTTCTTTTCAGTTTCTACGAGCTGTGCTTTCGATCTCACTATCAAAAAGTAAAGGTCCTAACGGGTTTCTTCTAGTCATAAACTATGAAAACCTGCCAGAAGAAAATAAAAGAAAATTTAGTAAATAAAAATAAAAAGGAAATTAAATAAAAATAAGAAATAATGGCTAAAGTAATAAAAATTGAGTGTTCCTAATATCTTAGTTCCTCGGCAACGGCATCAAAAACTTGATTGTCACTCGCGATAAGTTTTAAAATTTATAATTGATCGTACTTGAAACTAACTATTATCACAATGAAGGCAAGCGTACCTATCGAACAGTAGTATAGTTTTAACAAGACCGGATGTCAAACCCAAAGGAACTAAAAGTACTAGTATTAACTTTCTTTTTATTATCTAGCCTAAGAATAATGGGGGTTGTTTTATCTAAACTAATTAACTAACCTAAGGATGCATAGAAAGTAAATTGGGGAAATACTTTTGGGAAAACAGATTGATTTAAACAATACCCAAGGAAGAATCCACCTAGACTTCACTTGTTAATTTACTCTGCACCAGACGATTTATTCACTTGACTTGATCCGTAAAAATCCCTGATTTATATTATTATCCCTATTCAAGACTAATAACGTCTAACCCTAAGTTGATTAATTGAAATCTCTTTCTAATTAAAACCCCTAATGTTGCATTAACTCGATCTATGGATTCCCTTATTAGATTTGACTCTAATCCGACAGATTTATGTCGTCCTATCTCTAGGATTGCATGCAACTCCGCTTAATTATGAATGATCTACTCTTAGATAGGGACTATTCATCCTCTGAATAAGCACATCAATACTTGAATTAATATCCTAGAATATTCAAACAAGAGTTAAAAACATAATTAAGAACAAATCAAGTATATATCATATAGTTCAGAAAATATTAACAAGATCCATCTTAGGTTTCATCCCCCTTAGGTATTTAGGAGATTTAGTTCATAACTATAAAAGAAAACATCTCAGAAGAATAATGACAAAACATAAAGAAAACCCAAAAACCCCTGAAGGAAATTGAAGGGAGATCTTCAGTCTTGAAGGAGAATCCAGCTTCTGAGATGGATCAATCGGCTTTCTTCGAGTAATTCCTTGCTTCTTACTCTGTGTGTCTCCTCAATCCTCCTTTAGGGTCTTTTAAATAGACTTTCCAATGCTCAAAATAGCCCAAAAGTAGCCTTTTCCGAATAGAACTAGACTTGGGCTCGACAGGGCCACGGCCGTGTGCCGCGCCCGTGTGTAATGGCTTCAAACCATGTTCAAGGCTGTTAAATAGACACAGGCGTGTGATCTACCCATGTGAGGAAGTCCAGGCCGTGTTGATTTCCCACGTTGGCCTATTTTCTCCGTTTTTGGCCCGTTTCTCGTTCTTTTTACTTTCCTATGCTCACCTAAGTATAAGACATGAATTTAAAAGATTAGGAGCATCAAATTCCACAAATCTAATGATAATTCATCCAAAAATGTGCTAAGCATGGGATAAAAATATATATAAATTACGACTTATCAATTTCTTTTATAAGACTCCGCCAACTGTAAGGATGTGATAAGCGTTTGTAAGTATTGGTATTCTTAGACTAGAGTTATTTAGTATTAATAAATGGAAAGGTATTATTCAGTATGAAATGTAATAGCATGTATGAAATTTGTATGAGTCTGAAATTGAGTAGTAACACTTGAGATTCAGATTCGGTCGATCATGTCGAGTAGAGGGCGTTACATGACATGTTTCATAATCCTGTTCAATCTATCGTATAGACGGTTTATAACAATAGGGAAACATGTACGAAAACCCAATGTTTATATATATATATATATATATATATATATATATCAATTTCATTTTTTGTTTCTAACCACCCTATTAGAACGTAACTAATACCGTAACTAACCAGACTTGGCATACCATACTTTTCAATAACCTGATTACCTAAAATTCCATAATACATCACCAAGCTCCTTTCTTAACAATTCATCCTTTCTAAGACAATTCCTCGCAATAATCCAATGTTTGCTACGCACCCACTTTTATAGGCTAAGAGCATTGATTGGGCGAATATCACTACTAATGCGATTTCCCAAGACTTGGAATGTTTGGAAAATTTCTTGAATGAAAGGATCATTTTGAATGGTTGAAAATAAGGTGGAAACCTTGACCCGAAGCACTTGAATGCTTTAAGGACCCGAAGATATAATAGAACTCGACCTGCTTAAACTTGACAAATACTCGAACCTTGGAATGGTAGAAGTGGCCACACCCCAGGATGGGTTATAGGATGATAAGACAATTGGTGAATGCCACAAACTCATAAAAAGTTTGTTAAGTTCAAGAAGTTCGGTTAAAAACCTTTTAGAGAAAATCTCACAAATAAGTTTTGTATTAAAATGGTCTTCAACCTTACAAATGAAAATACTTAAGCTATTTATAGACTCCTAAATGGCTAATGAAATTCAACATCTAATGTGTTCATACTAGTTCTAAACATGTTCACACACATAACATTAAAATTTGGTGCATGCTTAAGGATGGTGCATGTTTTGGCCGAATAGTGATGTTCTTTCACTTGGTGAGTTCATGCATTCTTAGCCTTGAAAGAAACTCCTTGTTCTATGAATTGTTTAGCCATTTAATTCCCTTAAACCCCCATGGATGAATTCTCCTTGCATGGGACACGCATGTTCTTAAACGATGCTTTAATTAAGCTTGTGGTGCATGGATGGAAACATGCTTCTAGAAATTCCTTCCTCCACCGTCCATGCATCTTCATTAAGTGTTGGAATTCTTCACCTTTAAGGAATGCATATGACATGAATTTGAGCATCCATGTGATTGGGCACAATGCATCTTCATTGATGGCTGAATCTTGAACGTTCCAGAAGCTCTCCTTATGCATGTATTTGGAAAATGAATGGTCAGTCTTGGGACACCAATTGGTCACCTACAACCAATATAAATATGCATCACCTGAGCCCAATTCCATCACTCAAAATTCAGCTAAGACTAGAAAAACACCAAACTAGACACTTGACTTGACTCTCACGCCTAAATCATATAACATACTATGACACACGCGCATATGCAATATTTAAAAACAAAAACAAAACTCAAACATGGTATAATAACACACGCATGAACACCAACTTAGCATCTTAAAAATAAACACATACGAACACATACATAATACAACTTGTGGACAAAACAAAATTAATAATAATCTTGACACATGACATATTAAAGTAACAAACATGAAAATATCAAACAAAACACTCGTTTGATGAATTTCATTTTAAATTTGGGCTCTTCTCGCTTGGGCCAATTTTTTGAGTCCTTCGATTTGAAACGCATGACGTGATCGAAATCACATCAACTGTGCCACTCAAAGTACTACTCGATTTACCCACTAATTTCAGAACCAATCAAAATCGAGTGTTACAAATGGCGTTATAATTGTATCATGCATATAAGGGGCACCCCTAGAGGCCATACCTTGGGGTTATTTTAGTGTATCTATAGTAAAGTATTCAGTTATAATTAGTAAATGGTTATTATGCCTAATGAGATAGAATGTCTGTAAGAACTTAGTGCTTGTATGATAAGGAATATAATAGAAGTTTAAATTTTGGAATCTAATCTTGAAATTGAATAAGATTGATTAGTAGCAATTTATGTATAAGTTGGTATTGTCTAAGCCTGTAAGTAAATTAGATTAGAAATTTTGTTAAATTATTCGAGTTATTTGTAACGCTTGGTACTCGAGATCCGATGATTAGATCAGATATAGGGTATTATAAGTAGTTATCTAGTTAGTTATTATATTCAACACCTTCTTTAAAAAAAATTAATTAATGGAAATTTTATTATCATTATCAAACGCAATTAATAAATTAAATGTTTAATTTTTTTCAAGGAATGAAAAATTTTGAATGACTTAACAAAACAAATCATTTGAGTAATTAAAATATATCAGGTACATGTAATAAGATGAGCTAAAAAAATAAGATCCTTACTAAACATATTAAAAATGTAAATGTAAATAATAATATATTTTTTTTGAACCTATATTATTTGGGTGTTTGACCAAATCTCTAATCACTATTATATATATAATTATATAAAATATATAAATATATAAACAAATTTTGTGCTGAATATAAATTTATTGAGAGTGAGGGATTCACTTATACCAGTGCAAAACTTAAGTAGTTTTATACTATTCCGTAATATTTTATACGATTAATATTTTAATAATTCAACCGTTGAATTTATCATGATATTTGTATTTGCATGTTTGTAAGTTTTTCAACGATATGATATCTCTATCATATCAATTTAAAGTATTGTTTATACTAATATATATTTAATAGTCGAAAGTTTTGTACCTAAAATGACTAGTTGAATTTATTTTTTATGTTAAACTTCACATGTATGATCTCTAATAAATGAAAGAGAAGGGAAATGTTTGTGCTTGCTTATATATAATTGTAGTCAAAAAGATTCCACGCTTTTATGGTTAGAGTTATTAATTTACATGTTGATCGCATCTGTCTTTTTATTATGTAACCAAATCGGTCATCAAACTTGTTAGATAATCACTTCTTGATCCGATTAGTTTGATTAATTTCATTATCGATTCAGTTTTAATTAGATTAGTTATTAAATATTTATAAAAAATAATAATTTAATTGATTTTTATGATATTTAAAATTCATTAACAATTTATCAAGCAATTAAAAAATGTAAATTTTTCTTAACTATAAAATATATAATTTCATAGTAAATAAAAAAATTATAGATGATTTTTTTATAAAAATCATATTAAAATATACAATTTTTTTAACAAGGAAAACTTTATCTTAGGAATAGATGGAATTACAAATATTAGGATTCAAATTCAATATCTACAAGATGCTATCTTTTAAATTTAAATGTAAAAAACAAATGGACTAAGCTTATGTCTATTGCTATTTAAATATTGTGTTAAGAAAAAATATTTTAGATTAGATATATTTAGGATGTAAGTAAAAATTTATATAATAAATATATTTTAAAAAATTAACATAATCAAACAAGATTTTGATTGAAATGGTAAATGTATTAAACATTGCAATTTAGGTTTAACTTTTATTATGTACATTTTTTTAGATTTTTTTACTATTTTCATTAAAAATATAATTTTAATCTCACACTAATTAGAGAACACTCTTATATCTCACATCTACCTTATAAATAAATACATTGACTAGAGAATACTCTCATAGCTCACACCTCTTCACTATTTTCATTGAAAATTAATTAATTAGCTAGAGGACACTCTTATGCTCACACTTACTCTAGAAATAAATGCCATCTCCTTTACTGTATTCATTAAAAAGTTAATTAATCTCACATTAATTAGAGAATACTCTCATAGCTAACTTCTTCACTATTTTCATTAAAAAAGTTTATTTTAATCCCACATCGACTAAAGAATACTCTCATAACTCACTTCTTCACTATTTTCATTAAAAAAATATTTTTAATCCCTTAAAAAGTTAATTTTAATCTCGCAATGGCTAGAGAACACTCTCATGCCACACTTATCTTATAAATAAATGTCAATTTCTTCATTATTTTTATTAAAAAAGTTCATTTTAATCTCAGATTGACTAAAGAGCACTCTCGTATCTCACATTTACATTATAAATAAGTGTCAATTTCTTCATTAGTTTTATTAAAAAGTTAATTTTAATCCTATATTGACTAGAGAATACTCTCATAGCTCAACTATTCACTATTTTCATTAAAAAGGTTAATTTTAATTCTACATTAACTAGAGAATACTTTCATAGTTCACTTAGTTAATTTTAT
This sequence comes from Gossypium anomalum, assembly GCA_025698475.1. Taxonomy (NCBI): domain Eukaryota; kingdom Viridiplantae; phylum Streptophyta; class Magnoliopsida; order Malvales; family Malvaceae; genus Gossypium; species Gossypium anomalum. The sequence goes on from CM046959.1 coordinate 55,442,114, forward strand.
CCTACGTTGACTAAAAAACGCTCCCATGCTCACACTTACCCAATAAATAAGTGTTAATTTTTTTTCACTATTTTCATTAAAAAGTTAATTTTAATATCACATTAACAAGAGAACACCCTCATGTCATACATTTACCTTATAAATAAGCACATTGACGAGAGGATACTCTAATACTTCATTTTTCACTATTTTTATTACAAAAGTTAATTTTAATCTCACATTGACTAGAAAGTACTATCAAAGTTCACTTCTTCACTGTTTTCATTAACAATTAATTTTAACTCCTTAAAAAGTTAATCTTAATCATACATTGGTTAGAGAACACTCACATACTCACATTTACTGTAAAAATAACTGTCAATTTCTTTACTATTTTCATTAAAAAATTAATTTTAATCTCACATTGAATAGAGAATACTCGTATAGCTCACTTTTCACTATTTTCAATAAAAAATAATTTGAATCTCGCTTTATCTAGAGAATACTTCCATAGCTCACTTATTCAATATTTTCATAAAAAATAATTTTAATCCCACATTTACTAGATAACACTCTCATGCTCACACTTACCCTATAAATAAGTACTAATTTCTTCACTATTTTCATTAAAAAATTCATTTTAATCCCACATTAACTAGAAAATACTCTCGTGGCTCACTTCTTCACTATTTTCTTTAAAAATAAATTTTAGTCCTTAAAACATTAATTTTATTCCCACATTGACTATACAAAACTTCTCTGCTCACACTTGACCTATAAATAAGCCATAATTTCTTCCCTATTTTTATTAAAAAATAATTTTAATTTTAATTTAATTATATCTTAGTATATGCATTTAAATGATAGCATCTACAAAAAAATTATATATAAAAATAGAATTAATTAAATTTATCTTTTAATTTAAATACAATAAACTTTTGATTGTTTTATAATTATAATAAATATTACCATTTACACAAATCAACTTATTAGAATTTACTTATTAAATAATTTATTATTAGATTTAAATTTTAACAAATTTTTATAGCTCTTAAAATTTAATTTATACACTAAGTAAGTCCCAGCGTCAAGTAGATAAAAAAACTAATTATAATATATGTTCTAAATAAGAAATGTAACAGTAAAATATTAAAAATATAACTAATATTAACAATATTTGATAAAACAAAATAATTTATATGAATTATAAACTTATGCATCGCTTCATATTAAAATAATTCTATCTTTATTTCAAAATGCAAAAATGCTATCTTCTTAAGATTAAAATATTATATGTTCAAATAAATGATCAAAATTTTAAACAATAATTATATATATAGTAATTATACATGAAAAGGATGACAATTTAATTGATTTTTATGATATATAAGATTCATTAACAATTCATTAAGAAACTTAAAATGCTAATTACGAATAATAATGTATAAATTCTACTTAATTATAAAACATATAATTTTAAAATAAATGACATAAATAGATAATCTTTCATATAAAAATCATTAAATTAATTATAAATATAATTATAATGAGTGATAATTCTCATACAAAAATAACAAAGAAAATTTTATCTAAGGAATAGGTGGAATTACAAATGTTGGGAGTTCCACGATATGCTATGTTTTAATTTTAGATGTATGACCCAAATGAACTAAGCTTCAACTCTATTGCTTAATAAATATTTTTGTTAAAGAGAAAAAATATTTTGGATTAGAATTATTTAATTAATATACATTGACACCCATGTGACTAAAAAAATATATAATAAATATATTTTACAAAATTAACATAGCAAGATGTTATTTGAAATGGTAAAAATATTAAACATTGCATTTTAGGTTTAAATTTTATTATGCATAGTTTTTAAAATTTTAGAAAAATATAAAATAACATAGATAGCTCTCATAATAACTTTTTGTTATTTGATAAAAGAAATAAATTTTCAACAATTTCTTAATTGAGTTGAAACCTGTTTTTTTAATGAGTGCTATCAATTTAGTTCATTTTTTAAATAATAGTATACATATAATTTACCATAGCTCAAATCTTTTTGATAAAAATAAGAAACAAAATTTTACTTATATGAAGTGATGATTAAACTCATTTAACAAGGAGTCAAACCTATCACACCATCCCACCCCAATATAAATATATATGGAACACAATTTTTACCCATGCAATAACGTGATGATAGTTACACCATATATTTTACCTCTATTTCTAATTCTTATTCAAGGCACACATAATTATCCAAAAATGAAAAAAAAATTAAAATAAAGAATAAGTTCAATTTCCATGTTATAAGCAGAAGTCAATAATTCTAACTGAACATGCTTTCATATTCAATAGCTCTTCCTTCGATCAAACCTTGTGTTGCGCAGCCATGACCGTGACTGCATTCTCATGCACTTTTATTGGTCAAAAGATGCACAGTAACTATATTTATGTGTTTATATAATAATATCATTTCTTAAAGTACATTTAGACCAGGAAATGCACATCCAACAATCAACGGGAAAAAAGAAGGCTCCATTCTATTTATTTAACATTAAGCCCATCATCATGCCTGAACAGAAGATTTAAAAAAAGAAAAGGAAAAGATTAAAAACATTTGATCAAGCACCAGTCCATTAAGAATCTCAAATAAAAACGAAGTTGGGAACAGTTGCACCAGGTATATAATAATAATAATAATAATAGTTACTGTAACCTCAAACCTTTTATTTATTTATTTTTATACACTCTCAGGCTCAGCTAGTTACTATCATCTGCTACTGCAATTGCATTGTCGTTTTGGCCCAGCAAACTACTTATGGATCGAGCTTTAACCATTCCAAGCTTCGCTCTCTTCTTTGTCATCATCAATGGCTTCTGATCCTCTCCTTCTGCATCATTCCCACCACTTTCACCATGCAATTCACGCTTTGCTAATTGTTGGGACGAAGAAGAAAGATTGGACAACATCAGACCTTGATTATCACCATTATTAGGCTGTCCCTCCTCCTTTGCTGCTAAAGATCGACTTCGAACACTAGTCATGCTCCTCAGCCTACCTTTGCCCAAATGATGCTCGCAAAGAGAGTAACCAACGAGTGTTTGTTGGCAACATCTCCATCCCCTTCCATTAACTCGACTGCACCGCGACCCTTCCATGAGTGCACCACCTCGACCTCTCTTTTTTGCACCATTAGAATTGTTATTATTATAATCAACACTCATGCAAGCAATGTCTTTGCTCTCTTGTTCTTCTCCATTGCTTTGCTGCTGCTGCTGCACAAGTTTCTTGTTCAGCTTAGTCTTCATCTTGCTGGTACTGCTCTTCATCGGCCGCTTATTATTTGTATCTTTCGCCATTATTGTATCATCATCGTCCCCTGTTGTTTCAACGCTCCCTCTTCTCTTCTTCAATGGAAATGCTTTTTCTCCCTCACCCCATCTCCCAACAGCTTTTAGTTTAAGTGCAATCAAAACAACAACAACAACAAAGTGCAACCACCTTCAAATACTACATCGATCAAACACTAGTGGTTTCATTCTTCCGTTCTGATTAACATATGCAGAAGATTCTTACCTTGATGATGGGAAGAACTCGACTGTGGAGGAGACCCAGTTCCTAGTTTTGCACCCAAAACATTTTTCTCCCTAGCAAACCAACCCAACCCAGAAGATCCACAACCACAAACATTAATTTTTATTAAAGAAAAAAAATGAAAAAAAATGAATGAAATAAGTGCAAAACATGGAGCAAGATGTAAATAACATTGGTTGAGAGTTGAGACGGGGACCAGCATCCGATGCTAACGTGCACCGCATGGACATGTACATTAGTTAACCAAAATTGAAGATAAAAAAAAAAAAGAAAAAGAAAAAAAGATTAGATTAGATAGGAAGGTATGGTTGCTAGCCAAAGCTGAAATAAAAACACCTAAAAACAGTATTTCCAGTTACAGTATTATTTTCATTTTAGTGTTGGTTAAAAAGTTAAGATCAAGACCCTTCTTCTTTTTTCACCTTTTTACTACAAGATTTTATTAAATAACAGAAGAAATTTGGTTTTTGTTTTTAATTTAAACCTTTTTAGCCCTTCAGTTCTTACCTGGTATCATTATTCTTCTCCACTTCTTCTTCTCCTCCAGGCTTCAAAACCTACAAAAAGAAAAAAAAAAAAGAAAAAGATCCCACTTAGCAAGTTTGTAATTTTACCTGATGCAACTTTCATGGGTGCAAATTAATCAAAGTAAAAAGAGAATTCAAACAAGAGATGCTTTATTTCTTTTTGTTACGTTGAACACTAGTGCAGTCTCAGAAACAAAGTTAAAACTATGATAAAAATGAAAGAAAGGAAATAAGATGTACTATTTAGTTGTTTGTAAGGATTGAATCATTGAACTAACCAAGTCTTGTTTGTTCTTCGTGAGTTGTTCTCCATGTGTTGTTCCATCAGGGGGTTGGGTTGGTAGTGGTTGGCCGATCGGACGATCAGATTGAGAAGGGTAGTGAGGATCAAAGCAGCAAGGAGTGGATGGTTGTTGCTGCCGTAGCGGGAGTTGCACCACCGCTACCGGAGGGCGGTTAAAGTTGGGATCTGATGAAAGGGGTACTGGTGAAATGGAAGAGAAAGGTAGCGGAACCTGTCTTTTCCTGATCCTCATCGATGCAAGATAAGATTTTCCCTTTCTTTCTCTCTCGAGAAAATAGAAAAACAAAACACTCAAGGAAACCAAAGCAAAGCAAAGCAAAGCAAGATATAATCAATCTTTACAAGGCAAAGAGAAGGGAAAAAAAAAGTCAGATTTTGCTTTGAGAGAGAAATAAAAGAGAGGAGAATATATGGAAAAATAAATGCAAAACCCAAATATTTATAATAATTACTACTATTTTTTTTTAATATTATTCAGTAATTTGTTTCTCTCTCTAACTTTTATTTGTTGCACCACAGAAAGGGGAAGTAGGGGTGATGCACGTGGGGAGCACGTGGGAAGGGGGTGACCGGTTGAGAAGGTAAACGGTGGAGGAATCGGGAGGGGAAGGCCAGGGTGGAAATGAGGGGAGAAACCAAATTATGGGAGTGGGTAGTTTTATCGTTTATACTTTTTGGATGAGATCGGTGGGTCCCTCTCTTCTCCTCTCTCACAGCAACGACTCTCATCTGTTTATTTATGCCCCTTTTTTTATTTTTAAAAAATTATATTAACTCTACCCTTTTTTCTATTCTATTTTTTATTCTTCTCGATATATCCTAGATAAATAAAGTGTTTCAATTCCTATATTTTTTTAATCATTATTTTTTTTTAATTTTAAAGGATAAATTATACTGCAAGTCACCTTAAATTATCGTTGTTTCTATTTGGCTACTTTAATTTTTTTATCAATTTAGTCACTTTAATTAATATAATTATTTGGATTAGTCACAGATGTTAAAAAATTCATTAATCCATCGAGTTGTAAACATAACATTTTTTTAACTTTGACTAAAGTTAGAGACCTCTTTATATTAGTCAAAAATATTTTTTTTTTATTTGCAACATGATGTGTTGGGGATAGACCTGATTAAGCAAGAACAAGTAAAAATAGCGAAAGAATTTGAGAAATTGAACACACAAATCTAATGTAAAAAAACCGCTATAAAGAATATAAAAAACCACGAAGAAAGATAATTTTACTATAATGGCAAAAGAATGAAGACTACAAAAGATGGAGATAAAAACTAAACCCCGAAACCCGAAAATAAAGAACCCTCTAAACGTAAATACAAAATTCACCAAAAGTGTTATGAGTTTTAATCTTTTAATGGGTTTCTTTTCTAATGTTCTAAAAGAGCCTATTTATAGGCTAAATTCGTTGGTCAAATAATAATAAAATAATCTAGACTAATCAGAGTTCGACTGAAATAAATAAATAGAGTTTAACTGGGAGATTATCTCTCAAATTTGATTGAAATATGAGGCATACTCAACAAATCTCCACCTCGACTCGTATTTCCATAATGCCATATTTGCCAAAACCCGACACTGGTCTATCTTGAACTATGCAGGGAATTAACTAAGTCGAATTTGTACTTAAAAGCTGGAAGGCCTTTAGCCTTTGACTTGTGCACTACCAAATCATAACTAACTCGGGTTTGATTTTCACGAACACAGCGCCTTAACTTTTCAAACATGCATCCGAAAGAGAGCATCTCTTCAACGAAATGGTCATGCCTTTTTCCCTCCTATGACTAAGTTGCCTTTGCTCCAAACGAGTTGACTTCGACTCCGTAACGGACGAGAGATGTAACACCCTGATTTTGGGCCTAGTCAGAATAGTGATGTCGGGACCACAAATTCGAGATAGGAATAATTATTTTATGATTATTTTGAGGTCTATGATATGATTGCATGATTGTGTGAAAATTTCGTGAAGAAATTCAATGCATAAAGTGCTTAATTTAAAGTTAGGGACTAAATTGAATAAGTTGCAAAACTTGCATTCTAGAAGTTTTTAGTATGAAATTGCATTGAAATATTAATTAGGAGGTCTTAAATAGAATTTGACCAATTTTAAGTTCATGGACAAAATTAGGACATGGAAGGAATTTTTGAAAGTTTAGTAGTAAGGGCATTTTGGTCATTTAGGGGTAAAATGAATTAAAATACAAAATTAAAAGCCAATTTTGCTCATCTTCTTCATGGAGGCCGAAATTAGCATGGGGGAGGCCATGGCTAGGGTTTTCAAGCTTTCCAAGCTCAATAGTAAGTGATTCCAAGCCCCGTTTTTAATGTTCTTTACGTTTTTGGAATCCCGGTAGCTCGATTAAGCTTATTCTAGCAATAATTTAAGCTAGGGTTCATATTTGGAAAAATACCCATAGGTGAAATTTGTGTATTTTGATGTTTTATGATAGAATATGAGGTTTTAAATTATGTTAAACAACTTGTGCTACTCGGTTCTAAGTGAAAACGAGTAAAACTAAGATAATCTGTAAAAATACTTATTGTTCATAACTATATGTTAGAGTGAGAATTTGATGTTGTTGTAGAAGATAAAAATGTTCAGCATGTCATAAAACATAGGAATAAGGGCTGAAATTAAATTTTCGAGTCTTGGGGAAAAAGTGCAAATATGCAAAAGTTTAGGGGTCAAAATGCAAATTTGTAAAAATATGATTTTTGGACCCGTATGAATAATGTGACTAATTATTAGGCTAAATGTGATATTATAGATGAAGGAAATCGAGATTCGGGCTTAAATCGGGAAAATACAAGGTTATGGATTAAAATAGTAAATTGCCGTTTCTGAATCGAGGTAAGTTCGTGTGTTAATAATAATGCAATACCATGCATGAATTGTAATTCTCTATTGATATGGCATAAATTGTATGATTTAATATGTTTAAAAGAATTTGATGGATGGTACGTATGATATAAAAAAAAAAATGTAATGCTAGTTGTGTCATGTGAAATTGAATGGAATTATTGTTACAAGAATTGAGTGTTAAATTACTATTAATCTGGGTTGTATGAATTGTTGCACGTTGTACCTGATGAGATTTTGATAAGTTTGTACGTAAATAATTTATCAATTTATTTTATTTTATTTTATTATATTTTGTTATCATATGAAATGTGGCTACCTATAGATTGACTATTTGTCAGAAATTGAAAAAATTGAAAAAGGACTATGAATAAATTTGTAACATATTGGAAATATGTTTGTTGGTAATTACTTGATTGGTGAAATTGTTAGAAAAGAGAGAGAAATCCCGGTTGAACCTTCTGAAAGATTGGATGATACTGAGATGGTATGTAGCTAGGTCACATGTATGGTCTTTGAAGTGCACATCATGTGTACAAGAGAGCTACGAGATATTATGATGTAGCTAGGTCACATGGGTGATACTATGTGTACACCATGTAGACAAGAGAGCTACGGGATATATGTAGCTAGGTCGCATGCGTGGTTCCGGTGAAGGACACCATGTAGACAAGAGAGCTACGAGATAAATCGGCTAGGTCACATGGGTGATACTAAGTGTTCACCATGTGTACAAGAGAGCCGAACTTTATGATGGGTGGAGCTATTTGCGGAAACCACCAAGTATCGAGGATTGATCCAAAGTGTTCAACGGAGACTTATTATGTCTTGCTTTGTGAGTTTTGTGATGAATAAGTGCAGAATTTGGTTATGTGAAATAATGTGTTCATTAAGTGATCGGATTGTGGTAAGGTTATAAACAATTAAGTTATACATGAGGATGATTTTATGGTGACCTTGTAATCATGGGCCTATACTTGTGATGCATGAAATGTGGTGAAAATGATTTGTGATATGTATGTTAAAATGAGGTTAATACAAAGAAAGTGTGAAAGAGTGAATTAGCAATAAAATTGTCTTAGACAGCAGTAGTTGCGTGACTTTGAAAATTCACTAAAAATTGTGGAAGATGAATAAAAATGCAAATGATATATGAAAATAAATCTTAATGAGTCTATTTTCACATGAAAGAAACAGGGGAAGCAAAAGAATTCTATATTGTGTGATATTTGAATTATTGTGAAATAGGGTCTGAATGAATTCGAGATCCCCTGTTCTGACTTTATAAATTCATCATAAATTGTAAAAAACTTATTAAGAGTCATACCTTACATGCATGGATTCATTATTGAGTCTATTTTTAAGGGAAACAAACGGCATGGTCGTTGGAATTCTGTACAGAGAGAAATTTGGTTCGTAGTACACAGAGGTCAGAGTAGTCATACTCTGAAACAGGGGAGAATTTAACTAATAAACTGTACTAATTGGCCAAACCAAAAATTCTAAAAATTTTATGGGAGAAAGATATATGAATATAGTTTCAAATAAAATTAATGAAACTAAAGTTGGAGTTTTGTAGCTTCAGATGTGAATGATTTAGTAACTGTAACTCAATAACACAGCTTAACCTGAATATATGTAATTGTACAATTATAGTGTTTTATCTTGAAAAGCATGGTAGTAATTGCTTATTATTTTCATATGAACTTACTAAGTGTAAAGCTTACCCATCCTCTCCATTTCTTTAGTATTGATAGGTCGGCTTGGAGTTGGAGATCATCGGAGGCAAAATCACACTATCAAACTATCATTTTTGGGAGAATTAATTCAAATATTAGAAATATCAAGTGAGTGGCATGTATAGGAAGTTGGTTTATAATATGTATTTTTATTATGATTTTGATCGCATGCGTATCGATGCATTGAGTTATTGTATATGATTATGAGATGTGGTCCTTATCCATTATGGTTTATAAGTTTAATTAATCATGCTACGTCATATGTTTTGATGTAATGATATAGTTAGCTTTGTTTGTTATGCATGTGTTCGAAAAGTTTTAAATTAAATGAAATTTTATGGCCCAGTTTTTGTCTATGTGTGTTGTTAAGTCTGGTAATGCCTCGTACTCTGTTCCGGCCTTAGATACGAGTAAGGGGTGTTACAAGAGACGTCCAGTTTCACCGGTCACTGTTGAACCTTCCAGAATATAAAGATAGTCGGTCCTTTTACCTTTTAACAAAACGAGAGCCCCACGAGACACCTTAATGTCTCTCGACTTGATGTTGATTCTGCAACCTTTCAAGTCTAAAATACTCAAGGAGATGAGATTCTTTCGTAAATCAGGTACATACCTGACATCTAAGAGTGTCCTAATCGTCCTATCGTGCATCTTAATTTTTATAGTCCAATATTGATTACTTTACTGGATGAATCGTTTCCCATACGCACAACTCTATCTTCAACCGAACTACATGTAACACCCCACACCCGAGCCCTACGCTGGGACGGAATACGAGGCATTACCACACTTAAACACATGCATATAAACATTCCAAGTCACCAAGACTTGGTCAATTTTAAAACTTTTTCGAACTATGTCTAAACTTCTTTAACATGGGCTTACGAGACCCCAAACACCCATTGGAAATCTCTCAAGACCAGCTCGGGTCCTTTAACCAACTATATAAAAATAATTCTTGAAACAAGGCATACGCCTTTGTGGAAGGGCAACACGCCCGTGTGGTCATTATAACATGGCCGTGCTAGTGGCCCGTGTGACACACACGGCCTAAGCATCTAGGGACATGCCCGTGCCCCATACCCGTGTGAATTAAATTCCAAATTTGAACCTATAGGGGTTTTCATGTGGCCTGACACACTCCCGTGTCTATGGCCCATGTCCCTCACACGGCCATGACACACCCATGTCCTAGCCCGTGTCTAAAAACCTTGACATTCTATTTTTGACGTTAGCACCCAATTAGGGGCACACGGCCAAGGCACACGCTCGTGGCCAGAGGCCGTGTCCTCCACACAGCTGAGACACACGGCTGTGTCTCTGCCCATGTGTTTACTACCATGCATACTGACTTGAAATTTTTATGTATAGGGGACATACGGCCGGACAACACGCCAATGGGGTTGGCCGTGTGTTTACCCGTGTGGACAATATAAGGCTATCTACCAAGCCTTTTTGCCACCCTGAAACACAATCTAATGTCAACCAACATATCAAAGTCTAACTTAATATGATTTCTCAACCAAATAGCCATAGCTAAGGCTTTCACACATTTCATTTATACTTAAGCAACCAACAAATTACTCATTCATGAAAGAGCTTCTTGTATTCTTAAAACAACTTTCAACATTTGCCAATTTCCATGGCCTTATACAAAATGAATCAAATGCTAAAGTAAGCCAACACATTTGGCCAATTAATAATGACACAAAACTCAAAAGTTCGGGTCCTATACATGCCATAATCAAAATAAAAGATCTAACTATACTAATTGCTTCGGATGATAGTGTGGCTGGCTTTTGTGACGTAGGCGATAATCCTTGAGCTACTTTGGCGGCACTATAAGAAAATGGAAAGGAAATAGGGTAAGCATAAATCTTAGTAAATTGCATGAAAATAAACAACAACTACTTGCCATAAGGCAATATGCTCATAACCTTTCATAGCTTATTTATGAACACCATAAGTAAACATAAGTACAACTTACTCATCACTATCTCATACAACTCGTATTGCATACATTGAGCCTATATCTCATACATTTCAATTAGGCACCTGTACCACTGATCACATGATCATAACTTATCTCATTTCAATATAAATTATAAACCTTTTTGTTGAACCAATTGGAATACTATCGGATACTCAATAGCCCTAACATGGGTTAAGATGCCGACGCCATGTCCCAGACATGGTCTTACACTGGCTCTCATCTATCGGTGTCAAGGCCATGTCCTAGACAAGTCTTACACTGACACACAACAAGCTGACACCATGTCCCAGACAGGTCTTACTCTAGCTTGTCTATCGCAAGGCTGATGCATGTCCCAGATATGTTTTAAACTAGCTCTCATCTCAATACCGATGCATATCCCAGACATGTCTTACACTGGCTTCAATATCTCGAAGCCGATGCATGTCCAGACATGTCTTACACTGGCTCTCATACTGTGGCTGATACGTGTTCCAGACATGTCTTACACTAGCACACATATCACCTATTATCACGGTACAAATATCCGAGTCTATTCCAAGTGTTCAACGAAAGTCTTTACTACATAAATTTCTCAACATGTATTCTCATATTCAAAATAAAGAAAATTTATGCCATATCAACTCAATTATACATCATAAAGATATAGTTGCATTATTAACATACAACTTACCTCGGTAATCAAAATGTTGACGACCAGTCGGTTTTAGTCCGCTAGCTTTGCTTTTCCCTAGTCTAGGCCCAGATTGTGCAATTCTTAATCTAAAATGATAAAAATTCACAAGTTTAATTATTCCATCGATCTAGGTACTCAACAATTCATAATTGGGAAAAATGACCATTTTGCCCCTAGACTTTCGCAAAATGACCATTTTACCCCTCGGCCCGGAAATTGATTTTTATCGAATTTCCTCATTAGCCAAGCCTAACCGACCACTTATCTCTCTTATGACAACCCAAAATTCCCAATATTTTACAACATTACTATCTATTTTACAAACTTTACAAAATGGTCCTATTAGGGTTTTCATGAGAAATCCCTTCACAAAAGTTGTTTATTTCACAACCATGGTTCATTTTCTTTCATAAAATTTCAAAAACCAACATGAACACTCTCATGGTAAAACCTTATACTTTCAACCATTTTGCAAAATAGTCCCCTCATTTAAAAGCTCATGCTATAAGGGTTCTAAAAGTACAAAAATATTCAAGAAACGCCATCAAAATCACTTACTTGCAAAGGCTTTAAGTTTTTGAAAATTTTCAAGCTTCCATGGCCATTTTCTTGGAGGAGAATCAGTGGAGAAGAAGATGGGGAAAAAGATGATATCTTTTCCCTTTATTTTATTTTTGTTTTAGCCAAATAAGCTACCAAAACCCACCTAATTTGACTTTTTGACTATTCTTGTCCCCCATGGCCAGCCAAGAACTCTTTTTAGGGTCTATTTTCCCTTTAAAGAACCCCAATTTTGGTTCTCTAGCTATTTGGCACCCTTAGCTATCACAATAGGACTTTTGCACTTTATGCAATTTAGTCTTTTTTCGCGATTAAGCTCACAAACGCTAAAATTACTTCACCAAATTTTTTATGCACTGATATAATAATGCCAAAGCACATAAAATAATATCAAAAATAATTTCTCTAACCTCAAGTCAGTGGTCTCGAAACCACTATTTTGACTAGGCCCAAAATCGGGCTGTTACACTGTATGTGGAGAACCATTCTCTGTTGGGACACATGTGGAAAAAACATCCCGAATCTAGGATCCACTCAGACGTAAGCTTGGAGCTATCACTCATTGACACTAACAAGAAATCATCACTGCTTTCGTCGACCAAATTAGCACCAGCTACATCTTCCTCGTTACTCTCAACAGCCCTTTTATTTCGCAGTTTATAACAATCTACTTTGATGTGACCTAACTTCTTATAATAGTGAAACCTTTTGTCTCATTTCTTTGATGCTACCAAAATGGAAGCTTGCCTATCTGCCTTGCTATCTGAACTAAACTCATTGTTGAGTTTGTTTTTACTCAACAAATGACCCTTCACCTCTTTAAACGAGAGTTTGTTTCTGCCATAAATCAAGGTCTCCTTGAAAGACTTGTATAAATAGGGTAAAAAGCACAATAATAGCATCGCCTGATCTTCATTGTCAATCTTAACCTCAACATTCTTTAAATAATTCAATAGAGCAATAAATTGACTAATGTGATCTCTAATAAGCTCACAGTCATTCATGCAAAACGTAAATAGACGTTGTTTCAACACTAAACTGTTAGCCAGAGACTTGGTCGTATAAAGAATTTCTAACCTTCTAATGTGATCCGACCCTTTTTGAGGAGCCCACTTGCTAGCATGACATCACTAACCACCCTTTCTGATGTAGAAATGTCTGAAATTTATTTATGATTTGTTTTCAGTATTGAGGTTTCCCTTTTTTTTTTTTTTTATCTGTTTTGTTGCTGAGAAACTAAGAGAAAAATGAAACTTAGATCTTGAGTTCTAAACTTGTTTTAGTCTTATCATAATAGTGAATTAGCTAAACTAGGTTCAATCAAGATTATTATTTTACCTTTTCTATGCTCCCTGCTTCTTAAGAACAAATAGAAAAATGAAAAATCTTAACATCAAAATTAAATTTAAAAAAGGGAAAAGAAAAAAAGAAAAAAAATTTGCTTTACACCTATATTTTAAAGAGAAAATTTGAGTTTAGAAAGTTCATTTTTTTCTTTTTAAGTAAAAAAGTAATATTTTTGGTAGTTTTCTCGGTCAATTTTCTACAATTCCTAAACTATTTTAATGGTTGGTGACTGATTTATTATTCATTTTAGTACCCTTTTATCGAAAAATTCTATGATATAAGGTTATGGTGGAAAATTTGTATATTTGGACAACAAAATATAAAAAAAATGAAGCCTAATTGGTTTTGTGATATGAATGATTTTCAATTTTTTGTTAACAAACGATGCATTAATAACATTAGCTTCATCAAAAACTTTAGCCTGGTTGTGGTAGTTGGTGGTTGTAGGGTGATTGCTAGTGTCATACTGGTAGATGGGGTCATGATCATGATTCATTGTCGCTATCATTTGATTCATTTTTCTTAAAGAGGATTCAAATGTTAATTATGCCACCATTGAAATCTTCATGTTGCAAATAAACTAAAAAAAAACAATGTATTAGACTAATTATAGAGAGCTCCCTAGCTTTAGTCAAAAGTAAAAAAAAAATGCCACGTCAGCAATCCATTAGTAGATTAATGAATTTTTTAACAGAAGTGAGCAATCCAAATAATTATCTTAATTAAAGGGACTAAATTGACAAAAAAATTAGCATCACTAAAATAAGAATGACTCTATTTTACGGTAACTTGCGATCTATTTACCCAATTTTAAATTATTTTCTAATTGAACTTATATAAAAAATATTCTCAATGGAAAGAAAATGATACCAATTAAACTGAGAAGAACAGAAATTAAATTATAAAAATTATGTGTTTGATTGAATTAATTAACCAATTAATAATCAAGTGTTGTTTACTTAAATTAAGATATGTTATATCCCTGCACTGTTGAGACACATGTCAGCATTCAAGGCATCGTTGATTTCCCTGTTGACTCCATATGAAGTAATGTCTTGATGGGCCATTAGTCCTCAACGTCTTTGGGTATGACCACCTATTCTTCTTAGGAGGAGCCATCCACCTGCTTTTTAGGTATGAACACTCCTCAAGTGTGAGCACACCATGATATGATAAGGAATGTACCGAGAATGATACAAATTCGTCTCGCATAAAGCACATGTACTTTTCGAGAAAAGGTTTATTTAAATTGACTTGATTTCCAAAACTTTTAAACTTCTGTTGCAATTGAAAACCATTTTGTTAACCAGATTTTCCAACAATTGGTATCAAAGTAAGGTTGTGCTATATTTAAAATATAAACCAATATTGAATTCTCTCTTCTTCATGTTGGATTATTTTTTATAAGATGTGTCATTATTTTATTATATGCATAATTTGGGATTAAGTATATGAATGAATATATTTTATTATTTTATTATATATATGCGATAAATAATTTTTCCAAAATTATGATTTCTAGAAATTGATTGGGTGTAAATTTAGGTTTTGTTAATTTTTTGGATATGTAATTAGATTGTGGACTATCATCTATACATAAATTTTATTTTTTTTGAATAATTCATGTGAACCAGAAACAGACTTAGGGTTTTTGTAACCAATTTTTTTGATGAATCTCGGATAACCGAGACATATCCAAAATTGTTCGAGACAACGTAAAATTAACCTAGCCAATAAAAAAATACCAGTAGTGGGCCAAATGGCGAAAGTTGGGGGTGGCCGATAGTGGGCCAATTGATGGTGGCAAGTGATGGCCTGGCTGACGGCAACGACAACAGTAACCTATGATGGTGACGACATTTCAATTGTAGACTCCTTCGGTGATTTTCCAAGTCTTTTGGATTTTGGAAAATCCAAAACTAGAATATTTGACTTTCACATAAAAGACCGAAATATGCTTCGAGATAATAAATGTAAATTTATTTATTTTATCATTTATTTTTCTAGGATGAAATCATGGAAACTTTAGCTAGTCAGAGTCATTTAATTTATGCCTTTTGTGATAGCATGATATTTAAATTAACTAAAAAGTATGTTCATACATATATATGATAAGCATGCCATATATTGTAGAAAAAGTGTAACACCCCTAACCCGTCTCCATTATCGAATTAAGGTTACGAAATGTTACTAAGCAAAATAGGACATTTCACTTCATTTCAAAACAATTAAACAAATAATTTATAACCATATAACAAAAAAAAAATCAATTCATGGTATATATACACTTATGGGCCTTAAATCAGGCTTGGGGGGCCTTAAAATATAATTTAGAAAAACTTGAAAGTTTGAGAAACGGGGGCCACACAGCCATGTGACACAGTCTAGACTGTGTGAACATTCAAAGTCAGGACACACGGCCTTGTCCCAGCCCATGTGTCTGCCAGTGTGAGTATTCAAAAAAGGGTCATATGACCGTGTGGATACAACACCTAAAATCAATAATTACACATAGCCATGCGTGGTGATCATGTGTGGCACACGGCCATGTGACAGCCCGTGTCCCAGGCTGTGTGCACCATTTTTTACCTCTAAATCAAGCAATTTCATACATTATTCCTTGCACAACAAGACATGACATATCTAGATTAATTCCTAGGTTAAAAAACACATTTAAACCATCAATTACATGCCAAAATTTCATTCATCGTAGGCTTATCCAATATATCATTCAAAGGCACCGCAATTAAAGCTCAATCATTCAACTATCCTAGATAAGAAAGAACATAACATTAACTTTCCATTTATGCACAAACCATTAACCAGATTGGCCAAACATAAACACACCCATAATTTAACCATACCAAAATATTATCAACTAGTTTTGGCCATTAGGAATCAACCACCCAAAAACATTGCAAACAGGTACATTCAAAACTAAGCATATCCCTAGGAAGACCATTATAGCACAATATTTCATATTTACAACAAAACACCTATATACATGCCACATTTCAAAACGAAACACAAAGCTACCAACAGGGTTGGATAGTGTCAGCTTTTTGTTGATCCATTCGATCAATCCACAATTTTGGTAACTACAAAAGAACCAAAAATGAAACAAGTAAGCTAATGGAGCTTTGTAAGTTCATAGTTTAAATCATCAAACTAAACTTACCTTAATTGATATAAAAAATATAAAGAGATAACGTACAGTTCCTGATATCCAAGTACACATTCACCAATCTCATTATTTCATGATCACATATCAATGTAAACATGATAAGTCACATCACAATTAACCTATCAATTTCATAGTCAACATATCATCTATATAGATGTGCTCATATATAAATAACTATTTCATTAAACATTTAACACTTTCAAATATATTGAATATGCATCACATTTAAGTCCACAAGTCAACCATACATATCATTAACACTTAGCCCGATGAACTAAGTAACTCAACTTGGATACTCGGGTAACTACACCACACTAGAGGCATCATAGATGCATAACAGAGGCACCAAAGTGTAGGCAGAGGAACAAATGTGCAAGAAAAGGCACTGAAGTGCAAACAGAGGCACAAATGTGTGATCAGAGGCATCAAAGTGCAAACAGAGGCACTGAAGTACAAATCTTGTACAAGCGCGCATACTAATCCTATTGGCATGCCAATCGTATCCTACGCAATTACTATGTTCAACCGGGAAGTAAACATAATTTCATTACTTTTTGATCTATTTAGAGGCACTTCATCATTTTCGTACTCATTTTGTAATTCTATTATAATTATGCCCATAATGTAAATTCACCAGAAATACTACCATCATTTATACATTTCCATACGTACTTAATTGCATATTCCAAAATATATATAATTATTGAAGTTTCAAATATTTATCTACTATTAAATAGAAAACAATAAATAATCACAAGATACTTACATTTACATATTTCCCTAAACTTTAACTTTTCTTGCATATGACCTTTAACTTTTCTTTAATTACAAATTTCCCTAAACTTTTACATTTATCACAATTTAGTTCTTAAGCTAAAAATTCCAATTTTAATAAGATTCTTTAATATCCCAAGCTAACATATGTTATTCTAAACTAGAGAAGTCCACCATTATTCACTAATTATACAGTTTCCATGAAATTTTAAATATTTTATCATTTAACTCCATTTACTAAAACTATAAAAAATTCAATTAATAAACTAATCAAAATTAACAACTAACACTTCAATTTAATCTCTTAACATCAAAATAACAAAAAAACTTATCAATGGTACAATCCAAAATTCTTAACAGTTTTAAAAACGAAGGTAAGGGTGAGCAGCACCTAGTTGCAATGATCCCAAAAATGTAAAAATTATTAAAAAAAAACGTGAGAAAAACACTTACATGCAATGAAGTAGGGTTAACCAAAGCTTGAAGGAATTTTCTATGGTGGTTTCGGTGGAGGACAAAAACAATTGAGGAAGATGACACAAATTTTGTTTTTGTTTTCTTTTATTTATTAATTGAATTAATATTTTACCCTTAAAATTTTAACTAAATAATTAACATAACATGTCCATACTTGTCCATTAACCACCATTTATGAAACACCCCTAACCCGTATACGTCGTCGAAATAGGGTTACAGAGCATTACCATACAAACAAAACATTTAAACATACATTTCATACATGATCATAAACACATTATAAAACAATCATTCACGTACATATTTTTCCTTAATCGAGCCCTCGAGGCCCTAAAATTACCTTAGAAGCGATTCAGAACTAAATTGGAAACAATTTGGAAAGTTTAGGAAAAAGTTACGAAACTTACAAAATAGGGGTCACACAACCGTATGGCCAGGCCCACGGCTGAGACACACGCCTGTGTCTTATGTCGTGTAACATTTGAAATAACCCCACATGCCTGTGTGCTAGGCCGTGTGTTAGGCCGTGTAACTGCTTGACTTGCATGCAATAAAACCTACAGGGGACACATGGTTGTGTCGCTAGGCCATGTGTCACACACGGCTGAGTCACACACCCGTGTCTTAGGTTGTATAGACATGAATTTTCCTAAAATCAAGCCATTTCTAACATCACCTCATGCATCCACCTAAAGACCTTTAGTGCACATTATCAAATCATCATAATCTTACCAAAACATACATATAATGACCAATTTAATGGTCCCAAATCAATAAACCAATATGCTAATCAAGGCACCTCAAATGCAAACATTTAAACTTACCTAAAATGCATTTATTTGATCACATTTCCATCATCAAACCTAATTCAAATTCTAACAATTCATACCACAAATATGACCATTATGATTCCATTACAAAACGTGCAACATGATATAGTCACAATGGCACAAACTAATAAGGCGTCAAATGTACCAACATAGTTAACTTACATAATGTATACTTACCAAATCACTTTCAAACCATTTTCAAACAATCATCAATATGCTAAGTGAATCATGTCAACAAGCACTTTAAAGTAATCAACATCACATAACTTGGTAAGGTATCAAGGTGTACTAGACCAATATAGCTTTCCAAAGCTTACACATACCAAAACATCATTAACACACGCACTATAATACCATTACAAATCATCATATACATGCCATTATAAACGTAACCAAATTACTCAAAAACTACCGATTTTTCCTCTGGAAAGTGTGATAGATCTCCGAAGAACTTCCAACTGTTTGATCTTCCTATAGTTTGTAAATTAAAGGAAAATAATTACATAAGCAATGAATGCTTAGTAAGCTCGTATAAACTTTAAACATAATAATCCATTTCAATAAAGAACTTTATAGGATAAATATAAACTTATACCAATGCCTTAAGATTTATAAAACTATATAACCATCAACTCATAAATGAGTAAGTCCATCAACATCACATATATTTTTCATTCATAACATAATAGGATTTTATAAGATATATTACACAATCATCAACCTTTTGATAAGATTATGAACCATTCCACTTACTTATACTTACTTTCCATTCCATTCCAAATGCTTAACATAAGACTAAACAACATTATCAATTCACGACTTAGTGTATTTATCCATGATATAGGTAAATTCATTCATAACATAAGTAGATTTTTCATATATAAGTACAACATTTAACTCATTAATCCTTTTATATCATCATATTATATCCCAATTATGAACTTACCAGTTCATTCCCTTTTCTTACCTATTTCATTTGCATAGTACAAAGCATAAACATATAAATAAACCATATGTGTTCTTGTCATCCACAATCTGAATCGGTGAATTGTAATTCAATTCAAACTCAAATATATGACAAGTCCATCAAAATCACTAAACAAGTTACCTACCGATATTTACAATCTGATGAACGACTTATGGATACGAGTATATCGATAACCCAACCAAAACACACTAGATGCTCATAAGAGCTAATCCATCCGAAACACACCAATGCTAATAAGAGCAATCCATCCGAAACACACCAAAATAGAAAGTATAACACGAGAGTTCACAACAAATGTTGAACCTTAGCCCACTCAGGAAAACAGTCTCCACAACAATCTCCACTTTAGTTCCCCATAACACACCATATCTCGATTGTACTCTACCCAGCATTCAATCCGATCCAAGTGTTGAATTTCAACAAATTTTCTCAAATAACTTACACATTTATAGTCAAATATATCTACTATACTATTTCATATCATCCAATATATCATATAGATGCTAAATTTTAAACCGTACGAACTTACCTGACTAATTTGCAGCAATGACTAAGTACAGAGGCTATTTGGTAATTTTCTCTTCTCCTCGATTTTCCACTCGTTCTTGATCTGAATTAATAATTTCATTCAATTTATTAATTCAGACAGTAAAACCAATTCATTTTATGCAATTAAGTCTTTTTTTGACATTTTTACAAAATTACTCTCAACTTTTCATTTTTATTCAATTTAGTAATAAACCAATTTTATTGAAAATCCATACCACCAAATGTTAATAGCTTCCATTATAGTCCACATTTGTAACAATTTCACATCAAGTCCTTGAATTATTATTACTTTAGCAATTTAATCCCTAAACATTTAAATCATTAAAAATTACTTAACAAAATGCTTATAAATAACAACTAATACTTCAAATTCATCATTTAACGTCTAAACTCACAAAGACTCATCAATGGAAACATTCAAAATCTTTAACAAATTCAAAAACGAAGGTACGAACTAGCTAGACCTAGTTGCAACGATCTCAAAAGCATAAAAATTACAAGAAAACGAATCAATTTTACCTCCCACGCAAAGCCAAGAAGTAACCAAAACTCCTTAAGTCAAAAATGGTGCTTTTGGCCAAAGGTTGAAGAAGAAATGAAGAGAATTTGATTAATGTTTCAATTTGTTTCATTAAACTTTACCTTATTTACAACTTTACCATTATACATTCCATTTTTTTTATCATTTTTCATTTCAATATGCCGTTCAACTTTTTGACTAGGGTTAAATTACCATTTAGGTCCTGTCTCATTTATTAATTAAGCCATTTAATCATCTAAATGTTATAATTACCATATTTTGTACCTTTTATAATTTAGTCCTTTTGAATTAATTAACTATCTAAACATTAAAATTTCTTAACGAAAGTTTAGTACAATCGTAATAATACTCCATAAATATTTATTAAAATATTTACGGCTTGGTTTATAGAAACGAGGTCCTGATACCTCATTTTCTAAAACCACTTGACTTTAGGGTCATACCACTTGAACCTAATTGTTCTCTCAAATAGCATAAATTACCAATTCAACATTTATTTTAATACCATACGAACTCGCTCGTTGGATTTGTGGCCCCAAAACTACTATTTTCGATATCACTGAAAAACTAGCAGTAACAATTTAGGTTTAATTACTAACCATGTCCATTAATTTAGTTTTTGCTTAGCAATCAAGCATATTTAACAAATAAAAGCTATATTAGCATCTTTTACAATTTAGTTCTTTTTCTTAAATTAACTAAGTAAACATTAAAATTTCTTCACTAAAACTTAATTCGACCCTTATATAGCTCCATAAACACTGACTAAACCATAAAACACAACTTCACATATTAGATTTGTGGTCCCGAAACCACCATTTTTGACACCACTGAAAAATAAGATGCTACAACTCTACCCCCTAAAGAAATTTTTGTCCTCGAAAATCTTACCAGAGAAAAGGTTTGGATACTGAGATTTCATGTTTTCTTTCATTTCCCATGTCGCTTCTTCCATCCCATGTCGATGCCATAAGACTTTAACTAACGGTATAGACTTATTTCTCAACTCTTTTATTTCCCGAGCTAAGATTTTCACTGGTCCCTCATCGTAAGTCAGATCGTGCTATATCTTAATTTCATCCGTAATTAAAACATGTGACGGATCAATACGATAACATTGGAGCATTGAAACGTGAAAAACATTATGAATTCTTTCAATTTTTGGAGGTAATGCCAAGCGATACGCTATAGGTCTGATTCTTTCTAGCACTTCGTATGGTTCGATAAACCTGGGATTGAGTTTTCTTTTTCTGTTGAAATGTAACAATTTCTTCCAGGGTGAGACTTTTAGAAACACTTTCTCACTAACAGAAAATTGTATATTCTTACGTTTCAAATCAGCACAATATGTCTGATGATCAGATGCAACTTTCAAATTATCTCAAATAACTCAAACTTTTTCTTCAACTTCCCTAACTAAATCAACCCCAGCTATCTTTCTTTCATTCAATTTAAACCAATATAACAAATTTCTACATTTAAGTCTATATAAAGCCTCGTACAGAGCCATTTTTATGCTTAACTGATAACTATTATTATATACAAATTCGGTTAACGGTAAATACTTTTCATACCTGCCTTCGACCTCAATAATACAACACCATAACATATCTTCTAAAATTTGTATTATTCTCTCAGACTGGCCATCTGTTTTCAGATGAAAAGCAGTGTTGAAATTCAAACTGGAGCCAAGAGCATCGTGTAATTTACCCTCAAATCTGGAAGTAAACCACGGATCATGATCGATATAATCGATAATGGTACACCGTGTAAACTCACAATTTCTGAAACATACAATTCTGCCAATTTCTTGAGCGAATAATAAGTTCGAACAGGTATAAAATGATCTTATTTTGTTAATCTATCAACGATAACCCAGATTGAATCTCTTCTTTCCAGAGTCAAAGATAACCTTGAAATAAAATCCATTGTGACTCTTTCCCACTTCCATTCTGGAATCATCACATGTTGTAACAAACCTAACAAAACCTGTTTTTCAACTTTCACCTACTGACAAATTAAACAGCTGGACACAAATTCCACTATTTCATGTTTTATTAAATGCCACTAGTAACGCTATTTCAGATCATTACACATTTTAATACTCCCAGGGTGAATCAAATAAGCACTACTAAGCGCTTCGTTCAACAATTCTCGCTTTAACTCAGAATTATTCGGTACATAAATATGATCTTGAAAATATAAACAATCATTATTCCTAATATGAAAATCAGATTTTTTACCACTTTTCACTAGATTGAGCTTGGACAACAATTTTGAATCAACTTTCTGAGTTTCTTGAATCTTTGATAAAAACATCGGCTTTACTATTAGCTCTGCCAATATAGAATCGTCACGCTCTAAAGTTATATTTGCATTCATAGCTCTCAAAGCAAACAAATATTTTCAAATCAAAGCATCTACAAGAACATTAGCTTTCTCGGGGTGATGATTAATTACTAAATCATAATTTTTTAGTAATTTGAGCCACCTATGTTGACGCAAATTCAATTCTTTCTACATCATCAAATACTTCAAGCTTTTATGATCAGTAAAAATATGACATTTCTCACTGTATAAATAGTGTCGCCAGATCTTTAGAGTAAAAACCACTACGGCCAACTCCAAGTCATGGGTCGGATAGTTCAGCTTGCGAGGCTTCAATTGTCTCGAGGCATAAGCAATCACATTACCATTTTGTATCAGGACAGAACCTAAACCACAAAGGGACACATCACTATAGATGACAAATTCTTTCCCGATTTTAGGTTGAGACAAAACTGGAGCTTTGGTTAACATATTCTTCAACTGCTCGAAACTTTTTGGACATTTATTAGTCCAGACAAAACTAAGATCTTTTTGCAATAGTTTAGTAATCGGAGATGCTAAAATGGAGAAGTTTTTAACAAAATGCCGAAACATCCTACTAAGCCCAAGAAGCTATGAACCTCGAAAATATTTTTGGAATTTTCCAATCAACAATCACATATATTTTATTCGGATCAACACGGATTCCATCAATAAAAATTATGTGGCCTAGAAATCCAACTTCTCACAACTAAAATTCACATTTACTGAATTTTGAATAGACTTGTTTTTCGCGCAGAACTTGCAATACTACCTTCAAATGCTCAGCATGATCTAACTCGTCCAACGAGTAAATCAAAATGTCATCTATAAACACCACAACAAAATGATCCAACTATGGTTGAAACACCTGATTCATCAAATCCATGAATGCTATAGGTGTATTAGTCAAACTAAATAGCATCACTAAAAATTCGTAAAGATCGTATCGAATTCTAAATGTAGACTTCGATACTATTACCATTTGATGTAGCTTTATATCGTTCAGTAGCATTCCTACTATTTTCGGCCTTCTGCCTCTCTATGATGTAGCTTCAGGTTTGCTAGATTGATTTCTCGAATCACCATAATGCTTTAGACATTCCCTGAGAAAATTATCAGGAGATCTACATAGAAAACAAGCTCCTAAATTAGATCGACATTCACTGAAATGCCTTTTTCTGCATTTCTCACAAAAAGTCATTTCAACATTTCTCACACTACCAACATAAGCAGTCGATGAATTAATAGATTTTAGGCTACTCTGTCCTATTCTATCTCTACCAGTAGTTGATCAATTTGCATCATTTCTGAATTTCTTTGATGAAAAAGTCTGAGCTGATTTAGATGACTCTCGTTTGTTGAAATCTCAAGATCTCAAATCAGACTGCCATTTACTCTTGTAGATTTCTTCATTTTTCTAAGCTCGTTCTAAGAGTTCTACAAATTCACGTAATTCCAATGCTGCAACAAACACTCAAATTTCATCATTCAAGCCATCTTCGAATCTAATGCACATCTCTTATTCATTTGATACGATATTATGAGCATACTTGCTTAATTGCATAAACTCCAGTTCATACTCAGCTACAAATTGATTCCCTTGTTTCAACTCAAGAAACTCTTTCTTTTTCTTGTAGAGGTACAACCAACTAACATATTTCTTTTTGAATTCTATCTGAAAGATGTCCTAGTTAATACGATCACTAGATGTCATTGTAGTTAAAGTATCCCACCATGAATATGCCTCATCTTTCAATAATGAAACCACAAATCTTAAACAATCTTCTAGAGTACACATCAATTCTGAGAAATATCTTTTCGTATTTACTAACCTGAACTCAGCTTTTGAAGGATCATCATCTACTTTACCTCTAAATTCTTCCGCTCCACATTTCTAAATTTTATCTACTGAAAGGCGAGGGACTATCGGAGACACAGGGTTTTCAGGACATGAAGGTAACGACAGAGGCACAGTAGGGGTAGAGGTTGTGGAGTCACAGGGTTTGCTCGTTTAAACTCACTGAACCATTGATTCATTATACTAAAAAATACACTTTTCATTTCATTACCAAATGATTGCAGAACTGACGCACTATGACATGCTTCCGAGTTGAAAGCTTGAACATTACTCTCAGCTTTATTAACTATGGTCCAATTTGATCTAACCGACATCTTTTATCTATAAGAAAATACAATGTTAAAACGGATGAAAAGCATTACACTATCACAGGGTATATGTGGCATGTATATTCTAGAACCATTACACGGCACATTAGTTTTAGAATCGACTAAACCATAGCTTTGATACCATTAAATGCAACACCCTTAACCTGTCTCCATTACCAAATTAAGGTTACGAAATGTTATTAAAAAGAATATGACATTCACTTCATTTGAAAATAATTAAACTTATAATTTATAAACATATAACAAACAAAATCAATTCATGGTATATATACACTTATGAGCCTTAAATCGAGCCTAAAAATAGTTTAAGAACAATCTAGGGTCAAACCAAAACAAAATAGAAAATTTCAGGAAAACTTAAAAATTTGAGAAATGTGGGCCACACAACATTGTGACATAATCTAGACTGTGTGAACATTCAAAGTCAGGACACATGGTTGTGTCCTAGCCCATATGTCTGCCCGTGTGAGTATTCAAAAAAGGTCACATGGCCGTGAGCCAGACTGTGTAACAAACTATTTTGGCTCATATGTTCGTGTCACAAGTCATGTGGATATTGCACCTAAAATCAATAAGTACACACGACCGTGCGTGGTGACCCTGTGTCTCACAGGGCCATGTGATAGCCCGCGTCTCAGGCTGTGTGCACCATTTTTACCCCTAAATCAAACAATTTCATACATTATTCCT
Source organism: Gossypium anomalum (assembly GCA_025698475.1). Classification (NCBI taxonomy): domain Eukaryota; kingdom Viridiplantae; phylum Streptophyta; class Magnoliopsida; order Malvales; family Malvaceae; genus Gossypium; species Gossypium anomalum. Next base: position 55,468,289 of record CM046959.1, read on the forward strand.
TGCATAACAAGACATGCTACATCTAGATTAATTCCTAGGTCAAAAAACACATTTAAATCATCAATTACATGCCAAAATTTCATTCATCTCATGCTTATCCAATATTCCATTCAAAGACACCACAATTAAAGCTCAATCATTCAATTATCCTAGATAAGAAACAACATAACATTAACTTTCCATATAACAGCCTGATTTTGGGCCTAGTCGGAACAGTGGTGTCGGGACCACAAATCTGACTAGGAAAATTTAGTTTTATTATATTTTCATGGTCTACAGTTTCACAGAATGATTTCATGAAAATTTCGTTCGAAAATTTCGACATTAGGACACTCAATTTAGTCAAAAGGACTAAATCGTAAAAAGTGCAAAACTTGAGTTCTAGAAGCTAGAGGTGTCTAATTGCTATGAAATTTTAAATTGGATGTCCTTAAATGGTAATTGTACCATTGGTTAATTTTTTGGACAAAAATGGACATGAAATAGGTGAAATGGAATATTTTTAAGTAAGGGGAAACCATGGCTGAATTTTTGTCCATATTCAACCCCATGGCCGAATTTCACAAGGGGAAACCATGGATAGGGTTTTTCAAGCTTCCAAGCACTAGCCTTATTTTTAATGATTTTCATGTTTTTGAAATCCTCGTAACAAGATCTATCTATTTCTACCACTAATTTGAGATATAGTTAAATTCTAGGGTTTTGACCCATGATGAATATGTGTGTATTTTTGTGTTTAATGGTAGAAAATGCATGTTTATGGTTAGAGAAATGACTTTTACTAAGTGATTTTCGGTGAAAATGCTTAAAATGACTAATTTGTAAAAGTTATAAAACATGTAGTAAAAGTGTGTTTTAACGGAAATTGTGGGCTGCTATAGTTATGAAAATGATTTGGCTAGGCTTGTATGTTAAAGAAATTGAATAAATTTCATTTTTTGAGCTTAGGGGCAAAAATGTAATTATGTTAAACTTTAGGGGAAAAACATAATTTTGCCATAATATGATTTTTGGGTCACATTGAATAATGTGACTAATAAGTGAGGTAAATTTGATATTATAGATCAAGAAAAATGAGATTTGGGGCTAGAACGAGGGAAAACAAGTATTTAACGGTTAGGTCATTTTCACCATTTTTGGTATTGAGGTAAGTTTGTATGTGAATAATCAAATGTTATATTTATATTTTAAATTAATTTAATATTATATGATTTATATGATTGATATTACGAGCAAGTTCGATAATGCCAAGATAACGAAGAAGTACCAGTTGAACCTTAGGAATAGATAGGATACAAATGTCATGACATTAGAGTTATGTGTGATTTCGTGTAAGACCATATATGGGATATGGCATCGATATGTGATTTTGTGTAAGACCATGTCTGGGACATGGCATCGATATGCGACATTATGTAAGACCATAGCTAGGCTATCAGTATCGAAATGTGATCCCATGTAAGACCATATCTGGGATATGGCATTGGCATCTTACTATGTGTTTGAAGTTTCCCGAGTATCCTTTAGTATTCCAAGTGGTTCAACAAGTAATTCAAAGATTATGTCAAAGATGTGAAAAGATATGACTGTGTTACGAGTTCGTACAGGTATGTACGTAAAGTTTATAAGCATTGGCTTCATGATATTATAAGTTCATGATCACTATGAAAGTGACCTTAAGTTAAACTTGTGAATAAGTATTTATGTTGATGATGTGTAAATTCATGGTAAATTCAGTTGAGAATCATGTGTTAGGCTTTTGAGCCATATCAAATTGAGAGATAAGATGTTTAGTTCACTTGATTTGTGATTCATTGGATATGTGTAAAAAATGAAATATTTGCATAATTTCCTATTAAAATGGTTAAGGAAAGTATGTAAAGTTAAGAGTTTAAATCATTGAAAGATGTTGAGCTTTGGGCTTGAAAATATGAATACGCATAATTAATGTGCATGTTACTATGAGGCTTGAAATGATTTGTTAATTATTATTATGGTATGTTATATTGGAGAGGTTACGATCGTTTGACAAATATTAAGATGTAACACCCCTAACTTACATCTATCGCCGGATTAGGGTTACGAAGCATTATCAACCAAAACACAGTCCAAAGCAGTCATTCATTTTTTAACATACAAAAAGTAATTTATTCTTCTTTATAAAAGTTTCATAACTAAAATAGCCACAAGTCAACAGTTCATATAAACCAGACATGCATATTTGATTCCCAAAAACCAACCAAGTATAACCAAATATCTAATCAATGTGTAATAGCTTGATTTAGACCCTAGTCAGAATAGTGGTTTTGGGACCACAAATCTGAGGTCAAAAAATTATTTTAATATTATTTTTCGTGTTTATAATATGTGAATTGATATCTGTGAAATTTTGGAGTGAAAATTAGATTGTTTGTGTGTTTAATTTGATAAAAGGACTTAATCGCAAAAAATGCAAAAGTGACCTTCTATTTGTTTAAGTGCTTAATTGATGTGTCTCTTTAAATATGAGGTCCTTAAGATGTAAATGGACCATTGGATTTTTGTTTGGACAAGTATGGACAATAGTTAGTGGAATTTTAATGAAATAGCTAAGGTTAATTTTGTAATTTATGTCTTAAGTAATAATTAAATAAAACAAAAAAAAGATGAATGTATTCATCTTGTTCTTGCTGAAATTAGCAAAGAAAAAGAAGGTTGAAGCTCAACTAGGGTTCGGCCATATATAAGTTTAATTAGGTAAGCATTCGAACTTAGTTTTTGATGATTTTTACATTTTTGAAATCGTTGCTTAGTAATCTATCAAGCCCATGCCCTAATTTTTGAATTGGTTGATGATTTTTAAAGATTCCATTGATGAATTCATGTGTTTTATGATGTTTAATAATGAATTATGTAAGCTTAGTGCTTGATATACATGTTTTGTTTTTGAATTTTTGAGAAATTTGATTAATTCAGACTAAATTGTGAAAATGAGATTTTGAGGGACTAAAATGTGAAATAAATGATATATGTGGGCTTATATGAACACTATGAAAATTTGGCTAAGGCATGGTTTTGATGAATTTTGTGTATTTTGTGATTTTATGAAATAGGGACTAAAGTGTTAAAATGTAAAAATGTGAGGGCTAATTTGTAAAATGCCCTAAATATGAGTATATGGATTGAATTCAATGATTTGCTAAATAAAAAGGTTAATTTTGAATAAATATAGATCAAGAAAAGAGGAGTTCGGATTTAGACTGAGGGAAGTCGAAGGTTATTGAGTAAACGGTGCGAACCGTCAATTTCGAGTACGAGGTAAGTTCGTACTTGATAAATATGTTATAGTTATGTTTTAATGCTTTGATAATGCATAAACTGTATAGATATTTGATTATGGTTTGAGCATGACGATAATTGACTATGTTTGGTACTAAGTGTGCGAGTCGAAATAGCTTCGGCTAAAAATGGCACTAAGTGTGTGAGTTGGAATAGCTTCGGCTATGAAAGGCATTAAGTGTGATACCAAGATAGCTTCAGTTTGTTGAAATGGCACTAAGTGTGCGAGATTGTTACAGTTTCGAAAAATTTAAGATGCACTAAGTGTGCGAATTATTTAAGCATGGAAATACTTCCGAATGAACTAATGCATTTGAACAAGAGGTGAGTATGAAATGAAATTATACGGGAAAGCTCAGGTATGTTCGGTATGTATGTGGTAAATGATACTATGTGTATGAAGCTTGATGAATTCGAATTATGAACTACTAAGTGTTTATTAGTTGATGTTTCATATATTTTATAAATTGTTGTTTATTTGTGATACGAACTTACTAAGCTTTCAAAGCTTACAGTGTGGAATGTTCATTGTTTTACAGTGTTATAAAGTTAGCCTGGATCAGGGATCGTCAGCGACTCATTCACACTATCGTACATTCATTTTGGTACCCTTTTGAGAGTTGTAGTTATGGTATATGGCATGTATAGGCTAGGAGTATTTGGGTATGTTTTGTAATGTATATATCATGCTATGTGATATGGCTAGCTTGTGTTTGAACTTATGGTTGGATAATGATATATGACATCTGATGCAAATATGCTTTTGTGATGTACTTGTGGTTGGCTAAAGGAAATGATCAATTTGGTAAGGTTTTGGTATGAGATTTGATGGTATGTTTAGAGATTATGAAATCATATGTTTTGGTATGTTTTTGGCTTATGGACTGACATGAATTCGTATGAGTTACGAACATGAATTTTTTATCAATGTTAGGGCATGAATGAGGTATGTTTTGGTATTGAAATTGGCTGAAATTATAATGCAGATGTGCTTGGTTTAATGCTTGTAGGTTTGACCCAAATTAGGTGGCAAATTGGCTTTTCAAATGGCCTATTTTTGTCCACAAGGGCGTGTGTCTCAGCCGTGTGTGACACATGGTCATGTTTCGCTATCGTGTCCCCTGGGGTACCCTACGATTTTAAGTCAGTCTTGGGCACAACCAAAGCATACGGGCGTGTGGCTAGCCGTGCGACCCAAGTCAGTCTCGACCACGGCCAAGGCACACGGTCGTGTCTTGTGGCCGTGTGTGTAGGTCAGTATGTATGCCCTATATTGACACGGCTTAGACACACGGGCGTGTCTAATGCTGTGTAAGGCACACGGCCTGTTCAAATAGGCGTGTGACTTGTACATCTTTGAAAAATGTTTAAGTTTCGAAAAATTTTGTATGAGATCGGTTTAGTCCCGACCCCTTTCTAATACATGTTTAAGGTCTCGATGACCTATGTGAGGTACTTAATAATGATGTTTGACCTTTGATGCTATAATGTTTGTGAGATGAATGTTAGATGTTCTGATTGTCTGGTAACACCTTTAACCCTAGTCTGGCAACGGATACGGGATAGGGGTGTTACACAATATTTTGAAACAACAAATATACAACAAGCCGTTTAGGTCATACATAAAAAAATCCATGTTCGAACCAAATGTCCTTTTCAACTATGACATTTAACAACCATAACTTAATCAAGATTATAACATTTCGTATCAAAACATTCACTTGTATACATTTAATACCTTAGAATAATTACTAAACACATCATTTTTGTAACGCCCCAAATTTTAGGCCTAGAGGAATTGGGCTTTGGGCTTTAGGTCTCATAAAATTTTTAAGTGAGCAAGAAAATGACAAATGATATGTTGGCTTTAAGGGTTTAATGAATTTGGAGTGTCTAGGTGTGTTGGAGAAGTTCTGGGTTCGAGTTTTGTGGTGGAGGAATTTTAATTTAATTATTAAAAGAACCAGGGTTGTGAGTAGTTGGGCTTTTAAATAAAAATATGGGAAAATGGCATCAAAAAGCCTTGTGGTGGAATGGCTAAGTGACGCCACTTAGGGTGTGGGGAGGTGGTGTTAGTGGCTAGTAAGGAGATCCTAGGTTCGAATCCTAGCTTAGTATTTTTAGGAGTTTAATTTTGGCCTTCTAGAAGGTTGGAAGTGGCGTGAAGATGGACTCTAAGGGGAGTGTTCAGGAGAGAAAATTAAGGAAAGGACCAAGGGGTTATCAGGGAGAAAAACAAGGATATTAGAAGGGGGAAGTGATGGAGTCGAATGGGGAATTGAGGGCCAGGCAATTTGGCTATAAGGGCTGTAAATAAGTGCCGAATGCAGGGTTGTCAGGCTAGTGCCGAATTTCTTTCACCTTGTTACTGGAAACGCTTTTCCCTAAAAGCTGAAACCCTTTTGTTTTACTCTCTTTTCCTTGTGCCGATTTTCTATTTCTTCTTCTACTTTTCTTCTTTAATCTGTACCAAATAAACCTTATTCATCATACTAAGTTGAAAAGCGAATCTTCTAAGGGCCAAATACTTTTCGACCAAATCTAGTGTAAGTGTTTGTTCTTCCAATCAGTTTTGCTAAGAATCTATTACGCTGTTCTTTCCTCACTCTTTCTAATCAACTGTGGTAGGGAATTAGTATCGAATCTCAGATCTTAGCTCTCTGCCGAAATTGCTCTTTAGGTGTTTGCGGTTTTGGTAAGTATTCCTCTCCCATTGGCTAAGGTGGCCAAATGTTCATAGCTAAGGTAAGGGGACTTGTGTTGGATATGAGTTACCTACTATTCTGGTTTTAATAAATAAGTTTAATGCAGATCTAAGGAGTACGCGATCAGGGAAAAACTATTAGGGATTAGTTTTCAAGGTAAGGTTAAGGTGAGGCTTCGTTTTTGGAGAAGTTATGTATTAAACATGCGATTAATCGAAGGGTGATATCGATTGTAGGTTTGGGGCTAAAGAGATCACATCACGCTTGTTTACCAGGTGTGTACACACACTTCACACACACAGTAGATCGGCAAACTCCGAAATGCCGAAATGTCGAAATGTCGAAATGCCGAAATGTCGAAATGCCGAAAGTTTGGATACGATAGTATTGCGAGTGCGCGAACACTCGTAAGAGGGTATTCGATACGATACCAGAGACCTCATGAGAGATCTCATGGACTTGGGTCACGTTTTGATAATTTGGTAATACGTGATGAGCTGATTAAGTTTGTTGAATGGTTTAGATTGGATTCGGGCCTGATGGGCCATATAAGTTTGATTGAGCCTAATGGGCCGTATAAATGTGATTGGGCCTGATGGGCCATATGAATGTATGGAAGCCTGTAGACTTGCTAGGGTTTTGTCATGGACTTGTAGGCCTAGTTTCTAATAAATCCTTAAGCAGCATAAAGCGTAACTAATTTATCAAATTCGTCTGTGGACAAGTCATAAGGGTAAAGTGTGGTAATGGGCATATGCATGTCTAGGATTGGATCTAGGGAGAGCTTGGTACTTAAGCGATCTTAATGACTCACCTCCTCTTCTCTAGAATCCTACCTGGTGCATAATGTCTGTTCACTTTGGCCAACGAGGACTTGTTGACGGGCCAAAGTTTGTAATTAAGACCCATACTGCTAAGAAATTACCAAAATACCCTGTAGGGTAAAAATTACTGAAATACCCTTATGTGTTATGAGTATGATCTATGTATGATATATGCTGCATCCATACGTTATTATGTTGCATATGGGCTGGGTTTATGATTGGAGGAAGAGTATAAGTCGCATGGTTGCTCGACGACTGTGGGTCCACCGAAGGCTTTTTAGCCACCGAGCAGCTTTGCTGCACCGTTAAGTAGTGCTATAATCGGTGCTGCACCATTTATAAGCAGCTATGCTGCACTGTTAAGTGGGGCCGTACTGGTTCCACGCCAGGTTGTAATAAGGATGGGTGGGTCGAGTATCTCCCCACAGTAAGTGTTGGTTGGAAAGGGGGTGTATAGGTTGGATGGGGATATAAGCATTTGCATACATACGTCATGATTGGATTATGAAAAGGGCTTGGCCCGGTTAAATGTGATATGTGGAAATTGACATGGGTTTAGGCCCTACTGAGGCCAAAATGGGCTAAGGCCCAAAGGCCACCGTATTTGAATTGGGCTTAGGCCCAAAATGATTTGCCTGTTGCATGTTTGTTTGATGAGGGTTGTACACACCAAGTTTTCGAAAACTCACCCTTCTTTTATTTTATTTTTAGGTGATGCTCAGTAGAAGGTTCGATGTTTAGAGGGACTCTGGGTGGCCAGCTAGCAAGACAATTTAGATTTGTGTTCTTTCATTTTAAAGTATATAAGTTTCTGATTATTAAGTGATTTCAGACTGGATTGTAATAAGCCCTTCCATTTTTTTATTATTTGGATTATTATTTTTATGTGACGAAATTATAAGAAGTTGAGCATGGTTTCTTAATCTATAGTATGTCTCTTCTATGTTTCCGCAACTACATTTTAAAATGCCATGTTTTCATAAAATCATATATTTTAAACAAGTAGTTGAAAGGAGTTTTTTTTAAAAGGTAGTTAAGGTTTCTTTTATTTTAAGAAGGGTTTTCAATGAAAAGACAGTTTTCGCTAAAACACTTCAATGTGATGCGCCAGATTCGGCCGTAAAGTCCGGGCCGAGTTTGGGGTGTTACAATTTTGTAAATTAAAGCATGTTCGTTTATTAATCCCTTTTTCATGAAACATTAATAATCATTACCAAATGGTCAAATATATTTCTTACTTATTACAGTTTCATGCGTACATTACTATATCAAAATTGACCATTTTAAAACACATATATCAAATAAAGGCATACAACTTATTAGCCCACCAAAAATAAGTCATTAACAACTATCATAAAATGGCCAAATATAACTTTTGAACCTATAAGTCTATGCATATTTTACCCTTTAAATTTGAAACAATTGCAATCACTAATAATAAAACATAACATGCTTATCGGCATTCTAGTAATCATATCTAGACATTATTATTATTTTATAATCAACCAAATAACACTTGCACAACTGATTCATTAATCAAATATTCAGTTCTCAAGTTAAAACTCCTCTGATCAAATTAAAACAATCATAGAACATATTTGTAATTTGACATCACCAATCGAATCTAAATAGCTAAATGCAAACAATGACATACCAACACTCAACCTATAATTTAATCACCAATATCATTTCATAAATAGCTTATAACCTTCATCTACATTTATAGGACACAAATCGAATTAACCATTACAAATGAATTAGAATAACCATTATACAATCGGCTATAAACTCATCACTTACTCCATTACAAAGCCAAATCATAAGACTAACCACATATGCTAATCAAATCCACATACCAAGCTTATTAAATGAGCTAGCTGTAAGTTGCTCATATCATTACCCCAATCAAGACATAAAACCACACACCATTCATATATGTCATAAAGCATACTTACCAAAATGAGCATAAACCATGATCAAATGTAACCGAACATAAGCATAATGATCAAAGCATAAAATCCAAGCTTAACAAAATAATAAGCCATTTTCGCATGGCTCATATTTACATACCCCAAAATCAAATATATAAACTAGCCTATACATGCCATAGGTTCGAGTTCAAACTTATAAAAGTACCGAAACAGTCGATAGTGTGATAGACTTCTCTGACGATCCCTGAGCCCGTAAATAGCTTCCACAATCTATAAAACTGAGAGTAAAATACACACAATAAGCTTTCACAGCTTAGTAAGTCATAAGCAAATGAAACATTCAGTCACATTCATAATTCAGTTTAGCTAAAGTAAAATACACCATCATAAATTCATATAGATTTCCAAAATTATAATTTCATATCTCAAGACATATAATTTTGCATAAGTTTTCCTTTGGCCAAATACTCATTTGAACATTATCATGTTTAACCTTCATTTTCTACATCACAATTACATTATTTGGCCGAATATATACATTCACATATGCATACACATAGTTCACATTAACATATAACTTTTATATAATCAATTCAAACATCCAACTTACCATATTTTCATAATTAGTATGAATACATACCTAAGCCTTTTAACTTGACATTACATTCGGTCTTAACTTATCATTTCCCGTTGAACCATTAGGAGTTAAATAGGATAATCGTATAATCACACATATCGTACAATGCTAACATCCCAGACGTGGTCTTACATGTAATCACATATCGATGCCACTATCCCAGACAAGGTCTCACACGAGAACACATATCGATGCCAACGTCCTAGACGTGGTCTTACATGAGAACACATATCGGAAATCCTATGTCATGACATATATATCCTAGCTATTCCTAAGGTTCATATGGGGCTTTCGAATGTCGTAACTCAGTCGAATCGAACTTGTACACATTGCTCCAAAGTATATAACCATTTGTCCATCATATATATATGCTCACAAAATTCAATTCAGCATTTTAAATTCACAAATATTCAAAATTAACAATATTTATTTACTTATAAACTTACCTCGGACAACGATAATCGTAACAGGACGATTATTTGACAACTTTGGTTTTCCGTCGATCCAAATCCGATTTCTTTGGTTCTTGATCTAAAAATATTCAAATTAAGCTCATTCAAACATAATTTCATTCAATTTAGTCCAAAACACATAAATGGGCAAATTACCATTTTGCCTCTAACATTTTACACTTTTTACAATTTAGTCCAATTTGCACAAAACACAAAACATGCAAAATTTGCACACACCATGCTTAGGCCAAATCTTCCTTATGCTTATACAAGTCCATAAATTTCATTTATTTCACATTTTAGTCCCTCAATTTATTATTTTTGCAATTTAGCCCCAATTACTCAAAATCATCAAAAATTCCAATACAAAACATATTAATCCAAAACATATCTTTCATAATTCATCATATAACATCACAAAGATCAATTATTCATCAAGGGCATAACTCAAAATATTCATCAAAATTAGAAATTCAAGCATGGGCTTTGTACATTACACTGCAACGATATCAAAAACGTAAAAATTATCAAAAATCGAGCAAAGAACATACCTAATTTAGGACATCAAAGTGCTGAACTTGCAAGCTTCAAAATGGTTTCTTTTTCTTCTTAAATTTCGGCCAAAAATATGACAATGCATGCATTTTATGTTTTGTTTTATTTTAATTACATTTTATTATCCATTTACCATAATAACTTTAATGATTTAATAATAATACTATATTATGCATGCCATTACCATCCACTCATATATTCAATGGCCTAATTGCAACATAAATACTTCATATTATAAAGACAACAACAATTAGGCACTTTCACATTTAACCATCGAAATTTTATTTTACGCGATTAAGCCCTTTTTATTAAATCGACACTCAAACAACAAAATTAAAACACGAAAATTTCACTGATATAAATTCACACATAATAAACACATAAAATATTTTTTAAATATTTTTCTTCCTCAAATTTGTGGTCCTGAAACCACCGTTCCAAATAGGGTCTAAATCAGGCTGTTACATAAGATGTATTAAATTATGCTTATAAATTGAAGGGGGGTAAGCATTGTGATTGAGTAAGTTATGCCTATGAAGATTTAATGATGTTTATGTTGTGTTATGTTATGTTTTTTGTATGAAAAATGTATGACTATTGTTACTTATTATTTGCATACGAACTTACTAAGCTTTGCAGCTTACTCCCCTTCCTTTCCCATATCTTATAGGGTTGTATACTAGCTCGAGTTGGAGATCGCCAGAGATGTTATCACACTATCAAGCTATCATGTTGGGTAAATAAATGCAAACCCTTGAGCCTATGGCATGTATAGGACTTAGTCATTTTGTGTATGTGTCATTATGATATGGCCAAATGTATTGGCTTGTAATGATTAAGGATTTGATTTGGTATGTAGCCACATAAATTGGCTTATATTGGCTAATGAGTTGCAAGCATATTAATTACTCATATGCCTATGCCTGTCATTGTGTGATGTGGTTTATAATGGTATGTTAATGAAATTAGATTAGATGATACATGTGAGAAGTTGTTATGTTGAAGGTGATTGGGTATGTGTGGACTTGATAAAGGATGATGTTATAAGCATGTATATGAAGGTAAGGAAATGATATGTTTAAGTCTTTATTGTTTATGTATAAGTTAAATTGGCCAATGAATGGCATGTAAATATTAGATACTGACTAGCTATTGGAGCGGCTAGTTATGGATATGCTTTGGTGTTTTTTATGTCTAAATGAAAGTTAATACAAAGAAATCATGAAAGAGTAAAATTAGTATTAAAACAGTTTTTGACAGCAGCAGTAGTATAAATTTGAAAAATCACCAAATATTTTGGAAATCAAATTAGAGGTTGAATAAGATATGACATTGAATCATATTGAGTCTAGTTTCACATAGAAGAAACGATGTAAGCAAAATAATTTCATTTTATGAGATATTTGAATTTTTGTGAGACAAGGTCAGAATGATTTTGGTTTCCACTATTCTGAATTTGGAAAATCATTAAAAATTGTATAAAAATACTTGGGGGTTAAAATTTATATGTTTAAATTGTGAATGAGTATATTTTCAAGAGAAACAAACAAAAATATCATCTGAATCCTATATTAAGAGATAATTAATTTTCAGTGAAGAAAGGTTGAAACTATCAAACAGCAGAATAGGGATGAATTTGAAAAATTAACTGTGCTTATTGGCTAAACCATAAATTCTGAAAATTTTATGCAGGAATATATTTGAGTATGGTTTCAGAAAAATCAAGCGGATCTTAATTTAGAATTCTGTAGATCAAGATATAAATAATTTAGTGACTATGACTCAAGTGGACAGTTTTGTTATGAACAGTAAATAATTGTTTTGATATGTTTAAGCCTGAATTATGGTTGTGTTGGTAGCTTAATTGGGCCATGTTAAGTGCCATTGGAAGTGTTATGTGAGTGTGCAAATTAGGGTGGCAAATGGTTTGGTAAATAGCCATTTTCTTGGCCACACAGGCAAAGACACGACCGTGTGTCTTAGCTGTGTAAAGGACACGACCCAGGAACACGGGTGTGTGACTTGGCCGTGTAACCCCAAATTGTGTATGACATCATAAATAGAGAGTTACACGAGCTGAGGACATGGGCGTGTGTGACCACACGGCCTACCCACACGGGCGTGTCCCAAGCCACACGGGCGTGTGACCCTTGTTTTGATGAAAAATTTTCTAAGTTTTCCAAAAGTTTCCAAAGTTCCTGGTTTAGTCCCGAACCACTCCTAATGTATGTTTTGGGCCTCATAGGTTCGTTTAAGGGATGATATGAATGCATGTGAAAGGTTTTAAATTTGAGTGGAAATTCATGTCTTGGTTTTGAATGTTTGTTTGAGTTTAAGTCCGGTAATGCCTCGTACCCTATTCCGGCGTCAAATACAGGTAAGGGGTGTTACATTCCATTTATGCACAAACCATTAATAAAATTGGCCAAACATAAACACACCCATAATTTAACCATACTAAAATATTATCAACGAATTTTGACCATTAGGAATCAACCACCCAAAAACACTGCAAACATGTACATTCAAAACTAAGGATATCACTATGAAGACCATTATAGTGTAACATTTCATATTTACAACAAAAAACCAATATACATGCTACATTACAAAACAAAATACAAAGCTATCAACATGGTTGGATAGTGTGAGCTTTCTATCGATCCATCTGATCAATCAACAAATTTGGTAACAACAAAAGAACCAAAAATGAAATAAGTAAACTAATTAAGCTTTGTCAGTTCATAGTTTAAATCATCAAACTAAACTTGCCTTAATTGATATTAAAAAAATAAAGAGATAACACATAATTCTTGATATCCAAATACACATTCACCAATCTTATTAGTTCATGATTACATATCAACGTAAACATGATAATTCATGTCAAAATTAACCTATCAATTCCATAGTCAACATATCATCTATATAGATATGCTCATATATAAACAAACATTTCATTAAATATTTAACACTTTCAAATATATTGAATATGCATCACATTTAAATCCACAAGTCAACTATACATTTCATTAACATTAGCTCGATGAACTAAGTAACTAGACTCGGATACTCGGGTAACTACACCACACTAGAGGCATCATAGATGCATAACAAAAGTATTGAAATGTAGACAGAGGCACTGAAGTGTAAATAGAGGTATGGTTGTACGATCAGAGGCACGAATCTGTGATCAGAGGGATCAAAGTGCAAACAAAGGCACAAATGTACGATCAAAGCAACGAAGTGCAAACAAAGACACCGAAGTGCAAATCCCATACAAGCGCGCATAGTAACCCTATTGGCATGCCAATTGTATTCTACATGATTACTATGTTCAATCAAGAAATAAACATAATTTCATTACTTTTTCATCTATTCAAAGGCACTTCGTCATTTCCATACTCATACTGTAATTCTATTATAATTATGCTCATAATGTAAGTTCACTAGAAATACTGCCATCATTTATACATTTCCATATGTACTTAATTACACATTCCAAAATATTTATATAACTATTGAAGTTTCACATATTTATCTACTATTAAATAGAAAACAATAAATAATCACATGCAACTTAGATTTACATCTTGAAATACTATGAACATATCCGATTCACTTTCAGTTTAAACACAAGGACTACTCCATAATTTTTCTCTTTCCTCAGTTATTGTGTTTTTAGTTCGATTCTTGTTCTATATAATAATTTAAAGATAATTCATTAAATTAACATACATTTCACACTCAATTTATTGCATATAATCCTTAAATTTTCATTAATTACACATTTTCCCTAAACTTTTACATTTATCACAATTTAGTTCTTAAGCTAAAAATTCCAACTTTAATAAGATTCTTAAATACCCCAATCTAACCGAATGTTATTCTAAACTAGAGCAGTCCACCATTATTGACTAATTATACAATTTCCATGAAATTTTAAATAATTTATCATTTAACTCCATTTACTAAAACTATAAAAAATTAAATTAATAAACTAATCAAAATCAACAACTAACTCTTCAATTTCATCTCTTAACATAAAAATAACAAAAACTTATCAATGGTACAATCCAAAATGCTTAACATTTTTAAAAACGAAGGTACAGGTTAGTAGGACCTAGTTGCAACGATCTCACAAACGTAAAAATTATAAAAAATTGGTGAGAAAAACACTTACATGCAATGAAATAGGGTTAACTGAAGCTTGAAGGAATTTTTAGTGCTGGTTTCAGTAAAGTTCAAAAATAATTGAGGGAGATGACACAAATTTTGTTTTTATTTTATTTTATTTATTTATTCAATTACTACTTTACCCTTAAAAATTTTAACTAAATAATTAACATAGCATGTTCATACTTGTCCATTAACCACCATCTAGGTTTAATTACTAACCATGTCCATGAATTTAGTTTTTGCTTAGCAATCAAGTAGATTTAAGTAATACAAGCTACTTTAGCATCTTTTATAATTTAGTCCTTTTTCTTCACTAAAACTTAAAATGACTCTAATGTAGCTCCATAAACATTGACTAAACCATAAAACAACACTTCACATATTGGAATTGTGGTCCCAAAACCGCCATTTTTGACACTACTAAAAATGGGATGTTACAAAAAGAATGCCACATGTACTTTTCATGACATCTTAATCATTGAAAGAAAAAGTAAAAGCCTTGCATGTTAAATGATTGAGTGAGAGAAGTCCCTAAACAAGACCTACGAAATCCAGAAATGGTCTTTTGTGATAGCATGACAATTTGTCGACCCTAAGGTAGGCATTGTCATGTGGATTTCACTGAGGAGATTTCCTTAAAAGAGATAACTATCTTATGATAACATATTATAATTTGCTAGCCCTGAGGTAGGTATAATCATCTGGAATTTACCGAAGATGTTTTCTTTTTTTATAGAGGACAACTAATTATACATGTTACTCTTTGATATTGTCCTAAGAAAACTCATTCGTGGTACATGTAATGATAAATGTTGAGTTGGTGGTTATACACTTAAGATTTTTCTAGTCAAGTAACTTCCCATGAAACTCTATTTAAGTTAGAATAATGGCCAAACGTGAAATGATTATTAGTACGTGTGATCACCTAAGGGATTAAGTTCACATATTAATTGGATGGAAATCCATGCTTTACTAGTTGGTTAAGATTGCCCTAAGGTGACTTAATTCAATGGATGTAGGAATTATCATTGCAACGACTTATAAATATTTTTAAGGATTAATGTAAGATACATGCATCATCTTAATACATATTTTTTGTTGTAATTTGTTTTTCAAATGTTTGCTTAATACAATGATATTAATGAATGGATGGTTTTATTTCCAGTTCAAAATGACACCTATTCCCTTACTAAACATACTCACTAAGAAAAAACTGAATGAAAATAACTACATTGAATGGAAAAAGAACCTCATGATTGTTGTAATAGCTCATTTTTCAGTGAAATCTGAACAGTGGTTTCGGGAGCACAAATTTGACCCAAAAATAAGGTTTATTTTTATTTCATTATATGGTCGTATTATAATAGGCATGTCGTGTGAAAATGTTGATACAAAAATTTTATCGATTAAGTGTCTAATTATAAGAAGGACTAAATCGCATAAAATAAAAAAGTTGAATTCTAGTAGCTATATGGGAATCAAAACTAGAGGTCCTTATATGGTAATTAGACTATTAAGAAAAGTATGTAGACTTTTCTTGGTGACTCATCCATGGAATTATAGAAAAAGGGCAAGGACTAAATTAAAAATAGCAAAATACTTAATTAATTAAAAAGATGATAAAAGATATCATTTTATTTTATGTCATCTTCAACCTAAAGCACATGGAAACCCTAAGTGAGAGAAAAGAAGCTTTCAAGGCCTAATTGGGTAAGTTTTCTTGCCCTGTTTTAGTAATTTTGGTATTTTTGAAACCATAATAGCTTAACCTCTCTATTTGAGGAATTAATTTGAAAAGTTATCAAGGTATGAAAAATGAGTCATGGATGTACATGCTGGAAATTAGAAATTTATGGTAGAAAAGGAAAAATTATTGATAGCTAAACAACTTTTACAAAGTGATTTTTGATGAAAACATGATTTATGGACTAAAAAGAAAAGTTGTAAAATTTGATGAAAAATTCTAAAATTTTATGAATACATGTGTTGAAAAATTTGTAATGGGGCTTTGGTTAGGCTTGGAATAGGGAGTAATTTACACAAGTTTCATTTTCCGAGCCTAGGGACAAAATTAAAATTTATGGAAAAGTTAGGGGCAAAATGGTAATTTTACCTAGGATGTAAATTGAGTCCATTTAAATATGAAATGTGTGAAATTGATAGTTAAATTCATTTATATAGATCTAGACAACACTAATTTGAAGTTAGTTCGAGGAAAAGAAAAGGTTTCAGATTAGTAGATTTCTAACGGGAACAAGTGTCGAGATAAGATCGTGTAACTTAATCGAGTATGTAATTATGTTAATTGAATGTTATGCTTGTATGTAATGTGACTTATATTGGAATGCATTACTTGAATGCTATAATGGACAATTTAATACATGCTTGAAATGGAGAAAAATGGTTAAGTCCCGAATATTGAATTTCGATGAACATATATGCTTTCCCAAAATGGATGAGGTCCTGCATTTGTTGTGGACGAGATTTAGTTCGGACGGGTAATCCCATTGACCTTGTTATAGAAAGGATTTAGCTCAGACAGGTAATTCTGATATAATACCTCTTGAGCATACGTTATGATTAGGGTTTAGCCTGGACTGGTAATCCTAATCGAGCTCCTCTAAGCTTACGTTATATAAAGGATTTAACCTAGACTGGTAATCTATTATATGATATGTGGTTCGAGAGAGTGTTTCTTGGTTAACTGCCATAATGGGTACACTTGAATAAGAAATTGACGGATTATTGAATCATACACCTCGATGTACTACTTGAGCATCCTTCTGAATTTCAATGATTCAACGGACATAAAACTCTTGACATGGAATGAGAATTATGAGATGAAATGATAATGGCTTGAAACATGATGAACTCATCTATGTTTACTTAATTGTTATGAAGATTTTGGTGACTAACATGTTTAATTGAATGTATGTGATTAGACAATTTAGCCAAATGGATAGAAACATGACATTGTATGCTTAGATTAAATAAACAGGATTGGTAAGTTTAGTTTCCGTTATATGAACTTACTAAGCATGTAATGCCTGCTCCGTTTATTTTCCCTTATTTTATAGTGCTCGAAAGCTCGCGAAGGTTGGAGATCGTGGAGCATTGTCACACTATCAACTAGTCATTTTGGGTATAATTAGTAAAAATCATTTTGGTATAATGACATGTATAGGACAACTTGGCTAATAGTGGCTTGAAATGTTATTTTGTAACCTAGCCATTGGCTAGTAATGGCTCATTTTGGTATTACTAAGTAGATTATTATGATATATATTTACACATGAGTTATGTTAAGAATATGTGATTAATGTTGTGTATGCCTAAGTTAAACTAAGGTAAGGTTGTGATCATGTATGCTTGTAGTGATATGCCTTGTGAATGATGAAATTTGATTAAGTTGAATGCTTGTATTGGTTGGTATTGGATGTGTGTTTCAAGTGTAGGTTTTGGGTGAAATTTTGGGTGAGAAATGAAGCTAGAAATAGCTTTATTTTGTCCACACGGGCAAACACACGGGCGTGTGTCTAGACCATGTGTGACACATAACCTAGTAACATGGGCATGTGGTTAGGCCGTGTGTCCCTTGCACCTTAATTTTGAGAAATAGAATGCTCAGAATTGGGAACACGGGTAGAGACATAGAGTGTATCTCAACCGTGTGGTCCACACGACTTAGAACATGGGCGTGTGTCTTGGTTATGTGAAACCTGCACCTAATTTCAAATTGAATTAATTAACCACATGACGTAGCACATGGGCATGTGGCATGGCCATGTGTGCAAGTCAGAGAGTTACACAGGGTCAAACATAGCCTCCAATATGGGCGTGTCCTAGGGTCACATGGGCATGTGAGCCCTACACCTTGGAAAAAAATTGTAATGTCACAAAAAATTCTTAGAGGTCCCGATTAAGTCCAAATTCAATTCTAATGCTCGTACTGGGCCTCGAGGGCTCGATCAAGGGATGTTATGGATGACCTCGATAAATGAATTGTAATTTATGTAGATTAATCTGGTAATGCTTTGAAACCTTGTTCTGGCGACGGGTACAGGTTAGGGGTGTTACAATTGTACTAAGCTATGAGAATCTAAAGACAATTCTTGATAATAAAAAAATACCTTTCAGCCAACCAGGCTGAGGCTCCCCTTATGTTATAAGGTAAGACGACAAACCCTAGTATTATTAACTAGGGTTACGGCCCCTTACATCCTAGTTGAACTAGGATTTCATTTTTCTAGTTGAAATAAACTTATATAATTAAAAAAGGGTTCTACCTTCTCTCCCTATAAATAGATGACATCGGTAAGGCTATTCACACACAACTTAAAGACATTGTTACTCTGCTAAAAAATAGAACAATTTATTCTCAACTATTGAATATAATTTTCTGGAATAACAATTTTTCAGTTTCTATTTTGAAGAGAGAATTTTCATTTTCACCCTAAAAATAAAAGAAAACTATTTCTAGTTTTTATGTTTAATTCATTTTGTTCGGTCCTACACTCGAAGCAATTCATGATAAGAGAATAATGGAGAAGATAGTTTGGTGGAAAATCAGGAACAAAAAGAATCTATCTATTCGAAAACACAGGTACGATTACAGTCTAATGTTTATTGCTATAAATATCACAAATTGGGTCAATTTTCAAAATTTTTATTTTTCGCTGTGTAAGAAAACCATTTTTGAATTAGATTTTTTCCAACACATATAACCTTGGAAATAAGAAATTGACGCTTGCACAACTCATGTAGGAGTTACAATCCTATGAATTGATGTTGATTGGAAGTCAACCAGTCTGAAAAGCAAAAGTAAACTTAGAGATTGCTTCTTTTTCCAAATAGAAGGAAAAGCATGCTAAGAGGAATAAGGCTAAGTCCTCTGGGCCACCTAAAGTGGAAAGGAAGAAAACTAGGAACCCTAAAGACTTAACTAAGTCTAAGTGTTTCTTCTACAATAAGAAAGGGCATTTTAAGGCAAACTGTGAAGAGTGGAAGGATTTGATAGCCATTAAGTGTAACATCTAAAAAATTGGGGGGTTAGTAAAATCAATTTGTGAATCGAGAGAGAGTGGTCATGCCCTAATTTTTTAGTTATCTGTGTGTTTTTAGGAAATAAACGAGGTATTGGTTTGTTGAATAACTGTTAGTGAAACGTTCCTTAAAACCCAAGTTCAAATCCCTTATATCACACCATTTTTATTTTTTTTGCAAATTTTGCATCAAACCCTAGTATGTGACATGCCTTGTTTTAAAAATTAATATTGCAAAATTATTTCAACAATAAGGAAATATTCTTGTGGTTAATTTATAAATGAAAAGTTAAGGAAGTTAAATTAAGGTCCCAAGTTTAAATCTTTTCCCTTACAAAATAATTAAGTTTTGCAAAATCCTTTTTTTTTTTTAATGTGTGTGACGTCCATACTCTTGAACTCTAGGTATAAATACAAAATTTTCATGTATCTTTTAGCCTTTATGTAAAAATTTCCCTACCCTAGCCATTCACCCTCTTCCTCTCCTCTTTTCTTTTCAATTTTCTTTCTTCCCTTGAGTGCTGCCCCCGAAGCCACTAAGATTCACCATCAATTTCTCTGCCTTTTGAACAGGTTCTTGCACAATTATTTTTCTCTTCTTGCTATCATTTTATCATAAAATTTCCAGCCTTAAATCGGAAATTTTAGCACTTAAGATCAGCCTCCCTTGATGCCCCAAAAGAACTCCATTGCCCCCTTTCACCTAACTTGTGCAAGTTCTTGTTTTCTTTCAATTTTGTGATGAATCTTGTAAGTTAAAAATCCAAACTTCCAGATCTGGAATTTGGGGTATTTTTAAATATTTAAAGGAAAAAGTGATCTTAAAAGTGATTTCAAATTAGCCCCGATTTGGCCAACGTTGGTGGTGATGTGCGCGCCTATGGCCAAGAAAGGGGGCTGTTTTTCTTTAATTCTTTTCCATCTTTTTGCAACATGATTTTTGGGTTCCTGAACCCCTCCTAATAATCCTTGAAACTTGTCTTAATTAGGAGAAATCATTCTTGATCAATTGACAATTCGGGAAGCGTAAGTGTGGGTAATCGTAAACTAGTTTGTTGTTTTGACATAAATTTTGGGAAAAGGTTACGGATTGATTAAATGAAGGATTTTAATCAATATTAGCTACTGAATTTCTAGCAATTAAATGTGTTAGGTGCTGATCCAAACACTCCAAACCAACTGTAAAGCTGAAAGATGTTCGTGCATACGATTCACATCAAAATAGTGTAAGAAATCTAACTAGTTTGGATTCGAAAAGTAGGTGTATTTGTGACAATTGGATTGGACCCAGAAGTGTGTATTTATGGGCTATTTAAAAGGTGTATTAATTTAATTCTATACTTATTTTTTTAATTTATTTTAATTTAGGTATGTTTCAAAGTTTATTAGAGAAACTGTAAGATTTACTAGTGTGCAGCGAAAAAGTGTAAAATAGGGTGTGGGTCCAAAACTCAAAAATTTTGTTGATAATGATAATTATCATGATATAATTGATGTTTTGGCTTGCTGATTGGGCTTGGATTAATAGCTAAGTAATTAAATTTGTAAGTGGTTGAATTAGATACATCTCGAGCCCTAACTTTTTGGCATGGTTGCATTGTTGCTAGTTTGACTGAATGATCGAATGATTGACATTGTTATGAATGGTTGGTTGATTTGATATATGTTTGGGTTGTATGTATAGTATGATTATGAATGAAATAAGGCTTATGCATCATATATTTGTGCAAATGATCTGTTATGATATGTTCGAAAGACTGCTATACATGCACACAAAAAAAAGTTGTAAATGAACATGAAATTAAGATTTGTTGAATGATACCATTTTCTTGGTAAATTGAAAAGTGGAATATTATTTCCATTCACTGAAAGTATTTGATAATTGAGGGAATATGTTGAAAATGCCAATTAAATGTGAAAGTATTGATTTATGGCTATGTATAAGATTGTATGACATATTGCATGTGCATTGGGACAGGTGTAACAACTCGTTTTTCAGTGATGTCAGAAGTAGTGGTTTCAGGGCCACAAATTTGACAAGTAAGTTCGTAATTATTATTATTTAATATGTACGAGTCAAATATGATTTTATAAAGGTTTTTGATATAGCAATTTATGTTATATAAATGATTAATTAAGTTAAAGTGGTAAGACCCTAAAGTCAAGTGGTTTTAGAAAATGAGGTATCGGGACCTCGTTTCTATAAATCGAGTCGTAAATATTTTTATAAATATTTATGGAGTGTTACTAAGGTTGTATTAAAGTTTTGTTATATACTACTTATTATGAACTTTGCATAGAATTAGGATTAGTTTTGATTATATTTTACTTAATAGTTTTTATTTTAATAAATTAATAGCCAATAATATTTTAATATGCATCATATTAATTATTAATTGTTATTGACTTTGTGTAGAATTAGAACTTAGAATATTTTAATTATTAATTTGTTCTAAGAATTCTAATTGAACTCATACCCTCTTCACTATAAATTCCATCCACCCTCTCCATCATTCACCATCCATCAAACCAACCTCCACTGTAACAGTCCGTTTTCGGTACAACCAAAACAGTGGTTTGGAGACCACAAATTCGATTTCAGAAGAATAATTATTTTTATATTATTTTATGGTCTATAGTGTAACAGCCCATTTTTGGTAAAATTGGAATAGTGGTTTCGAAATCACAAATCCTATTCTGGAAAGGAAATTTATTTTAATATTATTTTATGATTTACAGTATGATAATAATGTCGTATGAAAATTTCATAAAGAAATTTTACCGATTATATATTTAATTTGATAAAGGACCAAATTGCACAAAGTGCAAAAGTTGAGTGCTAATAGCTAAAGGGATTAAATAGTTATGGAATTCAAAATTTGAGGTCCTTAAATGGTAAATAGACCATTAAAAATGCTTAGTTGTTAAGGATGATGATTCATCCATGGAAAATAAAATAAACAAAAGCATGAAATTGGAAAGTGAAAAAAATAAAGATGATAAATGATAAAAAATGAAAATATCATCAATTTATCTTCTTCTTCCCCAAAAATACATGGAAACCCCAGGAAAAAGAAAGCAAGCTTTCTTGGCTTAATTGGGTAAGTAATCTTGTCTCGTTTTTAGTAATTTTTATATTTCCAAGATCGAAATAGCTTAAACTAATCTATTTTGGGGATTAATTTATAAATATATCAAAGTATAGAAATTTTCCATGGATGTAAATGCTGAAATTTTGAAATTTATGGTAGAAAATGAAAGGTTTATGATAGATAAACAACTTTTGTAAAGTGAATTTTGATGAAATTATGATTTTAGGACTAAATTGTAAAGTTGTAAAATTCATGGAAAATTCTAAATTTTTATGAAATACATGGGCTGTAAATGTTACATGTAAAATTCAGCTAGGCTTGGAATAAGGATTAAATTGCATGAATTTCTTTTTCCGAGCCTAAGGATGAAATCGTCATTAATTAAAAGTTTAGGGACAAAATGGTAATTTTGCCTAAGATGTGAATTGGACTGAATTGAGTATGAATTGTATTAAATTGGTGTTAAATTTACTCATATAGATCCGGATAGACTAAATTCGAAGTTAGAGTGAGGAAAAGAGAAAGAGTCGAATTAGTAGATTTTACGTACACGAACATTTATTGAGGTAAGTTCATGTAACTAAATTGTGTTTATTTTCATGCTTGAATTAAGTGTGGTATGTGTTTATATAAGTTATATAAATGTTAAAAAATTTATGAAATAATCATATGATCAATAATGTCCAGAAAATGTTAAGTTCCGTTTGAATAATGAAATTCGATTGATATATGATTTCTCATATTGAATGTGGTCCTGCATATGTTGCAGACAGAATATAGCTCGAACGAGAAATCCTGTTATAAGCCCTCTCGAGAGTCCTGGTATTTAGTTCCTGTGAGCATTCTGATCTGTAGTGATCCTGCATATGTTGTGCACTACCGCAGCTCTTTGTGAGCATCCTATTACACGATTCGATCGGTTGTGATCCAGCATGTATTGTGGACACAAACATAGCTTTTCGTGAACATCCTGATATAGGATCTTATGAGCTTCTTGATATGGCTCACTTGAACTTCCTGTTATGCTATTAGGAGCTTTTGTTACATGGCTCTTTGTGAGCATTCCTAATAGGCTCTTTGTGAGCTTCCTGATTAAAAGTTCTTTGTGAACTTCCTGTTATAGACTCTTATGAGTTTCCTAGTATAGCCCAGATAAGCTTCTTGTTACATGGCTCATATAAGCATCCTGATATATAGCTCGTGAGTGTTCTTCCTGATTATGTGCCTTTAAGGGTACCCTGAACATAAATTGATGAATTTCTAATTTGTACACTTCGAGTGTACTACCTATATATCCATCGATATTTCAAATAAATTCAACGAGAAAAATCCTGACATGAGAAAATATGAACATGAAATGAATTAATACCCATATCTGCCTGAAATACATGAAACTGATAATACATGATATATGGAAATATGAGATGATGATATATGAATATGGAAATTGTTTGATGAATATGTTTATCTATGATTATAGATTTGTACATCTCGAGTACAAGTATACTTTTCGTGTTTTCATCGATATTTTAAATAGTTCAACGGGTAAAATTTTGGATGTGAAACAATCTGAATTGTGACAAAATATTATGGGTACATACTTGAATTACATAGACATGAATTATACCTTATATTCGAATACTTGATGTGGAAAGTATGAGCATATGGAAAAATGATTATTATTATTAAGCTCATTATGACTAACATGCTTTGTACATGCTACATGAACACATGATGAGAGAAGTATTTGAACGTAAAAATGATATCACTTGATATATTGAAACATGGTATGCTTGATACACAAATGTGGAACATGCTTAATGACTTTGTTCATCTATATGCCTGAAATACATGAAGCTGATATTACAAAACATGGTGAAATGTGAGATGGATGGTACATGTGTATAAAATTTGCCTGATGATTATGTAAATTTGTGATTATGAAATATTATATGGATTACAATGATTAACATGTTGATGAGGATATGTGTTTAGGCACTTGGCCAACATGACTTGGCAATGAAATGCATGTTTACCTTATGTTTATAAAATAGTGGTAAGTTAAATTTCCGGTTATATGAACTTACTAAGCTTAAAAGCTTAC
Organism: Gossypium anomalum; assembly: GCA_025698475.1. Lineage (NCBI taxonomy): Eukaryota > Viridiplantae > Streptophyta > Magnoliopsida > Malvales > Malvaceae > Gossypium > Gossypium anomalum. The sequence continues at coordinate 55,493,128 of CM046959.1, forward strand.
TCTGTTTTTAATTTCCCTATTTTAAAGGAATTAAGAAGCTCGTTGGGTTGGAAGCTTGGCGGAGATATTTCACACTATCCATTGACCCATTCGGTGCAAATGGTAAAATTAATTCTAGTTATAATGGCATGTATAGGTTAGTTTGACCAATGTTGGCATGATAATGCTTTGGTTGTAACTAGCCATTGGAATGGCTAGTATTAAACATATTTTGATGAAATTGTATAAGGCCTTATTTTGTTTGATGTGTTTGAAATGGTTATGTGATGAAAAGCATATAAACCTAATGATAAATGGCTTTCAGAAAGCATAAATGAGAAAACATACTTATATGTATATATATGTGTATTTGATAAGTTTAAAACTTGAACATAGGTAATGATAAGTCATGCATAAGACTCGATTTTAGCTTGATTTGAACGTTTTGTATTGACATGGGAATGCATTAAAATGTCAATGTAAGTGGAAGACATATTTGGGTGAGAAATAAGGCTTAGAAATGGCTTTATTTTGTCCACACGGGCAAAGACATGGTCATGTGTCTCAGCCGTGTGTGACACACGGCCATGCGCACAGGCGTGTGGTTTGGCCGTTTGTTCCCTATATCTTAAAAATTAAGAAACAGAATGCTCAAGTATTATCACACAGGGTAGAGACACGAGAGTTTGTCTCAGCCGTGTGTGTCACACGATCTAGTACACGGCCATGTGTCTTGGCCGTGTGACCCCTGCACAAAATTATTGAAAATTAAATTGTCCATACGGCCTAGCACACGGGCGTGTGGCTGGCTGTGTGACCCAAGTCAGAGAGTTACATGGGTAGGGACACGGGCGTGTCATTTGGTTGTGTGAGCCACACGGCCTGGCCACACGGGCTTGTGTCTCCTGTACCTAGGAAAATTTTGAAATTTCGCAAAAATTCTCTAAGTTTCCAATTTAGTCTCGACTTACTTGTAATGCATATTTTGGGCCTCGAGGGCTCTTATAAGGGACTTAATGATTGATTTCTGATTTGAATATTGAATAAATGTGAAATGTTTTTTATCTGATCTGTAATATCTGGTAATGCTCCGTAAACCTATTTCAGTGACGGATTCGGGTTAGGGGTGTTACATATAGTGTGATAGTAATGTCGTATAAAAATTTCGTAAAGAAATTTTACCAATTGCATGTTTAATTTGATAAATGACCAAATTGCAGAAAGTGCAAAAGTTGAGTTCTAATAGCTAAAAGGATTAAATAGCTATGGAATTCAAAATTTGAGGTCCTTATATGACAAATAGACCATTAAAAATTCTTAGTGGTTAAGGATGATGATTCATCCATGGAAAATAAAATAAAGAAAATGATGAAATTGGAAAGTGAAAAAAAATAAAAGATGATAATTAATTAAATAATGAAAATATCATCTTTTCCATCATCTTTCCCAAATTATTTCCATGGAAACCTCAGCTAAGAGAAATTAGCTCAAGCAAGCTTACTTTGATCAATTAGGTATGTTTTCTTGTCCCATTTTTAATGATTTTTATATTTCCAAGATCATAATAGCTTAATCTAGCTATCTCGGGGACTAGTTTGTAAAGTTATCAAAGAATTAGGGTTTTTCCATGGATGAACGTAGTTGAATTATAAAGTTTTATGATAGAAAATGAAAGGTTGTTGATAGATAAACAATTTTTGTAAAGTGAATTTTGATGAAAATGTGATTTAGGGACTAAATGGAAAAGATGTAAAATTCATAGAAAAATTTTGAATTTTATGAAATACATGGGCTGTAAATTTTACATGTAAAAATTGGCTAGGCTTGGAATAAGGATTAAATTGTATGAATTTCATTTTTCGAGCCTAGGGACGAAATCATCATTAATTAAAAGATTAGGGGCAAAACGGTTATTTTTCCTAAGATGTGAATTGAATTGAAATGAACATGAATTAATGTTAAATTCATTCATATACATTCGGATAGACCAAATTCGGAGTTAGAACGAGGAAAAGAGAAAATGTCAAATTAGAAGGTTTTACATACAGGAACATTTGTCGAGGTAAGTTCGTGTAACTAAAATGTCAAATTAGAACGGTGGTTTCGGGACCACGAATCCGAGTCAAAAAAATATTTTAAAATTATTTTCTGTGTTTATTTTGTGTGAATTTATATCTGTGAAATTTTCGTGATTTAATTTTATCGTTTGGGTGTCCGATTAAATAAAAGGACTTAGTCGCGTAAAAGGGGAAATTTGGTGGTTATTTCTAAAAAGGGTCTAATTGCTATTGGCTTTATTAATGGGAGCCTTTAAGTTGTAAATAGCCCACTTACATATTAGTTGGACGGTAATAGGTTTATATTATAAAGTTTTTATAATAATTCATTAAGGTTATATATGTAAATTAAACTTTAAGTTATAATATGTTATAATATATATATCATAAGACATAAAATAAAGTTAACATATGTGTTTATATTATTGTTCTTGCTGAAACCAAATAAAAGAAAAAAAAGAAAGTACGGTTCGGTTGCTTTCAAGCTCAATTAAGGTCTGAGTTAAGCTCGGTTTTTGATAATTTTTACGTTTTTGAGATCGTTGCTTCGAGTACTACAAAACCCATGCTTAAATTTTTTATTTTGGTGAATATTTTGAGTTATGCCATTGTTGAGAGCTTGTGATTTTTGTTGTTTGATGGTGAAATATGAAAGATATGTTTTAGATTAACATGTTTTGTATTGGAGTTTTTGATGATTTTGAGTAATTAGGACTAAATTGCAAAAATAATAATTTAAGGGACTGAAATGTAAAATAAATGAAAATATGGATTTGTATGAGTATGGGTAAAATTCGGTCCAACATGGGTATATTGAAATTTTGTATATTTTGTGTTTTGTGCAATAGGGACTAAATTGTAAAAAAATGTAAATGTCAGGGGTAAAATGGTAATTTGCCCATTTATGTGTTTTTGGACTAAATTGAATGAAAATATGTTTGAATGAGCTTAATTTGAATATGTTTAGATCAAGAACCAAAGAAATCGAATTTGGATCGGGGGAAAACAAAAGTTGTCGACTAGCTGTCCCATTCCGTTTTACATAGTCCGAGGTAAGTTTATAAGCAAATAGATGTACTTAATTAGAATTATATGTAAATTATACTTGCTGAAATGACACATGTGATTTTATTTATGCAATATTTGAATGTGAATAAGCTTGATTACTATGTTTCTGAATTTGTTTCGACCGAGTTACGACGTCCGAAAGCCCCGTATGAACCGTGGGAATAGTTAGGATACATATGTCATGACATAGGATTCCATTTTATGTGTGCGAGTAAGACCATGGCATCAATATGTGACTCCAATATATGTGTGCGAGTAAGACCCTATCTGGGACAGTGGCATCAATATGTGATTACATGTAAGACCACGTCTGGGACGTTGGCATTGTACGATATATGTGTGATTATCCGAGTGTCCTATCCAATTCCGAATGGTTCATCGGGCAAAGATAGGTTGTGTTCGAATGTGTAAAATGAGCTAAATGGCTAGGTATGAATTAGCTTTTTATTACTAAAAATAAGGTAAGTGTATTCGGCCTTGAGATTTCTATTCGAATGAGCCATAAAATTTTACATGCATGATTATATGTATTCGGTTACATAATTAATACATGTATATGAAATTATATGGTGACTTATGAGTTTGTGTATTTGTGTGTATGTGAACTAGGTTGATAATGATTATTTGGCTTTGGAAATTAAATGGTAATATGTTAACTTGGTGATATGAGCATTCGGTCAAGGTGACTTTTATGGATGAATATTTATATTTATAATGTGAACTTTGTATTTTGGGATTTAAATGTGTTAAAATGATATACTTTGGCCTAGTTTAATTAAGTTGATGATATTATTAAGTTGCTCATTTGTTTATGAATTACTAATCTATTTTTTGTGTCTCTGTTTATAGATTTTGGAGTCAAGCTACGAGCTCGGGGATTGTCAGCCAAGTTCATCACACTATCAGCTATTTTGGTACACTTATAAGTTAAACTTGAATTATGGTATGTATAGGCTGGAATGTGTTTTGAAATGTAGAACTTTGGTTTGTATAATCTAAGCCATGTGAAAATGGCTAAATTTGTTATATTGAGTTCGGTTATGCTTGGTTGTGGCTTAAATTCTATATTTAATTTCGGTTTTGATAGACTATGACTTAAGTTCTTTTTGATTATTATATAATGTGTCATGGTTGATTCTAATTTATGCTATGTGTTTTCATTTTATGGTTAGATGTTGAATTCGGATGAGACATGAATATATTGAATATTTTGATTGGACTATATATATATATGTTTGGTCTTGTATTGAGCCTATATTGAAAGTGCAACCAAAATACATGATGTTTGTGATGATGTTATGTATTCGGCTGTATGATTCATAATGAAAGTTAGTTGAGTTAAGGTAAATTATGAAAGTAATAGGTAAAGATCAAGTCATATGCGTGGTTTACATTTTGGATATGTTTACATGTGATTGGCGCCTTGTAATAATAGATATAATCTCCTTTAGTTGATATATATTTTCGGTTTAACTTATTAAGTGGTGGTTGCATACTTAAGTTGGCTATCACGAATATGTTATTAAAGTTGAGTCTCAAATGTCAATAAGTAAATCCAAGCTTATGTTGTCCGAGTGTTAACTGATATTTGGTTATTAAGTATATGATCTTAGACATATTAGTTATTCTAGGTAACAAGAGTACTTTTGAGTGATGTGTATTTATAAAATAATTAAATCTATTAAAGCCAAATGTGCACGATTTAATGACCTAAAATAAAAAAAAAATGTATAGTCTTTTATGCATAATATTTTAAATAAAGTATATGGTGATGTACGGATAATGCCGAATAGTTGTATCAATTTGTACTTAGGTACAGAGCATGCAAGTTTAACAAAAAAATTGATATTGTCCTAAGTTGCATACATAAGAAATTTTATTTATGTGTATTATGGCTTATTAAATTATATGAATATGCTTGTGATATTTGGTAGTTATGCATAACTTCATAAGTGACTTAAAAAGATGTTTGACCATGCTGTTAATAATTAATGTTGAATATATAATGCATTATATTCAGTAAGTGTTAGGTTGGCATTTGATGTGATATTTACTTACATTGAGCAAATATGTTCTGAATTGTAAGTTAACTACATTTCTTTATATATATATTAATGGGTTTTGACTTGGGTGGAAATTTATTGATGTTTGAATTTGTAAATTTGATGGATAGTGCCTCATAACCCTAGTCTGGCGACGGATACAGGTTAAGGGTGTTAGAAATGCCAAATATATGAAATTGGTAATATATACGACAAAGCCCGATAAATATTAAATCCCGTTTGAATAATGGAATTCGATGGATAGAGGATATCCTAATTGGTTGTGGTCCTGCATGTGTTACGGGCACACCACAACTCCTTCGAGCATTCTGTTATAAGCCCTTTCGAGCTTCCCGTTATATGGTTCTTGTGAGCATCCTGATTGGTAGTGATCTTGCATGTGTTGTGGACTACCACAGCTCTTTGTGAGCGTCCTGTTATAGGATTGGTTGTGAACTTCAATATATTGCAGACACAAATGCAGCTCTTTGTGAGTGTCCTAATATGGCTCACTTGAACTTCCTGATTTATGGCTATCTGAAGCTCTTGATTAATGGCTCTTCGAGAGCTTCCCGTTTAAAGGCTCTTCCTGAGCTTCCTGATTAAAAGTTCTATGTGAACTTCCTGATTATGGCTCTGTGTGAGCTTCCCGTTATATAGCCCGGTTAAGCTTCCTGAAAGGCTCTTTGTGAGCTTCCCGATTAATGGCTCTTTGTGAGCTTTCTGTTATATGGCTCAAGAGAAGATTTCCTGATTATGTACTTTAATGAGCACTCCTGAATATGAATTGACAGATTGCTAATTTGTATACTTCGAGTATACTACCTGGGTATCCATTGATATTTCAAATAAAATTCAACGGGAAAAATGCTGACATGAGAAGATATGAACACGAAATGAATTATTACACGTATCTGTCTGAAATACATGAAAATGATAATACATGATATACAGAAATATGAGATAATGCTATATGAACATGGAATTTGTTTGATGAATATGTTCATCTATGATTATATATTTGTACACCTCGATCGTACTACCCGTGTAACCATTGACATTTCGATTGATTTAATGGGCAAAGTTTTGACATGAAATAGTCTGAACTTGAGACGAATTATTATGAAAATGTACTTGAAATACATGGATATGATTTGTATATGTTATATGAATACATGATGTGGAAAGCATATTTATATGGAAATCATATTACTGTTGAGCCTATACATATTTCTTGATATTTGAATGAAATATATAACTATGAAGGATGATGAAGATATGTGCTAGGGCTTGTGATCAAATTGGTTGAATGTGTCTTGCATGTTTATCTTGAACATGAATGAATGGTAAGTTAATTACCATGTTATACGAGCTTAATAAGCATTTCATGCTTACTCTGTTTTATTTTCCGTTATTCTATAGTAATTCGGAGGCTCGTTAGATTGGAAGCTTGGCAGAGATCACTCACACTATCCATCAGCCCATTTCGGTATATATATATATATATATATATATATATATATGATTGAATTAAGTTAGAATATTTGATAAGATTTGCATATATGTGAACTTGGTAATTTAAGTAAGTGTGTATACTTGATTATATAAGGTATTATATCATGTATAGGACTTGATTTTGAGTTGGGTTAAATGACCTATAATAGCTTGTGAATATGCTAAAGTGTTGGTGTAGGAGGATGACAAAATAGGGTGAGAAATATGGCTTGGAAAATAGCTTATTTTCGTCCACACAGGCAGAGACACGAGTGTGTGTCTCAGTCGTGTGTGACACATGGTCTAGCACATGGGCGTGTGTCCTTTGCATCTTTAAAATTTCAAAACAAAATGCCTAGGTATTTACACATGGCCTAGCACACGGGCGTGTGTCTTAGCCGTGTGACCCAAGTCAGTGAGTTACTCGGCTTGAGACACAAGCCCCTGGCCTAAGCAAAATTTTGATATTTTTTGAAAAATTCTCTGAGTACCCAATTTACTCCCAACTCATTTCTAATGCATGTTTTGGACCTCGAGGGTTCATATAAGGGACTTTATGTTTTATTTCTGACATTAATACTGTATAAAATAAAATATCTATTTACTTGATCTGTATATTCCGGTAATGCTTTATAACCTTGTAATGGCGATGGATACGGGTTAGGGGTGTTACATCCACTCACCCGTTCCACTGTCGATCATAGCATCCAAAAACCAGAAAGTACCACAGCTCCTAACCACTAGTAGTAGCACCACCCAGCGGCCCCGATTTGGCCAACAGCTCACACATGCCTCCGCATGGCACACTTGCACCCAACAGCACGAACCGTAAAATCAAGTCACCTTCCAACTATTCCTAAACCAACCTTTTTTGCGTTATATTTATCTTCATTGAGTTCCTAATTTTTATATAAAGGTGGTAAGACAAAATTTTCTCCTCAATTTCAATTTTATTTAATTTTTCAATTTATTGAATTGTTAATATTTTATACTAATTAAAATTTTGAGAAAATATTTGTTTCCATCTTATGTTCAGGTTAATCATGCCTCGCAAGAGAACTCGTGCCTCTGTCCAAATTGACGAATCACAAAACAAATTTCACTGTGAAGAAACCAAACCAAGATACAAAAGCGTTTTCATGAATCAACAAATGCACCCTGAAAAAGGCTTTACGCTGAACGAAAGCAACTATATTGATTTCATGGTGCACATTCGACAAATTGCTTTAGCTCTCAATTGGGAGTTGTTTTGTGAGAAAAGACTGAGTGCAGATAAGGAATTAGTTCGTGAAGTTTACGCAAATTTGATGTCAAGCACATTAACGGAAGTTTCTGTTTGAGGAATCAAGGTACCAATAAGCTCAATAGCCATTAATGAATTCTTTGAATTACCTGATTTCGAAAATGAAGAATATTCTTACTTGATGAGAAATATTGAGCTTGAAAATTTCCAAGAAATTCTTGAGGAACTTACAGTTCTAGGTTATAAGTGGACTGCGTCAAAGCAAGGCATTCACACCTGTCACAGAGAATATTTGACACCACTAGTGAAGGTATGGTTCTATTTCATTCGGTTTAGCCTTATGCCTATTTCACATGGGACTACAATTTCATTAGAGCTAATGATCTTATTATACTCGATTTTAACTACAAAGACCATTGATGTGGGAAAAATCATTCTGAGAGAAATGCAGAATTTTGCCGTTAGACGTTCTGGCCCAACTTACTTTCCCTTTACAATAACAATTTTGTGCTTGAAAACTAAAATTCTTGCAAACGTAAAAAAGGTAGGTTATAGCCAGGGCACAATCATAGATTGGGACCTCTACCGAATAGCTAGAAACTCTGTTCTCCAGCAACGAGTTGAAGAGAACGAGGATCCTGAAGAAGAAGAAGAAGATCTTACAGAGATCAAACCAATGCAATCAGCTAAAATCCCTAATAAGGCAGAACCAATGGAACTAAAAACTGAACATAACATGACAACCTCAATGTTTAGAACTCAATTGCCTCGCCCAGATCTTCGAGATGAGCTGTCAAAGTTGATGGACATAATACAACTATGCAGGGGCAACAACAAGTTTACTAGAGATATTAAAAAATATAGGATGCCTCAATGAGAAGTGCTCTTACGAAAATATTCAATGACCTATTTATTTTTGTGCCTGAGTTTTCAGATTTTATAGTTGAACCATAGAGTCCACTATTGAAGAGGGAACGGAGTGGTTCATGCAAAAACAAAGATGATGGAGCCAAAGATGAGTCAGATTTTGAGGGATCTACAAATAAATAAGAAAGGGGATCCTTACCTTATACTATTTTCTTTCCTAGGTTATTTTAGGATCGGGATCTATTAGGATTTTTAATTTTTTGCATAATAAAACAAGAGATGGAAATCATGAATAAAAATGAACAAGTTTCTATAATAAGTGTGGCAATAGATATATACATGTCTAGGATTGGAGTCAAATTGACTCACCTCCTCTTTGCTAGAGTCCTACCTGGTGTATAGTATCTATTCACTTCTAACAATGAGGACATTGTTCATCTTAAGTAGGGGGGACCAAAAAATTGAAATTATTTCCTCTCAGAATAAAATTTTCTTTTAATTATGATTAGGTTATATTTTGTTCAAAAATATGAAATTTTGTTTATGCTAAACTTCAGTATGAATAAAGTTCTATTATTTCAAATAATTGTTATGTTAGTTGAATTATGACATAAATGTACTCTTAATAAAGTATGTAAATCATACCATAAAATTTTGGTTCCTTAGGAAAGTTAGGCATGCATGAAAGTTTAAGTCTCTAGAATTGACTTAGTGATTTCTTGAGGCGAAATCCTAAGAAGCATAGAATGTTGAAAATGATTTAGGCAACTTTTGTTTGGACCGTTTGAGTCTTTCAAGCCAACCTTGATAAAGTTTTACCCCTTGAAACCCAACTTTGAGACTATATGGCCTAATTTTATTTGAACCCTTGCAATATTTAGCCATCACTTTTCTCTTAATTATCTTTAAATTATCTCAAACACTAGACTCAGTACTATTCAGAACATTCTTTGAAAATAAGTTTGGGGGAGTTGAAAAGAAGTATCAAATGTTCAAAAAAAATTATAGTACATACAAAAAAATACTCGTGAAAAGAGAAAAAAGAAAAAAAAAGTAAAAAAGAGAGCATACGTACTAGAAAGAAATAGATGTACAAAAAAGCATGTGAAAGCAAAATAAGTTGGTGTATTGAAGGTAATTATTCTGAAGGTCCAATTCAAGCTGAGTCTAGGGTTTTTAGCCTAAATTTATCTATTTTTTACGTACCCCTAGCCTAGCCACGTTACAACCTATTTAAAAGACCTATTGATTCAAGTTTTTGTGCTACCTACATTAGTGGAGAGAAGTTGCTATGTTCAACATATGAAAGTATAAATTAAACTTAATGATTGTAGCTTAATCTTGAATAAGGAAATAAAATCAAATTAGTAGGGATTTAACATGCCTTTATCGAGTAAGCATTTAGTCTATTTTGCGATCATAATAACAATTGAGATTAATTTTAACGATAAGCATACTTAAGTAACATAAATCTCAAAATTCTTGTTCTTGAGCATAAGTATACTAAATTCATAATTTTGGGAAGAATGTTGTTCTGAAGGAATTTTTCTAAGGTGCTTCCGAGAAATTCGTTTCAATTTGTGCATTATTCGGGATGAGTAGTGAATTAAGTTTGGGGGTGTGGAAACATAAAAATATACACACTTTTTCATGCCCTTTTTAACTCAAATTCATGCAATTTCGTAGTAATTCTTGTCAAAAAAATATAATAATTATAAAATAATTAAATTGTACTTAAATCATTAACATGGTGAATTTTAATTAACTTTATAATAAATTTTGATTAATTTTGATCATTTTTGACAGATCCGCACAAAGGGCGAAAATTGGCTCAGCAAACACTGCTAGAAGCGCAAAATTGAGAAACGATTTTTGAAGCATCGAGGCGAATTAATTTTTCAACTGAAGACGGTCCAAATTATGAATATTAATTAATAATTTTAATCCAATTTATTTTGGGTTAAATAATTATTGATAATTAATTATGAAAGGAGGCCCAGTTGTGCTAAATCGAGAAGACAATTCAACAGTGTAATGGGCTACCCAAAACCGTCCCACATGCTAACCCAATCAGCTTATTGAGCTGATTTGTAACACCCTTAACTTGTATCCATCACCAGAATAGGGTTACAAAGCATTACCAGAGTTTACAATTCAAATGGACAGAAAAATTCAAACATTTCATAACATATTAATAAGCATATTAAAACCAAGTCATATAATACATATTGCCCCTTAAACGAGCCTTCGAGGCCCTAAATACGTGTTAGAAACAAGTTGGGACTAAATTGAAAACTTAAAGAATTTTTTAGAAAATAGTAAAAATTTCAAAATTGTAGGGGTCACACAGCCAAGAGACACGCCCATGTCTCAGGCCGTGTGGGTAGTCGAAATAAGGACACACAGTGATATCACAGCTCGTGTCCATGCCTGTGTAACTCACTGACTAGGGCCACATGGCCAAGCCACACTTTCGTGTGCTAGGCCATGTGCTAGGTCATGTAACAGCCTGACTTGCAACCTTTTGAAAGCTACAGGGGACACACGACTGTGTCATCTGGTCGTGTGTCAGACACGGTTGAGACACACGCTCGTTTCTCTACCCATGTGGACGAAAATAGGCTATTTTTCAAGCCATTTTTCTCACCCAAATTGACATGTACCTACAAACACCAATGAACATATACACAAACCATTACAAAGTACCAAAATAATGCACAATCCATCTTTATTCATATGGTATATCATATACAACCAATATGCCCTTAGGAACCTCAAATGGCAATATTTAAAACATGTATAATCATAAACTCATTTTGGTCAAATGATCAACTAATATACCAAATATACTATTTAATTACTAGCCTCAATATACTTATATGTTTTCCATAGCAAAGTACCAATTTACATCAAGTTATAAAACATATACAATATGCACATTCAACTACCATTTCACTTTTCAAACACATTAAACAAATCATCAACCATTTCAAGGCTAATATCTTCATTCAAAACTAAGTTCATTAGAACACCAAAAAAACCACAACTGAAGCCAAACCAAATGGCCATTTCAACAATTAAACACATTGGCCAACATTAGCCAAAATACATATACATGTCATTATAACCAAAATTAAACATCCAAAAGTACCAAAAGAGCAGGTGGATAGTGTGATAAAGCTCCGGCAAGCTTCCAACCTGAACGAGCTTCTGATTCACTATAAAACACAGAAAAATAATACAGAGCAAACATTTAAGCTTAGTAAGTTCGTATAACTTAGAATTTAACTTACCATTTAATCAAATAATGGGTAAGTAACAAAACATATTCCAACATATTTTGGCCAAATGCCTAAGCACAAATATACCAACCATATTAGCCATGTAAATACATATATGAACCAATAATCGTGGATGAGCTCAACAATTAATCAAGTTCCATATACATGTATTATCCATTTCATATATCTATAAATCATGTAACATTATTTCCATACATTTCATGTGTATACCCGTAATAGTTCATATCAAACTCATATCATTTCGTATCAGAACATTGTCTGTTGAACTGTTTAGAATATTGTTGGATACCTGGGATAGCTTAGACATAGCGTGCTAGCTCATAGAATTGTAATCTTTCAATTCATGTACATGTATGTCATATGAGCCGTGAATCTGTATGCTCATTTGAGCTGTAGATCGGTATGCTCTCACGAGCTATAAGTCGGTATGCACTCATGAGCTATAAATAGGTATGCTCTCACGAGTGGTGGAGTATCCGCAAGACATGCAGGACCTCAGCCAAATCAGTAACCCTAATGACATGTCATTTGTATCTTACGGATTCCTATGGTTCAAACGGGGCTCGGTAATCATCGTACGTCATTGGGTATGCATTCAGTAATTATTTATGGCAAATCATAACATTTATATATTTCGATTAAAAACATATAAGCACAATTTAATTGCACGAACTTACCTCGATGAGGGTTCGTAAATACGAAGGCGATTAATCCGAGACTTTCTCTTTGCCCCGATCTAACTCCGTACGAGGTCTAACTAGATCTATACGGATAAATTTAACTCAATTTAACATATAATTCATTCAATTTAGTCCAAAATATATTTTTGGCAAAACTACTATTTTGCCCCTATACTTTTAATTTCTTAGCAATTTAGTCCTTAGCTCATAAAAATGGAAATTTACATAACAACCCACTATAGTTGAATATCAATTAGGTCCCTAGCATGCCCTATACTTCAAGTATTTCACAATTTCACCATGTAATATTTTCTATTTTTCAATTTAGTCCTTAATTGACAATTTCATCAAAAATCTCTTTACAAGAGTTGTTTATCTAACAACAACCATTCGTTTTCTATCATCATACTTCAAAAATCAAGTATATTCAAAAATTGTAAAACTCTAATAGTTTAAAAATTTTGCAAATTAGTCCCCGGGCTAGCTAGAATAAGCTACAACGATCTCAGAAATATAGAAATCATAAAAAAAGGGACAAAAATGCATACCTAATTGAGAAAAATAAGCTTGCCAAAACTTCAAGCTGCCATGGCTAGGTTTTCTCTTCAAATTCGGTGGAAGATGATGATAACGGATGATAATAGCTTGTTTTGATAGAATTAATTATAACTTTAATTACTAATTTCCAAAATTAACCTTAATAGTTTATTCAAATTTCAATAATGCCAAACCATTAAAGTCCACTATCAACTCTAATGGTCTAATTACCATATAAGAACCTCTGCTTAATAGTTCTATAGCTATTTAATACCTTTAGCTATTAGAACTCCACTTTTGTACTTTACGCGATTTAGTCCTTTTTATCAAATTAAGCATGTAAACGGTAAAATTTCTTAACAAAATTTTTATATGGTATTTCTATCATGCTGTAGGTAATAAAATAATAATAAAATAAATTTTTTGACTTTGAATTTGTGGTCCCATAACCACTATTCCCATTTCACTGAAAACAAATTGTTACAACTCTTCCCCCTAAAGGGATTTTTGTCTCTGAAAATCTTAATAGAAAAGAAGTTCGGATATTACTTTCTCATAGCTTTCTCGGGTTCCCCAGGTGGCTTCTTATATTTCGTGTCACTACTAGGGAACTTTTACTAAAGCTATGCTCTTGTTTCTTCATTGGTTCATTTCTCGAGCCAGAATTCTGATTAGTTCCTTATTGTATGTCATATCAGATTGAATCTTGACATCTGTCGGGGAGATAACGTGTAAAGGGTCAGATCAGTACCGTCGTAACATAGACACGTGAAAGACATTATGAATCTTTTCTAATTTTAATGATAGAACTAATCGATATGCAACATGTATGATTCTTTCAGTAATATCATACAGCCCAATAAATCACATACTTAGCTTTCCTTTGCGACCAAACTGAAGAACTTTATTTTAGGGCGATACTTTTAGAAACACTCTATCACTGACTTGAAATTCTATGTCTTTAGATTTAGGATCTGCATATGATTTCTGATGATCTGAAGCTACTTTCAAACTGTCTCGGAATACTTTTACTTTTTCTTCAGTCTCACGAATCAAAGCAACCCCATGTATCTTTTTCTCACTAAGCTTAGTCTAGTATAACGAAGTTCGACATTAACGACCATACAAAGCCTTAAATGGTGCCATCTTTATACTAGATTGAAAACTGTTGTTGTATGCTAATTCAACTAATGGTAAGTATTTCTCCCAGTTGCCTTCAAACTCTAAAACACAACAACGAAGCATATCCCCGAGAATGTAATAGCCCGTTTTTGGGTCAAATCAGAATAGTGGTTTTGGGACTACAAATTCAAAGTAGAAATATTTATTTTGTTATTATTTTAAGGTCTACATTATGATTGAATGATTGTGTGAAAATTTCATTAAGAAATTTTATCGATTGAGTGTCCAATTTGACTAGAAGGACTAAATTGTAATAGATACAAAACTTGAGTTCTATATGTTAAAGGTGCGTAATTGCTATGAATTCTTAAATTAGAGCTTCTTAAATGGTAATTAGACCATTATATTTTAGTATGGACAAAAATGGGCATGGTTAGGTAAAATTTTGAAGTTTTTCATTAGGGGCATTTTAGTCATTTGGTAAATAAAGATAAAATTAACAAATAAAATGGTCCATCTTCTTCAATTTAGTCCTCCTAGCCGAATTTTACAAGGAGAAGCCATAGCTAGGGTTTTGCGAACTTCCAAGCACGATTGTAAATCCATTCTTGTCCCCTTTTTAACGATTTTTTATTTTTTTGAAATCGTTGTAACTTGATTTAGCTATTTCAAGGACTAATTTGAAAGAAGGGTGAAGTTTAAAATTTTACCCATGTTGAACATGTATGTATTTTGATGTTTTATGGTGGAAAATGCATGTTTGTTGTTTGTTAAATGACTTTTGTAAAGTGATTTTCGATAAAAATGACAAATACAGACTTATTTGTAAAAGTCTATAAAATGAGTAGAAAAATGTGAATAAGTGAAAAATATGGGCTGTCATGAGTATGAAAAAGGTTTGGCTAGGCTTGGATAATGAAGAAATTGGATAAAAACCATTTTACAAGCCTAGGGACTAAAATGTAAAATGTCAAATATTTAGGGGCAAAAATTAAATTTTTGCCATAATGTTTTTTTGGGCTAAACTTGAATAATGTGATGATTAAGTAAGTTAAATTATATATTATAGATCAAGCAAAATGAAGCTCGAGTTTAGACCGAGGAAAGAACAAGGTTGTGGACTAAATCGAAGTAATAGCCGTTTTTGTAACCTAGGTGAGTTTGTATGTTAAATAAGCTTTAATATAATTGTATTTAAATGATTTAATATTGCATGAACTGTATGATTGATTGTGTGGATGATTTTAACCTTACGGACGAGTTTGACGATGGTTCGATAAGTAAGAAATCCTGTTTGAACCTTAGGAATAAATTAGGATACAAGTGACATGTCACTAAGGTTACCATGTGTTCTGTGATTATGTGTCCCGGGTGCTGGTCACGTACGTCCTACTGGTGGCTGAGTATACATGCATATGTTACGGTTACTTTATAACTTGTATGAGTAGCACCGAGTAGCTATGTCTTGACTGACAGCTTGTGTGAGTAGGCCCGTTGATTGGCTCGAGAGCGAGCAATTAGGCGATATGAGATTGAGGTAGCATTGACTACATATGTGGCACTTAGTGTGCAAGATTCCCAAGTATCTGACATTATTATTCTGAGTGTTACATGGGTATGTCAAAGATGAGAATAAGTGTGGATCTTTTACGAGATAGTACAGGTATGTACTCGAAGCTTAAGATTATTAATTCGTGAAATGACGATTTCAAGGTAAGTTGTGACGGAAGTGAATTATGATAATGAGATTATGGTAAAATATGTTATCTTATGTTATATTACTTGCATGATTAATGTATGGTAAGGTTTCTTATTTCATCATACGGGTTCTTATTTCATCATACGAGCTTACTAGCTTACTCCGTTTTATTTTCAATATTTTATAGTGCTACCAAGCTAGCTCAGGATTAGAGATCGTTTACCGATGATTTTAAAAACATTTTGAGAGTATGGCATGTATAGGAACTTGGTCATTTTGTTATATGTGTCATTTGATTTGGCGAAATGTATTGGCTTATATTGTTTAAAATGATTTGGTATTTAACCATGTAATTGGATTATTTGGCTAAAATGATTGTAAGCCCATTTATATAAGTATATGTGTTAATGCCTTCTTGTTTTTGTGTTTTGTAATGGGTTGCTATGTGTTTATTATGGTTAAATGACTTGTTGTGAAACAGATGAGATGGGTCCTTTGGTGTGCTAGGAAATCTAAGTAGAATTATCCATGATGAAAGTATTCATGTTGATACTTGTGAATGTGAGTTTGGTATGAATTAATTTGGTAAATTATACTATAGTAAATATGTTAAGTGTTGGTAATGATTGATATGATTTAGCCTTGATTATGGATGTTTTGGTTTCATAAACATGCCATGGATTATGCCCTTGAACTTGTGTGTGCGTAGCTGTAAATGAGAGTGACAAATGGCTTGGTGGATAGCCTTTATTTTGTCCACAGGGTAGACACAAGGGCATGCGTCTAGGGCATGTGTGACACATGGTCTACCCCACAGGCATGCGTCTAGGCCATTTGTCCCCTGCACCTTAATTTTGAGAAATAGAATGCTCAGAATTGAGCACACAGGCAGAGACACGGGCGTGTGTCTCAGCCGTGTGAGGGACACGGCCTCAGGCACAGGCGTGTGAAGTCTACACCTATTTTATGAAAATTTTAATTAACCATACAGCCTAGCACATGGGCGTATGACTTGGTCGTGTGATCTCAATTTGTTCATGCATTGCAAAATAGACAGTTACACGGGTTAGGCACACGGGCGTGTCCCAAGCCACACTGGCGTGTGACCCCTGTTCATAGCAAAATTTTTCTAAGTTTTGTAAAAATTTCCTGAGTGCTCGGGTTAGTCTCGAACCACTTCCAAAGAATTTTTTAGGCCTCGTAGGCTGGTATTAGGGACTTTATGAATGAATAAGGATGGTTTTAAATTGGTTGAAAATTTATGACCCAGAATTGTATGTTTGCTAATTTTGTAAGTTTGGTAATGCCTCGTATCCTGTTCCGATGTTGAATACGGGTAAGGGGTGTTACAGTGAATCTGAATTACTCGATTGGATTGACTATCGATCTGAGGATGAAATGTAGTGCTAAAATGAAATAGCATACCACGAGCTTCCTATAACTTTCTCCAAAATCATGATGTAAATCGCGAATCTCTATTTGAAATAATGGAGACTGGCACTCTATGTAATCAAGACAATCTCAGAAACATATAACACAACTAATCTGTAAAGAGAGGGCTAAACCCATATGATAACCCAGATGACATCTTTTTTTCTTAGTGATAGGGGTAAACCCGATACGAAACCAATAGTGACTCTATCCTATTTCCACTCCGATATCATTACTGGTTGTAACAGTCTTGAAGGTACCTGATGTTTAACTTTAACTTGCTGACATATCAAACATCTCGATACAAAATCAGAAATCTTGCATTTCATTCCCAGCCACCAGTACATCTGTCTCAAATTACTGTACATTTTATTACTTCCTAGATGAACAGACAAGCTACCACTATGAGCTTCGTGTAAGATTCTCTGAATGAGCTTTGGATTCTTCAGTATACAAACTCTACCTCTAAATAATAAACAATCATTAGGTCCTATTTGAAATTCTGAATAAGAAGTTGATTCACATTGTACCCGTTTAGCTAACAAGTCGTTATCACATTTCTAAGCTTTACAGATCTGTTGTAAAAACATTGGTTTAGCCTTTAACTCGGCTAAGATTGAGCCATCATTAGATAATGTCAATTGTGTATTCATCACTTGTAGGGCAAATAAATATTTTCTACTCAAAGCATCAGCAACTACATTTGCTTTTCCCGTATGATAATCAATGATTAACTCATAATCTTTTAACAGTTCGAGCCATCTACGCTGTCTCAGGTTCAAATCTTTCTACGACATCAAATACTTAAAACTTTTATGATCGGTAAATATATGACATTTTTCGCCGAACAAATTGTGTCGCCAAATTTTCAATGTAAACACTGCAATATCCCGAATTAGGGCCTAATCGGAATAGTGGTTTCGTGACCACAAATTTGAGATAGAAATAGTTATTTTATAATTATTTTGAGGTTTATGATATGATTACATGATTGTGTGAAAATTTCATGAAGAAATTCTATGCCTAAAGTGTTTAAATTGAAAGTAGGGACTAAATCGAATAAGTTGCAAAATTTGCATTCTAGAAGTTTTTAGTATGAAATTGCATTGAAATATTAATTATGAGGTCTTAAATATCAAATTGACAAATTTTAAGTTCATGGACAAAATTAGGACATGGAAGGAATTTTTGGAAAGTTTAGTAGTAAGGGCATTTTGGTCATTTAGTTATTAAAATGAATTAAAAACAAAATTAAAAGCCAATTTTTGTCCATCTTCTTCGTTAGGCCGAAATTTCAAGGGTTCTCCATAGCTAGGGTTTGTTTCAAGCTTCCAAGCTCCATAGTAAGTGATTCCAAGCCCCGTTTTTAATGTTCTTTACGTTTTTGAGATCCCGATAACTCGATTAAGCTTATGTTAGCAATAATTTAATCTAGGGTTTATATTTGGAAAAATACCCATAGGTGAAATTTGTGTATTTTGATGTTTTATGATAGAATATGAAGTTTTAAATTATGTTAGACAACTTGTACTACTCGATTTTAAGCAAAAACGAGTAAAAGGGCTTAATCGGTAAAAGTACCTAATAGTCACAAGTACATGTTAGAGTGAGAATTTGATGCTGCCATAGAAGAGAAAAGTGATCAGCATGTTGTAAAACATAAGAATAAGGAATAAAGTTTAATCCCAAGCCTAGGGGCAAAAATGTAAATATGTAAAAGTTTAGGGGTAAAATTGTAATTTTTGCCAAAATTTGAGTTAAGGATTAATTTGATAATGTGAGTATTAAATAAGCTAAATGTGTTATTTTAGATCAAGAAAGACGTGGAATCGATCTCAATCGAGGAAAAGAAAAGATTGTGGACCAAATTGCAAAATCTTTGTATTTTGGTACCAAGGTAAGTTCATGTGTAAATAATGTAGTATAATTGTTTTTTTTAAATTATTGATGTTAATTATATGATATGCTGATTTTTATCATGAAATATATGCTTTGTGGTTATTTTCGAATAAAATGCAAATTATTTGTATTATTTGTTAAATATAAAGTGTTACCGAGTATTGGTTTGGTATTTTACTAAGATGACAAGGATATGTGTTCGAGGAAAATCCCGCTTGAACCTTAGAATAGATTAGGATACAAGTGACATGTCACTAGGATGGTTGAGCATCCGAACTCGTTGAGTTGAGTCCGAGTTCACTTATGGATGCGAATGTCCGTACTCGTTGAGTTGAGTCCGAGTTCGTGAGATGTAACTAGGCATCCGAGCTCGTTGAGTTGAGTCCGAGTTCACTTATGGATGCGAACGCCTGAGCTCGTTGAGTTGAGTCCGAGTTCGCTTATGCGCGGGTTACATGATTACTTGATTGCATATATGGCACTTATGTGCAAGTTATCCATGTATCCGAATTATATTCCGATGTGTTCAACGGGTAAAGTTATACTCAAATGGAGGAATATTCGAGATGTAAAGAGACGCATTGGTAAGTGATGTGAAATGGATATTTTGGACAGGTATGTATTTAACCCTCGGGTTGAGTATTGATACAATCACGATAAGGTAATAACATGATGAAAAATGATTAGAAATGTGATATGTGTTTTAGTGATGCATGCTAATGTTGATTGGTATGACCGTTTGTTATGTTACTTATTATTTGCATATGAACTTACTAAGCATTTATGCTTACTCCCTCCTTCTTACTCATTGTAGTTTTGGACAAGCCAGCTTAGGAGTCGGGATAGGTCGAAGGCTCAATCACACTATCCGGAAGACTTTTGGTAAATGGCTTGTAAATTTAAGTATGGCATGTATAGCAATATACCTATTTTGTGTAAATGATCTTATGATATGGTGGTGGAATGGTTGATAAAATGTTTGATAATGATAAATTATGAAAATGGTTAGTTTAGATTATGTTTGATGTTAAGGAAAATTATTAAAATACTTAGTGCATAAAAACTCATAAAAGGATGAAATTTGCCATAAACAGAGCACTGCAGCAACACTGACATGAGTTTGAAAATTTACTAAAAATCATAGAAATTGAATTTGGTGATGGAGTACATATTAAATTGAAGCTTATTATGTCTAGTTTCACATGAAAGAAATGAAACAGGTAAAGAATTATATGTTAAAAGATATTTTAATTTTAGTGAAATAGGGTCATAGTAGTTTCTGAATCCCCTGTTCCAACTTTAGAAATTCACCATAAATTGTAAAGATATAATTAGGTGGTTTATTTTATATACTCAGAATCCTTATTGAGTCTAGTTTTAGTAGAAATAAACCTCATAGTCATATGAATTTTTTACAGAGAGAAATATGGTTCGTAGTAAACAGAGGCAAACCAGTCAAGTCCTGAAATAGGGGTAAATTTAAATAATAAACCGTACTAATTGGATCAACCAAAAATTCTAGAAAAAAATTAGTAGATAGGTATATGAGTCTAGATTGAAGGAAAATTTACAGATCTTGATTTCAAGTTTCATAACTCGAGATATGATTTTTCTTGTGACTATGACGCAAGTAGCTTAAAAGCTGTGAAAGTAGAAACAAATAATCCAAAGTTCTAAAAATGTTAAATTAAGCTTAGTAACTCCTCATACTCGACTCCGGTGACGGTCTCAGGCGTGGGGGCGTTACAAACACGATAGCTGCCAACTCTTGGTCATGTGTCGGATAGTTCTTTTCATGTAGATTTAACTGTCTGGAAGCATAAGCTATTACTTTTCCTTCTTACATCAAAATACAACCTAAACCATTTAAAGATGCGTCACTGAAAATTACAAATTCTCTACCCAATTTAGGCTGAACCAAGACTGGTGCTTCAGTCAACAGTGCTTTCAACTGATTGAAACTTCACTGACATTTCTCGGACCATTCAAATTTCACATCTTTCTGTAAAAGTTGTGTCATCGGTGTGGCTATCATCGAGAACCCTTTAACAAACCTTCGGTAATAACCAGCTAATCCCAAAAAACTTTTGATCTCAGATACATTTTTCTGTGGTTTCCAGTCAACAACTACCGAAACTTTACTCGGATCAACTCTAATGCCTTCGGTCGATACTATATGTCCCAGAAAACTGACTTCTTGAAGCCAAAACTCACATTTTCTAAATTTAGCAGACAATTGCTTATCTCGCAGAGTTTGCAACATAATCCTCAAGTGTTCAACATGTTCGGACTTGTCTCAAGAATAGATCAGAATGTCGTCAATAAAAACCACAACAAATTTGTCTAAATACGGTCTGAAGATTTTGTTCATCAAATCCATAAATACTGCAGGTGCATTAGTTAAACCAAACACATCACAAGAAATATGTAGTGTCCGTATTTGGTTCTAAATGCAGTTTTCGATACATCTGAATCTATCACCCGTAGCTGAGAGTAACCAGAACGAAGATCAATCTTTAAGAATAATATGGCACCTTTCAACTAATCAAACAGATCGTCAATACAAGGCAGTGGATATTTGTTCTTGATTGTAACTTTGTTGAGCTAATAATAATCTATACACAATCTCATCGATTTTTCCTTTTTTAACGAATAGAACTGGTGCACCCCAATGTGAAAAACTGGGTTGAGCAAAACCCCTATTTGTCAATTCTTGTAGCTATGCTTCCAACTCTTTTATCTCGGTAGGAGCCATTCTGTAAGGTGTTATCGATATCGATGATGTCCCTGGTACCAGTTCAATGGCAAACTCAACTTCTCTGATCGGTGGTAACCCAAGTAACTCCTTTGGAAATACATCAAGATACTCACAAACCAATGGTACTAATTCAAGCTTTGATTCAGATGCTTTAGAGGCCAGCACATATGCAAGGTAAGCATTGCAACCTTTCGTCACATATTTCTATGCCAACATAGCTGATACAACCATTGGCAACCCACTCGAGATATGATTTTTCTTGTGACTGTGACGCAAGTAGCTTAAAAGCTGTGAATGTAGAAACAAATAATCCAAAGTTCTAAAAATGTTAAATTAAGCTTAGTAACACCTCATACTCAACTCCGGCGACGGTCTCGGGCGTGGGGGCATTACATTTAGTGGTATCAGAGTAGGTTTAGTCGGTTCTCGGACTACGTGTTGTATGTGCGGATTTTGCTATACATGCCATATGTATAAATTGTGATAGTGTGATGACTTCTCGACCTTTTAAATGATTTTTATAGTAAATGGATCCCGATCTAGCTGTGGCGGATGAAGTAGAGAGTAATGCGCCACCCACGTCAAGGAGCAAATACATCGAAAATCCACCCCACTCATTGGTCGTCGGGAGGAGAGAAAGGGTCGGGAAGCCTTTCTCCAAATGATGAGTGCATAGTACACCGAGTTCGCTCAGACGAACCCAAATGTACAACCTCCCCACCTCCCCAATTCCTCAACCTGCACTTCGACGCCTTAAGGTATGGATCTGATAAAATTTCACGAACTCCAGCTTGATAGAATTCGCAAGCAAGGGGCCAAAGAATTTAAAGCAAATATTGATGATGATGCCGAGAAAGTAGAGTTTTGGCTTGAAAATTCTATCCGGGTATTTGACCAATTATCTTGTACACCTGAAGAATGTTTGAAATGTGCTATATCTTTGTTGAGGGATTCAGCTTATAATTGGTGGAAGACTTTGATTTCGGTGGTACCGAAAGAGAAAATAACTTGGGAATTCTTTCAAGAAGAGTTTCGAAGAAATATATTAGTGAAAGATTTATTGATCGTAAGCGTAAAGGATTTCTTGAGTGAAGCAAGGTAATATGACGATTCTACATGTATATGAAAGAGAGTTTGTTCGATTAAGTAAGTATGCTGCAGAGTATGCTCCTACAGAGGCCAAGATGTACCGAATGATTTGAAGACGGGCTCAACGAAGACATCAAGGTATTTGTTGGAATTCTTGAATTAAAAGAAATGGTAGTATTGGTTGATCGAGCTTGTAAGGCCAAGAATTACTTAAAGAAAAGAAAAAAGGTAGAGGCCGAGACTAGAAATTGGAAGAAAAGACCGATGAGCGCTTCATTTTCACAAAGAACTGGAAAGTCAAGGAATATGAATCTCGCTCCCAAGCTTCACTGGGCAATCATATGGGAACTATAAGAAGCAAAATGTGGGTCCTAAATCCCGCACTACTTCTGGCAAATGTGTAGGGAACTCGAGATCCATTAAACCTAAGTGCCAGCGGTGTGGTAGAAATCATTTTGGTCCGTAGAGCAAATGAATGTTTTCGATGTGGTTCTCCAGATCATTTTATTAGAGATCGCCAGAGAGAGAGTGAAAAGAAAAATTTCAGAATACAAAAACAAGGGGCGGATTCGAGAGGAAGATATCCAAAAAAGCTGGGACCAAGCAGCAAGCGGTAAGAATGTAGCCGTGGATGCACCAGCTTAGACTCGAAGGAAGGGCTCCAATAGAACTTATGCTATTAAAGCGCGTGAAGATGCTTCCTCACCGATGTGATTACCGTACATTTTCTCTCTATAATGTTAATGTTATTACTTTGATTGATCCTGCTTCTACTCATTCATATGTATGCATGAAATTGGTGTCTAGTATGAATATACCGTTGAGAACACAGAATTTATTATTAGAGTGTCGAATCCGTTAGGCAAATGTGTGATCATGATAAAGTATGTAAGAAATATCCTTTAATGATTCGGGATCATTACTTTCCTGGCGACTTGATGTTGTTGCCGCTTGATGAGTTTGATGTTATTTTGGGTATGGATTGGTTGACATTGCATGATGCTAAAATAAATTGAAAAGAAAAGGTTATAGAATTAAAGTGTGAAAATGGAGAAACTCATGCGGGTTGAATCGAGATAAATCGTAGGCATTACCTAGTGTGATTTCTTCAATGTCGGCTCAAAGATATCTCGAGAAAGGGTTATGAAGCTTATTTGGTGTATGTAATTAATACAAAAGAAGTTGAAAAGAAAGTTGAATCAATCTTTTGCTGTGTGTGAATTTGCGGACGTATTTCCGTAAGAATTGTCGGGTTTACCTCCAAATCGTGGAAGTAGAATTTGGTATTGATTTGATACCGAACAGCTCCGATTTCGATTGCTCCGTATAGAATGGCACCAGCAGAGTTGAAGGAATTAAAGTCGCAGTTGCAAGAGTTGACTGATAAAGGTTTTGTGAGACCGAGTTTTTCACCTTGGGGTGCTTCCGTGTTATTTGTGAAAAAGAAGGATGGTTCTATGAGGTTGTGTGTTGATTATCGCCAGTTAAACAAGGTGACAATCAAAAACAAATATCCGTTGCCAAGAATTGATGATTTGTTTGATCAGCTAAAAGGAGCGACATGGTTCTCAAAGATTGACTTGAGATCTGGGTATTACCAACTGCAGGTAAAAGAGTCGGATGTGCCTAAAACTGCTTTTAGAACAAGGTATGGTCATTATGAATTTTTAGTTATGCCATTCGGGTTGACAAATGCTCCTGCTATGTTTATGGATTTAATGAATCACATATTCCGACCATACTTGGACAAATTTGTTGTGGTGTTTATAGATGATATTTTAATTTATTCAAAAGATGATACAGAGCATGCTGAGCATTTGAGGATAGTTTTGCAAACTTTGAGAGATAAGCAGCTATATGCTAAGTTTAGTAAAAGTGAATTTTGGCTACGGGAAGTTGGATTTTTGGGTCATATTGTTTCAGGTGATGGTATACGGGTTGATCCTAGTAAAATTTCAGCCATTGTTGATTGGAAACCACCGAAAAATGTAATCAAGTTAGAAGTTTCTTGGGGCTAGCTGGGTATTATCAAGCGGTTTGTAAATGGATTTTCTATAATTGCTGCTCCTATAACTAGATTACTCCAAAAGGATGTTAAATTTGAATGGACGGAAGAATGTCAACAGAGTTTTGAAGAATTGAAAAAGTTATTAACAGAGGCACCAGTGTTAGTACAGCCAGAATCGTAAAGAATTTGTGGTGTATAGTGATGCTTCTCTAAATGGTTTAGGTGTGTGCTCATGCAAGAAGGAAAAGTGGTGGCATATGCTTCGAGGCGCTTAAAACCTCATGAGAGGAATTATCCTACTCACAATTTGGAATTGGTCATGTGGTGTTTGCTTTGAAAATTTGGCGACATTATTTGTATGGTGAAAAGTGTCGGGTATATACCGACCGTAAAAGTCTTAAGTACTTGATGTCACAAAAGACTTGAATTTAATACAGCAAAAGTACTTGATGTCACAAAGACTTGAATTTAATACAGCGAAGATGGTTGGAGTTATTGAAAGATTACGAGCTTGTTATTGATTATCATCCGGAAAAGCGAATGTGGTTGCTTGATGCTTTGAGCGAGAAAGTTACTATTTGCTTTGAGAGCTATGAACACTCTGGTTAAAGGTATCGATGATGGTTCGATTCTAGCAGAGTTAAGAGCAAGACCGATGTTTTTACAAGAGATTTGTGAAGCTCGGAAAAATGATCAAGATTTGCAAGCCAAGAGAAAAACAAAGGTGAAGTTGATACAGAGTCGATTTCGAATTGGTTCTAATGGATGTTTAATGTTTAAAGATCGGATTTGTGTACCAAAGAATGAGGAATTGATTCAAAAGATCCTACAGAAGCACATAGTGGTTATTTCTCGATTCATCCGGGTAGTACGAAAATGTATAATGACTTGAAGAAAATGTATTGGTGGAATGGATGAAAAGAGATATATCGTAGTTTGTGTCCAAATGCTTAATTTGTCAACAGTGAAAGCCGAACACCAAGTGCCTTCGGGATTACTTCACCTATCATAGTTCCCCGAATGGAAATGGGATCGAATTACCATGGATTTTATATCGTGGTTGCCGTTAACTCCGGGAAGAAAAATGCCATCCGGGTAATAGTTGATGATCGACTAAATCGGCTCATTTTATTCCGATACGTGCAGATTATTCTCTTAATAAGTTGGCTGAATTGTATATCCGTGAGATTGTTAGACTTCATGGAATACCTTTGTCAATCATTTCGGATAGAGATCCGAGATTTACTTCACGGTTTTGGCAAAAGTTGCAAGAAGCATTAGGTACAAAGTTAAATTTCAAGATCGCCTTTCATCCACAAACCGATGGACAATCGTAAAGAGTAATTCGATTCTTGAAGACATGCTCAGATGTTGTGTATTGGAATTTCAAGGAAGTTGGGAAGGATATTTACCGTTGGTAGAATTTGCTTACAACAATAGTTATCAGACGAGCTTGAAAATGGCACCTTATGAAGCATTGTATGGTCGTAAGTGTCGAACGCCTTTGTATTGGACTGAGCTCAAGGAAAATCAGATTTATGGAGTTGATCTAATAAAAGAAACTGAAGAAAAAGTAAAAGTAATTCGAGATTGTTTGAAAGCTGCTTCAGATAGACAGAAATCTTATGCAGATCTAAAACGAAAAGACATCGAATTTCAAGTTGGTGACAAAGTGTTTTTGAAAGTATCTCCGTGGAATAAAGTCCTTAGATTTGGACGGAAGGGCAAATTAAGTCCGCGTTTTATTGGGTCGTATAAAGTAATTGAAAAAGTTGGACCGGTAGCATATCGGCTAGCATTACCACCTAAATTAGAGAAGATTCATGATGTGTTCCACGTATCTATGTTACGTCGGTATCGTTCGGATCCTTCATATGTAGTTTCACCGACAGAAATTGAACTACAACCAGATATGACCTACGAAGAAGAACCGATTAAGATTTTAGCTCGAGAGGTCAAACAACTAAGGAATAAAAATGTTTCACTTGTGAAGGTGTTGTGGCAAAGGCATGGAATAGAAGAAGCTACATGGGAATCAGAAGAAACTATGAGAAATCAATACCCACATCTGTTTACCGGTAAGATTTTCGAGGACGAAAATCCTTAAAGGGGGGAGAGTTGTAATATCCCGAATTAGGGCCTAATCGGAATAGTGGTTTCGTGACCATAAATCCGAGAGAGAAATAATTATTTTATAATTATTTTGAGGTTTATGATATGATTACATGATTGTGTGAAAATTTCGTGAAGAAATTCTATGCCTAAAGTGTTTAAATTGAAAGTAGGGACTAAATCGAATAAGTTGCAAAATTTGCATTCTAGAAGTTTTTAGTATGAAATTGCATTGAAATAATAGAAATTTTGACTAATTTTAAGTTCATGGACAAAATTAGGACATGGAAGGAATTTTTGGAAAGTTTAGTAGTAAGGGCATTTTGGTCATTTAGTTATTAAAATGAATTAAAAACAAAATTAAAAGCCAATTTTTGTCCATCTTCTTCATTAGGGCCGAAATTTCAAGGGTTCCCCATAGCTAGGGTTTGTTTCAAGCTTCCAAGCTCCATAGTAAGTGATTCCAAGCCCCGCTTTTATGTGTTCTTATGTTTTTGAGATCCCGATAACTCGATTAAGCTTATGTTAGCAATAATTTAATCTAGGGTTTATATTTGGAAAAATACCCATAGGTGAAATTTGTGTATTTTGATGTTTTATGATAGAATATGAAGTTTTAAATTATGTTAGACAACTTGTACTACTCGATTTTAAGCAAAAACGAGTAAAAGGGCTTAATCGGTAAAAGTACCTAATAGTCACAAGTACATGTTAGAGTGAGAATTTGATGTTTCCATAGAAGAGAAAAGTGATCAGCATGTTGTAAAACATAAGAATAAGGAATAAAGTTTAATCCCGAGCCTAGGGGCAAAAATGTAAATATGTAAAAGTTTAGGGGTAAAATTGTAATTTTTGCCAAAATTTGAGTTAAGGATTAATTTGATAATGTGAGTATTAAATAAGCTAAATATGTTATTTTAGATCAAGAAAGACGTGGAATCGACCTCAATCAAGGAAAAGAAATGATTGTGGACTAAATTGCAAAATCTTTGTATTTTGGTACCAAGGTAAGTTCATGTGTAAATAATGTAGTATAATTGTTTTTTTAAATTATTGATGTTAATTATATGATATGCTGATTTTTATCATGAAATATATGCTTTGTGGTTATTTTCGAATAAAATGAAAATTATTTGTATTATTTGTTAAATATAAAGTGTTACCGAAAGTATTGGTTTCGGTATTTTACTGAAGATGA
Organism: Gossypium anomalum; assembly: GCA_025698475.1. Lineage (NCBI taxonomy): Eukaryota > Viridiplantae > Streptophyta > Magnoliopsida > Malvales > Malvaceae > Gossypium > Gossypium anomalum. The sequence goes on from CM046959.1 coordinate 55,521,713, forward strand.
CAAGGATATGTGTTCGAGGAAAATCCCGTTTGAACCTTAGGAATAGATTAGGATACAAGTGACATGTCACTAGGATGGTTGAGCATCCGAACTCGTTGAGTTGAGTCCGAGTTCACTTATGGATGCGAATGTCCGAACTTGTTGAGTTGAGTCCGAGTTCGTGAGATGTAACTAGGCATCCGAGCTCGTTGAGTTGAGTCCGAGTTCACTTATGGATGCGAACGCCCGAGCTCGTTGAGTTGAGTCCGAGTTCGCTTATGCGCGGGTTACATGATTACTTGATTGCATATATGGCACTTATGTGCAAGTTATCCATGTATCCGAATTATATTCCGATGTGTTCAACGGGTAAAGTTATACTCAAATGGAGGAATATTCGAGATGTAAAGAGACGTATTGGTAAGTGATGTGAAATGGATATTTTGGACAGGTATGTATTTTACCCTCGGGTTGAGTATTGATACAATCACGATAAGGTAATAAGATGATGAAAAATGATTAGAAATGTGATATGTGTTTTAGTGATGCATGCTAATGTTGATTGGTATGACCGCTTGTTATGTTACTTATTATTTGCATATGAACTTACTAAGCATTTATGCTTACTCTCCTTCTTACTCATTGTAGTTTTGGACAAGCCACTTTAGGAGTCGGGATAGGTCGAAGGCTCAATCACACTATCCTAAGACTTTTGGTAAATGGCTTGTAAATTTAAGTATGGCATGTATAGCAATATACCTATTTTGTGTAAATGATCTTATGATATGGTGATGGAATGGTTGAGAAAATGTTTGATAATGATAAATTATGAAAATGGTTAGTTTAGATTATGTTTGATGTTAAGGAAAATTATTAAAATACTTAGTGCATAAAAACTCATAAAAGGGATGAAATTTGCCATAAATAGAGCACTGCAGCAACACTGACACGAGTTTGAAAATTTACTAAAAATCATAGAAATTGAATTTGGTGATTAAGTACATATTAAATTGAAGCTTATTATGTATAGTTTCAAATGAAACAAATGAAACAGGTAAAGGAATTATATGTTAAAAGATATTTGAATTTTAGTGAAACAGGGTCATAGCAGTTTCTGAATCCCCTATTCCAACTTTAGAAATTCACCATAAATTGTAAAGATATAATTAGGTGGTGTATTTTATATAATCAGAATCCTTATTGAGTCTAATTTTAGTAGAAATAAACTTCATAGTCATATGAATTTTGTACAGAGAGAAATATGGTTCGTAGTAAACAGAGGTCAAACCAGTCAAGTCCTGAAATAGGGGTAAATTTAACTAATAAACTGTACTAATTGGCTTAACCAAAAATTCTAGAAAAAAATTAGTAGATAGGTATATGAGTCTAGATTGAAGGAAAATTTACGGATCTTGATTTCAAGTTTTGTAACTTAAGATATGATTTTTCTTTTGACTGTGACGCAAGTAGCTTAAAAGCTGTGAATGTAGAAACAAATAATCCAAAGTTCTAAAAATGTTAAATTAAGCTTAGTAACACCTCATACTCGACTCCGGCGACGGTCTCGGGCGTGGGGGCGTTACAAAGACGATAGCTGCCAACTCTTGGTCATGTGTCGGATAGTTCTTTTCATGTAGATTTAACTGTCTGGAAGCATAAGCTATTACTTTTCCTTCTTACATCAAAATACAACCTAAACCATTTAAAGATGCGTCACTGAAAATTACAAATTCTCTACCCAATTTAGGCTGAACCAAGACTGGTGCTTCAGTCAACAGTGCTTTCAACTGATTGAAACTTCATTGACATTTCTCGGACCATTCAAATTTCACATCTTTCTGTAAAAGTTGTGTCATCGGTGTGGCTATCATCGAGAACCCTTTAACAAACCTTCGGTAATAACCAGCTAATCCCAAAAAACTTTTGATCTCAGATACATTTTTCTGTGGTTTCCAGTCAACAACTACCGAAACTTTACTCGGATCAACTCTAATGCCTTCGGTCGATACTATATGTCCCAAAAAACTGACTTCTTGAAGCCAAAACTCACATTTTCTAAATTTAGCAAACAATTGCTTATCTCGCAGAGTTTGCAACATAATCCTCAAGTGTTCAACATGTTCGGACTTGTCTCAAGAATAGATCAGAATGTCATCAATAAAAACCACAACAAATCTGTCTAAATATGGTCTGAAGATTTTGTTCATCAAATCCATAAATACTGTAGGTGCATTAGTTAAACCAAACGACATCACAAGAAATATGTAGTGTCCGTATTTGGTTCTAAATGTAGTTTTCGATACATCTGAATCTATCATCCGTAGTTGAGAGTAACCAGAACGAAGATCAATCTTTAAGAATAATATGGCACCTTTCAACTAATCAAATAGATCGTCAATACAAGGCAGTGAATATTTGTTCTTGATTGTAACTTTGTTGAGCTAATAATAATCTATACACAATCTCATCGATTTGTCCTTTTTTAACGAATAGAACTGGTGCACCCCAATATGAAAAACTGGGTTGAGCAAAACCCCTATTTGTCAATTCTTGTAGCTATGCTTCCAACTCTTTTATCTCGGTAGGAGCCATTCTGTAAGGTGTTATCGATATCGATGATGTCCCTGGTACCAGTTCAATGGCAAACTCAACTTCTCTGATCGGTGGTAACCCAAGTAACTCCTTTGGAAATACATCAAGATACTCACAAACCAATGGTACTAATTCAAGCTTTGATTCAGATGCTTTAGAGTCCAGCACATATGCAAGGTAAGCATTGCAACCTTTCCTCACATATTTCTACGCCAACATAGCTAATACAACCATTGGCAACCCACTCAGATTATCTGGTTCAATACGAAGTGTCTCACCGTTCTAACATTTCGATACAATAAGCTTTTGTCTAAAATTTACAATAGCATCATGTAAAGTTAGCCAATCCATGCCCAGAATCACATCAAATTCATCAAACGGTAACAACATCAAATCTGTCGAAAAACTGTAACCCCGAGTCATTAAAGGAAAATTGTTGCAGACTTTATCAACTAGCACATACCGACCTAGGGGGTTCAATACTTTAACCACGAATTTAGTGGACTCAACAGGTAAATTCTTACTAGACACAAAATTCGTGCACACATATGAATGAGTGGATCCCGAATCAATCAAAGTAGTAATATTAGTATCAAAAATAGAGAAAGTACCGATAATAACATTTGACGCAGAAGCATCCTCTCGTACGCGAATAGCATAAGCCCTAGTTGGTGCTCGTGCCTCAGATCTCACAGCAGAATCTTTTGTAACACCACGGCTACCACTCACATTTTAGGGATTACGAGGTGGTCTACCTCTCATAGTAGTGTTGCTTGGCGTCGTGGTTTGAGCTTTCTCTTTCTCAAATTTCTCTAGGCAATCTCTAAGATAGTGGTCTAAAGAACCAAACTTGAAACACGCTTCGTTCTTTAATTGACACTTACCATAATTTCATTTGTTATAGTGCTTGCACTCAGGCCATACATCTCTGAAACTACCCACACTTGCTATAGATGTAGCTTGAGGTTTTGATACTGTTTGATATGACTTCCCCGTCGATCTCTTTCTCGAGTCTCTAGCTTCAAAATCAACTCGTCTTTTCTCTTTATTGAGCTCCTCGGCTTTATGTGCCCTATCAACCAATACCACAAATTCCTTCAGCTTAAAAATTCCAACTAGTAGCTTTATGTCTTCGTTCAGCCCTTCTTCAAACCTCTTACACATAGCAATCTCGGTTGGAATACACTCACGAGCATATTTTATTAGTTTGACAAGTTCCCGCTCGTATTCTAACACAATCATATGGCCTTGTTTATGCTTAAGAAATTCTTTATGTTTTTTATCTAGAAACCTCTGACTAATATATTTCTTTTAGAACTCGGTTTGGAAGAATTCCGAGTGACTTGCTCTCTTGGCACAAGAGAAATTAATGTGTTCCACCACTGGTAAGCTGAATCTTTCAATAACGACACTGCATATTTAACACATTCAGCCGGTGAACAGGATAACTCATCAAAAACCTTGATTGTATTCTCTAACTAGAATTCAGCTCTTTCGAGATTATCTTTAGCAGTAGCTTGAAATTCTTTAGCCCCGTACTTACGAATCTTGTTGACAGGTGGCTTACTAACTTGGGTTGGTTCCATACCTTGAGGAATAATGGTAACCGGTTGGGGAGTAGGAGGGGTTAGAGGTTGTTGAGCAACCGGGTTCGTCCGTACAAACTCAGTAAACCATTCATTCATCCTTTGGAAGAAGGCTTCTTTAGCCTCTCCTCCTCGGCCCTCAATACAGGCCTTGTATCGCTCGATGCTACTCCGTGAATGGAGGCTTGAGCGTTACTCCCTACTTCATCGGAGACAGCTCGGTTGGATGCCATTGCTATATGAAAAGGGGATATCACACTATCGCAAGTTATATAATGGCATGTATAGCTAGACTCGTACATCCTACGTTCAGTCCAAGAATTGACAAAACCATAGCTCTGATGCTAATAAATGTAACACCCTTATCCCCTATCCGTTGCCGAAACAGGGTTACAGAGCATTACCAGAGTTTATAATTCAAATGGACAGAAAAATTAAAACATTTCATAACATATTAATAAGCATATTAAAACCAAGTCATATCATACATATTGCCCCTTAAACGAGCCTTCGAGGCCATAAATACATGATAGAAATAGTCGGGACTAAATCAAAAACTTAAAGAATTTTTTAGAAAATAGTAAAAATTTCAACACTGTAGGGGTCACACAGCCGTGTGTCCAGGTCGTGTAGGCATTCAAAATAGGGACACATAGCCGTGTCCCAGCTTGTGTCCCTGCCCGTGTAACTCACTGAATTGGGCCACATGACCAAGCCACACGCTCGTATGCCAGGCAGTGTACCCTTTTAAGTAATCTCACACCCCCGTGTGCCAGGACATGTGCTAGGCCATGTAACAGCCTGACTTGCAACCCTTTGAAAGCTATAGGGGACACACGCCCATGGCTTCTACCCTTGTGGATGAAAATAGGCTATTTTTTAAGCAATATTTCTCACCCAAATTGACATTTACCTACAAACACCAATGCAGATATACACAAACCATTACAAAGTACCAAAATCATGCACAATCCATCTTCATTCATATGGTGTAATCACATACAAACCATTGAATTAACTTACCAAATGATACCAAATATACTATTCAATTACTAGCCTCAGTATACTTATATGTTTTCCATAGCAAAGTACCAATTCACATCAACTTATAAAACATATACAATATGCACATTCAACTACCATTTCACTTTTCAAACACATTAAGCAAATCATCAACCATTTCAAGGTTAATACCTACATGCCAAAACTAAGTTCATTAGAACACCAAAAAGACCACAACTGAAGCCAAATCAAATGCCAATATCAACAATTAAACACATAGGCCAACATTAGCCAAAAGACTTATATATGCCATTATAACCAAAATTAAACATCCAAAAGTACCAAAAGAGCCGATGATATAGCTACGACAAGCTTCTAACTCGAATGAGCTTCCGATTCACTATAAAACATAGAAAAATAACACAGAGTAAGTATTTAAGCTTAGTAAACTTGTATAAAATAGAATTTAACTTACCATTTAATCAAGTAATAAGTAAGTAGCAAAGCATATTCCAACACATTTTGGCCAAATGCCTAAGCACAAATATACCAACCATATTAGCCATGTAAATACATATATGAACCAATAATCGTGGATGAGCTCAATAATTAATCAAGTTCCATATACATGTATCCTCCATTTCATATGTCTATAAATCATGTAACATCATTTCCATGCATTTCATGTGTATACCTGTAATAGTTCATATCAAACTCATATCATTTTGTATCAGAACATTGCCTGTTGAACCGTTTAGAATACTGTTGGATACTCAGGATAGCTCACACATAACATGCTAGCTCATATAACTATAATCTGTCAATTCATGTACAAGTGTGCTCATACGGGCTGTGAATTGGTATGCTCATTTGAGATGTAGATCGGTATGCACTCATGAGCAGTGGAGTATCTGCAACACATGCAAGGCCTCAACCAATCGGTAACCCTAATGACATGTCATTTGTATCCTACGGATTCCTATGGTTCAAACGGGGCTCGATAATCATCGTACATCATTGGATATGCATTCGATAATTATATTTGACAAATCATAACATTTATATATTTAAATTAAAAACATATAAACACAATTTAATTACACGAAATTACCTCGACGAGTATTCGTAGATACGCAGGCAATTAATCTGAGACTTTCTCTTTGCCCCGGTCTAATTCCGTACGAGGTCTAATTGGATCTATATGGATAAATTTAACTCAATTTAAATATAATTCATTCAATTTAATCCAAAATATATTTTAAAAAAATTACCATTTTGCCCCTATACTTTTAATTTCTTAGCAATTTAGTCCCTAGCTCATAAAAATGGAAATTTACACAATTTCACCACAACCCACTATGGTTGAATATCAATTAGGCCCCTAGCATGCCCTATACTTCAAGTATTCCACAATTTCACCATGTAATATTTTCTATTTTTCAATTTAGTCCCTAATTGACAATTTCATGAAAAATCTCTTTGCAAAAGTTGTTTATCTAACAACAACCGTTCATTTTCTATCATCAAACTTCAAACATAAAGTATATTCAACAATGGTAAAACTCTAATAGTTTAAAAATTTTTCAAATTGGTCCCCAGGCTAGCTAGAATAAGCTACAATGATCTCGAAAACACAGAAATCATAAAAATGGGGACAAAAATGCATATCTAATTGAGCAGAATAAGCTTGCCAAAACTTCATGCTTCCATGGCTAGGTTTTCTCTTCAAATTCGGTGGAAGGTGATGATAATGGATGATAATAGTTTATTCTATATAATTAATTATAACTTTAATTACTAATTTCCAAAATTAACCTTAATAATTCATTCAAATTTTAATAATGCCAAACCATTAAAATCCACTATAAACTCTAATGGTCTAATTACCATATAAAAACCTCCACTTAATAGTTCTATAGCTATGTAATACCTTTAGCTATTAGAACTGAACTCTTGCACTTTACGCGATTTAGTCTTTTTTTATCAAATTAAGCATTTAAATTGTAAAATTTCTTAACGAAATTTTTATACAGTATTTCTATCATGCTGTAGGAAATATGTGACAACCCGAATTAGGGCCTAATCGGAATAGTGATATTTTGACCACAAATCAGGGATAGAAATAATTGTTTTATAATTATTTTGAGGATTATGATATGATTACGTGATTGTGTGAAAATTTCGTGATAAAATTCTATGCCTAAAGTGCTTAAATTGAAAGTAGGGACTAAATTGAATAAGTTGCAAAATTTGCATTCTAGAAGTTTTTAGTATGAAATTGCTTTGGAATATTAATTAGGAGGTCTTAAATGGCAATTTGACCAATTTTAAGTTTATGGACAAAATTTAGGACATGGATGGAATTTTTAGGAAGTTTAGTAGTAAGGGCATTTTGGTCATTTGCATATTAAATGAAATAAAATGGGAAAAATAACACAAAATTGGTCATCTTCTTCATTAGTTGCTGCCAAATTTTCCTCTCCTCCATAGCTAGGGTTTCTTCAACTTTCAAGCTTCATAATCAAGAAAGGCGTGGAATCGATCTCGAACGGGGAAAGAAAAGGCTTTGGACTAAATTGCAAAAATTCCACATTTTGTACCGAGGTAAGTTTGTACGTAAATATTACATTAATTTCATGTATATTCTTACATTTCAGTTTATTATGTGAATATATTAGCGAATGTTAAAATATAAATAGATCATTGGAAGAATGGAAATAAGTAATAGAGGGAGAGATCCCGGTTGAACATTCGGAAGAGTTCAATAATATTGATGGAATGTAGCTAGGTCACATGTATGATGCCGAGTGCACATCATGTGTACAAGAAAGCTACACGATGCTATGTAGTAGCTAGGTCACATGTGTGATACAGAAGTATCCCATGTAGACAAGAGAGCTACAGAAGAGATAAATGTAGCTAGGTCACATGTGTGATACAGGAAGTATCCCATGTAGACAAGAGAGCTACGGAAGAGATAAATGTAGCTAGGTCGCATGTGTGGTTCCAAGTGAAGGACACCATGTAGACAAGAGAGCTACGGGACAAATCGGCTAGGTCACATGAGTGGTACTGAGTGTTCACTATGTGTACAAGAGAGCCGAATTAAATGAAGTATGATGGTGGAGCTGTGTGCTGAGACCATTAAAATCGAGGATTGATCCGAATTGTTCAACGGGATGACTTAGTGGTGAGATTGTAGTCATGGACCTACATTTGTGATGTATGAAATGTGATGAAATTGATTTGTAGCATATATATGTAAGTTAAAAATGAGGTTGGTGCAAAGAATGGGTGAAAGAATGAAAGTAGCATTAAATCTGTTTTGGACAGTAACAGTGATGTGATTTTGAAAAATCACCAAAAATAGAAGGAATTTAATTAGAGGTTGAATGAGATGTGGAATTAAAGCTTAATGAGTCTATTTTTATATAAAATAAACATGGCAAGCAAAAGAATTCTATATTTTGAGATATTTACAATTGTGTGTGACTGGCTCAGAATGACTACGTGGTCCCCTGTTCCAACTTTGAAAAATCATTAAAAATTTTACAAAACAAATTAAGAAATATAGTTTATATGCCTAAACTCCTTATTGAATCTAGTTTTAAATGAAACATATTTCATGGTTATTCGAATTGTGTGCTGGGAGAAATTCAATTCGTAGTGAACTGAGGTCAGATCAGTTGAGCTGTGTAACAGGGGAAACTTTAACTAATAAACTGTACTAATTGGCTTGACCAAAAATTCTAGAAAAAAATTAGTGAATAGATATATGAGTCTATTTTCAAGGAAAATTTACGGAATTGGATTTTGAGTTTTGTAACTCGAGTTATGATTTATTTAGCGAACATGATGCACAGAGACAGCATTAATCAAATTGGAGTGAATATTGAAATTGAAGTAGATATACTTGAATTGTTGTATAAACATATTTAGATTCTCTCATTAATATTTACTTACCTACTTACTAAGCTATAAGCTTACTTTGTTTTCTCTCTCTGCTTTTATAGTGTCATTCAGCTGCTCAGAGTTAAGGATCGAGAAGATCTCACCGCACTATCAATACTTTAGGGTAATTGAACTAAATATTTTGAATTATGGCATGTATAGTAGACTTAATTATTTTGTTAGGTGTCATAATTGCCTAGGTTTAAAATATTGGCTACACATGATTCGATCAACTATGTTGTATAAGCCATTAAAGTTGGCTAATATTGTTCAAGACATATGTTATGACGATACACTATTAAATTAGATGACATATTTCTATTTCGGTTTTTTTGTTTAATGATATGTGCTATGTTTTAGTAATACCTTGTACCCTGTTCCGGCGACGATAACGGGTAAGGGGTGTTACAAAATAAGATAATAATAAATTAAATTTTTTGACTTCAGATTGGTGGTCACGAAACCACTTTTTCGATTTCACTAAAAACAGGTTGTTACATGATTATTTGGCTTGCAAAACAGCCCTAGAAGTCTCCTTGAATTTATATTCAAACCCCTCCACTTATCAAGCTTTTCTGATTTGCCCCTAGCTAAATTTAGCAAGTTTGAAATCTTCAAACTTGCCACATGTGTTGTTGGACACGAGGGGAGTCTATGGCTACTGATTTTTCCTGTTTTAGCAGCCTACTCAACCTATAAATACCCCCGTTGGCTGCTTATTTGAAACACACCTCTCATCCTTTCATTATTCACTTCTCTCTCAATTTGTCTCTTGAAAACCCCTGCCTTTGTTCTTCTTTTTCCCTTCCATTCCCTTGTCGATTTCCCCTCTTGGAAAAGAACCTTTTCAACCACCGTTGAAAGCAGCATTCAAGTGCTTGTAAAAGCCTCGGTTCAACAAGAACAAGTGGAGAATAAGGAGCGGAGTAAACTAGTCAAGCTTTAGAGAGACACCAGATTTGATTCTAGTTCCCTATAATTTAAATTTTATTGTTGTTGTTATGAACATGTCTATGAATACTTGTGATGTTGATATGTTTAATTTAATTAATAGGGCATAAACTTAATTTGTGTTAGGTTGATTTCATTTCATCCACTTAAGTTATTAAAATTGTGTTTGTGTTGTTATAGGCCTTGGTAAGTTGTTTGATTAACTAAAATCATGATTAAGTTATTCTTACATTACAATTGTAAGGTAACTAATGAATTAATTATTTAATCGTGTTGAAATTGTAATTAATTGACACAATACTTAATAAGTGCATGTTTAATCTTCTAAGGTAGCTGAGGGTTAAATTAGCGATGGTATTAGACGATACATTACCGTTGCATAACTTTCAAGATTATTGTGATTAAACTATTTCAAGTCGGAATACATTGTTACCTCTCTTAATCTTTTATGTGGTCATGAAGATTGATTAGTTGTTTGAATTGACATTGGAAAATGTTTAAGAGATTAGTTAATTTAATAAGTATGTATGAGCAGTAGTTAGCATATTATTGAGTTGTCATGAATTTATTCGTAACAATATGAACATGAGTTTAGTAATTCTAAGTTAAGAAATGTAATTAATCTAACACAATTGTGTCATCTTGATTAAAATCATCTTTTGAAATCGTGCATTAGAACTTTTATTTTTATTTTATTTTATTTACTTAGTTTTTAATCACTTCTTCAAAATCAAAATGTTTTTATTCACCAAAGTGTTTAATTGCATTCATAAATAAATTCTTTTCACAGTCTCTGTGGGTACAATAACTCGACATTTACTTGTCACTTTATTACATGTTGTGATTATGTACACTTGCACATTTCCATTATTCCAATATACTATACCAAATTTGGGTTCATTCCCACCTTAATGACTTCTTATAGTTGTCAGGTCTAGGGTTTAGGTTCTTTCTTTCCTGTACAGCTAATCTACTAAAAGAACTAACTGTCCCCAGACGTACTAACGTCTAGAGTGTGAATACTATAGTAAAAGATATATCGTTGAGGCGGTATCCTCAAGTATACGGGTCCAGTTGTAATATAGTTACAACGCGGTAGGTGAGTACTCTGAGGATCATACCCAAGAGAGGCTTGTGCTAGATAGATTTTAACCTAAACATTGGAAGATCTAATTAGTACATTAATTAAGTTATAGTATGAAAGTAAAATAAAAGGAGTTTTTTAATGGTTTTGATAATAAAAAAAATAAAATAACATAAAGAAATAAAATTCAATAGATCAAAGAATAAAATAAATCAAATCTACTAATGGGTGATTAGCTTGCTTTAGGAATCCCTATTAACTGTTGCTTTGGGTTCCTCATCAACCAACTAGTCGTTATCCCAGCAGGATCTTTTGATGTTCCACTTAAACAATGAGTTAGCAAAGACTACTTATTTTCCAACCTCACAGTCCAAACTAGTTTAAGGTGAAGGTGCCCACAGATAGGCCATACTAATTTTGGTCTAATTCCCACCTTTATGACTTCCTAGGGTTGTATGGCCTAGGGTTTTAAGTTCTTCCTTTCTCAAACAATTGATTCGTTGAGTAGTCCCTACAAAATAGTTAATAGATCATACCTCCACTTGCTAATCCCCATAAAAATATTAGTTCCTCATAACTTTCATAAACAATATGGAAGTGATGTAAAGAGAAAACATGAAAGATGAATTGAAGTGTAGAGTTTAAGAAAACAACTGACTTGTATTAAAAGATGAAACAAATCCACAAAGTTTAACTATCTCTACAAATCAGATCTCTTGAGATCAAACAAAGAGCAAACTAAAAATAAACCTAAAACCTAAGAAAAAAGAAAAGCTAAACTAAATTTAAGAGTAAAATTCTAAGCTAAGTATATGGTGCCTTTTACATGTGACAAAGAAGCCTATTTATAGATCTTAAGTGGTCATCGTCTTTAACCCTAGGTTAGCGAACACTTTTGAGCTTTAAGTTTGATTGTACGGACCAAAATGCCCCCTGCCTCGTGTTAATTACCATCCAGAGTCGATGTTGCGACACACAATGGCTTGTTCCGCGAAATAGGAGTTAGTGTACTCCTCTTGGACTATCTTTAGGGGTATGTCGCAACACCATTAGTTTGAGTCGTGACATCGAAGGCAATTTCATAATTTCTTCATTCTGCTCCCTATGTTGCAACATTGAGCATTCCGTGTTGTGACATGGTGACCAGTATATGTTTAAAATGCCTTTTAATGGTCTCTTGCACCCTTATAAAGTCCATTAGCTCACCCTTAGGCCTCATTCGACCCATAAGGTCAATAAAAGACTCAATTTGCATATTTTATTGAATTTAACAAAACTTACTAAAACATAACTAAATCCTAATTATAATGCTTAATTTCAAGCTCCAAAAGTACAAAAACTAGTTTAATTTGCTACACCGAATTATGACAAATCAAACTCCCCCACACTTAAGTCATTTATTGTCCTCAAGCAACATAAATAAAGACAAGAACTAAAAGCGACAACCCTTGAGCAAATACGATAAAAGTATTGACTTCGGAGCACATGACTTAGGCATTTCATATTCACTAACAACATTAACATGATGAATAATTGACTTACCACTTTTGACCACAAACATCTAAATTCAGTATATTACAAAGCATCCAAACATTAAGGGTTTCACTTGTAGAGATCCATTAATAAATCATACAAGTAATTTGATTATTCGAGCATAATATAAATAGTTGTCTATATGATTGCTTAATATAATGTCCATTCATACATAAGTATATTTAGGTCAGATAGGACTTTTCGGCTTGCAACATTCTAAGGCTTAAGACAGGTATGGAATTCAAAGACAGTAAGCATCAAAAGGGCTTACAAACGTGAAAATAGTTTGACACATCGTATCGATCCCTATTCTTCCCCCTTTAGTAACCCTTACCTACACACTGCCTTATTTCTCCTTCTTTCACCTTCCTTGTTTCTCCACATAGGAAATCATAGCATAACATAGTAACTACAACTAGCCTACAAATTTCTGTGCGTTAGTGAAAAAGTTTTTCTTTCTTTTGTGACTTGTGACTTTTTTTTCAGCTAATCCCACTCACAAATGCTTTTTTCTCTATTTGAAGACTTTTTTCTGCTCATTCTGATTTTCTTTTTTTATTTTTCTTTTTGTTTTGATTTTGAGGTTAACTTATAGTTCCTATATCACACCAATCTTTCCTATTTCACTCTATTTTTGCAAACTCCATCGTGATGTATCTACTTAACCCTCAATGCGTATGATCAGTTCTATCTATAGTCGTGTAGTGCAGGACCAAAGAAAAAAGGCAAATACAAACTAACATTTTAGGCTTGGGGTTTGAAATGAGGCTTATCAAGAAGTGTCAACAGGCTCAAAAATCGGTACTAAAGGTGAATATAAATAGATAAGATTTTTGGCTCTTAATTTGTTCCAAACAATGCCTTAGGTCATCCCTTAATATCTCAATATGCAGAAATTTAATTAGCCAAACAAACTCAAATTCAACCATTTATCATTCATACTAGTATGCTCGTTTCCTTATATTTTCTATATCATTTGGTACAATTTATTGTTTATTGCCTATTTACAATGTAACATATAGAACTTAGTAATCTAATAATAAAAAAATTAAATTCACTTATCATCATGCCAAATTTATTTGTAAACACAAGCAACTTATGCACATGCTCTTAACCACTCATATTTCTACAAGCTCAAGCATACAAAAGACAAGAAAATTCAAAGAAAAACGCAAAAATTTAAAGTAGATTTTCTATGTTACCCCCCACACTTTAGTTGACACATTGTCCTTAATGTGTAGCCCGTAAAAAGATAAGGAAAGAAGTTACCCAATTGATCGTAGTTCCTCCAACTGCTAATGGTGGGTCTTTCCTCCTTTGATCATGTAAAGCTCGAATTGTTTGTGTATCCTTTGTGTTGGGTTCCTATATATAAAACTCAAACAAAATGTAACATAACTAAGAGTCTACTATTAATCCTACTCCTACAAAGTTAAATTAAAATAATCCAAAAATTAATACACATCTTTTGAGAACAAAATTAAAAAAAAAATGTTCGATTGTCTTCCTTAAACTCCATCTCCTCGCTTCTATCTCCCTCTTCTTCCTCATCCTCTCCTTCCTTCTCGCTTTCATGCACCTCTTCTTCCTGCTCTAGATTTGTTCGTCCAAACTTGTCAGGTGTATAGTTGGGGAACTGGATGTTGTTTTGCCTAGCAAATTATTGAAAAATTGGTCCTGACTCTTGCATCCAATCTAGCTTTGGATGAATACTCTCACCCATATCTTGTTGAGCTCGTGTCATATTCTATGATAAAGTTGGTGTAGCTGTCACTTCTTATTGTCGCTTATTCCAATCTTTTATTTGTTTGGTTTGCAGCTCTGTGTATTATTGGAACAAGGTGTCACTGATAATACTTTAGGAAGGTTTCAACGACTGCTTGGTGGATGTCATGGGTACACTTGCCTTTTTGCACAAGGCCATCATATAGTGGGGAAAGAAAACTCCCACTTTCTGGCCACTAACACATCTTTTCATGTTTTGGTGGACCCATTTGCCAATACGTACCTATTTTTTCTGTAAAATAGCATGGAGTAGAAAAACTTGAAAAGTATTAATGTTAAAGATGTTCAAAGCAGGGATGAGTCATGTGCATATAAATTAGATCCACATATTAGCCTTTGGAAACATAATAACTTGATGAAAGGATGTGTGGATATTAGTACCTGGGTGATATTTCCATTCACCCCTTCCTTCAGTTAAAAAGTTTATAATGTTTTAAATATCTATATCTCGAAAATACTCTAAATCCATTTCATCAATAAAATCTTTTTCATAATAGGTAGCATTATAAAAATCACAAATAATTTGAGGGGTTACTCGCACTTCTTTCCCTCGCACATGTATTATTTCCCACATATGGCCTTCAGTGTTTCTAGACTCTTTGTCCTTTAAGGATGCATAAAACTCTTGAACAACAGGGACCTCATCATTATCTTTCAAGATCATCCATAAATGCTCCAACCTATGATATCTAACCAAAGTCCATATTTCATTACAAAGAATCATTAATGGATCAAATCTCCTCTCTTGAATGAATGTCTTTCCTTGAAGTTCATTAAAATATTTTTCAACATTTGGATTTGAAAAACTAAAGGGACTTTTGTAACACCTCTAACCCATATCTGTCACCAGAATAGGGTTACAAAGCATTACCAAAAATCATAAGATTGAAACACTAATTTCAAAACATTTCGTGAATTATATCATATTCCATTCAAACACATGCATATCATCCCTTATTCGAGCCCTTGAGGCCTTAGAAACACTTTAGAAATGATTCGAGACTAAATTAGAAACATTTAAAATTTCAGGGAAAAAGATGGAAAAATTCACAATGTAGGGTTCACACGGCCTTTTGGCTAAGCTGTGTGACTCACACGACTGAGACAAACACTCGTGTCTCAGGCTGTGTGGACATTTGAAGTAGGGACACACGGCTATGTCGCAGCCTATGTCCGTGCCCATATAACTCTCTAACTTGGGTCATAGGCCAAGCCACACACCCGTGTGCCGGGCCATGTAACTCTCAAAATGCAACCTTTAAAATAACTACAGGGGACACGTGGCATGTCGTAGGGCCATGTATCACACACAGCTGAGATACACACCCATGTCTTAGGCCGTCTGGACAAGAAATAGGCCAATTTCAAGCCATTCCTTTCACCCAATTCAAGCTCACACCTACAAGACATTTGCACATAAAATCAAGCTTTAAACATACCAAAGCATGCATAATAAGACCAAATAATTAGGTCATTTATCTATACAACCAATATGCCATATAAGCACCTCAAATGCAAACATACCATTTATCTAAACATGTGTATATTTAACCTTTTAGCAACTAACTTGTTTCCATACCAAAACATACCACTTTTGACATATACCAACCTTACCAATTTAGATTCATACCATAACAAAATAACTTTACCATTTGAACCACTTCTCTTATATATCAAAATAATATAAATGACACAAAACTAGCCATTACCAAATGGTTCCAACATCCAATATATATACATACCAAATTTAGGTCCAAATGGTCATAATTCAACCAAACATATTTAATTAAATCCTATATCAAAACATGCCCTAACTGATCACTTTGAAAACATGCCCTAAATGATGACTTTGAAAACGTGCCAACACATACCACTTTGGCCATAAAACCATGCATCAATTTGATCATATAACACCAACCATTAAGCATCAAAGTGCCAAAAGCACACCAATCATCAAGGCATCAAAATAACGTAAGTTTCATAAATTCAAAGCAACATTACATGCCAATATCACACACAAGTATACCAATTTGGCCATTCGAAACATATCATCACTAAACCATTCCAACATTAGCCATCAAGCCCAAAAATACCAAAATGTCATCAATCATAAAACCATATTTACAAGCCAAACATAGTGGCCATATCATCAAGCATAAAACAACTATACATGCCATTATAACCACTATCAAAGCATAAAAATCTACCAATCGATGGATAGTGTGATGGATCTCCGACTAGCTTCCAATCTGATCGAGCTTCCGATAATTTGTAAAGTAAGAGAAAGATAACTACATAAGCAATGAATACTTAGTAAGCTCGTGTAAACCATAAGCATAATGTTACATCTCAATAATGAAATTTATAGGTTAAAAATAAACCTATACCAATGCCTCAAGATTTATCACCATAATCACCAACTCACAAATGAGTAAGTTCATTAATGTCGCATATATATTGACCATTCATAACATGATAGGAATTCATGAGACATAATGTACATAATCAACAACCTTTTTATAAGATTATACACCTTTCTGATTTACTTACTTTCCATTTCCTCCCCAATGCTTATCATAAGCTTTAACAACATTATTAATTCTCAACTCAGTGTATTTTTCCATAGTATAGGTAGATTCATCCATAGCGTAAGTAGTTTACTCACATATAAATACATCTTTTATCACATTAAACCTTTTATAACATCATAATACATACCAATTACATACTTACCGTTTCATTTTCTTTTCTTATGCGTTTCATATGCATAATACAAGCATAATAACAAATATCAATCATATCCACAAGCTTGGCATAAGCCTAAGCACATCAACAACACATGTTAGTTCATTTAAACATAATTAATATGAATTTGACATGGATAACCATTGTACTTGAGCATATTCAATTGGATCTATCATCTATCTTAACGTAACATATTTTCCATGTAGTTCACCATTTCAAAGTCTTTAATACATACATGTCTTGGTTCATATAGAACACTTACCTTATCCTTGTAAAGTCATGCCCGTTGAACCAAATAAAATACCGTTGGATACACGGGATAGGTCACATGAAGTGTGCTAAAAATATAACTGTAGTCTTCCCTTTCTCGTACATATATGCTCACACGATCTGTGAAATGAGTATGCTCACACGAGCTGTGAAATGGCCCTGGTCACACGAGCTGTGGGTTAAAATGTAGCTACATGATGCTGCTCACATGGGCTGTGGAGTATCCGTAACAAATGTCAGAACTCAGCCATCGGTAAGACATTCAAGACTAGCACTCGAAACATGAAAACCCTAATGGCATGTCATTTGTATCTTACAAAACGGGACTCGATAATCATCGTATATTGTTGGATTTACGTCGTCTCACAACATGATAACTTATATAATAACATATGTATATTGATTCATTTTCAATATAATCATATATTAAAATTCAATTTAATCAACATTATACATAATACAGTTCATACAAACTTCCCTGGCTAAATTGCAGAAATGTCAAAGTATAGGAGCATTTTGGTAATTTTCTATTCTCTTCGATTTTCCACCCAATCTTGATCAAATCACCAAACCAAAGTTGGTCGAATATGTTTTCTTCTCCTTTAGGGTTTCGATGGTGGATTTCAAATGAAGATGATGATAATGGATTTAATCATATTTTTATTACAATATACTTATTTAATAATTTACTCTTTTACCCTTATAATAATCAAACTTTAACAATTTATAAGCCCAGTAACGTCCACCAATTCTCATAATGGTTTAATTACCAATTAAGTCCCTTTTCATTTATTCAAAAAGCCATTTAATCACTCAAATCAAAAAGTGATCAAATTTTACTTCTTTTACGATTTAGTCCTTTTTAATTAATCAACTATTGAAACGTTGAAATTTTTAAATGAAACTTTAATACCACCTTAATGAAACTTTTTAAATATTTATAGAAATATTTATAGCTCAGTTTATAGAAATGAGGTCCCGATACCTCATTTTCTAAAATCACTTGACCTTAAGGTCTTACCACTCGAACTTAATAAATCGTTTAAATGACATAAGTTATCAAATCAAAAATCTTTTCAAAGTCACTTTGACTTGTAAATATTAATAAACAATATTTATGGACTTACTCGTCGGATTTGGTGGCCCCGAAACCACTATTTTCGACACCACTGAAAAATAGGCTATTACAATTTTGACCCATCAATGGCTCCGTTTCCATAGTTCGGCTAACTTTTCTAGGAAGCATTATTACAAAACTAAGAATGGGAGTAAAATATTAAGAATTTCAATGGAATAGTAAAAGTATTAAGTTAGGAACCCTTAACCTTGTAGAATTCCTTGAATTTCTCGTTTCGTGTGGCATCTATCAATTTGTGATTCCTCTTTTTGTACGGCGTCTATCATTCCATAATTCCTCATTTCATGTGGCATCCATCATTCCGTTAGTGTTCCCATTCTTTGTGGCACCAATTGAGGTATGGAGGTTTTTAAAGAAGTAAAGATTAGGGGTTTGGAGTTGAAAGAGTTATAAGAGATTTTGGGAGGGTTGAAAGAATATGGGGTTAAGATGTGTTTTATAGAGGAAAATAATGTGGTTCTAGGTTAAAAATAGGTGTTTTGATGGTTAAAAATTGGGTAAAGAGTGGTTTAATTCGTCGGGTTGCGCGAATGGGTCAGGTCAAACATACAAAAACTTGCAATGATGTCGCAACACTGGGGTTTAGTGTTGTGACACCCAGTGTCACGACACACTCTAGGCTTTTGGATTTTTTAGTATACTGACTTCGATGTTGCGACACTGAAAGTCTGTGTCACGACATCAAATTTTTTTTTTTCAATTTTGTTAAAAATGCCATTAGTGTTGTAACACAGGGGTCCTATGTTGAGATACTGGTTCTTTTTTCACTTGAAATTCCATTTTTCTAGAGTGCTACAGTCTCTGTAAAATGCAAAGTTAGTGAAAATTAAAATCTATACTAAATATTTAGCTAAATATACAATATTATAAAAAATTTATGCATTAATTTAAATAGTTTAAGCCTTACTACCATATTCATTCGAGAGTATCATTAATTCACCGATGGATGATTTTTTAGCTCTATTAGTTTTAGTCCATCATCTGTCGTGCCATTCCACCTTTGCCCACTTATCCCTTTCCTTAAACCTATTTTTTTTTACCTGCATTCATTAAATAAAGTGTGTCCCTTGCCCTGGGAATGTTAGAAACAAATAATTATTTGCACTGCTCTCCTAACTCCCTTACTCCTTCCTTGCTCGGATGATTACCAAATTTAAAAATTTTAGTTTTACCATTAATTTTCATAGTTAATTCTTTTTTTTTTCCAAATCAAAGGTGGATCTAGAAGTGGCTAGAAAAGGTCCACCTAATAAGAGTGGTATCTCTCGATCTTATTCAAATTCTAAAACCACAAAAGTTGCCAGAATGATGAAGCTGCACACTTTGACTAACACATCCTCCAATAGAACTTTTTGATGTACTGAAGATCTGTCGACTAACTATAAAGTTATCTGAGTATTCTTGAGGTCCCTAATCCAAGTTTTTCAAAAATAGATAAAGGCATTAGATTAATACTAGCTCCTAAGTCACATAGAGCTCTATTAAAATGAATGCTCCCTATCTCTATAGGAATAGTAAGCTACCCGGGTCTTTAAAATTTTGGGGAACCCATCTTGAGATAATAGCACTATAGGAAGCGCTTATACTAACTTGTTCACCTACCTTAACTATCTTACGCCTAGACATAATTTCTTTTAAAAACTTGGCATAATAGGAACCTTCTCAATTAACTCGATTAAAGGCAAGTTAACATTTAATGTTTCACACAAGTTTAAGAAACCTACAAACTCATCTTCATCCCGCTTTTGTTTTTCATCTAATCTTGACGGGAATGGGATCTTTGCAATTGCAGTATCTTTAGTATCTCTTTTTCTGGCTCAACTACCGATGCGATTACCTCCTCTGACTCTGGTTCATCTTTAGTTTCTAGGGATCCTTCTTGAAGATCATTAGCATTCTCTATATTTACCTTTAGAGTAGGGTTTTTTGAGCTACTCAGTACTTTACCTGATCAGGGTCCTATTAGTTTCACGTGCTCCTTACCTTCCCTCCAAGGATTATTTTCCATATTGCTGGGAATACTGGTGCCAATTTATCTTTTGATGTCACCCGTCATGCTCATCAATTGGCTTATCTGATCCTCAAGTTTGGTCAATGTTCTGGTTAAATTGGTGCACTCAAACTCCACATGCCTTTACATCCATTGTCATTGACTATATTTCTCCCTCAATTTTATCCAGACATTGACCACATGTAGTATGGTGACCTCAGCTGACTCTGTCTTAAAGTTTCTACAAATAAGGAGGTTGATAGTTAGTATTTTTAGCTTGATTTAAATTATTACTTCTTCCTTGGTTTCCTCCCCATCTCAGATTTGAGTGATATCTCTAGCCAGGATTCTAGGTATTTGAATAAGAATTTCCACCCCTATTTTTGACATAGTTCATATCATTGGCAAGATTGTTAATGCAGTGGAAGAGTGTTTGTCTTCTCCACACATAGATGATTTATTAGTAGATTCGATACGGTTAAGTTTATCCATTTAATTGTTGATACTTGTCATCCTTCTGGATAGCTTTTACTATAGCAGTTTTCTGGCAATATATAAACCGTTCAATTGGCCACTGACATGAGTTTAACACCATATATAAATTTGTTCATAAGGACTCCTCTTGGTCCTAGTCTTACATTCGCATCCAACCTATTATAAAACACTTGAAATTGCATCCACTCAGGGAATTCGTAGTGTGGGCATTTCTGAATCAATGTTTTAAAACGTTCCCAAGCTTTGTAAAAACTTTCTCCTTCCATTTGACTAAAGACATCAATTTCTCTTCTTAGTTGAATTGCTTTACTAATAGAGAAGAGCTTCTATAAGAATTTCCCAGCAAGGTCATCCTGTGGCGTGATAGACCCTGGTGCTTACAAGTCTAACCATGAAAAGGTGTTACCAATCAAGGAAAAGTGAAACAACTGAAGATGAATAGCATCATCAATGATCCCATTGTATTTGAAAGTATCACAAAGTTGGAGAAACCATATTAAATGCTTTTTCAAATCCTCTATCATTATGCCTTTAAATTACAGATTATTTTGGATCATCTGAATTATTTCTGGTTTGATCTTGAAATTATTCATTGTAATAGCCAACCTTGCTATGCTTTCTTGAACCATGTCTAGACTTGGTAATGCATAGTCCCTTAGGGTTCTCTCGTTATGAGCCATATGCAAGTTTGCAAGTAGCTGTGATGGTGCTGGTGGATCTTCTAAAATGTTATTATTAGCATCGCCAAACAATGGGTTCTCACGCGGTATGTGACCTGCGGCAGGTGGTAGTGGATCTTGCATCTGTTGCTGTTGCTGTTGTTGTTGTCAGTGATTCCTTCGAAATATTCTTTTTGGATCTATGGCTGCTACTATAGGTGTTCCCCTACTACGAGTCATACACTAAACCCATAAAGAGAAGATCAGTAAAAAGATAAAATTGTATCTATCACCTAAAAATTTCCTAATTATTCTTTTGAAAGTGTAAAAATTAAAATCAAACTAGTGACGTTGCCTCCTCGACAATAGGGATAATAACTTGACCGTCCCCAGACGTACTTACATCTAGAGTGTGAATACTTCAGTAAAAGATATATCAATGAGGCAGTATCCGCAAGTATACTCGTCTAGTTGTAATATAGTTACAACAGAGTAGGTGAGTACTCCGAGGATCGTACCGAAGGCAGGCTCATGTTAGATCGATTTTAACTTAAAAATTGGAATATCTAATTAGTAATTTAATTCAGTTATAGTACAAAAGTAAAATAAAAGTAGTTTTTTAAGGTTTTGATAATAATAAAATAAAATAACATAAAGAAATAAAATTCAACAAATCAAGAATAGAATAAATCAAATCTGTTTATAGGTGATTAGCTTGCTTTGGTAATCTTAATCAATTGTCATTTTGGGCTCCTTATCAATCAACAAGTCATTATCCGAACAGGATCTTTTGATCTTCCACTCAATGGCCTCCACTGCTGCCTCTTGTACCATTCAATGAATACCTTTGGTGCTCATTATCGAATTGCGTTTTATCTGTATTAATAGTTTTATGCATCAGTTTACAGTTCCAGTGTTTATTAATAGATATTTTATGGAAAATAGTATCAGTATTTTAGAGTTTGTTTTCGCAGATCGCAGTCTTACCATAGTTTTTAGTTTACCCTAACTAGAGTATTTCAGTACAGTCTACTACATACTATAGTCTCAGCATTTTAGTTTAAACAATAGTTTTAGAAGACTTACAGAATCGGCACTGGAGACTCGGTATACCACACATTTGATAAAACATTTCAAAATACTTCAAATCATTTGAAACAGTTTTTTCCAAAATTCTATGTTTCAAAAGAAATGCAAATACACAACCGAGTTTTGCAACTTGACTCTGATACCATTGAATGTAACACCCCAATCCCGGCCTGGACGTTATGGCTGAATCTGGCGATATCACATTGAAGTATTTTTCGTAAAGTGTGATATCGTTGAAAAAACCAATCTCTATTTAACCTCTTTGTGTGATCTTAAAGATGATTTTAAGACGTTCGTTCATTTTCAAAAATGTGAGTCGTTTGTCAAAAAGTTAACCATATTAAAACGTCATTATTATTTTCACTAAAACGTTATTTCTTGCGGAAGTTGTTAAAATAGGTTGTGTATTCGTGGTATCTTTGAAAAACTTTTATCTTTTGAAAACTCGCATCTTTCCCTACTGCTAGCAATATTAAATCAAAGAAACTCCCAAATTAAAAATAAAATCCAAAGAAACCTTATTACAATAGAAATACCCTGACTAATAATACTTATAATTAAAATCAAATGCGAAAATAATAGCATTTGTGTGGCCACCTCTAAGTTCCCCGCTGCTCCGATCCACCTAAGTTTGGGGATTACCTGTGCAGATAAACAGAAGGGTGAGTTTACGAAAACTCAGTGTGTAATCCCATATCAAACAACCATATAGTGCAAAAAAACAGTCTGGGCCTAAGCCCGTTTCAATAATGGTTCAGTTTCAGTTAGGGCTTTAGCCCATTACAGTATCAGTATCAGCTTAGGCCTGAGCCCATCTTAATGATGGTAATGGTACAGATATGCAATCAAGAAATCCTACCCAACCAGCCTCTACACTTCATCTCCGTCCAACCTTACACTCCATGTGGGGATATAATCAACCCACCCATCCCTATACTCCAAGTAGTACCAGTTACGGCACTAAACAGTATTTGCAGCAGAGCTGCCAGTACAATACACTTCCTCCAATCATAAGAAACCCATCCCTATGCCACGCATCATGCAACAGGTCATGTCATATCATAATATTACACATGTACTCAATGCAGATAAAATATTATGCCAAAATATAGTCATACATCACATAGGGGCAAAACAGTCATTTAATTAAATAAGGGTCTAGGTAAACTTATCAACCCATCAGTAGGTCCACAGTCGTCTCGAGGGACCCGTGCAACCTTAACAGTCAAATAGTGAGAATGGGCCCATAGCCCATATTGCGGGCCCATATGGGCCCATACGCCCGTGTGGCCCACACGGCCCATAATGGCCTTGGCCATGTGTATTACACAGCTTGGCCTAATAATTTCCACACGTTTGTGCGGTTTACCCATGTGGGGCCCACATGTCTGTAGGGCCCACACGACCCAATTTGGTTCGACCCATGAATTCGTACATAGTTGGCCTCGTCAATCATACACCCATGTTTAGTCACACGGGCTATCACACAGGTAGCTGCACACCCGTGTGGTGTCGACTATACACACTTTTCAACTTTTTGTCGATTTATGATGTGGGCCAGTGTTTTCTCACACCTGATGTGATTTGAAGTTAATCGGACTCCGAATAATCCTACACCTGAATTCAATCACAGTGTCATTTAATCAGTTACCTAACTCATATACCGAATGGAACCTATCGGAGTTCTCAACCGAACACAATCGCAACCTCCTTGCTGAAAATCAATTGAAATCGTACCCTTGGTTCCTAGAAGACGCACCAATCAACCTTGATCTCCACCTAACATGAAAGTCACAAAAACCCTTTTTATTAAACCTATATTAGGATTATGAACAATCTTGACTAAACCACACTTACCGCTCAACACCACCTTTCATTCAGTACCTTATAACTCGTTACAACAAACACCTAAACACTTATAAAACAACGACAGAGCACAGTGCAATTTGGTGGTGCTGCAAATAAAGAGCCGAAGAGAAGTATTGAACTAAGAAAATAAAACAGAGGGGTAACGGCAAGAAGAAAAAAATAAAATGATGCACAGAAAAGTGAAAAGTGGAAAGGGGACAGAAGTAAAGCAGAGAATTACCTATCAATAATCGAGCAAGAAATGTGCAAGATGATGCACAGCCTATTGGAGAAAAGAGAAAGAACGAAGAAGGGGAAGATCGGCAGGAAAGCAAAAAGATGAGAAGAGAGAAAATTTGTCAAACCTGAAAGAATTGACAGGGAGAGAGAGAGTCTGTGTGTGTTCGGCCAAAGAAGGAAGAAAATCAATAAGTAAAGGAAAAAAAAGGATTGCCGCAGGGATGATCAAAGTCAAAATAGGCGAAATACCTGAAAAGAACCCTAATCGGCTTCCAAGAAGTGAAAAGAACCAAAAGAAAAGAAAAATGTTGACAGAAATCAAAATAGAGAGCAAATACCAACCAAAGCCGAATTCTTGAGTGACCAAAATACCAATTCGGCACCAACTCTCCCACCAACTTCAAATTCCCATATTTTTCTCCTAAGATCACTCAAAACTGCCTACTCCACCTCAACCACCTAATTCAAATTCCACTACAACTCTTCAGTAGTTCAGGTTGATTAAAACTCCTACACGGCCCTATCAGCAAAATAAAACACTTTATTGCGCATACCAGGACTCGAACTTCAAACCTCAGGTTACAGTAACACGCCACTTATCCCCTAGACCAGTAGTCTATTTTCTGTCATTTTTTACCCAAATTTATTTAAAAGCCTACTGACTAGAGACAGAGGTTTATTCATATTAAAAAAAAAACTTCTGCACAAACCAAGGCTTGAACCCAAGACTTCTTAGACTCTTCCCATGACACTTAACCACTGAAGCAGACATGCATTTGTGCAACACAAACATATGAAAATAAACATTAAGGATTTTTGGGGCGTTACATGTACTGTTAGAAAAGGACATAAAAGGTGGACGTGAGAAGAAAAAGAGAGCTTTTTTTTTTCTTCTGGATAATCATCTTTATCATCCTACCTTGAAACTTATGGCCATGATAGCTTAAGCCTCTCACGGGTGAGCCAACGTGAAAACCAAATGTAGACTAGCTTCTGACAAGGAGACGTAAGTGCGAGACAATAGGGAATAGAGAGATTCAGTCGAGTTGTCTAAGAATAAAATTCTCCACTCGATTCTTTGTTATTTATTTCTAAATGCTGGTGATTACTTTCTGTTTTCTGTTTGTATGGAAGTAAACATGAATTCTTGGTGAATTGTTATCTTATTAAATCTTGCTTTTATTGTTTAATCTTGGGGTTTGAATTTTTTTTAACACGAAAGTGTTGTTGCAGTCACTGACACTAGAAAGTGTAGTGAAAGTTTGAGCCAACAATCATTACAATGGAAATTGAGTGAGGATTAGAGGAATTTAGTCTAGTTGTTCTTAATAGTGCCATATTGCCATCATCGGAAGGTGGGGTTAGTATGCATGTTTATGTCTCAGATTGAATAGAGGAGTGACACTGGGTAAGATATACATTGAATTTTGTTGCCTTTGTAACAACCCTAACCCGTAGCCATCACCGAACTAGGGTTATGAGGCATTACCAGACATATCAGAACATCTCGCAAACATTTCACAATCAAAAGTCATGCATCGTCATATCATAGTCAAGCATCAACATTAAGTCCCTTTCTTAGGTCAATGAGACAATAAACATGCATTAGGAAGAGGTTGGGACTAAACCGAACAAATACAAAATTTTTCCAAAATTTAACAAATTTTTTAAGTTACAAAGGTCACACACCTGTGTGAGCAGATCGTGTGCCTCACACGGCATTAGACACGCCCGTGTGTCTAGCCCGCAGTCGAAACTGACTTAGCCACACAGTTTGGTACACGCCCGTTTGTGCGCAACTGTGTGGTCTACCCAACCTCATTATGAAATGGCCCTCGAGCAACACGGCAGAGACACACGCCTGTGTCCCTGCCCGTGTGGGCAAAAATAAGCCATTTACAAGGCCAATATGCCACCCATTTGGGTCCTCCCTACAATTCCAAAATCAAGCATCATATATGCAACATTTTCAGCCAAATTCAACTCCAAACATGTAACAATCAATTCATAATATCATCAACCAATTTCATGCTTATTATCTATATCAAAGCATATTAAAAACACATGCTAAAAATTACCAAATTCCAAACTATGAACATACCAAAATGACCATTTCACTTGACCATATACATATATATATCTCTAAACATATCACATTATTTGCCTTTTCAAACCGTATTCCAATAACTAATGCATCATCAATGTTATACTCATCATTTTACCTATAGGAATATGAACCATAAGTCAAAAATACATCCAATATTTCACCTCAATGCTCAAGCCAAATCATATAACAAATTACACCATACATACAACCCATGAATCATACTTCCCAAAATGAGCTCAATACATAACCAAGTATACACAATATTAGCATCATAATTAAGCCATTTTCGCATGGCTATATATATACTCAAATCAAAGTAATCTATCTCAAAACTAGCCTATACATGCCACATAACCAAAACTCAAAGCTTTTATTTACCAAAGTAATAACCAGATAGTGTGATGACATCTCTTACAACTTCCAACCCAAGCAAGTTTCTAAAACTCTATAGACATAGAAAAAATACACAGAGTAAGCTTTGAAATCTTAGTAAGCCATAAGCAAATAAATCCTTTCAGTATTATCTATAAACCAATATCACTAAACCAAATTTATCAAATCTCAATCACATATACATTTATTGTACTCGTAAATTCATATAACCACATTAAATAACTCCGCTTGTCTTATTTATCAATGAATGTATAACCATGCTTTCAAATTCGAATAATAATTGTTAACTCAATCATATAAGTCAAGCTCGCACATATTTATTACATCACCAATTAAACTATGTTCATTTATTACAAATTATGCATAAGATTATATCAACTTCTCTATAAACACTTCTAAACTAGAACATCATAATTCCCTTATTCACATAAACCAAATTTGCATATATGAACCATATAGCCAACTCAACCATTTTAATTTCATTAACTATTCAAGTTTTCGAACCAAGAAATCATACATCAAAGCCATGTTTCATATTTCATATATCTCATGTCCAAAACATAGAACCACAATTTCATATAACGAGCATATTTAACACATCATTCATTTATATACATTCCTATCATTCGTTGTCATATATTTCACATATGGTTATATGATACATACTCACC
Organism: Gossypium anomalum; assembly: GCA_025698475.1. Taxonomy (NCBI): domain Eukaryota; kingdom Viridiplantae; phylum Streptophyta; class Magnoliopsida; order Malvales; family Malvaceae; genus Gossypium; species Gossypium anomalum. The sequence continues at coordinate 55,549,821 of CM046959.1, forward strand.
TTTCATTTCTGAATTTCATAACAAATCACACGTACCTGAATCGGATACAATTTCACATGGTTATTCATTTCTCGGAATGCCCGTTGAACCGTTTGGAATCAACAAGTATACTCGGATTACTCATAAGCTAGTACAATGCCAACATCCCAGACATGGTCTTACATGCAATCAAATATCGATGCCACTGTCCCAGGCAGGGTCTTACACGAAATCATATACGATGCCAATGTCCCAAACATGGTCTTACACGTAAATCACAAATTGATGCCAACGTCCCAGATATGGTCTTACACGATAACACATATCTGAATCCTATGTCATGACATATGTATCCTAACTATTCCTATGGTTCGTACGGGGCTTTTCAAACATTGTCACATTATCAGAACTTTATCAATTTCACCTTTTTGAACAATCCATGATCGAAACAGATTTTCCAAAGCTCGATTCAATTCGGCATCACATATATATATATTTTTACAACTCAATTCAGCACATATAATGCACATACATTTCAATTTAACAACATTTATTTACTTATGAACTTACCTAGTACTAACACGAACGGACCGAAACGACTATTCGATAATTTTTTATTCCCCAATCCAAATCTGATTTCCTCATTTCTTGATCTAATTCAATACAAATTCGATTTATTTAATCGTATACTCAACAAAATTCATCCCAAAACACATAAATGGGCTAATTACACTTTTGCCCCTGACATTTCACATTTTTCGCAATTTAGTTTCGATTTCACAAAACAAAAAATATTCAAAATTTGACCACACCCATGCTTGGCAGAATTTCACTAAGTCCCTAGCACCCCATATCTTTCATTTATTTCACATTTTGACCCCTCAATTTACAAAATTTATAATTTAATCCCAAATAGGCATTTTTACTAAAAATCACTTAATTAAATATGAAAATCTATTAACACATATTTATTTTTCATCATCAAACACAAAAACCTCAAGATATCAACAATGGAAAATCATAAATTCTTTGTAAATTCCAAAAATTAAAGCATGGGCTAGCTAATTTACAAAGCAACGATATCAAAAACTTAAAAATTATTAAAAACCGAGTAAAATACATACCCAAATTAAGCTTCAAAAGTGCCGAACATTCAAAGCTTCATCCCTGGCTTTATTTCTTCCAACATTCGGCCAAAAAAAGGATAATGCATGGCCAATTTATAAATTATTTTTTTTATCACATATTAATACATAATTTACTATTTTAACCTTTATATTTAAAACAAATTTCAACAATACCAACTCCCATAAATGTCCACTAACACTTAAATGGTATAATTACCATTCAAGTATTCAAAAAATTAAAATCTATAGTCATTTAATGCATTTAACTTATAGAATTTAACTTTTACGCTTTACGCAATTAAGTCCTTTTTATAAAATCGACCACACAAACGATAAAATTTTCATACGAAAATTTCACACATAACAATTCACATACTTTAAGCATGAAATATAATATTAAAATATTTTTTAACTCATATTCGTGCTCCCAAAACCACTGTTTTGACTAGGGTCTAAACTGGGCTGTTACAGCCTCGACAATCAGCTATCTTTTTATACCTTGTAAACACTTAGTATTCTGCTAAAGATTCATGTTGGGGATCACAGTTTATCATTATCATATTTTATTGTTTTCAAGTTATTGTATCAACAACAATTATCACAATTTATCTCGTTTCTATCTAGTTGTTGCACCGACATTAATAGATAAATGACTACCATCCCTATGGGATTGATATCCGATAGACTCACATTTTTCTATTATACTTGCATCGATAGTGTACGCTTCCACATTATTGTTGTGACGTTAAACAACCAGTCAAGTTTTTGGTGTCATTGTCGGGGATGGCATTTGTTTGATGGTTATTATTGTTTTTGTTTGTTTTTGCACTTTATTTTCCTTATATAATATTTAGTATTCACTAACTAGTTTTTCTTTGTTTCTAATTCTTTAACTTCAATTTAGGTGTTTTATGACTTGAAGCAAGTCAGATTTTCTTGTCGATTTTGATCTAGAAATTGAAAGGACTATTCAGAGTAGACTTTGAGAAGAAAGAAATATGGCTTTACTAGGGAACAATGCAGCCATACCCTCAATGCAATAGCAAAATGTTAATAACCCATTGTTGCCGCAAGATGCTTGTATACAAAATAGGACTATAAAAGATTTTGTAGTGCCTGTTATGGATGATTTACAACCAGGAGTTGTTAGGCTAGCAATCTAAGCAGGGCTTTTTGAACTCAAGCCAGTAATGTTTCAAATGCTGAATTCTAATGGACAATATGCTGGACTGCCACATGAAGATACGAGAGAACATCTTAAATCTTTTTTAGTGATCTGTGTTTCCTTTAGTCAGCAAGGCGTTCCTGATGATCCTTGAAGATGTAATTAATTCCTTATTCCTTACAGGGAAGAGCTCGTACTTGGTTTTTTGGACTACTGCCGGATCAATTACTTCTTGGGATGCACTAGCAACACAGTTTGTTTTGCAATTTAACTCACTGACAATGAATGCTCATCTTTGAAATAATATTACTACTTATCATCAGTTGGATGATGAAAATCTTCACACCAAATGGGAATGTTATAAACATTTACTTCGACATTGTTCCATGCGCAACATTCAACCAGAAACACAAATTGAGATTTTTTATAGTGGGCTAAATTCACATACAAGGAATCTTGTCAACGCATCAGCTAATGGAACTCTACTTGATTGTACTTATAATGATGCTGTAAGAATTCTAGAGAGAATTGCTCAGAATGATTATCAATACCCTATCTCTAAAGTTGCACAAGCAAAAACTACTCCAGGAGTTATTGAATTAGATGCACTAACTGCACTAAATGCTCAAGTTTCTTCTCTCACAAACATGATTAAAAATATGCAAGGGATTAATGGCGTTGCACCTATACAAGTCGCTTAGCAAGTTGATGTTCCTACTTTTTTTTTGTGAAATTTGAAGTGACAACCATAGCTATGAAGATTGCCCACAACATGCAGAGAATGGCTATTATATTAGTAACATCCGCAACAATTCTTATGGTAACTCTTATAATAACTCTGCACGCAACCAACAATTTTGGGAACTCAAAATGGTGGACAAAATGTTGTGACATTCAAATATGGGAATACATCTACTCAGGGCAAATCCCAGACAAGGGAATTACAATCAACAACAACAAAACTACAATCAACAAACTCAAATGCATCCACAACAAGGTCAGACACATCCACACCAAAATCTGATGCAACCATAATACTTTTCAATACTAAATCATTTTGAGCAATCGTACACTCAAGCATTTACTTCTGACCTATTAGCAACTCTTGAGGCGTTAATGCTAGAGCATATTACTCGCATGGAAGCTATCGTACAAGGGAATTCATCTTCTATTCGAGTATTGGAGCACAACTAGGATAACTTGCTTCAAATCTAAATGCTCGACCACCAGGCTCATTACCTTGTGACACGAAAAATCCTAGTCCGAGAGGGAAAGAACATTGTAAGGCTATCACTCTTAGGAGTGGTAAACAAACTGGTGAATCATTTATCGACTCTACTGTAGCACCTTAAGATACGGATGGAGTGATCACTGGTAAGAAGGTTGAATCTGAAGAGTTTGTCAATGCATTAGATAAAGAAGTTCCTCGAATTGTCACTTATATGCCTAATGTCCAACCTTCGAAACTATCGCTGCAATCAAAGATGTCGATGTAAGCAGATATATCTCTACCTTTACCCTTCCCACAAAGATTGAGTAAGACTGAGCAGGACAAGCAGTATCAACAGTTCCTGGATAGACTGAAGCAACTGCAGATCAATATTCTTTTAGTGGACGCTCTGGTACAAATTCCAAGTTATGGGAAATTTATGAAAAACCTCTTGTCCAAGAAGAATAAGCTCACTAATATTGAAATTATTGCACTCACTGAAGGCTATAGTGATGTTTTAACAACAAGTTACCCCCTAAATTGAAAGACCCTGGGAGCTTTACCATCCCATGTTCAACTGGCAATCATTTTTTGGGTAAGGCTTTATGCGACTTGGGAGCTAGCATTAACCTAATGCCACTATCTACATTTAGAAAGTTGGGAATTGATCACACGAAATCTACTGCAGTGACATTACAACTAGCCAATCGATCCTTGGCTCAACATAAAGGGAAAATAAAAGACATCTTAGTTCGTATGGATAAATTCATCTTTCTGGCTGATTTTATCATACTTGACCGCAAGGCAGACAAAGAGGTTCCCATAATCTTGGGATGACATTTTTAGCCACTAGCTGAACTCTTATTGATGCTTATAGAGGTGAAATAACCATGCGACTTAATGATGAGCAAGCCACCTTCAGTGTTTTTGAATCTATTCAATGCAAGGACAAAGAAGAATGCCATACTGTCGATGTGCTAGATGATCTAATTGAGGAAGAATTCAATGACCAAAGCCTAGTACATTCTGAAGAGTTTGCAGTGACATCTGATGCCGAATCCTTAAACAATTATGACATCATGGTTGAAGCTAATAATCTTGAACTCAAGAATGGATGGCAGATTGAATCCTTAGACCTAGCCAACACAACAACCCCAATTTTCAAACCATCTATTAAAGAAGCTCTGACTCTAGAATTGAAACCACTACCTCCTCATCTTAAATATGTCTTTCTAGGTAATCAGCATACTCTTCTGGTTATTGTCTCCGCAACACTAAATATAACTCAAGAAGAGAAATTGGTTCATATTCTCAAGCAACATAAACGAGCTATTGCTTAGAGTATTGCCAATATTCAAGGTATTAGTTCTTCTTTTTACATGCACAAGGTCAAGTTGGAAGATGAAGGCAAGCAATCGATTGAACAACAAAGAAAATTAAACGAAAAGATAAAGGAAGTTGTCAAGATGGAAATCATAAAATGGCTTGATGCTGGAATTATTTACCCGATTTCTTATAGCAATTAGGTAAGTCCAGTGTAATACGTGCTTAAAAAGAGTGGCATCACTATGGTTCGCAACGATAAGGACGAATTAATTCCTACACGCATTCCCACGGGATGGTGAGTATCGCAAATTGAATGCGGTTATAAAGAATGGTCACTTCCCACTTCCTTTCATTGACCAAATGTTGGACCGGCTTACTGGAAAGGCCTATTATTGCTTTTTAGATTGCTATTCAGGGTACAATCAAATTGCTATTGTACCGGAGGATTAGAAGAAACAACCTTCACTTGCCTCTTTGGTACTTTCGCTTTTCACCGTATGCCTTTCGGTCTTTACAACGCACCAGCAACATTTCAAAGGTGCATGATGGCAATATTCTCAGATATGATCAAAGACTCCTTAGAGATGTTTATGGATGATTTCTCAATTTATGGGAATGATTTTGATCATTGCACTGACAATTTAGATAAAGTATTGAAGTGATGTGAGGACACATATCTTGTCCTAAATTGGGAAAAATGTCATGATACGGCCTAGGTCATATCATGTAATGATACAATTCAACAACATCGGAATTGACCCAAGCATGAGGGGCCCAAATGCAAAATGAAGCTTTTAATTTCAGTTTGTTCATTTGGCTGTTGGAAAATAAAGACTTTGATTCATTTATTTTTAGTTATTTTAGCTTGTGTCTTTAATTATGTTATAGATTGAACATTATTAATATGAGTCTTTAATTATGTCATAGTTTGCACATCATTAATATGTGTTCTACATTTAAAAAAGTCATGCATTATGTAACTTTCATGTTACTTAAGTTTGCATCATTAAATTAAGTCATGTTAGTTTAATTATGTAACTTTCATATTAGTTAAGTTTTCTTCATTAAATTAAGTCATGCATTAAGTAACTCATTTGTTCATTTAGTTTATATCTTAATTAAATTATGCATTTAAACATCTTAGTTGTTTAAATTAGAGTGTTATTTCATTTGGCTGTTACTTTTTAATGCATAAGTTATAGTGTGTTTAATTTTTTTCTTAAATAAATTAATTTTGTGTTTATTAGTTTGTTGGAGGAAAGTTCAAAAGGCTAGACACATATTTTAAAGCTACAATAAGGTTGTTCGTTTGCCAAGAAGAATCAAATGCTGTCACATTCAATTGGCTATTCAGTTTTGGCATAAAAGAGCATGCATTTGGTCACTTAAATTACTAGTGCTTAAAGGGAACATTTTTTATGGATATTGATGCACTCAAAGCTTATTATGGTGGCTGTTCAAATTGACCAAGAGTGACTCTTCAAGTCCGATCAGTTTTATGCACTCAAAGCTAGTTATGGTACTAATTAAAGAGATGAATGCACAAGTCTTTTGACATTCGGTTTAAGGGAAATGAAGGTACACCAAACAACACATTAAGGGTTCATTAAGTCAACAATAAAGTGAAGAGGCATGCCTTTTCATCTACATAAGAATCAAGTGAAGATTTGTAACACCCTTCACCCGTATCCGACTCCGGGACAGGGTTCGAGGGGTTACCAGACTTAAACATTCACAAACATATAAAATCGGGTCACCAAGTTCTGTCCAAAATTAAAACTTACAAACCACAATGAATAAAGACCACATCTCATGGCCATATACAAAAGCTCAATGTAGGCCAATACGTAAACCAAATCATAATAATAATACATGACATGAAACAAACTTGCTATACATGCCACTCACATGAAAATATTTAACATATACTAGCCAATACTCCAAGGATAATGGCTTGATAGTATGATGCTGCCTCCGACGATCTCCAACCCCTGAGCTGACCTGACAAACTAAAAAAAATGGAAAGAAGGAAGTAAGCTTTACGCTTAGTAAGCAAGTATATAAATAATGAATAAAGAATTTAGTATGATTACATAATAACTCAAGTGTATCTACTTTTAATTTCACTATTTACTCCACTTTGGTCAAGCTGTCTCTCCTGCGTCATGTTCACTAAATAATCATAACTTGAGTTACGAAACTCGAAATCCAATTGCGAAAATTTTCCATGAAACTAGACTCATGTATCTATTCACTAATTTATTTCTAGAATTTTTGATCAAGCCAATTAGTACAGTTTATTAGTTAAAATTTCCCCTATTACACAAACTGACCGATCGATGTCTGTTCACTTCATGAATTGAATTTCTCCCAGTAGACACAATAAAATGACCATGAAACCTGTTTCATTTAAAACTAGACTCAATAAGGAATTTATGTATATAAACTATATTTCTTAATTTGTTTTGTAAAATTTTTAATGATTTTTCAAAGTTGGAACAGGGATCACATAGTCATTCCGAGCAAGTCACACACAATTATAAATATCTCAAAATATAGAATTCCTTTACTTGCTCCGTTTTTTTATATGAAAATAGGCTCATAGCTTTAATTTCACATCTCATTCAGCCTCTAATTAAATTATTACTATTTTTTGTGATTTTTCAAAATCACGCCACACATCTTGTTCCACAAATGGTTTTAGTGCTAATTCACTCTTTCACACTTTCTTTGTATTAACCTCATTTTAACTTATATATATATATATCACAATTCATTTTCACCACATTTCATACATCACAAGTATAGGTCCATAATTACAATGTCACCATAAAGCCATCCCATTGAACAATTCGGATCAATTCTCGATACTTGATGGTTTCACTGCATGACACACCCACCATCATATTTCATATAACTCTGGCTCTCTTGTACACATGGTGAACACTTAGTACCACCCATGTGACCTAGCCAATTTATTACGTAGCTCTCTTGTCCACATGGTGTCCTACACTTGGAATCACACATGCGACCTAGTTACATTTATCTCTCCCGTAGCTCTCTTGTCTACATGGGATACTTCCCGTATCACACATGTGACCTAGCTACATTTATCTCTCTCCCATAGCTCTCTTGTCTACATGGGATACTTCCCATATCACACATGTGACCTAGCTACTACATAGTATCGTGTAGCTTTCTTGTACACATGATGTGCACTCGGCATCATACATGTGACCTAGCTACACTCCATCTATATTATTCAATTCTTCCGAATGTTCAACCGGATTTCTCTCTATTACTTATTTCCATTCTTCCAATAATCAATTTATGCTTCAAAATCGGCTAAAATATATATAATAGGCTGAAATATAAAAATGTAAATGAAGTTAATGTATTATTTACATACAAACTTACCTCGGTGCAAAATATGGAAATTTGCAATTTAATCCAAAACATTTTCCTTCCCCCGTTCGAGATCGATTCCACGCCTTTCTTGATCTATAATATCACATTTAGCCTAATAATTAATCACACTATTCATATGGGTCTAAAAATCATATTTTTACAAATTTGCATTTTGATCGCTAAACTTTTACATATTTGCACTTTTGCCCCAAGGCTTGGAAATTTAATTTCAGCCCTTATTCTTATGTTTAATGACATGCTGATCATTTTTCTCTTCTATGGAAACATCAAATTCTCACTCTAACACATAGTTATGAACAATAGATATTTTTACCGATTATGCCGCTTTTACTCGCTTTTTACTTAAAAATCACTTAGCAAAAGTTGTTTAACACAATCTCAAACTTCATATTCTACCATAAAACATCAAAATTCATGCATATCATTCATGGTTAAATTTTTAAACATAAACCCTAACTCGAAATAATGGTAGAAATAGGTAAACCGAGCTACGAGGATTTTAAAAATGTAAAGAACATGAAAAACGGGGCTTGAAATCACTTACTATGAAGCTTGAAAGTTGAAGAAACCCTAGCTATGGAGGAGGGAAAATTTCGGCAGCAACTAATGAAGATGATGGCCAATTTTGTGTTATTTTTCCCATTTTATTTCATTTAATATACAAATGACCAAAATGCCCTTACTACTAAACTTTCCAAAAATTCCCTCCATGTCCCACTTTTGTCCATAACTTAGGAATTGGTCAAATTACTATTTAAGACCTCCTAATTAATATTTTAAAGCAATTTCATACTAGAAACTTCTAGAATGCAAGTTTTGCAACTTATTCAATTTAGTCCCTAACTTCAAATTAAGCACTTTATGCATAGAATTTCTTCACGAAATTTTCACTCAATCATGCAATCATATCATAGACCTCAAAATAATCATAAAATAATTATTTCTATCTCGAATTTGTTGTCCCAAAATCACTATTCCGACTAGACCCAAAATCAGGGTGTTACAAGATTCATGACTATTGGCTTCCCTACATGACTTAAAAATGAAATTAAAGCTTGTTAAAAACCTTAGTTAACTGCTGGAAGTGAAAGGTCACAAATAGGTATTTGAATAGTCATAATAGTGCCTATAAATAGATTGTAAGAAGACATGATTTTGGTTAGAATACTTTTTTTTTTCTCATTGTTGAATGTTTATAACATTTGTGAGCTTCTCAACTCTCTTAATTTGTTTTATACTCAGCTTGACTTATCTAGCTTGTTAGTGGCGTCATTCTATTTCTTTGAACTTATCACGCCTAAACCGAGTGTGGTGTTCACCCCATTGATACCTTTGGTTCCTATCTTCCTAGATAGCAGGTCAAGATCCTATCTTCCATCTTTCATCCATCTTAAACATCGTATAAGATTCGGGTCAATACTTTCTATAGTATTGGTTCTTCCTTGGCATTAATCCCATTGTCCATCCATACTATCCATCTTAAATTTTCCTTAATTCCTTTGTTTAGCCAATATACCATTAACCTATCTTAAACACTCTTTGAAACCCCTTTGTTTAAACCATCACTTCTCTGAATTTCATATAAACTCCAAATAGAACGGAACTTCTCATTTTAATGATTGGGCATCTAGATAACTCAAATCATTTCACCGAAGTGAGTTCGTATCATGTCATTTCATGACAACTGAAGGCATTGTGTTAGAACATCGTATCTCTAGTCAAGGCATTCAAGTGGACAAAGCTAAGGTGGAAATCATTGAGAAATTACCTCCACCAAAAAATGTAAGGGGTTTTCGTAGTTTTCTTGGACATGTAGGGTTTTACCAAAGGTTTATTAGAGATTTTTCAAAAATTGCAAAGCCCTTATGCTCATTGCTAGAATAGAATTGAAAATATTTCTTTGACGATGCATGTTTGAATGTCTTTATTCAGCTAAAAAAGAAGCTTGTGAATGCACCCATTGCCGTTGCACTAGATTGGTATCAACCATTTGAAGTTATGTGTGATGCAAGAAACTTTGTTGTGGGTGCTATTCTAGGACAACGAATGGGAAAGATATTTCACGCCATCTGTTATGCTAGCAAAACTCTTACAGAGGCTCAACTCAATTATACCACCACAGGGAAAGAATTGCTGGCTGTTTCGACAAGTTTCGTTCCTATCTTGTCAGTGCAAAGGTTACTGTATTCACTAATCATTTGGCATTAAGATACCTCTTTGCGAAAAAGGATGCCAAACCAAGACTGATACGACGGATATTACTATTGTAAGAATTTGACATCGAGATAAAAAACCATAAGGGTTCAGAGAGTCAAATTGTAAACCATCTGGTTCGATTGGAAGTTGGTAGTGAAGACAATAACATACTTCAAATTGTTGACGCATTCCCAGATCAGAAGTTGTTTGTTGTAGATGCAATTCCTTGGTCGACGAATTTTGTTAATTATCTAGTGCACAGAAAACTCCCATTGGGTGTCACAGGCCATAAAAAAGAAATATTTCTTTGTGACGTAGTGAAGTATCATTAGAACGAGCCGTATTTATTCAAGGTATGCAATGACAACATCATTTAACGTTGTGCTTCGGAAGAGGAGATGTTTTCAATCCTAAAGTACTGTCATGATGCTCCTTAGGGAGGTCATTTCGGTGGTATGAGAATTGTGACTAAAGTTCTCCAATCAGGATTCTACTGGTCGACATTATTCAAAGACACCCACAATTTTGTGAATCAATGCGATAGGTGTCAGTGCACCGATTTTATATCCCGATGCAATGAAATGTTGTAGCAACCAGTTATAGAGGTTAAATTATTCAATGTTTGGAGTATGGATTTCATGGGACTATTTCTGAGTTCATTTGGAAATCTTTATATATTAGTAGTTGTTGACTACGTCTCAAAGTGGGTTGAAGATGTTACAGTCCGAAAGAATGATGCAAAGACAGTGCTAAAATTTTTTCACAAGCATATACTCACCCGCTTTGGCACACCAAAGGCATTGATTAGTGATGAGGGTACACACTTTTATTGTAACCAAATGGCAGCCGTATTGAAAAGATATGGAGTTAATCATAGAATGGCAACTACCTATCATCCTCAAACCCATAAACAAGCCAAAGTTTTGAATTGACAAATTAAGAACATTTTTGAGAAGGTTGTAAACCCTTCGAGGAAAGATTGGTCTTTCTGATTGGATGATGCTTTATGGGAATTGCAGACAGCATACGAAACTCCATTAGGGATGTCACCGTATCAATTGGTTTTTCAGAAAGCATGTCACTTGCCAGTCAAACTGGAACACAAAGCAATGTAGGCATTTAAGTAAGTGAACATGGACTATGAAGTGGCTGGAAAGAAAAGACTGTTGGATATCACTGAACTAGAGGAGATTAGGAGAAATTCTTCTGAAAATGCTGCAATTTACAAGTAAAAGAACAAACAATGGAATGACAATATTATTTTACAGCGACAATTTATCGTGGGTCAACAAATTTTATTATTCAATTCTCGACTCAAATTGCACCTAGGTAAATTGAGTTCACGTTGGTTTGGACCTTTCAAAGTTGTCGGCGTATTTCCTCATGGTGCAGCCAAAATTTGATATTTACGTGATGGAAACCAATTTAAAGTAAATGGGTAGAGGTCGAAACACTATTTTGGCAACAATGATCAAAAGCAGGCAGAGACCATTAAATTGGTCAAAAAGTTTTAATTTTTAATTAGTACTCCGTGATTTTAGTTTATTTTATTTATGTTTTGTTAAAGTTTGTTTTCCTTCCTTTTTACAGAATAATTAGGTACCATGTTCGGTGCATTGAAATCTTACTATCAATGCATTCCATAAGTCTGTACTCCTATTTATAACTCATCAGAATTTAGGGAAATTCAAATTACATCGTTGGATCAAATTCTATCAAGGGTGACTGTAGTGCTGTGCAAAAATTTTCCCACTTTAACTTCGAGATGGTTTAGCTTCCATGAGTTATTCTTTCTACTTACAACACCACAGTCACCCTTAACAGAATGTGTCTGATACATTCTATCGTCAAGGGCAGAAAAATTGATGTAGGCACAATACTTCACCCAAGAAATTGCTAATTGCACTACAAGGCAAAATGGGATCTTGGTTTTCCCATCACTAGTGATGTTATTGTGCCAGCAAAGAGAAATCGTGCCCTGTGCTGATGAGGAAGTCTTGAAAAATAAAGGCCCAATCAATGAAGCCTCTGTAGAAACAATGACTCATGGTAAAGACACGCCGATACTGAAAGAAGTGAAAACTAGTAAGATAAGAAAGGGTAAAGCCAAAGCTGACAACAAAGGAACAAACTTGAATGTAGATACATCATTATGGTGCAAACTAAAAGATATCAAAAAATGGTCAATTCCAGTAACAATAGGCAAATCAGGCTTGTCGCTATAGTAGAGGATATAGAGAAATCCTGGAATTTGTTTTATGCTTATACCAAAGCCTGCAATAGTTCTATTATAGCTACATTAGGCCAACTGAGCGCATCCCCACTATCGAAATTCCCAGTGTTTCCACTAATCATTTGAAATTATGAACTCTCTTCCTCGGATGATGACTTAGAAGATTGAGACAGATCGGTGGCATCCCCACCCATTGTACAGGTCTCTAATAATGAGAAAGAAGAGGAATTTAGGGACATTGAAGAATGCCTGCGAAAGATTGATAGCTTGTTTAAGGATGGTATTTGTACTGATCAAGAAGACACTATTGTTGAGAAGGAAGTTGCTGCTGTAGAAGAGAAAGCTGTTGCTGAAGAAGAAAAAGTTGTTGAAAATGTGAAAGAAAAGAAAAATAAGACTCTGTTGAGAAGATTGTCACCGCACCCGAGTCTGTGAGGGCAAAAATTGATAATTTGGAGCGAGCTAGAGTGAGATAGGTGGAAGCTGCTGAGGTAACCAATGAGAAGCAATGCAATTCATTGGCAATAGTGGTCTACATTAGACCACCCCAAGTGGCCTCTCCTACACAGGAAGCAGCTGATGATGAGAACTGAGAACTGAGGAGCAATCTGAGGACCATGCAAAGCCAAAAGAAAAAAAATAGAATGCTCCAAGGATAAAAAATGAAAGAAGAAGGAAAAGAAAAGGAGGAGAAAGAAACATCGTGGACATCGACGGTTGAGGATAACTGAGTTAGCTTATTTTAAGCTTTAGTTTTAGTATTCATGCATTGCATGTAGCTGTAGGTTTTATTTTGATAAGTATATATTGTCATTACATTTTCATGTTAGTGCATCGGGGACAATGCAAACTTTAAGTTTGGGGGAATACACATAGGGCTTAGAAATGCACCCACATTTAAATTTCTTTTTCGAAAATGAAGCATGCAAGGTTTAACTATAGTTATTGAAAATTGTTTAAAAATTTTCATTACATTTGATGCTTAATTCTTGAATCATGTAAATTATCAATCAATGAATTGGATAAATTTGACAGAAGGTTGTATCTTCAATTCTTTGATGAATGGAACAGGTTGATTAGTAATGGATAACTGCTATCATTCCTTAAATCTTGAATGAACCTACTTTTTACAACTGCTTATATATGTATATGTAGTTATAAATTAGAGACACTCCAAAGTGGGTGTAGTATGGAATGTTAAAGAGGGAACACTCCAATACTAGCATTAGAAAAATCAATCTGGCCAAAGGCTATCGTTGCATGAGTGTGTGTCAGTGCAATTACGTACTTCCTAGGGGTTTGTTGCGCTCTATCGTTACTTCTCAGGAATAAGGGTACAGTAATGCAACGATATCCCTTATTCAGAAAAAAATGTATATATATAATTTATAAATACTTAGCATTGTATAATAAATGTTGCAATGGTAGATATAACTTACGGTTTGAAGAATGATGCTAGCATTGATAAAGTTGCAACCTTATTCATTCATGCTTATTAATTGTCGATGCAATATTCTTTCATCTGAATGTGATTCATCCATTGGGAATTTAGAGAGTTCAATTTGCTAGAATGATCATTTACCTTAGTAAAAATTTCTTTAGCCTAGCTAGTTTCTGTTTTACTTGAAGATAAGTAAAAACTCAAGTTTGGGGGTGTGATAGCACTAGAAAGAACATAGGTTTTTCCCCTTACTTACTGGTTAAATTGTTCCCATTTAGTTATCCTTAGCATATATTTTAGCATTTTTAGTTTAATAAATTGCATTTTATACCTCAATGAATCCTATCCTATTTTATACTTAATTTTTTCTATCTTATTACATTAATGTCATTGCATGAGTTAATTCCAGATTGCGTCCAGAATTGTCGCCGCACCTGACAGCTATCCAGGTAAGAACTAAAATTGCGTGAGTCGGTGTCACATTGAAGGGTGAAACGTAAAATTCGATGTAGGTGAAAAACCTCGAAATCATTTGACTGATGGATTGATTAAAACTTTATGTTGTTAAAAAAAGTCTTAATTTTTATAAACATTTAAAGTTAAATTTCATGTTTCAAATACAACAGAAGCTTTTCTTGAAAAATGTTTGGGTACTTACGTTTGGTTTATAAAACGTTGTCCTTTTTTTAAAACGCTAGTCTTAAAACTAAAAGTTAGGTAAACAATATGATAAAATCCAAACATTAAAACAAACTAGAGAAAGGCCTTATTACAACATAACCCAAATAAGAGAAAACATAATTAAACTAAAGTAATTCAAAATACTAAAATTTGACTATCCGTAGTGTGGCCACCTCCGAGTCCTCTGATACGTCGAACCGCCTACAAAAGATTACCTGAAAAATTAAAAGCGGGGGTGAGTTTACGAAAAATCAGTGTGTAATCCCCTACTAAATTAAAACAGTTAGTAAACAGACAGAATTCAGAATCAATCTGGGCTGGAGCCCATTATAGTAACAAAACAATATGTGTGGGCCTAAACCTAGTACAATTTCACTTAGGTCTCAGCCCTCATCAGAATCAATTGGGCCTAATCCATTCTCAATATCAGTATCAGTTGGGCCTAGCACATATCAGAAACCGTTCCATATGCATAATGTGTGATGCATGCTAACCCATCCCATCCAACCTTACACTTACCTCCATCCAACCCTGTACTACCTATGGGGAATAAATCACCCACGCCATCCCTACACTCCCAATGTTAGCACCAGTTGCGGCACTAACTAAAATTGTAGCAAAGCTACCCGTAAATAGAATGGCCAAGAGCCATAAGCAAAATGGTTATAAACCATAATCAGGATGGCACAGAGCCATAATCAGGATGGCATAGAGCCATAGTCAGGATGGTACAGAGCTATCAGTAACTGTAACAAGTTTGGGACATAATCGGCATATAGCCACGGGTAAATATGATCGACACAGAGTCATCAATAAATATGATAGGCACATAGCCACAGGTAAATACGATTGGCACAAAGCCATAATCCAGATTACATGGCTTTAAGCCGTCCGTCAGTCCACAGTCGTCTCGTGCGACCCGTGCGACCTTAACAGATTAATACTAGATCCACAGTAGTCTTATGCGACCCGTGCGACCTTATTAGAACTTCTTTCATATCAATGTCCCAACCCCAAGCAATATGTCATGTATGTCATGCTCAATCATCTCACGTGTATGCAAAATGGCCATGCTTAGTAATAGAAATTTAAATATACATTAAAAGCATATCAGTCATACGACTATAGTCAAGTCAGTTAAAACACAGTCATACGATCACAATCAAATCAGTCAAATTCACAGTGTAAGTCGGTCATTCACCCACAAGGGCAAAATAGTCATTTTACCCTACAGGGGTATTTCGAAAGTTTTACACTGCTAGGGTATTTCAATAATTTTACAAATTAGGGGTATTTCAGTAATTTTACAAACTGGAGGTATTTTGATAATTTTAAAAATTGAGGGTATTTTGGTAATTTTACAAATCGGGGGTATTTCGATAATTTTATAAACCGGTGGTATTTCGATAAGTTTACTAACCGGGGTCTTAATGACCCAACAGAAAATCCACCGTCGCCTCAAGCGACTTAAGTAACCTAAACAGATATAACGGTGTAAGTGGGCCTAAGACCCATTACTCAGTCCAAATGGGCCCACACACTCGTGTGGCCCATTTAGCCCAGAAACAACCACAACTAAACAAATGTCACAGTCCAAACAACATTTACCACATCACATACATTTTATCTGTGTGGGCCCATAAGCCCACTAGGCCCACACGGCCCATTTTGGGCCAACGAGGCCCAGAACAGCCTAAGACTGCGAGAACGCTCGTGCCAAACTCTACAGTCTATCGCCCATGGTTTGTGGGCTTGGTTTACTCCACGAGTGATCGCACGCTCGTGAGGCTTCAAATGCTGAAGTTTTGGCTTTTCGGCTTTTGTCAACTTCCAACAAATAATGGCGCGAATACACACCTGTTTATGAGAACGCGTCGAAGTCCATGATCACTAACCTTGGTTAAGCAAGTATGAAATAATCCCTCCTAAAACCAGTGATGAACAACTCATCTTGTTCGCTCTATTTAAAGCCAGTTTCTCGCCAATTCTCATGTTAGCTTCCTGATGTGGGATTACTTTCAACCATTAGGAAAATTCTTTATTTTTTTATTACCACTTCAACCATAGAGTTCCAGTCCCACTCCACCTTCTACATAGCTCAAACAGCAAAATAAATACTCCATTGCGCATCCTAAGACTTGAACCTTAGACCTCACAGCTACACAACACGCAACCTTGCCACTCTACCACAGGCTCCTTTATGACACATTTTATCCTCAATTAACTGTAAGGTCTATAGGCCAAAGTCCAGGTTCCTTTAAAAGAAAAACCAAAATAAATTGCAAGAGCCAAGTCTTGAACCCTAGCTCCCTTGCAACCTTAATGACGCCATAACCACTAGACCACATGCTTCCTTGTGTCATTTATTTACTACAATAGTTTAAAAGGCCTTTATCCAAGCATCCAGGGTTTTATTCACTTAAAACCAAAATTTTTGCTAAAGCCCAGGCTTAAACCCAAGACTTATCCAACTCCTCTCAGGACCCTTAATCACTTGAGAAAACATTTAATTGTGTCATTTCTTGCACAACTAACTACTTATATCAAGCCTTCTCATAGTTCCTGTAACACCCCAAACTCGGCCTAGACGTTATGGCCGAATCTGGCGCATCACATTGAAGTGTTTTAGCGAAAATCGTGTTTTCATTGAAAAACCTTCTTAAAATAAAAGAAACCTTAACTATATATTAAAAAAAAAACTTTTTCAAACATAAGATTGGATGAAAATAAAGCACTTAGAAATTTAGTTGCGGAAACGTAGAAAACATACTATAATTTAAGAAATCCATTTTCAACTTCTCGTGGTTACAGTGAAAATAATAATAATTCAAGTAATCATAGCGTAATGAAAACCTTATTACAATCTGGTTTGAGCATACTTAAAAAGAAATAAAAACTTAAATGCTTAAAAAAACCAAATCCAAATTATCCTACTAGCCGGTCACCTAGAGTCCCTCCTGACATCGAACCTTCTACTGAGCATCACTTGAAAATAAAATAAAAGAGGGGGTGAGTTTTCACAAACTCAGTGTGTACAACCCTCGATGAAAAACAAGCATTCAAAGAAAAATCATCAAACATGAATACAATCCCATCCAACTTATCCGTCCGCTGCATACCAACTTCATCCCCTGTCACACCATGTGGGGATATAAATATCGACCTACCCAACCCATACACCAATGGTAGCCCAGTTGCGGAACTACGTTCATTTACATATTGGGCTTTAAAAGCCGTCGATGGATATACAATTGTCAGGCAACCATGCAATCCTCATATACCTCCTCCGGTCCATAGTTCCCACCCCATATGCAACCTAAGCAGAACATCATATGTATGCATGGCACATCCATAAAACTTACATTCAACACCTAGGGGTATTTTGGTCATATTTGCCCTTAGGGGAATTTCGATAATTTTTCCTTAATTATGGTTTCCACTTACCTTGGCCCGTTAACAAGTCCCGCGAGCTAAGATGAATGAGTACTATGCACCAGGTAGGATTCCAAAGAAGAAGAGGTGGGTCATTAAGACCACTTAAGTACCAAGCTCTCCCTAGATCCAATCCTAGACATGCATATACTCGTTGCCACACCTTAACCTATGACTTGCCCATGGACTCAATTAATTAAGTCTTATGTAGTTATCGTATGCTAGGCCTAAAACCCCTTAGAAAGCCCAAACAAAGTCAGATACCTGTATCCGGCCCATTAAGCCCAATCATATTCATATGGCCTATTAGGCCCAAATAACCTGTATATGGCCCATTAGGCCCAAATCACATTTATATGGCCTGTTTGGCCCAGTCACATTCATATTCGTGCACGCATACAAATTCCCATCACATAGCATCAATATTCAATTTTTGCCTATTATGGGCCCAACAGCCCATTGGGCCCATTTAGCCCATTCTGGCCCGTATGGCCAAATCACAGCCCAAGTCCATAGAATCGCCCGTGGGTCTCAGGCAACCTATCAGTCTCCCCCTTACAAGTATTCGCACACTCACAAGACTGTCGTAGCCAAACTTTTGGCATTTCAGCATTTCAGCATTTTGGCTTTTCGACATTTCAGCTTTTACCGATCTATCTGTGTGTGCAGTGTAAGTACACACCTAGTAAGCAAGCGTGATGCGATCTCGTTAGCCCAAACCTTGAGCCCAATCCTTAATCGCTTTTCTTTGATCACGTATCCCTAGATCTGTACCAATCTTAACTATTAAAACCCGAATAGTAGATGACTTGTATCTAACACAAGTCCCTTACCTTGCCTATGGCTAATCGGCTAACCTTAGTCAATGGAAGAGGAATACTTACCAATACCGCAACACCTGAGGAAAAATTCGGCAATGAGCTCTGATCCAAGATCTGATACTAATTCCCTACCACAGTTGATTAGAAAGAGTGAGGGACAATATACGATACTTAGCAAATAAACTGATTGGAAGAACAACACTTACACTTGATTTGACCGAAGTAGAAGGAGTAGTGATTGCACCAAGGGTATTCGGCCAAAGAGGTTCAGCGCTTTACGATTTTGTATGGCAGAAGAGGGTTATTTGGCTCCAAGGAAAAGAAAGAAAAGTCAGCAATGAGGTAGAGAAGAAATAGAATTTGACACAAGGAAGGAGAAAAAAAAAGAAGGCAGAGAGTTTTCGGCTTTTAGAGAAAAGAGTTTTTGGTAATAGGGTCGGGGAAATTCAACATTAGCTTCATACCCTAGCATTCGACACCTATTTATAAGCCTTATAGCTGGATTTTCTCATGCTCAATTCCCCATTCGGCTCCATTACTTCTCCCTTCTGATCTCTTTATTTTTCTCCTTGATAACCCCTTAATCCCTTCCTTAATTTTCTCTCTTGAACACTTCCCTTAGAGTCCTCTTTCACGCCACTACCATCCTTCTAGAAGGCCAAAATTAAACTTTTAAAAACACTCAGCTAGGATTCGAACCTTGGACCTCATTGCTAGCTATTAACGCCACCTCCCTACACCCTAAGTGGCGTCACTTAGCCACTCTACCACTAGGCTTTTTCATGCTATTTTCCCCTAACTTTAGTTAAAAGCCCCACTACTTGCCAACCCTGATTCTTTTAATAATCAAATTATAATTTCTTCTACCCCTTAATTAAAACTCAACCCTTAACTATGACCTACTAAAATTATCTCTTGGATAAGAATATTAAACACAATTTTTATTAAAACCGAAAATAAAAAAAGTTCAGGATTTTAGGATTTTTCAGTTTTAGGATTTTTGAGGCGTTACAGTTCCCCTGCTCAAGGCCCATTCCTTCTAGGCCCAAAATTTCTAGTCTGGTATAACCAACTTGTACGTACAAGGACAATAATTCTGAGCAAAGGACACTTGTACTATTAGAGGAGGACATAAAAGGTGGACGTGAGAAGAAAAGGAGAGCTTCTTTTTCCATATTATCATCTTGATCATCCTACCTTGAAGCTTGCAGCCATAGCAGATTAAGCCTCTCACGGGTGAGCCAACATGAAAAATAGATGTAGACTAGCTTTTGACAAGGAGACCTAAGTGCGAGACAAGAAGGAATAGAGAGATTTAGTCGAGTTGCCTAAGAATAGAGTTCTCCACTTAATTTTAGTTCTCCACTTAATTTTTTCTTTTTTCTTTCTAAATATTTCTTTCTAAATATTGGTGATTACTCTCTATTTTCTATTTGTATAAAAGTACACAAGAATTCTTGCTGAATTGTTATCTTATTCAATCTTGCTTTATTGTTTAATCTTGGGGTTTGAATTTTTTTTACCATGGAAGTGTTATTGTAGTCACTGACACTGGAAAGTGTAGTGACAGTTTGAGCCAACAAGCATTACAACGAAAGTTGAGTGAGGATTAGATGAATTTAGTCCACTTGTTCGTAATAGTGCCGCATTGCCATCATCAGAAGATAGGGCTAGTATGCATGTTTAAGTCTCAAATTAAATAGAAGAGTGACGTTGGGTAAGATATTCATTGAATTTTATTCCCTCGACAATCACCTATCTTTTTATACCTTGTGAGCATTTAGTATTCTACTGAATATTCATGTTGGAGATCCCAGTTTACCATTATCATATTTTTTTTTCAAGTTATTGCATCAACAACTATCCTTACAATTTATCTCGTTTCTATCAAGTTGTTGCACCAACATTAATAGAAAAAAGACTACCATCCTTGTGGGATTGAAATCCGATAGGCTCACATCTATCTACTATACTTGCATCGACAGTGTATGCTTGTACATTATTGTTGTGATGTTAAACAGTTCATCAGCGGCATTTAAGGTTGGTAGGAGATCACTTAATGCTAGTTGAAGTTGTGGTGGTTGAAGAACAAAAATTAAAGGAAGATGGTGGTGGCTCTTTTTCAATTTAAGAGAGAAAGAAGATGAAGAAAATGAAAAAATATGGTGAAAATGAGGATAGGGGACAGAAAAGGTGTGTGTAGCTTGGTCAACCATGACCAGGTTCATTGTATCACAAAATTTTGGCAAGAAATGAGGTTTTTGTAACACCTCTCACCCGTATCTGTTGTCAAAATAGGGTTACGGAGCATTACCGAATAAACATAACCTAAAATCATTCACTTTCAAAGCTTTCATTAAACATATCATTACCCATTTATAAACATGCATATCGTCTATTAATCGAGCCCTTGAGGCCTTACAATCACTTTAGAAATGATTCGGGACTAAATCGAGATCATTTGAATCATTTGAAACATTGATGAAAAAGATAGAAAATTTTAAATTGTAAGGGTCACACGTCCGTGTCTCAGGCCATGTAACAATCAAAATAGAGGCACACAGTCATGTCTCAACCCATGTCTGTACCCGTGAAGCTCTTTGAGTTGGGCCACACGGCCAAGCCACACACTCTTGTGCTAGGTCGTGTAACACTCGAAATGGCCTCACACTCTCATGTGCCAAGCCGTGTGCTAAGCCATTTAACTGCCTGACTTACAACCTTTAAAACCTATAGGGGACACACGACTGAGACACACGCCACTGTCTAAGGCCATGTGGACAAGAAATTTGCCAAAACCAAGCCATTCTTTTCACCCAATTCAAGCATGTACCTAAACACAATTTGCATATATGACCAAGACATTAAAACATGCATAAAATGACCAATTCACTATACCATTAATCCATACAACCAATATGCCAATAAGGCACCTCAATCACAAACCATCCAACATATCTAAACTTATGCATTACTACACTAAACACATACACTACCAATTCAATATCATCTTAAAGCATACCATAATTGAGATCACAAGCAACTTAACATAACGAACCATTTTAATGACCTAAAAACAATAAACTAATGTGCCTTCATAGAGACCACATTTAAATCCAACATGAACATCTAAAACATATAAACTTTGATCCATTTCTAGCATAACACTTCATTCATTCACAAGCCAAAACAAATCATAAGTGATAAATTCCATACCATTCTAATTATACTAATAAGATACCTATTTACAATATTAATAAAGTACCTGACATCTTAGTTTAGTACTTTTGTTCAAATGTACCATAACAACCTGTAATATCCTGATTTTGGGCTTAGTCGGAATAGTAGTTTCGTGACCACAAAATTTGAGATAGAAATAATTATTTTATGATTATTTTGATGATTATGATATGATTGCATGACTGTGTGAAAATTTCGTGATGAAATTCTATGCCTAAAGTGTTTAAATTGAAAGTAGGGACTAAATCGAATAAGTTGCAAAATTTGCATTCTAGAAGTTTTTAGTATGAAATTGCATTGAAATATTAATTAGGAGGTCTTAAATAGGAATTTGACCAATTTTAAGTTCATGGACAAAATTAGGACATGGAAGGAATTTTTGAAAGTTTAGTAGTAAGGGCATTTTGGTCATTTAGGGGTAAAATGAATTAAAATACAAAATTAAAAGCCAATTTTGCTCATCTTCTTCATGGAGGCCGAAATTAGCATGGGGGAAGCCATGGCTAGGTTTTTCAAGCTTTCCAAGCTCAATAGTAAGTGATTCCAAGCCCCGTTTTAATGTTCTTTACGTTTTTGGAATCCCGGTAGCTCGATTAAGCTTATTCTAGCAATAATTTAAGCTAGGGTTCATATTTGGAAAAATACCCATAGGTGAAATGTATTTATTTTGATGTTTTATGGTAGAATATGAAGCCTGAAATTGTGTTAAACAACTTTTGCTAAGTGATTTTATGTAAAAACGAGTAAAACGACATAATCGGTAAAAATACCTAATGTTCATAAGTACATGTTAGAGTGAGAATTTGATGTTGCTATAGAAGGGAAAAATGATTAGAATGTCATAAAACATAAGAAAATATGCTGAAGTTTAATTTACGAGCTTTGGGGAAAAAGTGTAAATATGCAAAAGTTTAGGGGCAAAATTGTAATTTTGCCAAAATATGATTTTGGGTCAATTTGAATAATGTGAGTCCTAATTAGACTATATTTTAAATGATAGAGCAAAGAAAACTGAAATTCGGGCTAAAATGGGGAAAATACCAAGTTGTGGACGAAATGGTAAAAGTAGCCATTTTCGCATACGAGGTAAGTTCATGTGTAAATAATATAGTATAATTGTTTTTTTTAAATTATTGATGTTAATTATATGATATGCTGATTTTTATCATGAAATATATGCTTTGTGGTTATTTTCAAATAAAATGCAAATTATTTGTATTATTTGTTAAATATAAAGTGTTACCGAGTATTGGTTTCGGTATTTTACGGAAGATGGCAAGGATATGTGTTTGAGGAAAATCCCGTTTGAACCTTAGGAATAGATTAGGATACAAGTGACATGTCACTAGGATGGTTGAGCATCCGAACTCGTTGAGTTGAGTCCGAGTTTACTTATGGATGCGAATGTCCGAACTCGTTGAGTTGAGTCCGAGTACGTGAGATGTAACTAGGCATCCGAGCTCGTTGAGTTGAGTCCGAGTTCACTTATGGATGCGAACGCCCGAGCTCGTTGAGTTGAGTCCGAGTTCACTTATGGATGCGAATGTTTGAACTCGTTGAGTTGAGTCCGAGTTCGTGAGATGTAACTAGGCATCTGAACTCGTTGAGTTGAGTCCGAGTTCACTTATGGATGCGAACGCCTGAGCTCGTTTAGTTGAGTCCGAGTTCACTTATGGTCGGGTTACATGGTGTGGCACTTATGTGCAAACTTTCCATGTATCCGAATTATATTCCGATGTGTTCAACGGGTAAAGTTCTACTCAAATGGAGGAATATTAGAGATGAAAGGGATATATTGGTAAGTGTTGTGAGATGGATACTTTGAACAGGTATGTACTTAACCCTCGGGTTGAAAACTCGATATATCAACAATGTGGTAAGATGATAAATGAAAATATGACATGAATGTCTTGATGTTGATTATGCAAATGATATTTTATGTTTGCTTATATGGTTATGTTACTTGCTATTTGCATGTGAACTTACTAAGCATTTATGCTTACTCCCTCCTTTTCATTCCTTGTAGTTTTGACAAGTCAGCTCCGAAATCGGGAACGGTCAGAGGCTCGCTCACACTATCCGTATACCATCTTGGCATAATGGCTTGTATATTTTGAGTATGGCATGTATAGCACTATAATCATTTTGTATATATGGTCTTATGCTATGGTTATTGAGTAGTATGAAAATTCTTGGTAATGATTAGCCATTGGAATGGCTAATCATGATCATATTTGGTGTTATGTATGTCAAATTGCTAGCTAATCCATGGAAACCATGAAATAGGTAAAATTTACCATAAAATAGATTCAGATACAAAGAGTGACGTGAATTTGAAAAATCACTAAAAATAGTAGAAATGGAATTAAATAATGAATAAGTGATGGAATCGAAGCTTAATGAGTCTATTTTCATATGGAATGAACAAAACAGGCATATAAATTATATTTTATGAGATATTTAAACTTTTGTGAAACAGGGCCAGGGTGATTTCTGGATCCTCTATTCTGAATTTAAAAATTCATAATAAATTTTACAAAAATAATTAGAAGTTTTTATTTATATGTACAGATTCCTTATTGAGTCTAGTTTTAATAGAAACAAGAGATATCTGATTCGTAATACACAGAGGTCAGAGTAGTTGAACCCTAAAACAGGGGAGACTTTAACTAATAAACTGTACTATTTGGCTCATCCAAAAATTCTAGAAAAAAATTAGTAGATAGAAATATGAGTCTAGTTTCATAGAAAATTTACGGATCTTAATTTCGAGTTTCGTAACTCGAGGTAGAATTTATTAGCGACTGTGACACAGATTTTCAGATTGTCTGAAAATTTTAAAATTAAATTGTTTGAGCTGTTTAAGTAATGAATTAAGTCTGTTAACACCTCGTATTTGACTCCAGCGACGGTCTCGGGTACGGGGCGTTGCACAACCTATATAGCCACATATACATGCCACAACCCTAAGGAGAATAAGAACTACCAACATTAATGAATAGTGATAGTTGAAGATTAGATTCGTCCAAAAGTCAACAATAATGATCTACAAAACAATACACAAAAAAACATATAAGTTTCAAGAGCTTAGTAAGAACATAGCATAACTTTTAACTTAACAAAAATTTAATACAACTCATATTTTACTCGATTTGAAGTTACTAGAGTGTAAACAGGGGCACGTATGTTCTAGTGTCACGGACTTAGAGTTTTCACAAGCAATCCGTGCGGCCTTAGGCAGTGTCTTCACTAAAAAATTCCTAAGTTAGCCTAACTCGCAACAATTGAGGATTCAACAGAACTCCTATAAGGCACCCACGAAAAATAGCAGAAGAACGAAGTAAGAACAAACTTGAAAGATGAACAAAAGCCACAGAAAAACAAGAACACTTGAGAGAAAAGTTTGAGTGAATACTCTAAGAGTTCTATTAATAACTGAATGAATTACAATGAGGGGGAGAGGACTCTATTTATAGCCGAGCCTTCCTAATATCAACGGTACAGATCAAAATACATCAATGGCTAAGATTTAAAGCTATCTAGATATCAAATCTCTAAGATTATAGAATCGTATCTTCTAAATATTACATTAATGTCTAGGATCACATATCTTTGAAGATCCCTTTCCATATTTACCACACATATCTTTGAAGATCACTTTCCATACTTATCAAGCTCCGGAGATGGGCTTTCAATATCTCTAAGCAATGGACCAGTCTGAACGCCCTCGTTGTGTCTCCCTCATGGAACTGGTTTATCTTTTCTTGGAACTGCCACAATGCCTTGGCAGGTTCCCAACTTGCTTCACTATCGGGAAGTCCCTTCCATCGAAACAAGTATTCATGCCGCGGCCGATGGTACTTTTTCCTAATCACACGATCTGCCTCAATGTTCTCAACTTCATGGTCGTAAGAGACCTTTACCCCCATTGGTGCTCTTTTAGACTTGCCTCGATTCAGATCCTCTTGATCCCTATAGAATAGCTTAAGCATGCTTACATGAAACACTAGGTGGACTTTGAGCTTTGCTGGCAAATCAAGCTTGTAAGCTACCTTGCATACTCTCTTCACAACTTTAAACGACCCTTCGTACCTTCACACAACCCCCTTGTGCAAACCCGTATATCACAATATCAAGTGCAGTTTGGCAAGGACTGAGTCATCCACCTGAAATTGCACATCTATTTGATTCTGGTCAGCCCACTTCTTGTTGTGCTTGCTTGCCATGTGTAAACAAGCTCTAGCCAAGTCATTCTTATCTTGCCAATCCTTTGCAAATCGATAAGCTGCAGGATTTGGTCCTGTGTAATGGGTCACAATAGCGTTGGGTGTGAGTGGCTGTTGGCCTGTCACTATCTCAAACGAGCTTTGGTTCGTGGCCCCACTTCGCTGCAAGTTGTACAAAAATTGGGCCACATCCGACTACTTTGGCCAATCCCTTTGTGTGGCACTCACATAGTGCCAAAGATATGTCTCCAACAATGCATTCACTAGTTCGGTTTGCCCATCTGTTTATGGATGCATGCTTGTGGAAAAGTTCAAGTCTGAGCCCATTGACTTGAACAACTCTGTCTAGAACTGACCCGTAAATTGCCCATCTTGATCACTGATAATAGACAGTGACACTCCCCAATATTTCACCACGTGTCTAAGAAATAAATAGTCTGCCTCCTCAACAGGGCACTCATTGGTGGCTGGAATAAATGTCGCATGCTTTGAAAACCTGTCCACCACAACAAGAATACTTGCAAACCCAGCGGACTTAGGCAAACCAACAATAAAATCCATGGATACACTCTCCCATGGTGTTTCTGGAATGGGCAATGGTTGTAGCAAACTGGCCAGACTCTTTAACTCAACTCTTGTTGGCATACTAGACAAGTCTTCACATAGGTCTCCACATCTTCACCCATGTGAGGCCAATAGTAATGGTCCTCCAAAAGGGCTAAGGCATGGTGCATTCCTAGATGGCCCGCCCATTTGAGTCATGACATTCTTTCATGACTTCCTTACACAATTTCCCATAGTGATGCACATAGAGCCGGTGCCCATCGGTGTATAGCAATTCCGTATCAAGCCAAAATGTCCTCGTTTTCCACTCCTTGGCAAGCTCAATCACGCTTTTGGCTCTGGGGTCATGAGACAATCCCTCTTGAATGCACTCCAATAAGGACCCATCGGGTTGGTTGATTGTCACAAATTCCATCTTTCAGCTAAGTACATTGGCCACAATGTTGGCACTCCCTGGCTTGTATTCCATTGTGAAATTGAACTCCTCTAGAAAAACCTGCCAACGAGCCTGTTTGGGAGACAACTTTTTTTGGGTTAGAAAATAACTGTTGGCAATGTTATTGGTAAGGATCACGAACCTGAAACCCAGTAAATAATGACTCCATGTGAGCAAGCAATGCACCATAGCGGTCATCTACTTTTCTTGGACCATATATCTCAGCTCCATCTCATTAAGCTTTTGACTCTCAAAAGAAATTGGATGCCCATCTTGCATCAATACTGTAACACCCTGAATTTGGGCTTAGAAGTTTTGGGCCTTAAGCATGGGAGCGGTTGAAGGTAGCTTATAATATTTTGTTGTGCATGTAAATTTCGTTAATGAAGGCTTGTTTTAGTGGTTAAGTGTGCTGAGAAGTGTTGGAGAAGTCTTGGGTTCAAACCTGGACTCTAGCAAAAATTTTTGATTTAAGGTGAATCAAACCCTTGGTATAGTAAGTAGGCCTTAAGAATATTGTTGGAGAAATTGTGCCACAAAAAGCCTTATGGTCTAGTGGCAAAGTAGCACCACATAAGAGGCAGGAAGGTGGCGTCATAGAGTTGGCAAGGAGGTCTAGGGTTCGAAACTCATGGCAAACAAAGAGCATTTATTTTGCTAACAGGGGGCGGTAAGAGTTGGTGTTGAATTTAAACTCTGATGATGGAGGGATCCCACATCGGAAAGCTAGCATAGGAGTGGATGCGAAGCTAGCTTTAAATAGAGAGAACCATGAGGAGAGTAAAGGTACCTTTCTTGGCTGATCTCTTTCGCTTTATGGCGTGCTCATTTGGGTTGGGCGTCAGCTAAGAGTGCTCGGAGCGCGGATTAACTCCAGTCTCCTATCAGGTGTGTATTTCTCACTACTCTAGCTGTAGGATGGCTACTTCGGGTCGTGATAGGCCGAAAGAGGCCATGTGGGTCGAATGGGCCTACGGGCCCAATTGGATAAGTTGTTTGACTGTGTAGTAAATATTGGACTAGGCTAGGTGAATCTCATATCTGTGGCTAGATTTGGGCTAAAACGGCCACACGAGCATGTGGGCCTATTTGGGCCGAGAAAGGGCTTTAGGCCCATTCGTATTGTTATCCCTGTTTAGAATACTTTAGTTTACCAAATTACTGAAATACCCTCGACTTGTAAAATTACCAAAGTACCCCCGATTTATAGAATTATCATTTTACCCTCGATTTACAAAATTACCAAAATACCCCTAGTTTGCAAAATTACCAAAATACCCCTGGTTTGTAAGATTACCAAAACACCCCTGGTTTGTAAAATTACTAAAATACCCCTGTAGGGTAAAAATACCGAATTACCCTTGTAGGGTAGAAATACCGAAATACCCCTGTAGGGTAGAATTACCGAGAAACCCTTGTGGGGTAAAATTACCATTTTGCCCCTAGGGTGTTAAATGACTATTTTGCCCTTGTGGGCAAGTGATTGACTTAGACTGTGTGGTTGACGGATTTGATTGTGAATATATGGATGACTTGACTGTGATTGTTTGATTCAAATATGGGCATGGTATTCTGATTCTGTATGTTGTACGCCATGACATGTATATCTGTTGCATGAGATATTGATATACATGATATGTACATGATATGCACATGATATGTTATGATATACTCATTATATGCATGGGTTGGGTTTTATATAGATGGAGGAAGTATGAAAAGGGCTTTGCCCAGTTTACCAAAAAGGGCTTTGCCCCAATTATTAAAAGAGGCTAGGCCTCCAGTTATATGATAATGCAGCTATGCTGCCAGTGGAGAGTTTGGTTGGGTGGGTTGAATTATTCCCCACATGGAGAGCTTGGCTGGTACGGGTGGAGAGTAGCGGATGGTGGGTTGAGTAGTCTCGCCAAATGGGCTTGCATACATTCATTGGTAATTCATGTGAAATTGAAATGGGCCTATGGGCCATACCGTTAAACGAAAGGCTTGCCCCGGATATGTCGAGATGCATTAGGGGCTTAGGCCCGTATCTTTGATATTAGTTGGGCTCACGAGGGGGCTCGTTGCACACGAGTTTTAAGTAAACTCACCCCGTTTATTAACCTTTCAGTTAATTTCCAGCCTTAAACGGATCAAGCTGTGAGGGGCTCGGAGGAAGCCGCACACACTGTTTATGTTACAGTTTTGATTATTACATTTAACTGTTTTTATGTGGGTTGTAGTAAAGCTGTTGTAATTTTCTGGATTTCTAATTTGGAATTTTATTAATTGTTCTTATAATTGCTAGTATTAGAACACGGTTTTCCAAAGCAACTACTATTTTCAAAATATCACATATCTGTAATTATTTTAAATAAGCTTCCGCAACTGCCAAGTTACAAAGTTGTTAAGAATTAACTTCAGCTAACGTTTTTTAACAAGGTTTAAAAAGGGTATAAGTTTTTTTAATGGAAACATGGTTTCGAAAAACACTTCAATGTGACACGCCAGATTCGAGCCAAACTTCCAGGCTGGGTTTGGGGTGTTACAAATACTCCCTTAATGGCATAATCTGATTCATTCGTGCATACCTCATAGGGGTTTGACTAATCTGACAATGCAAGTACGGGCTCCCTTGTCATCACCTCCTTTAATTCATTGAAGGCCCTCTCACAGTGTGGGTCCCAATCCCATACTTTACCCTTTTTCAACATGTCCGTCAAGGGTGTGATAATTTTAGAATAGCCCTCAATAAAGCGTTGATAGTAGCTCGCCAACCCAAGGAAAGATCTCAACTATGTCACTCTGGTTGGAGATTCCCACTCAACAATGGCTCGAATCTTGCTTTCATCCATCTGGATCTTGCCACCTCCCACAATGTGGCCTAAAAATGGCACCTCTCATTGAGAAAATGAGCATTTCTCCTTTTTGACAAATAGCTCACTTGCCCTCAAAGTTTGGAACACTTCCCTCAAATGTTCCACATGCTCGTCGAGCGACTTACTGTACACCACAATATCATCAAGGTAAACAACCTTAAAATGATTAAGGAAAGGTTGAAGTACCTTATTCATCAGGGTACAGAATGTAGCTAGGGCATTTGTGAGTCCGAAGGGTATCAGCAAGAACTCATACGAATCGTACCGCGTCACACAACTATTTTTGGCTCGTTCCCCTCGGCTATCCAAACTTGATGGTACCCCGATCTTAAGTTCAACTTGCTAAACCATCTCGCACTACCAAGCTGATCAAACAGGTCTGCAATAAGGGGAATAGGGTACCTATTTTTCACCATAATCTTGTTTAAGGCCTGATAATCAATGCACATCCTTAACGATCCATCATGTTTCTTTACCTGCGTACCATACGGAGATTTAGATGGTCTAATGAATCCCGTATCTAAAAGCTCCTTCAACTGTTTCCATTGTTCTTCCAATTCCAGTAGGGACATACGATATGGGGCCCTAGTTGGCAGCACCATGTTGGACACCAATTTGATTCTATGATCCACCTTTCTCTTAGGTGGCAAACTCTTTGGCAACTTCGTGGGCATCACATCCTGAAAAGATTGTAATATTTGGCCCACTTCCTTAGGGATGTCACGAACGGACTTAACGGTTTCCTCTATCTTCAAGGTGGCTAAGTAGTAGACTTCATCTCTATGTACTCCCTTAGCAAATTGGATTGCGGATAATGTTTTTCCTTCCACGCTCCCCTTTCTTGTCAATCTTACCATGCATTGATGGTTCGAATTCGAAATCACCATGTAATTATCAGAAGGAATAATAAACGCATTAACCCAATCTTAACCCAACCACAAAATCATAGTCATCAAGTGGTATTACCTTAATGGAGGCCTTACTGATCTAATTGCCAAGTTAGAGATCTACTCCTTTTGTAACCCCCTTGATTGGGACACATTCTGAGTTCACCGTTTTGATCTGACCCGGCTCATTTTCAATCCTGAGGCCAAGTTTATGAGCCACCCCTTCAGACATGAACAAATCAGACGCCCATGTATCAATGAGTGCATTCAACTTTCTACCAGCCACTATGATGTCCGCAAACATTAGCCCATGACCCATCTTGTCTTCGACACCCCTTAGTATCAAACCAAGATTGTTATCCTCCATATCTGACTCCACTTTTGTTTCCATAGCGAAGACCACAGCCTTCTTTGGGTAGTCCTTAATTAGATGTTGGCCATCATAATAAAAGCAACTTATAGGCCCACCCTTCCTTTTGTCCTAAGGCTTCCTACTGTTGCCATTCCTGGTGGGCCTTTCTTTGTTTCCCCCAATATTTCCCTTCGGATTGAATTTGGGCTTAGAAGACTTGAGCCTGTCTTTCTTCCTACCAAATTAAGCAAACAATTCCACTACAAACATGGCCTTGGTAAGCTCTTGGACTCCTCAACGTTGCAACTCTTGCTTCGCCCATGGTTTCATCCCATCCACGAAGGAAAAGAATGCTTCTTTCTCACCCATATCTGAGATTTGAAACATGAGTTCGCTAAACTCCTGCAAATATTCCCTCACAGTGCCTTGTTGCAAAAGCCAACGCAACTTTGCTTGAGCTTCATCCCCGGCATACTCTGGATAAAACTGTGCCTTAAACTCACATTGGAACTCATTCCAAGTTCCATTTTCAGTCCCA
This sequence comes from Gossypium anomalum, assembly GCA_025698475.1. Lineage (NCBI taxonomy): Eukaryota > Viridiplantae > Streptophyta > Magnoliopsida > Malvales > Malvaceae > Gossypium > Gossypium anomalum. The sequence continues at coordinate 55,581,962 of CM046959.1, forward strand.
CGAAGTCTCACATCGGTGGACCTATGACACCACCACAACAAAGCAACATCAGTAAGATACATAGCAGTAGTAATTACCTTAGTGGCATCTTCCGTGATACCTTTGGCACGAAAGTATTGCTTGACTCCCCACAGGAAGTTATCCACATCTCTTGCGGACCTTGTTCTTTTGAACTCCTTTGGCTTGGGAACATCAACACTGGGCTTGGGTGTGATAGCAGCTAACCCACCATTGCCCAAAGCAGCCTTGTAGATTGTAAGTTCACCCTTGAGCTCTGCAATCTCCTCTTTCAAGGCCGTCATCATAGCCTCAATGTCATCATCCCTACCAGTTAGCTTTTCAATAGAGTCTGACACATAATCTTTAAGTTGCTCCTTTACGGACAGCAACCCATCATTGACCATATCATCGATATCACCAATCCTCTCCATGACATCCCCTACGAATTCCTCAAGAGTGACAACTCGATCTTCCAAAGCCGACAGTATGTTCCTCAAACAACTAGCTTTCCTAGCCCTCCCTTCGGTCTCCATTCCCTTAACATTCTCAGCAACTTCATTTGACATCTTTCAATAGTGCCTTTAAACGCTTGCTCGGATACCAACTGTCACAGACTTAAGAGTTTTCACAAGCAATTCGTACGGCCTTAGGTAGTTTCTTCGCTCAAAAACTCCTGAGTCAGCCTAACTCGCAACAATTAAGGATTCAATAGAACTCCTCTAAGGTACCCACGAAGAACAGCAGAAGAACGAAGTATGAACAAACTTGAAAGATGAACAAAATCCACAGTAAAGCAAGAACACTTGAGAGAAAAGTTTGAGTGAATGCTCTCAGAATTCTATTAATAACTGAATGAATTACAATGAGGGGGAGAGGCCTCTATTTATAACTGAGCCTTCTCAATATCAACGGTACAGATCAAAATACATCAATGGCTAAGACTTAAAGCTATCTAGATATTAAATCTCTAAGATTACAAAATTATATCTTCTAAAGATTACATTAGTGTCTAGGATCACATATCTTGGATGATCCCCTTCCATATTTGCGAAGCATATCTTTGAAGATCACTTTCTAAATTTATCAAGCTCTGGAGATGGGCTTTCAATCTCTCCAAGCAATGGACAAGTCTGATTGGGCGGAATGACCTCCCTCGAATGAGATGGATCATACAAGTTCGTCATGGTTGCAGGTTCCCACACGCAACCCATGACACTAGTCAGAGGTACCAAAGTATAAACAGAGGCACATATGTGCAATTCAGGGGTACCAAAGTACAAAAAGGGCATGTATGTGCAATTTAGGGGTATCAAAGTACAAAGGGCACGCATGTGCAATTCAAGGATATCGAAGTATAAACAGAGGCACGTATGTGCAATTTAGGAGTATAAATAATTATACGTGTTTAATTTCATAACTGTAATGTAAAGTATACAAATAGAAATTCAATTGCATATTGAAATACTATGAACTTACATTGACAACTAGAGCGTTGAAATGCTAGAGCTAATCTGTGATTTTCTTCTTTCTTCAATTTAATTCTGGTTAAGATTTATCTTAATCTAAATAAATAATTATATTCAATTAAGTATTTCAATCAATCTCGAACATTTAATTCAATCCATAATCCATATTTATGCATAGTTACAGTTTTGCCCCTAACATTTTAACTTTTTACAATTTAGTCCTCAAGCTTGTCAAATAAGATTTAAATAATTTCATTCACATTTCACACTAGAAAAACTCACTAAGGTCTCACAATCCATATAAATTAGTATTTTCACAAATTTACCATGGTATATTATTACTTTTACAAATAAGTCCCTAAATGACTTTTTCATCAAAAATCCCGTTACAAAACTTGTTTATTTAACAATAAGGACTCATAATATTTCATTAAACTACAAGAAACATGCAACATGTTAATGGTAAAACTTTAACAGTTTTGTAAATTAGTCCCCGGGCTAGTTAGATTAAGCTACAACAAGCCCACAAACATAGAAATCATTAAAAAGTGACAAATTTCACTTACATCCAACCATTAGAAGTTGCCGAACCAAGAACCCTAGCTATGGCCTTTCTCTCCTCTAATTTTTGGTGGAAAATTCACTAAGAAGATGATACTTTGTCTTTTACATATTTTACTTTATTTATTTATCAAATTACTTAATTAACCTTTACTTAAACTAATTAAAACATCTATCTCATGCCCATCTTTGTCCACTACTAATAATAATGGTCTAATTACCATTTAAATCCACTCATATTTAAAAATTCATATCAATTTGACACCTTTAACATATAGAACCCTACTTTGGCACCTTTTACGATTTAGTCCTTTTCAGTTAATTAAGCATGCAAACATCCAAATTTCTTAACAAAATTTTTATACGACCTTATTAACATATCGTAGACATTAAAATAATAATAATATAATAATTTACTCACTGGATTTGTGGTCCCTAAAATACTATTTTCATTTCACTAAAAATGGGCTGCTACATTTTGGCAAGGGAGTGAGACAAGTGAAAAAGGGAATGTATCTCATAACTTATAGCAAGTTTGACTTGCTAAAGGAGGAAGTTAATCACACCATTTGGGGCAATTATAGGGGTGGACGGTAAGGCTTAAATGCACATGTGAAATATGTGCAAAATTTTAAATGAAAAAAATATGAGAACAAGGGGATTCAAACTAGGGAACTCTAGGATAGCTAAGGAGCTTCTCACCACTAAGTCACAACCCTTTCTTCTTTTCATTCTTGTGTATAAATTAATAAATTATGGGATGTGGTGTAACATCTCAAAATAGGGCCTAGTCGAAATAGTAGTTTCGGGACCACAAATAAAACATTAAAATATTTATTTTATGATTATTATGAGGTCTAGAATATGAGAATATGCATGTATTAAAGTTTCATGAAGAAATTCTATGAGTAAGGTGTCCAATTGGATAATAAGGACCAAATTGAATAAATTTCAAAACTTGGATTCTAGAAGCAATTTGTATGAAATTGCTTTAGATTATTAATTAGAAGGTCTTAAAGAAAAATTTGTCTAATTTCTAAGTTTTTGGACAAAAATGGGCATGTATCGATAAAATTAGAAAGAAATGGCTTAAGGGTAGTTTGGTCATTTGGCTAATTAATGAAATAAAATGGGAAAATGAAGGCAAAAATCATCAATTCTTCTTCCTCATCCAGCCAAATTTCTCAAGCCCTCCATAGCTAGGGTTTTCAACATTTTCAAGCTCAATAGTAAGTGCTCCCAAGTAGAGGTGTGCATGGACAGGGCCGGGCTGGGCCCAACTAAAAATGTAGGCCTGTTTGTTAGGCCCAGGCCCGGCCCAAAAAATGGGCCTAAAATTTTGTCCAAGCCCGGCCCGAATAAAAATGTTAAAACTCGAGCCCGACCCAGTCCGCCATATTAATTTTTATATTATTTTTATATAATTTTAAAATATATATAAACCATCAAAAATACTAAAGGCATCAAAAAAATATTTCTCAACAAATTGAAAATAAATTTTAAAAAATATGTATACTTAAATAACACTAAAATAGATGCAACTTAACAAGCAAATGCCTCTAAAATAATAACAAAATTAGTAAATGTCTTTAAAATAATAAAAAAATTAACAATAAAATAAGTTTTATACAATATCCAAACAATAACAACAAAATAGTAGCAACATAATAGTAAAATAGTAGTAAAATAGGGAGAAAATAATAAGAAAATAATATTAAAAAATATATTTTTTTGTCATTTAGTAAATTCGGGCCGGGCTGGTCCGGGCCCGGGCCAAAAATGTCTTCCCAAAGGCCTGGCCCCTTTTTTAAACGGGCCTTTTTTTTTTGCCCAAGCCCATTTTTTGGGTCTATATTTTTATCCAAACCCTCCCACATTTCGGGCGGGCTTGGCCCATGCACACCTTTACTCCCAAGCCCCATTTTTAATGTTCTTCGTATTTTTGAAATCCCGGTAGCTTACTCTCTCCATTTCTACCCATATTTTGAGTTAGGGTTCATGTTTTCAAAGTGACCCGTGTGTGACATGTTTATTCTTTGATGTTTTATGGGGGAATGTGAAAGTTGGATTGTGTTAAACATCTTTTCCTAGGTGATTTTCATGAAAAACCCCTAAAGGGACCTTTTTGCAAAAGGTGTAAATTATGTGGTAGAAATGTGAAATAATGGAAAAATGTGGGCTTCCATAAGAGGAAAGAACATTTGGCTAGGCTTGGTAAGGTAGAAATTGCATGCATTTCATTATACGAGTCTAGGGACTAAATCATAAAAATGTGAAAGGTTAGGGGCAAAATGGTAATTTTGTCCAAGGGCAAAATTTAGACTCGAAAGGAATAATGTGAGGTATTAATGATTCATTTTTATTGTTGTAGACCCGAGGAACAAATTTTGGAGGTCGATCGAGGAAAATGAAAGGTTTCGGAATAACCGAAACACGATACCAAAACGAGTACCAGGTAAGTTTGGATAACTTAAAGTAAACTCATAATATGCCTAATTGCACGGTTTATGAATGTATGATAATTGCATTTGATGATGGCATGAAAGTCCATGAAATGTATCCTTAATAATGACATGTTGATAAATGTCTCGGTTGAGGTTAAAAAGGGAAAATTCTATGGATAAACCACGATTTATATGTGACTTGAGATCCTACATGTGTTGCAAAAAGGATTTAACCCGGAGGGTAATCCGTTGATCACAAATATAGGAAGGATCTAGCCCGAACGGGTGTTCCTTGAGTGATAGAGCCTCCCAAAGAATATGTTTGCATTAAGGATTTAACCCGGACGGGTAATCCAATTAGGGTCTGAATTTAGCCTGGACTGGTAATTCAGATTCGAGCTCATTAAGGGTGTTTGTCACTATAAGGGATTTAGCCTAGACTTGTAATCCTGACATCACCCTATGAGTATACATTACAGGGGATTTAGCCTAGACTGGTAATCCCGCCGTAAGATGTGAGGTTCAGGGGAGTGCATACATGAGATGATCGCCCTTATGATTTGATGGTAAATGGATAATCCATCAAGATTTCCAAGAAACTCAACAAGATTAACATGAGATATAAAAATGAAAATGTTAAATGATGAGCTCACCTAAGGCAAATTACATGGTGTATTGTTATGAGACTAGCTTGTTGATTGAGTGCATGTGCTAGGGAAACCATTTCATGCTTGTTGGTTTTATTGCCTAATGTGGTTGTATGCTAATTAATCGATAAGTTTACATTCCATTTATTCGGGCTTACTAAGCATGTAAGTGCTTACCCCTCCCTTTTTCCTGTCTTACAGAGCTCGAGGACTCGTAGGGATTGGAAGATGATTGGAGATTCAACGCACTATCATCTTGTCCAGCTTTGGTATATAGATACTTTTATTTTGTTCAATGGCATGTATAGGGCTTTTGTTTATTTTGTTATATGTGTCATTTGATTTGCCAATATGAAGGCTTGTAAAGGTATACATATTCACTTGTATATGGCCATTGGAATTGGCTGATTTTGATGTAGGTTATGACCTACAAATTTATGCATGCTTATGTTCAATTGTTCTAGTGAGGATGAAATATGGTATATCATATTTAAACACATGTAATGTGACTAAATCACATGGGATGGCTAGGCCACAATTGGCAATGAGTTATAATAATGAGCCAATCTTAAAAGTGTTATAAGGCATGAAATCCTTAATACAAAGGGATCAACCTAGCATGTGTAAAACCGATGAGATGATGTTTACATGCAATGAGGTTTATCAAGGCCATGTTAATTATCATTGGAGTCTATAAGTGAGAATGGATGTTAGAGGGTGACCAAAGGCTTGGAAAATAGCCTAATAAGGTCAACACGGGTAGACACACGGGCGTGTGTCTAGGTCGTGTGTGACACACGGATCGCCCCATGGGCGTGTGGTATGGCCTTGTATCCCTTGCATCTAGATAATTTAAGTTAAAATGCATGGTAGTAAACACATGGGCAGAGAAAGGCCGTGTGTCTCAACCATGTGGAGGGCACGACCTAGCACATGCGCGTGTGTCTTGGCTGTGTGCCCCTAGATGCACGCTGACGCCATAAACAAAATGGTCGAGTTTTTGGACACGGGTGACCACACGGGCACGTCTAGGCCATGTTGAGGACACGGGCTAGAGACACGAGCATGTGCTTGGCCGTGTGAAAACCCCTGTAGGTTCGAAATAGAAAATAAATTCAATTAATTCCATACGGATGTGGGACACGAGCGTGTCCCAAAGCACACGGGCGTGTGCAATGTCTCCACACGAGCGTGTGAGGCATTAACCTAGAAATTTTCTTAGGTCCTCGTTTTAGTCTCGGACTGTTCTCAATGTTTGTTTAGGGCCTCGTAGGCCCATAATAGGCTCACTAAGATATTGTTTGAATGGTTTTGACTTGGAATGAAATTTTATAACCCGTATTTTTTAGAAATGTTCGAGTAGATGTCTGGTGACGCCTCGTACCTGGTCCCGGTCTTGGGTACGGGTAAGGGGTGTTACATATGGCATCAGTAATCTCTCTACCAAAGTTAATCCATGCTTTGTATGCTCAAGAGTAAAGAATAGCATCAGGACAGGAGGAGTGTGCTGAGGGAGCCTTTCAAGTAAGAGACAAAAAAGGCTTAAGGTCCACAAATTACAAAGGAAAGAAGGGCTTGATAGGGAAGAGATAAAATCCAAAGAGATATGGTGGGAAGAAGAAATATCCACCGTAGACTTATTATAAGAAAACACGTCATTTGGAGAGGTTTTGCTTGTTCGGGCTTGATGTTCAATGTAGTACTTGCAAGTAGCTTGGCCATATGAAGAGGGTGTGCAAGAATAATGGGCAGCCATAATAGTGAAATGCTCAGGCACAAACAGCTTATAGGGACCGAGCTCAGAAGGAGTTGATGTTCACTACCTTCTACCTAGTACAAATAGCAGCTTTGGAAAGCACTAATAGAAGCTTCAAGTCCAAGATTAAAGTTGGAAGTGGCCAGTATATCATAGTAGAGGGGAAAGGAGATGTTTTGATCGACACTCCATCAGGTATGAAACTATTGTTAGATATTCTTTTTCTACCTAAAATTGATCTAAATCTGCTGACTGTTGTTTAGTTTCTTGTAAAAGGCCATTCTATTGTGTTCAAGAATAAATAATGTTTTATTTTTTATACAAGTGGATGTGAACTTCTTTTGGTTGTTATGTCTCAAAGAAATTTTATGTTGGACTAGAAATTAGTGACCTCTAAAGCCTATACGACATTAGTAGATGAATCTGAGTTGTGGCATAGGAGAATGGGTCATGTTAATTACCGATCATTATCTCAGTTGTCCAAGAATGATTTGGTTGAGAAGTTGTAAAAAATGGTTGAGCATGTGGATGTTTGTGAAGTATGTTAGTTTGGAAAGCAAAGTAGGTTGTCGTTTTCTATGAACAAGGCCTGGACAGCCACGAAAAAACTTTACTTAGTTCACATTAATGTGTATAGACCTATGAGAAATCAATCATTATGTGGCAGAAGGTATCTTATTTTTTTTATTAATGATTGCACAAGGTTTTATTGGGTTTTATTTCTTGAAAATAAAGTCTGAGGTTGTACATTTATTTTGGAAGTTCAAGTCTGTAGTTGAAACTCAAACCAGTTGGAAGCTCAAGATCATCAAACCTAACAATAGGACTAAATACACCTCAGGGCTGTTTGATAAGTGACCGCTTGTAGACGTACTAACATCTAGAGTGTGAATACTGTAGTAAAAGATATATCAATGACGCGGTATTTGCAAGTATACGGGTCCAGCTGTAATATAGTTATAACAGAGTATGTGAGTACTCCGAGGATCGTACCCATAGGAAGCTAGTGCTAGTTCAATTTTAACATGGACACTTAAAGATATAGGTAGTACTCTAAGTCAATTATAGTACAAAAACATAATAAAATAAGTGTTTGAGAAATAAAAAAATTATAATAGGGAAAGAAATATTAAATCAAGAGATAGAAAAATAGAATAAATCAAATATGATTATGGGTGATTAGCTTGCTTCAGTAATCCCCGTCAGCTGTCACTTTGGGTTCCTCGTCAATCAATTAGTCACTATCCTAGCAAGATCTTACGATCTTCCACTCAAATAATAAGTCGACAAGGAATACTTATCTTCTGACCTCACAGTCCAAATCGGCTTGGGATGAAGGTGTACACGGATAGGCCATACCAGTTTTGGGTTAATTCCCACCTTAATAACCTTCGAGGTTTGTTAGGCATAGGGTTTTAGGTTCTTCCTTTCCCAAACAATTGATATGTTGAGCAACCGTACAAAATAGAAAATGGATCATACCTCCACTCACTAATCCCCTATAGAAGGATTATTTCCTCATGGTTTTCATAAACAATATAGAAACAATATAAAGATAGAACATGAAGAATAAATTGAAGTATGGAGTTTAGGAATATGTTTAATTTTTATTAAGAATGAAGTTAATCCACAAGTTTGATTGTGTCTACAAATCATCTCTCGAGAAAACCAAAGAACAGGAATATAAATCTAAAACCTAAGAAGAAAAAAATCTAAACGAAAATTAAAAGCAGAATTCTAGACTAAGTAATTGATGTCTGTAATGTGTGACAAATGAGCCTATTTATAGATTTCAAGTGGTCGTTATCCTTAACCTTAGGTTAGCTAATGTTCTAAATTCTTAAGTTTGATTGTGTAGACAAAAATGCACCCTGGCTCGTGTTAGTTTTCATTAAGAATTGATGTCACGACACACCAGGACCTATGTTGTGACAAAGGAGTTAGTATATTCCTTTTAGGTTATCTTCACGGGTATCTCACGACACCTTGAGGCTATGTCACAAAATCGAAGGAAGTCTTGTGATTTATCTATTTTTCTCCCTATGTTGTGACATTGATCATTCCGTGTTGCGACATAATGACCAGTATCAATATATTACGCCTCCTAATGGTCTCCTGCAGGCTTACCAAGTTCATTAGCTCACCCTTAGCCCTCATTCGGCCTCTAAGATCAATAAAAGACTCAATTTGCACATTTTATTAAATTTAGGAAATCTTAAAAAACGTAACTAAAACTTAATGAAAATACTTGCTTTCAAGCTCTTAAAATGCGAAAATAAGTTTAATCTGCTACACTGAAATACAGCATGTTTGTCCACATAGGAAATTATAGCATGACATAGTAACTACAACTAGCCTACGAGTTTTTGTGCACTAATGAACGAGTCTTTCTTATTCTCGTGACTGTGCCACTTTTTTTTTCAATTCATCTCTCACAAGTGCTTTTTACTTTTTGAGAACTTTTTCTATTCGTATTGATTTTTTTTTTGATTTTTTTTTGTTTTGCAGTTTTAGGCTAACCTATAGTTCCTATATCACACAAATCTTTCCTATTTCACTCTGTTTTACAAAATCTGTCATGATGTATCTACTTAACCCTTAATATGTATGGCCAAACATCTATAGTTGTGCAGTGCAAGACCAAAACAGTACTAAAGGTTTTGTAATAAGGTTCATCAAGAAGTGTTCATAGGCTCAAAAATCAGTACTATAGGTGACTGAATATAGGTTAGCTTTTTGGCTCTGGATATGTTCCAAATAATGCCTTTGTAGCACCCCAAACCCAACCTAGACGTTGTGGTCGAATCTGTGATGTCACATTGGATTAAGTTTTGAAAAAACATTGTTCTATTAGAAAAGCCTGTTCGTGTTAAAACCTTGTTTGTAATCTTTATGAAAAGTTAACTTATTTTATTCATTTGTCAATTTACAAGTTTGTTTAGCAAAACATACGTCATATAAATCATTATTACATTTTAAAACATTGTTCGTTGCGAAAACTTTTGAAACAAGTTACGTAGCATGGTAGTTGAAAATCATTTACCTTTTGAAAACCCGAGTCCTACTGCTAACAGATATAAATCAATTTAAATAAAAACCCAATTATAAAAAAAATTAAAGCAGCCTTATTACATAAAGTTTACCCCAATTGAAATTACTTTTTCTAATAATCAAAATGAAAACATAAACAGTGGTGTGGCCATCTTTGAGTCCCTTGCAGCACCGACCCGCCTAGGGATTACCTGCACAGATAAGCATAAGGGTGAGTTTATGAAAATTTAGTGTGCAATCCCTATTTATTAAACAGTAAATCATGTAGTGCAAAATAGTCTGGGCCTAAACCCATATCAGTGGCAATATCAGTGTGGGTCTTAGCCCGTTACAGTAACAGTATTAGAGATGCATATATAGATCCTACCCATCCATCCTCTAGTGTCCAGCCCTAAACTCCATGTGGGGATAAAATCGACCCACCCATCCCTACACTTCAGAATATAGCATCGGTTGTAGCACTAACAGTATTTGCAGCAGAGCTGGCAGTAATAGGCTTATAGCCTTTCAGTACACTTCCTCCGATATCATATATCCCACCCCATGCAACGCAACATAATATAAATGTACATATAATAAAAATGGCATGCTAAAATAGTCATACATCACCTAGGGGTATATTCGCCATTTACCTCATAGGGGTATAATAGTCATTATATCAGTAAGGGCCTAAGTATACTTACCGACCCATCAGTAGGTCCACAGTCATCTCGTGCGACCTGTACAACCTTAAATGGTCAAAAAGTGAAAATGGCCCAAACCCTATAGTACAGCCCATGTGGACCCACACGCCCGTGTGGCCCAATAAGCCCAAAAATGGCCTTGGTCGTGTAAACTACACAGGTTAGCCCACTAATCTCCACACGTCCATGTGATTTACTCGTGTGGAGCCCACACGACCCATTTTCAGCCCAACGTGGCCCAAAATGGCCAAATCCATGAAATTGCTCATGGTGGCCCTTTCGATCACATGCCCTCGTTTCGGGCATTCAGATTACAACACAACGTGAGTAGGCTCATATAGCGTTAACAAGCACTATTTTCGGCTCTTGCTGACTTATGTTTATGGTAGTGTGGATACACACCTGATTGCGGAAACTCCATAAGATTACGAGCACTCCCAACCTATTTGATCAAAAGCTTTGGTTAGCTGTCTAACATCCGAGTAGAGAACAAGCCTTAATCAAATTCTTTTACCATAAGATTACCATTCAACTGCCTAGATCAGTCGACTTGGCTTGTTTTCTTACTTCGTTCCAAGAGCCTTGTCCTTATTCCTTAGTGATTACCTGTATACCAACCGAGACTTATCAGCCATCACCAAAAGAATAATCTGAATCTTTAATGAATGACCACTTACCACAATCGTAGGAACTAGATTAGGAGGAAGTACAATCAGCTCTAACCCACACAAGTTGAGAGTATAAGCAAACTGATAGAGGCGTCCCTAGTAGTGTTCGGAAAAGGAAAGTAGATGTTAGACAAACGATCCCCCTAAAAGAAAGAACCAGAGAGAGAGAGAGAGAGTCATGAGTACTTACCAATATCAAAAAACACTGGCAGAAGATGAAAACTGGAAGGGGATAGGTATATGCAGAAATGGTTGAAGATTAAAATGGAGAAAATGACAAGAGGAGAGGAGAAACAATGGGGTATTCAGCAACTGAACAAGAGGGAAGGAAAAGAAAGGGAATATGTCAATCACAAAGGAATCTAAAGAGGGAAAGGTGCAATTAACTAAGAGAAGGAATCGGTTTGGAAAAGAGATGAAGAAAGAGAGTCAATGGGACTTGCCCAAAACCGATCACAAGAGCAATAAAGAGAACTTCAAGAAGGGGATAGTATTCGGAAACCAAAGAACAATCACTTTAGCGTACCAAATGGTCAAAAACCAACTTCGGCAATTCTATAACAAGGAAGAAATGAACCCAAAAGTAGAGTCAAAATTGAAAGAAAAAGAGGAAAAGGAAAAAGAAAGCAAATAGCCATCAAAAAACAGAAAAAACTAGCCACATTCGGCACTAAGTGAGAATCCCACTTTCGGCCAACAACTTCCACTTCCCTACTCCATGATCCCCTCCTTAAATCTCTTCCTAAATTTTCCTTTGACTAATTCAAATTCCTTCCCATCTTCTCTTGAAATTTGGCCACACACACTCCCCTCCCCCTCAAACACTCCAACCGCCCGTTAGCTCAGAGTTCTATTAGCACTCAACTTCCCATACGACACAGAACAAAATAAAATACTCTACTGCATTGCTACGCCTCGAACCTCAGACCCCAAGAACACTCCAGACGCACCTAGCCACTAAACTAGCAAGCCTTTTACACCATGTAGCACTCTCTTTAATTTAAAAAGTCAACTAGAAGGAGACAAGGGTTTATTCAAAAAGAAGCAAGAATTTTGCTCAAGTCAAGGCTTGAACCCAAGACTTCTCAGACACTCCTAGAGCATTAAACCATAAAGGCAAGCATACTACCACGTCACATACACACAATAATAATTTTTTTAACACAATTTTTGGGATTTGAGAAATTAGGGCATTACAATTCTACCCTCCTAAAAGAAATTTCAGCCTCGAAATTTTACCTGTCAAAACAGATGAGGGTATTGTTGTCACATCGCCTCCTCGGGTTCCCATGTGGCTTCCTCAGAACTGTGATTATGCCATAGTACCTTAACTAGTGGAACCGACTTTCTCCACAGAACCTTCACATCACGATCTACAATTTTCACTGTTTCTTCATAAAAGGTCAGATTTGGCCTAACCTCAATCTCCTCGGTCGGGACAATGTGTGTAGGATCCGAGCGATATCGCCTCAGCATGGAGACGTGAAACACGTTATGAATTTGGTCCAACTCTGGAGGTAACTCAAGTTGATAGGCAACCAGTCCTACACGATTCAATATACGGTACGACCTAATAAACCTAGGGCTTAACTTGCCCTTTCAACCAAATCTCAGTATCTTTTTCTACGGTGAGACCTTAAGAAAAACTAAGTCTCCCACCAAGTGCTGAATCTCCTTATGCTTCAAATCCGCATATGACTTATATCTATCTGATGCTGCCTCCAGACGATTTCGAATTAGTTTAACCTTTTCCTCAGTATCAGAAATCAATTCAGGACCCAGAACACGCCGCTCACCCAATTCAGTCCAACACGAAGGAGTACGACACCTACGACCATATAATGCCTCGTAAGGTGCCATCTGTATGCTAGATTGGTAGCTATTGTTATACGCAAACTCTATTAGCGGCAAGTAATCCTTCCAACTATCTCGGAAGTCTATTTCACAACTTCTTAACATCTCCTCCAATATCTGAATCATCCTCTCTGATTGTCCATCTGTTTGAGGGTGGAATGCAGTACTGAAGTCCAACCTTTTACCCAATGCCTTGTGTAACTTCTTCCAAAACTGAGACGTGAAGCGAGGAACTCTATCGGATATGATGGAAGTCGGTAGCCTATGCAGTCTCACAATTTCAGACACATACAACTTAGCCAACTTCTGCAGTGAATAGTCAGCACGAACATGTATGAAATGGGAAGATTTAGTCAATCGATCTACGATGACCCACGCCAAATCTTTCTTAGAAGGCATTAGGGGTAGCCCACTAACTATGTCCATAGTTACTCTCTCCCACTTCCAAAGTGGAATCTTAACTGGCTGAAGCAACCCAGAAGGTAATTGATGCTTCGCCTTAACCTGCTGGCAAGTCAGACATTTACTCACAAAATCAGTAACTTCCCGCTTAAGACCTGGCCACCAATATAACTTTCAAAGGTCCCGGTACATCTTATTCCTACCAGGATGCATAGCGTAAGGACTACTATGTGCTTCTTGTTGTATAGACTGCCTCAAATCAGTATCTTTCGGTACATAGACTCTCCCACGGAAATAAAGTACCCCTTTGCTATTCAGTCAAAAATCTGAAGCTTCCCAACTCTCTATCTGTGGGAAATGAGGACCTAGTGACTCATCCTCCAACTGTTTACCCATTATCTGTTCAGTCTATGTCGGTTTAACCTGTAGTTTGGCCAATAGACTACCATCATCAAACAAACTGAGATGAGCAAACATCGCCCTCAAATCAGCCATAGCCCTACGACTCACTGCATCGGCTACCACATTAGCCTTACTAGGATGGTATTCAATCGAACAGTCATAATCTTTAAGTAGCTCAATCCACCTACGCTGCCTAAGGTTTAATTCCTTCTGAGTGAGGAGATATATGAGGCTTTTGTGATCCGTGTAAATGATACACTTTTAACCGTATAGGTAATGCCTCCAAATCTTTAGTGCAAATACCACCGCAGCCAACTGCAAGTCATGTGTCAGATAGTTCACTTCATGCGTTTTAAGCTGAGGAGGCGCATATGCCACTACGTTACCCTCTTGCATCAGTACACATCCTAAACCAACATGTGATGCATCACTGTAGACAGTGAATTCCTTCCCAGATTCTAGTTGTATTAAGACAGGGGCCTCAGTTAGAACTTTTTTAAGTTTCTCAAAAGTTTCCTGCTAGTTATTGGTCCAATTAAATGGTACTTCTTTACACAGTAACTTAGTCAGAGGTGCAGCAATAAAAAAAACCCCTCAACAAATCGTCTATAATACCCTGCCAAACCTAGAAAACTTCGAATCTCAGATACCGACTTAGGCTACTTTCAATCCAAAACAGCTTTAATTTTTTGAGGATCAGCCCTAATCCCCTCAGCAGATACCACATGATCCAGAAAAGTTACCTCTCATAGCCAGAATTCACACTTACTAAAGTTAGCATATAATTTTTTTCCCTCAAAATCTGCAGAACAACTCGGAGATGTGCATCATGTTCATCCTCAGTCCCTGAATACACCAAAATGTCATCTATAAACACAACCATGAACCGATCTAGATAGGGGTAGAACACTCGGTTCATTAGATCCATGAAAGCTGTCGGTGCATTCGTCAGTCCAAACGGCATCACTAGGAATCGTAATGACCATAACGAGTCCTAAAAGCTATTTTGTAAACATCAGTCTCCTTGAGCCTCAGTTGATGATACCCCGATTGGAGATCAATCTTAGAGAAGACCGAAGCTCCTTGAAATTGGTCAAATAGATCGTCAATCCTCAGTAGGGGGTACTTGTTCTTAATAGTCAATTTGTTCAGTTGTCGATAGTCGATGCATATGTGCATAGTTCCATCCTTCTTCTTCACAAATAAAACCAGTGCCCCCCACGGAGACACACTAGGGCGAATGAACCCTTCGTCCAGTAACTCTTGGATCTGAGCTTTAAGCTCCACAAGCCCCTTTGGCACCATTCTATAAGAGGCAATAGACACCGGAGCTATACCAGGCAAGAGCTCTATTCCAAACTCAACTTCACAGTTAGGAGGTAACCCAGGTAGTTCATCATGAAAGACATTCGAAAAATCCTTAACTATTCTGATATCTTTAATAGTTGAAACCTTAGAACCAAAAGCATTGACATAGGCTAAATATGCCTCACAACCCTTACGAACTAACTTCTTAGCTCTAAGTGCAGAGATCATATTTGAAAGATAATTTCGTCGCTCCCCAAATACAACTACCTCGTCACCCTTAACAATTTTTAGTACCACCCGTTTAGTAGCAAAATCCAAATTCGCCTAATGCTTAACTAGCCAATCTATACCCAGTATCAAGTCAAATTCTACAAAAGGGACTTCCATCAGATTTGCTGGAAAGATAACCCCTTGCACCCCTATATGGACGTCTCTAAACAATTTATTAACTCTGATGGACTGCCCCAACGGACTCAATACAGTAATTTCACTCAAAGTATTCCCAACCGGAATCCCCAATTTCCCAGTAACAGTACAGGCAACATAGGAATGGGTAGATCCTACATCTATCAATGCAGTATAAGGTACATTGAAAATTAAAAACATACCCGTAATAACATCTTGGGCATCTCCGTCCTCTCGGTGACGTACAGCATAAACCAGTACTGACTGCCTCGCCTTAGTATGACCAGTACCTCTGCCCGATGCTCCACAACCACGGTCCATACCATTTCCACCTTTGGCCTTACCACGGCCTCTCGGCGGCTGCTGAATACCTCTCTGCTGCTGAACAGTACCCATACCAGGAGCTTGCATCTGATTAGGCCTTCTTGGACAATCCCTGATACGGTGCTCTATAGATTCGCACCTCAAACATGCCCCTAACCTCCTCCAGCACTCGCCTTGATGGCGTTTCCCATAATCAGCACAAGGCTGCAATCTAGTAGTAGCTACAGGAACCCTAACTCTGGTTAGCCCATCAAATCTGGCCTTCTTCTTAGGCCCCATAGCTGATCCTGAGGGCTCCCAAACCCTCTTGTTCCTTCCCTTATCCTTCTTACGATTCTGGCGCTTAGCAGCTTCACATCCTTGGCGATCTTTACCTTTTCTACTAACATAGCAAAATCTCGCTCCCTTTATAGAGCTATCAGAGCTCGCAGATTATCTCTGAGGCTGTTCTCGAAATGAACACAACACTCACACTCAGTTGACACTATCCCACGCGCATAGCGACTAAGCCGTAAAAACTTAGACTCATACTCAGCTACTGATTTATCTCCTTGCGTCAAATTTAGAAACTCCCTCCTCCGGGCATCCACAAAACTAGCACCTACATATTTCCCTTGAAAAGCATTCTTGAAGAACTCCCAAGTCAACCGGTAGGGCTGAGTACCCTCTTTCACTGTAAGCCACCATTGATAGGCTTCATCTCGCAACAACGACACTGCACCTTTTAGTTTCTGCTCTGAGGTACAGTCGAGGTCATCCATGATCCTCTCTATGGCCTCAATCCAATATTCAGCCACATTAGGGGTAACTCCAGCGATACCCCTAAAGATCTCAGCCCCATTAGACCTGAGTTGTTCCGTTACCGACCCACGGCCTATAGTACCAGTATTGGGCCCAGTGACCCTCTCCAGAATTCGTAGTATAACTTGGGACAGTGCGTTGTCCCCAGCTAACCGATCATCTGACCCAGTCTTAGTCAAAGGTGAAGCCAGCGCCTCCCTTACCTCAATATTAGGCATATGGCCCGATGCCGAAGACCCAGCCCGAGCACATCCACGGCCTCCGTCGCGGCCTCTTGTACCCCTTCCTTGAGTACCACTGGTACTCATTCTCGATTTACGTATTATCTGTACTATTAGTTTTATGCATCAGTTTTACAGGTCCAGTGTTTATTAACGAATGTTTTATGAAAAATAGCATCAATAATTCAAAGTTTGTTTATTTTCGTAGATCTTTGTCTTACTACAGTTTTAGGTTACCCTATTAAGGGTTTTGGTACAGTTTATTATCTACAGTAATCTTAGTATTTCTATTAAAGTCAAACAATAGTTTTAGAGAACTTACAAGATCGACACCGGAGACTCAGTAGACCACACATTCAGAACATTCCAAAAATATTTTTCCACCCTTTGAAATAATTCTTTTGTAAATTTACGTTTTTAGAAAAACCCAAATCCACAGTCGAGTTTTACAACTGAGCTTTGATACCACTAAATGTAACACCCCAAACACGGCCTAGACATTATGGTCGAACCTGTGATGTCACATTGGAGTGAGTTTTGAAAAAACGTAGTCCTATTAGAAAAGCCCGTTTGTGTTAAAACCTCGTTTGTAATTTTTATAAAAAGTTTCATAAAAAATCACAAACGAGGTTTTAACACGAACGGGCTTTTCTAATAGGACTACGTTTTTTCAAAACTCACTCCAATGTGACATCACAGGTTCGACCATAGTGTCTAGGCCGTGTTTGGGGTGTTACAGCCTTTGGTCATCCCTTAAATACTCAATATGCACAAATTTAATCAACGAAACAAACTTAAGTTCAACCATTTATCATTCGTACTAGCATGCTCATTTCCTTGTATTTTCAAAATAATGCCTTTGGTCATCCCTTAATTCCTACTTATAGTGTAACATATAGAACTTAGTAGTCTAATAATTGAAAATTCAAAATCACCTATCATCATGCTAGCTTTATTTGTGAACACGAGTGTAACAACTCGTTTTTAGTGAAATCAAAATAGGGGTTTCAAGACCATAAATTTGAAGTCAAATAATTTATTTTATTATTATTTTATTTCCTACGTCATGATAGTAATACCGTATAAAAATTTCGTTTAGAAATTTTACCGTTTACATGCTCAATTTGATAAAAAGGACTAAATCGCGTATAGTAGAAAAGTTGAGTTCTAGTAGCTAAAAGTATTAAATAGCTATAGAACCTTGAAGTAAGAGACCTTAAATGGTAATTTGACCAAAAATGTGTTAGCCGATGAGCATGTTTTGGCATTATTGAAATTTTGATCAAATTTAAAGGTTAATTATGTAATTTGGTAAATAATGACAAAATAAAATAAAACAACAATTAGGTTATCATCTTTAACCTTTCTTTCAGCCGAAAACCAAAAAAAAAATATAAAGCCATGGAAGCTTAGCATTCAACCATTCTTGTTTTCCTTGATTGGTAAGATATTTTGTCTCGTTTTTAATTATTTCTATATTTTCAGAATCGTTGTAGCTTAATCTAGCTAGCTCGGGAACTAATTTGTGAAACTAGTAAGCTTTTAACATTAATGAATATACAAGATTTTTGATGTTTTATGATAGAAAATGTATGGTTGTTGTTAGATAAAAAACTTTTGTAAAGAGATTTTTGATGAAATTGTCAAATAAGGACTAAATTGAAAAATAAAAAATTATACATAGTGGAATTGTGAAAGAAATGAAATAGAACGCATGCTAGGGGCCTATGTGATATTCAACCATAGTGGGTTGTGGTGGAATTTCATGAATTTTAATTTTTATGAGATAGGGAATAAATTGCAAAGAAATTAAAAGTATAAGGGAAAAATGATAATTTTTCCAAAATATGATTTTGGTTTAAATTGAATGAAATATATTTTGAATTGAGCCAAACTTATCCGTATAGATCAAGATACATCTCATACGACTTTAGATCGGGGCAAAGAGAAAATCTTAGATTAATCGCCTCTGTATCAACGTATTCTCGTCGAGGTAAGTTCATGTAATTAAATTGTGTTTAAATACTTTAATTGAATTATACATGTGTTGTGAAATGTCATACATATATATACTGATTGCATATGCAACGATGTACGATGATTACTTAGTTTTGTTTGAACCTTAGGAATACGTAGGATACAAATGACATGTCATTAGGGTTTACATGATTCAGGTGTTGGTCCTGAACATCCTACCAATGGCTGAGGTCTGACATGTGTTGTGGATAGTCCACAGTTCATATGAGCAGCATCGTGTAGCCACATTTCGATCCACAGCTCGTGAGTGCATATTGATTTACAGCTCGTGTGAGGATACATGTACAGGATTTGATGAATTACAGTTATATGATTTAGCACATTATGTGTGAGCTATCTCGGGTACCCAACGATATTCTAAATGGTTCAATGAGCATTACACTAATACAGAATGGTGAGAGTTTGATACGAACTAATACAGGGACATATGTGAATTACATTGAATTAGTACTACATGGCATATTGAGAATTGAAATGGATGATACATGTATATGAGATATAATTATATGTTGTGTTCATTCTTGATTACATAGCCTATGTTATATGATCAAATGGCTAACATGTTTGGTGTACATGTTCAGGCTTTAGCCAAGTGTAGTTGGATTATACCATATTATCTTACCTATTATGTATTGAAATGGTAAGTTATGTTCTATGTTATACGAACTTACTGAGCTTATATACTCATTCTGTGTCATTTTTTATTTTTTTTCCTAATAAATCTGAAGCTCGTTCGGGTTGGAAGCTTGTCGAAGCTATATCACACTATCCATCGGCTCTTTTGGTACTTTTGGTTGTTTTGATTTTGATTATAATGGCATGTATAAGTATTTTGGCTAATGTTGGCCACGTGTTTCATTGTTGAAAATGATCATTGAGTTTGGCTTGTGATATAGCACTCTGATGATGATATGGGTTTAGTTTTTGGCATGTAAATACTAGCCTTTTTATGGTTGATGAATGACTTAATAGTTGAATGATGGTGTAACATCCCGATTTTGGGCCTAGTCAAAATAGTGGTTTCGAGACCATAAATCCAAAGTAGAAATATTTGTTTTATGATTATTTTGAGGTCCATGACATGTTTTCATGATTGTGTGAAAGTTTCATGAAGAAATTTTGTGAATAAGTGTCCAATTTAACTTTTCAGATTAAATTGAAAAAGTTGCAAAATATGAGATTCTAGAAGCTTTAAGTATGAAATAGCTTTGGATTATTAATTAGAGGTCCTTAAATAGTAATTTGCCCAATTTTTAATTTTATGGGAAAAAATGGGCATGCATGGATCAAATTTGAAAGTTTAGTAAAAATGGCATTTTGGTCATTTGGTTAATAAAAGATTAAAAAAGGAAAAATCAACCAAAATTTTCTCATCTTTATCTTGTGGGTGCCGAAATTTCTAAGGAGCCATAGCTAGGGTTTCTTCACTTTCCAAGCTTGATAGTAAGTGCATATTAGCCCCGCTTTTAATGTTCTTTGCATTTTTTAAGTTGTCATCAACCGATATAGCTATTTCTACCATTATTTTGAGCTGGGGTTCATGTTCAAAAACTTCCCCATGTGTGACATGCTTGCATTTTTATGTTTAATGGAGGAATATGAAAGTTTGATGTATGATAAACATCTTTTACAAAGATTTTTCACGAAAACACCTAAAAAGGACCTTTTTATAAAAGTTGTAAAATTGGTGGTAAAAATCTAATTTGAAAGAAAATTTGGGCTTTATAAGTATGATATAGGTTCGGCTAGGCTTGGGTAATAAAGAAAATGAGTACATTTCATTTTACGAGCCTAGGGACTAATTTGTAAATATGTGAAAGTTTAAGGGCAAAACTCTAAATTTTCCAAAGTATGATTTCTGGGCTATTTTGAACAATGTGATAGTTAGATAAGTGAAATTTGCTATTATAGATCAAGAAAAGCAGAGTCTGGACCTAAACCGAGAGAAGAACAAAGTTGTGGACTAAATCGAATAGTTAGCCATATTTTGGTACCGAGGTAAGTTCGTGTGTAAATAATTCAACATCATGTTATTATGTACCTAATGCTTTGAAATTGCATGAAATGTATATTTGTCTCTATGGATTTGGTTAATGATGACTCGATGACGATTCTACGAAGATTTGGTACTTCAAAATCCCGGTTGAACCTTAAGAATAGATTGGATACAAATGTCATGACATTAGGGTTGTTGAGATTCCGTATAAGACCATATCTGAGATATGGCATCGACATGCGATTTCGTGTAAGACCACGTTTGGGACATGGTTTCGAAAATGAGACTTTGTATAAGACCATATATAGGATTTGGCATCGATATGAGACATCACGTAAAACCATAGCTGGGCTATTGGCATCGATATGTGATCCCATGTAAGACCATATCTGGGATATGGCATTGGCATTTTACTATGCGTATGAGATTTCCCAGGTATCCTTTAGTATTCCAAGTGATTCAATGGGTAATCCAAAGATTATGTCAAAGAAATGACAAGGTATGATCATGTTGGAAGGGTACAGGTATGTACACAAAGCTCACAAATATTGAAATTATGAATTCATGAGACCTCAGTAAGAAGTGAATGAATGAATCATGATCATGAGTTTTATTGTACACTATGTAAATGACATGATTTAAGATGTATCTATGATACTTGATGACATTATGATAAATTATATTATGTTATGTATAACAATGCATGACTAAAATTGTTATTTACATGCTAACTTACTAAGCTTAAAGCTTACCCCCTTTGTTTTCATCCCTTATAGTGATGCCAAGCTAGCTCGGGGATCAAAAGTCGTCGGAGCATCGATCACACTACCAACTTGGTCATTTAGGTATTATTGGTTTTGATATTTTGAATATGGCATATATAAGGACTTGGTCTTTTTGTTTATGTGTCATATTAATTTGGCCAAGTGTGTTGGCTTATAATGATTTGATGATTCATTTTGTATGTGGCCGTAAGTTATGGCTTATATTGATTATTGGGTTGTAAGCCTATTCATGTATGCATGCATGTGCCAAGGTAATACATGATGTGGTTAAAATTTTTGGCACAGTTGAATTGTGGATATGATGATGGAATTGTGAGTATATGGCATGATGATAACTAAGATATGAATGTGTAGAAATGGAGTAAATTGATGTTACATATTGCATGTGATATGGTAAGCTTGGATTAATAAGGTATGGTAACCTGAGCATGTATAAGTTGATATAGTATTGCCAGGAACATGCCTTATTTGATGATGTTTAAGTACTTAATTTTGCCATGTTGAATGCCTTTGAAGTCTTGTATGTGTTGTTGAAAATAAGGGTGGCAATTGGCTTGGAAAATAGCCTCAAAGTTGTTTAAACAGGTAGACACACGGGGTATGTGTCTAGGCTTGTGTGACACACAGCCTGCCCCATGGGCGTGTGATCCGGCCTTGTGTCCCCTGCATCTTAGTTTTAAAAACAGAATGCCCAGCAGTAAACACTCAATTATGAGACACGGTCGTATGTCTCGATCGTGTGAGAGGTACAGTCTTAGGACATGGGCGTGTGCCCTGGCCTTGTGAAGTCTGCACCTTGTTCATGAAAATTCATGAAAATTAAATTCACCACACAGCCTAACACACGACCGTGTGACTTGGCCGTGTGACCCTATTATGTTGATGATGTCATAAATAGTGAGTTACATGGGCTAAGGACATAGGCATGGCCCAAGCTACACCGCCGTGTGTGTGACCACACGACCTACCCACACGGGCGTGTGACCCTACAAATCAAAAAAAAAGTTTTCTAAGTGTTGTAAAAGTTTCAAAAGTTCTCGGTTTAGTCCCAAACAACTCCCAATGTATGTTTTGGGCCTAATAGGTTCGTATAAAAGACGATATGCATATGTATGAATGGTTTTAAATTGGAAAAAATTTTAAGGCTCGATTTTGTATGAATGTTTATGTTTTAGTCCGATAACACCTCGAACCATGTCCCTGCATCAGATACCGGTAAGGGGTGTTACATTTAGTGGTATCAAAGCTACAGTTTAGTTAATTTTCGGGCTAATATAGTGTGTGTACGAGTCTAGCTATACGTTCCATGAATGAATTATGATAGTGTGACGACTCCTGACCTTTTAAATTGTGTTTTCATATAGTAATGGATCCCGATCGAGTTATGGCGGAAGAAGTCAAAAGTAATGGACCGGCTCTCGCTCAAGGGGTTGTGTTGTCTGATAGTAGACCCCCTACAGTTAGTCAAGGAGAAGGAGGCAGGGAAGCCTTTCTCTATATAATGAACGCATGGTATACAGAGTTCGTTCGGATGAGCCCGAATGCCCAACCCCCTCCACCCCCACCTATTCTTTAGCCTAACCCCGTAGCACCCTAAGGTATGGGCTTCATGAGATTGAATAGACCTCCAGTTGATAAGATTTGAAAACAAGGAGCCGAAGAGTTCCGAGCGGGTATAGATGATGATCCCGAAAGGGTAGAGTTCTGGCTTGAGAATACCATTAGGGTATTTGATGAATTATCATGCACACCAGAGGAATGTATGAAATGTTTTGTGTCACTCTTGAGAGACTCAGCTTATCAGTGGTGGAGCACCCTTGTGTCGGTTGCACCAAGAGAAAGAGTTAATTGGGAATTTTTCCAAGAAGAGTTCCATAAGAAGTACATTAGCCCGAGGTTTACTGACCAGAAATGAAAGGATTTCCTCGAGTTAAAATAAGGCCAGATGACAGTAATAGAGTATGAGCATGAGTTAGTGAGACTGAGTAAATATGCTCGAGAATGTGTTTCGACCGAGGCCACATGTGTAAAAGATTTGAAGATGGGTTAAACGAAGACATCTGATTGTTGGTTAGCATCCTTGAACTGAAAAAATTTGTTGTACTCGCTGATAGAGCTTGCAAGGCCGAGGAATTGGCTAAAGAGAAAAGAAAAGCTGAGTTTGAGTCTCGAGACTCGAAGAAGAGACGATGGGTAAGTCACTTCAATCCCCATCTAAGAAACTGAAAAGTTTAATACTCGATCAAGTTCTTCAGTTGGGTTTTCAAATATAAACCATGGGAAGTAGTATTCGGGTTATAAGGCTCATACTACTTTGATAGCAAGTGTGGGTAATGCTCGACCTTGTAAACCTGAATGTCCACATGGCAGTAGACGTCACCTCGGTGAGTGTCAGGTGAATGATCGAACTTGTTTCAAGTGTGCTTCCCAAGATCACTTTATTAGAGATTGCCTCGAGATGGTAGGAAAAGGAAAATTTCAAAGTGTAAGATCGAGTAATATTACTTCTAGAGGGAGGCCACAGAGAAACCAGAGGAATGGTGCGAGTAGCAAGAGTGCACCCAGAGATCCAGCTGTGAGATCCGAGGGTAGGGCACCTGCAAGGACTTATGCCATTCGCGCTCGCAAAGAGGCTTCATCTCCTGATGTGATTACGGGTACTTTTTCTCTTTAGGGTACTCATGTTGTTGCTTTGATTGATCTGGGATCAGCCCATTCGTATGTTTGCATAAAATTGGTATCTAGTATGAATATGCCTGTTAAGGCTACAGAATTTGTGATAAAAGTGTTGAACCCTCTAGGCAAGTATGTGTTAGTCAATAAAGTATGTAAGAATTGCCTTTGATGATTAGAGGTCACTGTTTTCTGGCTAATCTTATGCTTTTACCATTTGATGAATTTGATATAATTCTTGGTATGGATCGGTTGACCATTCATGATGTGGTAGTAAATTATGGAAGAAAAATTTTTGAATTGAAATATGAAAGTGGTGATATTCTTCAGATTGAACCAGATGAATCGAATAACTTGTCTATAGTGATTTCTTCTATGTCTGCTCAGAAATGTGTAAGAAAGGATTATGAAGCTTATCATGCCTTCGTACTGAATACAAAAGAGTCTGAGTTGAAAATTGAATCAGTGCCGGTAGTGTGTGAGTATCCAGATGGGTTTCCAGAAGAGTTGCCCGATTGCCTCTTATTACAAAAGTTGAATTCGGTATTGATTTGATTCCTGGTTCTGCACTTATTTTGATTGGTCCGTATAGGATGGAGAAAGTTCAGTTACAAGAGTTAACGGATAAAGGTTTTACGAGACCTAGTTTTTCTCCGTGGGGTGCACCAGTATTATTTGTGAAGAAGAAAGACAGCTATATAAGACTTTACATTGACTACCGACAGCTTAATAAGGTAACCATAAAGAATAAGTATCCTTTACCGAGGATCGACGATTTGTTTGACCAATTGAAAGGAGTAACGATATTTTCTAAGATTGATTTGCGATCAAGTTACTACCAGTCGAGAGTTAAGGAGTCCGATGTGTCAAAAACTACATTTCGAACGAGGTATGGTCACTATGAATTTCTGGTTATGCCTTTTGATTTAATGAATAGCCCCACTGTGTTTATGGACTTAATGAATTGGATTTTTAGGCCACACTTGGATAAATCTGTGGTTATGTTTATCGATGATATTTTGATTTATTCTCGTGATGAAACCGAGCATGCCGAGCACCTGAGAACTGTTTTGCAGACTTTGAGAGATAAACAGTTGTATGCAAAATTTAGTAAAAGTGAGTTTTGGCTTCGAGAAGTCAGATTTTTGGGGCACATTATTTCAGGTGATGGTATTCGAGTTGACCCGAGTAAGATTTCGACTATTGTTGAATGGAAACTGCCAAGGAATGTGTTAAAGGTTAGAGGCTTTCTAGGCTTAACCGATTATAACAGAAAGTTCGTTAAAGGATTTTCCATGATTGCTACTTCAATTATGAGGTTGTTACAGAAAGATGTCAAGTTCGAATGGACAGAAAATGCCAATAGAGTTTTGAGAAACTAAAGGCATTGTTGACCGAGGCTTCAGTTTTAGTACAGCCTAAATCAGGAAAAGAATTTATGGTTTGTAGTGATGCATCCTTGAATGGATTGGGTTGTGTACTTATGCAAGAAGGCAAGGTAGTAGCTTATGCCTCAAGGCAGCTGAAACCGCATGAGAAGAATTATTCAACACATGATTTGGAACTAGCTGCCATTGTGTTTGCATTGAAGATTTGCAGACTTCATTTGTATGGTGAGACATGTCATGTTTATACTGATCATAAAAGTTTAAAGTACTTAATGACTCAAAAGGATTTGAATTTACGGCAAAGGAGATGGTTGGAATTCTTAAAAGATTACGAGTTAGTGATTGACTACCATCCAGGAAAGGCGAACGTGGTCGCCGATGCCTTGAGTAGGAAATCATTGTTTGCATTGAGGGCTATGAATACATGGTTGGCTTTATCAGATGATGGTTCTATTCTAGCTGAGTTAAAAGCTTGACCGACGTTTCTCTAGAAGATTTATGAAGATCAGAAAAGTGACAATGATTTGCAAGACAGGAGAGTTCAGTGAGTCAGGTATTGAATCAAATTTTCAGATTGATTTTGATGGTTGCTTAATGTTTCGAGATAGGATTTGTGTTCATAAAAATACTGAGTTGATTTAGAAGATTTTGTGTGAGGCACATAGTGGTTGTTTGTCTGTTCATCCGGGTAGTATGAAAATGTACAATGACTTGAAGAAATTGTATTGGTGGCTGAGTATGAAAAAAGATATTTCCAAGTTTGTATCGAGATGCCTGATTTGTCAGCAAGTAAAAGCTTAACACCAAGTACCTTCCGGTTTACTTCAGCCTGTGATGGGTCCCGAGTGGAAATGGGAAAGAATTACTATAGACTTTGTAATGGGTTTACCCTTGACTTCGAAAAAGAAAGATGCCATTTGGGTTGTGGTTGATATGCTAACGAAGTTAGCTTATTTTATTCTAGTACGTACCGGCTACTCACTTGATAAGTTAGTTGAGTTGTATATCTCTAAAATTGTAAGATTGCACGGAGTGCCTTTATCGATTATTTAGGATAGAGATCCGAGGTTCACTTCGAGGTTTTGGAAAGAGTTTCAAGAAGCTTTAGGTACAAAGTTGAAATTTAGTATCTCTTTTCACTCACAGATTGTCTGTCAATCTCAGCGAGTAATTCAGATTCTTGAGGATATGCTCCGGTGTTGTACTCTTGAATTCAAGGGTAGTTGGGAAAAATATCTATCTTTGGTAGAATTTGCCTACAACAATAGTTTTCAGTCAAGTTTGAAAATGGCACCTTATAAGGCTTTGTACGGTCGTAAGTGTCAGATACCGTTGTATTGGACCGAGCTCAGAGAGAATCAGATTCATGAGGTCGATTTAGTCAAAGAAATCTACAAAAAAGTAAAGACAATTCGTGATTGTTTGAAATGAACTTCGGATAGATAGAAATCCTACACGGATTTGAAACGAAAAGAGATTGAGTTTTAGGTCGATCATAAGTATTCCTGAAAGTGTCTCCGCGGAAGAAAGTTCTTAGATTTGGCCGAAAGGGCAAGTTGAGTCCGCGTTTTATCAGACTGTATGAGATTACTGAAAGGATAGGGCCGGTAACATATCGATTGGCCTTGCCATCTGAATTGGAAAGGATTCACGATGCGTTCCATGTGTCTATGTTGAGCCGATACTGATCAGACCCTTCACCTGTGATTTTACTGACAGAAGTTGAGATTCGACCGGATATGACTTATGGCAAAGAGCCAGTTAAGATTTTGGCTCGGGAAGTCAAATGATTGAGAAACAAAAGTATTTCCCTTGTGAAAGTGTTATGGCAAAGACATGGGCTTGAAGAGGCTACATGAGAGCCCGAGGAGGCCATGACAAAACACCAAAAACTTTTTACTGGTAAGATTTTTGGGAACAAAAATCCCTAAGAGTGGAGAGTTGTAACATCCCGATTATGCCATATTATCTTACCTATTATTTATTGAAATGGTAAGTTATGTTCTATGTTATATGAACTTACTAAGCTTATATGCTCACTCAATGTTATTTTCTGTGTTTTATTCTAATGAATTCGAAGCTGGTTCGGGTTGGAAGCTTGTCGGAGCTATATCACACTATCCATCGGCTCTTTTGGTACTTTTGGTTGTTTTGGTTTCAATTATAATGGCATGTATAGGTATTTTGGCTAATATTGGCCACGTGTTTGGTTGTTGAAAATGATCATTTAGTTTGACTTGTGATATCGCACTCTGATGATGATATGAGTTTAGTTTTTAGCATGTAAATACTAGCCTTATAATTGTTAATGAATGACTTAATATGGTTGCATAATGGTGTAACATGCAACAGCCTGGTTTAGACCCTAATCAGAATACTGGTTTCGGAACCACAAATCCGAGTCAAAAAAAATATTTTTAATATTATTTTCCATGCTTATAATATGTGAATTAATATGTCCGAAAGTTTCGTATAAAAATTCAATCATTTGTGTGCTTAATTTGCAAAAAGGACTAAATCACAAAAAATGTAAAATTTTCCTTTTATTTGAATAATAGCCGAATTAATGTGTCTTTATAATTGAGAGGTCCTTATGTGGTTAGTATACCATTGTACTTATGAGTGGACTTTAATGGCCTTAATTAAAATGAATTATATGTTTAATTACAAAGGACAAATTAGTAAATGATGTATTAAATGTATCAAAATAAAAAAATGAAAATAAAGGCCATTATAATCCATCCACCACCGAATTTGAAAGAAAAACAATGGCTCTTAAGCTTTGTTCATTCAGCCACTATCAAGTATAATTAGGTATGTGTTTTTGATCAGCTTTTGGTAATTTCTATGTTTTTGTGATTATTGTTAGTAATCTATCAAGCCCATGTCTCAATTTCTGAATTTGATGATGAATTTGAGCTATGCCATTGATGAAATTGTAAGCTTTGTGATGTTAGTTGATGGAAAATGAAAGAAATCTGTTAGACTAATCTGTTTTGTATTTGAATTTTTGATGAATTTGAGTAATTTAGGCTAAATTATGAAAATGAGAAATTGAGGGGCTAAAATGTGAAATAAATGAAATATGTGGGCTAATATGAGCTAAAGGAAAATTTGGCTAGGCATGTGTGTAATGAAATTATGTATATTTTGTGATTTTATGAAATAGGGACTTAAGTGTCAAAATGTAAAAATGTGAGCGCTAATTTGTAAAATGCCCCAAATATGTGTAAATGGATTAAATTGAATGATTTGGTGAATAAAAGAGTTAAATTTGAATGTGTTTAGATCAAGAACCAAAGAAAATAGAATTTGATCGGGGGAAAACGAAAGTAGTTGGATAGTCGTTCGTTTTTGTTCATTCTCGTACGAGGTAAGTCTATATACAAATAAATGTGTTGAATTGATTTAATTATGCTTATATGATATTTGAATTGTGATGAATGGTTATGAGAGACGAATATGTGAAATTGAAAATTTTCATATAATGTGACAACATCTGAAAAGTCTCGTGCGAACCATAGGAATAGTAAGGATACATATCTCATGACATAGGATTTTGATATGTGTTATCGTGTAAGACCATGTCTGGGACGTTGGCATCGATTTGAGGTTTACATGTAAGACCATGTCTGGGACATCGGCATCATATTTGATTTCGTGTAAGACCCTGTCTGGGATAGTGGCATCGATATTAATTACATGTAAGACCACGTCTGGGGTGTTGGCATTGTACGAGCTTTCTGAGCTATCCGTGTATCCTATTTGATTCCAAATGGTTCAACAGACATTCCGAGAAATACGTGATTGAATGAATGAATATCCGATTCAGGTATGTCGAAATGTGTTTAACATTTGTTAATGTGAAGTAAGTATAAGTGCAAGCGATGATTTGCGATACAAATATGAGAACATATGCTATATGTGCAAATGAATTAGGAATATATGAAATGTATATGAACTATGAGGTTTGTGACAGTATTTGACTATGGAGTATACGTATTTTATGATGCTTAGATGCTTAAAGTGATAAGTTTATTTGTATATGGCTTACTAAGCTTTTGATAGCTTACTTTGTGTGTGTTTGCATAATTTTATAGATACCGAAGCTAGTGGAAGCTCGGGGATCGTCAAAGATCATCACCACACTATCAAATTATATTTTTGGTACTTATTTGGAAATGTATATATTGAAGTATGGCATGTATAGGATAGAAGTCTTTGAATATGTTTTGAGATGTATATATATATCATGCCATAAGATATGGCTTGATTTTGGATGCAACCATGGTATGATTTTTGGTAAGTTTCATGTTGGTTAGGTAGTTGATATGGTGATGAAATGGTATGTTTTGGATTGGTTTGATATGAGATATGAACATATGTCTTTGGTATGGATTTGGCATGTCATTTTGGTATGTTTTGGCATGAGAGATGAGTATTATTTGGTTGAAAATGTGGTATATTTGATGCTTGAATTTGGCTTATAGGAATAACCCAAAATGGGTGGCAAAATTGCCTTGCAAATGGCCTACATTTGCCCACACGGTTGAGCACACGGGCCTGTGTCTTGACCGTGTCCTTCAATGTTTCTTTTCAAAGCAAGTCAGACTCAAGCACGTCCTAGACACACGGGTGTGTGGCCAGCCGCGTGACCCAAGTCAGTTTCCACCACAGCTAAGGCACACGGACGTGTCTCCGGCCGTGTGGTATAAGTCAGTTTGTATGCCCTGTTTTCACACGATCTATCACACGGGCATGTCTGATAACCATGTAAGGCACACGGCTTGTTCACACGGGCGCATGACCTATGATTTCAAAAATTTTTATAAGTGTCCGGAAACTTTATATGTGATCGGTTTAGTCCTGAACCATATCTAAAGCATGTTTAAGGTCTCATAGACCTCTTAAAGGGATTATATGTGTATGAATTGCTATGAAAAGATGATATATGATTGATGTTTGTGAATTGATCATAAAATGTTTTGAAATGTTTGGTAATGCCTCTTAACCCTAGCCTGACGACGGATACGGGTTAGGGGTGTTACATTTTATTGGTATCAAAGCTATAATTTAGTCGATCCTAGGACTAACGTAGCATATGTGAGTCTAGCTATACATGCCATATATACAAACTGTGATAGTGTGATGAATCCTGACAAACAAAATATGTTTTTCGTATAGTGATGGATCCCGAACGAGCCGTAGCTGACGATGTCAAAAGTAATGCACGTGCTCCTGCCCAAAGGACAGCATCGTCTAATTCTAGACCCGTTACTAATAGCCATGAAGAAGAGGCTAAGCAATCATTCTTCTAAATGATGAATGAGTAGTTCACTCAGTATGTTAGAACAAACTCGGCTGCTCCCCAACCTCCACCCCTGCAAGTTCCCGTAGCTCCACAAGTGGTAAATCCGATTCGTCTAAATAAGCCTCTAGTTGATAAGATTTGAAAATATGAGGCTGAAAAATTCCATGCTACTACTTATGATGATGCTGAAAGAGCTAAGTTCTGGCTCGAGAATATGATTTGGGTATTCAATGAATTATCCTGTACTCTGAAAGAATGTGTTAAATGTGCTATTTCACTTCTGAGGGATACCGCGTACCATTGGTGGAAAACTTTGATATCAGTGGTTCCGAGAGAACGAATCACCTGGGATTTCTTTCAAACTGAATTCTGAAAGAAATACATAAGTGAAAGATTTATATATCAGAAACGCAAAGAGTTTCTTGAACTGAAATAGGGTCGTATGTCTGTTACAAAATACGAGCGAAAGTTTGTTAGATTGAGTCAGTATGCACGAGAATGTATCTTAACTGAAGCACTAATGTGTAAAAGGTTTGAAGACGGCTTGAATGAAGACATTCATTTGTTAATAGGGATTCTGGAAATAAAAGAGTTTGTTGTGCTTGTTGAACAAGCGTGTAAAGCTGAGGAACTCAGGAAAGAGAAAAGAAAAGCTGACTCGAAAGCTAGAGAAGTACGAAAAAGATCATCAAAGAAGTTATTTCAGTCTGCATCAAAGAGATTTCGAGATGATTCTAGTCTTTCAAAGGCTACTGCGGGTTTTTCGAGACAAGATCAAGAGAGACCACCTGTGAATTCAAAAGCTACTTCAGTAACTAGTGTGGGAAGTGTCAAAGCACCACCACCTGAGTGCAAATATTGCAGTAAATGACATCCTGACAGTTGTAGATTGAATGATAGAGCTTGTTTTAAATATGGATACTTAGATCACTTTATTTGAGATTGCCCCGAGTCTATTGAACAAGAAATTGTACAGAATCAGAGACTGAGTAGCACTTCAGCTAGAGGCAGACCTCCCAGAAATAAGAGAAATGTGAGTGGTAGTCGAAGAGCTACTAAAGATACAGCTATTCGATCTGAGGCTAGAGAACTTGCCAGAGCCTACGCCATCCGAGTTCATGAAGAAGCTTCATCTCCGGATGTGATTATAGGAACGTTTACTCTTTACGATACTTCTGTGATTGCATTGATAGAGCCAGGATAAACACATTTGTATATATGCATGACTTTAGTATCCAGTAAGACTTTACCTATAGAGTCTACTGAATTTATGATTAGAGTATCGAACCCCTTAAGCAAAAGTGTCCTGGTTGATAAAGTGTGCAAGAATTATCCATTGATGATTCGAGATAATTATTTTCCAGTTGATCTGATGCTATTACCTTTTGATGAATTTGATATAATGTTGGGTATTGGCTAACTTTGCATTTTGCTATTGTGAACTGGAAATGGAAAACTATTGATTTGAGATGCAAAAATGATGAGATAATCCAAATTGAGTCTAGTGATTTAAATGGGTTACCGACTATGATATCTGTAATGAAAGCTCAAAAATATGTGAAAAAGGGTTATGAAGCCTACTTTTCCTATGTGATTGATTCGAAAGTGACAGAAAAGAAAATAGAATCTGTACCGATTATCTGTGAGTTCTCTGGTGTGTTTCCTGAAGAACTTTCAGGTTTACCTCTAATTCAAGAGGTTGAGTTTGGCATTGATTTAGTACCAGGAACTACTCCACTTTCGTTAGCTCCGTATAGAATGGCTCTGACTGAGTTGAAAGAATTGAAGTCTCAGTTGCAAGAATTAACCGATAGAGGATTTACACGACGGAGTTTTTCACCTTGGGGTGCTCTGGTTCAGTTTGTGAAAAAGAAAGACGGCATGATGAGAATGTGTATTGATTATCGTTAGTTGAACAAAGTGACTATCAAGAATAAATATCCTCTACCCAAAATTGACAATTTGTTTGATCAGTTGAAAGGTGCTACTGTGTTTTCAAAGATAGATCTGAGATCGGGCTATTATCAGTTGAGAGTAAAAGATTCAAACATTCTAAAAACAACCTTTCGAACGAGATATGGTTCTTAGTTATGCCATATGGATTAACAAATGCACCTGTTATATTTATGGACCTGATGAACAGAATTTTCAGATCGTATTTAGACCAATTTGTTGTTGTATTCATTGATGACATTTTAATTTATTCGCGTGATGAAAATGAGCATGCCGAGCATTTGAGAGTAGTGCTACAGACTCTGCGTGATAAGCAACTATTTGCAAAGTTTAGTAAATGTGAGTTCTGGTTAAGCGAAGCCAGATTTCTGGGCCATATAGTGTCAGCATTAGTACGAGTTGATTCGAGCAAAATTTCTGCGACTTCGAGAAATGTTTCTGAAGTTAGTAGTTTTCTGGGACTTGCTGGTTATTATCGACGGTTCGTAAAAGGCTTTTCGATAATTGCAACTCCGTTGACAAAATTTTTTCATAAAGATGTTAAGTTTGAATGGTCCGAAAAGTGTCAAAAAATCTTTGATCAATTGAAAGCCCTATTGACTGAAGCTCCAGTGTTAGTACAACCAAAATCCGAGAAAGAATTTGTAATATATAGTGATGCTTTGTTGAACGGTCTGGGATGCATTTTGATGCAGGAAGGCAAAGTTATAGCCTATGCCTCGAAACAATTAAAACTACATGAAAAGACTTATCCGACACACAACCTCGAGTTAGCTGCAATTGTGTTCGCTTTGAAGTTTTAGCGTCACTATCTATTTGGTGTTACGTGTTTTTAGATCATAAAAGTTTGAAGTATCTGATGACTCAGAAAGATTTGAATCTGTGACAGAGAAGATGGCTAGAGTTACTAAAAGATTACGAGCTTGTTATTGATTATCATCTGGGAAAAGCAAATGTTGTTGCTGATGCTTTGAGTCGAAAATCATTATTTGTATTTCGTGCTATGAATACTCAGTTGTCTATATCTAGTGATGGTTCGGTTTTAGCTAAATTGAAAGCGAGACTGTTGTTCTTACAACAGATTTATGATGCACAAAAAGTTGATAATGATATAATAGCGAAACGAGCTCAATGTAAGTTGAATTCTGATTCAGAATTTTGAGTTGATAATGATAATTGTTTGAGATTCCGAGATCGGATTTGTGTTTCGAGAAATCTAGAGTTGATTCAGATGATTTTGAAAGAAGTCCATAACAGTCTTTTATCTGTTCATTTGAGAAGTACGAAAATGTATAATGACTTGAAATAGCTATACTGGTGACCTGGAAAGAAAAGAGATATCTCCGACTTTGTTCCGAAATGTTTAATCTGTCAGCAAGTTAAAGCTGAACATCAGGTGCCTTTTGGTTTGTTACAGCCTATTATGATTCCCGAGTGGAAATGGAATAAAGTAACGATGGATTTTGTTTTGAGTTTACCCCTATCTTCGAGAAAGAAAGATGTGATTTGGGTTGTGGTTGACAGATTGACGAAATCAGCCCACTTCATTCCGGTACGATGAGACTACTCACTTGAAAAGTTAGTTGAGTTATATATTTCTGATATTGTGAGATTGCATAGGGTGCCATTGTCGATTGTGTCAAATAGAGATCTGAGATTCACATCGAGGTTTTGGAAGAAATTGCAAGATGCTTTAGGTACAAAATTGTGCTTCAGTACTGCCTTTCACCCGCAGACGGATGGTCAATCCGAGCAGATTATTTAGATACTCGAGGATATGTTGAAATGTTGCATTCTTGAGTTTTAAGGCTCATGGGAATAGTATTTGTCATTGATTGAATTCACGTATAATAATAGTTTTCAATCGAGCATTAAAATGGCACCATACAAAGCTTTATATGGTCGTAAATGCCAAACACTGTTATAGTAGTCTGAGCTTAGTGAGAATAAGATTCACGGGGTTTGTTTGATCAAAGAGACTGAACAGAAAGTAAAAGTGATTCAAAATAGTTTGAAAGCAGCATCAGATCATCAGAAATCATAGACAAACTTGAAACGAAAAGATATTGAATTTGAAATCGGGGACAAAGTGTTTTTGAAAGTATCTCTGTGGAAGAAAATATTTCGATTTGGTAGAAAAGGCAAATTGAGTTTGAGGTTCATCGGACCTTATGAGATTATCGAGCATATTGGGCCAATTGCTTATAGATTATCGTTGCAACTGAGTTAAAAAAGATTCATAATGTGTTTCACGTATTAATGCTTTGACAATACAGATTTGATCCCTCGCATGTAATTTCTTCGTTACAGATAAAAATTTAGTCTGATATGACATATGAAGAAGAATCGATCCGTATCTTGGCCCGGGAGGTTAAAGAATTGAGAAATAAGAAAATTCCGTTAGTAAAAGTGTTATGGCATCGACACGGAGTCGAAGAAGCTACATGGGAACCTAAAGATGCTATGAGATAGCAATATCTGAATTTATTCATTTTCAGGGACAAAAATTCCTAAGGGGGGAGAGTTGTAACAGCCCGATTTAAACCTTGGTCGGAACAGTGGTTTCAGGACCACAAATCTAAGTCAGAAAAAAATATTTTTAATATCATTTTTCGTACTTATAATATGTGAATTAATATATGTGAAAGTTTCGTATAAAAATTCAATCATTTGTGAGCTTAATTTATAAAAAGGACTAAATCGTAGAAAATGCAAAATTGTCCTTCTATTTGAATAATAGCCGAATTAATGTCTCTTTATAATTGAGAGGTCCTTATGTGGTTAATATACCATTGAACTTATGAGTGGACATTAATGGCCTTAATTAACATGAATTATATGTTTAATTACAAAGGAAAAATTAGTAAATGATGTATTAAATGTATTAAATTAAAACAAACATGAAAATAAAGGCCATTATCATCCATCCACCACCGAATTTGAAAGAAAAATAAGGGTTCTCAAGCTTTTTTCATTCAGCCATTGTCAAGTACAATTAGGTATGTGTTTTTGATCGGTTTTTGATAATTTCTATGTTTTTGTGATTGTTGCTTAATAATCTATCAAGCCCATGTCTCAATTTCTGAATTTGATGATGAATTTGAGTTATGCCATTGATGAAATTGTCAGCTTTGTGATGTTAGTTGATGGAAAATGAAAGATTGTGTTAGATTAATATGTTTTGTATTTGAATTTTTTATGAATTTGAGTAATTTGGGCTAAATTATGAAAATGAGAAATTGAGGGGCTAAAATGTGAAATAAATGAAATATGTGGGCTTATATGAGCTAAAGGAAAATTTGGCTAGGCATGTATGTAATGAAATTATGTATCTTTTGTGATTTTATGAAATAGGGACTTAAGTGTCAAAATGTAAAAATGTGAGCGCTAATTTGTAAAATGCCCTAAATATGTGTAAATGGATTGAATTGAATGATTTGGTGAATAAAATA
Organism: Gossypium anomalum; assembly: GCA_025698475.1. Classification (NCBI taxonomy): domain Eukaryota; kingdom Viridiplantae; phylum Streptophyta; class Magnoliopsida; order Malvales; family Malvaceae; genus Gossypium; species Gossypium anomalum. Next base: position 55,618,550 of record CM046959.1, read on the forward strand.
GTTAAATTTGAATGTGTTTAGATCAAGAACCAAAGAAAACGAAATTTGATCGGGGGAAAACGAAAGTAGTTGAATAGCCATTCGTTTCCATTCATTCTCGTATGAGGTAAACCTATATACAAATAAATGCATTGAATTGATTTAATTATGCTTAAATGATATTTTAATTGTGATGAATGGTTATGAGAGCCGAATATGTGAAATTGAGAAATTTCCTATAATGTGATGGCGTTCGAAAAGTCCTGTGCGAACTATAGGAATAGTTAGGATACATATGTCATGACATAGGATTTCGATATGTGTTATCGTGTAAGACCATGTCTGGGTTGTTGGCATCGATTTGAGATTTACGTGAAAGACCATGTCTAGGACATCGGCATCTATTTGAGATTTACGTGAAAGACCATGTCTAGGACATCGGCATCGTATTTGATTTAGTGTAAGACCCAGTTTGGGACAGTGGCATTGATATTAATTACATGTGAGACCACGTCTAGGATGTTAGCATTGTACGAGCTTTTCGAGCTATCCGCGTATCCTATTTGATTCCGAACGGTTCAACGGGTATTTCGAGAAATACGTGATTCAATGAATGAATATCCGATTCAGGTACGTTGAAATGTGTTTGACATTTGTTAATGTGAAGTAAGTATATGTGCAAGTGGTGATTTGCAATACAAATATGAGAAAATATGCTATATGTGCAAATGAATTGGAAATATATGAAATGTATATGAACTATGAGGTTTGTGATAGTATTTTACTTTGGAGTATATGTATTTTATGATGCTTAGATGCTTAAAGTGATAAGTTTATTTGTTTATGGCTTACTAAGCTTTTGAAAACTTACTTTGTGTGTGTTTGCATAATTTTATAGATATCAAAGCTACTGAAGGCTCAGGAATTGTCAAGGATCATCACCACACTATCGAATTATATTTTTGGTACTTATTCGGAAATGTATATATTGAAGTATGGCATGTATAGGCTAGAAGTCTTTGAATATGTTTTGAGATGTATACATATATCATGCCATAGGATATGGCTTGATTTTGGATGCAATTATGGTATGATTTTTGGTAAGTTTCATGTTGGTTAGGTAGTTGATATGATGATGAAATGTTATGTTTTGGATTGGTTTGAAATGAGATATGAACATATGTCTTTGGTATGGATTTGGCATGTCATTTTGGTATGTTTTGGTATGAGTGATAAGTATTATTTGGTTAAAAATGTGGTATATTTGATGCTTGAATTTGGCTTATAGGAAAGACCCAAAATGCGTGGCAAATTGGCTTGCAAATGGCCTATATTTGCCCACATGGTTGAGCATACGAGCGTGTGTCTTGACCGTGTCCTTCAATGTTTCTTTTCGAAGCAAGCCAGACTTGAACACATCCTAGACACATGGGCGTGTGTTTGGTCGTGTGATCGAAGTCAGTTTCGACCACAGCTAAGGCACACGGGCGTGTCTTCGGCCGTGTAGTATAAGTCAGTTTGTATACCCTGTTTCCACATGGTCTATGACATGGGTGTGTTCGATGACCGTGTGAGGTACACGGCCTGTTCATACAAGCGTGTGACCTGTGATTTCAAAAATTTTTATAAGTGTCCGGAAACTTTCATATGTGATCAGTTGAGTCCCGAACCTTTTCTAAAGCATGTTTAAGGTCTCATAAACCTCTTAAAGGGATTATATGTGTAGGAATTGCTATGAAAGGATGATATATGATTGATGTTTGTGAATTGATCGTAAAATGTTCTAAAATGTTCGGTAATGCCACTTATCCCTAGTCTGACGACGGATACGGGTTAGGGGTGTTACATAACATCCCGATTTTGGGCCTAGTCAGAATAGTGGTTTCGAGACCACAAATCCAAAGTAGAAATATTTGTTTTATGAATGTTTTGAGGTCCATGACATGTTTGAATGATTGTGTGAAAGTTTCATGAAGAAATTTTGTGAATAAGTGTCCAATTTAACTTTTAAGATTAAATTGCAAAAGTTGCAAAATATGAGATTCTAGAAGCTTTAAATATGAATAGCTTTGGATTATTAATTAGAGGTCCTTAAATAGCAATTTGTCTAATTTCTAATTTTATGGACAAAAATGGGCATGCATGGATAAAATTTGAAAGTTTAGTAAAAAAGGCATTTTGGTCATTTGGATAATAAAAGATTAAAAAGGGAATAATCAAGCAAAATTTGCTCATATTTCTCATGTGGGTGCCGGAATTTCTAGGGAGCCATAGCTAGGGTTTCTTCACTTTCCAAGCTTGATAGTAAGTGCATCTTAGCCCCGGTTTTAATGTTCTTTGCATTTTTGAAGTTGTCATCAACCTATCTAGCTATTTCTACCATTATTTTGAGCTAGGGTTCATGTTCAAAAACTTACGCATGTGTGACATGCATGTATTTTGATGTCTAATGGAGGAATATGAAAGTTTGATGTGTGATAAACATCTTTTACAAAGAGATTTTTCACGAAAACACCTAAAAAAGACCTTTTTGTAAAAGTTTAAAATAGGTGGTAAAAATCTAATTCAAAAGAAAATATGTGTTGTTATAAGTATGATATAGGTTCTGCAAAGCTTGGGTAACAAAGAAAATGAGTACATTTCATTTTACGAGCCTAGGGACTAATTTATAAATATGTGAAAGTTTAAGGGAAAAGCTATAATTTTGACAAAGTATGATTTATGGACTGTTTTGAACAATGTGATAATTAAATAAGTGAAATTTGCTATTATAGATTAAGAAAAACGGAGTCCAGACCTAAACCGAGAGAAGAACAAAGTTGTGGACTAAATCGAATAGTTAGCCATATTTTGGTGCCAAGGTAAGTTGGTGTGTAAATAATTCAACATCATGTTATTATATATCTAATGCTTTGATATTGCATGAAATGAATATTTGTCTCTATGGATTTGGTTAATGATGACTCGATGACGATCCGACGAAGATTTGGTACTTTGAAATCCCGGTTGAACTTGAGGAATAAATAGGATACAAATGTCACGACATTAGGGTTATTGAGATTCCATATAAGACCATACCTGGGATATGGAATCGACATGCGCTTTCGTGTAAGACCACGCCTGGGACATGGCTTCGAAAATGAGACTTTGTATAAGACCATATCTGGGATATGGCATCAATATGAGACACCGTGTAAGACCATAGCTGGGCTATTGGCATCGATATGTGATCCCATGTAAGACCATATCAAGGATATGGCATTGTCATCTTACTATGTGTATGAGATTTCCAGGGTATCCTTTAGTATTCAAAGTGGTTCAACAGGTAATCCAAAGATTATGTCAAAGAAATGAAAAGGTATAATCATGTTGGAAGGGTATAGGTATGTACAAAAAGCTCATAAATATTTAGATTATGAATCGATGAGACCTCATTAGGAAGTGAATGAATGAATCATTATCATGAGTTTTATTGTACACTATGTAAATGACATGATTTAAGATGTATCTATGATACTTGATGACATTGTGATAAATTATATTATGTTATGTGTATAATAATGCATGACTAAAATTGTTAATTATTTACATGCTAACTTACTAAGCTTAAAGCTTACCCCCTTCCTTTTCATCCCTTATAGTGAGGCCAAGCTAGCTCGGGGATCGAAAGTCATCAGAGCATCGATCACACTATCAACTTGGTCATTTGGGTATTATTGGTTTTGATATTTTGAATATGGCATATATAGGGGACTTAGTCTTTTTGTTTACGTGTCACATTAATTTGGCCAAGTGTGTTGGCTTATAATGATTTGATGATTCATTTTGTATATGACCATGAGATATGGCTTATATTGATTATTGGGTTGTAAGCCTATTCATATATGTATGCATGTGCCAAGGTAATACATGATGTGGTTAAAATTTTTGGCACGGTTGAATTGTGGATATGATCATGGATGTTTGATGATGGAATTGCGAGTATATGGAATGATGATAACTAAGATATGAATATGTAGAAATGGAGTAAATTGATGTTACATATTGAATGTGATATGGTAAGCTTAGATTAATAAGGTATGGTAACTTGAGCATGTATAAATTGATATAGTGTTGCCAGGAACATGGCTTATTTGATGATGTTTAAGTACTTAATTATGCCATGTTAAATGCCTTTGAAGTCTTGTATGTGGTGCAAATAAGGGTGGCAATTGGCTTGGAAAATAGCCTCAAAGTTGTCCAAACGGGTAGACACACGGGCATGTGTATCCGACTGTGTGCCCCCTGTATTTGAGTTTTAAGAAACAGAATGCCCAGTGTAAACACATGGGTACGAGACATGGTCATCTGTCTCAGCCGTGTGAGAGACACGGTCTTAGGACATGGGTATGTGCCCTGGCCATGTGAAGTCTGCACCTTATTCATGAAAATTCATGAAAATTAAATTTGCCACACGGCCTAGCACACTGGCGTGTGACTTGGCTGTGTGACCCTATTATGTTGATGACATCATAAACAAAAAGTTACCAGGGCTGAGGACACGGGCGTGTCCCAAGCTACACGAGTGTGTGTGACCACACGGCCTACTCACATGGGCGTGTGACCCTCCAAATCAAGAAATGTTTTTTCTAAGTGTTGTAAAAGTTTCGAAAGTTATCTGTTTAGTCCCGAACCACTCCCAATGTATGTTTTGGGCATCATAGGTTCGTATAAGGGATGAAATGCATATAAATGAATGGTTTTAATTTGGACAAAATTTTATGGCTTAGTTTTGTATGAATGTTTATGTTTTAGTCCGGTAACGCCTTGAACCCTGTCCTGGTGTCAGATATAGGTAAGGGGTGTTACAAATGGAAGATTAAATTATAGATGAATATGCATTATATATATGGCTTGTGACTTGATGAGAATTTGTACTTTGTTTGAATGGATTATATGACTATTGATGTTATTTGTTGAATGGTATATTTGGCACCATTCAGTATGTTTTGGTAAGAAAATTCAATGGTATTTAATGATGAAAAACTTAGTTAGATGTTAGTTAATCATTTTGGCGAAATAGAGTACATGGTTATACATGTTCTCCTGTTGTCATTTGAGGTGAATAAGGGCATATTGGTTGTATGTGATTATACCATATGAATGAAGCTAGAATATGCATAATTTTGATGCCTTGTTATGACTTGTATATATGTCCCTTTTTGGCTGTAGGTACAAGCCTAGTTGGGTGAGAAAACTGGCTTGTAAAATGACCTATTTTCGTCCACATGGGCAGAGACACAAGCATGTGTCTCAGCCGTGTAACACCTTGAATTTGGGCCTAGTCGGAACAGTGGCTTCGGGACCACAAATCCGACGATGAAAATTTTATTTTTATTATATTTTTATGGTCTACGATTTCACGGAATAATTTCGTGAAAATTTCGTTCGAAAATTTTAACGTTCGGGCACTTAATTTAGTCAAAAGGACTAAATCGTAAAAGGTGTAAAAGTTGAGTTCTACATGTTAGAAGTGTCAAATTGTTATGAGTTTTTAAATTAAAGGTCCTAAATGGTAATTAGACCATTGGTTAATTGTTGGACAAAAATGGACATGAAATGGGTGTGATAAAATATTTTTAAGTTAGGGGTATTTTGGTAAACTAATAATTAAAAGAATTAAAAAAAGGAAATAAGCCAAATTGGCTATCATTTTCTTCATTCAACCGTCTCTACCAGCAGCAGCCATGGTTTGGGTTTGTTCAAACCCCAAGCTCGATTGTAAGTGCTCCCTAGCCCCGTTTTTAAAGTTTTTTACATTTTTGAAATCTCGGTAACTTGGTTAAGCTTATTCTAGCAATAATTTAACCTAGGGTTTATATTTGGAAAAATACCCATAGGTGAAATGTGTTTTTTTTGATGTTTTATGGTAGAATATGAGTCTTGAAATTGTGTTAAACAACTTTTGCTAAGTGATTTTACGTGAAAACGAGTAAAACGACATAATCGGTAAAAATACCTAATGTTCATAAGTACATGTTAGAGTGTGAATTTGATGTTGCTATAGAAGGGAAAAATGATCAACATTTCACAAAACATAAGGAAATAGGATGAAGTTTAATTTACGAGCCTAGGGGTAAAAATGTAATTTTGATAAAGTTTAGGGGCAAAATTGTAATTTTTCCAAAATATGATTTTGGCTTAATTTGAATAATGTGAGTCCTAATTAGGCTATATTTGAAATGATAGAGTAAGGAAAATCAAAATTTGGGCTAAAATCGAAAAGTATCAAGTTGTGGACAAAATGGTAAAAATGGCCATTTTCGCATACGAGGTAAGTTCATATGAATTTTAATAATGCAATTTGTAATTTCAATGTTATTGCCTTGATATTAAATGAGATGTAAGTTCTTGTGTAAATGTGGTAACATAATTGTCATTTTAAGTAATTTAATGTTATTTATATGATATGATGATTATTATCATGAAATATTATGCTTTGTGGTTATTGTTGAGTAATATGCAAAATTATGTAAATTACTTGATAACTATGAAATGCTACCAAGTATCGATTTCGGTATCACGTGGAAGATGGCAGAGACTTATGATCGAGGAAAATCCCGTTTGAACCTTAGGAATAGATTAGGATACAAGTGACATGTCACTAGGATATTTGAGTTCCGAACTCATTGATGTAACACCCCTTACCCATATCCAAGGCCGGAACAGGGTACGAGGAATTACCAGACTTAACCATACACATAGACGAAAATCGGGCTATAAAATTTCATTTAATTCAAGACTTATCAAACACATGCATAGACTCATATTTAAAGACATATAACATGGCATAAATGAGCACTTACACATCCATAATCATGAAATAACATGTCATTCACTTTAAACATATTTGCTTACCATCCTGTATATAATATACATTCTTACATTAGCTAGAACTAGACATGTTAAGTCTTATTCTCATTTTATACCATCATAATGTAGTTACCAATTTGTCCATTAAACATCCATATTCAAGGCAACATTACTCATTTCCATTTAATTCATGATCCCCAGGCCTGCATTTAACTTACCTTTTGTATTACCAATCATGCATAACAAACAAAGCTAACTATATCATCACATTAAAACATAGGACATGTCATGATTAATTAAACTTACAAACCATAATGGATAAGGACCACATCTCATGATCATATACGATAACTCAATGCAGACCGATATGTATGGCCAAAGTCATAATAATAATACATATCACAAACCAACTTCCTATACATGCCACTCACTTGATATTTCTAATATTTGAATTAATTCTTCCAAAAATGATAGCTTGATAGTGTGATTTTGCCTCCGACGATCTCCAACCCAGAGCTGACCTACCAAAACTGTAGAAGTAGAGAGGAGGGGTAAACTTTACGCTTAGTAAATCCATATGAAATTAATAAGCAATTACCCACATGTTTTTTTTTTAAGGTAAAACATCATAATTGTACAATTTACTCTTGTTCAGGTTAAGCTTTTTTACCGAGTTACAGTTACTAATTCATTTATATCTGGAGCTACGAGACTCCAAATTAAGTTTCGTTAATTTTACTTGAAATAGACTCATTTATTTTTCTTCCATATAATTTCCAGAATTTTTGGTTCATACAATTAGTATAGTTTATTCATTAAAGTTTCCCCTGTTTCACTGTCCAACAATTCATACCTCTTTTCACTAAAAATTATTTTTCTCATAGTACAGAATTCAGATAATGCTCTCATCTATCTTTCTATAGAATAGACTCAATAAGAACTTTAATAATATAAATTACAACCCATAATTATATTTATACAATTTTTAATTATTTTCTCAATTTGGAACAGGGGATCACAAAGTCATTCAGACTCTGTCTCACAACAATTTAAATATATCATAATATAAATTTCTATTGCATATATCGTTTCTTCTATGTGAAACTAGACTCATTGGGATTTAACCTCATATTTTATTCAGCCCCTAATTCAATTTTCACAATTTATGGTGAATTTCCAAATTTGTACCACTGCAGTAACCCAAAACTGCTAAGGCTAAATTTACTCATTCACTACTATTATTCACCAAATCCATACAATATCATTTCATTCATAATGGTAAGAACACATAATTATGCTTCATAAGCATAAATCCATAATCTCAATGTCATCAAGTAGCAAGGACTTATTTCAAATCATGTCATTTTTATAGTATTCACCAAATACTATATACATCATAGATCATCACATGTCAAGGCATCACACATAAGTTTAGTGTACATACCTGTACAACTTGTAACATAACTCAAAGACATACTCACCAATGGCTTATCTCATTGGGATCATCAACGAATACTTCACCAAATTACCCGTTGAACACTCAGAATATAATCGGATACATGAAATGCATGCATATAAGTGCCATACCCGTAGCTAGACAAACTCAATAGCTTGCAGAAATTATGTAGCCAAGCTACCATGTAACCCGCCCATAAGCGAACTCGGACTCAACTCAACGAGCTCGGGCGTTCGCATCCATAAGTGAACTCGGACTCAACTCAACGAGCTCGGATGCCTAGTTACATCTCACGAACTCAGATCAACTCAATGAGTTCGGAACTCAAATATCCTAGTGTCATGTCACTTGTATCCTAATCTATTCCTAAGGTTCAAACGGGATTTTCCTTGATCATAAGTCTCTACGATCTTCCACAGGATACCGGAATCAATACTTGATAGCATTTCATAGTTATCAAGTAATTCACATAATTTTGCATATGACTCAGCAATAACCACAAAGCATAATATTTCATGATAATAATCATCATATCATATAAATAACATTAAATTACTTAAATTGACAATTATGTTACCACATTTACACATAAACTTACATCTCATTTAATATCAAGGCAATAACATTAAATTACACATTGCATTATTAAAATTCATATGAACTTACCTCGTATGCGAAAATGACCATTTTTACCATTTTGTCCACAACCTGATACTTTTCGATTTTAGCCTGAATTTTGATTTTCCTTGCTCTATCATTTCAAATATAGCCTAATTAGGACTCACATTATTCAAATTAACCCAAAATCATATTTTGGTAAAATTACAATTTTGCCCTAAACTTTATCAAAATTACATTTTTGCCCTTAGGCTCGTAAATTAAACTTCATCCTATTTCCTTATGTTTTGTGACATGCTGATCATTTTTACCTTCTATAGCAACATCAAATTTGCACTCTAACATGTACTTATGAACATTAGGTATTTTTACCGATTATGTCGTTTTACTCGTATTCATGTAAAATCACTTAGCAAAAGTTGTTTAACACAAGTTCAAGCTTCATATTCTACCATAAAACATCAAAATAAACACATTTCACCTATGGGTATTTTTCCAAATATAAACCCTAGGTTAAATTATTGCTAGAATAAGCTTAACCAAGTTACCAGGATTTCAAAAATGTAAAGAACTTTAAAAACGAGGCTAGGGAGCACTTACAATCAAGCTTGGGAGTTTGAAAAACCCTAACCATGGCTTCTTCTGGTAGAGACGGTTGAATGAAGAAGATGATAGCCAATTTGGCTTATTTCCCTTTTTAATTCTTTTAATTATTAGTTTACCAAAATACCCCTAACTTAGAAATATTTTATTGCACCCATTTCATGTCCATTTTTGTCCAACAATTAACCAATGGTCTAATTACCATTTAAGGACCTTTAATTTAAAAACTCATAACAGTTTGACACTTTTAACATGTAGAACTCAACTTTTTCACCTTTGACGATTTAGTCCTTTTGACTAAATTAAGTGCCCGAACGTCAAAATTTTTGAACGAAATTTTCACGAAATTATTTCGTGAAATTATAGACCATAAAAATATAATAAAAATAAAATTTTCATCGTCAGATTTGTAGTCCTGAAACCACTATTCTGACTAGGCCCAAAATCAGGGTGTTACAAGCCGTGTGTGACACACGGCCAGGCGACACAGTCGTGTGCCCCTGTAGCTTTCAAAGGTTGCAAGTCGGGCTGTTACAGGACCTAGCACACGGGAATGTGGGGTTACTTTGAAGGGTACACGGCCTGCCACACGGGAGTTTGGTTGGCCGTGTGACCCAAGTCAGTGAGTTACACGGGCTAGGACATGGCCGTGTGACCTCTGCAATGTTGAAAATTTTTATTTTTTTTGAAAAATTCACTGAGTTTCTAATTTATTCCTGACTTATTTCTAACGTGTATTTAAAGCCTCGAGGGCTCGTGTAAGGGACAATATGTATGTTTTGACTTGGTTTTAACATGTTTATTGATATGATATGAAATGTTTATAAATATGTGTTCGTATGATTTGAAAACTTTGATAAAGCTCTGTAACCTATTTCGGTAACGGATACAAGTTAAGGGTGTTATATTTATTGGTATCAGAGCTACAGTTTAGTCGATTCTTAGATTGAACATAGCGTGTAAGAGTCTAGCTATATTTGCCATTATATAACCTGTGATAGTGTGATATCTCCTAATAGTTTTAGAATATGATTTCATATAATAATGACATCCAATCGAGATGATTCCGATGAAGTAGAGAGTAACACTCAAGCCTCCATTCACGGAGTAGCATAGAGTGGTACAAGGCCCGTATCTGAGGGTCAGGGAGGATAGGCTAAGGAAGCCTTCTTCTAAATAATGAACGAGTGGTTTACTAAGTTCGTACGGACAAACCGGGCTGCTCAACAGCCTCCCTCCCCTCCTGCTCCCCAACTGGTTCCCGTTATTCTTTAAAGTTTGGAACCAATACGAGTTAGTAAGCCAAATGTTGATCGAATTCGTAAGCACGGGGCTGAAGAATTTAGAGCTACTACTAAAGTTGATCTTGAGAGAGTAGAATTCTAGTTAGAGAGCATAATTAGGGTTTTGACGAACTATCTTATTCACCGGCTGAACGTGTTAAATGTGCGGTTGTTGAAAGATTCGACTTGTCAATGGTGGAATATGTTGATTTCTTTTGTGCTGAAAGAGCAGGTTACTTAGGAATTATTTTAAACTAAGTTTTGAAAGAAATACATTAGTCAGAGGTTTTTGGATCAGAAACGTAAAAAATTTCTTGAGCTCAAACAAGGCCGTATGACCGTGTCAGAGTACAAGTGGGAATTTGTTAGACTGAGTAAATATGCTTGAGAATGTATTCCGACTGGGACCGCTATGTGTAAGAGATTTGAAGAAGGGTTAAATCAAGACATATAGCTTCTAATTGGAATTCTTGAGCTAAAAGAATTGGTTGTATTGGTTGATCGAGCACATAAGGCCGAAGAGTTGAGTAAAGAGAAAAGACATGCTGATTTTAAAGCTAGAGACTTGGGAAAGAGATCGACGAGAAAGTCATATCAGTCGGTATCAAAGAGATCTAAAGAACATCATAGTCATTCTACAACTTTAGTGGGGTACTCTAGTAGAGACAGAGGCAACTGGCGTTCGAGTCTTAGACCTCAGGCTACATCTATAGCAAGTGTGGGTAGTGTCAAAGATGTCTGGCATGAATGCAAGCACTGTAATAAACCACATTATAGTGCGTGTCAACTAAAGAACGGAGCATGCTTCAGGTGCACTATTTTGGAGATTCCCTAGAAAAATATGAGAAAGAGAATGCTTAGACCACGAGGATGAGCAATACTGCTACGAGAGGTAGACCACCTCGTAATACCAAAAATGTGAGTGGTAGTCATGGTGTAACGGAAGACTCTACTATGAGATCCGAGGCACGAGCCAGCTAGGGCTTATGCTATTCGTGCAGGAGAGGATGCTTCTGCACTAGATATTATTATCGGTACTTTCTCTATTTTTGATACTGATATAACTGCTTTAATTTTTCTGGGATCAACCCATTCATATGTTTGCATGAATTTAGTATCTAGTGAGAATTTACTAGTTGAGTCCACTGAATTTGTGGTTAAAGTATCGAACCCCCTAGGTTATTATGTGTTAGTTGATAAAGTTTGCAAGAATTTTCCTTTGATGATTCAGGGTTACAGTTTTCTGGCTAATTTGATGCTATTACCGTTTAATGAATTTGATGTGATTTTGGGCATGGATTGGCTAACTCTACATGACATTTTTGTAAACTGTAGAAGAAAGCTTATTATACTGAAATGTCAGAGTGGTGAGACATTTTGTATTGAATCAGATAGTCCGAGTGGGTTACCCATTGTTATATCAGCTATGTCAGCGCAAAAATATGTTAGAAAAGGTTGCAATGCTTACCTTGCATATGTGTTGCATTGTAAAGTGCCTAAATCGAAGCTTGAAACAGTGTCAGTGGTTTGTGAGTATCTTGATGTGTTTCTAAAAGAGTTACCTAGATTACTGCTGACCAGAGAGGTTGAAATTGCTATTGAGCTTGAACCGGGGACATCACTGATATTGATAGCACCTTAGAGAATGGCTCCTACTGAGTTGAAAGAGTTGAAAGCACAACTGCAAGAATTGACAGATAGGGGTTTTGCTCGACCCAGTTTTTCACCTTGGGGTGCACTGGTTCTATTACAAACCTTGCAAGATAAACATATTTTTGCTAAATTTAGCAAATGTGAATTTTGGCTCCAAGAAGTTAGTTTTCTGGTACATATAGTATCGACTGAAGGCATCAGAGTTTATTCGAGTAAAATTTTAGTAGTTGACTGGAAACCACTAAGAAACGTATCCAAAGTCAAGAGTTTTCTAGGATTAGCTGATTATTACCGAAGATTCATCAAAGGATTTTCAATCATAGCTACATTGATAACTCGATTATTACAGAAAGATATGAAGTTTCAATGGTCAGAAAAATGTCAGTAAAGTTTCAATTACTTGAAAGCACTATTGACCGAGGCACCAGTTCTGGTTTTGCCTGAATGGGGTAAAGAGTTTTTGATTTTTAGTAATGTATCTTTAAATGGTTTAGGTTGTGTTTTGATGCAGGAAGGTAAAGTAATAGCTTATGCTTCCAGACAGTTAAAGCCACACGAAAAGAATTATCCGATAAATGACCTAGAGTTGGCAGCTATTGTCTTTGCGTTGAAAATTTGGGGACACCATTTGTTCGGTGAAAAATGTCATATATTTACCGATCATAAGAGTTTGAAGTATCCAATGTCACAGAAAGATTTGAAAATGAGACAGTGCAGATGGCTCGAACTGTTAAAAGATTATGAGTTGATCATTTATTATTATCCGGGAAAAACGAATATGGTTGCTAATGCTTTGAGCAGAAAGTCTTTATCTACTCTTTGAGCAATGAATATGAGATCGACATTGTCTAATGATGGTTCGATCTTAGTTGAGTTGAAAGCTAGATTGATGTTTCTATAGCAGATTTGCGAAGGTCAAAAATGTGATGTTGAATTGCTAGCTAAAGAGGCACAGTGTGAGTCGACTTGTAATTCAAAATTTTAGATAGGACCTAATAATTGCTTATTGTTTAGAGGTAGAATTTGTGTACAGAAGAATCTAGAGCTCATTCAGAGAATCTTGCATGAAGCTCATAGTGGTTGCTAATGCTTTGAGTAGAAAGTCTTTAGTTGCTAAACAGTGTGAGTTTTTGAGAAGAAGCTCACAGTGATGTTGAATTGCTAGCTAAACATGCACAGTATCAGTTGATCATTGATTATCATCCGGGAAAAATGAATGTGGTTGCTAATGCTTTGAGCAGAAAGTCTTTAGCTGCTCTTCGAGCAATGAATACGAGATTGACATTGTCTAATGATGGTTTGATCTTAGTTGAGTTGAAAGCTAGACCGATTTTTTTACAGCAGATTTGCGAAGCTCAGAAATTTGATGTTGAATTGCTAGCTAATTAGGCACAGTGTGAGTCAACTTGTAATTCAAAATTTTAGATAGGGCTTGATAGTTGCTTATTGTTTAGAGGTAGAATTTGTCAACCGAAGAATCCAGAGCTCATTCAAAGAATCTTGCACGAAGCTTATAGTGGTAGCCTATCTATTCATCCGGGAAGTAATAAGATGTACAGTGGTTTGAAACAGCTGTACTTGTGGTTGGGAATGAAACACGAGATTTTTTATTTTGTATCTAGATGTTTGATATGTCAGCAAGTTAAAGTTGAACATTAAGTACCTTCTCGATTGTTACAACCAGTGATGATACCTGTAACACCCCAAACCTAGCCTAGACGTTATGGCCGAATTTGGCATGTCACATTGAAGTGTTTTTTGAAAACAATGTTTCCATTGAAAACCCTTCTTACTATTTAAAACCTCTGGCCATTCTAAAACTTGTGAAAACCTTAGTTTATGTTGGTTTATTTTGCAAAACGTGGTTAGCTGGAAAGTTATTCCTATTTAAAACGGTGTTTGTTGTGGAAGCTTAATTTAAAATAGTCAATTTACAAAAACATGATGTTTAAAAGTTAAGTTGCGAAAATGTAGTGTTTTGAAAACAGTTATTATTTTGGAGAACCACGATCTACTTCTAACAAATATCAAACGAAGTAAATAAAATCCCAAAGTTTAAAATAAAAACCAGAGAGGCCTTATTACAAACCAAATCGAAATTTAAATACTGAGAAGCAAATAATCAGAGTAGATAACGAAAGCAGTTGTATGGCCATCTCTGAGTCCCTCGCAGCACCGATCCTCCTAATGCTGGGGATTACCTGCACAGTTAAAAACAGGGTGAGTTTACAAAAACTCAGTGTGTAACCCCCTAGCATCCAAACAGTCAGCCAAAAATAAAATTTAGAACCAATGTGGGCTTGAGCCCTATTCAGTAACAAAACAGTCTGATTTAGAATATATGTGGGCCAAAGCCCGATTCATTAATATTTGGGTCTCAACCCATCACACTTTCATTTGGGCCAAGCCTATCTCAGAACCAATATCAGTTGGGCCTAGCCCATATTAGAACCAATATCAATTGGGCCTAGCCCATTTCAAATATCAAACCCATATGAGTAATGCATGATAACCCATCCAACCCTGCACTTGCCTTCGTCCAACCCTGCACTACCTGTGGGGAATAAATCACCTATGCCATCCCTACACTTACAATGTTAACACCGGTTGCGGCACTAACTAGAATAGCAGCAAAGCTGCTAATATCAGAATATGTGGCACAACCACCAATACGATTTCTTCCTCCATAAAAATATCCCAATCCCAAGGAGTATGTCATGTATGCAGAATGTCATGCACAAAATCAGTCATACAAATCACAGACAAATTAGTCATTTACCCTCGAGGAGCAAAATAGTCATTTTACCCTTTACGGGTATTTTGGTCATTTTACTAATTTTGCGGTCCCAGTGCAGATTACAACCTCATAGATGCTCTGCCGTCTCCTCGAGCGACTCAAGTAACCTAGATGATCAAAACGGTCAAAATGGGCCAAATGCCCATTACTCGGCCCAAGTGGGCCCACACACTCGTGTGGCCCATTTAGCCTCATTTCAGTCACGGCTATGCGAACACCACAGTCTAGTTCATTATTTATCACTTACTGGAGATTTTGTCCGTGTGGGGCTCATGAGCCTATTGGGCCCACACGACCCTTTTCGGCCCAACACGGCCCAGAACGGCCTATGCCATGTACACAACATGACAAGCCCAACTACTTCTCACCTACAGTTAAATTTACACAAGCGGGCCCACGGGCCTATCGGGCCTATTTGGCCCATTGAGGCCCAAGTCCACAAGAGCGCATGTAGCAGCCTCTACAGCTTATCGCGCACACTTTGTGGGTTCGGATCGCCCCACGTGCGTTTGCACACTCCTGAGGCCTCGAATGCCGGTGTTTTGGCATTCTGGCTTTTCGGCCTTTACCGAATCACAGTTTAACAGGGGTGTGATTACACACCTGTTACAAAAGGAGTGTGAAGAATCCGCAAGTACTCCAACCTACGTTCATTCACGAGATTCAGTTAAATGTACGTTAATCAACCTATCCAAAACCCTCACCAAAATAACTTGTCCAAACCTACCTCTCTCTTGAATAAATCCGCCAATAAGGTTTACTTGCTGAATTCAATTGAAAGAGACCCAAATAATGACCTTAGGGGGTTTATCTGCATTCCACAACACTTATCAACCATCAACAGCTGAATGATTGTACTAGATGAAAACCACTTACCAAAACACAGAGTCCAACTTTAGAGGAAAAAAAACAATCGGCCACCACCACCAATTACCAAAAATACAAAGAATGGCAGAGGTGAAGAGTAGCAATCGTTTCCTCTAACAACCACAGTAGTAAGAGATAGATGTTTAGAAGGGACGATTCTAACAGTAGAGAGAAGCAGAAAGGGAATCATGAACAATTACCGAATGTTAGATAACTCCCTCTAGCCGAAAATAAGATAACAGAAAAGAGGAGAAGTGTTCCGTTGATCCGCAATCTTAGAAGGAGGAGAGACCCAAAGTAAACAAAAATGAGAGAAGAGTAGATGTAATCAGTTTACACTAACTAGAAATTGAAAGAATCAAGATGAAAGGTGAAGAGGGATATACGGCTACTGCTCAAAAGAATAAAGTAGGGACTTTCGGTCAAAAGAAAACAAGGGAAAACTACCAATTTGCAGAGAGAAAAGAAGAAGTCAGCTACCAAAACGACCCCAAAACTGAAAGAGGAAATAGTATACCTAAAAGGAATGATAGTTTTCCAGAATGGTGTCAAAAACCTCACAAATTCAGCACCTCAAAGGTCTATGACTGAATTTACATTATAGGGAATCCCATTTTCGGCCACTACTATCACCCCCCTCAAACTCCTTTAATCCTCTCCTAAAAATCCTCCTTTATCACTCCTTGATTTACTCCACAAATCACTCTAACTTCCCATTCAAATTCAATTCAAATTCTTATGACCAATTCAAACTTAGAGTCCCCATCTAACTCAATTACTAACCATCCCATGTATCAAAATAAATACTTCTTTTATGCTGCACCAACACTCGAACATCAGGCCTCAAGGTCACTCTACACGCCCCCTTGCCACCACACCACAGGCTCCTTTGTGACACATTTTATCCTCAAATAATTATAAGGTCTATAGGCCAAAGTCCATGTTCCTCTAAAAGAAAAACCAAAATAAATTGCAAAAGCCAAGACTTGAACCCTGGCTCCCTTGCAACCTTAATGACGCCACAACCACTAGACCACATGCTTCCTTGTGTCATTTATTTACCACAATAATTTAAAAGGCCTTCATCCAAGCATCCAGGGTTCTATTCACTTAAAACCAAAATTTTTGCTAAAGCCCAGGTTCGAACCCAGGACTTTTCCAACTCCTCTTAGGACCTTTAACCACTTGAGCATACATTTAATTGTGTCATTTCTTGCACAACTAACTACTTATATCAAGCCTTCTCACAGTTCCCCTGCTCAAGGCCCGTTCCTTCTAGGCCTAAAATTTTGGGCGTTACAATACTGCACTAGAAATGGGATCGAGTTACTATAGACTTTGTATCGTGTTTACCCCTATCTCCGAGAAAGAAAGATGCTATTTCATTATTTTTGATCAGTTGACGAAGTCAACACATTTTATTCCGGTACGTACAGATTACTCCCTTGATAGATTAGTTGAGTTATGTTTCTGAGATTGTTACATTACATGGGTTGCCAGTTTGTATCATTTCGGATAGAGATCTGCGGTTGCCAGTTTGTATCATTTCGGATAGAGATCTGCGGTTTACATCATAATTTTTGAGAAAGTTATAGGAAGATCTTGGTACACAGTTGAATTTTAGCACTGCATTTCATCCTCAGACAGATGGTTAGTCCGAGCGAGTGATTAAATTTCTCGAGGATATGTTTCATTGTTGCATATTAGAGTTCGAAGGAAACTGGCAAAATTATTTGCCACTCTTTGAATTTTCGTATAATAACAATTATAAGTCAAGCATAAAGATGGTACCATATGAATTTTTGTATGGTCGTAAATGTCGAACACCGTTATATTGGATCGAGCTCAATTAGGAAAAGATACACGAGGTTGATTTGATTTGTAAGATTGTGTAACAGCCCATTTTCAGTCAAATCAGAACAGTGGTTTTGGGACCACAAATTCAAGGTCAAAATATTTATTTTATTTTTATTTTAATGTCTACAACATATAGTATGATTGTGTGAAAATTTCGTTAAGAAATTTAATAGTTTGAGAGCTCAATTCAATAAAAAGGACTAAATTGCGTAAAGTGAAAAAGTTGAGTTCTATTAGCTAAAGGTGTCTAATAGCTATGAAACCTTAAAGTGGAGGTCCTTAAGTGGTAACTAGACCATTAGTATATTAGTGGATGATAACGGCTTGGTAATTTTGAAATTTGTAATAATTCTTAAGGTTAAATTTGATATTTAGTAATTAAAGTTAAATTAAGTAAAACAAAATCAATTTTTATTCCCCATTCATCTTCTTCGACTGAATTTAGGGCAAGAATAGCCATTGGAGAAGCTTAATATTCGGCAATCACTTCTAGCTTAGCATGTGAGCATTTTTCGTCTCGTTTTTAATGATTTCTATGTTTTCGGAGTTGTTGTAGCTTAATCTAGCTAGCCCAGGGACTAATTTGCAAAACTATTAAAGGTTTAGGGTTTTACCATTGATGAATATGTGTGTATTTTGATGTTTGATGGTAGAAAATGAATGGTTGTTCTTAGATAAACAACATTTGTTAAGTAATTTTGGGTGAAATTGCAAAATTAGGGATTTATTTATGAAATATGAAAATTTTGCAATAGAAATGTAAAAATAAATGAAAAATATGGGCTACTGTGTTAATAAGGGAAATTCGGATAGCATGGGTAGGGACTTAATTGCATGAATTTATATTTTTATGAGCTAGGGACTAAATTGTAAAGATGTTGAAATCTTAGGGGCAAAAGTGTAAAGTTGCCATAATGTGATTTTTGGGCTAAATTGAATAGAATGAAAATTGAATAAGTTAAATTTGATATTATATAAATCAAGAAAAATGAAGATCGAATCTAGATCTGGGGAAAAATAATGTATTGGACTAGTCGATCCATTTTATGGTTTTTGTGATCGAGGTAAGTTTGTATGTTAATAAGCATTAATATAATTGTGTTTTAAATGCTTTATTATTGAATTAATTGTGAATATGACTTACGGATATGTTCGACAATGTGAAATCTCGGTTGAACCTTAGGAATAGATTAGGATATGAATGAAATGTCATTAGGGGTTATGTGTTTGGGTGTTGGTCCGTACAACCTACTGGTGGCTGACATATCCAGCATGTGTTTCAGATTCTCGTCAACTTATGTGAGCAGCACTGTGTAGATACGTCATGACCGTCAGCTTGTGTGAGCAGACTCATTGATAGCTCGAGATTGAGCATCTTATGAAATATAAGATTGAGATAGCTGCAACTATGTATTTGGCACTTAGGGTGCGAGATTCTCGGGTATCCGATATTATTTTGAATGGTTCAATGGGTATATCAAGGATATGGGTGAATATGAGATTGATACAAGTTAGTACAGGTATGTACATGAACTGTAACACCCCAAACCTGGCCCGGACGTTATGGCCGAATCTGGTGTGTCACATTGAAGTGTTTTAGCGAAAACCTTGTTTTCATTGAAAACCCTTCCTTAGAACAATACATCTCAATTACTCCGTAAAATCTCTTTTAAGTTGTGAAAGCTTGTTCGAAACATTTGATATAAGAAAAACTATCATTTTAGAATTTAGTTGCGGAAACGTGGAAAACATTCTATGATTTAGGAAACCGTGTTCAACTTTCCATGATTACATCACATAAAAATAATAAACCAACTAATAGCAAAGAGGGGAGGCCTTATTACAATCCAGACTAAAGCAATCAGACCAAGGGAGATTTGGCTTTTCGGCTTTTAAACTAATATGGTGAATAAGGTTTATTCGGCACAAATTAAAGAAGAAGAGCAGAAGAAAGAATTGGCTAACCTAAAGGGTAAATCAAAAGAGAATTGAGGTGAGAAAGAATGGAAAAAGAATCAGCTAGCAAAGATGGAAAAGCCAATTGGCACTTAAAAAAATGAAGAATTTGGCATTAGCCTAGGATCTCAAACTCAACACATATTTATAGCCTATAGCCAAATTGCCTGACCCTCAATTCCCAATTCAGCTCCATCACTTCCCCCTTCTCATCTCCTCCATTTTCTCCCTGATAACTTCCCAATCTATTTCCTAAATTTTATCTCCCGAACACTCCCCTTAAAGTCCATCTTCCCGCCACTTCCAACCTTCTAGAAGGCCAAAATTAAACTCCTAAAAATACTAAGCAGGATTCGAACCTAGGATCTCCTTGCAAGCCGATAATGCCACCTCTCCACACCTAAGTGGCGTCACTTAGCCACTCCACCACAAGGCTTTTTGATGTCATTTTCCCCTTATTTTTATTTAAAATCCCAAATACTTACAACCCTGGTTCTTTTAATAATTAAATTAAAATTCCTCCACCACAAAACTCGAACCCAGAACTTTTCCAATAGACCTAGACACTCTAAATTCATTAAACCCTTCAAGCCAACATATCATTTGTCATTTTCTTGCTCACTTAAAAATTTTATGAGACCTAAAGCCCAAAGCCCAATTCCTATAGGCCCAAAATTTAGGGCGTTACAACTCTACCCCTTAAAGAAATTTCGTCCACAAAATTTCCAACTAACCATTAATTGTACTACCCAATTTTCACCACTATGCTTTCGCTGCGCACTCTAATTCTAAAGCCAAAATAAACACTCAGTACATGATGGTAGGGTACGCACCAGTAGTCGCATCTAGAGCGTCTTCGTCCCATTGGCAACGTGCTGCATAAACCAAAGCTGGCTGTCTCGCCTCAGCATAACCTGTAGCTCCTCCTGGTGCTCCACGACCGCGTTCATTACCATTTCTGCCCCTAGCCTAAACTCGGCCCCTTGGTGGCTATTGACCACCCTTCTGTGGTTGATCATTACTTCGACCCACAGCTTGACCCAAATCTGTCCTCCTAGGGCAATCTTTAACCTTATGCTCCCTAGATCCACAAGCCAAACGAGCTCCTATCCTCCTCCAACACTTGCCCAAATGACCTTTCCCGCAGGTAGCACAAATTCGTATCCTCGGTTTAGCAATAGGGGGTTCTGCTCTAACCGGCCCATTCACTCTGGTCCTAGCTGTAGGTCTCTGTCCAGCACTAGGAGACTCTGCATCCCTTTTATTCTTGCCCTTTCTTTTTCCCGATTTAAGCGCTTAGTGCGCTTTACCTCCTCTGCTATTTTCGCCTTTTCCACTAAAGCCACGAAGTCTTACTCTTTCTGTGGGGCTATCAGCACCCTGAGGCTATCCCTGAGACCATCCTCGAACCTTACGCAACGCTCATAGTCCATTGCCACCATCACCCTTGCATATCAACTAAGGCGTAAAAACTCCGCCTCATATTCAGCCACAAACTTATCTCCTTGCGATAAGTTCAGAAACTCCTTTCTTCGAGCATCCATATAGCTTGCACCCACATATTTCACCTGGAACGCCGATTTGAAGAAATCCCAAGTGATTCGCTCAGGTTTGGTGCCCTCTTTCACCGTTAGCCACCACTAGTAGGCTTCCTCCCTAAGCAACGGTACTGCCCCTTTTAACTTTTGCACCAGCGTGCAGTCCAAATCATCCATTATCCTTTCAGTGGCCTCCATCCAGTACTCAGCTACATTCGGAGCCACACCAGCCACACCCTTAAAGATCTCAGCTCCATTAGATCGAAGTCGCTCCGAAATTTACCCATGACTTCCCATACCATTATTGGGCCCAACAAACCTTTCCAAAATCCTCAGCATTGCTTGTGACAATGCTTCTTCTCCAGCTACTCGATCATACGGCCCAGTCTCAGCCACAGGTGAGGCCGAAGCCTCTTCTACTCCAACATCAGGCATATGGCCCGATGCCGACGATTCAGCCCTAACATTTTCGCGGCCTCGGCCACAGCCTTTTGCACCTCTTCTAGCACTCATCGTGGACTCGCGTATTATCTGGATTAAAAATTTTATGATGTTTTAGTTACTTTAATAATTAAACTGATGTTTTATGAAAATATTTAAACAGAAGATTGTTTTCGAAAATCCTCTACAGTTTCAAGATCTTACGGGCTTCGGTTCCACTATAACAAAATTATTTAAAGTAGCCCTCTAACTATCTACTATATAACAAATTAAACAAGCTTAAAAATAGAGGAACTTACTTGGTTCGACGTCGGAGACTCGGTGTGCTACTCAGTAAGATTTCCCTTTTTCCAAAAAGGTGTGATCCAAAAAAATTATTGTAGAAAGGAAAAGAAAACAAATAGTAAGGTCCATTTCACAGCCTGAGTTTTGCAATCTAGGCTCTGATACCACTAAATGTAATACCCCAAACTCGACCCAGACGTTATGGCCGAATATGGTGTGTCACATTGAAGTGTTTTAACGAAAACCTTATTTTCATTGAAAACCCTTCCTTAGAACAATACATCTCAATTACTTCGTAAAATCTCTCTTTAGTTGCGAAAGCTTGTTCGAAACATTTGATATAATTAAAAATGTCATTTTAGAATGTTGTTGTGGAAACGTGGAAAACATTCTATGATTTAGGAAACCGTGTTCAACTTTCCATGATTACATCACATAAAAATAATAAACCAAATAATAGTAAAAAGGGGAGGCCTTACTGCAATCCAGACTAAAGAAAAGGAAATTACTTAATATATTAGTAACATAAATGCTTTTTAAACAAATTCAAGTTGTCCTGCTAGTTGGCCACCTTGAGTTCCTCCAAACATCGAATCTCTTATTGAGCATCACCTAAAAAAACAAAAGAGGGGATGAGTTTTCAAAAACTCAGTGTGTACAACCCTCATCAACCAACCATGCAACAGACGAATCATTTTCGGCCTAAGCCCAATTCAAATACGGTGGCCTTTGGGCCTTAGCCCATTTTGGCCTCAGTAGGGCCTGAACGCATGTTAATTTCCACATATCACATTTATCTAGGCGAAGCCCTTTTCATAATCCAATCATGATTTATGTATACAAATGCTTATATCTCTATCCAACCTGTACAATGCCTTTACAACCAACACTTACTGTGGGGAGATACTCGACCCACCCATACTTATTTGAACCCAGTGTGGAACCAATGCGGCCTCACTTAACGGTGAAACATAGCTGCTTATAAACGGTGTAGCACCGGTTGCGGCACTACTTATCAGTGCAGCAAAGCTGCTTGGTGGCTAAAAAGCCTTTAGTGGATCCACAGTCGTCGAGCAACCATGCGATCCTTATACACTTCCTCCAATCATAAACCCAGCCCATATGCAACATAATAATGTATGGATGCAGCATATGTCATACATAGATCATACTCATAACACATAGGGGTATTTTAGTAATTTCTACCCTACAAGGTTATTTTGGTAATTTCTTAGCAGTATGGGTCTTAATTACGAACTTTGGCCGGTGAACAAGTCCTCGTTGGCCAAAGTGAACAAACACTATGCACTAGGTAGGATTCTAGAGAAGAGGAGGTGGGTCATTAAGACCGCTTAAGTACCAAGATCTCCCTAGATCCAATCCTAGACATGCATATGCCCATTGCCACACTTTACCCTTATGACTTGTCCACAGACGAATTTGATAAATTAGTTAAGTTCTATACTGCTTAAGGATTTATTCGAAACTAGGCCTACAAGTCCATGACACAACCCTAGCAAGTCTACAGACTTCCATACATTTATATAGCTCATCAGGCCCAATCACATTAATACGACCCAATAGGCTCAATTACACTTAGATGGCCCATCAGGCCCGAATCCAATCCAAACCATTCAACAAAATTAATCAGCTCATCACATTTTACCAAATTGTCAACTTTTGTTTATTTGGGCTCACAGGCCCGTCGGGCCCATTTGGCCCATTTTGGCTCAGTTGGCCAAAACGTGACGCAAGTCCATGAGATCTCTCATGGGGTCTCTAGTATCAGATCGAATACCCTCTTACGAGTGTTCGCGCACTCGCAAGACTATCGTATCCAAACTTTCAGCCTTTTTGTATTTCGACATTTCGGCATTTCAGAATTTACCGATCTACTATGTGTGCGAAGTGTGTGTACACACCTGGTAATCGAGCGTGCTGCGATTCCCTTAGTCACAAACCTTGAACACTAATCCCTAATAGATTTTCCTTTATCACGTATTCCCCAGATCAAAACTGGAAAACACCTAAGGAGCAATTGACCAGAGAGCTAAAATCCGAGATCCAATACTAGTTCCCTACCAAAGTCGATTAGAAAGAGTGAGGGAGAGGAGCAATAGGTATTAACAATACTAGTCGAAAGAGAGATAAAGTAC
Source organism: Gossypium anomalum (assembly GCA_025698475.1). Taxonomy (NCBI): domain Eukaryota; kingdom Viridiplantae; phylum Streptophyta; class Magnoliopsida; order Malvales; family Malvaceae; genus Gossypium; species Gossypium anomalum. The sequence continues at coordinate 55,642,891 of CM046959.1, forward strand.
ATACACTAAAAGAGCAATCGGCCCAAGGGAGATTCGGCTTTTCGACTTCTAAACTAATATGGTGAATAAGGTTTATTTGGCACAAATTAAAGCAAAAGAGTAGAAAAAAGAATTGGCTAACCTAAAGGGTAAATCAAAAGAGAATTGAGGAGAGAAAGAATGGAAAAAAAATCAGCTAGCAAAGATGGAAAAGCCAATTGGCACTTAAAAAAATGAAGAATTTGGCATTAGCCTAGGATCCCAAACTCAGCACATATTTATAGCCTATAGCCAAATTGCCTGACCCTTAATTCCTAATTCAACTCCATCACTTCACCTTCTCATCTCCTCATTTTTCTCCCTGATAACTCCCTAATCTATTTCCTAAATTTTCTCTCCTGAACACTACCCTTAGAGTCCATCTTCACGCCACTTCCAACCTTCTAGAAGGCCAAAATTAAACTCCTAAAAATACTAAGCTAGGATTCGAATCTAGGATCTCCTTGCTAGCCACTAATGCCACCTCTCCACACCCTAAGCGACGTCATTTAGCCACTCTACCACAAGGCTTTTTGATGTCATTTTCCCCCTATTTTTATTTAAAAGCCCAACTACTCACAACCCTGGTTCTTTTAATAATTAAATTAAAATTCCTCCACCACAAAACTCAAACCTAGATCTTCTCCAACACACCTAGACAATCCAAATTCATTAAACCCTTAAAGCCAACATATCATTTGTCATTTTCTTGCTCACTTAAAAATTTTATGAGACCTAAAGCCCAAAGCCCAATTCCTCTTGGCCCAAAATTCAAGGCGTTACAACTCAACCCGTTAAAGAAATTTCATCCTCGAAATTTCCAACTAACAATTAATCGTACTACCCAAGTCTCACTACTATGCTTTAGCTGCGCACTCTAATTCTAAAGCAATCATAAACACTCAGTACACTATGGTAGGGTACGCCCCAGTATTCGCATCTAGAGTGTCTTCGTCCCCTTGGCGACGTGCTGCATAGACCAAAGTCGGTCGCTCGCCTCAAAGATAACTGCGCACTCACTTTGGTGCTCCACGACCGCGTTTATGACCATTTCTGCCCCTGGCCTAACCTTGGCCCTTTGACAGCTATTGACCACCCATCTGTGGTTGATCATTACTTTGACCCACAGCTTGACCCAAATCTGGCCTCCTAGGGCAATCCTTAACCTTATGCTCCATAGATCCATAAGCCAAACAAGCTCCTATCCTCCTCCAGCACTAGCCCAAATGACCTTACCCGCAGGTAGCACAAATTCGCATCCCCGGATTAGCAGTAGGGGGTCCCGCTCTAACCGACCCATTCACTCTAGTCCTAGCTGTAGGTCTCTATCCAGCACCAGGGGACTCTGCATCCCTTTTATTCTTGCCCTTTTTTTTCCAGCTTAAGCGCTCAGTGCGATTTACCTCCTCTTCTATCTTTGTCTTTTCCACTAAAGCCGCGAAGTCTTACTCTGTCTGCGGGGCTATCAGCACCCTGAGGCTATCCCTAAGGCCATCCTCGAACCTTACGCAATGCTCAAAGTCCGTTGCCACCATCACCGTTGCATATCGACTAAGGCGTAAAAACTCTTCCTCATATTCAGCCACAGACTTATCTCCTTGCGACAAGTTCAGAAACTCCCTCCTTCAAGCATCCATATAGCTTGCACCCACATATTTCCCCTGGAATGCAGATTTGAAGAAATCCCAAGTGATTCGCTCAGGTTGGGTGCCCTCTTTCACCGTTAGCCACCACTGGTAGGCTTCCTCCCTAAGCAACGATACTGGCCCTTTTAACTTTTGCTCATGTGTTCAGTCCAAATCATCCATTACCCTTCAGTGGCCTCTATCCAATACTCAGCTACGTTCGGAGCCACACCAGCCACACCCTTAAAGATCTTGGCTCCATTAGATCGAAGTCGCTCTGAAATTGACCCACGACTTCCCATACTATTATTTGGCCCAACGACCCTTTCCAAAATCCTCAACATTGCCTGTGACATTGCTACTTCTCCAGTGGCTCGATCATACGGCCCAGTCTCAGCTACAGGTGAGGCCGGAGCCTCTTCTACTCCAACATCGGACATATGGCCCGATGCCAATGATTCAACCCTAACACTTCCTCGACCTCGGCCAAGGCCTCTTGCACCTCTTCTAGCACTCATCGTGGATTCGCGTATTATCTGGATTAAAAATTTTATGAAGTTTTAGTTAGCTTAATAATTAAACCAATGTTTTATAAAAATATTTAAAGAGAAGATTGTTTTCAAAAATCCTCTACAGTTTCAATATCTTACGGGCTTCGGTTCCACTCTAACAAAATCATCTAAAGTAGCCCTCTCACTATCTACTGTATAACAATTTAAACAAGCTTAAAAATATAAGAACTTACTTGGTTCGACGTCAGACACTCGGTGTGCTGCTCAGCAAGATTTCCCTTTTTCCAAAACGGTGTAATCCAAAAATTTTTTTGTAGAAAGGAAAAGAAAACAAATAATAAAGCCCACTTCACAGCTTGAGTTTTTCAACCTAGGCTCTGATACCACTAAATGTAACACCCCAAACTTGGCCTAGACGTTATGGCCGAATCTGGTGTGTCACATTGAAGTGTTTTAGTGAAAACCTTGTTGTAATACCCCTATAACCCGTATCTGTCGCCGGAGTGGGTTATGAGGAGTTACCAATCCAAGACACTACTTTTGTACCTTCACATTTACATAAGTTCATTAGCAATTATATGCATAGCCAAACACAATCAAAGATCGAAATTCAAACTTGTACCGACATTCAAGAGTTATCATATTCACATGGCTTATATACAACAACATCTCAAAATATCATTCACTTAAGTCTATTCTATACATGTCATACTAGCTCCAAAACATAGTAGTACCAAAATGATAGATAGTATGACGAGTTGCTGACGATTTTCCCCTCCCCTCCCCCGAGCAGATGGCTGGAGTCAACAATCTATAAAATAGAGAAACGTAACAAACGGAGTAAGCTTTCATAAGCTTAGTAAGTTTTAAGCAATGCAAACAAATAAACTCAATTATACTTCGATCTTTCAATTTCTCAAGAGGCCATTTTCTAGGTATATTGCCATCTGGCTGAATATACACAAGCACATAATGCACATTTAGCATTCTGATTTCACTTAATCCGAATTCATATAACATAAATAAATCAAATACTTTTACATACTTTCACACCTTGACCAAATGTATCATGATCATAGATATAGTTATAACATTTATTCATATATGTATCACATTATACACTTATGATTCAATTCAAATCAAACTCACATATAAGTACATAATACGTACCTGGCCAACTTAACGTATTGAATGTACTCATTTGTCATTCTAACACGAGGTATCTTAGTCTTAGACTTTTATCAAATCACCAGCATTTAGCCTGCTAGGTTTTAAACCCGAATTCATTCACCAGTATTTTTGCCTGCTAGGCTCGAAGCTCGATATCATTTCGCTGGCATTATAGCCTACTAGGCTTGAAGGCCCGAATAGTATCTCATCGGCATTATAGCTGCTAGGCTCAAAGGCTCGAATAGTACCGTACGATATTCAAATCAACAAGTTTCATATAACACAATCACACCAAATTAGGTACTAGCATCATTTGAATATATCATCCTACATTTTATTCACTTTTATTTCATTTCATCATTCACACTTATCATTTGATAGTTTACACAAAACATCTCACTCATATTCATCTAACACTTATCATTTGATCATAAAAGCATATCACATTTTACTTCAATATTATATTTGCCATTCGACCATATACATACATTACAAGTAATACTTAATTCTCATAATATGTCATGTCACTATCGAATATTATTTATGTTTACCTACTTAAAACTTACCTCGAATATTTTCGAACAGCCTCGGATCGGCTATTCAACTACTTTCTCTTTTCCCCTGTCCAACCTTGGTTCTCTATGCTCTTGAGCTAATTCAAACAAATTTAACTTATTAAAGTCCCATCATGCTAGCTTATGGCCGAATATGACAAGAAATTTAATAGGTCATATAGCTACTTTTAGCTCAAATACAAAATGGTCATACACATTTTGAATCACATTAAGCAATTTAATACAATTAATTTAACATTTCCTCATGTACACCTTTATGACCGAAAGTAACTTACCTTAATACATAACCTACATAGCCAAAGTACATATAACCCTAATGACCGAATATGTATATCACCAAAATTCCTATGACTTAACTTTTAACCTTCTTAGCCAAATATTCATTGTATACCTAGTTCACATACACAAACATAAAACTCATATAGCTTATCATATTTTCATATACATATCTTAACCATATAGCCGAATATATAGCTCATCAAATAGATATTTATTCACGTTCCCTTAACACATATTGATCAACTAGTCTATGCATTAGCCTTTGGCATATTCGGTCATTAAAGCAATAACCTATTTAACATTCAAGCATTTTATACTAAAAATTCTCCCAAGGCTGAATTCATATACAACCTTTAATACTCATACAAAGTTTATATTTTAAATAATTTATACACACACCATTAACCTAATATCAATTAACTAAGCACTTTAACAAATTTTCTTTAACTATACACACATTCAGCAATGACAAAGACAATTGAACAAACCTTAAATTCAACTTATAACAATAATTAAATTCATCTCAAATCCTCCATGACTGAATGTATATATATATAACTCAATAAACAACAAATTATTAACCTCCCAATTCAAGTCCACATTCGGCATCCATAAAAACACTTACTAACAATTAAATTATTAATTTCCAAAATTAAGCATAATTTCACCTTACTCCATAATAGCCGATTGAGATTTTTGTCCATATTAACCATTCATAGAAATTTACTTAGTTCATACTCACCTATAACCATTTCTAATCACATAACTTCAAAACATCAACAATTTAACATATAGGAAACATAACCGAATGCTTCATGCATCACAAATTCAAAAATTAGCACATGGGTCATGCTAAGAGCTTCGAAACCAACTCAATTCCACAAAAAACCAAAAGTATCACATGAAATCATACCTTAATCTATACATTCACCATAGCCGAATGCCTTAGCTTCATTTTTCTTTTATTTTCTTTATGGTTTCGGCAAAAATGGAAGAAAGGATGGGTGGAACTTTGTTTTTATCACCATTTTCTATTATAAATTTATTATTTCACAATATAAAACCATTATAATATAATGCTTATTTCTTTATTTAACATATAATTTCCACCAACTAAAATAAAGATATCAAGACACATGATTGCATGCATGTGTTGACCGGTCATTTACATTCAAAATGGTCCATTTGACATGCAAGTCCCCCATAATACTAAAACATATAATATTTGGCCACTGTACATTTACCTATCACATTTTCAAGGTTTCTCAAACAAGTCCTTTTTAACTAATTCCACATCCAAATGACAGAAATCAAAACACAATATTTTCAAACATGAAATTTCACATATAATAAACATAGAATATAACATTTAATTATTTTTATGACTCGATTTTGTGGTCCTGAAACCACTTTCTGCACACTTGTTTTCATTGAAAACCCTTCCTTAGAACCATACATCTCAATTACTTCATAAAATCTCTTTTTAGTTGCGAAAGCTTGTTCGAAACATTTGATATAAGAAAAACTGTCATTTTAGAATTTAATTGCGAAAACATGGAAAACATTCTATGATTTAGGAAACTGTGTTCAACTTTCCATGATTACATCACATAAAAATAATAAACCAAATAATAGTAAAGCCGAGAGGCCTTATTACAATCCAGACTAAAGAAAAGGAAATTACTTAATATATTAGTAACATAAATGCTTTTTAAACAAATTCAAGTTGTCCTACTAGCTGGCCACCCTGAGTTCCTCCAAACATCGAACCTCTTATTGAGCATCACCTGAGAAAATAAAAGAGGGGGTGAGTTTTTGAAAACTCAGTGTGTACAACCCTCATCAAGCAACCATGCAACAGACAAATCATTTTGGGCCTAAGCCCAATTCAAATACGGTGGCCTTTGGGCCTTAGCCCATTTTGGCCTCAGTAGGGCCTGAACCCATGTCAATTTCCATATATCACATTTAAATGGGCCAAGCCCTTTTCATAATCCAATCATGACGTATGTATGCAAATGCTTATATTCCCATCCAACTTGTACACCCCTTTCCAACCAAGACTTACTGTGGGGAGATACTCGACCCACCTATCCTTATTACAACCAGGTGTGGAACTAGTGCGGCCCCACTTAACGGTGCAACATAGCTACTTATAAACGGTGTAGCACTGGTTACGGCACTACTTAACGGTGCAACAAAGCTACTCGATGGCTAAAAAGCCTTCGGTGGATCCACAGTCGCCGAGCAACCATGCGATGCTTATACACTTCCTCCAATCATAAACCCAGCCCATAGGCAACATAATAATGTATGGATGCAACATATATCATACATAGATCATACTCATAACACATAGGGGTATTTCAGTAATTTCTACCCTAAAGGGGTATTTTGGTAATTTCTTAGCAGTATAGGTCTTAATTACGAACTTTGGCCAGTCAACAAGTCCTCGTTGGCCAAAGTGAACAGACACTATGCACCAGGTAGGATTCTAGAGAAGAGGAGGTGGGTCATTAAGACCACTTAAATACCAAGCTCTCCCTAGATCCAATCCTAGACATGCATATGCCCATTGCCACACTTTACCCTTATAACTTGTCCACAAACGAATTCGATAAATTAGTTAAGTTTTATGCTGCTTAAGGATTTATTAGAAACTAGACCTACAAGTCCATGACAAAACCCTAGCAAGTCTACAAACTTCCATACATTCATATGGCCCATCAAGCCCAATTGGATTTATACAGCCCATTAGGCTCAATCACACTTATATGGCCCATCAGGCCCGAATCCAATCCAAACCATTCAACAAACTTAATCAGCTCATCACATATTACCAAATTATAAACTTTTGCGTATTTGGGCTCACGTGCTCGTTAGGCCCATTAGGCCCATTCTAGCCCAATTAGCCAAAACGTGACCCAAGTCCATGAGATCTCTTATGGGGTCTTTGGTATCATATCGAATACCCTCTTACGAGTGTTTGCACACTCGCATGGCTACCGTATCCAAACTTTTGGCTTTTCGGCATTTCGGCTTTTTGGCATTTCAAAATTTACCAATTTACTGTGTGTGCGAAGTGTGTGTACACACCTGGTAATCGAGCGTGCTGCGATTTCCTTGCTGCGATTTCCTTAGTCACAAACCTTGAACACCAATCCCTAATAGCTTTTCCTTGATCATGTCTTCCCTAGATCAAAATTGTAAAACACCTAAGGAGCAATTCGACAAGGAGCTAAAATCTGAGATCCAATACTAATTCCCTACCAAAGTCAATTAGAAAGAGTGAGGGAGAGGAGTAATCGGTATTAACAATACTAGACGAAAAAGAGATAAGTTACACTAAAAGAGCAATCGGCTCAAGGGAGATTTGACTTTTCAGCTTTTAAACTAATATGGTGAATAAGGTTTATTCTGCACAAATTAAATAAGAAGAGTAGAAGAAGGAATCGGCTAACCTAAAGGGTAAATTAAAAGAGAATTGATGAGAGAAAGAATGGAAAAAGAATCAGCTAGAAAAAATAGAAAAGCCAATCGACACTTAAAAAAAATGAAGAATTTGGCATTAGCCTAGGATCCCAAACTCAGCACATATTTATAGCCTATAGCCAAATTGCCTGACCCTCGATTCCCAATTCAGCTCCATCACTTCCCCCTTTTCATCTCCTCATTTTTCTCCCTGATAACTTCCCAATCTATTTCCTAAATTTTCTCTCCTGAACACTTTCGTTAGAGTCCATCTTCACACCACTTCCAACCTTCTAGAAGGCTAAAATTAAACTCCTAAAAATACTAAGCCAGGATTCGAACATAGGATCTCCTTGCGAGCCACTAACGCCACCTCTTCACACCCTATGTGGTGTCATTTAGCCACTCCACCACAAGGCTTTTTGATTTCATTTTTCCCCTAATTTTATTTAAAAGCCCAACTACTCACAACTCTGGTTCTTTTAATAATTAAATTAAAATTCGTCCACCACAAAACTCGAACCCAGAACTTCTCCAACACACCTAGACACTCCAAATTCATTAAACCCTTAAAGCCAACATATCATTTGTCATTTTCTTACTCACTTAAAAATTTTATGAGACCTAAAGCCTAAAGCCTAATTCCTCTAGGCCCAAAATTCAGGGCGTTACATGAACCATACAAGTATTGAATTGAAGAAACTTTTGAATTTCATATCTAACCTTGTGAATGAATATGTGATGGGTTTGTGGATCAATATGAGTTATGTTATGTTATGTTAATTGCTTAAATTGTGTATATATGGTAAATTTTACTTTAAGCATACGAGCTTACTAAGCTTTATAGCTTACTCTATTTATTTTTTCATGTTTTATAGTGAATATCGAAGCTTACTCAGATTTGGGAGTTGTCGGAGATCTCATCACACTATCAAGCTATCATTTTGGTACTTTTGAACTTATGTATTTGGTTATGTGTCATGTATAGGAGTTTTGGATATATTGGTCTCTATATTGATAATGGATTTAGCCATTTGACTTGGATTGTAAATGATGAATGTTTAGTTATGTGTATAGCCATGCGACTTGGCTTATTTTGGTATACTTGGTGATGTATATATATGTAAAAATGGCCTTTTGTTATGTGGTTAATAATTGCTATGTGATGATTGTTGTGAATTGGTATTTTGAGTACCAAATAGTTGAAACTTAAGATTGGTATGCTTGTTGTTTTAGGTAAAATAATGCATAATTGAAAGTGAACAATTAGGTGATTTTGAGATATGAAATTGGTATGGAATGGAATTGATAATGATGAGACTTGTGTGGCTTGTGGTTGTTAGTATTGAAATGGTATGAATTAGGCTTGTTTGAGATTGTTTTGAATGTCTATTGATAATATGTTATATGCCATTTGATGATTTTTGGTGAATGCAATTTGGGTGAGAATGATGGCTCAGTAAATATCTTATTTTTGTGCACACGGTCAGGCGACACGGTCGTGTGTCCCCTGGTGTTTAATTAAAAACCAAGTCAGTATGTAGCACCCCAAACTCGACCTGGATGTTATGGTCGAATCTGGCGATGTCACATTGAAGTGTTTTTCGTAAAGTATCATATCGTTTGCAAAGCCAAATCTTTATTAAACCTCTTATGTGATCTAAAAGATGATTTTAAAACTTGTGTCACTATCAAAATGGTTTACTTTACAACGTTATTAATTTCAAAATCTCGTTTGAAATGGAAGCCTTTTCAAACAGTTGCGTACTAGCGTTTACCTGTAAAACGTTGTTTTCTTGCGGTAGCTCTTAAAACCGTTTACGTATTGGTGATATTTTTGAAAAAACATTTATCTTTTGAAAACCATGTCTCATTACTAGCGGTTATAAATCACTATAAATAAAACCCCAAATTAAACGCTAGAAATTTAAAAAGGCCTTATTACAGAAAATACCCAAATTAAAATACTTATAATTTAAAAATAAAGAATGGAAGCATGCGTGGTTGTGTGGCCACCTTTGAGTCCCTCGCAGCACTGATCCGTCTGAGGATTACCTGCATAGATAAGCAGAATGGTGAGCTTATGAAAACTCAGTGTGTAATCCCTTATTAAACAAACAGTCAGTTATACAATAGGCAAATACAATCTGGGCCTAAGCCCGTATCAGAAACAGTCTAGTATCAGTTATGCCTTAGCCCATTACAATATCAGAATCAGTGTGGGCCTTAGCCCAATTTAGTAGTGGTCACAGTACAAATATGCAATCAGAAATCCAACCCAACTAGCCTCTACACACCAATCCGTCCAACCCTACACACCATGTGGGGATAAAATCAACCCAACAATCCTTACACACCAAAAATAGCATCGATTGCGGCACTAAACAGAAATTGCAGCAGAGCTGCCAGTACAGTACACTTCCTCCAAATATAATAAACCCATCCCCATGTAATATGTCATGTCCTAATATCATACGTGTATGCAAAAATGTCATGCTTGATTACAGTCATACATCATAGGGGCATATCAGTCTTTTACCTCATAAGGGTATAACGGTCATTTCTTCAAATTAGCGTCTAGGTATACTTACCGACCCAACAGTAGGTCCACAGTCGTCTCAGGCGACCCGTGCAAACTTGATAATCAAATAGTAAAAATGGGCCCAAAGCCCATACTGCGGCCTATATGGGCCCATACACTCGTGTGGCCCACAAAGCCCAAAAATGGTCTTGGTCGTGTAAGCTACACAGCCTGGCCCAATAATATCCACATGTCTGTGTGGTTTACCCATGTGAGGCCCACGAGCTCGTGGGGCCCACACGACCCATTTCGGTGGCCTCTACGATCAAACACCCATATTTTACGTGTTTAGACGACCACATGAGTGAGTGTACGCTTGTGTAACGTCAATTGTCATACTTTTCCAGCTTTTGTCGATCTATGTTTATAGCAGTGTGGTTACACACCTGTTTACGAAGAATGCTAAAAAGTCCACGAGCACGAAGGCCTACATTCATTCAAGGAATTCAATCAGTCTTTTAATCACTAGGGTTAAACACCCTCTTATTAACACTTAATCCCAACCGTATTTATTACCTGCCTTGATTGAACAAACGCGATTCAGCCCACTCAATTCGCTGACCAAGATTGATTTCAAGATCCTTGGCAAAGATCTGTATTACAACTTAATCTTGTTAACCAAAACCCTAAATGTAAATAACTTGAACTAAGTGAACAACTTACCAAAATTCAGAACTAATAGCAGAGGGTAGCAGTAATCGGTCTACAAAAATACACCCTAAAATCGAGGCACGAAATGGTGTAAATAACCCTTACAGTAATCGGTAGAGAATGGTAATTGTTAGAGGGGAAAAACTATTCGACAAAGAACAAAGAAAATAAAAACTGTACACTTAAACCTGAAATGGAATATTCGGCTAACCCCAAAAGGTGAAAAGAGAAGAAAGCCAGGAGAAAGAAATAAGGGGAAGAGAGAAATCAAGAACACTTACCCAAAACTGAAACAAAGAAAATGGAGAGAAGTGATGAGGTATTCGGCCTAGGTAACATGGTGAAAGGGGAAACATATTGAGAGGAAGAGAGAAAGTGTATTCGGTTTCAATCAATACAAGACACTCGATAAAAGCCGAAGGAAACGAAAGAGAAGCGAAAGGAATGTTTGGCCACTGCATAAAAGAAGATGATAATGACGACACAAAACCAATTGAGAGGGGAAGAATGGTATTCAGTTAGGGTTACAAGGATGAGCACATTCAGTAGAATAGTAGATGAAAAAAAATAGGCTAACAGTAGAGAAATGGTCGAAAGAGGAAGCAAAATCGAAAAGAATGTAGGAGGAAAATACTCGAATGGTCTTTTGCTATGTTCAACCCCAAGAAGAGAAGGAGTGATCACTCAAACCGAAACTACAGAGAAGAAAAATCACCGTAACACTAATCAGTTTCTAGAGAACAAAAGAAAAAGAGCCAAAATGCTCACAAAACCCGAAATAGACTACTTCAAACTACCAAAGCTGAAAGTCTAGAGTGCCACAGTTTAAATTTGGTACACCACTCCCTTTTCCATAATTTTCTTCGCAATATCCTCTTAGAATTCAGCTACACACTTCCCACACCCCTCAAACACTCCAACCGCCCATAAGCATCAGAAACCCACTGACATATAACCTCTTACACGGCATAATAGCAAAATAAATATTCCTTGCGCGTAGCGAGACTCGAACTCCAGTATCTTAGTAACAGTAACATGCCACTATCCCCTAGACCAGTAAGCTTTTTATGACATGTTTTACCAACATTTATTTAAGAAGTCTACTAACTAGAGACAGGGTTTAATCAAGTAAAAATAAAATTTTGGAAAAGCCAAGGCTTGAACTCAAGACTTCTCAAACACTTCCCAGAACACTTAACCATTGAAACAAACATGTATTTGTGTCACCTTCTTGCACGACTAAAAATTTACACATAGTTTCCTAACTGTACCCACTCAAGACTTAATACTTTTAGGCCCGAAATTTGGGGCATTGCACAGTATGCTCCAAACGGCCCAGCACATGGGCGTGTGACTTGACCGTGTGGCATAAGTCAGTATACCCTATAGGCACGGCCTAGGACATGGTTTGGCACACGGGCTGGTCACATAGGCATGTGGTTGGCCTTGTGACCCAAGTTAGGGAGTTACACGAGGTCAGACATGGGTTGAGACACGGCCATGTGTTCCCATTTCGGATGTTCACACAGCCTGTGACACGGGCGTGTCTTTGGCCATGTGAGACACACGATCAGGACACGCGGGTGTGTGTCCCTTGTATTTTGAAAAAAAAATTATGTTTCCCAAAAATTTCCTGAGTCATCAGTTTAGTCTCGAACACTTTAAATGCATGATTTGGGCCCGTAGGCTTGTATTAGGGACTATATGATTGATTGTGAATGACTTTATTTGGGAATGGAAAATGTATGTGAAATCTATGATTGTTTATGAAATAAGTTTGGTAATGCTCTGAAACCCTATTTCGGCGATAGATATGGGTTAGGGGTGTTACATTTATTAGTATCAGAGCTACGGTTTAGTCGATTCTAGAACTAACGTAGCAAATGTGAGTCTAGCTATACATGTCATATATAACCTATGATAGTATGATATCTCCTGACAGTTTTAATCGTGTTTTTATATAGCTATAGATCCCAATCGAGTATTGGCTGATGATGTTGAAAGTAATACGCCAGCCTCCGTTCACGGAGTAGCACAGTTTGAGTCGAGACCTGTGTCTGGGAGTCAAGGAGGAGAGGCCAAATAAGCCTTCTTTCAAATGATGAACGAATGGTTCATAGAGTTTGTCCGAAAGAATTCAACTGCTCAGTAACCTCTACCCCCACCTATTCCCCAACTGGTTCTCATAGCTCCTCAAAGTTTGGAACCTTTATGCTTAAGTAAGCCACCTGTTGATAAAATTCAAAAATACTAGGCTGAAGAGTTTAGAGCTACAATTGATGATGATCCTGAGAGAGCCGAGTTTTGGCTTGAGAATGCAATCCGAGTGTTTGATAAACTGTCTTGCATGCCAGCTAAATGCGTCTAATGTGTTGTATCACTTCAGAGACATACTGCATATCAGTGGTGGAGCACTTTGATATCTATGGTACCGAGAGAAAGAGTCACATGGGAATTCTTTCAGACCGAGTTTAGAAAGAAATACATAAGTCAGCGGTTTATAGATCAAAAGCGCAAAGAATTTCTGGAGTTGAAACATGGTCCTATGTCGGTGACTGAGTACGAAAGAGAATTTGTGAGACTCAGAAAATATGCTCAAGAATGTGTCTCCACTGAAGCAATTATGTGTAAGCAATTTGAATATGGTTGAACGAAGATATTAGACTTCTAGTCGAGATTCTAGTATTGAAAGGATTTGTTGTGTTAGTTGGAAGAGCTTACAAAGCCGAGGAACTTGGCAAAGAAAAGAGAAAAGCTAATTTTAAGGCTAGAGATTTGAGAAAGAGGCTAATGAGTAAACCCTATCACTCTTTTTGAAAGAAATCACGGGATAAGTATAATCGTTCATCAGCTTTAGTAGGGTATTCTAATAGAGGTCGTGGAAAGCAATACACGAGTTCTAAAGCTCAAGCCACCTCCGTATCGAGTGTTGGTAGTGTCTGAATCAACAAACCTAAGTGTCAGCAATGTGGAAGATGGCATTTTGGAGAGTGCTGGATGAATAACAAAGCTTGTTTTAGATGTGGCTCACAAGATCATTTTATTCGGGATTGTCCTGAGTTATTCGAGAAAGATAATTATCAGAATGCAAGACTGAATAATACAGATGTTAGAGGGGGACCATCTACAAATACGGGAATGTGATTAGTAACAAAGGTGCAACAAAGGATTCTACTGTGAGATTCAAGGCTAGAGCACCAGCTGGAGCTTACGCTATTTGCGCTCGCAAAGATGCATCATCACCAGATGTTATCACTGGTACATTTTCTCTCTATAGCATTGACGTAATTGCTTTGATTGATCTTGGATCGACTCATTCGTATGTTTGTGAGAATTTAGTGTCTAGTAAGAGTTTGTCTGTTGAGCCAATTGAATTTGTGATTAAAGTATCGAACCCTTTAGGCAAGTATGTCTTAGTTGATAAAGTTTGCAAGAACTATCCTTTGATGACTCGGGGTTACTATTATTTGTCACTTTTCCCATTTGATGAATTTGATGTGATTTTGGGTATGGAGTGGTTGACTCTGCATGATGCAGTTGTGAATTATAGATGAAAGACTATTGAATTGAAATGTCAGAATAGTAAAATTCATAGAATTGAATCAGATGATTTGAATGGGTTGCCTATTGTGATATCGACGATGCTAGCTCAGAAATATGTGAGAAAAGGTTGCGATGCTTACCTTGCGTATGTATTGGAATCAAAACTGTTTGAATCGAAGATTGAATTAGTGCCAGTGGTTTGTGAATATTCGGATCTGTGTCTAGAAGAGTTACCTGGGTTGCCATCGATCAGAGTGGTTGAATTTGCTATTGAATTAGTATCGGGAACATCACCGATATCAATAGCTCCATATAGAATGGCTCCAACAGAATTGAAAGAATTTAAAGCTCAGTTGCAAGAGTTAACAAATAGAGGTTGTGCGCGACCTAGTTTTTTACCCTGGGGTGCACAGTTCTATTTGTAAAGAAGAAAAATGGATCAATGAGACTGTGTATCGACTATCATCAGCTTAACAAGGTTATGTTAAGAATAAGTATCCTTTGTTGAGAATTGATGATTTGTTTAATCAGTTGAAAGGAGCAACAATATTTTTAAAGATTGATTTGTAATCTGGTTATTATCAATTCTGAGTTAAAGGTTTAGATGTGCCAAAAATTGCGTTCAAAACCAGGTACGAGCATTATGAGTTTCTTGTTATGTCATTCGGATTAACTAATGCTCCTGCAGTTTTTATGGATTTGATGAATAGAATTTTTAGATCATAGTTGGACAGATTTGTTGCTGTATTCATTGATGACATTCTGATCTATTCTCGAGACGAATTTGAACATGTTGAGCATTTGAGAATTGTATTACAAACCTTGAGAGATAAACAACTATTTGCTAAATTCAGCAAATGCGAGTTTTAGCTCTGAGAGGTTGGATTTTTGGGACATATTGTTTCAGCAGAAGGCATCCGAGCAGATCCAAGTAAAATTTCAGTAGTTGTTGGTTGGAACTATCAAGAAACGTATCCGAAGTTAGAAGTTTTATAAGATTAGCTGGCTACTATCAGTATTTTGTAAAAGGGTTCTCGATGATTGCTACACCGATGACTCCATTGTTACAAAAAGATGTGAATTTTGAGTGGCCTGAGAAATGCCAACAAAGTTTTCAACAGTTGAAAGCACTGTAATGAAAGCACCAGTTTTAGTTCAACCTAAGTCGGGTAAAGAGTTTGTGATTTTCAGTGATGTATCATTCAACGGTTTGGGATGTGTTTTTTATAAAAGAAGGCAAAGTGATAACTTATGCTTCCAGACAGTTAAAACCGCATGAAAAGAATTATCTGACAAATGACTTAGAGTTGGCCGCTATTGTTTTCGCATTGAAAATTTGGCGACATCATTTGTACAGTGAAAAATGTCATATCTTTACTGACCACAAGAGTTTGAAATATTTAATGTTTCAGAAAGATTTGAATTTGTGACAACGAATATGGCTTGAGTTGTTGAAAGACTATGAGTTAATGATTGATTATGATCCGGGAAAAGCGAATGTAGTCATAGATGCTCTAAGTAGAAAATCTTTATTTGCTTTATAGGTGATGAACACACAGTTAAATTTTTCTGATGATAGTTCGATTTTGGCTAAGTTAAAAGCTAAACCGGTATTTCTTCAACAAATTTGTGAAGCTTAGAAATGTGACAACGAATTGCAAGCTAAAAGAGTATAGTGTGAGTCGACTACTAATTCAGAGTATCAGATCGATTCTGATGATTATTTAATGTTCCGAGGTAGAATTTGTGTACCAAGAAATTTTGAGTTTATTTAGAAAATTCTACACGAAGCACACAATGGTTATTTATCCATTCATCTGGGGAGTACTAAGATGTACAATGATTTGAAATAGTTGTATTGGGGTTACCCCTATCTCTGAAAAAGAAAGATGTTATCTGGGTTGTTGTTGATCGTTTGACGAAGTCTGCACACTTCATTCCAGTATGTATAGACTTTTTGCTTGATAGATTAGCTGATTTGAACATCTCTGAGATTGTTAGATTGCAGAGGGTGCCAGTTTCTATTATTTCGGATAGAGATTCGAGTTTACATCGTGATTTTGGAAGAAATTGCAAGAAGCTTTGGTTACACGATTGAAATTTAGTACTACTTTTCATCCTCAGACAGATGGTCAATCCGAGAGAATTATACAGATTCTCGAAGATATGCTTCGTTGTTATGTTTTAGAGTTTGAAGGCAACTAGGAAAAATATTTACCGTTAGTTGAATTCGCGTATAACAACATTTTTCAATCGAGTATAAAGATGGCACCGTAGGAAGCATTGTATGGTCGCAAATGCCGAACTCTATTGAACTGGACTGAGCTTAGTGAGAAAAAGATTCACGGGGTTGATTTAATTAGAGAGACAAATGATAAAGTGAAAGTAATTCGTGACAGTTTGAAAGTAGCTTCAGATCGACAAAAATAGTATGCGGATTTGAAACGTAAAGACATTGAATTTCAAATCAGCGATAGAGTATTTCTGAAAGTATCTCCGTGGAAGAAGATTCTTCATTTTGGTTGCAAAGGAAAATTGAGTCCAGGATTTATCGGGCCATATGAGATTATCGAGAGAATAGGGCTAGTGGCATATCGACTAGTTTTACCATCAAAGTTATAAAAGATTCACAATGTGTTTCATGTGTTGATGTTGCACCGATATAGATCAGATCCTCACACGTAATTTCTCCAACAGAAGTTGAAATTCAGCCTAATATGTTATATAGCGAAAGACCGATCAGAATTTTAGCTCGAGAAGTTAGAGAGTTAAGATACAAGAGAATAGCATTAGTGAAAGTTCTATGGCAACGACATGGTGTCGAAGAAGTTAGGTGGGAACTTGAGGAAGCTATGAGAAAATAGTACCCTAGCCTATTTTCTGGTAAGATTTTCGGGGACGAAAATTGCTAAAGGGAGAGAGTAACAGCCCGTTTTTAGTCAAATCAAGATAGTGGTTTTGGAACTACAAATCTAAGGTCAAAATATTTATTTTATTATTATTTTAATGTCTACAGTATGATAGTATGATTGTGTGAAAATTTCATTAAGAAATTTTATAGTTTGAGTGCTCAATTCGATAAAAAGGACTAAATCGCGTAAAGTGAAAAACTTGAGTTCTATTAGCTAAAGGTGTCTAATAGCTATGGAACCTTAAAGTGGAGGTCCTTAAGTGGTAACTAGACCATTAGTATGTTAGTGGATGATAATGGCTTGTTAATTTTTAAATTTGTGATAATTTTTAAGGTTAAATTTGGTATTTAGTAATTAAAGTTAAATTAAATAAAACAAAATCATTTTTTATTCACCATTCATCTTCTTCAATCGAATTTAGGGCAAGAATAGCCATTGGGGAAGCTTAATATTCGGCCTTCACTTCTAGCTTTGCATGTGAGTATATTTTGTCCCATTTTTAATGATTTCTATGTTTTCGGAGTCTTTGTAGCTTAATCTAGCTAGCCCAGGGACTAATTTGCAAAATTGTTAAAGGTTTAAGGTTTTCCGTTGATGAATATGTGTGTATTTTGATGTTTGATGGTAGAAAATGAATGGTTGTTCTTAGATAAACAACATTTGTTAAGTGATTTTGGGTGAAATTGCAAGTTAGGGATTTATTTATGAAATATGAAAATTTTATGGTAGAAATGTAAAATAAATGAAAATATGGGCTACTGTGTTAATAAGGGAAATTTGGCTGCATGGGTAGGGACTTAATTGCATAAATTTGTATTTTTATGAGCTAGGGACTAAATTGTAAAGATGTTGAAATGTTTGGGGCAAAAGTGTAAAGTTTTTATAATGTGATTTTTGGGCTAAACTGAATAGAATGAAAATTGAATAAGTTAAATTTGATATTATATAGATAAAGAAAAATGTCGTTCGGATCTAGATCGGGAGAAAATGATGCATTGGACTAGTCGATCTGTTTCGTTGTTTTTGTGATCGAGGTAAGTTCGCATGTTAATAATCATTAATATAATTGTGTTTTAAATGCTTTATTATTGAATTAATTGTGAATATGACCTTATGAATATGTTCAATGAAGATTCGGCAATGTGAAATCCCAGTTGAACCTTTGGAATAGATTAGGATATGAATGACATGTCATTAGGGGTTATAGGTTTGGGTGCTGTCCGTACGTCCTACCGGTGGCTGAGTTATCCAGCATGTGTTGTGGATTCTCGTTAGCTTGTGTGATCAGCACTTTGTAGCTACATCATGACCATCAGCTTGTGTGAGCAGACCCGTTGATAGCACGAGAGTGAGCATTATATGAAATATGAGATTGAGATAGCTTCGACTATGTATTTGGCACTTAGGGTGAGAGATTCTCGGGTATCCAATATTATTTCAAATGGTTCAATGAGTATATCAAGAATATGGATGATTATGAGATTGATACAAGTTAGTACAGGTATGTACATGAAGCATACAAGTATTGAATCGAAGAAACTTGTGAATTTCATATCTAGCCTTATGAATGAATATGTGATAGGTTTGTGGATCAATATGAGTTATGTTATGATATGTTAATTACTTAAATTTTGTATATATCATAAATTTTACTTTAAGCATACGAGCTTACTAAGCTTTAGAGCTTACTATGTTTACTTTTTTGTGTTTTATAGTGAATACCGAAGCTTGCTCGAATTTGGCAGTCGTCGAAGATCTCATCACACTATCAAGCTATCATTTTGGTACTTTTGAACTTATGTATTTGGTTATATGGCATGTATAGGAGTTGTGGATATTGGCCTATATGTTGATAATGGATTTAGCCATTTGACTTGGCTTGTAAATGATGAATGTTTAGTTATATGTATAGCCATGTGACTTGGATCATTTTGGTATATTTGGTGATGTATATATATGTACAAATGACCTTTTGTTATGTGGTTGAGAATTGCTATGTGATGCTTGTTGTGAATTGGTATTTTGAGTACCAAATAGTTGAAATTTAAGATTGGTATGCTTGTGGTTTTAGGTAAAATAATACATAATTAAAAGTGAATAATTAGGTGACTTTGAGATATGAAATTGATATGAAATGGAATGAATAATGATGAGACTTGTGTGCCTTGTGGTTGTTAGTATTGAAATGGTATGATTTAGTCTTGTTTGAGATTGTTTTGAATGTCTATTGATACTATGTTATATGCCATTTGATGATTTTAGGTGTAACATCCCTAACCCATATCCATTGCTGAAGTAGGGTTACGAGGCATTACCAACCAATACACAACAATTAGCTTACATTTATTAACCTCAATCATTCATTCTCATATATCATTCAAGACAATCACATTGTCCCTTCTAAGGGCCTACGAGGCCTTAATCATGCTTTAGAAGTGATTCGTGACCAAACTAATAACATACGAAAATTTTGAAAAGCTTAGAAATTTTTCAATCATACAATGGTCACACACCAGTGTGAACTGGCTGTGTGCCTCACACGGCTAGTAGACACGCTCGTGTCTTAGGCCTTGTGAAAACAGGGCATACATACTAGCTTACATTACACTGCCAAGTACATGCCCATGTGCCAGACCATGTGAAAACTGGAGAGTATATTGACTTGGGTCACACGGCCAATCAAATGCTCGTGTGTCTAGCCCGTGTGCCCTACGAAATGGCCACACACACCAGTGTGCTAAGCTGTGCGCTATTTAGGGGGGTATACTAACTTATACTACACGGCCAGTCACATGCTCATGTGTGAGACTGTGTGGAGCATACTGACTTCAATTCAATTTCAACACCAGGGGACACACGGCCATGTAGCATAACCATGTGTCGCACACGGCTGAGACACATGCCCGTGTCTTTAATTGTGTGGACAAAAATAGGCCATTAGTAAAGCCAATTTCCCACCCTTTTTGCACATACTTAAACAAGCTCATATGGTATCATTCTAAGACACAATTATGCAGCCAAAAGTTATCAACCAATACATAATCATACCATATCTATTTCAACTAAAATCCATACTATTTACCTATTCAAATACCAATCAATTTATCTTGCTTTACTAAGCATAATTCATCAAACTAAACCAATTCAAATATACATAACTATTTCAATCTCATTCATTCATTGTAGGTCTATTACCAAACATTAAAAGTAGAACTATTTGCACATTCATAAGCATCATCAAGTTCAACATCTTATACCAACTCAAATGGCCAAAATACATATCCATCAAATATACCAAAATGAATCAAACCTATACATGCCATATACCATATATACATAACTTCAGAAGTACCAAAATAGATGATCGATAGTGCGATGAAGTCTATGACGATTCCTGAATCTGAGCTAGCTTCATAGAACTATAAAACATCAAAAATTAAACAGAGTAAGCTATAAAGCTTAGTAAGTTCTTATGTCAACATGAAATAATCACATCATTCATATAGCAATTTAAAATAGATAATATCATCAACATTTACAGCATCAACTCATGAACTAACATAAAATTTATTCATATCCTCATTCATGAGTTCTTAACCTCATTTATCTCGATACTTCAATAGTTTTTCATACATACCTGTACCGATACATTTTTATTTCTCATCAATACTCTTATCAAACCGCTCCGGTTTATAAGTGCTTATGAGACAAATTCATCGATTGTTCAATGCCATAGTCCAACTATTGTCTTACACATACATTGCCAAGGCCCTGCCGTGGTCTTT
Organism: Gossypium anomalum; assembly: GCA_025698475.1. Taxonomy (NCBI): domain Eukaryota; kingdom Viridiplantae; phylum Streptophyta; class Magnoliopsida; order Malvales; family Malvaceae; genus Gossypium; species Gossypium anomalum. The sequence goes on from CM046959.1 coordinate 55,664,013, forward strand.
CTGTAACAGCCCGATTTTGGGTCTAGTCGGAACAGTGCTTTCAGGACCACAAATCCGATAAAGATAAATTTATTTTTCTTATATTTTTATGGCCTATAGTTTTACAGAATGATTTCTTGAACATTTCGTTTGAAACTTTTGATGTTTGGGCACTCAATTTGGTCAAAAGGATTAAATTGTAAAAAGTGCAAAAGTTGAGTTCTACATGCTAGAGGTGTCTGATTGTTATGAAATTTTAAATAGGAGGTCTTTCAATGGTAATTAGACCAATGGTTAAGTTTTTTGAAAAAAATGGACATGGTGAGATAAAATTTCAAAGTTTTTCATTAAGGGCATTTTAGTAATTTGGTAATTAAAAAGAATTAAAAAGCGAAATTAAAGGCCAAAATTTTTTCATCTTCCTCCCTTGGTCGAAATTCACATGAATAAACCATGGCTAGGGTTTTTTAAGCTTCCAAGCTCGATTGTAAGTCCGTTCTACCCCGTTTTTAATGATTTTTATGTTTTTGAAATTCTTGTAACATGATCTAGCTATTTCTACCACTAATTTAAGGTATAATCAAAGTCTAAAATTTTACCCATGATGGATATTTGTGTATTTTGATGTTTAATGGTAGAAAATGCATGTTAGATATTAGATAAACTACTTTTGCTAAGTGATTTTCGGTAAAAATGTCAAAAAGGACTAGTTTGTAAAAGTTATGAAACTGTGTGTAAATGTGTGAATAAAAGGAAAATGTGGGCTTCTATAAGCATATATAAGGTTCGGCTAGGCTTGCATATTAAAGAAATTGAGTACATTTCATTTTACGAGCCTAGGGACTAAAATGTAAATATGTCCAAGTTTAAGGGAAAAATGTAATTTTTGCATAAGTTTATTTTTGGAATAAGTTGTGTAATATGATTAATAAATAAGTTAAATGTGATATTATAGATTAAGAAAAATGAGGTTTAGAACTAAAACGGGGGAAAAAATGAGTGTTGGACAATTAGGTTCTTTCTCGCCATTTTTATGTCGTGGTAAGTTTGTGTGTAAATAATGCAATGTTTTATTATGTATTTAATGTTCAATGTCGCATAAAGTGTATGATTGTTTTTATGGAAATATTCAACGAAGTTTCGACGATGAGAAAATTCCGGTTGAACCTTAGGAATAGTTTAGGATACAAGTGACATGTCACTAGGAAACCATGTGTTATGTGATCTATGAGAACTCCGGTGCTGGTCATGTACGTCCTATTGGTGGCTGGGTAGTCCGTCATGTATTATGGATACCTGACAGTTTGTGTGAGTAGCCCGTGTAGCTACATCTTGACTGACAGCTTGTGTGAGCAGGCTCGTGATTAGCTAGTGTGCGAGCCCTATGTGTTATGAGATATGAGGTAGCATTGGCTACATATGTGGCACCTGTGTGCATGACTTTCCGTGTAACCGATAATATTCCAAGTGTTCAACGGGTAATCTGAAAAATTACGTCAAGGATGACAAAGTATGTGACTACGTTATGAATTTGTACAAGTATGTACATAAGTTTATAAGCATTGATTTCATGATATAGTGAGTTCATAGTTTCCATAAGAATGTTTTTGTGAAAGCCTTGTGATTATTGGTCTATACTTGTGATGTACAAAGTACATGGTAAATTAGGCTGGCAAATGTGTAATTGGCTTTCGGGCCAAAATTGAGTTATGATGTAGTAAGTTTTATTCTCACAAAACGTGATTTATTGAATAGAAGAAAAAGGAAAGATTTGCATCCTATTAAAATGGTTTTAGAAGTATGAGGAGATATAAGTTTTAAACATGTGAAAGATATTAAATATGTGCTTGAGAGAAAAATACTAATGAGTAATGTGCATGTTTATTATAAGGTTCGACATGATTGGTTGATTATGGATATCTGTGTCAATGGAGATATTACAGCTGTTAGGCTAATGTCAAAATATGTTAAACTATGTTTGCAAATTGATAGAGCAAACTATGTGATTGAATAAATTATAATTGTGAGGACTATAACAATTTATATTACCTTGTGTTTATATTGTTAAACTTGGTAAATGATTGGTAAGAGTTGCTTGTTAGTTACATGCAAACTTACTAAGCTATATAGCTTACCCCCTTCCTTTCCCATGTTTTATAGTGTCGTAAAGCTAGCTCGAGTTGGAGATCGCCGGAGATCCTATCACACTATCAAGCTATCATTTTAGGTATTGATAAATTCAAGTATTTTGAGTTATGGCATGTATAGGGAGTTAGACATTCTTTTATATGTGTCATTGTGTTTTAACCAAAAGTATTGGCTTGTAATTGTCAAGGCTTGTTTTGCTATATGGCCATGTAAGTTGGCTTATATTGGTAACATGGTTGTAAGCCTATGTATATTCATATATGTGATTTATGGCATGACAAATGTTGTGTGTATGATAGATGTTGATACGGTACTGATATATGATGGTCATTATTGTGAATGGTTCATGGTTAATTTTGTATATAAGCTTGGAAGTTGGCTAATGTTGGTTATGAGTATATTTGTATTAATGTAATTTGTGAATGTGGAAACTTGCATAATTTGATGTGGAAAGGTTGATGTTTTAAGCATGTTTGAAGATGGTATGAGAATGACATGTTATTGTCTTGGTTGTAATTATTTGGTCGCTCTTCATGTTTGAGTTTGTGCTATGTGATGTTGAGTAAATATGTGCAAGTGAGGGTCGCAAAATAGCTTGGTAAATAGCCTTGTTTTGTCCAGACGGGTAGACACACGGGCGTGTGTCTAGGCTATGTGTGACACACGATTAGCCACATAGGCGTGTGATCCGGCCGTGTGTCCCCTGCACCTAATTATTGCAAAACAGAATGCTGAGTATTGTGCACACGGGCAGAGACACAGGTGTGTGTCAGCCAGGTAAAGGACATGGCCTCGGGACATGGGTGTGTGTCTTGGCCGTGTGACTTCAGTTTGTTCTTAGGCGACAAACAGAGAGTTACACGGGTTAGGGACACGGGTGTGTGTGACCACATGGCCTACCATCATGGGTGTGTCCCAAGCCACACGGTTGTGTGACCCCTGTTTTATCAAAAAAAAAATTAAGTGTTGTAAAATTTTCTAAAATTCACGGTTTAGTACCAAACCACTTCCTACGTATGTTTTGGGCCTCGTAGGCTCATATTAGGGACTTTATGAGTATTTGCAAAAAGTTTTAATTTGGACTATAATTTGTAGCTTAGAAATGTGTGTTTGCTTATGTTTAAGTCCGGTAATGCCTCACACCCTGTTCTGGCATCGGATACGAGTAAGGGGTGTTACATTTAGTGGTATCAAAGTTATGGTTTAGTCGATTCCCAGACTAACCTAGCATGTGTTAGAGTCTAGCTATACATGCCATATATAACCTATGATAGTGTGACATCTCCAGACTCTAATGAAATTGTTTTGTTGAGATAGAGATGCTTTCCAACCAAGCTACTTTCAAAAACGCTGAAAGTGCTACTAAGATATCCAAAAATGTGTTTGTGATGAGTCAAAACTTGGAAAGGTATGAATAAGAGTTCATGATATGCATGTGATGATGTACCAAATGACATAACCATAAGTTGAGAAATATGGGTAAAATGTCATTGTTCCGGTTGAACATTGTGTTTCATTAGATTATGGTGATTTTATGAAATGAAATGAAATTTTATATTGTGATAAGCATCCATGTTTGTTTGGCATTCATATGATGTTATGTGCCTGACTTGTTTGATTAAGAGAATGCGATAAGTAAACTTACTCAAAAGTTATAGAATGTATGTATAAGCGCACTTGTTTGAATAATATAATCAAAAAGTTCGTGTAACATAAATATGTATGTTAATTTGCCTGAAGTAAATTGTATAACTGTGATAATATTATGATGATGAGGAATGTTGAGTCACATGTGTGTATATATGAGAGTCAAGTTAGAGGCTTTACGACCTCACCCCTTACCAATATGATATTTTATAACGAAATTTCACGAGATTTATGTTGAATGAGATCACAAGTGAGAGACTAAAGAGTTCAGTAGTAGACTGACTAACAATGTGGAAAGAGTTGAGAATAGTTTGGCAAGTGAATACAGTTTTGGGAAAGATGCCAAGTTATTGTAAAGATCATTCAGATTTCACAATGTCACAGGTAAAGAAAAAGTTAATCTTAGCTAATCGACTCATCCAGGTATGATGTCTAAAGCATGTATTTGCTAGGATTTCTTCTGAATTGATTTTCGTTAGTGAATGGAATAATATGGGATTAGTGATGATAGAATTAGTTAGAGAAATGATATTTGAATCGTAAAGAAGTCTGAGTGTAATAGTTGTAATGGACTAGATTATGATGATCTCTCCTGGGAATTTTATATATTCATTTATCCTCAGAGATATATGTGATTGCTCGTTTTCTAATGAAATTCTTATCGTATGAGAATGCTAGCTGATTATAATGTTAGATGAAAGCACTGTTGGTCTAGTTGGTTGATGATCAATATATCTTATCTCTCTCTTTGGGGTTCTAATCTATTATGTTTAGAATAAAAGTCGATGGTGAAAATTTATGTGAGGCTATTCTTATGTTTCTATTGGATGTTGTTTTGTTATATATGTATATATTTGGGAAATATATTATCTCTGTTACAATTTATATTTATATATTTGGGAAATATATTATCTCTGTTTGTAACACCCCTAGCCCGTAACCATCGCCGGAGGGGTAAGGAATATTACCAACAAACACTAATCTCATTCAATCATATTCAGGTAATTCCCGAGGGCATATTTAAGAAAGTAAAATTCGTTTATACTAAGTATAAAGGAGTCATCACAATTTAATAAGTACATTAATTCATTTCTAAGTTTCATTCACATTAAAACATTTCAAGTATTTATCGATTATCATCCACACATACACATTACTTATGAAAAACACATATGGTAATTTAACAAGCCATTTTCGCATGGCTATACATATATACATCACCAAAAGATACTAAATTAACATCCAAAGTCAATCCTATACATGCCATTATCAAAATTTCAACTAAAAGTGTACCAAAAGGCTTAGATAGTGTGGACGACTTCGACTTTGACACTCCCGAATCCGATAGCTGACTAACAAATCTATAAAACAGAGAATTAAAGCAACAGAATAAGCATTTTGATGCTTAGTAAGTTTTAAGTAATGAAATCATTTACAACTAAAGCATAACATTCATATGACTAAATAATTAATTGCATATACGCATATTTCCATAATCATACTTTCTTCACGCTTCAATCAATGTATTCATACACTCAGAATCAAACCTAACTAAAGGCCAGAAGCTCACTATTCAATTGAACGAATACAATTTAAAACGAATCAACTTTTCCAATGCATATATGAAACATACCTTATCGTTTTGGATTTATGAGTGCATTAATTGGAATTATTACAGCAAGATCACTCATTTCCAAACCCAAATGCCCTCGGGACTTAGCCCAAATTTAGGAACTAGCACGAATGCCTTCGGGTCTTAGCCCGGATATAGCAACTAGCACGAATGCCTTCGGGACTTGGCCCGGATATAGCAACTAGCACGAATGCCTTCGGGACTTGGCTCGGATATAGCAACTAGCACGAATGCCTTCGGGACTTGGCCCGGATGTAGCAACTAGCACGAATGCCTTTGGACCTTAGTCCGGTTATAATCCCAAATTATCATGCACATATATCATTATATCATAACACATTAGTATTTCATTTTCATTACTAGAATTCAAGCACAAGACACTTATCAACCATTCCACTTTCGGCTCAATAGCCACATACAAAGAGCAGGATTTCGATTTACTATATAACATGATCTCTATACACATTCGGCTACCAGTCATAAGTACAAACTAATTATCTTACTACATAATTCAAGTAGAATCATTATATCACCGTTTATTTGTTATGCTTATATATCATGATTTAATCAAATCATAAATTAAGTTCCATTACTCAAAGACTTACCTCGGATGTTGTCGAACAATTTCAACGGCTATTTGATCAGTTTTTCCTTTCCCCTATCCAACTTTGATCCTCTAAGCTCTTGAGCTAAATCAAACAAATTTACTTCCCAATCAAACATAGTCATACGGCATTCATATACATTTTAAAACCAATTCACTTGAATCAATTGCCCACTTACGTCTATCACCATTTCGTTTTCAAATTTGTGTATTTGGTAAGTCACGTCAAACAATTATACATTTAGCTTTAATACATATTTATACTCGAATGTCCCAATGACACAAGGTGTATACGTAAGGCATTAACATTCATATAAGTATATATATATACACTCTCATATTCATTACTATAGATATTGCGGAATACTTAACACATCCAAGCTAAGAATTTATCCAATATCATCTTAATTTATTTCTACTTATACCTAAAAATTTCAAATACAAAGTATTTAGCACCTATGCACTTAAACCGGATTAGCAAACACCTATAGACTTTAACCGAATGCCATTAAACACAAGTCATCAAAATCTTATGATTCCCAATCAAACTCTTAACAAAATGCACAATGCCGAACCCTTGAATAATTAAACATCTAATTTAGATAATTTAAAACACCTAAACGGCACTTGTTCAAAACATTAAACCACTACATGTTCGACTATTACACATAGTTTTAAATAAGTTCCAAGTCACACACTTATCTCATTTTAAGAAGACAACCAATTCATTCTATTTGTTGCAACACAAATCAAATCATGTTTTCAATTTTTTTTATGCACATATACTAGATAAAGGATCGATTATTCACTAATCACATATGCACATAATTGAATTTATTCCAAAATATTCACAAGGCCGAATATCCACATGAACAAATTAACCAATGTCCTTCAACTTACAAAGCTAACAAGCCAATATATAACCAACCATCTCAAAGTCACATAAAAAAAAACATCTACTATGAGTTTCAAGCATATTAGCCGAATTCCCAAACTCAAAAACCTAAGTTTAATCTATGGGTTAAGTAAAATTTGAACTAACCATCTCCAATATGCATAAATTTTCAAGAGTTATACAATACATACCTCTTTCTAACCATCATCTAAACCAAAAAAATCAACAAGAAAATTTCTTCTCCCTCACTTCAAGCTACGGCAATGGAGGACAAGGATGAACCAACTTTGGTTTCTCCTCCCACTAACTAGTATTGCATTTCTCCTTATTATTATTTTAATTCATTTGTATTATAAAATGTTAAATAAAAATGCATATTATAATTAAAACAATCTCATGGCCAGCCACTATCCCAAAAATGGGTATTTTGACATGCAAGTCCACTTCTTTGAATACATGCATTAATAGATCACTTTATAATTACCTATCCTATTTCACAAATGTCTCACATAAGTCCCCTTTTCAAAATTTCACATACAAATGACAAAATTAACGCATGAAACTCACACATTCATATTCACATAAAATAAACATAGAATATGACGGTTAATTATTTTTATGACTCAGTTTTGTGGTCCCGAAACCACTTTCCGACTAGGGTCAAATTAGGGCTGTCACACTGTTACAATTGGTTCCAGAGTGTGTTTGCTTTTCTTCTGGTTCTCTCTAAGAAATCATCTAGATCTTTATTATTTTCTTATGAGTTATGTTCTCAGACTTCTGGTATGGTATCGCATCTTAGATTTCTTTATCTCGGTTTTCTTATCATCCTTATTTCATAAATTATCAATCTTGGCTCATCTTTAAAGTGTGTTCTTTGGCTTATGATAACTATGTCTATTATGGGTGTATTTCTAGTTCGATCAGTGGAACGGTATCAGGATTTCTCTAATTTTCATGAAAGGAATTAACATCGGTAAAGGTATAGATAGTGGAAGCTCAAGCTCAGATTGTATGATGGTTTTGTTTTATCAGGTAAGTTTGTTTAAGGTCAATGAGTTCAATTAGGATATTTTGTTTCCTTGAGCTAATGCAGTTGTAAAGATCTTTGATTAGCATGTTAAGGGAACGATAAAAGATTGTATGTTGAGTTGTTTAACAGCATGAAGAAAGGAGTATTTTGATATGTTACTATTTGATCGTTGATATCTACTCAGTTGTTTTATCTGAGTGAGCTAGTCAGTTGAAAGGTAATGTGAGTTATATGCATTTAAGTTTATCCTCAGGTAAGAAAATAAATCTTGTATATTCTTGGGTGAATAGACGGACAGTTTAAAGGAAGAATTCATATTCTAGAAAGTATGATACAGATATATACTTATTATATTTGTTCTAATCAAATGATGTTGTTATGAGTTAAAGCTGTTCCGATTGATAAGTTATCATATTTGTGAAAGTTTGAATGATCTATTGCATGTTAGCAAAGTTGAAAACAATTGAAGGTGTTAATAACTGAAACACTAGATCTGGGTTCTATTTGAATTGAGTAAAGAATTCGTAATTTTTCAATGATGCACTATCGAACGAATTGGAATATGTTTTAATACAAGAAAATAAAGTGACAGTTTATGCTTTCAGACGGTTAAAGACTCATTAGAAGAATTGTCCGATTGGTGATTTAGAGTCGGCCACTATTATATCTGTGTTGAGAAATTGACAACATTGTTTGTTCGACGAAAAACATCAGATGCTTCTTGATTACAAGAGTTCAAAGTATCTAATGTTATGGAAAATTTTGAAATTAAGACAACGTTGATGGCTTGAACTATTGAAAGAATATGAATAGTTAACGATTAACTTTAGGGAAGTAGATATAGTTGCAGATGATTCAATGGAAAGCCTTTATTCATTTTGTGAGTGTTGGTTACATGTTTAATCTTATTTGATGGAAGTCTAATTCTAGCTAAATTAAAAAGCTAAAGCGATGTTTTCTTTGCTAGCTAAATTAAAAAGCTAAAGCGATGTTTTCTTTGCTAGCTAAATTAAAAAGCTAAAGCGATGTTTTCTTTGCAAGGTTGAGAACCTCAGGAATGTGATAGTGAGTGGTAAACTAAATGAGTACCATGTGAGATGACTTTTGATTCTGATTTCTGCTATTATTACTTTGAGATAGAATCCACGCAATGAATTATCTAGAGCTTATGCAGAAAATGTTGTACGAGACTCAGTTGTAGCTCGTTTGTTCATTCAGGGAGTAATAAGTAGGCAATTGTTTTAAGAAGACGTTCTGATGATCGGGAATATAATTTGAGTATACATTTGCATCTTGGAAATGTAATTCATCTTTAGATTGAAGGTAAGCCTGAGGGAGTAATTCAAATATTTGATGATATGCTTCGACACTGTGTTTTAGAGTTCAAGGTAATTGGAAAAAGACATACGAAGTGGAATTGGTTAGTGATTCTAAGGAAAAAGATGAAAGCGATTCATGAAAGTTGAAAGCAACTTCAAACTGACATAAATAGTATACTGATTTGAAAATATAAGATACTTTTGGAAGTATTGCCCTAAAAGAGGACTCTTCGATGAGGTAGAGGAAACTACGAGAACGTTACCCTAATCTCTTTTCTGGTAAGATTTTTCGGGGACGAAAATCCCTAAAGGGGGGAGAGTTATAACAGCCCAATTTTGGGTCTAGTCAGAATAGCGGTTTCGAGACCATAAATCTGTCAAAGAAAAAAATATTTTTCTTATATTTTTATGGTCTACATTTTACTAAATGATTTCGTGAAATTTTCGTTTGAAAATTTTGATATTTGGGCAATTAATTTGGTCAAAAGGACTAAGTTGTAAAAAGTGCAAAAGTTGAGTTCAACATGCTAGAGGTGTCTAATTTTAATGAAATTTGAAATTGAAGGTCCTTAAATGCTAATTAGACCAATGGTTAAGTTGTTGGACAAAAATGGACATGGTGAGATAAAATTTCAAAGTTTTTCATTAAGGGCATTTTAGTAATTTGGTAATTAAATGAATTAAAAAGCCAAATTAAAGGCCAAAATTTGTTCATCTTCCTCCTTTGGCTGAAATTCACATGAATAAACCATGGCTAGGGTTTTTCAAGCTTCCAAGCTCAATTGAAATCTTTGTAACATGATCTAGCTATTTCTACCACTAATTTATGGTATAATCAAAGTTTAAAATTTTACCCATGATGGATATTTGTGTATTTTGATGTTTAATGGTAGAAAATGCATGTTAGATGTTAGATAAACAACTTTTGCTAAGTGATTTTCGGTAAAAATGTCAAAAAGGACTTGTTTGTAGAAGTTATGAAAATGTGTGTAAATGTGTGAATAAAAGGAAAATGTGGGCTTCTATAAGCATTATAAGGTTCGACTAGGCTTGCGTATTGAATAAATTGAGTACATTTCATTTTACGAGCCTAGGGACTAAAATGTAAATATGTCCAAGTTTAGGGGCAAAAATGTAATTTTTGTATAAGTTTATTTTTGGAATAAATTGAGTAATATGATTAATAAATAAGTTAAATTAGATATTATAGATCAAGAAAAACAAGGTTCGGAACTAGAACGGGGGAAAAAATGAGTGTTTGACGGTTAGGTTCTTTCTCGACATTTTTATGTCGAGGTAAGTTTGTGTATAAATAATGCAATGTTATATTATGTATTTAATGTTTAATATCGCATAAAGTGTATGATTGTTTTTATTGAAATATTCAACAAATTTTCGACGATAAGAAAATCCCAATTGAACCTTAGGAATAGTTTAGGATACAAGTAACATGTCACTAGGAAACCATGTGTTATGTGATCTATGAGAATCCTGGTGCTGGTCATGTATGCCCTACCGGTGGCTAGGTAGTCCGACATGTATTGCGAATACTTGACAGCTTGTGTGAGCAGGCCCGTGATTAGCTCATGTGCGAGCCCTATGTGTTATGAGATATGAGGTAGCATTGGCTAAATATTTGGCACTTATGTGCATGACTTTTCGTGTATCCGATAATATTCAAAGTGTTCAACGGGTAATCCAAAGATTACGTCAAAGATGACAAAGTATGTGACTACGTTACGAATTTGTACAGGTATGTACATAAGTTTATAAGCATTGATTTCATGATATAGTGAGTTCATGGTTTCCATAAGAATGTTTTTGTAAAAGCCTTGTGATTATTGGTCTATACTTGTAATGTACGAAATACATGGTAAATTCAGTTGGCAAATGTGTAATTGGCTTTCAGGCCAAAATTGAGTTATGACTTAGTAAGTTTTATTCGTACAAAATGTGAATTATCGGTTATGAGAAAAAGAAAAGATTGGCATAAATGCCTATTAAAACGATTACAGAAGTATGAGGAGATATAAGATTTAAACATGTGAAAGATATTAAATATGTGCTTGAGAGATGAATACGAATGAGTAATGTGCATATTTATTATAAGGTTTGAAATGATTGGTTGATTATGGGTATCTGTGTTAATGGAGAGATTACTGTTGTTAGGCTAATGTTAAAATATGTTAAACAATGTTTGCAAATTGATAGAGAAAACTATGTGATTGAATAAATTATAATTGTGAGGACTATAACAATTTATATTACCTTGTGTTTATATTGTTAAAATTGGTAAATGATTGGTAAGAGTTACTTATTATTTACATGCAAACTTACTAAGCTATATAGCGTACCCCCTTCCTTTCCCATGTTTTATAATACCGTGAAGCTAGCTCGAGTTAGAGATTGCCGGAGATCCTAACACACTATCAAGATATCATTTTGGGTATTTATAAATGCAAGTATTTTGAGTTATGGCATGTATAGGGACTTGGACATTCTTTTATATGTGTCATTGTGTTTTGACCAAAAGTATTAGCTTGTAATTGTCAAGGCTTGTTTTGCTATTTGGCCATGTAAGTTGGCTTATATTGGCAACATGGTTGTAAGCCTAAGTATATTCATATATGTGTCACTGTCTATGGTGATATGATTATGGGTTCTTGGTGAATGTGAAATATTTGGAAATGTGATTTATGGCATGACAAAGGCTGTGTGTATGATAGATGTTGATATGGTACTGATATATGATGGTCATTATTGTGAATGGTTCATGGTTCATTTTGTATATAGCCCTGGAAGTTGGCTAATGTTAGTTACGAGTATATTTGTATTAATGTCATTTGTGAATGTGGAAACTTGCATAATTTGATGTGGAAAGGTTGAGGTTTTAAGCATGTTTGAAGATGGTATGAGAATGACATGTTATTGTCTTGGTTGTAATTATTTGGTCGCTCTTCATGTTTGAGTTTGTGCCATGTGATGTTGAGTAAATATGTGCAAGTGAGGGTGGAAAAATGGCTCCACACGGGTAGACACATAGGCGTGTGTCGAGGCCATGTGTGACACACTGTCAGCCCTATAGACGCGTGATCTGGCTGTGTGTCCCTTGCAACTAAATTGTTGCAAAACAGAATGCTCAGTATTGAACACATGGGCAGAGACGCGGGCGTGTGTCTCAGCCGTGTGAAGTACACGACCTTGGGACGCAGGCGTGTGTCTTGGCCGTGTGACTTCAATTTGTTCTTAGGTGACAAAGATAGAGTTACACGGGATAGAGACACGGGCGTGTGTGACCACACGGCCTACCCACACAGGTGTGTCCTAAACCACACGAGTGTGTGACCCCTCTTTTAGCAAAAAAATTCTAAGTGTTGTAAAATTTTCTAAAATTCACAATTTAGTCCTGAACCACTTCCTACGTATGTTTTGGGCCTCGTAGGCTCGTATTAGGGACTTTATGAGTATTGAAAAAAGTTTTAATTTGGACAAAAATTTGTGGCTTGGAAATGTGTGTTTGCTTATGTTTAAGTCCGATAATGCCTCGTACTCTGTTTTGGCTTCGGATGCGGGTAAGGGGTGTTACAATTTCCTTCACATGCCATAACCTAGTTATGGTCTTTTTATTCGATTTTCCATAGCCCAGCTGTGGTCTTATTCGGCAACTTGCCTTACTCAATTCATACATTTCATATAATATCTCAAAATTTATACAATAGAATAATTACTATCTTAATTTCATCCATCAAATAGATAGGTACACATTTAAGTTCAATTATACGAACTTACATCGTATTCGGAATTGTCGTATCTAGTCGACTGCTCGTTAACTTTGCTTTTCTCCTGATCTAAATCTGAATTATTTCTTTCTTGATCTATATGAATTCAAAATTGACTTATTGAATCACATATTCTTTCAATTTAGTCCAAAATACACACTCGGACATTTTTATACATTAGCCCCTAAACTTACACATTTAATCAATTTAGTCCCTATTTAACAAATACACAAAATTCACATAATTTCTTTAAACCCAAGCTTGGACGAATTACATATAGTTCCCTAGAAGCCAAAAACTTTCATTTATTTCACTTTTCAACCCTTCAATTTGCATATTTCACAATTTAATCCCTATTTGACACTTTTGTCAAAAATCACTTTACAAATCATGTAAAACTATCATCAAGCTTTCATATTTCAACATTAAAACCAAATAACTCATACATTCAAAAATGGCAACTCTCAAAATGTTTAACAATTTCAAAATCTAAGGTATGGGCTAGCTAGATTACAAAGCAACAACCTAAAAAACGTAAAAATCATCAAAAACCGAGCTCAAAACATACCTAATTGCTTGAATTATCCATAGCTAAATGAAGAATCTTATTTTTCCTTCTTTTTCTTCTAATTTCGATGCACAAAGATGATAATGGATGAAATTTGTGCTTTATTTTTACTTATTTTAACTTTATTTTCAAAATACCATAATTAACCTTATTAATAACCATTTAAAATCACTTAATATATACCCAAAATTGTGCACTTTCTAATATAATGGAATTATGACCATTTAAGGCCATCATATAATGGAATTATGACCATTTAAGGCCATCATATTTAAAAGCCAAAGGCCAATTGACACCTTTAACTAATAGCATGAAACTTTTACATTTTATGCGATTTAGTCCTTTTTCTCAAATTGACTAATTAAACGATAAAATTAATTCACGCAATTTTAACACATATCAAATAGCATGCTGTAAACACCAAAAATAATATTAAAAATAATTTTCTGACCTTAGATTTATGGTTTCAAAACCATTGTTCTGATTTAGTTAAAACTGGGTTGTTACAACTCTCATAGCATCCTCGGGTTCCCACATAGCTTCTTCAACCCTGTGTCAATGCCATAATACTTTTACTAATGTGATTCTCTATTTCCCAGCTCTTTGATCTCATGAGCTAAAATTCAAATCGGTTCTTCAGCATATGACATATCAGACTAAATTTCAACCTCGGTCGGGGAAATAACATGTGAAGGATTGGATCAGTATCGTTGAAGCATCGACACATGAAAAACATTATGTATTTTCTCTAACTCAGACGGTAAAGATAACCGATATGCCACTGGCCTAACTCGCTTGATAATCTCATACGTTTCGATGAATCTCAGACTCAATTTCCCTTTCCAATCGAACCATAATATCTTTCCGTTTCAAATTTGTATACGATTTCTGTTGATCCAAAGCTGCTTTCAAACTATCACATATTACTTTCATTTTCTCTTCTGTTTCTCTAATCAGATCAACCCCATGAATCTTACTCTCACTAAGCTCAGTCTAGTACAACGGTGTTCGACATTTATAACCATATAGAGCTTCGTATGGTGCCATTTTAATACTCGACTGAAAACTATTATTGTAAGCAAATTCAATTAGCGGTAGATATTTCTCCCAGCTACCTTCAAACTAAAGAATGCAACATCGCAACATATCCTCAATTATCTAAATAACTCGTTCAGATTAACTATCCGTTTTCGGGTGAAATGCAGTGCTAAAATGCAGCTTTGTACCTAAAGCTTCTTGCAATTTCTTCCAGAATCTTGAAGTAAATTTTAGATCCCTATCCGAAACAATATATAGTGGCACTCTGTGCAATTGAACAATCTCTGAGATATATAACTCAGCCAATTTATCAAGCGTGGAATCTGTACGTACCGGTATGAAATGAGCTGATTTTGTCAATCTGTCAACAACAACCCAGATCGCATCTTTCTTTCTCGAAGATAAAGGCAAACTCGACACGAAATCCATTTTTACTCTATCCCACTTCTACTCAGGAATCATAATAGGCTGTAACAAACCTAACGGCATTTGATGCTCAGCTTTGACTTCCTGACAAATCAAACATTTCGAAATAAATTCTGAGATATCACATTTCATACAGTGCCACCAATAAAGCTGTTTCAAATTATCATACATTTTCGTGCTTCTGGATGTACAGATAAACAACTACTGTGTGCTTCATTTAAAATCTTTTGAATAAGCTCAGAATTTTTTGGTACACATATTCTATCACGAAACATCAAGCAGTCATCAGGCCCTAATCAAAAATCTAAATTAGGAGTTGACTCCTACTGAGCTCGTTTTGTTTGTAACTCATTATCAAATTTTTGGGTCTCACAAATCTCCTGTGGAAATAATGGTCTCACTTTCAATTCAGCTACTATCGAACCATCATCAAACAAAGCTAATTGTGTGTTCAAAGCACGTAAATCAAATAAATACTTTCGGCTCAAAGCATCAGTAACTACGTTCGCTATCCCCGGATGATAATCAATTACTAAATCATAGTCTTTTAGAAATTTTAACCATCCCCGCTGTCGCAAATTCAAATCCTTTTGAGTCATAAGATATTTAAAGCTTTTGTGGTAGGTATAAATATTGCATTTCTCACCAAACAAATAATGATGCAAAATTTTCAATGCGAACACTATCGCGACCAACTCTAAATCATGCGTCAGATAGTTCTTTTCATGTGGCTTCAATTGTCTCGAAGCATATCCTACAACTTTGCCTTCCTACATCAAAACACAACCCAGGCCATTTAACGATGCATCACTGAAAACTATGAATTCTTTACCTGACTCAGGCTGAACTAACACTGGTGCCTCTGTCAATAATGCTTTCAACTATTCGAAGCTCTGCTGACACTTTTCTGACCACTTAAATTTAATATCTTTTCCCAGCAATCGTGTCATCGGAGTCGCAATCATCGAGAAGCCTTTCACAAATCATCTATAATAGCCGACTAGTCTTAGAAAACTACGGACTTCGGATACATTTCTCAGAGGCTTCCAATCTATAATCGCAGAAATTTTATTCGGGTCAACTTGGATACCCTCGGCTGAAACTATATGTCCTATAAAACCAACCTCTCGTAGCTAAAACTCACATTTGTTGAACTTTGCAAACAACTGTTTATCTTTCAAAGTTTGTAATATGATTCTTAAATGTTCGGCATGCTCTGATTCATCTTAAGAGTAAATCAAAATGTCATCAATAAATACAACTACAAATTGGTCTAAGTACGACCTAAAAATCCTGTTCATTAAGTCCATAAAAATAGCAGGTGCATTCGTTACTCCGAAAGGCATTACAAGAAATTCATAGTGTCCATACCTTGTTCTAAACGCAATTTTTAGCACATTTGAGTCTTTAACTCGCAACTGGTAATAACCCAATCTCAAATCAATTTTCAAAAACACTATTGCCCCTTTTAATTGATCAAAAAAAATCATCTATTCGTGGAAAAGGGTATTTATTCTTGACCGCCACTTTGTTGACCTGTCGATAGTCTGTAACGCCCCAAAATTTAGGTACTTATTTTATGTGTGTTGTGTAACTCAAATGCATGCTTCTCTCAATGGTTAAGTGTCCTGGGAAGCGCCTGAGAAGTCTTAGGTTCAAGCTTGGGCATTTGCAAAAAACTTTGTTTTTAGGAAATTAACCCTTGCCTTTAGTTAGTAGACTTTTAAATTAATGTGAGTAGAGCATGACAGAAAGGGCCTGTTGGTCAAGGGGTAAGTGGCGTGTCATTACTGCTAAAGGTCTTGAGTTCAAGTCCTGTGTTGCGCAAGGAATGTTTTATTTTGTTGTTGCGTCGTGTAGGAAGTTTAATATCAGTAGAACTCTGAAGCTAGTGGGCGGTTGGAGTGTTTGAGGGGGAGGGGAGTATGTGGCTGAATTTTAGGAGGATTATAAGGGGGATTTGGATAGTGGTCGGTGGGAGTGATTAGGGGAGGGATTTTAAGAGATAATTGAGGGAGGTTGAGGTGTGTGGGAGTGGTTTGCTGAATGCGGGAACTCCACTATGCCAATTCGGTCATAAACTCTTAATGCCAAAATTTTGTGGTTTTTGCTCTACTTTTTGCTCCTTTTCATTCTTTGGGTTGAGATTTTGTTTGGTAACCTAATTCTGAGTGTGACCATTTGAGTATTTTTCTCTTTCCATATTTTTTTGGTTTTGCTTTCCCTTCCAACCATTTCTCTACTATTAGTCGAATCTCTTTTTGTTTACTATTCTACCTAACGTGCTCATCCTTGTACTCTTAACCGAATACCATTTTTCCCTCTCAATCGATTCTGTTCCGTCATCACTTCTTTTGAGCAGTGGTTGAATATCCCTTTCTTCTCCCTTTCATTTCCTTCGACTTTTATCGAGCTTCTCTTCTTGTATTGTAAAAACCGAATACACTTCCTCTCATACCATTCTTTCGGTTCTCTTCTCTTTTCACTTTTGTGTTGGTTAGCCAAATATTTCATCTCAGATTCGAATGCTCAGTTATTCTTTTCTTCCCTCTTTCTATTGTGATAATCTATTTTACCTAACACCTTTCTATGTTACTGATTTTTGTTAGAAAAGTGGTTGTGTCAGCCTTGCTTCTATCGAATCTTGGCTTTCGGCTTTTGTTGGGTGTGGGCCAAATTACTTTTCTCCTTTTCTAGTTTAGCGCATTCAGTAAGTTAGTATAAACTTGGTTCAATGGCTTGCGTGTAGGGTAATAGTTAACAAGTTGCGATTGGGGTGCAGCTGGTCTCTAAGGATTGTGAGTGACTTCTTGCAACGGTTTGAGTGTGACTGATCAAGGTGATAGTAGGTAATCTCTTGAGCAAGTTTTGGTTAGGGTTTTTTTCAACTCATTTGTTAGGTATTTAACCGAAGTTTCTGTTGTAATAGGTTGGAGTGCACATGGGCTAATTTGCATGTTTTCGCAACCAAGTGTGTAACCACACTACTATAAACGTAGATCAGAAAAAGTTGAAAACGTATGACTATTGACACTACATGAGCATGCACTCGCTTGTGTGGTAACCCGAACGTGTAAAATGTGGGTGTTTGATCGTAGAGGCCACCATGATCGATTTCATGGGCTTAGGCCGTTTTGGGCCACATTGGGCAAAAATGGTCGTGTGGGCCTCACATGGGTAAACCACATGGACGAGTGGAGATTATTGGGCCAGGCTGTGTAGCTTACACGGCCAAGGCCATTTTTTGGCTTTGTGGGCTACACTATGGGCTTTGGGCCCATTTTCACTGTTTGACTAATAAGGTTGCACGGGTCGCCCGAGTCGACTGTGGATCTACTGTTGGGTCCGTATGTATTCCTAGACCCCAATTTGATGAAATGACCATCAAACCCCTATGAGGTAAAATGACTGATATACCCCTATGATATCTATGACTGTAACTGAGCATGACATGTTGCATACACGTATGATATTATGACATGACATATTGTATGGGGGTCGGTTTACTATATTTGAAGGAAGTGTACTATACTGGCAGCTCTGCTGCATATTCTATTTAGTACCGTAACCGGTGCTATATTTTGGAGTGCAGGGATGGGTGGGTTAATTTTATCCCCACATGGAGTGCAGGGTTGGACGGAGTGGAGTGTAGAGGATGGATGGGTAGGATTTTTGCCTGCATTCTGTTACTATTACTGGGCTAAGGCCCACACTGATATTGATACTGTAATGGGCTAAGGCCCTAACTGAGATTAAATCACATCAAACCGGCTTAGGCCTGCATCAGAATCGCCATCGCATTTTTGACTGTTGTTAAGGGATTACACATTGAGTTTTCATAAACTCATCCTTTTCATTTTCTGCGCAAGTAACCCTTAGGTAGATCAGTGCTGTGAGAGACTCGATGGTGGCCATACAACCGTTTTGCTTCCATTTAAACTTTTAATTTATAAGTAGTTTTTATTTAGGTATTTGTTTTGTAGTAAGGCCTCTTTAAGTTTTTATTTGAATTTGGGATTTATTTACTTAGAATTGTATCTGTTAGCAGTAGGCCACGGTTTTACAAAGAGATAAATGCTTTTCAAAACACCACACAATTGTAACACATTTTAAAAAAGCTTCCGCAACAAACAATGATTTTAAAATGCAATAACAACCTAACATGATTAACAATTTGCTAAACCAACTTAAGTTTTAACATTAGACAAGATATTCTAAATTTTCGTAAAGTTTATAACGAGGTTAACATAGAATGGCTTTTTCGACGGAACCATGTTTGTCAAAGTATACTACAATGTGACGTTGCAGATTCAGCCATAACGTCTAGGCCGGGTTTGGGGTGTTACATTTAGTGATATCAGAGCTAGGTTGCAAAACTCGGCTATGGATTTGGGTTTCTTTTAAACTTAAATTTCGAAAAATAATTGTTTCAAAGGATTTGAAATATTTGGAAATGTTTTACTAAATGTGCTATAAATCGAGTCTCCGGTGCCGATCCTATAAGTTCTCTGAAACTGCTACTTGTTATTGAAATACTAAGACTACTGTAGGCAATAGGCCGTATTGAAACACTCTGTTTAGGGTAACATAAAACTGTAGTTAGGCTGCGATCTCCGAAAACAAAAATCTGAATTACTGATAATATTTTGCATAAAATATTCTGTAATAAACACTGGAACTATAAACTGATGTATAAAGTTTATAATTCAGATAATACGCAAATCGATAATGAGCATCAGAGGTATTCGTGGAAGGGGTACAAGAGGCCGTGACGGAGGCCATGGAGGTGCTCGGGTTGGGTATTCTACATCGGGCCATATGCCTAACATTGAAGCTAGAGAGGCACCGACTTCACCTGTGACTGAGACTGGGTCACACAATCGTGTAGCTGGGGACAACGCACTGTCCCAAGCTATGTCGTGAATTGTGGACAGGGTCGCTGGGCCTAATACTAGTACTATGGGTTGTGGGTCAGTTACGAAATGGCTCCGGTCTAATGGGGCTGAGATTTTCAAGGGTATCGCTGGAGTTGCCCCTAATGTGCCTGAATATTAGATTGAGGCCATAGAGAGAATCATGGATGACCTCGACTGCACCCTAGAGCAGAAACTAAAAGGTCTAGTATCGTTGCTACGAGATAAAGCCTATCAATGGTGGCTTACAGTTAAAGAGAGTACTCAGCCCGACTGGTTGACTTGGGAATTTTTCAAGACTGCGTTCCAAGGGAAATATGTGGGCGCTAGTTATGTGGATGCCTGGATGAGGGAGTTTCTGAATTTGACTCAGGGGGATAAATTCGTTGCTAAATATGAGTCTGAATTTTTGCGGTTAAGTCACTATGCATGTGGGATGGTGGCAACTGTATATGAGCACTGTGTTCATTTCAAGGACGGCCTCAGGGATAGTTTAGGGATTCTGATAGCTCTACAAAAGGAGCGAGATTTTTCTGCTTTGGTGGATAAGGCGAAGATTGCCAAAGATATGAAGCGCATTGAGCGCCAAAATCGTGAGAAAGAGAAGGGTAGGAACAAGAGGGATTCAGAGCCCTCAAGTTCATATCAGAGGCCTAAGAAAATGGCCAGGTTTGATGGGTCGGCCAGAGTTGGGGCCCCTGTTGCAGTTACTGGACCACAGCCTTGCGTTGATTGTGGGAGACACCATCAGGGCGAGTGCTGGAAAAAGGATAGGGGCATATTTTAGGTGCGGATCTATAGAGCAGTGCATTAGAGATTGTCCACGGAGGCCTGATCAGATGCAAGCTACTGGTATGGATACTATTCAGCTACCGAGAGGTGTTTAGAAGCCACCGAGAGGCAGTGGTAAGGCCAGAGGTGGAAATGGATTGGGCCATGGTCATAGAGCACCGGGCAGAGGTACTGGTCATATTTAGGTGAGGCAGCCGACACTGGTTTATGCTGCACATTACCAAGAGGACGGAGATGCCCCAGATGTTATTACGGGTACGTTCTTTATCCATAATTTACCTTATACTGCATTGATTGAAGTTGGGTCTACGCATTCTTATATAGCATGCACTATATCTGAGACTTTGGGTGTAATGGTTGAAAACACTACAAGTGAGGTTACTATGTTGAGTCCATTAGGGCAGTTAGTGAGAGTGAATAAACTGTTTAAGGATTTACCTTTAGAGGTTCAAGGAATGATTTTTTTGGTGGATTTAATAGAACTCCCTTTTGGAGAATTTGGCTTAATACTGGGCATGGACTGGCTAGTTAAGCATCAAGTGAACTTAAATTGTGCTACTAAACGGGTGATACTGAAAACTGCAGAGAGTGACGAGGTAGTTGTAATTGGAGAACATCAAAATTACTTGTCAAATGTGATTTCTGCACTTAGAGCTGAGAAATTGGTTCGTAAGGGTTGTGAGGCGTATCTAGCCTATATCGGTGTTTCTAATTCTGAGGTTCCATCTGTTAAAGATATCAGAACAGTTAAGGACTTTCCAGATGTCTTTCCCGATGAACTACCTGGGTTACCTCCAAACCATGAAGTTGAGTTTGGGATTGATTTCCTGCCTGGTACAGCTCTGATGTCCATTGCCCCTTATAAAATGGCACCGAAAGAGCTTGTGGAGCTTAAAGCTCAGATTCAAGAGTTACTGGATCAAGGGTTCATCCACCCTAGTGTGTCTCCGTGGGGAGATTCGATTTTATTTGTGGAAAAGAAGGATGGAACTATGCGTATGTGCATCGAGTACCGGTAATTGAACAAATTGACTATTAAGAACAAGTACTCCCTATCGAGGATAGACGATCTTTTTGACCAGTTCCGAGGAGCTTTGATTTTTTCTACGATTGATCTCTGATCGGGGTATCATCAACAGAGAGTCAAAGAGGCTGATGTTTATATGATAGCATTTAGGACTCGTTATGGTCATTACGAGTTCCTAGTGATGCCGTTTGGACTGACAAATGCACAAGCGGCTTTTATGGATTTGATGAACCGAGTGTTCTAGCCCTATCTGGATCGGTTCGTAGTGGTGTTTATAGATGATATTTTGGTGTATTCGAGAACTGAAGATGAACATGATGCATATCTCTGGGTTGTTTTGCAAATTCTGAGGGAGAAACAACTGTACGCCAAGTTCAGTAAATGCGAGTTCTGGTTACGAGAGATAACATTTCTGGGCCATGTGGTATTTGCTAAGGGGATTAGGGTTGACCCTCAGAAAATTGAAGCTGTTCTGGATTGGAAACCAACTAAGACGGCATCTGAGATTCAAAGTTTTCTAGGTCTAGCAGGGTATTATAGACGTTTTGTTGAGAGGTTTTCATTGATTGCTTCACCTCTGAATAAGTTGTTGCGTAAAAGGGTGTCATTTGACTGGACTGATAAGCAGTAAGAGAGCTTTGAGAAGCTTAAAGAAGTTTTGACTGAGGCCCCTGTCTTGAAATAGCCAGAGTATGGGAAAGAATTCACTGTCTATAGCGATACATCACATGTTGGTTTAGGATGTGTGTTGATGCAAGAAGGTAAGGTGGTGGCTTATTCGCCTCGTCAGCTTAAGATGCATGAGGCAAACTATCTAACACATGACATGGAGTTGGCCGCAGTGGTTTTTGCACTGAAAATTTGGAGGCATTACCTATATGGTGAGAAGTGTATAATTTACACGGATCATAAGAGCCTTAAGTATCTCCTCACTTAGAAGGAGCTAAATCTTAGGCAGTGTAGATGGATTGAGCTACTTAAGGATTATGACTGTTTGACTGAATACCATCCTGGTAAGGCTAATGTGGTGACTGACGCATTGAGCCGTAGGGCTATGACTGATCTGAGGGTAATGTTTGCTCGTCTCAGCTTACTTGATGATGGTAGTCTATTGGCCGACCTTCAAGTTAAATCGAGGTGGATTGAACGGATTAAGGGTAAACAATTAGAGGACGAGTCACTGGGTCCTCGAATCCGATAGATAGAGAGCGGGGAAACTTTAGATTTTGGACTGAATAGCGAAGGGATACTTTGTTTCCGTGGGTGAGCCTGTGTACGGAAGGATACTGATCTGAGGCAGTCTATACTACAAGAGGCGCATAGTAGTCCTTATGCTATGCATCCTGGTGGGAATAAGGTATACTGAAACCTTCGTGAATTATATTGGTGGCCTAGTCTTAAGCATGAAGTTACCGACTTTGTGAGTAAATGCCTTACTTGTCAGCAAGTTAAAGCTGAGCACCAGTTACCTTCAAGGTTGCTTCAGCCAGTTAAGATTCCACTGTGGAAGTAGGAGAGGGTGACTATGGACTTCTTTAGTGGGTTGCCCTTAGCGCCTACTAAGAAGGATTTAGTATGGGTCATCGTGGATCGATTAACCAAGCTACCCATTTCATATCTGTTCGTACTAATTACTCATTCCAAAAGCTAGCTAAACTGTATGTGTCTGAGATACTGCGGCTGCATAGGGTACCGGTTTCCATAATATCTGATAGAGATCCTTGCTTCACGTCGCGATTCTGAAAGAAGTTACATGAGGCTTTGAGTACAAGGTTGGACTTCAGTACTGCGTTCCATCCTCAGACAAATGGCTATTCAGATAGGATGATTCAGATACTAGAGGACATGTTAAGGAGTTGTGTGATTGACTTCCGAGGTAGTTGGGAGGACTATTTGCCACTAGCAGAGTTTACGTATAACAATAGCTATCAGGCTAGCATATAGATGGCACCTTACAAGGTACTATATGGTCGTAGTTTTCGTACCCCTTCGTATTAGACTGAATTGGGTGAGCGGCGTGTTTTGGGCCCTAAAATGATTTTTAATACCGAGGATAAAGTGAGATTGATTCGAGATCGACTAAAGGCAGCATTGAACAAATAGAAGTCGTATGCGGATCTGAAATGTAAGGAAATTGAATATTCTGTGAGGGACTTCGTCTTTCTCAAGGTCTCACCATAGAAGAAGGTACTGAGGTTTGGACGGAAGGGCAAGTTGAGCCCTAGGTTCATTGGGCCTTACCGCATACTGAAACATGTGGGACCGGTTGCCTATCAATTTGAGTTACCTCCAGAGTTGGATCAGATACATGATGTGTTCCAGGTCTCTATGTTGATGTGCTATCGCTCTGATCCTGCACATGTTATCTCGACTGAGGAGATTGAGGTTAGTCCAGATCTGACCATTGAGGAAGAACTGGTTCAGATTCTAGACCGGGATGTAAAGGTTCTGAGAAGGAACTCTATCCCACTGGTTAAGCTATTTTGGCATAATCACAACTCAGAGGAGGCCACATGGGAACCTGAGGAGGCGATGCGACAATAATACCCTCATCTTTTTTGACTCGGTAAATTTCAAGGCTGAAATTTTCTTTTAAGGGGTAAAGTTGTAACGCTCTAAAATTTAGGTACTTATTTTCTATGTGTTGTGTAACTTAAATGCATGCTTGTCTCAATGGTTAAGTGTCCTGGGAAGCACCTAAGAAGTCTTGGGTTCAAGCTTGGGCATTTGCAAAAAACTTTGTTTTTAGGAAATTAACCCTTACCTTTAGTTAGTAAACTTTTAAATTAATGTGAGTAGAGCATGACAGAAAGGGCCTGCTAGTCAAGGGGTAAGTGGCGTGTCATTACTGCTAAAGGTCTTGAGTTCAAGTCCTGTGTTGCGCAAGGTTTTATTTTGTTGTTGTGTCGTGTAGGAAGTTGAATATTAGTAGAACTCTAAAACTAGTGGGAGGTTGGAGTGTTTGAGAGGGAAGGGAGTGTGTGGCCGAATTTTAGGAGGATTATGAAGGGGATTTGGATAGTGATCGATGGGAGTGATTAGGGGAGGGATTTTAAGAGAGAATGGAAGGAGGTTGAGGTGTGTGGGAGTGGTTTGCTAAATGTGGGAACTCCACCATGCCAATTCGGTCATAGACTCTTAGTGCCAAAATTGTGTGGTTTTTGCTCTCCTTTTTGCTTCTTTTTATTCTCTGGGTTGAGGTTTTTTTTGGTAGCCAAATTCTGAGTGTCACCATTTGGGTATTTTTCTCCTTCTGCATTCTTTTCGATTTTTCTTTCCCTTTCGACCATTTTTCCACTGTTACCCAAATCTCTTTTCATTTATTATTCTACCTAACGTGTTCATCCTTGTACTCATAACTGAATACCATTTTTCCCTCTCAATCGATTTTGTTCTGTCATCATTTTCTTTTGAGCAGTGGCTGAATATCCCTTTCTCTTCTCTCTTATTTCCTTCGGTTTTTATCGAGCTTCTCTTCTTATATTGTAAAAATCGAATACACTTTCTCTCATATCGTTCTTTTGGTTCTCTTCTCTTTGCACTTTTGTGTTGGTTAGCCGAATATTTCATCTCAGGTTTGAATGCTCAGTTATTGTTTTCTTCCCTCTTTCTGTTGTGATAATCTATTTTACCTAACACCCTTCTATGTTACCGATTTTTGCTAGAAAAGTGGTTGTGTTAGCCTTGCTTCTGTCGAATCTTGGTTTTCGGCTTTTGTTGGGTGTGGGTTGAATTGTTTTTCTCCTTTTCTTGTTTAGCGCATTCGGTAAGTTACTATAGAGTTGGCTCAATGGCTTGCGTGTAGGGTAATATTTAACAAGTTGCGATTGGGGTGTAGGTGGTCTCTAAGGATTGTGAGCGACTTCTTGCAACGGTTTGAGTGTGATCGATCAAGGTGATAGTAGGTAATCTCTTGAACAAGTTTTGGTTAGGGTTTCTTTCAACTCGTTTGTTAGGTATTTAATCGAGGTTTCTGTTGTAATAGGTTGGAGTGCATGTGGGCTAATTCGCATGTTTTTGCAACTAGGTCTTTAACCACACTGGTATAAATGTAGATCGGCAAAAGCCGAAAAAGTGTGACTATTGACACTACACGAGTGCGCTCGCTCATGTGGTAACCTGAACTTGTAAAGCGTGGGTGTTTGATCGTAGAGGCCACCATGAGCGGTTTCATGGGCTTAGGCCATTTTGGGCACGTTGGGCCAAAATAGGCCGTGTGGGCCCTACGACTCGTGGGGCCCACATGTGTAAACCACATGGACGAGTGAAGATTATTAGGCCAGGTTGTGTAGCTTACACGGCCAAGGCCATTTTTGGTCTTTGTGGGCCACACGGGGGTGTAGGCCTACATGGGCCGCATTATGGGCTTTGGGCCCATTTCCACTGTTTGACTAATAAGGCTGCACGGGTCGCCCAAGACGATTGTGGACCTACTGTTGGGTCAGTAAGTATACCTAGATCTCAATTTGATGAAATGACAGTTATACCCCTATGAGGTAAAATGACTGATATACCCCTATGATATGTATGGTTGTAATTGAGCATGAAATGTTGCATACACGTATGAAATTATGACATGACATATTGCATGGGGGTGGGTTTACTATATTTCGAGGAAGTGTACTGTATTGGTAGTTCTGCTACATATACTATTTAGTACCGTAACCGGTGCTATATTTTGGAGTGTAGGGATGGATGGGTTGATTTTATCCCCACATGGAGTGCAGGGTTGGATGGAATGGAGTGTAGAGGATAGATGGGTAGGATTTTTTATTGCATTCTATTAGTGTTACTGAAATGGGCTAAGACCCACACTAAAATTGATACTGTAATGGGCTAAGGCCCTACCTGAGATTGAACTACTACTGAAACGGGCTTAGGCCTAGACTGTAACTGCCTACTGAATGTCTGATTGTTGTTAAGGGATTACGCACTGAGTTTTCATATACTCACCCTTCTATTTTTCTGCGCAAGTAACCCTTAGGCAGATCGCTACTGTGAGAAACTCGATGGTGGCCACACAACCGTTTTGCTTCCATTTAAACTTTTAATTTATAAGTAGTTTTTATTTAGGTATTTGCTTTGTAATAAGGCGTCTTTAAGTTTTTATTTGAATTTGGGATGTATTTACTTAGAATCATATCTGTTAGCAGTAGGCCGCGGTTTTACAAAGAGATAAATACTTTTCAAAACACAACGCTATTGTAACATATTTTAAAAAAGCTTCCACAACAAATAATGATTTTAAAATGCAATAACAACCTAACATGATTAACAATTTGCTAAACCAACTTAAGTTTTAACAGTAGACAAGATATTTTAAATTTTTGTAAAGTTCACAACGAGGTTAACATAGAACAAATTTTTCGATGGAACCATGTTTTTCGAAGTACACTACAATGTGACATCGCAAATTCAGCCATAACGTCTAGGCCGGGTTTGTGATGTTACATAGTCTATACACATTCTTAT
Organism: Gossypium anomalum; assembly: GCA_025698475.1. NCBI lineage: Eukaryota > Viridiplantae > Streptophyta > Magnoliopsida > Malvales > Malvaceae > Gossypium > Gossypium anomalum. The sequence goes on from CM046959.1 coordinate 55,691,286, forward strand.
CTTGCAGTCTTTATTTTTGATAAATAACACTGGTGCACCCTAAGGAGAAAAACTCGGTCTAGCAAAACCTCTATCTGTCAATTCTTGCAACTGAGCTTTTTATTCTTTTAACTCTGTCGAAGGCATTTTGTGTGGAGCTATTGATATCGGTGTTGTAAACTCAGTACCTCTCTAATAGGTGGTAAACTCAGTACCTCTTCGAGAAATACATCTGGATACTCGCACACAACTGGTATGATTCAATCTTTGCTTCTGTCACTTTCATATCAAGTACTAGGCAAAATAAGCTTCACACCCTTTTCTAACAAATCTCTGTGCTAACATAAACGAGATCACAACTGGCAAACTATTGAAATCATCATATTCAATTCTAATAATCTCATTATTCTGGCATTTCAGTTCAATTGTCTTTCGTCTACAATCCACTATAGTATTATGCATTGTAAGCCAATCCATACCCAAAATCATATCAAATTCATCGAATGGCAACAACATCAGATTAGCCAGAAAATAGAAATCTTGATGCATTAATGGACAATTCTTCCAGACTTTGTCAACCAAAACACATTTGCCTAAGGGGTTTGATACTTTAATCACAAATTCAGTAGACTCTATAGGAAAAGTCTTACTGGATACTAAATTCATACGTATATAAGAATGAGTTGATCCTGGATCTATCAATGCAATCACATTAGTATCATAGAGAGTGAAAGTACCAGTGACAACATCTAGAGATGACGCTTCTTTGCAAGTGCGAATAGCATAGGATCTGGTAGGTGCTCTAGCATCAGACCTCACAGCAGTATCTCGAGTTGCACCTCTACCACCACTCACATTTCCAACATTATGGAATGGTCTTCTTCTCACAGTAGGGTTGCTCGATCTTACATTCTGAGACTTATCTTTCTCATCTATCTTAGGACAACCCTGAATGAAATGTTCATACGAGGCTTTATCATTCAATCTACACTCTCCAAAATGTCGTTTTCTACATCGTCCACATTCAAATTTATTTGATCTAACATTACCCACACTTGCCACTGACACAGCTGGAGTTTTTGAACTTGTAATTTGCTTCCCACGATCTCTACTAGAGTATTACACTGGTGTATTTGATCGACTAAACAAATCTCAAGATTTCTTTGATGAAGAGTGATACAGTTTACTCATTGATCTTTTTCTCGAGTCTCTAGCTTCTGAATATGCTTTTCTCTTCTCTTTGTTAAGATCCTCGGCTTTACAAGCCCTTTCAACCAAAACTACAAATTCTTTCAACTCTAGAATTTTGACTAGTAGTTTTATATCTTCGTTCAACCCGTCAACGAATCATTTACACATAATCTCCTCATAAACACATACTCTCGAGCATACTTGCTTAACCGTACGAACTCTCTTTCATACTCGGTGATAGTATTGCGGCCTTGTTTTAACTCTAAGAATGACTGTGGACCTACTGTTGGGTCGGTAAGTATACCTAGACCCTAATCTGATGAAATGACTATTATACCCTTATGAGATAAAATGACTGATATACCCTTATGATATGTATGATTGTATTTGACCATGACATGATTTGCATACATGTATGATATTATGACATGACATATTATATGGGGATGGGTTATTATATTTGGAGGAAGTGTACTGTACTAGCAGCTCTGCTGCAAATACTGTTTAGTGCCGCAACCGATGCTATATTATGGAGTGTAGGGATGGGTGGGTCGATTTTATCCCCACATGGAGTGTAGGGCTGGACGAAGTGGAGTGTAGAGGATGGATGGGTAGGATTTTTTATTGTATTTCTGTTACTATTACTGAAATGGGCTAATGCCCACATTGTTACTGTTACTGAAATGGGCTAAGGCCCACACTATTACTATTACTGTAATGGGCCGAGGCCTTAGCTAAGATTGAACTGCTACTGAAACGAGCTTAGGCCTAAACTGTAACTACCTACTGTATGATTGATTGTTGATGATTTATTACACACTGAGTTTTCATAAACTCACCCTTCTGCTTCTCTGCGCAGGTAATCCTTAGGCGGGTCGGTGCTGTAAGGGACTTTCTTTCACTTTTTAACTTCTATTTTATAAGTAATTCAATTTGGGTATTTGTTATGTAATAAGGCCTCCTAAAGTTTATTTTTGATTTGGGATTTATTTACTTTGAATCATATCTGTCAGAAGTAGGCCGTGATTTTTCATAAAGATATATGCTTTGAAAATACCAGGCTATTGCAACATATTTTAAAGCTTCCGCAAACAAACATTGTTTATTAAAGTGCAATAACAACCTGACATAATTAACACTTCACTAAACCAACTTGAGTTTTAACAACGAACAAGATACTTTAAATTTTCATAAAGATCACAACGAGGTTTTAATATAGAATGGATTTTCAACGGAACTATGTTTTTGGAAATACACTTCAATGTGACATCACAGATTCGGCCATAACGTCTAGGATGGGTTTAGGGTGTTACAGAAGAAGCCACATTGGAACTCGAGGAAGCTATGAGAAAGCAATATCTGAACCTCTTTTCTGGTAAGATTTTTAGGGACGAAAATCCCTTTAGGGGAAGAGTTGTAACAGCCCATTTTCAGTGAAATCGGAACAGTGGTTTCAGGACCACAAATTTAAAATTGAAAAAATTATTTTATTATTATCTTATTTCCTACAACATGATAGTAATATAGTATAAAAATTTTGTTAAGAAATTTTACTGTTTACATGCTCAATTTGATAAAAAGGACTGAATCGCTTATAGTGCAAAAGTTGAGTTCTAGTAGCTAAAAGTATTAAATAGCTATAGAACCTTAAAGTAAGAGACCTTAGATGGTAATTACACAAAAAATGTACTAGTGGATGAGCATGGTTTGACATTATTGAAATTTTGATTAATTTTAAAGGTTTATTATGTAATTTTGTAAACAATAAAGTGATGGTGTAACACCCCTAACCCGTATCCGTTGCCGGAGTAGGGTTACAAGGTATTACCAATCAATACACAACGTATAGCATACATTTATCAACCATAAAGCATTCATTCTTATAAATTATTCAACATAATCACATTATCCCTTATAAGGGCCTACGAGGACTTAAAGATGCTTTGGAAGTGGTTCGGAACTAAACTGATAACATACAAAATTTTTTGAAAACTTAAAAATTTTTCATCAATGCAGGGGTCGCATGCCCTTGTGAACAAGCCGTGTGCCTCATACGGCTTTAGACTGTGGAAGTAAGGCATACATAATGACTTGCATCACATGGCCAAAGACACGCCCGTCTGCCAGGATGTGTGAAAACTAGAAAGTATACTGACTTATGCAACACGGCCAAGTCACAAGCCCGTCTGCTAGGCCGTGTGCCAATTTATGGGGTATACTAACTTGTATCACACTGCCAGTCACACGCATGTGTGTGAGACCGTGTGAGGCATACAGACCTCATTTTAATAACAACACTAGGAGATACATGATCGTGTAACACCCCAAACCCGGTCTAGACATTATGGCCGAATCTGGCGATGTCACATTGAAATGTTTTTCGTAAAGCGTGATATCATTTGAAATGCCCATTCTTTAATTAGCCTCTTTGTGTGATCTAAAAAATGGTTTTAAAACTTGCGTCATTATCAAAAAGTACCTACTTAAAAACGTTATTAATTTTCAAAATCTCGTTCGTAGCGGAAGCTTTTTAAAACAGTTGTGTCCCAGCGTTTACTTGTAAAACGTTGTTTTCTTGCAGTAGCTCTTAAAACCGTTTACGTGTTCATGACATTTCTGAAAAAAACATTTATCTTTTTGAAAACCTACATCCTACTACTAGCGGATATAAATCAAAATAAATAAACCCCAAAATGAAAATTATAGAGGCCTTATTACAAAAAAAAAACCCCAAATGAGACTGCTTATAATTTAAAAATCAAGTAAGGAAGCATAAGCTATTGTGTGGCCACCTTCGAGTTCCTCGCAGCACCGATCCGCCTAAAGATTACCTGTACAGTTAAAACAGATGGGTGATTTTACGAAAACTCAGTGTGTAATCCCTTAAAAACAAACAGTCAAACATACAGTGAAATTACAGTTTGGGCCTAAGCCCTTATTAAAAACAGTGACAATATCAGTTTGGGCTTTAGCCCATCTCAATACAGAAGTAGTCATATATTCGGGTCTTGGCCCATTACAGTAATAGTAAACAGTGCAATAACAGTGAACAGTGCGGTAACAGTAAACAGTATGCAAATCCTACCCATCCAGCCTCTACATACCATCTCCATCCAACCCTACACTCCATGTGGGGATATAATCAACCCACCCATCCCTATACACCAGAAATAGCACCGGTTGTGGCACTAAACTGTACTTGAGGCAGAGCTACCAGTATAATAGGCTTAGAGCCATCAGTGGTTTGCAGCAGAGCTACCAGTACAGTACACTTCTTCCAATCATATATAAACCCATCCCCATGCAATGCATCATGCGACATGTCATGTCATACCATAATATTATACATGTACTCAATACAGTTACAAATAGCATGCTAAAATATAAACATACATCACATAGGGGCAAAACAGTCATCTTACCATAGAAGGGCAAAACAGTCATCTTACCACATAAGGGCAAAATAGTCATTTTACCATATAAGCGCAAAATAGTCACTTTACCACATAAGGGAGAAATAGTCATTTTATTAGGAAGGGGGTCTAGGTACACTTACATACCCAACAGTAGGTTCACAGTCGTCTCGGGTGACTCGTGCAACCTTAACAGTCATAAGTGAAAATGGGCCCAAGGCCCATTATGCGGGCCCATTTGGCCCCACACACCCATGTGGCCCAATAAGCCCAAAAATGGCCTTGGTCGTGTGAACTACACAGCCTGGCCCAAAAATCACCACATGTTCGTGCGGTTTACTCGCGTGGGGCCCACAAGCCCGTGGGGCCTACACGGCCTGTTTCGGCCCAACGTGGCCCAAAACGGCCTATGCTCATGAACTCGCTCATGGTGGCCTCTACTATCAAACACCCACGTTTTAAGCGTTCGGGTTACTACATGAGCGAGCGCACGCTCATGTAGCGTCGAAGACCACACTTTCTAGCTTTTACCGGTTTACGATTTAAGCAGTGTGGTTACACACCTAATACGTTTGAAGTGAATCGCATTCTGAATACTCTTGTACCTGAATTAAATCAACATAACATCTAATCAATTACTAGACTCCTATTTTAAAAGAATCAAATGGAGCCCCAAATCACTCATACCTTCCTTACGAAAGTAAGCCGCAATCGCACCCTTGGTTTTTTGGAGACGTGCCCAAAACAACCTCAATCACCACCTACAGAAGTCACAACCTTTATAAAACCCATATATAAAACATAATACAGTCTTTGCTGTATTCTACTTACCATCCGTTACCTCTTTTTTAAAGAAATCTATGACTCTTTACAACAACTCCAAACCACTTACCATAGCGATAGGGCAGATTGCAGATTACTGACGTAACATACTAAGGATCAAGAATGGGGATGAATCTGAAAGAGTAAATAGAAGGAGAAGGGGGTAGTCGGTACAAAGAAAAATAAAGAAAGTAATGGTGTTCAGAAAAGAGAAATCTGAAAGGGAACAGAAGAAGATAGAGGCTCACCTACCAGTATTCGACCAACAAAAATAATAGAGGAATAGGAGATGAACCGTGCGCCTGAACCCGAATAAGCAATGAACACTCATCGAAACCGAAAGTAAAAAGAAAGAGTGAAATGGGGTGTTCGATCAAGGTAGCCAAGTGAAAAGGAAAGGGAGCATACTGACAGAAAGAAGGAGAAGAGTATTCGACAAAGCTAAGAGAGGGGTGAAGGAGACATAATTCCACAAGAGAAAAACTGATTGGAGAAAAAGAGTGAGTTGCCTAGTCAGCACAAGGAAAGAACAAACAAATGAAAAACCCGAATAGTCAATAGCAAAATGACTGTCCTAAACAAGGGATGAAAACAACCCAGAAGCAACCTAGAAGCCAAAAATGAGAAAAAAGCCTTCAGAAAGTTCACAAACTTGAGATAGAGTACTCAACTCAACCCCCAACTGAAATCTTTGAGTGCCACAGTTCAAATTCGGTAGCACCACTCCCACCAAATTCGAATTACCCTATTTCCTCCTAAAATCCCTTTTGTTCATAACCCTTAACAACTGAAAATCCCCCTTTTCACTCCCCAAATTTGGTTAACAACAACCCCATTCAAATATTTTCAAACTTTTGATGTTTCGGTCAAACACAACTTCCTCCCATAGCCATCAGTAAAAATAATCTCCATTTGTACAAGCAGGGATTCGAACCTTAGACCACTAGCACACTCTACACGCCACTATCTACTAGATCAGTAGGTTACCCAATTTTATTTAAAAGCCTACTGCCTAGAGACGATGCTTATTCCTCTAAAAAAAAAACTTTTAGCACTTGCTAGGTTTGAACCTAAGACTTCTTAGACACTTCCCAAAGTACTTAACCACTAAAACAGATATTGATTTGTGTCACTTTCTTACACAACTAAATATTTATGAGGAGCTTCCTAACTGTTCCCGTACTCAAGACCTAATACTTCTAAGCCCAAAATTCGGGGTGTTACAATTCACCCCTCCTTAATGAAATTTCGTCCTTGAAATTTCCAACTATCAGATCAGTCGCTTAACACAAACTACACCACTACGCTCTCGCTACATACTCTAGTTCCAAATCATTACCACACTTAACCTAAGTGTTTTCAGTCCAGTCTATAGATAGACTGGGACAGTGCATCAATCCAATACTCAACCGCACAATCATGAGACCCAGCTTGTGTGCCTTTGTGGCCTCCGCCGCAACCTCTTGTACCCCTTCCGCAAGTACCTCTGTTGCTCATTATCGAACTGCATTTTATCTGAATTAACAGTCTTATGCAGATCAATTTACAATTCTAGTGTTTATTAACAGATGTTTTATGGAGATAGTATCAAAAGTGTAGAGCATTATTTCCACACTGCGTAGTGTCTATTAGTTTTACTACAGTTTCAGTATACACTACCTAAGAGTTTGCAATACTACCTACAATAGTCATAGTAATCCTACCTATGGTAGTTTCAATAAAAATCAAAATACAGTTTTAGAAAGACCTTATAGGATCGGCGCGGAGACTTGGTGTGCCACACATTCAATAAAACATTTTAAAAATACCTAAAATCATTTGAAAAAGTTCTTTTAGAAATTCCAATTCTAAAAAGTAACCCAAATCCACAGTTGAGTTTCACAACTTGACTCTGATACGTCTAAATGGAACACCCCAAACTCGGCCTGGACGTTATGGCCAAATCTGGCGATGCCACATTGAAGTGTTTTTCGTAAAGCGTAATATCGTTTGAAAAGTCCATTCTTTAATTAGCCTCTTTGTGTAATCTAAACGATGGTTTTGAAACTTGCGTCATTATTAAAAAGTACCTACTTAAAAACGTTATTAATTTCAAACTCTCATTCGTTGCAGAAGCTTTTTAAAACAGTTGCGTCCCAATGTTTACTTGTAAAACGTTGTTTTCTTGCAGTAGCTCTTAAAACCGTTTACGTGTTCGTGACATTCTTGCGGTAACAGTAAATAGTATTCAAGTCCTACCCATCCAACCTCTACACACTATCTCAGTCCAACCCTACACTCCATGTGGGGATATAATCAACCCACCCATCCCTACACACCAGAATTAGCACCGGTTGTGGCACCAAATAGTATTTGCAGTAGAGCTGCCAATATAATAGGCTTAGAGCCATCAGTGATTTGCAGCAGAGCTGCTAGTACAGTACACTTCCTCCAATCATATATAAACCCATCCCCATGCAATGCATCATGCGACGTGTCATGTCATACCATAATATTATACATGTACTCAATACAATTACAAATTACATGCTAAAATATAAACATACATCACATAGGGGCAAAACAGTCATCTTACCATATAAGGGCAAAATAGTCATTTTACCACATAAGGGCAAAATAGTCATTTTACCACATAAACGCAAAATAATCACTTTACCACATAAGGGCAAAATAGTCATTTTATCACGAAAGGGGTCTAAGTACACTTACCGACCCAATAATAGGTTCATAGCCGTCTCGAGTGACCCGTGCAACCTTAACAGTCATACAATGAAAATGGGCCCAAGGCCCATTATGCAAGCCCATGTGGGCCCACACGCCCGTGTGGCCTAATAAGCCCAAAAATGGCCTTAGCCGTGCGAACTACACAGCCTGGCCCAAAAATCTCCACACGTCCGTGCGGTTTACTCGTGTGGGGCCCACAAGCCCGTAGGGCCCACACGATCTATTTCGGCCCAACATGGCCCAAAATGGCCTATGCCCATGAACTCGCTCATGGTGGCCTCTACTGCCAAACGCCTGCATTTTAAGCGTTCGGGTTACTACACGAGCGAGAGTACACTCATATAGCATCAACAGTCACACTTTTTAGCTTTTACCGGTTTACGATTAAGCAGTGTGGTTACACCCTGATGCTTTTGAAGTGAATCGCGCTCCAAATACTCTTTTACCTGAATTAAATCAACAAAACATCTAATCAATTACTAGAATCATGTTTTAAATGAATCAAATGGAGCCCCAAATCATTCGTTCCCTCTTCACCAAAGCAAGTCGTAATCGCACCCTTGGTTTTTTGGATATGTGCCCAAAACAACCTCAATCACCACCTACAGAAGTCACAACCTTTATTAAACCCATATATAAAACATAATACAGTCTTTACTGTATTCTACTTACCACCTGATACCTCTTTTTGTAAAGAAACGTATGACTCTTTACAACAACTCCAAACCACTTACCACAGTGATAGGGCAGATTGCAGATTAGTGACGTAACGTACTAAGGATCAAGAATGGGATTAATCTAAAAGAGTAAATAGAAAGAGAAGGGGATAGTCGGTACAAAGAAAAAGAAAGAAAGTAACGGTGTTCAGAAAAGAGGAATCCAAAAGGGAACAGAAGAAGACAGAGGCTCACCTACCAGTATTCGACCAACGAAGAACAATAGAGGAAGAGGAGAAGAACTGTGCGCCCGAGCCCTAATGATCAATAAACACTCGTCAAAACCAAAAGCAAAAAGAAAGAGTGAAATAAGGTGTACGGTCAAGGTAGCAAAGTGAAAAGGAAAGGGATCAGAGTGACAGAAAAAAGGAGAAGAGTATTCGGCAAAGCTAGGAGAGGGGTAAAGGAGAAATAATTCCACAAGAGAAAAATTGATTGGATAAAAAGAGTGAGTTGCCTAGTTGACACAAGCAAAGAACAAACAAATGAAAAACCCAAATAGTCAATAGCAAAATGACTGTCCCAAACAAGGGATGAAAAGAACCCAAAAGCAACCTAGAAGTTGAAAATGAGAAGAAAGCCTTCAGAAAGTTCACAAACTCGAGATAAAGTACTCAACTCAACCCCCAACCGAAATCTTTGAGTTCCACGGTTGAAATTCGGCAGTACTACTCCCATCAAATTTGAATTCCCCTATTTCCTTCTAAATTTCCTCCTGTTCACAACCCTCAACAATTGAAAATCCCCCTTTTCACTCCCTAAATTCGGCTAACAACAACCTCATTAAAATCTGTTCAAAGTTTTGGTGTTTCGGTCAAACACAACTTCCTCCCATAGCCATTAGTAAAAATAACAAGTTGGGATTCGAACCTTAAACCACTAGCACACTCCACACGCCACTATCCACTAGACTAGCATGCCCATTCTGTCATGTTTTACCCAATTTTATTTAAAAGCCTACTGCCTAGAGACAGTGCTTATTCCTCTAGAAACAAAACTTTTTGTACTTGCTCAGGATTGAACCCAAGACTTCTCAGACACTTCCCAGAGTACTTAACCAATGAAACAGATACAGACTTGTGTCACTTTCTTGCACAACTAAATATTTATGAGGAGCTTCCAAACAGTTCCCATAATCAAGACCTAATACTTCTAGGCCCAAAATTCAGGGCGTTACAGACCATGTGTCGCACACGGCCGAGACACACGCCTATGTCTCTGCCCGTGTAGACAAAAATAAGCCATTTGCAAAGCCAATTTGCAACCCCAACTCATGCTCACCTAAACAACCAAAATGGTACCATTTCATCATTCAATTAGACAGCCAAAAACATCAACCAAATGCACAAACCAATTTCAATACTCAATTCAATGCCATTTACTTAATCAAATACTTATCAATTCAACTTCTAAAATCATATTTCATCAAAGCATTTCTCAAACATTTAAACTCTATAATTAAATTAACCATACTCATACTAAACATGCCAAAATAAGTCATTTCTATTTGCCAAACATACATCAATATTAACATAATTTACATGCCAACTATCATGGCTATAATCACAACCAAAATACCATAAATAGCCTATACATGCCATATACCATATATACACAACTCAAAAGTACCAAATAAATGTCCAATAGTGCGATAATATTCCTGATGACTTCCGGATTTGAGCTAGCCTTGATTCACTATAAAACATAGAAAAATAACACGAAGTAAGCTTCATAGCTTAGAAAGCTCGTATGTAAATAACTTATTTCATTGAATAAATGTAAATCAACCAATATCATATTAACTACAAACCTTTCTCATGTCTTAAAACATGATTAAATGCCATCTCATTGAACTTTTTCTATTTAATACTCGAATAGGTTCTGTACATAACTGTATCGCCTCGTACTAACCTCTTTCTCAACCACATCATTTGTTTACTCGTTGAACCATTCAGATTAGAAATTGGATACTCAATAGTCACATATGATAAGTACCTATACCATGGCCTGTAGCCAAATCAAGGTAACTTATCTGAAGAACTATTATCATGGCCCGAAGCCAAATCATCAGATATGCATGGCCCAAAGCTAAATCATCTGATATGCATGGCCCAAAGCCAAATCGATATAACTTGCACCCGAAGTACTAATATCATGGCCCGAAGCTAACTCAACTTATCATCTAATAATATGACACTAGTATTCAAATCTATTCCTAAAGTTCAACCGGGATTTCACACTTTCCGCTTCTATCTTTGAATGTATTCGTAGAGTTGTTTTCACAATTTGAACATTATCCATAATCTTATAATTACAGTTTATGCAATATCAAAGCTTTTAACATGCTTTTATAATGAAATTACCACATACGAACTTACCTCGTATTCAAAGTTGACAGATCGGATCGACTATTCGATAACCTTGCTTTTCCTCGGGTTTAATTTTGAATTGTTCTTTTCTTGATCTAAATATTTTGAAATTTAACTTATTTAATCAACATTCATTCAATTTAGTCCAAAACATACATTTAAGTCTATTTGCATATTAGCCCCTAAACTTTCACATTTAATCAACTTAGTTCCTATTTCACAAATACAAAAAATTCACACAATTTCAATAAACCCAAGCTTAGCCGAATTTCTGTAGTGCCCCAAGTAGCCCAAAACTTTTATTTATTTCACATTTCAACCACTCAATTTGCATATTTCATAATTTAATCCCTATTATACATTTTCATCAAAAATCACTTCACAAAACATGAAAAACTATCATCAAAAATTCATATTTCATCTTCAAACACCAAAGAAAACATAAGCTCATCAATGGAAACTCTAAAAATCCTTAATAGTTTCAAAGTTAAAGGTACAGACTAGCTAGATTGAGCTGCAACGATTAAAAAAATATAGAAATCATTTAAAACCGAGCAAAAACAGACTTACAAATTGATCTAGAAGTGGTAAAAAATTTCAAGCCCTAAAATGGCTTTCTTCTCCTTCAAATTCTGAAATAGAAAATATGGATGAACAAAATCATGTTTTTTTAAAATTTATTAACCTTTATTTATGAATTACCATATTAACCTTAATGAAAAACCATCAAATTTCATGATATTATGCCCATTAATGTCCATTCAATTTAATTATGGTCTAATTACAACATAAGGACCTCTAATTTAATATTCCATAGCTATTTAATACCTTTAAAAAATAGAACAACACTTTTGCATTTTATGTGATTTAGTCCTTTTTCTTAAATTGACCATTTAAACGATAAAATTAGTTTACGAAATTTTCACACATATCAAATAACATGCTGTAAATACAAAAAAATAATATTAAAATAATTTTTTAGCATTTAATTTGTGGTTCTGAAACCACTATTTTGATTTAGCTAAAACTAGGTTGTTACAGATGGATGCTTAGTGTTCGACCATTCTTTTTTTCCTTGATTGGTATGATATTTTTTCCTATTTTTAATGATTTCTACGTTTTTGGGATCGTTGTAGCTTAATCTAGCTAGCTCGGGGACTAATTTGTGAAATTGTTAAACTATTACGATTTTACCATTAATGAATATACATGAGTTTTAATGTTTGATGACAAAAAATGGATGGTTGTTGTTAGATAAACAACTTTTGTTAAGAGATTTTTGATGAAATTGTCAAATAGGGACTAAATTAAAAAATAAAAAATTATACATGGTGAAATTGTGAAATAAATGAAATATAGGGCATGCTAAGAACCTAATTGATATTCAACCATAATGGGTTGTGGTGGAATTTCATGAACTTTCATTTTTCTGAGTAGGGACTAAAATCCAAAGAAATTAAAACTATAAGGGCAAAATAGTAATTTTTCCAAAATATATTTTGAATTGAGTTAAATTTAGCCGTATAGTTCAAGACAGACCTCGTACGACTTTAGATCGGGGCAACGAGAAAATCTCAAATTAATCGCCTTCGTATTAATGTATTCTCATCTAAGTAAGTTCGTGTAATTAAATCATGTTTATATGTTTTAATTCAATTATACATGTGTTGTGAAATATCATACATATTGATTGCATATCTAACGACGTATGATGATTACCGAGTCCCGTTTGAACCTTCAAAACACGTAGGATACAAATGACATGTCATTAGGGTTTACATGATTCGGGTGCTGGTCCTGAACATCCTACCGATGGATGAGGTCCGACATGTGTTGCGGACATTCCACAGCTCGTGTGAGCAGTATTGTGTAGCTATGTTCTGACCTGGAACTCGTGAGAGCATACCGATTTACAACTCATGTGAGTATACATGTATAAGATTTGACGGATTAGGGTTATATGATTTAGCACACTAAGTGTGAGATATCCTAGGTATCCAACAATATTCTAAATGGTTCAATAGGCATTACACTGGTATAGAATGGTTAGAGTTTGATACGAACTAATACAGGGACATATGTGAATTACATCGAATTAGTACTACATGGCATATTGAGAATTGAAAGGGATGATACATGTATATGAGATATAAGTATATGTTGTGTTCATTCTTAATTACATAGCCTATGTTATATGATTAAATGGCTAACATGTTTAGTGTACATGTTTAGGCTTTGGCCAAGTGTAGTTGGATTATGCCATATTATCTTACCTATTATGTATTGAAATGGTAAGTTATGTTCTATGTTATACGAACTTACTAAGCTTATATGTTTACTTTGTTTTATTTTTCGTATTTTTTTAGTGAACAAGAAGCTCGTTCATGTTGGAAGCTTGTCGGAGCTATATCACACTATCCATCGACTCTATTGGTACTTTCAATTGTTTTGATTTCAGTTATAATGGCATGTATAGGTATTTTGGCTAATGTTAGCCATGTGTTTGGTTGTTGAAATTGACCATTTAGTTTGGATTGTGGTATAGCACTTTGATGATGATATGAGTTTAGTTTTTCACATGTAAATACTAGCCTTATAATGGTTGATGAATGACTTAATATGGTTGAATGATGGAAGATGAAATGATAGACGAATATGCATTATATATATGGCTTGTGACTTGTTGAGAATTGGTACTTTGTTTGAAAGGCTTATATGACTATTGATGTTATTTGTTGAATGGTATATTTGGCACCATTTGGTATGTTTTGGTAAGAAAATTCAATGGTATGTAATGATGCAAACTTAGTTGGAAGTTAGTTAATCATTTTGGCGAAATAGAGTACATGGTTATACATGTTTTCATGTTGTCATTTGAGGTGCCTAAGGGTATATTGGTTGTATGTGATTATACCATATGAATGAAGCTAGAATATGCATGATTTTGATGCCGTGTTATGACTTATATTTTTGTACATTTTTGGTTGTAGGTACATGCTTAGTTGGGTGAGAAAAATGGCTTGTAAAATGGCCTATTTTCGTCTGCACGGGTAGAGACCCGGGCGTGTGTCTCAGTCGTGTGTGACACACGACCAGTTGTCATGGTCGCCTGTCCCTTGTAGCTTTCAAAGGGTTGCAAGTCAGGCTGTTACATGGCCTAGCACACGGCGTAGCACATGGCCTGATGCACGAACGTGTGGGGTTACTTCCAAGGGTACACGGCTTGGCACACGGGCATATGGCTTGGCTGTATGACCCATGCTAGTGAGTTACACAGGTTCGAACACGGGTTAGGACACGACCGTGTGTCCTTACTTCGAATGCCCACATGGCCTGAGACACGGGCGTGTCTCTTGGCCGTGAGACCTCTGCAGTGTTGAAAATTTTCATTATTTTCTAAAAAATTCTCTGAATTTTTGATTTAGTCCTAACTTGTTTCTAATGCGTATTTAGGGCCTTAAAGGCTCATGTAAGGGACAATAGGTATGTATTGACTTGGTTTTAATATATTTATTGATATGATATGAAATGTTTATAAATATGTGTTTGTATGATTTGCAAACTCTGGTAAAGCTCTGTAACCCTGTTCTGGCGACAGATACGGGTTAGGGGTGTTACAACAAGCAACCTATGTACATACTCCTAACCAATCACTTTATTTCTACAAGCTTGTAAAGTGAAAAATATATAGGATTTTTCCTATGTAATTTATCACCTTTTTACTTAAATTCGTTGTTAAAACTAAGTAATTATTTAATAAATTAATGAAATATGTGAAGATATGAAATTAGGACATAGAAATTATTAAAATGTGATTTTATGCTTTATTATATAGTTTTCATGCATAAAATGGCTTATTTTATACTTATTTGAACATATTATATTTTTAAGACATAAAATGGGCTATGCTTGATTACATTAAATAATAAAATATAAAACTATATTTAATAAATCTTTTTAAATATTTCATTAATAATTTGGGTTGTAATTAATTATTTAAATTGAATAAATTTTATTCTTTGGTCCTTTAACTTATTGATTTATTTTGAATTGGTCTAATAGCTTTGTTGGATTATAAAAACTGTCCAAATTGAAGACCAAGTCAACCCAAATTTGACTACACACGGCTGTCCATTTAAACAACCTTTTGGTTTAATTACACAAGGTCCTTGCATTGTTGAAGAAATTAGAGATTTTCTTGAAGATTTACATTTGACCGAGTCTCGATCCTGAGTTATTATGGCATTTAAATTGCTTAAAAATCAAGCAAAAATCAGCTCAAATTCCACTAATTGTGGCCAGCCACTCATGGAAGAAGTTTGAAGAGACTAAACCCAGCTATTTTTAGCAAACTACCCACCTCTCTTCATAATTCTCTCTTCTCTCTCAATTTTCTTAGCATTTTCCATTTCCCCAGCCTAGCATCATCTCTTCATAGAGATTTTAGCAATTAAATCCTTTTAAAGAGCCCTTGGTCAGCCACCTTGGGTTTAATCTTTCTTTAATTTAATTTAATCTAAAATGTTTGTTATGTGTTCTTGTTTACAACAAGGTTAGCTTAATTTTATTTAAGCTAGGATGATTTTTTTGATTAAATAATATTTATTTGATTCATGCTTATAATGTTTGTGCCTTAATCGATCATCTTTTCAATTAAAATCAAGTTTGTATTTCATTCATACATGATTGAAATGCACCTGAATTAGCTGAGCGATCCTAACCAGATGATAGGTAGTGGACACATAATTGAAATGTGCACGCTCAATTTAGATCCTAGTTGCATAACAACTCTAACCAAGCTCTGTTATCTGCATAGTTTTTAGATTTGTGTGATTAAACTGTTTCAAACCTAACACGTCCCTCTTACCTCACATGAATGCTATGAAACCCTTAGTAAATAAGGATCAGTGAAATACGTATTTACTAAGTAAAGGATTTCGAAAGGACCTAATGTGGTTTCCAAACTCATGAAAGATCGAGTTGCCATGGAATATTTTTCCGAATGTTATTAAGCATGTTGATAATAAATTGAGTTTAATTAAAGTAACTGTCCTAGTTTACTTATGTTATAATTGTTGCAAATTGTGTTTAATTTTGCTAAAATCTATTTCATTCATATAGTTTGCATACTTAGGATAATTGTCATTAGGAATCATTGGATTTAGTTTAATTTTAATCATCAGTTCTCAACCATATTGTGTTTTTATTTACCAAGTTGTTAGTATAATCTTACAATTAAGTGATTTAACACAAATTCAATCCCTGTGGAGACGATAACTCGATACTTACTTATTACTTGATAACGACTATGTACAGTTGCTCAAACCTATACGTTACAAGTTTTTGGCGCCGTTACTGGGATTGTTAACTGTTGCCATAGTCATTTTTTTTGTGAAATTATTTACTTCCAAATTGGTTTATTTCTAACATTACTAACTTATTCTTTTTAATTTTGTGATTTTCTTCTTAGGTGTTTATGAACATAGATCAGATTATCGATTTACTCCCTGTAGACCCTAGAATTGAGCAAACTTTTAGACAAAGAAGACGTGAATGAATAGCTTAAAGACAAGTCGAGATGGACCTTGGAAATCTGAATCAAGACCAAGGTAATGAAGCCAATCATGTACGAAATTCCATCTTCATTACTGATGATAGGGATCGATGCATCAGACAATATGCTGTGCCACTTTTCAGTGAGTTAAATCCAGGAATTAGAAGGCCAGATATTGAGGCAACCCAATATGAATTGAAACCAGTGATGTTTCAAATGCTCCAAATGGTGGGCCAATTCAGTGTTATGCCGACAGAAGATCCACATCTCCACCTTCGATCGTTTATGGAGGTGAGTGATTCATTCAAGATAGCCAGTATGACTGAAGATGCACTGAGGTTGAAGTTGTTTTGTACTCATTGCGAGATCGAGCACGAGCATGGCTCAATTCATTGCCACCAAGTTTAGTATCTACATGGCAAGGATTAGCAGAAAGATTTTTGGTTAAGTATTTCCCGCCTAGCAAAGATGCTAAGTTGAGGAAGGAGATCACAACTTTCCAACAATTGGATGACGAGTCTTTGTATGAGGCTTGGGAGCGATTCAAGGAGTTACTCCGTAAGTGTCCTCATTATGGGATTCCTTATTGTATCTAGTTGGAGACATTCTACAATGGCCTCAATGCACATACAAGATTGATGGTAGATGCTTCTGCAAATGGTGCAATTTTGTCTAAGTCTTATAATGAGGCTTATGAGATCATTGAGAGGATCGCGAGTAATAACTATCAATGGCCAACAAATCAAACAGCTTTAGGAAGACGTGTAGCTGGAGTTCATGAAGTTGACGCCCTCACTTCATTATCAGCTCAGGTATCATCTATTTCCTCTATGTTAAAATAGTTTACTACTAATAGTGCCAATAATTTTGTAGCTTAGCCACCAAGTCCATTTGAAGTAGTTTCCTGTGTGTACTGTGGGGAAGGTAATTTTTTTGAAAATTGTCCATCAAATCCTGAGTCACTGTACTATGTGGGGAACCAACATTAAAATAGAAGTGGACAAGGACCCCAGTCCAACTTCTACAATCCTTCATGGCGTAATCATCCTAACTTTTCTTGGAGCAACCAAGGAAATGGACCGAATAACAACTTATTACAGCATAGACCAAACCAATCTCAAGGGTTTAATCAGCAAGCTCTAAGACCACCTCAAGCTGAGGCATAAAACAGTGTGGAGAACTTGTTGAAAGTGTACATGGCAAAGAATGACGCTTTGATCCAAACCAAAGTAGCAACATTGAAATATTTGGAAAACCAAATGGGTCAGTTAGCTACGGAGCTTCGTGATAGATCGCAAGGTACCTTACCAAGCAATACTGAGAATCCAAGAAATTTGGTTAAAGAACATATCAAGGAAGTGGCATTGCGAAGTGGTAAAATTTTGGAACCCCGATTGGTTGATGTCGAAGATAAACCCGTTAAGAAGAATCAACCAGCTATTGAAATTCCTACACCAAAAGAGTCAGAATCTGCAAAGACTGACAAGGTAAATCCTAACTTAGTGAATTCAGATTGTAACACCCCTAATCGTAACCGTCACCGGAATAGGTTAAGAGGCATTACCAGACTCGTAACTTAGTTCAGAACAAACATTTATCAAATAGGCCACACAATTCAATCAATATCATGCATTCACATTCTATAAATATTCAAATCAGGCATACAAAGCTTTAATCATACTTTCGGAACTAAATCGATAACATATAAACAATTCGAGAACTTAGAAAATTTTCAACATTTCAAGAGACACACGCCCGTGTGAACAAGCCGTGTACTTCACACGATTATCAGACACGTGTCATAGGCCACGTGAAAATAGAGTATATATACTGACTTGCACCACACGGCCGGAGACACACCCATGTGCCTTGGCCGTGGTCAAAACTGACTTGGGTCACATAGCTGACCACACGCCTGTGTGTTTAGCTCATGTACCCTTCGAAATGGCCACACACACCCATGTACCAAGGCTGTGTGCCTCACACAGCCACGAGACACGCCCATGTGTCTACGCTGTGCTCGAGTCTGACTTACTTTGAAAAGAAACATTAAAGAACACGGTCAAGATACACGCCCGCGTGCTCAACTGTGTAGGCAAATATAGCCCATTTGCAATGTAACACCCCAAACCTGGCCCAGACGTTATGGCCAGATCCAGCGTGTCACATTCAAGTGTTTTAGCGAAAACCTTGTTTTCATTGAAAACCCTTCTTTAAATAAAAACTATTCCTTCTTGTATGATAATAATTACTTTGTAAAATCTCTTTTCAGTTGCGGAAGCTTTATTTAAAACAGATGTTTTACGAAAACTTGTCATTTAAAAATTGAGTTACAGAAACGTGGTATTTAAAAACAATTATGGTTTAGGAAAACCATGTTCTACTTCCAATAAAAAAAATATTAATCCTAATTTGAAATAATAACCAGAGGAAAGGCCTTATTACAATCTGGACTGAAATAACTTAAAATACTAGAAATTATATGCTAAAGAAAAAAAGTCCAAGTCGTCTTGCTAGTTGGCCATCTCGAAGTCCCTCCTACCGTCGAACCACCTACTGAGGATCACCTGAGAAAAATAAAAGAGGGGGTGAGTTTTCGAAAACTCAGTGTGTGCAACCCTCAGCAAATAGAAAAACATACAATAGCAAGTCTTTTTCAGGCCTGAGCCAAATTCAATATTAGAACAGATGTAAGGCAATCAAATATGCACGGATCCCACCTATCCAATTGCTACACACCATCTCCATCCCCTGGTACACTCCATGTGGGGATATAAATATCGACCCACCCATCTGATACACTCCAATGGTAGCCCAATGCAAGATTACCTAACGTTGCGCACAAAGTCGCTAATCATATATTGGGCTTAAAAAGCCATTGGTGGATCCACGGTCGTCAAGCAACCATGCGATCCTTATATACTTCCTCCGTTCCATAATTCCCAACCCATATGCAACCTAAACAGAATATCATATGAATGCAGCAGGTACACATGTAACATCCATAAATCTTACATTCAACACATAGGGGTATTTTAGTCATTTTCGGCCCTAAGGGCTTTTTGGTAATTTCTCTTTATTATGGGTTATTACTTACCTTGGCCCGTTAATAAGTCCTCGTTGGCTAAAATGAACATATACCATGTACCAATTAGGAATCCAGAGAAGAGGAGGGTTAATAAGACCGCTTAAGTACCAAGCTCTCCCTAGATCCAATCCTAGACATGCATATACCCATTGCCACACCTTAACTTTATGGCTTGTCCACGGTCACAATTAATTAATTATTTAAGTTTTATTTCTGTTTAAGCAGTTATCAGATACTAGGCCCAAAACCCCTTACAAAGCCCAAATGAGTCTACATACATGCATATGGCCCATTAGGCCCAAATCACATTCGTATGGCCCATTAGGCCGAAATCACATTCATATTGCCCGTCAGGCCCAATCACATTCATAGTCATGCAATCATATGATTTTTCATCACTTAGTAACAAATTGCCAATTTTGCCTATTATGAGCCCTACAGCCCACCGGACCCATTTAGCCCATTCTAGCCCGTTTGGCCAATACACGGCCCAAGGCCACGGAATCGCACATAGGGCCTCTGGTAAACTATCAGTTTCCCCTTAGGAGTGTTCGCACACTCGCAAGTCTATTGTAGCCAAACTTCCAGCTTTTCGGCATTTTAGCTTTTCGACATTTCGGGATTTGTCAATCTACTGTGTGTGTGCAGTGTATGTACACACCTGATACTAAAACGTGCTGCGATCTCCTTAGCCACGAACCTACAAATGATGTCACTCAACGATTAATCACACACTTATCAAATATGATCACCAAAAGCCGAAAATCTCACCTTTGCCTTACCTTGAGCGACAAGCCTTAACAGCCCTTCCTTGATCACTAATCATGAGTATTTCTTAAATCTGCATCAATCTTAATAATTAAAACTAAACAACAAGTGACTCACAATCATCTTAAGTCACTCTCAAATCCTCCATGGTCATTCCACCAACCCTAACCTATAAAAGAGGAATACTTACCCAAAACCTCAAAACGCCTAGCAGCAATTTGGCAGAGATCTGGACTCTGAGATTCGATACTAATCCCACAAGAATCGATCGAAGTAGAGGGAGTAGGCACAAAGGGTCTTTAGCCAAAGAGGCATTCGGCTTTTGAGATTTGTATGGTGAAAGGAGTTATTCGACACAAATAAGAAGAAGAGAAGAAAGAATCGGCTAAAACCAAAGGTGAATCAAAAGAGAATTTGAGAAGAGAAAGAATGGAAAATCGGCAAGCAAGGAACAAGGAATTCGACATTTGAACACATAGAGAGAAAAGTGTTTCGGCAACACAAAAATGAGGAATTCGGCTAAAGGAAGAGAAGTAATTTTGGCAATACCGTAGAATCCCCAAAATCGGCACCTATATATACTATAGTCGAATTTACTTATCCTCAAATTCCCTATTCGGCTCCACTTCTCTACACCCCTCATCTCCTAACTTTTCTCGCTGATAACTCCTTAATCCCTTCCTTCAATTTCTCCTCTGATCACTCCTTTCAGAGTTCACATCCAATGCCACACTGGCCATTTATTGAGCAAAAATAAATCCTTCTTTTGAGCAAGGAGGGATTCGAACCCCAAACCTCCTCGCCATGCATGTGACGCCACCTCTAAGCCTTACATGTGACGCTACTTGTCACTCCAACACAAGGCTCCTTTTGCCCAATTCCTCCTTCATTTATTTAAAAACCAAACTACTTGCCATCAAGGTTCTTTTAATTATTAAACTATAATTTCCTTCACCCCAAAGTTCAAACTCAAAACTTAACCAGGCCTATTATCACATAAATAACACTCGACTAGGAATATTAAGCACACCTTTTATCAAAATCGAAAAAGAAAGAAAGTTCAGGATTTTTGGGGCGTTACATACAAGGCCAATTTGCCACCCATATTGAGTCATACCTACAAGCCAAATTCAAGCATCAAATATACCACATTTCCAACCAATTTCAATTACAAAACGTACATTATTCATGTCATATAATCATCAACCAATCTCATCCTTATTATCCAAACTAAAATATACCCAAAATCACATACCAAACTCATTCAAAATCATTCCATTTCCATAACAAATTCACATATCTAACTTACCAAATTGACCATTTCTCACTAGGCCATTTATGCGCATCAAAACATACCATTTCTCAACACAACTTATATACCAAAAAACCAAATCAAATAAAAACTTTAATCTAGCCATATCACATGGCATGATATACAATTCACAAAACATACCACCTTAGTCCTAGCCTATACATGCCATACTTTGATATATACATTTTCAAAAGGTACCAAAATAAAGTTCAATAGTATGGTGATGATCGTTGACGATCCTCGAGCTTCTAGTAGCTTTGATATCTATAAAAAAATGCAAATACACACACAAAGTAAGGTTTCAAAAGCTTAGTAAGCCATATACAAATAAACTTATCATTTTAAGAATATAAGCATCATATATTACATATACTCCATAGTCAAATACTATCACAAACCTCATAGTTCGTATACATTTCATATATTCCCGATTCATTTGCACATATGGCATATTTTCTCATATTTATAACACATGTCATATCTTGTACATATACTTACTTCACATTAACAAGTGTTGAACACATTTCAATGTACTTGAATCAGGTATTCATTCATTCAATCACATATTTCTCGAAATTCCCGTTGAACCGTTTGAAATTAAATAGGATATGCGAATAGCTTAGAAAGCTCGTACAATGCCAATGTCCTAGACGTGGTCTTACTTGTAATTAATATCGATGCCACTGTTCCAGACAAGGTCTTACACGAAATCAAATACAATGCCGATGTCCCAGACATGGTCTTACATGTAAATCTCAAATTGATGCCAACGTCCCAGACGCGATCTTACATGATAACACATATCAAAAATCCTATGTCATGACATATGTATCCTAACTATTCCTATGGCTCATACGTGGCTTTCGGACGTCGTCACATTATTAAAATTTTCTCAATTTAACAAACTCAACTTCTATAACCGTTCATCACCATTCAATATCATATAAGCATGAATAAATCAATTCAAACACATTTATTTGTATATCGACTTACCTCGTACGAAAATGAACGAAACTGAACGACTATTCAACGACTTTCGACTTTCCCCGATCTAATTTTATTTACTTTGGTTCTTGATCTAAACATATTCAAATTTAACTCTTTTAATCAACAAAATTTTCAATTCAATCCATATATACATACTTATGGCATTTTACAAATTAGCCCACACATTTCCATATTTTAACACTTAAGTCCCAAATTCATAAAATTAGAAAATATGCATAATTTCATTACACACATGCTTAGTCGAAATTTCCTTTAGCTCATATAAGCCCACATATTTTTTTATTTCACATTTTAGTCCCTCAATTTCTCATTTTCATAATCTAGTCCAAAATACTTAAATTTTGTAAAAAATCCCAATACAAAAACATAGTAACCTAACACATATCTTTCATTTTCTATCATCAAACTTCATAAAACTTACATTATGAACAATGGCACATCTTAAAATCATAATCAAATTCTGAAATTGAGGCATGGGCTTGATAGAATACAAAGCCACGATTACAAAAACGTAAAAATCATATAAAACAGATCATAAACCATGCCTTAATCATCAATTTCCTTAGCCGAACCCTAGGAAGCTTATTTTATTTTCTTTTTCTTTGTATTTTCGGCAAAGATGATGAATATAACACTAAATTCTTGTTTTGTTTTATTTAATCAATAGTATTACATAATTTACCATTTTAACCTTTATTTAAAACATTAAAATTCATCCATTTTAAGGTCATTTATGACCAACCCCACTAACTATGGTCAAATTACAACATAAGGACCTTTGCTTTAATAAGCCATAACAAGTAGGCACACTTAACATATAGCATGCAACTTTTACATTTTATGCGATTAAGTCTTTTCTTCTAAATTAAGCACACAAACGATCAATTTTTTATACGAAACTTTCACACATATTAATTCACATATTATAAGCATAAAAAATAATATTAAAATATCTTTCTGACTCAGATTTATGGTCTCAAAACCACTGTTCCGACTAGGGTCTAAACCGGGCTGTTACACAGATACTTTAACATCTTCTTTGGATGCAAATTTACCTACTTAGAAGAGTTATTCAATTCAACCGAAAGTTCCATCACCTCTATATTTGCAAAGATTGCAGCAACACAAGAAGAAATAGGAGGTGCAATTCAAGAAATTTTTGGTTGTTCTGAAGCAGTTAGACATCAATATTTCGTTGGTGAATGCTTTAAAACAAATGCCAAATTATGTGAAGTTTATGATAGATATATTGTCTAAGAAGAAACATTTGAGTGGGTATGAGACTGTTGCCTTGACAAAGGAGTGTAGTGCGTTCTTGCAGAACAAACTGCCACCAAAATTGAAAAACCCAGGAAGCTTTACTATACCCTGTAACATTAGTGAATCTTACTGTGGTAAAGCTTTGTGTGATTTAGGAGCAAGTATCAACTAGATGCCTAAGTCTATTTTCAAGATGCTAGGGATAGGTGAAGTAAGACCTACAACTGTGACGCTTCAGCTAGCAGATTGATCTTTAGCATACCCCGAAGGAAAGATCGACGATGTTTCGGTAAGAGTCGATAAATTTATTTTTCCTACTGATTTCATTGTCTTAGAATTTAAAGCAGATAAGGAAGTGCCGATCATCCTTGGGAGACCTTTCTTAGGCACGGGAAGAACGTTAATTGATGTGCAGAAAAGTAAACTCACCATGCGAGTTCAAGACAATTAGGTAACCTTTAACATTCTTAAAGCGATGAAATTTTCCGATCCGGCAGAAGAGTGTTCAGTTATGGAAGAGATAGAAACCTTGGTTTCTATGGAAAGCAATTTTGAAGAAGATCTATTGGAGAAAACCTTAGATATTGACCTTTTGGAGGATGAAGAAGGTGAAGAAAACATGGCTTTGATGGAAGCGAATTTGAGAAATTTTATTCAATACACACGGTTTGAACCATTAGAGTTAGAAGTCTGTAACACCCCTCACCCGTATTCATTATCAGAATAGGGTTACAGAGCATTACCGGACTTACTGTACCTTTCTTATACATCTGATCAAGTCCTACAATCATCATTCAAACTTAAACAATTTGTCCCTTATAATATCCTACGAGGCCTTAAACATGCTTTAGAAGTGGCTTGGGACTAAACCGATAACATATGAAAATTTTGGAAACTTAGGAAAATTCCAATCATATAGGGGTCACACGCCCGTGTGAACAAGCCGTGTGCTTTACACGATTCCAGACACCTCTGTGTCATAGGCTGTGTAGAAACAGAGCATACACACTGACTTGGCTCACAAGCTGACCACATGCCCGTTTGTCTAGCCCATGTGCCTTTGGAAGTGGCCACACATGCCCATGTGCCAGGCTGTGCCAAAACTGTAGGGTATACTGACTTATGCAACACGGCCAAGTCACATGTGTAACACCCCTTGCCCGTATCCGTCGCTGCATATGTGGTAGTGCAGGTATTAACAAATTATAATACATACTATTAAATAAAACCGAGACAAAAATATGGCGTGCTATTTGATCATGAATCATTACAACATATGCCATTAACAATACAAGCCAATTTCAAAGACTTCATACAAAAGATTTGTTTGATACTATAATTAATATTTTAGACCTAGGTAATTATGACACGTAACAAAATAACTAAGTCTACTATACATGCCATAATTCAAAATGTTGAGTTCAAATACCAAAAGTATTGATAGTGCAGCATCTTCAACGATCTCTAACTCCTGTATAATGGATGACACTATAAGACAAAAGAGGGAAAAGAAAGTAATCTTATAGCTTAGTAAGTAAGTATATAAATAAAAATAAGGAATCTAATATGTTTACAACATAACTCAATTATATCAAATTCTTAAATTTGACTATTCACTCCAATTTGATCAAGCTCATCCCTCCTACGTCATGATCACTAAATAAATCATAACTCGAGTTACTGAAACTCAAATTCAAATCCGTAAAATTTCCCTGAATCTAGACTCAAAAAATTCTTACTAATTGTTTTCTAGAATTTTGGTCCAGCCAATTAGTACAGTTTATTAGTTAAAGTTTCCTCATGTTACACAAAACTCGACTGATCTCGACCTCTGTTCACTATGAATTTAATTTCTCTCAGTATACAATTCAAATAACCATGAAATCTGTTTCATTTAAAACTAGACTCAATAAGAAATTTATACATATAAACTATGTTTCTTAATTTGTTTTGTACAATTTTTAATGATTTTTCAAAGTTGGAATAGGATCACATAGTCATTCTAGAGCAAGTCACACACAATTATAAATATCTCAAAATATAGAATTCCTTTACTTGCTCCGTTTCTTTTATATGAAAATAGGATCATTAAGCTTTAATTTCACATCTCATATTTTTGGTGATTTTTCAAAATCACGCATCGCTATCATTGTCCACAATAGTTTTAGTGCTAATTCACTCTTTCACACTTTCTTTGTATTAATCTCATTTTAACTTATATATATATCACAAATCATTTTCACCACATATCATACATCACAAGTATAGGTCCATAATTACAATGTCACCATAAAGCCATCCCGTTGAACAATTCGGATCAATTCCGATACTTGATGGTTTCAAAGACACACCTCCACCATCATATTTCATATAATTCGGCTCTCTTGTACACATGGTGAACACTTAGTACCACCCATGTGACCTAGCCAATTTATTACGTAGCTCTCTTGTCCACATGGTGTCCTATACTTGGAATCACACATGCGACCTAGCTACATTTATCTCTCCCGTAGCTCTCTTGTCTACATGGGATACATCCCGTATCACACATGTGACCTAGCTACCACATAGTATCTCGTAGCTTTCTTGTACACATGATGTGCACTCAGTACTATACATGTGACCTAGCTACGCTCCATGTATTTTATTCGATCTTTCTGAATGTTCAACCGGGATTTCTCTCTCTATTACTTATTTCCATTCTTCCAATAGTCTATTTATGCTTCAACATTAGCTAATATATATAATGTAGGCTGAAATATAAAAATTTAAATGAAATTAATGTATTATTTACACACAAACTTACCTCGGTGCAAAATATGGGAATTTTGCAATTTAGTCCAAAACTTTTTCCTTCCCCCGTTCGAGGTCGATTCCACACCTTTCTTGATCTCTAACAACACATTTAGCTCATTTAACACCTGAACTATTTATTTCAATCCAAAACACATTATACAAAAATTACATTTTGCCCCTAACTTTTACAAAATTATGCTTTTGCCCCAAGGCTCGGAAATTTAATTTCAGCCCTTATTCTTATGTTTAATAACATGCTGATCATTTTTCTCTTCTATAGAAACATCAAATTCTCACTCAAACACGTAGTTATGAACAAGAGGTATTTTTATCGATTATGCCATTTTGCTCGTTTTCGCTAAAAATCGCTTAGAAAAGATCGTTCTCCTAACTTCAAACATTCATATTCTACCATCAAACATCAAAATAGATGCCTATCATTCATGGGTAAATTTTTAAACATAAACCCTAACTCGAAATAATGGTAGAAATAGGTAAACCGAGCTACGAGGATTTCAAAAATGTAAAGAACATTAAAAACGGGGCTTGAAATCACTTACTATGAAGCTTGAAATTTGAAGAAACCCTAGCTAATGAGGAGAGAAAATTTCGGCAGCAACTAATGAAGATGATGGCCAATTTTGTGTTATTTTTCTCATTTTATTTCATTTAATATACAAATGACCAAAATGCCCTTACTACTAAACTTTCCAAAAATTCCCTCCATGTCCCACTTTTGTCCATAACTTAGGAATTGGTCAAGTTGCTATTTAAGACCTCCTAATTAATATCCCAAAGCAGTGTCATACTAAAAACTTCTAAAATACGAGTTTTGCAATTTATTCGGTTTAGTCCCTAATCTCAACTTAAGCGCTCAATGCATAGAATTTCATCATGAAATTTTCACGAAATCATGAAATCATATCATAAACCTCAAAATAATCATAAAATAATTATTTCTATCTAGAATTTGTGGTCACGAAACTACCATTCCGATTAGGCCCTAATTCGGGTTGTCACAATTCTCCCCCCTTTAGGGATTTTCGTCCCCGAAAATCTTACCAGAAAAAGGTTCTGCATCTTTGTTTCCTTATAGTTTCCTCAGTTCCCACGTAGCCTCTTCTATCCCATGTCTGTGCCACAATACTTTCACTAATGCTATACTTTTATTTCTTAACTGTTTTATTTCTTAAACTGTTCATCATTTAGAGAAAGGCATCCCGAGCCTCATCTCCCTGTCTCAATGTCTCAGGTCTACTTTCCACAGGTGTGGTCCCTTGTGTAGGAGCTGGCACATTACTAGCAAAGATCATCACCATGCCTGATTCAGTCGATCCATTACTATATCAAAACAAAACACGCTTTAGAATAATCGAGTCACCACACTATCACAATATTTTTATGGCATGTATAGCTAGACTTTTACACACTCTTTTTATTAGTCCGAGAACCGACTAAACCGTAGCTCGATATACTACTAAATGTAACACCCCTTGCCCGTATCCGTCGCTGCATTAGGTACGAGGTATTAACAAATTATAATACATACTATTAAATAAAACCGAGACAAAAATATGGCGTGCTATTTGATCATGAATCATTACAACATATGCCATTAACAATACAAGCCAATTTCAAAGACTTCGTACAAAAAGATTTGTTTGATACTATAATTAATATTTTAGACCTAGGTAATTATGACACGTAACAAAATAACTAAGTCTACTATACATGCCATAATTCAAAATGTTGAGTTCAAATACCAAAAGTATTGATAGTGCAGGCATATCTTCAATGATCTCTAACTCCTGTGCTAGTTGGATTAAGACAAAAGAGGGAAAAGAAAGTAAGCTTATAGCTTAGTAAGTAAGTATATAAATAACAAATAAGGAATCTAATATGTTTACAACATAACTCAATTATATCATATTCTTAAATTTGACTATTCACTCCAATTTGATCAAGCTATCCCTCCTGCGTCATGATCACTAAATAAATCATAACTCGAGTTACGAAACTCAAAATTCAAATCCGTAAAATTTCCCTGAATCTAGACTCATAAAAATTCTTACTAATTGTTTTCTAGAATTTTTGGTCCAGCCAATCAGTACAGTTATTAGTTAAAGTTTCCCCTATTACACAACTCAACTGATCTGACCTCTGTTCACTACGAATTTAATTTCTCTCAGTATACAATTCAAATAACCATGAAACCTATTTCATTTAAAACTAGACTCAATAATAAATTTAGACATATAAACTATGTTTCTTAATTTGTTTTGTACAATTTTTAATGATTTTTCAAAGTTGGAATAGGGGATCACATAGTCATTCTGAGCAAGTCACACGCAATTATAAATATCTCAAAATATAGAATTCCTTTACTTGCTGCGTTTCTTTTATATGAAAATAGGCTCATTAAGATTTAATTTCAAATCTCATTCAGACTCTAATTAAATTATTACTATTTTTGGTGATTTTTCAAAATCACGTTACTGCTACTATCCCACAACAGTTTTAGTGCTAATTCACTCTTTCACACTTTCTTTGTATTAATCTCATTTTAACTTATATATATATCACAAATCATTTTCACCACATATCATACATCACAAGTATAGGTCCATAATTACAATGTCACCATAAAGCCATCCCGTTGAACAATTTGGATCAATTCCCGATACTTGATGGTTTCAGCACACAGCTCCACCATCATATTTCATATAATTCGGCTCTCTTGTACACATTTGAACACTTAGTACCACCCATGTGACCTAGCCAATTTATTACGTAGCTCTCTTGTCCACATGGTGTCCTACACTTGGAATCACACATGCGACCTAGCTACATTTATCTCTCCCGTAGCTCTCTTGTCTACATGGGATACATCCCGTATCACACATGTGACCTAACTACCACATAGTATCTCGTAGCTTTCTTGTACACATGATGAGCACTCAGCACCATACATGTGACCTAGCTACGCTCCATGTATTTTATTCGATCTTTCCGAATGTTCAACCGGGATTTCTCTCTCTATTACTTATTTCCATTCTTCCAATAGTCTATTTATGCTTCAACATTAGCTAATATATATAATGTAGGCTGAAATATAAAAATGTAAATGAAATTAATGTATTATTTACACACAAACTTACCTCTGCAAAATATGGGAATTTTGCAGCTTTAGTCTAAAACTTTTTCCTTCCCCGCTCGAGGTCGATTCCATGCCTTTCTTGATCTATAACAACACATTTAGCTCATTTAACACCTGAACTATTTATTTCAATCCAAAATCACATTATAAAAAAATTACATTTTTGCCCCTAACTTTTACAAAATTATGATTTTGCCCCAAGGCTCGGAAATTTAATTTCAGCCCTTATTCTTATGTTTAATAACATGCTGATCATTTTTCTCTTCTATGGCAACATCAAATTCTCACTCTAACACGTAGTTATGAACAATAGGTATTTTTATCGATTATGCCGCTTTTGCTCGTTTTAAGCTAAAAATCGCTTAGAAAAGATCGTTCTCCTAACTTCAAACATTCATATTCTACCATCAAACATCAAAATAGATGCCTATCATTCATGGGTAAATTTTTAAACATAAACCCTAACTCGAAATAATGGTAGAAATAGGTAAACCGAGCTACGAGGATTTCAAAAATGTAAAGAACATTAAAAATGGGGCTTGAAATCACTTACTATGAAGCTTGAAAGTTGAAGAAACGCTAGCTATGGAGGAGAGAAAATTTCGGCAGCAACTAATGAAGATGATGGCCAATTTTGTGTTATTTTTCCCATTTTATTTCATTTAATATACAAATGACCAAAATGCCCTTACTACTAAACTTTCCAAAAATTCCCTCCATGCCACTTTTGTCCATAACTTAGGAATTGGTCAAGTTGCTATTTAAGACCTCCTAATTAATATCCCAAAGCAATTTCATACTAAAAACTTCTAAAATACAAGTTTTACAATTTATTTGGTTTAGTCCCTAATCTCAACTTAAGCGCTCAATGCATAGAATTTCATCACGAAATTTTCACGAAATCATGAAATCATATCATAAACCTCAAAATAATCATAAAATAATTTTTCTATCTCAGATTTGTGGTCACGAAACCACCATTCCGATTAGGCCCTAATTCGGGTTGTCACAACATGCCCATGTGCTAGGCTTTTTGCCAAATAGGGGGTATACTGACTTGTACCACACGGCCAGTCACACGACCGTGTTTGAGACCGTGTGGAGCATACTGACTTCATTTTAATTCAACACCAAGGGACACATGTCCGTGTAACATAACCGTGTGTCATACGCAGTCGAGACACACGCCCGTGTCTCTACCCGTGTGGACAAAAATAGGCTATTTGCAAAGCCATTTTGTCACCCTATTTTCACCTGCATGTACAAGCCTATATTGCAAAATTTACAACCCAAAAAGGCAGCCATTCCATAACATTTCATACACATATAATACCAATTCCACATAGTTTTCAAATATTTAACTAATATCATACATTTTCCATTCAAAAGCCTACCATATAACAAAACACATTTGCATATTTCCATTCCATCTACTACTTGCCAAAACATACCAAAACATAATATCAAGTTTAGCCAAATCACATGGCTTAGACTTATAGCACAAGATGCACCAAAATCACAATCTCAAATAGCCAAAACTAAAATCTTTATAACTAGCCTATACATGCCATATTTACATATATCCACAAGTTCAAAAGTACCAATCGGCAATTGGATAGTGTGATGTGTAACTCTGACTTGACCGAAACGAGTGAGCTACTGAACCTCTATAAAATAGGGAAAAGAAACAGAGTAAGCTTTATAGCTTAGTAAGCCAGTATAATTTAGAATTAAACTTACCATTCATACATAACCAAGACAATAGATAAGGTATGTTCAATTCAATTACCAAATGCCTAAACACAAGCATTCATCACAAGTTAGTCACATAAATAATCAATACATTGAATCATATCCAATTCACATATATCATGTACATCACTTGGAACATTTTACTTCCAATCATATAAACAGTAACTTATTCTTCTAAACAGTACTTTACCATATCTCAGGATTTATGCCCGTTGAACCTATTTGAATTTAAAAGGATACTCGGGTGATATACATTACATATATAATTTAGTAATCAGTCAATTCATTAACATTTCCACTCTTTCGAGCTATGATCGGTAAGCTCCTCCTGAGCTGATGTATAGTAAGCTCTATTGAGCTGAAACAGTAAGCTCTTATGAGCCGAAATGGTAAGCTCCAATGAGCTAAAAATAGTAAGCTCTAAAGAGCTGAAACGGTAAGCTCTAACGAGCTACGGTGAGTCCGTAACACATGCAGGGTTTCAACGAAAGCGGTAACCCTAATGACATGTCACTCATATCCTACGAATTCTTATTGTTCAAATAGGGCTTGGTAACAATTAAAATATATCGATAAAGCATTCACATTCCAAATATAACAACTACTCAATTATACACATTCATTGCAAATAAATTCAAGTATTTTAAAAGCTTGATTCTAATTATATGAACTTACCTCGTATAGCTCGGATAGCAAATATCGGTTATTCTTCCACTTTTCTTTTTCCCCGATCTAATTTCGGTCTCGGCTTATCTTGATCTATATTTTATCAAATTCAGTACATTAAATATTCAATCTATTCAATTTAGTCCAAAACACACATTAGGGCTATTTTACTCATTTGCCCCTAAACTTTTACATTTTTATAATTTAGTCCTTATCACATAAAATTGCAAATTCATGCAATTTAGTACTAGCCCATGCTTAGCCGAATTTACAATATATTACTAGCAACTCATATTTTCAATTTATTCACACTTCTACCCACATAATTTTACATTTTCACAAATTAATCCCTTTTTGACATTTTTGTCAAAAATCACTTTACAAAACTAGTTTAACTATTAACAATTATTCAAAATCCATCATCAACCACCAAATTACTCAAACATTAAACAATGGCAACATGTTAAATCTTTAACAATTTCAAAATCTAAGGTATGGGCTAGCTAGAATATGAAACAATGATATCAAAAACGTAAAAATCATTAAAAACCCAACTAAAATGAACTTACAATTAAGCACAAAAGTGACTGAATATTCAAAGCCCTAACAATGGCTTTCTTCTTCTCCAATTTTGGTTGAAAAAAGAAAGATGAACACACTTTATGATTTTGTTTTTATTTATTATAACTTATTTCATAATTTGCTAAATTACCCATGGTTCAAAACATTAAAATCCATATGTTTTATGTCCATAAATATCCACTCACCAACATAATGGTCTAATTACAACATAAGAACCTTAACTTTTAGGTTTTATAGCTATTTAATACCTTTAGCTAATAGAACATGAATTTTACACTTTAATCGATTTAGTCCTTTTTACCGAATTAAGCATTTAAACAGTAAAATTTCTTTACGAAACTTTCACACAATAATACTGTCATGCTGTAAACTTTAATAAAATAATAAAATAAATATTTTACTTTGGATTTATGGTCCCAAAACCACTATTCTAATTTGACTCAAAAACAGATTATTACAAAGTCAGAGAATTTATGCAACCCAAGTTGTCAATTGAAGAACCACCTAAACTAAAACTAAAGGTACTTCCTTCGCATTTGAGATATGTTTATTTAGGTGACTGTTCCACTTTGCCTATGATTATTTCAGCAGAACTAACGAAAGATCAAAAGGAGCAACTAATTGCTGTTTTAAAAAAATTTAAGAAATCAATTGGTTGGACCATAACTAATATTTGAGGTATAAGTCCTTTTTGCATGCATAAAATTATTTTAGAAAAAGGTGAAAGAGCTCGAATTGATGGGAAAAAGAGGCTCAATCCTATTATGAAAGAAGTTGTGAGAAAGAAAGTGATCAAATGGTTAGATGCAGGAATCATCTATCCTATTTCAGATAGTCTGTAGGTAAGTCCGATGCAGTGTGTGCCAAAGAAAGGTGGAATCACGATTGTTGAAAATGAGCATAATGAGTTGATTCCAATGAGAACTGTTACTAGTTGGAGAATCTGTATTGATTACAGAAAATTGAATAAAGCCACATGAAAGAACCATTTTCCGTTGCCTTTTGTGGATTAGATGTTAGATCGACTGGCAGGTGACGAATTCTATTATTTTTTAGATGGCTATTCAGGATATAATCAAATAGTTGTAGCTTCGGGGGACCAACATAAAACAACCTTTTCGTTTCCATACGGTACATTTGCTTTTAGACAAATGCCTTTTGGTTTATGCAATGCACCTGCAACATTTTAATGATGCATGATGGCAACATTCACTGATATGGTTAAAAATTTTGTTGACGTTTTCATGGATGATTTTTCTATTTTTGGTAACACTTATGATATTTGTTTAAGTAATTTGGCTAAGGTACTGAAGAGATGCGAAGAGATGAATCTTGTCCTTAACTAGGAAAAATGCCATTTTATGGTTAAGGAAGGGATTGTCTTAGGGCATAAAATCTCAAAGAGAGGAATTGAAGTTGTTAAAGCAAAGGTGGACATAATTGAAAGATTACCGGCCCCAATTAATGTGAAAGGAGTCAGAATTTTCTTAGGCCATGCCAGTTTTTACCGAAGGTTTATCAAAGATTTCTCGAAAATTTCTAAATCTTTGTGTTTGATTTCAACAAAACATGTTTGGAAGCTTTTGAAGATCTGAAAAAACGGTTAATCTCAGCCCCAATAATCGTTACATTTGGTTGGAGCTCACCTTTTAAGTTAATGTGCGATGCAAGTGATTATGTTGTTGGAGCTATGATAGGTAAAATAAGAAACAAAGTTTTTCACCCTATTTACTATACAAGTAGAAATTTGATGGGAGCCCAACTCAATTATACGATAACTGAAAAGGAACTCTTTGCTATAGTTTTTTCTTTTGACAAATTTCGCTCATATCTTATAGGTACCAAAGTTACAGTATTTACCGACCATGCAGCCATTAAATACTTAATCATAAAGAAAGATGCAAAACCGAGGCTAATTTTTTGGATACTTTTACTTCAAGAATTTGACCTTGAGATCCAAGATAGAAAAGGTGTTGAAAATCAAATAGCTGATTATCTATCGAGGTTGAAGCAAGATGGGGTAACTTAATCATGTGTGCCTATCAACAAAAATTTCCCAGATGAACACTTATTTGAGGTAAGTCGAATTCATGAAACACCTTGGTTTGCTGACTTTGCCAATTATCTTGCATGTCGAATAATTCCTCAAAAAATGACATACCAACAATGTAACAACCCGTTTTGAGTCAAATCAGAATAGTAGTTTTGGGACCACAAATCCAAAGTCAAAATATTTATTTTATTATTTTATTAAATTTTACAGCATGATAGAATTATTGTGTGAAAGTTTCGTAAAGAAATTTTACCGTTTGAATGCTTAATTCGGTAAAAAGGACTAAATTGCGTAAAGTGTAAAAGTGAAGTTCTATTAGTTAAAGGTGTCAATTGGCCTTGGATTTTAAATATGATGGCCTTAAATGGTAATTAGACCATTTTAAATGTTGATGGACATTAATAGACATCCATTATGAGATTTTATATGTTTATTACTAAGGTTAATAAGGTAAATTAGTTATTAAGTTATAATTAAATAAAACAAAAGATAAAATTTGGTGTTCATCTTCTTTCTCAACTGAAATTAAGAGAAGAAAAACACCATTATAATTTTTCAAAGGTTCAGCACTCTCCTAACTTGATTAAGGTATGATTTTAGCTTGATTTTTGATGATTTCTATGTTTTTGTAATCGTTACAGCTCAATCTAGCTGGCCCGTACTCTTAATTTTGAATTTGTTAAAGATTTTGAAAGTTTTCATTATTGAATCTATGAGTTCTTTGATGTTTAATGTTGAATTATGAAAGTTTGGTGATAGATTTTCATGTTTTGTAAACTGATTTTTGATGAAAATGCATATTAGAGGCTAAATTGAGAAAATGTGAAATGTAGTGGTTAAAAGTGTGAATAAATGAAAATTATTTGCTGCTAGGGGCACTATGGTAATTCGGCTAGCATGGGTTAGTCTTGAATTTCATTAATTTGTGATTTTATGAAATAAGAACTAAATTGTGAAAAATGTAAAATTTGAGGGGCAAAAGTGTAAATGTGTTTTAAAGTGTATTGTGGACTAAATTGAATGAATAGATGATTAAATAAGTTAATTTTGTATATGATTAGATCAAGAAAAGTGAAATACGAACTTGGATCGGGGAAAAGATAAATTTATCGACTAATCGTTTCGATTCGCTGTTTTAGCTTCTAAGGTAAGTTCGTATGTAATAAGCATTGTTATATTTATGCTTTTAATGCTTTGATATCATATAAATTGTATATATGTGACTACTGTTATGTTTGATGACATATCGGCTAAATATGGCACTTAGTGTGCGGTTTGATATAGCTTCAGCTAAATTTGGCACTTAGTGTGTGAGATATTGATTATGGAATTTAGTGTGCAAGATACCGAGTATGGCACTTAGTGTACGAAACATTGAGAATGGCACCTAGTGTGCGAGATATTAATTATGGCACTTAGTGTGTGAGACATCGAGTATGCAACGACATTCCGTGAAAGTATAAACTTGCTATGGATTGGTACAGGTATGTACATGAATGTTATGAACTTAAAATTGAAGAAGTTACAAAGTTTGCATATAAACTTACGAATAAACATGTGAAAGGTTTGTTAGAAATCTTGAATTTCATGTATTATGTTTAAATTAATGAATGGTAATTGTATTAGTTAAATTTATATCATACGAGCTTACTAAGTTATAAAGCTTAATTTATTTACTTTTACATGTCTTATAGTGATCAAGGCTAGCTCGGATCCGGGAGTCGTCGGGGACATCATCGCACTATCGATCATCTATTTTGGTACTATTGAAATCATGTATATATGGTATATGGCATGTATAGGCTGGTGTTATTTTAATATGTTTGATGAATTTGTATTTTGGCCATTTAGGTTGGCATAAAATGATGAACTTGATGATGCTTATGAATGTGCAAATTGATCTACTTTTGATGTTTGGTAATAGACCCATAATGAATGAATAGGATTGAAGCGGTTATGAATGTTTGGATTAGTTTAGCCAAATGAATTATGAAATGTGAAATATGCTTAGAAACTCAAGTTAAATTTCTTGGTATTTGAATAGGTAAATGATATGAAATTGAGTATTCAGATGGATTTGGTATGTTCGTGTATTGGTTGATGACTTTTGGGTGCATAATTATGTCTTAAAATGATACCATTCGAGCTTGTGTAGGTATGTGCAAAAAGGGTGGCAAATTGGCTTTGCAAATGGCTTATTTTTGTCCAAACAGGCAGAGACACGGGCGTGTGTCTTAGTCGTGTGTGACACACGGTCATGCTACAAGGCTGTGTGTCCCCTGGTGTTGAAATTGAATTGAAGTCAGTATGCTCCACACGGTCTCACACACGGGCGTGTGGCTGGCCGTGTGGTATAAGTCAGTATACCCCCTAAATGCCACACGACTTAGCACATGGGCGTGTGTGGCCATTTCGAAGGGCACACGGGCTGGACACATGGACGTGTGGCCAGTTTGACCCAAGTCAGTATACCCTCCAATTTTCACATGGCCTGGCACACGGGCATGTCCTCTGCCGTGTGATGCAAGTCAGTATGTTTGCCCTATTTCCACACAGCCTAAGACACGAGCGTGTCTACTAGCCGTGTGAGGCACACGGCCTATTCACATGGGTGTGTGACCCTAGAATGTTTAAAAAGTTTTTAAGTTTTCCAAAAATTTCGTATGATCGATTTAGTCCTAAACCACTTTTAATACATGTTTAAGGCCTTGTAGGCCCATTTAAGGGACAATGTGATTATTTTGAATTGATGTATGAGAATGAATGCTTGAGGTTGATAAATGTAAGCTTTGTGTTATGTTTTGATCAGTAATACCTAGTAACCCTATTCCGACAATGGATGCGAGTTAAAGGTGTTACAAACAAGGGAAAAAATTCCTTCATGATAGTCGGTATTATTTTTGGGAGGATCCTTTTTTGTTTAAATAGTGTGCAAATAATATAATCTGAAAGTGTGTAGCTGAAAGTAAGATTGCTGAGATCTTGTATCATTGCCATTCATCTCCAAGTGGCGGACACTTTGGTGGCTCATGAACTACAGCAGAGATTTTGCAAGCAGGTTTCTTTTGGCTGACACTATTTAAAGATGATTATGCTTATGTAAAGAACTGTGATAAATGCCAAAGGATCGGAAATATATCAAGGAGGAATGAGATGCCCTTAACAAACATTTTGGAGATTGAATTGTTTGACGTATGGGGCATTGACTTCTTAGGCTCGTTTCCTTCTTCATATGGAAACAAATACATCTTAGTAGTTGTGGACTATGTATCCAAGTGGGTTAAAACTGAAGCATAACCTACAAATGATGCTAAGGTAGTTATGCGATTCCTACATAAGTATGTGTTTACATGATTTGGGACACCAAGTGCTATTATTGGTGATGAAGGTTTTCACTTTGTGAACAAATGGCTTAAGTGGTTGCTTGACAAATATGATGTGAAGCACAAGATTGCTATTGCCTATCACCGCCAGTCTAATGGGCAAGTTGAAAGAGTGAACCATGAAATCAAAGGTATCCTTGAAAGGGTAGTACGCCTTAGCAAAAAAGATTGGTCTCGAAGGCTCGATGATGCATTATGGGCCTATTGAATAGCATTTAAGACACCGTTAGGAATGACTCCTTATCGAGTAGTCTTTGGAAAGGCATGTCATTTGCCATTAGAGTTGGAGAATAGAGCTCACTAGGCTTTGAAGCAGTTGAACTTTGATCTTAAGCAAGCTGGTGAGAGAAGGATGTTACAACTTGATAAGTTGGAAGAGCTGAGGTTGTTTTCCTATGAGAATGCCAAAATGTGTAAAGAAAGTTCAAAGAGATGGCATGATAGTCATATACAACCTCGTAAGTTTAAAGAAGGTTAGAAGGTTTTGCTGTGTAATTTAAGGTTGAAGTTGTTTCATGGGAAGCTTAAATCCTGATGGAAAGGACCCTATACAATCTATCGAGTTTATCCTTATGGAGCTATTGAATTATACGACAATTACAGAGGTATGTTTAAAGTTAATGGTTAACATCTCGAAAACTACTGGGATGGTGAAGTTGACCGAGTTGAATCCTCATTCAAATTAACAAACCTTTGATTTTTCATGAACTCGTTTTGTAAATAAATAATTAGAACTTATTTTCTTAACTTATTACATTTAATTAATTCTTTCTAAGGCGATTGGAACTTAAGCGGGACTGCTGTGACCCCTCCAACCTTTCTTGGGAATTAATTTAATGTAATTTGTTAAGAAGAAATTTTCTAATTAAGATTTAAAATTTTTAAGTTTCATTTCTTTTGTTTAAATTTTAAATTTTTATGTTAATAAAGGGGGTCAAATTTGGCCCAAGTACTAATCAGTTTTTTTTTCTTGAGTAAGTTTATAAATATAGTCTGAGTTTTAGGCCCAAGACAACAAAAAGGAGGGAAAAATCCATACTTGGCCGCCACTTCCATTACTTGCCGCCCAAGTAATCCTAATGTAGCTAAATTTTTGCTACATGTTGCCTAATCCGTCCCTATATAAACTCCTCTTCATTCTTGTATTTTTCATATCTTGTGCTGCTAGCCTCAAATCTCAAAAGAAACCCTAGTTCTCTTTCCTTTTTGCCAAAACCATCTATTGCGATCACAAGAAGATTGCCGAAACGCCACCGTTGCTGTCACATGCCATCGTTGCCACCGCACTATTCTTCTCGTCACAAGATTTTTGCCGTAGTAATTCTTTACCCACCTTGCCAATTTCTCTTTTGCCCCTTGTGCAAAAACTTTGCCAAATTCTCAAGAAAAGATATTATGTCTCGGAAAAGAACCAGATCTTCAAAGACTACTCCTGAAAACCTAATTTTGATCGATGAAGAAGTGAAAGAGAGATTTGATTCAATCTTCAAGCATTAACCTATGATGCCGAAAAAAGGTTTTAACTTGAAGAGTCATGATTTGACGGTTGTTCCTATACTGATTAGAAAGAAAATCAATGCTCTCAAGTAGGAACAATTTTATGATGCTTGAGAATTCTATGCTAGTTTGACTATGCAAGATGCTACTGAGGTCATCATTCGAAAGAAAAAAGGTACCTCTTACTTCTAAGTCCATCAATGATTTGTTTAACTTACCCGATGTTGAAGAAGATGAGTACTACCCAATGATGAACAATATCAATTGGGATTTTCTTCAACAAGTACTTGATGTTGTGACAAATCCGGGATCCCAATGGATTATAAGAAAGTATGGGAGCCATTCTTGTTGAAGGTAATATCTAAAACCAATAGCAAAGGTGTGGTTTTATTTCGTCCGCTACCGTTTTATGCCTATCTCACATAGTTTCACCATCTCGATGGAACGGATGCTCTTGTTATATACAATCTTGACAGAAAATTCCATTAATGTTGGGAAAATTATTCTCAAGGAGATTCATGATTGTGCTAAAAAGAAGACAGGAAGTGCTTATTTCACATCATTAATCACTTCACTTTGCTTAAAGGCCCATGTTAAAACACAAGCAAATCTGAAGAGGCGATATGTTCAAGGGTGAATTACAAATCATGATCTTGAAAGGTTAGTAGAGAAGGTACATGAGCTGAATCAAGGCAAGCAAGAAGAACCAACTGATCCAGATACCGAGAAGTCAACAAATGAAATTGAAACTAAAAATTCAGTTACAGACTTTGAAGAAAAAGAATCTGACAAGGAACCGAACAATCCTAAACCAGTTGAAGAATTTATAACCCCTGGACCAGAGGTTGAGCTAGAAAAAGAAACAGTCAAGCTAAGTGTTGAACCTGAATTTACAACTCCTATGCCGACTTTTGCAAGTGCTTCAAAGAAATTGGATTAGTCAATTTTGATGGATATGTACAAGTTCATGCACAATCAATAACAAACTTACTGGAAATATGCAAAAATTAGAGATGACTCAATTCAAAATACTTTTAAGAATATCTCTAATACTTTTGTTCCTGATTTCCTAGATGATATCTTTGAGACATGGACGGAAGGTATTGACTATGCAAGCAGAGATGGAGCTAAAAAAGACAAGGGGAATGAGTCAGAAAAATAAAAGAGGGGATTCTTGTCTTGTTATTTATTTAATTATTTTTAGGTCTTTAGGAATTTATTTATTTCATAATTAGGATTTAATTTCTGCAGAATTAAACATAGCAAGCATGAATAAACTTAACACTTCTTTAGAAAGAAAAAGACTAAGTGATGTGGTAATGGGAATGAATATGTCTAGGATTGGGTTATTAGGAAAGACTTGGTATTTAAGCAGTCTTAATGACTCACCTCTCTTTCGTTACAACCCTACATGGTGTTCAGTTTTCATTCATTACTTTTTTCTTGCAATGAGAACATTGCTTCTTTTTAAAGGGTAAGGCAAATAAATTGCTTAAATTTTTAAAATTTTCAAGTATGTTTCAATCATTTCTTTCATAAGTATGTTTTAATAAATGAATCTTTAGAGACATTTTTTGTTAATGAGATAGTTTGTATACAAGTATGAATGATAATTTTATCTGAGTGAAAGTATGTTATCATGAAGAATGGAATGCTTGTATGATCTTAGCCTTAGTAATATTTGCCATGAAAACTTAGTTTCTCTTGAGATTAGACACGCATGAAGGTTTATATCTTTAGAATAAACTTAGTAACTTTCCCGAGGCTAAATCCTAGAGGACAAAAAAATCTAAAATGATATAGGCACTATTTCTTTGGATCGTTTGAGACTTTTCAAGCCAACCCTATGATATTAGACCTTGAAACTGTTATTTTGAGCTTAAAGGCCTGTTTATTTCAATGAACCTACATTATAAGCCACATTACAATCTTTTAAAGTTATCCTAATTTTGTGCACCCATCTTAACTAAAGTTGTCTTGGTAATTGTAACGCCCCCACGCCCGAGACCGACGCCGGAATCGAGCTTGAGGTGTTACCGAACATAATTTATCAATTTAAATACTTCGAATCATTTGTTTCTACATTCACACTTTTCTACCTATCTCAATCCATCATTATAAGAAAAATCATATCTCCAGATTCTGAAAGTTGAAATCAAGATCCGTAAATTTTCCTAAATCTAGACTCATATATCTATTTACTAATTTTTTTCTAGAATTTTTGTTGGGCCAATTAGTACAGTTTATTAGTTCAATTCTCCCTGCTTGTGGTTCATTCGCTTCACCTCTGTGTGTATTACGAATTAGATATCTCTCTATAAAAAATCTCAATGACTATAAGGTTTATTTCTATTAAAACTAGACTCAATAAGAAATCTGTACATGTAAAGAACAACTTATAATTATTTTTTAAAATTTATTATAATTTTTAAAGTCAGAACAGGGGATCCAGAAATCATTCTGGCCCTATTTCACAAAAGTTTAAATATCTCATAAAATATAACTTATATGCTTGTTTTGTTCAATCCACATGAAAATAGACTCATTAAGCTTCAATTTCATAACTTATTCATCACTTAGTTTCACTTATACTATTTTTAGTGATTTTTCAAATTCATGTCATTGCTGCAGCAATATTCTATTTTAGGCCAAGTTTCATCTTTCCATGAATTTTTTTTATGAACTAGATAACCTATTAAACTTCCATGATACCAAACATGATCTAATTAGCCATCACCGTGACTTATCAATATCAAACATTTTCTCAACCAAACATGGCCATATCATAAAATTATTTACACAAAATAGGTACATTGCTATACATGCCATACTTAAGTTTTACAAGCCATTTACCAATAGAAATTCTTCGGATAG
The DNA here is from genome assembly GCA_025698475.1 of Gossypium anomalum. Classification (NCBI taxonomy): domain Eukaryota; kingdom Viridiplantae; phylum Streptophyta; class Magnoliopsida; order Malvales; family Malvaceae; genus Gossypium; species Gossypium anomalum. The sequence continues at coordinate 55,734,250 of CM046959.1, forward strand.
TGTGATTGAAACTTCGACCTGTCCCGATTCCCGAGCTGACTTGTTCAAAACTACAATGAATGAAAAGGAAGGAGTAAGCATAAATGCTTAGTAAGTTCATATGCAAATAACAAGTAACATAACAATAACAATTATACCAAACAACCTTAGCATGGCATCACCAAAACATATATCACATTTCTAAACATCATTCATCATCTTACCACTTTATCGTTGTTGTATCTATTTTCAACCCGAGGGTTAAGTACATACCTGTCCAAAGTGCCCATTTCACAACACTTACCAAAACGTCACCTGCATCTTAAGTGTTCTTCCATTTCATAGAAATTTTCACCCGTTGAACACATCGGAATATAACTCGGATACACGGATAATTTGCACATAAGTGCCACATATTAATCAAGCAATCATGTAACCCACCCATAAGTGAACTCGGACTCAACTCAACGAGCTCGGGCGTTCGCATCCATAAGTGAACTCGGACTCAACTCAACGAGTTCGGATGCTCAACCATCCTAGTGACATGTCACTTGTATCCTAATATATTCCTAAGGTTCAAACGGGCTTTTTTTCCTTCAATCTGACATTAGCCGTCTTCCACAGAATATCGGAACCGATACTCGGTAACAATTCATATTTATCAAGTAGTAAACATGATTGGCATATTACTCAACATTAACCACAAAGCATAATTTTTCACGATAAAAAAAAATCAGCATATCATATAATTAACATCAATAACTTAAAAATAACAATTATGCTACATTATTTACACATGAACTTACCTTGGTACCAAAATATAAAGATTTTGCAATTTAGTCCACAATCTTTTCTTTTCCTCGATCGCGACTTGATTCCCGTTTCTCTTGATCTATAATACCAAATTAATCTTATTTAATACATACATTCATCAAAACAGCATTTAATACGAACTTTGAAAAATTACACTTTTGCCCCTAAACTTTTGCATAATTACACTTTTGCCCCTAGGCTCGGGAATTAAACTTTATCCCTTATTCTTATGTTTTATGACATGCTGATCATTTTTCCCTTCTATGACAATATCAAATTCACACTCTAACATGTACTTATGACTATTAGGTATTTTTCCCGATTAAGCCCTTTTACTCGTTTTCACTCAAAACCGAGTAGCACAAGTTGTCTAACATAATTTAAAACCTCATATTCTACCATAAAACATCAAAATACATAAATTTCACCTATGGGTATTTTTCCAAATATAAACCGTAGGTTGAATTATTGCTAGCATAAGCTAAATCGAGCTTCCGGGATTCCAAAAACGTAAAGAACATTAAAAATGGGGCTTAGAATCACTTACTATGGAGCTTGAAAGTTGAAGAAACCCTAGCTATGGAGAGAGCAAAATTTGGCAGCAACGATATAAAGAAGATGACTATTTTGTGTTAATTTTCCCTTTTTCTTTCATTTAATATCCAAATGACCAAAATGCCCCTCCTTACTAAACTTTCAAAAATTCCTTCCATGTCCTAATTTTGTCCAAGAACTTAAAATTGGTCAAATTGCTATTTAAGACCTAATTAATATTTCAATGCAATTTCATACTAAAAACTTATAGAATGCAAATTTTGCAACTTATTCGATTTAGTCCCTACTTTCAATTTAAACACTTTAGGCATAGAATTTCATCACGAAATTTTCACACAATCATGCAATCATATTATAATCATCAAAATATTTATAAAATAATTATTTCTATCTCGAATTTGTGGTCACGAAACCACTATTCTGATTAAGCCCTAATTTAGGATATTACAACTCTCCCCCCTTTTAAGGATTTTCGTCCTCGAAAATCTTACCGGTAAACAGGTGTGGGTATTGGTTTCTCATAGTTTCTTCAGGTTCCCATGTAGTCTCTTCTACCCCATGCTTTTGCCACAATGTTTTCACGAGAGCGACACTTTTATTTCTTAGTTTCTTGACCTCTCGAGCTAAGATTTTAATCGGTTCTTCTTCGTAAGTCATATCCTGTCGTAGTTCAATTTCTGTCAGTGAAATTATATGTGAAGGATCCGAACGATACCGACGTAGCATAGATATGTGGAACACATCATGAATCCTCTCTAATTCAGGTGGTAATGCTAGCCGATATGCTACCGGTCCAACTTTTTCAATTATTTCATACGGCCCAATAAAACACGGACTTAACTTGCCCTTCCGTCCAAATCTAAGGACTTTCTTCCTTGGAGACACTTTCAAAAATACCTTATCACCAACTTGAAACTCAATTTCTTTTCGTTTCAAAACCGCATAAGATTTCTGTCTATCTGAAACAGCTTTCAAACAATCTCGAATCACTTTCACCTTTTCTTCGGTTTCTTTTATTAGATCAACTCCATAAATCTGATTTTCCTTGAGTTCAGTCCAATACAAAGGCATTCGACACTTACGACCATATAATGCTTCATAAGGTGCCATTTTCAAACTCGTCTGATAACTATTATTATAAGCAAATTCTACCAACGGTAAGTACCTTTCCCAACTACCTTGAAATTCCAATACACAACATCTGAGCATATCTTCAAGAATCTGAATTACTCTCTCTGATTGCCCATCAGTTTGTGGATGAAAGGCAGTGCTAAAATTTTACTAGGATCAACCCGTATACCATCACCTGAAACAATATGACCCAAAAATCCAACTTCCCGAAGCCAAAATTCACTTTTACTAAACTTGGCATATAACTGCTTATTTCTCAAAGTTTGCAAAACTATCCTCAAATGCTCAGCATGCTCTGTCTCATCTTTTGAATAAATTAAAATATCATCTATAAACACCACAACAAATTTGTCCAAGTATGGCCGAAATATGCAATTCATTAAATCCATAAACACAGCAGGAGCATTTGTCAACCCGAATAGCATAACTAAAAATTCATAATGACCGTACCTTGTTCTAAAAGCAGTTTTAGGCACATCTGACTCTTTTACTTGTAGCTGATAATACCCAGATCTCAAGTTAATCTTTGAAAACCATGTCGCTCCTTTTAGCTGATCAAACAAATCATCAATTCTTGGCAATGGATACTTATTTTTGATTGTCACCTTGTTTAACTGCCAATAATCAATCTCATAGAACCATACTTCTTTTTCACAAATAACACAGGAGCACCCCAAGGTGAAAAACTCAGTCTTACAAAGCCTTTATCAGTCAACTCTTGCAACTGTGACTTTAATTCTTTCAACTCTGTTGATGCCATTCTATATGGAGCAATCGAGATCGGAGCTATTCCCGGTATCAAATCAATACCAAATTCTACTTCCCTGACTGGAGGCAAACTCGGCAATTCTTCTGGAAATACATCAGCAAATTCACACACAATCGGCACAAATTCAACTTTCTTTTCAACTTCTTTTGTATTAATTACATACGCCAAATAAGCTTCATAACCCTTTCTCAAATATCTCTGAGCCGACATCGAAGAAATCACACCAGACAATGCCTCTGATTTATCTAATTCAACCCGTAGAGTTTCACCGTTTTCACACTTTAATTTTATAACCTTTTCTTTGCAATTTACTATAGCATCATGCAATGTCAACCAATCCATACCCAAAATAACATCAAATTCATCAAACGGTAGCAACATCAAGTCGGCCGGAAAGTAATGACTCCGAATCATTAAAGGACATTTCTTGCATACTTTATCAACTATCACACATTTTCCTAACGGATTCGACACTCTAACCATAAATTCTGTGTTCTCAACAGGTATATTCATACTAGACATCAGCTTCATGCATACATATGAATGAGTAGAACCGGGATCAATCAAAGCAATAACATTAATATCATAAAGAGAAAATGTATCGGTAATCACATCGGGTGAGGAAGCATCTTCACGCGCTTTAATAGCATAAGTTCTAGCCGAGCTTTTCCTTCGATCTAATCTGCGCATCTCTCGCTACATTCTTATCGCTTGTTTCACTTCCAGCTTTTCTGGATACCTTCCCCTCAAGTCTGCACCACTAGCTTTTACATTCAAAATTTCTCTTTCTCTCTCTCTCTCAGGCGGTCTCTAATAAAATGATCCGAGAACCACATCGAAAACATTCATTTGCTCTCAGACGGACCAAAATGATTTCTACCACACCGCTGGCACTCGGTTTTAATAAATCTCGAGTTCCCTACACTGGCTGTAAAAGTATTTTGAGATTTAGGACCCACATTCTACTTCTTAAAATTTCCATATGATTGCCCAGCTGAAACTTGGGAATGAGGATTCATATTTCTTGACTTTCCGGGTTGCTGTGAAGGTGCCTTACTCATTGGCCTTTTCTTCCAATTTCGTGTCTCAGCCTCTACCTTTCTCTTCTCTTTAAGTAGTTCTTCAGCCTTGCAAGCTCGATCAACCAGTACTACCATTTCTTTCAGTTCAAGGATCCCGACAAATACCTTAATGTCTTCGTTGAGCCTATCTTCAAATCGTCGGCACATCTTGGCTTCTGTAGGAACATATTCCTTGGCATACTTACTCAATCGAACAAACTCTCTTTCATATTCTGAAACTGTCATATTACCTTGCTTCAGCTCAAGAAACTCTTTACATTTTTGATCAATAAATCTTTCACTAATATATTTCTTCCGAAACTCTTCTTGAAAGAATTCCCAGGTTACCCTCTCTTTCTACCACCAAAATTAAAGTCTTCCACCAATTATAGGTTTGAATCTCTCAACAAAGATGTAGCACATTTCAAACATTCTTCAGTGTACAAGATAATTCATCAAATACCCTGATAGAATTTTCAAGCCGAACTCGCTTTCTCTCGCATCATCATCAATATTTGCTCTAAATTCTTCAAACCCTTGTTTATGAATTCTATCAACAGGGTTTCGTGAAATTTTATCATATCCACTCCTTGAGGCATCGGAGGCATAGGTTGAGGAATTGGAGGAGGTGGGGGAGGTCGTACATTTGGGTTCGTCTGAACGAACTCGATGTACCATGCACTCATCATTTGGAGAAAGGCTTCCCGATCCCTTTCTCCTCCTCCCGACCAACAAGAGGAGGTGGGTTTTCGGTCAGCGCTACCCCAAATCACCGAGTGGCGCATGACTCTCTACTTCATCTCGCCACAGCTTGGATCGGGATCCATTTACTATATAAAAATCATTTAAAAAGGTCAGAAGTCGTCACACTATCACAATTTATACATATGGCATGTATAGCAAAAATTCGTACATACAACACATAGTCCGAGAATAGACTAAACCTGCTCTGATACCACCAAATGTAATGCCCCCACGCCCGAGACCGACGCCGGAATCTAGCTTGAGGTGTTACCGAACATAACTTATCAATTTAAGTACTTCGAATCATTTGTTTCTACATTCACAGCTTTCTAGCTATCTCAAGTCACAGCTTATAAGAAAAATCATATCTCGAGTTACTGAAACTCGAAATCAAGATCCGTAAATTTTCCCTAAATCTATACTCATATATCTATTTACTAATTTTTTTCTAGAATTTTTTGTTGGGCCAATTAGTATGGGCCAATTAGTACAATTTATTAGTTAAAGTCTCCCCTATTTTAGGGTTTGAATGCTCTGACCTCTGTGTATTACGAATCAGATATCTCTCTATAAAAAATCTCAATAACTATGTGGTTTATTTCTCTTAAAACTAGACTCAATAAGGAATCTGTACATGTAAAGAAAAACTTATAATTATTTTTGTAAAATTTATTATAAATTTTTAAAGTCAGAATAGGGGATCCAGAAATCATTCTGCCCCTATTTTACAAAAGTTTAAATATCTCATAAAATATAATTTATATGCCTGTTTTGTTCATCCAAATGAAAATAGACTCATTAAGCTTCAATTTCATAACTTACTCATGATTTATTTCCACTTATACTATTTTTAGTGATTTTTCAAATTCATGTCATTACTGCAGCAATATTCTGTTTTAGGGCAAGTTTCATCTTTGCATGAATTTTTTTTATGAACTAGATAACCTATTAAACTTCCATGATACCAAACATGATCTAATTAGCCATCACCATGACTTATGAATATCAAACATTTTCTCAACCAAACATGGCCATATCATAAAATTATTTACACAAAATAGGTACATTGCTATATATGCCATACTTAAGTTTTACAAGCCATTTACCAATAGAAATCCTTCGGATAGTGTGATCGAAACTTTGACCTATCCCGATTCCCGAGCTGACTTGTTCAAAACTACAATGAATGAAAAGGAAGGAGTAAGCATAAATGCTTAGTAAGTTCATATGCAAATAACAAGTAACATAACAATACAATTATACTAAACAACCTTAGCACGGCATCACCAAAACATATATCACATTTCTAAACATCATTCATCATCTTACCACTTTATCGTTGTTGTATCTATTTTCAACCTGAGGGTTAAGTACATACCTGTCCAAAGTGCCCATTTCACGACACTTACCAAAACGTCACTTGCAAATTAAGTGTTCTTCCATTTCATAGAAATTTTCACCCGTTGAACACATCGGAATATAACTCGGATACACGGATAATTTGCACATAAGTGCCACATATGTAATCAAGCAATCATGTAACCCACCCATAAGTGAACTCGGACTCAACTCAACGAGCTCGGGTGTTCGCATCCATAAGTGAACTCTGACTCAACTCAATGAGTTCGAATGCCTAGTTATATCTCACGAACTCGGACTCAACTCAACGAGTTCGAATATCCGCATCCATAAGTGAACTCAGACTCAACTCAACGAGTTCGGATGCTCAACCATCCTAGTGACATGTCACTTGTATCCTAATCTATTCCTAAGGTTCAAACGGGCTTTTTTTCCTTCGATCTGACATTAGCCGTCTTCCACGGAATATCGGAACCGATACTCGATAACAATTCATATTTATCAAGTAGTAAACATAATTTGCATATTACTCAACATTAACCACAAAGCATAATATTTCACGATAAAAAAAAATCAGCATATCATATAATTAACATCAATAACTTAAAAATAACAATTATGCTACGTTATTTACACATGAACTTACCTTGGTACCAAAATATAAAGATTTTGCAATTTAGTCCACAATCTTTTCTTTTCCTCGATCGCGACTTGATTCCCGTTTCTCTTGATCTATAATACCAAATTAATCTTATTTAATACATACATTCATCAAAACAGCATTTAATACGAACTTTGGAAAATTACACTTTTGCCCCTAAACTTTTGCATAATTACACTTTTTCCCCTAGGCTCAGGAATTAAACTTTATCCCTTATTCTTATGTTTTATGACATGCTGATCATTTTTCCCTTCTATGACAATATCAAATTCACACTCTAACATGTACTTATGACTATTAGGTATTTTTACCGATTAAGCCCTTTTACTCGATTTCACTCAAAACCGAGTAGCACAAGTTGTCTAACATAATTTAAAACCTCATATTCTATCATAAAACATCAAAATACACAAATTTCACCTATGGGTATTTTTCCAAATATAAACCTAGGTTGAATTATTGCTAGCATAAGCTTAATCGAGCTTCCGGGATTCCAAAAACGTAAAGAACATTAAAAACAGGCTTAAAATCACTTACTATGGAGCTTGAAAGTTGAAGAAACCCTAGCTATGGAGAGAGCAAAATTTGGCAGCAACCATATGAAGAAGATGACTATTTTGTGTTAATTTTCCCTTTTTATTTCATTTAATATCCAAATGACCAAAATGCCCCTCCTTACTAAACTTTCAAAAATTCCTTCCATGTCCTAATTTTTTCCATGAACTTAAAATTGGTCAAATTTCTATTTAAGACCTCCTAATTAATATTTCAATGCAATTTCATACTAAAAACTTCTAGAATGCAAATTTTGCAACTTATTCGATTTAGTCCCTACTTTCAATTTAAACACTTTAGGCATAGAATTTCATCACGAAATTATCACACAATCATGCAATCATATCATAATCATCAAAATAATTATAAAATAATTATTTCTATCTCGAATTTGTGGTCACGAAACCACTATTCTGATTAAGCCCTAATTCAGGATATTACAGTAATCAACATTTGAGGAAATTTTCAAAAAGATGTATGTACTCATGCTTAAAAAAATAAAAAAAAGACGAAGGAAGAGCGAAGAAAAGTTTGCTCAGACTCTAAAAAGGAAAAATGTATGAGCTTGAGTTCAAAATAAGTTTGGGGGTGTTCCAAAGGTTCACTTAAAGGAAAAGGCCGTATTACAAGAAATCCATGTCAAAGTTAAAGGTTAAGATTTTGAAACCGAAATATCTCATCTCTTAAAATCCCTACCTTTAACCGACCCCATTACAACATTATAAAAGACCTATTGATTTGATGATTATGTCACTTGCATTAGTGGAGAGGAAGTACTAAGTTCAACATATGAAGATCATAAATAAGCCTTATGATTGTTTGCTTGATTGATAAGAAATTATGTTGAATGAAGAATGTTATTTGTGGCTGTGACATACATACAAACTATGATTCATGTTGGCATATTTTGAAACTTCGTATGAAATTCTATAAATGTTTGCATATGAATTACTTATTAATAAAAATTGATGTTGCTTACATAGTTAGCAATTTTGCCTTAGCAAGACATTTTTGCTAGGCATAAACATTACTCGGGACGAGCAATGATTTAAGTTTGGGGGTGTGTAAACTGAAAAATATATAGGATTTTTCCTATGTAATTTATCACCTTTTTACTTAAATTCGTTGTTAAAACTAAGTAATTGTCTAATAAATTAATGAAATATGTGAAAATATGAAATTAGGACATAGAAATTATTAAAATGTGATTTTATGCTTTATTATATAGTTTTCATGCATAAAATGGCTTATTTTATACTTATTTGAACATATTATATTTTTAAGACATAAAATGGGTCATGCATGATTACAATAAATAATAAAATATAAAATTATATTTAATAAATTATTTTAAATATTTCATTCATAATTTGGGTTGTAATTAATTATTTAAATTGAATAAATTTTATTCTTTGGTCCTTTAACTTATTCATATATTGTGGACAAGTCTGATAGCTTTGTTGGATTACAAAAACTGTCCAAATTGAAGACCAAGTCAACCCAAATTCGGCTACCCATGGCTGTCCATTTAAACCACTTTTTGGTTTAATTACACACGGTCCTTGCGTTGTTGAAGAAATTAGAGATTTGCCCGAATATTTACATGTGACCGAGTTTCGGTTCCAAGTTATTATGGCATTTAAATTGCTTAAAAATCAAGCAAAAATCAGCTCAAATTCCACTAATTGTGGCCAGCCACTCATGGAAGAAGTTTGAAGAGACTAATCCCAGCTATTTTTAGCAAACTACCCACCTCTCTTCACCTATAAATAAGACCCCTTCATTCCCTCATTCATCATCCCTCATCCACCATCATTCTCTATTCTCTCTCAATTCTCTTAGCATTTTCCATTTCCCATACCTAGTATCATCTCTTCATAGAGATTTTAGCAATTAAATCCTCTTAAAGAGCCATTGGTCAGCTACCTTGGAGAGCCATCAGCAAAGGAGCAAAGTGAAGGAGCGAAGGAGCCTCGTCAGTCAGAGTCTTGGGTGACAGCCACTTTGATTTGGGTTTAATCTTTCTTTTCTTTAATTTAATCTAAAAATGTTTGCTATGTTTCTTTGTTCTTGTTTAGAACAATGTTAGCTTAATTTTATTTAATCTAGGATGATTGCTTTGATTAAATAATATTTATTTGATTCATGCTTATAATGTTTGTGCCTCAATCGATCATGTTTTCAATTAAAATCAAGTCTGTATTTCGTTCATATGTGATTGAAATACACTTGAATTAGTTGAGCGATCCTAACCAGACGGTAGCTAATGGACACATAATTGAAATGTGCATGCTCAATTTAGATCCTAACTCGATTAAATTGTAGGTTGCATAACAACTTTAACCAAGCTCTGTTATCTGCATAGTTTTTAGATTTGTGTGATTAAACTGTTTCAAACTTAACACATCCCTGTTACCTCACACGAATGCTAAGAAACCCTTAGTAAATAAGGATCAGTAAAATGCGTATTTACTAAGCAAAGGATTTCGAAAGAACCTAATGTGGTTTCCAAACTCATGAAAGATTGAGTTGCCATAGAATATTTTTCTTAATGTTATTAAGCATGTTGATAATAAATTGAGTTTAATTAAAGTAATTGTCCTAGTTTATTTATGATATAATTGTTTCAAATTGTGTTTAATTTTGCTAAAATATATTTCATTCATATAGTTTGTATACTTAGGATAATTTGCATTAGGGATCATTCCATTTAGTTAAATTTTAATCATCACTTGTCAACCATATTGTGTTTTTTATACCAAGTTGTTAGTATAATCTTACAATCAAGTGATTTGACACAAATATAATCCCTGTGGAGACGATAACTCGATACTTAATTATTACTTGATAATGGCTATGTACATTTGCACAAACCTACGCGTTACAAAGCTCAAGCTCACAAATGACAAGAAATATCAAAAGAAAAACATAAAAAAATTAAAACAAATTTTCAATGACACCCCTCACACTTTATTTGACACATTGTTCTCAATGTGTAGCCCATAAGAAAATAAGGAGAAAAGTTACTCGATTGATCATGGTCATTCAAACTACTAATGGTGGATGCTTTCTCTTTTGATCGTGCAAAGCTCAAATTGTTTGTGTCTCCTTTGTGTTGGGTTCGTACATAGAAAAATTTAAACAAAGTACAAAGTAACTAGAAATCTATTATTAATCCTACTCCTACTTACTCACAAATAAATAAATAATCATCCATAAAAATTAGTACAATCTAGTCAAAAGTATCAAAAAGAAATAAAATTTAATCCTCCTTTGAATCATCTAGAGGAGGAGCATGCTTCTGCTCCATCGGTGCCTTGCCCTTACCCGAGCCATATTGTTGATGGGAGCTCTCATCTTTGAAATATGTTTGTCATTCTGGGCTGCGAATGACAAGCCCTTATGGCATTGAATATTGTGGCTGGAATGCTACTTCATATTCATCTTTCGTCCAAGGGTTCTCTTGAGCAGACATTCCTCCTCGGAATTAGCCCCCTCATCATGATAGGACAGTGTCGAGCTGAACATATCCAGAGGGTAATTTGGAGTTCATAGCCCATCCATTCTTGCAAATTCTTGGAACACTGGTCCTGTCTCTTGCATCCATCTAATCATTCCATCGAGCTTTGCTTTGTGCTTCCACTGGTTCCTTTCTAGCCTTCGACTGATGTCATCATTTTACCGATGTTAGAACGTCCATGTTTTCCTTCCTCCTTTCATTCCATTTGATAATTTCCTTTCCTTGAAGCTTTATGTATATTGTATATAATGTATCTCCAATTATGCTCCTTGTTGGCTTCATGAATTGCTCATTTTCTCTCATTGGCACTTCTGCCTTTTGGCATAGTGCTATCACAAGATAAGGAAAGAAAAGTCCAACTTTCTGGCTCTGTATTGTATCATTTAATTTCTCAGAAGATCCAACACCCTACACATATCTGTTTACACTACAGAATACCATATAGTAGAACAACTCAAAAGACATTAACATTAGAAATATTTAATCCGGGTGCAATTCTGGAGTCGATGAATTGCATCCACATCTTGGTGATAGGAAACATAATCACCTAATTGAAATTTGTTGGCAGCCCAGTATTTTGCCTAAAGTTCCAACTACCCCTACCCTGAGTCAAATATTTTATAACATTCTCCATATCAATGTTTGGCAATTAATCAAAATCTATACTATCAATAAAATCTTTTTCATAATATGAAATGTTATAAAATTCGTGAACTTTCTCCCCTCACACTGTTACCTCACTTAAAACTTCACCATACATGCCCTTAATTATTTGATCCATGAGGGATGCATAAAATTCCTGTACTATGGGTATGATTGTATTTCCAGTGGGAGTGACATAGAACTGATCCCATTAATAGTATGGCACTAGAGTCCAAATTTGTTAACTATGGACCATGGAGGGTTCGAACCCTTGTTCTTGAATTAATGGTCTCCTTTGCAATTCTAGGAGTTATTTTTCCATATTTAGATTATGGAACTGTTTTTGGTCCAAAATGTTTGGTGTTTTCTAGATCGTAGTTCTCTTACTCTTACATGGGGGCTTTCTTTAATTAAGGTTTCTAACAAGAATGTAGATGAATAATAATAAATGAAATAGTAGAATACAATCAAGAATACTTAACCTTAACCTCCTTGAGTTGATATGTGCTTGCTCTTCGATCTATTGATGACAACCTCTTCCAATGTGGTCTTTAGATTTTGGAATGATGGATTGAAAACCTAGGTTTTTGGTAAAAGGGGTTTTGTAATTAGAGGTTTTAAAAAGGTCTTAAAATAGTTTGCATGTTAAAATTAGGTTAGGCTATATTAGTAAAAGGTTTTTATGTTTAAAATTATTATTTTTGGGGTTAGAATCTGAGTATTTTAAAGGTTAAAACGTTGGGTCACGTGAATGGGTCGGGTCGACCCTGTAAAAAATTGCAGCGATGCCACGACACAGGGGTTTCGTGTCATGATATCCCTTGTAGATTGCTCACGTCGTGACACACCCTATAGTTTTGAAATTCTAAGAAACTATCTACCATCTCGTGACACAGGTCAATGGTGTCATGATATCCGTATGATTTTTGTAATTCTTTGCTATTTACCACGGTGTTGTGACACGAAGTATCCGTGTCAAGACGTCGACCTTATTTTCCCGAATTCCAAATCTTTAGAGTGCTTTTTCAAGAGCCTGTTAACCCTATCATTGATTTACTTGTAATATTGTTTAGCAAAATATACAAATTTGAATGGTTAGTAATAGTTTTTACATAAAAATATTAGGTCTTGTTGCTGGAATCGTCTATCAGCTAAGTTAATATACACCGAGGTTCTCCCTGTCTCTGTCTGTATTGGTCCAATACCCATCGAGTCATTCTATCTGTCTGCAATTGTCTCTCTCTGAACTTGCCATTTCTTCCTACCTTAACCACTGATAATTTTTTTCCCAGATCATAACTATTAATTATTTGTAGGACAACATAACCACTTTAGTTTGTACTTAGTGTTCTTACTTCGTAAGAAGGTTGAGAATTGTGGTCCATACTTTTCGTTTATTGTGTTTCTGTCCATCTCATCAATCAGGAATGGCTTTTCAGGAGTACTTTTTGAGGTGATTGGCAAAGAGATTTGATCGCGTGATTCGTAACAAGTAATAAATATTTATAATAAAGATCAAACCTAGACTAACTATTATCACGACGAAAAGGCAAGCGCACCTATCGAACAATAGTATAGTAATGGCAAGACCAGGATATCGTACCCAAGGGAACCAAAAGTACTAGTAAAAACTAAAGTACTAGTAAAAACTATCTTTTTATTATTTAACCTAGGAATAAAAGGGTTTGTTTATTAAACTAATTATCTAAACTAATTAACTAATTTAATTAAAGGGAAGAAAAAATTTGGAAAAAGACTTGAAGAGAAGTAATTGATAAAGACGACACCCAAGGAGGAATCCACCTAGATTTCACTTGTTATCTGACTCAAACTGCATTTATTTATTCACTTGACTTGATCCGTGAGACTCCGTAACCTACATTATTATCTCTTTCGAGACTAGAAACGCCTAACCCTCAGTTGAATTAATTGAAATCTCTTTCTAATTGAAACCCCTAGGGAAGCAGTAAATCGATCTATGGACTCCCATATTAGGTTTCACCCTAATCTAGAAAAATCTCGTAACCCTATCTCTAGGCATTCGATCAACTCCGCTTAATTATGCCAAATCTACTCTTAGGGTCTATTCTTCGTCTGCATAAGCACATTAAATCATGAGTCAATACCCGAAATATTAACTTAAGCATTAGAAACACATAATTAAGAACAAATCAGGTATTTATCATATAGTTCAGATAATAATAAAAAGATCCATCATAGGTTTCATCCCCTTTAGGTATCTAAGGGGTTTAGTTCATAATGAAATAAGAGTACATCTCAAAAGTATAAAAATAACAAAACATGAAGAAAACTGTAAAACTCCTGAAGGGATTCTGAGAGAGATCTTCAGGCTTGGAGTAGCTCTGCCTTTTTGGGATGGATCGTCTGGCTTCCTTCAAGTAATTCCTGGCATGTGGTTCTGTGTTCCAGAAAAGTTCTAGAAGCCCCCGTTAGTAGGTCATACTTAAGGTGTTTATATAAGCTTTGGATTGGCTTTCTTCTTCCCTAAGTATCCTTTTTTCGTGTAAAATACAACTCTTTAAAAAAGAGACACGCCCGTGTGCCACAGTCGTGTGACGTGTTTGCCAGGTCGTGTTCGTTCCGCTAAATTTCACACGGCCGTGTGGGTCAATGGCCAGGCCGTGTGAATTGTGAAATCTTTGGACGACACCCTCGACAGACACGGATGTGTGAGCAGCCTGTGTGGCAAGGTTAAGCCATGTGATCTTCTTGATTTGGTCCTTTTTGTCTCTTTTAAGCCCGTTTTTGGCTCCTTTTGACTCTTGGTGCTCTCCTGAGTACAAAACATGAAATAACTAAGAGCACCAAAATCCACAAATCTAATAGTAAATATCCATAAATATGCTAAGTATTTGGGGTAACAATATGTATAATTTGGCATTTATCAAATAACCCCACACTTAAGCATTTGCTTGTCCTCAAGCAAAACTCTCATTTACTGCTAGAATTCATTCCTTTCAATCACATAATCATCACCGATAATGTTACAAATTATTCCACAGAGAATCATATAGTGAGAATTCAACTATAGGGGCATTAAAAACCTCAAACAATCTAAATCGAATATTTTAATAATCAAAATTATAGGTAATCTCCTCCCTCTAAGTAATTAATAGTAGTCCTAAATATACAGGAGATGACATGCTCACTAAGGATTCACTCAAATCACTCAAAGTGTTTAAGGTTCAAAATTAAGCACTCGATTATCTAACATGAGGTGTTATCACTATAGGCTTGTATGAAAATCAAATCTCCACCACTTGTAAATGATATGATACAAAAATCAAAAGGTCTTTGCATGGTTGTAACAGGGTTTAGGTTACGGGTATGGATACAAGTTGAAGAAACAAAGGTTAGAATCGAGATGATTTCAATATATCACCCCACTATCAAAAACTTAATTACTGAATGACAACAAATATCTAGAACTATATTACATGAGCTCTCTTTTTCATGACAACTTTAGCTTGCTAAGAATTATAATAATAAAACTGAGGTTAGTTTTTTGTTTTAAGAACAAATCAAGTCAATACAATATAGAAGTTATACTCTATAATTCAGTAACAAAAATTGGTGATCATAGTGAGGTAACAATATTAAAATCAATCTCAACAAAAAGGGTCAAATTAAGTAAGAGGATTTCAATAATAATAGGTTAATGGGTTAATGATGAGGGTTAATCAATAAAGAAAAAGGGTTAGTAGGCTCAAAGGGAGTTCATTAAGGGTTTAATTATGTGGGAAGGCTTTTTATGGAGTAAGTGGGTTAAATCCTAAGTGCCTTTATCATCTCAGTATATCAAATCATACGTGTGATCTCGACATGTATAATCGAAGCAAGTTCTAGAATAACAGTTCAATGTTGACACACTCAAACCATAAAAGAAGTGAGCAAGAAGGAAAGCTATATGCTCAAAAAGGCTTAAAGATATCACCAAAAATTTGGGTTTTTGATGTCATTCCTGTATACTTAAGATTTCAAGATAATACCTCAATTCAGGAAAATAATCTAAAAATTTTAGTTCTCAAAATATCAACTTATCATGCTTGATTCTTTAAGGTCCTACAATCAAATAATCCTGCATAATTCCCTTGGTCTAATTCATGACATATCAACGATAATTATAGATTAATCAGAATTTATTCTATCAATATTATGAGAAAATCACTTAAGCACATGCAAAAAGCTAGGTTTCATGTTTATGTTCACCCCCCCACACTTAAGATGTACATTGCCCTCAATGTATAAAGATAGACTATTCAAAATAAAGAAAATCGTAAAAGGGAAGGAGGTGAAACTCCCTACTATATGGGTGCGGAGCTTGATTCTGAGGCTGTAGTGTTTGGGGAAAGTAGTAGCTACCATTGTTCTTAGCTAGATGAAGAAATTGGGTCGTTGAACATGGCATTCATTTTGTATTGTTCCCTGTTTGTTTCCTCATTCCGTAAAATATTCCTAGTAGCTTGCTTGGAAATCTGTAGAATCATGAAGAGCTTATTAAGAGTTGGTGTGGAAGATAGTGTAGTGGGATTACTTGTTAGAAATACCAGAAAAAAATAAAAAAAATGAAGAAAGTAAAATTTACTAATATAGATATGTCTTTTATAAGAAAATAATAAAATTGAAATGAAATTAAAAATTAAGAATAAAAATAAAAATAAAGATAAAAATAAAGATAAAAAGATAGGAGGATTCAATGATCCTCGTCAGTCGAGGCCTCAGGTGGTGGTGCTGGAGTGGCGATGTGAATTTGAGGGTAGTTTGGGGGTTGGAGAAGTGAGAATCTGGGGAATGGTGGACGGAATAGGGATTAGGGGTTGGGGAGGGGTAATTTCGGCTAGGGTTTTGAAAGAGGGGAGAAGATGAATAGTGGTTTGTTTATATAGGGGAAGGGCACACGACCTATGGGCACACCCGTGTACTTTGAGAGTGAGCCTGTGTTTTTTGAATTTTTTTCAATTTGGGTCGTGCCCGGCTACTATCCCATGCCCGTGTGTCTTGGGCATGTGTGGTGCACGGCCATATCGCACGTCCGTGCTTAGCTTCGTTCAATTCTCCCACTCCCGTGTATTGTTATCCACGGTTTAATGGCACGGGCATGTCGTACGCCTGTGTTAGAGAAACAGAATCGAGCCTTGCCCCTAGCACGCCCTTGTTTTTCCATTTCCATACCCGTGTTCATCTATCAACCTCACCCACGGCCATGTCGCATGGCTGTAGGGATTTATCGTATCCCATGTTTTGGGAAAACCTTTGCCCTGTTTCCACACGCCGTATCGCACGGCCGTGTCACTTCCCCTGTTTTGCCACGGCTTTAGGCACGCCCGTGTGGGTGGCCGTGTGTTCTAAAAAACTTTGTAATCCAAAGACTAAATTAATTGATTTGAAGTGTAAGAAGTTAAAGATAAAGAAATCAAAATATGTTAGTGCTCGGGTCGCCTCCCGATAAGCACTTGTTTATAGTCTAAGCTCAACTTTCCCTTATGGATGTATTCAGGGAGGTTCATGGAGTCGTAGCTCTTCTCCATCGGCCTTAAAATTCTCACCGTTATAAAGTTTGAGACGATGACCGTTTACCTTGAAAGTTCCTTGTAATGGATGACTTACCTCTACTGTGCCATATGGAAAATAGATTGAACTATGAAAGGTCCTGACCATCGTAATTTTAGTTTTCCAGGAAACAATTTGAGTCTTGAATTGTAGAGCAAGACAAAATCTCTGACTTTGAATTGTTTCGTTTACTTCAAGTGAGCGTCATGGAGTCGTTTTGTTGCTTCCTTGTATAGTCGTGAATTTTCGTATGCAGTGGCTCACCACTCATCTAACTCATTCAGCTGTATCAACCTATTTTGACCTACAAGTTTAGGATCAAGGTTTAAAACTTAATAGCCCAAAAAGCTTTGTGCTCTAATTTGAATGGTAGATGACATCGTTTTCCATAAACGAATTTGTAAGGTGATGTTCCTATGGGAGTCTTAAACGCGGTTCTGTAAGCCCATAAAGCATCATTTACTTTTATCGCCCAGTCTTTCCTATTTGATTCAATTTTTTTCTCAAGGATTCGTTTAATTTCTCAGTTTACTACTTCGACTTGTCCACTAGTCTGAGGATGATAAGGAGTAGCTGTTCTGTGATGAACTCCATATTTCATAAGAGTTCTCTCAAACTGGGTGTTACAGAAATCAGTGCCCCTATCACTAATAATTACTCTAGGTGTTCCGAATCTTGAGAAGAGTTTTTTAAGGAAACGTACGACTACTCTAGCATTATTAGTAGGTAAAGCTTGGGATTTCACCCATTTGGAGGTATAATCAACTGGTACTAAGATGTAGTTATTCCCAAACGAACTAGGGAATGGACCCATGAAGTCGATACCCCAAACGTCAAATATTTCACAAGGAAGCATATAGTTTTGAGGCATTTCATCACGTTTGGAGAGATTACCTGTTCGTTGGCATTTGTCGCAAGAAGTCACATACCTGTTAGCGTCTTTGAATAATGAGGGCCAATAAAAACCTGATTCAAGTATTTTATGTGCAGTCTTAGTTCCACTATAGTGTTCTCCAGTTGGTCCTGAGTGGCAATGTTCCAGTATCCTTAATGTTTTTGGCCTTGTAACGCATCTAAGAATGACTTGATCTACACATATGCGAAACAGAAAAGGGTTGTCCCAAAAGTAGTTTTTCACATCACTAAAGAATCTCTTCTTTTGATGGTGTGTCAACCCTTTTAGGATTATGTTAGTAGCCAAAAAATTTGCGATGTCTACAAACCAAGGTACCTCAGAATCAGATATAGCGAAGAATTGTTCGTCAGGAAATGAATCATTAATTTCAGTTTGATTAAGTTTTCTGATATTTGAGTTTTCAAGCTTGGAAAGATGATCTGCCGCGAGATTTCCAGCTCCTCTTTTATCTTGAATTTCTAAGTCGAATTCCTGCAATAACAAAATTCATCGAATGAGTTGAGGTTTTGCATCAGTTTTAGTTAAGAGGTATCGAAGGGCAGAATGATCAGTGTAGACAACAACTTTAGATAATATAAGATATGATCAGAATTTATCAAATGCAAAAACCACAGCTAGCAATTCTTTTTTTGTGGTGGTGTAGTTCTCCTGTGCGACTGTCAATGTTTTGCTAGCATAATAGATAGGTTGAAAGTGCTTGTCTCTTCGCTGTCCCAAAGCTACACCTACTGCATAATCACTCGCATCACACATTAATTCAAAAGGTAAGTTCCAGTCAGGTGCAATTATTATCGGAGCATTAATTAATTTTTCTTTCAGGGTGTTAAATGCTTCTAAACATTCTTGATTGAAGTTAAAAGGCACATCTATTTCTAGTAGTTTAGTCATAGGCTTAGCTATTTTGGAAAAATCTTTAATAAATCTTCTATAAAAATCGGCATGTCTTAAAAAGCTTCTAATAGCCTTGACCAAACTAGGAGGGGGTAATTTTTTGATTGTTTCAATTTTAGATTTATCCACTTCAATCCCTTTACTAGAAATTTTATGCCCTAATACTATACCCTCTTAAACCATGAAGCGACATTTTCCCCAATTAAGTACAAGGTTCGTTTCCTCACATCTTATTAAAACTCATTTTAAAATTTTAAGGCAAAGATGGAAAGAGTTACCGAATACCGAGAAATCATCCATGAATACCTCCATGATGTCTTCCACGAGTTTGTCAAAGATGGCCATCATGCAGCGATAAAAAGTGGTAGGAGCGTTACATAATCCAAAAGGCATTCTACGATAAGCGAACGTACCGTATGGGAATGTGAATGTCATTTTTTCTTGATCTTCAGGAGCTATTGTGATTTGGAAGTAGCCAGAGAGTCCGTCTAAGAAACAGTAGTACATGTGCCCGGATAATCTTTCCAACATTTGATCAATGAATGGTAATAGGAAGTGATCTTTCCTTGTGGCATCATTTAGTTTCCTATAGTCAATACAAACTCTCCAACCTGTAGTTGTCCTTGTCGGGATTAATTCATTCTTCTCGTTAGTCACGACTGTCATGCCTCCTTTCTTTGGAACAACCTGCACTAGGCTTACCCAAGAACTATCAAAAATAGGATAAATAATCCCAGCATCTAGAAGTTTAATTACCTCAGCTTTAACTACTTCCTTAATATTGGGATTCAGTCGTCTTTGAGCATGCACACAAGGCTTATATTCATCTTCCATTAAATTTTTATGGGTGCAAAAAGAGGGGCTGATCCCTTTTATGTTAGAAATTTTCCAAGCTAGGGCCTTTTTATGTTCTTTTAATACTTGGAGTAGTTCCTCTTTTTCCTTGGGCTGCAGGTTAGAAGCAATAATCACTGGTAATGTAGAATTATTTGCAAGGTATGTATATTCCAAGTGATTTGGCAGTTGTTTAAGTTCCAGTTTGGGAGGTTCTTCAATAGAGGGTTTTTGCTTAAGTTCATCGTTCATTTTGATACCCTCATGCTCTGCTCGTCTCGAAGGATGTTCGTTAAGGTCATCATCTGACTCTTCTTCTTGAGCTAGGTATAGTTCTGTTGTGTCTTCTTGTATAATTTCCTGAAAAGTGTCTTGAGTAGCATGATCAATAGAGTCAACAAATAACATGAGTCATCCTGTTCCCTAGAAAATCTCATGGCATCATAAATTTTAAAGATAATCTCCTCATCACCTACTCTAAGTACCAATTTACCGTCACCCACATCGATTACAGCCTTAGCAGTGGCTAGAAATGGACGTCCTAAAATTAAAGGTACTTCCACATCTTCGTCCATATCAAGCACAACAAAGTCAACAGGGAATATGAATGTATCTACTTTCACAAGTACATCTTCTATAATACCCCTAGGATATTTAACAGATCTATAGGCTAGTTGAATACTCATCCTAGTGGGTTTAGGTTCCCCAATACCAAGTTGTTTGAACATTTTATATGGCATCAAATTAATGCTAGCACTTAGATCGGCTAGTGCTTTCTCAACATTTAAACTACCAATTAAGCAAGGGATAGTAAAACTTCCTGGATCTTTTAGTTTGGTTGGCAGTTTGTTTTGGAGTATGGCTGAGCACTCCTCGTTGAGCTCTACTGTGGATAAGTCCTCAAACTTTCTTTTATTTATTAGGAGCTCCTTTAAAAATTTCACGTATGTAGGCATCTGCGAGATAGCTTCGACAAATGGTAAGTTGATATGTAATTGTTTAAAAAGTTCAAGAAACTTACCAAATTGTGCATCCATGCCGTCCTTTTTTAATTTTGCTAGGTATGGAACTGATGGTTTATATTCCTTCTGTACTGGTTCCTCACTATTTTTGGGTTTTTCCTCCTCCCTTTCACTTATCACAGCTTCTTGTGTTAGCTTCTTTTTAGCTTCAGCTAACACTTTCCCACTCCTTAGTGTAATAGCTTTCACATGCTCTTTTGGTTTGGTGTTACTATGTAAGCCAACTTGTGGTTGTTCGGAAATCAGTCTGGTCAGCTGGCTTATCTGAGTTTTGAGTCCTTGAATTGATGCTTGTTTATTTTTGAGTAATGTCTCGGTATTCTAGAAATGAGTTTCTAACACCGAGATGAATTTGGATAGCATCTCTTCAAGGTTTGGTTTCTTCTCTTGTTGATACGGTGGCTGTTGAAAATTCTGAGGGTTCTATGGCCTTTGATTTTGTTGACCACCCCAATAGAAGTTTGGGTGGTCCTTCCAACCTGCATTATAAGTGTTACTATAGGGGTTATTCTGAGATCTGAAATTATTATTACCCATATAGTTGACTTGTTCCTCTTCGGTTGTAGGATAGAATGGCGGGTATTCTGTATGCACGCCTCCTCCACTTGAGTCACACCTCATTACTAGATGTACCTGCGTAGAACCAAGTAAACCATCATTTTTCTTATTTAGAAGTTCTACCTAATTAGAGAGCATGGTCACCGAATCGATGTTATAAACGCCGGCTATTTTCGCTGGCTTTGTCCTCATAACTTGCCACTGATAGTTATTCAGTGACATCTCCTCTATAAATTCATAGGCATCTTCTGGTGTCTTATTGTTGATGGTTCTGCCAGCAGTTGTGTCAATCATTTGTCTTGTCGAGGTATTCACACCATTGTAGAACGTTTGAACTTGTAGCCATAGAGGTAACCCATGGTGAGGGCACCTTCTCAAAAGATCCTTGTATCTCTCCCATGCATTGTAAAGTGTCTCTAAGTACATCTACACAAAAGAAGAAATATCATTACGCAACTTAGCTATTTTTGCCGGTGGAAAATATTTTAAGAGAAATTTTTCAGTCATTTTCTCCCAAGTGGTAATGAATCCTCATGGTAGTGAGTTCAACCACTATTTAGCTTTATTCCTCAGTGAAAAAGGGAATAACCGAAGGCGAATGGCATCATCAGAAACGCCATTAATTTTGAAAGTGTCGCACAGTTCTAGGAAATTTGCCAAGTGTGTGTTGGGGTTCTCATCTTGCAAACCATCAAACTGAACAAATTGTTGTATCATCTGAATCGTTTTAGGTTTCAGTTCAAAATTGTTACCAGCAACAACAGGTCTAACTATACTTGACTCAGTTCCTGTAAAATTAGGTTTAGCATAATCATACATAGTACGAGGAGCAAGATTTTGATTTGCTAATTTAGCGGGTATGGCTGGCGATAGCAGATTGTCTTGATTTTCAGCCATCTCTTCAGTAGTAGTTGAGGTATCTTCCTCTTGCTCTTCCTCTATGTATCTTAAGTCGCTACCGATTTCTCGCCGCTTTTATGAGTCAGACGATCAATTTCCTCACAAAGCAACGGTCTGACGGGTTTCTTCTAGTCATACACTACAAGAACCTGCCAGCAGAAAGAAGAAGAAAGTTAGTAAAATAAAAATAGAAATAGAGTTAAATTGCAAGAAAAATAAATGGCTAAAGTAAAAAAAAATTAAGTGTTCCTAATATTTCACTTCCCCGGCAACGGCGCCAAAAAACTTGATCGCGTGATTCGTAACAAGTAATAAATATTTATAATAAAGATCAAACCTAGTCTAACTATTATCACGACGAAAAGGCAAGCGCACCTATCGAATAATAGTATAGTAATGGCAAGACCGGATATCGTACTCAAGGGAACCAAAAGTACTAGTAATAACTATCTTTTTATTATTTAACCTAGGAATAAAAGGGTTTGTTTATTAAACTAATTATCTAAACTAATTAACTAATTTAATTAAAGCGGAGAGAAAATTTGGAAAAAGACTCGAAGAGAAGCAATTGATAAATACGACACCCAAGGAGGAATCCACCTAGATTTCACTTGTTATCTAACTCTGAACTAGACGATTTATTCACTTGACTTGATCCGTGAGACTCCCTAACCTACATTATTATCTATTTCGAGACTAATAATGCCTAACCCT
Source organism: Gossypium anomalum (assembly GCA_025698475.1). Lineage (NCBI taxonomy): Eukaryota > Viridiplantae > Streptophyta > Magnoliopsida > Malvales > Malvaceae > Gossypium > Gossypium anomalum. The sequence goes on from CM046959.1 coordinate 55,757,445, forward strand.
CAGTTGAATTAACTCAAATCTCTTTCTAATTAAAACCCCTAGGAAGCAAAGAAATCGATCTATGGACTCCCATATTAGGTTTCACCCTAATCTGGCAAAATCTCGTAACCCTATCTCTAGGCGTTCGTTCAACTCCGCTTAATTATGCCAAATCTACTATTAGGCAGGGTCTATTCCTCCTCTGTATAAGCACATTAAATCATGAGTCAATACCTGGAATATTAACTCAAGCATTAGAAACACATAATTAAGAACAAATCAGGTATTTATCATATAGTTCAGATAATAATAACAAGATCCATCATAGGTTTGATCCCCCTTAGGTATCTAAGGGGTTTAGTTCATAATGAAATAAGAGTACATCTCAAAAGTATAAAAATAACAAAACATGAAGAAAACTCTAAAACTCCTGAAGGGATTCTGAGAGAGATCTTCAATCTTGGAGTAGCTTGGACTTTTTGGGATGGATCGTCTGGCTTTCTTCAAGTAATTTCTGGCCTATGGTTCTGTGTTCTAGAAAAGTTCTAAAAGCTCCCCTTAGTAGGTCATACTTAGGGTGTTTATATAGGCTTTGTATTGGCTTTCTTCTTCCCTAAGTATCCTTTTTCTGTGTAAAATACAGCTCTTTGAAAAAGGGACACGCCCGTGTGCCATGGCCGTGTGACGTGTTTGCCAGGCCGTGCTCGTTTCGCTAAATTTCACACGACCGTGTGGGTCAATGGCCAGGCTGTGTGAATTGTGAAATCCTTGGACGACATCCTCGACAGATACGAGCGTGTGAGCAGCCTATGTGGCAAGGCTTAGGCTGTGTGTTCTTATTGATTTGGTCTTTTTTGTCTCTTTTAAGCTCGTTTTTGGCTCCTTTTGACTCTTGGTGCTCTCTTGAGTACAAAACATGAAATAACCAGATTAAGAGCACCAAAATCCACAAATCTAATAGTAAATATCCATAAATATGCTAAGTATTTGGGGTAACAATATGTATAATTTGGCGTTTATCAAGATGACAAAGAATTTTGCACTATGTCACTTAGATTCTAACTCTACAGGCTTTTAAATTCGTCCATTTATTTGCAAATAATCCTCTTGAATGGTTCTTGTAAGAATCAAATATTTCATGGTGCCACAACTTAATGCCTATGCTTATCAGTTGTCCAGCCTGATTGAGGCTTGCTATATGATCATAAGTCTTGTCTATATATATTTTTCCAATTCATGTCAACATTTGGAAAATTTCGAAACCATCAAATTTCTGGGGTGCCTGGTTTAGAGCTAAGGACCTACAAAGTAAAGTCAATTCAGGCTTATCATATGGGACTGCTGGTTTCTCTTGATTTTGCTTTTTGAATTCCTAAATCGACAGATAGTCTTCCACGAAGTCAATCATGAATATCATTGTCTCTATTGAACTTGCTTTGTAGTCCTTATTCATAATGTGCACTAACGTATTCCTAAGAAAAATAGATAAGTAATAGTGAAGTTAATTAGTTGAATAAATTAAAGATCATATCTATAACCTAAAAATTTCCTAATTAGTCTTTTTGAAGTGAAACAATTAAAATCAAACTATTGACGTTGCCTTCCCAACAATGGCGCCAAAAACTTACGAGTCTCGTCTTATCGATATCTCTTTTACAATAGTATTCACACTATCACATCTCAAAAACTGGGTTAGTAGAAATTGGGTTAATGAATCGAGAGTACTCACAACTGAATTTTTATATAGATAATATTTTGCTCATTTGATAATAAATAAATATCAATTATAGTGATTGGGTAGTGGTGTAACACCCCTTACTCATACCCGAGATCGGGACTGGATACGAGGCGTTACCGGATATGTACTTGAACATTTTCAGGAAATACGAGTTATAAAATTTCATTCCAATAAAAAAATAAATCAAATTGCATCATAATGTCCCTATTATGGGCCAACGAGGCCCTAAACACCCATTGAGAATGATTCGGGACTAAACCGAGAACTTACAAAAGTTCATGAAAAATTTCCACAGTAAAGCCTCACACGCCATGTGGAGGTAATGCACATGCCCGTGTGCTATGGGACACGCCTGTGTCTTTTACCTATGTTGAATTTATGAAAATTATTTTTCATTTCAAACCCACAGGGTTTTTCACACGGTTGGGACACACGCCCGTGTCCCTGGCCTGTGTTCTAAAACCTGAGCATTCTGTTTATGACGTCAGCATGCACTTAGGGGCACACGGCCAAGACACACACTCGTTTGTCTAGCTCGTGCTCGAAACTGACTTAAAATTTTAGGTGCAGGGGACATACGGCCATGCCACACACCCATGGGGGCAATCCGTACATCACATACGGCCTAGACACACGCCCGTGTGTCTACCTGTGTGGACCTTGTACCTTTGGTCACCCTCTATCAACCAATCACACTTATAGGTTATGATAATACATAATAAGGCCAAATTTTATGCTTACATATAACCTTGATAAACCTTGTAACATCCCGAAATAGGGCCTAAACGGAATAGTGGTTGCGAAACCACAAATTTGAGGTAGAAAAATTTATTTTATTATTATTTTGAGGTCTATGATATTTTTGCATGATTGTGTGAAAAGTTCGTGAAGAAATTCTATGCATAAAGTGCTTAATTTGAAAGTAGGGACTAAATCGAATAAGTTGCAAAATTTGCATTCTAGAAGTTTTTAGTATGAAATTGCATTGAAATATTAATTAGGAGGTCTTAAATAGCAATTTGACCAATTTTAAGTTCATGGACAAAATTAGGACATGGAAGGAATTTTTGAAAGTTTAGTAGTAAGGGCATTTTGGTCATTTAGGGGTAAAATGAATTAAAATACAAAATTAAAAGCCAATTTTGCTCATCTTCTTCATGGAGGCCGAAATTAGCATGGGGGAAGCCATGGCTAGGGTTTTCAAGCTTTCCAAGCTCAATAGTAAGTGATTCCAAGCCCCATTTTTAATGTTCTTTACATTTTGGAATCCCAGAGTTCGATTAAGCTTATTCTAGCAATAATTTAAGCTAGGGTTCATATTTGGAAAAATACCCATAGGTGAAATGTGTTTATTTTGATGTTTTATGGTAGAATATGAAGCTTGAAATTGTGTTAAACAACTTTTGCTAAGTGATTTTATGTAAAAACGAGTAAAACGACATAATCGGTAAAAATACCTAATGTTCATAAGTACATGTTAGAGTGAGAATTTGATGTTGCTATAGAAAGGAAAAATGATTAGAATGTCATAAAACATAAGAAAATAGGCTGAAGTTTAATTTACGAGCTTTGGGGCAAAAGTGTAAATATGCAAAAGTTTAGGGGCAAAATTGAAACGCTAGATTCGAGCCAAACTTCCAAGCCGGGTTTGGGGTGTTACATTTAGTGGTATCAGAGACGGGGTTGCAACAACTCGACTGTGGATTGGGTTTTCAAAGGTTGAATTTCAGAAAATTATTTTCAACCACGTGGTCTGTTTGAAGTATTTCTCTTAAAAAAAGTGTGGCACACCGAGTCTCCGGAGCCGAATCCATAAGTCTTCTAAATACTTTTGTCTGTTTAGAAATTGAAATAATGTAACTTCCTTAGATACTGGTCTGAATTTAAATTTGGTATTTATTTTATGTCAATGTGATGTTTGGATATAGAAATTGTATATATGTGTGATAAATATGTGTCTGCTTCAGTGAATAAGTGTTGTATGTATGAGATGTTTCAAGTTCTAGTTGAAGTGTGATAGAAATAGTAGGATCAGAGTGCGCAGCGGTAGCGTAGTGGGGTAGATGTTACACGACTACAATGTTAGATGGAAATTTTGGGGACGAAATTTCTTTAAGAGAGGTAGAGTTGTAACACCCTGAATTTGGGCCTAGAAGTTTTGGGCCTTGAGCATGGGAGCAGTTGAAGGCAACTTGTAATATTTTGTTGTGCATGTAAATTTCGTTAATGAAGGCTTGTTTTAGTGGTTAAATGTGCTGGGAAGTGTTGGAGAAGTCCTAGGTTCAAACCTGGACTCTAGCAAAATTTTTGGTTTCAGGTGAATCAAACCCTGGGTGTAGTAGGTAGGTCTTAAGAATATTGTTGGAGAAATTGTGCCACAAAAAGCCTTGTGGTCTAGTAGCAAAGTAGCGCCACATAAGAGGCAGGAAGGTGGCGTCATAGAGTTGGCAAGGAGGTCCAGGGTTCGAAACTCATGGCAATCAAAGAGCATTTATTTTGCTAACAGGGCGAGGCAAGAGTTGGTGTTGAATTTAAACTCTGATGATGGAGGGATCCCACATCGGGAAGCTAATATAATAGTGGATGCGAAGCTAGATTTAAATAGAGAGAACCATGAGGAGAGTAAAGGTACCTTTCTTGGCTGATCCCTTTCGCTTTATGCGTGCTCGTTTGGGTTGGGGGTCGGCTAAGAGTGCTCGGAGCACGGATTAACTCCAATCTCCTATCAGGTGTGTATTTCTCACTACCCTGGCTGTAGGATGGCTACTTCGGGCCGCGATGGGCCGAAAAGGGCCATGTGGGCCCAATGGGCCTACGGGCGCAATTGGATAAGTTGTTTGATTGTGTAGTAAATATTGGACTAGGCTAGGTGAATCTCATATTTGTGGCTAGATTTAGGCTAAAAGGGCCACACGAGTGTATGGGCCCATTTGGGCCAAGAAAGGGCTTTAGGGCCATTCGTATTGTTATCCCTGTTTAGAATACTTTAGTTTACTAAATTACTGAAATACCCTCGACTTGTAAATTTACCAAAGTACCCGCGATTTACAGAATTACCGTTTTACCCTCGATTTTCAAAACTATTGAAATACCTCTATAGGGTAGAATTATCAAAATACCCTTGTAGGGTAGAAATATCGAAATAGCCCTGTAGGGTAGAATTATCGAGATACCCTTGTGTGGTAAAATTACGAATTTGCCCCTAGGGTGTTGAATGACCGTTTTGCCCTTATGGGCAAGTGACTGACTTGGACTGTGTGGTTGACGGATTTGATTGTGAATATATGTTGGTGATATGAATGACTTGACTGTGATTGTTTGATTCAAATATGGGTATGATATTCTGATTCTGTATGTTGTATGCCATGACATGTATATCTATTGCATGGGATATGGGTTATATTGATGGAGGAAGCGTTCAGGTGGCTATGCCACAAATATTTGTTCTGGTGGCTCTGCCACAATATCTCAGATCCGTGGCTCTGTCATAATATTCTGCTCGCGACCATGCTGCAAATTCTGTGGTGTGTAGCGGATGGGTGGGTCGAGTTGTCTCCCGACATGGTGTAAGGTTGGTACGGGGGTGTATACGGATAGATATGGGTTGGGTTTCTGCATACATGAAATATCTGTTTTGTATTTGTTGTGGGCCTATGGGCTTCATTCTGAATTCTATATAGGACTAAGGCCCATCTGGTACTGTCTGTTATAATGGGCTAAGGCCCAATTGATACTAAAACTGTAAGTAGGGCTGGGGCCAGACTTTTAGTTCTTTTATATGACTGACTGTTCTTTTTTTATAAAGTAGGGATTACACACTGAGTTTTCGTAAACTCACCCCGTTTATTAACCTTTCAGGTAATTTCCAGCCTTAGACGGATCGGAGCTGCGAGGGGCTCGGAGGGTGCCACACACACTGTTTATGTTACAGATTTGATTATTGCTTTTAAGTTATTGTATATGGGTGGTCGTAAAGCCGTTGTAATTTTCTGGATTTCTAATTTGGAATTATATTCATTGTTCTTGTAATTGCTAGTATTAGAACAAGATTTTCCAAAGCAACAGCTTACGCAACTGCCAATATTTTTACAAAGTTGTTAAGAATGTTATTCAGCTGAGGTTTTCTAACAAGGTTTAAAAAGGGTATAAGTTTTTAATTATTAAGAAGGGTTTTTAATGGAAACATGGTTTTCAAAAAACACTTCAATGTGACACGCCAGATTTGAGCCAAACTTCCAGGCTGGGTTTGGGGTGTTACATCCACAGTTTATGTGATATCAAAGCATTTAAAATACATTTACAATGAAACTTATTACATACGAACTTACCTCGATTCACAAAAACTAGTGAAATAGGTCAATTAGTCGAGTACTTTATTTTTTCCCCGATCTAGATCCAAACTTCATTTTTCTTGATTTATATAATATCAAATTTAGCTTCTTTAATAATATTTCTATTCAATTTAAACCAAAACACTCAAGCACTTTTACACTTTTGCCCCAAGTATTTCACAACTTTTACAATTTAGTCCTTATTTCAAAAACTTACAAATAATGCAATTTCATCCAAATCCATGCTAGCCGAATTTCAATGAGGTCCCTAGCAGCCCATATTTTTCATTTATTTCACATTTTAGCCACAAAGTTTCCACATTTCACAATTTAATCCCTAATTTGCATTATCACCAAAACTAACTTAACAGAACTTGTGTAACTATCATCAGACATTTATAATCTATCATCAATCACTAAAATACATACTTATTCATCAATGGAAACATCTTAAATCTTTAACAGTTTTACAAAATAGTCCTTCGGCTAGCTAGACCTAGTTGCAGCGATTTTAAAAACACAAAAGTCACTAAAAACGAGACAAAAACGGACTTACAATTGAGTTAGGAAGCTTGGCCGATTAAAAGGCCCTAACAACTGCTTCTCTTCTCTTCAATTTTGGCAAAGAATGAAGATGATATCATTTAATTTTTGTTTGTTTTATTATAATTAACTATATTTACTAAATACCAAAAATAACCTTATTACTAATTCAAAATTTCAATATTTCCAAGCCATTAACATCCACTATCTATTTAATGGCCTAATTACCAATTAATGACCTTTACTTTAATATTCCATAGCTATTAGACACTTTTAACTAATAGAACATCATTTTTGCACTTTACGCGATTTAGTCCTTTTTATCAAATTAAGCACTGAAATGATAAAATTTCTTAACAAAAATTTCACACAAACATATTATCATGCTATAAACATTAAAATAATAATAAAACAATTATTTCGACTTTAGATTTTTTGTTCTAAAACCACTGTTTTGATTTGAGTAAAAACGGGTCATTACAACTCTCCCCCTTTAGGGATTTTCGTCCTCGAAAATCTTACCAGAAAAGAGGTTAGGGTAATATTTTCTCATAGCTTCCTCGGGCTCCCACGTGGCATTTTCAACACCATGCCGTTGCCACAATACTTTCACTAAAGCTATGCTTTTATTTCTCAACTGTTTAACCTCTCGAGCTAAAACTCTGATCGGTTCTTCATTATAGTTCATGTCGGGTTGAATTTCAATCTCTACCGAATAAATTACATGTGATGGATCCGACCTATATTGATGCAACATCGACATCTGAAATACATTATGAATCTTTTCTAATCCTGATAGTAATGCTAGCCAATATGCCACTGGCCCTATTCGTTCAATAATCTCGTACGGTCCGATAAATCGCGGACTCAGCTTGCCTTTGCGACCAAATCGAAGAAATTTCTTCCACAGGGATACTTTCAGAAATACTTTGTCGCCGATCTAAAATAAAATGTCTTTTCTTCTCAAATCCGTGTACGATTTATGTCGATCTGAAACTGCTTTCAAACTATCTTGAATTACTTTCACTTCATCTTCAGTCTCTCGGATTAGATCAACCCCGTGAATCTTTTTCCCACTTAGCTCATCCCAATACAATGGAGCTCGAGATTTACGACCATACAATGCTTCATACGGTGCCATCTTTATGCTCAATTAAAAGCTATTGTTATACGAAAATTCAACTAACGGCAAATATTTCTCCTAAGTGCCTTCAAATTCTAAAACGCAACAACGAAGCATATCTTCGAGAATTTGTATTACTCTCTCAGACTGACCGGCGGTTTGCAGATGAAATGTGGTACTAAAGTTCAACCTCGTACCCAGAGCTTCTTGTAATTTTTTCCAGAATCGCGATGTAAACCTCGGATCTCTATTCGAAACAATCGAAACTGACACCCCATGCAATCTAACAATCTCTAAAATGTACAATTCAACCAATTTATCAAGTGAATAATCAGTACGTACTGGAATGAAATGTGTAGACTTCATCAGTCGATCAACGACAACCCAAATAGCATCTTTCTTCTTCAGAGATAGAGGTAATCCCGATACGAAATCCATCGTAACTCTATCCCATTTCCATTCTGGTATCATCACAGGTTGTAGTAATCCTGAAGGCACTTGATGCTCGGCCTTTACTTGTTGACAAACTAAACATTTCAACACAAACTCTAAAATGTCTCGTTTTATTCCCGACCACCAGTACAACTATTTTAAGTCATTGTACATTTTGGTACTCCTCGGGTGAATAGATAAACAACCACTGTGCACCTCTTTCAGAATTTTCTATATAAGCTCTGGCTCTAATAGTCTGAATCACTAGTCGACTCACATTGCATTCTTTTGGTTTGAAAATCATTATCACACTTCTAAGCTTCACAAATTTGCTAAAGAAAAACCGGTTTAGCTTTCAATTCTGCTAGAATTGTGTAACACCCCTCACCCATGTTTAACATTGGAATAGGGTTACAGAGCATTAACAGACTTATAAAACAATTAAACATTCATTTAGCATACATTTTCAAAATTGATGTATTCATCATTCAATCTCAATCAATATGTCCCTAATATAAGCTTACGAGACTCTAAACATGCTTTGGAAGTAGTTCGGGACTAAACTAATAACTTTGGAAACTTTTTCAACACTTAAGAAAAATTTCACAAAACAAGGGACACACACCTGTGTGGCCTGGCCGTGTGAGGCACACGGCCAACAGACACGCCTATGTCACGGATGTGAACAATCTAAATGGGAGCACATGGCTGTGTCTCAGCCCGTGTCTGACCCCGTGTAACTCTTTGACTTGGGTCACATGGCCAACACACACGCCCGTGTGCCCTAAATATGGCCATACACGCTGGTGTGCCAGACTGTGTGCTAGGCCGTGCCAATCCTGTAGGGCATACTGACTTATGCCACACGACCATGTCACACGCCCGTGTGTGAGGCCGTGTGGACCATACTGACTTGGTTTTTAAGTCATCACCAGGGGACACACGACCGTGGAACCTGACTATTTGTCACACACGGCTGAGACACATACTATTTCTCTATCCATGTGGACAAAAATAGGCTATTTACAAAGCCATCTTGCCACCCTAATTTGCACACACCTACACAATTCAAATGGTACTCATTCATAGCATAAGTGTGCATCCAAATTCAACCACAATAAAGGCTAAAACATACCATTTGAATACCAATAACTAACATGCTTATAATCTCATGTTTTACTCATTCAAATCATACCAACTTCACATATTCAAACCATCTAATTAAACCTTTTCAAACATGCATCATCGTGCACCAATTCACAAGCACAAATCTTCTCAATTATCCACCTTTGACATTCAAATTACCTATTATCAATAAGCATCATGAATCCAACCTTAATCACATAACATAAACCATATGCACACATATATACATCATCAAAATCACCAATATAAACCAACTCACATGGCTATATATACAATCCAAAAAATATACATTTACAATTCATTTCAAATGACCAAAATCATTATCATCTCATAACCAAAATGACCAAAGTCTCTATACATGCCATATGATCCAAAACTTAATTTCAAAAGTACCAAGTAATAGTTGGATAGTGTGAAGTGATCTCCGACAGTCCCCGAATCTGAGCTAGATTTGGAAACACTATAAAACACATAGAAATACACAAAGTAAGCTTTATAGCTTAGTAAGTTCGTATAGCATTTGTATCAATTCATCATATAAACTCAAATTAAGCCAAAAACATAACATAACATATCTTATAATACATCACCAACCTAGCACATTTGCATCCATCAATTTAGATGTAATTTCCTTAATTTTTCATCCTTTCAATGTATTCCTCGGTTCATGTACATACCTGTACCTTCTCGTATTTAATTCATACTCATTCATATCTTTAACATACCCGTTAAACCATTCAAAATATTTTTGGATACTCGGGAAACTTGCACACTTAGTGCCAAATAAATAGCCGTAGCTGTATTAATTTCGCACACTAAGTGCCAATGTATATATATAGCCAAAACTATCTCAATCTCGCACAGTAAGTGCAATATATAATCGAAGCTATCTCGATTTCACACACTAAGTGCCCATAATTAGCCGAATCATCTTCAAACACGACTGTAGTCTCAATTACACAATTTATGCAATATCAAAACATTTAAATCTTAATTATAACAATGCTTATTACATACGAACTTACCTCAGGTTCAAAAATGATGAAATTGGTCGATTAATCGAGTACTTTGTCTTTTCCCCAATCTAATTCCAAATTCCACTTTTCTTGACCTATATAATATCAAATTCAGTTCATTTAATTATCCCTCTATTCAATTTAGTCCAAAACACTCTTTAACGCACATTTTGCACTTTTGCCTCTAATATTTCAACATTTTTACCATTTATCCTTATTTCACAAAAACACAAATTCATGAAATTTAATCACAACCAATACTAGCCGAATTACTATTATAACCCGAGTAGCCCATATTTTTCATTTATTTCACATTTTAACCACTAAATTTACACATTTTACAATTTAATCCCTATTTTGCATTTTCACTAAAAATCACTTAACAAAACTTGTATATCTATCAACAAGCATTCATAATCTATCAAGAAACTCCAAAATACATGATTATTCATCAATAGAAACATTCAAAATCTTTAACTATTTTTGCAAATTAGTCCCTGGGCTAGGTAGACCTAGTTGCAACAATCTTAAAAACATAGAAATCACTAAAAATGGGACAAAACACATACCTAATTGAGCATGAGAAGCATGGCCAAATATCAAGCCCTAAGAATGGCTATTATTCTTTGTGAAAACCGCCTAAGGAAGATGACAACTTAAAAATTTTGGTTTTTGTTTTGTTTTAATTATTCTTTATTAACTAAATTACCAAATTAACCTTAATAAACATTAATTATTTCAAATTTACCAAGCCACTATCATCAACTATCATAATAATGGTCTAATTACCACTTAAGAACCTTACCTTTAAGGTTCTATAGCTGTTAGACACCTTTAGCTAATAGAACATAAGTTTTACACTTTATGTGATTTAGTCCTTTTTATCAAATTAATCACTCAAATGATAAAATTTCTTAACGAAAATTTCAAAAAATCATATTTTAATGTCGTAGACATTAAAATAATAATAAAATAATAATTTTGACTTTGAATTTGTGGTCCCAAAATCACTGTTCTGATTTGACCAAAAACGGGCCGTTACAAATTAAACCATCATCTGATAAGGTTAACTGAGTATTCATCGCTAATACAAACTCGTTTCATTGAGGATTTGAGTTGTTTAGTTTGACCAATCTTGAATTTGAGTAAGACTTGATTCGTTATAAAAGGAACGGAAAAGATAGACAATGGCTACAAACAAAGGTTGAAAAGAAAGATAATTAAGCAATGGATAGGGAATTTGGCTAACAAAAGAATTAAAAGGATAATTGATAGATTGGGTGGAATGAAAAATAGAACTCAAACTTCAAGAATGATTCAATACTATAAAGAGTATTGACCCGGGACTTATATTATTTAAGGTGAAAAATGATAAAGGTAGATGGACCTTGACCCGTTACCTAAAAAGGTAGGAACCACAGGTATATGAACGCCACACCAAAAGGTGATAAGTTCGGTTTACAAAGGAAAGATTGATGCCACAAGCTATGCTTGACAAGTCAAGTCAGACTCGAAAAGAAATATGAGAATTGGAAATCTTACAAAAGAACACTTATTCATATAATTTGGCAAAAGTCTCTTACAATGAGCTGATTACAAATATTTATAGGGCTAGATAAAGGTTAGCCGAAAAGTCACAAAGATCAGCTTAAATGAGCTAATAATGAGCTGAAGTAAAGCTCAAAAGTCTTGAAATGCTGAACTAAATAACTCCATCCTTCAATACTCTTCAATTCAGCTGAATTAATAGACTTGAATGCTTGGAAAAACCTTTGAAGTCTCCTTTGTCAACCGAATGGAAACCAGCAACCTTTCATGAAAAATTAATTCATGAAATGATCGTTTTAATCAACAATTAGTTATGGAAGATGGAAGAGGTTGTTGTCAAATTTAAGGATGTGTAATGCTTCCTTTAATTATTGATAACAACTCCTTTTAATGAAGAATAATGCTTCCCCTTGTATGTAACCGAAATTCACTTGAAAAGTCTCTTTAATCAATTTGTAACAACCCTTTAATGTAACAGTTTCCAGCTGAAAAGACACCTACAATTAACACATTAAAACAGTCACATTTAAACACATAAAACACCTAAAACACTTAACTTAATAAATGAACTTAAAACTTAAAAACACATGCATCATTAAATTATTCCAGCAACTAGATAATTTAAAAGAAGCATAACTTAAACAAAGTTTATTAACTCAATTATTTAAACTAATATGAACTTAATTAACTAAGATGAGTAATTTATTCCAGCAACTTAATTAACTAAGATGAACTCAATAAACTAAGATGAGTAATTTATTCCAGCAACTTAATTAATTAAACTACATTAACTAAACATATTTAATATTTAAACTAAATATTATTTAAGTTTATTCCAACAAATTAATTGCTTATTCTAGCAAATTAAAGATGGGTTGAAAATAAGCTAAATGAACTTGGGTTGAGCTTGACGAGTTTGAAGAAGCTAAAACTGAGCTTATTGAGCTGAGATTAAGCTTCATTTTGCACTTCGGGCCCTTGAGCTTAGGCCAACTCTGAGGTCGGCGAGTGTCGAAACATGATGCGGCCGGGATCGCATCATACCCTCCCTCTTGAAGACTATTTGTCCTCAAATTGGGCCACTTGCTCGCGAAAAATCTTTCTTTGTCACAAACCTTCTGGTTATTGAACTTAACAACATTGCTCCTAAGAATCTAAATATCACATATAGCACAAAAAGGAAAAAGGTTAGGTGCATGCCCTCCCTCTTTAAGAGGAAACCATTTCAAAATGTCACCTACACAAAAATGAAATAGTTTAGTGACACAAGGAATTATAATCTCAAGAGAAATTTTCAGAATCTTACTCAAAAATTGAGCAAATAAACCAATATCGGGATCAAAAATGGAATTTGGTCTTACTTTTCCATAATGAATCAAAAAATTCATAATGGCATCAAACCAGAACCATAAAATATTCGAAAGATATCTTCTTGGAAAATAAAATTGCTTTGCTTAAACCCCTTGAACAATATTATAGAATGATAATCTCTGTGATCAAAAACAAAGTTTTTCCTTACCATTTCAACTTGACTTGGAAATTCTTTGTATGGCAACATGGTAGGAATACGAAGCACACTAAAGTTATAATCATGCGAATCATGTCCGAATCTTTTAATCCACAATATTGAACAACCTTCGCTTAATGATAACTTAGAAAAACTTGCCCCAGTTTAAACACATTTTTTTGATCACTTGTTCCAAAATATAGCAAAAACTTTTCTTTCATCGATGATTCACACATGTCAAATAAGCAAAATTTAGACATACAAACTTTCGGACAATCAAACCTCTCAATTTTCATCCGCACAGGAATATACTTACTTGAGGTTTTCACACAAAGGCTTAGAGAATTCTCATTACCATCGTGATCAAACAGATTGAACGCTTCACATGAAAACTTTTTATCATAAACAATCAGGCTTTGCACATGTCAATTTAGCCTACTTACATCAACAAAATTACTATCACAAAACTTATCATAGGTAAAACTTTCCATGGCACTAGTTGGGGTTAAATCATTAACAATCAGAAAATGACAGTTAATCAAATCAAGATGAGGAGTTCTTTCAAAAACTAAGTCTTCAGTAATTTTCTCAACAACATTCAAATGTGATTGTCGTGATTCAATGGCTAAAAACTCCTTACCTTCTTAACTTTAAGCGCTTGTGGTTTAATGTCAACTTCAATCTTACCTTTCACGATCAATTGAAAATGTCTCTCGTTGGGAAGTTAATGAAGTTGGAGCTCACCACATAATCCTTTAGAAACATGAAAAGATGAAACATGAGAAAAACTCACAAATTGGTTAGCAAAGTTATTCCTCACTTTTTCTTGTTCTCTTGCATCTTTTTCTCTCATTTCTTTTTCAATCTCTTTGTCAATTTTCTTTTCTTTTTCACTTTTTTTTACTCTCAATCTCTTTTTTCTTTCTCTCTCCCTCTTTTTCTTTCATTTCTTTTTTTCTTGTCTCAATTTCATTCCATATGTGCTCATTTTCTTTTATTAGCATTTCTTATCTCTCTTTTCTTTTTGTTTCTTTTTCTTTTTCACATGCTTTTTCAATTTCATTACAAAAAGAAGAAAATAAAAAAGAATCACAATAAGAACCCTTTCGTTAAAGGTAAGAGGAGGGGTCTTCATACAAAAGACGATTATCTTTTCGGGATAAAATAATCACAGATAAATATTTTGGTGTATACAATGAGTTGTTTGAACCTTCTCGTTTATCACCATAATAAGTCTCAAGCTTGTAGCTCACTTTATTTCAACCCAAATTCCTTAAGGAATAGGAGTCACGATAAAGGTCTCTTCTCGCATATTCGTTGGATGTTTGTCTGCTTGATGATCTTGTTACTGTCCTTTCACTTGGATAAATTTGCTCCCATTGGGTTCTTGCACGATAGCTCCACTCTTCTACACGAACCAATCGTTCTTATAGGGGTTTTAGTTTCCTATCAAACAATCAATCCATTTCTTTCATCAAATCTTGAATTTCAAATTCAAAAAATTCTTTTCGAGACATGATTAGTGATGGAAAAGAAAAAAAAAATGTTTAAAAGAAATAGAATATGAATGCCTCTAATACAAAATCTCACGAATCCACTCACAAAGAAATCACACTCACTTGGCTTTTCTTCACTCAGATGTACTCACAACCCTCGTGCCTTTTTCCACTCACTCCGCCTCTTTAAGTTCTTAAAGGGACTATTTTAAACTTAAAAAGCAGTTGTTGTGGGTCGGCTTGGAAGATTAATGTACGGGTTTGGTAGGAAGTGTTATAGGACTAAGGGTAGGCTTGGAACAAGAAATCAAAAGAATAGAGTGTGGCCGAATGGTAGGATGTTGATTGGGTATTTCCGGGCAGCGAGCAGAATTATCAGAAAACTCGGCAATGAAGAACTTGAACATTTTTTTTTTCACTTGCAAAGATAACTATTCACTCATTGAATTTTGAATGGAGACTAATTTTTTTTGAATTTTTTTTAAAAAAATACTATACCGTAATACTGGGAACGACGATTCTTACTCCATATTCGCTAGCTCTGACACCAATTTGATACGAACTCATTTCGGTGAGGATACGTGTCGTTTAGTTTGCCCAATCGTGGATTTGAGTAAGACTTGATTTGTTACTAAAGGAACGGAAAAGATAGACAATGGCTACAAAGAAAGGTTGAAAAGAAAGATATTTAAGCAATGGATAGGGAATTTGGCTAACAAAAGAATTAAAAGGATAATTGACAGATTGGGTAGAATGGAAAATAGAACTCAAACTTCAAGAACGATTCAATACTATAAAGAGTATTGACCCGGGACTTATATTGTTTAAGGTGAAAAATGATAAAGGTAGATGGACCTTGACCCGTTACCTAAAGAGGTAGGAACCATAGGTATATGAACGCCACACCAAAAGGTGATAAGTTCTATTTACAAAAGAAATATTGACGCCACAAGCTATGCTTGATAAGTCAAGTCAGACCCAAAAAAAACTATGAGAATTGGAAATCTCACAAAAGAACACTTGTTCATATAATTTGGAAAAAGTTTCTTCCAATGAGCTGGTTACAAATATTTATAGGTCTAGATAAAGGCTAGCCGAAAAGTCACAAAGATCAGCTTAAATGAGCTAATAATAAGCTGAAATAAAGCTCAAAAACTATTGAAATGCTGAACTAAATAACTCCATCCTTCAATACTCTGCAATTTAGTTGAATTAATAGACTTGAATGCTTGGAAAAAACCTTGAAGTCTCATTGGTCAACCGAATGGACACTAGCAATCTTTAATGAAAAATTAATTCATGAAATGATCGTTTTAATCAACAATTAGTTATGGAAGATGGAAGAGCCTGCTGCCAAATTTAAGGATGTGTAATGCTTCCTTTAATTGTTGATAATAGCTCTTTTTAATGAAGAATAATGCTTCTCTTTGTATGTAATCGAAATTCACTTGGAAAGTCTCTTTAATCAATTTGTAACAGCCTTTAATGTAATGGTTTCCAACTGAAAAGACACCTGCAATTAACACATTAAAACAGTCACATTTAAACACATTAAACACTTAACTTAAATAAATGAACTTAAAACTTAAAAAAACATGTATCATTAAATTATTCCAGCAACTAGATAATTTAAGAGAAGCATAACTTAAACAAAGTTCATTAACTCAATTATTTAAACTAATATGAACTTAATAAACTAAGATGAGTAATTTATTCCAACAACTTAATTAACTAAGATGAACTCAATTAACTAAGATGAGTAATTTATTCTAGTAACTTAATTAATTAAACTACATTAACTAAACACATTTAATACTTAAACTAAATATGATTTAAGTTTATTCCAGCAAATTAATTGCTTATTCTAGAAAATTAAAAATGGGTTGAAAATAAGCTAAATGAACTCGGGTTGAGCTTGACGAGCTTGAAGAAGCTAAAACTGAGCTTATTGAGCTGAGATTAAGCTTCATTTTACACTTCGGGCCCTTGAGCTTAGGCCAATTCTTAGGTCGGTGAATGTGTCGAAACATGATGCGGTCGAGATCACATCAATCGCTCTCAAAGTAAATAATGATTTTTTACTCAGAGCATCCGCAACTACGTTCACTTTCCCCGGATGATAATCAATCCCTAGCTCGTAGTCTTTTAACAACTCGAGCCATTTTCATTGTTGCAAATTCAGATCTTTCTGAGCCATTATATCCTTTAAACTTTTGTGATCGATGAAGATGTGACTCTTTTCACCATACAAATGATGACATTAAATTTTCAATGCGAAAACAATAGCGACCAACTCTAAATCATGTGTCAGATAATTCTGTTCATGTGGCTTTAACTATCTAGAGGCATAAGCTACTACTTTTCCTTTTTGCATCAAAACGCAACCCAAACATTCAATGACGCGTCACTGTAAATCAAAAACTCTTTACCTGACTCAGGTTAAACCAAAACTGGTGCCTTTGTTAACAATGCTTTAAACTGTTTAAAACTTTGTTACATTTCTCGGGCCACTCAAACTTCACATCTTTTTGTAGCAATCTAGTCATCAGTGTAGCAATTATTGAAAATCCTTTGACAAAACGTTGATAATAGCCTGCTAGTCCCAGAAAGCTTCTGACTTCGGATACATTTCTCGGTGGTTTCCAATCAACAACTGCTGAAATTTTGTTTGGATCAACTCTATACCTTCCGCTGAAACAATATGTCTCAAAAATCTAACTTCTCAAAGCCAAAACTCACATTTATTTAATTTAGCAAACAATTGCTTATCTCTCAAGGTTTGTAGCACAATCCTCAAATGATCAGCATGCTCAGACTCATCTCAAGAATAGATTAAAATGTCCTCAATGAATACAACAATGAATCTATCTAAATACAGTCTAAAAATTCGATTCATCAAATCTATAAAAACTACAGGAGTATTAGTCAATCTGAAAGACATAACAAGAAATTCATAGTGCCTGTACCTTATTCTGAATGCAATTTTCAGCACATCTGAATCTTTAAACCTCAACTAATAATAGCCTGATCTCAAATCAATATTCGAGAATATTGTTGCCCCCTTCAACTGATCAAACAAGTCATCTATTCTTGGAAAAGTATACTTATTCTTTATCCTAACTTTGTTGAGTTATCGATAATCAATACACATTCTCATTGACCCGTCTTTCTTCTTTACAAACAACACTAGCGCACCCCAGGGCAAAATTTAGTCCTTATTTCATAAAATTACAAATTCATGCAATTTCATCCAAACCTATGCTAGCCAAATTTCAATTAGGTCCCTAGCAGCCCATATTTTTCATTTATTTCATATTTTAACCAGAAAGTTTCCACATTTCACAATTTAATCCCTAATTTGCATTTTCACTAAAAATCGCTTAACAAAACTTGAATAACTATCATCAAACATTTATAATCTATCATCAATCACTAAAATACATGCTTATTCATCAATGGAAACATCCTCAATCTTTAACATTTTTGCAAAATAGTGCAGGGCTAGCTAAACCTAGTTGCAACATTCTCAAAAACACAGAAATCATTAAAAACGGGACAAAAACAAACTTACAACTGAGTCAGGAAGCTTGGCCAATTAAAAAGACCTAACAATGGCTTCTCTTCTCTTAAATTTCGGCAAAGGATGAAGATGATATCATTTAATTTTTGTTTGTTTTATTCTAATTAAATATTGGCCGTGTGCCCCTAAATGCATGCTGATGTCATAAACAGAATGCTCAAGTTTTAGGACATGGGCCAGGGACACGGGTGTGCCCCATAGCACACGGGCGTGTGCATTACCTCCACACGGGCGTTTGAGGCTTTACTTAGGAAATTTTTCATGAACTTTTGTAAGTTCTTGGTTTAGTCCCGAATTATTCTCAATGGGTATTTAGGGCCTCGTTCACCCATAATAGGGACATTATGATGCAATTTGATTTATTTTTTCTATTGGAATGAAATTTTATAACTCGTATTTCCTAAAAATGTTCAAGTACATGTTCGGTAATGCCTCGTATCTAGTCTTGGTCTCTGGTAAGGGTAAGGGGTGTTACATTTAGTGGTATTAGAGCTACGATTTAGTCAGTTCTAGGACTATCGTAGAGAGTATTAAGTTTCGCTATACATGCCATTATTCGAATATTGATAGTATGACATCTCCTAACTGTTTAAATTATTTTTGAACATAGTAAATGTCTTCTAATCAAGCACAAGATGAGTCTGAGGGAGCCAAAAGCCATGCTTCAGCTTCCGTACAGCGAGCTGTTTCTAGTAGTAGTAAAAGGCCTATGTCTGAAGGCTAAGAAGAGGCCAGGGCCACTTTCTTTGACATGATGGATGAATGGTTTGGGGATTATCTGAGGAATCGCCCCAATATACCATGACCTCTCCCGCCCCCTAACCAACCTAATGAGGACTTGCCACGAGGTATGGCACCAGTAAGAATTAGTAAAGCCCCTGTAGATAAACTTAGAAAGTATGGGGCTGAGGAGTTTAGAGCTAAGATCGATAATGATGCTGAAAGGGCCAAGTTCTGGCTTGAAAATACTACACGGGTATTAGACGAATTATCGTGCGCACCTGAGGAGTGCTTAACGTGCGTCGTGTGTCTCCTGAATGATACTGCATTTCACTGGTGGAAGACTATATCTTCAGTGGTGCCAAAGGAAAACATCACTTGGGAATTTTTCCAAGCAGAGTTCAAGAAGAAATACATCGGTCAAAGGTTCTTAGACTCGAAGAGAAATGAGTTCCTGGAACTTAAGCAAGGAAATAAGACCGTAGCAGAATACGAAAGGGAATTTGTAAGGCTAAGTCAATATGCTACTGAATGGGCTCAAACTGAGTCAGAAATGTGTAAACGCTTCGAGGAAGGTCTGAATGAGGAAATCAAGCTATTGATTGGAATTCTTGAGATATGAGAGTTCGCTGCATTATCTGATATGGCTAAGAAAGTTGAGGAGCTTAATAATAAAAGAAAGCAAACAAAGAGAGAAGCTCGAGTTTCGAGCAAAAGATCTAGCGGTAAGACGCTCCCATTTCCCACAAAGAAATCAAGGAGCCAACATGAACGCTCCATTTCATCGGTAGAGTATTCGGGTAGAACGAGAGGCTCCAAACAACGTAATCAGAAGTCTTCCTCCCCGATGGTGACTAGTGTAGGGAGTGTAGATGACCAAAAGCCGAGGTGTAAGAGCTGCAACAAATTTCACTCCGGAGAGTGTCGAATGAAGAGCGGTGCATGTTTTAGATGTGGTTCTCTTGATCACTTCCTCAGAGACTGCCCAGAGTGAAATGAAAAAGAAGTAGAAGTGGTTCCGAAGTCGAGTACTCCCATTACTCGAGGTAGACCTCTGAGGTATCCTGGAAGTGCTAGTGGCAGTCGGGTTGCAGGCAAGGACACTACAAAATCAGAGGCTCGAGCCCTGGCAAGAATTTATGTAATAAGCGCTCGAGAGGAAGCCTCTACTCCTGACATTATCACTGGTACTTTTTCTCTATTTAATACATGTGTTGTTGCCTTAGTTAACCCGGGGTTGATGCATTCATACGTTTGCATAAGATTGGTGTCTAGTATTAATATACCCATTGAACCTACGAAATTTATTATCAGAGTGTCGAACCCATTAGGCAAATCAATCTTGGTTGATAGAGTTTGTAAGAATTGTTCTTTGACGATTCATGGTCAATGCTTTCTGGTTAACCTTATGTTGTTACCGTTTGATGAGTTTGATGTAATACTTGGTATGGATTGGCTAGCCCTACATGATGTAATTGTAAACTTTGGTAACAAGTACATTGAGTTTAAATGCCCAGATGGTGAGATTCTACGGGTTGATTCAAGAGAATTGGGTATGCCACCGGCTGTAATCACATCGATGGTTGCTTAGAGATATATGAAAAAAGGGTACGAAGCTTACCTTGCTTTTGTATTGAACACTAAGGAGACAGAGTTGAAGATTGAGTCTGTGCCAATAGTATGTGAATATCCAGACGTGCTCCCGAAAGAGTTGCCTGGATTACCTCCTGAAAGAGAGATAAAGTTTGGTATTGAATTTGTGCCAGGAACAGCTCCCATTTCTATTGCTTCGTACAGGATGGCGCCAGCCGAGCTAAAAGAGTTAAAAGCGCAGTTGCAAGAGCTGATAGATAAAGGTTTTGTAAGGCCAAGGTTTTTACCTTGGGGTGCTCCCGTATTATTTGTAAAGAAGAAAGATGGTTCAATGAGGCTATGTATAAATTATCGGCAACTAAACAAGGTGACTACCAAGAATAAGTATCCTTTGCCAAGGATCGATGATTTGTTCGACCAGTTGAGAGGAGCCACTGTATTCTCTAAGATAAACCTGAGGTCTGGCTACTATCAGTTGCTAGTTAAAGAATTAGATGTGCTTAAGACAACTTTCAAAACTAGGTATGGCCACTATGAATTTCTTGTCATGTCGTTTGGGTTAACGAATGCACCAGCCATATTCATGGACCTAATGAATAGGATATTTCAGCCATACTTGGACAAGTTTGTTGTTGTATTCGTTGATGAAATTTTAATTTATTCCAAAGATGAGACAGAGCATGCGAAGCATCTGAGAACTCTATTACAGACCTTATGGGAAAAACAATTGTATGCTAAGTTTAGCAAAAGTGAGTTTTGGCTCCAAGAGGTAGGGTTTTTGGGTTATATTGTTTCGGGTGAAGGCATCCGAGTTGATCCAAGTAAGATCCCTGCTATTGTTGAATAGAAGTTGCCTAAAAATGTAACCGAGGTTAAAAGGTTTTTGGGCTTAGCCGGTTACTATCGAAGATTTGTGAAAGGATTCTCCATGATAGCGACTCCAATGAAAAGGTTGCTACAGAAAGATGTTAAGTTTGAATGGACAGAAAAGTATCAGCAGAGTTTCGAGAAGTTGAAGACATTGTTGATTGAAGCTCCAGTTCTAATGTTGCCCGAGCCGGGAAAAGAGTTTGTGGTTTACAGTGATGTATCCTTAAACAGACTAGGTTGTGTGCTTATGCAAGATGGCAAAGTGATAGCCTATGGTTCGTGACAGCTGAAGCCACACGAGAAGAATTATCCAACACATGACTTAGAGCTTGCCGCCATTGTCTTTTCCTTAAAGATTTGGAGGCATTATCTATATGGTGAGACTTGTCGTTTATTCACAGACCACAAGAGTTTGAAGTATTTGATGACTCAAAAAGAATTAAATCTGAAACAGCGGAGATGGTTAGAATTAATTAAAGATTGTGAGCTGATCATTGACTATCACCCAGGAAAGGCGAATTTGGTCGCCGATGCATTAAGCAAAAAATCCTTCTTTGCACTGAGAGCCATGGACGCTCAATTGGCATTGCTTGATGATGATTCAGTCTTGGCAGATCTAAGGGCTACGCCGACATTTCTTCATGAAATTTATGATGCTCAAACTAGTGATAGTAACCTGCAAGCTAAAAGAGCTCAATGTGAGTCGGGTACCGAATCAGATTTTTAGATCGGACCTAATGGATGTTTGATGTTCAGAGATAGGGTTTTTGTACCCAAAGATGATGAGATTATTCGAAAGATTTTGCAAGAGGCACATGATAGCCATTTGTCTATTCATCCAGGAAGTACCAAAATGTATAATAATTTGAAGAAAATGTACTGGTGGAATGGCATGAAAAGAGACATCTCAGAATTTGTATCGAAATGCTTAATATGTTAGCAAGTCAAAGCTGAACATCAAGTACCCTCAGGTTTGTTAGAGCCTGTGATGGTCCCCGAATGGAAGTGGGATAGAATTACTATGGACTTTGTGACGGGATTACCATTGACCCCGAAAAAGAAAGATGCTATATGGGTTGTGGTGGATAAGTTGACGAAGTCAGCTCATTTCATTCTGGTAAGAACATATTACTCTCTTAATAGATTGGCCGACTTGTATATATCTGAGATTGTAAGATTACACGAGGTATCACTGTCGATTATTTTAGACAGAGACCCGAGGTTCACTTCGAGATTCTAGAAGAAGTTACAAGAAGCCTCAGGTACAAAATTGAGTTTTACTACGGCTTTTTACCCACAGACCGACGGTCAGTCTGAGCGGATGATTCAGATTCTTGAGGATATGTTGTGATGTTTGCATCCTCGAATTTCAGGGTAGTTGGGAAAAATACTTACCATTGGTAGAGTTTGCCTACAATAACAGTTTTCAGACAAGTATGAAAATGGCGCCTTATGAGGCCTTGTATGGCAGGAAGTATCGAACTCTATTGTATTGGATGGAACTCAAGGAAAGTCAGATTCACAGAGTTGATCTGATCAAGGAAATAGAAGAAAAGGTTAAAGTGATACGAGATTGTTTAAAAGCGGCATCAAATAGGCAAAAGTCATATGCTGATTTGAAAAGAAAAGAAATTGAGTTTCAAGTTGGAGATAGAGTATTCTTGAAAGTATCTTCATGGAAAAAGGTGTGGAGATTTGGTCGGAAAGGCAAACTGATCCCGCGATTTATTAGACCATACGAGATTACGGAAAGAGTTAGACCGTTAGCCTATCGTTTGGCATTGCCACCCAAACTGGAAAAGATTCATGACGTGTTTCACGTATCTATATTAAAGTGATATCAATTAGACCCCTCTTATGTGATCTCACCAGCAAATATTGAGATTAGATCGGACATGACCTATGGAGAGGAACCGGTCAAGATTTTGGCTCGTGAGATTAAACTGTTGAGAAATAAAGATATGGCTTTAGTGAAGGTTTTATGGCATCGACATGGTATGGAAGAGGCTACATGGGAACCGGAAGAAACCATGAGAAGCCAATATTCAAACCTGTACACTGGTAAGACTTTCAAGGACGAAAGTCCCTATGGGGGGAGAAATGTAACATCCCGAAATAGGGCCTAGTCGGAACAGTGGTTTTGAGACCACAAATTCAACATTGAAATATTTATTTTATGATTATTATGAGATCTAGATTATGATAATATGCTTGTGTTAAAGTTTCATGAGGAAATTCTATGAGTAAGGTTTCCAATTGGAAAATAAGGACCAAATTGAATAAACTGCAAAACTTGGATTCTAGAAGCAATTTGTATGAAATTGATTTAGATTATTAATTAGAAGGTCTTGAAGAGCAATTTTCCCAAGTTCTAAGTTTTTGGACAAAAATGGGCTTGTATGGATGAAATTTTAAAGAAAGGGCTTGAGGGCATTTTGGTCATTTGGCTAATTAAAGAAATAAAAAGAGAAAAATCAAGCTAAAATCAGCCATCATCTTTCTTGTGGCTACCAAAATTCTCCATAGCCAAAGCTAGGGTTTTGGTTCAACATTTCAAGCTTGATAGTAAGTGATTCCTAGCATCGTTTTTAATGTTCTTTGTATTTTTGAAATCCCGGTAACTTACTCTCTCTATTTCTACCCATATTTCATGCTACGGTTCATGTTTAGAAATCTACCCATGTATGAGGTACTTGTATTTTGATGGTTTATGAAGGAATATGAAAGTTTAAAAGATGGTAAACAACTTTTACTAAGTGATTTTTCATGGAAATGGCTTTAGGGACCATTTTGTAAAAGTTATAAAAGTGGGTAGAAAATGAGAATAATGAAAAAATGTGGGCTGCCATAAGAGAGAAGAACATTCGGCTAGGCTTGGGTAAAGTTGAAATTGCATGCATTTTGTTATACGAGCTTAGGGACTAAATTGTAAATAATATGAAAGGTTAGGGGCAAAACAGTCATTTTCTCTGGGGTGGAATTTAGGCTCGAAAAGTATAATGTGAGGCATTAATGATTTATTTTTATTGTTATAGACCCTAAAGAACAAATTTTGGAGGTCGATCAAGGGAAACGAAAGGTTTCGGAATAACCGAAACACGATATCGGAACGAGTACCAAGTAAGTTCGAATAACTTAAAGTAAACTCAAATTATGTTTATTTGCATGATTTATGAATGTATGATAATTACATTTAATAATGGCATGAAAACCTACAAAATGTATCTTTAATAATGACACATTGATAAATATCCCCGATTGAGATTAAAAAGGGAAAATTCGATGGATGAACCATGATTTACATGTGACTTGAGATCCTGCATGTGTTGCAGAAAGGATTTAGCCAGGACGGGTAATTTTTTAATCTCAAATATTGAAAGTATCTAGCCCAGACGGGTGTTCCTTGAGTGGTCAAGCCTCTCAAAGAACATATGTACTCTAATGATTTAGCCCAGATGGGTAATCCAATTAGGGTCTGAATTTAGCCTGGACTGGTAATTCAGATCCGAGCTCATTAAGGGTGTTTGTCACTATAAGGGATTTAGCCTGGACTAGTAATCCCGACATCACCTTATGAGTTTATATTACAAGAGGATTTAGCCTGGACTGGTAATCCTGCCGTGAGATATGAGGTTTGCGGGAGTGCATGCATGAGATGATCGCTCTGATGACTTGACGGATAATGGATAATCCATCGAGATTTCCTAGAAACTCAACGGGATTAACAGGAGACATATGTATAAAGGGATGGATGAATGATAAGCTCATCTATGACCAATTTACATTGTGTATTATTATGTGCTAACTTGATGATTGAGTGTATGTGATAGGGAAGCCATTCCATACTTATTGATTTTATTGCCTAATATGGTTGAATGCTAATTACTCAGTAAGTTTACTTTCCAGTTATTCAGGCTTACTAAGCATGTAAATGCTTACTCCTCTCTTTTCCCTGTCTTACAGAGCTCGAGGACTCGTAAAGATTGGAAGACGGGTGGAGAGTCAACACACTATCAACTAGTCCAGCTTTGGTATAAAGACGCTTTTATTTTGTTCAAATGGCATGTATAGGACCTTGGTTTATTTTGTGATATGTGCTATTTGAGTTGCCCATATGAAGGCTTGTAAAAGTTTACATATCTTCTTGTATTTGGCCATGAGAATTAGCTTATTTTGAAGTAGGCTATGACCTACACTTATAGGTTATAATTGGCAATGAGTTTTAAGAATGAGTCAATCTTAAATGTGTCAATGAGACATAGAAATCCTTAATACAAAAAGGAAATTAACCTAGCATGTATAAAACCGATGATGTGAGGTTTGCATGCAATGAGGTTTGTAACGCCCCGTACCCGAGACCGTTGCTGGAGTCGAATACGAGGTGTTAACAGACTTAATTCATTACTTAAACAGCTCAAACAATTTAATTTTAAAATTTTCAGACAAGCTGAAAATCTGCATCACAGTCGTTTAAAAATTCATATCTCAAGTTACGAAACTCAAAATTAAGATCTGTAAATTTTCTATGAAACTAGACTCATATTTATATCTACTAATTTTTTTCTAGAATTTTTGGTTGAGCCAAATAGTACAGTTTATTAGTTAAAGTCTCCCCTATTTCAGGGTTCGACTACTCTGACCTCTGTGTATTACGAATCAGATATCTCTCTATAAAAAATTTCAATGACTATGAGGTTTGTTTCTCTTAAATCTAGACTCAATAAGAAATCTTTAAATATAAATAAAAACCTATAATTATTTTTGTAAAATTTATTATGAATTTTTAAAGTCAGAACAGGGGATCCAGAAATCACTCTGGCCCTGTTTCACAAAAGTTTAAATATCTCATAAAATATAATTTATATGCCTATTTTGTTCATTCCATATGAAAATAGACTCATCAAGCTTCGATTCCATAACTTATTCATTATTTAATTCCATTTTTACTATTTTTAGTGATTTTTCAAATTCACGTCACTACTGCTGTCTGAATCTATTTTATGGTAAATTTTACCTATTTCATGGTTTCCATGGATTAGCTAGCAATTTGACATACATAACACCAAATATGATCATGATTGGCCATTCCAATGGCTAATCATTACCAAGAATTTTCATACCACTCAATAACCATATCATAAGACCATATATACAAAATGATTATAGTGCTATACATGCCATACTCAAAATATACAAGCCATTATGCCAAGATGGTATACGAATAGTGTGAGCGAGCCTCCGACCGTTCCCGATTTTCGAGCTGACTTGTCAAAACTACAAGGAACGAAAAGGAGGGAGTAAGCATAAATGCTTAGTAAGTTCACATGCAAATAGCAAGTAACATAACCATATAAGCAAACATAAAATATCATTTGCATAACCTTCATCAAGACATTCATGTCATATTTTCATTTATCATCTTACCACATTTTTGATATATCGAGTTTTCAACCCGAGGGTTAAGTACATACCTGTTCAAAGTATCCATCTCACAACACTTACCAATATGTCCCTTTCATCTCTAGTATTCCTCCATTTGAGTAGAACTTTACTCGTTGAACACATCGGAATATAATTCGGATACACGGATAATTTGCACATAAGTGCCATATATGTAATCAAGCAATCATGTAACCCGCCCATAAGTGAACTCGGACTCAACTCAACGAGCTCGGGCTTTCGTATCCATAATTGAACTCGGACTCAACTCAACGAGTTCGGATGCCTAGTTACATCTCACGAACTCGGACTCAACTCAACGAGTTCGAACATTCGCATCCATAAGTGAACTCGGACTCAACTCAACGAGTTCGGATGCTCAACCATCCTAGTGACATGTCACTTGTATCCTAATCTATTCCTAAGGTTCAAACGGGCTTTTTCCCTCGATCTGACATTAGCCGTCTTCCACGGAATATCGGAACCGATACTCAGTAGCAATTCATATTTATCAAGTAGTAAACATAATTTGCATATTACTCAACATTAACCACAAAGCATAATATTTCACAATAAAAATCAGCATATCATGTAATCAACATCAATAACTTAAAAATAACAATTATGCTACATTATTTACACATGAACTTACCTCGCATGCGAAAATGGCTACTTTTACCATTTCGTCCACAACTTGGTATTTTCCCCATTTTAGCTCGAATTTCAGTTTTCCTTGCTCTATCATTTAAAATATAGTCTAATTAGGACTCACATTATTCAAATTGACCCAAAATCATATTTTGGCAAAATTACAACATTGAAGTGTTTTTCGAAAACCATGTTTCCATTAAAAACCCTTCTTAATAATTAAAAACTTATACCCTTTTTAAACCTTGTCAGAAAACCTCAGTTGAATAACTTTCTTAACAACCTTGTAAAAATCTTGGCAGTTACGGAAGTTGTTGCTTTGGAAAACCGTGTTCTAATACTAACAATTATAAGAACAATAAATAAAATTCTAAATTAGAAATCCAGAAAATTACAACGGCTTTACTACCACCCATATACAATAATTTAAAAGCAATAATCAAAACTGTAACATAAATAGTGTGTGTGGCTCCCTCCGAGCCCCCCACAGCTCTGATCCGTCTAAGGCAGGAAATTACCTGAAAGGTTCATAAACGGGGTGAGTTTACGAAAACTCAGTGTGTAATTCCCTACTTTATAAAAAAAGAACCGTCAGTCATATAAAAGAATTAAAAGTCTGGCCCCAGCCCTACTTACAGTTTCAGTATCAATTGGGCCTTAGCCCATTATAACAGACAGTACCAGATGGGCCTTAGCCCTATACAGAATTCAGAATGAAGCACATAGGCCCACAAAAAATACAGAATAGATATTTCATGTATACAGAAACCCAACCCATATCTATCTGTATACACCCCCGTACCAACCTTACACCATGTGGGGAGACAACTCGACCCACACATCCACTACACACCACATAATTTGCAGCATGGTCGCTGTAGCAGAATATTGTGACAGAGTCACAGATCTGAATATTGTGGCAAAGCCACCAGAATAGATATTTGTGGCACAGCCACCAGAATAGATATTTGTGGCATAGCCACCAGAACGCTTCCTCCATCAATATAACCCATATCCCATGCAACAAATATACATGTCATAGTATACAACATACAGAATCAGGATATCATGCCCATATTTGAATCAAACAATCACAGTCAAGTCATTCATATCACCAACATATATTCACAATCAAATCCGTCAAACACACAGTCCAAGTCAGTCACTTGCCCGCAAGGGCACAACAGTCATTTAACACCCTTGAGGCAAATTGGTAATTTTACCCCACAAGGGTATCTCGATAATTTTACCTTACAGGGGTATTTCGGTAATTTTACCCTACAAGGGTATTTCGATAATTCTACCCTACAGAGGTATTTCAATAGTTTTGAAAATCTAGGGTAAAACGGTAATTCTGTAAATTGCGAGTACTTTGGTAATTTTACAAGTTGAGGGTATTTCAGTAATTTGGTAAACTAAAGTATTCTAAATAGGGATAACAATACGAATGGGCCTAAAGCCCTTTCTTGGCCCAAATGGGCCCACACACTCGTGTGGCCCTTTTAGCCCAAATCTAGCCACAAATATTATATTCACCTAGCCTAGTCCAATATTTACTACATAATCAAACAACTTATCCAATTGCGCCCGTAGGCCTATTGGGCCCACATGGCCCCTTTCAGCCCATCGCGGCCTGAAGTAGCCATCCTATAGCCAGAGTATTGGGAAATACACACCTGATAGGAGACTGGAGTTAATCCACGCTCCAAGCACTCTTAGCTGACGCCCAACCCAAACGAGCACGCCATAAAGCGAAAGGGATCAGCCAAGAAAGGTACCTTCCTCATGGTTCTCTCTATTTAAAGCCAGCTTCGCATCCACTCTTATGTTAGCTTCCCGATGTGGGATCCCTCCATCATCAGATGTTAAATTTAACACCAACTCTTGCCGCCCCCTGTTAGCAAAATAAATACTCTTTGATTGCCATGAGTTTCGAACCTTGGACCTCCTTGCCAACTCTATGACGCCACCTTCCTGCCTCTTATGTGGTGCTACTTTTCCACTAGACCACAAGGCTTTTTGTGGCACAATTTCTCCAATAATATTCTTAAGGCCTACCTACTACACTTAGGGTTTGATTCATCTTAAACCAAAATTTTTGCTAGAGTCCAGGTTTGAACTTAGGACCTCTCCAACACTTCTCAGCACACTTAACCACTAAAACAAGCCTTCATTAACGAAATTTACGTGCACAACAAAATATTACAAGCTGCCTTCAACCGCTCCCATACTCAAGGCCAAAAACTTCTAGGCCCAAATTCAGGGTGTTACAGTGGATATCGATAAATGTGAAAATATCGGTTGAACCTTAAGAATAAATTAGGATACGAATGACATGTAATTAGGGTTATTGTGATACTATGATTCGAGTGTTGGTCCTGTTCGTCCTATCGGTGGCTGAGTATACCGGCATGTGTTGCGGTTACTTGACAACTTGTGTGAGCAGCACCGTGTAGCTACGTCTTGACCCACAACTTGTGTGAGTATGCCCGTTGATAGCTTGAGAGTAAGCATATATTTGATATGAGATTGAGATAGCACTGGCTATGTATGTGGCACATTGGTGCGAGTTTCCCATATATCTGATAGTATTCTGAATGGTTCAACGGGTAAATGATAGGTTGAGTATGAGATTGATATGAGATAGTACAGGTGGAACGACGGAAATGTGCAAGTGTACACAATCGCAACAAGTAATAAAGTGACAAGTAAATGTCGAGTTATCGTACCCACAGGGACTGTGAAAAGAACTTTTTATGAATGTTATTTAAAACACTTTGGTGAAGAAAAATATTTTGTTTGAAGAGGGTGATTAAAAACTAAGATTTTAAACTAAGTAAACTAAATAAATAAATCTCAAATGCATGATTTCAAAATACGAGTTTAATCAAGATGGCATAATTTTGTTAGATTAATTACATTTCTTATCTTAGAATTATTAAACTCATGTTTATATTGTTACGAATAAATTCACGCTAAATCATTAATTTGCTAACTTATGAACATACTCACCTACCAAAATCCATTCATCTCTTGGACATATCTCTATGTCAATTCAATCGATTAAACAAATCTTAATAGGCAAATATGTTATAGCACATACATGCTTATTAAATTGAAATAGTCTCTTAAACATATCCCTATGTCAATTCAAACAATTAACTCGATTTAATAAGCACACAAAAGACTACGTGAGGTAAAAAAGTATCCTTACATTGAAACAGTTTAACCACAATAATCTTGCAAGTTATGCAAGGCAATTGTATCTTCAAATACTGTTGCTAGTTTAACCCTCAGCTACCTTAAATGATTAAACATGCACTGATTAAGAACTATGTCCATTAATTACAACTTCACATTAGTTACCTAAAAATTGTAATGCAAGAATAACTTAGTCACGATTTTAATTAATCAAGCATTTTACCGAGGCCTATAACAACATAAACACAATTTTAACAATTTAAAAAGACGGAATGCAATCAACCTAACACAAATTAAATTCAAGCTAAATTGATTAAATTAACCATTCCAACAACATAAATATTCATAGATATGTTCATCATAACGAAAACAAAAATTAAAGAGATAGGGAACAAGAATCAAATCTGGTGTTTTTCCGTGGCTTGACTAGCTTGCTCCGTTCTCGTTCTCTGTTGTCCTCATTGATCAAAGCTGCTACGAACACTTCAGTGTTGCTCCAAAATGGCTGATGAACACCCCTTTTCGAAGGGAGGAAATCGGCAAGAGAGTAGGAGAATTTAAAATGGCAAAGAAGAGAGAAAATTGAGAGAAGAGAGAAAAGATGTGAATGAATTAAGGTATCTTGAATGATCAGCCAAGGGGGGTTTTACAGCTAAAGATGGCTGCTAAAATTAGCTAAAAATAGTAGCCAAAGAGCCGTCCCTTGGCTGGCCACACATGTGGCAAGGTTGATGGTTTCAACTTTGCTAAATTTGGCTTGGGGCATATCTACAAAGCCACCAATTGTGGAGGGGTTTGAATGCAACTTGAACAAGCCTTCGAGGGCCTCTTTGCAAGTTTCAATGATCAGCTAATAAGCTGATTTGGGTCAACTCTTGGGACAGTTTTGGGCTATCCATTTCTTGGGTGGTTCGGTTCACTCGGTTCGGTTCAACTAGACCACTTTTTCATAATTAATTAATAATAATTTATTAACCCAAATTAAATTGAATATAAATTAAAATTAATTATATTATGAATTAACACATATAATTTTAGACTGTATTAGGCTAAAATTTAGTTCACCTCGATACTTCAAATTAGTTTTCGATTTTGTGCTTCTACTAGTGTTTGGCGAGCTATTTTTCACCCTTTGTGCAAATTTGTCAAAAATAACCAAAATTCATAAAAAATAATTATAGAATTAACTAAAATTCAACATGTTCATATTTTAAGTGCACTTTAATTATTTTATAAAAATTAATTATTTTTCGACAAGAATTTTATCGAAACTGTATGATTTCAAGTTAAAAAGGGTATGTAAAAATGCATAAATTTCTGTGTTTCCAATAGGTATGTACATGAATAGTATAAGCTTTAAATTGAAGGAATTTGTGAAAGATACGTATAATCTTATGATTGATTATATGAAAGGTTTGTTAGTTAATATGAGTTACATGTTGACATATTCAATTTGTTGAATGGTATATTTATAATCAGATTGCTTTTATTTCATACGAGCTTACTAAGCTATAAAGCTTACTTTGTTTATTTTACCATGTTTTATAGTGATCCCGAAGCTAGCTCGGATTCAGGGATCATCAAAGACATCGTCACATTATCCTACTATCACTTGGTACTTTTGAGATTATGTGTTGATTGTATGGAATGTATAGGATTATGGTTATTTTGGTTATGACTTGATAATGATTTTGGTCATTTGAAATGGCTTGTAAATGTTAAATGTTTTGGTGTGTATATAGCCATGAGAGTTGGCTTATTTTGGTTGATGTGGTTATGTATATCTATGTGCATATGGCTTGGTTATGTGATTAAAGATGAATATGTTATGCTTATTAATATTTGGCCATTAGGGGTACTAAATGGTTGAGAATTAGATTTGGTATATTATAAGATTAAGCTAGATGATGCAAATTTGAAAGTGTTCATATTGATGTTTGAGATTAGGAGATTTGATATGAATTGAATGGTATATTGTGATATTGATAAGTTTGGTAATTGTTAGCTTTGAAATGGTATAAATGATCCTTGATTGAGGATGTTTGAATGACTATTTATGCTTTGTTTTGGTGCCAATTGTTGTGGCATAGGTGTGCACAAGTTTGGGTGGCAAAATGGCTTGGTAAATAGCCTATTTTTGTCCACACGGGTAGAGACACATGCATACGTCTCAGCCGTGTGTGACACATGGTCATATTACACGGTCGTGTGTCCCCTGGTGTTAATTTAAAAATAAAGTCAGTATGCTCCACACGGCCTAGCAGATGGGCGTGTGAATGGCCGTGTGGTCTAAGTCAGTATACCCTACAAGATTGGCATGGCCTAGCACACCGCCTGGTACACAGGCGTGTGTGGCCAATTTTGGGGCACATGCGCATGTGTGTTGGCCTTGTGACACAAGTTAGAGAGCTACACGGGGTCAGACAAGGCCATGTGATCCCATTTTAAATGTCCAGACGGCCTGCGACACGGACCTATCTTTGGCTGTGTGAGAGACATGGCCAGGCCATACGGGCGTGTGCTCCCTGTTTTTAAGAAAATTTTTTAAGTGTTCAAGAAGTTTTTAAAGTTATCGGTTTTGTCCCGAAACACTTTGAATGCATGTTTTGGGCCTCGTAGGCTCGTATTAGGGACAATATGATTGGTTGTGAATGAATTGTATTTGAATTGACTACTTGTATGAGAAATGTATGTTTAAATGTGTGATAAGTTTGGTAATGCTCTGTAACCCTATTCTGGCATTGAATATGGGTGAGGGGTGAAGAACTCGATATATGGTGTGTAGTAGAGATGGGTAGGAAATTTTAGAAAATGTGCATCATTTTAAAAGTATGCACCGACATGTTCATGCATAAGTATCAGTATTAGAACTTGTGATTATATTTGTGTTGATATCACACTGGCTTTTAAAGCTCGCCTCTTTTTAATTCTTACTTTTTAGATAATAATTGAGGTTAGGACAGACTGGACTTATGGGGGTGCTCCTGATCATTTTTAGAAAAATATATAATTTTGGTACTCGATATGTGTTTTTATTACTATGGGCTTTTTCTTGGGATTTTCTTTTGGACTTTAGATTATTTTGATTTTGGATTTTTTTGCATGATTTAGGTTTTTAAATTATCATTTAAAAGATTGTGAAATTGACAAATTTCTGATTTTTTTCATATCTAAGTCAAACAAGGCCCAACAATGGTGTTTTTAGAATTCAAAACTTTTTTTTTTTTAAACTCAACACTATCTGCTCACAAACTTGATATTTTATAAGATATATATTAAATCTACATTTTAAAAGTAACAAACGAGTTTTAGATATTCAAATTATCTGCTACGATGTTTTAATTGAAGTATGACACTTTCTTAAAAAAAATCAAAACTTGAGTTTTCTAAAGATAAACAAATTTAAACAAAATTTAGTTTTCTCAACGAGGATGTTTTTAGCAACAACGATTTTTAAGAGAAAATAGCTAAATGATTTTCTGCACGATCAATATGGCTAATGTGATCTTCGAGATTTGGCCATAATGTGTAGGTTGGGTTTAGGGGGTTACACACACTCTAGATGTTAGTACGTCTGGAGGCGGTCAAGTTGTAATATAGTTACAACAGAGCAGGTGAGTACTTTGAGGATCATACCCAAGGGAAGCTGGTGCTAGAGCAATTTTAACTTGAACACTTAATTATCTAATTAGTATTCTATGTAATATCCTGAATTAGGGCTTAATCGGAATAGTGGTTTCGTGACCACAAATCTGAGATAGAAATAATTATTTTATAATTATTTTGATGATTATGATATGATTGCATGATTGTGTGAAAATTTTGTGATGAAATTCTATGCCTAAAGTGTTTAAATTGAAAGTAGGGACTAAATCGAATAAGTTGCAAAATTTGCATTCTAGAAGTTTTTAGTATGAAATTGCATTGAAATATTAATTAGGAGGCCTTAAATAGAAATTTGACTAATTTTAAGTTCATGGACAAAATTAGGACATGGAAGGAATTTTTGAAAGTTTAGTAAGGAGGGGCATTTTGGTCATTTGGATATTAAATGAAATAAAAAGGGAAAAATAAC
This sequence comes from Gossypium anomalum, assembly GCA_025698475.1. Taxonomy (NCBI): domain Eukaryota; kingdom Viridiplantae; phylum Streptophyta; class Magnoliopsida; order Malvales; family Malvaceae; genus Gossypium; species Gossypium anomalum. The sequence goes on from CM046959.1 coordinate 55,792,430, forward strand.
ACAAAATAGTCATCTTCTTCATATGGTTGCTACCGAATTTTGCTCTCTCCACAGCTAGGGTTTCTTCAACTTTCAAGCCCCATAGTAAGTGATTCTAAGCCCTATTTTTAATGTTCTTTACATTTTTGGAATCCCGGAAGCTCGATTAAGCTCATGCTAGCAATAATTCAACCTAGGGTTTATATTTGGAAAAATACCCATAGGTGAAATTTGTGTATTTTGATGTTTTATGATAGAATATGAGGTTTTAAATTATGTTAGACAACTTGTGCTACTCGGTTTTGAGTGAAAACGAGTAAAAGGGCTTAATCGGTAAAAATACCTAATAGTCATAAGTACATGTTAAAGTGTGAATTTGATATTATCATAGAAGGGAAAAATGATCAGCATGTCATAAAACATAAGAATAAGGGATAAAGTTTAATTCCCGAGCCCAGGGGCAAAACTGTAATTATGCAAAAGTTTAGGGGCAAAAGTGTAATTTTCCAAATTTCGTATTAAATGCTGTTTTGATGAATGTATGTATTAAATAAGATTAATTTGGTATTATAGATCAAGAGAAACGGGAATCAAGTAGCGATCGAGGAAAAGAAAAGATTGTGGACTAAATTTCAAAATCTTTATATTTTGGTACCAAGGTAAGTTCATGTGTAAATAATGTAGCATAATTGTTATTTTTAAGTTATTGATGTTAATTATATGATATGCTGATTTTTTATCGTGAAATATTATGCTTTGTGGTTAATGTTGAGTAATATGCAAATTATGTTTACTACTTGATAAATATGAATTGCTACCGAGTATCGGTTTCGCTATTCCGTGGAAGACAGCTAATGTCAGATCGAGGGAAAAACCCCGTTTGAACCTTAGGAATAGATTAGGATACAAGTGACATGTCACTAGGATGGTTGAGCATCCGAACTCGTTGAGTTGAGTCCGAGTTTGTGAGATGTAACTAGGCATCCGAACTCATTGAGTTGAATCCGAGTTCACTTATGGATGCGAATGCCCAAGCTCGTTGAGTTGAGTCCAAGTTCACTTATGGGCGGGTTACATGATTGCTTGATTACATATGTGGCACTTATGTGTAAATTATCCGTGTATCCGAGTTATATTCCGATGTGTTCAACGGGTGAAAATTTCTATGAAATGGAAGAACAATTAAGATGCAAGTGACGTTTTGGTAAGTGTTATGAAATGGGCACTTTGGACAGGTATGTACTTAACCCTCGGGTTGAAAATAGATACAACAACGATAAAGTGGTAAGACGATGAATGATGTTTAGAAATGTGATATATGTTTTGGTGATGCCATGCTAATGTAGTTTGGTATAATTGTATTGTTATGTTACTTGTTATTTGCATATGAACTTACTAAGCATTTATGCTTACTCCTTCCTTTTCATTCATTGTAGTTTTGAACAAGTCAGCTCGGGAATCGGGACAGGTCGAAGTTTCGATCACACTATCCGAAGGATTTCTATTGCTAAATGGCTTGTAAAACTTAAGTATGGCATCTATAGCAATGTACCTATTTTGTGTAAATAATTTTATGATATGGCCATGTTTGGTTAAGAAAATGTTTGATATTGATAAGTCATGGTGATGGCTAATTAGATCATGTTTGATATCATGGAAGTTTAACAGGTTATCTAGTTCATAAAAAAAATTCATGGAAAGATGAAACTTGCCTTAAAATGTAATATTGCTTGCAAAGAATGACATGAATTTGAAAAATCACTAAAAATAGTATAAGTGGAACTAAATGATAAGTTATGAAATTGAATCTTAATGAGTCTATTTTCATGTGGATTAAACAAAACAGGAATATAAATTATATTTTATGAGATATTTAAACTTTTGTGAAACAGGGCCAGAATGATTTCTGGATCCCCTGTTCTGACTTTAAAAAATTATAATAAATTTTTATAAGTTGTTCTTTACATGTACAGATTCCTTATTGAGTCTAGTTTTAAGAGAAACAAACCTCATAGTCATTGAAATTTTTTTTAAAGAGATATCTGATTCGTAATACATAGAGGTCAGAGCAGTCAAACCCTAAAATAGGGGAGACTTTAACTAATAAACTGTACTAAGTGGCCTAACCAAAAATTCTAGAAAAAAATTAGTAAATAGATATATGAGTCTAGATTTAGGGAAAATTTATGGATCTTGATTTTGAGTTTCATAACTCAAGATATGATTTTTCTTGTAACTTTGATGCAGATAGCTAGAAAGCTGTGAATGTAGAAACAAACGATTCGAAGTACTTAAATTGATAAATTATGTTCGGTAACACCTCAAGCTCGATTTCAGCGTCATTCTCGGGCGTGGGGGCGTTACATTTGGTGGTATCAGAGCAGGTTTATTCGGTTCTCGGACTAATGTGTTGTATGTACAGGTTTTGCTATACATGCCATATATATAAATTGTGATAGTGTGACGACTTCTGACCTTTTAAATGATTTTTTTTACAGTAAATGGATCTCAATCTAGTTGCGGCTGATGATGTAGAGAGTACCAGCTCTGGCTGAAAGGGCGGTGCTAACTAAAAATCCACCTCCTACTGTCGGTCAAGGAGGAGGAGAAGGGGCTCGGGAAGCCTTTCTCCAGATGATGAGTGCACAGTATCTCGAGTTCGTTCAGTCGAACCCGAATGCACAACCTCCCCCACCTCCCCCGATTCCTCAACCTATACCCCCGATGCCTCAAGGTGTAGATCTGATGGAATTTCACAGAACTCCAGTTGACAAAATCCATAAAAAAGGGGCCGAAGAATTCAGAGCAAATATTGATGATGATGCAGAGAAAGCAGAGTTCTGGCTTGAAAATTTTATCCGGGTATTTGATGAATTATCTTGTACACCTGAAGAATGTTTGAAATGTGCTACATCTTTGTTGAGAGATTCAGCCTATAATTGGTGGAAGACTTTAATTTCATGGTACCGAAAGAGAGGGTAACTCAGGAATTCTTTCAAGAAGAGTTTGGAAGAAATATATTAGTGAAAGATTTATTGATCAGAAATGTAAAGAGTTTCTTGAGCTGAAGCAAGGTATTATGACAGTCTCAGAATATGAAAGAGAGTTTGTTCGATTGAATAAGTATGCCAGAGAATATGTTCCTACAGAAGCCAAGATGTGCCGACGATTTGAAGACGGTCTCAACGAAGACATTAAGGTATTTGTCGGGATCCTTGAACTGAAAGAAATGGTAGTACTAGTTGATCGAGCTTGCAAGGCTGAAGAACTACTTAAAGAGAAGAGAAAGGTAGAGGCTGAAACACGAAATTGGAAGAAAAGGCCAATGAGTAAGGCACCTTTACAGCAACCCGAAAAGTCAAGAAATATGAATCCTTGTTCCCAAGTTTCAGCTGGGCAATCATATGGAAATTTTAAGAAGCAGAATGTGGGTCCTAAATATCAGAATACTTCTACAGCTAGTATAGGGAACTCGAGATTTGTTAAACCCGAGTGCCACCATTGTGGTAGAAATCATTTTGGTCCGTGCAGAGCAAATGAATGTTTTCGATGTGGTTCTCTGGATCATTTTATTAGAGACTGCCCAGAGAGAGCTGAGAAAGAAAAATTTCAGAATGTAAAAGCTAGTGGTGCAGACTTGAGGGGAAGGTATCCGAGAAAAGCTGGAAGTGAAATAAGCAGTAAGAATGTAGCTAGAGATGCAGCAGTTAGATCTGAAGGAAGAGCTCCGGCTAGAACTTATGCTATTAAAGCGCATGAAGATGCTTCCTCACTCGATGTGATTACCGGTACATTTTCTCTTTATGATATTAATGTTATTGCTTTGATTGATCCCGGTTCTACTCATTCATATGTATGCATGAAGCTGGTGTCTAGTATGATTATACCTGTTGAGAACACAGAATTTATGGTTAGAGTGTCGAATCCGTTAGGCAAATGTGTGATAGTTGATAAAGTATGCAAGAAATGTCCTTTAATGATTCGGGGTCATTACTTTCCGGCTGACTTGATGTTGTTGCCGTTTGATTAATTTGATGTTATTTTGGGTATGGATTGGTTGACATTGCATGATGCTATAGTAAATTGCAAAGAAAAGGTTATAGAATTAAAGTGTGAAAACGGTGAAACTCTACAAGGTTGAATCAGATAAATCAGAGGCATTGTCTAGTGTGATTTCTTTGATGTCAGCTCAGAGATATTTGAGAAAGGTTATGAAGCTTATTTGGCGTATGTAATTAATACAAAAAAAGTTGAAAAGAAAGTTGAATCAGTGCCGGTTGTGTGTGAATTTGTGAATGTATTTCCAGAAGAATTGCCGGGTTTGCCTCCAGTCAGGGAAGTAGAGTTTGGTATTGATTTGATGCCGGGAACAGCTCCGATCTCAATTGCACCATATAAAATGGCACCAACAGAGTCACAGTTGCAAGAGTTGACTGATAAAGGCTTTGTAAGACTGAGTTTTTCACCTTGGGGTGCTCCTGTGTTATTTGTGAAAAAGAAGGATGGTTCTATGAGATTATGTGTTGATTATCGACAGTTAAACAAGGTGACAATCAAAAACAAGTATCCATTGCCGAGAATTGATGATTTGTTTGATCAGCTAAAAGGAGCGACATGGTTTTCAAAGATTGCCTTGAGATCTGGGTATTATCAGCTGCGAGTAAAAGAGTCAGATGTGCCTAAAACTGCTTTTAGAATAAGGTACGGTCATTATGAATTTTTAGTTATGCCATTCGGGTTGACAAATGCTCCTGCTGTGTTTATGGATTTAATGAATCGCATATTTCGGCCATACTTGGACAAATTTGTTGTGGTGTTTATAGATGATGTTTTAATTTATTCAAAAGATGAGACAGAGCATGCTGAGCATTTGAGGATAGTTTTGTAAACTTTGAGAAATAAGCAATTATATGCCAAGTTTAGTAAAAGTGAATTTTAGCTTCAGGAAGTTGGATTTTTGGGTCATATTGTTTCAGGTGATGGTATACGGGTTGACCCTAGTAAAATTTCAGCCATTATTGATTGGAAACCACCGAAAAACGTAACTGAAGTTAGAAGTTTCTTGGGGCTAGCTGGGTATTATCGGCGGTTTGTAAATGGATTTTCTATAATTGCTGCTCCTATGACTAGACTACTCCGAAAGGATGTTAAATTTGAATGGACGGAAGAATGTCAACAAAGTTTCGAAGAATTGAAAAAGTTATTAACTGAAGCACCAGTGTTAGTACAACCCAAATCAGGTAAAGAATTTGAGGTGTATAGTGATGCTTCTCTAAATGGCTTGGGGTGTGTACTCATGCAAGAAGGAAAAGTGGTGGCTTACGCTTCAAGGCAGTTAAAACCTCATGAGAAGAATTATCCTACTCACGATTTGGAATTGGCTGCGGTGGTATTTGCTTTGAAGATTTAGCGACATTATTTGTATGGTGAAAAGTGCCGAGTATATACTGATCACAAAAGTCTTAAGTACTTGATGTCACAAAAAGACTTGAATTTGAGACAACGAAGATGGTTGGAGTTATTGAAAGATTATGAGCTTGTTATTGATTATCATCCGGGAAAGGCGAATGTGGTTACCGATGCTTTAAGCAGAAATTGTTGTTTGCTTTGAGAGTTATGAACACTCAGTTGAAAATTTTAGATGATAGTTCAATTCTAGCAGAGATAAGAGCTAGACCGATGTTTTTACAAGAGATTTCTGAAGCTCAGAAAAATGATCAAGATTTGCTAGCCAAGAGAAGACAGTGTGAAGCTGATACGGGATCAGATTTTAGAATCGGTTCTGATGGTAGCTTGATGTTTAAAAATCAGATTTGTGTATCGAAAAATGATGAGTTGATTCAAAAGATTTTGCATGAAGCATATAATGGCTGTTTGGCGGTTCATCCGGGCAGTACGAAAATGTATAATGACTTGAAGAAAATGTATTGCTGGAGTGGAATGAAAAGAGATATTTTTGAGTTTGTATCAAAGTGCTTAATTTGTCAACAGGTGAAAGCTGAACACCAAGTGCCTTCAGGATTACTTCAGCCTATTATGGTTCCTGAATGGAAATGGGATCGGATTATTATGGATTTTGTTTTAGGGTTGCCATTGACTCCAGGAAAGAAAGATGCCATCTGGGTAATAGTTGACAGACTGACTAAATGGGCTCATTTTATTCCGGTACGTACGGATTATTCTCTTAATAAGTTGGCTGAATTGTATATCCGTGAGATTGTTAGACTTCATGGAATACCTTTTTCAATCATTTCGGATAGAGATCCGAGATTTACTTCACGATTTTGGCAAAAGTTGCAAGAGGCATTAGGTACAAAGTTAAATTTCAGTACTACTTTTCATCCACAAACTGATGGGCAATCAGAGAGAGTAATTCAGATTCTTGAAGACATGCTCAGATGTTGCGTATTGGAATTTCAAGGTAGTTGGGAAAGGTACTTACCGTTGGTAGAATTTGCTTATAATAATAGTTATCAGACGAGTTTGAAAATGGCACCTTATGAAGCATTATATGGTCGTAAGTGTCGAACGCCTTTGTATTGGACTGAACTTAAGGAAAATCAGATTTATGGAGTTGATCTAATAAAAGAAACCGAAGAAAAGGTGAAAGTGATTCGAGATTGTTTGAAAGCTGCTTTAGATAGACAAAAATCTTATGCGGATTTGAAACAAAAATAAATCGAGTTTCAAGTTGGTGATAAGGTATTTTTGAAAGTGTTTCCATGGAAGAAAATCCTTAGATTTGGACGGAAGGGCAAGTTAGGTCCGCGTTTTATTGGGCCGTACGAAATAATTGAAAAAGTTGGACCGGTAGCATATTGGCTAGCATTACCACTTGAATTAGAGAGGATTCATGATGTGTTCCACGTATCTATGCTACGTCGATATCGCTCGGATCCTTCACATATAATTTCACCGACAGAAATTGAACTACAACCGAATATGACTTACGAAGAAGAACCGATTAAGATCTTAGCTCGAGAGGTCAAGAAACTAAGAAATAAAAGTGTCGCTCTCGTGAAAGTATTGTGGCAAAAGCATGGGGTAGAAGAGACTACATGGGAACCTGAAGAAACTATGAGAAACCAATACCCACACCTGTTTACCGGTAAGATTTTCGAGGACGAAAATCCTTAAAAGGGGGGAGAGTTGTAATATCCTGAATTAGGGCTTAATCGGAATAGTGGTTTCGTGACTACAAATCTGAGATAGAAATAATTATTTTATAATTATTTTGATGATTATGATATGATTGCATGATTGTGTGAAAATTTCGTGATGAAATTCTATGCCTAAAGTTTTTAAATTGAAAGTAGGGACTAAATCGAATAAGTTGCAAAATTTGCATTCTAGAAGTTTTTAGTATGAAATTGCATTGAAATATTAATTAGGAGGCCTTAAATAGCAATTTGACTAATTTTAAGTTCATGGACAAAATTAGGACACGAAAGGAATTTTTGAAAGTTTAGTAAGGAGGGGCATTTTGGTCATTTGGATATTAAATGAAATAAAAAGGGAAAAATAACACAAAATAGTCATCTTCTTCATATGTTGCTGCCGAATTTTTCTCTCTCCATAGCTAGGGTTTCTTCAACTTTCAATCTCCATAGTAAGTGATTCTAAGCCCCATTTTTAATGTTCTTTACGTTTTTGGAATCCCGGAAGCTCGATTAAGCTTATGCTAGCAATAATTCAACCTAGGGTTTATATTTGGAAAAATACCCATAGGTGAAATTTGTGTATTTTGATGTTTTATGATAGAATATGAGGTTTTAAATTATGTTAGACAACTTGTGCTACTCGGTTTTGAGTGAAAACGAGTAAAAGGGCTTAATCGGTAAAAATACCTAATAGTCATAAGTACATGTTAGAGTGTGAATTTGATATTGTCATAGAAGGGAAAAATGATCAGCATGTCATAAAACATAAGGATAAGGGATAAAATTTAATTCCCGAGCCCAGGGGAAAAAGTGTAATTATGCAAAAGTTTAGGGGCAAAAGTGTAATTTTCCAAAGCTCGTATTAAATGCTATTTTGATGAATGTATGTATTAAATAAGATTAATTTGGTATTATAGATCAAGAGAAACGAGAATCAAGTCGCGATCGAGGAAAAGAAAAGATTGTGGACTAAATTGCAAAATCTTTATATTTTGTTACCAAGGTAAGTTCATGTGTAAATAATGTAGCATAATTGTTATTTTTAAGTTATTGATGTTAATTATATGATATGCTGATTTTTTATCGTGAAATATTATGCTTTGTGGTTAATGTTGAGTAATACGCAAATTATGTTTACTACTTGATAAATATGAATTGCTACCGAGTATCGGTTACGATATTCTGTGGAAGATGGCTAATGTCGATCGAGGGAAAAGCCCGCTTGAACCTTAGGAATAGATTAGGATACAAGTGACATGTCACTAGGATGGTTGAGCATCCGAACTCGTTGAGTTGAGTCCGAGTTCACTTATGGATGCGAATGTTCGAACTCGTTGAGTTGAGTCCGAGTTCGTGAGATGTAACTAGGCATCCGAACTCATTGAGTTGAGTCCGAGTTCACTTATGGATGCGAACGCCCGAGCTCGTTGAGTTGAGTCTGAGTTCACTTATGGGCGGGTTACATGATTGCTTGATTACATATGTGGCACTTATGTGCAAATTATCCGTGTATCCGAGTTATATTCCGATGTGTTCAACGGGTGAAAATTTCTATGAAATGGAAGAACACTTAAGATGCAAGTGACGTTTTCGTAAGTGTTGTGAAATGGGCACTTTGTACAGGTATGTACTTAACCATCGGGTTGAAAATAGATACAACAATGATAAAGTGGTAAGACGATGAATGATGTTTAGAAATGTGATATATGTTTTGGTGATGCCATGCTAAGGTTGTTTGATATAATTGTATTGTTATGTTACTTGTTATTTGCATATGAACTTACTAAGCATTTATGCTTACTCCTTCCTTTTCATTCATTGTAGTTTTGAACAAGTCACTCGAGAATCGGACACAGTCGAAGTTTCGATCACACTATCCAGAGGATTTCTATTGGTAAATGGCTTGTAAAACTTAAGTATGGCATGTATAGCGATGTACCTATTTTGTGTAAATAATTTTATGATATGGCCATGTTTGGTTGAGAAAATGTTTGATATTGATAAGTCATGGTGATGGCTAATTAGATTATGTTTGATATCATGGAAGTTTAATAGGTTATCTAGTTCATAAAAAAATTTATGGAAAGAAACTTGCCTTAAAATAGAATATTGCTGCAGCAATGACATGAATTTGAAAAATCACTAAAAATAGTATAAGTGGAACTAAATGATGAGCAAGTTATGAAATTGAAGCTTAATGAGTCTATTTTCATGTGGATTGAACAAAACAGGAATATAAATTATATTTTATGAGATATTTAAACTTTTGTGAAACAGGGCCAGAATGATTTCTGGATCCCCTGTTCTGACTTTAAAAAATTATAATAAATTTTTATAAGTTGTTCTTTACATGTACAGATTCCTTATTGAGTCTAGTTTTAGGAGAAACAAACCTCATAGTCATTGAAATTTTTTATAAAGAGATATCTGATTCGTAATACACAGAGGTTAGGGCGCTTGAAACCACAAAACAGGGAGACTTTAACTAATAAACTGTACTAAGTGGCCCAACCAAAAATTCTAGAAAAAAATTAGTAAATAGATATATGAGTCTAGATTTAGGGAAAATTTACAGATCTTGATTTCGAGTTTCATAACTCGTGATATGATTTTTTTTTAACTATGACGCAAATAGCTAGAAAGCTGTGAATGTAGAAACAAACGATTCGAAGTACTTAAATTGATAAATTATGTTCGATAACACCTCAAGCTCGATTTCGGCGTCGGTCTCGGGCGTGGGGGCGTTACATTCTAAATCAATTATAGTACAGAAACATAATAAAATAAGTTTTGAGGAATAAAAAAATGTAATAGGGAAAGAAATAATAAATTGAGAGATCGAAGAACAAAATAAATTAAATCTGATTATGGGTGATTAGCTTGTTTCGGTAATCCTCGTCAAGTGTCGCTTTAAGTTCCGTGCCAATCAACTAGTCGCTATCTCACAGTCTAGACCGGCTTGGGGTGAATGTGTTCATGGATAGGCCATAACAATTTTTGGTTAATTCCCACCTTAATTGGTTGTCAGGCCTAGGGTTTTAGGTTCTTCCTTTCCCAAACATCTGACCCGTTGAGTAACTCTACAAAATAGTTAATGGATCATACCTCCACTCGCTAATCCCTCATAGAAGGATTAGTTCCTCATGGTTTTCATAAGAAATATAGAAACAATATAAAGATAGAACATGAAGAATGAATTGAAGTATATAGTTTAGGAAATCGCTTGATTTGTTTTAAGAATGAAGTAAATGCACAAGTTTTATTGTCTGCACAAATCAGATCTCTCAAGATAAACAAAGACCAACCTGAAAATAAATCTAAAAACCTAAGAAGAAAGAAAAGCTACACTGAAATTAAAAGCAGAATTCTAGACTAAGTAATTGGTGTCTGTAATGTGTGACAAATGAGCATATTTATAAATTTTAGGTGGTCGTTGTCCTTAACCTTAGGTTAGCTAATGTTCTCAAGCTTTATGTATGATTATGCAAACCAAACGCCCCTTGGCCCATGTTAGTTTCCATTTAGAGTTGATGTCACAACACAAGAATAACTTTGTCAACATAGGAGTTAGTATACTCCTCTTGGGTTATCTTCAGAGGTATGCCATGACACCCTGAGGCTGTAACACCCCTAACCTATCTCCGTTATTGAATTAAAGTTATGGAGTGTTACCAAGAAGAAAAGAACATTTCACATCATTTCAGGACAATTACACAAATAATTTATAACATATAACAAATAGATAAATTCATGCTATAAATACACCTATAGGTCTTAAAACAGGCTTAAGAGGCCCTAAAACTAGTTTGAGGACGATCTAGGTTCAAAATGGAACCAATTAGAAAATTTCATAAAAACTTATAAAAATTCAAAACAAGGGTCACACGGCCATGTGACTAAGCCCAGATTGTGTGGACATTCGAAGTCTGGACACAAGGTCGTGTCTCAGCCCGTGTGTCCAGTCTTGTGTTTATTCAAAATAGGGCCACATGGCCTTGTTACAGGTCGTGTGCCAAACCATGTGTATATTTGAAGTTGGGTCACACGGCAGTGTCATTGATCGTGTGCTAGACTGTGTAACAATCTGTTTTGCCTCACATGACTGTGTCAAAGGCTATGTGCTAGGCTAGGTGGATACTGCACCTAAAATCAATAATTACACATGACTGTGTGTGGTGTAACACCCCAACCCATCTCCGTTGCCGGATTTGGGTACAAAACATCACTGTACAATAAAAAACATTTAAACATTTTACCATTCAATAATTTAAATAATATCATATATCATTCATATACATGTATATTGTCCCTAAATCGAGCCCTCGAGGCCTTAAAAATAACTTAGAAGCAAATCGGGACTAATTTGAAATAATTTGGAAAGTTTAGGAAAAAGTTACAAAATTTACAAAATAGGAGTCACAGGGCCGTGTGGCCAGGCCGTATGCCTCACATGGCTGAGACACACACCTATGTCTCAAGCCATATAACCTTCAAATTAGGGACACATGGCCGTGTCCCAGACTGCGTCCTTACTCATATAACTCTCTACGTAGGGTCACATGACTGTGTCACATGCCCGTGTGCCAGGCCGTGTAACTCACTGACTTGCACCCTTCGAAAACCTCAAATGACACATAGCTATGTCGCCAAGTCGTGTGTCTTACATTACTGAGTCACACGCCTGTCTATCAGACCGTGTGGACCCAAAAATTTACCTAAATCAAGCCAGTACAATATATCATTTCATGTGTAAACATTCAACCTATTTCAACACAGTTACAAGGTACCTAAAGATTATTCAAACATGGATAAATATTCCATTTCAAACAACCTAATTCACTTAACCAATATGCAATTCAAAGGCACCTCAATTTGTATACAAACATCAAAACTTAAACTCAAGCAATTTAACCATTTCACATTTACCCAACCTAGTGCATTTTAACCATCACATGCCAATGGAAATGACTAATTCTATGCCATCGCAATATCCCAATAGGTCATATACACTATCACTTAAAGGTACCAAAATGACATAGTTTAACAAGCACTTCCAAGTCCATCAACGAAACATACTTTTCCAAACATAGCATACCAATTACCAATTACATAACTTCCTATACATATTAATAAGGCTACTTCCATCCATAATAACCTCATTCAAATATGAACTAAAACATGTCATAAGTAACCATTTTCTTACCATCATCAACATGCCAAGAGAACCATATCAACAAGCACTTTAAAGTTGTAACACCCCTTACCCGTATCCAACGGTGGAACAGGGTACGAGGCATTACCAGGCTTAAACACAAGCTAACATACAAACTGAGGCATAAATTTCCATCCAAATCTAAAACTTTTCATTTACAATCATATCCTCCCTAAAATGAACCTACGAGGTCCAAAACATGCATTGAAGGTGGTTGGGAACTAAATTGAGAACTTTAAGCAAATTCTTCAAAACTTAGAAAATTTTTCATCAAAACAAGGTCACACGCCCGTGTGGGTAGGCTGTGTGGTCACACACGCTCGTGTCCCTAACCCGTGTAACTCTTTGTTTATGACGTCATGCACCAAAGGAAGTCACACGGCCAAGTCACATGCCCTTGTGCTAGGCCATGTGGCAAATTTAATTTTTGAAAATTTTCATAAAATAGGTTTAGACTTCACACGCCCTGGACACACGCCCATGTCCCTAGGCCGTGTCCGTCACATGGCTGAGACAGACGGCCGTGTCTCTGCCCCTCTAGACAAAAATAAGGCTATTTACCAAGCCATTTTGTCACCCTTACTTGCACCAACCTACACAACAATAGGCAACACCAATCTAAGCATATACATACAACCAAATCAGCCACAAACAAGATATCAATACATCATTTGCACATAGTAACATTTATCATGCATAAACATCACATAAACATACCAATGACCAATAAGATTTATATTAGCCAACTACCAATGGCCATATACAAAATGAATCATTAACTATTACAATGCCAACACATTTGGCTAAACCAATATGACACATAACAAAATGACCCAGTCCCTATACATGCCATACTCAAAATATTGAAACCAAGTACACCCAAAACAATCATTTAATAGTGTGAATCGAGCTCCGAAGTTCCTCGATCCCTGAGCTAGCTTGGCGACACTATAAGGAATGGAAAAAAAAAGGGAGTAAGCTTTAAAGCTTAGTAAGTTTGCATGCAAATAATAAGCAATACAAATCATACATTAATCATATAACTACTCAACACAAGTTAACAGAAATAGCATCATATATCTTAGGCATAACTTGCTCATTAGCATTCTTACCAAGAGTTCACCTTATACTAAAGTCCATACTCATGAGTTTTACATACATACATGTACCAACTCATAACATAGTTGCATACTTTGTCAACTTTGACATACTCTTCAGATTACCCGTTGTACACTTAGAATACTATCAGATGCATGAAAATTCTTGCACATAAGTGCCACATATGTAGCCAATGCTACCTCATATCTCATAACACATAGGGCTCGCACACGAGCTAATCACGGGCCTGCTCACACAAGTTGCTAGTCAAAACGTAGCTACACGGGCTGCTCCCACAAGTTGTCAAGTATTCGTAACACATACCAAAATACCCAACCACTGGTAGGACGTACATGACCAGCACCCGGATTCACATAAATCTCATAACTCATGGTTTCCTAGTGACATGTCACTTGTATCCTAAACTATTCCTAAGGTTCAACCGAGATTTTCTCATCGTCGAAAACTCGTTGAATATTTCCATAAAAACAATCATACAATTTATACAATATTAAAAATTAAATACATAATACAACATTGCATTATTTATACACAAACTTACCTCAGTTCAAAATAGTAGGAAATGAACCTAATCGTCAATAACCTTGTTTTTCCCCCTATCAAGGTCCGAACTTCATTTTTCTTTATCTATACTAGCAAATTTAACTTATTTAATTATCACATTACACAATGCTGTCCAAAAATCAACTTATGGCAAAATTACATTTTTGTCCCTAAACTTTGACATATTTACATTTTAGTCCTTAGGCTCGTAAAATGAAATGTATCCATTTTCTTTGTTACCATTTGAATAGCCAATTTGCCACCCCATTTGGGTTAAACCTACAAGCATCAAATCAAGCATATTACACTATAACTTCAGCCAATTTCAATACCAAAACATACATCATTTATCTCATATCATTAACAACAATTTCATGCATATAACTCATACCAATTCATGTCATTCTATATGCCAAAACATACAAATACATATGATCCATAAACTCCAAACATACAAACACATCTCATGCCAAAACCTTATCAAATTGACCATTTCCATTGGCCAACCAAGAGAACATCATAATGACACATTTACATCACATACATATATCAATATCAACCATAAGTTTAAACACAAATTGGCCATGTCACATGGCATAACATATACATTACAAAACATATCCAAATGACACTAGCCCATACATGCCATATACCATATATACAACTTTCAAAATGGTACCAAAATGGATGTTCGATAGTGTGTATGAGTCGCTGATGATTCCCAGGTCCGAGCTAGCTTTATAACACTGTAAGACAGAAAACATTTCACACAGTAAGCTTTTAAAGCTTAGTAAGTTCGTACCAAATGTCATCAACAAATAAGCAATTATTAGTTCTCAAATCATCTACCAATTCCATGCCAACACAATTAATATGTTCATACCAATTCAACAAACTTCATACACATAATATCATCTACCACATAAGTATCATACATACCTGAGCCTTCCCGTATTTATTTATTTTCATTCTCACCTATCGTTCAGATATTTTAAGACTTTCCAAAGATTATCAATGCTTTAAGCATCCGCACACTTAGTGCTTTTAGGTTTAGCCGAAGCTAGAATGATTTCGTACACTTAGTGCCATCTCAAATAACCGAAGCAATCTCGGTATCGGACACTTAGTGCCTCATATAGCCGAAGCAATTCCATTCGCACATTTAGTGCTATTTATAGCCAAAGCTATTTTGAATTGCACACTTAGTGCCAAATACAGTTGATTTATCATCGTATTCAAACCATAATAAAATATATGCACAATTTATGTATAATTAACGCATTAAAAAAAAATACTTGTAACATCGTGTAGCACGTACGAACTTACCTCATACTCAGAATTATCGATTCGGATTGCTTACACTATAACCTTCGACTTTCCTCGGTCTAAGTTCGAATTCCTCTTTTCTTGATCTATATGTATTCAAAATTAACCCTTTTATTCACCAAATCATTCAAATCAATCCACAATTATACATTTTGGGTATTTTACAATTTAGCCCTCATATTTTCACATTTTGACACTTTAGTCCGTAATTCACAAAATACACAAAATTTCCTTTTTCACATATTAAACTGAATATTCACTTAGCTTATACAAGCCAACACATTTCATTTGTTTCACATTTTGAGTCCCTCAATTTATAAATTTCTCAATTTAGCCCATTATACTCAAAATTACCAAAAATTCAAAGACAAAATATATTAACCCAATATATATTTTTTATTTTCCAACAATTAACATCACAAAACTCACAATTTCATCAATGGCATATTTCAAAATCATCATCAAAATCAGAAATTTGAGCATGGACTTTATATAATATCAAGCAACGATCACAAAAACGTAGAAATTATCGAAAACCAATGAAAAATCATACCTCAATTCCAGGCTCAAAGTGTCAAAATCCTATCTAGCTCTTTTTCTTAAATTTTCGGCAATATAGGATGATAATAGCTTTGTTTCATGTTTTGTTTTAATTTAACTTACATTAATAAACCATTTACATTTTTAACCTTTTTATTTTCATTATAATTCCACTATCTCATGTCCATCTATGTCATTTAATCATAACCATGGTCTATTTGCATCATAAGGACCACTCATTTAAAGAGACATAGCAATTAAGCACTTTAACAATTATGTCACTTTTACATTTTACGCGATTAGGTCATTTTATCAAATTAAACACCCAAACGATTTAATTTTCATACGAAACTTTCACACATGCTAATTCACATATCATAAGCACGAAAAAATAATATTTAAATATTTTTCTGAATCTAATTTGTGGTCCCAAAACCACTATTCTGACTAGGGTCTAAACCGAGTTGTTATAACTCTCCCGCTTAGGAATTTTCGTCCCTAAAAATCTTACCAGTGAATAGGTTTGGGTAGCGTTCTCTAATAGCATCCTTGGGCTCCCACGTAGCTTCTTCAATCCCGTGCTGATGCCATAAGACTTTCACTAAAAAAATTTTCTTATTTATTAACTCTTTAACATCGCGATCTAAAATTTGGATCGGTTATTCTTCGTATGTCATATCGGATCAAATCTCAATCTCTGATGGATTAATCACATGTGAAGGGTCGGATCTGTACCGTTGAAGCATCGAAACATGAAATACATTATGGATCTTTTCTAACTCAGGTGGCAACAAAAGTCTGTACGCAACTGGTTGGACACGCTCAATTATCTCATACGGCCCAATGAGTCTTGGATTTAATTTGCCTTTACGACCGAATCTGAGTATTTTCTTTCAGGACAAGACCTTCAAAAAGACTTTGTCCCCTATCTGAAACTCTATATTTTTCGTTTCAAATTCGCATACGATTTCTGACGATCTGATGTTGTTTTCATACTTTCATAGATCGCTTTTTCTTTTTCTTCTGTTTCCCTGACCAAATCAACCCCGTGGATCTTATTCTCACTAAGTGTTGTCCAGTATAATAGTGTTCTACATTTCTGACAGTATTAAGCTTCATAAGGAGTCATTTTGACACTCGATTGAAAGCTATTATTATATGCAAATTCAATCAGTGGCAAGTATCGTTCCCACGTACCCTCAAACTCAAGAATACAACATCTCAACATATCCTCGAGAATCTGAATAATCCGCTCAGATTGAGCATCCATCTGTGGGTGAAATGCAGTACTAAAGTGTAGTTTCATACCTAACGCATCTTGCAGTTTCTTCCAAAAGCGCAATGTAAACCTCAGATCTCTATCCAAAATAATAAAAATAGGTACTCCATGTAATTTGACAATCTGAGAAACATACAGTTCAACTAGCTTATCAAGTGAGTAATCTGTGCGAACCGGAACAAAATGGACCAATTTAGTCAATCTATCCACAATAACCCAGATTGCATCTTTGTTCTTCAGTGACAACGGTAAACAGGATACAAAATCCATCGTGACTATCCCATTTCCACTAAGGTATCATGATTGGCTGAAGCAATCCAGAAGGTACTTGATGCTCGGCTTTTACTTGCTAACAGACTAAACATTTCGAAACAAAGTCAGAGATATCTCTTTTCATTCCAAACCACCAGTAATACTGTTTCAAATCATTATCCATTTTCGTACTACCAGGATGAACAGATAACCGACTATTGTGAGCTTCATTCAAAATCATCTGAATTAACTCTGGCTTTCTCAGGACACAAATTCAATCTCTGAATCTTAGAAAACTATCAGTATCAACTCTAAATTCTAAATTAGAATCTACTTCACACTGAGCTCATTTTGCTAAAATCTCATTATCGATCATCTGGACTTCGATAATCTGTTGTAAAAATAATGGTCTTGCTTTCAATTCGGCTAGAATTGAACCATCATCAAACATACACAACTGAGCATTCAAAGTACGTAATGCAAACAATGATTTCTGACTCAAAGCATCAGCAACTACATTTGCTTTTCCTGGATGGTAATTAATAACTAGCTCATAATCTTTTAGCAACTCTAGCCATCTTCTCTGTCACAGATTCAAATCTTTTTGAGTCATCAGAATTTCAGGCTTTTATAATCTGAAAACACATGCCATTTTTTACCAAATAGATAGTGGCGCCAAATTTTCAAAGCAAACACAATACCAGCCAATTCAAGATCGTGCGTCGGATAGTTCTTTTCATGTGGCATTAACTGTCTTGAAGCATATGCAATGACTTTTCCTTCTTACATCAAAACACATCCCAGACCGTTCAACGAAGCATCACTATAGATTACAAATTCTTTACCCGATTTGGGTTGTACCAATACAGTAGCTTCATTCAACAAAGTTTTCAACAGATTAAAACTTTTCTGACACTTTTTAGACTATTTGAATTTTACATCTTTCTGAAGTAGTTTCGTCAATGGAGTCACAATCATAGAAAAGCGTTGTACAAACTGTCGATAATAACCAGCAAGTTTTAGGAAACTACAGACTTCAGAAACATTTCTCGAAGGCTTCCAATCCAAAATAGCTAAAATCTTTCTCGGATCAACTCGGATACCAGATGCCGACACAACATGTCCTAGAAAACTAACTTCTCACAACCAAAATTCACATTTGCTAAACTTCGTATATAATTGCTTATGTCGCAAAGTCTGTAATAATATTCTCAGATGCTCAGCATGTTCATTTTCATCCCGCGAATAAATCAAAATTTCATCGATGAATACGACAACAAATCGATCTAAATACGGTCTGAAAATTCTGTTCATCAAATCCATAAACACAGCAGGTGCATTTGTTAATCCGAAAGGCATAACCAAAAACTCATAATGTCCTACCTTGTTCGAAAAGTAGTTTTTGGAATGTCTGAATCTTTTACTCGCAACTGATAATATCCCGATCTCAAATCTATCTTTGAAAATACAGTAGCTCCTTTCAATTGATCAAACAAATCATCGATTTGGGGTAGTGGATATTTGTTTTTGATCGTCACTTTATTGAGTTGTCTATAATCAATGCATATTCTCATAGTTCCGTCTTTCTTTTTCACGAACAAAACTAGTGCATCATAGGGAGAATAACTCGGTCTAACAAAACCTTTATCTGTCAATTCTTGCAACTGAGCTTTCAACTCTTTTAATTCAATCGGGGCCATCCTATATTGAGCTATCGAAATCAGAGTAGTTCCCGGTACTAACTCAATGCCAAATTTAACCTCTCAGAACGGTGGTAAACCTGACAATTCTTCAGGAAACACATCCGGATACTCGCACACAACTGGCATTGATTCAATCTTTCTTTCTGTCACTTTATTGTCAAGTACATACGCAAAGTAAGCTTCATGACCTTTTCTCATAGAATTCTAAGTTAACATCGAAGATATCACTGCCGGTAAACTATTCATATCATCTAATTCGATACGGATAATCTCATTATTCTAACATCTCAAATCAATCATCTTTCATTTGCAATTCACAATAGCATCATGCATCGTTAGCCAATCCATACCCAGGATTATGTCAAACTCATCAAATGGTAACAACATCAAATCGACCGAAAAATAATTATTTCGAATCATCAATAGACAATTCTTGCATACTTTATCAACCAATATACACTTGCCTAAGGGGTTCAATACTCTAATTACAAATTCAGTAGACTCTACAGGCAAAGTCTTACTGGATACTAAATTCATACATATATACGAATGAGTAGACCCTGGATCTATCAATGCAATAACTTTAGTATCATAAAAGGTAAAAGTACCGGTAATAACATCTAGAGATGACACTTCTTCGTGAGCGCGAATAGCATAAGCTCGTGCAGGTACTCTAGCATCAGATCTCATTG
The DNA here is from genome assembly GCA_025698475.1 of Gossypium anomalum. Classification (NCBI taxonomy): domain Eukaryota; kingdom Viridiplantae; phylum Streptophyta; class Magnoliopsida; order Malvales; family Malvaceae; genus Gossypium; species Gossypium anomalum. The sequence continues at coordinate 55,812,235 of CM046959.1, forward strand.
TAGTGTCTCGCGTCACACCTCTACCACCACTTGTATTTCCCGTGTTTCTCAGTGGTCTTGTTCTAGCTGTAGTGTTACTCGGTCTCATGTTCTGAGTATTATCTTTCTCAGCTAACTCTGGGCAATCTTTTATGAAGTGATCTCAAGAACCACAGGTATAATAAGCTCGGTTATTAATTTTTCACTAGCACTCTACAAAATGCCATACTGCACATTGATTACACTCAGGCTTTTCGTCCTTTGCATTACCAAAACTCAATACCAAGGTAGTTTGAGCTTTAGGATTGGTATATTACTTTCCCTGATCTCTATTCTGATGTCCCCCTGAAGTTGTCAATCAATCATTAAAATTTTAAGATTTCTTTGATGAGGAATGATAAAATTTATTCATTGATCGCTTTCTCGAATCTCTTGCTTCCGCATCAACTTTTCTCGTTTCTTTTCTGAGGTCCTCAGCTTTACCAACCCTCTCCACCAGTACTACAAATTCTTTTAGCTCAAGTATCCTGACTAACAGCTTTATATCTTCATTTAATCCATCAACAGATCTTTTACACATGATCTCTTCAGTAGATACATATTCTCGGGCATATTTCCTCAAACGCACAAATTCTCTTTCATACTCAGTAACGGTCACCCGACCTTGTTTTCAACTCTAGAAACTCTTTATTTTTCTGATCGAGGAATCTTTGGCTTATCTACTTTTTTCGGAACTAGATCTGAAAGAATTTCCAGGTAACTCATTCCCTAGGAACCATCGATGTCAATGTTTTCCACCAATGATATGCATTGTCTATAAGCAAAGAAACTACACATTTGATACATTCATCTGGAGTACTCATCAAATACTCAGATAGTGTCCTCAAGCCAGAACTCATCCCTCTCAGCATCATCATCAACCTTAGCCCGAAACTTTTTAGCCCCGTGTTTACGAATATTATCAACATGTGGCTTACCCAGTCAAATCGGATCTATTACTTGTTGTACAACCGGGACTTATTGAGGAACAGGTGGGGTTGGAGGTTGTTGAGCAGCCGGATTCGTGCGTACGAATTTCGTGAACCACTCAGTCATTATTTGAAAGAAGGCTTGCTTAACCTCTCCTCCCTGACTACTAGACATCGTCCTAGACTTGGCCAGTATTGTCCCTTGAGTGGGAGCAGGCGCATTGCTTTCAACATCATCAGCTATTACTCGTTCGGGATCCATTTGCTGTATGAAAAACACATTTTAACTGTCAGGAATCATCACACTATCGAAATTCATATATATGGCATGTACAGCTAGACTCACATACGCTATGGTAGTCTCAGAACCGACTAAACTATAGCTCTGATACTAATAAAATATAACACCCTTAAACCGTATCCGTCGCCGGAATATGGTTAAAGATATTATCAGACATTCAGAACAATTAACATTCATTTCACAAATATCATAGCATCAAAGGTTATACACTATCATGGAGTCCCTTATATAGGTCATCGAGACCTAAAACATGCATTAGAAAGGGTTCGAGACTAAACCGAGCTTATACAAAATTTTTTGAAACTTCAACTATTTCAAAGCTATTCATGTCACATGCCTGTGTGAACAGGCCGTGTGCCTTACGCGGCATTAGACACACCCATGTGTCTAGGTTATGTCAAAATAGGGCATACATACTGACATGCACACACGGCCATAAGACACGCCCGTGTGCCTTGGCTGTGGTCGAGCCTGGCTTGGTTCACATGGCTAGCCACATGCCCGTGTGCCTTGGCCGTGGTCAAGCCTGACTTGGGTTACACGGCTAGCCACATGACCGTGTGTCTTGGTCGTGCCCAAGACTGACTTAAAATCGTAGGGTACCCGAGGGAACACACGGTTGTGCATCATGATCGTGTGTTACACACGGCTGAGACACATGCCCGTGTCTCTACCTGTGTGGACAAAAATAGGCCATTTGAATAGCCAATTTGCCACCCTATTTGGGTCAAACCTACAAGCATCAAATCAAGCATATTTACACTATAATTTCAGCCAATTTCAATACCAAAACATACATCATTTATCTCATATCATTAACAACAATTTCATGCTTGTAACCCATACCAATTCATGTCATTCTATAAGCCAAAACATACCAATACATATGATCCATAAACTCCAAACATACAAACACATCTCATGCCAAAACCTTATCAAATTGACCATTTCCATTGGCCAACCAAGAGAACATCATAATGGCACATTTACATCACATACATATATCAATATCAACCATAAGTTTAAACACAAATTGGCCATGTCACATAGCATAACATATACATTACAAAACATATCCAAATGACACTAGCCCATACATGCCATATACCATATATACAACTTTCAAAATGGTACGAAAATGGATGTTCGATAGTGTGTATGAGTCGCTAATGATTCCCAGGTCTGAGCTAGCTTTATAACACTGTAAGACAGAAAACATTTCACACAGTAAGCTTTTAAAGCTTAGTAAGTTCGTACCAAATGTCATCAACAAATAAGCACTTATTAGTTCTCAAATCATCTACCAATTCCATGCCAACACAATTCATATGTTCATACCAATTCAACAAACTTCATACACATAATATCATCTACCACATAAGTATCATACATACCTGAACCTTCCCGTATTTATTTATTTTCATTCTCACCTATCGTTCGGATATTATAAGACTTTCCAAAGATTATCCATGCTTTAAGCATCCGCACACTTAGTGCTTTTAGGGTTAGCTGAAGCTAGAACGATTTTGCACACTTAATGCCATCTCAAATAACCGAAGCTATCTCAATATCGCACACTTCATGCTTCATATAGTCGAAGCTATTCCATTCTCACACTTAGTGCTATTTATAGCCAAAGCTATTTTGAATCGCACACTTAGTGCCAAATACAGTTGATTTATCATCGTATTTAAACCATAATAAAATATATACACAATTTATGTATAATCAACGCATTAAAAAAATATACTTGTAACATCGTGTATCACTTACGAACTTACCTCGTACTTAGAATTGTCGATTTGGATTGTTTACTCTATAACCTTCGACTTTCCTCAGTCTAAGTTGGAATTCCTCTTTTCTTGATCTATACGTATTCAAAATTAACCCTTTTATTCACCAAATCATTCAAATCAATCCACAATTATACATTTAGGGCATTTTACAATTTAGCCCTCATATTTTCACATTTTGACACTTTAGTCCCTAATTCACAAAATCACAAAATACACAAAATTTCCTTTTTCACATATTAAACTGAATATTCACTTAGCTCATACAAGCCCACACATTTCATTTGTTTCACATTTTAGTCTCCCAATTTACAAATTTCTCAATTTAGCCCATTATACTCAAAATAACCAAAAATTCAAGGACAAAATATATCAAACCAACATATATCTTTTATTTTCCAACAACTAACATCACAAAACTCACAATTTCATCAATGGCATATTTCAAAATCATCATCAAAATCAAAAATTTGAGCATGGACTTTATATAATATGAAGCAACGATCACAAAAACATAGAAATTATCGAAAACAAATGAAAAATCATACCTCAATTCCAAGCTAAAAGTGCTGAAACCCTATCTAGATCTTTTTCTTGAATTTTCAGCAATATAGGATGATAATAGCTTTGTTTCATGTTTTGTTTTAATTTAATTTACATTAATAAGCCATTTACATTTTTAACCTTTTTATTTTCATTATAATTCCACTATCTCATGTCCATCTATGTCATTTAATCATAACCATGGTCTATTTGCATCATAAGGACCACTCATTTAAAGAGACATAGCAATTAAGCACTTTAAAAATTAGGTCACTTTTACATTTTACACGATTAGGTCATTTTATCAAATTAAACACACAAACGATTTAATCTTCATACGAAACTTTCATACATGCTAATTCACATTTCATAAGCACGAAAAAATAATATTTAAATATTTTTCTGACTCAGATTTGTGGCCCCGAAACCACTATTCTGACTAGAGTCTAAACTGGGTTTTACACGGATTGACCATCAGTTTGTGGATGAAATGTTGTACTAAAATTCAATTTTGTACCCGAAGCTCCTTGCAACTTTTTCTAAAATCGTGAAGTAAACCTCGGATCTCTATCCGATATAATAGAAATAGGTACTCCATGAAGTCTAACAATTTCAGCAATGTACAAATCAGCAAGCTTATCAAGTGAGTAATCAGTACGTACTGGTATAAAATGAGCCGATTTCATCAATCTATCCACGACAACCCAAATGGCATCTTTCTTTTTCGGAGTCAAAGCCAAACCTGTTACAAAATCCATGGTAATTTATCCCATTTCCACTTAGGAACCATCACAGGGTGAAGTAAACCCAAAGGTACTTGGTATTCGGCCTTTTCTTGTTGACAAATCAAGCATTTCGAAACAAACTCCGAGATATCTCGCTTCATGCCTGACCACAAATACATTTTTTTCAAATCACAATACATTTTTGTACTGCCGGATGAATAGACAAACAACCACTATGTGCCTCATTAAGAATCTTCTGAATCAACTCTGTATCTTCAGGAACACATATCCTACCTCAGAATCTCAACAATCATCGGAGTCAATCTAAAATTCTGAATCATCGCCAGATTCACACTGAATTCTCTTGGCTTGCAACTCACTGTCACACTTTTAAGCTTCGCAAATCTGCTGAAGAAACATTGGTCTAGTGGAACGATGGAAAAATGTGCAAGTGTACACAATCGCAACAAGTAATAAAGTGAAAAGTAAATGTTGAGTTATCGTACCCACAGGGATTGTAAAAAGAATTATTTAAGAAATTAATTGTAAAACACTTTGGCGAGGTAAAAATAATTTGATTTTGAAAGATGGTCAAAAACTATTTAAAATAAAAAACTATTTAAAAACTAAGTAAATAATTTAAATAAAACAAAAGAGTTCTAATGAACGATTTCAAATAAGATTTAATCAATGTAACATACTTGTGTTGGATTAATTATATTTCTTAAACTTAGAATTATTAAACTCATGTTTACATTGTTACAAATAAATTCACAGCAACCCGGTAATTTGCTAACTTATGAACAAACTTACATACAAAAACCCATTCTTCTCTTGACATATACCTATGTCAATTCAACCGACTAAACAGATTCTAGCAAGCAAACATGTTATTGCACATACATACTCATTAAATTGAACTAATCTCTTGCATATCCCTATGTCAATTCAAATGATTAATTAAATCTAATAAGCATATAAAGGACTATGTGAAGTAACAAGGCATCCCTAGCTTGAAACACTTTAATCAAAAAAATCTTGCAAGTTATGCAAGGCAATAATATCGCTAGATACATTGCTAATTTAACCTTCAGCTACCTTAGAAGAATAAACATGCACTGATTAAGTACTGTGTCAATTAATTACAATTGCAATTCGTTTAAATAATTAATTCATTAGTTACCTTACAATCGTAACGCAAGAAAAACTTAGGCATGATTTTACTTAATCAAGCATCTTACCGAGGCTTATAATAGCATAAACAGGATTTTAACAATTTAAGCAGGCAGAATATAAGCAACCCAACACAAACATAATTTAAGCTGAATTGATTAAAATAACCATTTCAATAGCATAAATATTCATAATCATGTTCGTCAAAACAACAACAAAATTTAAAGAGATAGGGAACAAGAAGCAAATCCGATGTTTCTCCGTGGCTTGACTAGTTGCTCCGCTCTTCGTTCTTCGTTGGCCTTGGCTATCAAGGTGGCTTATGAACACCTAGATTGCTTTTCAAAATGGCTGATGAATGTCTCTTTCCCAAGAAAAGAAATCGGCACTTGAACAAGAGGGAATGTAAATGAAAAAATGAGAGAAAAGTGAGAGAGGGAATGAGAGAATAATGTGAAGTGAGGGATGCTTTCAATGATCAGCAAGGGGTGGCTTTTATAGCTGATTGTGAATGCTAAGAATATAAAATTCCAGCAGCCAAAGAGACCTCCCTTGGCCGGCCACACACATGGCAAAGTTGAGAGTTTCAACTTTTCTATTTTAAGCTTGGGGCAAATCTACAAAGCCATAATTTAAGGTGGGGTTTGAATGCAATTTAGAAGTCTTTTGAGGGCCTCTTTGCAAGCATATTTAATCAGCTAAAATGATGATTTGGGTCAGCATATGGATGGTTCTGGGCTGCCCATTTAGTGGCTGGTTCGGTTCACTCAATTTTGCTCGACCGGTGCGGTTCAACTGGACCCTTTCTCCATAATTAATTAAAAATAATTTATTTAACCAAAATTAAATGGGGAATAAATTAGAATTAATTAAATTATGAATTAATAAACATTTCTTGGACCGTCTTAGGCTGGAAATTAACGTGCCTCGATACTTCAAATTGTTTCTCGGTTTCGTGCTTTCAGTAGTGTCAGCCAAGCCAATTTTCGCACTTTGCGCGAATCTGTCAAAAAAAGTCAAAATTAATCAAAATTAGGTATAAAATTAAATAAATTCACCATGTTCATAATTTTAACATGATTTAATTATTTTGTAATATTTAATTTTTTTTACAAGAATTTAACCAGATTTGCATGAATTTAAGTAAAATTGGGTATGAAAAAGTATATAAATTTTTGTGTTTCCACACCCCCAAACTTAATTCATTGCTCGTCCCGAGTAATGTGCAAATTTTGAAAAGAATCTCTCGGAAACACCTTTGAAAAATTCCTTCAGAACAACATTTTCCCAAAATTATGAATTTAAAATACTTATGCTCAAAGACAAGAAATCTGATAGTTATGCTACTTAAGCATACATATTGTTCAAATTAAATTCAACAACTTATTATAATAGCAAAATTTAGACTAAATGTTTTTGTAATAAAGACATGTTAACTCTTACCAATTTGATTTTTATTCCTTTATTCAAGACTAAGCTGCAATCATTAAGCTTAACTTATGTCTTCATATGTTGATCGTAGCAATTTCTCTCCACTAATTTAGGTAGCATGAGGACTTTGAATCAATAGGTCTTTATCAAGGTTGTAATGTGGCTAGGATAGGGGTAGGTGAAAGATGGATAAATTTTGGTTTAAGAAACCCTAGACTCAGCGTCAATTGAACCTTCGAAATTTTTACCTTCAATATACCAACATGACTTTCATATGCTCTTTTGTACATCTCTTTCAAATACATGTGATCTCTTTTCTACTTTTTTTATTAGCACGAGCACTTACTTTGTGTACTGCAATTCTCGAGCAACTGATACTTCTTTTCAACTTCCCCAAACTTATTTTTGAAAAAAATCTAGAATATTACTGAGTCTAGTGTTTGGGACAATTTTAAGATTATTAAGTGAAAAGTAATGGCTAATTATTGTAAGGGTCGAAATAAAATCAGGCCATATAGTCTCAAAGTTGGGTTTCAAAGGATAAAATTTACCATGGTGGGCTTGAAAGGCTCAAACAGTCCAAAAAATAGTTGCCTAAATCATTTCCAACGTTCCATGCTCCCTAGGATTTCGCCTCAAGAAACTACTAAGTCAATTCTAAAGACTTAAACTTTCATGCATACCTAACTTTCCTAAAGAACTAAAAATTTTATGGTACAAATTTGCATGCTTTATTAAAAATACATTCATGTCATTATTAAGCTAACATAATAATTTATTGAAATAATAGAACTTTATTCATACTCAAATTGAGCATACTTAACAGAATTCAAATTTCTGAACAAAATAAATCCTAATCATAATTAAAAGAAAAATTTTATTCTGAGTTCAATTTTTCGGTCCCCCCAACTTAAAATTAACAATGTCCTCATTGTTTAAAGTGAATAGATACTATACACCAGGTAGGATTTTAGAAAAGAGGAGGTGAGTCAATTTGACTGCTTAAGTACCAAGCTCTTTCTAAATCCAATCCTAGACATGTATATCTCTCTTGCCACACTTTATACTTTATGACTTGCTCACATTTTATTAGTGATTTTCCTCTTTTGTTTTATTATGCAAAAAATAAAAAATAAAAATAAATTCCTAATTAAACTTAATCCTAAAATGACCTAAGAATAGAAATAAAATAAAGTCAAGATCCTCCCTTTATTTATTCGCAAACCTTTCTGAGTTTAACTCATCTTTTGCTCCATCACTATCGCCTTTGCATGAATCGCTTCGCTCTTTTTTTTATAGTGAACTCCATGGTTCAAATATGAAATCTGGAAACTCAAGCACAAAAAGAAAAGGGTCATTGTATATTTTCTTAAAAGCACTTCTCATCGAGTCATCCCTTATTTTTGAGTATCTCCAGTAGGTTTGTTGCTGCCATTGCATATGTTGCATTAAGTCCATCAATTTTGATAGCTCATCTCGAAGGTCTGGGCTCGGCGATTGAGCTCTAAACATTGAAGTTTTAGCATCAAGTTTAGCTTTTGGCTCCACTGATTCTACTTTATCAGGGACTTCAAACGATTGCATCGTGGGATCTTCTTCTTCATCAGGGTCCTCTGGTTCCTCACTTACTTCAACTCGTTCCTGTAGAACTGAGTCTCCATTTACTCGGTAAAGGTCCCAATCTTTGATTGTGCCTTGGCTATACCCTGTCTTCCTTACATTCGCAAGAATTTTAGCCTTCAAGCATAAAATAGTTATTGTAAAGGGGAAGTGAGCAGGGCCAGAGCGTTTAACACCACAATTACGTATCTCCCTCAAGATGATCTTCCCCACATCAATGGTCTTACAAGTTAGGATCGAGTACAATAAGACCATTCACTCTAGTGAGATTGTAGTCCCATGTGAGCTAGGCATAAGGCTGAATCGGATGAAGTAAAACCATACATTTGCTAGTGGCGTCAAATATTATCTTCGACAAGTGTGGATTCCTTATTTTGACACAGTCCATGTAGAACCCTGAGCTGTCAGTTCCTCGAGAATTTCTTGCAAATTTTTAGGCTTGATATTGCTCATCAATGTGGAATATTCATCATTTTCGAAATCTGATAATTCAAAGAACTCATTAATAGCATTTGAGTTTATTGGTACCTTGATTCTGCAAACTGGAACTTCTGTCATCTCGCTTGAAGTTAAATTTGCATAGAACTCACGAACTAGTTCCTCATCCACACTAGGTCTCTTTTCACAAAACAACTCCCAACTTAGGGTTTCAGCAACTTGACAAATACGTGCCATAAAGTCTCGGTAATTGCTCTCCTTTAAAGTGAAGCCTTTTTCTGAATGCATCTATTGATTTTTGAAGATACTGTCGTATCTCACTTTGGCTTCTTCACAGTGGAATTTGTTTTGTGTTTCATCAATTTGAGTGGAAGCACAAGTTCTCTTACGAGGCATGTTTAACCTGATTATAAGATGGAAAAAATTAGTTTCTCAATAAATTTTAATAAAAATTATTAATAATTCAATGATTTGAAAAATTAATTAATAAAATTAAAATTAAAAATTAAGAGAAACTAGGTCTTACCACCTTTTTTTGTAAAAATATAAAAACTCTAGAAATTAATAATAATAATGATGAAAAAGATGGGAATTAAAAAGAAGGGTTGGAGGGTTTGTGGCTTAGGGTGGATGGAAGAGGAGTGCCGCACAAGCAGCTAGGGTGTGCGTGCGTGGTGCGTGTGGGAGCAGTGCGCAGCAAGTAGGACTTAGGTGCACGCAGGATGGTGCGGAGGGTAGGTACCGCACGCAGAGTGAAGGCCTGGCGCGAGCTGAAGCTGGGGCAGTTCGAGGCAGCGTGCACGTTGGGCGCGAGGGATGTGCGTGCGATGGAGATGGGCTTGTGCTGGCCGACTGCTTGGTGCTGCTGTGGCTAAGGGTTTCGGCACTTTGGTATTTTGGTGCTTTGGGTTTTAAGTGGTATTTATAGAGGGAAAAATAGGAATTAGAGTAGAATTCTTAAAACAAATTAATTAATAAAAATTCTAAGTTCTAATCCTATATAAAGATAACATCAATTAATAATTAGATATAAGCATATTAAATTATTAATTGCTATTAAATTTATTTAAACAAAGATAAAATTTTAATTTCATGCTAAATTGATAAAGATTAATATATAAATTATAATAGATAAAATTATATATTAAAGATTATCATCTTATTATAAAAACTTATCAAATAAAATCCTAAAATTGATAATAATTAATATATATTATAACGGGTATAATTATATATTAATAATTATCTTTTTTTTAAAACTAAAAACATTTATTCTAGAAGCCTTTTGAAAATATTTACAAAAAGAGGCTTCTAGTTTTTATTATTTATGAAAAGAGCAACCAAATTTTAAAAATGTTTCAATTAAGTCCATAGACTTAATGAAAATTTGGAATTGAGTTGCAATTTAAGGCTCGAATCAAAATTGATCTTTTTATTTGAAAAATAAAAGATTAAAATTTCTATTTAGAGAATAATTTTTAGGAAAATTATGTTAAAATCAATTCCCAGGAAAGATTGGAGGGGTCACAAGCGGTCCCGCTTAAGTTCCAATCTCCTAAACAGAATTTATTTAAACATATTGATCCTGAAAATATACTCTAAATCTTTTATTAAAATTGAAAATAAGAAAATTTTAAACATCCGATAAAATGAACGAAATTTCATTCCGTTCAATCTTATCTCCCCAATAGTATTTCAAGCGCTGAGCATTAACTTCAAAATTACCGCCCTTACCTTGGAGCTTGACAACTCTGTATGGATAGAAGGGATGAATCGTAAATGGACCGGACCAACGTGATTTTAGCTTACCTGGAAAGAACTTTAGTCTGGAATTAAATAACAAAACTCTCTTACCTGCTTCAAATTCTCGAACTCGAATGTGCTTGTCATGCCATTTCTTAAGTCTCTCCTTATGTAATTTGGCATTTTCGTAGGAGAATAGCTGGAGTTCCTCTAGCTCATTGAGTTGGAGCATCCGTTTCTCTTTAGCAAGCTTAAGATCCAAGTTGAGTTGTCGAGGAGCCCAGTAAGCCTTGTGCTTTAACTCTAAGGGTAGATGGCATGCTTTCCCAAAGACCAACTTGTAGGGTGACATCCCTAAAGGTGTCTTGTATGCTGTTCGGTAAGCCCATAAAGCATCATCCAACCTTTTGGACCAATCTTGTCAGTTTGGGTAAACTACCTTCTCAAGTATGCCTTTGATTTCCTTATTGGCCAGTTCAGCTTGCCCATTCGTCTGTGGATGGTAAGTTGTTGCAACCTTCTGTTTCACTCTGTGCTTGTCTAATAACCATTTTAACCACTTGTCCACAAAGTGGGCCCCCTCATCACTAATGATAGCTCTTGGGGTTCCAAACCTTGTGAACACATGTTTCTGCAAGAACTTAATTACAACCCTAGTATCATTTTTCGGATAAGCTTCAGCCTCGACCCATTTGGACACATAGTCTACTACTACCAATATATACTTGTGACCAAAAGACGGAGGGAAAGGACCAAGAAAGTCAATACCCTATACATCGAACAATTCTACCTCAATGATGTTTGTTTGAGGCATCTCATTTCTGTTGGCGACATTTTCGACCCTTTGACATCGGTCACAGCTCTTTACGTACGTGTATGTATCCTTGAATAGTGTTGGCCAAAAGAATCTAGCTTGCAATACTTTGGCCGCCGTACGAGTACCTCCGAAGTGCCCCCCACTTGGAGTTGAGTGACAATGGTATAAAATCTTTTGTACTTCATCTTCTACCACACATCTCCTGATCATCTAATCCGCACACGTTTTAAACAAATATGGCTCTTCCCAGAAATAGTACTTCACATCGTGAAGAAACTTTCTCCTTTGTTGATACATCTTATCAATTGGCATCAAACCACAAGCTAAATAGTTAGCAATATCAGCACACCAAGGGGTATTATGGACATGACTTACCTTCAGTATGTGTTCATCTGGGAATGTTTCCTGAATCGGTATAATAAGAGCATTCCCTTCTTGCGGCTCCAATCTGGACAAGTGATCTGTTACTTGGTTTTCTACTCCCTACCGATCTTGAATTTCTAGATCAAACTCTTGAAGTAAAAGCACCCACCGGATCAATCTCGGCTTAGCATCTTTCTTGGCAAGTAAGTACTTGATTGTCGAGTGGTCCGTGTAAACAGTTACTTTGGTACCTACAAGATAAAATTGAAACTTGTCAAAGGCAAATATAGTAGAAAGTAACTCTTTTTCTATTACCATATAGTTCAGTTGAGCTCCTGTAAGAGTCTGGCTTGCATATTAGATGGGATGAAAAACTTTGTTCCTTCGCTGGCCCATGACAGCTCCTATCGCGAAATCACTTACGTCACACATTAATTCAAATGGTAGATCCCAGTCTGGTGTGACAATTATGGGTACCATAACTAATCAAACCTTAAAATCCTTGAAAGCATTTAAGCATTCATTATCGAACTTGAACGTTGTGTCCTTCTCTAACAATTTGCATAAGGGTTTAGCAATTTTAGAGAAGTCCTTGATAAATCTTCGATAGAACCCAGCGTGACTCAAGAAGCTCCTAACACTCTTTACAGATGTTGAAGGTGGAAGCTTCTCAATAACATCTACCTTTGCTTTGTCTACCTTGATTCCATATCTCGTTATTCGATGCCCTAGAACAATTCCTTCTCGTACTATGAAATGACACTTTTGCCAGTTAAGTACTAGGTTTGTTTCTTCGCATCGTCTTAGTACCTTAGATAGATTGGCTAAGCAATCATCGTAAGTATCTCCGAACACTGAAAAGTCATCCATAAAAACTTCCAAGTACTTTTCAACCATGTTAGTAAAAATAGACATCATACATCTTTGAAATGTAGCAGGTGCATTACATAAACCAAATGGCATGCCTCTAAATGCAAATGTACCATACGGGTAGGTGAACGTTGTTTTGTGCTAATCTTCTGATGCTACTGTAATCTGATTATACCCTGAGTATCCATCAAGAAAATAGTAATAGTCTTGCCCCACGATTCTATCCAGCATCTGGTCCAAGAATGGTAAAGGAAAGTGATCTTTCCTAGTCGCCTTGTTTAGCTTCCGGTAATCGATACAAATCCTCCATCTCGTAACTCCTCTAATTGGTATCAACTTGTTATTCTCATTTTTTACGACAGTGATACCTCCCTTCTTTAGCACACACTGGATCGGACTTACCCACGAACTGTTTGAGATGGGATAAATGATACTCGCATCTAACCACTTGATAATTTCCTTTTTCACCACGTCCTTCATGATGGGGTTCAGTCTCCGTTGTCCATCAATCGTCCCTTTTTCGCCATCTTCTAGGATAATCTTGTGCATGCATACAGATGGACTAATACCGCAGATATTGGCTATGGTCTATCTGATAGCCTTCTTGAATTGTTTCAGCACCAAGATGAGTTTTTCTTCTTTCTCAGTAGTTAATTCTGCTGAAATAATCACAGGCAGAGTAGAAGAGTTACCTAAATAAACGTATTTTAAGTGTGAAGGTAATACCTTAAGTTCTAATTTAGGTTGTTCCTCAATTGACGCTTTTGGTTGGGCATACTCCCTTTTCTCTAACTCTAAAGATTTAAAACGGGATTGTGGATTAAATCCCCTTTGATTAGCCTCTAACAAAGCTAAGTGTACATCTTCCTCTTCATTATTTAGAGGGTCTAATGTCAAAATTTGTTCCAATGGATCTTCAATATATTTGAGCTCCTTTTCCACTATTAAATCCTCTAAATCGGATACTGCAGAACAATCATCAATTGTGTCAGGAAATCGCATAGACTTAAAAACATTAAATGTTACCTAGTCATCCTGAACACGCATCGTAAGCTCGTCCTTCTGCACATCAATAAGGTCCTTCCGATTGCTAAGAACGATTTTTCTAGGATAATCGACACTTCTTTGTTTGCTTCAAAATATAGGATAACAAAATTAGCAGGGAAGATAAATTTATCTACACTTACCAATACGTCCTCGATTTTTCCTTCTGGATGTGCTAAGGATCGATCTGCTAGTTGAAGTGTATCCGTAGTAGGTCTGACTTCACCTATCCCCAACTTTCTAAATATTGGCATAGGCATCAAGTTTATACTTGCACCTAAGTCACATAATGCCTTACCACAGTATGTTGCTCCAATGTTGCAAGGTATGGTAAAACATCCAGGATCCTTCAGCTTTTGGGGTAGTTTGTCTTGAAGATATGCGCTGTATTCCTTCGTTAGAGCTACCATCTCAAATTCTCCAAGTCTTCATTTTTTGGATAGGGTATCCTTCATGAACTTGACATAGTTTGGCATTTGTTCAAGTGCTTCAACCAACAGGATGTTGATGTGAAGTTGCTTGAGTACGTCTAGGAATTTCTTGAATTGAATTTCCTATTTCTGCTTCTAAAGTCTTTGAGGGTAGGGTGGTGGTGGTTTCTTTACTGGAACTGGTTGATTCGTTTTCTACGGCAATTCTGCATCTAACGGAGTTATTAGTCGATCAGAATTAGCTAGTTCTGAAATTACCTTGTCGGGTTTTGTAGATTCTGGTTCTTGTGAAACTGGAATTTCAACACTCGGTTGAACTTCCTCTGAGTCTTGAGCATCAGCTGGCTCCTTTTGAGCTTCGATAGTGTTGGGCTTTACTATCTTTCCGCTCCTTAGTGTTAACGCTTTGTAATGTTCCTTCCCCGAATTTCTTGGATTCTCCGTATCACTAGGTAAAGCATCTTGTGGTCAGTTCCAAAGTTCAGTCGCAAGCTGGCCCATTTGGTTTTCTAGATTCTTCAATGTGGCTGCTTGGCTTTGAATTAAGGCATCATTCTTCGCCATGTATGCCTTCAGTAGATTCTCCAAACTATTGGATGGTTCGGCTTGAACTGGGTTCTGAACTTGTTAGGAAAAGCTAGGCGACTGAGTCGGTCTAGGTTGAGCGTAGTTGTTACTGGTTCCAGCCTCTTGGTTACTCCAGGAAAAATTTGGGTGGTTTTGCCACAATGGGTTGTAGAAGTTGGATTGCAGTCCTTGCCTTCCTCGATTTTGGTTCTGGTTACTCATGTAATATACAAATATGGGGTTTGATGGACCTTCTTCGAACAAATGTCCCTCCCCACAATAAACACAGGCTATACTCCCAAATTGGTGAGGTGGTTGGGCTGCAAAACTGTTAGACCCATTAGTGGTAAGATTCTTAAGCACTGAGGATATTGAAAATACTTGAGATGCGAGTGAAGTGAAAGTGTCCACTTCATGTATTCCAGCGACTTGTCTGCCTGACGCGGCTCGATTGGTCGGCCATTGATAATTGTTACTGGCGATCCTCTCGATGATTTCATAAGCCTCATTATAAGACTTAGAAAGGATAGCACTGTTAGTAGAAGTGTCTACTACCATTTTCGTGTGAGCATTGAGACCATTATAAAATGTCTCAAGTTGGATGCAATGTGGGATTCCGTGATGAGGGCATTTTCGTAATAGTTCTTTGTATCATTCCCATGCCTCATACAAGGACTCATCATCCATTTGTTGGAAAGCAGTGATCTCGTTCCTTAACTTAACATTTTTACTAGGCAGGAAGTACTTCATGAGGAATCTTTCGGCTAACTCTTGCTATGTAGAAATTGAGTTTGGTGGCAATGAATTCAACCAGGCTCGAGCTCTGTCCCTTAGTGAGTACGGGAACAACTTCCAGCATAATGCATCTTCGGTAACTCCAGCTAATTTGAAAGAGTCGCTCACCTCCATAAATAGTCTTAAATGAAGATGAGGATCTTCAGTAGGCATCCCACTGAATTGGCCCACAGTCTGAAGCATCTAGAACATGACTGGCTTCAGCTCGAATTGTTGTGCCTCGATTTCAGGTATCCAAATGTCCGGATTAAGATCATTAAATACTAGCGCAGCATATTGTCTTAAGGCTTTATCCCTATCATCAACAATAAGGATAGGATTTTGAGCAAGGTTTGCTCTATTTCCTTGATTCATATTCTCGAAATTCATTTCTTCAATCCTTCTCTGATTCGCTTGTCTTCTTCACTGTCGAAAGGTTTGTTCTATCTCAGGGTCTACAGGGAGTAAGTCAATGATCTGGTCAATACTCATAAACACCTGAAATTATCAAAAAAAAAAATTCATTAAGTTAAAAATTAAACAGGAAAATAAACAAAAATGTATGACTAACGAATACACAAATAATGGCTTTTTAAAACAGTCCCCGGCAACGGTGCCAAAAACTTGGAACGATGGAAAAATGTGCAAGTGTAGACAATCGCAACAAGTAATAAATTGACAAGTAAATGTCGAGTTATCGTACCCACAGGGACTGTAAAAAGAATTATTTATGAAATTAATTGTAAAACACTTTGGCGAGGTAAAAGTAATTTGATTTTGAAAGATGGTCAAAAACTATTTAAAAACTAAGTAAATAATTTAAATAAAACAAAAGAGCTGTAATGGACGATTTCAAATAAGATTTAATTAATGTAACATACTTGTGTTGGATTAATTATATTTATTAAACTTAGAATTATTAAACTCATGAGCAACCCGATAATTTGCTAACTTATGAACAAACTTACATACAAAAATCCATTCATCTCTTGACATATCCCTATGTCAATTCAACCGACTAAACAGATTCTAGCAAGCAAACATGTTATTCCACATACATACTCATTAAATTGAAATAATCTCTTGCATATCCCTATGTCAATTCAAACAATTAATTAAATCTAATAAGCATATAAAAGACTATGTGAAGTAACAAGGCATCCATACCTTGAAACAATTTAATCACAAAAATCTTGCAAGTTATGCAAGGCAATAATATCGCCAGATACATTGCTAATTTAACCTTCAGCTACCTTAGAAAAATAAACATGCACTGATTAAGTACTGTGTCAATTAATTACAATTGCAATCTGTTTAAATAATTAATTCATTAGTTACCTCACAGTTGTAACACAAGAATAACTTAGACATGATTTTACTTAATCAAGCATCTTACCGAGGCTTATAACAGCATAAACAGGATTTTAACAATTTAAGTAGGCAGAATATAATCAACCCAACACAAACATAATTTAAGCTGAATTGATTAAAATAACCATTTCAATAGCATAAATATTCATAATCATGTTCGTCAAAACAACAACAAAATTTAAAGAGATAGGGAACAAGAAGCAAATCCAGTGTTTCTCTGTGGCTTGACTAGTTGCTCCGCTCTTCATTCTTCGTTGGCCTTGGCTATCAAGGTGGATTATGAACACCTAAATTGCTGCTCCAAATGGCTGATGAAATCGACACCTGGACAAGAGGGAATGGAATGGAAAAAATAAGAGAAAAGTGAGAGAGGGAATGAGAGAATGATGTGAAGTAAGGGATGCTTTGAATGATCAGCAAGGGGTGGCTTTTGTAGCTGATTGTGGCTACTAAAAATAGAAAATTCCAGCAGCCAAAGAGACCTCCCTTGGCTGGCCACACACATGGAAAAGTTGAGAGTTTTAACTTTGCTATTTTAAGCTTGGGGCAAATCTACAAAGCCATAATTTAAGGTGGGGTTTGAATGCAATTTAGAAGTCTTTTGAGGGCTTTTTTGCAAGCATATTTAATCAGCTAAAATTCTGATTTGGGTCAGCATATGGAAGGTTCTGGGCTGCCCATTTAGTGGCTGGTTCAGTTCACTCAATTTGGCTCGACTGGTGCGGTTCAACTGGAGCCTTTCGTCATAATTAATTAAAAATAATTTATTTAACCCAAATTAAATAGGGAATAAATTAGAATTAATTAAATTATGAATTAAAACACATTTCTTGGACCGTCTTAGGCTGGAAATTAATGTGCCTCGATACTTCAAATTGCTTCTCGGTTTTGTGCTTTCAACAGTGTCAGCCGAGCCAATTTTCTCCCTTTGCGCGAATTTGTCAAAAAAAGTCAATATTAATCAAAATTAGGTATAAAATTAAATAAATTCACCGTGTTCATATTTTTAACACGATTTAATTATTTTATAATATTTAATTATTTTTTGACAAGAATTTAATCGGATTTACATGAATTTAAGTAAAATTGGGTATGAAAAAGTATATAAATTTTTGTGTTTCCATCTAGCTCTCAACTCGGCTGGAATCGAACCATTATCGGATAAAGTCAACTGTGTATTCATGGCTCTCAAAGCAAACAAAGATTTCCTGCTCAAAGCATCGGCCACTACATTGCCCTTTCCTGGATGGTAATCAATCACAAGCTCATAGTCTTTTAATAATTCAAGCCATTTCCGTTGTTGCAAGTTCAGATCTTTTTGAGTCATCAGATAATTTAAACTTTTATGATCGGTAAAGACATGACATTTCTCACCGTATAAATGATGTCTCCAAATCTTCAAGGCAAACACAATGGTAGGCAACTCTAAATCATGAGTCGAGTAGTTCTTTTCGTGTGGTTTCAGCTGTCTCAAGGCATAAGCTATCACTTTGCCCTCTTGCACCAACACACATGCTAATCCATTCAATGATGCATCACTATAAATTACAAACGCTTTCCTCGATTCAGGTTGTACTAAAACTGGTGTCTCAGTCAATAATGCCTTCAATTTCTCAAAACCTTGCAGTAATCTCGTCATAGGAGTAGCGATCATAGAAAATTCTTAAGCAAACCGTCTGCAATAACCGGCTAATCCCAAAATGCTTCTAACCTCAGATACATTCTTTAGTGGTTTCCATTTAACAATAGCAGAAATCTTGCTCGGATCAACTCGAATACCATCACCTAAAATAATGTGTCCCAAAAATCTAACTTTTTGAAGCCAAAATTCACTTTTACTAAACTTAGCATGTTTTTCTCTCAAAGTCTACAAAACAGTTCTCAAATGCTCTTGATGCTCTTTCTCATCTCTAAAATAGACCAGTATGTCATCAATAAAAACAACCACAAACTTATCTAAATATAGTCGAAAAATTCAGTTCATTAAGTCCATAAAAACTGTAGGAGCATTTGTTAGTCTGAAAGGCACGACAAGTAATTCATAATGCCCGTTCCTTGTCCTAAAAGCAATCTTTGGCACATTCGACTTTTTAACTCACAACCGGTAGTATCCAAATCCCAAATCTATCTTTGAAAACACTGTTGCCCCTTTCATCTGATCAAACAAGTCATTAATTCTCGGCAAAGGCTACTTGTTCTTTATAGTCACTTTATTAAGCGGTCGATAATCGATGCAAAGTCTCATAGATCCGTCTTTCTTCTTTACAAATAATATCAGAGCACCCCAGGGAGAATAACTCAGTCTCACAAAACCCTTATCTGTTAGTTCTTGCAACTGAGTTTTCAGCTCCTTCGATTCAGTCGAGGCCATCCTATACAGAGCTATCGATATCGGTGTAGTCCCAGGGACTAAATCAATACTAAACTCAACTTCTCTAATCGGAGGCAAACCTTCCGGAAACACATCTAAATATTCACACACTACTGGCATTGATTCAATTTTCAATTCAAATTCTTTTGTATTCAACACATAGGCAAGACAGGCTTCACAACCTTTTCTTATACATTTCTAAGCAGATATCAGAGAAATCAAAATTGGCAATCTATCTGACTCATCTGATTCAACTCAAAGAATTTCACCATTTTCACATTTCAATTTAATTACTTTTCGTCTACAATTTACTATAGCATCATGCACAGTCAACCAATCTATACCCAATATAACATCAAATTCATCAAATGGCAACAACATCAAGTCAGGCGGAAAATAGTGACCTCTAATCATCAAAGGACATTTCTTACATACTTTATCAACTAATACACGATTGCCTAAAGGGTTTGACATGTTAATCATAAATTCCGTAGACTCAACAGGCATATTCTTACTAGTTACCAAATTCATGCATACATATGAATGGGTAGATCTTGGGTCAATCAAAGCAATAACAGTAGTATCATAAAGAGAAAAAGTACCGGTGATAACATCGAGAGATGTCGCTTCTTCGCGAGCACGGATGGCATAGGCCCTAGCAGGTGCTCGAGCTTCAGATCTTGTAGCTGAACCCTTCATTACAATTTTCCTAATAGCTCCATTTTTGATATTTCTCGGGGGTCTCCCTCTAGAAGCAGTATTACTCGGACTTGTATTCTGAAACTTTTCTCTTTCAGTCATCTCAGGGCAATCTTTAATGAAGTGATCTTGGGAACCACACTTGAAACAAGCTCGGTCATTCATTCGGCACTCGTCAGGGTGACGACTTCCACAATGTGGACATCCAGATCTATTTTGATTACCAACGCTCGCAATAGAAGCAGTCTGAGCTTTATAACATGAATACTGATTCCCACGGTTTCTATTTGAGAATCCAACTGAAGCATTAGAACGAGAATGCATCTCTCTAGATTTCTTAGACTGAGATTGGAATAACTTACCCATCGTCCTCTTTCTTACATCTCTAGCCTCAGACTCAGCTTTTCTCTTTTTTTTAGTCAGTTCCTCTGCTTTACAATCTCGATCAACAAGCACAACAAATTCTTTCAGCTCAAGAATACCCACTAACAATCTGATGTCTTCATTCAGCCCGTTTTCAAACCTTTTACACATAATAGCTTCGGAGGAAACACACTCTCTAGCATACTTGCTTAGCCGAACAAACTCTCTTTCATATTCAGTGATTGACAGCAGCCCTATTTTAGCTCAAGAAATTCTTTACGCTTCTGATCGATGAATCGCTCACTTATATACTTCTTTCAAAACTCCTCCTGAAAGAATTCCCATGTAAGCCTCTCTTCTGAAACTACAGATACTAGTGTTTTCCACCAATGACATGCCGTGCCACTCAGTAAAGATATAGCACATTTCAAGCATTTATCGGTTGTACAAGATAATTCATCAAACACTCTAATAGAATTCTCGAGCTAAAATTTTACTTTTTCGGGATCATCATCGGCATTTGCTCTAAATTCTTCAGCCCCTTGCTTTTTGATCTTATCAACCGGGGTTCTATTCAAACTCATAAAGTCCATACTTTGGGGCACTATGGGGACAGTTGAGGATTAGGAGGGGGTGGAGCATGTTATTGTTGAGCGACTGGGTTTGTTCGAACGAATCCTGAGAACCACTTGTTCATCATCTGGAAGAAGGCTTCCCGAGACTCTCCTCCCTGACTCACAATTACATGTCTACTCTCAACTGGCACTATCCCTTGGGCGGAAGCCGGTGCATTACTTTCTACATCATCTGCCATAGCTCGATCGGGATCCATTACCATATGAAAACGCAGTTTAAAATTGTCACAAGTCATCACACCATCACAATTTATATATGGCATGTATAGCTAGACTCGCAGACATGCTACATTAGTCTGAGAACTGACTAAATCGTAATTCTGATACCACTAAATGTAACACCCCTTACCCGTATCCAACGCTGGAATAGGGTACGAGGCATTACCGGGTTTAAAAACAAGCTAGCATACAAACCAAGGCATAAATTTCCATCCAAATTTAAAACTTTTCATTTATAATCATACCGTCCCTAAAACGAACCTACGAGGTCCAAAACATGCATTGGAGATGGTTTGGGACTAAACCGAGAACCTTAGAAAATTCTTTAACACTTAGAAAATTTTTCATCAAAATAGGGTCACACGGGTAGGCCGTGTGGCCACACACGCCCGTGTCCTTAACCCGTGTAACTCTCTGTTTATGACGTCATGCACCAAAGGAAGTCACACGCCCGTGTGCTAGGCCATGTGGTTAACTTAATTTTTGAAATTTTTCATTAAATAGGTGTAGACTTCACATGCCTTGGACACATGCCCATGTCCCTAGGCCGTGTCTGTCACACGGCTAAGACACACAACCATGTCTCTGCCTGTCAGGGCAAAAATAAGGTTATTTACCAAGCCATTTTGCCACCCTTACTTGCACCAACGTACACAACAAAAGACAACACCAATCCACGCATATGCATACAAAAAAATCAACCACAAACAAGATATCAATACATCATTTGCACATACTAACATCTATCATACATAAAAATCATATAAACATACCAATGACCAATAAGATTAATATTAGCCAACTTCCAATGGCCATATACAAAATGAATCATTTACTATTACAATGCCAACACATTTGGCTAAACCAATATGACACATAACAAAATGACCAAGTCCCTATACATGTCATACTCAAAATATTAAAACCAAGCATACCCAAAACCATCATTTAATAGTGCGAATCGAGCTCTGACGCTCCTCGATCCTCGAGCTAGCTTGGCAACACTATAAGGAATGGAAAGAAAAAAGGGAGTAAGCTTTAAAACTTAGTAAGTTTGCATGCAAATAATAAGCAACATAAATCATACATTAATCATATAACTACTCAACACAAGTTAACATAAATATCATCATATATCTTAGGCATAACTTGTTTATTAGTATTCTTACCAAGAGTTCACCTCATACTAAAGTCCATACTCATGAGTTTTACATATATACCTGTACCAACTCATAACATAGCTGCATACTTTGTCAACTTTGACATACTCTTTGGATTACCTATTGAACACTTGGAATACTATTGGATACATGGAAAGTCTTGTATATAAGTGCCACATATGTAAGCAATGCTACCTCATATCTCATAACACATAGGGCTCGCACACGAGCTAATCACGGGCCTGCGCACACAAGCTATTTGTCAACACGTAGCTACACGGGTTGCTAACATAAGCTATCAGGTATCCGCAACACATACCGAACTACCCAGCCACCGGTAGGACATACATGACCAGCACCCAGATTCACATAAATCTCATAACTCATGGTTTCCTAGTGACATGTCACTTGTATCCTAAACTATTCCTAAAGTTCAATCAGATTTTCTCATTGTTTAAAATTCGTTTAATATTTCCATAGAAACAATCATACAATTTATGCAATATTAAACATTAAATACATAATACAACATTGCATTATTTACACACAAACTTACCTCGGTACAAAATAGTAGGAAATGGACCTAATCGTCAATAACCTTGTTTTTCCCCCGATCAAGGTCTGAACTTTATTTTTCTTGATCTATAATAGCAAATTTAACTTATTTAATTATCACATTACTCAATGCTGTCCAAAAATCAACTTATGGAAAAATTACATTTTTGCCCCTAAACTTTGACATATTTACATTTTAGTCCTTAGGCTCGTAAAATAAAATGTATCCATTTTCTTTGTTGCCCAAGCCTAGCCGAACCTAAATCATGCTCATAACAACCCACATTTTTCATCAAATCACATTTCTACCACCCATTTTCACAACTTTTACAAAAAAGTCCTTTTTATGCATTTTCACTAAAAACCACTTAGTAAAAGTTGTTTATCACACCTTAAACATACAATATCTTCCATCAAACATCAAAATACATGCATGTCACACATGCGTAAATTTTTAAACATGAACCCTACTTCAAAATAATGGTAGAAATAGATAGATCGGATGATAACGACTTCAAAAATGTTTAGAGCATTAAAAACGGGGTTAGGATGCACTTAAAATCAAGCTTGAAAGTTGAAGAAACCCTAGCTATGGTATTTTTAGGTAATTTTGGCTATGGTGAAGAAGATGGACACCAATTTTGACTTTATTTTCCCTTTTTATTCTTTTATTTACCTAATGACCCAAATGCCCTTGATGCATAACTTTGAAATTTTACCTATTCATGTCCATTTTTGTCCACTAACTTATCTAATTGTCTAATTACCAACAAAGGACCTCAAATTTAAAATCTCATAGCAATTGGAAACCTTTAACAAGTAGAACTCAACTTTTGCACTTTTTACGATTTACTCATTTCTACTAAATTGAGTGCCCAAACGTCAAAATTTTTGAACGAGATTTTCATAGAATAGTTTTTTAAAACTATATACCATAAAAATATAATAAAAATGGATTTTTCTATGTCAGTTTCGTGGTCCCGAAACCACTGTTCCGACTAGCCCCAAAATCGAGCTGTTACAAAAGTAGCCAAAATCACATAATTTGGTAAGGCATCAAGGTGTGTCAAACCAACATAGCTTTCTAAAGCTTATACATACCAACACACCATTAACACGTGCATCATAGTACCATTTCAAATCACCCTATACATGCCATTATAAACCTTAGTCAAATTACTCAAAAACTATCGAATTGTCCACCGGATAATATGATAGATCTCTGACGAACTTCT
The DNA here is from genome assembly GCA_025698475.1 of Gossypium anomalum. NCBI lineage: Eukaryota > Viridiplantae > Streptophyta > Magnoliopsida > Malvales > Malvaceae > Gossypium > Gossypium anomalum. The sequence goes on from CM046959.1 coordinate 55,836,423, forward strand.
AACTGATCAAGCTTCTAATAATTTGTAAAGTAAATGAGAATAACTATGTAAGAAATGAATGCTTAGTAAGCTCATATAAACTTTAAGCATAATATACCATTTCAATAATGAACTTTAGAAGACTGTATAACCCTTTACCGATGCCATAAGATTAATAAAGCCTATATAACACCATCAAATTCACAAGTTAGCATACTTGTTCATGATACATATGAAGTCAACCATATATATATAAACATAACATTTAATTCATTATCATTACCATACCATCATGTTTCATTCCATTTGCTTACTTATCATTCCAATACCATGAATTTAATATACGCCTATTCAAACACCATCAAGCTCACATGTTAGTAGATTCATTGGCAATCAGACAAAATCATTTATAGCATAAGTAGTTTTCATAAGATACATCACATAAACATCAACCTTTTCATATAGTTATGAACCTTTCCATTAAGTCACTTACCATTCCATTTCTTTTTCTTACCTGTTTCATTTGCATAGAACAAAACATTAGCATAAAAATCAACCATAACCACAAGCTTGGCATAAGCCTAAACAACATCATCAATCTACAAGTTAGTACACTTGTTCATATATATATGATACCATCCATAAAACATGTGTTCATCATGTATAAACATATCCTTTGCACCTTTAATGCTCCATAAATTCATGCTTTAACACAATTGCATACTTACCTTTTTGTTCTCTTTTCATGCCTATTGAACCATCTAGAATTTCATCTGATACTCGAGAAAGCTCACACGAAGTGTGCCTTACATATAATCGTAATATTTCCTTTACATCATTGCTCACATCAGTTGTGAAATAGGTCTGCTCACACGAGTTGTGGGTTAGAATGTAAGCTACAGGAGCTGTGGAGTACCTACAACAAATGCAGGACCTCAACCATCGGTACGACATTCAAGACCAGCACCCGAAACATGAAATCCCTAATGACATGTCATTTGTATCCTAAGCATTCCTAAGGTTCAACCGGGACTCAATATCCATCCATTCATCATAATATGGATGCATACACATATATATTGAATCATTTAAACTAATAAAAATATAGTAAATAATTAATTTAATTAACATTACAATGATTACAGTTCATATGAACTTACCTGACTAAATTACATCAATGACTAAGTACAGGGGCTATTTGATAATTTTCTCTTCTCCTCGATTTTTCCACTCGTTTTTTTATCTAAAATAATAATTTCATTCAATTCACTATTTCTAACAGAAATATCAACTCATTTTATGCAGTTAAGTCCTTTATATAGTTTTACAAAATTTGCCCCAAAGTTTACCCTTTTTTGTAATTTAGTCCCTAAACTCGAAACTTGCAATTTCATCATTTCTAAATAAAATTCATGCAAATCAATTTTTATCTATTTTATAACAGCCCATATTTATCATCCATTTGAAATATTTTCCTTTAATTTTAACATTTTCATAAATAATCATCAAAATTTACTTAATAAAACATGTCTATCTAACAAATAAACTTAACAATCTATCATAAAACTTCAAAAACATATCAAATACATTCATAGCATAATCTACAACATTTAGCAGTTTGACAAATTGACCCCCAAGTTAGCTGGACCTAGTTGCAACGATCTCAAAAACATAAAAATTATTAAAAACAAACCTCAATAGCACAACCATGCAAGGAAGAAAGTTTGCTGAAACTCCATGGCTTCTCCAATTGTGTTTTGTTGGTTCAAAAAGGATGAACATATAATTAACTAAAAAAATACTCATTAGCCGTGTTTACCTTTTTAAATATGGAATAATTGCTACATAAACCCTTGTACCTTGATTTACTAACCATTTAACAACTTTTAGCCAATACAAACTAACTTTGGCACCTTTACAAATTAGTTCTTATTTATTAATTAACAAATTAAACGTTAAAATTTCTTAATGAAACTCTAATACAACCTTAATAATCCTTCATAAATATTTAATAAAATATTTATGGCTTGGTTTATAGAAACGAGGTCTCGACACCTTATTTTCTAAAACTACTTGACTTTGGGGTCATACCACTTGAACTTAATTATTCATTCAAATAACATAAATTGCCAAATCAACGTTTATTTTAATACCATATTTGACTCGTAAATATTAAATAATAATATTTATGAACTTACTCGTCAGCTTTGTGGCCCTGAAACCACTGTTTCCAACACCACTGAAAAATGGGTTGTTTGTTACACATGATGACCATGTATGGCACTACGATCGTGTGACAACCTATGTCCCAGGCCGTGTTTACCCCTAAATTAAGCAATTTCATACACCATTCCATGCATAACAAGACATACCATATCTATATCAATTCCTAGGTTCAAAAACACATTCAAATCATCAATTACATGCTAAAATTTCATCCATACTATCCTAAACAATATGCCATTCAAAGGCACTACAATAAAAGATTATTAATTCAAATAACCAAGCTAAAAAGAACACATGACATTAGCCACCTATTCATAATCAAACTTCAACCAAAATGACACAAACATGAACACTTTCATCAAGTTATCATTATAGGCATCATGACCTAAAACATAGTCTTAAGGCTTACAACCCAAGCACATTAAATACATACCTTCAAAATAACCATTTCACTAGCATAACCTGTATAGAATAACATTTACATATTCACAAAAAAACACTTATATATATACATGAGACATCCCAAAATGAAATATAAAAGCTACCAAATAGCTGGATAGTCTGGGCTTTCTTTCGATCCGTCCAATTAGTCTGCAACTTAGACAACTACAAAAGAACATAAATGGAACAAGCAAGCTTAAGAAGCTTAGTAAGTTCATAGTTTAAAACCTCAAACTAAACTTACCTTAACGGACATCAAAATTTAAAGAGATAACATACAATTCCTAATTGCCAAATACACATTCACATTAGTTCAAGATCTCATATCAACATATAACATAATAACCCTCATCAAAAATAAATTATCAATTTCATAATCCATATATCATCGACATAGATGTGCTCATATCCAAACAAGTAATTAATAAGCTAACTATACATTCCATTAACATTTAGGTCAATGAACTACGTAACTTGACTCGGATACTTTGGTAACTACACCACACTAGAGGCATCATAGATGCACAAAAAAGAAACTAAAGTGCATATAGGAGCAAAAATGTGTGATCAGAGGCACCAAAGTGCAAATCTCATACAAGCTTGCATACTAACCCTATTGACATGTCGATCGTATCTTACACAGTTACTAAATTTGACAGGGCAATAACCAAAATTCCATTTCTTTTATATCAATTTAGAGGGACTTCGTCATTCTTCATATACCTATCGTACTTCTATTATAAACACGTTCATAATATCAAATCATCAAAATACCACCATCGATTGTATATTTCCATACATATCCAGTTGTATATTGAAATCATATATCCCTATCTATTGCATTTTCATAAGATTACCTACTAAAAACAAGAAAATGATAAATAATCACAAGCAACTTCCATTTTCATATTGAAATATTATGAACTTACCTACGATCACTCCCAATTCCATAGCAGGGACTACTCTATAATTTTTCCTTTTCCACGATTATTATCATTTTGATTCAAGTCTTGCCGTGAAATAATAATTACATATCTTTTATTTATTTATACACAATTCATACTTTATTTAATTTATATGACTTTTAACTTTTCATTAATTACACATTTTTCTTAATCTTTTACATCCTTCATAATTTAGTCTCTACCCTTAAAATACCAAAATTAATAAAACTTTATAATCTAACTTGTTAGCTGAATTTTTACCTTATCATATCCAGCCCACATTCATTCTAAATTCACAAAAATTACCTACTGATTATAACATTTAATAAATTTAATCCTTACTCAAAAACTAACAAGAATCACTTTATAAAATACTCATAATCAACAACTTGAAACATCTCGTTTTAGGGTCAAATCAAAACAGTGGTTTCGGGACAACAAATGCAAAGCAGAAATATTTATTTTTATTATTTCTTTAAGGTCTACACTATGATTGAATGATTGTGTGAAAATTTCGTTAAGAAATTTTATGATTGAGTGTCTAATTTGACTAGTAGGACTAAATTGCAATAGGTGCAAAATGTGTGTTCTAGAAGCTAGAGGTGTCTAATTGCTATGAAATTTTAAATTGGAGGTCCTTAAATGGTAACTAGACTGTTATACTTTAAGTTGGACAAAAATGGACATGGTTAGATAAAATTTCAAAGTTTTAAGTGAATGGCATTTTGGTCATTTGGTAAATAAAGACAAAAGTAACTAATAAAAAGATGTCATCTTCCCCAATTTAGTCCCCCCGTGATTAAAAATCACTAAGGGAGACATAACTAGGGTGTGGCCAACTTCCAAGCTCGATTGTAAGTCCGTCTTTGTCCCGTTTTTAATGATTTTTACGTTTTTACGAATGTTGTAACTTGATTTAGCTATTCTAAGGACTAATTTGAAAGAAAATCAAAGTCTAAAATTTTACACATGTTGAATATTTGTGTATTTTGATGTCTAATGGTAGAAAATTCATGTTTGGTGTTAGAGAAACAACAATTACTGTAACACCCCAAATTCAGCCTAGACGTTATGGCCGAATCTGGCGATGTCACATTGTATTGTTTTTCGTAAAGTGTGATATCGATGAAAACCCTATTTCTATTTAACCTCTTTGTGTGATCTTAATGATGATTCCAAGACGTGTTGTTCATTTTCGAAACGTGAGTCATTATTGAAAAGTTATTCACATTAAAACATTATTAATTTTTAAAACTGTGGAAGCTCTTAAAACGGGTTGCGTATTCGTGGTATCTTTGATAAAACATTCATCTTTTTGAAAACTTGCGTCTTTCCATACTGCTAACAGTTAAAAATTAAAACAATAAAAATTTCAAATTAAAATAAATATCCAAAGAGGCCATTATTACAGTAAAATACCCTAAAAATTAAATTGAAATCATAAAATACTACTTCAAGTTAGGTGGGTCGTGTGGCCACCGTTGAGTCCTCCGTTGCACCAATCCGCCTATGTCTGAGGATTACCTGTATGGATAAAACAGAGGGGTGAGTTTACAAAAACTCAGTATGTAATCCCATATAAAACAACCAGACAGAGAGCAAATACAATTTGGGCCTAAGCCCATTTCAGTAACGTTTCAGTCGCAGTTAAGGCCTTAGCCCATAACAATATTAATAACAGTTTGGGCCTAAGCCCATCACAGAGACAGTAACGATACAGATATGCAATCAGGAAGTTCTACCCAACCAGCCCCTACACTCCATCTCGGTCCAACCCTACACTCCATATGGGGATATAATCATCCCACCCATCCCTACACTCCAAGTAGTACCAGTTGCGGCACTAAACGGTATTTGTAACAGAGCTGCCAATATAATAGGCTTAGAGCCATCAGTGATTTGCAGCAGAACTGTCAGTATAGTACACTTTCTCCAATCATATTAAAGCCCATCCCCATACAACGCATCATGCAACATGTCATGTCATATTATAATATTATACATGTACTAAATACAGTTAAAAATAGCATTCTAAAATATAGTCACACATGAGCATATATATGTGCATACATCACACAGGGGCATAACAGTCATTCAGTCAACTAAGGGTCTAGATAATAAGCTTACCAAACCAACAGTAGGTCCATAGTTGACTCAGGCAGCCCGTGCAACCTTAACAATCAAACAGTGAAAATGGGCCCACGGCCCATATTGCTGGCCCATATGGGCCCACACACCTGTGTGGCCCACACGACCCAAAATGGCCTTCGTTGTGTGGATCACGCGACCTGGCCCAATATTTCCACACGTCAGTGTGGTTTACCCGTGTGGAGCCCACACTGCCCAATTCGGCCTAGCCTATAAAATCGCACATGGCCTGCTTCGTTGATCACACGCCTATGTTTAGTCACACGGACTACCACACAAGCGAGCGCACACCCATGTGGCATCATCGTTCACTTACTCTGGCTTTTGCCGATTTTCATAGTCGAGGTTGTGTATACACACCTTATTTTGTTTGAAGTTAAATCGCACTCCAAGATAACCCGCACCTAATATTAACCAATTTGTCAGCCAATTAGTCGATTTAATATACACAATTGATACAAACAAAAAGGGCATTCCCAAGAAGACCAACAGCACGCTTACCTTAGAGTGAAAACACGATTTTGTAATATGAGAACACTTATTGGCTGACCTCAGATTCTTAGACTTTACCTAAGATAGAAACAACCCCCATTAATTGAATATTTGCTAACAAAACCAGAATCGAACAATTTCAAACTTACCAACCACACGAGTAGAAAACCAGAAGATTCGGCCAAGGGAGAACAAAGTGGAACCCTTTGCTCACTATACCGTGAGAGTGGAAGAAAAAAAAGATCGACAAAGGAGGAAAAAGAAATGTTATCAGGAGATAAGGCAAATTCAAAAAGAAGCAGAGAGTATAATCGAAATACAAACCTCACACAATTTCTGTGAAGAGAAAATAGGAAAGAAAGAACAGTCGACAGAATAGTTAGAGGGAAACCAATACCCAAGTTAAAATTTTTGGGTAGGAACTGTTATGTTTCGGCCAAGGTAGCTAAAGAGAACACGTTCAAAACTTCAGTAAAAGAAAGTAAGCAAAGAAAACAAAAGAGGGAAAAAGAGAGAAGAAAGTAACGGATGAAAGAACTGAGAAACAGAAAAGCCAGAAGACGAAAGCAGAGAGAAAACTAGAAGCAAAAATGCCTACACTATCAGAAAAATTCAGAATTGAGAGAGAGTGTAGCCTAAATTTCTCCCCCATACTAGTTTCAATTTTACCTGAACTCTCCATCCTACACTCCCAAAACCACTCCTAAAATCTCTCAACCAAATCTCCACTTATGTAACACCCTAAACCTGGCCTAGACGTTATAGCCGAATCTGACGTGTCACATCAAACTTTTGAAAACCCAAGCTTCGTTTTAATGTTTAAAGATTGTCTTTCATTAAATTAACAAAGAGAATGGAAGCTGCGCACTAGGTAGGTATCCGAAATAGAGGAGGTGAACCATAAAGGCTGCTTAAGTACCAAGCTCTTGATTGGATCCAATCCTAGACATGCCCACAACCATTGCCACACTTTGATAAACAAGTTGAAATTCATTTAAGTAGTTATCTTTGTTATACCAATTATGTGTGTCGTTGCGTTATTTTGAAATCAAGTATCATTTTGAAAACGTGTCCTGAGTCTAGCCCATTTTGATTATTATCAAAAAAATATAGGGTAATATAAATATAATCCCAAATAAATAGTTAAATGGCCTTATTACAACCCAAATATAAATAATATTAAAAGTGAGAATAAACTGAAAGAAAAATCGTTTATTTAATGATAGGTCCAAATGTGATCACCATGGCTACTCTAAATCCCCTCCGGCTCCAAGTCTCCACATCAAGGCTCACCTGTAAAGATAAGAAAGAAAGGGGGTGAGTTTGGAAACTCAGTGTGCAACAAGCCCCTCTCAGAGCCCAAATCAATATCAGCCTACTGGGCCTAAGCCCAAATTCAATTACCACATATACTGGGCCGAAGCCTTTCAATTATTCATATACTGGGCCGAAGCCTTTTCATTATTCATGTCACTGGGCCGAAGCCTTTACTGTAAACGGTATGGCCCATAGGCCCATTTCAATGTCACATGTTATATTAATGTATGAATGCAAACCCATTTGGGGAGACTACTCAACCCACCAACCGCTACTCTCTACCCGTACCAGCCAAGCTCTCCATGTGGGGAATAACTCAACCCACCCAACCAAACTCTCCACTTTGCAAAGATAGCCGCTTAACATATAATCGGGAGGCCTAGCCTCTTTTAAAAAAAAAAGCGGCAAAAGCCCTTTTCTGTGAACTGGGCAAAGGCCTTTTCACTTCCTCCATTCATATAAACCCAGCCCATGCATATATGATTATATCATAGCATATCATGTTCATATCATGTCACATCAACATATCATGCATCACATCCATCATTAAGCCCTAGGGGTATAATAGTCATTTTTACCCAGGGCAAAATAGTCAATTTTCATAACATAGGGGTAATTTCGTAATTTTACCAACCATCGTGGGTTTTCCATGTACATTAACAATTAACAATAATTCTGAATGCTTAAACAATAATTTCTAATCCACCTTAGCAAGTTCAGGCTTTTGGACCCTAAACCCCTAATGGGCCCTACGAATGTCGATTAAGCCCTTTAAGCCCATTTAGCCTATATTCCATAACAGTATTAACTGACTTAACGCACAAATTAACAGGATTCCATTTTCTACCAATTTTACCCAAATAGGCCCGAAAGCCCATTAGGCCCGATTTTAGCCCATCGAGGCCCAATTTACCGTGATGCAGAAAATCGTGCCCTTACCTGTTCCAATGATCCCGATTATCAACTTAGGTATCTACCCAACCTATGAGCTTTCGCATGTTCACAAATCCTCGAAATACCAGAGTTTCTGGCATTTCGGCTTTTCGGCATTTATCGAGTTAAGCTACGAAAGAGGGTTCGTTACAAACCTATTTGTGACGTTCACTTAGCAAAGTCTCCCACGCCAATCCTACAATTAACCGTCACCCTACTTAGTGTACAAATCATGCCTATTAAACCCAAAAGCCACCTTACCATATTCGGCCAAGGAACCCCTACTGGCCATAGATCACCTACCTTCACCGAGCCCGATTCTCGACCAAAGTTATCCAAGTCGATCCCCAAAGCCTTTCTGCTCCTCCAAAGTTATCTACTCCACTATACAAACCATAAGAATCACATGAAAAATCCCAATAAGGCCTATATTACAAATCAGTAACCTCCCTAAACCATAAGAAGTTTTGGCTTTTGTCAACAGTTACTACTGAATTGATTTAGTGTGCGAATACTTACCACAGTCTTTCTTGTGTGCCATCTCGGGTTTAGTAGATGAGGAATAAGAACAGAAAAGTTACTGATCCAAAAAGAATTCGTCACTACTAATCTTCACAGATTTCGTCCTTTGAGGTTTTTCAGCAAAAGTGGAGATAAAGAGTAGTAGATGAAACAAAAGGGATTAGTGGACTGATTTTAAAGAAGAAAAGAAAGAAATATGGGTGGAGAGGATGATAGTTTCGGCTAGAAAAGGAGAAAAGAAGAGAAAGAAGGAAACCGTATGGTGGCTACACAGAAGTAAATGGCACAACTACTCCCTAAATGCCAAAATACCAACCTAATACTCCCTTGCCGAAATCCCCTCTCCAGTTTCCACTATTCGGCCAACTCTTAGCTTCTCTCCTAATCCCTTAAATCTCTCCCCTTATCACTCCTTAATCCATGTGTTTGACCAATTTCCAACATTCCCCAACAGAGTTCCATTCAGCTTCCAACTCCTGCCTGCTCAAGTCGTAAAAAGAACACCTTAACTGCCAACTCCAGGAATCGAACCTTAGCTCTCCCCAACCACTTATACGCCACCTTTTTAGCTCCTTAGTGGCGTCACTTAGCCACTTTTCCAGGGGCTCTTTTGTGTCACAATTTTCCCATATCTTTTAATAAAGCCACCTATCCAAAGCCCCTAACTCCTTAAGCTTAAAATTCAAAAATTCTACCGGGTTTTGCCTACACATGGGCCTTCCTTAGGCCCATTTACATATTCCATTTATGAGTTCTACTACCAAATAACAAATTTCTAAAAACTCTACCAATTTCCAGAGAATTACTATAAACCCGAAAATCAGGATGTTACAACTTTACCCTCCTTAAAGAAATTTCGGCCTCGAAATTTTACCTGATTCAAATAGTTGAGGATATTGTTGACGTATTGCCTCCTCGGATTCCCACGTAGCTTCCTTTTTGCCATGGTTTCTCCAAAGTACCTTCACCAATGGAACTGTCTTTCTTCTCAACACCTTGACATCACGATTATGTATTTGCACAGGTTCTTCTTCGAAGGTCAAATCTGACTGTACCTCAATTTTAGCAACTGGCACGATATGAGTTGGGTCAGAACGATATCGTCTTAGCATGGACACATAAAAGACGTGGTGAATATGATCCAGTTCTGGAGGTAACTTTAGCTGATAAGCCACTAGCCCTATCCGTTTAAGGATCCGATAAGGTCCAATGAACCTGTGGACTCAACTTGCCCTTCTTTCCAAACCTCAATATCTTCTTCCAAGGCGAAACCTTCAAAAAGACCATGTCCCCTACAGCATATTCAATGTCCTTACGCTTTAAATCCGCATAAGACTTTTGTCAATCCGCTGCCTCCTTTAACCGACTCCTGATTACCTTAACTTTGTCTTCAGTCTCCGCTACTAACTCCGGTCCAAGTACTTGCCTCTCTCCCAACTCAGCCCAACAAGTAGGCGAACGACACCTTCGTCCATACAGTGCCTCATATGGAGCCATCTGGATACTTGCTTGGTAACTATTGTTATACGCGAATTCTGCTAAAGGCAAGTAATCGTCCCAACTACCCCTAAAGTCAATAACACAACCCCTCAACATATCTTCTAAAATCTGAATGACCCTCTATGACTGCCCATCTGACTGAGGGTGAAAAGCCGTACTAAAATCCAATCGCGTTCCCAACGCCTCGTGCAACTTCTGCCAAAATCGAGATGTAAACCTTGGGTCTCGGTCAGAAATTATTGATACTGGCACACCATGCAACCATACTATCTTTGTCACATACAACTTGGCCAACCTCTGAAGAGAGTAATCGGTTTGAGCAGGTATGAAATGGGTAGATTTTGTCAGCTTATCCACAATTACCCAAACTGAATCCTTCTTGGAATGTGTCAATGGCAAACCACTTACAAAATCCATAGTTACCCTTTCCCACTTCCAAAGTGGTATCTTTACTAGCTGTACCAATCCTGAAGGTAGTTGATGCTCGGCCTTTACTTGCTGACACGTCAAAAATTTTCCCACAAATTCTGTCACTTCTCGCTTAAGCCCAGGCTACCAATATAGCTCTCACAAGTCTCGATACAACTTACTTCCTCCTGGATGCATAGCACAAGGTCCACCATACACCTCTTTTAAAATCATCAATCTCAAATCCTTCTGTATACAAATTCTTCCTCGAAAACAAAGAACCCCATCACCATTTAATCCAAAGTCTGGATTCTCCCCCTTCTCAACTTACTAAAATCGGGAAACCAATGACTCATCCACCAACTGCTACTTCTTAATCTACTCTACCCAAGTCGGTCTCACTTGTAACTCTGCCAATAAGCTTCTATCGTCATACAAGCTTAAACGAGCAAACATTGCCTTCAATTCCGCCACAGTCCTACGACTCAACGCATCAGCCACGACTTTTGCCTTACCTGGATGGTACTCAATCGAACAATCATAGTCCTTCAACAACTCTATCCACCTTCGCTGTCTAAGATTTAGCTCCTTTTGAGTCAGCAAGTACTTAAGACTCTTATGATCCGTATAGATAATGCATCTCTCCCCACACAAGTAGTGCCTCCATATCTTAAGTGCAAAAATCACCGCGGCCAACTCCAAGTCATGAGTAGGATAGTTTAGCTCATAAGGCTTAAGTTGTCGTGAAGCATAAGCAACCACTTTACCTTCTTGCATCAACACACAGCCCAAACCTACATGTGACGCATCACTATACATAGTGAAATCCTTACCAGATTCTGGCTGAATCAACACTGGTGCCTCAGTCAGAACCTTATTTAACTTCTCAAAAGCCTCTTGCTGTTTACTCGTCCAAACAAACGGTGCTCCCTTCCGTATAAGTTTCGTTAATGGTGCTGCCAACACAGAAAATCCTTCCACAAATCTTCTATAATAACCTGCTAACCCTAGAAAACTTTGGATTTCTGTTATAGACCTCGGTGGCTTCCACTCCAAAACTGCCTCAATCTTCCGAGGGTCTACCTTAATCCCTTCTGCAGACACAACATGTCCCAAAAAGGTTACTTCATTCAGCCAAAACTCACACTTACTAAACTTTGCATAAAGTTGCTTTTCCCTTAGTACTTGCAGCAGAATCCGCAGATGCTCATCATGCTTCTCTTCCGTTTGCGAGTACACCAAGATATCATCAATAAAAATGACAACAAACTGATCTAAGTATGGCTGAAACACTGATTCATCAAATCCATGAATGCTGCCGGTGCGTTAGTCAAGCCAAAGGGCATAACCAAAAACTCATAATGACCATATCGAGTTCTGAATACATCTTATGAATATCTTCTTCTTTGACTCTTAACTGATGATATCCTGACCGAAGGTCAATCTTAGAGAACACTGAAGCTCTGTTCAGTTGATCGAACAGATCGTCGATTTTTGGCAAGGGATACTTGTTCTTAATCGTCAGTTTGTTCAACTGGCGATAATCAATACACATTCGCATGGTCTCATCTTTCTTCTTTACGAACAACACTGGTGCACCCCACGGAGAAATACTGGGTCTTATAAACCCTCTGCCCAACAGTTCTTGAATCTGAGCTTTTAGTTCCACCAACTTCTTTGATGCCATCCTATAAGGTGCAATGAGTGTCCCAATGGACTTATTACTGATACCCCACTCACAGTCTCCTCAGGAAACACACCCAATGCCCCAGATACATCACAAGCAACATACGAGTGGGTGGAACCCCATCAATCAAAGTAGTATAAGGCTTGCTATGAATGAGTAACGTACTAGTTATAACATTAGATGCGTCACCTTCCTCACGACGTCGTGCAGCATAAACCAACACTGGCTGTCGAGCCTCAGCTTGCCCAACACCCCTGCCAGGTGCCCTACATCCTCGTCCATTACCATTGCCACCTCTACCTTACCCACGGCCCCTCTGTGGTGGTGGTCCTCCTCACTACAGTTGAACACCTCTTTGCTCCATAGCTTGATCCTGAGCTGCTCTCTGAGGACACTCCCTGAACTTATGTTCTTTTGACCCACATCGAAAACATACTCCAGTTCGTTTCCAGCACTCCCCCATATGTGCTCTACCACAGTCCTTGCAAACTTGTAGCCTAAAAGTATTCACCGAAGCTGGTTCCTCCACTCTAGCTCTTTTAACATTTCTATTTGTAGCACCTGAGGGTGCAGAATCCCTTCTGAATCTGGGTCAATCCCTCTCACGATTCTGCCATTCAGTCTTTTTTACTTCCTCGGCTATCTTAGCCTTCGCCACTAATGTAGTGAAATCACACTCCCACTGTAGAGTTATCAGCACTCTAAGCTCATCGCGGAGGCCATCCTCGAATTGAATGCTGCGCTCATATTTAGTCACAACTATCCCGCTAGCGTATCGACTCAGCCTCAAGAATTCTGCCTCATACTCCGCAACAGTCTTATTACCCTGTGCCAGATTTAAAAATTCCTTTCAGCGGGCATCTACATAACTAGCTCCAACATACCTCCCCTTAAAAGAAGACTTGAACAGCTCCCAAGTCACTCGTTCGATCGGGGTACTTTCTCTTACAGTGATCCACCACTGGTATGCCTCATCTCTCAGTAACGACACGGCTCCCTTCAGCTTTTGCTCCACAGAGCAATCGAGGTCTTCCATAATCCACTCTGTTGCCTCTAACCAATATTTAGCCACGTTTGGGGCTACTCCAGATACGCCTCTAAAAACCTCTGCTCCGTTAGCCTGGAATCGCTCAGAGATGGATCCTCTATTTACTGTCCCAGTGCTAACTCCAGCAACCCTTTCCAGGACCCTTAGCATCGCTTGGGACAAAGCATCGTCCCCCGCAGCTCGATCAAACACCCAGTCTCACCTGTCTGTGGCACAAATGCCTCCTCAGCTAGCCTATGCCCTGAGGATGAAGATTCAGCTTGCATTCTTCCGTGACCACGTCCGCTGCCTCGTCCACAAGTTCCTCTTGTACTCATATCGAATTATCTGATTATGAATTTTATGACATTAGTCGAATGTTTCAGTTTTATTAAGAGATGTCTTATGGAAATACAGCAGTTCAGGGATTATTTTCGCAGCGATGTAGCTTAACTACAGTCTCAATCCTACCGTTTTACAGCTCTACCCTATCTAAAGTATCATGGTAGGGCCTTAATTCTATCCATAACATCATATCAATATTAAATAACATAAAAGTAAGGGTACTTAAAGACTTGGTGCCAGGGATTCAGTGTGCCACGCCTTTCTTTAAACTATTTAAAACTTTAAAAATATGTACTTGGTCACAGAAATAAAAATTTCATAAAAACTGATTTAAAGTACCTTTGTTTTGAAATTCTCGATTTTAAACCCATTTAAAAACCCAGGGTCGAGTTGTTGCAACTTGACTCTGATACCACTGAATGTAACACCTCAAATCCGGCCTAGATGTTATGGCTGATCCGACGTGTCACATCGAAGTTTTGAAAACACAAGCTTCATTTTAATGTTTAAAGATTTTCTTTCATTAAATTAACAAAGAGAATGGAACCTGCGCACCAGGTAGGTATCCGAAACAGAGGAGGTGAGCCATGAAGGTTGCTTAAGTACCAAGCTCTTGATTGGATCCAATCCTAGACATGTCCACAACCATTGCCACACTTTGATAAACAAGTTGAAATTCATTTAAGTAGTTATCTTTGTTATACCAATTATATGTGTCGTTGCGTTATTTTGAAATCAAGTATCCTTTTGAAAACGTGTCCTGAGTCTAGCCCATTTTGATTATTATCTGAAAAATATAGAGTAATATAAATATAATCCCTAATAAATAGTTAAATGGCCTTATTACAACCCAAATATAAATAATATTAAAAGTGAGAATAAACTGAAAGAAAAACCCTTTATTTAATGATAGGTCCATACGTGATCACCATGGCAACTCTAAATCCCCTCCGACTCCAAGTCTCCACATCAAGGCTCATCTGTAAAGATAAGAAAGAAAGATGAGTGAGTTTGGAAACTCAGTGTGCAACAAGCCCCTCTCAGAGCCCAAATCAATATCAGCCTACTGGGCCTAAGCCCGAATTCAATTACCACATATACTGGGCCGAAGCCTTTCATGTAACGCCCTAATTTTTGAGATTTTTTGGGTTTTCGTGATTTTTGGTAAATTTTGAAATTTTCGTGTTTTGAATATTGGTATTATGTTTAAATATGGTAATGGGCCTTTAGAAGGCCCAAGCTTAAGTTATACACGGTAAAATATCGAGGTTGGATTCTTAAGTGAATGGGAGATTTGGTTAAGTGGGCTTTCAAGAAAAACTGCGTAAGTTATGACACAGATAAGGCCTTGTTAAAGTGGTAAGGTGGCGCCACTAGGTTTCTAAAAAAATGGCGCTTGAAAAGGAATTGGAGGTCCAAGGTTCAAGTTCTAAGGTAGGCATATTGTTACTTTTTTAATTTTTAGGCATGTACTGGGCATGTGATCACTCAAGTGAATTTCGGCAAGGGCCTTAGGGAGGTTGGACCGATTGATTTAGTTGATATTAGGGTTAGGTTCTTTTCTTTTTCTGTCCTGGAGAATTAGGGTTAGCCACCTGAAAGCTTTCTCTCATCTTTTCTGAATTCTCACAAGAGCAGAAAACACAAGTCTTTTTCTCATTGTGCTGAATTTTCTTCTTCTCTTTTCCTCCATGTTTTCTCTTCCGTTATGCTTCTTTTTCTAGCCAAAACTTTCTAACCATCTTATTCACCTCCTCTGCCGATTCCATCCTCCATTAAATCTTCATCACCGATCGCCATTAAAAAGTCGAAATCCTGAAAACTCACTACTTGTGCCGATTTCTCCAAAGCCAAATCCTTCAGTATTTTTGTTCCTTTTGATCAAAATTCATCTTCTCTAAACTGTTAGTATCTATCGGCAACATTACTCCAAGGGTATAGCCTCAAATCGTCATCTTCTTCATCACTTAAAAAGCTGAAATACCATAGATTTAGGGGCTTATAGCCGAAACTTTAGATCTCCTGGATTCAAGTTCTACCATCGTTTAAAGGATAGATCTGCATTAGATTTGCATAGAAATCAAAGAAAAATAAGTGGTAATTGCTCATCACTTTAGATCTAGTCTTATTTTACAAGTTAGAAAAAGCCGAAGCCCCTAAAATCTAGGGAGGCTGCCGATTTGGGCATAGGGCTTTAAGAGCCTTTAACCGATGATTTCTTTTGGTGATTAGTGTCTTATTGAGTGTTGGATTGAAGGCTTGGATCTTTGGAGCAACCAGACTTGGATCTAGTAATCGATTTTCGGCAAAAAGGTAAGATCCTAAAGGCTTTAGAGGTATGGTTCGAATATGGGTAAGTGAATATTGGAATTACTTGTTGTGGTTTGCGATCTAAGAATTGTGGTAATCAATTGTAGGACATCAAAAGGGATCTTAGTAGCAGCCGTCGCGAAACAGGTGTGTATCGAACACCCTTTCATAGTTCAATTCGGCAAAAGCTGAAATACCGAAATTCTGGCATTTCGTGGGGTTGTGAGTGTGCGAGTGCTTACAAGACGTTTAGAAATCATTAGATCTGAAATCGCAAAGTGGTAAGTTAGCCGTGTGTGAAATTTCGTGCACTTCGGTAATTGGGCCTCGATAGGCTAAAACTGGGCCCAATGGGCTTACGGGTCTATACGGGTAAGATAATTAAAAAAATGGGCAATAAATATGTTCTGTTAGACTGCGGTATCGAAACTACTTAAACCGGTAAACTGGTCATAATACTTGGATTAAATGGGCTTAAATTGCTAGTGGATACTGTAGGGCCATTAGGGTTAAGGTTGACCTGAATGCATGTCTGACTGTTTCTGTTTACTGCATACCATGTTTTTATTGTTATCTGATGCATGGGACTAGGATATTGATGGAGGAAGTACTGAAAGTGGCTTGTCCACGTACTGGAGGCTTTGCCTCAACCTACTGATAATTGAGCAGCAATGCTGCAACTGTGGAGTGTAGGGCTGGGTGGGTTGAGATATTCCTCACATGGAGTGTAGGGCTAGTACGGGTGTAGTGTAGCGGTTGGCTATAGGCTGGGTTGGGCTTGCATTCACGAATATGTTTGTTATAGGCTGGGTTGGGCCTATGGGCCACACTGTTATCTTAAAAGGGGCTAAGGCCCAGTTACAGTATTCTAAAAAGGGCCTCAGCCCGGTACCCACTGCTATCTGATTGGGGCTTAGACTCAATGGGCTTGAGCTGTCTTGGGCTTTGGATGGGTTCTCCATACACACTGAGTTTTCCAAACTCACCCCTTTCTCTTCCATCCTTGCAGGTGAGCCCTAGTTGGTGGACTTAGAGTTGGGCAATGGGCGGGATTCAGATTGGCCACGAAGATTAAATTTCAGGATTTTAAATAAGTTTCGCATTTATTTTTGATTATTTTTATTTTGGTTAAAGTTGTAATAAGGCCGCTCTTTTATTATTTTTATTTTGGGTTATTAAATTGGCTAGCTCTAGGGCGCGTTTTATAAAAGTTACTTTTTCTCAAAATATCACGATAACTGAGCAAAGCTTCCACAATGTAAATGTTTTCAAAGGAAATAAATATTTTAAATAGACTTAAACTTAATTTGTTGTTCATGGACAAGTAATATGGTTAAAGTGTGGCAATGGATGTGTGCATGTCTAGGATTGGATTCAGGAAGAGCTTGGTACTTAAGCAGTCCAATAGACTCACCTCCTCTTTTCTGGCTTCCTACCTGGTGCACAGCTTCCATTCACTTTAACTTATAACAAAAACATTCTTTAAACCCTAAGAAGGATTTTTGGATAAAACATAACTACTTTAGTAACATTTCCATGTGACAAGCTGAATTCGATCGTAACGTCTGGGTCGGGTTTAGGGTGTTACATTTAGTGGTATCAGAGCCAATTTGTAACAACTCGGCTGTGGATCGGGTCCAAAAAGGGTTTTTAAAACTATAAGCCCAGAGAGGGTATTCTGGAAAAAATCTGACTTTTGAAAACAAATTTTTTTTTTAAAGGAAATAATTTCCGAACTTGGTTTCTTTAAATGTTTAAGAAATGGATTCTAAAAAGGCCTAAATCTTTTAAGTTTGTCTGAAAACTAATAAGGTGGCACACTGAATCCCCAGCACCAAGTTTGTAAGTATTTTTCTCTGCTCTCTATATATACTGAACTGTACTAAAAATAACACTGTAGCTAGTACTGAGCCTTGGATACGTTACTATAGATAAGGTAGTATTAATACTACAAAATTGAGACTGTAGGGTAAACTAAGTCCGAGGAAACTGAGACAGTAGTTAAACTGCAGTTGCACGGGAACAACTCTGAACCTTTATCTGTTCATAAGACATTCTGTAATAAACAGTGGAAACAGTAAACTAACGACATAAAATTCGTAAACAGATAAATCGATATGAGTATGAGAGCTGCTCGGGGAAGAGGCCGTGGTTGAGGCTGAGGTAGTACTCAAGCTGGATCTGCGTCTTCTGAACACATACCAGCTAGCGAAGCACGACCACCACCTGTGGACGAAAATGGGCCGTATGATCGGGCCGCAAGGGACGATGCTTTGTCCCAAGCCATGCTAAGAATTTTGGAAAAGGTGGCCGGAGCTAATGTCGGGCCCATGAATAGGGGGTCCATTTCTGAGCGACTCCAGGCCAACGGAGCGAAGGTTTTTAGGGGCGTATCTGGAGTAGCCCCAAATGTGGCTGAGTACTGGATGGAAGCCACGGAGCGAATTATGGATGATCTAGACTGCTCAGTGGAGCAAAAGTTAAAAGGGGCGGTGTCGTTACTGCAGGACGAGGCGTATCAATGGTGGATCACTGTGAGAGAGGGTACCCCAGCTGAGAGGGTAACATGGGAGCTGTTTAAGCAGTCTTTTAAGGCGAAATATGTTGGGGCTAGCTATGTGGATGCGCGAAGAAAGGAATTCCTGAACCTGACTCGGGGTAGTAAGACCGTTGCTGAATATGAGGCAGAGTTTCTGCGATTGAGCCGGTACACTAGTGGCATCGTCTCCACCGAATATGAGCACAGTGTATATTTTGAGGATGGCCTCAGGTATGAGCTAAGGGTGCTCATAGCTCCGCAGAGAGAGCGTGATTTTGCTGCACTGGTAGAAAAGGCTAAGATAGCTTTAGAGGTGAAGCAAGCCGAATGAAAGAACTATGATAGGGATCGAAACCGGTTCAGGAGGGATACTGGACCAGCTGGTGCTACAAACCGAAATGTTAAGAGAGCTAGGATGAAGGAACCAGTTCGAACAGTTCCGGTGAACACAGTCAAACCACAAGCTTGTGGAGATTGTGGTAGAATGCATCTGGGGGAGTGCTGAAAGTGTTCTGTGGCTTGTCTTCGTTATAGGTCAAAGGAGCATAGGATCAGAGATTGTCTTAGGAGGGCAACTCAGGCTCAAGTAGCTGAGCAAGGGGCTGTACAACCGGTTCAACCAGCACGAGGTGGACCACCGCTGCCGAGAGGTCGTGGACAAGGTCGCGGTGGAAATGGTCGTGGACGTGGGGCACCTGGCAGGGGTACTGGTAATGCTGAGGCTCATCAACTAGCTTTGGTATATGCTGCTCGTCGCCACGAGGAGGGTGACGCACCTGATGTCATAACTAGTACATTTTTTATCTCTGGTATACCTTATACTGGTCTGATAGATGTGGGGTCAACTCATTCGTATGTTACATATGACATTTCTGGGGCATTGGGTACTCACTTTGAGGAGACTATGTGTGGGGTAACTGTGATAAGTCCTTTAGGTCACTCGGTTAAGGTAGAGAAACTCTTTAGGGAGGTGCCTTTAGAGACTCAAGGTAAGATTTTCTATGGAGACTTGACAGAGTTACCGTTCGGAGAATTCGATTTGATCCTAGGGATGGATTAGTTGACCAAGCATAAGGCAACTTTGGATTACGCGGCTAAGAGGATGATGTTAAAGACTGACGAGGATGAAGAGGTAATAATTATTGGAGAACGAAGAGATTACTTGTCCAATGTAGTATCGACTTTGAGGGCTGAGAAACTGATGCGTAAGGGATGCGAGGCATATTTGGCTTTTGTAAGCCAGGCAAAAAATAAGGATCTGACTGTGGTGACCATCAGAATTGTTAAGGAATTCCGAGATGTTTTCCCAGAAGAGCTTCCTAGATTACCTCCGAATCGGGAAGTCGAGTTTGGAATCGATTTGCTGCCTGGGACAGCTCCAGTATCCATCGCACCCTATAGGATGGAACCGAAGGAGTTAGTGGAACTGAAATCTCAAATTCAAGAGTTGTTGGATAGAGGCTTCATTAGACCTAGTGTGTCTCTATGGGGAGCACCAGTCCTGTTTGTGAAGAAAAAGGACTGGACGATGCGCATGTGCATCGATTATCGCCAGTTGAACAAACTGATGATAAAGAATAAATACCCACTGCCAAGAATTGAGGATTTATTCGACTAACTTAGGGGAGCTTCGGTATTTTCCAAAAAATATCTTCGTTTTGGATACCATTAGTTGAAGGTAAAGGAAGTGGATATTCATAAGACAGCATTCAGAACTCGATATGGTCATTACGAGTTTCTGGCTATGCCATTTGGGTTGACGAACGCGCCTATAGCGTTTATGGATTTAATGAATCGAGTATTCTAACCTTATTTGGATCGGTTCACAGTCGTCTTTATTGACGATATCCTGGTGTATTCTGAAACAGAAACGAAACATGATGAGCATCTCCGCATTGTGCTGCAAGTTTTAAGGGAGAAAGAACTCTATGCGAAATTCAGCAAGTGTGAATTCTGGTTGAGGGAGGTAACCTTCTTAGGGCATGTGGTCTCTGCTGAGGGGATTAAGGTGGACCCTCGTAAAATTGAAGTGGTTTTGGAATAGAAACCACCGAAGTTAGTATCAGAAATTTGGAGTTTTCTGGGTTTGGCAGGCTGTTACAAAAGGTTTGTAGAGGGATTTTCTCTGATTGCTGCACCATTGATGAAATTGTTAAGGAAAGGAGCAGCATTTTTCTAGAAGAGAAACGGCAAAAAGCTTTTGACCATTTGAAAAAGGTGTTGACTGAAGCGCCGGTGTTGATTCAATCGGAGTTTGAGAAGGACTTCACTGTGTACAGCGATATGTCGCATGTGGGGTTAGGATACGTACTGATGCAAGACGGTAAGGTGGTCGCTTATGCTTCGCGACAGCTTAAGCCTCATGAAGCGAACTACCCTACGCGTGATTTAGAACTAGCAGCAGTGATCTTTGCATTGAAAATCTAGAGACATTACTTATATGGAGAAAAGTGTATCATATACACAGACCATAAGAGCCTAAAGTATCAGTTGACTCAGAAGGAGTTAAACCTTAGGCAAGGATTACAACTGTTCGATTGAGTACCACCCAGGGAAGGCTAACGTGGTGGCTGATGCATTGAGTCGAAGGGTTGATACTGATTTGAGAGCCTTGTTTGCACGTTTGAGTCTATTCGACGATGGAAGTCTGTTGGCAGAATTACAAGTGAGGCCTACTTGGACTGAACAGATTAAAGAAAAACAATTGAAGGATGATTCATTAGTTCTTCGGTTTCGGCAAGTTAAGAATGGTGAGAATGAGGATTTTGGACTGAATACTGACGGAGTTCTGTGCTTTCGTGGAAGAGTTTGTATTCCAAAGGACTCTGAATTGAGGAGGTTAATTCTAAAAGAGGCTCATGGTGAACCCTGTGCCATGCATCCTGGAGGGAATAAGTTATATCGAGACCTGCGAGAGGTGTATTAGTGGCCTGGACTAAAATGAGAGGTGACTGAATTTGTTGGGAAATGTCTGACGTGCCAGCAAGTTAAGGCCGAGCACCAATTGCCTTCTGGATTACTGCAACCAGTGAAAATTCTGTTATGGAAGTGGAAGAGAGTAACTATGGATTTTGTGAGTGGGCTACCTTTGACACCCACCAAGAAAGATTCGGTGTGGGTAGTTGTGGATAGGTTAACAAAATCTGCCCATTTCATACCTGTTTGTACTGATTACTCACTGCAAAAGTTGGCCAAGTTATATGTGGCAGAGATAGTACGATTGCATGGGGTGCCAGTGTCGAGTATTTCTGATCGAGACCCTAGGTTTACATCTTAGTTCTGGCAGAAGTTGCAGGAAGCATTGGGCACACGATTGGATTTCAGCACTGCTTTTCACGCACAGACTGATGGACAGTCGGAAAGGGTTATTCAAGTTTTGGAGGATATGTTCAGAGGTTGTATCATCAATTTTCGCAGTAGTTGGGAGGACTACTTGCCATTGGCGGAGTTTGCATACAACAACAGCTATCAAACAAGTATTCAGATGGCTCCATATGAGGCACTTTATGGGCGACGATGTCGTACGCCTACGTGTTGGACAGAATTGGGTGAACGACAAGTGCTTGGACCGAAATTAGTGGCAGATACTGAAAGTAAGGTTAAGTTGATAAGGGATCGATTAAAGAAGGCGTCTGATAGACAGAAGTCGTATGTGGATTTAAAGAGCAAAGAGATTGAGGTCGCTATTAGGGATATGGTTTTCTTGAAGGTTTCACCTTGGAAGAAGATCTTGAGGTTCGGCAAGAAAGGCAAACTGAGTTTGCGGTTTATAGGGCCTTATCGGATTCTCAAACGGGTAGGGCCAATAGCATATCAGATAGAGTTACCACCGAAGTTGGACAGAATCCATGACGTCTTTCATGTGTCTATGCTGAGACAATATCGATCGGATCCTTCACATGTTGTGCCGGTAGAGGAGATTGAAGTAAAGGCTGATTTGACCTTTGAGGAGGAAACCGTGCAAATTTTAGATCGAGAGGTTAAAGTTTTAAGAAGGAAGTCGGCTCCGTTGGTAAAGGTACTGTGGCGCAATCATGGAAGGGAAGAGGCTACTTTGGAGTCAGAAGAGACTATGCGTCAGCAATACCCTCAGTTATTTGGATCAGGTAAATTTCGAGGCTGAAATTTCTTTAAGGGGGTAGAGTTGTAACGCCCTAATTTTTGAGATTTTTTGAGTTTTCGTGATTTTTGGTAAATTTTGAAATTTTCGTGTTTTGAATATTGGTATTTTGTTTAAATGTGGTAGTTGGCGTTTAGAAGGCCCAAGCTTAAGTTATACACGGCAAAATATCGAGGTTGGATTCTTAAGTGAATGGGAGATTTGGTTAAGTGGGCTTTCAAGAAGAACTGCGTAAGTTATGACACAGATAAGGCCTTGGTAAAGTGGCAAGGTGGCGCCACTAGGTTCCTAAAAAAATGGCGCCTGAAAAGGAATTGGAGGTCCAGTGTTCAAGTTGTAAGGTAGGCATATTGTTACTTTTTTTAATTTTTAGGCATGTACTGGGCATGTGATCACTCAAGTGAATTTCGGCAAGGGCCTTAGGGAGGTTGGGCCGATTGCTTTAGTTGATATTAGGGTTAGGTTCTTTTCTTTTTCTGTCCTGGAGAATTAGGGTTAGCCACCTGAAAGCTTTCTCTCATCTTTTCTGAATTCTCATAAGAGCCGAAAATACAAGTTTTTTTCTCATTATGCCGAATTTTCTTCTTCTCTTTTCCTCTATGTTTTCTCTTCCTTTATGCTTCTCCTTCTAGCCAAAACTTTCTGACCATCTTATTCACCTCCTCTGCCGATTCCATCCTCTATTAAACCTTCATCACCGATTGCCATTAAAAAGTCAAAATCCTGAAAACTCACTACTTGTGCCGATTTCTTCAAAGCTAAATCCTTCAGTATTTTTGTTCCTTTTGATCAACATTCATCTTCTCTAAACCCTTAGTATCTGTCGGCAACATTACTATAAGGTTATAGCCTCAAATCGTCATCTTCTTCATCACTTAAAAGCCGAAATACCATAGATTTAGGGGCTTATAGCTGAAACTTAAGATCTCCTGGATTCGAGTTCTACCATCGTTTAAAGGATAGATAAATGTGCTATATCACTTCTGTGGGATATGGCATATCAGTGGTGGAACACTCTTATATCTATGGTACCGAGGGAAAGAGTTACTTGAGATTTCTTCCAAGAGGAATTCAGAAAGAAGTACATCAGTCAGCAGTTTAACGATTAGAAACATAAAGAGTTCTTAGAGTTGAAACAAGGCCGAATGACTGTGACTGAATACGAGTAAGAGTTTGTTAGACTCAAGCTCATGAATGTGTTCCAACAGAGGCTATTATGTAAAAGATTCGAAGATGGGCTAAATAAGGACATCAGGCTGTTAGTTGGGATTTCAGAGTTGAAGGAATTTGTTGTGCTAGTCGAAGGAGCTTGCAAAGCCAAAGAGTTTAGTAAGAAAAAAAGAAAAGCTGAGTTTGAGGCTAGAGATTTGAGAAAGAGTCTGATTAATAAGTTGTTTCTATCTTCGTCAAAGAAATCGAGAGATTTGTATGCTTGCTTCAATGCTTCAGCCGGGTATCCCAACAGAGATCGTGGGAAGCAATATTCGGGCCCTAAGGCCCAAACTACATCCATAGCAAGCATAGGTAATGCTAGGTCTTATAATCCTGAATGCCAACACTATGGTAGACGACATCCCGGTGAATGTAGGATGACCAACCGAGCTTGCTTCAAATATGGCTTCCAATATCACTTTATCCGAGACTGCCCTAAAATGGCTGAGAAAGATAATTTTCAGAATGCAAGATCAAGTAACACTATTGCTAGAGGCAGGCCAGTGAGAAATACGAGAAATGGGACCAGTAGCAGAGGAGTATCCGAAGACTGAACTGTAAGATCGAAAGCTAGAGCATCTATGAAAGCTTATGCTATTCGTGCTCGCGAGGATACGTCCTCCCCTGACATTATCACTGTTACATTTTCTCTTTCTGATACTAATGTAGTTTCACTAATTGATCCTGGATAGACTCATTCCTATATTTGCATGAATTTGGTATCTAGTAAGAATTTGCATGTTGAGTCTACTAATTTTGTGATTAAGGTGTCGGACCCTTTAGGCAAATATGTTTTAGTTGATAAAGTTTGCAAGTGTTGTCCTTTAATGATTTGGGGTCAGTGTTTTCCGGCTGACTTAATGCTTTTGTCATTTGATGAGTTTGATGTGATACTTGGAATGGATTGGTTGACTCTGCATGATATCGTAGTGAATTGTAGATGAAAAGTTATTGAATTGAAATGTCAAAACAATGAAATTCTTCGGGTTGAGTTGGATGAGTTGGGTGAATTGCCTACTGTGATTTCATCGATGTCAGCTCAGAGGTATGTAAGAAAGGGTTGTGAAGCATTTCTCGTGTATGTACTGAATACTAAGGTGTCTGAATTGAAGATCGAATCTGTGCCGATAGTTTGTTAATATTCCGATGTGTTCCCAAAAGAGTTGCCAGGGTTACCATCGGTCAGGGAGGTCAAAATTGCTATTAATTTGGTACCGGGGATTGCACCAATGTCGATAGCTCCATATAGAATTGCTCTAACTGAGTTGAAAGAATTGAAGTCTTAGTTGCAAGAGTTGACAGATAAAGGTTTTGCGAGGCCAAGTTTTTCACCATGGGGTGCCCCTGTGTTATTCGTCAAGAAGAAAGATGGATCCATAAGACTTTGTATTGATTATCGTCAACTCAACAAGGTTACAATAAAGAACAAGTATCCATTATTGAGGATTGATGATTTGTTTGACCAGTTGAGGGGGGCAACAGTATTCTCAAAGATAGATTTGAGGTTCGGCTATTATAAGTTGAGAGTTAAAGATTCAGATGTGCCAAAAATCGCGTTCAGAACGAGGCATGGGCATTATGAATTTTTTGTTATGCCTTTTGGATTAACTAATGGTCCTTCTTTTTTTATGGATTTGATGAATTGGATCTTCCACCGTATTCAAATAAGTTTGTGGTTGTGTTTATTGATGACATTTTGATTTATTCTCGAGATTAGGCAGAGCATGCCAAACATTAAGAATTGTATTGCAGACTTTGCGAGATAAGAAATTGTTTGCTAAATTTAGCAAAAGTGAGTTTTGGCTCCAAGAAGTCAGATTTTTTGGGCATATTGTATCAGCAGAAGGCATAAGAGTTTATCTGAATAAGATTTTGGCAATTGTGAATTGGAAACTGCCAAGAAATGTATCCAAGGTTAGAAGGTTTTTGGGCATGGCTGGGTATTGTCGACATTTTGTTAAGGGATTCTCAATGATTACTACACCTATGACAAAATTGTTACAGAAAAATGTTAAGTTTGAGTGGTCAGAGAAATGCCAAAAGAGTTTTTAATAGTTGAAAGCATTGTTAATTAAGGCACCTGTATTAGTGCAACCTGAGTCCGGAAAAGAGTTTTTGATTTTCAATAACGCATCATTGAACGGTCTTGGATGTGTGTTGATGCAATAGGGCAAAGTGATAGCCTATGCCTCGAGACAGTTGAAACCGCATGAGAAGAACTATCCGACGCACGACTAGGAATTGGCTGCCATTGTGTTTGCTTTAAAGATTTGGTGACATCATTTATTCAGTGAGAAGTGCCACATCTATATTGAGCACAAGAGTTTAAAGTACTTGATGACTTAGAAGGATTTGAATTTGCGACAATGGAGATGGCTCGAGTTGTTGAAAGACTATGAATTGGTAATTGATTATCATCCTGAAAAGGTGAATGTAGTCGCCGATGCTTTGAGTAGGAAATCTTTGTTTGCTTTGAGAGCAATGAATATGCGACTGACTTTATCTGATGATAGCTCGATTATAGCTGAGTTGAAAGCTAGACCGGTATTTCTCCAGCAGATTTGCGAAGCTCAGAAAAGTGACAAAGAAATTTAAGCTAAAGGAGTTCAGTGCGAATCAACTAGTGATTCAGATTTTTAAATTGGGGCCGATGATTGTTTGATGTTCCAAGGTAGGATTTGTGTACCGAGAGATACCGAGCTTATTTAGAAAATTATTCACGAGGCACACAGTGGTTGTCTGTTTGTTCACCCAGGAAGCATGAAGATGTACAATGATTTGAAGCAATTGTATTGGTGGTCAGGTATGAAAAGAGATATTTCTGAGTTCGTATTGAGATGTTTGATTTGTCCACAAGTAAAGGCCAAACACCAAGTACTTTCAGGTTTATTTCAGCCTGTGATGATCCCCGAGTGGAAATGGGATAGAATTATGATGGATTTCGTAACTGGATTACCTCTGGCTCCGAAAAAGAAAGATGTTGTTTGGGTTGTTTGTAATATCCTGATTTTGGGCCTAGTCGAAATAGTGGTTTCGTGACCACAAAATCCAAGATAGAAATAATTATTTTATGATTATTTTGAGGTCTATGATATGATTGCATGATTGTGTGAAAATTTCGTGAAGAATTTTATGCATAAAGTGCTTAAATTGAAATTAGGGACTAAATCGAATAATTTGCAAAACTTGCATTCTAGAAGTTTCTAGTATGAAATTGTTTTGAAATATAAATTAGGAGGTCTAAAATAGCAATTTTACCAATTTCTAAGTCTATGGACAAAAATTGGACATGGATGGAATTTTTGGAAAGTTTAGTAGTAAGGGCATTTTGGTCATTTAGGGGTAAAATGAATTAAAATACAAAATTAAAAGCCAATTTTGCTCATCTTCAACCCCATGGCCGAATATAGCAAGGAGAAACCATGGCTAGGGTTTTTCAAGCTTCAAAGCTCGATTGTAAGTCCGTTCTAGCCCCGTTTTTCAAGTTCTTTTCGTTTTTGGAATCCCGGTAACTTGATTAAGCTTATTCTAGCAATAATTTAAGCTAGGATTCATATTTGGAAAAATACCCATAGGTGAAATGTGTTTATTTTGATGTTTTATGGTAGAATATGAAGGCTGAAATTATGTTAAACAACTTTTGCTAAGCGATTTTAAGCAAAAATGAGTAAAACGGCTTAATCGGTAAAAATTGTTATTGTTCATAACTATGTGTTAGAGTGAGAATTTGATGTTGTCATAGAAGGGAAAAATGTTCAGCATGTCATAAAACATAAGAAAATATGCTGAAGTTTAATTTACGAGCTTTGGGGCAAAAGTGTAAATATGCAAAAGTTTAAGGGCAAAACTATAATTTTGCCAAAATATGATTTTGGGTTAATTTGAATAATGTGAGCCCTAATTAGACTATATTTTAAATGATAGAGCAAGGAAAACTAAAATTCAAAGCTAAAATGGGGAAAATACCAAGTTGTGGACTTAAATGGTAAAAGTAGCCATTTTCACATACGAGGTAAGTTCATATGTAAATGTTGGTAACATAGTTATTATTTTAAATGTTTTTATGTTATTTAAATGATATTATAATTATTATGAAATATTATACTCGTGATAATTGTTTGATAATATGTCAAATTATGTGATATGCTTGGAAAATGTGAAATACTATCGAGTATCGGTATTGGCATTCCGTAGAAGATGGTTGAGACACATGATTGGGAAAAAGGTCCCGTTGAACCTTAGGAATGGATTAGGATACAAGTGACATGTCACTGGGATATTTGGGCATCCGAACTCGTTGAGTTGAGTCCGAGTTCGAGAGATGTAACTAGGCATCCGAGCTCGTTGAGTTGAATCTGAGTTCACTTATGGATGCGAACACTCGAGCTCGTTGAGTTGAGTCCGAGTTCACTTATGGGCGGGTTACATGGTAGCTTGGCTACATATGTGGCACTTATGTGCAAACTTTTCGTGTATCCGAATTATATTCTGATGTGTTCAACGGGTAAAATTCTACTCAAATGGAGGAATACTCGAGATGAAATGGATGTATTGGTAAGTGTTGTGAAATGATACTTTGAACAGGTATGTACTTAGCCCTCGGGTTGAAAACTCGATATAACAACAATATGGTAAGATGATAAATGAAAATGTGATATGAATGTCTCGGTGATGATCATGCAAATGATGTTTATGTTTACTTATATAGTTGTGTTACTTGCTATTTGCATGTGAACTTACTAAGCATTTGTGCTTACTCCTCCTTTTCATTCCTTGTAGTGTTGACAAGCCAGCTCGGAAATCGAAAGCGGTCGAGGCACGCTCACACTATCCGTATACCATCTTGGCATAATGGCTTGTATATTTTGAGTATGGCATGTATAGCATTATAATCATTTTGTATATATGGTCTTATGATATGGTTATTGAGTGGTATGGAAATGCTTGGTAATGATTAGCCATTGGAATGGCTAATCATGATCATATTTGGTGTTATGTATGCTAAATTGCTAGCTAATCCAAGGGAACCATGAAATGGGAAAAATTTACCATAAAATAGATTCAGACAGCAGTAGTGATGTGAATTTGAAAAATCACTAAAAATAATAGAAATGGAATTAAATAATGAATAAGTTATGGAATTGAAGCTTGATGAGTCTATTTTCATATGGATGGAACAAAACAGTATATGAGTTATATGTTATGAGATGTTTAAATTTTTGTGAAACAGGGCCAGAGCAATTTCTGGATCCCCTATTCTGAGTTTGGAAATTCACCATAAATTTTTCAAAGATAATTAGAAGTCATGATTTATATGTACAGATTCCTTATTGAGTCTAGTTTTATTAGAAATAAATGGCATAGTCATTGAAACTCTGTACAGGGAGATATCTGATTCATAATACACAGAGGTCAGAGCAGTCGAACCCTGAAATAGGGGAGACTTTAACTAATAAACTGTACTAATTTTCTTGACCAAAAACTCTATAAAAAAATTATAAATATATATATGAGTCTAGTTTCAGAGAAAATTTACAGAATTGGATTTTGAGTTTCGAAACTCGAGATATGAATTTTTAAACGATTGTGACGCAGATTGCTAGCTTAACTGAAAATTTTAAAAATAAATTGCTTGAGCTGTTTAAAGTAATGAATTAAGTTTGTTAACACCTCGTGTTTGACTCCGGCGACAGTCTCGGGTACGAGGCGTTACATTTTTGTTGATAGATTGATGAAATCGGCTCATTTTATTCTGGTACGTATCGACTATTCACTTGATAAGCTAGCTGAGTTGTACATAGCTGAGATTGTTAGATTGCACAGGGTGCCTATTTCTATCATTTCAGATAGAGATCCAGGGTTTATGTCTCAATTTTGGAAGAAGTTGCAAGAGGCTTTGGGCACAAAGTTGAATTTTAGTATCGCATTTCATCTGCAGACCGACGGTCAATCTGAAAGGACGATTCAGGTACTCAAAGATATGCTTCGTTGTTGTGTTTTAGAGCTCGAAAGTAGTTGTGAAAAATATCTACCTTTAGTCAAATTTGCTTATAACAACAGTTTTCAATCGAGTATAAAGATGGCACCATATGAGGCATTGTATGGTCGTAAGTGTCGAACTCCATTGTATTGGACCGAGCCCAGTGAGAGACAGATTCACGGGGTTGATTTTGTTAGAGAAATCGAAGAAAAAGTGAAAGTAATTCATGATTGTTTGAAAGAAACTTTGGATAGACAGAAATCATACGCATATTTGAAACGAAAGGAGATTGAATTTCAAGTCAGTGATAAGGTATTTCTGAAAGTGTCTCCGTGGAAGAAAATTCTTAGATTCGGTCACAAGGGTAAACTGAGACCATGTTTTATTGGTCCGTATGAGATTATTGAAAGGATAGGGCCAATGGCATATTGGCTAGCCTTACCGTTAGAGTTAGAAAGGATACACAATGTGTTTCATATGTCTATGTTAAGCCGTTATTGATCAGATCCTTCACACATAATTTCACCAACTGAGGTTGAGATTCGACCCGATATGACTTATGGTGAAGAACCAATCGAGATTCTAGCTCGAGAAGTTAAACAGTTGAGAAATAAAAATATAGCCCTAGTAAAAGTTTTGTGGCAAAGACATGGGGTCGAAGAGGCTACGTGGGGACCCAGGGAAGCTATGAGGAAACAATACCCAAACCTCTTTTCCAATAAGATTTTTGGGGATGAAAATCCCTAAAGGGTGAAGAGTTGTAACATCCCGTTCTAGGGCCAAATCAGAACAGTGGTTTCAAGACCACAAATCTGAAGTAGAAACATTTATTTTTATTATTTCTTTAAGGTCTACACTATGATTGAATGATTGTGTGAAAATTTCGTTAAGAAATTTTATCGATTAAGTGTCCAATTTGACTAATAGTACTAAATTGCAATAGGTGCAAAATGTGTGTTCTAGAAGCTAGAGGTATCTAATTGCTATGAAATTTTAAATTGGAGGTCATTAAATGGTAATTATACTTTAAGTTGGACAAAAATGGACATGGTTAGATAAAATTTCAAAGTTTTAAGTGAAGGGTATTTTGGTTATTTGGTAAATAAAGACAAAATTAACTAATAAAAAGATCTCTTCTTCCCCAATTTAGTCCCCCCATGGTCAAAAATCACTAAGGGAGACATAGCTAGGGTTCGGCAAACTTCAAGCTCGATTGTAAGTCCATCTTTGTCCTGTTTTTAATGATTTTTACGTTTTTGTGAATGTTGTAACTTGATTTAGCTATTCTAAGGACTAATTTGAAAGAAAATCAAATTTTGAAATTTTACCCATGTTGAATATTTGTGTATTTTGACGTCTAATGGTAGAAAATCCATGTTTGGTGTTAGATAAACAACATTTACCAAGTGATTTTTGATGAAAATGTCAAATAGGGACCTATTTATAAAAGTTGTAAAATGTTTGCAAAAATGTGAATAAATGAAAAATGTGGGCTGATATGAGTACTAAAAATATTCAGCTAGGCTTGGGTAATGAAGAAATCGAATGAAAATCATTTTACGAGCCTAGGGACTAAAATGTAAAAAGTTTAAAAGTTAAGGGCAAAAATATAATATTTCCATAAGGTGTTTTTGGGATTAAATTGAATAATGTGATGATTGAATGAGTTAAATATGGTATTATAGATCAAGAAAGACGAGGTTCTAACCTAGACCGGGGAAAGAACAAAGTTGTGGACTAAATCAAACTAGTAGCCATTTTGTACCGAGTTAAGTTCGTATGTTAAAAATAAGCTTTAGAATAATTGTACGTAGATGATTTAATATAGCATGAATTGTATGTTTGATTATGTGTATGAAGATAACTCTACGAATGAGTTCGATGACGAATCGACAAGCAAAAAATCCCGTTTGAACTTTAGGAATAGGGTAGGATACAAGTGACATGTCACTAGGGTCATTATGTGTTATGTGATTATATGATCCGGGTGATGGTCCTGTACGTCCTACCGGTGGTTGAGTATACCGACATATGTTGCGGATACTTGACAGCTTGTATGAGCAGCACCGCGTAGCTACGTCTTGACTAACAGCTTGTGTGAGTAGGCCCGTTGGTAGCTCGAGAGCGAGCAACTATGTGATATGAGATTGAGGTAGCATTGGCTACATATGTGGCACTTAGTGTGCAAGAATCCAGAGTATCCGACATTATTATTCCAAGTGGTTCAAGGGTATGTTAAATATGAGATTATGTGCAAATTCTTTTTGAGATGGTACAGGTATGTACTTGAAGTTCATATATATTAAATGCTTGAAATGATGAATATGAGATAAGTTTTGTGATGGAATGAGTTATGATTATGAGACCATGGTAAATGTACATTTAATTATGTTATATTATTTGAATGTTATATGCATGGTAAGGTTGCTTATCTCTTGCATACGAGCTTACTAAGCTATATAGCTTACTTCGTTTATTTTCCATGTTTTTATAGTGTCGCCAAGCTAGCTCAGAATCAGAGATCGTTGGATATTCAAATCACAATATCAAACATTCATTTTGGGTATTGATGATCTTAGTATTTTCAAAGTATGGCATGTATAGGGACTTGGTCATTTTGTTATATGTGTCATTATGATTTTAGCCAATGTATTGGCTTGTAATTGGTAACGGCTTGTTTTGATATTTGGCCATGTAAATTTGCTTTTTTTGGCTAACATGGCTGTAAGCCTAAGTATATTCATATATGTGCCAACGTCTTTACTGATATGGTCATGGTATGCTTGGTGAATGATGGATTTTGATTCATAGCATGAATGTGAAATGTTTGGAAATGTGATATATTAATGAGATGATAAAATTGTGCACAACTATGTGTCTTGAAAGTAGTAGATTGAGGCTTAATGATTGTGAAATTTGCGTGATTGATTTAGGGCATAATAAATGTTGTGAGTATGATGAATGTTGTTATTGTATTAGCATGTGTTGGTCATAAGTGTGGATGTTTTGGTTGCCTAAGTATGTCATTAATTGAGCTATTGAGTTGGTGTAAGTAGAGGTGTAAATGAGGGTGGCAAATGGCTTGGTAAATAGCCTTTATTTTGTCCACACAGGTAGACACACGGGCATGTATTTTGGTCGTGTGTCCCCTGTACCTTGATTTTGAGAAACAGAATGCTCAAAATTGAGCACACGGGCAGAGACAAGGGCATATGTCTCAGCCGTGTGAGGGACACGGCCTCAGACACGGGCACGTCCCGGGCGTGTGAAGTATACACCTATTTTATAAAAATTAACTTTCCACACGGCCTTGTGACCTCAATTTCTTCATGGGTTACAAGTCAAAGAGTTACACGGGCGTGTCCCATATTCTCACGGGCTTATGACTCCTGTTTAGTGTAAAATTTTTCTAAGTTTTGTAAAATTTTCTAAAGTTCTTGGTTTAGTCCCGGACCACTCCCAAAGCATGTTTAGGGCCTCGTAGGCTCATATTAGGGACTTTATGATTAATTGCAAATGGTTTTAATTTGGACACAAAATTTATGGCTCAGAATTGTATGATTGTTTGTGTGGTAAGTTCGATAACGCCTCAGACCCTGTTCCGGCATTGAATACGGGTAAGGGGTGTTACACAATTAATAACTCAAATCTATTATTTAATATCATGAACATCAAGAAGTCATCAATGGTGAAATAAAAAATTCTTAACAACTTCAAACACTAAGGCTCAACGATCTCAAAAATGTAAAACTTATTAAAAATAGTTTGGAAAATACTTACATGCAATGGTTATAGTGACCGAACCTTCAATTTTCTATTATTTTACTTTAGATGTAATTTATTAAATTACTAATTTGCCATTAATTCATAAACTTACAATTTCATTTTATAAGGCCACTAACCGTCCAGATACATATCTATTTGACTAATTACCTCATAAGTCCTATTACTTTTAATAATTAACCTATCAAATCCATATAGTTCAATTATGGATAGTGTTACATCTCTTACAATTTGATCCTTTTTCTTAAATTAACCAAGTAAACATTAAAATTTCTTCACCAAAACTTAATACAACCCTAATGTAACTCCATAGACATTAACTAAACCAAAAAACACGACTTCACATATTAGATTTGTGGTCTCGAAACCACTATTTTTGACACCACTAAAAAAGACATATTACAACTCTCCCCCCTAAAGAAATTTTTGTCCTCGAAAATCTTACCAAAGAAAAGGTTTGGATATTAAATTTTCATAATGTCTTCTGTCTCCGACATAGCTTCCTCTATTACATGTCATCTCTGAAGAAATTTAACTAGTGACACATATTTATTTCTCAATTCTTTAATTTCCCCAGCTATAATCTTCACCGATTCCTCATTATAAGTCAGATCTATAACAGCCTAATTTTGGACCTAGTTAGAACAACGGTTTCGGGACCACAAATTTGACATAGTAAAAATCATTTTTATTATATTTTTATGGTCTACGATTTTATGGAATTTTTTAGTGAAAATCTCGTTCGAAAATTTTGACGTTTGGGCACTCAATTTAGTCAAAAAGACTAAATTGTAAAGAGTGCAAAACTTGAGATCTAGAAGCTAGAGGTGCCAAATTGCTATGAAATCTTAAATTGGAGGTCCTTAAATGGAAATTATACCATTGGTTAATTTGTTGGACAAAAATGGACATGAAATGGGTAAAATAGAATATTTTTAAATTGGGGGCATTTTGGTCATTTAGTAATTAAATGATTAAATAAACAAAATAAAAGCCAAATTTTGCTCATCATCAACCCCTTGGCTGAATTTTTGAAGGCCACCATGGCTAGGGTTTTGTTCAAGCTTTCCAAGCTTCATAGTAAGTCCATTCTTGCCCCGTTTTTAATGATCTTCACGTTTTTAAAATCCTTGTAACATGATCTACCTATTTCTACCATTTATTTGAGATATGATGAAGGTCTAGGGTTTGAACCATGTTAGAAATTTGTGTATTTTGATTTTTAATGGTAGATTATGCATGTTTATGGTTAGAGAAACAACTTTTGCTATGTGATTTTTGATGAAAATGCCTAAAAGGACTAAATTGTAAAAGTTATAAAATATGTAGTAAAAGTGTGTTTTAATGAGAATTGTGGGTTGTTATAGTAATGAAAATGATTTAGCTAGGCTTGCATATTAAAGAAATTGAACAAATTTCTTTTTTCGAGCTTAGGGGTGAAAATGTAAATATGTGAAATGTTAAGGGCAAAAATGTAATTTTACCATAATGTGATTCTTGGGTCACATTGAATAATGTGATTAATAAGTGAGCCAAATTTGGTATTATAGATCATGAAAAATGAAGTTCGAGTCTAGATCAGGGGAAAAATAAATATTGGACAAATAGGTCCTTTTCGCCGTTGTCGCATTCGAGGTAAGTTCATGTGTAAATGATGCAATGTTGTATCATGTTCTAATGCTTTTTTGATGTATTAATTTCTATGTTTAATTGTTATAATGAGGGTATGAATTATATCATGGTCAATGAGAATGACATTGTGAATGAGTTTGACGAAGATGTCACATCGAGAAAATCCAGTTTGAACGTTAGGAATAATTTAGGATACAATGTGACATGTCACTAGGAGCTATATGAGTTGAGTTCATGAGATATGTGATATGTGTTTATGTGAATCCGGGTGCTGGTCTTGCATGTTCTATCGGTGGCTGGGTAGCCCGGCATGTGTTGCGGTACCTGTAGCTTGTGTGAGCAGCCCGTAGTTCGAGAGAGAGAATTTATGTGATATGAAATATAAGGTAGCCTTGGCTACATATGTGTCACTCGTGTGCAAAGACTTTCTGTGTATCTGATTGGTATGCTAAGTATACAACGGGTAATACAAAGTTTATGTCAGATGTGAAAGGATACAATTATGTTACGAAATTGTACAGGTATGTACAGAAATTAAATTGAGTATGGAATTCATGAATGGTGAGTTCATGAGCATTGTGACAATGTTATTGTGTTAACCTTATGAATAATGGTATATGTGCAAATATGTATGGTAAGAATTGTTGATGTTAATGAATTGGGCTTTTAGCCCAAATTGAATTGAAATGTGGAATGTTGTATTTCACTCGAAAATGATTAATCGGATATGAGAAAAAAAAGAAGATTGGCATGATTATTCACTAAAGATGGCTATGTTAGTATGAGAAGTTAAGAGCTTAGAAAATTGAAATATGATAAGTTATATGTTTGAAAATTTATATATATAATTAATGTGCATGTTTACCATAAAGTTTGAAATGATTTGTTAATTGATGTAACATATTACAATGAGAAAGATTACAGTTACTAGGCTAATGCTAAGACATGTTGAATTATGGTCATAAACTAAAAAAGGAAATCAATGTGATTGAATAAATTACGATTATGAGACTTAATGAAATTTACTCTATCTTCTAACCATACTATTGGAATGGTAAATTTATGGCATAAGTTGCTTATTATTTACATATGAAATTACTAAGCTATATAGCTTACCCCCCTTTCCTTTCCAATATCTTATAGGGTTGTATGCTAGCTCGGGTTGGAGATCGCCGGAGATGTTATCACACTATCAAGCTATCATCGTGGGTAAAAATGAATACAAACCTATTAAGTTTATGGCATGTATAGGGACTTAGTCATTTGTGAATGTGTCATTACGATTTAGCCAAAGGTATTGGGTTGTAATGGTTAAGGGTTTGATGTAATGTGAAGCCATGTACATTGGCTTATATCGGCTAATTGGTTGTAAGCCTATAACTTTATTCATATGCATATGCTAATGTTTTGTGATGTGGTTTGTATTTATTTGATATATGATGGATTGCGGTTTATGGCCTAAAGACCTAATGGTTGAATGTGACCAAAGAGTCTTATGATTGAATGTGATTTAGCATGAAATGAATTGAATTAGTAGTATGATGTTATTAGCAAGATGGATGTGGGTATGTGAATGACATGTTACTAGTTGTTTTTGGTTGGCTTAAATGCATTTATATGCTTAAGATTGTGCCAAGTTGTGTTTTAGTATGTGCATGTGAGAGTGGCAAAAGGCTTGGTAAATATCCATTTTCTGGGCCACACGGGCAGAGACACAGCCCAAGGACATGGGCCTGTGCCCAGGGCATGTGAAGTCTACACTAAATTTTCAAAATTTAATTTGTCACACGGCCTAAGACACGGGCGTGTGAGTTGGCCGTGTGACCCTATTTTTCTAATGACATCATCATAAACATAGAGTTACACGAGCTGAGGACACAACGTGTGTGACCACACGGCCTACCCACATGAGCGTGTGACCCTCAAAAATAAGAAAATTTACTAAGTGTTGTAAAAGTTTCGAAAGTTCTCGGTTGAGTCCTGAACCACACCCAATGTATGTTTTGGGCCTCGAGGGCCCATATAAGGGACGATATGCATGTGAATGAAAAGTTTTAAATTTAGACGAAATTCATGTCTTAGTTTTGTATGATTGTGTGAGTTTATGTCTGGTAACGCATCATAACCTGTTTTGGCGTCCAATACGGGTAAGGGGTGTTACATGTAGTGGTATCAGAACTATGGTTTAGTCAATTCTTGGGCTAACCTAGCGTAAGTGAGTCTAGCTATACATGCCATATTACTATTCGTGATAGTGTGATATCTCCCAGCTCTAACGAAATTATTTTGTTAAGACAAAAATGACTTCTAACCGAGCTATTTTTGATAATGTTGGAAATGATATTGAGATGACTAAAATGTGCTTATGATGTGTTGAAACTTGGAAAGGTATGAATAGAAGTTCATGAATATGCATGTGTTAATGTACGAAATGAGATAACCATAAGTTGAGAAACGTGAAAAAGTGAAATGAAACGAAGGTTTATGTTGTGTTAAGCTCATCCATGTTGTAACACCACTAACATGTACCCGTTGCCAGAATAGGGTTACGAGGTATTACCTAATAATACACATTAATCATATACATTTATACATTCATAAGAAAAATCTATTCAAATCATTCACATTGTCCCTTATGAGGTCTTACGAGACCCTAAAACATGCTTAGAAGTGGTTTGGGACTAAATCGATAACATTTGTAAACTTTGGGAAACTTAGAAAACTTTCAAACATATAAGGGTCACACGCCCGTGTAAACAAGCCGTGTGCCTCACACGGTCACCGGACATGCCCGGGTCATAGGCCGTGTGAAAGCAGGGCAAACATACTGACTTGCACCACACAGCCGATGTGATGCCCCAAATTTTAGGCCTAGCAGAAATGGGCTTCAAGTATCGGAACCATTCCAATTTAGTCATGCAAGAAAATTTCACAAATGGATTGTCTACTTAATGGCTAAGTGTTTGGGCATATTTAAGAGTGTTAGAGAAGCCCGGGTTCAAGTTCTTGCTTTTGCAAAAGTTTTAGTTTTTGCTCTTAAGTGAATCTGAATGTTAGCATTTAGGCCTTATATTTAAATGTGAGGGGTTCTTATCACAAAAAGTCTTGTGGCTTGGTGGCAAGTGGCCTGACTGGGCATGGTGAGAGTAGGAATTCAAATCCCATGGTAAGCAAGGGGATTTTATTTTGCTACTTGGGTGGCAAGTCTTTGTGGTGGATTCAAACTCTATGGAGTAGTTGTAGACTTGGTAGAAGGGGGAGAGTATCATGGGATAAGATGTTGGTTGTTGGGGATTTGGAGGAGAAAAAGGTTGAGAGATGAGGGGAGAAAATCGTGGAGTGGGAGAGGGGAAGAGTTGTAGCCGAATTGGGGAATTTGATTGTGCAAATTTGGCTAGGGAACTCACTTTGTGCTTTTTCGGCAATTTGTGAGTGTATAAGAGCCGATTTTCCTCTCTGACATTTCGAGTTTTATTCTTTTGATGTTTCTGGCTTCTTTTCTCCTTAGTGCCATTTTCACAAGTGACCATTAGGACTCTTTCACTTTTGTCGACATTGTCTTCAGGTTACATTCTTGTTACCTTACCGAATTCCCCATTTTTAACTTCTTCTTTACCATTTTTACTGTTTCTCTTCTTTTCAAGATAGCCGAATATAGTGTCTTTCTTTTTTCCCATTCTTTGGTCATTGCAATCTTTCTTTCGATTTTCTTTGAGCCGACCATTTTTTCTTTTTCTTCTCTTTCAATTTCTTGTCTGCCACTCGGTGTTGTGGGATTGTTTCGGTACGCTAGAATGTGGTGGTATCGGCAATTCTGTATGTATTCAATCTGTTTATTAAAACTTTGCTTTTGGGGAAGCCAAATGTTATGTCTTCCTCTTATCTATTCTAATATCAATTCTTATTCGTTCTTCGTGGTGCATTATGCGGTGGTTCTAAAGATCTCAGGGAAGTAAGGTGATCGTGAAGCCATAGAACTTTTCTATCTCTCATCATTCATTTAAGGTAAAATTGACACCTTGTTTTAGGTATTGATCGAATACTCAAATGGGTTATAGGGAAATACTCTTTTAACAAGAAACCATTATGGTACAATTAATTGCCAGGGTGCAAGGGTTGTTTTGGCCAGCGATTTTGGAGGGATTAGTCCAGATCATCTAATCGTGGTTGGTGTTCAAGGGGAGATTCATAGGCTTTCACGAACAGGTGTGTAATTGTACACCACTCAATTACTGTCAAAGCCAAAAGAGGTGTGTAACCACACCCTTTCTTACAATAGATCGGCAAAAGCCGAAAAGCCAAAGTGCTGAAACTTCAGCTTTTAAGGCCTCACGAGCGTACGATCGTGAATGGGGTAAACTGAGCCCACAAATCATGGGTGTTAGACTGTAAAGGCCACCACGAGCATTCCCGTGGACTTGGGCCGTTAAGGGCCACGTTGGGACGAAATGGGCCGTGTGGGCCCAATGGACTCGTGGGCCCCACACAAATGAAATCCACGGTAAGTGATAAACATTGGACTAGGCTATGTAGGTCACATAGCCGTAGCTCAATTTAGGCTAAATGGGCCACACGAGCATGTGGGCCCACTTGGGCCTAGTAATGGGCCTTGGGCCCATTTACATTGTTATGATCATTTAGGTTATATGTGTCGCTCGCGGCGACTGTAGACCTTCAGAAAGGTCATTATTTGAGCTGAAACCCCAAAATAGGTAAAATGATTGTAATACCCTTGTATGGTAAAACGACGATTATGCCCTTATGTTTCATATGACTGATGTGCTTATGATTTACATAAATGACTGTACTAAGTATGAGTTTGCATACACGTAATATTTATGACACGAAATACTCCATGGGGTTGGGATTTTGATATGGAGGAAGAACTGTACTGGTGACTATGTCACATTCACTGTTACTGGTGGCTATGCCACAATTCACTGATACTAGTAGCTTTGCCACATTTACTATTTCTGGCAGCTATGCTGCATTATTATTACTGGCAGCTTTGTTGCGATATTGGTGTGCTGGCTACGTGGGTCGATTTATATCCTCACATGGTGTGTTGGTTGGTACGGGTGGCATGCTGGCTAGATTTGGGTGGGATGCATAATTGCATTACACTGTACTAACTGAATAGGGCTCGTGCCCGCATCACATTACTACATGCGCTATTTTCTCATTTCACCGAGAGGTTTAGACAACGAGTTTTAAGAAACTCACCCTTTCTTTTCAATCGCATGCAGTAATCCCGACCTTAGACGATTTGGTGCTAATAGGGGCTTGGAGGTGGCCACACGATTGCTGTGTCCTGCATTTGACTTTATTTAATTTAAATTTTACTTTTGGGTTTTTAATTTTGTAATAAAGCCATTTGTCGGTTTTAATTTTTAATTGGGCTTTGGACTATATATCTTTAAACTGCTAGTCTAGGTAAAGATGAGTTTTTAAAACAATTACTGTTTTTTAAAACATGCGTTTTAAACTTCATCGACTTAAAAAGCTTTCATGTTTTTAAATCAATTTAATATAACACTGATGGTTAATAAGGTAAACGTTTTGACGAAAACTTTTGTTAAATAATAACAAAATGATTTAAATTCAGTAACGGATTTTTACCGAAAGGATCAATTTTCGAAAAACACTTCGATGTGATATGCCAGATTCAACCATAATGTCTAGGTCAAGTTTGAGGTGTTAATTTAGTGGTATCAGAGCTAAGTTACAAAACTCAACTGCGGAATGGGTTTTGAAAATATTAGGAATTTTTGGAAAACTGTTCTTGAAATATTTTTGGAAGGTTTACTAGTGTGGCACACTGAGTCTCCGGTGCCAAATCTATAAGTTCTTCTTTTACTGTAGATTACTTGAATTAAAAGATATTACTGAGGGACTACTATAGGTAGTGGGATTATACTGAAACTTTTTAGTTAGAGTAGACTGAGAATATAGAAGACGGAAAACTATAGTAAGATCTTGTTCTGCTGAAACAAACCCTAATTACTGTCGTTCTTAACACATTTGTTAATAAGTACTGGAATTACTAACTGATGCATAAAACTCCTAAAATTAGATAATACACGAATCGATATGAGCACTAGAGGTACTAGCGGAAGGGGTACACGTGGCCGCGGTGGAGGCCGAGGAAGTGTTAGGGCTGGGTCTTCATCATCGGGTCACATGCCTACTAGGGAGGCACCAGCTTCACCGGAACATGATATGGTTCAGGAGACGAAAGTCGGGATAAGTCCGTCAACTTCAAGTAGCGATAACCCGAAGCTTGGTACTGAGGCGCTAACCCGATTAGTAAGGGAAGTACTAGAGGAAGTTAAGGAGATTGGTGAAACGCTCCGGGCTAGGAGCGTGGACTGCAGGAAGAACAGAGGTTATAGTTCTCTGGGGCTAGAGCCTCGTTCTGTGAAGCATGTTAAAATGCATCTGAACTTTCCGACTTGCGAACATTGTAGAAGGTATCATCCAGACGAATGCTGGATGAAGTCAGAAGCATGTCTCAGATGCGGGTCTAAAGAACATCGAGCTCGAGATTGCCAAATCACTTTTAAGTCAGGTATTTTTTGTTTGAGTGTGATGATTTGGACATAGAGATTGTATACATGTGATGTCTATCTGCTCCAATGGGTAGGTGTTTTGGGTGTGTGCAAGAGGTTCCAAGTTCAAGGTAAAGTGTGTTAGTGTTATTGGGATCAGAGTGCGCAATGAGAGCATAGTGATGTAGTTGTTACACGACTACCCTGCTAGTTGGAAAATTTCGAGGATAAAATTTCTTTAAGGAGGGGTGAATTGTAACGCTCGGAATTTTGGCCCTAGAAGAAATGGGCTTCGAGTATCGGAACAATTGGAATTTAGTCGTGTAAGAAAATTTCACAAATGGATTGTCTGCTGTAATGGCTAAGTGTTTGGGCATATTTCGGAGTGTTAGAGAAGCATGGGTTCAAGTTCTTGCTTTTGCAAAAGTTTTAGTTTTTGCTCTTAAGTGAATCTGGATGTTAGCATTTAGGTCTTATATTTAAATGTGAGGGGTTCTTGTCACAAAAAGTCTTGTGGCTTGGTGGCAAGTGGCCTAACTGGGCATTGTGATAGCAAGAGTTTGAATCCCATGGTAAGCAAGGGGATTTTATTTTGCTACTTGGATGGCAAGTCTTTGTGGTGGATTTGAACACTATGGAGTAGTTGTAGACTTGGTAAAAGGGGGAGAGTATCATGGGATAAGATGTTGGTTGTTGGGGATTTGAAGAAAGAAAAGGTGGAAAGATAAGGGGAGAAAATCGTGGAGTAGGAGAGGGGAAGAGTTGTAGCCGAATTGGGGAATTTGATTGTGCAAATTTGGCTAGGGAACTCACTTTGTGCTTTTTCGGCAATTTGTGAGTGTATAGGAGCCGATTTTCCTCTCTGACATTTCGGGCTTTATTCTTTTGACGTTTCTGGCTTCTTTTCTCCTTAGTGCCATTTTCACAAGTGACCATTTGGACTCTTTTACTTTTGTTGACATTGTCTTCAGGTTACATTCTTGTTACCTTGCCGAATTCCCCATTTTTAACTTCTTCTTTACCGTTTTTACTGTTTCTCTTCTTTTCAAGATAGCCAAATATAGTGTCTTTCTTTTTTCCCATTCTTTGGTCATTGTAATCTTTCTTTCAATTTTCTTTGAGCCGACAATTTCTTCTTCTTCTTCTTCTCTTTCAGTTTCTTGTCTGCCACTTGATGTTGTGGGATTGTTTTGGTACATTGGAATGTGGTGGTATCGGTTTCATCAATATTTTGGTAATCGGTAAGTACTCGTAAAATCCCATTTTGCTATCTGTGCAGTTCTGTATGTATTCAATCTGTTTATTGAAACTTTGCTTTTGGGGAAGCCGAATGTTATGTCTTCCTCTTATGTATTCTAATTTCAATTCTTATTCGTTCTTCGTGGTGCATTATGCAGTGGTTCTAAGGATCTCAGGGAAGTAAGGTGATCGTGAAGCCATAGAACTTTTCTATCTCTCATCATTCATTTAAGGTAAACTGGACACCTTGTTTTAGGTATTGACAGAATACTCAAATGGGTTATAGGGAAATATTCTTTTAACAAGAAACCATTATGGTGTAGTTAATCACTAGGGTGCAAGAGTTGTTTTGGTCAGCGATTTTGGAGGGATTAGTCTAGATCGTCTAATCGTGGTTGGTGTTCAAGGGGAGATTCGTAGGATTTCGCGAATAGGTGTGTAATTGTACACCACTCAATTACTGTCAAAGCCAAAAGAGGTGTGTAACTACACCCTTCCTAACTATAGATCGATAAAAGTTTAAAAGCCGAAGTGCTAAAACTTTAACTTTTGAGGCCTCACGAGCGTGCGATCATTCATGGTGTAAACTGAGCCCACAAATCATGGGTGTTAGACTGTAAAGGCCGCCATGAGCATTCTCGTGGACTTGGGCTGTTAAGGGCCATGTTGGGACGAAATGGGCCGTATGGGCCCAATGGGCTCGTGCACCCCACACAGATTAAATCCACGATAAGTGATAAACATTGGACTGGGCTATGTAGGTTACATAGCCGTAGCTGAATTTGGGCTAAATGGGCCACACGAGCGTGTGCGCCCACTTGGGCTGAGTAATGGGCTTTGGGCCCATTTACACCGTTATGATCATTTAGGTTATTTGTGTCGCTCGAGGCGACTGTAGACCTTCAGAGAGGTCGTTATTTGAGCTGAAACCCTAAAATAGGTAAAATGATCATAATACCCCTGTATGGTAAAACGACGATTATGCCCTTATATTCTGTATGACTGATGTGCTTATGATTTACATATATGATTGTATTGAGTATGACTTTGCATACACGTATTATTTATGACATGACATACTGCATGGGGTTGGGATTTTGATATGGAGGAAGAACTGTACTGGTGACTATGTCACATTCATTGTTACTGGTGGCTATGCCACAATTCACTAATACTGGTGGCTTTGCCACATTTACTATTTCTGGCAGCTATGTTGCATTATTATTATTGGTAGCTTTGCTGCAATATTGGTGTGCTGGCTGGGTGGGTCAATTTATATCCCTACATGGTGTGTTGGTTGGTACGGGTGGTGTGCTGGCTGGATTTGGGTGGGATGCATAATTGCATTACACT
The DNA here is from genome assembly GCA_025698475.1 of Gossypium anomalum. Taxonomy (NCBI): domain Eukaryota; kingdom Viridiplantae; phylum Streptophyta; class Magnoliopsida; order Malvales; family Malvaceae; genus Gossypium; species Gossypium anomalum. The sequence goes on from CM046959.1 coordinate 55,881,108, forward strand.
CTACTGATACTGAATAGGGCTCAGGCCCAGACTGTTACTGCATGCGCTATTTTCTGTTTCACTGATAGGGGGTTACACACTGAGTTTTCGTAAACTCACCCTTTCTTTTCAACTGTACAGGTAATCCCTAGCCTTAGACGATTTGGTGTTGCAAGGGACTTGGAGGTGGCCACACGATTGCTGTGTCCTGCATTTGACTTTATTTAATTAAAATTTTTCTTTTGGGTTTTTAATTTTGTAATAAGGTCATTTGTGGGTTTTAACTTTTAATTGGGCTTTGGACTATATATCTTTAAATTTCTTGTCTAGGTAAAGATGATTTTTTCAAACAATTATTGTTTTCTAAAACACGCGTTTTAAACTTCATTGACTTAAAAAGCTTTCGTGTTTTTAAATCAATTTAACATAACACTGATGGTTAATTCGGTAAACGTTTTGACGAAAACTTTTGTTAAATAATAATAAAAGGATTTAAATTCGGTAACGGATTTTTACTGAAAAGATCAATTTTTAAAAAAAACTTCAATGTGACACATCAGATTTAGCCATAACGTCTAGGCCAGGCTTAGAGTGTTACAGCCGAAGATACGCCCGTGTACCAAGGTCGTGGGAAAACTTAAGAGGTTACTGACTTGCGCCACATAGCCAGCCACACGCCCATGTGCCAGCCCATGTGCCACACACGACCAGTAGACACGCCCGTGTCAAAACTGTAGGGTATACTAACTTTAAATCGAAGGGTACCCTAGGGGACACATGTCCGTGTATCATGACCGTGTGTCACACACAGCTGAGACACACGCCCGTGTCTCTACCCATGTAGACAAAAATAGGCTATTTGCAAAGTCAATTTGCCACCCTTTCCACAAGCACACTTAGCAACCAAAATCGTACAATTTCAACACATATATAAGCTTCCAAAACATGCTATTGCATACAAATTTCATACCAAATTGTCACAATTTATCACAATTTACCTAATTCCAAATGCATTAACTTATCAACTTATCTTCAATTCAAGTCACTTAATATACCATGTCATCATCTCAAAACAAAACACAATATGCCAACTTACAAGCAGTTGCACATCAATTAACAACTAATCAAAATAACCAACAAATAACCACATAAATAAGCCAACATGTAAGGCATTATATACATCACATATATATAACACTTACCAAAGATAATTCAAGCCAACTTTAATGGTAATACATACCAACATTTACAAGCCAAATCTCATGGCTAATATCATAGTTCAAAACATACCAAAATGACACTAGCATATACATGCCATATACCATATATACAAAGCTCCAAAAGTACCAACAAGTAGTCGATAGTGTGATGATGGTTCTCGATGATCCCCAATGTCTGAGCTAGCTTCGATGATCTATAAAACATAGAAAAAACACACAAAGTAAGCTTTAAAAGCTTAGTGAGCCATATACAAACAAAGTCATTATATGAACATTTACATATTAATTCAAATATGTTAAGTATAACTAATCATATACAAGTTCACAAACCTTTCACCTTGAACACATATTCTATATCTTAATCAAATTCATCATATACTTCACCTTTCAATACTCATATAAATCTCATGCGTACCTAAGTTAGTTAACTCATTCACACATTCTTTCTCGACTTGGCTTTTCCCATTGAACCATTCAAAATTGTTAAGGATACATTAGAAATCACATAAGCTCATACAATGCCATATCCCAAATATGGTCTTACATGTTAACATATATCGATGCCACTGTCCTAGACAGGGTCTTATATGAAATTGATTAACGATGCCAATGTCTCAGACATGGTCTTACACGTAATCTCAATACAATACCAATATCCCAGACATGGTCTTACATCTAATCACATCTCGATAACCTAATGTCATGACGTTCATATCCTATACTATTCCTAAGGTTCGTACGGGACTTTTGGATGTCGTAACTTCATCGATTCTTGCTTGTAAATACTTGTTCAACATTCATAACAATTCAATTACAAGTAAACATATATAATCTAATTTAAAGACATTTATTTACATATGAGCTTACCTCGTAGTTAGAATAGAAGGACTAGATCGGCTATTCGATCCTCTGCTCGAGATGTGGCCTTAAGAGCAGCCTCCACTAGATGAATGTGCATGTCAGGTTGGCTATGGATGAATGACCCTTTTTGCGCATATCGTTGTGGCTGAAATGCCGCTTCATAGTCGTCGTCATCCTCCTCTTGATAGTCTCATTTTGTATCGTACTCCTCCTCCTTATCTTCTTTCTCACACAAATCATCCTCTTCATTTTTATGCTCCTCAAATTTATGAGGGGATTACAGAAAGCCATATTTTTTCGGTGGCAAATTCAGTATTTGCATACCATTTTCCCATGCAAACTCTTATCCTATTGGGACCATTCCCTGCATCCATCTAATCATCCATTATGTGTCTCAAACTTCTCTTCCCATAGCCCCTTCCCAAATTTTTTATATCCTTTTTCTTTTTATAGATGTCGGGATGTCCATCGTTTGCTTTCTTCGTTGGTTCCAATCCTTGATTTGTTTTCAATGACTCTCTACATATTGGGTATATATGGAGTCACCTATTAAGCTCTTTTTCAACCTCATGAATCTCATTTGTTTCCCATGGAACTCTAACCTTTTTGCATAGAGTCATCACTAGGTGAGGGAAGAAAACCTCGACCTTCTCACTGTTTATACAGTGTTTCATGCTATGATATATCCATCATTCGATGCATATATGCTTATTCTATAGAATTTCATACAAAAAAATGGCTTGAAAAGTGTTTACGTTAGAAACATTCATAGCAGGTGTAATTCTAGTACAAAGAAATTGCATCCACATTTTAGCTATGGGAAATAAGATTGCTTGATTAAAATTGGTATCTGGTCGGTGGTTTCATTCACCCCTCCTTTAGTTAAGTAGTTTACAATATTATCCATATTTATATCCCAAAAATTAGTTAAAGTAGTCTCGTTAAGAAAATCAGCCTCATAATATGGAATATTGTAAACCTCACAAATTTCTCGAGGGATAACGTGTGCCTCTTCTCCCCTCATTGTTATATCCTCCCAAATATCACCATGAGATCTCTTGGACTCTTGCTCCCTAAAGGATGTATAGAAATCTTGGACTATTGGGTTAACAATTGGTTCTTTCGGGGTTACGCAAAAGCACTCCTAATCTACCAGAATTCAGTGTAACAGATTAAACTAGTTTTTGCATTTAAGGAGCTTAAATACAAGCATTTTCATTATGTTCTATTTAAGTTTTCATAGTTTTATTTATATGTAATAAAACGTTCAAACTGAGTCTTTTATTGACCTTAGAGGTTGAATAAGGCCTAAAGGTGAGCTAGTGTACTTTATGAGCCCATAGGAGACCATTAGAAGGTGCACTAAACGAATATTGGTTGCTATGTCGCAATCCGGATGACTCGATGTTGTAACATAGGGAATAGAATGAAGAAAACTCAAGCCTTCCTTCAATGTTGTGACACAGACTGAGGGTGTCGTGACATACCCCTAAATATGGGTGCAGATGAGCATACTAGTTGCTAAGTCGCGACACAAGTCCTAGTGTGTCGCGACATCGACTCTCTGATGGAAAATAAACGTGAAGCAGAGGCATTTTGGTATACACAACCAAACTTCAAAGATCGAGAATGTTAACTAACCTAGGATTGAGAACAATGGCCACTTGAAGGCTATAAATAGGCTCATTTGTCACTTTTTAGAGAGATCATTCCTTTATCTTAGATTCTCTGTGTAAAATTTAAGTTTAGCATTTTCTTTCATTCTTAGGTTTTAGTTTTATTCAGTTGTTCTTGTCGATTTCAAGATATCTAAATTGTGGAATCATTAAGTTTGTGGGTTGGTGCTTGATCTCAATATAATCAGGCCCTTTCGTTTACTCTACCTTGTCAATTTAATTAGCATGCTTTCTCTTTACATCGATTATATATTGTTTATGAATGCCATAAGGAACTAATCATTCTATGGGGGATTAGCAAGTGGAGGTAAGATTTGTTAATTGTTTTGTGGGGTTACTCAATGGATCAGCTATTTGGGAATGGGAGAACATGAAATAAACCCTAGGCCTGACAACCCCAGAAAGTCATAAAGGTGGAAATTAACCCAAATTTGGTATTCCCATTAGTGAACACCTTAATCTCAAAATAGTCTGGACTGTGAGGTTGGAAGATAAGTAGTTATTGTTGACTCGTTATGTTACTAGAAGATGGGAAGATCCTGCTAGGGTAGCAACTAGTTGATTGATTAGAAAACTCGAAACGAAAGTTGATGGAGGTTACTGAAACGAGCTAATCACCCAAAATCAAATTTGATTTATTCTTTCTTTTTAATCTCTTGAATTTTATCTTTTTATGTTATTTTTTCTTTATTAATCTTATTATAAAACCCCCAAAATCCTTTATTTTATATTCTTTGTACTATAACTAAATTTAAAGTACTAATTAGATCTTTTAGTGTTTAGGTTAAAATTGGTTTATCACTTGCCTCCCTTAGGTACAATCCTCGGAGTACTCACATACTTCGTTGTAAAGCTATATTAAAAATCGACTCGTATACTTGCGGATATCACCTTGTCTTTCTATATATTTATCGTAGTATTCATACCCTGAATGGTAGTACTTCCAGAGGCGATCTAGTTGTTGTCGCCGTTGTCGGGGAGGCAACGTCACTTGACAGATTTTAAGTTTTTTCACTTTAAAGGAATAATTAGGAAATTTGTAAGTTATAGTTATGATTCTCAATTTATTTTGCTATTTAGCACATCCAACATTTTTTTAGGAATCTTAAGTACCATCAACAAAAGAGTCAGCCAACACAAAGTCAGGGATGATTTTTATTATATGTGATCTGATGAAGACTTCGATTATGATGAAGAAATTTACGAAGAAAGAGTTTACAAAGATTTGGAGAACCAGGAGAATTAATGATTTCTAATGTTGGAATTTAGTCAACTCTGAGGAAAAACCCTAGTTCTTTCAAAAAATAATGAAGACCATGTAATATGCCATCAAAAAGGTATTAAGAGGTATCAAGTCTGAAATGGTGTAGAAAGGAGAATGTCATCATAAGTGCTTGCAAAGAAGGAGAAACCCTAGACTATTATCCATTTCAGCCAGAAAAATATTTAGACAAATTAAACAAAACTTTGGAAAAAGTTAGATATGGAGTTAGCGAAGGAAATGGACAATGAACCAAAGAATCAAATAGATCAAGAACTCATCGTCCCTAAAATCCTGGGTAATACTGAGAAAGTTGAACCACAAGAATAGTATAATGTAGACTCACCAACAAAGATGGTGATAGTTAATAGAAGAATGTCTATCGATTCAAAAGTTTACAGAACAAAAAAAATGAGAAAGAAGCAATCCCGACGGATAAGCCTAAATTGACAATTCTTTTCGTATCCCTTGTCTTAAACCAAGCACCCCAAAAGTCTATAGATTTTGAAATTTTCCAAATAATGAAAAGAATGAGAAAATTTTTTATTGACAAAACATACAATTATATAATAGGTTTCATTCAAATCGAATAATTAGTGTGTACAAGCATCAAGTTACAGCCACTTCGGAATGTTTGATTCTTCATAAAACCAGTTAAGGCAATTATCTACAGGCCTATGAAAAAACTTAAAAGCCTACAGAGACAGAACTCCAGTACCACAATACAATATTTTTTTCTCAAAATTTCCACTAAGTGCATTTCAAAGTTCTTCTGAAAGCCCATACTTCATTAGTAAAAAGGACAGAGACCTTAAAGACAACAAGTGTGAGACGCAATATTCAAAATTCTTTTAGAACACGAATGTTGAATATCAAGTAAAACATCTATATAGGTATATGGCTTCACCAATCACCAATAGTTATAACCTATGAAAGGAGTTGTCAGTCATTAAAGTAGAATAGAAAGGTAAATCCAGGGAAAGGGACAACCGCAGATGAATAGAATGGCATGATGGGTGTTGGACTAATACATATAGAAACGAATTACTGAGAGCCCATCGGTGCATATTGATCGAGCTGACGGACAAGTTCAGTTGCAAGACATAAAATTTTTCTATTGTTTGATTATTATGTAACTTCATTCTAAACACTTACTCCTCTAAAACCTCTCAAAAATCCTTAGTCTCCCAAACCCCTCTTCTCCTCAAAACCTAAATTCCTAATCGAAGAAGCTACATTGGAGAAAATCGAAATCAACAAACACCAAGAGGAAATGCAAACAATTTCAACAAGAGTTGAGGTTTAAGTATTCTCAATCATCTTGTACTGCTCTATTGAATATTCTATTATCTTGCTTATAGAATCTAGTAAGAATGCCTCTGTGTAAGAACAAAAGAACTCCTATTCTGAAAACCCTACGTGTTTCCAACCCTGTTCAATTCCATAATGCCAATATGAAAAATATTTTTTAGAGTCACAAGGGAGACCTCTAATTCAAGAACGAGGGTTCGAACCCTCAATGATCCACTGTAAAGAACTTTAGCCTTTTGTTCATTGTCATCAATGGTAGCTGTTTTGTGTTACTCCATGAATAATGCAAATATATCTCTGGTTCAGGAATTTTATGCGCCCTTTAAGGACCAAATGATTAAGCAAGGCTATAGCATAGTAATAACTGATGTTGAAGTGTGATAGGAAGACACTTCAATTTCCCTTAATGATATCTATGAATTTTATAACATCCCATTTTATGAAAAAAATTTTATGAAAAATTTTTTATTTTTAATACAAATCTAGAAGGATTTCAAAACATTGACATGGAAGATGTTATAAAATATTTAACACAAGGCAGGGTAGTTCAAGCTACAGGCCAAACACTAAGCTTCCTACAAATTTTAATCAAGCTATTAGATTTTCTATTGCTAAAATGTGGATGCAATTCATTGGCACTAGAATTACACCCGCATTGAATGTTTCTAATGTTAATGTGTTTCGAGTTGTCTTGTTATATGGTATCCTGCAGCAAAAACAAATATGTGTAGGGCACAAAATATTTTGAGAAATGAAATGGTGCATATAGAGCCAAAAAGCTGGACTCTTCTTCCTCCACCTCGTAACATTTGTATACCAATAGGTAGAGGTACCAATGAGCGAAAATGAGCAATTTATAAAGCCAACAAGGAGTATCATTTGAGATACATTATATACATAATATGCCGAGCTTCAGTAAAAGCAAATAACTAAATGGAATCAAAGGAGGAAGATGAAAATAGACGTACTAGCATCACTCAAATAGAAAGATTAGCTAAAGGTTAGGAAGGGAGCTCATGGAGACATAAATACAAAACTTGACGAAATGATTTGATGGATGTAGGAAACAAGACTAATACTTTAAGAATTCACAAAGATGAATGGGTTACGTACTCTGACTTATCAGGATGAGGAGGTTAATCTTAAGGGAGAAGGTGTTGCTCAGGAATACCCTGGAACAGAAGACGAGTACGAAGTGACATTTTAGTTGTAAATTTCTACAACAAAAGGGACCATCATACAAAGCCCAACTCACCATGTGTCCTCAATAGGTAGGAGCTCCCACAAAACATATGTCAAAGGAAAGGGCAAAGCCCTTATAGAGAAGAGACATTTCCATCCCCTTGATGAATCAGAGGAGGATTGAACTTTTTTTTTTATTTCTGCTTTTAACAGACTTATATTAATTTTTGAATTATTTTAATTTAAACTTTCTAGGAGTAGGATTAATAAGTAGATCTTTAGTATGTTGTATTTTGTTTAAGTTTTATATGTAGGAACCCAACACGAATAGGACATAAATAATTCGAGTTAACACGATCAAAGGAGAAAGCACTCAGCATTAGCAATTGCACAATCACATCAATTTGTATTTGCCCTTTTTCTTTGGTCCTGCACTACACGACTATAGACTTCTGGCCATCCGTAGTGAGGGTTAAATAGATACATTAAGGCAGAGTTTGTGAAATCAGAGTGAAATAGGAAAAATTAGTGTGATATGGGGACTATAGGTTAGCCTAAAAGTGCAAACAAAAAAGAAATACAAATAGCACAAGTAATATGAGTAGAAAAAGTTCTTGAAAAAAAATAAAAAGCATTCATGAGTGAGATGATTTGAAAAAGAAAAGTAACAAAGTCACAAAAGATAGAGAAAGTCATTCATTAGTGCAGAAAAACTCATACGCTAGCCGTGGTTACTATGTCATGCTATGACTTCCTATATATGGAGAGACAATGAAGGTGGGAGAAGGAGAAATAAGGTGGTGAGCGGGTAAGGGTTACTAAGGGGTAAGATTAAGGACCAATATGATGTGCCAAATTATTTTCGTGTTTGTAACCACTTTTATGCTTACTATTTTTGTATCTCATTATACATGAATGGACATCATACTGAACATATGCACAAATGATTATTTGTATTTTGTTTTGATAATCAAATTATTTGTCTAATTTTGTGATGGATTCCTATAGGTGAGACCCTTAATACTTGTCTATTTTGTAACGTACTGAACTTAGATGTTTGAAGTCAAAGGTGGTATGTCAACTATTCATCATGTTGAAGTCATTAGTGAACATGAAATGCCTAAGTCATATGCTCTAAAATCAATACTTGTGTCATACTTGCTCAAGCGTCGTCATTGTTATTTTTCATTTTTGTTTATGTTTCTTGAGGACAAGAAATGACTTAAGTGTAGAGGAGTTTGATCTACCAGAATTCGGTGTAGCAAATTAAACTAGTTTTCGCATTTAAGGAGCTTGAATACAAGCATTTTTGTTATGTTCTAATTAAGTTTTCATAGTTTTATTTGTATTAAATAAAATGTGAAAATTGAGAATTTTATTGATCTTAACGACCAATTGAGGCCTAAGGGTGAGCTAATGTACTTTATGAGTGTGCAAGACACCATTAGAAGGTGCACTAAATGAATAATGGTCACTATGTTGCAACACAGATGACTTGATGTCACAACATAGGGAATAGAATAAAGAAAACTCAGTGTTCCTTCAACATCGTGACATAGACTGAGGGTGTCGCAACATACCCCTAAAGATGGTTAGAAAGAATCATACTAGTTGCTAAGTCACGACACAGGTCCTAGTGTGTCACGACATCGACTCTATGAAGGAAACTAAACACAGAGCAGAGGCATTTTGGTATAATCAATCAAAATTTAAAGCTCGAGAATGTCAGCTAATCTAGGGTTGAGAATGACGGCCACTTGAAGGCTATAAATAGGCTCATTTGTCACCTGTTAGAGAGATCATTCCTTTAACTTAGATTCTCTGTGTAAAATTTAAGTTTAGTATTTTCTGTCATTCTTAGGTTTTAGTTTTATTCAGTTTTTCTTCTTGATTTCAAGAGATATAAATTGTGGAATCATTCAACTCTGTGGGTTGGCACTTAATCTCAACACAATCAGGCCCTTTCATTTACTCTATCTTGTCAACTTAATTAGCATGCTTTATTCCTTATGTAAGTTTGTTACAAATTCCTCATTAATGTGGAGTTTTATCCCTGCACAAAATAAGAACAAAAGAAGAGAAAGAAAGAGTAAAAAGAGAGTTGAGAGGTTTTAGAGATAAATAAGGGTTAGAGTTAGTGGTTTAGTTTAAATAGGATTGTGATTTTATGTTATAGTTCGAGTAAAATTATGATTTTGACCCGTGGGTTGCACAATGGGTCAGGTCGACCTTGAAAAACTTGCGGCAATGTCGTGACACCATGTAACAGCTCGTTTTTAGTCAAATCAGAATAGTGGTTTTGAAACCACAAATTAGAATTTGAAATAATTATTTTATTATTATTTCAATGTCTACAGCATGATAGTATAATTGTGTGACATTTTCATTAAGAAATTTTATCATTTAAATGCTTAATTTGATAAAAAGGACTAAATCACGTAAAGTGCAAAACTTTAGTTCTATTAGCTAAAGGTGTGTAATGGCTATAGAACTTTAAATTAGAGGTCCTTAAGAGGTAATTAGACCATTACTGAGTTAGTGGACAATTCTGACCTTGGTTTTATGGAAATTATTAAGATTTTTAAAGGTTATATTAGTAAATTAGTTATTAAAGACTAAATAAATGAAATGAAAATAATTATCATCTTTTTAGTCTTCATCTTCAATTGATTCTAGGGCTTGAGAAGCAATTTTCTTTCCTTTTTATTTGGCCAAGCTTATATGTACAATAGGTGAGTGAATTTTGTCCCCTTTTTATTGATTTTTATGTTTTTGAGATCATTGCAGCTTAGTCTAGCTAGCCCAGGGACTATTTCACAAAATTATTAAAGATTTAGGAAGTTTCCATTGGTGAATAAGCATGTATTTTAATGATTGATGATAAATTATGAATGCTTGATGATAGTTATACAAGTTTTGTTAAGTAATTTTTAGTAAAAATGCAAATTAGGGATTAAATTGTGAAATGTGGAAACTTTGTAGTTAAAATTTGAAATAAATGAAAATTATGGGTTGATATGTGTACTAGAAAAATTCGGCTAGCATGGGTTGGTATCAAATTGTATTAATTTGTGATAAGGACTAAATTGTAAAAGTTGTGAAATACTTGGGGAAAAAGTGTAAATGTCCTTTAATGAGTGTTTTTGGATTAAATTGAATAGAGTGATCATTAAATAAGCTAAATTTGATTACATATAGTTCAAGAAAAGTGAAATTCGGATCTAGATTGGGGGAAAAACAAAGTACTCGACTAATCGACCTATTTCGTTGTTTTCGCATCCGAGGTAAGTTTGTATGATTAATAAGCTTAATGTTATATGTGTTTATATGCTTAAATATTATAATTGTGATATTACGACACTATGGAATCTATCTACAAAGCATTGACACAGTGAGAATCCCGGTTGAATCTCAATAATGGATACTAGTGACATGTCATTAGGGGTTATTATGATTATGTGATCCGGGTGCTGGTCCTGTAAGCCCTACCGGTGGCTGAGTATACCGACATGTGTTGTGATTACTTGATAGCTTGTGTGAGTAGCACCATGTAGCTATGTCTTGAATGACAGCTTGTGTGAGCAGGCCCATTGATAGCTCGAGAGTGAACATATATGTGATATGAGATTGAGATAGCATTGGCTATGATTGTGGCACTTTTGTGAGAGATTCCTGAGTATCCGATATTATCCTGAATGGATAAACAGGAAAAGATGATGGTACGAGAATGTAAGCAATGATACAGATCAGTTCAGGTACTTGAGATAAGTTTGACAAGTAAGTGATAATTGATAAGTTCATATGAAAAATAAGTGAAAGTTGATGAATTTATATTTGATACATAGAATGGCAATGAGCAAATTGTTGATTTGAATGAAATACTTGTATTTACCTATGTTCTTTAAATGATGAATGAATTGGCAAATTATACTTGTTAATCATATGAACTTAGTAAGCTATAAAGCTTACTTTGTTTATTTTACTGTGTTTTATAGTGAGTTCAAAGCTAGCTCGGATCTAGGGATCGTCGCATCAAGCTATCGTTTTGGTACTTTTGAATCTATGTTTTTGGTATAGGAACTTTTGTCATTTGGTATATGAGTTGATAATGATTTTGGTCATTTGAAATGGCTTGTAAATGTTAAATGCTTCTAGTTTTGTATATAGCCATGTAAGCTAGCCTAATTTGGTTAGTTTGGTTATGAATATATATATATATATATATATGTGTGTAAATGGCCTATGTTACGTGATTTAGGTGGGCTTTGTAATGCTTATTGATAGTAGGAATTGTGGATGTCAAATGGTTGATAATAGAGAAGATGTATGCTTGTGAATTTGAGCATAATGATGCATGTTGGAAATTGTCTAACTAATTGAAATGTATATGTGAATTTGGTATAAATGAATTGGTTTATTTTGTTACTTGTGTATATTATGGATAATGATTTTGAGTTAGCATGAATTAGGCTTGATTTAGTTGTTTTGAATGCTTATATATGTTATGTTTTGACGTCAACTGGATGGATGTAGGTGTGTGCTATTTTGAGTGGCAAAATGGCTTGGTAAATAGCCTATTTTTCTCCATACGAGCAGAGACACAGGCATGTGTCTCAGTCGTGTGTGATACACGGTCAGGTTACACGACCGTGTGTCCCCTGGTGTTAAATTAAAAATCAAGTCAGTATGCACCACATGGCCCCACACACGAGCGTGTGACTTGGCCGTGTGCCATAAGTTAGTATACCCTATAGGTTTGGCATGGCCTAGCACATAGCCTGGAACACGGGCATCTGTGGCCATTTTTAGGCGACACGGGCTAGTCACACAGGAGTGTGTATTGGTCGTGTGACCTAAGTTAGAGAGTTGCATGGGGTCGGACACGGGTTAGGACACGGCCATGTGCTCCCATTTTGAATGTCCACACGGTCTGCAACATGGGCTTGTCATTAGTCGTGTGTGACACACAGCCAGACCACACGGGCGTGTGTCCCCTAGTTTTGGAAAATTTTTCTAAGTGTTCTAAAAATTTTCAAAGTTATTAGTTTAGTCCCAAACCAACTCGAATGCATGTTTTGGGCCTCGTAGGCTCGTATTAGAGATGATATGAATGTTGTTGATTGATAATTATATGAAATTTGAAAATGTATGAGAAAATGTATGTGTAATTGTATAATATGTTTGGTAATGCTCCATAACCCTATTTCGGTGTTGAATACGGGTGAGAGGTGTTACACACTGGGGTTCCATGTTGCGATACCCCTGGCAGATGTCACGACATCAAGGTTCGATATCGTGACACACCTTGAAATTTTGAGATTTGGGGATATTGTCTTCGATGTAACGACATAGGGGTATGAGTACCCATGTTTCGCGACATCGACTAGATTTTTGAAATCTTTCAAGTCTGGCCTTGGTGTTACAATGTCGTGTTGCGACACAGACCCTGTTTTGGCCCTTTTTCTTGAACTTCAAGGTGTTTGGTTCAAATATCCTATCCTTACACTGTTTTAAATCCTAATTTATCTTAATTAGTCATACTCATATTCAAATGTATTCAAAATTTAACTTTACAAAAAATTTACAACAAAATTGATAAATTGTTTGCCAATTATCAAGTGTTGTTGTCAGACTCATCCATCAGCTCCATCAGTTTGTACATGGACACGTCTTTTATCAATTTTCTATCCATGTTGGTCCATCATCTGTCATGCCAGTCCACTGTGCTCCTCTTTTCTCGCTCTCATAATTTGCCTTTTCTTCTTACACCAATCATAAAGAATACCCTTCCCAGATCAAGGTAGTTAGGGAAATTTACAAATATTTTATAACATGTTTTCCTAAGACTTCCCCTATTACCCTCATTCTGTTGGTGACCACATTTAAAAACATCAGTCTCACCATTGATTTTCATGATTAATTCATTATTTTCTAAGTTAATATTGGACCTAGATGTGGCTAGAAGTGGTCTCACTAATAGAATAGATATTTCACGATATTCTTTGAAGTATAGAATTATGAAATATATCAGGATTATAAAATTACGCACTTTAACCAACACGTCTTCAAATACCCCTTTCGATTATACCAAATATTTGTCAGCTAACTGTAGTGTGATATGTGTATTTCTAAGCTCCTTTATCCCAAATGAATGTCCCCTAGGTCATACAGGGTCTTACTAAAATGAATGTCCCCTATCTCTATTAGAATAGTAAAATTCCCCAGGCCTTTTAACTCTCAGGGTATCTATTATGTAATAATCGCACTACAAGATGCATCTATGTTAACATGCTCTCCCGTTTTAATTTTACTACGCTGAGCCATTATTTCTTTTAAGTATTTAGCGTATTTTGGAAAATTTTCATTTAGTTCTATGAGAGGCAAGTTAACGTTAAATGACATAAATAAGTTTAGGAAACTTACAAATTTTGTTTCATCTTGTTTTCGTTTGACTTCTAATCGTGAGGGGAATGATACTTTGGTAAGTACAAGTTCTACATTCGGCTCATCTTTTGGCTCAACTATCGGCTCAGTTACCTTTTCTAGTTCTAGTTTAGCATTGTCGTTTTGAAGAGTTTCTTCTCGAGGATCATTGGCATCCTCCTCGTCCTCCTCTAGGTTTGGGTTATGCGTGCTACTTAGTATTTTACTTGAACAGAGTGCTATTACTTTCACGTGTTTCATCCCTTCTCCCTAAGGATTATTTTTAGTGTTACTCAGAATGCCGGTGCCAATTTGCCTTTTAATATCTCAAATCATTCTCAAGAGTTGGCTCATTTAATCTTTGAGTTTTTTTAATGTCTTTGTCATTTGGGTGCACTCAGACTGCACCTATTTTACTTCAGTTCAGATTGATTGCATCTCTCCCTCGATTTGATCAAGTCTTTAACCACATACAATATGGTCATTTGGGTTGGTCATTTCCTAAGGTTTTTGTAGTTAGGGATGTTGGTTAGTAATATTCTGATTCACTGGGTTAGTATCGTTACCTCCTTCTTGATTGTTGCTCCATCTAAGATTTTGATAATCTCTCCAGTCAAGGTTATAAGTATATGAATAAGGATTTCCACCCCTAATCTCGATGTAGTTTACATTCTCAGTTAGATTCTCATGATACTGATCGATTGGTCTATCTTCATCATATATTGTGGACCTATTGGATGTTGACTCGATCCGGTTAAATCTATCCAAAATTTGTTGGTATTTGTCTTCTTCATGAAAGCTTTAACTGTGAAGGGTATCTGGAAATAAGTAAATCCTTTATTTGGCTACTGGCAAGAATTCATTACAATATTCTCTATTAATTCATGTACATCCTCCTATCGTCGGTTCATTCAGGCTCTTCCTGTGACTCCATCTAGTCCTGATCTTGAATGTGCATCCAGCCCATTATAGAACATCTGCAATCGCAACCAATCAAGTAGACCATGGTGAGGGCATCTTTGTATCAGCATCTTAAATCGCTCTCAAGCTTCATGAAAACTTTCTCCTTTTAGTTGTTTGAACTTGTAATCTCCCTCCGTAGTTGGATCGTTTTGCTAATAGAAAAGAACTTGTATAAGAACTTCTCTGCAAGTTCATTCCATTTTGTGATGGATCCTGGTGCCTATAAATCTAACCGAGAAGGGGAACAATAGAAGAAGAGCAACATCATTGGTTACCCCGTTAAATTTGAAAGTATCACAAAGTTGGAGAAACCACTTTAGATGTTGATTTGGGTCTTCCATCATTGTCCCTTTGAATTGTAGATTATTCTATAACATCTGGATCTTGGCTGGTTTAATCTTAAAATCATTTGTTGTGATGGTCGGCCTTGCGATCCTTCTTTACACCATGCCCAGATTTGGTAGTGCATAGTCTCTTAAGGTACGTTCTTCTCAAGCCATTGGTGATTCTAACAGTAATTGCGATGGTGGTGGTGGTAAGTCTGGTAAGTTAGGATCATCAAATAGTGGATTTTCTCGTGGTGAGTTAACCGTGGCAAGTGGGTTATTTTGTATCTATTGTTGTTGTTTTCAACGATTTCTACGAATTATTCTTTCTAGATTAGTGGCTTGATCTATCGATGTGCCCTTACTTCAAGTCATACAATAAAACCACAAAAAAAAGTAAAAAAAAATGTTGTAGAAACCCATTTTTGTCTGAGCCTAATTAGAGGCCTATTTGTATATTTGTTCTTTCTTGGGCCCATTTGAAGCCCACCCAATTTTGGTCAAATGGAGGTCTTTGTTGTTATTTTCTTTTTATTTCCTTTCTAGGTCTGCCAAGGGCACAAATTATTATTATCATTACTACTATTATTATTAAATATTATAATAGCCCCATTTTGGGGCTAGTCCGAATAGTGGTTTTAGGACCACAAATCTGACGTGTGAAAATTTAATTTAATTAAATTTTTATGGTCTACAGTTTTATGGAACTATTCTGTGAAAATCTCATTCGAAAATTTTGACGTTTGGGCACTCAATTTAGTCAAAAGGACTAAATTGTAAAAAGTGTAAAAGTTGAGTTCTACATGTTAAAGGTGTCCAATTGCTGTGAGATTTTAAATTAGAGGTCCTTAGTTGGTAATTAAACCATTTGTTAAGTTATTGGACAAAAATGGACATGGTGAGATAAAATTTTAAAGTTTGGCAAAAAGGGCATTTTGGTCATTTGGTAAATAAAAGAATAAAAAGGGAAAATCAAGTCAAAACTGTGTCCATCTTCTCCTACCTTGGCCAAAAATCTCAAGCTGGCCATAGCTAGGGTTTTTTCAACTTTTAAAGTCATCGTAACCCGATTTAACTATTTCTACCCTTATTTTAAAGTAGAGTTCATGTTTAAAATTTACCCATATGTGACATGCATGTGTTTTGATGTTTAATGGTAGAAAATGAATGTTTGATGTGTAATAAACAACTTTTACTAAGTAATTTTTTATGAAAATACCTAAAAAGGACCTATTTGTAAAAAGATGTAAAATGGGTAGTAAAAATCTGATTTGATGAAAGATGTGGGCTGATATGAGCATGTATATGGTTCAGCTAAGCTTGGGTAACAAAGAAATTGAATACATTTCATTTTACGAGCCTAAGGACTAATTTGTAAATATGTCAAAGTTTAGGGTAAAAATGTAATTTTATCATAGTATGATTTTTGGACTGAATTAAGTAATGTGAATAATGAATAAGCTAAATTTGCTATTATAAATTAAGAGAAACAAAGTTCAGACCTTGATCAAGGAAAAAATAAGGTGTTTGACAATTAAATCCATTTCTCCTATTTTCTGTACCGAGGTAAGTTCGTATGTAAATAATGCATTATTATTTATGATTTAATTTTGTTATTAATGTATGAATGTTGAATTGCTCTTTGAATAAATTTGACAAAGTTTCAACAAGTGAGAAATTTGACAATTTGACAAATGTCATGACATTAGAGTTAGTTGAGATTATGTGTAAGACCATATCTGGGATATGGCATCGATACGAGACTTCGTGTAAGACCATAGCTGGGCTATTGGCATTGATATGAGATCCCATGTAAGACCATATCTGGATATGGCATTGGTATGGTATTATGTGTGTGAGGTTTCCCGAGTATCCTTTAATATTACAAGTGGTTCAACGGGTAACTTAACGACCATGTTAAAGTTATGAAAGATTATGGTATGTTGTGGAAGACAATGGTATGTTGCAAGTTGGTACAGGTATGTACACAAAACTCATGCTTAATGAGCTCGATATGTAATCAAACTGTCGAGACCATTTTTAAATCGAGTTTTTGAAAATGAGAATCGACATTAAAAAAAACGAAAACGGGAGTCGCCACCAATCTTTTTAGGTGTGATTGGGTCACCTTTAAAACATTTTTTGTTTTAAAAAATCATCGGTTTTGGCCTACGAAATCAAAAGAATGGGTTCGGGAGTCGGTTACATAGGAGGAAGGGTTAGCACCCTCATAACGCCCAAAAATTGGTATCAAATTGATTATCAAATGTCTTTAAGGTCGAAATTTAGAAATTTTAAGATGCAATCCTCTTTGAAATATTTTTTATTTTGAAAATTGGAGTTCACTTGTATCAAAATATTGATACTGAGTTAGCCTTTTGGAAATCCCTATCTCGAAACAACAAAACGCCACATCCAGTAAGTTAGGACATATTGCTTTGAAATTCCAAGACAGTCGCTTACATTTTGAAAACCTTTAAAAACTTAGAAGGGTACTTGATTATTTGAACTCAGCGAGAAGAGTCGCAACCCAATAAGTTAGGGCACTACTTTCTCAAAGTTTCCAAACATCAAGCATTGCCTTTTTGTATTTTTGAAAACTTTGGTGCCCCTTTTTTTTTAAAAGTGATGTGTGGGGAATTATATTGCATTATAAATCATACATAATAACATATTATTGTAATAGGTAAATAATACATACATTTAAACAAAGTAATGGTAACAATATAAAGATCGTGCATTAGATACATACATATAACATAATACATATAAAGCAAATATTAACAATATACATATAAAGATATATATAGCATGTATCGAGAATGAATAAACTAAATATACAAACATACAAAATAATAATTAAATGATGCATGATAAAAAAAACAATAATCAAATAATGTATGATAGACAAATAGAAGAAATATAATGCCAATGTGAATGTTCACAAAATATAACATATAATAATAATAATAATAATAATAACATTTAACACATTCATGATACATACAATATAAAAATATCTAAAGAACTAAAAAATAAGAATGATTGATTACTAACAAAATATATATATAATTAAAGATAAGATATTTCATAACAATTTTAAAATGGTATTTAATATATAATATATAATATATAATAACAAGAATATTTACAAAAGAATAATAATTATATGGTAATATATTGGTTTAAGAGTATGTAAGAGAATTCATAATATAACAATATTAATTTAAAATGAAATAATATATAATAAATAAATAAATAAATAAAAATGAAATGTGTATATAATATGAGTTTAAAATATGATTTAATAATAATAATTTACAAATTCTAAATAATATACATATGATATAAACATAAATAATATAATTGGTAATATGTGATATATAATATATATAAAAAATAATAAGTAATATAAAAATAAAACATAATAAATTTTATATAATAAAATATATGGGAAATAAGAAATATAATAAATATAGCATAAAATAATGAAAGTTTATATGTAAAATAATATATATAAATAATATATAATATATGTGAAAATATAACAATTTATATAAAAATGATATAAAATAATAATTTGAGAAAAATAATAAATAATAGTAATACATATAATAAAAATAACATTTATAATAAAATAATCTTATAATGTATAATATAGAAGTAAAATTAAAATAAAACAAATAATAAATATATATAATAAATATAGGACTAAATTTAAAATTTAGCAAAATTACGGGGCTAATTTTGAAAGGAATAGAACTGAATTAAGGCCCTATTTAAACCGCGCGCAAAATCCAAAGGGCTCATCTGGGCAAATTGCCCTATTCCCAAAATCAATGACGTTTTCGAATAAAATTTAATAGCCATCGGGACTCAATTGAATTAAAATTAGAATACTGGGGTAAAATTAAAAAAAATAAAGTGAAATCATGAGAAATTAAAAGTTGAGAGGACCGATTGGATAATTAATCCATTTTGCAAAAACGAGCAGATCCTCCCCGGGTAATCGGGTCAACGTGCAGATCCTTGGGGTCACAAAACAATGCCGTTTTGTCAAGGCTATAAAAGCCAATTCCTCAGCCTTTAGTTCATTTGAAGCCCCATTTAAAAAAAAACTAAAAAATCTCTCTGAAAGAAAGAGTGAGGACGGGAGCTCTGGGCTTTGGCCTCCGTTGGTCACACTCCGCCCACGCGCCCACCCGCCGCCTTAAGGACCACGTGGCTAGGGTTCGAAAAACCCCTCCTTTTTCGTGCCATCCATCAGGTAACCCCTTCCTTTTATTTTTAAGTTATTTTTGTGTACATATATATATAAATATTCATATGCTTCGATACTGAAAATAGAGAAATGAAAGACAAAAATAAAAACAAGAATCACCTTTGAAACTATTTGTATTCGTTTTTTTTATTTCTGTATGCGTGTCCTTTTTTAAGGTTTACAAAGGGCTTTTTATAGCCATTGATTTGTTACATAAGGAAAGAAATCTCTGATTTCTTTCTATCTCTTGTCTACTGTATCTTTGGCCATTATCTGCTGAGTTTCCTTTTCCATTTTGCAGGTACTCCAATGATGTCAGCGTTAACGGTGGTACCAAGGCCAGAGGGGAAGCCTGAGATCGCAGTGCTGGATGGTCGTGAGAGGGACGAACGTATTGATGGCGCTTTGATGGCCTCGATCTGGGGAGTTGAACTGACGCTCCCCGAAGCTTCCAGAAGCTGTTGCGGCGCTGTAGGGAGAGAGCTAGGGTTAGAAACCCTAGCTGATGATGTTAGGTTTTGGGCCTCTGAGAGCTTGGGTCAATTGGGTCTAGTTTAGGTCTGGGCCTATTGGGTATTGGGTCCGTGTATTTGGGCTAGTTTAGTGTATCTGGGTAAGATGTAAACAAGCTTAGCTAAATTGTTTTGGTTTTGGGCCCATGATTTGGGCTTTGTAACCTGGACTGTTTAAATAAACATTTGTTTTTAATTTTGGTTTTTTAGCCCGGTCAAATTTGGGCTATTATAATGCTTCTCTCTTTTTTTGATTCTTTGTAAAGGAGAATCGAGCAAAGACTTAAAAAAAAAACCAAATTTGACCAGCCCTATCAAATCATGATATTCCATTTTTTATGTCTGCCATGTTGATATCTTTCATCTGCTCATTGCCGATCGTAAAGATGTCGAATTTGCCTCTTCGATTTGTAGGGATGCCAAATCAACTTGAATCTGTTTGAGAACGTTTGAGAGTCATGTCTACCATGTCCTCGATTTGTCCCTTGTAAGCACAAGGATGCCAAACCATCTTTGATCTATTTTGAGAACTTTTGAGAGTCATATCTGCCATGTCCTCGATTTGTCCCTTGTAAGCACAAGGATGCCAAACCATCTTGAATCTATTTGAGAACATTTGAGAGTCAAATCTGCTATGATCTCGATTTGTTTCTTGTGAACACAAGAATGCCAAATCATCTTCGATCTTGCTTCAGTATAGATATCTGAAGGTTAGATCTGCCATATCTGAGAACATCTGAGAGTCAAATCTGCTATGTCCTCGATTTGTTCCTTGTAAACACAAGAATACCAAATCATCTTGGATCTGTTTCAGTATAAACATCTGAAGCCTAGATCTGCTATCCTGAGAACGTCTGAGAGTCAAATCTGCTATGTCCTCGATTGGTTCCTTGTAAACACAAGAATACCAAACCATCTTGGATCTGGTTCAGTATAAACATCTGAAGGTTAGATCTGCTATATCTGAAAACATCTGAGAGTAAAATCTACTATGTCCTCGATTTGTTCATTGTAAACATAAGAATACCAAATCATCTTGGATCTGCTTCAGTATAAACATCTAAAGGTTAGATCTGCTATGCTGTGCCCTATTACCCTATTGTTTAGGGGATTAAAGTACGCCGTCTTTGATGACTTGTAGAATGATTTTGCTTGATAATTAAAATGCTATACTCAAAATGAGTCGAATGTCCCTAATCAAACATGTTATGATGCAAAGTGTTGTGAATATGACCCCTATCCTAAGCGTCACCATTCATTCCTTCATTTGTCTTTTCTTTTATCAAAATTTCAATTTTACTCAGCTTGTAGGCCTTCTTCCAATGCTACGATCTACTGAGGATGTCTGTAAGAATTGAATCATTGGTTTTGTCCATTTCCTTTTGGACTGGAAGAAAGAAATTCCTCGAGTTCCTTCATCCCTTACTTACGTGAATTTCTCGAACAATTATCCTGTTTTAGTTTTTGTATTATCTAAAAATTTCCAGAGTAATATGCAAAACTTCATTTGTGAAGATATTTTAGTTCATCTATCATTGCAACATACTTTAATAATATCGGAAGATGAATAAACCTTTAAGAATAATTGGATTTGAATGAATTGTTAACAATACAAAGGAAATAAGTCTGATAGCATATCTTCAAGAAGAAATAGAATCTAAAGATAGCAAACAGGATAAAAATTAGATGCTCTAAATATCGTCGCTTGAGCGTCTATACATTAGTTCCATGAAACCTTTCTTAAGTTCGACATTTGTTTAAAAGATCCAAAGTACTTTGTTGATGCCCCAATGTACATCATGCTTTACTCTCTGCCGAGTCAGATATAGCCAAATTGCTGTATGCCCTTCAAAATTTGAGCTGCCCTTTCGGGTTTTCAACTCAAAACCCCTTTGGTCACAAGGCGTCCTTTGCAGGTTTTCACCTTGGCCTCTCAATTTTTTTTTTTTTTGAAAATTCAAGGTGCCCTTTGCTGGTTTTCACCTTGGATTCTTTTTCCCTTTAGACAAAGTACTTTTTGACTGAGTCTGAGTTCACTGGATTGGGTAGGCTCTTTTCATCAATTTTTGTCAAAATCAATGCACCGCTAGAAAAAGCTTTCTTCACGACGTATGGCCTCTCCCAATTTGGCATCTATTTTCCTCTAAAGTCCTTCTAAATGGGAAGGATTTTATTTAGCACAAGTTCCCCCTCATGGAATTCCCTTGGACGAACCTTTTTATCATAAGCTCGCATCATACGCTTTTGGTACATCTGACCATGTCAGATGGCTTTCAGCCTCTTTTCCTAAATCAAGTTTAGCTGGTCATATCAGGACTGAACCCATTCAGCTTCATCTAACCTTATCTCTATTAAAATTTGGAGAGAAGGTATTTCTACTTCAATAGGTAACACTGTTTCCATCCCATAAACTAACGAGAACGGAGTTGTCCCAGTAGAAGTTCTGACAGATGTTCGATAGGCCAAAGTGCAAACGGTAGCTTTTCATGCCAATCCCTATAAGTCTCAGTCATCTTTCCCACTATTTTCTTAATGTTATTATTGGCAGCCTCCACTGCCCCATTCATCTTTGGACGATAGGGTAAAGAGTTGTGATGCTTGATTTTGAACTAGTCGTAAACCTCTGCTATCGTTTTGTTGTCCAAATTCAATGCATTGTCGGATATGATCCTCTCAGGCATTCCATACCGACAAATAATTTCCTTCTTCAAAAATCGACTTACAGCTGACTTAGTAACATTTGCGTAAGAAGCAGCCTCTACCCATTTTGTAAAGTAGTCAATCACCACGAAGATAAACCGATGTCCATTCGAAGCTTTCGGCGATATTGGTCTGATGACATCCATGCCCCACGTGGAAACGGCCATGGAGATGTCACGACATGTAAAGGTGAGGGTGGCACATGAATTTTGTCCCCATAAATCTGACACTTATGGCATTTTTTGGCATAGTTGATGCAGTCTCCTTCCATAGTGGCCCAGTGATAGCCAAACCTCATGATTTGTCTTACCATCGTGAACCCATTTGCATGCGTACCACATACACCTTCATGAACCTCTTCTAGAATTAGCTTGGCTTCCACAGCATTGACACATCTCAAAAGTACTTGGTCTTTCCTTCTCTTGTACAGAACATCCCCGTCCAAAACATAGTCACAAGCTAACCTTCTCAAAGTTCGTTTGTCATTTTCAGTTGCCTGCTCTGGATATTTACGATCTCTTGCATATCGCAATATATCCTGATACCAAGGATTATCATCCTTTTCTTCCTCTTCAAGGTTATAACAACTAGCCGGAGCTTCATAGACACTCATTTGAATTGGTCTTATCTCTTCTTCTTTATTTGCCTTAATCATTGAGGCCAAGGTTGCTAGAGCATCTGCCATCTGATTTTCATCTCGCGGGAGATAATTAAAGGTGATATCATCAAACTCCTTAAGTAACCCCAAAACTACCTTTCGATAATTGATCAATTTAGGGTCCCTTGTCTCCCATTCACCTCTAAGCTGATAAATTACCAACGCCGAATCTCCGTATACTTCTAGGATTCTTATACCTCGCTCTATGGCCGCTTGAAGTCCCATAATGCATGCTTCATACTCAGCCATATTGTTCGTGCAATCAAAGTCTAACTTGCACATGAATGGGTAGTGATCGCCATTAGGGGATACCAAGACTGCCCCAATTCCATTTCCCACTGCATTAGAAGCCCTATCAAAATTAAGCTTCCACGAAGAATCTTCAGTCATTGCTATACACATTAACTCCTCATTTGGAAAATCAAAATTTAATGGCTCATAATCCTCTAGAGCTCTACTAGCCAAGAAATCAGCTACCGCACTTCCTTTTATAGCGTTCTGACTTACGTAGACTATATCGAACTCCAAAAGTAAAATTTGCCACCTCGCCATCCTTCCATTCAGAGCAGTTGACTCCATCATGTATTTCAATGGATCCAACTTGGAGATAAGCCAAGTGGTATGGTATAGCATGTACTGTCTTAATCTCCGGGTGGTCCAGATTAGCGCAGAACACAACTTTTCAATTGGTGAATATTTCATTTCACAGTCAGTGAATTTTTTACTGAGATAATAAATTGCTTTCTCCCTTTTCCCCAACTCGTCATGTTGACCAAGCACACATCCCATAGATTTGCTGAACACTGACAAGTATAGTATTAACGGTTTATCTGGACTAGGTGGAGATAACACTTTGAGCATTCAACAAATCTTTGTGACTTTCTCAAAAGCATTCGCATTCTTCATCCCAAGTACCTTGATTGTGCTTTCTGAGGAGGCGAAAGATAGGATCACATTTCTCGGTCAATTGTGAAATGAGCCGAGAGATGTAATTCAACCTTCCTAGGAATCCTCGAATTTTTTTTTTAGTACGTGGCGGAGGCAACTCTCGTATGGCTCTGACCTTGTCTGAGTCAACTTCAATTCCCTTTTCACTGACTACGAAGCCTAATAACTTCCCCGATCTGGCTCCAAAGGTGCATTTTGCTGGATTGAGCTTCAACTGAAATTTTCTCAACCTTAAGAACAATCTTCTCAAGACCTCAATGTGTTCTTTTTCTATTCGCGACTTGGCGATCATATTATCAATGTATACCTCAATATCATTATGCATCATGTCGTGAAATAAGTTTACCATGGCTCGTTGATATGTTGCCTTTGCGTTCTTCAGCCCAAACGGCATTACTTTGTAACAAAAGGTGCCCCACAATGTTATGAAAGTAGTTTTATCCATATCCTCTGGATGCATCTTTATCTGATTGTATCCTGAGAAGCCATCCATGAAAGAGAACAACGAATATCCCACTGTGTTGTCTACTAAAGTGTCAATATGTGGTAGAGGAAAATTATCCTTTGGGCTTGCTTTGTTTAAATCTCTGTAATCAACGCACATTCATACCTTCCCGTCCTTCTTAGGAACAGGTACAATGTTAGCTACCCATTCGGAGTACTTCACTTCTTGCAAGAATCCTGCATCAAACTGCTTCTTGACTTCATCCTTTATTTTCAGAATAATATCTGGCCGTATTCTCTGCAACTTCTGTTGAACTGGTTTACATTCTTGTCTTATCGAAAGATGATGTACTACAATGTCGGTAGTCAATCTGGGCATATCCTGATAAGACCATGCAAAAATATCTTTGAATTCCTGAAGCAACTCAATCAAGCTACGCCTTGTGTCTTTAGTGATCAGTGTTCCAATTTTCACCTCCTTCCCTTCCTCTAGGTCTATGTTCTCTATTGCCTCTTTCTCACGTGGCATGATTTGTTTCTCTTCCTATTTTACCATTCTTAATAGATCGAGAGATACGTCACAATCTTGAACATCTTCAGAATCCTGAGGTTCCTCTAAACACATGCCTTGCTCACAAGAGAAATCAGGAGCGGCAGTATTAGTGCTCATATCATTGATATCTAGAGACCTGTGAGGGGTATGAAAGAATATACAAAGAATGAATGAATTTAAGAATGATCGTTTATGTGCTATGAATTAAAAGAATAAGAATTGTTAGAATTTAAAGGAATATTGGTTGATTAAAATGAAATAATACTCTTTTAAATTGATAAAAGTTATGTTTTATTTGAATAATAATAGATGAACATAAGCCTATTTTCACAAATGTAATCTTACTACTCCTAGGCCCTAGAGTAATAGACATGTTTCAAGAATTACTCTGAAAAATTTCTAAAGACTATAGGAAGATCCTCCGTAGTCTATTTGTTCAGAGAGCTCCCCGGTTCATAAGGGCGAATACCCTCAAGGTTTTCCTGTCCCAACCACTCGCTATGTACAACATTGATTTGATGACTCTCTTCTACCAGTAACCCTCCTGACTTAAAGGTTTTGGATATAGGTGGGAATATCACCGGTTCCCACTCCACTTCTCCTCCGTTCAAACGCGCCTTCCTTCTTGCTTGACATTTTTCCATCTCCTGTCTCTTGTGTTTATGGTCTGGCTTGAAACCCACACCAAAGTGATCCTTCTTCTCCATCAGTTTTGGGATTTGAATCCCTTCTTGCAACTGTTTTCCTAGTCCTTTTTCCGGTGATGCCCCCTTTCCCATCATCATTTGTAGGGCCATCCTTGTAGCTCCAGACATTTTGGGCACTGGCACCTCATTTCCTTCCGAAATGAAGCTTGCGTTGATAATTTCTAGAGAGCGAAAAGAACATTCAACAGACTCTTCATTGGCCTCGACATAAGAGGCTTTGCCAGTGACTGTTGCTATGATATCCTCCTCTGCATTGATAGTTATTAATCGTCCATCTGTTACTAACTTCAATTTCTGGTGCAATGAAGAGGGCACCGCCCCTGCCGAGTGTATCCATGGTCTTCCCAACAAGCAATTATAGGAGGGCTTGATATCCATCACCAAGAAGTCGACTTCATACGTATTTGGCCCGATCTCCAGAGGGATGTCAATTCGTCCCATCACTTTTCTTTCAGTTCCATCGAAAGCTCTCACTATATTATGACACGTTTTCATATGCGAACTATCAATGGGTAATCTGTTCAATGTGGATAATGGAAGGATGTTCAAAGCGGACCTATTATCAACGAGTACACTTGGAAGCGTGTATCCTTTGCAACAAGTGGTGATGTGCAAAGCCTTAGTTGACCCTATGCCCCCAAGTGGAATTTCATCATCATTGAAGTAGATGAAATTATCAGCACTGATGTTATTTATCAACCGGTCCAACTTATTGACAGATATATCGTGAGTGACATATGTCTCGTTGAGTACCTTCAACAACGCTTCTCGATGCACTTCAGAGCTTAGCAGTAAGGCTAAAACCGATATGCGTGCTGGTTGCTTACGCAATCGCTCGACTGCATCAGACTCACTATGCTTAAGGAACTTTAGAAATTCCTTAGCCTCCTCCTCCCTCACTGGCTCGTTAACAGGTACTTCACTCTTTTTCTCTTTTTCAATCTCAACACTCTTGGATTTTATGGGCTCCACTCTGAAGTCCCCCGTATCATAATGCTTCCCACTCCGCATATGGGAACCTTCAACTTGTACATCTTTAGATGCGCTGGCTATATTTCCTTCCTCTGGCACTATCACGCTACAGTCATAACTCCATGGTACTTTCTTGCTATCCTTGTAAGGGAAAGGAGTAGGTTTATGGATAATGACCTTGGGCGTTGTTGGTGTCCCCACTTCATTATTCCCTGACAGGGAGATAATGATCCTTGGCCTGCTGGTTCTTTGCTGTTCATTTTCAGCGCACATACTTGCTCTTCACTAGAGCTACCTTCACAAATCTGTAGCTCTTTATTATCTATAAAGCCTTGCACCAAGGCCTTGAATTCCTCGCAATCCTCATGGAACTCACCGTAGTCCCTCGTTCCTTCTCTCACATTTTTAGATTTCAACATACCTCTCTTCATCATCTCCTCCCAGATCACCCTCATAGGCATCCTTATCTCAGCAACATTT
The DNA here is from genome assembly GCA_025698475.1 of Gossypium anomalum. Classification (NCBI taxonomy): domain Eukaryota; kingdom Viridiplantae; phylum Streptophyta; class Magnoliopsida; order Malvales; family Malvaceae; genus Gossypium; species Gossypium anomalum. Next base: position 55,908,545 of record CM046959.1, read on the forward strand.
TCCTTCCCTCCTTCTCCATCGGCTTCACCAATGGCATTTACTCCCTGATTTTCATGGTTTTACAAAGGGTTCTCAGTATTTGGGGTACTCTCAAATTTCAAAACCCCATTTTTGATCAACCTCTCTACGGCTTTCTTGAATCCAGTATAGTTCTCAATTGAGTGCCCCGATATTCCAGTATGATACTCACATCTGGCATTTGCATCGTACCATTTTGGATATGGAGGCTGTAATGGTTTCAAATAGAAAGGGACTATAGCATGCGCATCATATAGATTTTAATAGAGCTCCCTATACGTCACAGGTATAGGTGTAAATTGCATCCTCTCATGCCTGGTGTTGGATTCCTGCTTTTGAGAGACCTGTTGCCCAACTGTGGCTACTTTGGGCTGGCTAACTGTAACTGCTTTTGAATTAAAATCACTTGTATTGTTTACCTCATTGTCTTTTCTTCTTGAGGCTAATCTTTTGGCCACTTCCCCCTCAATTTTTCCCCCTCTTATGGCATTCTCTATCATCTCTCCTGCCATAACTATATCCACAAAACTTTTAGTAGTGATTCCAATCATATGAGTAATAAATGGGGCTTTCAGAGTATTAATGAATAACATAGTGGTCTCCTTCTCTAGCAGTGGTGGTTGAACCTGCATTGCTACCTCTCTCCACCTCTGTGCATATTGCCTAAAATTCTTATTAGGCTTCTTCTCCATGTTTTACAGGGTAATCCTGTCAGGGGTCATGTCTGTCACATGATTGTACTACTGCATGAAGGCTTGTGCAAGATCCCTCCATGAACTTATTCTAGCCCAGCTCAACTGATTGTACCATCTGGCTGCCGCACCTATCAAACTATCTTGAAAACAATGGATCAACAGCTGATCATTGTTTACATACCCCGTCATCCTTCTACAAAACATTGTGATGTGGGCCTCTGGGCAAGTAGTGTCGTTGTACTTTTCAAATTCTGGCATTTTGAATTTGTGAGGCAAAACTAGGTTTGGGACTAGACTTAAATCCTTGGCATCAACCCCATGATTATTGCCAGTGCCTTCCAAAGCCTTGAACTTTTCTTGTAACCATCTACAGCGTTGATCCAATTGCCTTGCAGCTTTGGCTTTCAAATCCTCCTTTTCCACCATATCTAGATCGAGAACAAGAGGATTAGTAGGATTGTCACCCATATTAAACCCTGAACTAGTCAGGAAATTCATATGGACACCAGCATCAATTGGCCTATGCTGAGGCCTCACAGTAGCAGATGGCCTTCTAGGAGGTGCCTCAGTATGCAATGGTACATGAGGCGAAGTAAAACCTGGAGGAGGACCCTCATTTTCCTCTTTAGTGATGGCCATAGGAGCCTTTCCCTTATCAGTGGCCCTCAGTAACTGAGCCATTTCTGCCATCATATTCCTCTTAGCTTCCATCACTTGCTCCCTCATCTCATTCTGCATTTTAGCCAACTGCTCTTGCAACTGGTCTTGCATATCCTTTTGCAACTAGTCAAACCTTTGATCCATGTTTTTAGTTTTAGTGCAAGTGCCGTAGGGATGTGTGATTTCCAGATTTTCTTTTCTACCTTTATAAAGAAACTTTAACTAATTAGGGTCTTTCTATAATCTTGAATGCATATGATATGATGTAATGCAAATGCATGAGTGCAACAAAGTCATCAATCTCGATTCAATCTCATTTAGAAAACTTTATTTAGAAAAAGAATATCTTTACATATAAATAGATTACAAGTATGCTTTCGCCCTAATGCCCAAAGTTTTAACTCTATCTAATAAAAGGGCTAACTCTCGTCCTATATCTGACGATGACCCACACATCAAACTCAATACATCGGCTCGTACTGCCAAGTCCTGCACATATTCAGCAACCTCTCGAATCTGGGTTATGGCTTCTCCCATGACATGATCCCTTTCTTTGACCTGCCCTCTAGACTGATGAAGCTCTCCCTTTAGATAATCTTCTTGCGTCTCGAGCTGCTCGATCCGAAGTTTACCTTTATGCAACGCTGCTTCCAAATCTTCAACTTTACTTTTTAATTCCTTTAATTCGACCTTAGAATCATGGCTACGATGCCAACGAAGGGATCCTCTAAGCTCAGTTACTTTGGACTTCAACCTTTTATTTTCTTCCTCTAATGCCAAATTTTGCGACTGCATCTCCTAAAACTTCTTCTCCCAGTACTCAGCTTTAGCCTTTGCTTCCTGAACCTCTTTCTGCAACTGATTTGAGGACCCTCCTATTCTTGCTCTCCTCAAGGATACCTATGCCTTTTTGTAGCGTTCCTTCAAATCATCTCTATCCTCTTCGATTTTCCTCTTTTCTTTTCTTTCTTTTTCTACCTCCATCTTCTGGACTCAAGTACATCTTTTCTTCTTCAAGCTTTGCTATCCTTTTCTCAAGCTCCAAATTTTTCTTCTCAAATTCTTGCTTCATAATTTCCAACTCCGAGGGCATCACTTGCAAATATTCCTCCATCGGTCGAGCTCCTTCTACGCTTGGCTCAGGGATATTATCATTGATTCCTTCTACCTCTCCATTCAACATATTCTGGAGTCGTAGCAGGGCTAATAGCTACTCCTTTCAACCTACACGTCTTGTTCCAAGCACTAGAGATCTCACCGACCCTTTTCTTGTAATCGGCTCCTCTATACGCGAACTCACTTTGAGCCAGCCCCTGAGTTGCTGGCACAAACTACCTTAGACCAAATTTCCTTAACACAAGCAAGGGGCATAACCAATGGCACCCCAAATTCCCAATAGAGGGACCCAATCGAAACTGCCGCACCGGTAAAGAATCTCACCAGGAATCATCCATGGAGCTCTCCACTCAACATCTTTTGCACAAGATTCGGGTAGTGCTATCCAATTCTCCTCTGGAACATCAACTCTCCTAGTTGAAGTGACTATGTCCTTCAGCGGTAAATAATCTTCGAAGAAAACCTGATAAATGACCCTATTTATCAACCGAAAATGGCTATAGAACCAAGCTAGAAGTAATTGGGCACAACCAACAAACCTGCCTGCACCAGCCTTCCTACATGTGCCTAAGGACCTGAATGTCTCCGCTTAAATCGTAGGGACAGAAGTGACCCTCTTATCGAGTCGATGGAAAAGATCCGTGGTTGCCTCATCCACATATCCCAAAGCCCTGGGGAACACCATCAATCCATACAAACTTAAGGCAAAAACATCTACCTTCTTTGTTTCATCAGGATGCATCAAAATCAGACCCTTAAAAGTGTCTCATGAAATGCACTTGCACTCACCTTCTTTTTAATTCTGGCCGTAATCCACTGCTCACTCATCCCCGTAATAGTCATCAATTTCTTCCAAAAGGTAGGGACACTAGCAGCTCGAGAATAGATCCTATCAACCTGAAATTTGGGACAACGAAGTAAGGCAGTGTACTTTTCCACAGTAGGTACCAAGTCTACTTTCCCAAAAGTGAAACAACTATATGCCGGATTCCAAAACTAGGCAAGGGCTCAGAACAAGCGCTCATCTACCTGAACATCGAGTAAGTAAGGTAAATCTCCATAATTACCATAGAATAACTGCTTGGTCTCATTGCCCCACTGATCCCAAATTTCCTTAAGCTCCTGGAGGTTATTCTGCGTGACACTAATACGAGTATATCCCGACAGCTCCGACATATATCCCGCAACTATATTATCTCCCTTTTCTAATTGAGTTTGCTCAGACCATCTATGGACGTTGGCGTTGCCCTCCACTCTATCAAGAAGTCCGTTCTCCATAATAAAACTCTCTAACTTAGAAACTGACCGTGAATCGATACCTTTGTAAATGCAAAATGTCATACAAACAAAAGAAAAGAAATAGTCAGTATCGTATGATATCAATAAATCTCAACAATAATTTATAAGGGTAATATCTAAAGTTTAACTCTAACTAAGTTGGGCTCTTACGGTTTTTTCTATATGAGGTTGGTTCTAAAGTTTTAGGTACTTGAACCAGCAGATTCCTCGATCCTCACCCATTATAGGCTCATTTGAATCGAGTTCAGTTCAGGGGAATACATTTCCCTATGGCTACACGGAGATGAAAATCTCACGAAACCATAGGTACAGATGTATCCCGAAAGTGATCCACTATCCTGCACGAAGGCGAAAACCTCACGAAGGCGTAGCTTCTCGCTCCCACTTAAGGGTGTGACCAGAACGGTCATGCAAATGCAATGCATATTTAGAATATAGCAACACATGCAAATACAAACACATGTAATGCAAAGAGGATTAAATTTTAAAATTTTTAATTTTTGATATTAAGACAAGAGATAATCAATTACACGGCTTGACTCTCTTAGGTTCCCTAGTGGAGTCGCCAAGCTGTTGAGACCATTTTTAAATTAGGCTTTGGAAAATGGCAATCAACTTTAAAAAAAAACGAAAACGGGAGTCGCCACCAATCTTTTTAGGTGTGATTGGGTCACCTAAAACATTTTTTGTTTTAAAAAATCATCGGTTTTGGTCTACAAAATCAAAAGAACGGGTTCGGGAGTCGGTTACATACGAGGAAGGGTTAGCACCCTCATAACGCCCAAAAATTGGTACCAAATTGATTATCAAATGTCTTTAAGGTCGGAATTTAGAAATTTTAAGATGCAATCCTCTTTGAAATATTTTTTATTTTGAAAATTGGAGTTCACTCATATCAAAATATTGATACTGAGTTAGCCTTTTGGAAATCCCTATCTCGAAACAACAAAACGCCACATCCAGTAAGTTAGGACATATTGCTTTGAAATTCCAAGATAGTCGCTTACATTTTGAAAACCTTTAAAAACTTAGAAGGGTACTTGATTATTCGAACTCAGAGAGAAGAGTCGCAACCCAATAAGTTAGGGCACTACTTTCTTGAAGTTTCCAAACATCAAGCATTGCCTTTTTGTATTTTTGAAAACTTTGGTGCCCCTTTTTTTTTAAAAGTGATGTGTGGGGAATTATATTGCATTATAAATCATACATAATAACATATTATTGTGATAGGTAAATAATACATACATTTAAACAAAGTAATAGTAACAATATAAAGATTGTGCATTAGATACATACATATAACATAATACATATAAAGCAAATATTAACAATATACATATAAAGATATATATAGCATGTATCGAGAATGAATAAACTCAATATACAAACATACAAAATAATAATTAAATGATGCATGATAAAAAAAACAATAATCAAATAATGTATGATATACAAATAGAAGAAATATAATGCCAATGTGCATGTTCACAAAATATAACATATAATAATAATAATAATAACATTTAACACATTCATGATACATACAATATAAAAATATCTAAAGAACTAAAAAATAAGAATGATTGATTACTAACAAAATATATATAATTAAAGATAAGATATTTCATAACAATTTTAAAATAGTATTTAATATATAATATATAATATATAATAACAAGAATATTTACAAAAGAATAATAATTATATGGTAATATATTGGTTTAAGAGTATGTAAGAGAATTCATAATATAACAATATTAATTTAAAATGAAATAATATATAATAAATAAATAAAAATGAAATGTGTATATAATATGAGTTTAAAATATGATTTAATAATAATAATTTACAAATTCTAAATAATATACATATGATATAAACATAAATAATATAATTGGTAATAAGTGATATATAATATATATAAAAAATAATAAGTAATATAAAAATAAAACATAATAAATGTTGTATAATAAAATATATGGGAAATAAGAAATATAATAAATATAGCATAAAATAATGAAAGTTTATATGTAAAATAATATATTATTTTAATATATAATATATGTGAAAATATAACAATATATATAAAAAATGATATAAAATAATAATTTGAGAAAAATAATAAATAATAATAATACATATAATAAAAATAACATTTATAATAAAATAATCTTATAATGTATAATATAGAAGTAAAATTAAAATAAAACAAATAATAAATATATATAATAAATATAGGACTAAATTTAAAATTTAGCAAAATTACGGGGATAATTTTGAAAGGAATAGAACTGAATTAAGGCCCTATTTAAAACACGCGCAAAATCCAAAGGGCTTACTGGGCAAATTGCCCTATTCCCAAAACGGCAATGTTTTCCAGAGTACAATTTAATAGCCATCAAGACTCAATTGAATTAAAATTAGAATACTGGGGTAAAATTAAAAAAAATAAAGTGAAATCATAAGAAATTGAAAGTTGAGAGGACCGATTGGATAATTAATCCATTTTACAAAAAAGGGCGGATCCTCCCCGGGTAATCGGGTCAACGCGCGGATCCTTGGGGTCACAAAACGATGCCGTTTTGTCAAGGCTCTAAAAGCCAATTCCTCAGCCTTTAGTTCATTTGAAGCCCGATTTAAAAAAAAAAACTAAAAAATCTCTCTGAAAGAAAGAGAGAGGAAGGGAGCTCTAGGCTTTGGCCTCCGTTGGTCACACTCCGCCCACGCGCCTACGCGCCGCCCTAAGGACCACCGTATACGGTGGCTAGGGTTCGAGAAACCCCTCCTTTTTCGTGCCATCCGTCAGGTAACCCCTTCCTTTTATTTTTAAGTTATTTTTGTGTACATATATATATAAATATTCATATGCTTCGATACTGAAAATAGAGAAATGAAAGACAAAAATATAAAAACAAGAATCACCTTTGAAACTGTTTGTATTCGTTTTTTTTATTTCTGTATGCGTGTCCTTTTTTAAGGTTTACAAAGGGCTTTTTATAGCCATTGATTTGTTACATAAGGAAAGAAATCTCTGATTTCTTTCTATTTCTTGTCTACTGTATCTTTTGCCATTATCTGCTGAGTTTCTTTTTCCATTTTGCAGGTACTTCGACGATTTCAGCGCTAACGGTGGTACCAAGGCCAGAGGGGAAGCCTGAGATCACGGTGCTAGATGGTCGCGAGAGGGACGAACGCATTGATGGCGCTTTGATGGCCTCGATCTGGGGAGTTGAACCGACGCTCCCTGAAGCTTCTAGAAGCTGTTACGGCGCTGTAGGGAGAGAGCTAGGGTTAGAAACCCTAGCTGATGGTGTTAGGTTTTGGGCCTCTCAAAGCTTGGGTCAATTGGGTCTAGTTTAGGTCTGGGCCTGTTGGGTATTGGGTCCGTGTATTTGGGCTAGTTTAGTGTATCTGGGTAAGATGTAAACGGGCTTAGCTGAATTGTTTTGGTTTTGGGCCCATGATTTGGGCTTTGTAACCTGGACTGTTTAAATAAACATTTGTTTTTAATTTTGGTTTTTCAGCCCGGTCAAATTTGGGCTATTACAGAAACCACAGTAAGGTTTGATTAAGTTACGATGTTAAGGTTTTAATATCATCCATGCCAAGTTTGACTTTGAAATTTACAATGATACCTATGTTAATTTACTTCATGTTAAAAATATGTTAAAATGTGTTTATGATGCCTATTATTTGCATAGGAACTTACTAAGCTTTAAAGCTTACCCCCTTTCTTTTTCCCTTGTCTTATAGTGTTGCCAAGCCAGCTCGGGGATCGAAGACGGTCGGAGATCCATTCACACTATCAAATTATCATTTTGGGTACTTATGATTTCATTATTTTGAGTATGGCATGTATAGGGACTTGGTCATTTATGGCATGTATAGGGACTTGGTCATTTTGTTATGTGTCATATTCGATTTGGCCAAATGTGTTGGCTTGTAATGGTTAATGATTCATTTTGTATATGGTCATTAGAAGTTGGCTAATATTAACCTTATTGGTTATTAGTGTGTTTATGTGATGATGCTTATTATGAAGATGAAATTGGCATGAATGGAAAAAAAAGTATGTGATGTTTATGCATGATAGATGTTAGCAAGTGCAAATGATGTATTGATATCTTGTTTGTGGCTAAATTGGTTATATGTATATGCTTGGATTGGTGTTGCCTGTGGTTGTGTTGGTTGGTGCAAGAAAGGGTGACAAAATGACTTGGTAAATAGCCTTATTTTTGTCCACACGAGTAGAGACACGATCGTGTGTCTCAGCCGTGTGAAGGACACGGCCCAGGGACATAGGCGTGTGCCCAGGGCGTGTGCAATCTGCACCTATATTATGAAAATTTATGAAAATTAAATCGCCCACATGGCTTAAGCACACAGGCGTATGACTTGGTCGTATGACTTCAAGATGTTGAGGACGTCATAAACATAGAGTTACATAGGTTGGGGACATGGGCGTTTGTGACCACACGGCCTACCTACATTGGTGTGTCCCAAGCCACATGGGGCGTGTGATCCCTCTATTGGTGAAAAGTTTTCTAAGTGTTGGGAAGTTTTTAAAGTTCTCGGTTTAGTCCCGAACCACTCTTAAGGTATGTTTTGGGCCTCGTAGGCTTGTTTAAGGGACGATATGAATGTTTTCGAAAAGTTTTAAATTTGAGTGAAAATTCATGTCTCGGTTTTAAAGGTTTGTTTGAGTTTAAGTCTGGTAATGCCTCATACCTGTTCCGAAGTTGAATAGGGGTAAAAGGTGTTACAAATATTATTATTATCTTTTTTTACAAATAAACAAGATTAAAAAATAATATATATACATGAAATGAAATGAAAGAAAAGAAAAGAAAATGAGGCTTTTCATTTTTTGTTATTAAAAAAAAAGGTAAACAGCAACAACAACAACAACAATAAGCATTCTAGTTTCCTTTTTTTTTTCTTTTCTTCTATTTTTTTCTTTTTTGCTCATAGACACGTCATGAGGGATCGGGTTTGGGCTCTGATGAAGGGGACGTCACCGAACTGTTGGTCTTTTGCTCCTAGGAGCCCCAAAAATCCGGTTTTTTCCCTTCCCCTTTATAAAATAAAGGTTTCTTTTTTTAATAAAACAGGGCTTGATCTTGGGAAAATTTTTGATTTTTTTTAAAATGTGAAAGTTTAGATTTAAAAAAAAAAAATTAGTTATTTCAAAGGAAAGTTTAACTTTTTTTTAAAAAAAAAGTTTTGATTTTTAAACTATTTTGAAATAAAAACTTTGATTTTTAAGAAAAATAATGATTTTTTTTAAAGAAAGAGAGTTTAGATTTTTAAAATAAAAATTTGTTTTTTATTCATTTCAAAGGAAAGTTTAAACTTTTAAAACAAACTTTTAATTTTTTTTAACTATTTCGAAATAAAAGCTTTGATTTTTAAGAAAAATATTGATTTTTTAAAAAAAAAAGAAGAGAGAGAAAGTTTAGATTTTTAAGAAAAGTAGTGATTTTTTTAAAAGAAAATTTTGATTTTGCAACAAAAAAATATTTCCAACTATTGTATGCGATGGCTCCACCACTGGAGGCCGAAGAGCCGTCGAGCTCTTCAGTGGTGGAGCCATGACCAACATAGAAGAAGGAAGAGAAAGAGGAAGAGGGTTTTTTTTTTTTTTTGAAAAAATGAGGTTAAAATGAAAGAGTGAATAGTTTTTTTTGCATTTATAGGTGCCAAAAATGGGTAATTTATTCCCACCCCTTTACTTTTTAAATTTACAAAAAATACCTCATTTTTTGCAGCAGCACCCTCACGCTATGGCCTATTTACACCCGTAAACCTTTGATTTAATCCGAAATTTATAAATTAAAAGAAAATTAATTGCTACACAGTCCTCCGTCTTCCACATTTTTTATCGCTTAGTCCCAAAATCAAGTTATATCATTTTTTTTCCATCTTTAATAAATTATTTACACTTATATCTTCCCTTTCATTTGCATTTATACCTTATATATATATATATATATATATATATATATATATATATATATATATATATTTAATGTCAATTATGCACTTTATTTTAATGTTTTATATTTATTCATACTTGGGTAATTTTTATTTATTCTTATTTTGTCTTTATTTATTTTCATGTCTATTTATACATATATATATTTTTTACACATTACTCTTACATACATTTTAATATTATTTATTTATATTACTTTGATTCTTTTATTGTATTATGAATAAGGTGTATTATTGGTATTATTATCATTATCATCATGTCAAAGTCTTATTTATTTCATTTATTTAAGTTTTCTTTTTATTATTGCCATTTTTGGAAGAGTTTTAACTTTTCAATAACTTTAGTCAATTTAATTAATTTTCTTATTTTATTACTATTCGTTTTAAAAGAGGAAACTTTAGGTCATTTTTTCATCCTATAATTATTGACATGAAGTTAGTTAAGTAGGTGTTACATTTTAATGAAGCCATAAGGTTTTTTATATTTGGATTTAGGTTAGTCTTTAAGATATTATCTACCATTTACCCTAGAAAAATTATAAATAATATGTAGGATATTTTTTTAGGGTTTTAAACTAATTTTAAATATCGTATAGGATTCTTCTTTAGAATCTTAAATTAATAAGTAAATATTCTTTAGGACTTTATTCAATATTAAAACTAAAGATTTTTGTAGGTGAACTGTAATCATGAGTAGGTCTTTCTAAGTATTTTATTTTAGAAACTTTTTAGGAAAGCTAATAAATATTATTTAAGATATATATTATTTCAGAATTTTGACGAATTTAAACCTTAGATCAAGAATTTTAAAGTAAGATAAATCATAAACTTGACATAGGATACTTTCATAAGATCTTGATAGGTTCAATGTTACTAATTAAATCTTTTAAATAATAATAATAATAAAAGATCGAATAAGTTGTAGATGGATTTTAATATTACTCTTAATTCATTGGTAATTTCTACCTTTTTTTTTTTAGAATTCTAAAATAGAATTAATTTGAGGAATTGAAGGTATTTTACTAGAATTATTTAGTTTCCTTTAGGTTCCTGTTAAAAGTAAAAATCTTTAATTTAAGTTTCAAATTAGATAAGTTTGGTGAACACAACTTAATCAAGTTACAAGTAAACAAGAGGCATTTTCTTTAGAGTTTTTATTTAAGATTTTCATAAGATTTTAGCTTAGATTAAGACATTAATATGCTTAGATAAAAAAAATCTAGCTCTTAAGACCCCATAGGACTATCCCCGGATAGGCATTGTGGGGGTGCTATAACCTTCCCCACATGTAACCGTACTCCCAAACCCAAAATTTGGTGATGAGATCGAGTCTAGACTTTTATGATTTTTTCGTAGTATTAATTCTAAATTTTTAGACGATAGGTGGGTAACTAACCTAGCCCTAATTGGTTAGTGGGGACTCTATGTTAATTTAGGCCCTCCGTGTTTAGCTTTGCTCACTAGGTCCTCGTACTCTTATATAGGCAACGTTATGACAAACGTTAGTAGAGAAAAATAAATTAAAGAACATAAGAACAAAAATTAAAATCGTATCTATAATTTAAAATTTTCCTAATCTAGTGGTGTTGCCTCTCGACAACGGCGCCAACAACTTGACCGCCTCCAGATGTACTAACATCTAAAGTGTAAATCATGGAACAAATATTATCGTTAAGCAATTTTTTCAAGTATACAAGTTAGGTTCTAAAATAATTTATACAACAAAGTATTGGAGTTCTCCGAGGATCATATCCAAGGAAGGCGAAGCTAAACTAATTCTAACTTCTACATTAATAAATCTAATTAGTAATTTAATTAAATTATATTATGATAAATCCTAAGTTAATGAACAATCGTATTGTATGAAAATAATTTAAATGCATAAAAATAAAGACAGAAAACTAATTTTTAGACTTTATCAATTCTAAGGACAGAAGACTAACTCGCTTCGATGATCATAATTAACTCCTTTTTCGGGTTCTATTCAATCAACTAGTCATTAGCCTAGCAGGATCTCTCGATCTTTCACTAAACTAATGAATCGACAAGAACCACTTATCTCTCAAGCTCACAATCTAGACCAGATTGGGGTACGGTGTTCACGGATAGGCAATACCAATTTTTGGTTCTTCCTATCCCAACCAGCTGATCTGCTATGAAACCCTACATAGAAGTTAATTACTCCCACGTCCACTCACTAATCTCCCATAAAAAGATTAGTTCCTCATAGACCTAATAAATATTATAAACTTGATTGAATAAATAAGCATAAATAATAGATAAAGAATAAAGTTTAAGAAAAATCCTTATATATATATTAATAATTGCGAGAACAGAAATCCATGAAGAGTTTATGAATCCACAAATCAAGTTTCATGATGAATGAAAATAAAAGCTAGAATAAAATTACAAATGAAAATAACCTAAGTAGAAAATAAACTAGAAAAAAACTAAAAGTAAAACTAAATGAAAGTCATAACCTAAAAATTGAATAAAAAGTCATTTATGAAGTGTTTAAATTTGTCTATATATAGGCTTAGGGTTGGTTGTCACCCATTGACCTAATTTGGCTATCGTTTTTGAATTAAATTTTGTTGTGAGAACCAAAATGCCCTTGGCACATTAATTCTCCTCGTCAAGGTAGTGTCGTGACATTGATGGCAGTTTGCTCCATTTGAGTGCTTTAATTATTATGTTGTGACATCAACACTCCGTGTTGTAACATTGTGGCCAGTCTCGTGTTTCTATTCCTCCGAATGATGTCCTCCACATTCACTGAATATGTTAGTCTTCCTTTAGGCTTATTTTGGCTCTAAGGTCATGTAACTAGCTCAAATCAAACTTTTTTTTTATTGATGAACTAAAGATGAAAATTAAGTAAAAACGTAACAAATTTTCTTTTATAAAAGCTTCTTAAGTACGAAAAATAGTTTTGTTTGCTACAACAAATTGTGATAAATCACTATTCCAAAACAAAAATTCCTTCTGGAACTTGACATTGTTCCAATTCAACTCGAATCCCCATTTTACCTTCGTCGATGCGACTTTTATAGATAACCATAGACAAGGTATACAGATTGTTGACTACTAGTGGATTTTCAATTGTATTCACCTCAATGGCGAATCCCTACCCTGATCCATTCATTCCATACTGATCTCAACATATGTTTACCTTATTACCCCAACAAATAGCTTCTTTTCACTTAGCCCTTGCATAGGCCCTCCCTTAAGGAAGACCCAAAATAACATCCTCATTTGGAGTCCTAAATCTGATATTCGGATGACTGATAAATACCCCATTCCTTGCTGGTTCATACTTCAAAAGATAGTCCCATAAAATCTTCCCACTTCAAAACATTCTACTAAAATACTCCCAAAAGCAAATAGTCTTTGGCGGATTATCTCTTTCACAAATCTCTCTTAGAGAACTTCCACAATCGGTTGTCGCATGTGGACTTTCTGCGCTAAATAGCCCTAACAAACATCCTTTTCTATAGATAATTTCTGGCAGACTTTCCACCAAGGATAGTCCTTGGCGAACTTCCCTATTAAAAGAATCCTTGGCGGACTTTCTCATTTCTAGTGACCTCTTTACCCATCAACACTTAGAATTCAACTTGAAGAATCATTTTGTTACCTCGTAGCCCATAATGGTTTATACGTCAACCCTGGCGGACTCATAATAGTGGATATTACCTTTCTAATACGTTGAATGAATTGCCCCTTCGTATCAAATATACCCGCTTTAAGACGCTTCTATCAGTTCCTCTTACCATTGTATTTTGGCGGATCCTCTATTATCATGTTTGCTTGCATTCTCATATGTGCCACAATCATTCTTTCATACTGCTCATTGTGTGATTCGTTTAGTGATTTCCTTTTTTTTTATACCTTGACATGTTTACCCTGTTTACCATCCTGGCAAACTCCATATCGCCATAAATCATACCTATTCATCATTGGATCATACCATGGCTAACCATTGACTTTTGACTTTTAAGAATCATTAAAACCCCTTTTGAGGTGTCGCCCTGAAGGACATGTATATCGTTTACATGGTGTTGTCCCGAATGACCTATATATCATTTACACGGTGTCACCCTAAAAGAATTATATATCATCGTCACGGTGTCCCTTGAACGATGGAAATGTGCAAGTGTACACAGTCGTAAGAAGTAATAAAGTGGCAAGTAAATTTCGAGTTATTGTACCCATAGGGACTGTGAAAAGAATTATTTATGAATGCAATTTTAAAAACACTTTGGTGAAGAAAAATATTTTTATTTGAAGAAGTGATTAAATACTAGGACTTTAATAAATTAAAATAAATTAAAATAAATAAAAGTTCTAATGCACGATTTCAAAAGATGATTTTAATCAAGATGGCATAATTGTGTTAGATTAATTGCATTTCTTAAATTAGAATTATTAAACTCATGTTCATGTTGTTACGAATAAATTCACGGCAACTTGGTAATTTGCTAACTTATGAACATACTTACCTACCAAAATCCATTTATCTCTTGACTATATCTCTACATCAATTCAACCGATTAAACAAATTTTAATAAGCAAATGTGTTAATACACATACATACTTATGAAATTAAAATAATCTCTTGTACATATCTCTATGCCAATTCAAACAATTAATTCAATCTCATAAGCACATAAAAGATTATGTGAGGTAACAATGTATTTCTACCTTGAAACAGTTTAATCACAATAATCTTGCAAGTTATGCAAGGCTAATGTATCGTTAGAACTGTTGCACTGATTATTAAACATGCACTGATTAAGTATCATGTCAATTAATTACAATTTCAATCCGTTTAAATAATTAATTCATTAGTTACCTTACAATTGTAATGCAAGAATAACTTAGCCATGATTTTACTTAATCAAACATCTTACTGAGGCCTATAACAACGCATACACAATTTTAATAAATTAAGTAGACAAAATGCAATCAACCTAACACAAATTAATTTTAAGCCATATTAATTAAATTAAACATATCAACATCACAAATATTCATAAACATGTTCACCATAACAACAAAAAAATTAAAAGAATAGGGAACAAGAATCAAATCTGGTGTTTCTCCATCTCTGCTTGTTCTCGTGAACCGAGGCTTCCACGAACACTTGAATGTTGCTCCAAATTGTGGTTTAAGAACTGTTTTTCAAGAGGTGAAATCGACAACGGAATGGGGGAAGAAAATGAAGAACAATGGAAGGGAATAAAGAGAGAAAAGTGAGAAAGAAGTGAAGAAATGAATGGGTTTGAGATGTGTTTGAAGTAAGCAGCCAAAGAGGGTATTTATAGGTTGAGAAGGCTGCTAAAAATAGCCAAAATCAGCAGCCAAAGACTCCCCCCATGGGCGGCCACACATGTGGCATGTTTGAAGATTTTAAACATGTTATTTTAAGGTAGGGGCAAATTTAGAAAGGCATAAATAGTGGAGGGGTTTGAATACAATTTGAAGGAGTATTCAAGGGCCATTTTGCGAGCCAAATAATAAGCCAAGCAAGCTGATTGGGTCAGCATGTGGGATGGTTTGGGCTACCCATTGCTCGGTTGGATCTGTTTTCTCAGTTCAGCTCAACTGGGCCCATTTTCATAATTAATTAACAATAATTTATTTAACCCAAATTAAATTGGATTAAAATTAAAAATAATTATATTATGAATTAATACACATAATTTGGACTGTCTTAGGCTGAAAAAATTAATTCACCTTGGTGCTTCAAAATTGCTTCTCAGTTTTGTGTTCTAGCAGTGTTTGCCAAGCTGTTTTTCGCCTTTTGTGCAAACCTATCAAAAAATAAAAAATATTTATAAAATAATTAAATTGCACCCAAATTATGAACATGTTGAATTTTATAAATATTTTTTATTTTTCGACACGAATTTCACCGAAACTACATGAATTTGAGTTAAAAATAGCATAAAAAAAGTGTGTATATTTTTGTGTTTCCACACCCCCAAACTTAATTCATTGCTCGTCCCGAGTAATGCACAAATTTGAAAAGAATTTCTCAGAAACACCTTTGAAAATTTTCTTCAGAACAACATTCTTCCCAAAATTATGATTTTAGTATACTTATGCTCAAAAACAAGAAATTTGATAATTTTGCTACTTAAGTATACATATCATTCAAATTAATCTCAACAACTATTATGATAGCAAAAATAGACTAAATGCTTTCTCAATAAAAACATGTAAATCCCTACCAATTTGATTTTATTCCCTTATTTAAGATTAAGCTGCAATCATTAAGTTTAATTTTTGCCTTCATATGTTGAACATAGCAATTTCTCTCCACTAATGTAGCTAGCATAGAAACTTGAACCAATAGGTCTTTTAAATAGGTTGAAACATGGCTAGGCTAGGGGTAGGTAAAAGATAGATAAATTTAGGCTAAAAACCCTAGACTTAGCTTGAATCGGACCTTCAAAATAATTATCTTCAATACACCAACTTATTTTGCTTTCACATGCTCTTTTATACATCTATTTCTTTCGAGTACATATGCTCTCTTTTTTTTCTTTTTTTTTTTCACTAGCATTTTGCTGTATGTACTATAATTTTTTGACTATTTGATACTTCTTTTCAACTCCCCCAAACTTGTTTCAAAGAATATTCTGAATAGTAATGAGCTAGTGTTTGGGACAATTTAAAGATAATTAAAAGAAAAATGATGGCTAAATATTGCAAAGGTTCAAATAAAATTTGGCCATATCGTCTCAAAGTTGGGTTTCAAGGGATAAAATTTCATCAAGGTTGGCTTGAAAAGCTCAAATGGTCCAAACAAAAGTTGCCTAAATCATTTTCAACATTCCATGATTCTTAGGATTTTGCCTCAAGAAACTACTAAGTCAATTTTAGAGACTTAAACTTCTATGCATGCCTAACTTTCTTAAGGAACTAAAAATTTTATGGTATGATTTGCATGCTTTATTAAGAGTACATTTATGTCATAATTCACCCAACATAGCAATTATTGAAATAATAGAATTTTATTCATACTGAAGTTTAGCATACTTAACAAAATTTCAAAATTTTTAACAAAATATATCCTAATCATAATTAAAAGAAAATTTTATTCTGAGAGGAAATAATTTCAATTTTTTGATCCCCCTACTTAAGATGAACAATGTCCTTATTGTTAGAAGTGAATAGATACTATACACCAGGTATGTGACACATATTACCTGTATTCAACGTATGGAACAGGGCTCGAGGCATTACCGGACTTTCGTCACAAAAAATTATACAATTCGAGTCATAAATTTGCATCCAAATTAAAATCATTCATATCCAATCATAAAGTTCCTAATACGAGCCTACGAGGCCCAAAACATGCTTTGGAAGTGGTTCGGGACTAAACTGAGCACTTAGGAAATTTTTACAAAACTTAGAAATTTTTTGCTATGAACAGGGGTCACACGCCTGTGTGGCTTGGGACACGCCCGTGTGGGTAGGCCGTGTGGTCATACATGCCCATATCCCTAACTCGTGTAACTCTCTGTTTTGCAATGCATGAAAAAAATTGATGTCACACGGCCAAGTCACATGCCTGTGTGCCAGGCCGTGTGGTAAATTATATTTTCGTAAAATAGGTGCAGACTTCACACAGTTGGGACACACGCCTGTGCCTGAGGCCGTGTCATCCACACGATTGAGACGTATGCCAGTGTCTCTGCCCATGTGCTCAATTCTGAGCATTCTATTTCTCAAAATTAAGGTACAAGGGACACACGGCTAGAACACACGCCCATGGGGCAAACCGTGTGTCACACACGGCCTAGACACACTCCCGTTTATCTACCCGTGTGGACAAAATAAAGGCTATCTACCAAGCCATTTGTCACCCTCATCTACACCTATACATACAGAAGATCAATGGCATAATCCATGGCATGTTTAAGCAATCAAAACATCCAAAATCAAGGCTAAATCATACCATTCATGGCCAACACTTAACATATTTACTATAGCATAATTTACCAAATCAATTCATACCAAACTTACATTTACAAGTATCAACATGCATACTTTTATCATGCATAATTCTACTTAGGTTTCCTAGCACACCAAAAGACCTATCTCATTCATTTCACAACAAGTCATTTAACCATAATAAACATATAGCAGCCCATTACAAAACACAAAAACAAGAAGGCATTAACACTTATATAAATGGGCTTACAATCATTTTAGCCAAAATAAGCCAATTACATGGCTAAATACCAAATCACCTTAAACCAATATGAGCCAATACATTTGGCCAAATCAAATGACACATATAACAAAATGACCAAGTCCCTATACATGCCATACTCTCAAAATGTTTTAAAATCATCGGTACCCAAAGGATAGTTCGATAGTGTGATGCAACTTTCGACGATCTCCAATCTCGAGCTATCTTGGTGACACTATAAAACATTGAAAATAAAACGGAGTAAGCTATATAGCTTATTAAGCTCGTATGAAGAAATAAGCAACCTTACCGTGCATTAATCATGCAAGTAATAAAACATGAGATGACAAAATTTACCATATTCTCATGACCATAATTCACTTCCATCGTAACTTACCTTGAATTCGTCATTTCACAAATTAATAATCATAAGCTTCGAGTACGTACCTACACCATCTCATAACAAATTTACACTTTTCTCATCTTTGACATACACGTAAAACACATGGAATAATAATGTCAGATACTTGGGAATCTTGCACACTAAGTGCCACATATGTAGCCAATGCTACCTCAACCTCATATCGCACAATTGCTCGTTCTCAAGCTAATCAACAGGCCTACTCACACAAGTTGTCAGTCAAGACGTAGCTACTCGATGCTGCTCACACAAGCTGTCAAGTAACTGTAACATATGCTGGTATACCCAGCCATCGATAGGATGTACGACACCAGCACTCGGATCACATAATCACATAACACATGGTAACCCTAGTGACAATCTATTCCTAAGTTTCAAACAAGATTTCTTACTTATCGAACCGTCGTCGAACTCGTTCATAGTGCTAAACTCGTCCACACAATCAATTATACAATTCATGCAATATTAAAGCATTTAAATACAATTATATTAAAACTTATTTAACATACAAACTTACCTCGGTTACAAAAATGACCAAAGGGAGCTATTCGTCAATTACTTTGTTTTTCCCCCGATCTTGACCCGAACTTCATTTTTATTGATCTATAATACCAAATTTAACTTATTTAATTATCACATTGTTCAATCCAGCCCAAAAACACACTATGGAAAAATTTACATTTTTGCCCCTAACTTTTCAACATTTTACATTTTAGTCCCTGGGTTCGTAAAATGAATTTCATTCAATTTCATCACAACCCAAGCCTAGCCGAACCTAACTAGTACTCATAACAGCCCAAATTTTTCTTTTTTTCACATTTTTACACACATTTTACAACTTTTACAAATAGGTCCGTATTTGACATTTTCATCAAAAATCACTTGGTAAATGTTGTTTATCTAACACCCAACATGCATTTTCTACCATTAAACATCAAAATACACAAATATTAAACATGGGTAAAATTTTAGACTTTGATTTTCTTTCAAATCAGTCCTTAGAATAGCTAAATCAAGTTACAACATTCACAAAAACGTAAAAATCATTAAAAAGGGGACAAAAACGGACTTACAATCGAGCTTGGAAGCTTGGCCAAAACCCTAGCTATAGTGACCCTTGAAATTCAGCTATGGGGAATGAAATTAGAAAGATGAACATCTTTTATTTGTTTTATTTTGTCTTTATTAACCAAATGACCAAAATGCCCTTAATGCCAAACTTTGAAATTTCACCTAACCATGTCCTTTTTGTCCAACTTAGAGTATAATGGTCTAATTACCATTTAAGGACCTTTAATATAAAATTTCATAAAAATTAGACACCTCTAGCTTCTAGAACACATATTTTGCACCTATTGCAATTCGGTCCTATTAGTTAAATTGGACACTCTATCGATAAAATTTCTTAACCAAATTTTCATAAAATCATTCAATCATGCTATAAACCTTAAAGAAATAATAAAATAAATATTTCTACTTCAAATTTGTGGTCCCGAAACCATTGTTCTGATTTGACCCAAAAACGAGCTGTTACAAGGTAGGATTCTAGAAGAGAGGTGAGTCAATTTGACTGCTTAAGTACCAAGCTCTCTCTAGATCCAATCCTAGACATGTATATATCTATTGCTACACTTTGTGCTTTGCAACTTGTTCATTTTTATTTATGATATCTACCTCTTGTTTTATTCTGCAAAAATAAAAATTCCTAATAAAACCTAATCCTATTAAATAAGCTAAGAACGAATATAAAATAAAGTCAAGATCCTCCCTTTTTATTTATTTATAGATCCTTCTGAGTTCGACTCATCTTTTGCTCCATTTTCTTTGTTTTTGCATGAATCGCTTCGCTCCTTCTTCGATTGTGGACTCCATGGTTCAAATATGAAATCTGGAAACTCAGGCACAAAAATAAATGGGTCATTGTATATTTTCATAAGAGCACTTCTCATTGAGTCATCTCGTATTTTTGAATATATCCAGTAAGCTTGTTGCTGCCACTGCATATGTTGCATGATGTCTATCAATTTTAACAGCTCATCTCGAAGATCTGGGCCAGTCGATTGAGTCATGAACATTGAAGTTGCAACGCCAGGTTCTGTTATTGGTTCCATTGGTTCTGCCTTATCAGGGATTTCAGCTGACTGCATTGGTTCAATCTCTGTGGGATCATCTTCTTCTTCTTCTTCAGGATCCTCGCTCTCTTCAACTCGTTGTTGTAGAACAGAGTCTCCAGCTATTTGGTAGAGGTCCCAATCTGTGATTGTGCCCTGGCTATAACCTGTCTTTTTTATGTTTGCAAAAATTTTAGCTGTCAAGCGCAAAATAGTTATCATAAAGGGAAAGTAAGCTAGGCTAGAACATCTAGCGACATAATTTCGCATTTCCCTCAGGATGATTTTTCACACATCAATGGTCTTTCCAGTTAAAATCGAGTATAAGAAGACCATTTGCTCTAATGAAATTATAATCCCATGTGAAATGGGCATAAGGTTGAATCGAATGAAATAGAACCATACCTTCGCTAGTGGTGTCAAATATTCTTTGCGAAAAGTGTTGATTCCTTGCTTTGACACAGTTTACTTAGAACCAGGAACTATAAGTTCCTCGAGAATTTCTTGTAGACTTTCAGACTCAATATTGCTTATCAAGGAAGAATATCCATCGTCTTCGAAATTAGGTAATTCAAAGAATTCATTAATAGCATTTGAGGTTATTGATACCTTGATTCCTCGAACAGAAACTTTCGTCAATTAACTTAAGGTAAAATTTGCGTAAAATTAACGAACTAACTCCTCATCTGCACTAGGTCTTTTCTCGCAAAATAACTCCTAATTGAGAGCTTCGACAATTTGTCCAATGCATGCCATGAAATCAACATAGTTGCTTTCTTTTAGCGTAAAGCCTTTTTCTGGGTGCATCTGTTGATTCTTGAAAACGCTTTCGTATCTCACTTTGGCTTCTTCACAGTGAAATTTATTTTGTGATTCATCAATTTGGGTAGAGGCACGAGTTCTCTTGTCAGACATGATTAACCTTAACATAAGATGGAAACAAATATTTTCGCAAAAATTTAATTAGTATAAAATATTAATAATTTAATAAATTGGAAAATTAAATAATTAAATAAAATAAAATTTTAGGAGAAAAATTTATTTTACCATATTTTATAAAAATTAAGAACTCAAAGGAAATAAATATAAAGCAAAAGGGGTTGGTTTAGGGATGGTTGTAGGGTGTCTTAATGGTGTGGTGCAATGGGAAAGGGTGTTGGTGCGAGTAGCAATGTACGGTGTGAGCAGGTGCGTGGGCAACAGGCGGTACTATCGAGCGGATCCTTGCATGAGCAACAGGGCATACGTGTCCCGCGCTGATGCGGGGAAGTGGGTAGCAAGCAGGTACATCGAGCAGGCCTAACGAGCTGCTAGAGCTGGATGAGTGGAAGGTGCAGCGACAAGGAGCAAGATGTTGGCGCGCACAGTGTGCGTGGGGGCTGCTGGGTGCATGCGTGGGCTACTAGCCAAATGGGGCTGCTGCTAGGTGTGAGGGTGACGTGCAGAACTGGGCGGTGTTGTGGCTAGAGGGTTCGGCACTAGGTGATTTGGTTCTTAGTGGGTTATGAATGCTAGGATTGATGGAGGGATGAGTGAAAAAAAATGGCGAAGGTGGCTGAAATTTATAATGAAAGGAGTAGGAGTTTAATTAGAATTCTTAGAACAAAATAATTAAGATATTCCAAGTTCTAATTCTACATAAAGTTACCAACAATTAATAATTAATATAATGCATATTAAATTATTATTTGCTATTAATTTATTAAAGATAAATACTTATTAAATAAAATATGATCAAATTTAAACTAATCCTAATTCTATGCAAAGTTGATAATAATTAATATATATTATAATAGATATAATTATATATTAGTGATTATCATCTTATTTATTAAATTAAATTAAAAGCATTTATTCTAGATGCCTTTTGAAAATATTTACAAAAAGAGACATCTAATTTTTAGTATTTATAAAAAGAGCAACCAAAGTTTGAAAATAGTTAAATTAAGTACCTAGACTTAAAGAAAATTTGAAATAGAGTTGCAATTTAAAACTTGGATCAAAATTGACCCTTTTATTTGTTTTGTAGTTTAGGGAATAATTTTTCGGAAGATTATGTTAAAATCAATTCCCAGGAAAGATTGGAGGGATCACAAGCGGTCCCGCTTAAGTTCCAATCTCCTAGACAAAATTTATTTAAACATGCTAATCCTGAAAATATACCCTAAATCATTTATTAAAAAAAACAAGAAAAATTAAATATCCGATAAAATGAACGAGATTTGATCCCATTCAATTTTATCTCCCCAGTAATGTTTTAAGCACTGAGCATTGACTCGAAAATTACCTCCCTTACTTTAAAGTTTGACAACTCTATATGGGTAAACTTTGTGAATCATAAATGGACCGAACCAATGTGATTTTAACTTACCTAGAAAGAACATTAATTTGGAATTGAATAACAAGACTTGCTGACCTACTTCAAATTCTCGAACCCGAATGTGTTTGTAATGCTATCTGTTAAGTCTTTCCTTGAGTAATTTGGCATTCTCGTATGAGAACATTTGGAACTCTTCTAAGTCATTGAGTTGGAGCATCCGTTTCTCTTTAGCAAGCTTATGATCCAAGTTGAGTTGTTGGAGAGCCTAGTAAGCTTTGTGTTCTAACTCCAATGGTAGATGATAGGCTTTCCCAAATACCAACCTATAGGGTGACATCCCTAAAGGTGTCTTCTATGTTGTCCTGTAGGCTCATAAAGCATCGTCCAATCTTTTGGACCAATCTCGTTGGTTCGGGCAAACTACCTTCTTGAGTATGCCTTTCATCTCTTTGTTTTCCAGTTCAGCTTGCCCATTTGTCTATAGGTGGTAAGCTATGGCAACCTTGTGCTTCACTCCATGCTTGTCAAGCAACCATTTCAACCACTTGTTCACAAAATGGGACCCTTCATCACTGATGATGGCTCTTGGGGTTCCAAACCTTGTGAACACATGCTTCTGCAAAAACTTCATCACAACCTTAGCATTGTTCGTCGGATATGCCTCAGCCCCAACCCGCTTAGACACATAGTCTACTGCTAGTAATATGTACTTCTGACCAAAAGACAAAGGGAAAGGACCGAGAAAGTCAATACACCAAACATCGAATAATTCTACCTCAATGATGTTTGTTTGAGGCATCTCATTTATGTTTGTGACATTTCCAACCCTTTGACATCGATCACAGCTCCTTACGTAAGCATATGCGTCTTTAAATAGTGTTGGCCAAAAGAATCCAGCTTGCAATACTTTGGCTGCAGTACGTGTACATCCGAAGTGTCCCCCACTCGGAGCTAAGTGGCAATGATATAGAATATTATGTACTTTATCTTCTGCCATGCATTTCCTAATCATTTGATTTGCACACTTTTTAAACAAGTATGGTTCTTCATAGAAATAGTACTTCACATCATGAATAAACTTTTTCTTTTGATGATATGTCTTATCAATCAGCATCAAACCACAAGTTAAATAGTTAGCAATATCAGCAAACCAAGGGGTATAATGGACATGATTTACCTTCAGTATGTGTTCATCTGGAAATGTCTCCTGAATGGGTATAAGTGGAGAATTCCCTTCTTGCGGCTCCAATCTAGACAAGTGGTCTGCTACTTGGTTTTCTACTCCCTTTCGATCTTGAACTTTTAGATCAAACTCTTGAAGTAGAAGTACCCATCAAATCAGTCTCATCTTAGTGTCTTTCTTTGACAAGTAAATACTTAATTGTCAAGTGATTCGTATAGATAGTCACTTTGGTACATACAAGATAATATTAAAACTTGTCAAAAGCAAAAACAATAGCAAGTAACTTTTTCTCTATTGCCGTATAATTTAGTTGAGCTCCTATCAGAGTCTGACTTGCATAGATGGGATGAAAAACTTTGTTCCTTCACTGGCCCATGACAACTCCTATCGTGAAGTCACTTACATCACACATCAATTCAAATAGCAAATCCCAGTTTGGTGTGACAATTATGGGTACTGAAACTAACCGACTCTTCAAATCTTTGAAAGCTCTTAAGCACTCCTTATCACATTTGAACGTCGTGTCCTTCAATAATTTGCATAAGGGTTTAGCAATTTTGGAGAAATCCTTGATAAATCTTCGATAGAAATCGGCGTGGCCCAAAAAGCTCCTAACACTCTTTATAGATGTTGGAGGTGGAAATTTCTCAATAACGTCTACCTTTTCTTTATCTACCTCGACTCCATGTCCTGTTATTCGATACCCTAGAACAATACCTTCTCGTACCATGAAATGACACTTTTCCCAGTTGAGTACGAGGTTTGTTTCTTCGCATCACCTTAGTACCTTGGCTAGATTGGCTAGACAATCATCATATGTATCTCTGAATACTGAAAAATCATCCATAAAGACTTCCAAGTATTTCTCAACCATATCAGAAGAAATAGACATCATACATCTTCGAAATGTAGCAGGTGCATTACATAAACCAAATGGCATGCGCCTAAATGCGAATGTACCATAGGGGCAGGTGAATGTTGTCTTATGTTGATCTTCCGGTGCTACTGTAATCTGATTATACCCCGAGTATCCATCGAGAAAATAGTAATAGTCTCGCCCTGCAAGTCTATCCAGCATTTGGTCTAGAAACGACAAAGGAAAGTGATCTTTCCTAGCCGCCTTGTTCAGCTTCTAGTAATCGATGCAAATTCTCCACCACATAACCGTTCTAGTTGGTATCAACTCATTATTCTCATTCTCAATGATCGTAATACCTCCTTTCTTTAGCACATACTGGATCGGGCTTAACTAT
Source organism: Gossypium anomalum (assembly GCA_025698475.1). NCBI lineage: Eukaryota > Viridiplantae > Streptophyta > Magnoliopsida > Malvales > Malvaceae > Gossypium > Gossypium anomalum. The sequence continues at coordinate 55,933,821 of CM046959.1, forward strand.
GAACCGTCTGAGATGGGGTAAATTATACCCACAACTAACCACTAGATGATTTATTTCTTTACCACGTCCTTCATGATGGGGTTTAGTCTTCGTTGTCCATCAATCGTCTCTTTTTCGCCATCTTCCAGGATGATCTTGTGCATGCATGCAGACAGACTAATGCTGCGAATATTGGCTATGGTCCATCCGATAGCCTTCTTGAATTGTTTCAATGCTAGGATGAGTTTCTCTTCTTTTTCAATGGTTACTTCCGCTGAAACAATCATAGGCAAAGTAGAAGTGTTACCTAAATAAACATGTTTTAAATGTGAAGGAAGTACCCTTAGTTCTAATTTAGGTGGCTCTTCGATTGACGCTTTTGGTTAGGCATAATCCCTATTCTCTAACTCCAAAGATTCAAAACGAGATTGCGGATTAAATCCCCTTTGATTAGCTTCTAGGAAAGCTATGTATTCATCCTCCTCTTCATCATTTAGAGGATCTTATGTCAAAATTTGTTCCAATGGGTCCTCAACATAGTTAAGTTTCTTTTCCATGATTAATTACTCTAAATCAGACGCTACAGAAAAATCATCAATTGTGTTAGGAAATTTCATAGACTTAAAAACATTAACTGTTACATGATCGTCCTGAACACGCATAGTAAGCTTGCCCTTCTATACATCAATAAGGGTCCTTCCAGTTGCTAGAAAAGGCCTTCCTAGGATGATTGGCACTTCTTTTTCTGCTTCAAAGTCTAAAATAACAAAGTCAGCAGGAAAAATATATTTGTCTACGCATACCAATACATCCTTGATTTTTCCTTCTAGATGTGCTAAAGATCGATCTACTAATTGAAATTTAATCGTAGTAGGTCTAACTTCACCTATCCCCAACTTCCTAAATATTGACATGGGAGTCAGGTTGATACTCGCACCCAGATCACATAGTGCCTTACCACAATATGTTCATAGTGCTTTACCAAAATATGTTGCTCTAATGTTGCAAGGTATGGTAAAACATCTAGGATCCTCCAACTTTAGGGGTAGTCTATCTTGAAGATATGCACTGCATTCCTTTGCCAGGGTTGCCATCTCAAATTCACCAAGTCTTCATTTTTTTGACAGGATATCCTTCATGAATTTGGCATAGTTCGGCATTTGTTCAAGTGCTTCAACCAACGGGATGTTGATATGAAGTTGCTTGAGTACGTCTAGGAACTTCTTGAATTGAACTTCATGCTTCTACTTCTAAAGTATTTGAGGGTAGGGTGGTGAAGGATTCTTTACTAGAATTGGTTGATTCTTCTTCTGTGGCAATTCTACATCTAACGAAGTTGTTAGTTTATCAGAATTAGCTGGTTCAGAATTTACCTTATCGAATTTTGCAAATTTAGGTTCCGGTGAAACTAAAATTTCAGCACTCGATTGAAATTCCTCTAAGTCTTGAGCATCATCTGGCTCCTTTTCAACTTCAACGGTGTTGGGCTCTAATGTATTTCCACTCCTCAATGTCAATACTTTACAATGTTCATTCCCTAGATTCCTCGGATTCTCCGTATCACTAGGTAAAACACCTTGTGGTCAGTTTCTGAGTTCAGTTGCAAGCTGGCCCATTTGGTTTTCCAAGTTTTTTAATGTAGTTACTTGACTTTGGTTTAAGGCATCATTCTTGGCTATGTATGCCTTCAACAAGTTTTCTAAGCCATTGGATGGTTTAGATTCAGGTTGTTTCTGAACTTGTTGTGTAAAAATAGGTGGCTGGGTTGGTCTAGGTTTGGCGTATGTATTACTAGGTCCAGCCCCTTAGTTACTCTAGGAGAAATTAGGGTGGTTTCACCACGATGGGTTATAGGAATTAGACTATAGTCCTTGCCTTCCTCAATTTTGGTTCTGGTTACCTATGTAATAAATGAATTCTGGGTTCGAAGGACATTACTCGAATAGATGTCATTCCCCATAATAAACACAGGCTACATTTTCAAATTGATTCGGTGGCTGTGCTACAAAACTATTAAACCTATTCGTGGTAAAATTTTTAAGATTGAGGAAATCGAGGATACCTGAAATGCGGTGAAGTGAGAGCGTCTACTTCATGTATTCCAGCGACTTATCTTTCTGACACCACTTGATTAGTTGGCCATTGATAATTATTACTGCCAATCCACTCGATGATTTCATAAGCCTCATTGTAAGACTTGTAAAGGAGAGCACCATTAGCAAAAGTGTCCACTACCATCTTCGTGTGAGCATTAAGACCATTATAAAATGTCTCAAGTTTGATGCAATGTGGGATTCCGTGATGAGGGCACTTCCCTAATAATTCTTTGTACCTTTCCCATACCTCATATAAGGACTCATCATCCATTTGTTGGAAAGAAGTGATCTCGTTCCTCAACTTAGAATTCTTGCTAGGCGGAAAATACTTCATGAGGAGTCTTTCTGCTAACTCTTTCCATGTGGAAATTGAATTTGGTGGCAATGAGTTCAACCAGGCTCGAGCTTTGTTCCTTAGCGAATATGGGAACAACTTCAATCGTACTGCATCTTCGAGTACTCTAACTAACTTGAAAGAATCGTTCACCTATATGAACGGTCTTAAGTGCAGGTGAGGATATTCGGTAGGCATTCCATTGAATTGGCCTATTGTCTGAAGCATCTGGAACATGATTGGCTTCAGTTTGAACTATTTTGCCTCGATTTTGGGTCTCCTAATACCCAGATTAAGATCATGAAACACTAGCACGACGTACTATCTTAGAGTTCTATCCCTATCATCAGCAATAAGGATAGGATTTTGGGTAGGGCTTGCTCTGCTTCCTTGATTTGAATTTTCAAAGATCATCTCTTCGGTCCTTCTCTGACTTGCTTGTCTTCTTCACTGTCGAAAAGTTCTTTCAATCTCAAGGTCTATAGGGAGTAAATCGATAATTTGGTCAATATTTATAAACACCTGAAATAAACATAGAAAAATTAATTAAGTTAAAACTAAACAAGAAGATAAACCAAAATGTAAAATTAACAAATTCACAAATAATGACTTTTTAAAACAATCCCCGGCAACGACGCCAAAAACTTGGAATGACGGAAATGTGCAAGTGTACACAGTCGTAAAAAGTATTAAAGTGACAAGTAAATGTCGAGTTATCGTACCCACAGGGACTGTGAAAAGAATTATTTATGAATGCAATTTTAAAAACACTTTGGTGAAGAAAAATATTTTGATTTCAAGAAATGATTAAAAACTAGGATTTTAACAAAGTAAAATAAATAAAAATAAATAAAAGTTCCAATGCAGGATTTCAAAAGATGATTTTAATCAGGATGACATAATTGTGTTAGATTAATTACCTTTCATAACTTAAAATTATTAAACTCATATTCATGTTGTTACGAATAAATTCACGGCAACTCGGTAATTTGCTAACTTATGAACATACTTACCTACCAAAATCCATTGATCTCTTGACTATATCTCTACATCAACTCAACCGATTAAACAAATTTTAATAAGCAAATGTGTTAATGCACATACATACTTATGAAATTAAAATAATCTCTTATACATATCTCTATGCCAATTCAAACAATTAATTCAATCTCATAAGCACATAAAAGGTTACGTGAGGTAACAATGTATTTCTACCTTGAAACAGTTTAATCACCATAATCTCGCAAGTTATGTAAGGCTAATGTATCGTTAGATACTGTTGCTAATTTAACCCTCAGCTACCTTAGATGATTAAACATGCACTGATTAAGTATCGTGTCAATTAATTAAAATTTCAATCCGTTTAAATAATTAATTCATTATTTACTTTACAATTGTAATGCAAGAATAACTTAGTCATGGTTTTACTTAATCAAACATCTTACCGAGGCCTATAACAACACAAACACAATTTTAGTAAATTAAGTAGACAAAATGCTATCAACCTAACACAAATTAATTTTAAGCCATATTAATTAAATTAAACATATCAACATCACAAATATTCATAGGCATGTTCATCATAATAACAAAAAAATTTAAAAAATAAGGAACAAGAATCAAATCCGGTGTTTCTCCGAGGCTTAACTAGTTTGCTCTGCTCCTCATTCTCTGCTTGTTCCTGTTGAACCGAGGCTTCCACGAACACTTGAATGCTGCTCCAAATTTTGGTTTAATAACTCTTTTGCAAGAGGTGAAATTGTAAAGGGAATGGGGGAAGAAAATGAAGAATAATAGAAGGGAATGAAAAGAGAAAAGTGAGAGAGAAGTGAAGAAATGAATGGGTTTGAGATGTGTTTGAAGGTGAGCAGCCAAGGGGGTATTTATAGGTTGAGAAGGCTACTAAGAATAGCCAAAATCAGCAGCCAAAGACTCCCTCCATGGCCAGCCAAACATGTGGCATGTTTGAAGATTTCAAACATGCTATTTTAAGGTAGGGGAAAATCTAGAAAGGCATAAATAGTAGAAGGGTTTGAATGCAATTTGAAGGATTTTTCAAGGGCCATTTTACAAGAAAAATAATCATCCAAGAAAGCTGATTGTGTCAGAATGTCGGATGGTTTTGGGCTGCCCAGTGCTCGGTTGGATCGATTTTCTCGGTTTAGCTCAACTAAGCCCTTTTTCATAATTAATTAACAATAATTTATTTAACCAAAATTAAATTGGATTAAAATTAAAATTAATTATATTATGAATTAATACACATAATTTGGACTGTCTTAGGCTAAAACAATTAAATCACCATGATGCTTCAAAATTGCTTCTCGATTTTGTGCTTCTAGCAGTGTCTGCCAAGCCGTTTTTCTCCCTTTGTGCAAATCTGTCGAAAATAATCAAAATTTGATATAAAATTAATTAAAATTCAACGTGTTCATAATTTGGGTGCAATTTAATTATTTTATAAATATTATTTATTTTTCAACACAAATTTCTCCGAAACTGGATGAATTTGAGTTAGAAAGTGTGTATATTTTCGTGTTTCCAGTCACCTCGAGGCATGGCCTCTAAGGGTTTCCGTTTATATACATGAAATAGCTACCGTGCCCATCTATTGAAACTGGTGATGTCTAGCTTGGTCACTCCACTAAAACTTTCGAGACATCAATTACCCTACATAGAAGCAAAAAAAACGTTATAAGTTTAGGAGAACTTAGCAAGAACCTATACATTGGTTTTCATAGAAGATTTCTTAGAAATTGGGGAACATAAAATCTTAAGCACAGATGAGAAACTCCATGGAACTCATAGGAAGGCCCATAATTTTTCTGGCGTAGCCATTAGCATTGTTTTCTCTAAACGAACTATTAGTAGGCATTACCACCGGTCAAAACTGTATTCAAAATTATTCCAAGCTTCCCTTGAACTCGTCAGGATATGCCTCATTACAGATTTCCCATAGTTGCCAACATGAGTTGGGAAAACCTACTGACATTATATCCCAGACCTCACCATAGCTGCAAATCATTTCCTTGATCCCTTTGACCCACCTTTGTCTCTATACAAATTTGTCATACTACTTTAGTAGAAATCTGCTTTTTCACTTGACTTATGCCTAACCCTTCTTTTCTGGATGAGGTCTCTTTCTATCATCCTTATCCACAGACTCAATAAGTTATTTGGATGAATGAATTGACTTCCCTTTTTTCCTAGCGGACTCGTACATGCAATCTTCTTACGATGCTCTCATTTATTGACAATTCCCAATGGACTATCTCTACCCAAGTATTCCTAACTATCTCCCCCTATGGTAGTCTCTCAAAGTCTTACCTTACAATCCTCTTCTTTAGTAGATCATTGGCGGACTTACTGCTTGAACCATTTAGCTTAGCTTCTACCTAGTTAACTCACTTATTATACTCAATTTTATATTACTCGCTAACCACTGGCGAACTAATAATGACAGGTACCCCTTGCCTTAAATAGGGTACCATCTTTATTTCCTCTGCCTTGATAAGACAACATATATATACCCAATTCCTCTTTCAATCATAATTTGGTAGATTCCCTTACTAACAAACTTATCTGCATTGTGTAACATCTCAAACCCGACCTAGACATTATGACTGAATCTGGCGATGTCATATTGGAGTGCTTTTCGTAATCTTGCTCTTGTTGATGAAAACCCGTTCGGAAATCTAAAGAGTCTTTGTTAAAACTCAAATCATTCTAGCCATTTTTTATTCATTTTAAGTTGTCATTACTTTTAAAACATTATTTGTTGCTAAAGCATTTCTAAAGTGTTGCGAAATCTTAGTGTTTTGAAAACAATTATCGTTTTGGAAAACTGTGTTCTACTCTTAGCAAATATAAAACATAATAAACAAAAAGTCCCAAATTAAAAGCTAGAAAATTAGAGAGGCCTTCTTACCTAAATTAAAACCCAAAGCAGAATCTTATAGCAAAGAAAAGAAACAGAAGCAGTAGTGTGGCCATCTTCGAGTCCCTCGCAACACCGATTCGCCTAAGGATTACTTGAACAGTTAAAACAGATGGGTGAGTTTACGAAAACTTAGTGTGTAATCTCAATAATAAACAAATAGTGAACAATACAATCTAGGCCTAAGCCCATATCTGTAATAGACTGGGCCTGAGCCCATTATAGTATAGTAACAGTGTGGGCCTTAGCCCAATGCAGTAATAATACAGTACAATAATGCAACCCAACCCAACCCAACCCAATCCAACCAACACACCACTCCATACCACCAACAGACCATGTGGGGACCGAGTCGACCCACCCAGCTAACACACCAATATCGCAGCAAAACTGCCAGTAATAATATCGTAGTAAAACTACGATGAATGAGAATACAAAGAAAGCCGCGCGATGTCGATATATGGCACACAGCCATAAGTAGCGGCACGAAGCCATCAGTAGCGGCACAAAGCCATCAATAGTGGTACAAAGCCATCCATAGTGGCACAAAGCCATCAATAGTGGCACAAAGCCATCAATAGCGGCACCAAGCCATAAATATTGTAGCAATGCTATCAGTAATAGTAACGTAACAAAGCTGCCAATAATAGGCTTTAAGCCATCAATAGGTCCATAGTCGTCTTGTGCGACCCGTGCAGCCTTATCGGTACAGTACACTTCCTCCACAATATATGAACCCATCCACATGCAAAATGTCATGTCATAAATCATACATATATGCAGAATGTCATACTCAGAAAGAACAGTCAAATCATGGCATAAATCAGTCGTTTACCCTCGAAGGGTAAAATAGTCATTTTACCCTATAGGGGTATTTTAGTCATTTTATTTGCCTTGGGATCTAGGTACTCTTATCGACCCATCAGAAAGGTCTACAGTCGCCTTGAGCGACTCGTGTAACCCTAATGGTTCTAACTGTGTAAATGGGCCCAAGGCCCATCATGCGGTCCAAGTGGGCCCACACGCCCGCGTGGCCCATTAAGCCCAAAAATTACCACAGCCATGCAAACTACACAGCCCAATCCAGTAATTACAATGTACCACTGAATTTATCCGTGTGGAGCACACGAGCCCATTGGGCCCACGCAGCCCACTTTGGCCCGTCGAGGCCCAAAACAGCCTAAGCCCATAAGAACGCCCATAGTGGCCTCTATAGCCTTAAGCCCATGATTCGTGGGCTTCGCTCACCACATGTGCGTTCGCACACCCATGTGGTCAAAAGGGTATTCTTTCGGTATTTTGACTTTTCAACATTTTGGCTTTTCGGTTATTGCCGATCTACAGTCTATTCAGTGTGTGAATACACACCTATTACGAAACGTAGGCATAGCCCAAGAGTTTCCCAAACCTACATTCCATTGCAATAAACCGTTAGTCGATAAGAACTAGGGTTAATCACCCTTCTCTAATTCCCAGTTAAAGATAACATTCGATACCTGCCTTAAATGCAAGAGTGAATAACCCTACTTAGAACCGTTGGCAAAAGGTGGGTTTACTCTCCTAATCGAATAGTTGCACTGACCATAAAACCCATTAATTTTGAACACAAACATACATGACATGAGACTAAGATATGGCTTATTGAAACTCAATCCAAGGATAAGAGGAAATAGGCAATCGGCCAACCCCTCACAGTGAGTAGGATTACCTTGGTCGAGTAAAGTGGAAGAGGTTCGACAGGCCAATTCTCACAAGCATCACCTTCGCTCTTCAAGAGACTCTAGAACCCAAAAGAACCCCACGCCTAGGAGAAAGGAGGGTAAGAATCTGCAAGAAGAGAATAAATATTCGGCTCTTAAATAATGACATAGTACTTACTGCCTTGTTAATAAAACAACACCAACCGCAACTAAAAAGGGATAGCTTAATCAGTCTCAATAGCCAGATGAACAGGAATGAACTTTGATGAACTCAAGAATCGAAAGGGAAGATGGTATAATCGGTCAAGTGAGAAGAAAAGAGGGAGGGTGAAAGATGACAGTGTATTCGGCCAAGAGGGATAATGCTGAAGAGAGGAAGAGGAAGAAAAGGAATATTCGGTTAAGAGCTTTCAACCAAAAAAGAAGAGAATAAGGGAAATATCAGTGACCAAAATGACAAATAGAATAATAACTATTTTCGACACTTTAGAGTTCAACAAAACGGAAAAGTAAAGGGAAAATTCCCAAAACAAATGCCCAAAGTCAAACCAAATGAGAGAAAAACACCCCTAGCCGAACTCCTCATCTCCATTAGGCACAATTCCCCTAATACTTCAAACTTCTTCTTTTCCTCCACAAATCTCTCCCTAAAAATCCTCCTTTATCCCCTCATTGATTTACTCTACCCTATTCTCTTTGACTAAATAAAATTCTACCTTGCAGAGTTTCTGTAACACCCCAAACCTAGCCTAGACGTTATGGCCGAATCTGACGTGTCACACGCAGTTTAAAAATCCATGTTTCGTTTTATTATCTAAAAACCGACTATTGATGGGCTAACTAGAGTGAATGGAGGCTGGGCACCAGGTAGGTATCCGAAATAGAGGAGGTGAGCCATGAAGGCTGCTTAAGTACCAAGCTCTTGATTGGATCCAATCCTAGACATGCCCACAACCATTGCCATACTTTGGTAAACGAGTTGAAATTTCTTTAAGTGGTTATCTTTGTTATACCAATTATGTGTGTCGTTGTGTTATTTTGAAAACAGGTATCACTTTGAAAACGTGTCCTAAGTCTAGCCCATTTTGATTATTATCAGAAAATATAGAGTTAGTTAAATATAATCCCAAATAAATAGTTAAAATGGCCATATTACAACCCAAATATAAATAGTATTAATAGTGAAGATAAACTAAAAGAAAAACCGTTTATTTATTGGTAAGTCCAAACATGATCATCATGGCCACCCCAAATCCCCTCCGGCTCCAAGTCTCCATATCAAGGCTCACCTGCAAAGATAAGAAAGAAAGGGGGGTGAGTTTGGAAAACTCAGTGTGCAACAAGCCCCCTTCAGAGCCCAAGTCAATATCAGCCTACTGGGCCTAAGCCCGAATTCAATTACCACATATACTGGGCCGAAGCCTTTTCATTATTCATATCACTGGGTCAAAGCCTTTTCTATAAACGATATGGCCCATAGGCCCATTTCAACATCACATGTAATATTCATGCAAGAATGCAAACCCATTTGGGGAGACTACTCAACCCACCATCCGCTACTCTCCACCCATACCAACCAAGCTCTCTATGTGGGGAATAACTCAACCCACCCAACCAAACTCTCTACTGGCAGCATAGCTGCTTTATCATATAACTGGAGGCCTAGCCTCTTTTAATAATCGGGCAACAAATTTTTTTAGAATCGCCAAGCCCTTCTTCACTTCCTCCATCCATATAAAAACCCAACCCAATGCATTTAATAATATATCATGTGTATTTCATACATATCATGTGCATATCATACATATCATGTACATATCATATATATCATGTGCATATCATATCAATCATGCATATCATATCCCATGTATCAAATTTATAATTAAACCCTAGGGGTATAATGGTCATTTTACCTAGGGGCAAAATAGTCAATTTTCATAACATATGGGTAATTTAAGAATTTTACCTACTATCGTGAGTTTTCCATGTACATTAACTATTAACAGATGAGTTTCAATGCTTAAACAACAATTTTTAATCCACCTTAGCAAATTCGGGCTTTTTGGGCCCTAAACCCCTAATGGGCCCTATGAGTGTCGATTTAGCCCTTTAAGCCCATTTAGCCAGTATTCCACCACATTATTAACTGTCTTAACATGCAATTTAACAGGATTCCATTTTCTACCAAATTTACCCAAATGGGCCCGAAAGCCCATTGGGCCCGATTTTAACCCTTTGAGGCCCAACTCACCGTGAATGCCAAACATCATGCTCTTACCTTTTCCAACGTTCACGATCATCATCTTAGAGGATCTAATTAACCGATGAGCGTTTGCTTGCTCACAAGTCCTCGAAATGCCAGAATTTCGGCATTTCGGCTTTTCGGCATTTATTGAGTTAAGCTACGAAAGAGGGTTCATTACACACCTGATTTGCGATATTCCTTGACGAGATCTCCTACCCGATTTCTCCTATAATCAACCACTTATGTATCAGCCCACACTAATTAAAACAAAACGAAAACCATCTACTATCAACACTTTCTCATTCGGCCACCATCCATAATGGCCTTAGAATCCATACTTTTGCCGAAGTTGATGACTAGATCTAGTCACTCTGATGATCCAATCTAATCCAAGTCGACACCACGCCTTGCTGCTCCTCCACTATATAAACCATAAAAATATTAAAAGAAGAACCCCATAAGGCCTATGCCCATATTCGGCCACCTCCCTAAACTATAGGGGTTTCGTCTCTTGTCAACAGTTATTACCGAATCGATTGGAGTATGAATACTTACCACAATCTTCCTCTTTGCAGCGATTAAAGCTTTAGCAGATGAAGAAATTGGCCACCAAAAAGTGAAGGAAAAAGAAGAAGGTTACTGGTCAACAAGAAATCGGCACCTTTTAAGTTTCACAGGTCTCGACTTTTATGGTTTTTGGCAAAAGTGATGAAGAGAAAAGGAATAGTATATTGATTTCGGAAAAGAAAAGGGAAGAAAGATGATGGAAAGGATGGTAATTTCGGCGAGAGAGGAAAAGGGAAGAAAAGAATAATCCTATGGTGTTTTAAACAAAAGAAAACGGCACAACTAAACCCCTAAGTGCCGAAATACTAACCTAATACTCCTCTGCCGAAATTCCCTCTCTAATCCCCACTATTCGGCCAACTCTTAGCTTCTCTCCAAATCCCTAAAATCTCTCCCCTTATCCCTCCTTAATCCATGCCTTTGACTAATTTAAACACCCCTCAGCAGAGTTCCATTCAGCTTTAAACTCTAGCGTGCACAAAGCATAAAAATTAGCATCATATTTGCCACCACAAGGAATCGATCCCATGTCTTCCCAAACCACTTACACGCCACCCTTATAGCTCCCTAGTGGCGTCACTTAGCCACTTTACTAGAGGCTCTTTGTGATACATTTTCCCACAAATTTTAATAAGACCACCTATCCCAAAGCCCCTAACTTCTCAAGTCCAAAATTCAAAAATTCTACCGGGTTTTGGCTGACACATGGGCCTTCCACAAGCCCATTTACATATTCCAATTATGAATTTCACCCCCAAATACCAAATTTTAAAAACTTTACCAAAATATCGAGAACCGCGAATAAATCCGAAAATCAGGATGTTACAACTCTACCCTCCTTAAAGAAATTTCGGCCTCAAAATTTTACCTGATCCAAATAGTTGAGGGTACTGTTGACGCATCGCCTCTTCGGCCTCCCAAGTAGCTTCTTCCTTGCCATGGTTCCTCCAAAGTACCTTCACTAATGGAACTGACTTCCTTCTCAACACCTTGACGTCACGATCAAGTATTTGCCCAGGTTCCTCTTTGAAAGTCAAATCCGACTGTACTTCGATTTCTGCTGCTGGTACGATATGAGTTGGGTCAGAACGATATCGCCTTAGCATGGACACATGAAAAACGTCATGGATACGATGCAGTTCTGGTGGTAACCCTAGCTGATAAGCCACCGGTCCTATCCACTTAATAATTCGGTAAGGCCCAATAAACCGTGGGCTCAACTTACCCTTCTTACCAAATCTCAATATCTTCTTCTAAGGAGAAACTTTCAAAAAGACCATGTCCCCTACAGCATATTCAATATCCTTACGTTTCAGATCGGCGTAAGACTTTTGTCGATCCGCTGCCTCTTTTAACCGATTCCTGATCACCTTAATCTTGTCTTCAGTATTTGCTACCAACTCTGGCCCAAGTACTTGCCTTTCCCCCAATTCTGCCCAACAAGTAGGCGAACGATACCTTCGCCCATATAGTGCCTCATAAGGAGCCATCTGAATACTTGCTTGGTAACTGTTGTTATACGCGAACTCTGCCAATGGCAAATAATCCTCCCAGCTGCCCCTAAACTCAATAACACAACCCCTCAACATGTCTTCCAAAATCTGAATAACCCTCTCTGACTGCCCATCCGATTGAGGGTGAAAAGCCGTACTGAAATCTAATCGCATTCCTAACGCCTCATTCAACTTCTACCAAAACCGAGATGTAAACCTTGGGTCTCGGTCAGAAATTATTGACGCTGGCACCCCATGCAACCGTACTATCTCCGCCACATATAACTTGGCCAACTTTTGAAGTGAGTAATCGGTTCGAACAGGTATGAAATGAGCAGACTTCGTCAGCCTATCCACAATTACCCAAACTGAGTCCTTCTTGGAAGTTGTCAATGGCAAACCACTTACAAAATTCATGGTTACCCTTTCCCACTTCCAAAGTGGTATCTTTATTGGCTGTAACAATCCTGAAGGCAGTTGATGCTCAGCCTTTACTTGTTGACACTTTAAACACTTTCTCACAAATTCAGTCACTTCTTGCTTAAGCCCAGGCCACCAATATAGCTCTCGCAAGTCTCGATACAACTTGCTTCCTCCTAGATGCATAGCACAAGGTCCACTATACGCCTCCTTTAAAATCATCAACCTCAAATCAGAGTCCTTCGGTATACAAATTTTTCCTCGAAAACAAAGAACCCCATCACTATTTAGTCCAAAATCTAGATTCTCGCCTTTCTCAACTTGTTGAAACCGAGAAACCAACGACTCATCCATCAACTGTTGCCTCTTAATCTGCTCTACCCAGGTCGGTCTCACTTGTAACTCTGCCAATAAGCTTCCATCATCATACAAGCTTAAGCGAGCAAACATCGCCTTCAACTCCGCCACAGTTCTACGACTCAACGCATCAGCCACAACATTTGTCTTACCTGGGTGGTATTCAATCGAACAATCATAGTCTTTTAACAGCTCTATCCACCTTCGTTGTCTAAGATTCAGCTCTTTTTGAGTTAGCAAGTACTTAAGACTCTTATGATCCGTGTAAATAATGCATCTCTCTCCATACAAGTAGTGCCTCCATATCTTAAGTGCAAAAATCACCACTGCCAACTCCAAGTCATGAGTAGGATAATTCAGCTCATGAGGCTTAAGCTGTCGTGAAGCATAAGTGACCACTTTGCCCTCTTGCATCAACACACAGCCCAAACCTACATGTGATGCATCATTTGTACACGATGAAATCTTTGCGATTCCTACTATCAACACCTGGTGCCTCGATCGAACTTTCTTTAACTTTTCAAAAGCCTCTTGCTACTTATTCGTCCAAACGAAAGGTGCTCCCTTCCTTATAAGTTTCGTTAATGGCGCTGCCAACATAGAAAATCCTTCCACAAACCTTCTATAATAACCTGCCAACCCCAGAAAACTTCAGATTTCTATTACAGACCTCGGTGGCTTCCACTCCAAAATCGCCTCAATCTTCCGAGGGTCTACCTTAATCCCTTCTGTAGACACAACATGCCTTAAGAAGGTTAATTCATTCAGCCAAAACTCGCACTTACTAAACTTTGCATAAAGTTGCTTTTCCCTTAGCATTTGTAGCACAATCCGCAGATGCTCATCATGCTTCTCTTCCGTTTGCGAGTACACCAAGATATCATCAATAAAAACAACAAACTGATCCAAGTATGGCTGAAACACTCGATTCATCAAATCCATGAATGTTGTCGGTACGTTAGTTAAGCCAAAGGGCATAACCAAAAACTCATAATGACCATATCGAGTTCTGAATGCCATCTTATGGATGTCCTCCTCTTTGACTCTCAACTGATGATATCCTAACCGAAGGTCAATCTTGGAGAACACTGAAGCTCCTTTCAGTTGATCGAACAGATCATCGATTCTTGGCAATGGATACTTGTTCTTGATCGTCAGTTTGTTCAACTGGCGATAATCAATACACATTCGCATGGTCCCATCTTTCTTCTTTACGAACAACACTGGGGCACCGCAAATACTGGGTCTTATAAACCATCTGTCCAACAGTTCTTGAATCTGAGCTTTCAGTTTACCAACTCTTTTGGTGGCATCCTATAAGGTGCAATGGACGCTGGAGCCGTTCCAGGTAACAAGTCGATTCCAAACTCGACTTCTCTGTTTAGAAGTAGTCCAGGAAGTTCCTTCGAAAATACATCTTGGAACTCCTTAATGGTCCTAACTGACTCCACGGTCTTCTCTGTAGGTTCAGCTTGACTCACAAATGCCAAAAATGCCTCACAACCTTTTCGAATCAACTTCTCTGCCCTTAAAGCCGAAACAACATTAGATAAATAATTCTTTCGCTCCCTAATGACCATTATTTCCTCATCTTTAGCAGTTCTTAGCACCATTCTCTTAACAAAGACAATCCAGTATACGCCTATGCTTGAGTCGACCATCCCATCCCAAAATAAGATCAAACTCCCCAAATGGCAGCTCATCAAATCCCCTACAAATATCTCACCCTGTGTCTCTAAAGACACTTTCTTAAAGAGTTTCTTTACCCTAACCGAGTGTCTCAAAGGGCTTAATACTGATATCCCACTCATAGTTTCCTCTGGAAGCACACTCAACGCCCTAGATACATCACAAGCAATATACGAGTGGGTGGAACCTATATCAACCAAAGCAGTGTAAGCCTTGCTATGAATGAAGAACGTACCGGTTATAACATCAAGAGGGTCACCTTCCTCAAGACATCGTGCAGCATAAACCAACACCGGCTATCGAGCCTCAGCTTGTCCAGCACCCCTGCCAGGTGCCCCACGTCCTCGTCCACTGCCATTTCCACCTCTACCTTGCCCACGGCCCCTCTGTGGCGGTGGTCCTCCTCACTGCGGTTGAACACCTCTTTGCTCCGCAGCTTGATCCTGAGCTGCTCTCCGAGGACACTCTCTGAACTTATGCTCCTTTAACCCACATCGAAAACATGCTCCAGTTCGTTTCCAACATTCCCCCATATGTGCTCTGCCACAGTCCTTGCAAACCTGCGGTTTAAAAGTA
Organism: Gossypium anomalum; assembly: GCA_025698475.1. Lineage (NCBI taxonomy): Eukaryota > Viridiplantae > Streptophyta > Magnoliopsida > Malvales > Malvaceae > Gossypium > Gossypium anomalum. The sequence continues at coordinate 55,949,214 of CM046959.1, forward strand.
TTTCCCGGAGCTGGTCCTCCACTCTGAGGGTCTGGAATCCCTTTTGAATCTGGGTCGATCCCTCTCACGATTCCGCCGTTCAGTCTGTTTTACTTCCTTGGCTATCTTAGCCTTCTCCACTAATGCAGCGAAATCACGCTCCCTCTGTAGAGCTATCAACAATCTAAGATCATCGTGGAGGCCATCCTCGAATCGAACGCTGCGCTCATATTTAGTCACAACTATCCCGCTAGCATATCGACTCAGCCTTAAGAATTCTGCCTCATACTCCGCAACAGTCCTATTACCTTGAGCCAGATTCAAAAATTCCTTTCGGGGGGCATCCACATAACTAGCTCCAACATACCTCCCCTTAAAAGCAGACTTGAACAGCTCCCAAGTCACACGTTCGATCGGGGTACTCTCCCTTACAGTGTTCCACCACTGGTATGCCTCATCTCTTAGCAACGACACGGCTCCCTTCAGCTTTTGCTCCACAGAGCAATCGAGGTCGTTCATAATTCGCTCTGTTGCCTCTAACCAATACTCAGCCACGTTTGGGGCTACTCTCGATACGCCTCTAAAAACCTCTGCTCCGTTAGCCCGGAGTCGCTCAGAGATGGATCCTCTATTTACTATCCCGGTGCTAGCTCCAGTAACCCTTTCTAGGACCCTTAGCATCACTTGAGACAAAGCATCGTCCCTCGTAGCCCGATCATACGACCCAGTCTCAATTGTCTGTGGCACAAATGTCTCCTCAGCTGGCCTATGCCTTGAGGATGAAGATTCAGCTTGCACTCTTCCACGACCACGTCTGCGGCCTCGTCCACACGTTCCCCTTGCACTCATATCGAATTATGTGATTACGAATTTTATGATATTAGTCAATTATTTCAATTTTTATTAAGAGATGTCTTATGGAAATATGGTAATTCAGGGATTGTTTTCGCAGCGACGTAACTACAGTCTCAATCCTACTGTTTTACAGTTCTACCCTATTTAAAGTATCATAGTAGGGCCTCAGTTTTATCCACAACATTTTATCAATGTTAACTAACGTAAAAGTAAGGGTATTTACAGACTTGGTGCCGGGGATTCAATGTGCCACGTCTTTCTTCAAACCATTAAAAAATTAAAAACATGCATTTGGTCAAAAATAAAAATTTTCCCAAAACTGATTTAAAGTACCTTTGTTTTGAAATTCTCGATTTTAAACCCATTTAAAAACCTACAGCCGAGTTGTTGCAACCGGTCTCTAATACCACTAAATGTAACACCCTAAACTCCGCCTGGACGTTATGGCCGAATCTGATGTGTCACACGCAGTTTAAAAATCCATGTTTCGTTTTATTATCTAAAAACAGACTATTGATGGGCTAACCAGAGTGAGTGGAGGCTGGGCACCAGGTAGGTATCCGAAACAGAGGAGGTGAGCCATGAAGGCTGCTTAAGTACCAAGCTCTTGATTGGATCCAATCCTAGACATGCCCACAACCATTGCCACACTTTGGTAAACGAGTTGAAATTTCTTTAAGTGGTTATCTTTGTTATACCAATTATGTGTGTCGTTGTGTTATTTTGAAAACAGGTATCACTTTGAAAACGTGTCCTAAGTCTAGCCCATTTTGATTATTATCAGAAAATATAGAGTTAGTTAAAGATAATCCCAAATAAATAGTTAAAATGACCTTATTACAACCCAAATATAAATAGTACTAATAGTGAAGATAAACTGAAAGAAAAACCATTTATTTATTGGTAAGTCCAAACGAGATCATCATGGCCACCCCAAATCCCCTCCGGCTCCAAGTCTCCATATCAAGGCTCACCTGCAAAGATAAGAAAGAAAGGGGGGTGAGTTTGGAAAACTCAGTGTGCAACAAGCCCCCTTCAGAGCCCAAGTCAATATCAGCCTACTGGGCCTAAGCCCGAATTTAATTACCACATATACTGGGTTGAAGCCTTTAATTGTTCATATACTGGGCCGAAGCCTTTTCATTATTCATATCACTGGGCTGAAGCCTTTTCTATAAATGGTATGGCCCATAGGCCCATTTTAACATCACATGTAATATTCATGCAAGAATGCAAACCCATTTGGGGAGACTACTCAACCCACCATCCACTACTCTCCACCCTTACCAACCAAGCTCTCCATGTGGGGAATAACTCAACCCACCCAACCAAACTCTCCACTGGTAGCATAGCTGCTTTATCATATAACCGGAGGCCTAGCCTCTTTTAATAAGCGGGCAAAAAGCCCTTTTCGATGCAAATCAAAGCCCTTCTTCACTTCCTTCATCCATATAAAAACCCAACCCAATGCATTTAATAATATATCATGTGTATTTCATACATATCATGTGCATATCATACATATCATGTACATATCATATATATCATGTGCATATCATATCAATCATGCATATCATATCCCATGTATCAAATTTATAATTAAACCCTAGGGGTATAATGGTCATTTTTACCTAGGGGCAAAATAGTCAATTTTCATAACATATGGGTAATTTCGTAATTTTACCTACTATCGTGAGTTTTCCATGTACATTAACTATTAACAGTAGTTCCGAATGCTTAAACAATAATTTTTAATCCACCTTAGCAAATTCAGGCTTTTGGGCTCTAAACCCCTAATGGGCCCTATGAGTGTCGATTTAGCCCTTTAAGCCCATTTAGCCAGCATTCCCCCACATTATTAACTGTCTTAACATGCAATTTAACAGGATTCCATTTTCTACCAAATTTACCCAAATGGGCCCGAAAGCCCATTGGGCCCGATTTTAACCCCTCGAGGCCCAACTCACCGTGAATGCCAAACATCATGCTTTTACCTTTTCCAACGTTCACGATCATCATCTTAGAGGATCTAATTAACCGATGAGCGTTTGCTTGCTCACAAGTCCTCGAAATGCCAAAATTTTGGCATTTCAGCTTTTCGGCATTTATTGAGTTAAGCTACGAAAGAGGGTTCGTTACACACCTGATTTGCGATATTCCTTGACGAGATCTCCTACACGATTTCTCCTATAATCAACCACTTATGTATCAGCCCACAATAATTAAACCAAAACGAAAACCATCTACTATCAACATTTTCTCATTCGGCCACCATCCATAATGGCCTTAGAATCCATACTTTTGCCGAAGTTGATGACTAGATCTAGTCACTCCGATGATCCAAGCTAATCCAAGTCGACACCACGCCTTGCTGCTCCTCCACTATATAAACCATAAAAATATTAAAAGAAGAACCCCATAAGGCCTATGCCCATATTCGGCGACCTCCCTAAACTATAGGGGTTTCGGCTCTTGTCAACAGTTATTACCAAATCGATTGGAGCATGAATACTTACCACAATCTTCCTCTTTGCACCGATTAAAGCTTTAGCAGATGAAGAAATTGGCCACCAAAAAGTGAAGGAAAAAGAAGAAGGTTGCTGGTCAACAAGAAATCGGCACCTTTTAAGCTTCACAGGTTTCGGCTTTTATGGTTTTTGGCAAAAGTGATGAAGAGAAAAGGAATAGTATATTGATTTCGGAAAAGAAAAGGAAAGAAAGATGGATGAAAAGGATGGTAATTTCGGCTAGAAAGGAAAAGGGAAGAAAAGAATAATCCTATGGTGTTTTAAACAGAAGAAAACGGCACAACTAAACCCCTAAGTGCCGAAATACTAACCTAATACTCCTCTGCTGAAATTCCCTCTCTAATTCCCACTATTCGGCCAACTCTTAACTTCTCTCCAAATCCCTAAAATCTCTCCCCTTATCCCTCCTTAATCCATGCCCTTGACTGATTCAAACACCCCTCAGCAGAGTTCTATTCAGCTTTAAACTCTAGCGTGCACAAAGCATAAAAATTAGCATCATATTTGCCACCACAAAGAATCGATCCCAAGTCTTCCCAAACCACTTACACGCCACCCTTATAGCTTCCTAGTGGTGTCGCTTAGCCACTTTTCTAGAGGCTCTTTGTGATACATTTTACCCACAAATTTTAATAAGACCACCTATCCCAAAGCCCCTAACTTCTCAAGTCCAAAATTCAAAAATTCTACTGGGTTTTGGCCAACACATGGGCCTTCCACAAGCCCATTTACATATTCCATTTATGAATTTCACCACCAAATACCAAATTTTAAAAACTTTACCAAAATATCGAGAACCGTGAATAAATCCGAAAATCAGGATGTTACAGTTTCAGTCAGCTTCTACTTCTCACATGGCAAGAGAGCAAAATAAATACTCTTTTTACATTGCCATGACTTGAACCGTAGACCTCAAGAGAAACATCCACACGCCATATCCACTAGATCAATAGGCTCTTTCTGTCATACCTTACCAAATCTTATTTATAACCCTACTGACCAAAGATAGGGGTTTTATCCTTAAAAACCAAAATTTTGTAGAAGCCAAGACTTCCCAGACACTTCCAGAGCACACAACCATTAAGCCAAACACACAATTGTGTCACTTTCCTGCAAAATTAAATTTTTATGTGCAGTCTTCTAACTGTACCCCTGCTCAAAACCTAATACTTCTAGGCCCAAATTCGGGGCGTTACACATTGTCAGATACTTCTACCAGCTATTCTCCTCTTCATAGTTTGGTAGATTCTCTTACTATCCCATTTACCCACATTCTTAAATGCGCCGTAATCATCCAACTGTACTACTCTATGCACAAGTCTTACAATAATCTCCTGCTTTGTCAGTTCCCTATTTCATCATCTTGGCAGATTTTATCTGACACCATAGCCCAGCTATGGTCTTACACAGTATATCCCATGTTTAAAGTCCTGGCGGACTCCCTATGTTGCCATAGTCAAGCTTTGGTCTTACATTATAAACTCCATGTTTAAAGTCCTAACGGACTCCCGATTCTGAGGTATCAATAAGCCTCTTCTGAGGTGTCGCTCTGAAGGACCTATAATTGTTTCTACGGTGTCACCTCGAAGGACTATAATTATCATTGTAACACCCCTAACCCATAACCATCACCAGAATAGGTTAAGAGGCATTACCGGACTTGTAACTCAATTCAGAACAATCATTTATCAAATGTCATCTCATTTCAGTAAATATCATTCATTTAAATTCAATTTGTACTCAAATTGGAGCATACAAAGTTCTAATTATACATTCGGGACTAAATTGATAACATATGAAAATTTTAGAAACTTAGAAAAAAATTTTAACATTTCAAGTATCAACGCCTGGGTGAATAGGCCGTGTGCCTTACACAGCCAGTAGACACGCCCGTGTCTTAGACTGTGTGAAAATAGGGCATACATACTGACTTGTTTCACACGGCCGAGGAAACACCCGTTTGCCAAGCCGTGTGAAAATTGAAGAGGATACTAACTTGGGTCACACGACCAACCACAAGCCCGTGTGTCTAGCTCGTGTGCCCTTCAAAATGGCTACACACGCCCGTGTATCAAGCTGTGTCAAAACTGTAGGGTATACTAACTTAATTCGAAAGGATACCCTAGGGTATACACGACCGTGTAGCATGACCGTGTGTCGCACACGGCTGAGACACACGTCCGTGTCTCGGCCCATGTAGCCAAAAATAGGCTATTTGCAAAGCTATTTTGCCACCCTATAATACAAGCATTTACAATCATAATTGACCATATTTATGCAACTCAATTGGCAATCAAAATAACCATTTCAATACACAATATTTGCCATATCAAAACATAACAAGTTCATACCCAAATACCTATCCACCATCATGCATAATCCATTCATTTAACAACCACATATCAATACTTTACTTGCATAATTTCATTCCATCACTACCTTACCAAAACATACCATAATTTAACAATTAATTCAACCAAAACATAGTACCAAAATAAGCCAAATCACATGGCTTAACTCATATACACAAAAACATACCAAAGTCAAGATATCAAGTAACATAACTATTATCTTTTAAACTAGCCTATACATGCCATATTTACAAATCCACAAGTTCAAAAGTACCAATCGAAAACTGGATAGGGTGATGTGCAACTCCGACTTGTTCAAAACGAGCGAGCTAACGAGCCTCTATAAAACATAGAAAAAGAAACAGAGTAAGCTTATAGCTTAGTAAGCCCGTATAATATAAAATTAAACTTACCATTTGCACATAATCAAAGCAACATTAAAAATGCCAATAATTTGATTAAATAACTTCTAATCACAAATATACATAACATGTTAGTCGTTTTACAGTTTCATGAAACCATCCATTAATACTATACCTTCTATCATTCTAAATTCACATATCATGCATATAACATTAATAACACTTATAACTCGTAGCTTATTTGTATAAATAGTATTTAGACCCGTTGAACCTATTAGAATTTCAAAGGATACTCGAGTGAAATATATGCTCTTTCAAGCCATGATCGGTAAGCTCCTCCTGAGCTGATGAACAGCAAGCTCTATTGAGCTGAAACGGTAAGCTCTATCGAGCTAAACAGTAAGCTCATACAAGCTGAAACAGTAAACTCCAATGAGCTGAAAATAGTAAGCTCTTTCGAGCTAATATATTGGTAAGCTCATACGAGCTGTGGTGAGTCCACAATAAATGCAGGAGCTCGACCAAAATGGTAATCTCAGTATCATGTCACTCGTGCCCAATGAATTCATATAGTTCAAACAGGGCTCGGTAACATATACATTATATCAATAAAGCATTCATACGTCAAGTATTCAATTATACATATTCATTTCAATAATTATAAGTATAGAAAAGTTTGATTCTAATTAAACGAACTTACTTCATATTGCTCGGATAAAACTATCGGCTATTCGTCGATCTTTCCTTTTCCGCGATCTAAACTCGATCTCGGCTTATCTTGATCTATATATTATCAAATTCATTACATTCAACATTCAATCTATTCAATTTAATCCATAATTCATATTTTGGCAAATTAACACATTTGCCCCTATACTTTTTCAATTTTTAAAATTTAGTCCTTATCACATAAAATTGCAAATTCATATAATTTAGTACTAACCCATACCTAGCCGAATTCATCATATACTACTAGCAGCCCATATTTTTCATCATTTCACATTTTTAACTACCACATTTTAAATTTTTACGATTTAGTCCCTATTTTACATTTTTGTCAAAAATCACTTTATAAAACTAGTTTAACTATCATCAAACTTCCATAATCTATTTTTAAACATCAAAGAACTCAATTATTCATCAATGGCACTTTGCAACATCATGAACAAATTCAAAAATTAAGGTACGTGCTAGCTAGATTAAGCTGCAACAAGCTCAAAAACGTAGAAATCATTAAAAACGGATCAAAAATCGTATATTAATTGCTCACTATAGCTTGGCCGAATGAAGAAAGAAAAAATGGCATTTTATTCACCCTAATTTCGGTTGATGATGATGAATGGAGAAGGAAATTTTGTTTTGTTTTATTATAATTAACCTTAATTAACCATTTACCATTTTAACTTTAAAATTAATTCAAAATTACACCAATTGTCATGCTATCATCTTCCACTAACCACAAATGGTCTATTTATCACTTAAGGACCTTTACTTTAATGTTCTATAGCTATTTGACACTTTTAGCTAATAGAATACAAGTTTTATGCTTTACGCGATTTAGTCCTTTTTACCGAATTAAGCATTTAAACAGTAAAATTTCTTAACGAAACTTTCACATAATTAATCTATCATGTTGTAGACCTTATTAAAATAATAAAATAAATATTTTGACTTCAGATTTGTAGTCCCGAAATTGCTGGTCCGATTTGACTCAAAAACAGGCTGTTACAGTCATCGTGGTGTCACTCTATAAAGTCGATAGACAGTCATCACGGTGCCGCTCTAGCGGACCAGTCAATACCATTCCCTAATGCCACCAAAACTCCCTTGAATCCCCATTTCATTCTGCACATTCCTTCTTTTCACCAACTAGTCTTATCTTAAACTACCCTATCATGGTACTTTCCTCTATTCCACGCATATCATACACATTACAAGTATTTCACATAAATAATTGTATTTATTTCATTAGCATGTAGTACGCCACCCATTAATACTTAGATTCATAACTATATAAACATCCAATATACATACATACATACAAGCGTACTTAGTCACCATATTTATGCAAAACCATGGGTTCAGACAACATCGAATAGACATAACACATATCAATCAACAGTTCAACATTATTAAGCACCTAGAGATGGAGCACAGAAACTCACCTTCCTTCCTTAAACCTAGCTAGCTTAACTTGTCCAACCACCAGAGCCTTCTTCATCCTAGAAGCTAAGCATGGCAACCATTTATGAATTACTGCGAAGATATTCAACTTTAAATGTAGAACCCAGTTTACAAAAACTTATTAGGATTTCTAGCCCTCCTTTTTTTCTCAAAATCTCGAGCACAAAAAAGTTAAAAAGCTTACCAATTTCTCAATTTCTCTACATCCAGAATTCACTTCTCATAACATCAGCTCCATACAGATCTATCCTAGGTTCTCCTCTTCTTTGAAACTACTGAAAAGACAATACAAGTAAGAAGAAAGATTTTGTAGACAGAATTAAGGAGGAATTTCCTTTTGCAAGAATGCCCACTTTTCACCTATGTATACAACTCTCAAACACGATCTCCTAACCTTTGTCAGCAATCATTGATAATTATTATGTCTCTCACTTTGGGACCTTTTGGTTCCATTCTAACTAAACCAGAATTGAAATATACTTATTTGCTTGACAGAAACAAGACTTTCCAAAAATTCCCAGTAGAATTCGCCAACACTCTACTTTGCTCAATTAACTCCCAAACTCCTTTAAATTTGGATCCCTAAAGAAACTTGGGTGTAACAATTTTATTGGGAGCTAAACACGGCAACCAAATACACTAGTTAGACTAACAGTATTCGAACCTTAAAACCCAGTAGTCAGTATAATTTAGAAGCTTCATAGGGATTTTATAAATTCTTACTCCTCTTTCTTACATCCTCGAATATAAAAAGATAGGAACGCTTACCAGTTCCTCAGATTCTCTACTTACAGACTTCAAAATTCATGATCGCTACCCCATACAACACTCTCCTTAACTTTATCTTTTTCAGAGCACCAGAAGAAAACAGTACAGATAAGAAGAAAGTATATACAAAATTTCAAAACAATCTCTTCTAATTGAATAAGATCTCTTTAATATATATAATCCCTCTCGTATGGGCACCACAACCCCTAAGAAGCCATCCATCAGTAATAATTTTTCCTTCCACTAAGGAACCAGCCGAACCATACAAACTAAACTAGAATTAAAACTTAACTAGTTACCAATCAACCACCAAATTTCCCAAGTTTTCCTGTAGAGCCTGCCAACTTTTCATTTTCTTGAAATAACTCCCAACTCTCCTAAATTTTGGGACTTAACAACAATCAGATGTGATATGTATTGTAACACCTTATACCCCGCCCGGTCGTTGAGCCCGAGTAACGGGACACTGCACCATTGTCACAACTTTACATATATTATTATGTCTTATTAACATGCGAACATCATCTAATTTGAATATTTATAGAGTCTCCAAGTCAAGAATACCCCATGTGACATTAATCCATGCTAAACATACACCAAATGAGCTTATAAAAAATAGCAGCATATTTTCAGACCATTTAATAGAAATTCAAAATAAATCATGTAGGTATCGATACTCAAACAATGGTATCGATAATTCTCATAGGTTGTATTGATATCGCTTTAAAAATCAGTAGCAAATTAGAATTTTGTTTCTCTACAAAAATTCAAACTAGAAAACTATCCATACCCTATCAAAAAGTATCGATAATTTTACCCCGAGTATCGATACTTGAGACATGGTATCGATACCAAATTCAATTACTAACTTTCTACACATTCGAAATATCATAGAGGTATCGATAAAAAATATTCGATTACCGATACCTCTGCATAAAATAGCAGCAATATCACCAAAATAGAGCATTTAACACAATCATACACTTACTAAGTCATCATGCATTTATAGTCTCAAAATTCAGCATAAAAAATATCAAAATTTTTGGTTTTATGCATCATCACTAACTTAAACCAAACCACCTATTAAACTAGAAACAACATCCGTAATTTATACGAGAAATAATAACAAGCAATTGTCTAAGCATCATGGCAATAAACAACTAGCTAAACTACCACATTGCCTTATTCCCATAGTTCAAAATAATGATAATAATAACACCTACTCAAATACTAGCCTAGCTTGGATCACTTCATTGGAAACTTTTCGCACTACTCACATCATAACGCTAACAGTCTGTAAGCTTTAAAAAGGAATGGGTGAGCTTAAACAAGCTCGGTGAATGATTAGAATATCCACCAAATAGGCATGCATTCATACATTAACCAAAAGTGATCAAAGCTCAACCATATACACACTATATTAAGAGAACATAGTAACATATTCAAATATTACTATTCAACACATTTAAATTATTTTTCCATATGTCCATGCATACATCACATATCATAATATCACATTTTATGAAATCATATTTAACAATAGTTTGGCACTTGATTCTATGAAACCTAAAAGTGGGCTTTACCACCACACATTGGATACACAGAACTCCAACACATTAATTGATTCATAGAGTCAAACATATCCCAAAGTGTAGCATGTAGTTACGCTTTTCAACACACCAACATATCCTGGTGAATGGAGCTTAGCTCATATTTTCCCTTATCTATCCAAATCTGTCCCAATTCTTAACGCCCCAAAAACACAACATATAGGTGAGTACTCACAATCCTATGGCATGCCAACTATATCCAACGACATCAAAAAGTCTCAAGGCCAAAGTAACCACAATAAACCACATAATCACTCACCATTTTTGCACTTTTTCATTGCATATTCACATTATAAGCACAACATAATCACTGTCATTCACATGTACAACATGCTCACAATTAATACTTTCATAACAGCCATCACAAGCTTATTTTACATAACACATCTTAATCCATAATTCTACAATACACAATAACATATTTCACAAACTAAACAAGGGTATGAGAAAGCTTACACTCGAAACTTAAGGTAGGGGTTTAGGTTACTCCTAAGTTCCTAATTAACATTATGAAATGCATCTACAAGTAGTGATTCTAAACACTCACCGTTCACGCTTTTGCCTAGTCATCGAAAGTTTAAACTAGCTCTTTCTTGCCTTTCGCTTTACTCGTAGAAGGTCCTAACAGTTCTGAAACTTCACCAAAATAAATCACACCACAATCATATTTAACGTCAAAGTAAAGAGTCATCAAAATCAACTAAAAACACAAGCCTAAGCTAGTTCCTCATAAAACTGAAATTTTGACAAGCTTAGTCGCAACATGAAAATCTCAACACCTACTCACTCTTAACACATAAAACTGATTCCAATCGACTAATTGAACATCTAAGAACATTTCCCAACCTTCAAACTACTCAAAACTATATAGATTCATGGTTCCGAAATTTTGATATATTATGACAAATTTTCACGAAAATTCAATAAAATATTGGAATTGTTTAACAAAACTTTAAGGAATGTTTAGAAACTTTCTAGTCACATCAAAACTAATTGAAATACACTTTGAAATCTATTTTTTATTCAAAATCTCGATATCCACCGTTAACGATCCAATTTTCAATATTTATTCAAAATATTTGATTTAATAGGTAAAAATTAGTTTTAAAGGCAAGGTAACATTAAAAACTAATAAGAAATCAAAACATTACCTTAGTTGAAGAAGAAACGATCGTTTAATTGAAAACCTAAGAAACCCAAAAGTTTGAAAGATGATGAAATCAATTGTGTTTTTTATTGTTTTTAAGGATTTCTATGGAGGTTTAATGTTATGAGAATGAAAGAAATCAAAGGGATGAAGTTTGGAAATCAAATGGGAAGATTAGTTCTTAGAAAACTCAAGAGATGACACAAAACAAAAAAAAGGAAGAACTATCGTGAATAACTTGTAAGTGGGGGGGAGAATATTAGGTTGATATTAAAGTTTTGGACTATTTGCTTTTGAACCACTCCTAACATTGACCCTTTTTAAAAACAGTTCTTATTTCAAAATTAAAGATCTTTTCAACCTTATTTCCAAAAATTGATTTAATTTTTTAAAAGCCATAGACGAAGACATTTCTGATTTAGCATGCTACAAAATTTTTTAGCACATTAGAGCTAAATTTCCTAAATTATCCTCAAACTTCTAGGTCCAATTTTGGGGTGTGATAGGTATTTTCTTGGGATAGAGGTGCAACAAGTTTAAGAGGGAATATTTATCAGTTAGCAAAGCTTTTCCTAGAAGATCTTGAAGAGGTTTTGTATGGAGAGATGTAAACCTATCAGCACACTTGTGGGACTAGAGAAAACCTTAGCAACAATAGAGATTTTGATAGGAACGATGAGAAGAATTACAAAAGTCTCATTGGTTGCTTGTTGTATTTAACAGCAACAAGACTCAATATTATATATGTAGTTGGCATGTTATCAAGGTTCATGCACTACTGTAATATATCACATTTTAAGGCTGCTAAGAGAGTATTGAGATACATCAAGGGAACTGTTAACCTTAGTGTTTGGTTTAAGAAGGTAGAAGCATTGAAGCTGGTTGGCTACACCGATAGTGATTGGGCAGGACCGGTGGGTGTTATGAAGAGCACTTTTGGTTACCTCTTCTCACTTGGATTTGGTGTATTCTCCTAGAGTTCTAAGAAGCAATAGACTGTTGCTCAATCGATAGTTGCAGCAACGATCATCCTAGAAATTTGGTTAAAAAAACTTCATAGCGACTTGAATCTTGTACATGTTAAAGCAACATAGATTTTGTGTGACAATCAATCTATTGTTGCAATTGCAAAGAATCCTATTTTTCATAGCACGACAAAGCACTTCAAGATAAAGTATCACTTTGTGAGAAAAGTTAAACAAAGCAAGGAAGTGACATTAGTTCATTGTAGTTCTGAATATTATCTTGCAAATATTCTAACTAGGTCTTTTGGAAAGGTGAGGTTCGAAAAGCTCAAAAAACAAATTGGTGTTCATAGCATGGCGGCCAAGGAGGAGTGTTGTGAAATGGCCAACCATGCAATAGGTCACCCAAATGGCGATCAGGAAAACTGTGAACTGCCATGCGAACAACCAATATGCAAATAGGCATGCAGACCGTTCATCCGTAAGAATGTTAGTGGACCCTCCATCCGCAATAATGTTGACGAGCTCGCCACCCGCGAGAATGATGGCGGATTGTCCATATATGCGATGTCCTGCAAATTATGAATTGCATTCAAGTGAATTGTGCATGCAAGTTGAGGACCTACAAAGTGTACCTGTGAATCGAGCCTAATGATTGCATGGAAATATTTTGTGAATGTTGCAAGTGTTGCTTTCTTGTTTTTTAGTGTGTTTTTAATAAAATCAATCTTAGTTGGTAGGATTTGTGATGTGTTTAAGTGCTGATTAACACCAATCACCCTGTATACAAGTTATGCTTTACAATGTCAAGAGTGTTTTTAATGGGATTAGTTGAGTTTTGATAAGAAAAAACTCTTATATATCGTATAACTTGTAAATTGAAAAGCTAAAGAAATATAGCAAGTCATACTTGATTGCTAACTCTCTCATTTTTTTTTTTTCTATTTTTATCTTCCTTGGTTAAAACTCCAACAAAACTCCAATTATAAAATTCTTGCCAGAGGTAAAAATAAAAGTACTAAAGAAATTCATCCGAAATTTAAAAACAAGTTCAAAAATAAACTTGGACGAAAATTTTAAATCTAAATCTAACTCGGCTCTAGGAACAGATCTAATGGCCTCATCTTGTTCAGCTAAATTAAAGCCAGGTCGTCATATAATTATATCTCGAATGTTATTGGTGTTCAGTTTGGTTAATTCTTGATTATCTAAAATTTCAATACCTTTGCTGAATGCTTGGTTAGCGGCAATATTGATGGAAGTATGTGTTATCAGAACTGGTTAGAAAACTAAATTCCAAAGACATAATTAGCACATCAAAGGGAGTGGTGGTCCACCATTCTTAATTTTCAAGCAATGAAGATTATATTTTGTAGCCAAATTCAACTAAATGTCCAAGTCCATCTTTGCTTTTCATTCCCATTTAACTGTCGCCACACTCGCCAGTCAATTTCCTATGATGAATGGAGGATCAACTGCAGCTGATTGATTCCATTGAATATTTTGATTCCCCTAATTAACAAAGAATGAATGTCTTAATTTTCACTTGTTCACCGCTTGTCCAAGCTGTAAACACTATCTACTCGGATACTTGGATTAGGGTATGAGTTTGAAAAATGGGTATACTCATATGAAGCTGTTTTCCTGTAGTCCTATTACTTTTATTGTGATCCAGTTTTGCTCAAAGGAGCCTACCGAGCCAGATATAAAAAAGTTCAAACCCTTTGAATATAGGCTCATGCAGTCAATATAACATATTCAGTAAATTTGGGGTACTCAAATATGGATGTAAAATAAATAGTCCATCCATTTATTGCCCACATTTACTACTATCAGATATAATTCTCTAACTCGGGTCTTATTCATATGGCAAAGCTCCAACCCATCTTCTCATCTAAATCTTCCCGCAGAGTTAATTAGTAATGTTACATAATATAGGTCGCCATCGTTTTCCTCTTGATCTGCCATTGTTTGGGCTCTGAATTTTCTCATCTTCTTCTGTTACTCTCTTCCTGTGTAGTTGCACTAGCTTAGTATAAACCATGCACTTAACTCATACTCTTTATCGAACTAGAAGCAGCAAAGGCAAATGTACATATCAAATTTTTTACGTCTTATATCGGTTAAGCCCTTAGAAACTGCACCCTAATGTTCCATAACTTAATGCATTTTGATTGCTTTAATTCTAGAAAAAGCTGCAAATTTTATACTAAGCTATATATATCATATTATGTTCCAAATTTTATACTAAACGATTTTAAAGAACCGTTGGGCCTTGCTCTCCCTTTCCTTCCCATTCAGAATATTTGTTATCCGGTCGATTTACTTTTACAGTAATCTATATATATCATATTATGTTCCAAAAGCTTCCTGTTTCTCTTTTTCTTAATCTGTTTCCTTAACAGCTGTTTCATGGCTTCCATATATCAGAATACGTCTCCATCTCCAGTTGGATAATTTTTGAATAATGATGTTTGATATTGTGAAGAACCCCTTGCTCCTCTTACTCTCTCAGTTTAAAATTATCTGCTTCTGAGATGTTTTGGCTGCATTATCATCTCTAGCTAACATCTATTTATCATCCCATAACCAAGCTGTTGGCTTTGGTAAGATGCACATCAAAGGGGGAGCTATAAAGGTATCAGCAATACCTAATTTTGTATTCGCATATCCAATAAACTGGACCAGGGAAAGGATTGCACCAATGGCAGAGATGATAATGGGTTGCACATTATGCTAAAATGAAAATAAAACAGAAAATTGATGGGGACCATTAACACGTGCTAATGTGCACCGCCTAAGCATGAAGCCAAATTTCGAGTTAAATGAAGAAAGGGAAACCCAAAACCAAAAGAATCTTATCAAATAAAAATATATGTGTATATAGAAATCTATCCTTTGTAGAGTTGCTAGGGTAAATATAAACTGGTATATTGAGATTACTTACCAATTAATTTCATTTCTCTTTCTTTTTACCTTTCTTATGAATTCCAAGTCCTTGAAACAAAAATCAATCAAAAAGACCTGGTCTACTGCATTATTGGTATATGCTAACATGCGCGCCTTTTACACCCCACTGGAGGCCCTGCAGTTCTTAGCCTCATATACCTCATAATTAAAGAAACTTTCCTGTCGTTTTCCTTTCCCCATTGTTTAAAGACTTGAAAGGAAGACTGGAATTAAAAAAAAAAAAAAAACATAATTAATGTACCCAACCACAATATTACCTTAGCCAATAATAAAGATTTAAGATCAAAGTAGCTGAAGCTAAACGGCAGTGATTTTAGAGAGAAATGGGTGCGAAAATACAAAATTTTACAGTTCTTTGACAGATTATTTTTTGCTAGACTTTTCAAGATTTGATGAGGAAGGAACAGTAAGAAACGTAGAAGGCGATGGATGGTGCGAGGGATGGAAAAGGTGAAGCACATGTGGCCGAGCTTGCAGTTGCAGTTGCACTGATCAATGGCCATTGGTCAAAGGCCCAAAGGATACGTAATAACTGGCAACCGACGCAGCCAGTTCAAAGAAGTTTTGTCCCAAGTGGATTGGTTTGTTTTGTAGTAAAAGAAGAAAATACTATCTTTAGAATTTAGATCTTTTGCGGTCCACCTAAGCAAACAGCATAGTAGGCTTTAATCTCATGGGTATGCGGTTACGGGCTCATTTCATTATTGGTTTAATCTATTTTTCTATTTTCCTTGTTATGAAAATTAAAATTATTAACAGGTTCTTTTTTAACGTTGAGTTATAGTAAATTAAGTTGCAATTAAATCAACAAATAAAAGTGAAAGGTAATAGAAATGCAATAAAATTTATTATATAGTTTACAATTCTTTCTTATGGGATATTATGTAAAGAGCAATTTACTATAAATCAATAGTATAAGTAGTGATTTAAGTTTATTTCACTAATAAAGTTTTAATTTCACTCCTATACATTTAACTAAAATCACATTTTCACTAAATTTTTTCCTTGAAAGTTTAATTACAAATTGAACATGGAAACCATTTGTTTACAACTAAAATGCATTTTAACACTTTTTTTAAATAAACATAATAAAGATCTCTATTTCGAACATCAAATCGATAATCAATTCGATGTGAACATCAAGACCCAATCATAAACCCATGAGCGTGATAAGCTTAGTTTTCTACAAGGTTCAATAACTCAGTCCAAGTCTAAATTGTTGAAAGACCAACTTAATGTGTTGGTTCAATATTTGGTTCCAAAAGACTTTCAAGAAAGAGAATTTGAAGATCCAAATAGTCAAGACTTCATTTCATGTTACATGGGGTCTAATGACACAAACCTAAGACATAAAATTAGATGAAAGGTTTTAATAAGCTTGTAAGAGACCAAGTTATGAAGAGAGAAGCCCAAACACACCCAATAAAGATCGATTTATTTAGTTCAGTAGAGTTTTGCTAGTTTTCATTTAGGCTTTGTTTGTTTATTTGGCCCAACATAATTTATCTTGAGTTTATTTTTAGCATCATTTAAAGTTTAAATTTTTATAAATTCGGTCCATCATCCATTCTTATTCAAAATGGCAGAATTTGGCTAGTTCTTAGCTGTTAGTTTTAATTTTGTTTTAAAATTTTTTAAGTGAATGACTTTTGAGTTAATTTAAACTCTTTTGGATATATGTTGTCTTTATTCATAAAACTTTTGTACTCTTTGGCCATGTGAGCCTATAAATAGGGCTAGCCTCTCCATTTTGTAACTAGCTTTTCACTGTGAAAATTTTTAAACACTCTTTGAGTTTCATTTTGTTGAAAGAAGTTTTTTCTTGTACTTTTTCAAAGAAGAAGTTTTCAACTTTGTTCTTTCGAATTATTTGCGAAAATTCTTCAGTTTTTGAATTGTTAAGAGTGTTCCTTGAGAATCAAATGCCATTTTCTCCTCTTGGTTGATTTTAGTAAAATTTATATTTCAAGGGGATGGATCTTCCATCCTTTATTTATTCAATTTCTATTCTATTTTGTTTAGTTATCCTGTCATTTTAGGTGCCTTCCATCTTTACCTCAAGAGAGTGATAGTGATCCTCATCCAAATATCCAAACTACCATTTCCTTTCTCTTATTCTTATCTTTCAGTTTAAATCTTGTCTTTTATCCTTAGCTTATTAAACTGATTCATCTTTTTACTTACAGATTCCCAACAACTAGAAATCAATCCTTATTCACTGCCTTATCACAATATTTAATGTTACATACTAAAAATCGGGCTAGTAGAATTTTGATAGTAAATTAGGGGTTAATGGATCAAAAACCGTAATTGGGTTAGATAATTAAAAAAATTAAAATTAATTAAATAAAATATTAAAATAATTAGAATTAATAATTTTTTGTTAGGAAATTAAAATTAGGTGCCTGAGAACTAATTTGGTTAAAACGGATTTTTAAAATCAATATTTGTTTTGAAAATAATTCTGAAATTGGTTTTAATTGAAAAGTAAGGACCTATTTGAAAAAGGGAAGAAACTGGAGGTTGTTAAATGGGCAATGGCCCAATTTTTAAAAATGGGTTGCCTATTTAACAACCCCCATGTCTCATCCCCTCTCATTCTTCACCTTCTTCAAAAATTTGTCAAACACCAAATCAAAGTTTTTCTTTCGAAATTAGTTCATCATTTTTTATTCCTAAGCTCTCTAAACGCAAAATTTCTTTTCAATTCTGAAGAACACTAATGTATGACTAAACTAAGTAAGCTATTATTTCAATTCAAAATTTAAATGATTTAATCAAGATCTCAATATATCACTTGATTTTAAGTTGATTTTTTACTTGAAAATGGTAGATCTCATATTTCTTGGTTAAGCTTTGGTTTTAAAGTGATTTTTAACTCATTTTGATCTAATGAAAAGGTATTTTATCTTAATTTGACAAATCCTTAATGAATTTAAGCAAACTGGATGTTTTCCCCTTTTAAAAGATCACATAAGCTTGATTTTTTCAGAAAAATTAGATCGGTGTAATTGGGTAAAATTGATGGTTTAGATCTACAATTATATGATGTTTATGGTGTATGAAGTTGAAATCCAAGCTTAGAAACAAGATTTGAGTGGTTAAACACCTATTTTGACAAAACTAGTTAAATTTTCAGTATAGAAGTTAAGACGCTTGGGTTTGTGATTTTGGAATTATTTTATTATGCAACTTGCTTGATGTGTATGTAAAGTACTAAGTCATTTGGGAGCCTCTATAACCATGAACAAAGGCAAACAAAGGCTTATTTAAGCTTTTTCCATTAAAGTCAAGGTTGCAATTGAGAATCAACCAATCATAAAACAAATAATTTTGATTCTCCACAGTTTTTCTTTTAAGGAAAAAACTAAAGAAATGAATGTGAACCGTGCACCAAGTAGGGTCTTAGGAAAGGGAGTTGAATCAAATTTGACCGCTTAAAAACCAAGCCTTTCCAAGCCAGAGCCAATCCTATACATGCACCTTCTCATTACCACACTTCTCACAGTTATCGAATAATCTAAAGAAGTGAATAGAACAATACAATACATGTATTTTCTCATTACCACACTTCTTAATTTTAGTCGATTAACTGTGGATCTTTCCATATATATCACAATTATAACATTACATAATATAAATATTATAAACAATTATAAAACAGATATATAATGAGATAAGTAATTAAAATAAAATTGTCAGCCAAAGTTTCAATGGTTCTATTTCTAGAAAATAAAATTACATAATTTTTCGCCACAAGGCATACCTTGGTTCTTCAACTGCCATCGCATATTTTCCTCGTTATGGACTCTTTTTGGAAAAATTATATTTAAGTCTTATGTCTGATTTCGGCTCATAAGAATTCTATGAATTTTAAAAATATAGCCCTATGTGGAGATGATAGTCTACGGTCTATTTCCTAAGAACCATAACCTCGGCAATAGAAAACAATTATATGACAAATATATAATATCACATCCATTCCTATATATAACTCAAAACATACATAAGATCTAAAAATGCCACTTCTATATAATCAAATCATTCAAGAAGAAGAGACATTTATTTTGATTATCTGTTTATACTTATAAATAGAATACAACCTGGTTCTGATACCAATTGTTGGAAAAATGAGTTTGAAAAACGCAGCGAAAAATAAATTTAGGGAAAAACCAGAGTTTTAAGTTTTTTCTCGAAGCAAGATTTTTGTTGTGATATCTAAAGTAATAAACACTTAACCAAATTTGTACCTTTTTTATTTGTTTAGGATGAGTACTTCGACCAAGTAGTTTTCTCCTCTATCCTTAGGCTCACGTCTCTCGAGAGTGGGCTCGCTTCGAATTAGAAATTTTTTCACAAAAATTACCAATGGGGTAATTGAGCACTAAACTTTTGGGTCAAGTTGTAAGCTAGAAAAATATCTTTAGAAATTTTCTAAAATAATCGCTTCAGAGAATTTTCTCTTTACAACTTTCTCTTGAATTCAAATTTGTGTAAAATAATGACCCTAGACTCTCTTTATATAGGGAGAGTTTAGAGAGTTCAACCATGATTGAACTTAACCACTTTAATATTAAATTAATATAATATTTATCAATATAAATATTAAATTAAATTTAATATTAAATCTTATTAATATAATAGAATGTTTATCTATAAGATAAACATTAAATTTGTAACACCCCTTACCCGTATTCAAAGCCAGGACAGGGTTTGAGGCGTTACCGGATTTTAACATTCACAAACATGCAAAACCGTGCCATAAAATTTTCGTCCAAATTAAAACTTTTCAAACACATGTATATCGTCCCTTATACGGGCCTTCAAGGCCTAAAACATACATCGGGGTGGTTTGGGACTAAACGAGAACTTTCGATAAACTTTGGACAACTTAGCAAATTTCTTACTTTGGAGAGTTACACGCCTGTGTGGTTACACATGCGCCCGTGTGGCTTGGGACACGCCCGTGTGGCTTGGGACATACCCGTGTCCTCAGCTCGTGTAACTCTCTGTTTGTAACATCAGCAAAACAATTTGAACCACATGGCTAGGCCACACACCCGTGTGCTAGGCCGTGTCCTCCACACAGTTGAGACACATGGCCATGTATCTTCCCGTGTGACTAGTACTTAGGCTATTTTCCAAGCCTTTTGTTACCATTAATCTCTCACATCTTTACACACATCAAGGATATACATCATGGCATCATTTTAATGATTTAACATACTTCACTAAGGTATATTCTTAACTTTAACATGCTATCATTCACTTATTACACGTACTCATATAATATTAAACCTAGACACAACAATTCTATATTCATTGACCTTGTCATTTGAGGACCACTTTTACCAAACTTTCATAACCATCAATTTATCAAGTAGCTTCAATCAACATCAAGTATTCATGTTCAAACATTATCAACTTATTTCCATATTATACATTTACCCCGTGGCTATGACCATTTCGATCGATCAAGAAGCACCCATCATGCATATATGTCATAATACCAACCATACATATCCCACAAGCATACACACATCATCGCATCACAAGCATTAGAACTTATCATGGATAATTAGGCTTACAAGCCACAATCATAATAAGCCACATCTTATGGCTATATACAATGTGTAACACCCCTAACCCGTAACCGTCGCCGATATAGGTTAAGAGGCATTAGTAAACTCATAACACAATCCAGAATAATTGAATATCAAATCTCATCTCATTATAGTAATTCTCATTCAATCACATTCGTTCAGTTCATAAAAAACAAGTATACAACACTTAAACATACATTCGAAACCAAATGGACAACATATAAAAGTTCCAGAACTTATAACAATTTTCAACTCTTAAAAGGTCACACGCCCATGTGAATAGACCGTGTGCCTTACACGGTCTAAACACACCCGTGTGTTTACGTCGTGGCAAAACAGGGCATAGCTACTGACTTGCCCACACGGCTACAAGACACGCCCGTGTGTCTTGGCCGTGGTTGAGCCTGACTTGGCCACACGGCTAACCACACGCCTGTATGCATTAGCTGTGCTTGAGTCTGACTTACAATTCTAGGGTACTGCAAGGGATACACGACCGTGCAAGAAGGCCGTGTGTCGCACACGACTGAGACACACGCCCGTGTGGACAAAAACAGGCCATTTGAATAGCCAATTTGCCACCCCAATTTGGTCATCCTACAAGCAATGAAAACAGGCATATTTGTATCACCATTTCAGCAAATTTCAACACCAAGACATAACCCTTTCATATCATATAATAGTCACCCAAATTCATACTCATAAACCTTACCAATTCATGCCAAACATAAGGTAATATCTTACCCAAACATTTCTTCCATATATCATTCAATCTCAAGTTAATGTCCAACTATAACTACATATTGCAATCACATACCATGAACCATTATCAACTATGAGTTCAAGCACAAATTAGCCAAGTCAAATGGCTAAGCATATACATCACAAAACATACTTCCCTAACTACTAGCCTATACATGCCATAATTCAAAAATATGCATTTTCAAAAGTACCAAAGTAAGGTTTGATAATGTAGTGATGATCCTAGACAATCCCCAAGCTTGCAGTAGCTTCAATATCTAAAAAAACAATGTAAACACATACAAAGTAAGCTTTCAAAAGCTTAGTAAGCTCGTACCAAAAAAATTAACAATATAAAATATGAAACAACAACACATAAGTACTTATAATTTCTCAACACCAACTATATGTTTACACAAATTCAATAAACTTTTATGCATTTTACCATCTACCGCATAGGTATTATACTTACCGAAACATTTCCATATTCATTCGTTTTCAATCTCACCTCTTGTTTGAATACTTTAAGATTTTCTGAAGATCACCAATGCTTTAAACATCCGCACACTTAGTGCTTAAAGGTTAGCCGAAGCTAGAACGATTCCGCACACTTAGTGCCATCTTAATTAACTAAAGCTAAGTTGGTATCGCACACTTAGTGCCTCAAGTAGCCGAAGCTAGTTTAAACCACACACTTAGTGCCAAATACCATTGATTTATCATCGTATTCATCCGAACTAAATAAATATACAGTCCATGTATAATAAAGGCATCCAAACCTACTTATAACATCATATTTTGCATACGAACTTACCTCATACTCGAAATTTGTCGACTCGAACTATTTACTCTACAATCTTCGATTTCCCTCGGTCTAAGTCTGAATTCCTCTTATCTTGATCTATAGGTATTCAAAATTAACCCTTTTATTCACCGAATCATTCAAAACAATCCATATACACACAATTAGGGTATTTTACAAAATAGCCCTCCCATTTTCACATTTCGACACTTTAGTCTCTAATTCAGAAAATCACAAAATACACAAAATTTGCTTGTACACAAGCCTAGCCGAATTCTCCTAACTCTCATACAAATCCATACATTTCATTTATTTCACATTTTAGTCCCTCAGAATAACATTTTTACAAATTAGCCCAATTTACTCAATTTCATCAAAAATTCAAAGACAACATATGTCAACCCAACACATATCTTTCATAATTCATCAACTAACATCACAAAGCTCAAAGTTTCATCAATGGCACATTTCAAAATCATCACCAAAATCAGAAATTGAAGCATGGGTTCGATAGTATACAAAGCAACGATTACAAAAACGTAGAAATTATCAAAAACCGATCAAATTACATACCTCAATCAAGGAAAACCAAGGCCGAACCCTAATGTTCTTTTTCTTTTGTTTTGTTCTTCAATATTCGGCAAGCATAGAGAGAAAAATGAACAATTTCATGCTTTGTTTTATTATTAATTAACATAAAATCTAAATAACCATTTTGCCCTTTCATTAAACCATTAGAAATTCACCTAACACATGCCCATTTTTGTCCATTCAAACTTCCAATGGTCAAACAACTACATAAGGACCCCACAATTATTAAGCCAAGTTAAATAGGCACTTTTAACATCTAGCACACAGCTTCTACATTTTACGCAATTAAGCAAATTAAGAACACAAACAGTTAAAATTTTACACGAGACTTTCACATATGTCAATTCACTTATAATAAGCATAGAAAATAATATTAAAATATTTTTTTACTCAGATTTGTGGTCCCGAAACCACTATTCTGACTAGGGTCAAAACTGAACTGTTACAATTCTCCCCCCTTAGGGATTTTTGTCCCCGAAAATCTTACCGTTAAACAAATCCGGATATTGCAGTCTCATAGCATCTTCAGATTCCCATGTGGCCTCTTCAACACCGTGTCAATGCCACATTACTTTAACTAACAGAATTTTCTTATTTCGTAACTCTTTAACCTCTCGAGCTAAGATTCGGATCGATTTTTCTTCGTAGGTCATATCACGCTGAATTTCAATCTCAGATGGAGGAATCACATGCGAAAGATCAGATCTGTATCGTCGAAGCATCGATACATGAAACACATTGTGGATCTTTTCTAACTCTGGTGGCAATAACAATCTATAAGCTACCGGCCCAATATGCTCGATAATTTCATACGGTCCAATGAATCTCGGACTCAATTTGCCTTTTCTACCAAATCTAAGCACCTTCTTCCACGGAGATACTTTCAAAAATATTTGATCGCCGATCTCAAACTCAATGTTTTTCCTTTTCAAACCCGCATATGATTTCTGACGATCCGAAACTGCCTTCAAACTATCTCAGATCACTTTTTTTTCTGTTTAGTTTCTTTTATCAAATCAACCCGTGAATCTTATTTTTACTGAGCTCAGTCAAATACAAAGGTGTACGGCATTTGCGACCATATAAAGCTTCGCATGGTGCCATTGTAATGCTCGACTGAAAACTATTATTATAAGCAAATTCAATCAAAGGAAAATACTATTCCCGCGTACCTTCAAACTAAAGAATGCAACATCTCAACATATCCTCGAGTATCTGAATAATCTGTTCAGATTAACCATCTATTTGCAGATGAAAAGCAGTACTAAAGTGTAATTTAGTACCTAAAGCATCTTGTAACCTTTTCCAAAATCGTAATGTGAATCTCGGATCTCTGTCTGACACTGTAGATAATGGCACAGCATGCAATCTCACAATATCATAAGTGTATAACTCAGCTAATTTATTAAGCGAGTAATCTGATCGAATCGGAATAAAATGAGCTGATTTCTTCAATCGATCAACTACGACCCAAATTGCATCATTCTTTCTCGGAGACAGGGGCAAACCCAAAACAAAATACATGGTCACTCGATCCCATTTCCACTCCGGACCCATAATCGGTTGTAACAAACCAAATGACACCTGATGTTTAGCTTTAAATTGCTGACAGATCAAACATTTAGAAACAAAATCAGAGATATCTCTTTTCATTTCGGACCACCAATAATGTTGTTTCAGATCATTATACATTGTTTCAGATCATTATACATTTTTGTACTACACAGATGCACAGATAACCGACTATTGTGAGCTTCACTCAAAATAATTTGAGTTAACTCTGGATTTCTCAGAACACAAATTTGATCTCAGAATCTTAAACAATCATCTTTATCAACTCTAAATTCTGAATCAGTCTCTAAATCACACTGAGCTCATTTAGCTAAAATCTCATTATCAATCTTCTGAGCTTCGATAATCTATTATAAGAACAAAGGTCTTGCTTTTAATTCAGCTAAAACTGAACCATCACCAGACAAAACCAAATGAGCATTCATCGCACGTAAAGTAAATAACGATTTTCGACTCAAAGCATCAACAGCAATATTTACTTTTTCCGGGTGATAATCAATCACAAGTTCATAATCTTTTAGCAATTCTAACCATCTTCTCTGACGCAATTTAAGTCTTTTTGAGTCATCAAATACTTCAAACTCTTATGATCCGAATACACGTGACATTTCTCACCAAATAAATAATGGCGCCAAATCTTTAAAGCAAACACAATCGAAGCCAATTCAAGATCATGCGTCAGATAGTTCTTTTCGTGCGGGTTTAACTGTCTCGAAGCATAAGCAATGAATTTTCCTTCTTGCATTAAAACACATCCCAAATCAATCAATTAAGCATCACTGTAGATCAAAAATTCTTTACCTGGTTCAGGTTGTACCAATACCAGAGCTTCAGTCAACAAGATCTTCAGCTGATTAAAACTGTTCTAACACTTTTCAGACCATTCAAACTTCACATCTTTTTGTAGCAGTTTTGTCAACGGAGTCGCAATCATCGAAAAACCTTTCACGAATCTTTTATAGTAACTAGCAAGTCCCAGAAAACTACGGACTTCAGAGACATTCCTCGGAGGTTTCCAATCCAAAATAGTTAAAATTTTGCTCGGATCAACTCGAATACCAGAGGCTGATACAATATGACCCAGAAAACCAACTTCTCGCAACCAGAACTCACATTTACTGAACTTCGCATACAACTATTTATCTTGCAGAGTCTGTAACACTATTTTTAGATGCTCGGCATGTTTGGATTCATCAGGTGAATAAGTCAATATGTTATCGATAAATACAACAACAAATTGATCTAAATATGATTTGAAAATTCTATTCATCAAATCCATAAAGATAGCACCGTTAGTCAATCCAAAAGGCATAACTAAAAATTTATAGTGGTCGTACCTCGTTCTGAAAGCAGTCTTCGGAATATCTGAGTCTTTCATTCGCAATTGATAATAGCCTGATCTTAAATATATTTTTGAAAACACAGCAGCTCCTTTCAACTTGTCAAACAAATCAACAATTCCTAGCAGGGAATACTTATTCTTAACAGTCACCTTGTTCAACTGACGATAATCAATACACATTCTCATCGTACCATCTTCCTTCTTCACAAATAGAACCGAAGCACCCCAAGGTGAGAAACTCGGTCTAGCAAACCCTCTATCGGTCAACTCTTGCAACTGAGACTTTAATTCTTTTAGTTCGGTCGGAGTCATTCTGTACCAAGTTATCAAAATCGGAGTAGTACCAGGTACCAATTCAATGCCAAATTCTACCTCTCTAACCGAAGGTAATCCCGAAAGTTCTTCAGGAAACACATTAGGGAATTCGCATACAACAAGCACTAATTCAACTTTCTTTTCTGACACTCTTGAATCAATCACATATGCAAAATAAGCTTCACAACCCTTTCTCACAATACTCAAAGTTTTCATCGAAGATACTACAGCGGGCAATCCATTCAAATCACTAGATTCAATTCTGACTATTTCATCATTTTTGCATATCAAATTAATAGTTTTTTGTTTGCAGTTTACAACAGTATCATGCAAAGTTAACCAATCCATACCCAGAATTATATCAAACTCATTAAAAGGCAATAACATTAGATTAGCCAGAAAATAATTATCTTGAAACATTAACGGACAATTCTTGTAGACTTTATCAACCAAAACACATCTGCCTAGGGGGTCTGAAACTCTAATTACAAATTCAGTAGACTCTACAGACAAAGTCTTACTGCTCACTAAGTTCATACATATATACGAATGTGTTGATCCAGGATTTATCAAAGCAATCACAGAAGTATCATAGAGAGTAAATGTACTCGTAATCACATCTGGCGATGAAGCTTCCTCGCGAGTTGGAATAGCATAGGCTCTGGCAGGTGCACGAGCCTTAGATCTCACAGTTGTATCTTTTGTTCCTCTCTAACTACCACTTACATTTCCTAAATTTCGGGGAGGTCTACCACGAGAAGCGTTACCACTCTTTTTAAGATTTTGAATATTATCTTTTTCGGCTAAATCTGGACAATCTTTGATTAAATGATTTCTTGAACCACAACTATAACAAGCTCAGTTATTACTTTTTCCCCAGCATTCACCGAAATGTCGTCTTCCACATTGATCACACTCGGGCTTTTCATTCTTTGTATTATTAACACTGGCAACAGATGTAGCTGAAGATTTGAAATTCGATTGCGATCTAGCATGATTTCTATTCGAATGTCCCACACTAGCCTTTGAACGACTATTATCATCTCTAAACTTCTTGGATCCATATTGAAATGATTTGCCCGATGATCTCTTTCGTACCTCTCTAGCTTTAAAATCAGCTTTTCTTTTCTCTTTTCCAATATCTTCAGCTTTACATGCTCGTTCAACAAGCACTACAAATTCTTTGATTTCCAGAATCCCTACTAACAGACAAATATCTTCGTTCAAACCATCTTCAAATCACTTGCACATTATTGCTTCCGAAGATACACATTCACAGGTATACTGACTCAACCTTAAAAATTCCCACTCGTATTCTGTGATAGACATACGACCTTGTTTAAGCTCGAGAAACTCTTTGTGTTTCTGATCAATGAATTTTTAACTGATATATTTCTTCCGGAATTTAGCTTGGAAGAAATCCCACGTAACTCGTTCACTCAGAACCACAGATGTCAAAGTCTTCCACCATTGATACACTGTGTCTCTCAGAAGTGAAACAACATATTTTATACATTCTTCTAGACTCAAGGACAACTCATCAAACACTTTTGTTGTGTTCTCTAACCAGAACTCGGCCTTTTCAACATCATCGTTTATTGTATCTCAAAACTCTTTAGCCCCATATTTTCTAATCTTATCAACTAGTGGTCTACTCAACTGTACAAGATTCACTGGTGGCATAATAGGAGTTTGAGGAGAATTAATCGGGGTGGAAGTTGTTGTACAGCTGGATTGGTTCTAATATATTGGGTAAACCAATCATTCATCATCTGATAGAAGGCTTGTTTAGCCTCACCATCACGGCTGCTTGTAGCCGGGCGAGAATCAGCTTGCACCGTCCCTTGTGTGGGAGCAGGCGCATTACTTTCAACATCATCTGCTACAGCTCTTTCGGGATCCATTTGCTATATAAAAGTACATTTCACTGTTAGGATTCATCACACTATCCCAGTTCAAAAATATGAAATGTATAGTTAGACTCACATATGCTATGGTAGTCCTAGAACCGACTAAACCATAGCTCTGATACCAACAAAATGTAACACCCCTAACCCGTAACAATCGCTGGTATAGGTTAAGAGGCATTACTAAACTCATAACTCAATCTAGAATAATTGAATATCAAATGTTATCTCATTACAGTAATTCTCATTCAATCACATTCATTAAGATCATAAAAAACGAGTATACAATACTTAAACATACATTCGGAACCAAATGGACAACATATAAAATTTCCAGAACTTATAAATTTTTCAACTCTTAAAAGGTCACAAGCCCGTGTAAACAGACCGTGTGCCTTACACGGTCTAAACACGCCCGTGTGTCTAAGCCGTGGCAAAACTGGGCATAGCTACTGACTTGCCCACACGGCTACAAGACACGCTCGTGTGTCTTGGCCGTGGTCGAGCCTAACTTGACCACACGGCTAACCACACGGCCGTGTGCATTGGCCGTGCTCGAGTCTGACTTACAATTGTAGGGTACCCCAGGAGACACGCGACCGTGCAACAAGGCTGTGTGTCACACACGGATGAGACACACGCCTGTGTCTCTGCCCGTGTGGACAAAAACGGGCCATTTGAATAGCCAATTTGCCATCCCAATTTGGTCATCCTACAAGCAATGAAAGTAAGCATATTTGTATCACCATTTCAGCTAATTCCAACACCGAGACATAACCCTTTCATATCATATAATAGTCACCCAAATTCATACTCATAAACCTTACCAATTCATGTCAAACATAAGGTAATATCTTACCCAAACATTTCTTCCATATATCATTCAATCTCAAGTTAATCTTACCAAAACTTATCAACTAAAACATACTATAACTACATATTGCCATCACATACCATGAACCATTATCAACTATGAGTTCAAGACAAATCAGCCAAGTCACATGGCTAAGCATATACATCACAAAACATACTTCCCCAACTACTAGCCTATACATGCCATAATTTAAAAATATGCATTTTCAAAAGTACCAAAGTAAGGTTCGATAATGTAGTGACGATCCTAGATGATCCCCGAGCTTGCAGTAGCTTCGATATCTAAAAAAATAATGTAAACACATAAAAATTAAGCTTTCAAAAGCTTAGTAAGCTCGTACCAAAAACATCAACAATATAAAATATGAAACATCAACACATAAGTACTTATAATTTCTCAACTCATCCATCAAGTCCATGCCAACACCAACTATATGTTTATACAAATTCAATAAACTTTTATGCATTTTACCACCTACCACATAGGTATTATACGTACTGAAACATTTTCATATTCATTCGTTTTCAATCTCACCTCTTGTTCGAATACTTTAAGACTTTCCGAAGATCACCAATGCTTTAAGCATCCTCACACTTAGTGCTTAAAGGTTAGCCAAAGCTAGAACGATTTCACACACTTAGTGCCATCTCAATTAACCGAAGCTAAGTCGGTATCGCACACTTAGTGCCTCAAGTAGCTGAAGCTAGTTTAAACTGCACACTTAGTTCCAAATACCATTGATTTATCACCGTATTCATCCGAACTAAATAAATATACAATCCATGTATAATAAAGGCATCAAAACCTACTTATAACATCATATTTTGCATATGAACTTACCTCGTACTCGAAATTTGTCGACTCGAACTATTTATTCTACAATCTTCGATTTCCCTCGGTCTAAGTCTGAATTCCTCTTTTCTTGATCTATAGGTATTCAAAATTAACTCTTTTATTCACCATATCATTTAAAACAATCCATATACACACAATTAGGGTATTTTTCAAAATAGCCCTCACATTTTCACTTTTCGACACTTCAGTCCCTAATTCACAGAATTACAAAATACACAAAATTTGCTTGTACACAAGCCTAGCCAAATTCTCCTAACTCTCATACAAATCCATACATTTCATTTATTTCACATTTTAGTCCCTTAAAATAAAATTTTTACAAATTAGCCCAATTTAATCAATTTCATCAAAAATTCAAAGACAACATATGTCAACCCAACACATATCTTTCATAATTCATCAACTAACATCACAAAGCTCATAGTTTCATCAATGGCAATTTCAAAATCATCACCAAAATTAGAAATTGAAGCATGGGTTCGATAGTATACGAAGCAACAACTACAAAAATGTAGAAATTATCAAAAATCGATCAAATTACATACCTTAATCAAGGAAAACCAAGGCCGAACCCTAATGTTCTTTTTCTTTTCTTTTGTTCTTCAATAATCAGCAAGCATGGAGAAAAAAATGAACAATTTCATGCTTTGTTTTATTATTAATTAACATAAAATCTAAATGACCATTTTGCCCTTTCATTAAACCATTATAAATTCACCTAACACATGCCCCTTTTTGTCCATTCAAACCTAATGGTCAAATAACCACATAAGGACCCCACAATCATTAAGCCAAGTTAAATAGGCACTTTTAACATCTAGCACACAGTTTTTACATTTTACGCGATTAAGTCCTTTTTACAAATTAAGCACACAAACAGTTAAATTTTTACACGAGAATTTCACACATGTTAATTCACTTATAATAAGCATAAAAAATAATATTAAAATATTTTTCTTACTCAGATTTGTGGTCCCGAAACCACTATTCCGACTAGGGTCAAAACTGGACTGTTACACAATGAATCAATAGAAGCCAATACATAAGGATAATCATAAGAACATCTATCATAAAACTAAGTCCCTATACATGCCACTCACTTGAAGACATTAAGATTCATCAATACTCCAAAGGAGGTAGCTTGATAGTGTGAGGTTGCCTCCGACGATCTTCAACCCCGAGGCGACCTGACAACACGAAAAGAAATCAAAAGGAGGGAGTAAGCTTTACGCTTAGTAAGCTCGCATGAAAAATAATAAGCAATGTATTAACATGCTATTTTTCAATTCCTCTCTATTTATTCAAAGTCCAGTTAAGCTATTTTCTCAAGTTACAGTCACTAAATTATTTATATTCGGATCTACGGACTCCAAATTGAGAACCACTAATTTTTCCAGAAACTAGACTCACATATATTCTTACCATAAAATTTTCAGAATTTTTGGTCTAGCCAGTAAGTATAGTTTATTCTTTAAAGTTACCCCTGTTTCGCTATCTAACAGCTCTAACCTCTCTTCACTACGAATTAATTATCTCATAGTACGAGACTCAAATAATGCTCTCGTCTATTTCCCTCGAAAATAGACTCATAAGGATTTTAAGCATATAATTTATAACTCATGATTATTTGTTTACAATTTCTAATGATTTTCCCAATTCATAACAGGGGATTCTGAACTCATTCTAACTCTATCTCACAAGAATTCAAATATCTCATAACACGAAATTCTTTTGCTTAAACCGTTTCCTTTATATGAAAATAGGCTCAATAAGCTTTTATTTTATATCCTATTCAACTTCTAATTCGATTTTCACCATTTTTGGTGATTTTTTGACGTCATACAACTGCTGCTATCCAAAACTATTTTATTACTAAATTTCACTCTTTCATATTTTCTTTGTAGTAACTTTCATTGTAACATTTACTCCATATCAATCTTACCAAAGTTCGATCACATATCGAGCACGTTGCTCATAAGTTTACACACATGAACCTTCGTTTATTCATCACATAGTCATGTTCTTATGTATTTTCACTTAGTAAATTTTCCATTGAACTCATCGGAATAATAACAGATACCTGGTGGCCTGTACATATTACCACCCTTGTAACCGACGCTCTCTAGTACGCATAGTAGCCTGCACTTAGTAACACACATGCGACCTAATAATCTGGTACACGTAGTAGCCTGCAGTTAGTACTACACACGTGACCTAACAATCTGGTACACGTAGTAGCCTACACTTAGTACTACACACATGACCTAACCATCAGATACATGTAGTAGCCTGCACTTAGTACTACACACGTGATCGAAGCTATCGAGTACCCTTAGTACCCTGCGCTTAGTACTACACATGCGACCTAACAATCTGGTACACGTAGTAGCCTACACATAGTACTACACACGTGACCTAAAACTGTTTTAAACACATGGTAGCCTACACATAGTACTCTACATGTGTTCTCACAACGGATCATTCGTATCTTTTCTATTCCGAAGGTCCAACTGGGAAATTCCTCACTTTTTAACATTTTACCAATTCATCCATAATCAATTTCAATTCATAATTTACATCAAGTGATCATTCTATAGGTAGCTATATCTCATATAATAACAAAAGATAATAACATAAAAAAAAGAATCGATATATTATTTACATACAAACTTACCTTCCTTTTCACTCTTTCACAAGTTATCTAACTTAAAAAAAATCATGTTATATCAAATTCTCAATATATTTAGCTATTATATAGCAAGCCATCAATAATTGAACCATCCAACATTTCATGTGCTACTAGTCATATATCATTATTCTTACAATTTTTATATATCATTCTTTCATCACTTTTCAATATATTAAATCATGCCATTCGTGTAATAATAATATAGAATTTTCAATTCAAACATAGCATTGCAATATTATTGACACACAAACTTACCTCGAATGCGAGCACGGCTATATAATCTGATTTAGTCCATAATCTCATTCATTTTCAATCTATGCCCAAATCTAATTTTCTTTGATCTATAATATCACATTTAGCTTAATAATTAGTCACATTATTCATATGGGTGCAAAAATCATATTTTTACAAATTTACATTTTGACCCCTAAACTTTCACATTTTGCACTTTTGCCCCAAGGCTCGTAAAATGATTTTTATCCACTTTCCTTGCATTTTAAGCCTAGCTGAATCATTTTCATAACTATATCATCCCCTAATTTCCACTAAATCACACCTTTATGACAAATTTTGTAACTTTTACAAAACGGTCCTTTTTTACAATTTCATCGAAAATCACTTAGTAAAAGTCGTTTGTTACACACCGAGCATTCATTTTCTACCATTACACATCAAAAAACATGCATGTCATCCATGGGAAAATTTTTAAACACAAACCCTAGCTCAAATTATGGGTAGAAATGAGTAGATCTTGTTACGAGGATTTCAAAAACGTAAAAATCATTAAAAACGGGGCTAGAACGGACTTACAATCGAGCTTGGAAGCTTGAAAAACCCTAGCTATGTCTTCTCCATGCAAGTTTCGGCCATGGGTAGAAGATGGACAAAATTTGGCTTTTAATTTTCTTTTTAATTCATTTTAAATACTAGATTACCAAAATGCCCCTAACTTAAAAATATTCTATTTCACCCATTCCATGTCCATTTTTGTCCAAAAAATTATCCAATGGTCTAATTACCATTTAAGGGCCCCATATTTAAAATTTCATAACAATTAGGCACCTCTAACATGTAGAACTCAACTTTTGCACTTTTTACAATTTAGTTCTTTTGATAAAATTGAGTGCCCAAACGTCAAAATTTTCAAACGAAATTTTCACGAAATCATCCCATGAAATTGTAGACCATAAAAATATAATAAAAACAAATTTTACTACGCCAGATTTGTGGTCCCGAAACCACTGTTTCGACTAAGCCTTAAATCGGGATGATACTGATAAACCGTAATTTATACATATTTTAATCCCTCGCTTAACACGTTATTGAATGATTTCTCCTTATATTTGGTGAATTTGATGCTCCTAATCCTTTAATTTCATGTTTTATACTTAGGTGAGCATAGGAGAGCAAAAAGAATGACCAACGGGCGAAAAACGGAGAAAATGGGCCGACAAGGGAAAACAACACGGCCTGGACTTCCTCACACGGGCAGACACACGCCCGTGCCAATCTAGCAGGCTCGACCATGACCCAAATCAACCTCATTAGGGGCGTGTTGATATCTCAGCCTCGACCACGGCCTGAAGTACTCGCACACGGCCGTGTCACACGGGCGTGTCCCTGCCGAACCCTAGCTAAGTTCCATTAGGAAAAGGGCAAGTTTTAGGGGTTTTAGGCATTCTAAAGCCTATTTAAACACCTTAGAGGAAGACCAAAAGGGAGACGAAGAATAGGGAGTAAGGAATTACTCTAAGGAAGCCGATTGATCCATTTCAGAAGCCGGATTCATCATCAAGACTGAAGATCTCTCCTCAATTTCCCTTCAGGAGTTTTGGGTTTTCTTTATGTTTTGTATTCTTTATTATTCTAAGATGTTTTCTTATTTAGTTATGAACTAAAACCCTAAATACCTAAGGGGGATGAAACCTAAGATGAATCTTGTTATTATTTTCTGAATCGTATGATAAATATTTGACTTGTTCTTAATTATGTGTTCTTAATTCTTGTTTTGATATTTTAGGATATCACTTCAAGTTAATGCTCTTAGTTGGAGGATGAATAGTCCCTGGCTAAGAGTGACTTTGTCATAATTAGGCGGAGTTGATTGCACGCCTAGAGATAGGGTGACAAGATTTTGCCGAATTAGGGCGAAACCTTATAAGGAATCCAAAGATCGAGTTAATGCAACCCTAGGGTGTTAATTAGAGAAAAGTCTCAGTTATTCAACCTAGGGATTAGATGTTATTAGTCTTGAATAGGTATAATAATATAACTTAGGGATTTCTACAAAACAAGTTAAATGAATAAATCCTCCGGTTCGGAGCCAAAATAACAAGTAAAGTCTAGGTGGATTTTTCCTTAGGTATTGTCCTAAATCAATAGTTTTTCCCAAAAGTAATTTCCCAATTCTATTTTCTGCAACTTCTTAGTTTAATTAATTAGTTAGTTAAAACAAACCCCTTATTTCTTAGGCTAGATAATAAAAAGACAGTCATTACTAGTACTTTTAGTCCTTTGGGTTCGACAATCCGGTCTTGCTAAAGCTCGATAGGTACACTTGCCTACATCGTGATAATAGTTACTCTCAAGAATGTTTAATTATAAATTTATAAAACTTATCACGGAAAATCACGATCAGTTACAAAATTAGATTTAATATTAAGATAATCAGTTTAATATTAAATTAATAAAATACTATTAAGATAAGTATTAAATTAAATTATATATTAAACTATTAAAATAATATTATTTTTTAGAATAGTTAATCTGAAATCAAATTCTCTAGTAGAGCCCCAGTAGGAGTGTAACCTTTCCACTGCTCAATCACCGAAAACCAACCATTTCTGGTGCCATGTTTGGTGATACAAGTGTGACACCCTTACGGCACCTTAAGCCAATTTGGCTATTGTCGGTTTGGTCTAGGTTTATGACATACCTGTAACACCCTTGACCCGTATCCGTCGCCAGAATAGGGTTACGAAGTATTACCAAAAACTTTTAACTTAAAACATTCAATTATAATAATTCATAAAACATATCATATACCATTCAAACACAAGCATAACGTCCCTTTCTTGAGCCCTCAAGGCCTTAGAAACACTTTAGAAATGATTCAGGACTAAATTGAAAACATTTAGAACTTCATGGCAAAAGATAGAAAAATTCATACTACAGGGGTCACACAACCGTGTGGTCAGGCCCTGTGACTCACACGGTTAAGACACATGCTCGTGTCTCAGGCCGTGTGGGCATTCGAAGTTGGGACACACAGCCTTGTTCTAGCCCGTGTTCGTGATCGTGTAACTCTTTGTAATACCACCTTAATAACACTCTGTAAATATTTATTAAAATATTTACGGCTCTGTTTATAGAAACAAGGTCTTGATACCTCAATTTCTAAAACCATTTGACCTTAACGTCTTACCACTCGAACTTAATAAATTGCTTAAATAACATCAATTATCATATCAAAAACCTTTTAAAAATCATAATTAACTCGTAAATATTAAATAATAATATTTAAGAACTTACTCGACGGATTTGGTGGCCTCGAAACCACTATTTCTGATACCATTGAAAAACGGGTTGTTACAACTCTCCCCCTTACGAAAATTTCATCCTCAAAATTTCTCACCTGATAAAAGCCATCAAGTCGAGTCTTTCTGTCATCTTCTTAATGGTAAACCACAGATAAATCATTTATAACTAATCTTGATTCAGAATTCTCATCAAAACTCATAATAAAAATTGATACTATACTTGAACTTAACTGAACAACCATGATGTCTTCCTGTCATAACTTATCAATAATAGTATAACTACCGAGAAATTTCCATTGATCGTTTGTCGAGACATAACCGAGAAACTCAGTTTATCAAACTCTGACTGATGCTTTTGACATATTTGGATTTGTAACTTTCAACTGATATTTGTTCCCCTTTCATGAAAATGTCACACAATATCATTTAACACAATTGCAACCGCTTCAACTAGCGAGACGACTTAAATCCATAATGACATTTCTCAATTATAACTGATTTGACAGATGTAATTTTGTAATATGTTTTCTAGAATATGAATTCTTAATTCAAACTGTCCATCTATTTACTCGTGAATTCCCAAATTTTATTCCCAAATCAAAAAATAAGCTTTAATATAATCAACTTATCTAACTTTTCAAATGAATAACCCGTTCCGAATAACACAATTGAGTCGATCTATCAATCGAATGATAACATTTCAAAATAGGTCTTTCTTCTTGTTGTTAAGAAAATCCAGATATACTGTGTATCATAATTCCCTCAGAATACCAATCAAAGATCTCTACAAACAGCATTAACTCAAACGAAACATAACATCCTATTTTAACTCATTGACATAAATCGAGATTACTTGAGGAATGAGAACCAATATACAAGTTTAAGCTCAATCTTCCACTGTCAGATGAATTAAAACCTTAGTGCTTTAATAAGACTGATGTTACAACCGTATAGATAGAATAGTACTCTAACATCAATAGTGTACTCTGAAATAAAAAAGAAAACTAAATGTGGTTTCAGTAACAATCAGTACAAAAACACAACCCCTAAAAACCTAAGATCTGTATAATCCTGCTTTCATGATTAACTAGGAATCATAACCGTAATAGATATAATTATCTCAAGTCAATATGTATATATCCTTTATAGATGAACCACATTTGATAGAATAGGTCATAGGAATGATAAGAAAGCTTAAATAATGAAATCCTAGATATAAAACTCTATTGAATTTCCGAGAACAGAATCCATATTGAATGATAAAGAGATCGATGATACCCCAGAGAAAATCTAGAGGAAGATTATCATTCATATGCACTAGAAACAGTTGTGATAGAAACAACATAAATTGCATATAGATAATTTAGAGAAACAACCAGTAGAAGTAGAAAATAACATCATATGATTCTTATCATCAAGTCCTCTACTAAACATAATAGAATAAAAAACCAAAGAAAGATAAAGCAATGCCGATCATAAATCAACCAGACTAACAATACTTCCGCCTAACATTTTGGTTAGCTAGCATTCTCTTATGATAAGAATCACATCTGAAAATGAACAATTGCATATACCTCTAAGGATAAAAGAACATGTAAAATACCCAGAAGAGATCGTCGTAAGCTACTCGACTATAACCACTACATTCAGATATCTTTGCAATTCAAACATTATCTCACTGACTACTAAAGTCATCGATGATCTCACATTATCCCATTCGCTAAAGAAATCAATTCAGAAGAAATTCCAGTTAATCCGTTCTTTAGATACCATATTTGAATAAGTCGATTACCCGTAATTAACCTCTTCTTTAACAATGATGTTGCGTATCCCGAATGATCTTTGAAAAATCTAATATTACTTCTAGAACTCTCTTTACTTGCTAATCCCTTCTCAGCACTGATTGCATTATTATTCATTTAGCAACTAAACTCTTCGATATCATACTTGTGGGCTTATCAACATAAATCTTATGAATTCTGTTGTATAAGACTTTGAGAGTGAGGGGGTGGAGGTCGTAAAGCCTCTAAATTTGCCTCTCATATATATACACATAACATAAAATTCATCATTAGAATACATTATAAAACATTTGTTCATACCTTTATGAGTTTCTACTCATCCTTAGCAACATTTTTACTTAGATACTTGAGTATCCCATTTAGCATTATTGGAATTAACTAGGTTGGAAAGCATCTCTATCTAAAAATGAAACAAATCAAATAAGAATCAGGAGATATCACACTATCATAGGTTATAATGGCATGTATTTCTGGACTTCACACATGCCACGTTCAGTTCGAGAACTAACTAAATCGTAGCTGTGATACCACTAAATGTAACACCCCTAACCCGTATCTATCGCTGGAATAGGGTTACAGAGTACTACTAAAAACTTTTAACTTAAAACATTGATTCCAATCATTTATAAAACATGTCATATACCATTCAAACACAAGCATCACATCCATTTCTCGAGCCCTCGAGACCTTAGAAACACTTTAGAAATGATTCAGGGACTAAATCGAAAACATTTAGAACTTCATGGAAAAAGATAGAAAAATTCATACTACAGGGGTCACAGGGCTATGTGGCCAGGCCATGTGACTCACACAGCTGAGACACATGCCTGTGTCTCAGGCCATGTGGGCATTCAAAGTAGGAGCACATGGCCGTGTCCCAGCCTATGTCCGTGCTTGTGTAACTCTCTGACTTGGTTCACATGGCAATACACCCATGTGCCAGGTCGTGTAACTCTCGAAATGCAACCTCTAAAATAAACCTACAGGGGACACACGACCATGTCTTAGGACCATGTGGCACACACGGCTGAGACACATGCCCATATCTTAGGTCGTGTAGACAAGAAATAACAAATTTCAAGCTATTCCTTTCACCCGAAACATGATCACATATACAAGCCACTTTCAACTATTTCAAGCATTTAAAATGAACTTAAAACATGCAAAATAAAACTAGATCAATATGGAATTTTTACATACAACCAATATGCCAAAAAGTACCCCAAACATAATCATCAAATCAACCTAAATATGTGCACATTTACTATTTATCATCTATTTTGTCCCCATGCCAAAACATAGCATAATTGACCATATTCCAAAACACAACCAGACATATTAAATTGGTCATTCAAAGTGAACTTTCGTTTGACCATTCCAACACCAACCATTAAGCATCAAAACCATCTAAATGACACCAATCTAGCCAATTCCGAATAGATCCAAACATATATACATATCAAATTTGACTCATGCACACCTATTCAAACCTTTATAAAGCATGCCATAACTTGAACATATTGTGGTCAATCTATCACCTACCATTTTAGCCATTCCCACAAGCATTAATTCATTGTCAAAAGACACTCACAAATAAAGCGACACAGTACCAAGGTTACAAAAACCACAATGATATATACATGCCAAATTCATCAGACTAACATATACCACAATTCCACCTATACATGCCATTATAACCTTGATCAAGACATCAAAATCTATTGATAAAATTGATGGATAGTGTAATGGATCTCCTACTAGCTTCCAATCCGATCGAGCTTTCGATAATCTGTAAAGTAGGGGAAAAATAACTACGTAAACAACAAATGCTTAGTAAGCTCGTATAAACTTTAAACATAACATTCCATTTCAATAATGAACTTTATAGGTTA
Organism: Gossypium anomalum; assembly: GCA_025698475.1. Taxonomy (NCBI): domain Eukaryota; kingdom Viridiplantae; phylum Streptophyta; class Magnoliopsida; order Malvales; family Malvaceae; genus Gossypium; species Gossypium anomalum. The sequence continues at coordinate 55,989,457 of CM046959.1, forward strand.
AATATAAAGCTATACCAATGCCTCAAGATTTATTGAACCATAAACAACAACTCACAATGAAATAAGTCTATCAACACCACATATACTTATCAATCCTAGCATAGTAGGATTTCATAAGACTTTGAACTCTCCCATTTATTTCCCTCCCATTGCATTTGCTTACTTTAGCTTAGCTAACAACATCAATTCATTAATTAGCATTTTTGTTCATGAACTAGATATATCCATCCACAACATACATAAATTTCTCACATGCGAGTACATCTTTCAACTTATTATTCCCTTTCTATCAAATTACATTTCAACTATGAATTTACCACCTTTCATATGCATAACACAAGATATACACATAATATCAACCATGACTACAAGCTAGTACATTTAAATGTAGATCCTTTTGAAATCAATTACATGATAAACCATTTCATAAGAAATTACATACTTTTGTTTATACCACCTTTTCACATACATAAGCATATTACCAATTAAACACTTACTAAATTTATGTATTTCATTAAGACTAAACATGATATAATTCAATAATAAGCTTAGCACAAGCCTAAGTGCATCAGTAACACATGTTAGCATACTTGAACATAATTCATGTGAACTTAACATAGATAACCATTATACTTGAACATGATCCAATTGGATTTATCACCTTTCATCACATATCATGTTTTCCATGTATCACTAATTCAATAAGTTTCATACACACCTATTTTGGTTCATATTGAACGCTTACCATTTCATTTACACAACACAAAGGAAAAAAATATAACATTTACCATAGTCACAAGCTAGTGATCAACCACATAAGTTAGCAATATCATCACATGGTAAAATATGGTACATAAACATAGTATCACTTAAATCATACCTTTCATAACCATGAATATTAGTACTTAGATTATTGGTACATCATACCTTTCCATATTTTTCATAGTAAAGTCAAACGGAACACTTGCCAAAGCTCATACAAGTGTGCTAAACGATGGACGTAACTATCCCTGTTCTTTAATCAACGGTTGAAACCATCTATTTACATATTCGATGGTCGTCACCATCCCTTTTCATAGTTGATGGTCATTACCATCCTTTTCATAATCGATAGTCAAAGCTATCCCTTTTCATATTCGATAGCCAAAGCTATCCTTTTTCATATTCGATAGCTGAAGTTATCCCTTTCCATATTCGATAACTGAAGCTATCCCTTTTCATTATCTGAGGATTGTCTATATGTTGTTGGATTTTCTGTCGGGGCATGATATGGTAATAAAACATAATAGCATTTAAAACAAAAATTCAAAATGCTATTTAAACGTACGAACTTACCTAGCTAAATTATAGAGATGACAAAGTATAAGGTCATTTTGGTAATTTTCCATTCTCCTCGATTTTCACTCAATCTTGATCTAAATTAATAATTTCATTCAATCTATTAATTTAGAGAGTAAAATAATATATTTTATGCAATTTAATCATTTTTAACTTTTTACAAAATTGCCCCTAAAGTTTTACTTTTATTCAATTTAGTCCCTGAGCCCAAAACATACAAATTAACCATTTTTAATGTCAAATTACAATAGTCGAATAATCATTGCACCCATTTCAGCCCATTTTTGCAATAATTTTTGTAACACCCTAAACTCGTATCCGTCACCAGAATAGGGTTACGGAGTATTACCGAAGTTTACAGAATATTCACAGATAATTCATGTCATTTAATATTCATTTCCAAAGATTATTCATAACATCCCTTAAATGAACCCTCGAGGCCCAATATGAGTATTAGAATTGAGTCAGAACTAAATCGACAACTCAGAGAATTTTTCGCAAAATTTCTAAAATTTTCCTAGATGCAGGGCACACACGCCTGTGTGGTCCAAGGACACGCTCGTGTGACCTTAAGGCACGCCTATGCTACAAGCTGTATTTAACCCCCTGTAACTATCTAACTTGTGCCACACGGCCAGCCACACTCCCGTGTGAGTAAGCCGTGTGATCAATTTAATTTTTAAAAATTAGGTGCAAGGTTCATACGACCAAGACACACGCCCATGTTCTAGGTTGTTAGCACACATGGCTAAGACACGTGCCCGTGTACTCAATTCTGAGCATTCTGTTTCTAAATTTTAAGTTGTAGGGGACACACGGCCAAACCACACGCCTATGTGCCAGGCCGTGTTTCACACGTGGTCAAGACACCAAATCAGAACAGTGGTAAGTGTTTAGGTAAACTTGTCAAAATGATGAAAGCATGGTAATTGTATGCTTAATGTTGTTAAATGTGATTAATAAGTTTCAATTCCTGTTATACGAACTTGCTAAGCATATAATGCTTACTAGGTTTTATTTTCTCTATTTTATAATGTTTAGAAGCTTGCGAAGGTTGGAGATCGGTTGGAGCATCATGACACTATCCACTAACTTGTTTTGGTATAAATAGTAAACTCATTTTGGTATAATGGCATGTATAGATAACTTGGCCATTGTTGGCTTATAAATGTTGTTTGTAATCTAGCCATTGGGATGGTTAGTGATGGTTATGTTTTGGTATACCTAATAAGGTTATTCTATGGTAATATCATGGGTGTATATTATGGATTAATTAAGTTATGTTAAATGAATATACTTAATAAATATAAAATTATAAACATTATGCATGTAATGATATACTGTGTTATATGTTAAAATTAGTTTGATTATAATGATTGGATTGGCTAGTATATACTTGTAAATTTTGGTGTAGGTTATTGGCAAATTTTGGGTGAGAAATAAAGCTACGTGGGAACCCGATGAAGCTATGAGAAAATAGTACACTAATCTATCTGTAGTAAGATTTTTGGGGACAAAAATTTCTAAGGGGAGAGAGTTGTAATAATACGTTTTTAGTCAAATCAGAACAGTAGCTTTGGGACCACAAATTTGAAGTTGAAATAATTATTTTATTATTAAATTAAGGTCTACATCATGATAGTATGGGTGTGAAAATTTCGTTCAGAAATTTTATCGTTTGAATGCTTAATTTTATAAAAAGGACTAAATCGCGTAAAATGTAAAAGTTATGTTCTAATAACTAAAGGTGTCTAATAGCTATGGAACCTTAAACTGGAGGTCCTTATGTGGCAATTAGGTCATTAATAAGCTAGTAGATGATAGTGGCTTGGTATTTGGTGTAATTAATAAGTGTTTTAAATGTTAATTAAGCAAATTAACAAATAAGTGATAAATAAATAAAAATAATTTTATTATCTCTTATCATCTTCTCCAACCAAAACTAGGGTGTAAAGAAACCATTTTTAAGCTTCAATATTCGGCCAAGGCATTTCTTTCCAATTAGGTATGATTTTTGTCCTATTTTTAATGATTTCTATGCTTTTGAGATCGTTGCAGCTTAATCTAGCTAGCCCAAGGACTAATTTAAAAAATTGTTAAAGTTTTAGGGTTTTACATTGATGAATGTATATGGATTTTGATGTTTGATGATAGAAAATAAATGATTGTTGTTAGATAAACAACATTTGTTAAGTGATTTTTGGTAAAAATTATCAATTAGGGATTAAATTAAGAAATGTGATAAATTATGTGGTAAATGTGTGAAATAATGAAAAATATGGGCTGCTATGATAATAAGAGAAATTCGGCTAGCATGGGTAGGGACCTAATTGCATGAATTTATATTTTTATGAGCTAAGGACTAATTTGTAAAGATATTAAAATTCTAGGGGCAAAAGTGTAATTTTGCCATAATGTATTTTTAGACTAAATTGAATAGAATGATAATTGAATAATTTAAATTTGATATTATATAGATCAAGAAATATGAAGTTCGGATCTAGATCAGGGGAAGAAGAAAGTTTTGGACTAGTCGATCCATTTCGTCATTTTTGTGAATCGAGGTAAGTTCGTATGTTAATAAGCCTTAATATAATTGTGTTTTAAATGCTTTATATTTGTATTATTAATGAGCACGACCTTATGGAATTGTTTGACAAAGATTCAGCAATGTGAAATCCTGGTTGAACCTTAGGAATAAATTAGGATACGAATGACATGTCATTAGGGGTTATATGATTTGGGTGCTGGTCCGTACATCCTATCGGTGGTTGAGTTATCCAACATGTGTTGTGGATTCTCGTCAGGTTGTGTGAGCAGCACCATGTAGCTTGAGATAGCTTCGGCTATGTATTGGCACTTAAGGTGCGAGATTTCCTAAGTATCTGATATTGTTCCAAATGGTTCAATGGGTATATCAAGGATATGGATGAGTATAAGATTGATACGAGTTAGTACAAGAATGTACATCAACCATACAAGCATTGAATCGAAGAAACTTGTGAATTTCATATCTAACCTTGTGAATGAATAGGTGATAGGTTGTGGATCGATATGAGTTATGTTATCATATGTTAATTGCTTAAATTTTGTATATATATTTATGGTAAGTTTTACTTTAAGCATACGAGCTTACTAAGCTTTATAGCTTATTCTATTTACTTTTTCGTGTTTTTAGTGAATATCAAAGCTTGCTCAGATTTGGGAGTCGTTGGAGATCTCATCACACTATCAAGCTATTGTTTTGGTACTTTTGAACTTATGTATTTGGTTATATGGCATGTATAGGAGTTATGGCTATATGGTATAAATGTTGGTAATGATATAGTCATTTGATTTGGCTTGTAAATGATGAATGTTTGGTTAAGTGTATAACCATGTGATTTGGCTTATTTTGGCATGTTTGGTGATATATATATGTATGAAAATGGACTTTTGATATGTTGTGTATAATTGCTATGTAAATGTTTATTTTGAGATTAGTATGCTGGTGGTTTTAGGTGAAGTGATGCATAATTTAAAAGTGACTATATAGATGATTTGTTAATGTGAAATAGGTATGAAATTGAATGGTAAATTGTGATACTTTTGTTTTGTGGATGTTGATATTAGTATAGCATGATTTTAGGCTTGATTGAGATTGGTATTAATGCCTATTTATGCCATGTTGTATGCCATTTGAATTGTGTAGGTGTTTGGGTGAGCAAGATGGCTTGGTAAATAGCCTATTTTTGTCCACAAGGGCAGAGACACGGGCGTGTGTCTCAGCCGTGTGTGACACACGGTCAGGTGGCACGGCCGTGTGTCCGCTGATGTTTAATTAGAAACCAAGTCAGTATGCTCTAAGCACACGGGCGTATGACTTGGCTATGTGGCATATATCAGCATACCCTATAGTTTTGGCACGGCATAGGACACGGCTTGGCACACGAGCATGTGAGGCCATTAAAAGGGCACACGGGCTAGCCACACAGGCGTGTGTGTTGGTCGTGTGACCCAAGTCAGAGAGTTACACGGGGTTAGACATGGGTTGGGATACGGCCATGTGATCCTATTTCGAAGCTCCACACGGCCTATGACACGGGCGTGTGTCCCCTGTATTTTGAAAATTTTTTTATGTTTTCCAAAAAATTCCTGATTTATCGGTTTAGTCCCGAACCACTTCCAATGCATGATTTGGGCCTTGTAGACTCGTATTAGGGACTATATGATTGATTGTGAATGTATTTTATAGAATATGAAGAATGTATGAGAAATGTATGGTTGATAAGTATAGTAATGCTTCGTAACCCTATTCAGGTGATGGATACGGGTTAGGGGTGTTACATTTGAGATATGTATTCATGTGGTTTAGGCAAAATAAGGTATAGTTGAAGTGACCATTTAGGTGATTTTTAGAAGTGAAATTGGTATGTTTTGGATGACAAAACATGATATTATGAGCAATATAGTTTTTGATATAAAAATAGCATAATATAGGCTTAGATGATATTGGTTTGAATGTCTTTTGATGTTGTGTTATATGCCATTTGACATGTTTAGGTGGATGCAAATTTGGGTGAGAAAGATGGATTGGAAAATAACCTATTTTTTTCCACACTGCTAGATATTAAAAAATGATTCAACCTCAGACCCATTTGAATGTAGCAGATAACAGCGAGGCCTGAGAATTAATGTGCGTGTGTGTCAGCCATGCGTGACACATGGTCAGGTGACACAGTCGTTTGTCCCCTGATGTTAAATTAAAAACCAAGTCAGTATGCTCCACACGGCCTAGCACACGAGCGTGTGACTTGGCTGTGTGGCATAAGTCAGTATACCCTACAGTTTTGTCATAGCCTAGCACAAGGCCAGGCACGCGGGTGTGTGAGGCCATTTTGAAGGGTACATAGGCTAGTCACACAGGCGTATGGTTGGCCGTGTAACCCAAGTGAGAGAGTTACACAGGGTTAGACATGAGCTGGGACACGGCCATGTGATCCCATTTCGAATATTCACATGGCCTGTGGCACGGGCGTGTCTTTGGCCATGTAAGACACACGAACGGGCCACACGGGCGTGTGTCCCCTGTATTTTGAAAATTTTTCTTACGTTTCCAAAAATTTCCTGAGTTATCAACTTAGTCCCAAACCACTTCTAATGCATGATTTGGGCGTCGTAGGCTCGTATTAGTGACAATATGATTGATTGTGATTGCATTTTATTGGATATGAAAAACATATGAGGAATGTATGTTTTTTAAGTAATTAATCCAGTAATGCTTCGTAACCCTATTCCGGCGATGAATACAGGTTAAGGGTGCTGAAACATGGAAGAATTGAAATCTTAGATCAAAACACTATGTATGGATGGTATGAACTGCCTAAACAAGAATTCTTGAACAGCGAACAACCAGAGCTATTACTCACTACATCAAAAAATTTCCATAAATGAAAGATGAATTAGCTGAGTTATATGTTACTGAGATTGTCGGATTGCATGTGGCACCGGTTTCTATTATTTCTGATAGAGATCCGCGGTTTACATCATGAGTCTAGAGCAAATTACATGAGGCTCTAGGTATGCATTTGCATTTTAGCATTGCATTTCATCCTCAGACCGATGGTCAGTTCGAGCAACTAATTCAGGTATTTGAAGACATGCTTCAATGTTGTGTTTTAGAGTTCGAAGGCAACTGATAAAAATATCTATTGTTAGTTGAATTCACGTACATTAATAGTTATCAATCGAGCATAAAGATGGCACTGTACGAAGCTTTGTATGGTCGTAAATGTCGAACTCCGTTGTATTGGACTGAGCTCAGTGAGAAAAAGATTCACGGGGTTGATTTGATACGAGAAACTGAAGAAAAAGTAAAAGTAATCCAAGATAGTTTGAAAGTAGCTTTAGATTGACAAAAATCGTATGCGGATTTAAAACGTAAAAACATTGAATTTCAAGTCAGTGATAAAGTGTTCTTGAAAGTATCGCCCTGGAAGAAAGTTCTTAGTTTCAGTTGTAAAGGAAAACTAAGTCCGCAATTTATCGGGCCGTGTGAGACTATTGAAAGAATCGGGCCAGTAACTTACCATTTAGCTTTGCCATTAGAGTTAGAAAAGATTCATAATGTGTTTCACATATCTATGTTATGACGATATCGGTTAGACCCTTAGCATGTTATATCACAAGTGGATGTCGAGATTCAGCTTGATATGTTGTATAGTGAAGGATCAATCCAAATCTTATCTCAAGAGGTTAAAGAATTGAGAAATAGAAGCATATCTTTAGTCAAAGTTCTCTGGCAATGACACGGGATAGAGGAGGCCACTTAGGAACCGGAAGAAGCTATGAGAAAGCAATATCCAAACCTTCTTTCTGGTAAGATTTTAGGGGACAAAAATTTCTTTAAGAGGAGAGTTGTAAGAGCCCGTTTTTAGTGAAATTGGAACAGTGGTGTTGGGACTACAAATCTGATGTGTGAATAATTATTTTATTATTATTTTAATGTTTACAGCATGTTAGTATTATCATATAAGAATTTTGTTAAGAAATTCTATTGTTTGATTGCTTAAGTTGGTAAAAAGGACTAAATTGTAAAAGGTGCAAAACTTGAGTTCTATAAGCTAAAGGGACCTAATAGATATGATATTAAATGGTTAGATGGTTTGTGTTATAATTAACCATTGATATTATGGTGGACTTTTGTGGACATCACTTAAATGATTTTAAATGTTATATACCAAGGTTAATTAAGTAAATTGTTAAATAAAGAAAGAAAAATAAAGAAAAACACATGGATATCATCATTTTTCACATCATCTTCACTGAAATTAACCTGAGAAAAAGCCATTAATTGGAGCTTGAAGGTTTGGCTATGTATTAACCTTGCATGTAAGTGTATTTTCATCCTGTTTTTAATGATTTCTATGTTTTTGGAGTCGTTATAGCTTAATCCAGCTAGCCCAGGGACTAATTTGCAAAAATATTAAAAGATTCAAATTTTTCATGAATGTATACACATTGTTTGTGATGTTTTATGGAAGAAAATGAAACTTTGTTCTTAGATAAACAACTTTTGTAAAATTATTTTTGATGGATTTGTCAACTAGGGATTTAATTGAAAAATATGAAATATTCTTGGTGAAAATTATGAAATAATGAAATGTATGAGTTGCTATGGATGCATATGAAATTCGGCTAGCTTGACTAAGGATGAAATTACATGAATTTTGATTTACGAGCTTAAGGACTAAATTGAAATAAAATCAAAACATTAGGGGAAAAACTGTAATTTTACAAAAATATGAATTTGGATTGAATTTAATTGAATAATTATTAAATAGGTTGAATTTATTCATTTAGATCAAGATATACCTCGTACGGCTTTAGATCGCGACAAAGATAAAGCTTCGGATTAATTGACTCTATTTCTACGTTTTATCGTCGAGGTAAGTTCGTATGTTTAAATAGCGTTTTAATGTGTTGTTTTAAATGTTATTATTTTATATTACCATATCATGTCTAGACGGAAAAATCCAATGATGTATCGACGCCAATCAAATATGAAAATGGATGGTTTCGACCATCAAATATGAAAAGGGATGGTGATGACCATCGAATATGAAAAAGGATGGTGACGACCATCAAATATGAAAAGGGATGGTGATGACCATCAAATATGAAAAGGGACGGTTTCGACCATCAAATATGTAAAGGTATGGTGATGACCATCGAATATGAAAAGGGATGGTGACAACCATCGAATATGAAAAGGAATGGTTTCGACCACCGTTTAGCACACTTTGTCTAAACTTCGGTTAGGGTTCAATGAAATTCACTTTTATATTATGGAATGGCATAAAGTATGTATATTCATATTTATGGAAAGTATGAGTTCATATAAGTTATGTTTATGAAATCTACCTTATCATGTGTGATATTATTAAGTTATGTAATTAAGCACTAATTTGTGTTGGTGGTGATGCTTAGGCTTGTGCCAAGCTTGTGTTGGATTGATTCATGTTTATTTTTAAGCTATGCATTAAAATGGTAAGCATTGTTGATGATTTATGAACTTACTAAGCAATATATGCTTAGTTTGTGTTCTTTTCGGGTTGGAAGATCGTCGAAGACCTGTCACATTATCCATCGGCTATATCGGTAGATTTTTATGTTTTTAAGTCATGGTTATAATGGCATGAATAGGTGTTTTGTACTTGACAAAATAGCCAATATGTTAGTTTGTAAATGTAACAGCCCATTTTTTCAGTGAAATCGGAACAGTGGTTTCGAGACCACAAATTCGATCCGAAAATAAGGTTTATTTTTATTTCATTATATGGTCCATATTATAATAGACATGTCGTGTGAAAATGTTGATACGAAAATTTTATCGATTAAGTGTTTAATTACGAGAAAGACTAAATCGCATAAAATGTGAAAGTTGAATTCTAGTAGCTATAAAGATTAAATAGCTATGGAATTCAAATCTAGAGGTCCTTATATGGTAATTAAACCATTAAAGAAGTATGTAGATTTTCTTTGATGACTCATCCATGGAAATATAGAAAAAGGGCAAGAACTAAATTGGAAATTGCTAAATACTTAATTATTTAAAAGATGAAAAGAAAATATCATCTTATTTTTGTCATCTTCAACCTAAAATTCTATGGAAACCCTAGGAGAGAGAGGGGAAACTTTGAAGGCTTAATTGGGCAAGTTTTCTTGTCCCATTTTTAGTAATTTTGATATTTTTGAAACCGGGATAACTTAATCTCTCTATTTGAGGGATTAATTTGAAGAGTTATCAAAGTTTGGAAAATGGGTCAAGGATGTATATGCTAAAAATTAGAAATTTATGGTAGAAAATGAAAGGTTGTTGATAGATAAACAACTTTTACAAAGTGATTTTTGATGGAAACTTGATTTAGGGAGTAAAATGTAAACTTGTGAAATTGAAGAAAAATTCTAAAATTTTATGAAAACATGTGCTGGAAAATTTGTAATGGGATTTTGGATAGGCTTGGAATAGGTAGTAAATTGCACAAGTTTTATTTTCTGAACCTAGGGACGAAATCTGAATTTAAGAAAATGTTAGGGGCAAAATGGTAATTTTACCTAGGACGTAGATTAAGTCCATTTAAATATGAAATGTGTGAAGTTGGTGGTTAAATTCATTTATATAGATTCAGACAACACTAATTCGAGGTTAGATCAAGGAAAAGAAAATGTTTCGGATTAGTAGATTTCTAACGCGAACAAGTGTCGAGGTAAGTTCGTGTAACTTAATCGGACATGTAAATATGTTTAATTGAATGTTGTGATTGTATGAAATGTTATTATCATTTGATGTGAATTATTTGATTGCTATAAAGAAAAATTGAATACATGCTTGAATTGATGAAAAAGGGTCAAGTCCTGATTGAATTTTAAATTCCGAGGAATATATGCACTTTCCCAACACAAATGAGGTCCTGCATTTGTTGCGGATAGGATTTACCTCGGACGAGTAATCCCATTTATCTTGTTAAATAAAAGATTTAGCCCGAATGAGTAATCATGTTATAATACCTCTCGAGTATACGTTACGATTAGGGATTAGCCTGGACTGGTAATCCTAATTGAACTTTTTAAGAATACGTTATATAAATGATTTAGCCTGAACTGGTAATCTTGTTATACGATATATGGCTCGAGAGTGTGTTCCTTGATTAAGTACCCTAATGGGTACCATCAAAAAGAAATTGATGGATTATTGAATCGTACACCTCGAGTGTACTACTTGAGCATCCATCGGAATTTCAATGATTCAACGGACATAAAACTCTTAACACGGTATGAGAATTATGTGATGAAATGATAATGACTTGAAAAGAAATATTGCATGATGAGCTCATCTATGTTTACTTGATTGTTATGAGGATTTTTGGTGACTAACATGTTTGATTGTGTAACGCCCCAAAAATCTCAAACTTTCTTTCTTTTTTGGTTTTGATAAAAGGCGTGCTTAATATTCCTAGTCGAGTGTTATTTATGTGATAATAGGCCTGGTTAAGTTTTGAGTTCAAACTTTGGGGTGAAGGAAATTATAGTTTAATAATTAAAAGAACCTTGATGGCAAGTAGTTTGGTTTTTAAATAAATGAAGGAGGAATTGGACACAAGGAGCCTTGTGTTGGAGTGGCAAGTAGTGTCACATGTGGGGCTTAGAGGTGGCGTCACATGCATGGTAAGGAGGTTTGGGGTTCGAAACCCTCCTTGCTCAAAAAAAAAAAAGGATTTATTTTTGCTCAATAAATGGCCAGTAGTGGCGTTGGATGTGAACTCTGAAGGGTGTGATCAGAGGAGAAATTTAAGGAAGGGATTAATGAGTTATTAGGGAGAAAAGTTAAGAGATAAGGGGTGTAGAGAGGTAGAGCTGAATGGGGAATTTGGGGACAGGTAAATTCGGCTATAATATATATAGGTGCCGATTTTGGCGATTCTAGGGTATTGCCAAAATTGCTTCTCTTCCTTTAGCCGAATTCCTCATTTTTGTGTTGCCGAAACACTTTTCTCTCTAAGTGCTTAGAGCTGAATTCCTTGTTCCTCACTTGCCGATTTTCCATTCTTTCACTTCTCAAATTCTCTTTTGATTCACCTTTGGTTTTAGCCGATTCCTTCTTCTCTTCTTCTTATTTGTGCCGAATAACCCTTTCACCATACAAATCTCAAAAGCCGAATACCTCTTTGGCTGAAGACCCTCTGTGCCGCTGCTACTCCCTCTACTTTGGCCAATTCTTATGGGATTAGTATCGAATCTCGGATTCTAGATCTCTACCGAATTGCTCCTAGGCATTTTGAGGTTTTGGGTAAGTATTCCTCTTTTAATAGTTAAGGTTGGCCAAATGGCCATGGAGGATTTGAGAGTGACTTAAGATGATTGTGAGTCACCTGTTGTTTAGTTTTAATGATTAAGATTGATGCAGATTTAAGAAATACTCGTGATTGGTAACCAAGGAAGGGCTGTTAAGGCTTGTCGTTCAAGGTAAGGCAAAGGTTAGATTTTTGGCTTTTGGTGATCGTATTTGATAAGTGTGTGATTAATCGTTGAGTGACATCGTTTGTAGGTTCGTGGATAAGGAAATAGCAGCATGTTTTAGTACCAGGTGTGTACATACACTGCACACACAGAGTAGATCGGTAAATCCCGAAATACCAAAAAGCCAAAATACCACAGAGTAGATCGGTAAATCCCGAAATACCAAAAAGCCAAAATACGAAAAGCCGAAAGTTTGGCTACAATAGACTTGCGAGTGTGCGAATGCTCGTAAGGGGAAATAGATAGGTTATCAGAGGCCCTATGTGCGATTTCGTGGACTTGGGCTGTGTATTGGCCAACCGGGCCAAAATGGGCTAAATGGGCCCGATGGGCTGTAGGGCCCATAATAGGCAAAATTGGCAATTTGTTACTAAGTGATGAAAAATCATATGATTGCATGACTATGAATGTTATTAGGCCTAGTAGGCCATATGCATGTATGTAGACTCGTTTGGGCTTTGTAAGGGGTTTTGGGCCTAGTATCTGATAATTGCTTAAACAGACATAAAACTTAAATAATTAATTAATTGTGACCATGGACAAGACATAAGGTTAAGGTGTGGCAATGGGTATATACATGTCTAGGATTAGATTTAGGGAGAGCTTGGTACTTAAGCGGTCTTATTGACCCACCTCCTCTTTTCTGGATTCCTATCTGGTGCATAGTATCTGTTCGCTTTAGCCAACGAGGACTTGTTAACGGGTCAAGGTAAGTAATAACCCATAATAAAGAGAAATTACCAAAAAGCCCCTAAGGGTGAAAATGACTAAAATACCCCTATGTGTTGAATGTAAGATTTATGGATGTTACATGTATACCTGTTGCATTCATATGAATTCTGTTTAGGTTGCATATGGGTTGGGAATTATGGAACGGAGGAAGTATATGACGATCGCATGGTTGCTTGACGATTATGGATCCACCGATGGCTTTTTAAGCCCAATATATGATTAGCAACTTTGCTACAGCGTTAGGTAGTACCGCAACCGGGCTACCATTGGAGTGTATCGGATGGGTGGGTCGATATTTATATCCCCACATGGTGTGTATCGGGGGATGGAGATTGTGTGTAGCAGTTGGATGGGTAGGATCCGTGCATATTTGATTGCCTTACATCTGTTCTGATATTAAATTTGGCTCAGGCCCGAAAAGACTTGCTATTACATGCTTTTCTATTTGTCGAGGGTTGTACACACTGAGTTTTTGAAAACTCACCCCCTCTTTTATTTTTCTCAGGTGATCCTCAATAGGTGGTTCGACGGTTGGAGGACTCCGAGGTGGCCAGCTAGCAAGGCGGCTTGGACTGGTTTTCTTAATCTTATAATTTCTAGTATTTTAAGTTATTTCAGTCCGAATTGTAATAAGGCCTTTCTTGTGGTTATTATTTCAAATTAGGTTTATTATTATTTTAATGCTCTATATTTATTAGAAGTAGAACATTGTTTTCCTAAACTCTAACTGTTTTCAAATGCTACGTTTCAACAACTCAATCTTTAAATGAAAAATTTTCATAGATCATCTGTTTTAAATAAAGCTTCCGCAACTGAAGAGAGATATTACAAAGTAATTATTATCATACAAGAAGGAATAGCTTTCTTTAAATAGACCTCACTTAGAAAGCAACAAATACAAACTGAATGTTACTTAATTTTCTCTTTTGAAGGGTTTTCAATGAAAACAAGGTTTTTGATAAAACACTTCAATGTGACACGCTGGATCCGGCCATAACGTTCAGGCTGAGTTTTGAGTGTTACATTTAGTGGTATCAGAGTCAAGTTGCAAAACTCAGGCTGTGAAGTGGGGCTTATTATATCATAATGTTTTGGAAAAAAATCTTGCTATACTGCACACAGAGTCTCCAACGTTGTACCAAGTAAGTCCTTTTATTATTAAGCTTGTTTAATTTGATATACTGTAGATAGTTAGAGGGCTACTTTAAATGATTATACTTAGGCTTTTAGTTGGAGTGAAACTAAAGCCCGTAGGACTTTGAAACTGTAGAGGATTTATGAAAACAACTTTCTTTTTAATACTTTCATAAAACATCGGCTTAATTATTAAAACTAAAACTTCATAAAATTTCTAATCCAGATAATACGTGAATCAACGATGAGTGCTAGAGGAGGTGCAAGAGGCCGTGGCCGAGGCTGCGGAAGTGTTAGGGCTGGATCGTTGACATCGGGCCATATACCCAATATTGGAGTAGAAGAGACTCCGACCTCACCTGTGGCTGAGACTGGACCATATGATCGGACCGTGGGGGATGATGCATTGTCGCAGGCAATGCTGAGGATTTTTAAAAGGCTTGCAGGGCCCAATAATGGCTCGGGAAATCGAGGGTCAATTCTAGAGAGACTTTGATCAAATAGGGCTGAGATCTTCAAGGGCGTGGCTGGTGTGGCTCCAACGTGGCTGAATACTGGTTGGAGGCCACTGAAAGGATAATGGAGGACTTGGACTATTCACCTGAACAAAAGTTAAAAGGGGTAGTGTCACTGTTTAGGGAAGAAGCTTACAAGTGGCGGCTGACGGTGAAAGAGGGCACCCAACCTGAGCAGGTCACTTGGGAGTCCTTCAAAACTGCGTTTCAAGGGAAGTATGTGGGTGCGAGTTATGTGGATGTTAGAAGGAAGGAGTTCCTGAAGTTGACCCAAGGAAACAAATCTGTGGCGGAGTATGAGGTGGAATTTCTACGCCTTAGTAGGTATGCAAGAGTAATGGTGGCAACAGATTATGAACGTTGTGTTCAGTTAGAAGACGGCCTTAGAGACAGTCTTCAAGTATTGATTGCTCCTAAGAGGGTGCGAGATTTTACAGCATTGGTGGAGAAAGCAAAAATCAACGAAGAGGCAAAGCGCACTGAGTGCCTAAACTGGGAAAGAGAAAAGGGTAGAAATAAAAGGGATTCTGAGCCTTCCAATTGGGATCAGAGGGCTAAGAGAAGGGCCAGAGTGGATGGGCCAGTCAGAGTAGGGCCCCCTGTTGCTACTACCACCTTGTGCTACTTGTGGAAAAGGTCATGCGGGAGAGTGCTGGAAGAGAACGTGAGCTTGTCTAACTTGTGAATCTATAGAGCATAGGATCAAGAGTTGCCCTAGAATGTTAGGTTAGGTGGCAGTCGTGGACCGAGGTGGTTTCTAGCCACTGAGGGGTGGTCTGCAACCGCCGAGAGGCCGTGATTAGGCCAGGGGTGGAAACAGTTTGGGTCATGGAGCACTGGGCAAAAGTGCTAGTCATGCTGAGGCAAGGCAGCCAGCTTTGGTCTATGCAGCACGTCATCAAGAGGATGGAGACACTCTAGAGGCGAATCTTGCACGCATGCTTACCCATAGTGTGCTATTTACCTAAGTTGGAATTAGAGTGCGCGGCGGGGTGTGGTGTGTAGAGCGATCATGGTCATGCGGCCGCCCAAGGGCCCGCCTTAAAAATGGGAGGGTTTGGGTAAAAATATAGGCCCGAAAAATGGGCTTGGGCAAAAAGAGGCCTGTTTAGAAAATGGGCTGGGCTCTGGTAAGAGTTTTTGGCCCAACTGCATTGCTTACTACACTACCCGAATTATATATTAATATATTTATTTTATTTTATTTTAAATTATTTTAAATTTTTAATGTAATTAGTTTTTATTATATTGTTAATTTGTGTATTGTTTTAAGAATTGTTTTAGTATTATTTTTATTTGTTTTAATATTTATTTTTATGTTTTTAAATATATTTGATTTATTATATTTTTAAATTTTTTATTTAATGAAATAAGAAAAAAAATTTAATATGGTAGTAGTAGGCCAGTGGGGGCTCGGGCTTAGTAATTTTATTCCGGGCCGGGCTTGGGCAAAATTTTAGGCCCATATTTCGGGTCGGGCCGGGCCGGGCCTAGTAGATGGGCCTAAAATTTTGTTTGAGCCCGGCCCGGCCCATGATCACCTCTAGTGGTGTGGTAGTCAGTGTTATTAATTGGAAAATTCGTGGACGAAATTTCTTTAAGGGGGTAGAGTTGTAACGCCCCAAAAATCCCGAACTTTCTTTCTTTTTCGGTTTTGATAAAAGATGTGCTTAATATTCCTAGTCGAGTGTTATTTATGTGATAATAGGCCTGGTTAAGTTTTGAGTTCGAACTTTGGGGTGAAGGAAATTATAGTCTAATAATTAAAAGAACCTTGATGAAAAGTAGTTTGGTTTTTAAATAAATGAATGAGGAATTGGACACAAGGAGCCTTGTGTTGGAGTGGCAAGTAGCGTCACATGTGGGGCTTAGAGGTGGCGTCACATGCATGGCAATGAGGTTTGGGGTTCGAATCCCTCCTTACTCAAAAGAAGGATTTATTTTTGCTCAATAAATGGTCAGTAGTGGCGTTGGATGTGAACTCTGAAGGGAGTGATCAGAGGAGAAATTTAAGGAAGGGATTAATGAGTTATCAGGGAGAAAAGTTAGGAGATGAGGGGTGTAGAGAGGTGGAGTCGAATAGTGAATTTGGGGATAGGTAAATTCAGCAATAGTATATATAGGTGCCGATTTTGGGGATTCTAGGGTATTGCCAAAATTACTTCTTTTCCTTTAGCCGAATTCTTCATTTTTGTGTTGCCGAAACACTTTTCTCTTTAAGTGCTCAGAAGCCAAATTCCTTGTTCCTTTCTTGCTGATTTTCCATTCTTTCACTTCTCAAATTCTCTTTTGATTCACCTTTGGTTTTAGCCGATTCCTTCTTCTCTTCTTCTTATTTGTGCCAAATAACCCTTTCACCATACAAATCTCAAAAGCTGAATACCTCTTTGGCTGAAGACCCTCTGTGTCGTCGCTACTCCCTTTACTTCAGCCAATTCTTGTGGGATTAGTATCGAATCTCAGATTCCAGATCTCTGCCAAATTGTTCCTAGGCATTTTGAGGTTTTGGGTAAGTATTCCTCTTTTATTGGTTAAGGTTAGCCGAATGGCCATGCAGGATTAGAGAGCGACTTAAGATGATTGTGAGTCACCTGTTGTTTAGTTTTAATAATTAAGATTGATGCAGATTTAAGAAATACTCGTGATTAGTGATCAAGGAAGGGCCGTTAAGGTATGTTGTTCAAGGTAAGGCAAATGTGAGATTTTCGGCTTTTGGTGATCATATTTGATAACTGTGTGATTAATCATTGAGTAACATCATTTGTAGGTTCGTGGCTAAGGAGATCGCAGCACATTTTAGTACCAGGTGTGTACATACACTGCACACACAGAGTAGATCGGCAAATCCCTAAATGCCGAAAAGCCAAAATGCTGAAAAACTGGAAGTTTAGCTAGAATAGACTTGCGAGTGTGCGAACGCTCGTAAGGGGAAATCGATAGGTTATCAGAGGCCCCATGTGCGATTTCGCGAACTTGGGTCGTGTATTGGCCAACTGGGCCAGAATGGGCTAAATGGGCCCGATAGGCTATAGGGCCCATAATAGGCAAAATTGGCAATTTGTTACTAAGTGATGAAAAATCATATGATTGCGTGACTATGAATGTGATTAGGCCTAGTGGGCCATATGCATGTATGTAGACTCGTTTGGGCTTTGTAAGGGGTTTTGGGCCTAGTATCTGATAACTGCTTAAACAGACATAAAACTTAAATAATTAATTAATTGTGATGGTGGACAAGCCATAAGGTTAAGGTATGGCAATGGGTATATGCATGTCTAAGATTGGATCTAGGGAGAGCTTGGTACTTAAGCAGTTTTATTGACCCACCTCCTCTTCTTTGGATTCCTACTTGGTGCATAGTATCTGTTCACTTTAGCCAACGAGGACTTGTTAACGGGCCAAGGTAAATAATAACCCATAATAAAGAGAAATTACCAAAAAGCCCCTAAGGGCGAAAATGACTAAAATACCCCTATGTGCTGAATGTAAGATTTATGGATGCTACATGTATACCTGTTGCATTCATATGATATTCTGTTTAGGTTGCATATGGGTTGGGATTATGGAACGGAGGAAGTATATGAGGATCGCATGGTTACTTGACAACCGTGGATCCACCGATGGCTTTTTAAGACCAATATATGATTAGCAGCTTTGCTGCAACGTTAGGTAGTACCGCAATTGGGCTACCATTAGAGTGTATCGGATGGGTGGGTCGATGTTTATATCCCCACATGGTGTGTATCGGGGGATGGAGATGGTGTGTAGCGGTTGGATGGGTGGGATCCGTGCATATTTGATTGCCTTACATCTGTTCTGATCTTAAATTGGGCTCAGGCCCTAAAAGACTTGCTATTGCTTGCTTTTCTATTTGCCAAGGGTTGTACACACTGAGTTTTTTGAAAACTCACCCCCTCTTTTATTTTTCTCAAGTGATCCTCAGTAGGTGGTTCGGCGATTGGAGGGACTCCGAGGTGGCTAGCTAGCAAGATGGCTTGGACTGGTTTTCTTAAGCCTATAAATCCTACTATTTTAAGTTATTTCAGTCCGGATTGTAATAAGACCTTTCCTCTGGTTATTATTTCAAATTAGGTTTATTATTATTTTCATGCTTTATATTTATTAGAAGTAGAACATAGTTTTCCTAAACCATAACTGTTTTCAAATGCTACGTTTCCGCAACTCAATCTTTAAATGACAAGTTTTCATAGATCATCTATTTTAAATAAAGCTTCCGCAACTGAAAAGAGATTTTACAAAGTAATTTTTATCATACAAGAAGGAATAATTTTCTTTAAATAGACCTCGCTTTGAAAGCAACAAATACAAACTGAATGTTACTTAATTTTCTCTTTTGAAGGGTTTTCAATGAAAACAAGGTTTTCAATAAAACACTTCAATGTGACACGCTGGATTCAGCCATAACGTCCTGGCCGGGTTTAGGGTGTTACAAATTGAATGCATGTGTTTAGGCAGTATTGCTAATGGATGGAAAACATGATTTTGTATGCTTAGATTTAAATAATGGGATTGGTAAGTTTAGTTTCCGTTATACAAACTTACTAAGCATGTAATGCTCACTCCATTTTATTTTCCTTATTTTATAGTACTCGGAAGCTCGCGAAGGTTGAAAGATCATCGAAGCATCGTCACACTATCAACTAGTCATTTTGGGTATATTTAGTAAAATCATTTTGGTATAATGGCATGTGTAGGATAACTTGACCATTGGTAGCTTGATAAAGATGTTTTGTAACCTAGCCATTGAGATGGCTAGTAATGACTTATTTTGGTATGATTAAGTAGGTTATTTTGATATATATATATATATATATATATATACACGTGCTAAGTTGAGTATATGTTATCAAATGTTGTTATTGCCTAAGTTAATCCAAGGTAAGTTTATAACCACCTATGCATGCAATGATATGCCTTGTTGAATGAAGAAGTTTGTTTAATTTGAATACTTGGAATGGTTGGTATTGGTTGTGTGTTTCAAGTGCAGGTCTAGGGTGAAATTTTGGGTGAGAAATAAAGATAGGAATGGCTTCATTTTGTCCACACAGTCTAGACACATAGGCGTGTGTCTAGACCGTGACAAACGGCCTAGTAACATGGGCATGTGATTAGGTCGTGCGTCCCCTACACCTTAATTTTGAGAAACAGAATGCTCAGAATCAAGCACACGGGTAGAGACATGGGCGTATGCCTCATCCACGTGGTTGACACGGCCTTGGACACAGGCGTGTTACACGATCGTGTGGAACTTGACCTAAATTTCAAAAATTAAATTTGCCACATGGTCTAGCACACGGACATGTGAGTTGGCCGTGTGACTTCAATTTCTTTATGCCGTAAAAGTCAAAGAGTTACACAGGTTAAGGACACAGACGTGTGTAGTACATGGCAAGACCACACGGGCGTGTCCCTAGACCACACGGGCATGTGAACCCTGAAACTTGAAAAAAAATTATAATTTTGTGAAAATTTCTTAGAGTTCCCGATTAAATTTTAACTCGACTCTAATTCTGGTAATGGGCCTCGAGTGTCCAATTAAGGGACGTTTTGAATGATCTCGATAAATAAATAGTAATTTACACGTATTTTTTGGAAAATGTTTTTGAAAGTTTCAGTAATGCTTTGAAACCCTGTTTCGTCGTTGAATACAGGTTAAGGGTGTTATATTTAGTGGTATCAGAGCTACGATTTAGCCAATTCTCAGATTTGATGTAGCAAACATGAGTTTAGCTATACACGCCATTATATAAATTGTGATAGTGTAATGACTCTTGATCATTTTAAATGTGTTTTTCACATAGTAATGTCATCCAACCGAGCTAGGTCTGAATTCGAGGAAGCTGAGAGCAATGCTTCAGCTTCAGTTCTAAGAGTTGCGTTTGCGTTTGGTAGTGAAAGGCCCGTGTCTAAGGGCCGAAGTGAGAAGGCGAAACAAGCCTTCTTTCAAATGACGAATAAATGGTTTACACAGTACTTGAGAATAAACCCTGCTGTACAATGACCTCCCCCACCTGCTCTCCAACCGATTCCTGATGTACCATAGGGTGCTAAACCTTCTAGAATTGGTAAGCCCCTAATAGATAAAATCTGCAAACATGGGGCAGAAGAATTTATAGCTATCGCAGATGATGATCTGGAAAGGGCTGAGTTTTGGCTAGAGAATACTATCTGGATTTTTGATGAATTATCTTGTACGCCTGCTTAATGTTTAAAATGTGCAGTATCTTTACTAAAAGATACAACTTATCATTGGTGGAATACCATAACTTCAGTGGTACCGAGAGAGAATGTTACATGGGAATTCTTCCAAGTTGAATTCAGGAAGAAGTATATGAGTCAGAGATTTATAGATCAGAAAAAGAAAGAATTTCTAGAGCTCAAATAAGGAAATATGACTGTGTCTGAATATGAACGAGAATTTGTTCGACTAAGTAAGTATGCCAGAGAATGGGTTCTAATCAAGGTTGAGATGTGTAAACGCTTTGAAGAGGGTTTAAATGAGGATATCAGATTATTGATTGGAATTCTCAAAATAATGGAATTTGCAGTGTTAGCTGATTGAGCACACAAAGTTGAGGAACTGAGTAAAGAAAATAAACAAGCTGAAAGAAAAGCTTGGGTTTCTTGAAAAAGAACTATGAGTAAGTCACAATCATTTGCTTCTAAGAAATTAAAAAAGTATTATGATCATGTTACCACCTCTATGGGATATTCTAGAAGAGAGCAGGGCTCTCAACATTCTAACCCGAGGTCTTCATCTCTATCTGTGGCCAGTGTGGGTAATGCTGGTAACCGAAAACTAAAATGTAAACATTGTAACAAATTTCATCATGGGGAATAACAGTCTCGAAGTGGAGCTTGTTTTGGATGTGGTTCACTTGAGCATTTTCTTAAAGATTGTCCGGAAAGAGTTGAAAAGGAGATAGAACCAGCTCCAAAGCTGAGTAATCCTATCTCGAGGGGCAGACCACCTTGCCATCCCGGCAATGTTAGTGGTAGTCAAGGTACTACCAAGGATACAACAGTTAGATTAGAGGCACGGGCACCTGCAAGGACATATGTTATTCGTGCTAGAGAAGATGCCTCTGTGCCAGATGTCATTACTGGTACATTTTCTCTACTTGATACTAATATTACTGTATTAATTTATCCTGGTTCCACACATTCATATATATGCATGAACCTAGTGTCTGTTAAAAGTTTACCTGTTGAATTCATTAAATTTTTGGTTAAAGTTTCAAACCCCCTGGGCCAATGTGTTATGGTGGATAAAGTTTGTAAGAACTGTCCGTTAATGGTTAAAGGTTATTGCTTTCCAGCTAACTTGATGTTACTGCCATTTGATGAATTTGATATGATCTTGGGAATGGATTGGTTTACCCAATATGATGCAGTGGTGAATTGTAAACAAAAATATATTGTATTGAAATGTGAGAGTGGTGAATTTCTTCATGTTGAATCTAATAAAGTGGATGGATTACCTAATGTGATTTCAGCAATATCAACATAGAAATATGTCCGAAAAGGTTATGTTGCTTACCTTGCATATGTGCTGGATACTAAAGTATTAGAGGCAAAGATTCAATCAGTGCCGGTTGCATGTAAATTTTCTGATGTATTCCCAGAAGAATTACCTGGTTTACCACCGGATAGAGAAGTTGAATTCTCTATAGATCTTGTCCCGAGTACGACACCTATATCTATAGCATAGTTCAGGATGGCTCATACTGAATTGAAAGAGTTGAAAGTACAGTTGCAAGAGTTGATTGACAGAGGTTTTGCCCGACCTAGTTTCTCACCTTGGGGTGCGCCGGTTCTATTTGTAAAGAAGAAGGATGGATTGTTGAGGCTGTGTATTGATTACAAATAGCTCGACAAAGTTACAATAAAGAACAAGTATCCATTTCCTCGAATCGATGACTTGTTTGACCAGTTAAAATGTGCCACTGTATTTTCAAAGATTGATCTCCGTTCTGGTTACTATCAACTACGGGTAAAAGAATCGGATGTACCTAAGAGAGCTTTTAGAACCAAGTATGGACACTATGAGTTTCCTGTGATGCCATTCAAATTTACAAATGCACCTGCAGTGTTTATGGATTTGATGAACAGAATTTTTAGCCCGTATTTGGATAGGTTGGTGATGATATTTATAGATTATATTTTGGTTTATTCTTGAGATGAAAATGAGCATGCAGAGCATTTGAGAATAGTGTTGCAAACTCTGCAAGAGAAAAAATTGTATGCCAAATTCAGTAAATGTGAATTTTGGCTACGGGAAGTTAGTTTTCTTGGGCATATAGTATCTGCTGAAGGTGTCAGAGTAGACCTGAATAAAATTTCAGCCATTGTTAATTGGAAGCCACCGAAGAATGTGTCTAATGTTCAAAGTTTTCTGGGACTAGCTAGTTATTATCAGAGATAAAGTTTTTCAATGATAGATTCTTCGATGACTCGTTTGCTATAGGAAGATGTAAAGTTTGAGAGGACTGATAAATGCCAGCAGAGTTTTGATAGATGAAAAGCTTTATTAACAAAAGCGCCAGTGTTAGTTCAGCCAGAATTGTGTAAAGAATTCACAGTTTACAGTGATGCATCATTGAATGGTTTAGGTTGTGTTTTGATGCAAGATGGTAAAGTAGTAGCCTATGCTTCACGACAGCTAAAGCCACATGAAAAGAGCTACCCGACATGGCCTTGAATTGGCAGCCATTGTGTTCGCATTGAAAATCTGGCGGCATTACTTATTTGGTGAAAAATGTCACATATTCACCGATCATAAAAGTCTGAAATATTTTATGTCAAAGAAAGATTTTAATTTGAGACAGCACATGTGGCTTTAGTTATTGAAATATTATGATCTTGTTATTGACTACTATCTGGGAAAAGCCAATGTAGTGGCAGATGCTTTGAGCAGAAAATCTCTGTATACTTTCCGAGCAATGAACACTCGATTGTCATTGTCTGATAATGGTTCAATCATAGCTGAGTTAAAAGCTAGACCAATGTTTTTACAACAGATCTTTGAATCTCTGAAAAATGATAGTAAGTTGCAAGCAAAACGGGTACAAAGTGAATCAACTTCTAACTCAGAATTTCAGATCGGGACTGATGGTTGTTTGTTATTCAGAGGCAGAGTATGTGTACCGAAAAGTTCAGAACTAATACAGAAGATTTTGAATGAAGCTCACAATGGTAACATGTCTGTTCATCTTGGTAGTAATAAAATGTATAATGATCTGAAAAAGATGTACTAGTCGCCGGGAATGAAACGAGATATTTCTGAGTTCGTATCTAAGTATTTGATTGTTAGCAAGTAAAAGCTGAACATCAGTTGCCTTCAAGACTATTACAGCCAGTTACGATACTAGAATGGAAATGAGAAAGAATTACTATAGACTTTGTAATGGGATTACCCTTGTCTCCGAGGAAGAAAGATGCCATTTGGGTAATTGTTGATCAGTTGACAAAGTCTGCACACTTTATTCTGGTACGTATGGCTTATTCTTTGGATAGATTGGCTGAATTATATGTTTCTGAGATTGTCAGATTGCATGGAGTGCCCGTCTCAATTATTTCAAATGGAGATCCTCGGTTTACATATCGATTCTAGAGCAAATTGCAAGAAGTTCTGGGAACTCAGTTACACTTTAGCACTGCATTTCATCCCCAGGCAGATGGTCAATCTGAGTGGGCAATATAGATCTTGGAAGATATGTTTCGATGTTGTATATTTGAGTTTGAAGTTAACTGGGAAAAGTATTTGCCTTTGGTTGAATTTGCTTATAATAACAGTTATCAGTATAATATCAAAATGGCACCGTATGAAACCTTGTATGGTCGCAAATGTAGAACTCCATTGTATTAGACATAACTTAGTGAGAAAAAGTTATATAGAATTGACTTGGTCCAAGAGACCAAAGAAAAAGTGAAAGTAATCCAAGACAGTTTGAAAGTAGCCTCTGGTCATCAAAAGTCCTATGCTGATTTGAAATGAAAAGAAATAGAATTTCAAGTCGACGACAAAATATTCTTGAAAGTATTGCCCTGGAAGAAATTTCTCCTGTTTGGACGCAAAGGAAAACTGAGTCCACGGTTCATTGGACCATATGAGATTATAGAAAGAATTGGACCGGTTGCATATCAGTTAGCTTTACCACCAGGGCTTGATCAGATTCATAATGGTTTTCATATGTCTATGCTATGGCGGTATCGATTTGATCCTTCACATGTTATCTCTCCTACAGAGGTAGAGATTCAGCCTGATATGACATATGGTGAAGAACCAATCAAAATCTTAGCCCGGGAAACAAAAGAGTTAAGAAATGAGAAGATAGCTTTAGTAAAAGTTATTTGGCAACGACATGGTATTGAAGAAGCTAGCTGGGAGCCGGAGGATACTATGAGGAAGCAATACCCGAATCTTTTTACTGGTAAGATTGTCAAGGACGAAAGTCCCTAAGGGGGAGAGTTGTAACAGCTGATTTTTTCAGTGAAATCAGAACAGTGGTTCCGGGACCACAAATTCGATCCGAAAAAAAGGTTTATTTTTATTTCATTATATGGTCCATATTATAATAGGCATGTCGTGTGAAAATGTTGATACGGAAGTTTTATCGATTAAGTGTTTAATTACAAGAAGGACTAAATCGCATAAAATGTGAAAGTTGAATTCTAGTAGCTATAAGGATTAAATAGCTACGGAATTCAAATCTAGAGGTCCTTATATGGTAATTAGATCATTAAAAAAGTATGTAGATTTTCTTTGATGACTCATCCATGGAAATATAGAAAAAGGTTGCTAAATACTTAATTAACTAAAAGATGAAAAGAAAATATCATCTTATTTTTGTCATATTCAACCTAAAATTCTATGGAAACCCTAGGAGAGAGAGGGGAAACTTTCAAGGCTTAATTGGGTAAGTTCTCTTGTCCCGTTTTTAGTCATTTTAATATTTTTGAAAGCGGGATAACTTAATCTCTCTATTTGAGGGATTAATTTGAAGAGTTATCAAAGTTGGAAAATGGGTCAAGGATGTATATTCTGAAATTAGAAATTTATGGTAGAAAATGAAAGGTTGTTGATAGACAAACAACTTTTACAAAGTGATTTTTGATGGAAACATGATTTAGGGACTAAAATGTAAACTTCTGAAATTAAAGAAAAATTCTAAAATTTTATGAATACATGTACTAGAAAATTTGTAATGGGATTTTGGATAGGCTTGAAATAGGTAGTAAATTGCAAAAGTTTCATTTTCTGAGCCTAGGGATGAAATCTAAATTTATGGCAAAGTTAGGAGCAAAATGGTAATTTTTCCTAGGACGTAGATTAAGTCCATTTAAATATGAAATGTGTGAAATTGATGGTTAAATCCATTTATATAGATCCAGACAACACTAATTCAAAGTTAGATCAAGGAAAAGAAAAGGTTCTGGATTAGTAGATTTCTAACGCGAACAAGTGTTGAGGTAAGTTCGTGTAACTTAATCGGGCATGTAAATATGTTTAATTGAATGTTGTGATTGTATGAAATGTTATTATTATTTGATTTGAATTATTTGATTGCTATAAAGAAAATTTGAATACATGCTTGAAATGATGAAAGAGGGTTAAGTCCCGATTGAATATTGAATTTCGATGAATATATGCGCTTTCCTAAAACGAATAAGGTTCTGAATTTGTTACAGACGGGATTTAGCTCAGACGAGTAATCCCATTTACCTTGTTAAAGAAGGATTTAGCTCGGACAGGTAATCCTGTTATACGAACTTACTAATCATGTAATGCTTACTCTATTTTGTTTTCCCTGTTTTATAGTGCTTGGAAGCTCACGAAGGTTGAAAGATCATCGGAGCAACGTCACACTATCAGCTAGTCATTTTGGGTATACTTAGTAAAATCATTTTGGTATAATGGCGTGTATAGAACAACTTGACCATTGGTAGCTTAATAGTGATGTTTTGTAACCTAGCCATTGAAATGGCTAGTAATGGCTTATTTTGGTATGATTAAGTAGGTTATTTATATATATATATATATACACGTGTTAAGTTGAGTATATGTTATCAAAGGTTGTTATTGCCTAAGTTAATCCAAGGTAAGTTTATAACCACCTATGCATGCAATGATATGCCTTGTTGAATGAAGAAGTTTGTTTAATTTGATTACTTGGAATGGCTGGTATTGGTTGTGTTTCAAGTGCAGGTCTTGGGTGAAATTTTGGGTGAGAAATGAAGCTAGGAATGGCTTCATTTTGTCAACATGGGCATACGCACGGGCACATGTCTAGACCATGTGTGACACACGGCCTGGTAACATGGGCATGTGGTTAGGCTATTTGTCCCCTGCACCTTAATTTTGAGAAACATAATGCTCAGAATTAGGCACATGGGCATAGACACGAGTGTGTGTATCAGCCGTGTGGTTGACATGGCCTTGGACACAGGCGTGTTACACAGTCGTGTTACACAGTCGTGTGGTTGACATGGCCTTGGACATAAGCGTGTTACACGGCCGTGTGGAAACTGCACCTAAATTTTGAAAGTTAAATTCTCCACACGGCCTAGCACACGGGCATGTGACTTGGCCGTGTGACTTCAATTTCTTCATGCCTTAAAAGTTAGAAAGTTACATGGGTTAAAGACACAGGCGTGTGTAGTACATGGCCTGACCACATGGGCGTGTCCCTAGACTACACGGGTGTGTGGACCTTGCAACTTGAATTTTTTTTTGTAATTTCGCAAAAAATTCTTAAAGTTCCCGATTAAGTCCCGAATCGACTCTAATGCTCGTAATGGGCCTCGAGGGTCCAATTAAGGGACGTTTTGAATGATCTTGGTAAATGAATAGTAACTTACATGCATTGTTTGAAAAATGTTTCTAAAAGTTCTGGTAATGTTTCGAAACCCTATTCCATTGATGGATACGGATTAGGGGTGTTACAGTAAATAAGTTACTTTGGTTGATGACATTTTTGCATTTTGGTGCTTGTTGGCTAATGTTGAAATGGTTAGTGATGATATGTATTGAATGACTATTTGGGTATGTTTGAATGTGATCTTGGTATGTGGCCATTATGATAAGATTTGGGATGGAATTAGGTTGCAACTGTTGAGTTGGTAATTGGCTAAGTTATGCTTATATTTAAGTATATTTGATGCTAAGTAAATTGAGGTGCCTTTTGGCATATTGGTTGATGAATAGGTACCATATGGATTTAATTTGATTATGCATGTTTAGATACATTTTGAATGCTTGAAATGGGTGCAAATGCCTTGTATGTGTATGCATGGTTTGGGTGAAGGAAATGGCTTTAAAATGGCCTATTTCTTGTCCACGCGGCCTAAGACATGGGCATGTGACTTAGCCGTGTGTCCCTTGTTGGTTTTAATGGGTTGCAAGTCAGGTAGTTACATGACTTAGTACACATCCTAGCACACATGAGTGTGAGGCTATTTTGAGAGTTATACGGCCTGGCACACGAGCATGTGACTTGGCCGTGTAACACAAGTCAGAGAGTTACACATGTATGGACATGGGCTGGGACACGGTCGTGTGACCCTACTTTGAATGTCCATACGGCCTGAGACACGGGCGTGTGTCTTAGCCGTTTGACCCCTACAGTGTGAAAATTTTCTACTTTTTCCATGAAATTCTATCTGATCCCGATTTATTCCCGAATCATTTCTAAAGTGCTTCTTTGGCCTCAATGGCTCAATTAAGAAACGATTTGCATTTGTTTGGATGAATTATGCTATGAATTATTGAATGTTTGAAATCAAATGTTTTAAGTTATGAATTATCTGGTAACGCTCTGTAACCCTATTTCGGCGATAGATACAGGTTAGGGGTGCCACATCTTGCTTTTGCTTCTTAAGTCTTTGAGGGTAGGGTGGTTGATGATTCTTTATTGGAGTTGGTTGATTAGTCTTTTGTGGCAATTCAACATCTAACAAAGTTGTTAGTCTATCAAAATTAATTGGTTCGGAATTACCTTATCGAGTTTTGAATATTCTAGTTCTGATTCTGGTGAGATTGGAGTTTCAACACTTGGTTGAACTTCCACTGGGCACTAGCTGGCTCCTCTTCAACTTTGACGGTGTTAGGCTCTAATGTCTTTCCTCTCCTTAATGTCAATTCTTTACAATGCTCGTTCCTCGGATTTCTTGGATTTTCTGTATCACTAGGAAGAGCACCTTGTGGTCGGTTCCTAAGTTCAGTAGCAAGTTGACCCACTTGATTTTTCAAATTCCTTAAAGTGGCATCATTTTTTGCCATATATGCCTTCAATAGGTTCTCTAAGCTATTGAAAGGTTCAGTTTGAGTTGGTTTCTGAACTTATTGGGTAAAAACAGGTGGCTAGGTCGGTCTAAGTTATGCATAAGTGCTACTAGTTCCAGCCCCTTGGTTACTTCAGGAAAGGTTAGGGTGGTTTCGCCAAGATGGGTTATAAAAATTGGATTGTAGTCCTTGCCTTCCACGATTCTAGTTCTGATTACCCATGTAATATACAGATTTTAGGTTTGATGGACATTCTTCGAACAAATGTCCTTCCCCACAATAAACACAAGCTATATTTTTTAATTGATTGGGTGATTGTGCTGCAAAACTATTAAACCCATAAGTAGTAAAATTTTAAGCATCAATGATATTAAGGATACTTGAGATGCAAGTGAAGCAAGAGCGTCCACTTCATGTACTCCAGCAACTCATCTTCCTGACTTTGCTCGATTGGTTGGCCATTGATAATTGTTGCTAGCAATCCTCTTAATGATTTCATAAGCCTCATTATAAGACTTAGAAAGGAGAGCACCATTAGAAGAAGCGTCCACTACCATTCTTGTGTGAGCATTGAGACCATTATAGAATGTCTTAAGTTGGATTCAATATGGCATTCCATGATGAAGGCACTTCCATAATAATTCTTTATACCTTTCCCATGTCTCATACAAAAACTCGTCATCCATTTGTTGGAAAGTAGTGATCTCATTCCTCAACTTAGCATTCTTGCTAGGTGGGAAAAACTTCATGAGGAATCTTTCCGCTAACTCTTTCCATGTGGTAATGGAATGTGGTGGCAATGAGTTCAACCAGGCTTGAGCTCTATCCCTTAGCGAATATGGGAGCAGCTTTAATCATAGCCCATCTTCAGATACTCCAGCTAACTTGAAATAATCGCTCACCTCCATAAAAAGTCATTAGTGAAGGTGAGGATCTTCGGTAGGCATTCCACTTAATTGGCCCACTGTTTGAAGCATTTGGAGCATAATTGGCTTTAGCTTGAACTGTTGTTCCTCGATCTCGGGTCTCCTAATACCCAAATTAAAATCATGAAACAGTGGCACGGCATACTGTCTTGAGCTCTACCCCTATCATTGGCAATAAGGATAGGATTTTGAGCAGGGTTTGCTTCATTTTCTTCATTCAAATTTTAAAAGTTCATCTCTTCGGTCCTTCTTTGAGCTGCTTGTCTTCTTCTTTGTTGAAAATTTCTTTCAATTTCAGGATCTACGGGGAGTAAATTGATAATTTGATCAATACTCATAAACACCTAAAACAAAAACAAAAAATTAACTAAGTTAAAATTGAACAGAAAAATAAACCAAAATGCAAAATTAACAATTTCACAAATAATGAATTTTAAAACAATTTCACAATTTCACAAATAATGATTTTTAAAACTTAGAACGATGGAAATGTGCAAGTGTACACAATCGCAACAAGTAATAAACTAACAAGTAAATGTCGAGTTATCGTACCAACATTGATTGTTTAAGAAAATTATTTATGAAATGAAATCCAAACACTTTGGTGATTAAAAATATTTAGATTTTGAGGAAGTGATTAAAAACTAAAATTTAACTAAGTAAAATAAAATAAAATAAAAATAAAAGTTCCAATGCACGATTTCAAAAGATGATTTCAATCAAGATGACATAATTGTGTTAGATTAATTACATTTCTTAACTTAATGTGACCAAAACAATGTTCATGTTGTTACTAATAAGTTCACGGCAACTTGGTAATTTGTTAACTATAGCACAAATAAAATTACTAAATTAACAAATCTCTTGAACATATCACTATGTCAATTCAAACAATTAATCAATTTTAATAAGCAAGTAAAAGATTAAGTGAAGTAACAATATTACCTACATTGAAATAGTTTAATCACAATAATCTTACAAGTTAAGTAAGGCTAATGTACCGTTTAATATCGTTGCTAATTTAACCCTCAGTTATCTTACAAGATTAAACATGCATTGATTAAGTATTATGTCAAGTAATTACAATTTTTTTACCCAAAATAAATTGGATATAATTATAATCAATTATATTATTTATTAATATTCATCATTTGGACCGTTTTAGGCTAAAAAATTAATTCACCTCGATGCTTCAGAAATCACTTCATGGTTTTGTGCTTCCAGAAGTGTCTGACGAGCCAATTTTTACCCTTTGTGCAAATCTGTCAAAAATAAATAAATAAATATGAAAATTTATTATAAAATTAATTAAAATTCAATATTTTGATAATTTGAGTACAATTTAATTATTTTATAGTTATATTATATTTTTTGACAAGAATTACTACGAAATTGCATGAACCTAAGTTAAAAAGGGCATGAAAAAGTCTATATATTTTCGTGTTTCCAGTCTCTCCATCCGGGATTGTATGTATTTAAATAGGTATTTCCACCCCTGTTTTCGATATAGTTCACATCCCCGGTAGGATTGTTAATATAGTGGAAGAGCGGTTTGTCTCCTCCATAAGCAGACGATGTATTCTTAGGCTCTATTCGGTTGATTCTGTCCACTAACTATTGATATCTATAATCCTCCTGGACAGCCTTCACTGTAGATGGTCTTTGGCCATATGTATATCATTCAATTGGCCATTGGCAGGAGTTCATTGCCATACATTCTATTAATTCATACACATCCTTGTACGTTCTGTTCATTAAGGCTCCTCTTGCTGCTCCATCTAATCCTGACCTCGAATACACATCCAACGCATTGTAGAAAATCTGCAGTCTTAACCACTCAGTCAAGTCATGGTGTGGGTATTTTTGAATCAACGTTTTAAAATGCTCCCATGCTTCATGAAAAATTTCCCTTTATAACTTCTTAAAGACCGAAATTTCCCTTCTTAGCTAGATCATCCTGCTAATGGGAAAGAACTTTTGTAGGAATTTCCCTATGAGTTCTTCCCATGTCGTGATTGATCCTGGTACTTACGAACCTAGCCAAGAGAAGACATTATCGATTAATGAAAAGGGGGACAACTGAAGATGAATGGCATCATCAGTAACCCCATTATACTTGAAAGTATCACAAAGCTGTAGGAACTATTTTAAATGTTGACTCAGATCTTCTGTCACTATTTTGCGAGACTGCAAATTATTCTAGATCATAGCTGGTTTAATCTCAAATTTATTGGTCGTGATAGTTAGCCTCGTTCTCTTAAAGTCATCTTGTTACATGCCATATTTATATTTGTAGGTAGTTGTAGTGGTGGTGGATCTTCTATATTGTTATTGTTAGCTTCGTCGAACAACAGATTCTTATGTAGTGGCAAATTCCCTCTAGCAGGTAATTGACTCTACATTGGCATTTTTTGTTGTTGCTATGTTGTCTACGATTTCTTGGGATTATTCTTGTAACACCCCTTACCCATGTTCGACACTGAAACAGGGTATGAGGCATTGCCGAAACAGGATACGAGGTATTACTGAAACATACACATGCAATCATACAAAATCGAGACATAATTTTTTACATCCAAATTAAACTTTTCAATTTTCATCACTAAGTCCCTGATATGG
The DNA here is from genome assembly GCA_025698475.1 of Gossypium anomalum. NCBI lineage: Eukaryota > Viridiplantae > Streptophyta > Magnoliopsida > Malvales > Malvaceae > Gossypium > Gossypium anomalum. The sequence goes on from CM046959.1 coordinate 56,022,084, forward strand.
ATCTACGAGGCACAAAACATACTATGAAAGCGGTCTGGGACTAAACCGAGAACTTTCAAAAACATTGGAAAATTTCTTAAAAATAAGGGCATACGCCCATGTCCAAGGCCGTGTCCTTCACACAACCATTCACATGCCACATTTTCCATACTCAGTCATTACACACTCATTCAACCAACTCATGCCTCTTACAAAATGCATTATCATAACATATAACTTAACTAATATTAGCCAACATCGATGTCCTTATACAAAATGAGTTATCAAATATTAAAGGCCAACATTTTAGGCCAAATCAATTATGACATATAATTAAATAACCAAGTCTTATATACATGCCATAATTCAAAATATGAATTTCAAAACACCAAAAGAATGATGATAGTGTGGATGGATCTCCGACGATCTCCTACCTCGAGCTCGCTTGGTGACACTATAAAACAAGGGAAAAGAGAGGGGAGTAAGCATATAGTTTAGTAAGTAGGTATGTAAGTAATAAACAAATTATTAACATGGTTTTCAAAATAATACAATCATAACTACACACAGATCCACTCTTTGCTCAAGTTCAAAACAAGCTATCTATTCGAGTCATAGTCACTAAATTATTTATATCTAGATCTATGGAACTCCAAATTATGATCCAATAATTTTTCCAAAAACTAGGCTCACATATATTCTTACCATAAAATTTTCAGAATTTTTGGTTTATCCAATAAGTAGTGTTTATTCTTTAAAGTCACCCCTGTTTCGCTGTCTGACAGTTCTGACCCCTCCTCACTAAAAATTAATTATCTCCTCATACAGGATTCAGATGATGTTCCCATTTGTTTCTTTTGAAATTAGACTCATCAAATATTTTAATAATATAAATTATGACCCATAATTATTTTTGTAAAATTTTTAATGATTTTCCAAAATTAGAACAGGGGATTCTAAAATCTTTCTGACTCTGTCTCACAAAAATTCAAATATCTCATAGTATGAAATTAATTTTCTTACACCGTTTCCTTTATATGAAAATAGACTCAATAAATATTTAATTTCATATCTTATTCAACCTTTAATTTGATTTTCACCATTTTTGGTGATTTTTAAAAGTCACACAACTGTTGCTGTCCAAAATTGTTTTATTACTAAATTTCACTCTTTCATGTTTTCTTTGTAGTAACTTTCATTGTAACACTTACTCCATATCAATCTTACCAAAGTTCGATCACATATCGAGCACATTGCTCATAAGTTTACACAAATGTACTTCCACTTATTCATCACATAGTCATATTCAATTACACCTAGTCATTTCCTGTTGAACACATCGCAATAATAACAGATACCCAATGGCCTGCACATAGTACCACCCTTGTAGTCAAAGCTACCTTCTTCACAAAGTGGCCTTCACAAGTACCACACTTGTGACCAAAGCTATCTTTCTTCAAAAAGTGGCCTTCACATAGTACCACACTTGTGACCAAGCTATCTCTTCTCAAAGTGGCCTTCACATAGTACCACACTTAAGTCACTAGTGACATGTCACTTGTATCCTATTTTGTTCCTAATGTTCAACCGGGAAATTTCTCACTTTTCGATACTTGTTAATTTCATTTAATATTCAGCCACATTTCATAAAACATAATAAAAGTGATAATGTAAGTAAAAACGATGCATTATTTACATACAAACTTACCTCAGTGCAAAATATGACGAATTTGCAATTTAGTCCAAAACCTTTTCTTTTCCCCGACCAAGGTTAATTCCTCGTCTTTCTTGATAATCGAGCTTGGAAGCTTGAAAAACCCTAGCTATGCCATCCTCATGTGAAATTCGGCCAAGGGGTTGAAGATGGACAAAAATTGGCTTTTAATTTTGTTTTTAATTCATTTTAATTACTAAATGCCCAAAATGCCCATCACTTAAAAATATTCTATTTCACCTATTTCATATCCATTTTTGTCCAAAAAATTGACCAATGGTCTAATTACCATTTAAGGACCTCCAATTTAAAATTTCATAACAATTGGACACCTTTAGCATATAGAACTCAAGTTTTGCACTTTCTACAGTTTAGTTCTTTTGACTAAATTGAGTGCCTGACTGTCAAAATTTTCAAACGAAATTTTCACAAAAACATTTCGTGAAATCGTAGACCACAAAAATATAACAAAAGTAAATTTTCTTATGTCAGATTTGTGGTCTCGAAACCACTGTTCCGACTAGGCCCAAAATCAGACTGCTACAATTCTCTTTAGATCTGTGACTGGCTTTATAATTGTTCCTCTATTATGAGTCATACACTAAAACCAAAAAGATAAAATTTGTAGAAACTAAGAAAAATTAAATTCGTAACTATAACCTAAAAATTTCCTAATTATTCTATTAGTATGCAAAAATTAAAACTAATAGAGTGACATTGCCTCCCCGGCAATGGTGACAACAACTTAACCGCCTCTGGACATACCCAAAGGAGACAAGTAGTAAATTAATTCTAATCTAAATATAAATAGACCTAATCAGTACTTTAATAAAATTATAGTACGAGGAATTAAAAGAAAGGTTTGTGATAAACTATACTAAAAATAATAAGAAAGGAAATAAAATAAAAGTAAATAAATGAGAAACGAGAAATCAAATAATTAAATAACAATCAAATCTAGGCATTGGTGATTAGCTCGCTTTGGTAGCCATAATCAACTGTCGTCTCGGGCTTTCTTATTCAATCAACTAGTTAATACCCCAGTAGATCTTTCGATACGTCTAGCGGAATACTGAGTCGATAAGAACTACTTATCTTCCGACCTCACAGTCCAGACCGGTTCAAGGTTAAGGTGTTCAAAGATAGGCTATACCAAATTTGGGTTAATTCCCACCTTGATGACTTCCTAGGGGTTGTCAGGCTTAGGGTTTAAATTCTTCCTTTACTAAATAGCTGATCCATTAAGAAATGCCTACAAAATAGTTAATTAATCATACCTCTACTTGCTAATCCCCTACAGGAGAATTAGGTCCTCATGGATCTAATAAACGATATAAATTTGAATGAAAGGATGAACATAAAGAATGTAACACTCCAAAATTGGGCCTAGAAGTTTTGAGGATATTTTAGGAATTTTAGCTTACATGTGCTTAGAATTTCATAAGGTTGGTAATCGATAATGTTTTTGACAATGGCTATTAGGAAATTAAGTCAATTTCTAAAAATAAGTTTTAAATACCTTTAATTTTGAAAAAGGGATTGAGTTGCAAATGTGTCAAAACTGAGAGTTTTTATGAAGTAGTTTAACCAAAATTTTAAATTGAACCTAAAAACCCCCCATCTAGCATGTTTCATGTTATTTCTCCCCTCTTCGCTAGTTATGTCATCCCTTTGTTCTCCCATCTCTCCCAATAGATTTTCCTTCTAAATCCTAATTTCTCTAGATTTCCAACATCCTTTGAACTATAAACCTTTATTGAAACCAAGAAAACACCAAAAAAAATCTATTTAATTTCATCATCTTCTTCAAGAGTGAGTTTTCCTAGATTTGTGTCAAAGCTTGATTTCCTTGCATTCAAGGTAACCATTCATCTTGCTAATAGTTTTAAATATTATTTAGTTCTTTAAATCAAATTATTATCCAAAAATGCATGTTTTAAATAAAATCTGAAAATTTGGTTGCTAATCGTGAATTTTGGGATTGTTGTTAAATTGTGGTTTTAAAGTGTTTTTCAACTTGTTTTAACATGATTAGAAAGTTTTTAAAGTTAATTTGAAGTTTCATTAAGAATTTCTCGAGTTTTAATGAATTTTCGTCATAATGGCTAAAACTTGTCGAAAAATGTAGATACCTTAAAACGTGTAGTTTAAAGATTGGGAATTAGTCATAGATGAATATGTAGATGAACAAAATTCATTTTGTGTGAAAAGATTAAGTGTAGGCTACGATATTTGAATTTAAAGTTTTCAATGTCAAAGGTTTTGATTAATAGTGAATGTAGCTTAGACTATTGATTTTAATTGTTTAAGGTGAGTCGATGACTAATTATTGACTTTGTGGCTTGTCTTGTTGAAGTTTCAGAGCCAACAAGACCTTCAATGAGTAGAGACAAAGGCAAAAGAAATCTTATCTGAGCTTTCGGCTTTCTAGCGAAAGAGTTTTCTTTTTTTTTTTTTGTAAGTGCTTTGGAATAGCTGCCAGTAGATGATTCATTGTGTAATTGGGAATTTAAAGGTAGCCTAAACCCCTACTCTAAATTTTGAGAGTAAGTGTCCTCACACCTATGATAAAATATGATATATGTATGCTTGTGAATTTGTGAACATATATGATATGCTAAGACATATGCTATAAGCTTATGATGACTGATGTGAAACTGAATATGATGGTGTGTTGTTCATGCCATGTGACAGTAAATATGTGGTTATGTTATTCATGCCATGTGATAGTGATTATATTGTGCTACTAATGTGAATATGTAGTGAATATGTGCTAAAAATCGGTAAGTAAATATGTGATAATAATATGGATATTTTGGCCTTGTGATCTTATGAGGTCGTTGGATATAGTTGGCATACCATAGGATACAATTTTTGGAGAGATAAAGGAATGTGAACTAAGCTCTATTCACCGGGATATGTGTGTTTGTGTGTTGGAGAGTGTTAGCTATATGCTTCACTTACGGGACATGTTCGACTCTTTAAGTCATTTTGGTGTGATGGAGATTCGTGTATCCGATGTGTGGTGATAGAGTGTAACATCCCGAAATAGGGCCTAAACGGAATAGTGGTTGCGAAACCACAAATCCGAGGTAGAAAATTTTATTTTATTATTATTTTGAGGTTCATGATATAATTGCATGATTGTGTGAAAATTTCGTGATGAAATTCTATGCCTAAAGTGTTTAAATTGAAAGTAGGGACTAAATCGAATAAGTTGCAAAATTTGCATTCTAGAAGTTTTTAGTATGAAATTGAATTGAAATATTAATTAGGAGGTCTTAAATAGCAATTTGACCAATTTTAAGTTCATGGACAAAATTAGGACATGGAAGGAATTTTTGGAAAGTTTAGTAGTAAGGGCATTTTGGTCATTTAGTTATTAAAATGAATTAAAAACAAAATTAAAAGCCAATTTTTGTCCATCTTCTTCATTAGGACGAAAATTCAAGGGTTCTCCATAGCTAGGGTTTGTTTCAAGCTTTCAAGCTCCATAATCAAGAAGAGCGAAATTCGGGAGTAGATCGGGAAAAGAAAAGTAAAGGACTAAATTGTAAAGTTTAGTCACATTTTGTATCGAGGTAAGTTTACATAAATAAATGCAATATTCTTTTATTTTACATTATTATTGTCAATTTCAGCATTTATATACTTATTTTATGAGAATATTTAAAGTCGAATTAAAGGCGAAGTGACAGAGAAAAAGTATTAGGAAGCCCCGTTTGAACCTTAGGAATGTTAGGATATTGGGGTTGACAGACAGACAGATAGAAATGAGCCATGTAAGTCCATATCGATATATGGCTTTGGAGACAGAATGAGCCATGTAAGCCCATATTATATATATGGCATTGGAGACAGAATAATTCATGTAAGTCCATGTCGAAGACATGGCATTGGCGAGATATTGATAGACGAAAAACGACCCTAATATCCTTAGTATTCCGAGTGGTTCAACAGTCGATACGAGTTAGATTACAAAGAATTAACAGCAAAGGAAAAGTAGATTATATTTATGAAAAGAAAAGGTCGGATAAGAAAGAAGGTAAGGAAATAAAGAAGAAGATAGAAATTGAGAAGTAAAGAAATTTATGATGTTAGATGATATTATGCATAATTATTCATTATGTTGAATGTTGTGATTTAATTACTTGTAAGCTTACTAAGCCTAGTGCTTAATCTCTTTATTTTCTTCTTCTTATAGTACTTATCTAGCTACTCGGGGATCGAAGGAAACGTCGGAGGCCGATCACACTATCAAAGAAATAACTCGGTATAATTAGACGTTTTGTTTTGTGTATGGCATGTATAGAAACTTAGTTACTTTTAGTATAATATGAATAATGAACGATGTATAAATACTTGCTAGAGATTAGCTAATAAAAATAGCCGATGATATGCATGTTTATTAATATGTATGATTGAATGGTGGTTATCACATGAAAGTTATGAAAAATGAAAGTAACCTAAAAACAGATTCAAACAACAGAAATGACGTGACTTTGAAAAATCACTAAAAATTATATAAACATATTTTTAAGATGAATAATATATGAAATTAAAGCCTATTATGTCTATTTTCTTATGGAATAAGCAAAACAGGTAAAGAAATTATATTTTATGAGATATCTGAGTTTGAGTGAAACAGGGTCAGAGAAATTTCTAGATCCCCTGTTTCAACTTTGGAAATTCACCATAAATTGTACAAAAGTAATTAGGTGGTGTAATTTATATGGTTAGAATCCTTATTGAATCTAGTTTAATAGAAACAAATGGTATAGTTATATTAATTTTGTATAGGGAGAAAAGTGGTTCGTAGTAAGTAGAGGTCAGTGTAGTCAAATTCTGAAACAGGGTAACTTTAACTAATAAACTGTACTAATTGGCTAAGTCAAAAATTCTAGAAAAAAAATTAGTGGATAGATATATGAGTCTAGTTTCAGGAAAAATTTACGGATCTAAATTTTGAGTTTCGAAACTCAAGATATGAATTTTTAAGCGACTACAACGCAGAATAACAGCATATTCCGAAAAGTTTAAATAAAGAACTTAAAATTATTTAAGTGATAGATTAAGTTTAGTAATGCCTCGTGCTCGATTTTGGCAACAATCTCGGTAAGGGGTGTTACATTTATTGGTATCGAGCCAGGTTTAGTCGGTTCTCGGAATGATTAGTGTGAGTAAAATTCTAGCTATACATGCCATACCAGATTTTGATAGTGTGACGACTCTGACGATTTTAAATACTTTGTTTTATAGTAATGGATCCCGAGCGAGCTGGTGATGATGATGTAAAGTAATGCGCCGCTCCCGCGAAGGGGCAGCGCATCGGAGAATAGGCCAAGAACCGTTGATCGGGGAGGAGTGGCTCGAGAAGCTCTCTTCCAAGCTTTGAATGATTGGTTTGCCGAGTTCATTCGTACGAATCCGGCAGTTAGACCACCACCACCTCATGATTCTCAGGCTACCCATGTAGCTCAAGCTTCCCAATCCACAGTGCAGTGATAAGAGAAAAGCCACCGATTGATAGAATCAGAAACAAGGGGCGAGAAGAGTTTCGAGCGACAAAAGATGATGATGCAGAAGAGCGAAATTTTGGTTAGAAAATACTATCGAGTCTTTGACGAACTATCTTGTACACCCGAGGAATGTATGAAATGTGTAGTATCACTTCTTAGAGACTCACCTACTACTGTGGAAGACACTTATATCGATTGTACCAAAGGAGAGGGTCACTTGGGATTTCTTTCAGAGGAATTTCTAAAAAAAGTACATCATCAGAGGTTTATTGACCGAAAGAAAAGAATTCTGGAATTGAAACAAGGCAATATGACAAAGGCCGATTATGAGTGTGAATTTGTCGCTCATGAAATATGCTCAAGAATGTGTGTCCACAGAGGCTATCATGTGTAAAAGGTTTGAGGATGGGTTAAATGATGATATCCGATTGTCGGTGGGTGTTCTAGAAATAAAAGAGCTCGTTATTTTAGTTGAGAGAGCCTGTAAGGCGAGAGGAGTTGTTAAAAAGAAAAGGTAAAGTTGAGACAGAGACACAAGATACAAAGAAGAGACAGATGAGTAGGTCATTTCAGGCTACATCCAAGAGGCCCAAAGAGTTTTCTACCGATCTAGCTTTTGGCGAGGGCAAGCTAGTCGAAATAGAGGTAGCAGATATAAAGATCCGAAGGCTCGCACCACCTCGATCGCGAGTGTAGGTAATGTCGAGATGGTAGATCGAGGTGTCCACAGTGTGGTAGACTTCATTATGGTCCTTGTCGGGCAAAGAAAATGTTTGCTATAAATGTGGTGCTCCGGATCATTTTGTACGAGAATGTCCGTAAGTGGCTAGCCGAGAAGTAATCAGAGTGCTAGATCTGGAAATGCTCCTACTAGAGGCGGACCACCGAGGCAACCGAGAGTAGAAGCGTAAATGAGGTACCTCTAGAGATTCGATTGTGAGACCGGATGCTAGAGCCCCCGCAAGGACTTATGCTATTCGTGCACGCCGAAGAGGCATCCTCCCCGATGTGATTATGGGTACATTTTCTCTACAAAATATTAATGTCATGGCTCGATTGATCCGGTTCGACTCATTCTTATGTTTGTATGAAATTGATGTCTAGTATAAGTATGCCTATAGAATCTACAGCATTTGTGATCAAAGTATCGAACCCATTAGGCAAGCATGTATTAGTAGATAAAGTATGTAGAAATTGTCTTTTGATGATTAGAGGTTATTGTTTTCCCTACCGATCTCATGCTATTGCCATTTGATGAGTTTGATGTGATTCTTGGTATGGATTGGCTGACTACACATGATGTGATAGTGAATTGTAGAAAGAAATTCATTGAGTTGAAGTGTGAAAATCGTGAAATTCTTCGGGTTAATTCGGAAGAGTCGAGATAGTTCATTTCCCATAATTTCATTATGTCCGGTCGAAAATGTTTGAGAAAAGGGTATGAAGCTTATCTTGCTTTTGTGTTGAACACTAAAAACCAAAATTGAAAATTGAGTCGATGCTCGTGGTATGTGAGTTTCCGATGTGTTTCTAAGAACTACCAGCTTACCTCCCGTTAGAGAAGTTGAGTTTGGTATTGAGTTGATTCCGTGTACCACGCCCATTTCTATTGCTCCTTATAGAATGGCTCCGTTGGAATTGAAAGAATTGAAAGCTCGATTCACAGAATTAACAGATAAAGGATTTGTAAGACCCAGAGTTCACCATGGGGTGCACCAAAGGCTATTTGTGAAAAAAAAAGACGGATCGATGCGGTTGTGCATAGATTATCGGCAACTTAACAAGGTAACAGTAAAGAACAAGTATCCATTGCCTAGAATTGATGATTTGTTTGATCAATTGAAGGGAGCTACTGTATTCTCCAAGATAGATTTGAGATCCGAATACTATCGGTTCTATGAGTTAAAAAGAGCCGGATGTCCCAAGATCGCTTTCCTGACAAGGTATGGTCATTATGAGTTCCTTGTGATGCCATTTGGCTTGACTAATGCTCCTGCCATTTTTATGGACTTAATGAACCGAATTTTCAGACCGTACTTGGATAAGTTTGTAGTTGTGTTCATTGATGATATCTTGATTTATTCTCATGATGAGACTGAGCATGCAGAGCATTTGAGAATAGTTTTACAGATTCTCGAGAGATAATCAGGTTGTATGCCAAGTTCAAAGAAAAGTGAATTCAGTTACGAGAGTTGATTTTCTTGGACATATTGTCTCAGTGAAGGTATTAAGGTTGATCCAAGCAAGATTTCACTATATGTGGATTGGAAGCCTCCTAAAAATGTATCGGAAGTTAGAAGTTTTCTTGGTCTTGCCGGATATTATAGATAATTTGTAGAGGGATTTTCCATGATAGCTACCCTGCTAACAAGATTACTACGAAAGGATATCAAGTTTGAATGGATCGAGAAGTGTCAACAGAGTTTTGACAAGTTAAAAACATTATTGACTAAAGCTCCTATTTTAGTACAACTGAACCAGTAAGGAGTTTGTGATTTACAAAGTGATGCGTCCATGAATGGACTTGGTTGTGTACTTATGCAGAAGGGAAGGTAATTGCTTATGCCTCTAGACATTACTAAAACCACATGAGAAGAACTATCCGACACATGATTTAGAGCTAGTCGCCATTATTTTTATGTTGAAGATTTGGAGACATCATTTGTATGGTGAAAGGTGCCAATATTTACCGATCATAAAAGCTTGAAATACTTGATGACTCAAAAGAATTGAATTTGAGGCAAAGAAGATGGTTGGAATTGCTTAAAGATTACGAGTTAGTGATTGATTATCACCCAGTAAGGCAAATGTAGTTCTTGACGCTCTAAGTAGGAAACTTTTATTTACATTATGAGCTTTGAATACCAATTTAGCTATGTCAAATGATGGTTCTATTTTAGCTAAATTTAGAGCTAAACCGGTATTTCTTGAAGAGATTTGTGAAGCTCAAAAAGATGATAATGAGTTACAAGCTAAAAGAGTTCAATGCGAGTCGGGCATAGAATCGATTTACGGATTGGTTCTGATGGTCGTTTGATGTTTAGAGACGTAATTTGTGTACCAAAGAATGATGAGCTTATTCGAAAGATTTTACAGAAAGCACATAGCGCTTCTTTATCTATTCATCCAGCAAAGATACAAAAATGTATAACGATTTGAAGAAATTGTATTGGTGGGTAGGAATGAAAAGAGACATTTCGAGTTTGTTTCTAGATGCTTGATTTGTCAACGTAAAGGCCGAACATCAGTACCCTCGAGATTATTGCAACTGTGCTAGTTCCTAATGGAAATGGGACAGAGTTACTATGGATTTTGTGACAGGTTGCCGTTAACACCGAAAAAAGAAAGATGCAATATGGGTTGTGATTGATAAGCTAACTAAGTCGGCTCATTTTATCCCAATCCGTATGGATTACTCACTTGACAAGTTGGTCGAGTTATATATTTCGAGAGATAGTTAGACTACATGGAGTGCCATTATCGATCATTTCGATGCAGAGATCCAAGATTTACTTCAGCTTCGGAAGAAGTTACAAGAGGCTTTAGGTACGGTTGAGTTTTAGTACTGCTTTTCCATCCTCAAACCGACGGTCGATCGAGAGAGTTATTCAGTACTTGAAGATATGCTTAGATGCTGTGTATTGGAATTTCAAGGCGCTTGGGAAAATTATTTACCATTAGTAGAGTTTGCCTACAATAATAGTTATCAATCGAGTTTGAAGATGGCACCTTATGAAGCTTTGTATGGACGTAAATGTCACACACCTTTGTATTGGACTCGAGCTTAAGGAAAATCAGATTTACTGGGGTTGATCTAGTTAAGGAAACAGAAGAGAAAGTAAAAATCATCGATATTGCTTAAAAGCAAACCTCGAGCATGCACAAAAGTCGATGCGATTTGAAGAGAAAAGGGATTGAGTATCAAGTTGGTGACAAAGTTTTTTTGAAAGTATCCCCGTGGAAGAAAGTTCTCGATTTGGCAAGAAAGGCAAACTAAGTCCACGCTTTATTGGACCGTTTGAAATGATTGAGAGAGTCGGACCATTAGCATATCGGTTAGCCTTGCCGATTGAGTTAGAGAAAGATTCATAATGTATTTCATGTGTCTATGCTACGTCGTTATCGTTCGGATCCGTCACATGTAATTTCTCGAGACAGAGGTTGAGATTCACCGGACATGACTTACGGTGAAGAACCAAAGAAAGATTCTAGCTCGAGAGGTAAAGCAATTAAGGAACAAGAGTATTGTACTTGTGAAAGTACTATGGAATAGGCATGGGGTAGACGAGGCTACATGGGAACCCGAAGAGGCTATGCAAAACAAAGACCCAAATCTTTTCACAGGTAAGATTTTCGGGGACGAAAATCCCTAAAGGGGGGAGAAATGTAACATCCCGAAATAGGGCCTAAACGGAATAGTGGTTGCGAAACCACAAATCCGAGGTAGAAAATTTTATTTTATTATTATTTTGAGGTTCATGATATAATTGCATGATTGTGTGAAAATTTCGTGATGAAATTCTATGCCTAAAGTGTTTAAATTGAAAGTAGGGACTAAATCGAATAAGTTGCAAAATTTGCATTCTAGAAGTTTTTAGTATGAAATTGAATTGAAATATTAATTAGGAGGTCTTAAATAGCAATTTGACCAATTTTAAGTTCATGGACAAAATTAGGACATGGAAGGAATTTTTGGAAAGTTTAGTAGTAAGGGCATTTTGGTCATTTAGTTATTAAAATGAATTAAAAACAAAATTAAAAGCCAAATTTTGTCCATCTTCTTCATTAGGACGAAAATTCAAGGGTTCTCCATAGCTAGGGTTTGTTTCAAGCTTTCAAGCTCCATAATCAAGAAGAGCGAAATTCGGGAGTAGATCGGGGAAAAGAAAAAGTAAAGGACTAAATTGTAAAGTTTAGTCACATTTTGTATCGAGGGTAAGTTTACAGTAAATAAATGCAATATTCTTTTATTTTACATTATTATTGTCAATTTCCAGCATTTATATACTTATTTTATGAGAATATTTAAAGTCGAATTAAAGGCGAAGTGACAGAGAAAAAGTATTAGGAAGCCCCGTTTGAACCTTAGGAATGTTAGGATATTGGGGTTGACAGACAGACACAGATAGAAATGAGCCATGTAAGTCCATATCGATATATGGCTTTGGAGACAGAAATGAGCCATGTAAGCCCATATTATATATATGGCATTGGAGACAGAATAATTCATGTAAGTCCATGTCGAAGACATGGCATTGCAGAGATATTGATAGACAGAAACGACCCTAATATCCTTAGTATTCCGAGTGGTTCAACGGGTCGAGGATACGAGTTAGATTACAGTGAATTAACAGCAAAGGAAAAGTAGATTATATTTATGAAAAGAAAAGGTCGATAAGAAAGAAGGTAAGGAAATAAAGAAGAAGATAGAAATTGAGAAGTAAAGAAATTTATGATGTTAGATGATATTATGCATAATTATCCATTATGTTGAATGTTGTGATTTAATTACTTGTAAGCTTACTAAGCCTAGTGCTTAATCTCTTTATTTTCTTCTTCTTATAGTACTTATCTAGCTACTCGGGGATCGAAGGAAACGTCGGAGGCCGATCACACTATCAAAGAAATAACTCGGTATAATTAGACGTTTTGTTTTGTGTATGGCATGTATAGAAACTTAGTTACTTTTAGTATAATATGAATAATGAACGATGTATAAATACTTGCTAGAGATTAGCTAATAAAAATAGCCGATGATATGCATGTTTATTAATATGTATGATTGAATGGTGGTTATCACATGAAAGTTATGAAAAATGTGAAAGTAACCTAAAAACAGATTCAAACAACAAAAATGACGTGACTTTGAAAAAATCACTAAAAATTGTATAAACATATTTTTAAGATGAATAATATATGAAATTAAAGCCTATTATGTCTATTTTCTTATGGAATAAGCAAAACAGGTAAAGAAATTATATTTTATGAGATATCTGAGTTTGAGTGAAACAGGGTCAGAGAAATTTCTAGATCCCCTGTTTCAACTTTGGAAATTCACCATAAATTGTACAAAAGTAATTAGGTGGTGTAATTTATATGGTTAGAATCCTTATTGAATCTAGTTTAATAGAAACAAATGGTATAGTTATATTAATTTTTTATAGGGATAAAAGTGGTTCGTAGTAAGTAGAGGTCAGTGTAGTCAAATTCTGAAACAGGGGTAACTTTAACTAATAAACTGTACTAATTGGCTAAGTCAAAAATTCTAGAAAAAAATTAGTGGATAGATATATGAGTCTAGTTTCAGGAAAAATTTACGGATCTAAATTTTGAGTTTCGAAACTCAAGATATGAATTTTTAAGCGACTACAACGCAGAATAACAGCATATTCCGAAAAGTTTAAATAAAGAACTTAAAATTATTTAAGTGATAGATTAAGTTTAGTAATGCCTCGTGCTCGATTTTGGCAACAATCTCGGGTAAGGGGTGTTACATAGAGTCCACATTATGTTTCATATCCTCAAGAGCCAAACTATCATAAAATGCGACTAAAAGTGATTAAATGTGATTAAATGTGTTGTATTATATGCTTAAATATTTATGTGATTAATGTGCAGATATTCATGAAAGATGATTAAATGTGTAAAAAATGACATAGGAGTAGAATATGTTATGATTATGTTGCATGTTTGCTTTGTTGATGCATAATGACTTGTTTGTGTAATGGTTTCTCTAAGCACTCACTGAACTTGGCAAGCTCACCCACTCATTTTTAACCATTGTAGATAAGTAGTGCCGGTGTGAGCGTTGTGGTCTCAAGGGTGATCTAAGCTAGAGCTTTAGTTTCTATTAGTATATGTTCTTTTATTATTTGTGTTTTTGGGAATAAAAGGCAATGTGGTAGATTTTATATCAGTTTCGCTATGGTTTTTAGTTGATTTCATGCCTATTATGCTTAATGATTTGTGGACTTAAAATATGATGTTTGGGATTGCTATATGGAACATTTTGGTGTTTATTTTATGAGGTAACTAATGCATGTCATTTAGAACTATTCCGGTATGATTTGTATGTTGATATATGTTGTGTTTTCAAGGTCTAGAGTGGAGGTATCGATATTCGGTTTTTAAAAATGATACATCTAAAATTTTTGAAGTGCAGGAAGTCATTTTTGCTAGCTGGTATCGATATTTTATTACGAGTATCGATAGTCGGGGTGAAATTATTTATACATGTTCAGTAGTACCGATATTTTTCGATTGTTTTGTTTTTAAAACAAGAAATTGTAAGCTAGTTTGTTATCGATTTTCCAAGCAGTATCGATACCACTTGACAGAATTATTGAAATCTCCTTTTTAGTATTGATACATACATAACAGTTTTGGGAAATTTTTCTAAGTAGTCCTAATGCAAGTTTAGTATTTATTTTATGTTTATTTAATGAATTCTTTGCATGTTTTATCAATAAAAAGTAAATGTATGACTTACAATTCTTGTGAATGTTATGTTAATATAAAAAAAAAGAAGATGCATGTATAATAATGTGACGATTTCAAATGAACATGATGCGAGATAGTGGTGTTGAGTCCTAGTATTCGGGCTCGACGACCAGGCCGGGTATAGGGTGTTATAAAGAACAATTCAAGAATAGAGTTTAGAAGAAGCCTGATTTGTATTTAAATTTAAGCACAGAATCCGCATAGAGTTTGACAGTTACTCCAGAATCTGATTTCTCCACAAAAGTAAATAACAAGAACAGAAATCTAAAACCTAATAAAAGAGAAAATATAAAGACTAAATCTAAAAAGAAAATTATATAATATGAAAAGGTGTCTGTAACATGTGCTAAATTATTTACAGACGTTAGGGTGGTCGTCGTCCTCAACCCTAGGTCAACTGGCATCCTCGTGCTTAACGTTTGATTGTGCAGACAAAAATGCCCCTGGCTCATAATTATTTCTTGTATAGAGGCGATGTTGTGACACACCATGTCCTCTGTCACAACTCTTTCGTGACTTTGAGGGTATTATGCTTAGCTTCAAGGTGTCTCTAGGGGTATGTCACGACATCCTCAAGCTGTGTTAGTGACATTGAAGGCAGTCTTGGAATTCTTTTATTCTGCTCTCTATGTTGCGACTTCGCATGCTCCATGTTGCAACCTAGCGACTAGTATTCATTTAATACGCCTTCTAATGGTCTCCTACACACTCATAAAGTATATTAGCTCACCCTTAGGCCTCATTCGGCCCCTAAGGTCAATAAAAGATTCAAATTACGCATTTTATTAATTTAGCTAATACCTACAGAAATGTAATTAAAACTTAATTAAAATGCTTATATTCAAGCTCCTAAAGTGCGAAAAACTAGTTTAATTGGCTACATCGAATTACAATAGATAATTTACGGAGCCACATTTTTTGAAATTGCCCAAAATTGAGTCATTTTAGTATACCAACAAGTAGTTGAAAAAAGTGGAAGTGAACTTTTGTAGGCATTTAGACCAAGTTTGATTCTTGGAGTTGACATTTTTTGGAGGGGTTTACCTAAATACCACTCCTAAGTCGGGCAAGATTATGTTAAGATCGTATAATAGATAAGGAAACTTGTGGTTATTAGCCTACCACCAAATGAGGTGGTAGTTTTGGTACATTTCAACATTTTAGGGGCTTGTTTTTTAGGCATTTTAGGATTAATTATGTCATTTTCAGCGCTAGTAGCTTAAGTATAAAATAAGCATTTTTATGCATAAATTGACCTTTATTGACCTATCAGGCCAATTTGGACCTTAGGTAGTTCTAATGTGTTTAATTAAGTGTGCAGGATGATTCTCTAGCAACTCAAGAGTTTCATGGGTGACATCTGAGTAGAGCACAAGACACGTGAAGCTGGAAAACTGATCACAACATGTTGATGTCGTGTCGCAACACAAGCATGGTGTGTATCGACACAGGGCTAAATACGGAAAGCAAGCATTGGGAAGGCTAAAATCATTCGTACAATCAATATATTTTGAGATTAGGGCTTACAATTGACCTAGTAAGGGTTTCTAAATGTTTCCATAAATAGAAAGGCTATTCCTAAGTTAGAAGAGGCGATTAGGAGTCGTAGTTAGTAAATTTAGGTTTTTATTGCACTTTTATTTCGTTTCCAAAACTCTTTGTTCTGTTCCACTAGCTTCGATTTGAACCTAAGTCTTTTCTATTAAAGTATTTAGTTTTATTTTGTTGTTCTTATCTAAACAACGAAGATCAAGTTAACGGTTATGAGATTACGCAACTCCAAGTTCATCCAATTCAATTAGTTTAGCGATTTCTTACCTTTGTCTTATTTAATTTATTTGTGTTCTTTTGCATGTTTAAATTAAATCTAAGAGTTATGGCATATAGACCTATGAGAGGCTAAATCTCTAATACGACTAACGAGTGGAGTAGTTAATGGATGGATTAGGTTTCCTAAGATGAATTAACCGGTAATAGATTATGTATGCTTAAACCCTAAGAGTGACGACCTTAGAAAGTAATCTAGGATAAACAAGGTTGGGAGATAAGTTTACTAAGTAAACCATAGTTTATCTCGGTGGGGAAAGTAAGGTCGAGAGATAAGCAAGTACTTGTCGATTAATTAATTAGTAGCGGCCGAGAGGTAATACTAGTTAGTTAATAGTTAATTCCAACTAAAACCTAATTCTGAAGTTAATTATGACTATTGAAACAAGTTAATCTTCTGCATGTTATTTTGATTTGCTTGTTTTATTATTTTTTGTTAATTTAGTTAATTAATTTATTTTATGTTCGATTCTTTCTATTTAATTGTTCATCATGATATATTTTAATTATTACTATTTAGACTTATTATTGTGGAAATATATTTTTGGTTTAATTCATCTTACCTTGGATACAATCCTCGAAATACTTTACAGTGTCTTGTTGTAACACATCTATACTATAATTTGACTTATATAATTACAGACACGGCTAATATTTTTGGTGTAGTTATTATACTTTAAATGATAATACGTTTAGGGCGTCAATTATATAGAAAAACCATTAATCATGTTTTAATTTAGTTTGGAAATTACTAAAACCCAATTCCATTTATAAAGTAAAAATAATAGGATGAGGATGTTTATGTAATTTTATTATAAGATTTAGAAAAATAAAAGTACTATTGTATTTGAATTTAAGAGAACATTATTTTTAACATTTCAACTTTATCTTCTTTAACTACAATTCCATTTTATCAACTTTTATAAATATATTTATTACATAAATTTCGCATGGTAAAAATATTACGGAGGCCCCTTGTACTAATAATTGGATTACATTTTGCTCCCCCTAATAAAAATGAGCAAATTATGTAATAGTTTGATTTTCAGGAGTGTCGAAAATAGTGGTTTTGGGCCACCAAATTTGACGAGTAAGTTTGTAAATATTATTATTTAATATTTATGAGTCAAATATGGTTTTAAAAAGGTTTTGATTTGATAATTTATGTTATTTAAGTGATTTATTAAGTTCAAGTGGTATGACCCTAAGGTCAAGTGGTTTTAGAAAATGAGATATCGGGACTCGTTTCTACAAACTAAGTTGTAAATATTTTTATAAATATTTAAGGTGTGTCATTAAGGTGGTAATAAAGTTTCGTTGAAAATTTTTAATGTTTCGATAGTTAATTAAGCAAAAATGACTAAATCGTACAAGTTGAAAAAGTCAATCGCTAATAGTTTAAAGGTGTTAAATTGATTAAAAATTATAATTGGATGGCCTTAATGGGTAAATTACCCATTCTTAAGTTGGTGGACGGTTAGTGGGATTGTTTAGTTAAAAAAAATGGTGTTTATTAATTTATAAAAACATTATATAATGTTATAATGCTATTATTAAAACAGAAAGAAATTAAAAGATCATTCATTCATCTTCTTCACCATTCTAGTCCAAACAAAAAGGAGGAGAAGCTTCAAGCTTCGACCAAGCTTCAATGGACGCATGTGAGTTCGTTTTTCACCCGTTTCATTTAATTTTTATGTTTTTGAGATCGTTGTAACTAGGTCCAACTAGCCCGTACCTTCGATTTTGAAACTGTTAAATATATTGAATGTTTCCATTGATGAACCTTGTGATTTTTTATGTTAAATGATGTGTAACGCCCCGTACCCGAGACCGTCGCCGGATTCAAACACGAGGTGTTAACAGACTTAATTCATTACTTAAACCGCTCAAACGATTTATTTTTTTAAAATTTCCAGTCAAGCTAGCAATCAAAACATACGATCGCTTAAAAATTCATATCTCGAGTTCCGAAACTCGAAATCCACTTCCGTAAATTTTACCTGAAACTAAACTTATTTTTCTAGAATTTTTGGTCAAGTCAATTAGTACAGTTTATTAGTTAAATTCTCCCCTGTTTCAGGGTTTGACTGCTCTGACCTCTGTGTATTACGAATCAGATATCTCTCTGTACAGAATTTCAATGTCTATGATGTTTGTTTCTCTTAAAACTAGACTCAATAAGAAATCTGTACATATAAATAATGACTTCTAATTATTTTTTTAAAATTTATTATGAATTTTTAAAGTCAGAACAGGGGATCCAGAAATTACTCTGGCCCTGTTTCACAAAAATTCAAATATCTCATAAAATATAATTCATATACCTGTTGTGTTCAATCCATATGAAAATAGACTCATAAATATTCAATTTCATAACTTACTCATCATTTAGTTCCACTTATACTATTTTTAGTGATTTTTCAAATTCATGTCATTGCTGCAGCAATATTCTATTTTAAGGCAAGTTTCATCTTTCCATGAATTTTGTTTCATCTTTCCATGAATTTTTTTATGAACTAGATAACCTATTAAACTTTCATGATATCAAACATGATCTAATTAGCCATCACCATGACTTATCAATATCAAACATTTTCTCAACCAAACATGGCCATATCATAAAATTATTTACACAAAATAGGTACATTGCTATACATGCCATACTTAAGTTTTACAAGCCATTTACCAATAGAAATCCTTCAGATAGTATGATCGAAACTTCGACCTGTCCTGATTCCCGACCTGACTTGTTCAAAACTACAATGAATGAAAGGGAAGGAGTAAGCATAAATGCTTAGTAAGTTCATATGCAAATAACAAGTAACATAACAATACAATTATACCAAACAACCTTAGCATGGCATCACCAAAACATATATCACATTTCTAAACACCATTCATCATCTTACCACTTTATCGTTGTTGTTTCTATTTTCAGCCCGAGGGTTAAGTACATACCTGTCCAAAGTGCCCATTTCACAACACTTACCAAAACGTCACTTGCATGTTAAGTGTTCTTCCATTTCATAGAAATTTTCACCCATTGAACACATCGGAATATAACTCGGATACACGGATAATTTGCACATAAGTGCCACATATGTAATCAAGCAATCATGTAACCCGCCCACAAGTGAGCTCGGACTCAACTCAACGAGCTCGGGCATTCACATCCATAAGTGAACTCGGACTCAACTCAACGAGCTCGGATGCCTAGTTACATCTCATGAACTCGGACTCAAATCAACGAGTTCGAACATTCGCATCCATAAGTGAACTCGAACTCAACTCAACGAGTTCGGATGCTCAACCATCCTAGTGATATGTCACTTGTATCCTAATCTATTCCTAAGGTTCAAACGGGCTTTTTCCCTCGATCTGACATTAGCCGTCTTCCACGGAATATCAGAACCGATACTCGGTAGCAATTCATATTTATCAAGTAGTAAACATAATTTGCATATTACTCAACATTAACCACAAAGCATAATATTTCACGATAAAAAAATCAGCATATCATATAATTAACATCAATAACTTAAAAATAACAATTATGCTACATAATTTACACATGAACTTACCTTGCTACCAAAATATAAAGATTTTGCAATTTAGTCCACAATCTTTTCTTTTCCTCGATCGCGACTTGATTCCCATTTCTCTTAATCTATAATACCAAATTAATCTTATTTAATACATACATTCATCAAAATAGCATTTAATACGAACTTTGGTAAATTATACTTTTGCCCCTAAACTTTTGCATAATTACACTTTTACCCCTAGGCTCGGGAATTAAACTTTATTCCTTATTCTTATGTTTTATGACATGCTGATCATTTTTCCCTTCTATGACAATATCAAATTCACACTCTAACATGTACTTATGACTATTAGGTATTTTTACCGATTAAGCCCTTTTACTCGTTTTCACTCAAAACCGAGTAGCACAAGTTGTCTAACATAATTTAAAACCTCATATTATATCATAAAACATCAAAATACACAAATTTCACGTATGGGTATTTTTCCAAATATAAACCCTAGGTTGAATTATTGCTAGCATAAGCTTAATCGAGCTTCCGGAATTCCAAAAACATAAAGAACATTAAAAACGAGGCTTGGAATCACTTACTATGGAGCTTGGAAGCTTGAAACAAACCCTAGCTATGGAGAATCCTTGAAATTTCAGCCTAATGAAGAAGATGGACTAAAATTGGCTTTTAATTTTGTTTTTAATTCATTTTAATAACTAAATGACCAAAATGCCCTTACTACTAAACTTTCAAAAATTCCTTCCATGTCCTAATTTTGTCCATGAACTTAAAATTGGTCAAATTGCTATTTAAGACCTCCTAATTAATATTTCAATGCAATTTCATACTAAAAACTTCCAGAATGCAAATTTTGCAACTTATTCGATTTAGTCCCTACTTTCAATTTAAACACTTTAGGCATAGAATTTCATCACGAAATTTTCACACAATCATGCAATCATATCATAAACATCAAAATAATTATAAAATAATTATCTCTATCTCGAATTTGTGGTCACGAAACCACTATTTCGATTAGGCCCTAATTCGGGATATTACATGACGAATTTGGAATATTGTTTGATATTTAAAAGTATTTTATTAAGTGATTTTTGATGAATTTTCTAATTAGGGACTAAATTTTTAAAATAGTAAAAGTACAAGGATTTGATGTGAAATTGTTGCAATAATGGGTTGTATTTGATACCATAAGTATTTTTATAGGCTCAATTTTGGGTAAAAATGGTTAATTTGCATGTTTTAGGTAACACTCCTTACCCGTATCTGACGCCAGAACAGGGTACGAGGTATTACCGGACTTGAGTACTTGCAATCATTTAAAACCGAGACATAAAATTTCATCAATTTTAAACTTTTTAAACATATTCAAGGCTATCTACATTAAATGACTTTATACAATAGAGACATTCATATAACATAGGTCAGCATTTTAGGCCAACTCCTAGCAACTTAATAACAATTAAACGAGTCTCCATACATGCTTAAGACTTAAAAATACTTTAAAACCTTTATATATATCGATCAATAGTTTGATAGTGTAATTTAACCTCCGGCGACCTCCAACTCGAGCTAACATCTGCGACATTATAGGAAAAAGGAAAGGGAGGAGTAAGCATTATAGCTTAGTAAGTAAATATGTAAATATTAATAAATAATACATTATCGTACATTAAACAAAGTCACAATATGTTCCCGGAATATTACCATCACAAACACACATACTTTCACTATTATAATTATAAACAGATTCAAAATAAGCTGTCTAGCAGAGTACTAGCAGCTAATTATTTATTTCTGGAGTTACAGAACTCCAAATTACAAACCGTTAATTTTCCTTGAAAATAGATTCAAGTATATTCTTACCATAAAATTCTCAGAATTTTTGGTCTAGCTAATTAGTACAATTTATTCATTGAAATTACCCTTGTTTCACTGCTTAACTGTTCTGACCACTCTTCACTACGAATTAATTTTCTCCTCGTACAGAATCAAAGGATGTTCTCGTTTATTTCATTTAAAACTATACTCATTAAGGATTTCAAGCATATAAATTATATCTCATAATTATTTTTGTAAAGTTTTTAATGATTTTTCCAAGTCAGAACAGGGGATCACGTAGTCATTCTGAACCACTCTCATAGAAACTTAAATATCTCAGAATATAGAATTCTTTTCTTCCTCTGTTTCTATTATATGAAAATAGACTCATTAAGTTTTAATTTGATATCTCATTCAGTCTCTGATTCAATTTATACTATTTTTGGTAAATTTTTAAATCCTCATCACTGCAACTATCTAAAACAGTTTTATTGTAAATTTTGATCTTTCACACGTCAATTGCATTCATCACTTACCCATAACAATCTTTCTAATTTCCAATCACATATCGAGCATATTGCGCATAAGTTACACATGTATATACTTACACTTATCATCACAAAGTCATACACAATTTCATTTAATCAATTTCCCAGTTGAACGGTTCAAAATAATAATGAATCTGCGATGATATATCGCATTACATTACCACCTTTAAAATCGAAGCTCTCTTATACACATAGTGGCATTCACTTAGCACCACTCATGTGACCTAGCTCGATTGTACACATAATTTTGGCTCTCTTGTACACATGGTGAACACTTAGTACCACCCATATGACCTAGCCAGTTTATCTCGTAGCTCTCTTGTCTACATGGTGTCCTTCACCGGAACCACGCATGCAACCTAGCTACATATGTCCTGTAGCTCTCTTGTCTACATGGTGTCCTTCACTTGAAACCACGCATGCGACCTAGCTACATATATCTCGTAGCTCTTTTGTCTACATGGTGTACACATAGTATCATCCAGGCGACCTAGCTACATCATAATGTCTCGTATCTCTCTTGTACACATGATGTGCACTCAGCACCATACATGTGACCTAGCTACATATCATCTGTATTATTCAATCTTTCCAAATGTTCAACCAGGATTTCTCTCTCTATTACTTATTTCCATTCTTCCAATAGTCAATTTATGCTTCAAAATCGGCTAATATATATATATATATAATAGGCTGAAATATAAAATGTAAATGAAGTTAATGTATTATTTACATACAAACTTACATACTTTCTCATTTTCATGTCGAATTAATATTGAACATTTAAATCATCACAATTATACTTACTTTCAACACCTCGACAATCATAGTAAATATATAAATTTTACATTGAAACATGCATAAATTAATACTTATTATACATATGAACTTACCTCGATACTAAAACGGCCATTTTACCAACTTTCCCAATTTTCGATTTTTCTCCCATTCTGGGTTCAAATCTCATTTTCTGGGATCTAAAACATCATATTTTACTTATTTAATTAATGTACTATTCAAAACAGTCCTTAACTCAAAATTTGGCAAAATTACAATTTTGCCCCTAAACTTTTGCATATTTACACTTTTGCCCCTAGGCTCGGGAATTAAACTTCATCCATTATTATTATATTTTATGACATGCTGATCATTTTTCCCTACTATGGAAACATCAAATTATCACTCTAACACATAGTTATGAACAATAACAACTTTTACCGATTAAGCCGTTTTACTTATTTTTGCTTAAAACTGCTTAGCAAAAGTTGTTTAACATAATTTTAGCCTTCATATTCTACCATAAAACATCAAAATAAACACATTTTACCTATGGATATTTTTCCAAATATGAACCCTAGCTTAAATTATTGCTAGAATAAGCTTAATCAAGTTACCAGGATTCTAAAAACGTAAAGAACTTGAAAAACGGGGCTAGAACGGACTTACTATTGAGCTTGGAAAGCTTGAAAACCCTAGCCATCGCTTCCCCCATGCTAATTTCGGCCTCCATGAGAAAGATGAGTCAATTTTGGCTTTATTTTCCCTTTTTATTTCTTTTAATTACCAAATGACTAAAATGCCCTTAAGGCCTTTCTTTAAAATTTTGTCCTATTCATGCCCATTTTTGTCCAAACAAAACATAATGGTCTAATTCCATTTAAGGACCTCCTCTTTAAACTCCCATTTCAATCAAGTACTTATGAATTAGAACACATATTTTGCAACTTTTGCAATTTAGTACTAAAAGTCCAATTAAGTACTTTATCAGTAAAATTACTTAACCATATTTTTACACAATATTTTAATCAATAAATAAACCTTAAAACTTAATCGGAATAAATTTTTCGGCTTCAAATTTGTGGTTCTAAAACCATCATTCCGTTTTGGCCCTAAATCGGGCTGTTACAGCAACTTCTGCAAATAAACCCTAATAGGCAAATTAAACATGCAATCTATAAAATTTCTTATCAATACTCTAACACATGCATCTAATGACTCGGTAAGTCATAAAAATTAATCGAAATAAACTTTTCTATCTCAAATTTGTGGTTTCGCAACCACTATTCCATTTAGGCCCTATTTCGAGATGTTACATTTCTCCCCCCTTTAGGGATTTTCGACCTCGAAAATCTTACCGGTAAAAAGATTCAATATCTTTTCTCAAAATTTCTTAAACATCTCCAAACAAATTTTCTTCAAAGCAGTACTTTCAAAATCACCACACTATCAAATTGATATCCAATATAACTAAGTTTCAACTCGGTATGACCTCTATATTAATCGAAAACTATTTCCAATTCTCACATTTGATTTCACTTTTTTTTAACCAAAAACTCTGCATTCAGCTATTAATATAGCTCAATCATTATTCTTCTGTCTAATTTTATCATTACTAAATTCACATTATCTCATTCACAATCAAAATTTATTTTTAAAAAAATCCAAAGAATCATATACTTTAAGCATCATACCGGATGAGTTAATTAACTAAGTCTAATCTTTCTTTAATCAGTAACATTTCGAATTCGTAAAATCTTCATAATAACTTTGACATCTTTTCTCGCAATCGAGTTTCATTTATTAAACCATTCTCAAATGCTATCACATTGTCAATTAATCTTATTGGAAGGGGGTGAGGCTGTAACACTTCTAACTTGCCTCTTATATATTCATGCATATAACTTAACACTCATAAATATATATAATTTGCTTCAAATAACTCAACATGCATATTCATTTTACACAATCCTCCTATCATCTTATACAAACAAATACACTTATACATGTGTTCATAATTCTCAAATAGAATTACTCATAACATTCATTTAATTTCACAAGTTATTGCCATTCAACATGAACACTTATCATAATATAAACTTTCCCTTCATCTCATCTTTCATATTCCAAGAGAAATTCTTATTCACGACTCATTCATTATCACATAAATATCATGAATTAGTACTTTTACCTTTTACGAGTCTCATTTCATCTTAATATTATCACAGTTATATATTTCACTTTAGACAGACTTACACACATATTCATATTTTAAAACAAATGCACTCAAGCATACATTCCACAAATTTGAGTAAATCTATTTATCACGTTCACTTAGTCAAATAAGTTAGACACATAATATCATGTCAATGTCAAACGAACATGGATGAGTTTATAACGAGGTAAACTCTTGTTTCTTTTCACATTTCTATATTTCTCCACTTATGTCTATTTCATTTTACACTTTATCTCACACATATCATCACAAGTCACCAAAATCAATTTAAGTACACCAATATATCCACCAAATTATACGAACTTACTGAACCTCTTTTTACACTGTCGATGGTAGCTCGGTTGGAAAACACTTCTGTCTCAACAGAACTATTTCATCGGGATCGGGAGGCATCGAACTATCACAGGTAGAAATATGGCATGTATAGCTTAACTCTTACACATGCTAGGTTAGTCCGAGAACCGAATAAACCATAGCTCTGATACCACTAAATGTAACACCCCTCACCCGTATCTGACGCCAGAACAGGGTACGAGGTATTACCGGACTTGAGTACTTGTAATCAGTTAAAACCGAGACATAAAATTTCATCAATTTTAAACTTTTTAAACATATTCAAGACTATCTACATTAAATGACTTTATACAATAGAGACCTTCAAATAACATAGGTCAGCATTTTAGGCCAACTCCTAGCAACTTAATAACAATTAAATGAGTCTCCATACATGCCAAAGACTTAAAAATACTTTAAAACCTTTATATATATCGATCAATAATTTGATAGTGTGATTTAACCTCCGGCGACCTCCAACTCGAGCTAACTTCTGCGACACTATAGGAAAAAGGAAAGGAAGGGAGTAAGCATTATAGCTTAGTAAGTAAAGATGTAAATATTAATAAACAATACATTATCATACATTAAACAAAGTCACAATATGTTCCCAGAATATTACCATCACAAACGCATATACTTTCACTATTACAATTATAAACAGATTCAAAATAAGTTGTCTAGCAGAGTACTAGCAGCTAAATTATTTATTTCTAGAGTTACAGAACTCCAAATTACAAACCGTTAATTTTCCTTGAAAATAGATTCATGTATATTCTTACCTTAAAATTTTCAGAATTTTTGGTCTAGCCAATTAGTACAGTTTATTCATTGAAGTTACCCTTGTTTCACTGCTCAACTGTTCTGACCACTCTTCACTACGAATCAATTTTCTCCTCGTACAGAATCAAAGGATGTTCTCGTTTATTTCATTTGAAACTAGACTCATTAAGTTTTTCAAACATATAAATTATATCCTATAATTAATTTTGTAAAGTTTTAAATTATTTTTCCAAGTTAGAACAGGGGATCACGTAGTCATTCTGAACTAGTCTCATAGAAACTTAAATATCTCAGAGTATAGAATTCTTTTGCTTGCTCTGTTTTTGTTATATGAAAATAGACTCATTAAGATTTAATTTGATATCTCATTCAGTCTCTGATTCAATTTATACTATTTTTGGTAAATTTTTAAATTCTCGTCACTGCAACTGTCCAGAACAGTTTTATTGTAAATTTTGATCTTTCACACGTCAATTGTATTCATCACTTACCCATAACAATCTTTCCAATTTCCAATCACATATCGAGCATATTGCACATAAGTTACACACGTATATACTTACACTTATCATCACAAAGTCATACAAAATTTCATTTAATCAATTTCTCAGTTGAACGCTTCGGAATAATAACAGATACGCGATGATATCGCACACAGCCCACCTTTAAAATCGAAGCTCTCTTGTACACATAGTGGCATTCACTTAGCACCACTCATGTGACCTAGCTCGATTGTACACATAATTTTGGCTCTCTTGTACACATGGTGAACACTTAGTACCACCCATGTGACCTAGCCATTTTATATCGTAGCTCTCTTGTCTACATGGTGTCCTTCACCTGGAACCACGTATGTAACCTAGCTACATATATCCCGTAGCTCTCTTGTCTACATGGTGTACACATAGTATCACCCATGCGACCTAGCTACATCATAATGTCTCGTAGCTCTCTTGTACACATGATGTGCACTCAGCACCATACATGTGACCTAGCTACATACCATCTGTATTATTCAATCTTTCTGAATGTTCAACTGGGATTTCTCTCTCTATTACTTATTTCCATGCTTCCAATAGTCAATTTATGCTTCAAAATCGGCGAAAATATATATATATATAATAGTCTGAAATATAAAAATGTAAATGAAGTTAAAGTATTATTTACATACAAACTTACATACTTTCTCATTTTCATGTCAAATTAATATTGAACATTTAAATCATCATAATTATACTTACTTTCAACACCCTGACAATCATAGTAAATATATCAATTTTATATTGAAGCATGCATAAATTAATACTTATTATACAGATGAACTTACCTCGATACTAAAATGGCCATTTTACCAACGTTCTCGATTTTCAATTTTTCTCCCATTCTGGGTTCAAATCTCATTTTCTGGGATCTAAAACATCATATTTTACTTATTTAATTAATGTACTATTCAAAACAGTCCTTAACTCAAACTTTGGTAAAATTACAATTTTGCCCCTAAACTTTTGCATATTTACACTTTTGCCCCTAGGTTCGGGAATTAAACTTCATCCATTATTATTATATTTTATGACATGCTGATCATTTTTCCCTTCTATGGAAACATCAAATTATCACTCTAACACATAGTTATGAACAATAACAACTTTTACCGATTAAGCCGTTTTACTCATTTTTGCTTAAAACCGCTTAGCAAAAGTTGTTTAACATAATTTTAGCCTTCATATTCTACCATAAAACGTCAAAATAAACACATTTCACCTATGGGTATTTTTCCAAATATGAACCCTAGCTTAAATTATTGCTAGAATAAGCTTAATCAAGTTACCGGGATTCTAAAAACGTAAAGAACTTGAAAAAGGGGCTAGAACAGACTTACTATTGAGCTTGAAAAGCTTGAAAACCCTAGCCATGGCTTCCCCCATGCTAATTTCGGCCTCCGTGAGAAAGATGAGTCAATTTTGGCTTTATTTTCCCTTTTTATTTCTTTTAATTACCAAATGACTAAAATGCCCTTAAGGCCTTTCTTTAAAATTTTGTCCTATTCATGCCCATTTTTGTCCAAACAAAACATAATGGTCTAATTACCATTTAAGGACCTCCTCTTTAAACTCCCATTTCAATCAAGTACTTATGAATTAGAACACATATTTTGCAACTTTTGTAATTTAGTCCTAAAAGTTCAATTAAGCACTTTATCAGTAAAATTACTTAACCATATTTTTACACAATATTTTAATCAATAAATAAACCTTAAAACTTAATCGGAATAAATTTTTCAGCTTCGAATTTGTGGTTCTAAAACCACCGTTCCGTTTAGGCCCTAAATCGGGCTGTTACAGCAACTTCTGCAAATAAGCCCTAATAGGCAAATTAAACATGCAATCTATAAAATTTCTTATCAATACTCTAACACATGCATCTAATGACTCGGTAAATCATAAAAATTAATCGAAATAAACTTTTCTATCTCAAATTTTTGGTTTCGGAACCACTATTCCATTTAGGCCCTATTTCGAGATGTTACATTTCTCCCCCCTTTAGGGATTTTCGTCCCCGAAAATCTTACCGGTAAAAAGATTCAATATCTTTTCTCAAAATTTCTTAAACATCTCCAAACAAATTTTCTTCAAAGCGGTACTTTCAAAATCACCACACTATCAAATTGAAATGCAATATAACTAAGTTTCAACTCGGTATGACCTATATATTAATCGAAAACTATTTCCAATTCTCACATTTGATTTCACTTTTTTTAACTAAAAACTCTGCATTCAGCTATTAATACAGCTCAATCATTATTCTTCTGTCTAATTTTATCATTACTAAATCCACATTATCTCATTCACAATCAAAATTTATTTTAAAAAAATCCAAAGAATCATATTTAAGCAAAGATACCCGGATGAGTTAATTAACTAAGTCTAATCTTTCTTTAATCTGTAACATTTCGTAATTCGAAAATCTTCATAATAACTTTGACATCTTTTACATAATCGAGTTCATTTATTAAACCATTCTCAAATGCTATCACATTGCCAATTAATCTTATTGGAAGGGGGTGAGGCTGTAACACTTCTAACTTGCCTCTTATATATTCATGCATATAACTTAACACTCACCAATATATATATAACTTGCTTCAAATAACTCAACATGCATATTTATTTTGCACTACCCTCCTATCATCTTATACAAACAAATACACTTATACATGTGTTCATAATTCTCAAATAGAATTACTCATAGCATTCATTTAATTTCACAAGTTACACTCATAGCATCAGACAATTGCCATTCAACATGAACACTTATCATAATATAAACTTTCCCTTCATCTCATCTTTCATATTCCAAGAGAAATTCTTATTCACGACTCATTCATTATCACATAAACATCATGAACTAGTACTCTTACCTTTTACGAGTCTCATTTCATCTTAATATTATCACAGTTATATAATTCACTTTAGACAGACTTACACACATATTCATATTTTAAAACAAATGCACTCAAACCTACATTCCACAAATTTGAGTAAATCTATTTATCACATTCACTTAGTCAAATAAGTTAGACACATAATATCATGTCAATGTCAAACGAACATGGATGAGTTTATAACAAGGTAAACTTTCGTTTCTTTTCACTTTTCTATATTTCTCCACTTATGTCTATTTCATTTTACACTTGTTCTCACATATCATCCCAAGTCACCAAGATCAATTTAAGTACACCAATATATCCACCAAATTATACGAACTTACTTAACCCCTTTTTACACTTTCGATGGTAGCTCGGTTGGAAAACACTTCTGTCTCAACAGAACTATTTCATCGGGACCGAGAGGCATCGCACTATCACAGGTAGTAATATGGCATGTATAGCTTAACTCTTACACATGCTAGGTTAGTCCGAGAACCGACTAAACCATAGCTCTAATACCACTAAACGTAACACCCTTACCCGTATCTGACGCCAGAACAGGGTACGAGGTATTACTGGACTTGAGTACTTATAATCATTTAAAATTGAGACATAAAATTTCACCAATTTTAAACTTTTTAGACATATTTAAGACTATCTACATTAAATGACTTTATGCAATAGAGACCTTCAAATAACATAGGTCAGCATTTTAGGCCAACTCCT
Source organism: Gossypium anomalum (assembly GCA_025698475.1). Taxonomy (NCBI): domain Eukaryota; kingdom Viridiplantae; phylum Streptophyta; class Magnoliopsida; order Malvales; family Malvaceae; genus Gossypium; species Gossypium anomalum. The sequence goes on from CM046959.1 coordinate 56,052,831, forward strand.
AGCAACTTAATAACAATTAAACGAGTCTCCATACATGCTAAAGACTTAAAAATACTTTAAAACCTTTATATATATCGATCAATAGTTTGATAGTGTGATTTAACCTCCGGCGACCTCCAACTCGAGCTAACATCTGTGACACTATAGGAAAAAGAAAAGGGAGGGAGTAAGCATTATAGCTTAGTAAGTAAAGATGTAAATATTAATAAACAATACATTATCATACATTAAACAAAGTCACAATATGTTCCCGGAATATTACCATCACAAACACACATACTTTCACTATTACAATTATAAACAAATTCAAAATAAGTTGTCTAGTAGAGTACCAGCAGCTAAATTATTTATTTCTGGAGTTACAGAACTCCAAATTACAAACCGTTAATTTTCCATGAATCTAGATTCATGTATATTCTTACCATAAAATTTTTAAAATTTTTGGTCTAGCCAATTAGTACAGTTTATTCATTGAAGTTACCCCTGTTTCACTGCTCAACTATTCTGACCACTCTTCACTACGAATCAACTTTCTCCTCGTACAGAATCAAAGGATGTTCTCGTTTATTTCATTTGAAACTAGACTCATTAAGGATTTCAAGAATATAAATTATATCCCATAATTATTTTTTTAAAATTTTTAATGATTTTTCAAAATCAGAACAGGGGATCACGTAGTCATTCTGAACCAGTCTCATAGAAACTTAAATATCTCAGAATATAGGATTCTTTTGCTTGATCCGTTTCTGTTATATGAAAATAGACTCATTAAGGTTTAATTTGATATCTAATTTAGTCTTTGATTCAATTTATACTATTTTTGGTAAATTTTTAAATTCTCATCATTGCAACTATCTAGAACAGTTTTATTGTAAATTTTGATCTTTCACACGTCAATTGTATTCATCACTTACCCATAACAATCTTTCCAATTTCCAATCACATATCGAGCATATTGCACATAAGTTACACACGTATATACTTACACTTACCTTCACAAAGTCGTACACAATTTCATTTAATCAATTTCCTAGTTGAACGCTTCGGAATAATAACAGATACACGATGATATCGCACACATCCCACCTTTAAAATCGAAGCTCTCTTGTACACATAGTGGCATTCATTTAGCACCACTCATGTGACCTAGCTCGATTGTACACATAATTTTGGCTCTCTTGTACACATGGTGAACACTTAGTACCACCCATGTGACCTAGCTAGTTTATCTCGTAGCTCTCTTGTCTACTTGGTGTCCTTCACCTGGAACCACGCATACGACCTATCTACATATATCCCGTAGCTCTCTTGTCTACATGGTCTCCTTCACTTGGAACCATGCATGCGACCTAGCTACATATATCCTGTAGCTCTCTTGTCTACATGGTGTACACATAGTATCACCCATGCGACCTAGCTACATCATAATCTCTCGTAGCTCTCTTGTACACATGATGTGCACTCAGCACCATACATGTGACCTAGCTACATATCATCTGTATTATTCAATCTTTCCGAATGTTCAACCAGGATTTCTCTCTCTATTACTTATTTCCATTCTTCCAATAGTCAATTTATGCTTCAAAATCGGCTAATATATATATATATATATATAATAGGCTAAAATATAAAATGTAAATGAAGTTAATGTATTATTTACATACAAACTTACATACTTTCTCATTTTCATGTCGAATTAATATTGAACATTTAAATCATCATAATTATACTTATTTTCAACACCTTGACAATCATAGTAAATATGTCAATTTTACATTGAAATATGCATAAATTAATACTTAATATACATATGAACTTACCTCGATACTAAAACGGCCATTTTACCACCTTTCCCATTTTCGATTTTTCTCCCATTCTGGGTTCAAATCTCGTTTTCTAAGAACTAAAACATAATATTTTACTTATTTAATTAATGTACTATTCAAAACAGTCCTTAACTCAAACTTTTACAAAATTACAATTTTGCCCCTAAACTTTTGCATATTTACACTTTTGCCCCTAGGCTCGGGAATTAAACTTCATCCCTTATTCTTATGTTTTATGACATGCTGATCATTTTTCCCTTCTATGGAAACATCAAATTATCACTCTAACACATAGTTATGAACAATAACAACTTTTACCGATTAAGTCGTTTTACTCATTTTTGCTTAAAACCGCTTAGCAAAAGTTGTTTAACATAATTTTAGCCTTCATATTCTACCATAAAAAGTCAAAATAAACACATTTCACCTATGGGTATTTTTCCAAATATGAACCCTAGCCTAAATTATTACTAGAATAAGCTTAATCAAGTTACCGGGATTCTAAAAACGTAAAGAACTTGAAAAACGGGGCTAGAACGGACTTACTATTGAGCTTGGAAAGCTTGAAAACCCTAGCCATGGCTTCCCCCATGCTAATTTCAGCCTCCGTGAGAAAGATGAGTCAATTTTGGCTTTATTTTCCCTTTTTATTTCTTTTATTTACCAGATGACTAAAATGCCCTTAAGGCCTTTCTTTAAAATTTTGTCCTATTCATGCCCATTTTTGTCCAAACAAAACATAATGGTCTAATTACCATTTAAGGACCTCCTCTTTAAACTCCCATTTCAATCAAGTACTTATGCATTAGAACACATATTTTGCAACTTTTGCAATTTAGTCCTAAAAGTCCAATTAAGCACTTTATCAGTAAAATTACTTAACGATATTTTTACACAATATTTTAATCAATAAATAAACCTTAAAACTTAATCGGAATCAATTTTTTGGCTTCAAATTTATGGTTCTAAAACCATCGTTTCGTTTAGGCCCTAAATCGGGCTGTTACAGCAACTTCTGCAAATAAGCCCTAATAGGCAAATTAAACATGCAATCTATAAAATTTCTTATCAATACTCTAAAACATGCATCTATTGACTCGGTAAATCATAAAAATTAATCGAAATAAACTTTTCTATCTCAAATTTGTGGTTTCACAACCACTATTCCATTTAGGCCCTATTTCGAGATGTTACATTTCTCCCCCCTTTAGGGATTTTCGTCCCCGAAAATCTTACACTTGATCTCACACATATCATCACAAGTCACCAAGATCAATTTATGTACACCAATATATCCACCAAATTATACGAACTTACTTAACCCCTTTTTACACTGTCGATGGTAGCTCGGTTGGAAAACACTTTTGTCTCAACAGAACTATTTCATCGGGATCAGGAGGCATCGCACTATCACCGGTAGTAATATGGCATGTATAGCTTAACTCTTACACATGCTAGGTGTGACAGTCCTAAATTGACCCTAGTCAGGAAGTGGTTTTGGGACCACAAAACCTAGTTAAAAATTTTGTAAAATATTAATTTCAGTGTTTTTGTTATGTGAATTACCTATTGTGAAAGTTGGGTGGTCTAATTTAGTTAATTGGATGCTAAATTATTTAGTTGGGATTTGATTGTATAAAGGAAAATTTCAGAAGTCTTTTTCTTAAAGTGGCCAATTGTTAACATGGCTAAAATGTAGGGCTTGCATGTCAATTAGACCCCTTTTATTTTAGTGGACGGCAAATAAGAAGGGAAATTTTTTTTTTTTTGCTTTTTATATTAGTAAAATAATGATAATTGGTTTTATAATATGAAATGAATATAAATATTATAATGAACACATGGTGATAAAAAAAAAAAAGATATATGTTATTTCTTCTCACCTTTGCCGAGAATAAAAGAAAGAAACTAAGGAAAGAAGGCTTTGGATAATCGACCATGGAGGTCTAAAATTCAAGGTAATTTCTTGATTATTTGAGCTTCATCTTGATGAATTGAGTTCCTTGCTTGGTACCCTCCTTGACCGATGTTGCTACTTATTTTATCTTTGAAAGTGATGTCTTGGGAACATTCGGTTATAGGGGGGAGTTTTGAATGTGAAAGCTGTACTAGAAATGGAATTTGGAGTGTTTAATGGACTTCATGTTGCTAAAATTTACATGAATAGAAATTTCTATGCTTAAATTGTAAGAATTTGAGTTGTGTGGTTTAAATTGTCAAAGATGCATTTGGCAATTGATTATAATTTGTTAAAGGGTGTAAAGTATTGATAGTTCTAAATGGTACATAGTTAAATGAAGATGGAAGCTTGATAAAATTTTATTTAGAATGAAAGTAGGAGAAATGTGTATTCGGCCATGTTGTGATGAGTTGAATTTGAATGGTTGATGCTTTAGTTTATAAATGGTCATTAGATGAGTTTTAAACTTGTTAAAGTTTGATAATTTGGGGGTGTTAAAATGGGGAAAACATGTAATAAAAATGGGTTGATAATGTTTGTTTGTTAATTGATGTTTGCAACATTGTCGAATGTGCTTAACATTAAGGCATGATTTAGTTAAATGCAAACTAATGGAAGAATGGAATTTAGCTTTGCCGTACATGTGTTAAAATGATGGAATTAGTAGGAAATGGGTATGAGCTTGTCAAAATTTTGAAATTAGGACCTTGTGAACTAAATGATATTCGGCAATGGTACTTTTTACATGAGGAATTTCGGTGTTAATTGTATTAAATAAGGTTGAGGTAGTTGTCGAATGTGTTTATAATTAAGTAAGGTTAATAATAGAGCAATGAGTGGCTAGTAGAATCTAGTTAGTCTTCTTGTTATATTCGGCCATGAGTTTGTATAATTGGTTTGTAATAGATTAAATTTGTTTATTCAAGCTCAAGAGCTTAGGGAGTCTAATTCGGATAAGAGAAAAAGCTACCTAACCGAATAGTCGATCTGTAATCGTTCGACAACTTCCGAGGTAAGTTCTTAAGTATTTGAGTTTGATTCCTTTGTAAGTTTTAAGTTTTTAAATGGGATGAATATGAATTAAGTATATACGTTAAGGTCAATGACTTTTCTAAATGATGGCATATATGATATTATGTTTTAAATATGTGGATGAGAACTTTACAGAGTAAATTTGTATAAATCTGCTTGGGACAGCAGCAGTAGTGTGTTTTGGAAAAATTACCATAAATTGTGGGAATTGAGTTAAAGGCTGAATAGATTATGTAATTAAAGCTTGATGCGTCTAGTTTCGTATAAAAGAAATCGTGTAAGTAAAGGGGTTGCCGATAATAAGATTTTTTAAAGTTGTGTGAGACATAGTCAGAATGGCTCTGAAATCCCCTGTCCAGTATTTGGAAAATCATTATAAATCGTACAAAAATGATTATAAGATAAGATTTATATGCTTAAACTCCTTAATGAGTCTAGTTTCAAACAAAATAAACGAAAACATATTTTGAATTCTGTACAATGAGAAATTCAATTCTTAGTGAAGAGTAGTCAGAATAGTCAAGCAGTAAAATAGGGGAAACTTTAAGAAAAATCTGGTATTGATTAGCCAAACTAAAAATTCTGAAAATTTTGTGGATAGAATACATACAAGTCTATTTTCATGGAAAATTAACGGCACATCATTTGGAGTTTCGTAGCTCCAGTTACAAATAATTTAACGACTGTTTCTCAGGAAAATAGCTTGTAGAGAATATGTGATTATGTTGTAAACATTGATAAAACTTGTTTTAGTTGCTCATAAGCTATTGATTAAACCCATACGTGAATTCTAATTTGTGACATTATAAAATGATACATGAGTGTTAGATGGATCTTTGATATTAAAATTGTGAAATTGTAAGTTTATAAGTATTCGAATATGAAATGATAGTATGGCTTGAAATTGAATTATTCATTGGAAAATGATAGATGTAGATACAGCCAAGACAAAGTGTATACATGAAAGTTTATGTGGTATATGAAGTATATTTGGATAATTGTGATGTGAATATATGAAAATTTATATTTTGATTCAGAATTTTATGTGATGAATGTGAATGTGTATATATGAGATAAGGCCGAATGGCCAATGTGATGAACGTGAAAGTGTATATATATATTGTGACCAAATGACAAACTGTGGAAGGTGTGTTTTATTAGATATTTGATGAGGCAAATGAATTACAAATATGATAGTCGATGTGAATGCTGTAACATGTGAATAAATATGCATGAAACTTTGTGATTTAAATCCGGGATTTAAGACCCGATGACTATATGTGGTGACTATGTCCGGGTTAAGACCCACGACTTCGTCTCGGAGATTTCATCTCGAGCTAAAGGTCTCGCTGATAATCCGAGTAGAGTTTAAAGCTATAAGACTTCGCAATAAGAATTGCTTATAAATATATTCAATACGAAAGGTTAAACAGGTATGTACTCCGAGTTTATATGTGAGCTTGATTAGAACTAAATCATAAGGTAGTTATGTGATGCATACGTGACCAATCTATGAGACTATTCCTATGATTATGTGGCATCGGATCAATGTGAAAGGTTATGTGAAATTATACAATATATCTATGTTACATGAGCTCACTTTTATGTAAAAGTTTATCTGCCTATTGTATATGATGAGATGAGCATATTCGGTAAAGGGATGATATACCCAAAGGAAGAGTGAAATAAAAATACGAACAACCATGTTATAATTTGATTGTTATCTGTTGACACTGCTTAAAACTTACTAAGCATTGTAATGCTTACTCCGTTTACTTTGTTTCCTCTGTTTTATAGATCTCATTTGGAAGCTACAGACTCGGGATCGTCGAGAACTTGTTACACTATCACTATCCACTTTGGTATCATTATGTTTTGGGTTATTTTATGGCATGTGTAGAATAGACTAGTGGCGTAAGAATATTTTGGTTAATGTATATAAGCCATACGAAAAAAAGGCATCTTTTGAATGTGTACTTATAGAAGTTTAAATTTATCCTCAGTCATCTTTAGTATTTTTCTAAAGGAATGTTCTTTATTTCAAAAAAAAAAATTCAAAATTTTTACTGTTCTGATATGACTTTCAAGTCCGGTAATGCCCCTTTACCTATTCCGGCAACGGATACGGGATAGGGATGTTACACTAGGTTAGTCCAAGAACCGACTAAACCATAGCTCTGATACCACTAAATGTAACACCCCTTACCTGTATCTGACACCAGAACAGGGTACGAGGTATTACCGGACTTGAGTACTTCTAATCATTTAAAATCGAGACATAAAATTTCATCAATTTTAAAGTTTTTAAACATATTCAAGACTATCTACATTAAATGACTTTATACAATAGAGACCTTCAAATAACATAGGTCAGCATTTTAGGCCAACTCCTAGCAACTTAATAACAATTAAACGAGTCTCCATACATGCCAAAGACTTAAAAATACTTTAAAACCTTTATATATATCGATCAATAGTTTGATAGTGTGATTTAACCTCCGGCGACCTCCAACTCGAGCTAACATCTGCGACACTATAGGAAAAAGGAAAAGAAGGGAGTAAGCATTGTAGCTTAGTAAGTATAGATGTAAATATTAATAAACAATACATTATCATACATTAAACAAAGTCACAATATGTTCCCGGAATATTACCATCACAAACACACATACTTTCACTATTACAATTATAAACAGATTCAAAATAAGCTATCTAGTAGAGTACCAGCATCTAAATTATTTATTTCTGGAGTTATAGAACTCCAAATTACAAACTGTTAATTTTTCTTGAAACTAGATTCACGTATATTCTTACCATAAAATTTTTAGAATTTTTGGTCGAGCCAATTAGTACAGTTTATTCATTGAAGTTACCCCTGTTTCACTGCTCAACCATTCTGACCACTCTTCACTACGAATCAATTTTCTCCTCGTACAGAATCAAAGGATGTTCTCATTTATTTCATTTGAAACTAGACTACTTAGGGATTTTTATCATATAAATTATATCCCATAATTATTTTTGTAAAATTTTTAATGATTTTTCCAAATCAAAATAGGGGATCACGTAGTCATTCTGAACCAGTCTCATAGAAACTTAAATATCTCAGAATATAGAATTCTTTTGCTTGCTCTATTTCTGTTATATGAAAATAGACTCATTAAGCTTTAATTTGATATCTCATTCAGTCTCTGATTCAATTTATACTATTTTTGGTAAATTTTTAAATTTTCATCACTACAACTATCTAGAACAGTTTTATTGTAAATTTTTATCTTTCATACGTCAATTGTATTCATCACTTACCCATAACAATCTTTCCAATTTCCAATCACATATCGAGCATAATGCTCATAAGTTACACACGTATATACTTACACTTATCATCACAAAGTCATACACAATTTCATTTAATCAATTTCCCAGTTGAACGCTTCGGAATAATAACAGATAAGCGATGATATCACACACAACCCACCTTTAAAATCGAAGCTCTCTTGTACACATAGTGGCATTCACTTAGCACCACTCATGTGACCTAGCTCGATTGTACACTTAATTTTGGCTCTCATGTACACATGGTGAACACTTAGTACCAGCCATGTGACCTAGCCAGTTTATCTCGTAGCTCTCTTGTCTACATGGTGTCCTTCACCTAGAACCATGCATGCGACCTAGCTACATATATCCCGTAGCTCTCTTGTCTACATGGTGTCCTTCACTTGGAACCACGCATGCGACCTAGCTACATATATCCCGTAGCTCTCTTGTCTACATGGTGTACACATAGTATCACCCATGCGACCTAGCTACATCATAATGTCTCGTAGCTCTCTTGTACACATGATGTGCACTCAGCACCATACATGTGACCTAGCTACATACCATCTGTATTATTCAATCTTTCCGAATGTTCAACTGGTATTTCTCTCTCTATTACTTATTTCCATTCTTCCAATAGTCAATTTATTCTTCAAAATAGGCTAAAATATATATAATAGTCTGAAATATAAAAATGTAAATGAAGTTAATGTATTATTTACATACAAACTTACATACTTTCTCATTTTCATGTCGAATTAATATTGAACATTTAAATCATCATAATTATACTTACTTTCAACACCTTGACAATCATAGAAAATATATCAATTTTACATTAAAACATGCATAAATTAATACTTATTATACATATGAACTTACCTCGATACTAACCATTTTACCAACTTTCCCGATTTTCGATTTTTCTCCCATTCTGGGTTCAAATCTCGTTTTCTGAGAACTAAAACATCATATTTTACTTATTTAATTAATGTACTATTCAAAACAGTTCTTAACTCAAACTTTTACAAAATTATAATTTTGCCCCTAAACTTTTGCATATTTACACTTTTGCCCCTAGGCTCGGGAATTAAACTTCATCCCTTATTCTTATGTTTTATGACATGCTGATCATTTTTCCCTTCTATGGAAACATCAAATTATCACTCTAACACATAGTTATGAACAATAATAACTTTTACCGATTAAGCCGTTTTACTCATTTTTGCTTAAAACCGCTTAGCAAAAGTTGTTTAACATAATTTTAGCCTTCATATTCTACCATAAAACATCAAAATAAACACATTTCACCTATGGGTATTTTTCCAAATATGAACCCTAGCCTAAATTATTGCTAGAATAAGCTTAATCAAGTTACCGGGATTCTAAAAACGTAAAGAACTTGAAAAACGGGGCTAAAACGAACTTATTATTGAGCTTGGAAAGCTTGAAAACCCTAGACATGGCTTCCCCCATGCTAAATTCGGACTCCATGAGATAGATGAGTAAATTTTGGCTTTATTTTCCCTTTTTATTTCTTTTAATTACCGAATGACTAAAATGCCCTTAAGGCCTTTCTTTAAAATTTTGTCCTATTCATGCCCATTTTTGTCCAAACAAAACATAATGGTCTAATTACCATTTAAGGACCTCCTCTTTAAACTCCCATTTCAATCAAGTACTTATGAATTAGAACACATATTTTGCAACTTTTGCAATTTAGTCCTAAAAGTCCAATTAAGCACTTTATCAGTAAAATTACTTAACGATATTTTTACACAATATTTTAATCAATAAATAAACCTGAAAACTTAATCGGAATAAATTTTTTGGCTTCAAATTTGTGGTTCTAAAACCATCGTTCCGTTTAGGGCCTAAATCGGGCTGCTACAGCAACTTCTGCAGATAAGCCCTAATAGGCAAATTAATCATGCAATCTATAAAATTTCTTATCAATACTCTAACACATGCATCTAATGACTCGGTAAATCACAAAAATTAATCGAAATAAACTTTTCTATCTCAAATTTGTGGTTTCGCAACCACTATTCCATTTAGGCCCTATTTCGAGATGTTACATTTTAGGCTCAGGGACTAAATTGAATAAAAGTAAAACTTTATTGGCAATTTTGTAATAATGACAAAAATGACTAAATTGCATAAAATAATTTTTTTTACAATATAAATTAATAGATTGAATGAAATTATTAATTTAGGTCAAGATTAAGTGGAAAATCGAGGAGAATGAAAAATTACCAAAATTCCCTAGTACTTTGACATTTCTACAATTTAGCTGGATAAGCTCATAGTGCTTTAATACATAAATAAATTTCTACTTACATTTTTATAATATAGTTCTTCAATCAAATGTTCATAGTTAATTATCAAATGATTGCACTTACATGCCCCTGTTTGTACTTCGGTACCCCTGCTTGCACTTACCTACCCCTATTTGTACTTCGGTTCCCTCGATTGGACTTACATGCCCTTGTTTGTAATTCGATACCCCTGATTTCACTTACGTGCCCTTGTTTGAACTTCGGTACCCCTGATTACACTTACGTGCCCCTGTTTGTACTTCAATACCCCTGAATGCACATCTATGCCCCTGTTTGCACTTCATTGCCCCAGATCACACATTCGTGCTCCTGATTGCACTTTGGTGCCCCTATTAACCATCTATGATGCCCTTGGTATGGTGTAGTTACCTGATTATCCAAGTCAAGTTAATAGTTCAACAGGCATCAAAAGGGAAAGAACGGTACGTGTATCGAAAACTAAGTTAAGAACCTATAAAAAGGTATGAATTGTTGATTATCAAAGTATGGATATTCATGATTATGAAATGTATGATTTATGTGATGCTATGTTTATGTACCTTATCTTGCCCTGTGATGATATTGCTAAGTTGTGTATTTAATCACAAACTTGTGTTGTTAATGATGCTTAGGTTTGTGCCAAGCTAGTAGTTTAATTAAATTACATTAGTTTTAAAGTTATGCTTTGAAATAGCAAATGGCCAAATGAAAAGATGCTTATGTTCATGAAAAAGTGGTAAGTATCAAAGTATGTAATTTATTATGAAATGGTTTATCATGAAGTTGATTGTAAAAGGGTTATGTTTAAATGCACTAACTTATGGCTATAGTTAATGTTATGTTTATGTCTTATGTGTATGCAAATGAAATGATAAGTGCATAGTTGAGATGTAATGTGATGAAATAAAAGAATTGTCAAGTTAAAAGACTTAATCATAAGAAAGGAAATTTACTTATGATATATGTGAATTTACTTATGTCATGAATAAATACACTAATTCGTGAGTTAATAACGTAATTAAATTTAGGCTAAGTAAATGGATTGGTATGTAAGTAAAGGAAATGGTTCATCGTTTTAAGAAAAGATTGATGATTATGTAATTCAACTTGTGAGACCACAAAATGTTATAAATGGAAAGTATTCGGAATGTTAATGAACCTATTCACTTGGGAATTGAAAGTTATATAGTTGATAAATCTTGAGGCATTAGTATAGGGTTATTTACAACTTATAAAGTTCTTATTGAAATGGATTATTGCATTTTAGAGTTTATATGAGCTTACTAAGCATTCATTGCTTATGTGGTTTTCTTTCTCTTATTTTATAGACTATCAAAAACTCGATTGGTTTGGAAGCTAGTCAGAGATTTATCACGCTATCCAAAATTTTATTGGTAGATTTTGATGCTTTGGTCGTTGTTATAATGGCATGTATAGGTTCCTTGTTGATGATATTACCCATTATGTTTGGCTTGTAAATATGGTATTTTGGGTAATGAAATAGTTGTTATGTTATCATGTATGTATGGTATTTTAATGGTTTTTATTTTGGCATCTAAGTACTTAAATGATGGTAGTTGAAATGATGAATATAATGCATACTATGAAATGATAATTTGGTATGGAATTAGATACTGCATTGAGTTGTTAAATTGCTAGTTTTGGTAGGTTTGGGTGTGGTTGGCATATGGTCGAATTGCTAAGGTATTGATGATTAGTGTGAATGGTCATATTGGGGTTTGTGAGTATAAGCATGGTATGTGAACATTATGGAAAATGTAGTATATAGTTTGTTAGATTAGTTGATTTATTTATGGATAAACTTAGCAAATGTTTAATTGTAACACCCCAAACCCCGCCTAGACGTTATGGCCGAATCTGCGATGTCACATTGAAGTGTGTTTTGAAAAGCATCGTTCTGTTTGAAAATTTCGTACTATATTAAAACCCTCGTAATGACCTTTTACAAAACTTTTAAGTATCTTGTTCGTTGTTAAAAACTCAAGTAGGTTAGCAAAAGTTTAATCATTTTAGGTTGTTATTACACTTTAAAGACAATGTTTGTTGCGGAGGCTTTTGAAATATGTTGCAATGGCGTGGTGTTTTGAAAACATTTATCTTCTTGAATATTCACATCCTACTACTAGCAGATATAAATCAAAATAAGTAAACCCCAAATTAAATTAAAATTTAAAGAGGCCTTATTACAAAATACCCAAATTAAATAGCTTAAAGATTAAAGGTTTAAAACAGTAGCAAAAGCAGTTGTGTGGCCCCCATCGAGTCCCTCGCAGGACCGACCTACCTAAAGATCACCTGCACAGGAAAGTAGAAGGGTGAGTTTATGGAAAACTCAGTGTGCAATCTCTTTACAATAATCAGTCAAACCGTAGGCAAATACAGTTTGGAACTAAGCCCGTTACAGTGACAGTCCAGAATCAGTTAGGGCCATAGCCCATTACAGTAATAGTATCAGTGTAGGCCTTAGCCCATTACAGTAACAGTAACAGAAATGCAATTAGAAGTCCTACCCATCCATCCTCTACACTCCACTCTGTCTAGCCCTACACTCCATATGGGGATAAAATCGACCCACCTATCCCTACACTCTAAAATATAGCACTGGTTGTGGCATTAAACAGTATTTGCAACAGAGCTGCCAGTACAGTGCACTTCCTCCAAATATATCAACCCACCCCCATGCAACATGTCATGTCATAATATCATACGTTATGCAGAAAAGTCATGCTCGAATACAGTCATACATAATATAAGCGTTTATCAATCATTTTACCTTATAGGGGTATAACGGTCATTTCATCAGTATAGGGTCTAAGTGTACTTATCGACCCAACAGTAGGTCCACTATCGTCTTGGGAGACCCGTGCAACCTTAACAATCAAATAGTGAAAATGGGCCCAAAGCCCATAACACGGCCCATGTAGGCCCACACGCTCGTGTTGCCCATAAAGCCTAAAAATGACCTTGGCTATGTGAACTACACAGCCTAGCCTAATAATCTCCACACGTCCGTGCGGTTTACCCGTATAGGGCCTACGAGCCCGTGAGGCCCACACGGCCCAACGTGGCCTAAAACGACCTAAGCCCATGAAATCGCTCATGGTGGCCTCTACTATCAAACGCCCACGTTTTATGCATTCGGATCACCATACGAGCGAGCGCACGCTCATATAGTGTCAAAAGTCATATTTTTCAGCTTTTGCCAATTAACAGTTATTGCAGTATGATTACACACCTGATTACGAAATTGCGCTACTGGCCCACGAGTATTCCAAACCTATCACAATCAGAACTTCGGTCAAACACTTATCCAATGAATTGAAAAGAACCCTAACCAGCACTTGCTCAAGAAATTACCTATCACTGGCTTTAATCGGTCACCCTGGAACTGTTGTAAAAGATCTAATCACAAGGCCTTAGGGGTTTCCTGCACTCCAATAAATCTTATCAACCATCAAATAGCAGAACAGTTTGAACTAGTTGAACAATAACTTACTGAAATGTAATGCCTAGACTAGAAGGAAGAATATTCGGCCTACACCTACAAAAGCCGGAAGTACCCAATTGATAGAGGCAAAATGGAACACTTGTACCTTTCAGTCAACGACAGCATAGGGAGATATTAGATGAAACTATAAGTGCGACAAAAGAGAGAAAGAGAGAAAAAGAATAACCACATACCTTCACACCTGATTAGTCGAACATCAATAGTCCAGAATCGAAAGTATAGAAGGAGAGAACAGGGTATTCAGCTACAATAAAAAGATAAAGAGAAGGAAAAGAGCAAGAACAATCGATCAAGGTAACAGAGTGGAAAGGAGTGAGAATTAGTTATTGCTGAAGACTCGAATGAGGGGAAAAAGAAAAGAAGAGAAGAGGTTCGACTAAAGCAAATCGATTTGAGGAGAGGAAAAGAAACAATGATATTTGGCAATGGGTTGTGGAGGGAGGAACAGAGTGTTTGGTCAAAAAGAGAGCCTCAAAACGTAACACTAGAATACCCAAATGGTCATAGTAGAATTCGACTGTCAAACAAGCAACATAACTAATGAGCAAAAAGAAGCAAAAGGGGAGAAGCTACTGCAAAAGAGAGCAAAACTAGGCAATTTTGGCACCAAGTGCCTAAGACCGAATTGGCATAAAAGGAATCCCACTTTCAGCAAACTACTACCACTGCCCTACTCCTTGATCTACTCCTCAAAACTCTCCCCAAATCTCCCTTCTAATCCCTCAACCGACCAATTCAAATCCCTTTAAACTCCTCTTAAAATTCGTCCACACACTCCCCTCCCCCTCAAACACTCCAACCGCCCAATAGCTTTAGAGTTCTACTGCTACTCAACTTCCTACACGACACAGCAACAAAATAAACACCCCTTGTACGCAACAGTGCTCGAACTCAAGACCCACCAGTAGCAGTAACATGCCATAACCCCCTGGACCAGTAACCTTTTTATAACTTGATTTCCCCACAATTAACCTACTATCTAGCAGCAAGGGTTTTATTCCATTAAAACAAAATTTTTGCTAAAGCCAAGGCTTGAACCCAGGACTTCCCACACTTCTCAGGACACTTAACCATTAAAGAAAGCAAGCCAATATGCAACATAACATACAAATTTAATCACTTAAGATTCAGGGCGTTACATTAATCAAGTTTGTTTGTTGTGAATAAGATGCCTTCTAGGCATATTGGTTGTATGGTTATTTATTATGATGATTTAGTTTTGATATGCTTGTGTTAGGTGCAATTTGGTTGCATGAAAAAGTACATTTGGCTTGTATAAGTGACTAAGCTTTGGGTGAGAAAAATGGCTTGGAAATGGCCTATTTTTTGTCCACATGGCCTAATACATAGGCGTGTGTCCCATTCGTGTGTCACACATG
Source organism: Gossypium anomalum (assembly GCA_025698475.1). Classification (NCBI taxonomy): domain Eukaryota; kingdom Viridiplantae; phylum Streptophyta; class Magnoliopsida; order Malvales; family Malvaceae; genus Gossypium; species Gossypium anomalum. The sequence goes on from CM046959.1 coordinate 56,068,196, forward strand.
ATCTCGTGACACGATCGTGTGTCTCAGCCGTGTGTGACACACGGTCACGCGACATGTCCGTGTGTCCCTTGTTGATTTTTAAAGGTTGCATTTCGAGAGTTACACGACCTGGCACATGGGCGTGTGGCTTGGCCGTGTAAACCAAATCAGAGAGTTACACGGGCACGAACAGGGACATAGGCTGGGACACGGCCGTGTGTCCCTACTTCGAATGCCCACACGGTCTAGGACAAGGGCGTGTGTCCGTGTGACCCCTTTGGTATGAATTTTTCTATCTTTTGCCAGGAAGTTCTAAATATTTTCAATTTAATCTTGAATCATTTCTAAAGTGTTTCTAAGGCCTCGAGGACTCGAAAAAGGGACGTTATGCATGTGTTTTAATGGAATATAATGTGTTTTATAAATGACTGCAATTGAATATTTTTAGTTAAAAGTTTTTGGTATTACTCTGTAATCCTATTCCAGTAATAGATACAGATTAAAGGTATTATATTTAATGGTATCAGAGCTACGGTTTAGTAGGTTCTCGGACTGAACATAATATGTGTGAAGTCTAGAAATACATGCCATTATATAACCTGTTATAGTGTGATGTCTCTTAACTTTGATGAGATTTGTTTCATTTTTAAACAGAGATGTTTTCCAACCAAGCTAATTTTGATAATGTTGAATGCGATACTCAAGTACCTGAGTAAAAATGTTGCTAAAGATGAGTAGAAACTCATGATGGTATGAATAAATGTTTATAATGGTTATGTTAATGATGAATGTTATGTTATGTGTATATATTGATAGTCAAATTTAGAGGCTTTACAACCTTCACCCCTTACCCTCAAAGTCTTATAGAACTGAATTTACAAGAATTATGTTGATTTAGTCTGCAAAAGAAAAGCTACAGAATTCAACGATTGAATTAGTAATAATGTGGTCAAAGCCGAGAATTGTTTAGCAAGTAAAGAGAGTTCTAGAAGAGATATTAGATCTTTCTGAAAATCATTCAGGGTACACAATGTTGCTGTTAAAGAATATATTAATCACGGGTAATCGACTTATTCAGGTATGGTATCTAAAGAACATATTAACCGAAATTTCTTCAGAATTGATTTCTTTAGTGAATGGGATAATGTGGGATTATTGATGACTATAGTAGTCAGTGTAATAGTGTTTAAATTGCAAAGATATCTGAATGTAGTGGTTATAGTCGAGTAGCTTACGATGATCTCTTCTAGGTATTTTATATGTTCTTTTATCCTCAAAGGTATATGCAATTGTTTATTTTTAGATTTGATTATTATCATAAGAGAATGCTAGCTAAACATAATGTTAGACGGAAGTATTACTAGTCTGGTTGATTTATGATCAGCATTACTCTATTTTTTCTTTGGCATTCTATTTTATTTTTTTCAGTAGAAAATTCAACGATAAGACTCATATGATGTTGTTTTATTTCTTCTATTGGTTAATACTCTGAATTATATTTATGCAATTTATGTTGTTTCTGTCACAACTAATCCCAGTGCATATAAGCGATATTCTTCTTCTAGATTTTCTCTTGTGTATCATCGATCTCTTTATCATTCAATATGGGTTGTATTCTTAGAAATTCAGTAGAGCTTTAAATCTGGGATTTCATTATTTTGGCTTTCTTGTCGTTCTTATAGTCTATTCTATCAAATGTAATTCATCTATAAAGGATATATACATATTGACTTGAGATATTTATATCTATTACAATTATGATTCATGGTTCGGTCATGGGAGCATGGTGATGCAGCTCTCAGGTTTTTAGAGGATGTGTTCCTGTACTAGTTGTTACTAGAACTACATTCGCTTTTTTCTCTTTTATTTCGGAGTACACTATTGATGTTGAGGTATTGTCCTGTCTATACGGTTATAACGTCAGTCTTATTAAAGTACTATTTGATTCATCTGATGGTTATGGCTCCGATATGGTTCAAAGCTTCAATGTTAATAATTGAGATAGCTTTATTAGCTATCCCCTTTCTAGCTTACGTGAAGGGGTAGACATCGGTTAAAGTGAAGACGGTGGAAGATCGAGCTTAAACTTGTATACTGATTCTATTTCCTCAGGTAATCTCGATTTATGTCAATGAGTTAAAATGGGATGTTATGTTTCGTTTGAGTTAATGCAGTTTGTAAATATCTTTGATTAGTGTTCTAAGGGAATTATGATAGACGGTAGATCTGAATTATATCGATAATAAGAAGAAAGAGTTATTCTAAAATATTATTATTCGATTGATGGATCAATTCAATTGTGTTATTTAGAATCGGGTTATTCATTTGAAAGTTAGGTAAGTTGATTATATTCAGACGGATAGTCTGAATGGAGAATTCATATTCTAGAAAACATGATATAAAATATATATCTATCAGATCAGTTATAATCAGGAAATGTCATTATGTGTTAAATTCATTTCGATAGTTGAAGTTGTTGTGCTTGTGTTAAATAATATTTCTTGACGCTTTCCATGTAAGGGGAACAAATATGAGTTGGAAGTTACAGATGCAAATATGTCAGAAGTAGTAGTTAGAGTTTGTTAATCTAGGTCTCTTGGTTATGTTTCCATAGACTATCACTGGGAATTTCTTGGTAGTTATACTACAAATGATAAGTTATGAGAGGAGAACATCATAGCTGTTCAGTTAAGTTCCGACATAGTATCAAGTTTTAGTATGAGTTCTAATGCGAGTTCTGAATCGAGATGAGTTATAATTGACTTATATATAGATTACTATTAAGAAGATGATAGAAAGATTCATTTTGATGGCTTGTATTATGTGAGAAATTTCAAGGATGAAATTTTCGTAAGGGGGGAGAGTTGTAACAACCCAATTTTCAGTGGTGTCGGAAATAATGGTTTCGAGGCCACCAAATTTGATGAGTAAGTTTGTAAATATTATTATTTAATATTTATGAGTCAAATATGGTTTAAAAAGGTTTTTGATTTGACAAATTATGTTATTTAAGTGATTTATTAAGTTCAAGTGGTAAGACCCTAAGGTCAAGTGGTTTTAGAAAATGAGATATCGAGATTGTAACACCCCAAACCCAGCCTAGACGTTATGGCTGAGTCTGGTGATGTCCCAAAGATTGAGCTTTGAATACAATGTTGTTTCGATAAATAATCCAAGTTTTACAACTATTACTGATAACGTTTGTTTAATTAATTCATTTACCCAAACAGTAGTTGTAGCGAAGGTTTTGAAATCATTATACTTTGAAAAACCAGTTCGTACTTTCAGAAAATCCTTTGATTTCTTAAAACCATAATTTTAGACAAACGTCATTATAAAAGTAAAAACATAACCAAAACCAAATAAAAATTTAAACAGTCCATAAATTACATAACTCCAGAAAACCCTTAAAATCAAAATAAAAACATAATCATTAATCATTTATAAACTTGTGGTCGCCAAGAGGCTCCTTATCACTGATCCGCCTAAGTCTATGGATTACCTAAGTAGAACAAACAAATAGAGGTGAGTTTATGAAAACTCATTGTGTAACAGTAACACCCCTAACCCGTATTTGTCTTCGAAACAGGGTTTCGAAGCATTATAAAAACTTTTAGAACATTTTACAAATAATTTATGTAAATTACTATTCATTAACAGAGATCATTCAAAACGTCCCTTAATTGGACCCTTGAAGCATAATACAAGCATTAGAATCGAGTCGGGACTTAACCTGAACCTCTAAGAATTTTTCGCAATATTTCAAATTTTTTCCAAGGTGTAGGGCTCACACTCCCATGTGACCCTAGGACACGCCCGTGCTGGAGGCCGTGTTCGACCCCGTGTAACTCTCTGACTTGTGCACATGGTCATGCCACACGCCCGTGTGCTAGGTCATGTGGTTAATTAATTCAATTCGAAATTAGGTGCAGGTTTCACACGGCCAAGACATATGCCCATGTTCTTGGCTGTATAGCACGCACGACTGAGACACATGCCCGTGTCTCTACCCATGTGCTCAATTCTGAGCATTCTGTTTCTCAAAATTAAGGTGCAGGGGACACAAGGCCTAACCACATGCCCATGTTACCAGGCTGTAGGTCATACACGGTCTAGACACACGCTCGTGTGTCTGCCCATGTGGACAAAATCAAGCCATATCTAGCTTCATTTCTTACCCAAAATTTCATCCAACACCTGCACTTGAAACACACATCCATACCAACCAATCCAAGCATTCAAATTAAACAATTTCATCATTCATCATGGCATATCATTTCATGCATACATGTCTACAATCTTACTTTAGTTCAATCCATGTATTAAACACGATTTGAACAACTATTTAACATATATGTAGCTTCCATAGTTTGACATTACAAGTATATTTAAACAAACCATTACTAGCCATTCCAATGGCTAGATTACAAGCATCATTTACATTTACATACCAATATGGCCAATATATCCTATACATGCCATTACAACCATAATTGATTTACCATATTGTACCGACATGGGCTGATGGATAGTGTGAGTGATCTCTACCGAGCTTTCAATCCAACGAGCTTTTGATTTACTTTAAAACAGGGAAATAAAACTAAGTAAGCATAAAATGCTTAGTAAGTTCATATAACATGGTACTTAACTTACCATTCATTCTATTTTGAGGTAACTATGTAAGGTATAATCAATCAATTTTATCTCAAGCCCTACACATATTCTCATTGCCCTTGTTAGTCATATATTCCATATTAACATCAAAACATATATAAGCTCAACAACAATCAAGTTTCCAAGAACATATGCTTTCCACAAAATGTATTCATTCAACATGCATAATTCATTTCATTATTTCAAGTATAATTTCATAATAGTTCATTTCAAGTTCAGGTCATTTCATATTAGAACTTTACTCATATCACTCAGAACATCAAGGTCACAATTAGTACACTCAAGATGTACAATTCTATAGTCAAGAATGAACATATATTTATCAAATAAAGTCCATGTACAAATATCATCATCTCATGTTTTCATATATCATATGTCATGTATCATCATTTACTTGTATTTCAGCCGGATACGTGAAATAACTCATTTCTTATCCATATCTTTTCATATCAATATTTTTACCCGTTGAATTTCTCTGAAATATCGATGGTTACACAGGTAGTACACTTGAGGTGTACGAATTAGAATCTGTCAATTCATGTCCAATGGTACCCATAGGGTACTATATTGAAAAGTACACTCTCGAGCCACACATGTATACGACAGGAGTACCAGTCCAGGATAAATCCAATTCATAATTTATGCTCGAGAGGATTTATATCAAGATTACCCATCCGGCTAAATCCTTTCATAAATGAGGTCAATAGGATTACTCGTCCGAGCTAAATCCCGTCAGCAACAAATGTAGGACCTCATTCATTTCAAGAAATCACATATCCATCGATATTCATTTATTCAACAAGATTTAAAATTTTCAAGCATTTCCTGACATGTAATTATTTGATACATCTATAACATTCATATAATTTAAATGATCACATTCCACATTCGTTCCAAGCATAAAAGGAACCTTTTTTTCTCATTTATTCTTTATCGAGCATTTTCGTTGATCGGGCTTTGTCAGGTATATTTTCAACGTCATATGCATGTATGATATTTATATAGTTTACAAACATAACACTTAATTCAAGCATAAAAACATATAAAATTTAGTTACACGAACTTACCTTGACAATTATTCATGTACGAAAAATCAACTAATCCTACTTTTTCCTCTTTTCCTTGTTCTAGCTCCGAATTTGGTCTATCTGGATCTATACGAGTAAATTTGACATCAATTTCTCATATTTTATATTCAAGTGGACTCAATTTTTATCCTAGGCAAAATTACCATTTTGCCCCTAACTTTTCATAAATTCTCATTTCGTCCCTAGGCTCGAAAAATGAAATTTATGCAATTTACTCCCTATTCCAAGCCTAACCAAAATTTATATACTACATTTACAACACATACATTTCACAAATTTTAGAATTTTCCATGGGTTTATCACTTTTTCATTTTAGTCCCTAAATCAAGTTTCCATCAAAAATTATAACGCTGCGATATTGGAAGAACAATGTTGGTAGAACAATGAAAAGGGAAGAAATTTCTTGAATGGAAGAAAGTTACAGAGAAAATGTTAGATACTTGGGAGAGCAATTTTGGGAAAGAAAGAAAAAATAATAATAACTAAATTATTAAGAGTTTATCCCACTAACTACACAAACTCAACCACCTCAGAATTTAAATTCAATCGAAACTCTATCATTCAACCGAGCAAAAATAAATACCCCCGCTCCCACAAGGATTTGAACATAGGACCTCCAACACTCCAACACCCTTACCACTCGAACTAGTATGCTCATTTTGATATAAATTACAGATAATTTAATAAAAGCCCACTGAACAAAGATAAGGCTTAGATTAAAAAAAAAACAAATTTGATATAATTGGGACTTGAACCCAAGGCCTCTCACACACTCGTAGTACACTTAACCACTGAAGCAGATGCACAACTGTGTCAGATTTTACAGAAGCAGAAATAAATTATTTAGGGCGTTACAGGGACTTTATTTCTAAAAATCAAGTTGTAAATATTTTTATAAATATTTACGGAGTGTCATTAAGGTGGTATTAAAATTTCGTTGAAAATTTTGAATTTTCGATAGTTAATTAAGCAAAAAGGACTAAATCGTAAAAGCTAAAAAAGTCAATCGCTAATAGTTTAAAGGTGTTAAATTGATTAAAAATCATAATTGGATGGCCTTAATGGGTAAATTACCGATTCTTAAGTTGGTGGATGGTTAGTGGGATTGTTTAGTTAAAAAAAATGATGTTTATTAATTTATAAAAACATTATATAATGTTATAATGCTATTATTATAATAAAAAGAAACTAAAAGATGATTCATTTATCTTCTTCACCATTCTAGTCCAATCAAAAAGGGGGAGAAGCTTCAAGCTTCGACCAAGCTTCAGTGGATGCATGTGAGTTCGTTTTTCACCCGTTTCATTTAATTTTTATGTTTTTGAGATTGTTGTAACTAGGTCCAACTAGCCCGTACCTTCGATTTTGAAACTGTTAAATATATTGAATGTTGCCATTGATGAACCTTGTGATTTTTTATGTTAAATGATGAATTTGAAATATTGATTGATATTTAAAAGTATTTTATTAAGTGATTTTTGATGAATTTTCTACTTAGGGACTAAATTTTTAAAATAGTAAAAGTATAAGGATTTAATGTGAAAGTGTTGCAATAATGGGCTATATTTGATACCATAAGTATTCGGCTAGGCTCAATTTTGGGTAAAAATAGTTAATTTGCATGTTTTAGGCTCAAGGACTAAATTGAATAAAAGTAAAACATTAGGGGCAATTTTGTAAAAATGAAAAAATGTCTAAATCGCATGAAATACATTGTTTTACTATCTAAATTAATAGGTTGAATGAAATTATTAATTTAGATCAAGAACGGGGGAAAATCGAGGGGAATAAAAATTACCAAAATTCCCCTATACTTTGACATTTCTACAATTTAGCCAGGTAAGTTCATAGTGTTTCAATACATAAATAAATTTCTACTTACATTTTTATAATATAGTTATTTAATCAAATGTTCATAGTTAATTATTGAATGATTGCACTTACGTGCCCCTTTTTGTACTTCGATACCCCTAAATGCACATTTGTGCCCCTGTGTGCACTTCGGTGCCCCTAGTCGCACATTCGTGCTCCTAATTGTAATTTGGTGCCCCTATTATCCATCTATGATGCCCATGGTATGGTGTAGATACCCGATTATATGAGTCAAGTTACTAGTTCAACAGGCATGAAAAGGGAAAGAACAGTATTTGTATCGAAAGCTTAGCTAAGAACCTATGAAAAGGTATGAATTGTTGATGATCAAAGTATGAATATTCATGATTATGAAAAGTATGATTTATGTGATGCTATGTTTATGTACCTTATCTTGCTCTATGATGATATTGCTAAGCTGTGTATTTAATCACAAACTTGTGTTTGTAATGATGCTTAGGTTTGTGCCAAGCTAGTAGTTGAATTAAATTATGTTAGTTTTAAAGTTATGCATTGAGATAGTAAATGGCCAAATGAAAAGATGCTTATGTTAATGAAAAATTGGTAAGAATCAAAGTATGTAATTTATTATGAAATGGATTATCATGAAGTTGATTCTAAAAGGGCTATGCTTAAATGCACTAACTTGTGGCTATAGTTAATGTTATGTTTATGTCTTATGTGTATGCAAATGAAATGGGTGAGAATAATTAATGAAATGATAAGTTCATAGTTGAGATGTAATGTGATGAAATAAAAGAATTGTCAAGTTAAAAGATTTATTCGTAAGGAAGGAATTTTACTTATGATATATTTGAATTTACTTATGCCATGAATAAATACATTAATTTGTGAGTTAATAACGTAATTAAATTTATGCTAAGTAAATAGATGGTAAGTAAGTAAAAGAAATCGTTCATCGTTTTAAGAAAAGATTGATGATTATGTAATTCAACTTGTGAGACTATATTATGTTATAAATGGAAAGTATTCAGAATGTTAATAGACCTATTCATTATAGAATTGATAGTTATATAGTTGATAAATCTTGAGGCACTGATATAGGGTTATTTACAACTTATAAATTTCTTATTAAAATGGATTATTGCATTTTAAAGTTTATACGAGCTTACTAAGCATTCATTGCTTATGTGGTTTTCTTTCTTTTATTTTACAGATTATTAGAAACTCGATCGGTTTGGAAGCTAGTTGGAGATTTATCACACTATCCATAATTTTATCGGTAGATTTTGATGCTTTGGTAGTGGTTATAATGGCATGTATAGGTTCCTTGTTGATAATATTAGCCATTATGTTTGGCTTGTAAATATGGTATTTTGGTAATGAAATAGTTGTTATGTTATCATGTATGTATGGTATTTTAATAGTTTTTATTTTGGCATCTAAGTACTTAAAATGATGGTAGTTAAAATGATGAATATAATGCATGCTATAAAATGATGATTTGGTATGGAATTAGATAGAGCATTGAGTTGTTAAATGGCTAGTTTTGGTAGCTTTGGGTGTGGTTGGCATATGGTCAAATTGCTATGGTATTGATGATTGGTGTGAATGGTCATATTGGGGCTTGTGAGTATAAACATGGTATGTGAACATTATTGCAAATGTAGTATATAATTTGTTCAATTGGTTGATTATTTTATGGATAAACTTAGCAAATGTTTAATCAAGTTTATTTGTTGTGAATGAGGTGTCTTTTAGGCATATTGGTTGTATGGTTATTTATTATGATGATCTAGCTTGGATATGCTTGTGTTAGGTGCAATTTGGTGGCATGAAAATAGGTACATTTGGCTTGTATAAGTGACTAAGCTTTGGGTGAGAAAAATGGATTGGAAATGACCTATTTTTCGTCTACACGGGCTAAGACATGGGCGTGTGTCTTAGCCGTGTGTGACACACAGTCATGCGACACGATCATGTGTCCCCTATAGGTTTTTAAAGGTTGCATTTTGAGAGTTACATGGCCTGGTACACGGGCATGTGACTTAGCCGTGTGAACCAAGTCAGAGAGTTACACGGGCACAAACACAGGCCGGGACACGGCCGTGTGTCCCTACTTCGAATGCCTACACGGCCTGAGACATTAGCGTGTGTCTCAACTATGAGAGTCACATGGCTGGTCACACGGCCGCTTGACCCCTGTAGTATGAATTTTTCTATCTTTTGCGATGATGTTCTAAATGTTTTTTATTTAGTCCCGAATCGCCTCGAGGGCTCGAAAAAGGGACGTTATGCATGTGTTTGAATGAAATATAATGTGTTTTATAAATGATTGTAATTGAATGTTTTAAGTTAAAAGTTTTCGGTATTGCTCCGTAACTCTATTCTGGTGACGGGCACGGGTTAAGGGTGTTACAAATTAGCCTATGTACATTAGAAAAAAATGCAAACTAATCCTTCTGTTAAAAATTCACCGTTCAATGATGATGTGGAATATCCAAGATGGTATTAATTTTTTATTTGCAAAAATAAAATAAAATCCAACATGGTAAAAGTACAATGAAGGCCATTGTACTAAGAGTTGGATTGCATTTTGTCATCTCTACAAGAAGGGAGGAAAAATTAGTCATTGTATGTTAGACCAAAGAGTACACTAATCCTTTTGTAAAAATTTTCATTTATTTCTATTGTTAAGTAAGGAAGTGGTTGACGAAGCAACAAGACAATGACACATGGCGTGCCACATACGCCTCATATTGTTGTGGCATTTTGCCATACCAACAGAGATTTCAAATTTTTTAAAAATTCTTAAAATTAAATAAAATTTTAAAATTTATTTAAAACTTATATAAATTTATTAAGAATCAAATTATTTTTAAATAATTTTCTACATTTTTTATTTTTTATTTAAAAAATCAATTCAGAATGAACATGAAGTTCATTCAAGTCTAAGCAACCATTTGTCCACAATCATTCTGGACATTGTTTTTAATAGTTTTTATTAATTTATAACTTCTTATAATTCTTAGTAGTTTTAAAATAATTTTCTATAAAAAACAAATCAAGAATTCATCTTGGATGTTGTTTTTTTGTATAATTATAAAAACTTTTATTTATTTTAAGAGTTTTTTAATTTGTTTAAATATTACCACTTAGCATGAGGTATATGTAGCATTCCACATTAGCATTTAATAGTAGAAATGAGTAAAATTTTTAATAAAATGATCAGTTTACTCTCTGATCTAATGTACAAGGACGAATTTGCCCCTTTTTTGTAGAGGGGGCAACATGCAATTGACTCTTAATATAAGGGTCTCCATGATACTTTTACCATGTTGGATTTTATGTTTGTTTGAAATAAAAATTAATTCCACTTTGGATATTCCACATCATCATTTAACGATAACTTTTTAGTAGAAGAATTAATTTGTACTTTCTTTTAATGTATAAAGATTAATTTGTACATTTATTGCGCAAAGAGTAAAATGTAATTTGACTTCTAATATAAAGGCCTCCATGATATCATTACCATTATTTTAGAGACATTATAAATGCAACATAATCTAGTAAATTATTAAACGCCAAGGGCGAAGCCAAAAAAATTTTTTAGGGGGGCTGAAATTAAATTGTAATTTTTATGATAGTAAAAATACAATTTCACCATTTTAATAGCCTTTATATTTATAATTTTTAAATGATTATCATTTTTAGGGGGTCAAAGTGCAATTTTACCTTTACTAATTTAAATTTTTAAAAATTTCAAACAGCCTAAATGAAATTTTTTTCATTTTAAGGGGGTCGGGGCCCCTACCAGCACCTTGATTTCGCCCCTGTTAAACGTGTAAAAGATTAAATATAATCCTTTCAAAAAACATTAAATATAAATACAATACCCTAAAAAACTAATCTGTTAAACGTGTCATCGTATTTACGTAGTATATATATTGGAATTGCATTTACATATTGTTCAGTACTCTCTTTTCGAAAGGAAAAGTTGGGCTTGTACATGTTGAAGGATAGCAAGATGAAAAAGAAAAGATGAAAAGGCTATACGATTTAGGCTTTAAGCCCAACACATTCACAGTAAGAATTAAACCACAATGTTCTCTTTCAATTTCATGTTCGTCCATTTTCTCGTTATCCAGGGCAATCCTAAGGGGTAAGCAAGGTTTTGGCTCATACAAAATTAAAATTCATGCAATTTAATCTTCTTAAATATAAAATTTTAAATTAATATATAGTAAAATTATATTTTGATCTCTCAAAAATAAAAATTGTTTAATCCCTTCAACAATGAGAAAATAAAGAATTAATAAATAATAATATTATATTTTAACATATTAAAAATATATAATTTACTTTCGACACTCATTACAAAAATTTCTAAATTAACCCTATCGTCAACCATTTGTCCATCAAAATCTTGATTGAATGCCACATGCACCACTTCAAATACCTTACAAGTCGACTATGAAACTTCAAACCAGTATTTTGTGGAAGATTAACAAAGTTTATGTTATGACTGAACCAGATGGAAGGGTGACTACCGAACCAGTGAACTAAGACGAGGCTCAACCAGAACCAAGAAGGGATGCGTGTCAGCAAGGGCTCCCATGGAAATTCACTAACTTTGTCATGTAGTACAAGTCAGCAATGGAATAACGACCAAGAGATGGTATAAGATGATGGAATAGAAATCAGTTATTGGAACGACGGAAAATGTGCAAGTGTACACAATCGTAACAAGTAATAAAGTGACAAGTAAATGTCGAGTTATCATACCCACAGGGACTGTAAAAAGAATTATTTATGAAATTAATTGTAAAACACTTTGGTGAGGTAAAAATAATTTGGTTTTAAAAGGTGGTCAAAAACTATTTAAAAACTAAGTAAATAATTAAAATAAAACAAAGGAGTTCTATGCACGATTTCAAATAAGTTTTAATCAAGATAACATACTTGTGTTGGATTAATTACATTTCTTTAGCTTAGAATTATCAAACTTATGTTTATATTGCTACGAATAAATTCACTGCAACTCAGTAATTTGCTAACTACTGCTCATACATACTTATTAAATTAATCAATCTCTTGAACATTTTTCAATGTCAATCCAAACAGTTAATCAATCTTCACAAGCATATAAAAGATTAAGTGAGGTAACAAGGTATTTCCACCTTGAAACAGTTTAATCACAAAAATCTTGCAAGTTATGCAAGGCATATGTATCGCTGAATACAATGTTAATTTAAACTTCAACTACCTTAGAAGAATAAACATGCACTGATTAAGCATTGTGTCTATTAATTATAATTTCAATACGATTTAATAATTAATTCATTAGCTATTTAACAATTATATTGCAAGAATAACTTAGGCATGATTTTACTTAACCAAGCAATTTACTGAGGTCTATAACAACATAAACATCATTTTAACAATTCAAGCAAGCAGAATATAATCAACCCAACACAAACTTAATTTAAGCTAAATTGATTAAAATAAACATTTAAATAGCATAAATATTCATAAACATGTTCATCAAAACAACAAAAAAAATTAAAGAGATAGGGAACAAGAAGCAAATCCGGTGTTTCTCCGTGCCTTGACTAGTTGCTCCGTTCTTCGTTCTTCGTTACCCTCGGCTATCAAGGTGGCTTATGTGTAATATCCTAAATTAGGGCTTAATCAGAATAGTGGTTTCGTGACCACAAATTCAAGATAGAAATAATTATTTTATAATTATTTTGATGATTATGATATGATTGCATGATTGTGTGAAAATTTCGTGATGAAATTCTATGCCTAAAGTGTTTAAATTGAAAGTAGGGACTAAATCGAATAAGTTGCAAAATTTGCATTCTAGAAGTTTTTAGTATGAAATTGCATTGAAATATTAATTAGGAGGTCTTAAATAGCAATTTGACCAATTTTAAGTTCATGGACAAAATTAGGACATGGAAGGAATTTTTGGAAAGTTTAGTAGTAAGGGCATTTTGGTCATTAATTATTAAAATGAATTAAAAACAAAATTAAAAGCCAATTTTTGTCCATCTTCTTCATTAGGCTGAAATTTCAAGGATTCTCCATAGCTAGGGTTTGTTTCAAGCTTCCAAGCTCCATAATCAAGAGAAACGGGAATCAAGTCGCGATCGAGGAAAAGAAAAGATTGTGGACTAAATTGAAAAATCTTTATATTTTGGTACCAAGGTAAGTTCATGTGTAAATAATGTAGCATAATTGTTATTTTTAAGTTATTGATGTTAATTATATGATATGCTAATTTTTTATCGTGAAATATTATGCTTTATGGTTAATGGTCCTGCATGTATTTCGTGTCTATCTCACTGGTGGTTTTAAAAAACCTCGCGAATTAACTTGGGTTATAGGCGTGGTTCTGGGTGTGTTGACCGCATCTTTTGGCGTAACAGGTTATTCCTTACCTCGGGACCAAATTGGTTATTGGGCAGTCAAAATCGTAACAGGCGTTCCGGAAGCTATTCCGGTAATAAGTAATATGCAAATTATGTTTACTACTTGATAAATATGAATTGCTACCGAGTATCGGTTCCGATATTCCGTGGAAGACGGCTAATGTAAGATCGAGGGAAAAAGCCCGTTTGAACCTTAGGAATAGATTAGGATACAAGTGACATGTCACTAGGATATTTGGGCATCCGAACTCATTGAGTTGAGTCTGAGTTCACTTATGGATGCGAATGTTCGAACTCGTTGAGTTGAGTCCAAGTTCGTGAGATGTAACTAGGCATCCGAACTCGTTGAGTTGAGTCCGAGTTCACTTATGGATGCGAACGCCCGAGCTCATTGAGTTGAGTCCGAGTTCACTTATGGGCGGGTTACATGATTGCTTGATTACATATATAGCACTTATGTGCAAATTATCCGTGTATCCGAGTTATATTCCGATGTGTTCAACGGGTGAAAATTTCTATGAAATGGAAGAACACTTAAGATGCAAGTGACGTTTTGGTAAGTGTTGTGAAATGGGCACTTTGGACAGGTATGTACTTAACCCTCGGGTTGAAAATAGATACAACAACGATAAAGTGGTAAGATGATGAATGATGTTTAGAAATGTGATATATGTTTTGGTGATGCCATGCTAAGGTTGTTTGGTATAATTGTATTGTTATGTTACTTGTTATTTGCATATGAACTTACTAAGCATTTATGCTTACTCCCTCCTTTTCATTCATTGTAGTTTTGAGCAAGTCAGCTCGAGAATCGGGACAGGTCGAAGTTTCGATCTTACTATCCGAAGGATTTCTATTGGTAAATGGCTTGTAAAACTTAAGGATGGCATGTATAGCAATATACCTATTTTGTGTAAATAATTTTATGATATGGCCATGTTTGGTTGAGAAAATGTTTGATATTGATAAGTCATGGTGATGGCTAATTAGATCATGTTTGATATCATGGAAGTTTAATAGGTTATCTAGTTCATAAAAAAAAAATCATGGAAAGATGAAACTTGCCTTAAAACAGAATATTGCTACAGCAATGACATGAATTTGAAAAATCACTAAAAATAGTATAAGTGGAACTAAATGATGAGTAAGTTATGAAATTGAAGCTTGATGAGTCTATTTTCATGTGGATTTAACAAAACAGGAATATAAATTATATTTTATGAGATATTTAAACTTTTGTGAAATAGGGCTAGAATGATTTCTGGATCCCCTGTTTTGACTTTAAAAATTCATAATAAATTTTACAAAAATAATTAGAAGTTTTTCTTTCCATGTACAGATTCTGTATTAGTCTAGTTTTAAGAGAAATAAACCTCATAGTCATTGAAATTTTTTATAGAGAGATATCTGATTCGTAATACACAAAGATCAGAGTAGTCAAACCCTGAAATAGGGGAGATTTTAACTAATAAATTGTACTAATTGGACCAACCAAAAATTCTAGAAAAAAATTAGTAAATATATATATAAGTCTAGATTTAGGGAAAATTTACGGATCTTGATTTTGAGTTTCGCAACTCGAGATATGATTTTTCTTGTAACTATGACGCAGATAGCTAGAAAGCTGTGAATGTAGAAACAAATGATTCGAAGTACTTAAATTGATAAATTATGTTCGGTAACACCTCAATCTTGATTCCAGAGTCAGTCTCAAGCATGGGGGCGTTACATTTAGTGGTATCAGAGCAGGTTTAGTCAGTTCTCGGACTACGTGTTGTATGTACGGATTTTTGCTATACATGTCATATGTATAAATTATGATAGTGTGACGACTTCTGACCTTTTTTTTAAATGATTTTTATATAGTAAATGGATCCTGATCCAGCTGTGGCAGATGAAGTAGAGAGTAATGCGCTAGCTCCGGCTGAAGGGGCAAAGACCGACCAAAACCCACCTCTTCATCATTGGTCAGGGAGGAGGAGAAAGGGATCGGGAATCCTTTCTCCAAATGATGAGTGCATGGTACACTGAGTTCGTTCGTACGAACCCAAATGTACGGCCTCCCCCACCTCCTCCAATTCCTCAACCTATGCCTCCGATGCCTCAAGGAGTGGATATGATAAAATTTCATAGAAACCCTGTTGATAGAATTCGTAAACAAGAGGCTGAAGAATTTAGAGCAAATATTGATGATGATGCAGAGAAAGTAGAGTTCTGGCTTGAAAATTCTATCCGGGTATTTGATGAATTATCTTGTACACCTGAAGGATGTTTGAAATGTGCTACATCTTTGTTGAGAGATTCAGCCTATAATTGGTGGAAGACTTTAATTTCGGTGGTACCGAAAGAGAGGGTAACCTGGGAATTCTTTCAAGAAGAGTTTTGGAAGAAATATATTAGTGAAAAATTTATTGATCAGAAATGTAAAGAGTTTCTTGAGCTGAAGCAAGGTAATATGACAATCTCAAAATATGAAAGAGAGTTTGCTCGATTGAGTAAGTATGTCAGGGAATATGTTCCTACAGAAGCCAAGATGTGCCGACGATTTGAAGACGAGCTCAACGAAGACATTAAGGTATTTGTCGGGATCCTTGAACTGAAAGAAATGGTAGTACTGGTTGATCGAGCTTGCAAGGTTGAAGAACTACTTAAAGAGAAGAGAAAGGTAGAGGCTAAGACACAAAATTGGAAGAAAAGGCCAATGAGTAAGGCACCTTCACAGTAACCCGGAAAGTCAAGAAATATGAATCCTCGTTCCCAAGTTTCAGCTGGGCAATCATATGGAAATTTTAAGAAGCAGAATGTGGGTCCTAAATCTCGAATACTTCTACAACCCAATGTAGGAACTCGAGATTTGTTAAACCCGAGTGCCAGCGGTGTGGTAGAAATCATTTTGGTCCGTGCAGAGCAAATGAATGTTTTCGATGTGATTCTCCGGATCATTTTATTAGAGATTGCCCAGAGAGCTGAGAAAGAAAAATTTCAGAATGCAAAAGCTAGTGGTGAAGACTTGAGGGGAAGGTATCTAAGAAAAGCTAGAAGTGAAACAAGCAGTAAGAATGTAGCCAGAGATACAGTAGTTAGATCTGAAGGAAGAGCTCCGGCTAGAACTTATGTTATTAAAGCGCGTGAAGATGCTTCCTCACCCGATGTGATTACCGGTACATTTTCTCTTTATGATATTAATGTTATTACTTTGATTGATCCCGGTTCTACTCATTCATTTGTATGCATGAAGCTGGTGTCTAGTATGAATATACCTGTTGAGAACACAGAATTTATGATTAGAGTGTCGAATCCGTTAGGCAAATGTGTGATAGTTGATAAAGTATGCAAGAAATGTCCTTTAATGATTCGGGTCATTACTTTCAGTGACTTGATGTTGTTGCCGCTTTGATGAATTTGATGTTATTTTGGGTATGGATTGGTTGACATTGCATGATGCTATAGTAAATTGCAAAGAAAATGTTATAGAATTAAAGTGTGAAAACGGTGAAACTCTACGGGTTGAATCAGATAAATCAGAGGCATTGTCTAGTGTGACTTCTTCGATGTCTACTCAAAGATATTTGAGAAAGGGTTATGAAGCTTATTTGGCGTATGTAATTAATACAAAAGAAGTTGAAAAGAAAGTTGAATCAGTGCCGGTTGTGTGTGAATTTACGGATGTATTTCCAGAAGAATTACCGGGTTTGCCTCCAGTCAGGGAAGTAGAATTTGGTATTGATTTGATACCGGGAATAGCTCCGATCTCGATTACTCCATATAGAATGGCACCAACATTAAAGTCACAGTTGCAAGAGTTGACTGATAAATGCTTTGTAAGACCGAGTTTTTCACCTTGGGGTGCTCCTGTGTTATTTATGAAAAAGAAGGATGGTTCTGTGAGATTATGTGTTGATTATCGGCAATTAAACAAGGTGACAATCAAAAACAAGTATCCATTGCCGAGAATTGATGATTTGTTTGATCAGCTAAAAGGAGAGACATGGTTTTCAAAGATTGACTTGAGATCTGGGTATTATCAGCTGCGAGTAAAAGAGTCAAATGTGCCTAAAACTGCTTTTAGAATAAGGTACGGTCATTATGAATTTTTAGTTACGCCATTCAGGTTGACAAATGCTCCTGCTGTGTTTATGGATTTAATGAATCGCATATTTCAGCCATACTTGGACAGATTTGTTGTGGTGTTTATAGATGATATTTTAATTTATTCAAAAGATAAGACAGAGCATGTTGAGCATTTGAGGATAGTTTTGCAAACTTTGAGAGATAAACAGTTGTATGCTAAGTTTAGTAAAAGTGAATTTTGGCTCCAGGAAGTTGGATTTTTGGGTCATATTGTTTTAGGTGATGGTATACGGGTTGATCCTAGTAAAATTTCAGCCATTATTGATTGGAAACCACCGAAAAATGTAACTGAAGTTAGAAGTTTCTTGGGGCTAGCTGGGTATTATCGGCGGTTTGTAAACGGATTTTCTATAATTGCTGCTCCTATGACTAGACTACTCCGAAAGGATGTTAAATTTGAATGGACGGAAGAATGTCAACAAAGTTTCAAAGAATTGAAAAAGTTATTAATCAAGCACGGTGTTAGTACAACCCGAATCGTAAAAGAATTTGTGGTGTATAGTGATGCTTCTCTAAATGGCTTGGGGTGTGTACTTATGCAAGAAGGAAAAGTGGTGGCTTATGCTTCGAGGCAGTTAAAACCTCATGAGAGGAATTATCCTACTCACGATTTGGAATTGGCTGCGGTGGTGTTTGTTTTGAAGATTTGGCGACATTATTTGTATGGTGAAAAGTGCCGGGTATATACCGACCACAAAAGTCTTAAGTACTTGATGTCACAAAAAGACTTGAATTTGAGACAACAAAGATGGTTGGAGTTATTGAAAGATTACGAGCTTGTTATTGATTATCATCCGGGAAAGGCGAATGTGGTTGCCGATGCTTTAAGCAGAAAGTTGTTGTTTGCTTTGAGAGTTATGAACACTCAGTTGAAAATGTCAGATGATAGTTCGATTCTAGAAGAGATAAGAGCTAGAACGATGTTTTTACAAGAGATTTCTGAAGCTCAGAAAAATGATCAAGATTTGCTAGCCAAGAGAAGACAGGGTGAAGCTGATACGGGATCAGATTTCAGAATCGGTTCTGATGGTAGTTTGATGTTTAAAAATCAGATTTGTGTACTGAAAAATGATGAGTTGATTCAAAAGATTTTGCATGAAGCACATAATGGCTATTTGGCGATTCATCCGGGCAGTACAAAAATGTATAATGACTTGAAGAAAATGTATTGGTGGAGTGGAATGAAAAGAGATATTTCCGAGTTTGTATCAAAGTGCTTAATTTGTCAATAGGTGAAAGCCGAACACCAAGTACCTTCGGGATTACTTCAGCCTATCATGGTTCCTGAATGGAAATGGGATCGAATTACCATGGATTTTATATCAGGGTTGCCGTTAACTCCAGGAAAGAAAGATGCCATCTGGGTAATAGTTGACAGACTGACTAAATCGGCTCATTTTATTCCGGTACGTACAGATTATTCTTTTAATAAGTTGGTTGAATTGTATATCCGTGAGATTGTTAGACTTCATGGAATACCTTTGTCAATCATTTCGGATAGAGATCCGAGATTTACTTCACGGTTTTGGCAAAAGTTGCAAGAAGCATTAGGTACAAAGTTAATTTCAGCACTGCCTTTCATCCACAAACCGATGGACAATCAGAAAGAGTAATTCAGATTCTTGAAGATATGCTCAGATGTTGTGTATTGGAATTTCAAGGTAGTTGGGAAAGGTACTTACCGTTGGTAGAATTTGCTTATAATAATAGTTATCAGACGAGTTTGAAAATGGCACCTTATGAAGCATTATATGGTCGTAAGTGTCGAACGCCTTTGTATTGGACTGAACTCAAGGAAAATCAGATTTATGGAGTTGATCTAATAAAAGAAACCAAAGAAAAGGTGAAAGTGATTCAAGATTGTTTGAAAGCTGCTTCAGATAGACAGAAATCTTATGCGGATTTGAAACGAAAAGAAATCGAGTTTCAAGTTGGTGATAAGGTATTTCTGAAAGTGTCTCCATGGAAGAAAGTCCTTAGATTTGGACGGAAGGGCAAGTTAAGTCCGCGTTTTATTAGGCCGTATGAAATAATTGAAAAAGTTGGACCGGTAGCATATCAGCTAGCATTACCACCTGAATTAGAGAGGATTCATGATGCGTTCCACGTATCTATGCTACGTCGGTATCGTTCAGATCCTTCACATATAATTTCACCGACAGAAATTGAACTACGGCCGGATATGACTTACGAAGAAGAACCGATTAAGATCTTAGCTCGAGAGGTCAAGAAACTAAGAAATAAAAGTGTCGCTCTCGTGAAAGTATGAGACTACATGGGAACCTGAAGAAACTATGAGAAACCAATACCCACACTGCTTTCTCAGGTAAAATTTTCGAGGACGAAAATCCTTAAAAGGGGGGAGAGTTGTAATATCCTAAATTAGGGCTTAATCAGAATAGTAGTTTCGTGACCACAAATCGGAGATAGAAATAATTATTTTATAATTATTTTGATGATTATGATATGATTGCATGACTGTGTGAAAATTTCGTGATGAAATTCTATGCCTAAAGTGTTTAAATTGAAAGTAGGGACTAAATCGAATAAGTTGCAAAATTTGCATTCTAGAAGTTTTTAGTATGAAATTGCATTGAAATATTAATTAGGAGGTCTTAAATAGCAATTTGACCAATTTTAAGTTCATGGACAAAATTAGGACATGGAAGGAATTTTTGGAAAGTTTAGTAGTAAGGGCATTTTGGTCATTTAATTATTAAAATGAATTAAAAACAAAATTAAAAGCCAATTTTTGTCCATCTTCTTCATTAGGCCGAAATTTGAAGGATTCTCCATAGCTAGGGTTTGTTTCAAGCTTCCAAGCTCCATAATCAAGAGAAACGGGAATCAAGTCGCGATCGAGGAAAAGAAAAGATTGTGGACTAAATTGCAAAATCTTTATATTTTGGTACCAAGGTAAGTTCATGTGTAAATAATGTAGCATAATTGTTATTTTTAAGTTATTGATGTTAATTATTGATATGCTGATTTTTTATCGTGAAATATTATGCTTTGTGGTTAATGTTGAGTAATATGCAAATTATGTTTACTACTTGATAAATATGAATTGCTACCGAGTATCGGTTCTGATATTCTGTGGAAGACGACTAATGTCAGATCGAGGGAAAAAGCCCGTTTGAACCTTAGGAATAGATTAGGATACAAGTGACATGTCACTAGGATATTTAGGCATCCGAACTCGTTGAGTTGAGTCCGAGTTCACTTATGGATGCGAATGTTCGAACTCGTTGAGTTGAGTCCGAGTTCGTGAGATGTAACTAGGCATCCGAACTCGTTGAGTTGAGTCCGAGTTCACTTATGGATGCGAACGCCTGAGCTCGTTGAGTTGAGTCCGAGTTCACTTATGGGCGGGTTACATGATTGCTTGATTACATATGTAGCACTTATGTGCAAATTATCCGTATATCCGAGTTGGGTGAAAATTTCTATGAAATGGAAGAACACTTAAGATGCAAGTGACGTTTTGGTAAGTGTTGTGAAATGGGCACTTTGGACAGGTATGTACTTAACGCTCGGGTTGAAAATAGATACAACAACGATAAAGTGGTAAGATGATGAATGATGTTTAGAAATGTGATATATGTTTTGGTGATGCCATGCTAAGGTTGTTTGGTATAATTGTATTGTTATGTTACTTGTTATTTGCATATGAACTTACTAAGCATTTATGCTTACTCCCTCCTTTTCATTCATTGTAGTTTTGAACAAGTCAGCTCGGGAATCGGGACAGGTCGAAGTTTCAATCACACTATCCGAAGGATTTCTATTGGTAAATGGCTTGTAAAACTTAAGTATGGCATGTATTGCAATATACCTATTTTGTGTAAATAATTTTATGATATGGCCATGTTTGGTTGAGAAAATGTTTGATATTGATAAGTCATGGTGATGGCTAATTAGATCATGTTTGATATCATGGAAGTTTAATAGGTTATCTAGTTCATAAAAAAATTCATGGAAAGATGAAACTTGCCTTAAAATGAATATTGCTTGCAGCAATGACATGAATTTGAAAAATCACTAAAAATAGTATAAGTGGAACTAAATGATGAGTAAGTTATGAAATTGAAGCTTAATGAGTCTATTTTCATGTGGATTGAACAAAACAGGCATATAAATTATATTTTATTAGATATTTAAACTTTTGTGAAACAGGGCCAGAATGATTTCTGGATCCCTATTCTGACTTTAAAAATTCATAATAAATTTTACAAAAATAATTAAAAGTTGTTCTTTACATGTATTGAGTATAGTTTTAATAGAAACAAACCTCATAGTCATTGAAATTTTGTATAGAGAGATATCTGATTTGTAATAGACAAAGGTTAGAGCAGTCGAACCCTGAAATAGGGGAGACTTTAACTAATAAACTGTACTAATTGACCCAACCAAAAATTCTAGAAAAAAAAATTAGTAAATAGATATATGAGTCTAGATTTAGGGAAAATTTACGGATCTTGATTTTGAGTTTTGTAACTTGAGATATGATTTTTCTTGTAACTATGACGCAGATAGCTAGAAAGCTGTGAATGTAGAAACAAATGATTCGAAGTACTTAAATTGATAAATTATGTTCAGTAACACCTCAAGCTAGATTCCGGTGTCGGTCTCGGGCGTGGGGGCATTACATATGAACACCTAATTGCTGATCCAAAATGGCTGATGAGAGCCTCTTTCCCAAGAGAAGAAATCGGCACTTGAACAAAAAGGGAAATGGGATGGAAAAAATGGAGAGAAAAGTGAGAGGAGAAGAGAGAATGAGCGAATGTTGTGGGATTGAGGGATGGTTTGACTGATCAGCAAGGGGTGGCTTTTATAGCTGATTGTGGCTGCTAAAAATAGCAAATTCCAGCAGCCAAAGAGCCCCCGTATGGCCGGCCATCTACTTGGCAAAAGTTGAGATTTTCAACTTTGCTAAAAATAGCCTGGGGCAAATCTACAAAGCCATAATTAAAGGTGGGGTTTGAATGCAATTTGGAAGTCTTTCAAGGGCCTTTTTGTAAGCATATTTAATCAGCTAAAATGCTGATTTGGGTCAGCATATGGACGGTTCTAGGCTGTCCAATTAGTGGCTGGTTCGGTTCACTCAATATGGTTCGACCAGTGCGGTTCAACTAGACCCTTTCTCCATAATTAATAAAAAATAATTTATTTAACCCAAATTAAATGGAGAATAAATTAAAATTAATTAAATTATGAATTAATACACATTTCTAGACCGTCTTAGGCTGGAAATTCATGTGCCTCGATACTTCAAATTGCTTCTCGATTTTGTGCTTTTAAAAGTGTCAGCTGAGCCAATTTTTCCCTTTTGCGCGAATCTATCGAAAATAGTCAAAATTAATCAAAATTAAATATAAAATTAACTAAAATTCACCATGTTCATACTTTTAACACAATTTAATTATTTTATAATATTTAATTATTTTTCAACAAGAATTTAACCGGTTTTGCACGAATTTAAGTAAAAATGGGTATGAAGAAGTATATAAATTTTTGTGTTTCCAGTTATGCATTTTGTCAAAGTTGTAATCATCTCTCATTTCTCATCTCCTTCTGGAATTTACTTGGATTTTTCTAAATTTTTCTCTTTTGTACTCATTTATGTTGTAATCAAATTAGGGTCATTTTGTGATTTCCTTTTTTTATTCTCTTCAATTGTTCTTTTCCCTGGTACAAGTAACTCAGTACACTCCATTAGTGCTTTGTGCAAACTCGCGTCACCACTTTCTTGCCCCTACCCGTAAAAAAAATTGCCCAATTTTTCATTTTGGTTAGTAATGGAGAACGTTTAGTGTGTACAGGCATCAGCTACTAGGTTCTGCTCATCATCCAAGGCAAGGAAATCTCATTGCACTTCTATGTGTTGTCGTTACAAGGCTGGGATATGGTTCTAGGTATTACTTGGTTGGCTACCTTCGGGCCCATAGTTACGGACTACGCCACCACTATCCTTCAGTTTACACACAAAGGGCACCAAGTGTGTTAGCAAGGGGAACGATAACCACTTGCTCAGCTAGTTCAGTACAATTGCCTTCGTCGACTATCTAACACATATGCCATCGCCGAATATGATCGACTAGAGTTATTCCCTGCCCAACCCGACTCTTCTCTACAGTATTCACCTAATATTGCAAAACTTTTGTCTACCTTTATAGATGTCTTCACTAAACTACATGGCCTCCCTCTATCCCGATCCCAAGATCATGTCATTCCTTTGTTACCGCAAACAACCCCAGCTTATGTTCGCCCATACCGGTATCCCTATTTTCACAAATGGCAAATGGAGAAATTGGTCGCCAAAATGCTCCAAGAAGGGATTATTCGCCCCAAAAATAGTTTATTTTTGTCTTCAGTTCTACAAGTCTGTAAGAAAGATGACTCGTAGTTCTATGTTGACTACCGTGCACTCAAAGTCGTCACGTTTCATGATCATTTTGCAATTCCTTCCATTGATGAATTATTTGATGAAATACATGTTGCTCACTATTTCACCAAACTTTATTTGTTGGCAGGATATCATCAAATTAGAATCAAGTTTGACGATGAGTGCCAGATGACTTTCAGGACTCATGACGACCAGTACGAATTTTTGGTGATGCCTTTCAGCTTAACCAATGCTCCTTCCATTTTTCAAGATTTGATAAACAATGTGTTGGAATGCCAGTATACCCTATGGCGCAGCGGAAAAAAATATTTCGGCAACCATCAACCATGGACCCATGTACGATGAATGAATCGGGTTGAAACAAGGGTTGAAAATATACTTTTTTTATTTTTTTGATCCCTCTACGTGATGTCGAACCCAAGCCACAACAATAACGTTTCAGCCTCTACGTAATCTACCCATCAAGAATGAACAACAAAAAACTCTCTTGAACTTTTTCAAAGAGAATTTTCAAAATAACTGCTAAACTTTATCTTGTTTTTCTCCTAACTAACACACTATTAGAGATTCTATTCCTTTTTATTAATCGTGCATAATAAAAACGGAATAATTTCCTTTTATTTTTAGAGAAAACTATAGAAGGTATTAAAATGTTATATTCTTTTCAAAAGAATATTAACTTCCATAAATATTTTCTCTTTCACTGAAATTATGATAATTATTTATTTTCATAATTTTGGTAAACAATATTTAGTTAATATTTTATATGAATCAAATTCATATATTAATTTTAATTATATTTTCTATTTGTGTACAACAAGTTTGCGCATATAATGTGTTCAATATTTAACTGTCAAGTGATAGCTAAACACAATACCAATTGTGTTTGGATTATGTTCTCTTTAACCATATAGTGTGACCCTGTAGGCTCTTGTACTAAAGAAAGATTTCTTCCATTGGTCTCCTCAGGTGAGCCTTGCCTTCTCCAACTTACAAACGCTATTGGCATCGGTTCTAGTATTACAGCTGCTAGATTTCTCTAAACCCTTCACTTTGGAAACCAATGCCTCCAGTGTGGGTATTGGCACCGTTGTCTCTCAAGATTCCCATCCCATTGCATTCTTTAGTCAGAAAATTAGTCCCCGCCTACAGTCAACATCCACCTACTAGCGCGAAATGTATGCGATTACTCAAGCCGTAGCGAAGTGGCGTCAATATCTGTTGGGTCGTCGCTTCTCCATTATTATCAATTAGAAGTCCTTGAAAAACCTCAACAACGAAGTGATTCAAACGCTTGCAATAACAAAAATGGTTGGGAAAGTTAGTGGGCTATGATTTTGAGATATTTTATCGACCTGGCAAGCACAACCAGGCCATTGATGCTCTCTCTCGTATATCCTTTGCCTCTTTATTTGCTATATCTTGCCCTAAATTTAAAGTGGTGTTAGCAGTGCGTGTAGCTTACCAATCTCACCCAAATTTTTGGGCCTTACAAACTCGCTTGTAGTTCGATCCCGAGTCTCTTCCCGGGTATACTTATAAAAATGGTCTTCTATTCTTTCATGGCCACCTACCTATTCCCTCTAATTCGATCCTTCGACAGTAACTTCTACAGGAATTACACTCTTCTCCCATCATTGGTCATGCTAGTATTACTTATACCTTTCATTAAGCGTCCTCAAATTTCTTTTGGAAAAGAGTACGCTGTGACGTTCAACGATTCATCTCAGAGTGTCAAGTCTGCCAATAGATTAAGGACATTTCTATGGATTTTATTACCAAGTTGCCACCACCGCAAGGTAAAGCTGTTATCATGGTTGTGGTCGATCGTTTGTAGAAGTATGGTCACTTCATTGCTCTCTCAAGTAATTTTTTGAGTGATACAATTGCATCTGCATTTGTTTCTTAGATCATTTGTCTTCATGAAATTCCCAGCACAATTGTCACTAACAGGGATCCTTATTTCATACGAGATTTTTGGCAGGAGCTTCACCGCTTGCAATGCATAGAACTGGCAATTAGTATACCATATCACCTACAAACGGGCCAATAGGTGAAGGCTCTTAACAAATGCCTCAAATACTTGGGTTGCAATGCTACCATGGGCCAAATGATACCTTTGAGGTTCCCTATGGGCGACCACCGCCAACAATTATACATAGAGGGAACTACTAGAACGAATTTGGTGGAGGAATACATGTTAAATAGAGACGTCATCCTCATTCTACTCAAACAAAATCTCTTAAAGGCACAAGCTCAGATGAAAAATTTTGCGGATAAACACCGTCGCGACTTGGGTTTTCAAAAGGGCGATTAGGTTAATGTTAAACTCCAGCCCTTCAATCAAAACTTCATTCGACTCTGACGCTATCATAGCTCGATCGATAATTTTTGTTGCCCTTCAAAGTCATCAGCCATGTAGGGGAAGTAGCATACAAACTGTACTTGCCCAATATTGCCAAGATTCACCTGGTCTTCCATGTGCCTCTCTATCGAAAATACCTAGGCATTCTCGAGCAACAAGTCACACCGTTCAAACGGTGTCGTTTTACTCGCCTATAAAAGCTAAAAAAATTTTGAAAAATTTCATTTTTTACATTCTTTTAAAAAAAAACAAGAGAGAAACCTCTCAACTCTCTCAGCCTTCCCCAGAATTCGACCACTATCTGATCACCGGACCACCGTGGCAGTCGCCGATCGCCAGTAACTGCGCCACTGTCCACGGTGGCCGGAGAGTCTTTAAAGCTCCATTTTGGCCTTCTTTTCGTGAGGAGCCCTATTTTGGGGTTAAGAGTTTCGAAATCGCAGTGAAGGTTGGACCCGAAGTGAGGAGACTCTTCAACTTTCCCCTCTGGTGACGGAAACAGGTAATCTTTTACTCCTTTAAAAAAAATAAACATAAAAGCACAAATAGATAGATAGAAACCCTTTTGAATCCGTATTTCGGTTCAACTATTTTACTTTCTTTTTATTTTTGATTTTCTCTCCGTTTTTGTATTGACAATCTCTGTCCCCTAAGATGCCGTTTTTCATCGAAAACAACCAATCTCTGCCGCCGTAGGCTACCGAATGCGAAAGTTCAAGTGATTTCGCCCCCCTTTTCTCGTATTTTCTTGAAAATAAAGCAAAATCAATTGGAAATAAAAAATAAAATAGAATAAAAATGCCAGCTTTTTCTACTGATTGCTTCTTTTTTTTTTATATTTCAAAATGCATGACTCTGTGTATTCGTTGTTCGTAACCAAAAAAACACATCGTGTTTATGGCCTTTTTATAGCCGAAAAGAGAAAATAAATACAATAATTTTTCTTTTTTTGTTTTTTGTTCTTTTCTATTGATATTTCTTTGCCATTGTTGTGCTGTTGTCCTTTGAGGTACAGAAGCAAGGATGTAGAGGCACGCGGTAGTGGTACAGAGGGTACGGAGGTGACGTGGCGATGGAGGCTGGGTGTTGCGGTGTGCCTAGGGCTAGGGTTTCCTAGGTTGGCTAAAACTGTTTAAGTTTTTGGGCCATTTGGGCCTTGTAATTTTGGGCTTAGGGTTCTTTTATTTTGGGTTTTAGGTTTGGGTCATAAATTGGGCCTGTTGTTTTGTAATGGACTGTAAAAAAAATTTGACTTTTATTTCTGTTTATTATTTTTTTGTGGGTCTTGGACCCGAGCCAAAATTGGCCTATTATAGTTGCCCCTTTTTGCTCGTGGTCGTGTAACGAGAATGGTGCATAGACTTCAAAAAGGATCAATTTTGCCCGGTCTTGCCAAATCTCGACTTCTTTAGTGCTTCTCTTCTTCAAGTAGCTTCGTTCTAACCTACTGCAACTTCAAGTGTATAGAATTTGTCGCTTCAATCTACCCCACTGCAACTTTAGGGAGATAAGATTAGTAGCTTCCATCTGCCCTATTACAACTTCGAGGAGATAAAATTTACTATCTTCAATCTGTTTCACTCTAACTTCAAGGAGATAAGATTTGCTATCTTCAGTCTGTTCCACTGCAACTTCAGGGAGATGAGACTTATAGCTTTAATCTAGTCTACTGTAGCTTCAAAGAGATAAGATTTGATACCTTCAGTCTGCTCCATTGCAACTTCAGGGAGATGAGACTCGTAACTCCAACCTGCTCCGCTGAAACTTCAGGGAGATAAGATTAATGGCTTTGATCTACTCTACTACAACTTCAGGGAGATAAGATTTGCCATGGTAACTTCAATCTGTCCCACTGCAACTTCAGGGGTATAGGATTTGTAACTTGTAGCTTAAATCTGTTCCACTACAACTTTAGGGAAATAAGATTCACTATTTTCAACCTGCTCCACTGCAACTTCAGGGATATAAGGTTTGTGGCTTTGATTTGCTTCACCGCAACTTCAAGGAGATAAAATTCACCATTGTGGGTTTGATCTGACCTACTCTAACTTTAAAAGTATAGGATTTATGGTTTCTCTGATCCGTTACACTATTTTCTAGGAAACATGACCTGTAAAATCCATTTCATGGGCCTATTTATGTCAAGCCATTAGGATGGCATGATTAGAATGAATCAAATGCTCTTGTTTGGATGTGTATGAATGATATTTGCATGAATGCAAAACGTCATTTTTGAAAATGATCCCTTTTTAATGCTTAGGTTGTCATTGCTTCGTCGTTCATCAAGGTTCTATCACTGATGTGGTACTGTGCCTTCTTGTTTAGCTAGTATCTTTGATAGAATATCTAAAGACATAGTCATAATTTAGACCACTCTTTCTCAGATGTTTCCAACTCTTGAATTTGGTTAGTTCTAACTAGTGGTCCAGTTTCAGGTCTTTGTACTATTTAAAAACTTTTCAAAGCAATATGCAGAACTTATTTTATATGAATATTATTTGTCCAATAATCGTTGTTTCAATGAAAAATACTTGAAAAAGATTATCACAATGGACAAGATGAAACTTTATTAAGAGCAAAGCTCGAAATGGATAAATTAATCAAAATAGAAAGTGTAATAAGAAAGAAATTGATCGGGCGTATAGCTCGAAATGAATAAATTAATCAAAGATAGTAAATACAACACGGGTAAGATGAAACTAGGTGTCCCAGATATCGCCGCATGAGCTTCTCTATTCAAATTTCTCGAAGATCGTTTCGAGCTAGATATGTGTTTTGGAGATCTAAAGTATTTTGTTGATGCGCCAAGATGTAACGCTCCTCCTTCTTGTTAATTCTGAGAGGACAAGACTAGCACATGCCCCATTTTCGATCAAAATTTGAGTCGCCCTTTTGGGTTTTCAACTCAAAACCCCTTTAGTCTCAATGCGCTTTTTGCGAGTTTTTGCCTTGGCTTCTCCGTTCTTTTTGTTTTAAGAAGGTCTCAAAGCGCCCTTTGCGGGTTTTCGCATTGGCCTCTCCCCCTTTTTTAGGTGAAGTACTTCTTGACCGAATCGAAATTTACAGGATTAGGCAAGTTCTTACCATCCATCTCGGTCAAAATCAATGCTCCTCTCGAAAAGGCTTTCTTTACCACATAAGGTCATTCCCAGTTTGACATCCATTTCCCTCTGAAGTCCTTTTGTCTAGGAAGAATCTTTTTCAACCAGGTCCCCTTCATGGAATTCTCTTAGGTGAACCTTTTTATCATAAGCTCGCATCATTCGTTTTTGGTACATTTGACCATGACAGATAGCTTTTAGCCTCTTTTCTTCAATCAAGTTCAACTGATCATATCGAGACTGGATCTATTATGCTTCATCTAATTTTAGTTCTGAAAAAACTCGAAGAGAAGGAATTTCAACTTCAATAGGCAAAACCGCCTCAATTCTGTAAACCAAAGAGAAAGGCATTGCCCCAGTGGAGGTCCTAATAGATGTTCGATAAGCATAGAGGGCAAATGGTAAATTTTCATGCCAATCTTTATAAGTCTTAGTCATTTTCCCCACGATCCTCTTAATGTTTTTATTGGCTGCCTCCACTGCCCCATTCATTTTTGGGCGATATAGTGACGAATTGTGGTGTTTGATCTTGAACTGACTGTAAACCTCCACTATTATGCTGTTGTTCAAATTTAGTGCATTGTCAGATATTATCTTTTCTGGCATTCCATACCGACATATGATCTCTTTCTTTAAGAATTTATTGACTGCTGACTTTGTGACATTGGCATATGAAGTGGCTTCTACCCACTTGGTGAAGTAATCTATAACTACAAAGATGAACCAATGCCCATTGGAAGCTTTTGGCGATACTGGGCCAATCACATCCATGCCCCACATAGAGAAAGGCTATGGAGAAGTCATAACGTGAAGAGGTGAAGGAGGTACATAAATTTTTTCGCCATAAATTTGGCACTTACGACAACTCTGGGCGTAATTTATACAATCCCCTTCCATGGTGGACCAATAATACCCGAATCTCATAATTTGCCTGGCCATTGTAAAGCCATTAAAATGTGCTCCACAGACGCCTTCATGGACTTCTTCCAAGATTTTCTTAGCCTCCACAGTGTCCACACATCTTAGTAATACCTGATCCTTTCTTCTTTTGTATAGGATCTCCCCATCTAAGACATAGTCACTGGCCAGTCTTCTCAACGTCCTTTTATCATTCTCAGTTACCTGGATAGGGTATTCACGATTCTTCACATATCGCAGTATATCATGTTACCAAGGGTGATCATTTTTTTCTTCTTCTTCGATGTTGTAACAATGAGCAAGAGCTTCATAAATATTTATCTGGATAGGTTTTACGTCCTCTTGTTTGTTCACTTCAATCATGGAAGCTGAAGTAGCCAATACGTCTGCCATCTGGTTTTCATCTTGCGGGAGGTAGCAGAAAGTGATGTCATCAAACTCCTCAATTAATTTCGAAACTAGCTTTCGATAATTGATCAATTTGGGGTCTCTTGTCTCCCATTCACCTTTGAGCTGGTAAATCACTAGTGTAGAATCCCCATATACTTCTAACACTTTAATTTTGTGTTCTATGGTTGCATGGATACCCATATTATTTGTACAATCAAAATCCAATTTACTAGTAAATGGATGATGATCTCCATTCGGGGATACTAAGACTGCCCCGGTTCTATTACCCATAGCATTTGAGGCTCTGTCAAAATTTAGTTTCCAAGGATGGCCTTCTTGAGAATCTTTTCCAGTGGTTGCAACATACATTAGATCTTCGTTTGGGAAGTCAAAGTTCAAGGGTTCATAATCTTCTAGAGCTCTACTAGCCAGAAAATCTGCTATTGCACTCCCTTTTACAGCTTTCTAGTTCACATAGACTATATCAAATTTGAAAAGTAGAATTTACCATCGAGCCATCCTTCCATTCAAAGCTGTCGACTCCATCATGTACTACAGAGGGTCTAGTTTCGAGATGAGCTAAGTTGTGTGATACAACATGTACTGTCTTAGTCTTTGGGTTGTCCAAATTAAGGCGCAACACAATTTCTCAATCGGTGAGTACCTTGCCTCACATTCAGTGAACTTTTTACTGAGGTAGAATATTGTTCTCTCTATCCTTCCTGACTCATCATGTTGGTCGAGCACACATCCCATGGAATTCTCAAATACTGCTAAGTATAGTATCAGTGGCTTATCTGGGTTAGGTAGTATTAGCACCGAGGCATTGGACAAGTAATGTTTGACCTTTTCGAAAGTCTTTTGGCATTCCTCATCCCATACACCTGGATTGTGTTTCTTAAGGAGATGGAATATGAAGTCACATTTCTTAATTAGCTATGAAATGTATAATGCCCCAAATTTTGGGCCTAGAAGTATTAGGTCTTGAGCATGGGAACAATTAGGAGACTGCATAAATGTTTAGTTGTGCAAGAAAGTGACACAATTGAGTGTCTGTTTCAGTGGTTAGGTGTTCTGGGAAGTGTCTGAGAAGTCTTGGGTTCAACCCTAGGCATGTGCAAAATTTTTTTTTTTAAAGGTTTAAACCCTGCCTCTGGTCAGTAGACTTTTTAAATAAATATGGGTAAACCATGACAAAAAGAGCCTGCTGGTCAAGGGGGTAAGTGCCGTGTTATCTATGCCAGAGGCCTGAGGTTCAAATCCTGGTGGGCGCAGTGGGTGTTTTATTTTTCTACTGTGCGTTGAGAGTGTTCTGGGTTGACTGAAACACTAAAGTGGTTGAGGGGAATTCGAATTGAGTAGTTGGGGAAGGTGTTATCGGCTGGAGGGATTTGAGGATGGATTTTAGGAGAAAATTACGGGGATTTGTGGTTGGAGAAGAGTTGGTGCCGAATGGGAATTATAGGCACTCATGCATTTGGTTTTGAGGATTGGCAATTGCACTTCATTTTTCTGGTAACTGTCAACATTTATTTTTTCTTTTCTGTAGAGACGTTATTGTTCTAGTAAGTCTTGCGGTATCTTTTATTTTTGGTTTAATTCGGGTGGTACTTTTTTTTGGCACTTTACTCTTTTCCCCTACGCTTCGGTCAGGCACTTTTTTTTTCTATTATTTGTGGTTTTCCTTGGCCGAATGTTCCTCTTCCCTCTTCTCTACTCTTTTGGATCTAAACAAATTCTCTTCTTTTGCATCCTATTGCTTTGGCCGATTATTGCTCATCTCCCTCTCTTCCATTTCTTTCAGCGTTTAGTTCTTGATTCCTTGACCGATTGCTTCCTTTTTCTTCCCTCTCAATTAGTTTTTCCTTGGTTGATTCTCTGCTCTTCACTCCTTTACTCAAGGATTAGCCGAATACACCACCTCTCCTCCTCTTGTTCTTGAGGGGTACGATTGTTCCATCTTATGCCTCGATTTTATTGTGTGCTTTTGAAGTGGAGGCCGATTACTTCTATCCCCTATTATTAGATTACGCTTTCGGTAAGTTGTTTTACACTTGGTTCAAATTACTTGTGCATATGGTAATAGTTAACAAGTTCGGTTGGAATGTAAGTAATCTTTATGAGTTGAAATCAATCTCTTATGATGGTTTAAGTGAGTGATCATCAATCGTTCGTTTAAGGCAAGTAATAAACCATATCTTGGATAGTGGTATAGAAAGGGATTGTTTAATCCTGTTGTTAAAGGACTGATGGTGTTTGATATAGGTTTGGAGTACTTGTGGGTTAGGTTCACACATTTCCGTAAACAAGGTGTGTAATAACACTGCCTCTATCCGTAAATCGGCAAAAGCCAGAAAATGTGACCATTGATACTACACAGGCGTGCGCTTGCTCATGTGGTAATTCGAACTCATAAACGTGGGTCTTTGATCGTAGAGGCCACCATGAGTGATTTCATGGGCTTAGGCCGTTTTGGGCCATGTTGGGTCGAAATGGGCCGTGTGGGCCCCACACGGGTAAACCACATGGATTTGTGGAGAATATTGGGCCAGGCTGTATAATCAGCCTGGCTAAGGCCATTTTTGGGCTATGTGGGCCACACGGATGTGTGGGCCTACATGGGCCTGCAATATGGGCCTTGGGCCTATTTTCACTGTTTGACTGTTAAGGTTGCACGAGTCGCCCGAGACGACTGTAGACCTACTGTTGGGTCGAAAAGTTTACCTAGACTCCTATATATGATAAAATGACTATTTTGCCCTTATATGGTAAGATGACTGTTTTGCCCCTATGTGATGTATATATATATTTGTGCATGTATGACCGTATTTTAGCATGCTATTTAAACTGTAATGGTTACATATATGATTTTATGATATGACATGACATGATTTTATGATGCATTGCATGGGGGTGGGTTTATACTGATCGGAGGAAGTGTACTGAAAGGCTTCGAGCCTAAATTACTGGCAGCCCAACTGCATATTACTGTTTAGTGCCGCAACCGGTGCTAATTCTAGAGTGTGGGGATGGGTGGTTGATTATATCTCCACATGGAGTGTATGGTTAGACGGAGTTGGAGTGTAAAGGCTGGATGGGTAGGATTTATATACTGTTTTAAACTGTTACTACACTGATTACTGTTACTGCAATGGGCCAAGGCCCAAACACATGACTGTTTCTGTTTTAAAATGGGCTAAAGCCCATACTGATATTGTCACTATTACTAACATAGGCTTAGACCCAGACTATATTTGCTCACTGTGTGCTTGACTGTTTGTTTATTAAGGGATTACAGATTGAGTTTTCATAAACTCACCCTTCTACTTACCTGTGCAGGTAGTTCTTAGGCAAATCGGTGCTGTGGGGGACTCAAAGGTGGCCACACAATCACACAAACTTTCGTATTTGATTTCTAAATTAAAAGTAATTTTATTTGGGTATTTTTATGTAATAAGGCCTCTCTATAATTTTTAATCTTAAATTTTGGGGGTTTTATTTATCTTGATTTATATCTACTAGTAGTAGGATGCAGGTTTTCAAAAGAGATGCATGATTCACCAAAACACCACGTTTAGGTAACATGTTTTTAAAAAAGCTCCCGCTATAAACGAGATTTTAAAATTAATAACGTTTTAAAGTAAATACTTGTTGATAATGATGCAAGTTTTAAAATCATCTTTTAGATCACACAAAGAGGCTAAAATAAAGATTGGGCTTTTCAAATGAGATCACACTTTACGAAAAACACTTCAATGTGACATCACCAGATTTGGCCATAACGTCCAAGCCGGGTTTGGGGTGTTACAAAATGAAACGGGCTATGTAATCTATTCTCCCTGAGAAACCTCGAACTTCTTTTTGAGTACGTAGTGGAGGTAGCTCTTGTATGGCCTTGACTTTGTCTGGGTCGATCTCAATCCCTTTTTTACTGACTACAAATCCTAGCAACTTTCCAAACCTGGCTCCAAAGGTACACTTTGTTAGATTGAGCTTTAGCTGGAACTTTCTTAATCTGAAGAACAATTTCCTCAGGACTTGCACGTGTTCCTTCTCTATTCGGAACTTTGCAATCATATCATCGACATAAACTTCAATTTCTTTGTGCATTATATCATGGAACAGGGTTACCATGGCTCTTTAATACGTTGCTCCCGTATTTTTCAGTCCAAATGGCATCACCTTATGGCAAAACGTTCCCCACATGGTTACGAATGTGGTCTTCTCCACGTTTTCCAAATCCATCTTTATCTAGTTGTATACTGAGAAACCATCCATGAAGGAGAACAGTGAGTGACCTACCGTGTTGTCCACTAAAGTGTTGATATAAGGTAGTGGGAAATTGTCTTTCGGGTTGGCTTTATTCAAATCCCTGTAGTCTACACACATTTGTACCTTTTTATCTTTTTTAGGGACGGGGATGATATTGGCTACCCATTCTAAGTATTTAACCACTTTTAAGAATCCGGAGTCGAACTGCTTCTTGACCTCTTCTTTTATTTCCAGCAAAACATCGGGCTTCATCCTTCAGAGCTTCCTTTGAACTGGCTTACATTCTTCCTTTATGGGGAGTCGATGTACCACAATATCAGTACTCAACCCGGGCATGTCTTGATATGACCATACGAAGACATCCTTAAATTCTTGGAGTAACTCAATGAGGTCTCGCTTTGTCTCTGTCGTGATGCAAGCTCCAGTTTTCACCTCTTTTCCCTCTCCTAAACTCACAATTTCTACTGACTCTTTGTGAGGTAGGATTTGTTTCTCATCTTGTTCTACCATCCTCAACAAATCAGGAGATAGGTCCCAGTCTCGATCATCTTCAAAATCCTAAGAATCCTCCATATACATATCTTGCTCAAAAGGAGACTCTAAGTCATTAGCAGCGCCGCTCATATCATTGATATTTGGAGACCTGTTATGGGGATGAAGGAAGATCCAAAGAACAAAAGAATCTAAAAATAATTATTTGTATAGTAGGATCATGAATGAATAATAAAATAATTTTTGAAAACAAGTCCAAAGAACAAAAGAATCTAAAAATAATCATCTGTATAGTATGATTATGAATGAAATGGAAAGAATAAAAGAATATTTGCTCAAAGATGAATTTTATTGAAGTAAAGATTTTGGACATAAGCCTATTTCACAAAAGAATTCTTATTACTTCTAGGCTTAGAGCAATAAGTGCATTCTGAATATTACTCTGAATTAGCTCTAAAAACTACAGGAATCTCTTCCGCAGTCCAATTGTTCAGAACACTTCCAAGTAAATAAGGGCAAATTCCCGACAAATTCTCTTCTTCAATTCCTTCTTCGGATATGGCGTTGATGTTCAGATTTCTAAACATTCTTTCTGGGCCTTTGATCTCTTCATAAAATTCAATTTCTTTATTATCCATCAGGTTTTGCACTAAGGCCCTGAACTCACTACATTCTTGGATCTCATGATCCTCTTCATCATGGAACTCACAATAATTCTTTTCTTCTCGGGATCTGTCCCCTGAGTTCTGTGTGATTAACCCTTTTTGTACCATTCTCTTCCAAACTTTCCTCAGTGGGTTTTCTACTTCTGCAATATTCATCTTGATTTTCTTCCCCGTACTCTTGATTATCTTATTAACCCCCTTATCCGCATGGTTGGGTAATGGATTTTCTACACTAGATGTATCATCAAATTTCACAATGCCCATTTTGATGAGTCTTTCAACTGACTTTTTAAAAGCGGTGCAGTTTTCTATTGAGTGTCCCGTGATTCCTACATGGTATTCGCATTGGGCATTTATGTTGTACCTTTTAGGGTATGGGGGTTGCATTGGTTTTAGGTAGAAAGGGGATACAACATGTGCATTAAATAAACTTTGATACAACTCCCTATACGTCATTAGAATGGGCATAAACTAGAGTTTCTCCATATTGGGCTCTTTTTTTGGTGGGCCTTGATGACCAGTGGTTACCGTTCTCGATTGGCTCACGGTGATTGGTTTCGAATAACCCTTATTATACGTGCTCACATTATTTACCTCCTTTTCTTTTCTTCTCGAAGCCAATCTCTTGGCGCTTTCCCCAACCTCTATTTTTCCACACCTTATTACGTTTTCTATCATTTCACCAGACACCACTATGTCCGATAAACTCTTAGTTGCGCTTCTCAACATGTGATTAATAAAATGTTCCTTCAAGGTATTAATGAAGAGTATGGTTGTTTTCTTTTCTAGCAGTGGCGGTTGGACTTGTGTGGTGACTTCCTTCCACCTTTGAGCATATTGCCTAAAGCTTCCATTTGGCTTTTTCTCCATATTCTGTAATGTGATTCTGTCAGGCACCATATCTATCACGTGACCATATTGTTTCATGAATGCCTGTGCCAGGTCCTTCCATGAATTAACTTGGGCACGATTTAGCTAATTATATCATTTTAGCCACAACCACGGCCAAGCTGTCTTGGAAACAGTGAATCAATAATTGATCATTATTGACATATCCTGTCATCCTATGACAAAAAATTGTAATGTGAGCCTCAGGGCAGCTGGTCCCGTTATATTTTTCAAACTCTGACATTTTGAACTTTGGGGGGAGCACTAGATCTGGGAGCAAGCTTAATTCCTTAGCATCAATTCCATAATGGTAATCAGCGCTTTCCAACACCTTGAATTTCTCTTCTAGCCATCTGTAATGATCTTCAAGTTGCTTTGGAAGTTCCACCCTTGCCTTTTTCATTTCAGCTTGATCGTCAAGATCAGGGACAACAGATTTGCTAGATTGTCCCCTAGGTTGGAGCCTGAGCCTGTTTGGTAGTTCATCGGTGCCGAGGTACCGGTTTGATACTGTTGGGGCCTGATGTTAATGGACACCCTTTGCGGATATGCATTTGGCTGTGCTTGGGTGTTTGTTAGGGTAAAGCCCAGAGGATAAGCAGGGTCCTCGTTATCGTCCCTAGAATTGACCATAGGGCTCTTTCCTTTTTCTAGCCCTCCAGTCAGCAATTGGGTTAGTTGGTTCATTGTACTCTTTTGGGATTCTAGCATCTGATCCCTCATGTCTTGTTGGATTTTGGCCAATTGTTCTTGCATATGTTCTTGTAATTGATCTTGCATATCTCTTTACATTTGTTCTAATCTTTCCAATCTTTGATCCATTGCTTTGGTTTTGGTGCGAGTACCGTAACGATGTTTAGTTGGTAGAATTTTATCGGTTTCTAGAATAACTAAAATGATTTTTAATTAATTAGGGTCTTCTTTGTGAAATCTAATGCATATGATGCAATGTAATGCAGATGCATGGGATGAATGCAAAAAGAGGCATCGACTCTAATTCAATTCCATTTAGAATAACTTTACTAGAAAAAAATTCTTTACATAAAACGGATTACATATACGACCTTGCCCTAATATTCAAAGTGAAGACATTGATCCTTTTCTTCATATCCAGATGTTAAGATCAAATCTCACAAATTTTCCAATGGATGCCTCTACTAGCTCATTTTTGCTTGATCCGGATAGTGAACCATTGCTCACTCATCCTCGTGATGCTTGTTAGCTTCGTTAACGGCTCTTAAATAATCTTTGTCGACTTGAATCCTTGGGCAATGAAGCAAAGTTGTGTACTCCTCCGTCAGACTATCACTATTCTCTCGCTTTGTTTACTTGAACCAGATTCGGACAGCCGCATTATCCTCGAGTTTATCAAGAAATCCATTTTCCATTACACGCTCTCTATTTAGCAACTAAACATGAATCGACACCTCTTTTCTATGATGAAAATGCAATGCAATCATAACCGAAACAAAATAAAATATGTCAATACAAAAACATAAATAACAAATAGGGGTTTGGTGTAGTTCTACCTAGGGTAGGCTCTTAGGGCTCATTATATGTGGTTTGATTTTAAGGAAAGGGTACCTAAATTGGCAGATTCCTCGGTCATCACCCATTATAGGCTCATATGGACCGAGTTCAGTTCAGGGGAATACATTTCCCTATGGTTATACGAAGATGAGAATCTCACGAAGACATAGGTACGGATGTATCCCGAAAGCGATTCACTATCCTATACGGAGGTGAAGACCTCACGAAGTACTAGCTTCTCACTCCCACTTAAAAGGATAAGATCGAACAGTCATGTAATGCAATATGCGAAAAATAAACCAAAAAGGCACGGACCAATTAAAACAAATATTAACAAAGTGATGAAAATTATAACAAATTCAGATGAAATGCAAGGGAAGGATCGTAAATTTAAAATCGAATCATCAATTTTCGACTAACAAGACAAGAATTAATCAAACCGCGGCTTGACTCTCTTATTTGTCCCCAGTGGAGTCGCCAAGCTATCGAAACCTTTTTTTTTTGAAAAAGGTCGACTTTTTATTTTAAGAAAATGAAAACGAAAAAAGGGAGTTGCCACCATTCCTTTTTGATGAGGTGTGATCGGGTCACCTCGTAACATGGTTGTTTTTAATAAACTGTTTGATTTATTAAAACAACGATGTTGGCCTACGAAATTCAGAAAGATGAGTTCGGGAGTTAGTTACACACGAGGAAGGATTAGCACCCTCGATAAGCCCAAAATTGGTACCTAGTTGATCAATCAATGTCTTAGTGTCGAAAATTGAGAACTTTGAAGAGATTTAAAATATGATCCTTCGTTAAAATATTGTTTAATTAAAAATTTCTGAGAAAAGGGGGTATTTCACGTTAATCGAGAAAAAGAATTATGTCCTGTAAGTTAGGACACAATGCCTTAAATCCTCGAAATGAGAATAAGCACCAACAAATTTATTTTTAAAAGACATTCAATTATCTCAGTTTTAGAAAGAAATCGTATTTCGTAAGTTAGAACATGATCTTTTCATAATTCATGAGATTATTTTAAAAACTTTAAAACGTTCGTTTGTTCGGATTTGTCAAGAAAATCGAAACCCCATGAGTTTGGGTACGACTTTTCAAAATAAAAAACATGAAATATCACTTGTTTTAAAAACATAATTTATGTATAGAGTAAAATTAACGTAACACAGATTTAGTAAAAAATGTAAAACGAATCACGGCATTAATATGCATATTAGAATAATAAATGCATTAATATAAATGACAATAATAAAGATGAAAATAAAATAAAATAAAACAAACAAGCTAAAAAAAGAATAAAGTAAAAACAAAATATAAAAAATAAATAAAAGAACCTAATAGTAAACAAGTAAATAAATATTATGTAACGGTTTGAAGATAATAATAATAATAATAATAATAATAATAATAATAATAGGATTAAATTGAAAGCTAAATAGGGTTTTGGTAAAAATAGAAATAAAATAAAGCAAAAGGACCGAATTAAAAGTGGGTGAAAAAGCAGGACTTTTTGCATAAATAACCCAAAAACTACAAAAACACGCAGATCCCTTCAATGCTGGTCAGGTCGGTTCGGGTCGTGTCACAAAACGACGCCGTTTTGACGTCCGAATCTAAGGCACAAAACGGTGCCGTTTTACTCCCCTATAAAAGCTAAAAAAAAATTTGAAAAATTTCATTTTATACATTCTTTTCAAAAAAACCAAGAGAGAAACCTCTCAACTCTCTCAGCCCTTCCCAGAATTCGACCACATTCTGAGCATCGGACCACCGTGGCGGCCGCCGGTCGCTGGTAACTGTGCCGCCGTCCATGGTGGCTAGAGAGTCCTAAAAGCTACGTTTTGGCCTTCTTTTCACGAGGAGCCCCGTTTTGGGGTTAAGAGTTTCGAAATCACGGCGAAGATCGGGCCCGAAACAAGGAGACTCTTCGACTTTCCCCTCCGACAACCGAAACAGGTAATCTTTTACTCCTTGTTTTAAGAAAATAAAATAAAATAAAACAAACATAAAAGCACAAATAGATAGATAGAAACCCTTTTGGATCGTATTTGGGTTCAACTCTTTTGCTTTCTTTTTATTTTTGATTTTCTCTCTATTTTTTATTGATAATCTCTGTCCCTTAAGATGTCATTTTTCATCGGAAATGGCCGGCAGCTGAATGCGAAAGGTCAGGTGATTTCGCCCCCTTTTTCTTGTATTTTCTTGAAAATAAAAGAAAAATCAATTGGAAATAAAAAATAAAATAGAACAAAAATGCCACCTTTTTCTACTGATTGCTTCTGTTTTTTTTATATTTCAAAATGCATGTCTCTGTGTATTCGTGTGTTCGTAACCAAAAAAATACATCGTGTTTATAGCCTTTTTATAGCCGAAAAGAAAAATTAAATACAACAATTTTTCTTTTTGTTCTTTTCTGTTGCTATTTCTCTGCCATTGTTGCGTTGTTGTCCTTGCACGTACAGAGGCGAGGAGGTGGAGGCACACGGTGGTGGTACGGGGGTACGGAGGTGACGTGGCGCTGAAGGCTGGGGGTTGCGACGCGCCTAGGGCTAGGGTTTCCTACGTTGGCTGAACTGTTTAAGTCTTTGGGCCATTTGGGCCTTGTAATTTTGGGCTTAAGTTTCTTTTATTTTGGGTTTTAGGTTTGGGTCATAAATTAGGCTTGTTGTTTTGTAATGGACTGTAAAAAAAAATTAGACTTTTATTTATGTTTGTTATTTTTTTGTGGGTCTTGGACCCTGGCCAAAATTGGCCTATTACATCAGTAATTTGTGGTAGATTAACAAAGTTTAAGTTATGACTAAACCAGATGAAAGGGTGACTACTGAACCGGTGAACTAAGACGAGGCTCAACCAGAACCAAGGAGGGATGCGTGTCAGTGAAGGCTCCCACGGAAATTCACTGACTTTGTCATGTAGTACAGGTCAGCAATGGAATCACGACCAAGAGATGGTATAAGATGACAGAAGGAATAGAGAATTAGTTATGCATTTTGCCAAAGTTGTAATCATCTCTTATTTCTCATCTCCTTCTGGAATTTACCTGGAGTTTCCTAAAAATTTTCTTTGTTGTACTCACTTCAGTTGGAATCAAATTGGAGTCATTCTATGTTTTCCATTTTTTTTTTTTTTGCTCTTCGATTGTTCTTCTCCCTGTTGTAGGTAACTCAGTACACTCCAATTTACATTGGCACAAAAATTTTCAAAAACTTCTTCATTCTTTAATTCAATTATCAATTATTTCAAATTAAATCCAAAGCTAGAAGGGCAAAGCAAGAAGTATAATTTAGGGTATATGTAGCACTTGGTATAAATACTCCCCCAAGTCACTCTTAATTTAGATATGGGATAATTTATCCCTCTTGAAGATAAAGAGTAATTTAGTCTCTAGCAATTTTGAAAGGGTAAAAATATATTTTTGCTACCTAAACTTGGCTTGAAAATTCAATTTGGTGCCTAAACTTTTTTTTATCCAATTAGGCATCTAAACTTGGCATTTTGGTTCAAACTGGTACATGAACTTGGCTTCATCGCTCAATTTGGTTCTAATAAGTTGTCTACCGCAAGTATTAATTTAGACCAAAAAGTTAAGTTCAAGTGCCAATTTGAATCAATAAATCAAGTTCATGTAACTAATTAGATAAAAAAAATGATTAATTACCAAATTGTACTTAAAGGCAAATTCAAGTACCAAAATGTATATTTACCCATTGAAAGTGAGCAAAGACATCAATGACAATGTCAACATGTTGAATTGAGGTTGGTTGATTTCTTTTAAAAACAAAATCAAAAAAAAAAAAAAAAAATTTACACAATTCAAACAAATTCTTAAAATATTAAATGTTATAAAAACAAACTTATACAGGTTTTCAAAATTTTGAAAAACAAATTTAAAAATGTCAAGATATTACTTAAAAATTAAAATGAATAAAATTTCCCAAAGTTTTAAAAAATCAAAATATTCTTAAAAAATTAAATATATATTCCAAATTTTACTAAAAATTATAAAAATTATATAAAAATTATGTTTATTAAAAATTTTAAAAATTAATAAATGACATAAACTAAAATTTCATTAAACAAAAGATTATTTTGTTATTTTTTTTAAATGGAATAATATCACTTTTAAATTTTATTAAAAATCATAAAAACATTTAAAATGTCAAAGAATACCAAAAGTTATTCAAAATTTCAAAATAAATAA
Source organism: Gossypium anomalum (assembly GCA_025698475.1). Lineage (NCBI taxonomy): Eukaryota > Viridiplantae > Streptophyta > Magnoliopsida > Malvales > Malvaceae > Gossypium > Gossypium anomalum. Next base: position 56,111,575 of record CM046959.1, read on the forward strand.
AAATAAAATATATCAATAAAATATATTAAAAAATTAAAAATCAATAAAGTAATTAAAGTTTGTTAATATGTTAAAAAACTAAAAATATTGAAATTCATAAAGTCATTAAAATGTTTGAAAAAAATTAAATTTTTTGTAAAGAATTTACTTTATGATTTTTTAATATTTTAAAATACTAAGAAATTTTATTACTTTATGAATTTTTAATATGTTTTAATATATTTTATCTGTTATAAAATAAATAATAAATAAAGTAAAATAATAAGAAAATAGAAGAACAAAGGAGAAGTATGTATTTTATTAATCAATAAAATATTTATAATGCTTCTCTAAAGTCTTATATTTTAAAAATAAAAGGCAAAAATAATTTGAATTGCTGATGATTTAGAATTAGTACTCTATCTTAAAAAATTCTCATAAATTAAAATTTCATTATATTAATATAATATTATTGTAAATTTTAAAATTAAATAAATGATCGTTTAATTAATCTTTTATTCCCGGGGAAATAATTCTAGTTATTATTATGGCGATCTTCTATTCAAGTAATTTTGCTTTTAGATAAATGAAAAAAGATAGCCAAAAAGGTTAATTTACTTAAAAGAATATAATATATGTTCATGACTGAAAATGATTAGAGAAAAAATTAAAAATGAAAACAATATTCAACTTGTTATTGGTTTACCAATTATTTAAGAATCGAAAAGTATAATTATTTTTTTTGGAAAAAACAGTATACTTTTTCTAGACAAAAATCTAACATTGAAGTCGTCTCATAATTCATAATAATTTCTTCAAACGTCAAAGATAATAATGTTTGCTTAGTCAAAGAGGTACTTCCTTTGATCTCGTGTTGGATTTCAAATAAATAAAAAAAAAACAATTATCACGTAAACAATCTTTTATTTTGGATCTTGGACTCTTCATAACACTTCTATTTTAATTAGGAATAATTAAAAAATTGCAAATATTTATTAATAATCTCGCTATCTGAACTTAATTATTTGAATTATGCTCAATAGTCAATATACCATGTCATGAAAAAATAAATGTAATTTGAGTTTGGGTAAAACTTTTATATATATATATATATATGTATTATATCGAAAGGAAAAAGGTTTATGAAACCTTATTTATTCAAAAATAAAGGGGGAGGGGGGATAACATGTTTTTTGGTCTCGATATTTCAAGGAAGAGTAGTGGCAGAATACGATGCCGAGATGATGATGACAAAGATGAACATAATAAATGGAGCATTCATGGTCTGAAAATCGCATTAAGAAAGAATTTGATTAACCAATAAAAGGTTAAATGATTGCGAGTCCATGCATGATGAAGGATGTTCATGAAGATCATCATTTTCTCACTACAAATGCAGAATTTTTAGGGTATAATTTGGTTCCTAACTTTTTCAGCATCAAACAGCATCCCAGGAAGATAAATGGGACATAGGAAATGATGACGATGATAATGAAATAACAAAGTATTGGGGGAAAATGCTTAATGATTATGTCTAGCAAGAAACATGCAAATATCCTTCCATGTTCGGTCAAGGGGTTTGCAATTTGCATGCATATATGCCCAGGCTGAGCTGCCTCCGTCGTTTGTTTTGCTCTCATCATCTGCCTAAAATCATCAAATAAGCCCCATTATTTGTAAAACTAATCAAATTGCTCTCATCATCTCCAATCATGCATGCAAAATGATTGTATTAAACCATGGCAAACATTTTAATATAGATATAGATATATCGGCACTCACTATGCCGGTGAGAAAATATATTTTTGCTTACTGAAATAATTGAAAATTATATATATTTCATTAGTTTTTTTCTAACAGGTGGGTCTAAAGTATTGGGTAATTTCTTTTTGAAACTTTCTTCCAACTTTTTTAAAAATGCCATTCATATCTTTATTAGAGTTGAACTTTAATTAGAATGATGCTAAAAAGTTAGTTTTAGGCACCTAATACACGCTACATCATTTTTTTAGATTGCATGAATAATAAAGTATATTAAGAAACATCAAATTCACTTTTATTATTATTTTTAACTCTGAAGTTAAATTTTTTTTTATAAAATTCTAAAATCCTAGACCCCTTTAGACCCTAAATTCTAATCTAATACTTTCCTTAAAGTTCTAAATCTTAAAATTATAAATTCTAACGCACCTTACTATAAATCATAAATCTAGTTGAAGAAAACATAAACCTTGTGTTACTATTATTATTTTTTTTATTTTATTTTTTACATTAATTTTATTTAATTAACCAAAACTAATTAGGGTTAAATATTATTAAGGATAATCAATCTAGTGCTAGAAAGTATATCATATTAATTAGAATTCTTTAAAAATATATTTTTAAGGGGAATTGATATCTCTAATTTCACTCATTAAAGATTATTTTCATTTAACAAGATATGATTAATATTTTTTTTCATGTGAAATATAAATATTTTATTAAAATAATATTTTAATTGAGATCATTTTTATTTAGTAAATTATAATTAATGGGCTTGCTTATATGAAATAGTTATAATTTTACTTAAAAAAATTTAGGCAATATTTTGTTATAAAAGAACTAATTTAATAAAAAAATATACTTCATAATTATGTTTGTTGATATTATAAGCGAAATTTCTTATAGAATGTTAAAATAAAGGGAATAACTTATATTAAGATCATCTTAAAAAGTATAGTTTTTAAGCACCAATAAAATAGTAGCATGTCATTAAATTTTAAAAATAACAAATTATTATACACTTGTTTATATCTACTATCTTCTTTAATTTAATATCACTTTAATTAAATTACTTAAAATAATTAATTTTTAAAATTATAAATAATCATCTTTTCTTTTCTTTTTATAATATTTTAATAATTTTTTCCAGAAGTTAATATTTTTTATTTTTGTGCAAATATTTTTAAAAAAATTAATTTCTAGAAAATGGATTGTTTTCCATTTAAAATTGTTTTCTATTTCATATTATACATTTTTTAAAAGTAAATATTATATTACATTGAATACTTAAAAATTATATTGCATTGAATATTTGGTGATAAGAATTGTGTAGGATTTTTTCTGAAAAAAAAAATTACTAGACTGGGCCTTTAATAACATAGAAAAACCAAATACATAGTCCAATATCAAACTAAAAAACAAAAAAGGCCAGCCCAAATAGAAAGAAAACCGGCCAAACCCATAATACTTAATTAAAAAACCCTAAAACTACTAACCAATAAACCAAAAAAAGTAAAAGAAACAAACAAAACCCAATTAGATATAGCATGCAACCACCCAAAAAATAAATGCCCTTATCCCTTTCTTTTTGTAGGTTGCAATCTCCTAAGGCAGGTTTCCAAAAAAGCATTTTCATTTCTCCTGCCTATTCCTTTCCTTAACCGAGTTTCACAGAGGTCAAAACTTCAATCTGGTGCCCTTGGTCTTCTACGATCCAACACTTCCTTGACGAACCCTGAAACATCTCTTTCATGGTAAACTTCCTCTCCCTTCTTCGTACTTTCCATTGAAATCATATGTTTGAGATGATTTGTTGTTTTGGGATTGAAAATCTATTATGAGAAAAAAAACCTTTTGCACTGCTGAATATCTCTAACAATTGCTCCAATCACTGATTTGTCTGGTGTGTTTAACATGGATTTCTTTATCATTGTCATCGAGTTACCCTTAACTGTCACCGATTTGAACCCCAACTGAGTCCCCAATAATATGCCTTTAAAATATGCAAGGGCCTCCATAGCGAACTCTGTCAGAACTGACTTGTGAAAAGTTGTTTTCAAGGTGAAGATCTCCCCCGAGGCATTTTTGACCACCACTCCTGATGCCGATTTAGTATTATTACCATCAAAGGCTGCGTTAAAATTTATCTTCACAATGGCTCCAAGCGGTGGAATCCAGTTTACATGGACTTAATGTTTGGTATGTTCCTTTTCCTTCATCCTATCCAACTCCTTCATATAATCCAATACCCAATCTGCAATTTCCTTCCCTAGCGATTTTTTCCCCTCATGCACTAATTTGTTTCTGTTTATCTAGATTGCCCACACTCCACAACAAAACAGTATACGTTGTTCACTGGCACTGTTACTAAAAACCCAGGTTAGCCACTTCTAACTATTCCGTACTAAATTTAAAGAAACCCATAACAGGTCTAAATTATCTAGGTCTCAGTTGATGTAGGGCACTCCCTAAGAATGTGATCAGTGTTCTTTGTAACCCCATGACAGTTAGGACATAACTCTTCAACAGGAATTTGTCTCAACCTTAGATTAACAAAAGTGGGAAAAAAATTCCAAGAAAATTTCCACATTGTAAGTTTAATCTTGGAGGGAAGATGTAGTGCCAATAACTTTTTATAAAAATCTGTAACATTGGTATCTATTTGAGCATTATTAGGAAAGAAAGTACCTTCTTGTTATAGTTATAGTCACTTCTGACTGAGAACTCCCCTAAGGGCTCACCATTCCAAACCCTCAAGTCTTCGTGCGCTACCTTAGATAAGGGAATATGCAAGATTTTCGTTGCCATTTCCTCTAAGAAAGTATCCACTACAAGACTTTCCCTCCATTATCTATTATGTGCATCAATTAAGTCCGAAACTAAAAGAATCCCATCGCCTCTAATATTGTTATATGAATTGTTCGTGATAGACCCCGGTATCCATGCATCGTCCCAAATCGAAATCTTCTCTCAAGTACCAACCTGCCAACAAAGTCAACTCTGCAAAAAACCCGTCGTTGCGCAAATACTCTTTCAAGTATAAAAAGGTAAATTTCTCAAACTTGTACTTGAAAAGTCAGAATTCAGAAAATATTTAGCTTTTAGAACCCGCGATGAAAAAGGAATTTAGATAATTTAAAATATGCCATCCTTGCTTTACTAACAATGTAATATTAAAATTGGACAAACTCCGAAAACTATACCCCATCTTCTTTTAAATTGCACAAATGGCTTTACCCACACCAATGAATACCTTTCCTTCCATGCCCTTTGTTTCACCAAAACATAGCCATAATGCCCTCCAAATCACCACAAAGAGATTTTAAAAGTAAGAAACACCCCATAGAATACGTGGGAATAGCCTGCAAAAGAGCCTTTATAAAAACCTCCTTACCCCCTAGGATAAAAATCGCACATTCTAACTTTTGATTCTCTTTTTGAATCGATTCTTTAGATTTTGGAAAGAGGCCTTTTTATTTATTCCAATCATGTTGGGCAGCCTAAAATACCTTTTAGGATTATTAGAAACTCATACCACTAATAAGCTAGAAACGAGACGTCTATCACCTTCTGAAGTGTTGGAACTAAAGAATACGATAAATTTATCATAGTTAACACGTTGACCCGAACATCTTTAATATTCCATTAACAAAAATTTTAAAACTCGGGACCTATTGACATTTGCTTCTCCAAAGAGAATGCAATCGTCAGCAAACAACAAATAAGAAATTTCGGGTCGACTTCTACTTGCCTTTGCTTCTCTTATCAACCCATCCCTCATTGCTAACCTCATAAGAGCTGATAAACCTTCACTACAAATCAAAAACAAAAATAGGCTTAAAGGGTCCTCTTACTGAAGTCCCCTAAAAGGTCTAAAAACCTCCTCATCCTTCCTATTAATTATGACCAAGTATGAAACAGAAGAAATGCATTTCATAATTATCCCTACCTATGCCGAATCGAGACCTAATCTTAATGTCATTGCCCAAAGAAATTCCCACTCAACTTTATCATAAGCTTTATTCATACCTAGCTTCACCGCCATAAATCATTTTCCCCCCATTTTATTATGTCATAAAGTATATATAATTTTATAAGCTAGTAGCACATTATCCAAAATCAACCTCCTTGGTACAAAAGCACTTTGGGCACTATCAATACAAGACTTCAACATATCTTTAAAACGATTAACAAATCATCTTCGCTACCACCTTATATAAAACGTTGTATAAACTAATAGGCCTAAAGTTCCCTAAATTTGTTAGGTGAGGAATTTTTAGGATCAGAATAATATTAGTAACATACAAAGAATCGAAATCCATATCGTCATTCAAGATGTTCAAGCAATAAGCTGCAACATCCAGACCTACTATGTGCCAACACCTTTGAAAAAATAAAGTCGAAAAACCATCTTCCCCTAATGCCTTGGTTGGTACCATCCCTTTTAACGCTATTCAAACTTCTTCATCAAAATACCTCTCCATTAACCGTATGTTATCTTCGTTCGAAATACATCTCACAATCCTAGAAAGGATACGATTTGAGCTTCTAATACCCCTTGTGGAAAAGAGGTTTTAAAAAAAAAAACTAGCTATTTCCTCCATTTTACCTCATTTCTTGTCTCCCTCCCATCCTCATAAGCCAGACTTCTAATAACATTTCTTCATTTGCAGTTAGTAGCATGGCTATGAAAGAAAGCCGTGTTTCTATCCCTTAGCTTTAACCAATTGACCGAGCCCTCTACTCCCAATATCTTTCATCCTTCTCAATTTCAAAATTCAATTGGATCTTTGTGTCAATGAGTTCAGTAAGGTTCTCATCATCTCTTTCTTTTTCCATCAGTATTACCAACTTTGATGACAAAGTCTTTTTTAGGCCCTCCTTTCTCTACCTAACAATGTACTCAACTCCTTACTATTACTCGGACTAACAACCTCCCTTCTAGGTCTCTTTTCTCCATCCCCTACCTCTATCCCACAGTCTTCCGAGTCACGCTCCATATCTGCCTGACCTTGAAACTTTGATGAATCCCTTTCAAGGCTAAGTGGCAAATTGAAGTCCCCCTCAAAATTAACTCCCAACATGGGATCAATACGAGAGCCAGATTCTCCCCTTCCTCCTCCTCCCCCCATACACCAATTAAGATTATTACTGCCAAACATATTAACCTTATTCATCCCTTTGCCTTCATCGCATAACCACAAACTATTCATTGCAAGAGATCTCCTAGACTGAGCTTTCAACGACATATCCCAACCAAACTTCGCAACTTCAACCTCCATTGCCATTTTTGCTTAGCAGAACAAATCATTATGCCTTAGCTTACCACAGAAAAAACAAAATAGGGTCAATTGTTCATATTTAAAGATGACATAAGAGTAGCTGCCAGACGAGAACATCACTTTCTTCTTTCTCTTTAAAGGGTGTCTAACATCCAATTGAACCCTTATACTTAAATAGCTTCGCATCCCCTTCCCTAAACTAGATCTATCATATTTCAAAAACTTGCCAAGGAAATCACCCAATTGTCTGGCCATGGCGTCATTAAAAAACCTCGGGGAAACATCATGAACCTAAACCCAAAAATTCACAAAAAATTAAAGGCACCCTCTTCGAGTCTTTACCCAACTCCAAGCAATGCATCATCAACATATGATTGTTGAGCCTCTCTAGATCCATTTTATGGAAAAACTTGAACAAAAATCTTTTCTCACCCAGATATGAAATCTAAACTCCTTAAACAAGGTGCCGCAAATTCACCATCGTACTCCTCATTACCGTGAAGTGAACGATGCTTGCCATTAGAAAACAACCCACCAAACAAAACTCATAAACCTCCGTTGCAGCAACTAGATCCCACTGTACCTGTAAAATTTCCTCTTCCTCATCATCCAAAGACAAACCTGCCAGTTCATTCTCTATGATCAAGAGAAATCCTCCAAAAAACATGAAAGAAAAATAGAACCCTTCCTAAACCCAGCTCACCACAAATCACGTCGTCGCCCCCACGAAAGTAAGAAAAAACACACAAACCTAAAACCAAAAAAAAGTGCTAGAAAATAGCAAACAGTAACGTGCTAGGGAAAGCAAACTGTATAAAATTGTGTAAATTTTAAAGTTTCTATGTTATTTAATTTTTATTTTAATTAATTATGTTTAAAAAAACACTAGAGTTGGAGAGTAGGTTGAATATGGATGGGTATATAATAATAATTTCATATCTTTAAATTTGATTATGACGAAATTTTATTAGTGCCTAAGAATTTTAATTATTAGGATCATCCTAATATAAGTTATTCCATAAAATAAAATATAAAAAATTCGATTTTACTAGAAACTCAAACGTTCTAGCAAATGTTGTTAATAAGACTGCATAATTTGAACACTCTTTTTATGATACTTTTTTTTAGTTTTACTTAGAGAAACTTTGGATAAAATTCTCAGTAAAGATTAACCTAAAACCAAGTCTATATTATTTCTCATATTGATAGACTTGATAAAATAGTTGCCTACCATTTAGCTAATTGGGCATTGATTTGTAATGACATTTTATCATAGTTTTTACAACTTTAAGGATGCTGTTTCTTTTTAATGATACGAACTAACCTTTTACCGAAAGAAAAAAAAATACCAAGTGTGGTATGATGTGTCACGAAACTTATTAAAATTTTGACTAAGGCAAGTGCATCTATCATTTAATAGTATAACTATAGTGAAAAAAATCGTTCCCATAGATACTAGTAAATACCATCTTTCTATTATTTAACCGAATAATTCGAGTGATTGATTAAAACTAAAATTAACTAAATTAATTAACTAATGAATGCAAAAAAAAAAACAAATCATAAAAATAATCGAGTAACAACCAAGAATCGAAACAATACCCAGAAAAGAACCGCCTTGATTTTATGTATCACTATCAATCTAAATTACGCAATTTCTTAACTTAACACCTTGAGTTATAGAAATCCCTAAATTATGCTAGTATCTATTTCAAGTATAAGAGCAACCGACTCTAAGTTGATTGATTGCATTTTCTTTCTAATTAAAACCCCTATTATTGCATTAACTTGTGCTACGGATTCCCTCATTAGATTTGACTCTAATTCGGTAGATTTATGTCATCCTATTTCTAGGATCGTGTGCAACTCTACTCAATTACGTAAGATCTACTCTTAGATAGGGTTTATTCAACCATCAATTAAGCAAATCGAATATGAATCAATAATCTAGAAATATCAAACCAAAAATTAAACACACATAATTGAGAATAAGAAACCAAGTATTTATTGTGTAAAATAAAAATCAAACGACAAAATCCATCATAGGGTTCATCTCCCCTAGCTATGTAGAAAATTAGTTCATATTTGAAAATAGAAACATCCAAGATACAGTATAACTGAAAGGAATAAAGGAACTCATGATAAATTCCTATGCAACTGGGAATCTACAATCTTCACAAAAATCTGCTTCAAAGTCAGCTTCAGTAGTGTTTTTAGAGTTGTTTTCTTGAATATTCTCTGACGACTATCTCCTATCTTCTTATTTTTGTCATATACAAGTCTTGTAATTCCTGAAAAACCTAAAAATCACAATTTTCCGCTATTCGATATACAATCCCATGAAATCGACATAGCCTACCACATGCTCGTGTGGGTTACACGATCGTGTGGTCTGACCGTGTGAAATGGTTCAACCCCGATTTTCACTCGTTTTGCTTCCAAGTGCTCTATTAGGCATCAAAACTTGAATTTAAAGGATTAGGGGAATAAAATTCACAATTAACATCGGATAATCACCTAAACATGTTACTTTTAGAACTTATCATGGTACATGTATTTTGAAAATGTTCAATATGGTCTATCATATGTTTTATTATGGTACATGTATGTTTATAAAATGTTCAATATGGTACTTGTACTCTGAAAATATCTAATATGGTACTTGAACTATTAAAATGTGTTTTATTATAGTACTTGGTGTTAACATCGTTAGTGAATTGCTAAACAAGCCAATGAAAATTTGACACGTAAATTTTTTTTTCTAAATCATCAAGTTCACATGGATAATTTATAATTATGTGCAAAACTAAATAAAAAATGAATTAAAAAACAAATAACTAAAAATATGGTTAATAAAAAGAATCAAATACTAAGCTTCCATAAACAAGAACGTCATATATTCCATTTAAGCAATTTGCCATATTCTTCAAAGAGTTTTCCATTTGAAATAACATCTGTAATTTTTTTTTTTTAACAATATTCTTTTAGTTTCATGAAAGTATGAATTTAGTATTTACTTATCTTTTATTAACTATATGTTTAGTTGTTTGATGATTTGAAAAAAAATTGAATTTTTATTGGATTGTTTAATAATTCATTAATGGTGTTAATACTAATTACTATAATAAAATATATATTAATAATTTAGATAATACATTAAACATTTTCAAAGTATAATATTATATTTTACAAAAACATGTTTAAAATTTTCAAAAATATATGCATGTATGGTATCAGCCTTTTTGTCATTTGATTTCATCTTAAAAGGGGTGATCTTACTTATGTCTCAGTGGGGCTTACAATGTTTGGAAATCTAAGTAGGGTTGTGATGTTACATAATCTAAATTAAGATACAATATAAGGCCAAATATATGAATATTTGTGATGAGAGCTTCACCAATTATAATAATGAGCAACAGTAAGATAAGCTCGAGACAAAATATTTTTGCTTTAGTTGGATTTGAACCGTATTAAATCAATGGAATCAGATAAGTTAACCGATTGCTGAACAAATTTAATTGGAACGGTCAAGTTCTGTTAGTAAACTATTAAGCATTTAAATTAATCAACAATTTCATCGTTTCTCTCTCCTGCCAAATAACCAATAAATTATTTTTCTTCCTTCCAAGTTTCCTTTGTTTGTGCTTTCAATATTTCTTGTCAATTATTAATTCAATATAATATTAATTATGATCTACAAATATGATTTGTAAAAATATAATGGTGAAATTTTTAAGTCAAAGGAACTTATAATTTAAATTTAAACATTATAATAAACTCTAATGATGAAGATTAATTATTATAAAATACGATTAAATTAATAATCTGATTAATTTTTAAATTTATTTTATTCATATTAATTAAACTGATATGAAATTTGATTTAAAAAATCGTACATTTACATATACAACTTGAAATTTAAAAATTCTTAAACCTCATCACCGTATTATACTTGATTACCGATCATTATATTATACTTGGTACCATCTATATACAAAAAAATGTTATTAATATTTCAAAATTTATTAAATGATTTTTTGTTAAAGAAAGAGAATGGGTTATCCAGAGTTTGAATGTAGGATATGATATCACTTATCAATGGACTTTAAAATTTATGTAATGGGGCTTTTACATAAATAATAAAAAAAATTATTTACTGAAATGAGATTGTCTACTCATCATTTACAAAAATAGGCAAATGGAACAATGAATCCTCCGTGCCGTCTGAGTAATCCGTGGCACCACCCTCCTCTGCCTTAATAATAATTGGTATCTAAAAAATTTTTTTTTTGGGTTTCGACTGAGCAATTGGCGGCATTGGTGTGTATCTTCTCCCTTTTCTCACTTAAATACTATATTGTCTACAAAAATATAATATTTTTTAATGGTGCCGCTGAAGTGTTAGGCGGCATCGAAATAATTCAACATTAATTTTTTTATTAAACTAAAAAAAATAAAAAGGCTGAAAGCTCGAGTTTAGAACCCAAACCCGTGATGAGGGGTCACATTGGTGGCAGGCCGTCAAGTCAGTGCCAGTCCCTAAACTTCAGTCACGGGCTTGTACCTGGGTAGTCACGGGCTCATACCTTGGCAGTCAGGAGGCACTGGCCTAACGACCTGCCATCGATGTGACCCCTTAGTCACGGGTTCGAGTCCCTAAACCCGAGTTTTCAGCTTTTATATATTTTTTTCAGTTTAATAAAAACAATTTGATGTTAAATTATTCTAGTGCCGCTTGACACGTGAGTGGCACCATTAAAAAAAAACTTTTTTGTCAAACAATATAGTATTTGAGGGAGAAATATGGGGGGTACATACCAGTGTCGTCGATTGTTCAGGCGACACCCAAAAAAAAATTATTATTTTTAAAATACCAATCATTTTTCTAGCAGGGAGGGTGCTGTAGTAAATTGTTCAAGCGGCACCGAGGATTCATTGTTTCATCTGCCTATTTTTTTGTAAATAATGGGTAGACAATCCAATTTCAGTAAATAACTTTTTTTATATTATTTATGTAAAAAACCATTAGTGGATTTTAGATGTAGGATATGATGTCACCCATCAATGTTTTTTTATAAAAGAAGAGGATGGGTATTTATGTAATATTTTACATATTTTTGTAATTATTTATATGATTTATAAAAATTATTTATAAAAATTAAAATAGTTTTATATATTTTTGTAATTATTTATATGATTAATATTTTAACGATTCAATTGTTAAATTTATCAATATAAATGTGCTTGTCATACATGTAAATTTTTAAATAAATCAAATATTCTTATCATATCTATTTAAATATTCTATATTGTATATTCAACGGATGATTTTTTTTTACATAAAACAAATAGAGAGAAATTTTAAATTTACATCACATGTATGATTTACATAAATAGATCATAAAATATAACGGTTAAATTGTTAAAATATTAATCATATAAATAATTACAAAAATAGGTAAAATTATTTTAATTTTTAAACTATATAAATGAATTATTGAATAATATACCCTAATAAGTAATTTTTTAATTCAATAGACAAAGCTTAAGCGGGAATTATGTGTTGAAATTCCAATTACTGATATTTGTATTATTTCCCCACGTAGAAATGATTGGTGATGGTGGCCATTGTCTCCTTAACTCACTGCACTGGTGTCCCCATTGGCCATCACACAGTCCTCAACCCCACCCTTTTGCATCTTCTTCTTCGTTCCAGTTTCATTCATGTTTTATCCTACTTTTTGAATTTTTTTCTCTTCTTAATTTCTCGCACGTCATCGCTTCCAGTCTGACCAAACCCGCCCAATCATCGTTTGCTGATCCTCTCTCACTCCGATCACATGTGACTCATGTTTTTCCTTTTCTTTTGAATTCACCAAATAAGCTCTTGTACTTACCAAATGTTCAGTATCTGAATTTACACTTAAAAGAGTAAAGCCACTGAAACACCTAAGAAAAACAACTTTGGGTTATACATATAACATACAGAAAAAAATAAAACACTATAAGGCACCAATATATGACTTGTCAAGATACATATAATACAAATCATTAACATGTTAAAAGTTATACAAATATAAAATATCATAAATATAATTATAACACGAGAAATAAAGGAATACAATACGAATGAATACATGAAATGCAAAATTTGCTTTGGGCGTGAGAGGCCTTAGAATTTTTGGCTCTTAGTCTAGAAAGAGGCGTAAAATTCTTAAGTAGCATATGATTTTTCTTGCAGGCTTGAACTTGACTACTGCGATTCTGCATCCTATACATCACTTTCATCTTCTTCTGCATGCCTTGTTTCTTTATTGTTTTAAAATTTTAACCTCCCAGAACAACAATCTTTTTCTTATTAGGGACATCATGAAAATATAATTATGTTACTTCCTTTTTTTTTTCTTTTGAGATTCTGGTATTGACATTGCACCATCCTAGTTTCTCTCCCTTTGGGCTTTTCCATGTAAACTAAACAGATATTTACTCAACTATTAGAAAAGTTTTTTTATTTTACTATTCAATTTTTTTTCGTCACAAAATTAAATGATTAACAGGAATTTGAAGTGGTACTCTTATAATTGGTATAATAACAACTTTCATCCTTAACATTTATATATTGTGTCAATTCAGTCTTAATTCTAATAAATTGAACCTTCAATGTTTATATATTGTGTAATTTGATCTTTTGCAGTTCTGCTTTTCTTTGTGACCCTTTTTTACGTTGTACTTATGTTTGACTCAATGGAAAAATTAACAACAAAGAGACATAAAATGACCCAAATTTTGAAAAATAGTCAGTTCAACATCTTGAAAAAAAATCCAATTCATTAATTTAACACAATTGTAAGTCCAACAGCTTAAAAAAATTAAGCTTTGATTTGCTTCATCAACTGCAACCAGCTTAAGCTGACAAAAATGAATTAATTATCTTTGAGAGATAAGTTATTAGTCGTTTGAAGTATAAGGAACAAAATGTATTTGAGGATTGTTTGGTTAAATAATTAACAATTTTTTAATTTTTTATTTATAATTTAAACATTGTGTATTGAATTATATTTTCATGTAAAAAAATGATAAAGTTAGGCAATGTGTGAATTTTTAGGGCTATTTTTTAAAAAAATTAAGACTAAATTGACACTGTTGAAACCTCGTTTTTAAAAGCAAAATTTTTGAAAATCGGGAGTCGCCACCAATATTTTTAAGTGTGATTGGATCACCTTATAAAACATTTTTGGTCTACAAAAATATGAGAAAATAGGTTCGAGAGCCGATTACGTACGAGAAAGGATTAGCACCCTCGCATCACCCAAAATTGGTACCAAATTGAATAGCTTTGTCTTAATGTCAAAAGTTTAAAAGAATTAGAAAGAATCCCCTTTTTTAAAAAAACAAGATAATTTGAGAATTAAGATTTCTTCACTCCAAAAGAGTATAAACATCACATCCAGCATGATAGGACACGATATTTTCAAACTTTTGTAACTGAAATCATATTGTGATTTATAAAATTTATTTAGAAGGATATTTTTAGCCGTTTAGGCAAACGGGAAATCGCAACCCAACATGTTAGGGCACTATTTCCTGAATCCCTAAATACCCAAAAACATTGCCTTTTTTTTTAAATTCTTTTGGATTTAATGAAATATGAATTTTCCATAACAATGATATATTTAACAAGTTACAAAAGATCAATATTGAATAAATTAAGCTACATGATACACATTTTAACAATTCATGCAAGTATAGTACAAAAGTGATAAATAATGGCATGAATTACACAATATATATAACAATATTTTATGCAAATATAGAAAATGATAAATGACGACATAAATTATATAATACATATATAATAATATTTCATGCAAACATAACTTAAAATAACGGCATAAATAATCGATTTCCATGCAAATATATAAAAACAATAAATAATATAAAAATAATGAACGATTTAGAAGATAAAATTTACATATTAAAATGATACTAGATAAATCTAAAAAACACAAAAATAAATAAACAAATTATAAACATATATAAAAAATAAAAAAACTAAATAAAATTAAAATTAAACGAGGTATTAAAGAAATAAGATACTTAAAACAATATATAAATAATAATGGAGAAAATTTTAAAATGGTATATATGAAAAACATACTATACGATGTAGTAATTTAATATATATTTTATAAAATAATATTATATAATAGGAATAAAAGCTTATAGTAAATTTTAAAGTATTACATACTAAACTTAAGAATAATTTAATGATAATTTAATTTTTGAAATCATACATAATTAATAAATGATAAATAATGAAATAATACAATAAAATAAAAATGATACAAGGAATAATATGTATGGTAAAATATATAACATATAATACAATAAACTATATAATAATATAAATAACATGATAAATAATATATGAGTAAGATAATAAATATAATAATTTATTCATGTATAAATAATATTTATAAAAATAAATAATATTTATAAAAAATAAATAAATTGTATGTAAAATGTATATATATATATAAGGATTAAAATTGAATTTAAATAAAAAAAATTAGGGTTAATTTTAAATAAATAAAACAAATTTCGAACATAATTGAAACACGCGTTAAAAGCTGAGGGACTCACTGGGAAATTATCCCTAATCCCAAAACAACGTCGTTCTCAGAATAGGCTTTATTGGCCATTGGGACAAAAATGAAATAAATATAAAAGGTCAGGGCCAATTTAAAATAAAAGTAAAATGAAATTACAAGTTTTAAAAATGCGGAAGGATCGATTGGGCAATTTGCCCTTTTAACGAAAACACGCGGATTCTATCCAGGTCACGGGTCAACACGTGGATCCTGGGCTTTGAAACGACGACGTTTTGAAGCTATTTGTTTTAAGTAAAACGGTACTGTTTTCATAAGGCTATATAAGCCAAATGTCGACCTTAAAATCATTTTGAAACCTGATTTTTTTAAAAAAAACAAAGAAACCCTCTGAAAGAGGGTTGGGGGAGGGTCTTCGGAGCTCTGTTGAGCCTCCGTCCAGAGACTTACACGCGCTCACGCGCCACCGTCAACACCGCCACGTACGACGGCTGGAAGCTGGAAAACTTCTTTTTTAACGCAGATATAACGGTACGTCCCCTTTTCCTTTTATTTTATTTATAATATTCGTATGTATTAAAGAGAAAAGTAAAAATAAAATAAACTAATCACCTCTATTTCTTCAGTTCACCGTGGGTTTTTATTGCATATATTTGTATATAACTGTGTGCTTTTTTGAATCTATGTGTATATCCAAAAAACCGTGCTTACAAATTAGAAAAAAAGGGGTTTTTATAACCCTCTGTTACATTTTTGGGGGAAAAAATCCTTTGATTTCTTTCCAAGTTTGCTTCTTTTGCTGTTGTGGTTCTTTCTTTCTTTTGCAGATATCAGCGAGGATCTCACGGTGATGAGTGCTGGTGTTGATCTGTGCACTGATTGCGGCGTGATACAAGGCCAAAGTCACGGCGCTGGTGTTGATGGAAAGTCACTGGAACGACGTGAGATGAAAAGACGCGTCAGTTGGAGTGCTTGCGGTGCCTAGGGTTTCTGAAACCCTAGGTCTTCTGTTTTTAGTTTATGGTTTGGGCCTCTTGGGCCCCGTTCATTTTGGGTTAAGGGTCTAATGGGCTAGTAGGTAATTTAGGCTAATTGGGTCTTGAGTCATCAGGCCTTTAAGTGTAACCGGGTATAAGCTTATTAGGTATTCTGGTTTAGACCAGTTGAGCTACAAGTGTAACCGGGCTTGGGCTATCAGGATTTTAGGCCTGTTTATTGTAATTTGGACATTAACCGAGACATTTATTTTCAGTTTAAAACTTTATTTATTTTATTTCACGGGCCCGGGCAAATTTGGGCTATTACAGCTACCCCTCTTTGCTTATTACTGTGTAATAGGAATAGAGCAAAGATTATAAAAGGACCAAATTTGCCCCAATCTTATCGGATCCTGACCTCATGGTCCTCAATCTGTTTTTCACAAACTCAAGAACGCCATGCTGATGTCTTTGATTTGTACCCCACCTAATACAGAGAGAACAAATCAGCTATCTTCGATCTACTTTCTGTCAACACAGCAATGCTAGATGTGCTCTCTTCGATCTGCTCTCTGACAATACAAAAACGCCCAAATCTGTTATCTTCGATCTGCTTCGATGTGAACACATGAATGTCAGATCTGTTATCTTCGATCTGCTCCCCGTCTAATACAGAGATGCTAAATCTATCATTTCCGATCTGCTCCCCGTCAATACAGAGACGCCAAATCAGCTATCTTCGATCTGCTCTCTGACAATACAGAGACGCCAAATCAGCTTCTTCGATCTGCTCCCCGTCTAATACAGAGACGCCAAATCTATCATTTTCGATCTGCTCTCTGGCAATATAGAGACGCCAAATCAGCTATCTTCAATCTGCTCTCTGACAATACAGAGACGCCAAATCTGCTATCTTCGATCTGCTCTCTGGCAATACAGAGACGCCAAATCTATTATCGGTGATCTGTTCTCTGACAATACAGAGACGTCAAATCTGCTATCTTCGATCTGCTCTCTGACAATACAGAGACGCCAAATCTGTTATCTTCAATCTGCTCTCTAACAATATAGAGACGGCAAATCTGCTATCTTCGATCTGCTCACTGGCAATACAGAGACACCAGATTTGTTATCTTTAATCTACTCTCTGATAATACAGAGACGCCAAATATGTTATATTCGATCTGCTCACTGGCAATACAGAGACGCCAGATCTGTCATCGGTGATCTACATTATCCCCTAAGGGACATAACCTGTAGAATACGTATGTACTTATGCCTAATGATTTGGGTGCCATGATCGAAATGAGTCAAATGACCCCTAAATAGACATATTATGATGCAAGATATTATGAAAATGATTCCTATTTCGGATGTCTTTACTCATTCATCTATCAAAATTCCACCTCAAAATATCAATCAAACTTTGCTCCTATGTTTTGAATTAGATTGGTCCTATTGTACCATTCTCTAAATGCTACGACCTACTGGAAATGACCCTCTCCTAAGATTGAATCACTTGAATTGTCTAAACATTCTTTGGACTGAAGAAATTTCCTCGAATACCTCCGACCCTCACTTATGGGAATTCTTCAAACAATTGTTCTGCTTTAGTTTCTCGTATTCTCTAGCAATTCCCAGAGTAATATGCAAAACTTCGTTTGTAAAAATTTTTAGTTCATCAATCATTATTTTAATACAACACACTTTGGAAGAAAAATAATCTGATCTTGAGAATAGTTAGATAAATCATCAGAATACAACAAGAAATTAATCTGAAAACATATCTTTGAGAAAAAAGAATCTAAAGATAGTAATCGTGAGAAAAATCCAATGTCCAACATATCACGCCTTGGGCTTCAGATACAAATTCCATGAAGACTGCTTTTGAGTTTAACATGTGTTTAGAAGATCAAAAGTACTTTGTTGATGCCCCAAAGATGTAACACACTCTACTTCTCACAACTGTATATAGCAAAGTTACTGCATGCCTCTCGTAATTTGAGCAGCCCTTTCGAGTTTTCAACTCAAAACCCCTTCGGTCTTAAGGCGCCCTTTGCGGGTTTTCACCTTAGCCTCTTCAAAATATATATATGTATTTTTAGAAGTCTCAAAGCACCCTTTGCGGGTTTTCACTTTGGGTTCTCCTCTCTTTCAGATAAAATATTTCTTGACTGAGTCTGAATTCACTGGATTGGGTAAACTCTTCCCATCCATTTCTGTCAAAATCAGTGCACCACCAGAGAAAGCCTTCTTCACAACATACGGTCCTTCCCAATTTGGCATCCATTTCCCTTTAAAGTCCTTCTGTATGGGGAGAATCTTTTTCAATACAAGGTCCCCTTCGTGGAATTCTCTTGGACGAACTTTCTTGTCATAGGCTCGCATCATTCGCTTCTGATACATTTGACCATAGCGAATAGCTTTTAGTATCTTTTCTTCAATCAAGTTCAATTGGTCATACCGCGCTTGAATCCATTCTGCTTCATCCAGCTTTATCTCTAACAAAACTCGAAGAGAAGGTATTTCTACTTCAATGGGTAGCACTGCCTCTATTCCATAAACCAACGAGAAAGGAGTTGCCCCAGTAGAGGTTCTGACAGACGTTCGATAGGCTAAGAGTGTAAACGGTAATTTCTCATGCCAATCTCTGTAAGTTTCAGTCATTTTCCCCACTATCTTCTTGATGTTTTTGTTGGCAACTTCCACTGCCCCATTCATTTTTGGGCGATATGGAGATGAATTATGATGTTTGATCTTGAATTGACTGCAAACTTCTGCAATGATACTGTTATTCAAGTTCAATGCATTATCCGATATAATCCTCTCAAGCATTCCATACCGACAAATAATCTCCTTTTTCAAGAATCGACTCATTGTCGACTTGGTAACACTAGCATATTAAGCTGCCTCCACCCATTTTGTGAAGTAGTCGATGACCACGAAAATGAAACGATGCCCATTCGAAGCTTTTGGTGATATTGGCCCAACGACATCCATGCCCCACATGGAAAAGGGCTATGGAGAAGTCATAACATGTAAGGGTGAAGGTGGTACATGGATCTTGTCCCTATATATCTGGAATTTATGACATTTCTTAGCATAACTGATACAATCTCCTTCCATAGTAGACCAATAGTATCCAAACCTCATGATTTGTCTTGCCATCGTAAAGCCATTAGCATGTGTACCACAAACTCCTTCATGTACTTCTTCCAGGATTTATCTAGCTTCTACAGCGTCAACGCATCTCCAAAGTACTTGATCTTTCCTTCTTTTATAAAGGATGTCCCCATCTAGCACATAATCGCAGGCTAACCTCCTCAAAGTTCTTTTGCCATTTTCAGTTGCCTGCTCAGGATATTCACGATTTCTCACATACCGTAATATATCTTGATACTAAGGATGGTCATCCTTTTCCTCTTCTTCGATGTTACAGCAATGAGCTGGAACCTCAGAAATGCTCATCTGAATTGGTTTCACATCCTCTTGTTTATTTACTTTAATCATGGAAGCCAATGTCGCCAAAGCGTCCGCCATCTGATTTTCGTCCCGTGGGAGATAACTGAAAGTGACGTTATCAAACTCTTCAAGTAACTCTAAAACTACCCTTCGATAATTAATCAATTTCGGGTCCCTTGTCTCCCATTCACCCCTAAGCTGGAAAATTACCAACGCAGAGTCTCTATATACTTCCAAGGTTCTAATTTTTTGCTCTCTGGCCTCTCGAATCCCCATGATGCATGTTTCATACTCGGCCATATTGTTTGTACAGTCAAAATCCAATTTACATGTAAATGGATAATGATCACCATTTGGGGATACCAAGACTGCCCTAATCCCATTTCCTACCGCGTTGGATGCAGCGTCAAAGTTCAACTTCCATGAATATTCTTCAATGACTGCCACATACATCAACTCCTCATTAGGGAAATCAAAGCTCAATGGCTCATAATATTCTAAAGCTCTGCTAGCCAGAAATTCTACTATCGCGCTTCCTTTTATAGCTTTTTGACTCACATAGACTATATCAAACTCTGAGAGCAATACTTGCCACCTTGCCATTCTTCCATTTAGGGCTGTTGACTCCATCATGTACTTTAATGGATCAAGTTTTGAAATTAACCAAGTCGTATGATATAGTATATATTGCCTCAACCTTCGAGTTGTCCAAATCAAAGCACAACACAACTTTTCAATTGGCGAATATCTCATTTCACACTCAGTAAATTTCTTACTGAGGTAATATATCGCTCTCTCTTTTCTTCCTGACTCGTCATGTTAACCAAGCACACATCCCATAGAATTACTAAACACCGATAAGTACAGAATTAATGGTCTATCTAGACTAGGTGGAGATAGTACTGGAGCGTTTAACAAGTATTGCTTGACTTTATTAAAGGCATTCTGGCATTCCCCATCCCAAGTACCTTGGTTGTGTTTTCTAAGGAGGCGAAATATGGGATCACATTTCTCAGTTAACTGTGAAATAAACCGAGCAATATAATTAAACCTTCTAAGAAAACCTCAAACTTCCTTCTGAGTGCGTGGTGGAGGCAAATCTCGTATTGCTCTAACTTTGTCTGAGTCAACTTCTATTCCCTTTTTGCTGACCACAAAGCCTAGTAATTTCCCTGACCTTGCTCCGAAAGTGCACTTTGCCGGATTAAGCTTCAACTGAAACTTTCTTAATCTCAAGAACAACTTCCTCAAGACTTCAATATGCTCCTTCTCTATTCAAGATTTGGCAATCATATCATCAATATATACCTCAATCTCTTTGTGAATCATATTGTGAAACAAAATCACCATAGCCCTTTGGTATGTTGCTCCTGCATTCTTCAGCCCAAAGGGCATTACCTTATAACAGAAGGTGCCCCATAATGTTATGAAGGTAGTTTTATCCATGTCTTCAGGATGCATCTTTATCTGATTGTACCCTGAGAAACCATCCATAAAGGAGAACAACGAATATCCCGCTGTATTGTCTACTAAAGTATCAATGTGCGATAAAGGAAAATTATCCTTCGGGCTAACTTTGTTTAAATCTCTTTAGTCAACACACATTCGTACCTTCCCATCCTTCTTAGGGACAGGCACAATATTAGCCACCCATTCTGAATATTTGACTTCTTGTAGGAATCCAGCATCAAACTGCTTATTGACTTCCTCTTTTATTTTCAACACAATATCAGGCCTCATCCTTCCCAATTTTTATTGAATTGGCTTGCAATCTTGTCTTATGGGAAGATGATGTACCACGATATCAGTATTCAACCCCGGCATATCCTGATATGACCATGCAAATATATCTTTGAATTCACATAGCAGCTCAACAAGACCTCATCTCATTTTTTTAGCAATATGTGTGCCAATTTTCACCTCTTTCCCTTCCTCCAAGGCTACATTCTCTATTGCCTCTTTCTCACAGGGTAGGATTTGTTTCTTCTCTTGTTTCACCATTCTCAACAGATCTGGAGACATATCACAATCCCTATCATCTTCAAAATCCTGAATTTCTTCTAAACACATATCTTGCTCAAAAGAGAATCTAGGATTTGTAGTATCAGTGCTCATGTGATTGATATCTAGGGACCTGCGGGGTATGAAAGAATGTACAAAGAATAAATGAATTTTCGAAATGTTTTTTATATGTTATAAATGAAACGAAAGAATGTAAAGGTCAAAAGAATATTGAACGGTATAAAAGAATATTCACTTGAATTGATAACAAAGGTTACGTTTTATTGAAATGTAAATATCTGAACATGAGCCTATTTTACAAATGAAATCTTACTACTCTTAGGCTTTAGAGCAATAAGAGTGTTCTGGAAATTACTCTGAAGAATCTTTAAAAAGTACAGGAAGTTCTTTTGCAACCCAATTGTTTAAAGCACTTCCCAGTTCATAAGGGTGAATGCCCTCAGGGTTTCCTTGTCCAGACTCTTCATTATGCATAGCATTTATGTGATTGCTTCCTTTTTCAAGCAACCCTCCCTTAGGGTGAATTATCCCTCCTGATATAAAAGTTTAGGATATATGGGGGACGTCATCAATTCCCACTCTACTTCTCTTCCACTTAAACTCGCCCTTCTTCTTTCTTGACGCTTCTCTATTTCCTTCCTCCTTTGCTTGTGATCTGGCCTGTAACCCAAGCCAAAACAGTCTCTCTTCCCCTTTAGTTCTGGAATTTGAATCTCTCCTTGAAGATATCTTCCCAATCCTTTTCCTGGCAAAACTCCTTTCCCCATTGTCATTCGCAAACCCATTCTTGTAGCTCCAGATATCCTGGGCACCGGCACCTCACTCCCCTCTGAAATGAATGTTGCATTAATGAATTCTAATGAATAGAAAGAGCATTCAATTGCCTCTTCGTTTGCTTTTATATAGGGTGTGTCACTGGTAACTATTGCTATAATGTCCTCCTCCGCGTTTATGGTGACCAACCGTCCATCAGCTACTAACTTCAATTTCTGGTGCAAAGATGAGGGCACCGCTCCTGCCAAGTGTATCCAAGGCCTCCTCAACAAGTAGTTGTAAGAAGGCTTGATGTCCATCACTAAAAAGTCCACCTCATAAGTATTTGGAACAATCATCAAAGGAATATCAATTCTTCCCATGACCTTTCTCTCCGTACCATCGAATGCTCTCACACATTATGGCATGTTTTCATGTGAGAACTGTCTATGGGTAATTTATTCAATGTAGATAATGGTAAGACATTTAAGGCTGATCCATTATCAATAAGCACACTCGACAATGTATACCCCTTACAGCGAGTGGTGATGTGTAAAGCTTTAGCTGATTCCATGCCACCAAGTGGGATTTCGTCATCGTTGAAATAGATGAAATTGTCAGCACTTATGTTAGTAACCAATCGATCCAATTTATTGACAGATATATCATTAGTAACGTAAGTCTCATTGAGCACCTTCATTAATGCTTCCCGATGTACCTCTGAACTCAGAAGTAAAGCCAACACTGATATGCTAGCTGGTTGGTTGCGCAGTTGTTCAACCACGCTGTACTCACTGTGTTTTAAGAATTTTAGAAATTCTTTGACTTCTTCTTCCTTCACTGGCTCATTAACCAGTATTTTAGTCCCCTTTCCTTTGTCAAAGGCTTTGCTTTTGCGGGCTCAACTCTTGACGCCTTCTGCATCATAACGCTTCCCACTACGCGTGTAAGAACCCTTACCCTGAACCTCCTTAGAAGCACTAGCTATATCTTCCTTCTCCGGTATTGTCACATTGCAGTCATAATTCCAGGGTACCCTCTTGTTATCCTTATAAGGAAAGGAAACGGGTTTATGAATAATGACTTTAGATGCATCACAGTATTTTCAGCTTCATTATTTCTTGGTAAAGAAATAATGATCCTTAACGATTTTGATTCTTCGGTCCACCTTTTAATGTGCATATATGTCCCTCATCTGAGCAAGCTTCATAAAATTCTAGCTCCTTATTATCCATAAGGCTTTGTACCAAGGCCTTAAACTCGTCACATTCCTGGATCTCGTGTCCCTCTTCAGCATGGAACTCGCAGTAGTCCCTTACTCCTTTATTCCTTTCTTTAGAGATTATCATCTCTCTTTTCATCATTTCTTCCCAAATCACTTTCATCGGCATTCTCACCTCAGCCACGCCCTGTTTAATCTGTCTCATACTAGTATCCCCAACTGCGTTTACCCCTTGATCACCATGATTTGGCAACAGGTTTTCATTAATAGGGGTGTCGTCAAACTTTACAACCCCCATCTTGATAAGTCTTTCCACTGCTTTTTTAAAGCCAGTGCAATTTTTGATTGAATGCCCCGATATCCCTGCATGGTATTCACATTTAATGTTTGCATCGTACCATTTAGGGTATAGAGGTTGCAGAGGTTTCAAATGAAAAGGAGCTATTGTATGCGCATTAAATAAACTTTGATAAAGCTCCCGATACGTCACTGGGATAGGCGTGAATGAGACCTTATCAGAATTTTGTCTCGAACCAGATCCCTACTTTTGAGAATCCTGTTGCCCAACTGTAGTTACTCTGGGCTAACTAACCGTAACCGCTTTTGAATTATAACTACTTGTATTATTCACCTCATTATCTTTCCTTCTTGGGGCTGATCTTTTAGCAGTTTCTCCCTCTATCTTGCCACCCCTTATGGCATTCTCAATCATTTCTCCTGCCATAACTATATCAGCAAAGCTTTTAGTGGTACTTCCAATCATGTGAGTAATGAATGGGGCCTTCAAAGTGTTGATGAATAGCATAGTAGTTTCTTTCTCCAAGAGCGGTGGTTGAACTTACATGACAACCTCCCTCCACCTCTATGCCTATTGCCTAAAACTTTCATTAGGCTTCTTTTCCATGTTTTGCAACGTGATTCTATCAGGAGTCACGCTAGTCACATGATTATATTGCTGCATAAAGGCTTGCGCTAGGTCTCTCCAAGAACCGATCCTTGCGCGACTCAATTGATTATACCACCTAGCCGCTGCCCCAACCAAACTATCCTGAAAATAATGGATTAACAATTGATCATTGTTTACATAGCCAGTCATCCGTCTACAGAACATAGTGATATGGGCCTTAGGACAAGTAGTCCCATTGTACTTCTCAAATTCTGGCATTTTGAACTTATAGGGAAGCACCAAATCTGAGACCAAACTCAAGTCCTTGGCGTCAATTCCCTGACGATTATCAGTGTTTTCTAATGCCTTAAACTTTTCCTCTAACCATATACAACGCTCTTCTAATTGCCTTGATAATTCGAGCCTCATCTCTTCCCTCTCAGCTACATCTAAATCAGGGATGACTGGATTGGTAGGGTTATCTCCTGGGTTGAACCCTAAGCTAGTTTGAAAGTTCATGGGTATTTCGGTATCCGCTTGCCCATGTTGAGGCCTTATTGTGATGGACGGCCTTCGAGGATGTGCTTCAGATTGAGTTTGCACATGGGGTGGAGTAAAACTCGGAGGATGATCCTCATTATCTCCTTCATTGATGGTCATAGGGGCCTTTCCTTTATCTGTCGCCCCCTTCAGCAGCTGAGCCATCTCAGCCATCATATTCCTTTAAGCCTCCAACATTTGATCCTTCATCTCTTGTTGGATTTTTGCCAATTGCTCCTGCAACTGCTCTTGCATTTCTTTCTGAATCTGCTCAAGTCTTTGATCCATATTCTTTGACTTAGCGCATGTACCATAAGGATGTGTTGCTTCTAGATTTTCTTTCTCTTACTCTCTCTTTCTCCCTAATAATTTTAACTAATTAGGGTCTTTCTATAAACTTGAATGCATATGATGCGATGAGATGCAAATGCATGAATGCTGAAAGATATCGATTCTGATTCAGTTTTTTTTTAAAAAACGTTATTTAAGAGACAAAAATCTTTACACAAAACGGACTACAAATATGCCTTCGCCCTCAGGCCCAGAGTTTTAATCCTATCCAACAACGAAGCTAACTTTAAACCTCTATCTGTCACTAACTCATATTTTGTACTTAATATGTTAGCTTATGCTGCTAGGTCTTGTAAATGATCAGCAACCTCTCGAATCTGGACTATGACTTCTTCCATGAGATAATCCCTATCTCTAACTTGATCCTGAAGATGGTGAAGCTCTTCCTTCCAATGTCCTTCTCTTGCCTCGAGCTGCTCTATCCGTAGTTCACAGTTCTACAATGCTGCTTCCAACCTTCCAATATTGTGCTCCATTTCCTCGATCTTGTTTAGACTTGCTTTTAACTCGATCGCAGAATTACGACTTCGATGATGATGAAGAGATCATTCAAGCTCTGTCACCTTAGCTTTTAATCCTTGATTCTCCTTCTCTAAGGCCTGGTTCTGCGCTTGTATCTCTTGGAATTTCTTGTCCCAATACTCGACTTTGGCTCTTTCTTCTTGAACCTCTTGTTTCCACTGTTCTGAAGACTTCCCCAATCCAGCTCTCTTTAATGATAGCTGTGTCTTCTTATACTGGGTTTTCAAGTCATCTTGGTCTTCCTCAATCTTCCTCTTTTCTTTCCTTACTTTTCAACCTCGATTTTTTAAACGTCGACGTCTAAGCTTAGGTACATCTTTTCCTCCTCGAGTCTCTCTATCTTTCTTCTAAGCTCCAGATTCTTCCTTTCGAACTTTTTCTTTATGACCTTTAATTCTAATGGAATCACTCGTAAATTCTCCTCCATCGATCAAGCAGCCTCTAAACTCAGTCTAGGGATATTATCATTAACCCTCTTACTAAACCACCCTTTGTATTCAAAAGTTATCTTCGGTCCTTTAGTTAGAATCTTCACACAGCAAATGTAACACCCCTTACCCGTATCCAAGGCCGGAACAGAATACGAGGCATTACCAGACTTAACAACACATAGACAAAAACTGGGCCATAAAATTTCATTTAATTTAAAACTTTTCGAACACATGCATAACAAACAAAGCTAACTATATCATTACATCAAAACATATGACGTAGCATGATTAATTAAACTTATAAACCATAATGGATAAGGACCACATCTCATAATCATATACAATAACTCAATGCGATCGATACGTGCGATCAAAATCATAATAAAAATACATATTACAAACCCACTTCCTAGACATGCCACTCACTTGATATTTCCAATATTTGAATTAATTCTCCCAAAAATGATAGTTTGATAGTGTGATGTTGCCTCCGATGATCTCCAACCCAGAGCCGACCTATAAATACTAAAGAAATGGAGAGGATGGGTAAGCTTTACGCTTAGTAAGTTCATATGAAAATAATAAGCAATTACTACCATGCTTTTCAAGATAAAACACTATAATTGTACAATTACATATATTCAGGTTAAGCTGTGTTATTGAGTTACAGTTACTAAATTATTCATATCTGAAGCTACAAAACTCCAACTTTAGTCTCGTTAATTTTATTTGAAACTAGATTCATATATCTTTCTCCCATAAAATTTTCAGAATTTTTGGTTTGGCCAATTAGTACAGTTTATTAGTTAAATTCTCCCCTGTTTTAGAGTATGACTACTCTGACCTCTGTGTACTACGAACCAAATTTCTCTCTGTACAGAATTCCAACGACCATGCTATTTGTTTCCCTTAAAAATAGACTCAATAAGGAATCCATGCATTAAGGTATTACTCTTAATAAGTTTTTTACAATTTATGATGAATTTCTAAAGTCAGAACAGGGGATCTCGAATTCATTCAGACCCTATTTCACAATAATTCAAATATCACACAATATAGAATTCTTTTTCTTCCCCTGTTTCTTTCATGTGAAAATAGACTCATTAAGCTTTATTTTCATATATCATTTGCATTTTTGTTCAACTTCCACAATTTTTAGTGAATTTTCAAAGTCACGAAACTGCTGCTGTCCAAGACAATTTTATTGCTAATTCACTCTTTCACACTTTCTTTGTATTAACCTCATTTTAATATACATATCACAAATCATTTTCACCACATTTCATACATCACAAGTATAGGCCCATGATTACAAGCTCACCATAAAATCATCCTCATGTATAACTTAATTGTTTATAACCTTACCACAACCCGATCACTTAATGAACACATTATTCACATAACCAAATTCCTGCACTTATTCATCACAAAACTCACAAAGCAAAGACATAATAAGTCTCCCGTTGAACACTTCGGATCAATCCTCGATACTTGGTTGTTTCCGCAAATAGCTCCACCCATCATAAAGTTCGGCTCTCTTGTACACATGGTGAACAGTTAGTATCACCCATGTGACCTAGCCGCTTTATCTCGTAGCTCTCTTGTCTACATGGTGTCCTTCACTGGAACCACGCATGCGACCTAGCTGCATATATCCAGTAGCTCTCTTGTCT
This sequence comes from Gossypium anomalum, assembly GCA_025698475.1. Lineage (NCBI taxonomy): Eukaryota > Viridiplantae > Streptophyta > Magnoliopsida > Malvales > Malvaceae > Gossypium > Gossypium anomalum. The sequence continues at coordinate 56,140,045 of CM046959.1, forward strand.
ACATGGTGTACACATAGTATCACCCATGTGACCTAGCTACATCATAATATCTCGTAGCTCTCTTGTACACATGATGTGCACTCAAAGACCATACATGTGGCCTAGCTACATACCATCTCAGATCATCCAATCTTTCCAAGGTTCAACCGGGATTTCTCTCTCTTTTCTAACAATTTCACCAATCAAGTAATTACCAACAAACATATTTCCAATATGTTACAAATTTATTCATAGTCCTTTTTCAATTTTCAATTTACAAACAAATAGTCAATCTATAGGTAGCCACATTTCATATGATAACAAAATATAATAAAATAAAATAAAATAAATCGATAAATTATTTACGTACAAACTTATCAAAATCTCATCAGGTACAAACTGTGCAACAATTCATACAACCCGCTTAATAGTAATTTAACACTCAATTCTTGTAACAATAATTCCATTCAATTTCACATGACACAACTAGCATTACATTTTTTTATATCATACATACCATCCATCAACTTCTCTTAAACATATTAAATCATACAATTTATGCCATATCAATAGAGAATTACAATTCATGCACTGTATTGCATTATTATTAACACACGAACTTACCTCGATTCGAAACTAATTTACTATTTTAATCCATAACCTTGTATTTTCCCGATTTAAGCCCGAATCTTGATTTCCTTCATCTATAATATCACATTTAGCCTAATAATTAGTCACATTATTCATACGGGTCCAAAAATCATATTTTTACAAATTTGCATTTTGACCCCTAAACTTTTGCATATTTGCACTTTTGCCCCAAGACTCGAAAATTTAGTTTCAGCCCTTATTCCTATGTTTTATGACATGCTGAACATTTTTCTCTTCTACAACAACATCAAATTCTCACTCTAACATATAGTTATGAACAATAAGTATTTTTACCGATTATGCTGTTTTACTCGTTTTCACTTAAAACCGAGTAGCACAAGTTGTTTAACATAATTTAAAACCTCATATTCTATCATAAAACATCAAAATACACAAATTTCACCTATAGTTATTTTTTCAAATATGAACCCTAGCTTAAATTATTGCTAGAATAAGCTTAATCGAGCTACCGGGATTCCAAAAACGTAAAGAACATTAAAAACGGGGCTTGGAATCACTTACTATTGAGCTTGGAAAGCTTGAAAACCCTAGCCATGGCCTCCCCCATGCTAATTTCGGCCTCCATGAAGAAGATGAGCAAAATTGGCTTTTAATTTTGTATTTTAATTCATTTTACCCTAAATGACCAAAATGCCCTTACTACTAAACTTTCAAAATTTCCTTCCATGTCCTAATTTTGTCCATGAACTTAAAATTGGTCAAATTGCTATTTAAGACCTCCTAATTAATATTTCAATGCAATTTCATACTAAAAACTTCTAGAATGCAAGTTTTGCAACTTATTCAATTTAGTCCCTAACTTTAAATTAAGCACTTTATGCATTGAATTTCTTCACGAAATTTTCATACAATCATGCAATCATATCATAGACCTAAAAATAATCATAAAATAATTATTTCTATCTCGAATTTGTGGTCCCGACATCACTATTCCGACTAGGCCCAAAATCGGGTGTTACACAACTCTCCCCCTTTGGGATTTTCGTCCCAAAAATCTTACCAAAAAAAGTGGTCTTCACTTAGATTCCTCAATCTCATACTCAATAATAAAGTACCTTAACTCAGCAAAGGCTTCCAATACATCTCTTTAATTTCTCATTTCCATCCTAATATCAATCCTGCAAAGATAATTCGGTAGATTCGATGCTCGGCTTTAACCCCATTAACAATTTATATTCTCTGTGGCATCGAATGCTCTATACTATCACATTACCTTATTGTCTTGAAACACATCACAATTCATACAACAAGACATTACTAAAAAAATCAGAAGTCTTTACTCAATACGACTAGTCCAAATTTCGGATATTCCAGCTTAACAATATTCTCATCTGCTCAAACTTTACCAACATGTAATAAACTTTTCAAATTTTCTCACGAAATGAAAACCTCATCATTCGTAGTGGTTTTTACTCATATAATTTTTTTTTTTAAGAGATATACACTTCTCGCTCAGAATATTTGCCTTTATCCGTATTGAAATGAAATTCTATTATCGACTTGAGAAAATAATCCCGACATAATTGTCACATGAAATATTTCAAATAAATAATTCACACTCGATTGAACACTCGAGTCGATCTTAATCATCGATGAATGACATTTCCAAAGAATCTTTTCTTGTTCATTCATTACGCTAACTAAAACCATCTCAATTGCATTAGTTCAAGTAACCAAAATATCTCAATTGAAGTCATTAATTATAATTGACTTATTTGAGAGAAGTAATCCACCATATCGATTGAGACTCGATCTTTTATCACTTATGTCTTTACTTATCAATTCATTCTTAATCTCTAATTATACTTATAATTATTCTATCACCGAACTCTCTTTAAATTTTTAAGCGAAACTTATTCAAGATGGATCTCATGAAATTCAATCATAAGCACCACTTCTATAAGAGGGAGGGGTTATAGGGCCTCTAACTCGTCTTTCTTATACATACACATATGACACAATTTCCATCATCATAGCAACATCATCAAAATCATGTCATTCATTCAGGCAATGCAACATTCATGTTGGCTTACACAAATTTTTCCTATTGTCCCATTTAGACAATATACTTATGCATACATTCTATGTTTTCTAGATAGCTTTACTTATCGATTCATTTAATTAAATTAAGTCATGCTCATGACATCATATAAGGCCAAACAACCATAGATATTTGTACCACAATTACAACTTTCATTTCATGCATCATCATGTACATATCATTACAATCATATAATTCAGTCAAACAATTTAACATAGATAAGTTCATTTCATTATAATCCTTTATCTCATAAAAAAATATCATTGTCATTCATCAACATTCAACGCCCAACCAGACAATGACATTTTATTCATATTAAAATATTATAAACCTTTATTCATACCTTTCTGAATCTAAACTTATTATAATCGTAATTTACTCAATTACCTTTGCATCACGTTAAACATGGTCGGTGCAGCTCGGTTGGAGAGTACCTGCTGTCTAAACAAGACGGTCCTCATACGCATCGGAAGACATCACACTATCATAGATCCGTGGCATATATATAGCTAGACTTTTTCACATGCTAGGTTAGTCCGAGAACCGACTAAACCATAGCTCGATATCGCTAAATATAACACCCTTACCCGTATCCAAGGCCTAACAGAGTACGAGGCATTACTGCACTTAACAACACATAGACAAAAATCGGGCCATAAAATTTCATTTAATTTAAAACTTTTCAACACATGCATAACAAACAAAGCTAACTATATCATTACATCAAAACATATGACGTAGCATGATTAATTAAACTTATAAACCATAATGGATAAGGACCACATCTCATAATCATATACAATAACTCAATGCAGACTGATACGTGCGATCAAAATCATAATAAAAATACATATTACAAACCCACTTCCTAGACATGCCACTCACTTTATATTTCCAATATTTGAATTAATTCTCCCAAAAATGATAGTTTGATAGTGTGATGTTGCCTCCGATGATCTCCAACCCCGAGCCGACCTATCAATAGTAAAGAAATGGAGAGGATGGGTAAGCTTTACGCTTAGTAAGTTCATATGAAAATAATAAGCAATTACTACCATGCTTTTCAAGATAAAACACTATAATTGTACAATTACATATATTCAGGTTAAGCTGTGTTATTGAGTTACAGTTACTAAATCATTCATATCTGAAGCTACAAAACTCCAACTTTAGTTTCGTTAATTTTATTTGAAACTAGATTCATATATCTTTCTCCCATAAAATTTTCAGAATTTTTGGTTTGGCCAATTAGTACAGTTTATTAGTTAAATTCTCCCTGTTTCAGAGTATGACTACTCTGACCTCTGTGTACTACGAACCAAATTTCTCTCTGTACAGAATTCCAACGACCATGCCGTTTGTTTCCCTTAAAAATAGACTCAATAAGGAATCCATGCATGTAAGGTATTACTCTTAATAAGTTTTTTAAAATTTATGATGAATTTCTAAATTCAGAACAGGGGATCTCGAATTCATTCAGACCCTATTTCACAATAATTCAAATATCACACAATATAGAATTCTTTTGCTTCCCCTGTTTCTTTCATGTGAAAATAGACTCATTAAGCTTTATTTTCATATATCATTTGCATTTTTATTCAACTTCCACAATTTTTAGTGAATTTTCAAAGTCACGCAACTGCTGCTGTCCAAGGCAATTTTATTGCTAATTCACTCTTTCACACTTTCTTTGTATTAACCTCATTTTAACATACATATCACAAATCATTTTCACCACATTTCATACATCACAAGTATAGGCCCATGATTACAAGCTCACCATAAAATCATCCTCATGTATAACTTAATTGTTTATAACCTTACCACAACCCGATCACTTAATGAACACATTATTCACATAACCAAATTCCTGCACTTATTCATCACAAAACTCACAAAGCAGTACATAATAAGTCTCCCGTTGAACACTTCGGATCAATCCTCGATACTTGGTTGTTTCCGCAAATAGCTCCACCCATCATAAAGTTCGGCTCTCTTGTACACATGGTGAACACTTAGTATCACCCATGTGACCTAGCCAGTTTATCTCGTAGCTCTCTTGTCTACATGGTGTCCTTCACTTGGAACCACGCATGCGACCTAGCTACATATATCCCGTAGCTCTCTTGTCTACATGGTGTACACATAGTATCACCCATGTGACCTAGCTACATCATAATATCTCGTAGCTCTCTTGTACACATGATGTGCACTCAGCACCATACATGTGACCTAGCTACATACCATCTGTATCATCCAATCTTTCCAAGGTTCAACCGGATTTCTCTCTCTTTTCTAACAATTTCACCAATCAAGTAATTACCAACAAACATATTTCCAATATGTTACAAATTTATTCATAGTCCTTTTTCAATTTTCAATTTACAGCAAATAGTCAATCTATAGGTAGCCACATTTCATATGATAACAAAATATAATAAAATAAATTGATAAATTATTTACGTACAAACTTATCAAAATCTCATCAGTACAACCGCAATAATTCATACAACCAGATTAATAGTAATTTAACACTCAATTCTTGTAACAATAATTCCATTCAATTTCACATGACACAACTAGCATTACATTTTTTTTATATCATACATACCATCCATCAACTTCTCTTAAACATATTAAATCATACAATTTATGCCATATCAATAGAGAATTACAATTCATGCACGGTATTGCATTATTATTAACACACGAACTTACCTCGATTCAGAAACGGCAATTTACTATTTTAATCCATAACCTTGTATTTTCCCGATTTAAGCCCGAATCTCGATTTCCTTCATCTATAATATCACATTTAGCCTAATAATTAGTCACATTATTCATACGGGTCCAAAAATCATATTTTTACAAATTTGCATTTTGACCCCTAAACTTTTGCATATTTGCACTTTTGCCCCAAGACTCGAAAATTTAATTTCAGCCCTTATTCCTATGTTTTATGACATGCTGAACATTTTTCTCTTCTACAACAACATCAAATTCTCACTCTAACATATAGTTATGAACAATAAGTATTTTTACCGATTATGCTGTTTTACTCGTTTTCACTTAAAACCGAGTAGCACAAGTTGTTTAACATAATTTAAAACCTCATATTCTATCATAAAACATCAAAATACACAAATTTCACCTATGGGTATTTTTTCAAATATGAACCCTAGCTTAAATTATTGTTAGAATAAGCTTAATCGAGCTACCGGGATTCCAAAAACGTAAAGAACATTAAAAACGGGGCTTGGAATCACTTACTATTGAGCTTGGAAAGCTTGAAAACCCTAGCCATGGCCTCCCCCATGCTAATTTCGGCCTCCATGAAGAAGATGAGCAAAATTGGCTTTTAATTTTGTATTTTAATTCATTTTACCCCTAAATGACCAAAATGCCCTTACTACTAAACTTTCAAAAATTCCTTCCATGTCCTAATTTTGTCCATGAACTTAAAATTGGTCAAATTGCTATTTAAGACCTCCTAATTAATATTTCAATGCAATTTCATACTAAAAACTTCTAGAATGCAAGTTTTGCAACTTATTCAATTTAGTCCCTAGCTTTAAATTAAGCACTTTATGCATTGAATTTCTTCACGAAATTTTCACACAATCATGCAATCATATCATAGACCTCAAAATAATCATAAAATAATTATTTCTATCTCGAATTTGTGGTCCCAACATCACTATTCTGACTAGGCCCAAAATCAGGGTGTTACAACAAACCTTCTTCCAAGCCTCGAATATTTCTCTCACTTCTTCTCATAATGATCCCCTTTATATGAGAAGTCATTCTGAGCTAGCCCTTGTGTTGCCGGTATAAACTGCTCCAAAGTTGTATACTCCTCCAAAGTTGGCACTAAGTCTACCTCTCCGAATGTAAAACAACTATAAGCAGGGTTCCAAAACTGTACCATGGCTCGAAATAGATGCTTATCCACCTTGATGTCTAGCAAATAAGGGATATCTCCATAATTCTGATAGAAAAGCTGCTTAGCCTCATCATCCCATCGGGCCCAAATGTCTCTCAACTCCTGGAACTCATTCTGTATCGAATTAATATGAGTGAAGTCCCATAACTCTGATGTATACCCCTCGGTGACACTATCTCCTTTCTCTAACTGGGTTTTCTCTGTCCAGTTACAGACAGAGGCATTGTCCTCCACTTTATCAAGATATTTGTTCCTCATTACAAAACTTTCTAATCTAGAAATCGAACCTTGAATTGACACCTTTAAATGCTGAATGACATGCAGTGATAGCAAAATAAAATAAGTTAGTATCATACATAAAAGTATAATAAACAAGTACCTATAAGGGTAATTTACTAAAGGCTATCACTATACTCCCTAGGGTAAGCATTTACAGTTCACTATAAGCGTGTATTTTTGTTCTAAAGCAAGGGTACCTGAACCAGCAGATTCATCGGTCCTCACCTATTATAGGCTCATATAGACCAAGTTCAGTTCAGGGGGACACATTTTCCTATGGCCATGTGGAGATGAAAATCTCACGAAGACATAGGTACGGATGTATCTCGAAAGCAATCCACTAGCTCATACGGAGGTGAAAACCTCACGAAAGCGTAGCTTCTCACTCCCACTTAAGGGTGCGACCACAGCGGTCATGCAAATGTAATGTACGACAACAGGATAACAAACATATGTAGCAAACACATGTAAAAAGGATTAATTTTTTAAAATTTTCTAAACTTTCGACATTAAGACAGAAAATAATCAATTTCTTGGCTTGACTCTCTTATTGTCCCCAGTGAAGTCGCCAAGCTGTTGAAACCTCGTTTTTAAAAGCAAGATTTTCGAAAATCGGAAGTTGCCACCAATCTTTTTAAGTGTGATTGGATCACCTTATAAAACATTTTTGGTCTACGAAAATATGAGAAAATAGGTTCGAGAGTCGATTACGTAGGAGGAAGGATTAGCACCCTCGCATCACCCAAAATTGGTACCAAATTGAATAGCTTTGTCTTAATGTCAAAAGTTTAAAAGAATTAGAAAGAATCCCTTTTTTTTAAAAAAACAAGATAATTTGAGAATCAAGATTTCTTCACTCCAAAAGAGTACAAACATCACATCCAGCATGATAGGACACAATATTTTCAAACTTTTGTAACTGAAATCATCTTGTGATTTACAAAATTTGTTTAGAAGGATATTTTTTTGCCATTTAGGCAAACGGGAAATCGCAACCCAGCATGTTAGGGCACTATTTCTCGAATCCCTAAATACCAAAAAACATTGCCTTTTTTTTAAATTCTTTTGGATTTAATGAAATATGATTTTTCCATAACAATGATATATTTAACATGTTACAAAAGATCAATATTGAATAAATTAAGCTACATGATACACATTTTAACAATTCATGCAAGTATAGTACAAAAGTGATAAATAATGACATGAATTACACAATATATATATTAACATTTCATACAGATATAATCATAGAAAACAATGTATATAACAATATGAATTACATGATATATATAACAATATTTTATGCAAATATAGAAAATGATAAATGACGACATAAATTATATAATACATATATAATAATATTTCATGCAAACATAACTTAAAATAACGGCATAAATAATCGATTTCCATGCAAATATATAAAAATAATAAATAATATAAAAATAATGAATTATTTATAAGATAAAATTTACATATTAAAATGATACTAGATAAATCTAAAAAATGCAAAAATAAATAAAAAATTATAAACATATATAAAAAATAAAAAATTAAATACAATTAAAATTAAACGAGGTATTAAAGATTTAAGATACTTAAAACAATATATAAATAATAAAGGAGAAAATTTTTAAATGGTATATATGAAAAACATACTATACGATGTAGTAATTTAATATATATTTTATAAAATAATATTATATAATAGGAATAAAAGCTTATAGTAAATTTTAAAGTATTACATACTAAACTTAAGAATAATTTAATGATAATTTAATTTTTGAAATCATACATAATTAATAAATGATAAATAATGAAATAATACAATAAAATAAAAATGATATAAGGAATAATATGTATGGTAAAATATATAACATATAATAAAATAAACTATATAATAATATAAATAACATGATAAATAATATATGAGTAAGATAATAAATATAATAATTTATTCATGTATAAATAATATTTATAAAAATAAATAATATATATAAAAAATAAATAAATTGTATGTAAAATTTATATATATATAAGGATTAAAATTGAATTTAAATAAAAAAATTAGGGTTAATTTTAAATAAATAAAACAAATTTCGAACCCAATTGAAACACGCGTTAAAAGTTGAGGGACTCACTGGGAAATTATCCCTAATCCCAAAACGACGTTGTTCTCAGAATAAGCTTTATTGGCCATTGGGACGAAATTGAAATAAATATAAAAGGTCAGGACCAATTTAAAATAAAAGTAAAATGAAATTATAAGTTTTAAAAACGCGGAAGGATCGATTGGGCAATTTGCCCTTTTAACGAAAACACGCGGATCCTATCCGAGTCACGGGTCAACACGCGGATCCTGGGCTTTGAAACGACGACGTTTTGAAGCTATTTGTTTTATGTAAAACGGTACCGTGTTCATAAGGCTATATAAGCCAAATATCGACTTTAAAATCATTTTGAAACCTGATTTTTTAAAAAAAAAAACAAAGAAACCCTCTGAAAGAGGGTTGGGGAAGGGTCCTCGGAGCTCTGTCAAGCCTCCGTCCAGAGGCTTACACACGCTCACGCGCCATCACAACACCGCCACGCACGTTGCGCGTCGGAAGTCGAAAAACTTCTTTTTTAACGCAGATCTAACGGTACGTCCCCTTTTCCTTTTATTTTATTTATAATATTCGTATGTATTAAAGAGAAAAGTAAAAATAAAAGAAACTAATCACCTCTGTTTCTTCAGTTCACCGTGGGTTTTTATTGCATATATCTGTATATAACTGTGTTTTTTTTGAATCTGTGTGTATATCCCAAAAACCGTGCTTACAAATTAGAAAAAAAGGGGTTTTTATAACCCTCTGTTACATTTTTGGGGGAAAGAATCCTTTGATTTCTTTCCAAGTTTGCTTCTTTTGCTGTTGTGGTTCTTTCCTTCTTTTGCAGATATCAGCGAGGATCTTACGGCGATGAGTGCTGGAGTTGATCTGTGCACTGATTGCGGTGTGATACAAGGCCGGAGTCACGGCGCCGGTGTTGATGGAAGGTCACTAGAACGACGCGAGACGAAAAGGCGCGTCGGTTGGAGTGCTTGCGGCGCCTAGGGTTTCTGAAACCCTAGGTCTTCTGTCTTTAGTTTATGGTTTGGGCCTCTTGGGCCCTGTTCATTTTGGGTTAAGGGTGTAATGGGCTAGTGGGTAATTTAGGCTAATTGGGTCTTGAGTCATCAGGCCTTTAAGTGTAACCGGGTATAAGCTTATTAGGTATTCTGGTTTAGACCAGTTGTGCTACAAGTGTAACCGGGCTTGGACTATCAGGCTTTTAGGCCTGTTTATTGTAATTTGGACATTAACCGTGACATTTATTTTCAGTTTAAAACTTTATTTATTTTATTTCAGGGGCCCGGGCAAATTTGGGCTATTACAGACACAATGTGTTAACATTGGTGACTAAATTTTTTATTATGTCAATTTTAAAAGTTGTCACATCATCTTTTCGTTAGTCATTTAACGGTGAGTGACCAAAAATAATAATTGGATTACTACAAATGTAGTTTATCCTAAACCTAATTTATCTTTTATTAGTTAAGCATGCAAGTCGATGATTTGCTTTCAAATTAATTATTCAAACACCATAAATTATTCAATGAGTAAATATTTGGTTATACATTTTGCTTTACGTGTAAAAACAATTGAGGGCATACTAATATAGAGATGACATTGTTATTTCTATGAAAAATCAATTTGAAATTTTTAATAATTTATCAAATATGATGAAATTACTACACTAGAGGCACAATATTCAATTTGACATTTCTAGTAATTATCAAATAATTTTTATATTTTTATAATTATCTAAAAAATCGCGTTCAGGATAAACCTGGACAAATAATTGTCTAACTTCAAATGAATTTGAGCAACCATTTGTCCAGGTCAAATTAAATTCTTTTATTTATTTTTTTCTTGCAAAGAAAATTTTTTTTCTTCTCATCGGAAAAAAGTTTCTTCTCGTCGGATTAGATTCTTTTATTTATTTATTTTCTTATGACACAACAATTTTGATTATCAAATTTTTTTTTTAACTAAAGCATTAGTCTACTTTTGATAATTTTTAATCAAATTGAAGGGGTAAACCTATTTATTTATAGCTCTAAGAGCAATATTTCTAGTGGTCGACATGCTTCTTCTAAATTGTTTCTCATTATTAAGAGAGGGAAACAAAGATAAAATATGAGTTTATTTTATAGCAATAGTAATTAATTATTGTTGTTTCAAGGTCAATCTATTCACTCACCTAAATAATATTTTTCCTTTTACACTAATAAATTAACTAATTAAACTCATGTTTTTATAACCAATTCGATCCCCTAATTGGATGAGGAAAAAACGCCTAAAAAAGAATCATTTGTCCATCCTAGATGTAGTTTTAAATAATAAAAAAATATTTATTTAATAAGAATTTTTAATTTTGCCAAGTCTAACATTAAGTAACATGGTATTCCACGAATCATTATTTGGTTGGATTGTTGGTGTGCAAATTTTTCATGAAGGCTTGAATTTTTATTTTTACTTTTTTGCTGAGGACTTTTTTTAACCATTAAGCTTGTAAAAATTTAAGGGGAGATAATTTAAAACACATGCATATTGAAATTTAATCTTTTTTCTCCCCTTTTTTAGTATATAAAAAGCAATGAAAACAAGATATCAATAAATGTGAGTACTAAAATTTGATAATAAATTAAAACACATAAAAGCATAATGAGAGAGAAAAACCAAACAGAGGAATTTCAAGGAAAATAATATGTCAAACTGTCAAAGAAACATTATTGAAATTCATTTGTAAAGACAATTTATGCAATATTCAATAGTTCATGCAATTTAATTCTAAATGCACCGAAGTTTCGTACATAGACCTACCTGAGAAACATAGCATTCGTTGTCAAAAATTGTTATCATGACATGATTCTTATGTGAAAATTGCATACTAAAGATAAATTCAATAAATTCGTACCCAATTTCTATTTTTATTTCTTCCCTTTTTAGATGTATATTCTTAAAGATTTCTGCCCTCAAAAGAGTATAAGAGCATGAAAAGCACAAACTAGATATCAAAAGCAATCAAAGTTAACCAACTGTTAGGTGTAGTGGTAACACTATACTTCTAAGGAATACAAGTTTAAACTTAAAGACGACATTATTAAAAAAGTACTTACAAATTTCGAATATGAACCGTAAAATGAATATGAAAGATAAAAGCTATAATGATACCAACGTAAAAAATATAAAAAAGAGAAATATATGCAAAACATACTTTATTGAATGAGTAAGTCGCGTAAATAATCAAAAAGCATTTTATTCAAAACACATACTAAACATCACATATTATCACCATGTTTGATACTAAATGACAATTCTATAAAGAATTAATACACGAGGATAATGTCATCCAATAAATAATATATCAAATAAAAATTGCAAAAGATACCCATATGAGAGTGATGTATATGGGAGATGAACATGGCATATAAACTCAAGTTTATATCTAAGTGTATGCCAAATATGTCATGACAAAAAGACATCTAAAAAGATATAACAAATTATAGCAGCACGTGAAGAATAGGATAAACCTAAATAAAAATAAAATAAAATATTAAACCTATATGCATTTCCTAAATGCAAGCACAGTATACACATCATAAGGTAATGGATCAATCAGAGCTAGACTTATGAAATTAAAAAATTTAAATTTTACAATACTTTGTAGATTGGCCATCATAGAGTCAAGGCAAGAAAAAAAACATTTTTTATCATCTTCTAACATTTTCAAAAAAGAATATGTTCATTTTAAAATTACTTCAACTATTTAAAAGAGTTTTATAGCACATTTTAAGACTGTCCAAATGGTTTCAATGCCCACAGCTTCTCAAAAACAATATTTGATCATTTAGGTTTTAGAGAATCTTTCAAACTTCGATTCAAAACATCAATCCTCAAAGCTTTGCAAGTTTGTTACAATTCTTTATTTAAGAAAGTTACAAAATAATAACTTAAAAGGTTGAAAACTTTTTTAATAAATTACTTGCTAAAAGAATCGATAATTTAAAAAAAAATAATTTTTATGAAAACATAAGATTTTAAAATCATTAAAATCTTTAAGCTTTGTATACTACTCGCAAAGAAATATGGTATGTTCTCATCCTAAAAACATCCCAAAGCTTGATTTAAAAAAAACAACAACCAATTAAACCAAAAATCATGATCAAAGTAGAACAAACATTGATAGACAATAAGCAATTCACCTTTAATAAGATATAAGTATCATAATATCTTACACCTAGTTTGAAAGACAATCGAGACATGAACCTTATCTCTATAATTTATCAAATATGATGAAATTACTTAAGATATAGGGTTTATGTCTCGAGACTTGCAAATAAGGTTCATGTCTCGAAGCTTGCAACCTTTGAAACCAAATTTAACTTGTAACACCTTGTTATCTTTACTGACCCAAAATTCAAGGATAGTTAGGATTAAATTGAAAGGATTAGCAAATTTCCAGACTCCGCTAGGAAATTTAGAAAAATTCTTTTGAATAGTTAAATCTTAATTTTGGTTTGGTTAGAATGGAACTGTTTGGTTCCATAGTGGGAGACAAAATGATTAAGAATGAATGGTTGTGGCAATCGGTGGAGATCACGCCAAAGGAGTATATATATGTGTGTGTGTGGAGACAAAATTTCTCAATTATGTTTACACATTTTTCTTCTCGTAGCATCATCTTCTTCAGTTGCTCTGAAGAAGAATAGGATTTAACTAAAGGAAGATCTACATGCCACAACAGCTGTGTGAGTTGAAATCTAGTGGTAGAGAATTTAAGGGACTGGTAAGTTTCCTTACCTCTCTGTACTTATAGATTAAAGAAAAAGATAGAGTAAGAACTCTAAAAAGCTTCTTGCAATGATGAATTTTGAGTTTTAAAAGTTGGACATCTTCAACTTACCCAAATAAATAGTTGTCATGCTTAACTGCCAGGAAAAAAGAGGTTTTAGTGATCTAGACCAACTAAATTGACAAGGATAAGGAAGCAAGGGGAGCTTATGTACCTTACCTTTAGATGATAGATGATGATAGATAATCTGGCGTGGAGGCTTGATTATTGTACGCATGTTGAAATCGAGAAATTATCAACATGTTAGATGAAGTCAGGATGAGAAAAATGGTGACTTTGTTAGATACTGCCATACGATATTGCTGAGTGCAAATCATGATGTGCATAGCTCCGGGCCTTGTAGAGGGGACACTACAATGTTCAAGCATTAAGTTTAGGAATGAAAAATAGAGGAATGGGCAGAGGAATAGGGAAAATTAGAATTCCTTTAAGAATCCGCCATATGAGATTGCTGGGAGCAAACCGTGATGTGTGAAGCTTTGGGTCTTATGGAAGGGATACTTCAATGTTCGAGCATCATGGTGGATATAAGATAAGACGATATTGATTGTTATTAGGTTCCTTAGAGTAACACTGCGATGGCAGTCAACAGGCTCTATGGGGCGACACTGCGACAGCAGGAAGGTCCCTCGAGGCGACACCTCACAGAGGTTTAAGGTGTAAGACTGTAACACCCCAAACCCGTATCTATTGTCGAAACAAGGTTATGAAGCATCACCGAAACTTTCAGAACATTTATAAATAAATCATGTCAATCACTGTTCTTTTTCTGAGATTATTCATAATGTCCCTTAAATAGGCTATCAAGGCCCAATACGAGCATTAGAATCGAGTCAGGACTTAATCAGAGACTCTAAGAATTTTTTGCGAAATTTTAATAATTTTCCAAGTTACAGAGTTCACATGCCCGTGTGGTCCGAGGGACACGACCGTGCTATAGGTCGTGTTTGACCCCATGTAACTCTTTAACTTGTGCATGCAGCCATGCCACACGCCCGTGTGCTAGGCCGTGTGGTTAATTAAATTCTTTCAAAATTAGGTGCAGGTTTCACACAGCCAAGACACACGCCAGTGTTCCAGGCCGTGTAGCACACACGGTTGAGACACACGCCCATGTCTCTGCTCGTGTGTTCAATTCTGAGCATTCTGTTTTCTAGAATTTAAAATGCAGGGGACACATGGCCTAACCACACACCCATGTACCAAGTCGTGTGTCACACACTGTCTAGACACACGCCCGTGTGGACAAAATAAAGCCATTCCTAGTTTCATTTCTCACCCAGAATCATACCAAATTCCTGCACCAAACTTACATCCAAATACCGACCAATCCAAGCATTGAATTCAAGCAATTTATAACATCTAAAATGATATATTGTTATATGCACTCATGCTTTTAATCTTACCTTTCATAAGCATACTCATTTTAACCTTTCTCAATCAGTCACTAATAAACACTTATGTTATCTCCATAAAATAAATTTAAATACATATATACATGTACCAAAACAAAATCATCATTAGCCATTCCAATGGCTAGATTACAATAATCATTTACATTTACATGCCAATATGGCCAATATAACCTATGCAAGCCATTGTAACCATAACTGCTTTACCATATTGTACCGACATGGGCTGATGGATAGTGTGAGTGATCTCTGCTAAGTTTCCAATCCAACAAGCTTTTGATTTACTCTAAAACAGGAAAATAAAACTAAGTAAGCATAAAATACTTAGCAAGTTTGTATAACATGGTATTTAACTTACCATTCATTCCATTTTGAGGTAACTATGTAAGGCATATTCAATCAATTTGACCTCAAGCCCTACACACATCCTCATTGCCCTTGTTAGTCATATATTCCATAATAACATCAAAATATATATGGGCTCAACAACAATCAAGTTTCCATGTACACATGCTTTCCACAACATGTATTCATTTAACATGTATAAATCAACTCTTTAAATTACAAGTATAATTTCAAATAGTTCATCTCGAGTTCAAATTATTTCATGTCAGAACTTTAGTCATATCATTCGAAATATCAAGGTCACACGAGTAGTAGTACACTCAAGGTGTAGAAGTCTATAATCAAGGATGAACATTCTCATTAAATAATTTCTATATACAAATATCATCATCGCATACTTTTATATATCACTTGTCATGTATCATCATTTTCTTGTATTTCAGATGGCTACGTGTAATAACTCATTTTATTATTCATATCTTCTCATGCAGAGATTGTCACCTGTTGAATTTATTTGAAATATCGATGGATACACAGGTAGTACACTCAAGGTGTACAAATCAGGATCCGTCAATTCATATTCAATGGTACCCATAAGGTACTATTTCAGAGAGTACACTCTCAAGCCACACATGTATACAATAGGATTACCTGTCTAGGATAAATCTTTTTTATGACATATGCTCTAAGGAGCTTAATCTGGATTACCTGTCCGGGATAAATCCAATCCATAACATATGCTCTAGAGGACTTATATCAGGATTACCTATCCGGGCTAAATCCTTTCTGTAATGAGGTCAATAGGATTACTCGTCTGAGCTAAATCCCGTCAGCAATAAATGCAGGACCTTATTCATTTCGGGAAAGCACATTTCCATCGATTTTCCATTTATTCAACCGAGATTTAAACAATTTTCAAGTATTATCGGGAATGTGATTATTTCATACATCCATAACATTCATATAATTCAAATAAACATATTCCACATTTATTTCAAGCATAAAAGTAATATTTTTATCGTTTATCATTTTTCGGGCATTATCGTTGATCGAGCTTTATTAGATGCAATTTCAATGTCACACATATATATATGATATTTATACAATTCACAATGCAACATTTAATACAAACATAATAAAATACACAAATTAGTTACATGAACTTACCTCGACAAATGTTCATGTACGTAAAATCTACTAATTCGACATTTTCCTCTTTTCCTCGTTCTAGCTCTGAATTTGGTCTATCCGGATCTATACGAGTAAATTTTACATCAATTTATCACATTTCATATTCACGTGAACTCAATTTACATCCTAGGAAAAATTACCATTTTGCCTCTAACTTTTCCATAAATTCCTATTTCGTCCCTAGACTCGGAAAATGAAATTTATGCAATTTACTCCCTATTCCAAGCCTAACCGAAATTTTACCTTAAAATTTACAGCACATATATTGTAAAAAATTTAGAATTTTTCTTCAATTTTCACAAATTTACATTTTAGTCCCTAAATCATGTTTTCATCAAAAATCACTTTGTAAAAGTTGTTTATCTACCAACAACCTTTCATTTTCTACCATAAATTTCAAATTTTTAGCATATACATCCATGACCTAATTTCCATACTTTGATAACTCTTCAAATTGATCCCCCCAAATAAATAGATTAAACTATCCCAGTTTCAAAAATATCAAAATTACTAAAAATAGGACAAGAAAACTTACCCAATTTGGCCAAGAAAGTTTCTTCTCTCTCTCCTAAGGTTTCCATAGAATATTTTGGAGAAGAAGATGATAAAAATGATTTTTATTTCTATTTAATTAATTTATCATCTTTAATAATTTTGATTTCCAATTTAGTCCTTAACCTTTTTCTAATTTTCCATGGATGAATCATCCAAAAATATCTACTAACTTTTCATTAATGGTCTGATTACCATATAAGGAACTTAAGTTTTGAATTTCATAGCTATTTGATCCTTCTAGCTACTAGAATTCAACTTTTGCATTTTATGCAATTTCGTCCTTCCCGTAATTAAACACATAATCGGTAAAATTTTCTCATGACATTTCTACCATATTATGAACCATAAAATAAAATTTAAAAAAAATATTTTTTTGCTCAGATTTGTGGTCTCGAAGTCACTGTTTCGATTTCACCAAAATTAGGCTGTTACAAAGACTATAACTCGACTAATGGAGTCCATCAAGATGTTAAACATATGGTATATTGTGTAACACCATAGCTCAGCTATGGTAGCAATTGAGTCCGTCAGGACAATAAACATGGGGTAGTTCGATGGGACAATAAGCACGTGGTTACATTGGGGAAGTCTATAGGTTAGTATACTAGTATATAATTCGCCAAAGACGATGATAAGAGTGGCCAAGGAAACGTCTCAACCTGAAAAGGGCGAATAGAGGAGGTGACCCCTTAGATAAGGAGGTATATGTATTAGGTGCAACCTGAGTTTGCCACAGAATGTGTAGATCCCACACTATTTGAGTGAACATGGAATGGGGCTAACACAGTACACGAACCTTAAAGGTAGGCCATTTAAAGAGGTAGCCATATGTTTGGGGAAAACCCACCTGGGGTTTTTTGGAAGGAAAGTGTCAACCTAAGACTGAATGACTAATAAAGTCTGCCAAGGCTAGAGATGGGAGGACTTTTGTTCAGATCATGAAAAGTGAAAATGATTCTTTTGATCTACCCTAGGTAGGAGTTTCAGGTCTAGTGAAACACCATAAGGAATAAAATGAAAGAGCGGGTCTAATGGAGGTTACACTGTAAGCATCATTTTCCTAAGGAAAAGAAAAGGCTAAGAAGAGATCTTGTCCTGGTAGGGACTTGCGATTACAACTATTATTGAAAAACGCTGACTACTGCTAAGCAAGAGTAATAAATACGAGTATCAGGTCTCATGTTCGCTAATGATTGACGAGGGAAATAAAGGCACTGGTCTCGCCAATGGAGATGGAAAATGTTGGAAAATCATGTTTAGAAAACGCAACGAAAAATAAATTTAGGAAAAAACTAGAGTTTTAATTTTTTTTTTCAAAAACAAGAACTTGGTTGTGATATCTAAAGTAATAAACATTTAATCAAAATTTTACCTTTTCGATTCTTTTAGGATGAAACGCTTCGACCGAGTAGTCTTCTTCGCTATCCTCAAGCTCATGTCTGCCAAGTGTGGGCTCGCTTTGAATTAGAAAGTTTTTCACAAAAATTACCATTGGGTAATTTTGCAATTTCTCTAAACTTTTAGGCCAATTTGTAAATAAGAAAAATTTCTCTAGAAATTTTCTAAATTAATTTCTTTCGAGAATTTTCTCTCCACAACTTTCTCTTGAATTCAAGTGTGTGTAAATAATGACCTGGGGCTCTCTTTAAATAGGGAGAATTTAGAGAGATCAACTATAATTAAAATTAATCACTTTATTATCAAATTAATATAATATTTATCAAGATAAATATTAGATTAAATTTAATATTAAATTTAATTTAATTAATAGAATATTTATATATAAGATAAAAATTAAATTAAATTTAATAATAAGATAATCACTTTAATATTAAATTAAATTTAATATTAAACCTATTAAAATAATATTAGTTTTGGAATAGTTAATATGAAATCAAATTCTCTGGTAAAGTTTCAATCGAAATGTAATTATTCCACTGCTCAAGCACCGAAGACCCATCGTCCCCAACCATTTTTTGGCCACCAGAATGCCATCGTCCCAGCCACCAGCGCCGGAGTCCACACTAACTTAGGATTTAGGTAAATCATACCATGAATGTCACAAGTGAATTAATTCACAAACAGATTCATAATTAATTCATCTTGCATCCAGTCCAATGTATCATTTGCCAACGAATACATCTATGTCTCTACCCATGGAGTCAACTGCTCCGATAGCCAAGACTAATCATCTCCTCAATTGGAATTCTAAACGACATAATAATCCTTCTCAATATTTGAATCAAATGCTCACTTTGATTCTTTTACGGGATTACAGATTCATTTAGATTATCTACTGAAGTAAGTTGTCTTTCTCACAATGTAAACGTTTTTACAATGCCACTTATCATCAGTTTGAATTTAGATAATCAATGAGCTAATATTTACATGTCACAATTTTGCTATTCATGCAAAATATGAAAAATAGAAATACAAAAAACATAAGAGTGAAATGAGAAATTTATTTATTCATCGTTCAAATAGATAGAAAATAATTAGATGTTTACTACAATATGGACACATTTCCCAACAATCTCCCATTTGCCCTAGTGAAGTAAATGTGTCATGTTTTGCATTCTCATATCCTCTACATGTTAGTTAAAACTCGTAGTTACAGGATTCTTAGTAAATGAGTCCATAAGGTTATCTTCATAAGCTACTTTCACCAAATCTATAATTCCTTTGGCTACTGCCTCTCGTATCAGGTGATACTTCTGATTAATGTGTTTAGTCCTCTTGTGACTTCTCATTTCCTTGGTATTATCTATTGCAACACTGTTATCACAATACAATGTTATAGCTTTTTCCATACCAGGAATGACTTCAACTTCAGTTAAGAACTTTTAAAGCCATATTGCTTCTTCCGTTGCCTCAAAAGTAGCCACATACTCAGCTTTCATAGTAGAGTCAGCAATGCAAGTTTGTTTTACACTTCTTCATACTATGGCTCTACGGCCTAAGATGAATACATTTCCCGATGTCGATTTCCTCTTATCTTTATAGGTTTGGAAGTTTAAGCCTATGTATCCAATAGGAGTAAGGTTCTCCCCAGAATACACAAGCATATAATCCTTGGTTCTTTTAAGATACCCTAATATATACTTTACAGCTTGCCAGTTTTTGAAACCCATTTTCGCCTGTTATTAATTAACCATTCCTACTACAAAATAGATATCTGGATGTGTGCAAAGCATCACATACATAAGGCTTCCAACTGCCAAAGCATATGGAACCTTACTCATATGATCTCTTTCTTCTACTGGCTTACGACAGTCATATAAAGAAAGATGAAAACCTGATACGGTCAGCTGAGTGTCTGGCTTTGCACAGGTCATTGCAAAATGTTCTAGTACCTTATCGATGTATAAAGCTTGTGATGAAGCTATCACTTTATTCTTTCGATCTCTAAGGATTCAAATTCCAGGAATATAACTAACTCCACCAAAGTCCTTCATGCTAAATTGTTGAGCTAAGTAGAGTTTAATAGATGACAATTCTCTTACATAATTTCTGATAAATAGAATATCATTAACATACAAAACGAGGAAGACCACCTTTTTGTCCTTTATATGCTTATAAACACAAGGTTCATAAGTGTTTTGCTCAAACCCAAAAGTCTTGATCGTTTGATGAAATCTTTTATTCCATGAGTGGGGCGCCTGCTTAAGTCCATAAATGGATCTTAGCAATTTGCAAACTTTCTCCTATTTTGCTTTGACAACATAACCAGTGGGTTGAACTATATAAATGGTCTCATCAAGATAGTCATTCAAGAATGTTGACTTGACATAAATTTTCCAGATCTTGTAATCGAGAGCAGCGACAATGAATAAGAGTATGCGGATAGACTTGAGCGCCGGAGAGAAAGTCTCATCGTAATCGATGTCTTCTTTCTGTGTGTAGTCTTTCCCCGTAAGTCTAGCTTTATGTGTTTCCACTTTCCCTTCCTCATTTCTCTTTTTCTTGTAGATCCACTTACACCCTATGGGTTTAATCCTACACTGTATTGGATTTTATAAAATCCATTTCGGCATCCATGGCCTATTTCCAAAGCTTGGAATCAACATCTTGCATAGCCTCCTCGTAAGTGAGTGGATCGTTATCCTCATGATTGAATCGTTATCCTCATGATTGACTTTTGTATTATAAATACTACCATCATAGATGAAGAAGTTCAATTTCTTAGAAACTCTCCCACTAGGATGAATTCCCCTATGTTGTTGATTGTTTATAGGTCTTTTGTAACACCCCTAACCCGTATCCGTCACCAAAATAGGGTTACAGAGCATTACTAGAATTTACAGATTAATTATAATTAAATCGTATCATTTACTATTCATATCCAAACTCAATCATATTGTCCCTTGTATGGGATCTCGAGACCCAATATACATGTTAGAATCAGGTCCGGACTAAACCTAAAACTCAAAGAATTTTTTGCGAAATTGTAAAATTTTTCTTAGGTATAGGGGACACACGCCCGTGCCCCAGGTCGTGTGGGAAATTGATGTGAGACACACTACTGTATCCTAACCCATGTCCTTACCCCTGTAACTCTCTGACTTGGGTCACACAGCCAGCCACATGCCCGTGTGCTAGGCCGTGTGGACAATTTAATTTTCAAAAATTAAGTGCAGGTTTTACACGGCCAATACACACGCCCGTGTTTGGGCTGTGTGTCTCACACAGCTGAGACACATGCCCGTGTCTCTACCCATATGACCAATTCTAAGCATTCTGTTTCTCAATTTTTAAGATGTAGGAGACACACGCACAAACCACACGCTCGTGCACATAGTCGTGTGTCATACACAATTGAGACATACACTCGTGTGTCTACCGTGTGGACGAAAATAGGCCATTTCAATGGCCACTTTTCTCACCCAAATTGTCTTCAACCTACATCAATACTTGTATATATATATATATACCAATCAATTCAAGACATTAAAACCAAGCCAACATTAACATTATGCATAATATATCATCACATGAATTTATGTACTCAAACTGACCTTTTGTAAAACATATATGTTTACCATAATTCAATCTAACCATACCAAGCATACATATATTAATCATTATATCGCCTCAAATATATATACACTAAACGTACCATTTGTAGCCATTCCAATGGCTAGATTACAAATAACTATTTACATGCCAACATTGGCCAAGTTGCATTTATACCAAAGTAAGTTTGCTATTTATACCAAAACTACCTGAAGGATAGTGTGATGATGCTTCGAAAGATTTCCAACCTTTACGAGCTTCCGAGCACTACAAAATAGAGGAAACAAAATTACCTAAGCATTTCAAATGCTTTCTAAGTTCATATAATAGGAAATTAACTTACCAATTATGTTCATTTAAAACAAGCAATCATAGTACATCCAAATCAAAGAAATCAATAACCTAATCACACATAAATCCTCATTAAGCATGTCAGTTATATAGTTCATATAAATACTAATAAATATGGATGAGCTCATCAATGTCCATTTCCACATACATTATCATTTTGAATCTCCAAGGAACATGTGTATACCACACATTTGCATGTTAAATATTCTCATGGTATTTCATTTTAGATTTATATTATCCTTTACCAGGACGTTACCCGTTGAATCATTTGAAAACTCAATGAATACATAGGCAATACACTTAAGGTGTACAATACGGTAAATTTATCAACTCATATTCAGGAGTGCTTATAAAGCACATAAACGGGAAGCTTATCCGGGCTAAAACAGGAAGCTCAGTAGAGCAATATTTAGGAAGCTCGTGTGAGCCTATAACGGGTAGCTCCGAAGAGCCAATAATCAGGGAGCTCCGGATAGCCATATATCGGGAAGTTCAAGCGAGCCATATCGAGAAGCTCACATAGAGCCAATTAACAAGACGCTCACGAAGATCCGTAATCGAGAAGCTCATAAGAGCTAAAGTGTATCCACAACACATGTAGGATCACAACCTATCAAGACGCTCCAAAGAGCTACAACGGGATGCTTGCAAGAACCATATATCGGGAAGCTCATGAGAGCTGATAACATGATGATGTTTCAAGCTATGGTGTGTCTGAAACAAATGCAAGGCCACAACTCATACAAGGGCCCAGTATCCAATCGAATTTCATGTATTCAAACAAGATTTAATAATTACCGACATTATCAGAATTATTAATTTATTTCCTAAACATACCGAATTCATAATTCAACATTCACATATACAACATTTCACTCAAACATGTAAATATACACAATTTAGTTATAGGAACTTACCTCGATACTTGTTCGTTTAGAGGATCTACTAATCCGGCGCTTTTTGTTTTCCTCGATCCAATTCAGTACTAGGTCTTTTCGGATCTATATAAATGAATTTAACAACAATTTAATCCATTTCATACTCAATTTAATTCAATTCACATCCTAGGCAAAATTACCATTTTACCCCTATACTTTCAATAAATGACGATTTCGTCCCTAGGCTTGGAAAATGAAATTCATGCAATTTAATCCTTATTCCAAGCCTAGGTAATTTTTTCATGTAACATTTACAGCCTATGTATTTCACAAAAATAAAAAATTTTCCATTAATTTTACATCTTTTCCATTTAGTCCCTAAATCACAATTTCATGAAAATTCACTTTATAAAAGTTGTTTATCTATTAACAACCTTTCAATTTCTACCATAAATTTCAATAGTTCAGCATATACATCCATGAAAAAATTTTAATACCTTGATAACTTTGCAAATTGATCCCCAAAATAGATAGATTAGGTTGTTACGATCTCGGAAATGTAAAATTTACTAAAAATAGGACATGATTACTTACCCAATTAAGCTTACTTGAAGTTCTTTCTCTTAGCTAGGGTTTTCATAAAAGCAATTTGGAGAAGATGATGAAATAAGATGATATTAGGCCATTATCATCTTTATTTATTTCAAATTCCAATTTAGTCCTTTTGTTTTTCAATTTTCCATGGACGAATCATCATAAATATCTATTAACTTCTCTTAATGGTCTAATTACCATATAAGGACCTCAAGTTTTGAATTCTATAGCTATTTGATACTTATAGCTACTAGAACTCAACTTTTGCATTTTATGTAATTTAGTCCTTCCCATAGTTAAACATGTAATCGGTAAAATTTTGTTATCAAAATTTTCATATAACATTCCTATCATAATACAAATAATGCAATAATATTAAAATAAATTTTATTTCTGACTCAAATTTTTGGTCCCGAAACCACTATTCCGATTTCACTGAAAATGGGCTATTACAACTCTCCCTCTTAAAGAATTTTTGTCCTCGAAAATCTTACTAGTAAAGAGGTTCGGGTATTACTTTCTCATTATTTCCTCTGATTCCTGGGTAGCTTTTTCTAATCTATGTTGTTGCCATAGAACTTTCACTAAAGCAACCTTTTTATTTCTTAACTCTTTCATCTCACGTGCTGGAATTTTGATTGGTTCCTCACTGTAAGTCATGTCAGGCTGAATTTCAACTTCTGTCGGAGAAATAACATGTGACGGATCAAATTGATACTGTCGCAGCATAGTCACATGTAAAACATTGTGAATTTTATCAAGCTTTGGCATTAATGCCAATCTGTATGCAATAGGTCCAATTCTTTCAATAATCTCATATGGTCAAATAAACCGTTGACTCAGTTTTTCTTTATGACCAAACCGAAGAACTTTCCTCCAAGGTGATACTTTCAAGAATACCTTGTCTTTGACTTGAAATTCTATCTCCTTTTGTTTAAGATCAGCATGAGACTTTTGACGATTAGAGGTTATTTTTAAACCATCCCGAAACACTTTCACCTTTTCTTCAGTCTCACAGATTAAATCAACTCCATGTATCTCTTTCTCACTGAGTTCCATCCAGTACAACGGAGTTATACATTTACGACCATACAGAGCCTCGTATGGTGCCATTTTAATACTTGACTGATAGTTATTATTGTATGCAAATTCAACTAAAGGTAAATATTTTTCCTAGTTACCTTCGAATTCTAGCACACAACACCGAAGCATATCTTTTAGAATTTGTATCACACGTTTAGATTGACCATCAGTTTGATGATGAAATGCAATACTGAAATGTAACTATATACCCAGAGCTTCTTGCAACTTATTCCAAAATCAGGATGTAAATCGAGGATCTCTGTCTAAAATAATGGAGACCGGTTCTCCGTGTAGTTTAACAATCTTAGAAACATATAACTCTGTTAATCTATCCAGGGAGAAATCCATACGTACCAGAATAAAGTGTGAAGACTTTGTTAAATGGTCAATGATTACCTGGATGACATCTTTCTTTTTCAGAGATAGGGGTAATCCCGATACAAAGTCCATAGTAACTCTTTCCCATTTCCATTCCGGTATTGTCACTGGCTATAATAATCTTAAAGGTACCTCATGTTCGACTTTAACCTGCTGACATATCAAGCATTTAGATACAATCTTCTGTATCAATTCTAAATTCTCCGGAACACATATTTTACCTCTGAATAACAAACAACCATCGGATCCAATCTAAAATTCTGAATCAGAATTTAACTCATGCTGTACCCGTTTAGTTTGTAATTCATCATCATTTTTTTGAGCTTCACAAATCTGCTGCAGAAACGTTGGTCTAGCTTTTAACTCAGCTATGATTGAACCATCATCAGATAACGACAATCGGGTATTCATTTCTTGCAAAGTAAACAGAGACTTTCTGCTCAAAGCATATACAACGACATTAGCTTTTCCTGGATGATAATCAATAACCAAATCATAATCTTTTTAACAGTTCAAGCCACCTGCACTACCTTAGATTCAAATCCTTTTGCGACATCAAATACTTTAAACTTTTATGATCAGTAAATATAAGGCATTTTTCACCAAATAAATAGTGTTGCCAAATTTTCAAATCAAATACAATGGCTTTCAATTCTAAATCATGTATCGGGTAATTATTTTCATGTGGTTTTAGCTGTCTAGAAGCATAGGCTATTACTTTTCCTTATTGCATCAAAACACAGCCTAAACCATTCAATGATGCATCACTGTAAGTTATGAATTCAGGCTGAACTAACACAGGTGCTTCAGTCAACAAGGCTTTCATCTGTCAAAACTTTACTGACATTTATCAGCCATTTTAATTTCACATCTTTTTGCATCGAACGAGTCATCGGAGAAGCTATCATAGAAAACCCTTGTACCAATCTCCGATAATAACCGGCTAATCCCAGAAAACTTCTGACTTCAGACACATTTTTCAGTGGCTTCCAATTAACAATAGCTGAAATTTAATTCAGATCCACCCTGATACCTTCTGCAGATACTATATGTCCAAGGAAACCAACTTCCCGAAGCCAGAACTCACATTTACTGAATTTGGCATATAGTTGTTTCTCATGTAGATTTTGCAGCACCGTTCTCAAATGATCAGCATGTTCATTTTCATCCCCAGAATATACCTAAATGTCATCAATAAATACTACCACAAATCTATCCAAGTAT
This sequence comes from Gossypium anomalum, assembly GCA_025698475.1. Classification (NCBI taxonomy): domain Eukaryota; kingdom Viridiplantae; phylum Streptophyta; class Magnoliopsida; order Malvales; family Malvaceae; genus Gossypium; species Gossypium anomalum. The sequence continues at coordinate 56,166,922 of CM046959.1, forward strand.
GGTCTAAAAATTCTGTTTATTAAATCCATAAATATCGTAGGTGTATTTGTCAAGCCAAACGGCATCACAAGAAACTCATAATGTCCGTACCTAGTTCTGAAAGCTGTCTTCTGTAAATCTGAGTCTTTTATTCGTAATTGATAATATCCAGAACGAAGATCAATCTTTGAAAATACAGTGGCACCTTTCAACTAATCAAACAAGTCATCAATACGGGGCAGTGGATACCTGCTCTTAATTGTGACTTTGTTAAGTTGTTTGTAATCAATACATAGTCTCAATGATCCATCTTTCTTCTTTACAAACAGAACTGGTGCACCCTAAGGTGAAAAACTAGGTCAAGCAAATCCTCCATTAGTCAATTCTTGCAACTGTGCTTTCAACTCTTTTAATTCTGTTGGGGCCATTCTATAAGGCATTATAAATATTGGAGTTGTCCCTGGAACAAGATCTATAGAAAATTCCACCTTTCTGACTGGTGGTAATCTGGGTAATTCTTTCGGAAACACATTAGGAAATTCACAAACAACTGGAACTGACTTAATCTTTGACTCAGATACTTTAGTGTCCAACACATAAGCAAGATAAGCATCATACCCTTTTCTGATATATTTTTGTGCCGATATAGCTGAGATTACATTAGACAACCCATTCAATACATCAGATTTAACTCGAAGCAATTCACCATTCTGACATTTTAACACAATGTACTTTTGTTTACAATTTACCACTACATCATACTGAGTTAGGCAGTCTATACCCAAAATCACATCAAATTAACCAAAAAATAATAACCTCGTATCATTAACGGACAATTCTTACAAACTTTATCCACCATCACATACTAGCCCGGGGGGTTTGAAACTTTAACCATGAATTCAGTGGACTTAATAGGTAAATTTTTAACAAAGATTAAATTTGTGCATATGTATGAATGCGTTGAACTAAGATCAATCAAAGAAATAATATTAGTATCAAGAAGAGAAAAAGTACCAGTAATGATGTCTGGTGCAGAGGCATCCTCTCTTGCACGAATAACATATGTCCTTACCGGTGCTCGTGCTTCAGATTTGACTATTGAATCTTTTGTCACACCTCGGCTACCACTGACATTACCGGGCTAACGAGGTAGTTTGCCTCTCAAGGTAGGGTTACTCAGCCTAGAAGTTTGAACAATATCTTTTTCAGGCTTTTCCGGGAAGTCTATGAGAAAATGATCAAGAGAACCACATCTAAAACATGCCTCACTTCTCATACGGCATTCCCTAAAATGCGGTTTGTTATAATATTTCATTTAGGTTTGGGGTTACCGACACTTCTTGCACTTGCTACTGATGGGGCCGGAGATCTCGGGTTAAAACATTGGGAGCCTTGGTCTCTCCTAGAATATCCCACAGATGTGGTGGAACGATCATGATAATTCTTTGATTTCTTTGAAGCCGATGATTCTGACTTGCCCATAAATGTTTTACTTGAAGTTCGAGCTTCCATCTCTGCCTGTTTTTTTTCTTTATTTAATTCTTCAAAATTATGTGCTCAGTCAGCTAGTACAACAAATTCTTTTAATTCTAAAATCCCAACTAACAACTTAATGTCTTCATTTAACCCATCCTCAAACTATTTACATGTGGCAACTTCTGTTAGGATACACTCTCTGACGTATTTGTTTAATCTAACAAATTCCCATTCATACTCAGATACTGTCATATTCCCCTGTTTAAGCTTTGAAAATTCCTTCTTTTTCAGGTTAAAGAATCTCTAACTAATATACTTCTTTTTGAATTTTGTTTGGAAAAATTCCCATGTAACATTTTCCCTCAGTACAACAGAAATTATGGTATTCCACCACTGGTAGGCTGAGTCTTTTAGCAGAGATACAACACATTTCAAACATTCTTCTGGTGTGCAAGAGAATTCATCGAAAACCTTGATGGTATTTTCTAGCCAAAATTCAGCCCTTTCTGGATCGTCTTTAGCAGTAGCCCTAAATTTTTCTACCCCATATTTTTGAATTTTATCTACTAGAGGCTTACCAGTTCTCATAGGTTCTGTACCTGGTGGCATGTCAAGAACCGGTTGAGGGATAGGAGAGGGAGGTTGTTGTACAGTGGGATTTGTTCTCAAATATTCAGTGAATCATTCATTCATCATTTGAAAGAAGAATTCTTTTGCCTCCTCACCACAACCCTCAAATACAGGCCTTCTACTACTATTAGATGCAACTCTTTGAACTGAAGCTTAAGCATTACTCTCAGCTTCCTCGGATTCAGCTTTAGCTCGGTTGGACAACATTACTATATGAAAAACATGTTCAAAATGGTCAAGGGATATCACACTATCACAATTTATATAATGACATGTATAGCTAAACTTGTACTTGCTATGTTAGTCCGAGAATCGACTAAACCGTAGCTTTGATACCAATAAATATGACAGCCCTAACCTGTATCTGTCATCGAAACAGGGTTACAGAGTATTACTAAAATTTACAGATTAATTATCATTAAATCGTATCATTTACTATTCATATCCAAAATCAATCATATTATCCCTTGTATGGGCTCTCGAGACCCAATATACATGTTAGAATCAGGTCGAGACTAAACTAGAAATTCAGAGAATTTTTCGCGAAATTGCAAAATTTTTCTTAGGTACAGGGGACACACGCTCGTCTGGCCAGGCCGTGTGTCCCAGGCCGTGTCGGCAATTGATGTGAGGCACACGGTTGTATATTAACCCGTGTCCTTACCCGTGTAACTGTTTGACTTGGGTCACACGGCCAGCCACACGGCCGTGTGCTAGGCCGTGTGAACAATTTAATTTTTGAAAATTAAGTGTAGGTTTTACAAGGCCAAGACACATGTCCGTGTGTCTTTGTAACAACCCTAAATTGACCCTAGTCGGAAAGTGGTTTCGGGACCACAAAACCGAGACACAAAAATAATTAACCGTTACATTCTATGCTTATTATATGTGTAAAAGTATGTGTGAAAGTTTCATGCTATAATTTTGTCATTTTCATGTGAAATTTATTAAATAGGACTTATATGAGATATTTTGAAATATGGTAGGTCATTTTGTAGTGGCCAAATAATAGATAGTGTAAATAAATGGGTTTGCATGTCTAATATCCCACTTTAGTGGTAGTGGCCGGCCATGTTAATGATGGCAAGCAAAATATGTATTGTTTAATAAAATTTTATGATAATGGTTTAATTTATGAAATAAAGAAATTTAGTAAAATAAGAAAGAGTAATAGAAAAGCAAAAGAAAAACAAAAATATTGGTCTTCATCTTCTCCTTAGGAGCCAATGTTAAAGAAGAAAGGGGATATAGCATTCGGTCATCTTCACTCAAAAGAAGGTTAGTAATTCATGTTAAATTTTGAAATTTTAGCTTATTTTAAGTTAGTTACTAAGTTCTTTGTTTAGCCCATGTTGAAATTTTGGATTTGGATGGTGAATGAAGCATTCGGTCATAGTTGATAATGAAGAGATATGATCACTTTCTTTATGTTTAGATGAATAAATGTTGATGAGAGAAGTTTGAACTAGTAAGAATTTAATTTGATAGTATTTATATGTGTAATAGCCGAAATTGGATTTGCTTAGTTATTTGCACAAATGTTTTGTGTTTAAATACTAGAAGGTGAGTATTATCATTTAGATGATTTGAAAAGAAAAGGTAAAAGTTTGAATGTCTAGAGGTTCGGTATTATACATGAACTCCAATGGTATGATTTTGAATAATACAAGAAATAGAATGTGAATAATGTTGAGGCATGGGTGAAAACATTATGTTCGGCTATGATGGTATATTGATGTGTAATTAATCCATTTTGCTAACATTACATAAGGTGATAAATAATAATGATTAGAAGTGTATTGGTAAATATGATTTTTATTTTATTAAGTGATCAATGTCGTATGTGGGTTATGATTAGTTTAAGTGACTAAGTAATGTGTTTTGTTTCATTAAGGTTAAGTATATCTTTGGTATACGAGTAAGTGTATATCATGTGCGTAGCTATGTTTTGAGATGGCCGAATATAAAGGGCAAAGTTTATATTAGACTTATATTAAGGATGTAGTCATAAAATACATATATACCATGGATACATGTACAATCGGTTATATAGATTTGAATGTATAGCACTAGGGTAATATAAATGCATGGAGTAAATTAGTGATAATCTACTTGGGACAGCAGCAGTAAGGTGATTTTAGAAAATCACCATAAATTGTAGGAGCTGAATTAGATGCTGACTAAATTATGTAATTGAAGCTTGATGAGTCTAGTTTTCTATAGTAGAAACCATGAAAGTAAAAGAATTACCGATCATGAGATATTTGAAGTAATGTGGGACAGAGTCAAAATGACTTCTAGATCCTCTGTTCTGTTTTTATAAAATCACTATAAAATGTATAAAAATGGTCTTAGAATAAATTTTATATTCTTAGACTCCTTAATGAGTCTAGTTTCAAATGAAATAAGTGAGAACATATTTTTAATTCTCTACAATGAGAAATTTGATTCGTAGTGAAGAGTGGTCAGTTTAGTCAAGCAGTGAAACAAGGTGAACTTTAAGAAAAATCTGGTATTGTTGGGCTAAACTAAAAATTATAAAAATTTTATGGATAATAGATAAATGAGTCTTCTATCAATAAAAATTTACGGCAATCGATTTGGAGTTTTGTAACTCCAATTATAAATACTTTACTGACTGTTGCTCAGGAAATTAGCTTATAGGGAAATTGTAATTATATTGTAAGCATTAAAGAAAATTTGTTAATGAATTATTTATCAATTTTTATAAAGCTTACTATAATCTATATGTGTGAAAGCCGAATCTATATGTATTACATTCTGAAAGTAATACTTTAATAATCAATTAATGACTAGTTTAAATTTGTTGAACTTAAGCTCAAGAGCATAGGGGGCAATTTCAGATAAGGGGAAAGAGAAAGTAGCCGAGTAGCCACTCCGCAACCGTTCAAGTATATCCGAGGCAAGTCTTTGAGTATTGGAACTTAGTTTATGAGTTGATAAATCATGATCATATTTAAGCATAACAATTAGTCTATGACATAATGGTTCTACTTGATTTATGTAGTGAGATAAATAGGTTGTACTCATGATTTATAATTGAATAGTTATTGAAATTGTGTTGAATGGCAAATCGAAATCGTGCCCCTATATGTGTCTATTGAACCGAAAGTGGAATGGTTATTAAGCTTGTTGTGCTTGTGTTCTAGTAATGTGAATGATGTGTTATGATGATAAGACATGTGCATGATAAATTGGGATTTTAACCGGGCTAAGACCCGCAGGCCTTGTGTGAGTGTTATATCCGAGTCAATTCCCGAAGGCATTTATGCTGGTCGTTATATCCGGGCTAAGTCCCGAAGGCATACGTGCTAGTTGTTATATCCGGGCTAGGTCCCGAAGGCATTCGTGCTGATTTAGAAATTGTGGTATGGCTGTAATAATTCCAAATAAGTGCGCTCGAAATTCTAAGATGATAAGGTATGTTTCATATATATATATATATATATATATACATTGTAAAGGTTGATTTGGTTTTAAATGTATTCGTTAAATGGATTAGTGAACTCCGGGTTGGATCTTAGGTTTTTATGAAATATTTAGCTTATTCGAAGTACGAAATTGTTGACTTAAATGAAATTTAGTCAGATTTGACTCTGTGCGTATGAATATAATGATTGAAGTGTGAGGTGACATGATCATGGAGTTTTATGCTTATGTATTTATTTATCTTATGAATGTTATGTTTTAGTTGTAAATGATTTCATTACTTAAACTTACTAAGCATCGAAATGCTTACTCTGTCGTTTAAATTCTCTATTTTATAGATCTCGTTCGTTAGCTATCGATCTCGGAGATTTCAAAGACAAAGTCGTCCACACTATCTAAGCCCATTTGGTACCTTGTAGTTGAACTTTAAAAGTGGCATGTATAGGATTGACTTTTGATGTTAAATACGTATCTTTTTGGTGATGTGTATATATATATAGCCATGCGAAAATGGCTTGTTAAGTTATTATATAAGTTCCATCTAGTTAGTATGTATGTGTATTTGATATGTAATTAATGTTTTAAATATTTTGATCGAATGGAACTTATGAAGGAATCAAGATAATTATTAACTTACGATGACTCATTGTCTATTGGTATTCAAATGGAATTATCTACTTGCTTGGTAATACTTCTTAAATCCTTCCGGTGACGGATACGGGATTAGGAATGTTACATTTTATTGGTATCAGAGCTACGGTTTAGTCGATTCTAGGACTACCGTAGCATGTGTGAGTTTAACTATACATGCCATTAAGTGTTAATACGATAGTGTGATGATTTCTGATAGTTTAAAATGTGTGTTTTTGTTAGTAATGGATCCCGATCCTAATCAAGCGGTAGCTGACGATGTGGAGAGTGTAGCGCCTGCTCCCGCGCACGGGACGGCGCCGATGGACTCTCAACCTGTTGCGAGCAATCAAAATGATGAGGCTAGACAAGCCTTTTATAATGTGATGAATGATTGGTTTAACCAATACATTCGAACTAATGCGGCTGTTCCACAACCCCCACTCCCGACTAATACATCCCACACCACATGCAGTACCTCCGAAACCGATCGGATGAGGTTAAACAAGCCCCGATTGATGAATCCGAAAGCACGGGGCTACTGAATTTAAAGCTACAGACAAAATGATGATGCCGAGCAAGCTGAATTTTGGTTGGACAACACTATCCAGGTACTTGATGAACTATCTTGCACACCCGAGGAATGCCTAAAGTGTACTATCTCTTTGCTACGTGATTCTACCTACTATTGGTGGAATACGTTGATTTCTGTTGTGCCCAGAGAGCGGATAACTTGGGAGTTTTTCCAAACCGAGTTTCGAAAAAAGTATATCAGCCAGAGATTCATTGATCAAAAACGAAAAGAATTTCTTGAACTTAAACAAGGTTCCATGACGGTTACTGATTATGAACGAAAGTTTGTGAGGCTTAGCCGGTACGCTCGAGAATGCGTTTCTTCAGAAGCTGTAATGTGTAAACGTTTTGAAGATGGTTTGAATGAAGATATAAAGTTGTATGTTGGCATTTTAGAGATCAGAGAGTTCGTAGTACTTGTCGAGCGAGCTTGCAAAGCCGAAGAGCTCGGTAAGGAGAAAAGAAAAGCTGAAATGGGAGCCAAAGAGTTTCATAAGAGATCTTCGGGAAAGCCCTTTCAACAGTCATCAAAGAAATTTAGAGATGATTCTGGCCGATCCAAAGACACTTCGGGTTTTTCCAGACGAGATCGCGATCGACCCCCTGTGAGTACACGAGTCACTTCGGTTGCCAGTGTGGGAAATGATCGTCGGGACAGGACAGAGTGTCAGTATTGTGGTAAATGGCATTCGGGGAGTTGTAGATTCCATGACCGCTCCTGCTATAAGTGCGGATCAGCTGACCACTTTATCAAGGATTGCCCGAGACCGCTCGGAGCGGAATGTAAAGCAGAGTGGGAAACCGGGTGCTACTACTGCTCGAGGTAGACCATCTAGAAATGCGGGAATGTTAGCGGCGGTCAGAGAGGATCTAGAGATGCTACAACCAGATCGAGGCTCGTGCTCGGCTAGAGCTTATGCTATCTGCGCACGCGAGGATGCTTCTTCGCGAGATGTTATTACGGGTACTTTTACTCTCTTTGATACTGATGTGATTGCTTTGATAGACCCCGGTTCTACTCATTCATATGTATGTGAGACCTTAGCATCCAGTAAGACTCTACCTATCGAGTCTACTGAGTTCGTAATCCGAGTGTCAAATCCCTTGGGTCATTATGCATTTGTTAATAAGGTGTGTAAGAAATGTCCCCTAGAAATTTGAGGTTCCTATTTTCCGGCCGATTTGATGCTTTTACCATTTGATGAATTTGATGTTATCCTCGGTATGGATTGGTTGACCGTCCATGATGCAGTTGTGAATTGCAAAAGAAAGACTATTGATTTGAGATGCGCAAACAACGAGATAATCCGAGTTGAGTCTACTGATATGAGTGGGTTGCCAGCAGTTATATCTTCGATGCTGGCCTAAAAATTTGTTAAAAAGGGGTGTGAGGCATATCTTGCGTACGTACTTGATAGTAAGGAACCAGAAAAGAAGCTTGAATCGGTGCCAGTGGTTTGTGAGTATTCAGATGTTTTTCCTGAGGAGTTACCAGGATTACCACCATTTTGAGAAGTTGAATTCGGCATTGAACTAGTACCTGGTACCACACCAATTTCAATGGCTCCGTATCGTATGGCACCAACGGAATTGAAAGAATTGAAAACTCAGTTGAAAGAGTTGACGGATAGAGGTTTTGCTTGACCGAGTTTTTCACCTTGGGGTGCACCAGTTTTGTTTGTAAAGAAGAAGAACGGAACCTTGAGAATGTGCATCGACTATCGTCAATTGAATAAAGTGACCATAAAGAATAAATATCCGTTACCACGTATTGATGATTTGTTTGATCAGTTGAAGGGAGCCTCAGTGTTTTCAAAGATAGATTTGAGATCGGGTTATTATCAACTGCGAGTTCGAGACTCAGATATACCCAAAAAGCGCTTTGAGCGAGATGCAGTCACTACGAGTTCTTAGTGATGCCGTTTGGACTTACTAATGCCCCTGCGGTATTTATGGATCTGATGAATCGAATTTTCAGACAATATTTGGACCAGTTTGTGGTTGTGTTTATAGACGACATCTTGATTTATTCACGCGACGAAACCGAACATGCTGAGCACCTGAGATTAGTGTTACAGATTTTACGGGATAAATAGTTGTATGCTAAGTTCAGTAAATGTGAGTTCTGGTTAAGAGAAGTTAGCTTTTTGGGACACGTGGTATCTGCATCGGGTATTAGAGTTGATCCGAGCAAAATTTCAGCCATACTTGATTGGAAGCCCCCAAGGAATAATACTGAAGTCCGGAGCTTTTTGGGACTTGCCGGTTACTACAGACGCTTTGTAAAAGGTTTCTCAATGGTAGCCACACCAATGACGAGATTACTTCAGAAAGATGTTAAGTTCGATTGGTCAGAGAAATGTCAGAAAAGTTTTGATCAATTGAAAACTTATTTGATCAAGCCCCGATATTAGTACAACCTGTATCCGGTAAAGAATTTGTCATTTACAGTGATGCATCCTTGCTTAGGCTGGGTTGTGTATTGATGCAAGAAGGTCGGGTGGTAGCTTATGCCTCAAGACAATTGAAGCCGCATGAGAAAAACTATCCGACTCATGATCTCGAGCTAGCTGCCATTGTTTTTGCTTTAAAAATATGGCGTCATTACTTGTTTGGTGAGAAGTGCCATATATATTCGGATCACAAAAGTCTCAAATATTTGATGACTCAAAGAGATTTGAATCTGCGACAAAGACGTTGGCTTGAGTTGTTAAAAGATTATGAGCTTGTCATTGATTATCACCCGGTTAAGGCTAATGTGGTTGCGGATGCTTTAAGTCGTAAATCACTGTTTGCTTTACGAGCGATGAATGTACACCTATCTGTTTTATCTGATAATGTGTTAGTAGCAGAATTAAGGGCCAAACCATTGTTGATTTATCAAATTTGTGAAGCTCAGAAAGTCGATGATGAATTGGTGGCAAAACGGGCTGAGTGTGTTTCGAATATGGAATCTGAATTTCAAATAGATGATGGCGATTGTTTGAGGTTCAGAAGTCGATTGTGCGTTCCAAGAAATTCAGAACTTATTTCGATGATTCTGAACGAAGCTCACTGTAACCGAATGTCAATTCACCCGGGGAGTACGAAAATGTACAACGACCTAAAATGTCAGTTTTGGTGGCGTAGTATGAAAAGAGACATTTCTGAGTTTGTTTCGAAGTGCTTGATATGTCAACAATTAAAAGCGGAACACCAAGTACCCTCAGGATTACTTCAACCGATCATGATACCAGAATGGAAGTGGGATCGAGTCACGATGGATTTTGTATCGGGGTTACCATTGTCATCAAGCAAGAAAGATGCGATCTAGGTTGTTGTTGATAGGCGTGACGGTCGTCGCCTCATTTTATTCCTCTGACGTGCGGATTATTCCTTGACAAGCTAGCTGAAATGTATGTATCTCAGATTGTAAGGTTACGTGGAGTACCTATTTCTATTGTATTAGATAGAGATCCGAGATTCACATCGCGATTTTGGAAGAAATTACAAGAAGCCTTGGGTACCAAGATGCATTTTAGCACCGCTTTTCATCCTCAGACTGATGGCCAATCTGAGCAGATAATTCAGATACTCGAAGATATGTTGAGATGTTGCATTCTTGAGTTTAGTGGTTCGTGGGAACGGTATTTACCTTTGATCGAATTTGCCTATAACAATAGTTTTCAATCTAGCATTAAGATGGCACCTTACGAAGCTTTGTATGGTCGTAAATGCCGTACACCGTTATTTTGGACTGAGCTCAGTGATAGTAAAATTTTCGGGGTTGATTTGATTAAAGATGCTTTGAACAGAAAGTAAAAGTAATCCGTGAAAGTCCGAAGCGACTTGGATCGTCGAGAAGTCGTATGCGGTTTAAAGCGGAAGGACATCGAGTATTAGGTCGGAGACAAAGTTTTTCTTAAAGTTTCACCTTGGAAAAAATGCTCAGATTTGGTCGTAAAGGCAAATTGAGTCCGAGGTTCATCGGGCGTATGAAGTATCTCTGAACGAATTGGACCAATCGCATACTGATTGATATTACCCCCTGAATTTGAAAAGATTCACAATGTTTTTCATGTCTCGATGCTTCGACGGTATAGATCCGATCCGTCGCACATAATAAATCCAACAGAGGTTGAAATTCAGTCCGATTTGAGTTATGAAGAAGAACCGATTCGTATCCTAGCTCACGAAGTAAAAGAGTTACGAAACAAAAAGGTTCCGTTAGTAAAGGTATTATGGCTCAAACACGGGATGGAAGAAGCTACTTGGGAACCCGAGAACTCTATGAAAGAGCGATATACTAACTTATTCACTGGTAAGATTTTCGGGGACGAAAATTCTTTATGTGGGGGAGAGTTGTAACAACCCTCAATTGACCCTAGTCGGAAAGTGGTTTCGGGACCACAAAACCGAGACACAAAAATAATTAACCGTTACATTCTATGCTTATTATATGTGTAAAAGTATGTGTGAAAGTTTCATGCTATAATTTTGTCATTTTCATGTGAAATTTATTAAATAGGACTTATATGAGATATTTTGAAATATGGTAGGTCATTTTGTAGTGGCCAAATAATAGATAGTGTAAATAAATGGGTTTGCATGTCTAATATCCCACTTTAGTGGTAGTGGCCGGCCATGTTAATGATGGCAAGCAAAATATGTATTGTTTAATAAAATTTTATGATAATGGTTTAATTTATGAAATAAAGAAATTTAGTAAAATAAGAAAGAGTAATAGAAAAGCAAAAGAAAAACAAAAATATTGGTCTTCATCTTCTCCCTTAGGAGCCGAATGTTAAAGAAGAAAGGGGGATATAGCATTCGGTCATCTTAAGCTCAAAAGAAGGTTAGTAATTCATGTTAAATTTTGAAATTTTAGCTTATTTTAAGTTAGTTACTAAGTTCTTTGTTTAGCCCATGTTGAAATTTTGGATTTGGATGGTGAATGAAGCATTCGGTCATAGTTGATAATGAAGAGATATGATCACTTTCTTTATGTTTAGATGAATAAATGTTGATGAGAGAAGTTTGAACTAGTAAGAATTTAATTTGATAGTATTTATATGTGTAATAGCCGAAATTGGATTTGCTTAGTTATTTGCACAAATGTTTTGTGTTTAAATACTAGAAGGTGAGTATTATCATTTAGATGATTTGAAAAGAAAAGGTAAAAGTTTGAATGTCTAGAGGTTCGGTATTATACATGAACTCCAATGGTATGATTTTGAATAATGCAAGAAATAGAATGTGAATAATGTTGAGGCATGGGTGAAAACATTATGTTCTTAGCTATGATGGTATATTGATGTGTAATTAATCCATTTTGCTAACATTACATAAGGTGATAAATAATAATGATTAGAAGTGTATTGGTAAATATGATTTTTATTTTATTAAGTGATCAATGTTGTATGTGGGTTATGATTAGTTTAAGTGACTAAGTAATGTGTTTTGTTTCATTAAGGTTAAGTATATCTTTGGTATACGAGTAAGTGTATATCATGTGCGTAGCTATGTTTTGAGATGGCCGAATATAAAGGGCAAAGTTTATATTAAACTTATATTAAGGATGTAGTCATAAAATACATATACACCATGGATACATGTACAATCGGTTATATAGTTTTGAATGTATAGCACTAGGGTAATATAAATGCATGGAGTAAATTAGTGATAATCTACTTGGGACAGCAGCAGTAAGGTGATTTTAGAAAATACCATAAATTGTAGGAGTTGAATTAGATGCTGACTAAATTATGTAATTGAAGCTTGATGAGTCTAGTTTTCTATAGTAGAAACCGTGAAAGTAAAAGAATTACCGATCATGAGATATTTGAAGTAATGTGGGACAGAGTCAAAATGACTTCTAGATCCTCTGTTCTGTTTTTATAAAATCACTATAAAATGTATAAAAATGGTCTTAGAATAAATTTTATATGCTTAGACTCCTTAATGAGTCTAGTTTCAAATGAAATAAGTGAGAACATATTTTTAATTCTCTACAATGAGAAATTTGATTCGTAGTGAAGAGTGGTCAGTTTAGTCAAGCAGTGAAACAAGGTGAACTTTAAGAAAAATCTGGTATTGTTGGGCTAAACTAAAAATTATAAAAATTTTATGGATAATAGATAAATGAGTCTTCTGTCAATAAAAATTTACGGCAATCGATTTGGAGTTTCGTAACTCCAATTATAAATACTTTACTGACTGTTGCTCAGGAAATTAGCTTATAGGGAAATTGTAATTATATTGTAAGCATTAAAGAAAATTTGTTAATGAATTATTTATCAATTTTTATAAAGCTTACTATAATCTATATGTGTGAAAGCCGAATCTATATGTATTACATTCTGAAAGTAATACCTTAATAATCGATTAATGACTAGTTTAAATTTGTTGAACTTAAGCTCAAGAGCATAGGGGGGCAATTTCAGATAAGGGGAAAGAGAAAGTAGCCGAGTAGCCACTCTGCAACCGTTCAAGTATATCCGAGGTAAGTCTTCGAGTATTGGAACTTAGTTTATGAGTTGATAAATCATGATCATATTTAAGCATAACAATTAGTCTATGACATAATGGTTCTACTTGATTTATGTAGTGAGATAAATAGGTTGTACTCATGATTTATAATTGAATAGTTATTGAAATTGTGTTGAATGGCAAATCGAAATCGTGCCCCTATATGTGTCTATTGAACCGAAAGTGGAATGGTTATTAAGCTTGTTGTGCTTGTGTTCTAGTAATGTGAATGAAATACCGATGTGTTATGATGATAAGACATGTGCATGATAAATTGGGATTTTAACCGGGCTAAGACCCGCAGGCCTTGTGTGAGTGTTATATCCGGGTCAATCCCCGAAGGCATTTATGTTGGTCGTTATATCCGGGCTAAGTCCCGAAGGCATACGTGCTAGTTGTTATATCCGGGCTAGGTCCCGAAGGCATTCGTGCTAGTTGCTACATCCGGGCTAAGTCCCGAAGACATTCGTGCTGATTTAGAAATTGTGGTACGGCTGTAATAATTCCCAAAAAGTGCGCTCGAAATTCTAAGATGATAAGGTATGTTTCATATATATATACATTGTAAAGGTTGATTTGGTTTTAAATGTATTCGTTAAATGGATTAGTGAACTCCGGGTTGGATCTTAGGGTTTTATGAAATATTTAGCTTATTCGAAGTACAAAATTGTTGACTTAAATGAAATTTAGTCAGATTTGACTCTGTGCGTATGAATATAATGATTGAAGTGTGAGGTGACATGATCATGGAGTTTTATGCTTATGTATTTATTTATCTTATGAATGTTATGTTTTAGTTGTAAATGATTTCATTACTTAAACTTACTAAGCATCGAAATGCTTACTCTGTCGTTTAAATTCTCTGTTTTATAGATCTCGTTCGTTAGCTATCGATCTCGGGGATTTCAAAGACAAAGTCAGCCACACTATCTAAGCCCATTTGGTACCTTGTAGTTGAACTTTAAAAGTGGCATGTATAGGATTGAATTTTGATGTTAAATACCTATCTTTTTGGTGATGTGTATATATATATAGCCATGCGAAAATGGCTTGTTAAGTTATTATATAAGTTCCATCTAGTTAGTATGTATGTGTAGTTGATATGTAATTAATGTTTTAAATATTTTGATCGAATGGAACTTATAAAGGAATCGAGATAATTATTAACTTACGGTGACTCATTGTCTATTGGTATTCAAATGGAATTATCTACTTGTTTGGTAATACTTCTTAAATCCTTCCGGTGACGGATACGGGATTAGGAGTGTTACAGTCTTTACCAGTGTGTGACGAATTCTGAGCATTCTATTTCTCAATTTTTAAGATGCAGGGTGTAACACCCCTAACCCGTATTTGTTGCCGGAGTAGGGTTACGAGGTATTACCAATCAATACACATCATTTAACATACATAACTCATACATTTATGCATTCATGCTTAAATACCATTTAATCACAAACACATTGTCTCTTATAAGGGCCTATGAGGCCTTAAACATGCTTTAAAGTGATTCGGGGCTAAACCAATAACATATAAAAATTTTGGAAACTTAGAAAAAATTTCAACCATACAGGGGTCACATGCCCATGTCAACAGGCCGTGTGCCTCAAATGGCTCCAGACACGTCCGTATCTCAGGCCGTGTGGAAACAAGCCATACATACTGACTTGTATCACACGGCCGAAGACACACCTGTGTGCCAACCCGTGTGAAAACTGGAGGGTATACTGACTTGGCCACACGGCCGACCACACACCCGTGTGTCCAGGCCTTCTAACTCAATGACTTGATTTCTAAGCATCATCAGAGGACACATGGCCATATACCATGATCGTGTGTCGCACACGACTGAGACACACGCCCATGTCTCTGCCCGTGTGGATAAAAATAGGCCATTTACAAGGCCAATTTGCCACCCCACTTCAATGTACCTACACAAGGAAAAATATACAATTTCCATACACAAAAAGGTAGCCAAATCAATCCCAATCCATGCATAATCCATGCTATACAAATACAACCATTTCACTTACTCAAATATATACCAAAACAACATAATCTTTAACCTTAACTCATACAATATGAATATATATACCAACTTAATTTTCACAACCGAAATCTATCCTCAACTCAATCAATTCATTAACTGTAATACATACCATTTAACTACCAATTTGACATGTAAATTCATGCCACAATAAGACCTTTCTCAAACTTTCATCCACCATAATTCAAATAACCATTTTAACTTCCATTATGTCTTGGTTACAACCATGCCAAAACAAACCATCTCACAAGGCATTATAAACATCTTGCAAAAGTCATTAACAACCATTTCTAATAGCCAAACATATATCAATATCAACATCATTTACGAGCCAAAACTCATGGCTATAATCATAACCAAAATACCACATATACCCTATACAGGCCATATACCATAATTGTATAATTCAAAAGTACCAACTTATATGTTTGATAGTGTGGTGATGTTCCTGACGACTCCTGGATCCGAGCAAGCCTTGATTCACTATAAAATATAGAAAAATAACACGAAGTAAGCTTCATAGCTTAATAAGCTCGTATGTGAATAACTTAATTCATCGAACAAATGCAAATCAACCAATTACACATGACAAAACCATATACACATTAACTACAAACCTTTCTCATGTATCAAAACATGATCTAATACAAACTCATCGATCTTTACTATTTAATACTCGAATAGGTTCTGCACATACATGTATCGCTTCGTACTAGCCTCTTTCTTAACCACATCATTCGTTTACCCATTGAACCATTCAAAATATAAATCGGATACGTAGGAGATTCGTACGATAAGTACCTATACCATGGCCCGTAGCCAAATCAAGGTAACTTATCCTAAGAACTATTATCATGGCTCAAAGCCAAATCATTCGATATGTGGAATGGTGGAAATGTGCAAGTGTACACAATCGTAACAAGTAATAAAGTGACAAGTAAATGTCGAGTTATCGTACCCACAGGGATTGTAAAAAGCAATATTTATGAAATTAATTAAAACACTTTAGTGAGGTAAAAATAATTTTGGTTTGAAAAGAGTGATTTATAAACTAAGATTTTAAAACTAAGCAAACAATTTAAAAAAAAATAAAAGAGTTCTAGTGTACGATTTCAATTAAGATTTAATCAAGATGATATAATTGTGTTGGATTAATTATACCTTTTTAACTTAGAAATATTAAATTCGTGCTTATGCTGTTATGAATAGATTCACGGAAACCTAGTAATTTGCTAACTTATGAACACATTTACTAAAAAAAAATCCATTTATCTCTTGGACATATCCCTATGCCAATTCAACCGACTAAACAGATTTAATAAAGTAAACATGCTATCGCACATACATACTTATTGAATTAAATTATCTCTCGCATATTCCTATATCGATTCAACCGATTAATTCAACTTAATAAACATGTAAAAGATTATATAAAGTAACAAAGTAGCCATACCTTGAAACAATTTAATCACAACAATCTTGCAAGTTATGCAAGGCATATGTATCGCCAAATACAATGCTAATTTAATTTTCAGATTACCTTAGAAGAATTAAACATGCACCGATTAAGTCATCGAGTCCATTAATTGCAATTTCAATCTGTTTAAACAATTAATTCTTTAGTTATCTAAAAAATTATAATGCCAAATAACCTAAGCATGATTTTACTTAATCAAGCATTTCACTGAGGCCTATAACAGCATAAACACTATTTTAACAACTCAAGTAGGCAAAATATAATCAACCCAACACGAATTAAATTCAAGACAAATTGATTAAAATAACCATTTCAACAAAAATATTATTCATAGATATGTTCATCATAAAAACAACATAAATTAAAAAGAAAGGGAGCAGAAAGGAAATCCAGTGTTTCTCTGCGGCTTAACTGTTGCTCCATTCTTTTGTCTCCGTTGTCTTCACCGAGCAAGGCTTTTATGAATCCTCGATTGCTGCCCAAGATGGCTGAAGAACACCTCTTTCTCAAGAGAGGAAATTGGCACAAGAGGAAGGGAAAATGGGATGGAAAAATGGAGAGGAAACTTTAAGAGAAGTGAAGAGAGATGAGAGAATGTTGTGGAATGAGGGATGTTGAGGGATGTTGAGGGATGCTTTGAAATGAGCAGCATAGGGTGGCTTTTATAGCTGAAGAGGGCTGCTAAAAATATCAAATTCAGCAGCCAAGAGAGCCCTCCCATGGCCGGCCACACACATGGCAAGGTTGAAGCTTTCAACCTGGCTAAAAACAGGTTAGGGCAAATCTTCAAAGCCTAAAATAAAGGTGGGGTTTGAACGTAATTTGGAAGTTTTTCAAAGGGCCTTTTTGCAAGCATATTTTACCAGCTAATTTGCTGATTTGGGTCAGTCAATGGACGGTTCTGGTCAGCCCAATTAGTGGCTGGTTCGGCCCACTTCATTTGGTTCAACCAGTGCGGTTCACTAGGCCCTTTCTTCATAATTAATTAAAATTAATTCATTTAACCTAAATTAAATAGGAAATAAATTAAAATTAATTTAATTATGAATTAATACACATTTCTGGACCGTCTTGGGCTGGAAATTAATTGGCCTCGATACTTCAAATTACTCTCGATTTTGTTCTTCTCGCAGTGTTCACCGGGCCCTTTTTCTCCAATTGTGTAATTCTGTCAAAAATAACCAAATTTAATCAAAATTAACTATAAAATAAATTAAAATTCATAATGTTCATATTTTTAACATAATTTAATTATTTTTCGACAAGAATTTAACTGGAATAGCTTAGTTTTAAGTTAAAAAAGGTATGAAAAAGTATTTAAATTTTTGTGTTTCCACACCCCCAAACTTAATTCATTGCTCGTCCCGAGTAATGCGCAAATTTTGAGAAGAATCTCTCGGAAACACCTTTGAAAAATTCCTTCAGAACAACATTTTTCCTGAAATTATGAACTTAAAATACTTATGCTCAAAGACAAGAAATCTGTTAAGTTATGCTACTTAAGTATGCATATTATTCAAATTAAATTTAACAACTTATTATAATAGCAAAATTTAGACTAAATGCTTTTGTAATAAAGACATGTTAACCCTTACCAATTTGATTTTTATTCCTTTATTAAAGACTAAGCTGCAATGTTTGATCGTAGCAATTTCTCTCCACTAATGTAGGTAGCATGAGGACTTTGAATCAATAGGTCTTTATCAAGGTTGTAACGTGGCTAGGCTAGGGGTAAGTGAAAGATGGATAAATTTTGGCTTAAAGAAAAACCCTAGACTCAGCGCGATTGAACCTTCGGAGTTTTTACCTTCGATACACCAACTTGACTTTCATATGCTCCTTTGTACATCTTTCAAATACATGTGCTCTTTTTTCTTTTCTTTTTTTTTTTCGATTCACACGAGCACTTACTTTGTGTACTGCAATTCTCGAGCAATTGATACTTCTTTTCAGCTCCCCCAAACTTATTTTCAAAAAACATCTAGAATATTACTGAGTCTAGTGTTTGGGACAATTTTAAGATTATTAAGCGAAAAGTAATGGCTAATTATTATAAGGGTCAAAATAAAATTAGGCCATATAGTCTCAAAGTTGGGTTTCAACGGAAAAAATATACCATGGTGGGCTTGAAAGGCTCAAACGATCCAAACAATAGTTGCCTAAATCATTTCCAACGTTCCATGCTCCCTAGGATTTCGCCTCAAGAAACTTACTAAGTCATTTCTAAAGACTTAAACTTTCATGCATACCTAACTTTCCTAAAGAACTAAAAAATTTTATGGTATGAATTTTCATGCTTTATTAAAAACACATTCATGTCATTATTAAGCTAACATAATAACTTATTGAAATAATAGAACTTTATTCATACTCAAATTGAGCATACTTAATAGAGTTCAAATTTCTGAACAAAATATATCCTAATCATAATTAAAAGAAAAATTTTATTCTGAGTGGAAATAATTCAATTTTCCAGTCCTCCAACTTAAAATGAACAATGTCCTCATTGTTTAAAGTGAATAGATACTATACACCAGGTAGGATTTTAGAAAAGAGGAGGTGAGTCAATTTGACTGCTTAAGTACCAAGCTCTTTCTAAATCCAATCCTAGACATGTATATATCTATTGCCACACTTTAAATTTTGTGACTTGCTTACATTTTATTAATGATTTTCCTCTCTTGTTTTATTATGCAAAAAACAAAAATAAATTCCTAATTAAACTTAATCCTAAAATGACCTAAGAACAGAAATAAAATAAAGTCAAGATCCTCCCTTTATTTATTTGCAGACCCTTCCAAATTTGACTCATCTTTTGCTCCATCACTATTGCCTTTGCATGAATCACTTCGCTCCTTTTTCGAGAGTGGAGTCCATGGCTCGAATATGAAATCTAAAAATTCAGGCACAAAAATAAATGGATCATTGTATATTTTCTTAAAAGCACTTCTCATCGAGTCATCCCTTATTTTTGAGTATCTCTAGTAGGCTTGTTGTTGCCATTGCATATGTTGCATTAAGTCCATCAGTTTTGATAGCTCATCTCGAAGGTTTAGGCTCGACGATTTAGCTCGAAACATTGAAGTTTTCGCATTTGGTTCAGCTTCTGGCTCCATTGATTCTACTTTATCAGGGACTTCAAATGATTGCATCGCGGGATCTTCTTCTTCATCAGGGTCCTCCGGTTCCTTACTTCATCTCGTTGCTGTAGTACTGAGTTTTCGGCTACTCGATAAAGGTCCCAATCCGTGATTGTGCCCTAGCTATACCTTGTCTTCCTTACATTCGCAAGAATTTCAGCTTTCAAGCATAGAATTGTTATCGTAAAGGGGAAATGAGCAGGGCCAGAGAGTTTAACAGCACAATTATGTATGTCCCTCAAGATGATCTTCCCGACATCAATGGTCTTACTAGTTAGGATCGAGTACAATAAGACCATTCGCTCTAATGAGGTAGTAGTCCCGTGTGAGCTAGGCATAAGGCTGAATCGGATAAAGTAAAACCATACCTTTGCTAGTGGCATCAGATATTCTCTTCGACAAGTGTAGATTCCTTGTTTTGACACAATCCATGTAGAACCTGGAACTGTCAGTTCCTCGAGAATTTCTTGCAAATTTTCAGGCTTGATATTGCTCATCAATGTGGAATATTCATCGTTTTCAAAATCCGGTAATTCAAAGAACTCATTAATAGCATTTGAATTTATAGGTACCTTGATTCCGCAAACTGGAACTTCTATCATCTCGCTTGAAGTTAAATTTGCATAGAACTCACAAACTAGTTCATCATCTACACTTGGTCTCTTTTCACAAAACAACTCCCAATTTAGGGTTTCAGCAACTTGACGAATACGTGCCATAAAGTCTCGGTAGTTGCTCTCCTTTAAAGTGAAGCCTTTTTCTAGATGCATCTATCGATTTTTGAAGATACTTTTGTATCTCACTTTGGCTTCTTCATAGTGGAATTTGTTTTGTGTTTCATCAATTTGAGCGGAAGCACGAGTTCTCTTGCGAGGCATGTTTAACCTGATCATAAGATGGAAAAAAAAATTAGTTTCTCAATAAATTTTAATAAAAATAATTCAATGATTTGAAAAATTAATTAATTAAAATTAAAATTAAGAAAATCTAGGTCTTACCACCTTTTTTTGTAAAAATATAAGAACTCTAAGAATTAAAAATAATAAAGGTGAAAAAGATGGGAATTTAAAAGAAGGGTTGGAGGTTTGTGGCTTAGGATGAATGGAAGAGGAATGCCGCACAAGTAGCTAGGGCATGCGGGCGTGGTGCGTGTGGGAGCAGCGGTGTGCAGCAGAGCTGGTAGCAACATGGGCATTCGGCAACAGGTGGGACTCGGGCGCGCGCAGAATGGTGCGGAGGGCAGGTACTACGCGCGGGGTGAAGGCCTGGCGTGAGCTGAGGCTGGGCCCCTCAAGGCAATACGCACGTTGTGCGCGGGACATGCGTGCGATGGAGCTGGGCGTGTGCTGGCTAGCTGCTTGGAGCTGCTGTTGCTTGGGGGTTCGGCACTTGGGTATTTTTAATAGCCCAAAATTGGGTCTAGTTGGAACAGAGGTTTCGAGACCATAAAATCAGAGATAGAAATAATTATTTTATGATTATTCTGAGGTCTATGATATGATTGCATGATTCTGTGAAAATTTCGTGAAGAAATTCTATGCATAAAGTGCTCAATTTGAAGTTAGGGACTAAATTGAATAAGTTGCAAAACTTGCACTCTAGAAGTTTCTAGTATGAAATTGCTTTGAAATTTTAATTAGGAGGTCTTAAATAGAAATTTGACCGATTTCTAAGTTATGGACAAAAATTGGACATGGATGGAATTTTTTAAAGTTTAGTAAGGAAGGGCATTTTGGTCATTTGGTAATTAAAAGAAATAAAAAGGGAAAATAAAGCCAAAATTTACTCATCTTCTTCATGGAGGCCGAAATTAGCATGGGGGAAGCCATGGCTAGGGTTTTCAAGCTTTCCAAGCTCAATAGAAAGTCCGTTCTAGCCCCGTTTTTGAAGCTCTTTACGTTTTTGGAATCCCGGTAATTTGATTAAGCTTATTCTAGCAATAATTTAAGCTAGGGTTCATATTTGGAAAAATACCCATAGTTGAAATGTGTTTATTTTGATGTTTTATGATAGAATATGAGGTTTTAAATTATGTTAAACAACTTGTGCTACTCGGTTTTGAGTGAAAATGAGTAAAAGGGCTTAATCGGTAAAAATACCTAATAGTTATAAGTATATGTTAGAGTGAGAATTTGATGTTTCCATAGAAGGTAAAAGTGATCAGCATGTCACAAAACATAAGAATAAGGGATGAAGTTTAATTCCCGCGCCTAGGGGCAAAAGTGTAAATATGCAAAAGTTTAGGGGCAAAATTGTAATTTTTCCAAAGTTTGAGTTAAGGACTGTTTTGAATAGTACATTAGTTAAATAAGTAAAATATGATGTTTTAGATCCCGGAAAATGAGATTTGAACCTAGAATGAGAGAAAAATTAAAAATTGAGAAAGTTGGTAAAATGGCCGTTTTAGTATCGAGGTAAGTTAATATGTATAATAAGCATTATTTTATGCATGTTTCAATGTAAAATTGATATATTTACTATGATATCCGAGGTGTTGAAAGTATGTAAGTTGGTATGATAATAATAAAGCAATAATGTTTGTAATTTATATTTGAAAGTTAAATTTAGTGAATTAATTGAATTATGTTAAATTAAATGATTATGGTGCCAAGTTTATGAATTGATTTAAAAATATGTCTATGGTACATGAAGTGCATTGAATTATCATACATAAATGTGATTTCTATGATTATGGATATTATGCGAAATTGTAAGTTCATATGATTTTCAATAAGGCAATGTGTAATTTAATGTTATTGCCTTTATATTAAATGAGATGTAAGTTTATATGTAAGTAATACATCAATATTACTTGTATTATGATATTTTATAATAATATTGGAAATATGTTTGTGGATAATTATTTGATTGGTGAAATTGTTGGAAAAGAGAGAAATCCCTGTTGAACCTTCGGAAAGATTGGATGATACATATGGTATGTAGCTAGGTCACATGTATGGTGCTGAGTGCACATCATGTGTACAAGAGAGCTACGAGACATTATGATGTAGCTAGGTCACATGGGTGATACTATGTGTACACCATGTAGACAAGAGAGCTACGGGATATATGTAGCTAATCGCATGCGTGGTTCCAGGTGAAGGACACCATGTAGACAAGAGAGCTATGAGATAAATCAAGCAGGTCACATCGGTGGTACTAAGTGTTCACCATGTGTACAAGAGAGCCGAACTTTATGATGGGTGGAGCTATGTGTCAAAACCACCAAGTATCGAGGATTGATCCGAAGTGTTCAACGGGAGACTTACTATGTACTGCTTTGTGAGTTTTGTGATGAAATAGTGTAGGTATATGTTTATGAAAATTATGAGCAATGTGCTCGATAGTTTGGTGAACTTTGATAAGACAAAACGGATTAAGTGGAATTATGTAAGAATGAATTTTAGTAGTAAAATAGTGTTGGACAGCAGCAGTTGTGTGACTTTGAAAATTCACTAAAAATTGTGGAAGTTGAATAAAAATACAAATGATATATGAAAATAAAGCTTAATGAGTCTATTTTCACATGAAAGAAGCAGGGGATGCAAAAGAATTCTATATTGTGTGATATTTGAATTCTTGTGAAACAGGGTCTGAATGAATTCGAGATCCTCTATTCTGAATTTATAAATTCACCATAAATTGTACAAAAATTATTAAGAGTCATACCTTACATGCATGGATTCCTTATTGAGTCTATTTTTAAGGTAAATAAATGGCATGGTCGTTGGAATTCTGTACAGGGAGCAATTTTGTTCGTAGTAGACAGAGGTCAGAGTAGTCATACTCTGAAATAGGGGAGGCTTTAACTAATAAACTGTACTAATTGGCTAAACCAAAAATTATGAAAATTTTATGGTGGAAATATATGCGAGTGTAGTTTGAGAGAAAATTTACAGATCTTAATTTCGAGATCTGTAGCTCAAATTATAAATAAGTAAGTGACTATGACTCGTGTGGACAGTTTGATGTGAGCATTTATTAGTAAATTGTGAAATCGTACTTACAAGAATGCTCTATACGTTAAGGATGTGGAATGGAGAGGAGGAGGAGTAAAATAGATATATGTGGAATACATGGAAACTATGGTATATGAAATATTGATATAATGAAATAAATGATATGTGTTTATAAGAAAATAGAAAGAGAATGATATGTGTCATGACATGTATATATATATATATATATATATATATATATATATGACTAGTCTTAATGTAATGCTTGTTGGGTATGGAGTTGAATTGAAATGTTTCAGGCAAATATGTTATTCTGTGCATCTGAATTGTGGTATTTTATAAAGATATGATCTAGCTTTAAATATGAATGCTTGATGATCTTGGTGTAAATGTATAAGTGGTACTATAATAGACAAGGTAAAATAACTATGAGAGACACATGTATGATGACATACAAATGCTATGTTTGTGGTTTAAATTGAGATTGTTTAATCATTAAATGAATACCATGTTATATGCTTTTGATTTTGTATAAGTGGGTAAGAGATTAAGGTTGACCAAAGCTTGGAAAATAGCCTAGGTATATTCCACACAGGCAGACACGACCATGTGTCTCAGCCGTGTATGGAACACGACTTGGGACACGGGCATGTGGAGCCTTAAAGCATGAAATTTCCAAGATTTTCGTAAGTTCCTGGTTTAGTCCCGAACCCTTTCTAAAGTACGTTTTGGGCCTCGTAGGTTTGTATTAGGGACCTTATGATTAAATGCAAAAAAAATTTGAATTTGGTACAAATTTTATGACCCGTATTTTAGTTTAATGTTTTTATCTTTGTCCGGTAGTGCATGAGTAGAGGCATTCTTGTTAAGGAAAAGTATCCTTTTGACCCTAAGATTGAACTAACTTTATGAAGAAACAGAAGAGAAGTGCATAACATGGTTAGAGACGAGAATGATCCTAGTCTAAATGATCCATTAAATCCAAACAGTTAGGATGTTGATCTTCCTATTCATCACGTGATAGATGATCATGACAGGCCAATTCATGAGCATGTTGCTCCAATTTTGGATGATCTGAATCAAGGATAATTAGACCACACATTCAATCTCAGCATTTTGAATTGAACATCTAAGCATTTTGAATTGAAACTGGTAATGTTTCAAATGTTGCAAACAGTAGGGTAGTTTAGCGGGTTGCCTACTAAAGATCGACGATTGCATTTAAGACTTTTTCTAGAAGTTTTTGAATCATTTTGAAAATAGAGTGTTCCTGAAAATGCCTTGAGACTTAAATTGTTTCCATATTCGTCAAGAGACTATGTAAGAGCATGGTTGAATGCTTTGCCGTCAGGGACAGTGGCATCATGGAGTGATCTTTACCAAAGGTTTTTGCTCTAGTATAATCCATCAAACATGAGTGCCAAGCTTAGAATTGACATCGTGTCTTTTTGGAAATCAGAGGATGAAACATGATACTAAGCTTGGGAAATATTTAAAGAATAATTGTGGAAATGTCTAATGCATGGGTTTTAGGACTGGACTCCGATGAAAATGTTTTATAATGGGTTGAATGCACATACAAGGATGGTAGTTGATTCTTCTTCCAATGGTATTTTGTTGGATAAATCTTATAATGAAGATTATGAGATTTTGGAATGAATTGCTAACAATGATTATCATTATCCTACCACGCGAGTTGGGACTGGCAGGAGAACTATTGGCACCGTGGAACTTGATGCAATCACTTTATTGACTGCTCGGGTATCATCTTTAACTAATATGATCAAAACAATAAAGAGGCTAGTTGTAGTTCAAGAGATGAAATCAATCCAGCTATCATGTGTTTATTGTGGCAAAGACTATGTGTTTGACCAATGCCTACCGAACCCAACATCTGTCTGTTACATGGGTAATTTTAATCAAAATAATAAACCTTATTCCAACACCTACAATCTAGGGTGGAATAAACATCTGAACTTTCGTTGGAATAATCAAGGTGCGGAGAATTTTAATAATACGACAAGATAGAACATCATCAGTGCACCACTTGATTATACTCAACTTATGCAGAGGGAAAATGTCTAGCAAGGTTAGGCATTGGCTTTATCATCATCATCATCATCTATTGAGGCCTTGCTGAAAGAATGTAATGCCCCCACACCCGAAACCGTCACCGGAGTCAAGCTTGAGGTGTTACTAAACTTATCTTACCTTTTAAACAACTCTAAACCACTTATTTTAATTTTCGGAATAAACTATTTTTCTGCGTCATGGTTGCTTAAAAATTCATTTCTCGAGTTTCAAAACTCGAAATTAAGATCTGTAAATTTTTCCTGAAACTAGACTCATATATCTATCTACTAATTTTTATCTAAAATTTTTTATTTATCCAATTAGAACATTTTATTAGTTAAAATTACCCCTGTTTCAGAATTTGACTGCACTGACCTCTACTTACTTTGAACCACTTTTCTCCCTGTAAAAAATTCATATGACTATGTTAAAACTAGATTCAATAAGGATTCTAACCATATAAAGTACACCACCTAATTATTTTTTTAAAATTTATGGTGAATTTCTAAAGTTGAAATAGGGGATCCAGAAATCGCTCTGGCTCTATTTCACTAAAACTCAGATATCTAATAAAATACAAAACATTTACCTATTTTGCTTATTCCATATGAAAATAGACACAATGAGCTTTAATTTCATATATTATTCACCATCAAACCAAGTCTCTACGATTTTTAGTGATTTTTCAAAGTCACATTATTTCTGATACTTGAATCCGTTTTTAAGTTACTTTCACATTTTTCATAGTTTTCATGTGATAGTTAGTACTTAATCATATATACTATTAAACATGTATATCATCAGCCATTCTATTAGCTAATCATTATCAAGTATTTACACATCACTCATTGATCATATCATATCAAAAGAAACCAAGTTCCTATACATGCCATACACAAAACGAAGCGTCTAACTATACCAATGTGATTCCTTCGATAGTGTGATTGGGTCTCCGACGTTTCCTTCGATCCCTGAGTGCCTTGATAAGAACTATAAGAAAAAGAAAATAAAGAGAGTAAGCACTAGGCTTAGTAAGCTTACAAGAAAATAAATTACAACATTCAACATAATGAATAATTATACATAATATCACCTAGCCTCATAAACTTTCTTTACTTCTCATTTTCTACCTTCTTCTTTACTCACTTACCTTCTTTCTTACCTAACCTTTCACTATTCATAAATATAATCTACCTTCCCTTTTGCTAATAATTCACTGTAATTTAACATGTACAATGACCCGTTGAACCACTCGGAATACTAAGGATACTAGGGTCATTCCTGTCTATCAATATCCTGCCAATGCCATGTCTTCGACATGGACTTACATGAATTATTCCTGTCTCCAATGCCATATATATATCTAATATGGGCTTACATGGCTCATTCCTGTCTCCAAAGCCATATATCCGATATGGACTTACATGGCTCATTTCTCGTCTGCTCATCCCACAACCCCAATATCCTAACATTCCTAAGGTTCAAACGGAGCTTCCTAATGCTTTTTCTCTGTCACTTACTTTTAATTCGACTTTAAATATTCTCATAAAATAAGTATATAAATGCTGAAAATTGACAATAATAATGTAAAATAAAAGAATATTGCATTTATTTCATCAGAAACTTACCTCAATACAAAATGTGACTAAACTTTACAATTTAGTCCTTTACTTTTCTTTTCCCCGATCTACTCTCGAATTTCGCTCTTCTTGATCTATAATAGAAAATTTAACTTATTTAATATTCAAATTTATCAAAACAGTCCTTTACTCAAACTTTGAAAAAATTACATTTTTGCCCCTAAACTTTTGCATATTTACACTTTTGCCCCAAATCTCATAAATTAAACAGCCTATTTTCTTATGTTTTATGACATGCTGATCGTTTTTCCCTTCTATAGCAAAATCAACTTCTCACTCTAACATATACTTATGACTATTAGGTATTTTTACCGATTAAGCCCTTTTACTCATTTTTACCTAAAACCGAGTAGCAGAAGTTGTCTAACATAATCTAAGACCTCATATTCTATCATAAAACATCAAAATAAACATTTTTCACCTATGGGTATTTTTTCAAATATGAACCCTAACTTAAATTATTGCTAGCATAAGCTTTATCGAGCTACCGGGACTCCGAAAACGTAAAGAATATTAAAAACAGGGCTTGGAATCACTTACTATGGAGCTTGAAAGCTTGAAACAAACCCTAGCTATGAAGAACCCTTTAAATTTATGTTAATGAAGAAGATGATGAATTTTGTGTTATTTTTCCCTTTTTATTTCATTTAATATCCAAATGACCAAAATGCCCTTCCTTATTAAACTTTCAAAAATTCCATCCATGTCCTATTTTGGCCATGAACTTAGAAATTGGTCAAATTGTTATTTAAACCCTCTTAATTAATATTCCAAAACAATTTCATACTAAAAACTTCTAGAATGCAAGTTTTGCAAATTATTCGATTTAGTCCCTAATCTCAACTTAAGCACTTTATGCATAGAATTTCATCACGAAATTTTCACATAATCATGCAATCATATCATGAACCTCAAAATAATAATAAAATAAATTTTTCTACCTCAGATTTGTGGTTTCGTAACCACTATTCCGTTTAGGCCCTATTTCGGGATGTTACAAAGAATATATGGCCAAGAATGATGTCATAATTTAGAATTAAGTTGCATCCCTTCGAGCTCTTGAGAATCAAGTAGGGCAGATAGAAAATGCTTTGAGTTTGAAACCACAAGGAGCTCTACCAAGTGGTATTGAGAATTCAAGATCATATGGGAAAGAGCACTGTAAGGTAATTACTCTCAGAAGTGGGACTCAGTTGAATGAAATCATTAAAGATGCCATGGCAAAAGAGGACAAATCACATTGCAACAATGGAAAATTTTCAAAAACATCTGAAAATCACACTATGTCTGGAAAGGCTAAAAAAAAGAAAGTTGTAGAAGAATCAGATCATCTTATTGATGAAAATGCTACAGCAAAACAGTGTCAGCAACCTGAAGGATGGCCACCTCCACTATTTCCTCAACGATTTTAGAATTGTAAACAAGAGGCTCAGTTCAAAAGATTTTTTGATATCCTTAAATAGCTTCACATCAACATACAGTAGGTGGAAGCTTTGGAGTAGATGCCTAATTATGTGAAATTTATGAAAGATATACTATCAAAAAAGTGCATATTAGGAGAATTTGAGACTATTGCTCTCACTGAAAGGTGTACAACGATGTTTACTAATAAATTACCTCCAAAGTTGAAAGACCCAAGGAGTTTCATTACCCCTTATTCAATTGGAAACCATTATGTTGGAAAGGCATTATGTGATTTAGGAGTGTGTATAAATCTAATGTCTATGTCTATTTTTAAGAAGCTGGGAATTGGGAAAGCAAGACCTACTACAGTTACATTGCAACTAGCTGATCGACCCTATGCACATCTGGAAGGTAAAATTGAAGACGTGCTAGTAAGAGTAGACAAGTTTATTTTTCTGGCAAATTTTCTTATTTTAGGATGTGAAGTTGACCATGATGTGCCAATTATTCTTGAAAGACTTTTTTTTGCTATAGGCAAGACTTTAATTGATGTGCAGAAAGGTGAACTGAACATGAGGGTAAATGAATAGCAGATCACATTTAATGTATTTGATTTTGTGAAATGTACTGATGAGAATGAAGAATGTCATGACATTGATTTGATAGAAATAGCAGTGGAGGACGAGTTCACAAGATTTTGCCACAGCAATTCTGATAGAGATGAAGACTCACTTGAGCAGAGTGACGCAATAATTTTTGAAGACCTAGGTGAACTTGCGAAAGCCAAGCAGTTTTTGGATAAACCAGAGAAGAAGTTTGAATTCTTGGATTTATTAGATTGCTTTTTCAAGCCTCCTAAATCATCTACAAAGGAACCCTCTATGCTGGAGTTGAAGCCTTCGCCGATGCACTTAAAATATGCTTATTTTGGAGAGAATAACATTTTGCCAATAGTTATTTCTACAGAGTTAACACTCGATCAAGAGGTGAGGTTGTTAGAAGTACTCCGACGATCTAATAAGGCATTAGGATGGATAACTTTTGACATCAAAGGAATCAGCCCTGCTATCTGTATGCATAAAATTTTACTGGACGGTTGTCATAGCAGTTCTATTGAACAACAGAGGAGGTTGAATCCAATCATGAAGGAAGTTGTTAAAAAAGAGATTATTAAGTAATTAGATGCCAGTATTATCTACACAATCTCCAATAGCTCGTGGGTGAGCCCTGTCCAATGTGTACCCAAGAAATGAGGTGTCACGGTGTATAGAAATGATAACAATGAGCTCATACCAACTCGCACTATCACGGGATGGAGAGTATGCATAGATTACCGCAAGCTCAATAAGGCAACTTGGAATGACCATTTTCCCTTACCATTTATTGGCTAGATGTTAGATAGATTAGCTAGGTAAGCTTTCTACTATTTTTTGGATGGTTATTTAGGATATAATCAAATTGTCATAACTCCAAATGACCAAGAGAAGACAACTTTCACTTGTCCATATGAAACTTTTGCGTTTAAACAAATGTCATTCCGGTTGTGTAATGCACCAACAACATTTCAGTGTTGCATGATAGAGATAGTCTTGGACATGGTGGAAAATTTTCTTGAAGTCTTCGTGGACAATTTCTCTGTGGTTGGCAATGTTTTTGAGGATTGCTTGAAAAATATGGAATTGGTTATGTTTTGTTGTGAAGAAATAAATCTTATTTTAAATTGGGAGAATCTTCACTTCATGGTTCGTGAAGGTATTGTGCTAGGTCATAAGATATCACAGCAAAGGATTGAAGTTGACAAAGCAAAAATTGAGGTGATAAAAAAATTGCCACCTCTGACTAGTGTTAAGGGTATTAGGAGTTTTCTAGGTCATGCGGGATTTTATAGAATATTCATTAATAATTTTTTGAAGATATCTAAACACTTGTGCACCTTGTTGGAATAGAATAGACCTTTCAATTTTGATGAAATTTATTTGATCGCTTTCGAGAAGCTAAAAAGAGAATTGGTAATAGCACTAATTGTAATCGTTTTGGAATGGACACTGTCTTTTGAACTCATTTGTGACGCTAGTGATTATTCCATGGGACCAGTGTTGGGACAAAGGAAAACAAGGTATTTCATGTAATTTATTATCCGAGTAGGACCCTAACGGGTGTGCAGCTTAACTACCCTACTACTGAAAAAGATTTATTAGCTGTGGTTTTCATATTCGATAAATTTTGGATCTTATTTAGTTGGTACCAAAGTCATGATCTACACATATCACTCTGCTATTAAATATTTGGTGACTAAGAAAGATGTTAAGCCAAGATTAATTCGATGGATACTTTTACTATAAGAGTTTGATTTAGAAGTTCGAGACAGAAAGAGGACTGAAAATCAAGTAACTAATCACCTGTCAAGGTTAGAAGCTGGAAATGAAGATGGAAAAATTTATTTTATTATAAGATTTTCCAGATGAGTGTCTGTTGGTTGCCATGGCATTACCTTGGTATGCTAATATAGTGAACTTCTTAGTAAGTGGTTTGATGCCACCTAATCTCACAGCCAAAGAAGACGGAAGTTCCTTCATGATGCCAAGCATTATTATTGGGATGAACCATTAATATTCAAGCATTGTGCTGATCAGATAATTAGGAAGTGTATCCCTGATGACAAAATACATAGCATTCTGCAACATTGTCACTCAGCGCCTTACGGAGGACACACTGGAGGAATGAGAACTGCTGCCAAGGTACTCCAATTTGATTTTTTTTGGCTAAGTTTGTTCAAGGATGCTCATGAATTTTATAAGGCATGTGACTGTTGTCAGAGGACAGGAAATCTATCTAAGAGACACGAAATGACATTACAAAACATTTTGGAGATTCAGTTGTTTAATGTCTTAGGAATAAACTTTATGGGCCCATTTCCACCGTCATTAGGAAATCTCTACATACTCTTTGTAGTGGACTACATCTCTAAGTGGGTCGAAGTTGTTGCCCTCCCTGCTAATGATTCAAAGTCAGTGATGAAGTTCTTGCACAAGAACATTTTCATAAGATTTGGTACACCTCGAGCCATTATCAGTGATAAAGGTTCTAATTTTGATTGCAGATTAGTTGCTAATGCTTTGCAAAAGTATGGGGTGAAGCATAAGATTGCCATGGCATATCATCCCCCAAACAAATGGATAAGCAGAGATCTCTAATAGAAAAATTAAATAGATTCTGGAAAAATTGGTGAACCTAATTTGAAAAGATTGGTCCTCTAGGCTAGATGAAGCCTTGTGGGCTTATCATATGGCATTCAGAACACCATTGGAAATGTCGCCTTTTAAGCTTGTTTTTGGGAAGTCATTCACTTACCTGTTGAGTTAAAACATAAAGCATTTGGGGTTATTAAAAAGCTAAATATGGGCTGGATAGCTATTGGCCATAACAGGTTGTTAAAACTAAACGAAATGGAAGAATTTCAGGCAGAGGCATATGAGAATGCTAAACTATACAAGGAGAAGACCAAGTGGTGGCATGATAAGAGGATTATGCCAAGGCAATTTGAACCAGGACAACAAGTGTTATTGTTCAACTCTAGGCTCAAATTTTTCCTGGTAAATTAAAATCTCGTTGGTCAAGTCCCTTTGCAGTAACTCAAGTTTATCCTCACGGATCTATTAATGTCAAAGATACGAAAATAAGGGTCACATTTAAAGTTAATGGACAATGCTTTAAGCACTATTAGGGTGCTCATATGGACCAAGACAAACAATCTATTGACCTCCAAGATGTTTGAGTTAATAATTATATTTTCTATTTTTTTTTCTTTTCCTTAATTGCTTTACTATAATTTTGTTTTTATTATTAGTTATCTTTAATTATTTCATGTTGATTATATTTCTATTTTTATCTTTAAGTAGTTCTTTCCATGATTTCCAAAGATAGAATAAAGAATGCGAACTTATCAGTTGTGCTATTAAGAGGAGTCTACTGCAACATTGCTAAAGAGAGTTATGCTGCGACAAACTGGGAAATAGAAGTTGAGGTACGAGCTAATATGGGTTAACCAGATAGAAAAGTCTAAGGGAGAGATTTCTGGATAGTTGGGCCCATTACGTTACTTGGGTAGCCCATGGTTGAAAATCCAAATTTCTTATTTTAGGGCTAGGTCACTTTCCAATTCCTTCCAAAAATCCCTTTGTTTTTCCCTCCTCCATACTACAAAACATACTTTGCACATTTAATTTTTCTAAACCGTCAACACTATCTTATAACGGCAAATGTGAGATTAGGGGCCCATTTGCCCATTGGGAATTTGTTTCCCAAATATTTGGGCCTGTAATCTTTTCACTTTTCCTCCAAATTTCCATCACACTAAAGTTAGGCCATAATTATCAACCTCCCATCACTCATTTCATACCCCATTTACTCCTTAATTTGTCGTCCTTTTATTTTACCCTAACCTCTTTAATTCTTTTACAATTACCCTAAATTTTCTTTCTCTCCACGTTTATTTGTACTTTTTTCATGCACAGTAATTTTTTTTGTAATATCCTGAATTAGGGCTTAATCGAAATAGTGGTTTCGCGACCAAAAATCTGAGATAGAAATAATTATTTTATAATTATTTTGATGATTATGATATGATTGCATGATTGTGTGAAAATTTCGTGATGAAATTCTATGCCTAAAGTGTTTAAATTGTAAGTAGGGACTAAATCGAATAAGTTGCAAAATTTGCATTATAGAAGTTTTTAGTATGAAATTGCATTGAAATATTAATTAGAAGGTCTTAAATAGCAATTTGACCAATTTTAAGTTCATGGACAAAATTAGGACATGGAAGGAATTTTTGAAAGTTTAGTACGGACGGGCATTTTGGTCATTTGGATATTAAATGAAATAAAAAGGGAAAAATAACACAAAATAGTCATCTTCTTCATATGGTTGCTGCCGAATTTTGCTCTCTCCATAGCTAGGGTTTCTTCAACTTTCAAGCTCCATAGTAAGTGATTCTAAGCGCTGCTTTTAATGTTCTTTACTTTTTGGAATCCCTAAGCTCGATTAAGCTTATGCTAGCAATAATTCAACCTAGGGTTTATATTTGGAAAAATACCCATAGGTGAAATTTGTGTATTTTGATGTTTTATGATAGAATATGAGGTTTTAAATTATGTTAGACAACTTGTGCTACTCGGTTTTAAGTGAAAATGAGTAAAAGGGCTTCATCGGTAAAAATACCTAATAATCATAAGTACATGTTAGAGTGTGAATTTGATATTGTCATAGAAGGGAAAAATGATCAGCATGTCATAAAACATAAGAATAATGGATAAAGTTTAATTCCCGAGCCTAGGGGCAAAAGTGTAATTATGCAAAAGTTTAGGAACAAAAGTGTAATTTTCCAAAGTTCGTATTAAATGCTGTTTTGATGAATGTATGTATTAAATAAGATTAATTTGGTATTATAGATCAAGAGAAACAGGAATCAAGTCGCGATCGAGGAAAAGAAAAGATTGTGGACTAAATTGCAAAATCTTTATATTTTGGTACCAAGGTAAGTTCATGTGTAAATAATGTAGCATAATTGTTATTTTTAAGTTATTGATGTTAATTATATGATATGCTGATTTTTTTTTTCGTGAAATATTATGCTTTGTGGTTAATGTTGAGTAATAAGCAAATTATGCTTACTACTTGATAAATATGAATTGCTACCGAGTATCGGTTCCGATATTTCGTGGAAGACAGCTAATGTCAGATCGAGGGAAAAAGCCCGTTTGAACCTTAGGAATAGATTAGGATACAAGTGACATGTCACTAGGATGGTTGAGCATCCGAACTCGTTGAGTTGAGTCCGAGTTCACTTATGGATGCGAATGTTCGAACTCGTTGAGTTGAGTCCGAGTTCGTGAGATGTAACTAGGCATCCGAACTCGTTGAGTTGAGTCCGAGTTCACTTATGGATGCGAACGCCCGAGCTCGTTGAGTTGTGTCCGAGTTCACTTATGGGCAGGTTACATGATTGCTTGATTACATATGTGGCACTTATGTGCAAATTATCCATGTATCTGAGTTATATTCTGATGTGTTCAACGGGTGAAAATTTCTATGAAATGGAAGAACACTTAAGATGCAAGTGACATTTTGGTAAGTGTTGTGAAATGGGCACTTTGGACAGGTATGCACTTAACCCTCGGGTTGAAAATAGATACAACAACGATAAAGTGGTAAGATGATGAATGATGTTTAGAAATGTGATATATGTTTTGGTGATGCCATGCTAAGGTTGTTTGGTATAATTGTATTGTTATGTTACTTGTTATTTGCATATGAACTTACTAAGCATTTATGCTTACTCCTCCTTTTTATTCATTGTAGTTTTGAACAAGTCACCTCAGGAATCGGACACAGTCGAAGTTTCGATCACACCTTGTCCAAGGATTTCTATTGGTAAATGGCTTGTAAAACTTAAGTATGGCATGTATAGCAATGTACCTATTTTGTATAAATAATTTTATGATATGGCCATGTTTGGTTGAGAAAATGTTTGATATTGATAAGTCATGGTGATGGCTAATTAGATCATGTTTGATATCATGGAAGTTTAATAGGTTATCTAGTTCATAAAAAAATTCATGGAAAGATGAAACTTGCCTTAAAACAGAATATTGTTGCAGCAATGACATGAATTTGAAAAATCACTAAAAATAGTATAAGTGGAATTAAATGATGAGTAAGTTATCAAATTGAAACTTAATGAGTTTATTTTCATGTGAATTGAACAAAAGAGGCATATAAATCATATGTTATGAGATACTTAAACTTTTGTGAAACAGGGCCAGAATGATTTCTAGATCCCCTGTTCTGAGTTTAAAAATTTATATAAAATTTTAAAAAAATAATTATAAGTTTTTCTTTACATTTACAGATTCCTTATTGAGCTTAGTTTTAATATAAACAAACCTCATAGTCATTGAAATTTTTTATAGAGAGATATCTGATTCGTAATACACAGAGGTTAGAACAGTCGAACCCTAAAACAGAGGAGAATTTAACTAATAAACTGTACTAATTGGCCCAACCAAAAATTCTAGAAAAATATTAGTAAATAGATATATGAGTCTAGATTTAGGAAAAATTTATGGATCTTGATTTCAAGTTTCGTAACTCGAGATATGATTTTTCTTGTAACTGTGACGCAGATAGCTAGAAAGCTGTGAATGTAGAAACAAATGATTCGAAGTACTTAAATTGATAAATTATGTTCTGTAACACCTCAAGCTCGATTCCAGTGTCGGTCTCGGGCGTGGGGGTGTTACATTTGGTGGTATCAGAGTAGGTTTAGTCAGTTCTCGGACTACGTGTTGTATGTACGGATTTTTGCTATACATGCCATATGTATAAATTGTGATAGTGTGACGACTTCTGACCTTTTTAAATGATTTTTATATAGTAAATGGATCCCGATCCAGCTGTGGCAGATGAAGTAGAGAGTAATGCACCAGCTCCGGCTGAAGGGGCAGCGTCGACTGAAAACCCACCTCCTACTGTTGGTCAGGGAGGAGGAGAAAGGGATCGGGAAGCCTTTCTCCAAATGATGAGTGCATGGTACACTGAGTTCGTTCGTACGAACCCAAATGTACGACCTCCCCCACCTCCTCCAATTCCTCAACCTATGCCTCCGATGCCTCAAGAAGTGGATATGATAAAATTTCACGAAACCACATTTGATAGAATTAAGTAAACAAGGGGTGAAGAATTTAGAGCAAATATTGATGATGATGCAGAGAAAGCAGAGTTCGGCTTGAAAATTCTATCCGGTATTTGATGAATTATCTTGTACACTGAAGAATGTTTGAAATGTGTTACATCTTTGTTGAGAGATTCACCCTATAATTGGTGGAAGACTTTAATTTCGGTGGTACTGCTGAAAGAGAGGGTAACACAGGAATTCCTTCAAGAAGAGTTTCAAGAAATATATTAGTGAAAGATTTATTGATCGAAATGTAAAGAGTTTCTTGAGTCAAGAAAGGTAATATGACAAATCTCGAATATGAAAGAGAGTTTGTTCGATTGAGTAAGTATGCCGAGAATATGTTCCTACTGAAGCCAAGATGTGCCGACGATTTGAAGACGGGCTCAACGAAGACATTAAGGTATTTGTCGGGATCCTTGAACTGAAAGAAATGGTAGTACTGGTTGATCGAGCTTTGCAAGGTGAAGAACTACTTAAAGAGAAGAGAAAGGTAGAGGTGAGACACGAAATTAGAAGAAAAGGCCAATGAGTACGGCACCTTCACAAAGAACCCGAAGTCAAGAAATATGAATCCTCATTCCCAAGTTTCACTGGGGCAATCATATGGAAATTTTAAGAAGCGTAATGTGGGTCCTAAATCTCGAAATACTTCTCTGACCAAATGTAGGGAACTCAAGATTTGTTAAACTTGAGTGCAGCAGTGTGGTAGAAATCATTTTGGTCCGTCTGAGCAAATGAATGTTTTCGATGTGGTTCTCTGGATCATTTTATTAGAGACCGCGCCTGAGAGAGAGATGAGAAAGAAAAATTTGAGAATGTAAAAGCTAGTGGTGCAGACGTGAGGGAAGGTATCCGAGAAAAGTGGAAGTGAAACAAGCGGTAAGAATGTAGCCAGAGATGCAGCAGTTAGATCTGAAGGAAGAGCTCTGGCTAGAACTTATGCTATTAAAGCACGTGAAGATGCTTCCTCACCCGATGTGATTACCGGTACATTTTCTCTTTATGATTTAATGTTATTGCTTTGATTGATCACGGTTCTACTCATTCATATGTATGCATGAAGCTGGTGTCTAGTATGAATATACCTGTTGAGAACACAGAATTTATGGTTAAAGTGTCGAATCCGTTAGGCAAATGTGTGATAGTTGATAAAGTATGCAAGAAATGTCCTTTAATGATTCGGGGTCATTACTTTCCGGCCGACTTGATGTTGTTGTCGTTTGATGAATTTGATGTTATTTTGGGTATGGATTGGTTGACATTGCATGATGCTATAGTAAATTGCAAAGAAAAGGTTATAGAATTAAAGTGTGAAAACGGTGAAACTCTACGGGTTGAATCAGATAAATCAGAGGCATTGTCTAGTGTGATTTCTTCGATGTCGGCTCAAAGATATTTGAGAAAGGGTTATGAAGCTTATTTGGCGTATGTAATTAATACAAAAGAAAGTTGAATCAGTGCCGGTTGTATGTGAATTTGCGGATGTATTTCTAGAAAAATTGCCGAGTTTGCCTCCAGTCAGGGAAGTAGAATTTGGTATTGATTTGATACCGGGAACAGCTCCGATCTCAATTGCTCCTTATAGAATGGCACCAACAGAGTTGAAAGAATTAAAGTCACAGTTGCAAGAGTTGACTGATAAAGGCTTTGTAAGACCGAGTTTTTCACCTTGGGGTGCTCCTGTGTTATTTGTGAAAAAGAAGGATGGTTCTATGAGATTATGTGTTGATTATCGGCAGTTAAACAAGGTGACAATCAAAAACAAGTATCCATTGCCGAGAATTGATGATTTGTTTGATCAGCTAAAAGGAGCGACATGGTTTTCAAAGATTGACTTGAGATCTGGGTATTATCAGCTACGAGTAAAAGAGTCAGATGTGCCTAAAACTGCTTTTAGAACAAGGTACGGTCATTATGAATTTTTAGTTATGCCATTCGGGTTGACAAATGCTCCTGCTATGTTTATGGATTTAATGAATCGCATATTTCAGCCATATTTGGACAGATTTGTTGTGGTGTTTATAGATGATATTTTAATTTATTCAAAAGATGAGACAGAGCATGCTGAGCATTTGAGGATAGTTTTGCAAACTTTGAGAGATAAACAGCTTGTATGCTAAGTTTAGTAAAAGTGAATTTTGGCTCTGGGAAGTTGGATTTTTGGGTCATATGTTTCAGGTGATGGTATACGGGTTGATCCTAGTAAAATTTCAGCCATTATTGATTGGAAACCACCAAAAACGTGAATCAAGTTAGAAGTTTCTTGGGGCTAGTCGG
The DNA here is from genome assembly GCA_025698475.1 of Gossypium anomalum. NCBI lineage: Eukaryota > Viridiplantae > Streptophyta > Magnoliopsida > Malvales > Malvaceae > Gossypium > Gossypium anomalum. The sequence goes on from CM046959.1 coordinate 56,205,922, forward strand.
TATTATCGGCGGTTTGTAAACGGATTTTCTATAATTGCTGCTCCTATGACTAGACTACTCCGAAAGGATGTTAAATTTGAATGGACGGAAGAATGTCAACAAAGTTTCAAGAATTGAAAAAGTTATTAATCAAGCACCAGGTGTTAGTACAACCCGAATCGGGTAAAGAATTTGTGGTGTATAGTGATGCTTCCTAAATGGCTTGGGGTGTGTACTCATGCAAGAAGGAAAAGTGGTGGCTTATGCTTCGAGGCGATTAAAACCTCATGAGAGGAATTATCCTACTCACGATTTGGAATTGGTCATGGTGGTATTTGCTTTGAAGATTTGGCGACATTATTTGTATGGTGAAAAGTACCGAGTATATAACTCGATCACAAAAGTCTTAAATACTTGATGTCACAAAAGACTTAAATTTGAGAGGCAGCGTAGATGGTTAGAGTTATTGAAAGATTATGAGCTTGTTATTGATTATCATCCGAGAAAAGCGAATGTGGTTGCCGATGCTTTAAGCGAGAAAGTTGTTGTTTGCTTTGAGAGTTATGAACACTCGGGTTGAAAATTTCAGATGATAGTTCAATTCTAGCAGAGATAAGAGCTAGACCGATGTTTTACAAGAGATTTACGAAGCTCGGAAAAATGATCAAGATTTGCTAGCCAAGAGAAGATGATGTGAAGTCGATACGGGATCGATTTCAGAATCGGTTCTGATGGTAGCTTGATGTTTAAAAATCAGATTTGTGTACCGAAAAATGATGAGTTGATTCAAAAGATTTTGCATGAAGCACATAATGGCTGTTTGGCGGTTCATCCAGGCAGTACGAAAATGTATAATGACTTAAAGAAAATGTATTGGTGGAGTGGAATGAAAAGAGATATTTCCGAGTTTGTATCAAAGTGCTTAATTTGTCAACAGGTGAAAGCTGAACACCAAGTGCCTTCAGGATTACTTCAGCCTATTATGGTTCCTGAATGGAAATGGGAACGGGTTACTATGGATTTTGTTTTAGGGTTGCCATTGACTCCAAGAAAGAAAGATGCCATCTGGGTAATAGTTGACAGACTGACTAAATCGGCTCATTTTATTTCGATACGTACGGATTATTCTCTTAATAAGTTGGCTGAATTGTATATCCGTGAGATTGTTAGACTTCATGGAATACCTTTGTCAATCATTTCGGATAGAGATCCGAGATTTACTTCACGGTTTTGGCAAAAGTTGCAAGAGGCATTAGGTACAAAGTTAAATTTCAAAGATCGCTTTTCATCCACAAACCGATGGGCAATCAGAGAGAGTAATTCAGATTCTTGAAGATATGCTCAGATGTTGCGTATTGGAATTTCAAGGTAGTTGGGAAAGGTACTTACCGTTGGTAGAATTTGCTTATAATAATAGCTACCAGACGAGTTTGAAAATGGCACCTTATGAAGCATTATATGGTCGTAAGTGTCAAACGCCTTTGTATTGGATGAACTCAAGGAAAATCGATTTATGGAGTTGATCTAATAAAAGAAATCAAAGAAAAGGTGAAAGTGATTCAAGATTGTTTGAAAGCTGCTTCAGATAGACAGAAATCTTATGCGGATTTGAAACGAAAAGAAATCGAGTTTCAAGTTGGTGATAAGGTATTTTTGAAAGTGTCTCTATGGAAGAAAGTCCTTAGATTTGGACGGAAGGTCAAGTTAAGTCCACGTTTTATTGGGCCTATGAAATAATTGAAAAAGTTGGACTGGTAGCATATCGGCTAGCATTACCACTTGAATTAGAGAGGATTCATGATGTGTTCCACGTATCTATGCTACGTCGATATCGTTCGACTCCTTCACATATAATTTCACCGACAGAAATTGAACTACGACCGGATATGACTTACGAAGAGGAACTGATTAAGATCTTAGATCGAGAGGTCAAGAAACTAAGAAATAAAAGTGTCGCTCTCGTGAAAGTATTATGGAAAAAGCATGGGGTAGAAGAGACTACATGGGAACCTGAAGAAACTATGAGAAACCAATACCCACACCTGTTTACCGGTAAGATTTTCGAGGACGAAAATCCTTAAAAGGGGGGGAGAGTTATAATATCCTTAATTAGGGCTTAATCAGAATAGTGGTTTCGTGACCACAAATCTGAGATAGAAATAATTAATTTATAATTATTTTGATGATTATGATATGATTGCATGATTGTGTGAAAATTTCGTGATGAAATTCTATGCCTAAAGTGTTTAAATTGTAAGAAGGGACTAAATCGAATAAGTTGCAAAATTTGCATTCTAGAAGTTTTTAGAATGAAATTGCATTGAAATATTAATTAGGATGTCTTAAATAGCAATTTGACCAATTTTAAGTTCATCGACAAAATTAGGACATAGAAGGAATTTTTGAAAGTTTAGTAAGGAGGGGCATTTTGGTCATTTGGATATTAAAGGAAATAAAAAGGGAAAAATAACACAAAACAGTCATCTTCTTCATATGGTTGCTGCCGAATTTTTCTCTCTCCATAGCTAGGGTTTCTTCAACTTTCAAGGTCCATAGTAAGTGATTCTAAGCGTCGTTTTTAATGTTCTTTACGTTTTTGGAATCCTGGAAGCTCGATTAAGCTTATGCTAGCAGAAATTCAACCTAGGGTTTATATTTGGAAAAATACCCATAGGTGAAATTTGTGTATTTTGATGTTTTATGATAGAATATGAGGTTTTAAATTATGTTAGACAACTTGTGCTACTCGGTTTTGAGTGAAAACGAGTAAAAGGGCTTAATCGGTAAAAATACCTAATAGTCATAAGTACATGTTAGAGTGTGAATTTGATATTGTCATAGAAGGGAATAATGATCAGCATGTCATGAAACATAAGAATAAGGGATAAAGTTTAATTCCCGAGCCTAAGGGTAAAAATGTAATTATGCAAAAGTTTAGGGGCAAAAGTGTAATTTTCCAAAGTTCGTATTAAATGCTGTTTTGATGAATGTATGTATTAAATAAGATTAATTTGGTATTATAGATCAAGAGAAACGGGAATCAAGTCGCGATCGAGGAAAAGAAAAGATTGTGGACTAAATTGCAAAATCTTTATATTTTGGTACCAAGGTAAGTTCATGTGTAAATAATGTAGCATAATTGTTATTTTTAAGTTATTGATGTTAATTATATGATATGCTGATTTTTTTTATCGTGAAATATTACGCTTTGTGGTTAATGTTGAGTAATATGCAAATTATGTTTACTACTTTATAAATATGAATTGCTACCGAGTATCGGTTCCGATATTCCGTGGAAGACGGCTAATGTCAGATCGAGGGAAAAAGCCCGTTTGAACCTTAGGAATAGATTAGGATACAAGTGACATGTCACTAGGATGGTTGAGCATCCGAACTCGTGGAGTTGAGTCCGAGTTCACTTATGGATGCGAATGTTCGAACTCGTTGAGTTGAGTCCGAGTTCGTGAGATGTAACTAGGCATCCGAACTCGTTGAGTTGAGTCCGAGTTCACTTATGGATGCGAACGCCCGAGCTCGTTGAGTTGATTCCGAGTTCACTTATGGGCGGGTTACATGATTGCTTGATTACATATGTGGCACTTATGTGCAAATTATCCGTGTATCCGAGTTATATTCCGATGTGTTCAACGGGTGAAAATTTCTATGAAATGGAAGAACACTTAAGATGCAAGTGACGTTTTGGTAAGTATTGTGAAATGGGAACTTTGGACAGGTATGTACTTAACCCTCGGGTTGAAAATAGATACAACAATGATAAAGTGGTAAGATGATGAATGATGTTTAGAAATGTGATATATGTTTTGGTGATGCCATGCTAAGGTTGTTTGGTATAATTGTATTGTTATGTTACTTGTTATTTGCATATGAACTTACTAAGAATTTATGCTTACTCCCTCATTTTCATTCATTATAGTTTTGAACAAGCCAGCTCGGGAATCGGGACAAGTCGAAGTTTCGATCACACTATCCGAAGGATTTCTATTGGTAAATGGCTTGTAAAACTTAAGTATGGCATGTATAAGAATGTACCTATTTTGTATAAATAATTTTATGATATGGCCATGTTTGGTTGAGAAAATGTTTGATATTGATAAGTCATGGTGATGGCTAATTAGATCATGTTTGATATCATGGAAGTTTAATAGGTTATCTAGTTCATAAAAAAATTCATGGAAAGATGAAACTTGCCTTAAAACAGAATATTGCTGCAGCAATGACATGAATTTTAAAAATCACTAAAAATAGTATAAGTGGAACTAAATGATGATTAAGTTATGAAATTGAAGCTTAATAAGTCTATTTTCATTTGGATTGAACAAAACAGGCATATAAATTATATTTTATGAGATACTTAAACTTTAGTGAAACAGGGCTAGAATGATTTCTGGATCCCCTATTCTGGCTTTAAAAATTTATAGAAAATTTTAAAAAATAATTATAAGTTTTTATTTACATTTAAAGATTCCTTATTGAGTCTAGTTTTAATATAAATAAATTTAATAGTCATTGAAATTTTTTATAGAGATATATTTGATTCTTAATACACAGAGGTCAGAGCAGTCAAACCCTAAAACAGGGGATACTTTAACTAATAAACTGTACTAATTGACCCAACCAAAAATTCTACAAAAAAATTAGTAAATATATATATGAGTCTAGATTTAGGGAAAATTTACGGATCTTGATTTTGAGTTTTTTAACTCGAGATATGATTTTTCTTGTAACTGTGACGCAGATAGCTAGAAAGCTATGTATGTAGAAACAAATGATTCGAAGTACTTAAATTGATAAATTATGTTCGGTAACACCTCAAGATCGATTCCGGCGTCGGTCTCGGGCGTGGGGGCATTACATTTTTCTTCCTTTTCTACACAGTCTTTTACCTTAACTTTCTACAATGGCTAGACAATCTATCCCTTGATCATCTACTATGCCACCTTACACTTTCTTTAATGTTGCGGCAAAAGATCGGTACTAGAACAACATCTCTAAGCAACCTTTTTGTTTGGAAAAAGGCTTCCTTTTTTAAGACGAGCATCCTTTTCATGGCGTACAATGCTTCCATTTCTTCTATTGTCGAGTAACATGGATGGTAATTTTTTTGTTTGCATCCGGAAGATGTGCTAACCAAGATTGTTTGTGAGTTCTATGCTCACCTTACTTCCCCAAATGTTGTTTTAATATATGTGCGAGGAGTCTCGGTCTTATTTGATGAGGACATGATTAATGCTTAGTATGGTCTTTCTGATATCCAAGATGAGCATATCGAGTTTGCTGCAATTGTCACTGATAATGGGTTAACTCAGGTTCTTCAAGACCTATATGTGATGGGAACTAAATGGACGGTGTCGACGCAAGATTATTACATCGTGGAAAGGGCATCTTTAAAGCCTTAGTGCAAGGTTTGGTATCACTTCCTTAAGACGCACCTAATGCCTTCTACCTATAACTCAACAGTTTCTAAGGAGCAGATGTTGTTGCTCCATTCCATTATGCAAGGTAGGAAAATTAATGTGGGTAAGTTTTTATTCAAAAAAGTACACCGGTGCACACAAAAGAATATCGGGAGTCTAAACTTTCCTTCTTTAATCACTGCATTTTGCCAGCGTGTTAATATCTCAGTCTAAGCCAATAAGGATGTCGTCCTAAATAAAGGGTCCATTATAGGATTGATTATTGCAAAGATTTCTAGGAAGGATTTGCCATGGCAACAAGCTCCTGGATCAACCTTAACATTCTCTACGCCAACATTTGCCACTACAACAACCTCCGAGACTAACAGTTTATTCGAGCAAAAAGTGCTCATTCATTGGAGAAGTTGTAAAAATAGAACAATTTTTTTGAGACTCAATAGTTTTAACTTGTTGCAGATTTGGAAAAGGTGCAGGATAAACTGGATATTTACTAGGCCTATGTGTAGAGGAGGGACGTTGCTCTGAAAAGGTCCCTTCAAAAGAATTTCACCAAGCCAATGCCTACATTTCCTCACTTTCCTAAGGAATTGCAAACAGTTGTAGTAGAAGAGGTTGGTGAAGCCTAGCCAGCTGAAACAGGCACTGCCACTACCAAGAAAGAAACCAAAGAACCAAAGGAAGAAACAGAGAAAATGGAATCAAACAGTAGTGCAATTGGTTGTGAAGAAGAAGCAAATCCCACACCTACACCACTAGTGGACAGCACTGTAACTGTTTTACCTCCCTTTACTGAACCTATAACTAAATAGGATGGTGAGATCAATCAGATTATTATTGAAATCACCAAATCTGATGATGAACAAGAGGACATTCCATTCCAATCATTGAAAATGAAAATGCGTTATAAACATAGTGCACATAAATCCACTCACAGGACAGAATGAAGTAACTACACTCTAGTCTAAGCCAAGGAAATTCCTTTCCCTTCCATGCATCATGCATTTCATTTATTTTTCCATGATATTTTCTGTTGTATATCCGTATAAACATTGAGGACAATGCATCCCTTAGGTTTGGGGTGTGTTGAGCATTTAGTATTACATTAAATGGTTCATTGAGCATGTTTTAATTTTTGGTTCACTTGTCATTCATTTTTCCATGGCACACATAATTGTCATAGGTTCTTTTGCCTATGATAAGTACAACCTTTACTTATGACATTCGATGATAAGCTTAAATTCTTCAATACACCTAGAACATGAGACAATGGATTAGGTGAATTTAGCTTAGGAGAGTTGCTTGAAAATTAACTCCTAAACATGAGATGTCCTAACCTCAGTTAGTTGTGGACTATAGCGAGTGTCTTTTTATGAACTTAGGGACTTTTGAAGCCAAACTCAATCAAATTGCCAAAGCATTACTTAAATAAAGGACAGTAGGCACTCCAAGGCTTAGAATTGCCAAGTAAGTCAGTATTACTTTGTTTGCTCCATCGTGTTGTTGACTAGAAAAGTGAGTTTGAGTAAGAGTGCTAATAAAAATAATAAGGGGCACTGCACTGTAGTAACAGGTTGAGTAGCTAAGGAGGTAGTTGTTTGCTCCATCCATCTTCTGTTAAAAGCCTTAGCTTCAAGAGTGATTTTTATTTAAATTATGACATGATTGAGTACTCAGTAATTCAGTGTTTGCTCCATTGTGATTAACGAGTCAAATAATTTGTGACATTCTAAATCCCCTACATTAATTTAAAAAAAAAGAAACAAAAACAAGGAAAAAATATGAATAATATATATACATTTTGAGTAGGCTTAGAGTAACTTGAGTTTAGGTAACAAATCAACTAAGTGAATTAGGAGATGCTTGCTATGGCCAAAAAGCACACATGAGCACTTAGGAAATTTTGTTTTTATGATGAAATTTTTTGCACTACTTTTGTTGAACAAACCTCTGACACTTGAACAAGTTTTTGGAGAAAGAAGATTACCGAGAACTGATGTATATAGTGTTCTTTGATTAGACTGGTAGTTCAAAGTGGTTATGTACGATGGCAAATTCTTACATATATATATTCATCCATATCTTTCTTGAGGACAAGTAATAACTCAGGTTTGGGGGTGTGATAACTCTTGAAAAGAGTTATATTTTATGCCTTTAAAATTGGTTAATTGTTTGTACTTAGGTAAGTTTAGTTGCATTTTAAAATTTTCCATTAGTGTTTTTAGAAAATTGCTTTAAAAGGCTTGGACTGTGCTTAAATGTTATTACATGTTACTTCTAAATGTTTGCAGGAAGGATTTATTTGTTAAGTAGCAGGTGCAGAATGAGGAAAAGAAGTAAAGAAGTAAAGGTTTGTCGTGGCAAAAGATTGGACAACTTGCCAACACGAATGTCGTGGCAATGCCAAGAAGCAACCCAGTCAAAACTTAAGTATTATCAGTGTAACACCCCTAACTCATAACCGTCACCGAAATAGGTTAAGAGGCCTTACCAGACTTGTAACTCAGTTCAGAACAATCATATATCCGATAACGTTTAGTCTCAGTCAATATCATTCATTCACATTCACTATGTACTTAAAAACAAGCATACCAAGCTTTAATCATGCATTCGGGACTAAATCATATCATATTAAAAATTTTAGAAACTAAGAAAAAAATTCAACATTTCAAGCCTATGTCTTAAACCGTGTGAAAATAGGTCATACATACTGATTTGTGTCACACGGCCAAGGACAAGCCCGTGTGCCAAGCCCTGTGAAAACTGGAGAGAATACTGACTTGGGTCACACAGCCAACCACACACCCGTGTGTCTAAATGATGTACCCTTCGAAATGGCCACACATGCCCGTGTTTGTGTCAGTGTGACATACACGGACAGTAGACACACCCGTGTGTTAAGGAGTGTCAAACCTGTAGGGTATACTGCCTTAATTCAAAAGGGTACCCTAGGGGACACAAGGCCGTGTAACATGACCGTGTGTCACACACGGCTGAGACACACGCCCGTGTCTCTACCCGTGTGGATAAAAATAGGCTATTTGCAACGCCATTTTGCCACCCTATAAACATAAACATTTACAAGCATAATTGACCACATTTATGCAACTTAATTGGCAACCAAAATAACCATTTCAATACACATTATTAGTCATATCAAAACTTACCATTTTCATATCCAAATACCTATTTAGCAACATGTATAATCCATTCATTTAACAACTACATATCAAGACTTCGCTTGCATAATTTCATTCCATCATTCTATCATTCCTTGCTAAAACATACCATAATTGAACACTTCAATTCAACCAAAACATAACATCAAAATAAGCCAAATCACATGGCTTGACTTATACACAAAAATATGCCAAAGTCCTAATATCAAGTAGCATAACTAACACCTTTCTAACTAGACTATACATGCCATATTTACAAATTTACAAGTTCAAAAGTACGAATCAGAAATTGGATAGTGTGATGTGTAACTCTGACTTATCTGAAACGAGCAAGCTAACAAACCTCTATAAAACATAGAAAAAGAAGCAGAGTAAGCTTATAGCTTAGTAAGCCCGTATAATACAGAATTAAACTTACCATTTATACATAATCAAAGCAACATTAAAAATATCAACAATTCAATTGAGTAACACCTAATCACAGGTATACACCACATGTTAGTCATTTTACAAGTACATGAAACCATCCATTATACAATACTTTACATCATTCCAAAGTCATATATCATGTATAACATTAGTAACATTTATAAACCATAACTCATCTATATAACATTATTTATGCCCGTTGAACCTATTAGAAATTCAAAGGATACTCGAGTGAATAATGTCAGTAATCTGTCAATTCATTATCATATATGCTCTTTCGAGCCATGATAGGTAAGCTCCTCCTGAGCTAACGAACATTAAGCTCTATTGAGTTAAAACGATAAGCTCTATCGAGCTAACCAGTAAGCTCATACGAGCTGAAACAGTAAGCTCTAATAAGGTAAAAACAGTAAGCTCTTTCGAGCTGATATAACAGTAAGCTCATACGAGCTGTGGTGAGTCCGCAAAAAATGCAATAGCTCAACCAAAACGGTAATCTCAGTATCATTTCACTCGTATCCAATGAATTCATATAGTTCAAAAAGGGCTCGGTGCATATACATTATATCAATAAGGCATTTATACTTCAAGTATTTCAATTATACATATTCATTTCAATAATTATAAGTATATGAAGTTTCGATTCTAATTATATGAACTTACCTCGTATTTGCTCGTATAACCGTTGTCTACTCGTCTACCTTTCGTTTCCTCCCAATCTAATTCCGATAATTGTTTATCTTGATCTTAATGAGTTAGAAGAGCTTAGCTGAACCTTGCCCTAAAAATGGTGATTCTTTCTTGCTAAAATCGGCATGAAGAAGATGAATGAACCATAATATGGCTTTGTTTTAATTAATTATTCATTAATAAGCCATTTACAAAATTAACATTTATTTAAAACATATAAAAATCATGAAAATTATGGACATAAATGTCCACTAACACTAAAAAGGGTATATTATTAACTTAAGGACTTCCAATATTAATTTCATAGCCATTTGAGTCATTTAACTAGGTCTCATATTTTACGCGTTATGCAATTTAGTCCTTTTTACTGAATTAACCATTCATTCCATAAAATTTCTTCATGAAACTTTCACATAGTAATTTTGTTATGCTGTAAACATTAATGAACATAATAAAATAACATTTTGACTTCAGATTTATGGTCCCAAAACCACTGTTCTTATTTGACCTAAAAACGTACTGTTACAATCAGCCCTGCTATATGTGTACCAAAAAAATCAACCTAAACAAGAGGAAAAAGATCATGGGATCATATGATGATGGGTCTATCCTAAAGGAGGAGATATAAAACCCAAAACTAAAAAAATGAAGAGGGAGTAGACAGTTAGAGAGTCATTTTTGGAAGAAGAAATCCCTTAGATGAAAATAGAGGGTAGCGGTTGTGACAAGGATGGACACGCAAAGGGAAGATAAAGGTAGTCCGTTCCAGTCATCGAAAGACATTTTGTAGTCGGAGTTGTGGGCTAGACAAGTGAAAGCTATCTTCCTAAGTTCTACCTTTAATTTTTTATTTTCTCCGTAATCTGATTTAAGGAAACAGTGTTGATTACTATTTTGTATTTGGATTCTACTTACCAACCCATGAGTTAAATCTCATAGGGTTGGGATTACTTGATGAAACTTTTATTTCCATTATTGGCCACGGCTTAGATTAGTTTTAATTTACTATTTCATTCAATGGTATTTATGAATACCGTGCATGTAATCTCTAGACATAGGTGGATATGCAGCATGTTTATAAAATTAATCTAATTTTGACAAGGTTAGGTTAGTTAGCTCGAAATTGAATGATATGAGTGAGTACTCGAAAGAATACTCATAGCAAACTCTAGACATAGAGCAACATTCTGTACAAAAAGGAGAAAAAAGGTAAGAACCAAACTCAAAGCCTATAGATATATAGTGCCCTAAGTGAGGTAACTCAAAGCCTAGCTCTCGAAAGAAGCAAGCCATAGTAGAACTATTCCGAGCAGTAGAATAAGACTGAACTTGCCGAGGCATTATTGGTTAATGAGGGTAGATTCTTGGTAATCCCAGCCTTAAGATTCGACATTGTAGATCCTTTAACATTTGTTGTACATCTCTATTTTCACATCCTTAGTTGTTACTTATTTACATATTATTCACGTAATCATTCTCGTAATTTCCATTGCATACTTACTCTTGTCTTGCTATAGCATTTTCATTTATTTGTTATAATTCACATATTACACACATCAGTATTCCTTAATTATCTTTGCATTCTTATTATTGTTTTTGCCATGGCATTAAACACATTCCTTTATAATAACTTGACCAATTTATACCTAATTGATCCCTGTGGAGACGATCTCACTTATCACTTTATTACATGATTCGACATGTACACTTGCATAATTTGATTAGCATATTCACATGCAACATGACCACATGGCCATGTTTCTGAGTCATACGATCTAGCCACAAGGTCGTGTGACCCCTGTTTCTAAATTTTCAAACTCTTTAAAAAATTTATGTTTTGTTTCAAATTAGTCTCTGATTGTTTGCAAACTATTTTAAGGCCCCATATACTCGATTTAAGGTTTGTAAATGTATTTATGCTATGAATGAATATCATTATTGAATGTTAATATTTTAAATTAATTAATTGTTTCTATTTGATGTTAATTGTTTTGATTTGTACCGTAATACTCCGTAACCCTATTCCAGCGCAGATATGGGTTAGGGGTGTTACAATTTATGCATTGTGGCATGTGCTTAGGGCATCAACTTGTATAAATATGCTTATATCATATGTCAAATAGTACTTGAAACTTAAGTTATGATGTAGAGGTTCAAGGCTTAAGAAACTAGTTTAAATTAATTAATGTGTAAAATTGTGAATAGCTACAGTATTGCCTAAGTGGCAGCTTGTTCAACCTAGGCAACCCTTTGTTAGAAAACCACTTTTAGTTAGTACTACCTAGACGGTGGATTATGTCACCTAGGCAACTCCTTAGCAAAAAAAAAAAAAAAAAACCACTAACTCTAGTACTGCCTAGGCAAGAGCTTTGGCCGCTTGGACGATAACTTGATGATGGTATTACTTAGTTTTTTAAAAATCGCTTAAGGATTTGAGTAACCTTTAACAACTTAAGTAACATACCTATATTTTGCAAATTACTTAGTTTTTTTCCTTTCAAATGGGTGCTATAAGATTTCTTCACTATGTTTTGAAAAGCATAAAACTCATTTTGAATAGAATTTAAATATTTTCTATAATTTTCAAAAATGGTTTCAAGCTTAAAATTTCTTGAATAAATCAAACGTATTTTTCATGTTAGTACTCTAGTAGCACCTTCTATTTGTACCATACGCAAGGACGAGTGAGGGGTGTTGTAACACCCTCTATCTGGATAGTATTTCTAAGGATATAGGTTATACAATGGATAACTAGCGTTCCGTCCTTAATTGTAGCTACTCGTCTCATTTGCATATCCATCATGAACCATAAATGTAGGCATCTAAATATATTTAACCTTCATAATCACCTTCATAGCTCCAATTGGACATCAAATCTCTGTTCACTGAACTTATCCAATTGCCATATCGAAATTGGTCACTCATCCACCTTTAAAGTAATGCCCCTTACCCGTATTTGACGCTGAAATAGGGTACAAGGCATTACGGGACTTAAACTCAAACGAACATTCAAAACCGAGACTTGAATTTCCACTCAAATTTAAAACTTTTCAAATACATTCACATTGTCCCTTAGACAAGCCTATGAGGCCCAAAACATACATTGGGGCGGTTCGGGGCTAAATTGAGAACTTTGGAAACTCTCCAAACACTTAGAAAATTTTTCATAAATACAGGGGTCACACACCCGTGTGGTTTTGGGCACGACCGTGTGGGTAGGCCATGTGGTCACACACACTTGTGCCCCTAACCCGTGTAACTCTCTGTTTATGATGTCATCAACAAATTAGGGTCACACAGCCAAGGCACACGCCCGTGTGCTAGGCCGTGTGGGCGATTTACTTTTCTTAATTTTTCCTAAAATTAGTGTAGACTTTACACACCATGGGCGCATGCCCCTGTCCCTAGGCCATGTCCTTCACACGGCTAAGACACACGGCCATGTCTCTGCCCGTGTTGTAACATCCCAATTTTTGGCCTTGTCGAAATAGTGGTTTTTAGACCACAAATCCAAAGTAGAAATAATTATTTTATGAATGTGTTGAGGTCTATGATATGTTTTCATGATTGTGTAAAAATTTCACGAAGAAATTTTATTGATAAAGTGTCCAATTTGACATTTAGGACTAAATTGCAAAGGTTGCAAATCTAGAAGCTTTAAGCATGAAATTACCATGGATTATTAATTAGAGGTCCTTAAATAGAAAATTTTCCAATTTCTAATTTTATGGACAAAAATAGGCATGGATAGGTAAAAATTGAAAGTTTAGTAAAAAGGGCATTTTGGTTATTTAGTAATTAAAAGATTAAAAAGGGAAAAATGAAGCAAAATTTGCTCTCTATAGCTAGGGTTTCTTCACTTTCCAAGCTTGATAGTAAGTATATCCTAGCCTCATTTTTAATGTTCTTTGCATTTTTGAAGTTGTCATCAACCGATCTAGCTATTTCTACCATTATTTTGAGTTAGGGTTCATGTTCAAAAACTTACCCATGTGTGACATGCATGTATTTTGATGTTTAATGGAGGAATGTGAAAATTTGATGTGTGATAAACATCTTTTACTAAGTGGTTTTTCACGAAAACACCTAAAGGGACTTGTTTGTAAAAGTTGTAAAAATGAGTAGTAGAAAGGTGATTTGATGAAAAATGTGGGCTAGTATAAGCATGATATAGGTTCGAATAAGCTTGGGTAACAAATAAAATGAGCACATTTTATTTTAAGAGCCTAGGGACTAATTTGTAAATATGTGAAAGTTTAGGGGTAAATTTATAATTTTAACAAAGTATGGTTTTTTGGACTGTTTTGAACAATGTGATGATTAAATGAGCTAAATTTGCTATTATAGATCAAGAAAAATGGAGTCCGGACCTAGGCTAGGGAAAGAACAAGATTTTGGACTAAATCGAATTAGTTGTCTGTATTTTGTACCGAGGTAAGTTCGTGTGTAAATAATGAAACTTTATATTATGCATTTATTATTTTTATATTGCATGAATTGTTTAATTATTGTTATGAATACGTTCGACGAAGACTCGATGTGGTAAAATTTCTGGTTGAACCTTAGGAATAGATAGGGTACAAATGTCATGACATTACGGTTATGTGTAATTTCGTGTAAGACCTTATCTGGGATATGGCATCGATATGTGATTTCGTGTAAGACCATGTCTGGGACATGGCATCGATACAGGACATCGTGCAAGACCATAGCTGGGCTATCAGCATTGATATATGTGATCCCATGTAAGACCATATCTGGGATATGACATTGGCATCTTACTATGTATATGAGATTTACCAGGTATCCTTTAGCATGCCAAGTGGTTCAATGGGCAATTTAAAGGTTATGTTAATGATGTGAAAGGCTATGATTATGTTATGAAGTGGTACAGGTACGTACTCAATACTCATGAGAAATGAGCTTGGTTCATGATGCATTATCGGTAAGGAAGCAAATGAGTAAGATATGCCTATGATCATTTGATGATTATGTGCAAATTTATAATATGCTATGTGTATGTTACATCATGTTTAACGTTGTTTATTATTTACATGCAAACTTACTAAGCTTAAAGCTTACCCCTGCCTTTTCATTCCTTATAGTGTCGCCAAGCTAGCTCGGGGATCGAAAGTCGTCGGAGCAATCGATCACACTATCAACTTAGTCATTTGGGTATAATTGGTTTTGATATTTTGAATATGGCATGTATAGGGGACTTGGTCTTTTTGTTTATGTGTCATATTAATTTGGCCCAATGCGTTGGCTAATAAGGACTTGACTATTCATTTTGTATATGGCCATGAGATATGGTTCATATTGATTATTTGGGTGTAAACCTATTCTTATATCCATGCATGTGCTAAGGTCATACATGTTGTGGTTAAAATTGTCTGGCATGGTTGAATTGTGAATGTGATCATGGATGTTGATGATGGAATCGTAAGTAAATGGCATGATGACAACTAAGATATAAATGTGTAAAATAGAGTAAATTGATGTTATATATTGCATGTGATTTGGTAAACTTGGCTTAACAAGGTATGGTAACATGAGCATGTGTAAGTTGATACGGTGTTGCCATGAACATGACTTAATTGATGATGTTTAAGCACTTAATTATGCCATGTTAAATGCCTTGGAAATTATGTATGTGTTTGAGCAAATAAGGGTGGCAATTGGCTTGGAAAATAGCCTCAAAGTTGTCCACACGGGTAGACACACGTGCAGGTGTCTAGGCCGTGTGTGACACATGGTCTGCCCCTATGGGCGTGTGATTCAGCCGTGTGTCCCCTACACCTTAGTTTTAAGAAGCAGAGTGCCCAACAATCAGCATACGGGCACGAGACATGGCCATGTGTCTCTGCCGTGTGAGAGACACGATCTTAGGACATGGCCTAACTTATCCATGCAATCTAACAACTTTGCTAATATACAAATCAACTAACTTATCAAATGAGTAATCGGTACGTACCGAAATAAAATGAGCTGACTTCGTTAACCTATTGACCACAACCCAAATGGCATCTTTCTTTTTCGGTGTCAAGGGCAAACCCGTTACAAAGTCTATAGTAATTTTGTCCCATTCCACTCGGGAACCATCACAAGCTAAGTAAACTCGAAGGTACTTGGTGTTCAACTTTTACCTGCTGACAAATCAGACATCTCGAAACAAACTCGAAAATATCTCTTTTCATACTCGGCACCCAATACAATTTCTTCAAGTCATTATACATTTTTGTACTACCGGGGTGAACTGACAAATAACCACTATGTGCCTCATGAAAAATCTTTTGAATAAGCTCGTCATCTCTCGGTATACAGACCCTATCTCGAAACATCAAACATCCATCAGAACTAATCTGAAAATTTGATTCCATACTCGATTCACATTGGGCTCTTTTGGCTTGCAAATCACTGTCATGTTTCTAAGCTTTGCAAATCTCTTGGAGAAACATCAGTCTAGCTCTCAACTTAGCTAGAATCGAACCATCATCGGTTAAAGTCAACTGGGTGTTCATAGCCTTCAAAGCGAACAATAACTTTCTAGTTAAAGCATCAGCGACCATATTCGCCTTTCCCGGATGGTAGTCAATCATTAACTCGTAATCTTTTAATAACTCCAACCATCTCCTTTGCCATAAATTCAAATCCTTTTGTGTCATTAAGTACTTTAAACTTTTATGATCAGTATAAACATGACATTTCTCACCATACAAATAAGATTCTCCAAATCTTCAACACGAACACAATGGCGGCTAGTTCCAAATCATGTGTCGGATAATTTTTTTCATGCGGTTTCAATTGCCTTGAGGCATAAGCTATCACTTTGCCTTCTTGCATAAGTACACAACCCAATCCATTCAAGGATGCATCACTATAGATCACAAATTCTTTTCCCGGCTCAGGTTATACTAAAATCGGTGCCTCAGTCAACAATGTCTTCAACTTCTCAAAACCTGTTGACACCTTTCTAACCATTCAAACTTTACATCTTTCTATAGCAACTTTGTCATCGAAGTAGCAATCATCGAGAATCCTTTAACAAATCGTCTGTAATAACCAGCTAAGCCTAGAAAGCTTCTAACATCAGATACATTCCACAGCGGTTTCCAATCAACAATTGCTGAAGTCTTACTTGGGTCAACTCGAATACCATCACCTGAAACAATGTGCCCCAAAAATCCGACTTCTTGAAGCCAAAACTCACTTTTACTAAACTTAGCATACAATTGTTTATCTCTCAAAGTTTGTAAAATAGTTCTCAAATGCTCAGCATGCTCAGACTCATTTCGAGAATAAAACAAAATATCATCGATAAACATAACCACAAACTTATCTAAGTATGGTCTAAAAATCTGATTCATTAAGTCCATAAACATAGCAGGACCATTCATTATACCAAAAGGCATAACCAAAAATTCATAACGACCATACCTCGTTCGAAATGCAGTTTTTGACACATCCGAGTCTTTAACTCTCAGCTGATAGTAACCGGACCTCAAGTTTATCTTTGAAAACCATGTGGCCCCCTTTAATTGGTCAAACAAATCATCTATTCTCGGGAAAGGATACTTATTCTTTATGGTCACTTTATTGAGTTGTCGATAATCAATGCAAAGTCTCATAGAGCCTCTTTCTTTTTCACAAATAATACTGGTGCACCCTATGGAGAATAACTAGGTCTCGAAAAACCTTTATCCGTCAACTCTTGCAACTGAGCTTTCAACTCTTTTAATTCTGTTAGAGAAATTCTATACATAGCAACCGAAATAGGTACAGTGCCAGGGACTAACTCAATACCAAATTCAACTTCTCTAACTAGAGGCAATCCGAGCAACTCTTCTGGAAACACATCTGAATACTCGCAAACTACCGGCACTGACTCAATCTTTAACTCAGACACTTTGGTATTCAACACAAAGGCAAGATAAGATTCGCACCCTTTCCTCATATACCTCTGAGCTGTCATGGAAGAGATCACAACTGGCAATCTATCCGAATCATCTGATTCAACCCGAAGAGTATCACCACTTTCACATTTCAATTCAATAATTTTTCTTCCACAATTTACTACCACATCATGAATGGTCAACCAATCCATACCAAGATTTACATCAATTTCATCAAATCGAAAAAGCATAAGATTAGCTAGAAAACATTGACCTCTAATCATCAAAGGACAATTCTTACATACTTTGTCAACTAACACATGCTTGCCTAGGGGGTTTGACACTTTTATCACAAATTCTGTAGACTCAACAGGAATATTCATACTAGATACCAATTTCATACAAACATACGAATGGGTTGATCCTGGATCAATCAAGGAAACAACATAAGTATCATAGAGAGAAAAAGTACCCGTAATAACGTTAGGAGATGAAGCCTCTTCACGAGCGCGAATGGCATAAGTCCTCGCAAGTGCTCTACCCTCAGGTCTCACAGCCGAATCTCTAGGTGCACTCTTGCTGCTTGCTCCATTTCTTAGATTTCTCTGTGGCCTCCCTCTAGAAGTAGTATCACCAAATCTTGCACTCTGGAATTTCTCTTTTTCAACCATCTCGGGGCAATCTTTAATGAAGTGATCTTGGTAACCACACTTGAAACAAGTTCGATCATTCACCCTACACTCACCAGAGTGATGTCTACCGCAATGCAGACATTCAAGTCTACTAGGTCGAGCATTACCCACACTTGCTATGGAAGTAGTCTGAGCCTTATAACTCGAATATTGTTTCCCATGGTTTCTATTTGAAAAACCAACTAAAGCACTTGATCGAGTATTAAACTCTCTCAGTTTCTTAGATGAAGATTGAAGTGACTTACCCATCTGCCTCTTTTTCGAGTCTCAAGACTCAAACTCAGCTTTCCTTTTCTCTTTAGCCAAGTCCTCGGCCTTACAAGCTCTCTCTACAAGCACAACGAATTCTTTCAGTTTAAGAATGCCAACCAATAATCGGATGTGTAACACCCCTAACCTGTATCCATCATCGGAATAGGATTACGAGGTATTATCAGATAATACACATTAATCACATACATTTATACATTCATAAGAAAAATCTATTCAAATCACTCACATTGTCCCTTATGAGGTCTTACGAGACCTTAAAACATGCTTAGAAGTGGTTCGGGACTAAATCGATAACATTTGCAAACTTTGGGAAACTTAGAAAACTTTCAAACACATAAGGGTCACACGCCCGTGTGAACAGGCTGTGTGCCTCACACGGTCACCAGACATGCTCGTGTCACAAGCTGTGTGAAAACAGGGCATACATACTGACTTGCACCACATGGCCAAAGACACGCCCGTGTGCCAAGGCCGTAGGAAGACTTGGGAGGTTACTGACTTGGGTCACACGGCCAGCCACACGCCCATGTGCCAACCCGTGTGCCACACATGACCAGTAGACATGCCCATGTGTCTAGGTCGTGTCAAAACTATAGGGTATACTGACTTTAAATCGAAGGGTACTTTAGGGGACAAACGACCGTGTAACATGACCGTGTGTCACACACGGCTAAGACACACGCTTGTGTCTCTGCCCGTATGGAAAAAAATAGGCTATTTGCAAAGCCAATTTGCCACCTTTTCCACAAGCACACTTAGCAACCAAAATGGTACCATTTCAACACATATATAAGCATCCAAAACATGCTATTCCATATGCATTTCATACAAAATCATTATGCCAAAATTATCACAATTTACCTAATTCAAAATACATTAACTCATCAACTTATCTTTAATTTCAAGTCACTTAATATACCATATCATCATCTCAAAACAAACCACAATATGCCAACTTAAAAGCATTAGCACATCAATTAACAACTAATAAAAATAACCAACACATAACCACACCAAATAAGCCAACATGTAAGGTATTATAGACATCACATATATATAACACTTACCAAACATAATTCAAGCCAACTTTAACGGTAATACATACCAACATTTACAAGCCAAATCTCATGGCTAATATCATAGTTCAAAACATACCAAAATGATACTAGCCTATACATGCCATATACCATATATACAAAGCTCCAAAAGTACCAACAAGTAGTCGATAGTGTGATGATGGTTCCCGATGATCCCCGATGTCCAAGCTAGCTTTGATGATCTATAAAACATAGAAAGAACACACAAAGTAATCTTTAGAAGCTTAGTAAGCCATATACAAATAAAGCCATCATATGAACATTTGCACATTAATTCAAATATGCTAAGCATAACAAATCATATACAAGTTCACAAACCTTTCACCTTGAACACATATTCTATATCTTAATCAAATTCATCATATACTTCACCTTTCAATACTCATAAAAATCTCATACGTACCTGATTCATTTAACTCATTCACACATTCTTTCTCAACTTGACTTTGCCCGTTGAACCATTCAGGATCATTAAGGATACATCAGAAATCACATAATCTCGTACAATGCCATATCCCAGATATATTCTTACATGTTAACATATATCGATGCCACTGTCCCAGATAGGGTCTTACACGAAATCAATTAATGATGCCAATGTCCCAGACATGGTCTTACATGTAATCTCAATGCAATGCCAATGTCCCAGATATGGTTTTACATGTAATCACATCTCGATAACCTAATGTCATGACATTCGTATCCTATACTATTCCTAAGGTTCGTACGGGACTTTCAAATGTCGTAACTTCGTCAATTCTTGCTCGTAAATACTCGTTCAACATTCATAGCAACTCAATGACAAGTAAATGTATATAATTTAATTTAAAGACATCTATTTGCATATGAACTTGCCTCGTAGTTGGAATAAAAGGACTGGATTGACTATTCGATAACTTTGGATTTCCCCCGATCTAATTCCAATTTCTTTCATTCTTATCTAAAAATATTCAAAATTAACCCTTTTATTCGTTAACACATTCAATTTTATCCACAAACACATATTTGGGCATATTTACACTTTAGCCCCTAAAGTTACACATTTATTTAATTTAGTCCCTATTTCAAAACAACACAAATACTCAAAATTTCATTTAACCCATGTTTGGCCAAAATTCCTTAGGTCCCTATCAGCCCATTAATTTCATCTATTTCACATTTTGACCTTTAAATTTTCAAATTTCACAATTTAATCCTAAATAATCATTTTTTATCAAAAATCACTTAATTAAACATAATAATCTATCAAAAAATATTTATTTTTCATCATCAAACAAAAAAAATCAAGCAATCATCAATGGCAGATCATGAATACATCAACAAATTCAAAAATTCAAGATGGGTTAGCTAGTATTCAAAGCAACGATCTCAAAAACGTAAAAATCATCAAAAATTGAACAAAAATGAACTTACAATTGAGCTTGATAGTAGCCGAACCCTAAATAGCCATGGATGCTTTTTTTTCTTCTTCAATTTCAGTAATAAAGATGATAATGGACTAAATTTTATCATTTGTTTTATTTAATTAGTCATTAATATACAAATTACTATAATAAACCTTAATTAAACATTATAAAACACTTAATAATGGCTATATTTGTTCATCCTATTAACCAAAGGTCAAATAACCATATAAGGACTTACACAATTAAATTTCTTAGCAATTAAAGCACTTTAACAATTAGAATGCAACTTTTACATTTTACGCGATTTAGTCCTTTAGTCAAATTAACCACCTAAACGATAAAGTTAACATACAAAACTTTCACACATACATATTCACATGATATAAACTCCAAAAATAATATTAAAACAATTTTACGACCTCAGATTTATGGTTTCAAAGCCACTGTTCTGATTTAGCTAAAATCGAGCTATTACAGGATGTCTTCGTTAAGCCCATCTTCAATCTCTTACACATGATTGCTTCAGTCGAAACACATTCTCGAGCATATTTGCTCAGTCTCACAAACTCACGCTTATATTCCATTACCGTCATTCGGCCCTGTCTTAACTCAAGGAATCCTTTTCATTTCTGATCGAGAAACCTCTAGCTAATGTACTTCCTACAGAACTCTTCTTGGAAAAATTCTCAATTAACTCTCTCCCTTGGTACAACCGACACAAGGGTGTTCCACCACTGATAAGCCGAGTCTCTCAGAAGTGATACCACACATTTCATACATTCCTCAGGTGTGCCTAATAACTCATCAAATACCCTGATGGTATTCTCAAGCCAGAACTGTAACAACTCGATTTTGGGTCTAGTCGGAATAGTGGTTTCAGGACCACAAATTTGACACAGTAAAATTTATTTTTTTAATATATTTTTATGGTCTACGGTATCATGGAATGATTTCGTGAAAATTTCGTTTGAAAATTTTGACGTTTGGGCACTCAATTTAGTCAAAAGGACTAAATTGTAAAAAGTGTAAAACTTGAGTTCTAGAAGCTAGAGGTGTCTAATTGCTATGAAATTTTAAATTGGAGGTCCTTAAAAGGTAATTAGACCATTGGATAATTTTTTGGACAAAAATGGACAAGAAATAGGTGAAATAGAATATTTTTAAGTTAGGGGCATTTTGGTCATTTAGTAATTAAATGATTTAATAAACAAAATAAAAACCCAAAAATTTGTCCATCTTCCTCCTTGGCTGAAACTTTTAAGAGGAAACCATGGCTAGGGTTTTTCAAGCTTTCAAGCTTGATTGTAAGTATGTTCTAGCCTCGTTTTTAATGATTTTTACGTTTTTGAAATCATCGTAACAAGATCTATCTATTTCTACCACTAATTTGAGATATGGTTAAAGTGTAGGGTTTTGACCCATGATGAATATGTGTGTATTTTTGTGTTTAATGGTAGAAAATGCATGTTTATGGTTAGAGAAACGACTTTTACTAAGTGATTTTAGGTGAAAATGCCTAAAAGGACTAATTTGTAAGTTATAAAATATGTCATAAAAGTGTGATTAAATAAAAAAATGTAGGCTGCTATAAGTATAAAACAGGTTCGTCTAGGCTTGGGAATTAAAGAAATTGAATAATTTTTATTTTTCGAGCTTAAGGGTAAAATTGTAAATATGTCAAACTTTAGGGGCAAAAATGTAATTTTTTCATAATATGATTTTTGGGTCACATTGAATAATGTGACTAATAAGTGAACTAAATTTGATATTATAGATAAAAAAAAATGAGATTCGGGCCTAAAATGAGGTAAAATAGGTATTTGACGGTTAAGCCCTTTTCACCATTTTTGGTATCGAGGTAAGTTAGTGTGTAAATAATGCAACTTTATATTATGCATTTAATATTTGATATTGCATAATTTTTTTAATTATTGTTATGAATGCGTTCGACGAAGATTTGATGTGGTAAAATTCTCGATTGAACCTTAGGAATAGATAGGATACAAATGTCATAACATTAGAGTTATGTGTGATTTCGTGTAAGACCATATCTGGGATATGGCATCAATATGTGATTTTGTGTAAGACCATGTCTGGTACATGGAGTCTATACGAGACATCGTGTAAGACTATAGTTGGGCTATCGGCATCGATATATGTGATCCCATGTAAGACCATATCTGGGATATGGCATTGGCATCTTACTATGTGTATGTGATTCCCGAGTATCCTTTAGCATTTCAAGTAGTTCAACTGGTAATTCAAAGGTTATGTCAAAGATGTGAAATGATATGACTGTGTTATGAGTTCTTATAGGTATGTACGTAAAGTTTATAAGCACTGGCTTCATGATATTATGAGTTCATGTCCACTATGAAAGTGTCCTTAAGTTAATCTTCTGAATAAGTATTTATGTTGATGATGTGTAAATTCAATTGAGAATCATGTGTTAGCCTTTTGAGCCACATCAAATTGAGAGATAAGATATTTAGTTCACTTGATTTGTGATTGGCTGGATATGTGTGAAAAATGAAAGATTTGCATAATTGCCTATTAAAATGATTATGAAAGTACGAGAAGTTAAGAGTTTAAATCATTGAAAGATGTTGATCATGAATATTCGTGATAAGTTTTATAAATTTATAAATAATCGTACCTAAACTAACTATTATCACGACGTAGGCAAGTGCACCTATCGAATAGTAGTATAGTTTTAGCAAGACCGGATGTCGAACCCAAATGAACTAAAAGTACTAGTATTAACTTCCTTTTTATTATCTAGCCTAAGAATAATGGGGGTTTTAATTAAGTAATTAACTAATCTAAGAATGCACAGAAAATAGGTTTGGGGAAAATACTTTTTAGAAAATTCGATTGATTAAGACAATACCTAAGGAAAAATCCGCCTAGACTTTACTTGTTATTTAACTCTGAATCGGACGATTTATTCATTCAACTTGTTCCGTAGAAATCCCTAAGTTATGTTATTATCCCTATTTAAGACTAATAACGTCTAACCCTAGGTTGAATAATTGAAATCTCTTTCTAATTAACACCCAAAGGTTGCATTAACTCGATCTATGGATCCCCTTATTAGGTTTCACCCTAATCCGGCAAAATCTTGTCACCCTATCTCTAGGCGTGCAACCAACTCCGCTTAATTATGACAAATTTACTCTTAGATAGGGACTATTCATCCTCCAAATAAGAGCATTAACTTGAATCAATATCCTGAAATACTGAAGCAAGAATTAAGAACACATAATTAAGAACAAGTTAAATACAATTCGGATAATAATAACAAGATTCGTCTTAGGTTTCATTCCCCTTAGGTATTTAGGGGGTTTAGTTCATAACTAAAAAGGAAAACATCTCAGAAGAATAATGAATGCAAAACATAAAGAAAACCTAAAACTCCTGAAGGGAAATTGAAGGGAGATCTTCAGTCTTGATGAATAATCCGGCTTCTGAGATGGATCAATCGGCTTTCTTCGAGCAATTCCTTGCTTCCTACCCTGCATCTCCTCTTTAGTCCTCCTCTAGGGTGTTTAAATAGGCTTTATAATGCCTAAAAACCCTTCAAATAGCCCTTTTCCGAATAGAACTTAACTAGGGTTCGGTAGGGACATGCCTGTGTGACACGCCCGTGTGCGGTTACTTCAGGCCGTGGTCAAGGCTAAGAATCAACAAGGCCGTGTTCGAGCCTGTTAGAATGGCACGGGCGTATGTGATACCCGTGTGAGCAAGTCCAGGCCGTGTTGTTTTCCAACGCCGGCCCATTTTCTCTGTTTTTGGCCCGTTTCTTGTTCTTTTTGCTCTTCTATGCTCACCTAAGTATAAAACATGAAATTAAAGGATTAGGAGCATCAAATTCACCAAATCTAAGGAGAAATCATTTACAAATGTGTTAAGCATGGGATAAAAATATGTATAAATTACGGTTTATTAGATGTTAAGCTCTGAGCTTGAAAATATGAATACTCATAATTAATGTGCATGTTACGATGTGGCTTGAAATGATTTGTTAATTATTATTATGGTATGTTGTGTTGGAGAGATTAAGTATGTTGGCAAATGTTTAGATATATTAAATTATGCTTATAAATTGAAGGGGGTAAGCATTGTGATTAAGTAAGTTATGTCTATGAAGATTGAATGACGTTTATGTTGTGTTATGTTATGTTAGTTGTATGACAAATGTATGACTATTCTTGGTTATTATTTGCATACGAACTTACTAAGCATTGTAGATTACTCCCCTTCCTTTCCCATATCTTATAGGGTTGTATGCTGGCTTGAGTTGGAGATCGCCGGAGATGCTATTTCACTATCAAGCTATCATGTTGGGTAAATGAACGCAGACGTTTAAGTCTATGGCATGTATAGGGACTTAGTCATTTTGTGTATGTGTCATTATGATATAGCTAATGAGTGGCATGTAAATATTTGATAATGACTAGCTATTGGAATAGCTAGATATGGTTATGCTTTGGTGCTATGTATGTCTAAATGAAAGTTAATACACAGAAGTCATGAAAGAGTAAAATTAGCAATAAAACAGTTTAGGACAGCAACAGTAGTATAACTTTGAAAAATCACCAAAAATTGTGAAAATAAAATTATAGGTTGAATAAAATATGAAATTAAATCCTATTGAGTCTAGTTTTACATAGAAGAAACGGTGTAAGCAAGAAAATTTCATTTTATGAGATATTTTAATTTTTGTGAGACAAGGTCAGAATGATTTTGGGTTCCCCTGTTCTGAATTTGGAAAATCATTAAAAATTGTATAAAAACACTTGGGGGTTCCAATTTTTATTTTTCAAATTTTAATGAGTCTATTTTTAATAGAAACAAACGAGAACATCATCCGAATCTCGTACTAAGAGAAAATAAATTTTTAGTGAAGAAAGGTCGAAACTGTCAAACAACAGAACAGGGATGAATTTGAAGAATTAACTGTACTTATTAGCTAAACTTTAAATTCTAAAAATTTTATGGTAAGAAGATACTTGAGTCTAGTTTTGGAAAAATGAAGCGGATCTTAATTTAGAATTCTGTAGCTCAAGATATAAATAATTTAGTGACCATGACTCAGGTGGACAGTTTTGTTATGAACAGTAAATAATTCTTTTGATTATGGTTGTGTTGGTAGCTTAATTGTGCCATTGAAAGTGTGTATGTGAGTGTGCAAATGAGGGTGGCAAATGGCTCGGTAAATAGCCATTTTCTTGGCCACACGGGAAAAGACACGGTCGTGTGTCTCAGCCGTGTGAAGGGCACGGCCCCAAGACACAGACTTTTGACTTGGCCGTGTGTCCCCAAATCATGCATGACGTCATAAACAGAGAATTACACAGGCGAAGGAAACGGGCGTGTGTGACCACACGGTCTACCCACACGGGCATGTGACCCCTATTTTGATGAAAATTTTTTTGAGTTTTCCAAAGTTTCTGATTTAGTCCCGAACCTCTTCCAATGCATGTTTTGGGCCTTGTGAGCCCATATAGGGGACGATATACATATGTATGAATGGTTTTAAATTGAATGAAATTTTATGGCCCGATTTTGTATGATTGGTTATGTTTAAGTCTGGTAATACCTCGTACCCTATCCCGGTGTAGGACACGGGTAAGGGGTGTTACAAGAACTCTACTCTTTCAAGATCATCATCTATACTAGCTCTGAACTCTTCGGCTCTTTGTTTTCAAATCTTTTCAACTGGAGGTCTATTCAATCTCATGAAGTCCATACCTCAGGGTGCTACGGGGATAGGCTAAGGAATAGGTAGGTGTGGAGGGGGTTGAGCATTCAGTTTCGTTCAAACGAACTTCGTATACCATGTGTTCATCATATGGAGAAAGGCTTCCTTGCCTCCTTCTTCTTGACTAACTGTAGGAGGTCTACTATCAGATGGCACTTTCCTTTGAGCGGGAGCCGGCGCATTACTTTCGACTTCATCAGCCTCGGCTCGGTTGGGATCCATTACTATATGAAAACACAATTTTCAATTGTCAAGAGTCATCACACTATCACAGTTCATTTATGGCATGTATAGCTAGACTCGTACACACACTACGTTAGTTCGAGAATCGACTAAACCGTAGCTTTTATACCACTAAATGTAACACCCTATACCCGTATCTGACACCGGAACAGGGTACGAGGCATTACCAGACTTAAACTCAAATGAACATTCAAAACCGAGACATGAATTTCCACTCAAATTTAAAACTTTTCAAAAACATTCGTATTGTCCCTTAGATGAGCCTACAAGGCCAAAAAGACATACATTGGGGCGGTTCAGGGCTAAACCGAGAACTTTGGAAACTCTCCAAACACTTAGAAAATTTTTCATAAATATAGGGGTCACACGCCCATGTGGTTTTGGGCACGCCCGTGTGGGTAGGCCGTGTGGTCACACACGCTCGTGTCCCTAATCTGTGTAACTCTCTGTTTATGACGTCATCAACATATTAGGGTCACATGGCCAAGGCACATGCCGTGTGCTAAGCCGTGTGGGCGATTTAATTCTCATAGTTTTTCCTAAAATTGGTGCAGACTTCACAAGCCCTGGGCGCACGCCCATGTCCCTGGACGGTGTCCTTCAAATGGCTAAGACATACGGCCGTGTCTCTGCCTGTGTGGCCAATTCGAAGATAAAATTTAAAGTACAAGGGACACACGGCCGGATCACACACCCAGGGCAAGCCGTGTGTCACATAGGGCCTAGACACACGCCCGTATGTCTACCTATATGGACAAAAATAAGGCTATTTACCAAGCCTTTTTGCCACCCTTACTGGCACCAACCTACACAACATCAAACAACACCAATCCAAGCATATACACACTAACAATTCAACCACAACCAAGACATCCACACATCAATTTCATGCTAATTTCTATCACATACAAAATCTTATACTTATCATCACAAACTAGGAAATAACCACATCCATGAAAGGCATCATCATATGTATATATATTTAACCAATATTAGCCAAGACCATATGGTCATTTACAAAATGAATCAATTACCATTACAAGCCAACACACTTGGCCAAAATAATAATGACAAATCTCACAAACAAACCAAGTCTCTATACACGCCATAACTCAAAATAATGGAATCATAAGTACCCAAAACAATAATTTAATAGTGTGAATAGATCTCCGACCATCTTTGATCCTCGAGCTGGCTTGATGACACTATAAGAAATGAAAAAGAAGGGGGTAACCTTTAAGCATAGTAAGTTAGCATGTAAATAATAAACAACTTTAAACATACAATAACATACATATAACATAATGTAAATTAGCACAAAATCATCAAGTGTTCATAAACATATCTTACTCATTTGCATCTTTACCAATAATGCATCTTAAACTGAGATCATTTCTCATAAGTTTTGCATACGTACCTATACCACTTCATAGCATAATCATAACCTTTCACATATTTGACATAATCTTTAAATCACCTATTGAACCACTTGGAATACTAAAGGATACTCGGGAATTATATACACATAGAAACACACCAATGCCATATCCCAGATATGGTCTTACATGGGATCTCATATCGATGCTAGTAGCCCAGCTATGGTCTTACATGATTCTCATATCGATGCCATGCCTACACGAAATCTCATAGCGATGTCATATCCCAAATATGGTCTTACACGTAAACTCATAACCCTAATGTCATGACATTTGTATCCTAACTGTTCCTAAAGTTCAACTGGGAATTTCACCGTATCGAATCTTTGCCAAACAAATCCATGATGATAATTGTACAAGTCATGTAATAACAAAATATTAAATACAAAATATAAGTTGCATTATTTACACATGAACTTACCTCGGTACAAAATATGGCTAACTAATTCGATTTAGTCCACAACTTTGTTCTTTCCCCAGTCTAGGTCCGAGCTCTGTTTTTCTCGATCTATAATAGAAAATTTAGCTCATTTAATTATCACATTGTTCAAATCAGTCCAAAAACCATACTTTGGTAAAATTATAGTTTTGCCCCTAAACTTTCACATATTTACAAATTAGTCCTTAGGCTCATAAAATGAAATGTACTCATTTTTTTATTACCAAGCTTAGCGGAACCTATATCATGCTTATACCAGCCCACATTTTTCATCAAATCACATTTCTACTACCTATTTTTTCAACTTTTACAAATAAGCCCTTTTTAGGTGTTTTCATCAAAATCACTTAGTAAAAGATGTTTATCACACATCAAACTTTCATAATCTGCCATGAAACATCAAAATACATGCATGTCACACATGGGTAAAACCCTAAGCATCAACGCTAGCTCAAATAAATGGTAGAAATGGCTAGATCGGTTGATAACAACTTCAAAAATGTAAAGAACATTAAAAACGGGGCTAGAATGCACTTACAATCAAGCTTGAAAGTTGAAGAAACCCTAGCTATGGTGACCTTAGGAATTTCGGCTATGTCATGGAGAAGATGAGCAAGTTTTGACTTAATTTTCCCTTTTTATTCTTTTGTTAACCAAATGACCAAAATGCCCTTTTTTACTAAACTTTCAAATTTTACTTATTCATGTCCATTTTTGTCCATAAAAATAGAAATTGGTCAAATTTCTTTTTAAGGACCTCTAATTAATAACTCATGGCTATTTCATGCTTAAAGCTTCTAGAATCACATATTTTGCAACTTTTGCAATTTAGTCCTAAAAATCAAATTGGACACTCTATCAACAAAATTTCTTAACGAAACTTTCATACAATCATGCAAACATATCATAGACCTGAACACATTCATAAAATAATTATTTCTACTTTGGATTTGTGGTCTCGAAACCACTATTCTGGCTAGGCCCAAAATCAGGATGTTACATATAACCATTGTTAAACATGATTAAACACAGTTTTCAACAAGGCAAACAAAAGACAAAACACAAAAAGAAAACAAAATACGAGGAAAATGAAAACAATATCCAATCCCCTAATCTTTTAATCAATATTTCCTAGCAACCAATTAACTTGACAACACAAATTCACTCCGTTATAATCCCTGACAATGGCACCAAAAACTTAAATGCCTCGACGTGCGTGCATCAAGCAATGCAATATAGATATATAAAAGTGAAGTGTAGTGTCTGCTAGTGTGATAGGTCTAGTTTATTAAAAACCACTACAATAGAACACAAAGTATCTCAATGATCGAACCCAAGGGATTGTTAAATTGGTAAATGTGATTGTCAAGTTAATTATGATTCTAGTAATTATTAATCTAATAAATTCAGAAATTATCAGTGAAAACCAAATATGAAAATATATCAAGAATAAATCTAAATCATCAATTAAACTATTTAAACTAAACTTTCTTCTTATTGCCTTAGATTTCTCAAATGCTAAAAATGATAGTCGATGGATTTGTTAATCGCTAACTAAGCTAATACACCTATGTTGATTGAATTATTTTTCATTCAATTTTAGTGTATTAAGAAATTCAGTATAATTGAACAAACAACTAATCAATCATAGAAATTAATGTAATTTAGCAATCAACCAACAAACGATATTAGAATATAATTAAAACTCAAAAATAAAATAGGCATATCATCTAAAAAATGATATGTGAAATATATAAGTAAATGGTTCAATAGATGCTCATTCAAATAAGTCAATCTTTGTGGAATGCAAAAGTTTAATCTTCTCTCATTTATAAAGTCTTCACAAACGAAAGAAATACTAACAACAAAAATTAACTCTATTCTAAAGAAAAAGAAAAGAAATAGAAAGGAAAATAAAAACATAAAACTAGGAAAATTAAAAGTAAAAATATGTTTTCTACCCTAGTCTTTACAACCTCTAAATTAGTTGAGTTTAAGTGGTATTTATAGGCATAATAATAATTCAATTACAAATTTGTCCCTAATATTAAACTTAAATATGGCAACTTTGACCCAAAATTTATTCATGTTGCCCTTTTGGGGCCCAACGTCACAACCTCCATGCCTAATGTCACGATATCCTTAATAGAAAGGGTTCTAGGTCGCAACATTGATAGGTGGAGGTTGTGACCTTTCTTGACTTGGCTCGATTCTTTCATTCCAGGACTGTGGCTGATGTTGCAACATTCATAGCATCAATGTCGCTACCTTGACTTCAAATGACTCAATTTTGCAACATTAAAGGTTGATCATTGCAACTCTGAATGGAAGGCTCCTTGTCTGATGAAAAGCAAGCAATGTCGTGACATTCATAGGTAAAGTTGTGAGCTTGGGGTTAGAACACTTCAAGTTGCAACATCAATTTCCTAAAGTTATAACGTTGTTGCTTCTTGCTC
The DNA here is from genome assembly GCA_025698475.1 of Gossypium anomalum. NCBI lineage: Eukaryota > Viridiplantae > Streptophyta > Magnoliopsida > Malvales > Malvaceae > Gossypium > Gossypium anomalum. The sequence continues at coordinate 56,237,329 of CM046959.1, forward strand.
ATTTGCTTCTTCATTCTCCTCCACTAAGCTCTTGAAACATCTTAAGCCACCATTAAGTTTATCAAGACATGTAATTGACAAATTCAGAAAATTGTAAAACAAACTCAAAATTGCAAATTACAATACAATTTTTCCTAAGTACTGAAAGGCAATAAAAGACACAACTAATTGCTAAATAACAAACTCTTCAAGTGCGAAAAGGGCTCTATTAGTCCTATCGAAATACGATGTATCAGACGTATTGTGAACATGATATGTTTAAGTTTTCAAGATTTGCATGGAGCCTTCTTGGAAATGAGAGAGCTCAAAAATCTAAGTCATTAAGTATTTTTATTAAGACATGACTAACTGAAAATTGATTGATATATTGGTTTCAATAAAAAATTTTAATCAATTTTTGGGCATATAGTTCAGAATTGGTTGAATCAGATTTATATATATATTTTAATTTTTTTATAAAATTTTAATAATTTATTTAATTAAAATCGATTGAATTCATTTTTTTAAGAATTTTTTTAGCGGAGGATTTATGTGAGATGGGTTTAGGTGTTGGGTTCTATATAGTGGTTTTGGGTGGGGTATTAAACAGGATTGGCTCAATTTTAATGTTGTGTTGGTTGGGGTTGTGGGGTTTAAGGAACAAAGTTAAAAAAAATCGCTTTCCCATGTTTAAGTCACCATAGGTGGTAGCAATTTGGGGTTTAGTTTTTTTTTTTTTTTTTTTGTCCAGCCTAAATAGTCACCAAGTATATTGATTTGAGACATGAGAAACGAAAATTTCTTTTTACTGTTCAATTCATATAATTTGGATAAATAAAATTGGTTTTATAATTTTTTTTGTAAAAATAATATTTAATATTATTTTAGTAAATACCTCCCAAGAGTAATGTTACTAAATCTGGATAAAATTTAAACTTAGATATCAAAATTATCTAGTTGATAACTTCAAATATTAAAGAGAAATTTAAAAAAAAAATACAAGTATCAAAGCTACTAGCCATAAGTTTAAAGATAAAAAAAATGTACTGATCATCATATAAATTAATATAATAATACTTATTTTTATTAATTAAATATTTTTTATAATGGATTGAATTTTAATTTAATTGAGAATAACAAATAAACGAACCACATAATTCAGTCATATCATATCACTCACTTTCTGTCTCTTTCTCCAACTTATCATTAAAGCCTGCATGACTTCAATAATTGCAAAGATCCCAAACGCATGACATGTCTGACCTACTCTCCATCTCTATTTTAATTACCCTCTTTTCTTCAAAATCCCCATACCACTTCCATCTTCAAATTTTCCAACGACATCTTACACTCAGGTATATTGGATAAAAAATTATGTTTTTTTCCTTACAAAGACCAATATGCATGATTAAATACGAAAACTAATATAAATATATGAGTATATTAAATTTTAAATAATATGAAGTATAACTATGTTAAATTTAATTCACTATATAATAAATACAATATATAAATGGTTTAATTTTTTGGAATAATAAAAAAAGTAATTTTTAAGGACTTTATATATACAAGTAAATTCACAAATAATATATGTCCATAATATTCATTCAATATAAAACTTAAAATAAAAAAATCGAAATTTAAAATCAGTATTATTTAAAAGAAAACTCATATATGGCACCTCAACCTTTAGTAACAAGGTCTTGCGACTTTTCTTTATTTATTATTATTACTATTATCATTTATACTAATACTTTCTTTGAAATAGTAAAAGATGTCTCCTTGTCTGCTTGGAATGAACATAATAAAAAGCAGTTTTTGGTCAAAATCTCATGCTAATCTCTAATCTGACCATCTTTTTTCTTTCCACTGTTTTTTCTCTGTTTCCACATCAGCCTTAACTCAAAAGCAGGGCTTTCTGGATCGTTTTACCCAATTAGTTAATGCCACATAGGAAGAAACTGGTAAAGCTGCACTGTTTTGATTGGTGAGTCAACATTCCCAGAGGCTTACATACTTCATTTCAATTTTTATCATTGGAATAATTGTTGAATTCACTACTGGGAAACGGCAATGCAAATCCTGGATTAATTGCCTATCATTTGAAAACAAACAAAAAAGAAAAAAAAAAAAAAGAAGCAGCAAACAAACAGTGCTAATGCTGTATAATTATGTTGGGTAAAACAACACAATTTAATCATTATTCTCCTCATATCGTCCTCATGATGACTCATAAGTGTACATTATAGAAAGAAATTTTAGTTAGAAAGGAGGTTAAAAACAAATAGATTGGGTCAAGGGCTAGAATAATATAAGATCTTATGATCCCTGCCGTTGGATGAAAAATCCTTTTCTCATGATGAGATGACGATAATGATGATTTTCTAGCCCTAATTGTTTGGTGAGAACACAATAAATACAAAAGCATTGTGAATTTATCTCTGTATTAATTAACAAATTCTTCCCATCAAAGTATTTAATGTCACTTTCTTGATTTAAAACAAGAAAAAGAGGAGAAGACTCGTCGTTGTCTGTACCCCATAAACCTAAAACAGAAGATTTGCTTAAACATCAGTTGATTCGTTTATAATATAACCAAAGAATTTGCTCTAAACCCTTTGAATTCACAAAACTCTCTCTCTTTCTCCTCCTCCTCTCTCTCTGTCTGTGTGTCTCGTGTTTGAAACAGTGTATATTTATATAGATTCACGTGTGTTTTTCAACCTGGGTTTGTCGGTCAATCTTTACTCCCAATAAAAAAGGTGTGTCATAGAGGAAGGGGGGGTGGGGTGAGTTGTGTGTTTCCATTAAATAAGATCGGATAGGGTTTCTTTTTTAACTCTCTTTCCAGGATATATCTTTCTTCATCAAATCAAAGGAAACCCTCCCCCCCCCCCAAAAAAAAAAGTCAAGATCTTCAAAGACTTCTTCTTTGCAGTAGTTATTGGTTTCCGCTGAGGTTTCTCTTTGCAAGAAAAAGGGTTAATGGAGTTAGCCTTGAGCTTGGGTGATCCTTCAAAGCCATTTTCGTTTCTTGACAAAACTGCAAAGTTATCAAGCAAGGATCTAGGGTTTTGCATGGGGCTTGGGAATGGGTTCAAATCACAAGAGAATGGGGACGATGCTTTTGAAGGTAAAAATAGTACGGATGGAGATGAGAAAAGGGTTTCTTCAGATCCACCTCTTCAGCTTGATCTTCTTCCTTTCTCCCCAGTTCCTCGTCCCCAGTCTTCTTCTCAACTTCGCCTTCCTTGGCTCACAGATAACCGTGAGTATTTTTAGCAGAATTGATATTTTATGGGGGGTATTTAGATCTGGGTATCTTAGGATATTCATCTTTTTTTATAGTTCTTTAATCATCTTGAAGAAAAATTACCAACTTTTTTTTTTTTTTTTTTGCATTGTTGTTATTGGTGATAGAAACGGATCCATGGGAGGGACTCGGAAGAGGTTTAGACGTGAACCGTCTACCGTTGGTGGCGGTGGCGGATGAAGCTGAGGAAAAGGCGGCTGTGTCGTCTCCTAACAGCGCTGTGTCTATGGATTTTGGGATTAGAAACGGAAGCAGAAGAGGCAAGAAAGAGGTGGAAGTGGAAGCAGTTGAAACAGAAAGAACTAGCACAAGAGCCAGTGATGATGATGACAACGGTTCAACTCGGAAGAAACTCAGGCTTTCTAAGGAACAGTCTGCCTTTCTTGAAGAAAGTTTCAAAGAACACAGCACACTCAATCCTGTAAGTCCAAACATAGAATCCAAATTTCCTTTGCTTGCCTCTTGGGTTTTGCTTTAAATTATTTATTTATTTATTTTAAATATTTGATTCAGAAGCAAAAACTTGCACTGGCTAAGCAATTAAATCTTCGTCCTCGCCAAATTGAAGTCTGGTTTCAGAATAGAAGAGCAAGGTACTTTTAAATTTTTTTAATAAAATAAATAATATTCGTACGTTTTCTTGGTATGAGAATTTATATTTTATAGTGATATTTTGAAACAGGACAAAATTGAAGCAAACAGAGGTAGATTGTGAGTATTTAAAGCGATGTTGCGAGACACTGGCAGAAGAAAATAAAAGATTACAGAAGGAACTGCAGGATTTAAGAGCCTTGAAAACTTCTCAACCGTTTTACATGCAGTTACCCGCCACCACCCTCACTATGTGTCCTTCATGTGAGCGTGTTGCCACCGCTTCCACCACCAACGCATCAGCCTCCACCGCCGATGCCAAAACTGGAGGATACACATTTTTCTCCTCTACTTCAAACACATGAAATCGTTGGTTGTGGCCAGTTTTTTTATTCAAATTTTGTAAATATTTTTGGGGTTTGGTGGATTTTTGTTTGTTTGAATATTTTAAATGTCTGAAGCCGTTATCAATGATAGATTTGAGTTTGGATAGATTTTGTTAGACTCGGTTTCCGGGGAGAAGGTGGAAGAAATTTTGGTTAGAAAGCTGGTCGTTTATTTGACAGGGAAAGAAATTAATTTATAACTTATTATTAGAGTAACTGCCTTATTCTTCTTTTTTTTCTTCGAAACTGCTTATTGTGAACTAGAATTATGGTTTGTCTGTGTATTGGCATTGAATATATAATTTTATAAGGAAGTATTTTAATTATCGTGATTGAATTTTTAATATTTCATAAATAAATTAGCAAGATAATATCTTCTTCTGAAGTACATTTATTTAGACATTTTCCAATGCCTGTTTTGACTTGTGTTCTCCTTTATTTTTCCTTTCTGGCCAAAAACGTATTTTCCTTTTTTTTATATTCTCCTTTTTAATATAGCATACAATATATTTTGCAAAAATGTAACAGAATTCTAACAGCATTTGAAATGGTAATTTTTAAATTTAGGAATACAAAACGTAGCTGGAAATTAAAATTTGCAAAACAGTCCAAATTTGAAAGTTTGTTTTTATTGATCCGAGTTCATAATCCGAGTTTATAATAAATTTGAGTTTAAAAAAGCTCGAGTTTATAATAAATTTAAGTTCGGAAAATTTTAAATTCAAAAAAGTTTGAGCTTGAGAAAATCTAAGCCAAAAAATCTTGAGATCAAGAAAATTCAAGCTTGAGAAAAATCTAGTCTATAAGAATTCGAGATCAATCAGGTTAGAGCCTGAGATAAATCTGACACAAAACCCAAATTTATAATTGAGTAGCCATAATAGACATTAATAATTAATATGAATTTGTGTTATTACTTAAAATAAACAACAATTATTTATTTTATGAAACGTGTTCATAAGTATTACATAAAGTGAAATAAAATTTTAAAAATGTTATAAAATAAATAAATAGAGAGTAAAAAAAAAAAAAAAAATGGGAGAGCAAAAGAGAGAGCGTATTTTATTGATCAATCAGAATATTTACGAAGCTTCTCCTAAGTCTCTATTTATAGGCATAAGAAATATAAATGAAGTAGAGATTCACTTATAATGACTATAAGAATTTAAAGTACATTAAAACTAATCTTGATCTTGATGGATATCCACTTAATAAGATATTCATAACACTCCCCCTTAGATGTCCATTTGTAGATAATGTGCCTCGTTAAAACCTTACCAAGATAAAAACCTCATGGGAAAAAAAATCCTAATGAAGGAAAAAGAGTACACATATCTATAATACGCATAATATGCTAACTCATTAAAAATATTACCAGGAAAACCCAATGGGACAAAACCTTAGTTAAGGGAAAAAGAGTACAACGCGTATTCACTCACTATCATGAAAGCATCACATATTTTCTCATATTTTACATATTCAATCTTAAATACTAGTATTTCAAATGACTATTTGAATGTATCTGCTAAGCATTTATATCACCATTCTTTTAAAAGTCATGAGTGAGATAAAATTTGGGGGGAAATACATTTTGATTTCTTCAAAAGTTTCAACAATAATCATAACAAACTTTAATCATTATTTTAATCTTGAATTGACATAACTTATTGAGATCTCTTATTTTCATTATTTTAATGTTCAATTTTAAATACCTGAATCTCTTCCAAAGTTTTACTTATTAGTTATGTCTTGGGTCTCTTCTTTGGAATTGATCAATCTATTATTTATTCTAACTGATTGTCCTACTAAGACTTTGATTCAAATTAAAATATTAGATGATATATAACACTTGGTTATTCTCATTAAGTTTGTAAATACATCTAACAATTAACTTGTAATAAGTTATCCTTGTTGAACTTCTCATTCAAATTACTCTTCCCTTAATTCATTACAAGTTAATATTTCTCTCCCTGTAAAACCTCTATCCCGTATCCATCGCCGAACCAGGGTTAAAGGTGTTACCGAACAATTCAGAACATTTAACACTTATTTTATAACATCATAGTATCATAATTCAAACATCAATATTAAGTCCTTTATGTAGGTCATCGAGACATTAAACATGCATTAAAAAAGGGTTGGGACTAAATCGAACTCATACAAAATTTTTCTAAAACTTAAACATTTTAAAAGAAGTACATTTCACACGCTCGTATGAACAGGCCGTGTGCCTTACATGGCATTAGACATGCCCATGTGTCTAGGCCGTGTCCAAACAGGGCATACATACTGACTTGCTCATACGGCCACAAGACACGCCAGTGTGTCTTGGCTGTGGTCGGGCCAGACTTGCAATTGTAGGGTACCCCAAGGGACACACGGCAGTGCAACATGACCGTGTGTCGCACACGGCTAAGACACACGCCCGTGTTTCTGCCCGTGTGGACAAAAATAGGCTATTTGAAAAGCCAATTTGCCACCCATTTTGGGTCAAACCTACAAGTATCAAAACAGGCACATTTGCATAACAATTTAGGTCAAATTCAATACTAGAATGTACATCATTCATGCCATAACATTATCCATCAATTTCAAGCTCATATCAAACACCAATTCAATTCATTACCTAAGTTAAAAACATACCAAATCCTTACCAAACTTACCATTAATATCAAATACAAAACATAACCAAATCATTTTAACCAAAAGTGACATAACAAACATATATAATAATTATGCATATACCATGGCCTATTCAAACAAACCACATTTATAATCACCAATACCAAATTACCAAAACCAAGCACATCAAACACATTTTAATCAAGAACATATATTTATATATATATATATATATATAAACCAAAATTAAGCATAATAATCAAGCCATTTTCGCATGGCTTTATATATATATACATCCAAACTAAATAAGTTTCAAGGCTAGCCTATACATGCCATACTTTTGAGTTCAACTTATAAAAGTACCAAAATAGTTGATAGTGTGATAGACTTTGCTGACGGTCCCCGAGCTCGTAACTAAACTCCAAAATCTATAAAACAAAGGTAAACAAAAATATACACAGTAAGCTACCATAGCTTAGTAAGTCATAAGCAAATAATTAACTCAATATTAATATCAACTCAACTTAACCAAACTAATTTGTACTACCATAACCATATTTATTCTTTAAGATCACAATTTCATATAAATCATATACTTTTATATGCAATTTCACATTATATAATCAAAAGGCCGAATACACTTTCTATATGCACATACACTTCTCATATATATATCATTCATAATTTGCAACACATATCAAGTAACTTACTTATCTTATTTCAAGTAGGAAATAAGCTATCACATACTTGATCACTTTAGCTCGTTTTACACATTCGGTCACAACTTATAATTGCCCGATGAACCATTCAGAATTAGACAGGACACTCGAATAATCACAAATATCGTACAATGCCAACGTCCCAGACATGGTCTTACATGTAATCACATATCGATGCCACTGTCCTAGACAGGGTCTTACTCGAACACATATAACGGAGTCACATATCGATGCCAACGTATAAAACATGGTCTTACTCACGCACATATATCGATGCCATGGTCTTACTCGCACATCACATATCAGAATCCTAGGTCATGACATATGTATCCTAGCTATTCCTAAGGTTCATACAAGGCTTTTAAACATCGTAACTCGGTCGAAACGGATTCGTAACCATAGCTCCCAAGCTTAAATACATTCGGCTAACATATATATATTTTCACATATTTCAATTCTGCATATAAAACTCATATTTTTTTAAAATAAACACTAACTATTTGCTTATAAACTTACCTTGGATGATAAAAGTCGGAACGGGACAGCTAATCGACAACTTTAGTGTAACATCCCGAAATAGGGCCTAAACGGAATAGTGGTTGCGAAACCACAAATTCGAGGTAGAAAAATTTATTTTATTATTATTTTGAGGTCTATGATATGTTTACATGATTGTGTGAAAAGTTCGTGAAGAAATTCTATGCATAAAGTACTTAATTTGAAATTAGGGACTAAATTGAATAAATTGCAAAACTTGTGTTCTAGAAGTATTTTGCATAAAATTGAATTAGATTATTAATTAGAGGTCTTTAAAGAGTAATTTTACCAATTTCTAAGTCTATGGACAAAAATTGGACATGGATGGAATTTTTGAAAAGTTTAGTAGTAAGGGCATTTTGGTCATTTAGGGGTAAAATGAATTAAAATACAAAATTAAAAGCCAATTTTGCTCATCTTCAACCCCATGGCCGAATATAGCAAGGAGAAACCATGGCTAGTGTTTTTCAAGCTTCCAAGCTTGATTGTAAGTCCGTTCTAGCCTCGTTTTTAATGATTTTTACGTTTTTGGAGTCCCGGTAGCTCGATTAAGCTTATGCTAGCAATAATTCAACCTAGGGTTCATATTTGGAAAAATATCCATAGGTGAAATTTGTGTATTTTGGTGTTTTATGATAGACTATGAGGTTTTAAATTATTTTAGACAACTTGTACTACTTGGTTTTAAGCAAAAATGAGTAAAAGGACTTAATCAGTAAAAATACCTAATAGTCATAAGTGCATGTTAGAGTATGAATTTGATGCTGCCATAGAAGGGAAAAATGACTAGCATGTCATAAAACATAAGAAAATAGGCTGAAGTTTAATTTACGAGCTTTGGGGCAAAAGTGTAAATATGCAAAAGTTTAGGGGCAAAACTATAATTTTGCCAAAATATGATTTTGGGTCAATTTGAATAATGTGAGTCCTAATTAGACTATATTTTAAATGATAGAGCAAGGAAAACTGAAATTCGGGCTAAAATGGAGAAAATACCAAGTTGTGGACGAAATGGTAAAAGTAGCTATTTTTGCATACGAGGTAAGTTTACAGTAAATAAATGCAATGTTCTTTTATTTTACATTATTATTGTTAATTTCAGAATTTATATACTTATTTATGAGGATATTTAAAGTCGAATTAAAGGCGAAGTGATGAGAGAAAAAGCATTAGGAAGCCCCGCTTGAACCTTAGGAATATTAGGATATTGGGGTTGACAGACAGACAGACAGAAAAATGAGCCATGTAAGTCCATATCGCTTATATGGCTTTGGAGACAGGAATGAGCCATGTAAGCCCATATTATATATATATGGCATTGGAGACAGAATAATTCATGTAAGTCCATGTCGAAGACATGGCATTGGCGAGATATTGATAGACAGAGAACGACCCAAAGATCCTTAGTATTCCGAGTGGTTCAATGGGTCATTGTACACGTTAAATTACAGTGAATTATCAGCAAAAGGGAAGGTAGATTATATTTATGAATAGTGAAAGGTCGGTAAGAAAGAAGGTAAGTAAGTAAAGAAGAAGGTAGAAAATGAGAAGTAAAGAAAGTTTATGAGGCTAGGTGACATTATGTATAATCATTCATTATGTTTGAATGTTGTAATTTATTTGCTTGTAAGCTTTACTAAGCCTAGTGCTTACTCTCTTTATTTTCTTTTTCTTATAGTTTTTATCAAGCCACTCGGGGATCGAAGGAAACGTCAGAGACCCGATCACACTATCGAAGAAATCACATTGGTATAGTTAGACGTTTAGTTTTGTGTATGGCATGTATAGGAACTTGGTTTCTTTTGATATGATATCATCAATAAATGATGTGTAAATACTTGCTAGTGATTAACTAATAGAAGGGCTGATGATATACATGTTTAATAGTATGTATGAATAAGTAGTAACTATCACATGAAAACTAAGAAAAATGTGAAAGTAACTTAAAAACAGATTCAAGTATCAGAAATAATGTGAATTTGAAAAATCACTAAAAATCGTAGAGACATGGTTTGATGGTGAATAATATATAAAATTAAAGCTTATTGTATCTATTTTCTTATGGAATAAGCAAAACAGGTAAAGATATTATATTTTATGAGATATATGAGTTTTAGTGAAACAGGGTCAGAGAAAATTCTAGATCCCCTATTTCAACTTTAGAAATTCACCATAAATTTTGAAAAAATAATTAGGTGGTGTAATTTATATGGATAGAATCCTTATTTAATCTAGTTTTAATAGAAATAAACGGTATAGTCATATGATTTTTGTACAGAGAGAAAAGTGGTTCGTAGTAAGTAGAGGCCAGTGCAGTCAAATTCTGAAACAAGGGTAACTTTAACTAATAAACTGTACTAATTGGCTAAGTCAAAAATTCTAGAAAAAAATTAGTAGATAGATATATGAGTCTAGTTTCAGGAAAAATGTACGGATCTTAATTTTGACTTTTGAAACTCGAGAAATGAACTTTTAAGCAACCATGACGCAGAAAAATAGTTTATTCCGAAAATTAAAATAAGTGGTTTAGAGTTGTTTAAAAGGTAAGATAAGTTTAGTAACACCTCAAGCTTGACTCCGGTGACGGTTTTGGGCGTGGGGGCGTTACATTTATTGGTATCAGAGCAGGTTTAGTCGGTTCTTGGAATAGTTAGTGTGAGTAAAAGTCTAGCTATACATGCCATACTTGTATTTTGATAGTGTGACGACTCCTGACTATTTTTAAATATTTTGTTTTATTGTAATGGATCCCGAGCGAGCTGGTGATGATGGTGTAGAATGTAATGCGCCTGCTCCCGCGGAAGGGGTAGCGCCGTCTGAAAATAGCCAGTAACAGTTAATCAGGGAGGAGTGACTCGAGAAGCTCTCTTCCAAGCTTTGAATGATTCGTTTGCCGAGTTCATTCGTACGAATCCGGCAGTTAGACCTCCACCCCCTCATGATTCTCAGGCTACCCATGTAGCTCAAGCTCCCCCAGTCACAGTTACAATGATAAAAGAAAAGCCACCAGTTGATAGAATCAGGAAACAAGGGGCAGAAGAGTTCCGAGCAACAAAAGATGATGATGTAGAAAGAGCAGAATTTTGGTTAGAAAATACTATTAGAGTCTTTGATGAATTATCTTGTACACTCGAGGAATGTATGAAATGTGTAGTATCACTTCTTAGAGACTCAGCCTACTACTGGTGGAAGACACTTGTATCAGTTGTACCAAAGGAGAGGATCAATTGGGATTTCTTTCAGGAGGAATTTCGTAAAAAGTACATCAGTCAGGGGTTTATTGACCAGAAGAGAAAGGAATTCCTGGAATTGAAACAAGGGAGCTACTATGTTCTCCAAGATAGATTTAAGATCCGGATACTATTAGTTGTGAGTTAAAGAGTCAGATGTCCTGAAGACTGCTTTCCGGACTAGGTGAAGGTATTAAGGTTGATCCTAGCAAGATTTCAGCCATTGTTGATTGGAAGCCTCTTAGAAATGTATCAGAAGTTAGAAGTTTTCTTAGTCTTGCCGGATATTGTAGAGGGATTTTCCATGATAGCTACCCCGTTGACAAGATTTCTCGCTAAAGGATATCAAGTTTGAATGGATCGAGAAGTGTCAACGAGTTTTGACAAGTTAAAAGCATCGTTGACTAAAGCTCCTGCTTTAGTACAACCTGCATCCGTAAGGAGTTTGTGATTTACAAAGATGCGTCCCATGAATAGACTTGGTTGTGTACTTATGCAGAAGGGAAGGTAATTGCTTATGCCTTTAGACAAAAAAAGCCACATGAGAAGAACTATCCGACACATGATTTAGAGCTAGCGCCATTATTTTTGCGTTGAAGATTTGGAGACATCATTTGTATGCGGTGAGAAGTGCCACATATTCACTGATCACAAAAGTTTGAAATTGAGGCAAAGAAGATGGGTAGAGTTGATTAAAGATTGTGAGCTAGTGATTGATTATCACCCAGGTAAGGCAAACGTTGTTGCTGATGTTTTGAGTAGGAAATCTTTATTTGCATTAAGAGCTTTTAACACTAGTCTAGCCTTATCAGATGATGGTTTTATCTTAGCTGAATTGAGAGCTAAATCGATGTTTCTTAAAGAAATTTTTGAAGCTAAAAAAAAAATGACAGTGAGTTGTTAGCCAAAAGAGATCAGTGTGAGTTGTATATAGAGTCAGATTTTCAGATCAGTTTTGACGGTTGTTTGATGTTCCGAGACAGGTATGTGTGTACCAAGAATGATGAGCTTATTCGAAAGATCTTACAGAAGCACATAGTAGTTCTTTGTCTATTCATCCGTAGTAGTACAAAGATGTATAATGATTTGAAGAAAATGTACTTGTGGGTAGGAATAAAAGGGACATTTCGTAGTCTCTGCTTCTAGATGTTTGATCTGTCAACAGTAAGTAAAGGCCGAACATCGTTCCTTCAGTTTATTGCACTGTGCTAGTCCCTGAGTGGAAATGGGATCGAGTTACTATAGATTTTGTGACAGGATTGCCATTTACACCGAGAAAGAAAGATGCAATATGGGTTGTGATTGATAAGTTAACGAAGTCGGCTCATTTTATCCCAGTTCGTATGGATTTTTCACTTGACAAGTTGGTCGAGTTGTATATTTCAGAGATAGTCAGACTACATGGGGTAGACGAGACTACATGGGAACTCGAAGAGGCTATGTGAAAACAGTACCCAAATCTCTTCACAGGTAAGATTTTCGGGGACGAAAATCCCTAAAGGGGGGGAGAAAATGTAACATCCCGAAATAGGGCCTAAACGGAACAGTGGCTGCAAAACCACAAATCCGAGGTAGAAAAATTTATTTTATTATTATTTTGAGGTCTATGATATGTTTGCATGATTGTGTGAAAAGTTCGTGAAGAAATTCTATGCATAAAGTACTTAATTTGAAATTAGGGACTAAATTGAATAAATTGCAAAACTTGTGTTCTAGAAGTATTTTGCATAAAATTGAATTAGATTATTAATTAGAGGTCCTTAAAGAGTAATTTTACCAATTTCTAAGTCTATGGACAAAAATTGGACATGGATGGAATTTTTGAAAAGTTTAGTAGTAAGGGCATTTTGGTCATTTAGGGGTAAAATGAATTAAAATACAAAATTAAAAGCCAATTTTGCTCATCTTCAACCCCATGGCCGAATATAGCAAGGAGAAACCATGGCTAGGGTTTTTCAAGCTTCCAAGCTCGATTGTAAGTCCGTTCTAGCCTCGCTTTTAATGATTTTTACGTTTTTGGAGTCCCTGTGCTCGATTAAGCTTATGCTAGCAATAATTCAACCTAGGGTTCATATTTGGAAAAATACCCATAGGTGAAATTTGTGTATTTTGGTGTTTTATGATAGAATATGAGGTTTTAAATTATGTTAGACAACTTGTACTACTCGGTTTTAAGCAAAAATGAGTAAAAGGACTTAATCGGTAAAAATACCTAATAGTCATAAGTGCATGTTAGAGTATGAATTTGATGCTTCCATAGAAGGGGAAAATGACCAGCATGTCATAAAACATAAGAAAATAGGCTGAAGTTTAATTTACGAGCTTTGGGGCAAAAGTGTAAATATGCGAAAGTTTAGGGGCAAAACTGTAATTTTTCTAAAATATGATTTTGGGTCAATTTGAATAATGTGAGTCCTAATTAGACTATATTTTAAATGATAGAGCAAGGAAAACTGAAATTCGGGCTAAAATGGAGAAAATACCAAGTTATGGACGAAATGGTAAAAGTAGCTATTTTTGCATACGAGGTAAGTTTACAGTAAATAAATGCAATGTTCTTTTATTTTACATTATTATTGTTAATTTCCAGAATTTATATACTTATTTTATGAGGATATTTAAAGTCGAATTAAAGGCGTAAGTGACAAAGAAAAAGCATTAGGAAGCCCCGTTTGAACCTTAGGAATATTAGGATATTGGGGTTGACAGACAGACGGAGACAGAAATGAGCCATGTAAGTCCATATCGCTTATATGGCTTTGGAGACAGGAATGAGCCATGTAAGCCCATATTATATATATATGGCATTGGAGACAGAAAAATTCATGTAAGTCCATGTCGAAGACATGACATTGGCGAGATATTGATAGACAGAGAACGACCCCGGTATCCTTAGTATTCCGAGTGGTTCAATGGGTCATTGTACACGTTAAATTACAGTGAATTATCAGCAAAAGGGAAGGTAGATTATATTTATGAATAGTGAAAGGTCGGGTAAGAAAGAAGGTAAGTAAGTAAAGAAGAAGGTAGAAAATGAGAAGTAAAGAAAGTTTATGAGGCTAGGTGACATTATGTATAATCATTCATTATGTTTGAATGTTGTAATTTATTTGCTTGTAAGCTTACTAAGCCTAGTGCTTACTCTCTTTATTTTCTTTTTCTTATAGTTTTTATCAAGCCACTCAGGGATCGAAGGAAACGTCAGAGACCCGATCACACTATCGAAGAAATCACATTGGTATAGTTAGACGTTTAGTTTTGTGTATGGCATGTATAGGAACTTGGTTTCTTTTGATATGATATCATCAATGAGTGATGTGTAAATACTTGCTAGTGATTAACTAATAGAAGGGCTGATGATATACATGTTTAATAGTATGTATGAATAAGTAGTAACTATCACATGAAAACTAAGAAAAATGTGAAAGTAACTTAAAAACAGATTCAAGTATCAGAAATAATGTGAATTTGAAAAATCACTAAAAATCGTAGAGAGATGGTTTGATGGTGAATAATATATTAAATTAAAGCTTATTGTATCTATTTTCTTATGGAATAAGCAAAATAGGTAAAGGTATTATATTTTATGAGATATCTGAGTTTTAGTGAAACAGGGTCAGAGAAAATTCTAGATCCCTTGTTTCAACTTTAGAAATTCACCATAAATTTTAAAAAAATAATTAGGTGGTGTAATTTATATGGTTAGAATTATTATTGAATCTAGTTTTAATAGAAATAAACGGTATAGTCATATGATTTTTGTACAGAGAGAAAAGTGGTTCGTAGTAAGTAGAGGCTAGTGCAGTCGAATTCTGAAACAAGGGTAACTTTAACTAATAAACTGTACTAATTGGCTAAGTCAAAAATTCTAGAAAAAAATTAGTAGATAGATATATGAGTCTAGTTTCAGGAAAAATTTACGGATCTTAATTTTGAATTTTGAAACTCGAGAAATGAACTTTTAAGCAACCATGACGCAGAAAAACAGTTTATTCCGAAAATTAAAATAAGTGGTTTAGAGTTGTTTAAAAGGTAAGATAAGTTTAGTAACACCTCAAGCTTGACTCCGGTGACGGTTTTGGGCGTGGGGGCTTTACATTTAGTTTTCCCCCGATCCAAACCCGATTTATTTGGTTCTTGATCTAAACATATTCAAATTAAACTCATTCAAACATATTTTCACTCAATTTAGTCCAAAAACACATAAATGGGCAAATTGCCATTTTACCCCTGACATTTTACAATTTTTACAATTTAGTCCAAATTGCACAAAACACAAAACATGCAAAATTTGCACATACTATGCGTAGGCCAAATACTACCCATGTTTATACAAATCCATATATTTCATTTATTTCACATTTTAGTCCCTCAATTTATTATTTTTGCAATTTAGTCCTAATTACTCAAAAATTATCAAAAATTCCAATACAAAACATATCAATCCAAATCATATCTTTCATATTTCACCAACTAACATCACAAAACTTAAATATTCATCAATGGCATAACTCAAAATATTCACCAAAATCAGAAATTCGAGCATGGGCTTTGTAGATAACATAGCAACGATCTCAAAAACGTAAAAATTATCAAAAACCAAGCTAGAACTTACTATGAATCAAGCTTGGACAATGGTCGAACCTAAGCTTTCTTTATTTCTTTTTCTTTTCTTTAGTTCTGGTTATGAGAAAATATGAAGAACATGGCTTTTAATTATGGTATATTATATCATATATATGTTATTTATTATTTTACATATTTAACCTTTAAAAATTAATAACTAAAACACATATTCTAAGGTCACAACCGTCTATCAATATTTCATATGGTCAATTTTCAACATAAATACCTCATAAAAGAAAGATATCATCAATTCGGCCCTTTTAAAAATAACCATCAAATTTTCACTTTACGCAATTAAGCCCTTTTATTAAATCGAGCACTCAAACGATAAAATTAATGCACGAAAATTTCCCACATATAAATTCACACATAATAAACATAGAAAATAATATTAAAATATTTTTCTCACTTGGATTCGTGGTCCCAAAACCACTGTTTCGAATAGGGTCTAAATTGGGTTGTTACAACTCTCCCTCATTAGGGATTTTCGTCCCCGAAAATATTACCGGTGAATAGATTTGGATAATGCTCTTTCATTGCATCCTCTAGCTCCCACGTTGCTTCCTCAAATCCATGTTTATGCCACAGTACTTTAACTAACGGAATTTTCTTATTGCGCAATTCTTTAACCTCGCGAGCTAGAATGCGAATCGGTTCTTCTTCATTTGTCATATCGGGCTTAATCTCAATCTCTGATGGACTAATCACATGTGAGGGATCAGATCGATATCTACGAAGCATCAAAACATGGAATACATTGTGGTTCTTTTCTAGCTCAAGTGGCAACAATTGTCTATAAGCAACCGGCCCGATACGCTCTATAATTTCATACGGCCCAATAAATCTTGGGCTCAATTTACCTTTATGACCGAATCTTAGTATTTTCTTCCACGGTGAGACTTTTAAAAAGACTTTGTCTTCGATCTGAAGAAAAGACTTTGTCTCTGATCTGAAACTCTATATCTTTTCATTTCAAGTCTGCATACGATTTCTGAAGATCTGATGCTGTTTTCAGACTTTCACGGATTACTTTCATTATCTATTCATTCTCTCTAATCAAATCGACCCCGTGTATCTTTTGTCACTGAGCTCAGTCCAATACAATGGTGTACGACATTTATGACCGTACAAAGCCTCATAAGGTGCCATTTTGATACTCGATTGAAAAATATTATTGTATGCAAATTCAATTAGAGATAAGTATCGTTCCCACGTACCTTCGAACTCGAGAATGCAACATCTCAACATATCCTCAAGTGTCTGAATGACTCGTTCAGACTGACCATCTGTTTGCAGAAGGAAAGCAGTGCTGAAATGCAATTTCGTACCTAGAGCATCTTGCAGTTTCTTCCAAAACCGCGATGTAAACCTCGGATCTCTATCCGAAACAATAGAGATAGGTACACCATGTAATCTCACAATCTGAGAAACATACAATTCAGCTAACTTATCAAGCGAGTAATCTGTGCGAACCGAAATGAAATGAGTCGATTTAGTCAATCTATCCACAATAACCCAGATTATATCTTTCTTGCTTGGTGATAACTGTAAATCAGATACAAAATCCATCGTGACTCTGTCCCATTTCCACTCGGGTATCATGATCGGTTGAAGCAATCCAGAAGGTACCTGATGCTCGGTTTTTACTTGTTGACAAACTAAACATTTTGAAACAAAGTCAGAAATATCTCGTTTCATACCATGCCACCAGTACAACTGTTTCAGATCATTATACATTTTTGTACTACCTGAGTGAACAGATAACCGACTGTTGTGAGTTTCATTCAAAATCATTTGAATTAACTCTGGATTTATCAAAACACATATTCGGTTTCTAAACCTCAAACAACCCTCAGTATCAACTTTGAACTCTGAATCAATATTCGAATCACATTGAACCCGTTTTGCTAACAAATCATTATCAACTTTCTGAGTATCACAAATTTGTTGAACAAATAATGGTCTTGCTTTTAATTCAACTATTATCTAACCATCATCAGACATAGTCATATGTGCATTTATTGCACGTAAATCAAATAGTGATTTTCGGCTAAGAGCATCAGCAACAACATTAGCCTTTCACAGATGGTAGTCAATCACAAGCTCGTATTCTTTTAATAGCTCTAACCATCGACGCTGTCTTAAATTCAGATTTTTTTGTGTCATTAAATATTTCAGGCTTTTGTGATTAGAATAAACATAACATTTCTCACCGAACAGGTAGTGACACCATATCTTCAATGCAAACACAATAGCTGCTAACTCTAGGTTGTGTGTCGGATAGTTCTTTTCATGCGGCTTCAACTGTCTCGAGGCATAAACTATGACTTTGCCTTCTTGCATTAACACACAACCCAAACCATTTAAAGATGCATCACTATAAATAACAAATTCTTTACCCGATTCTGGCATAACTAGCACTGGAGCTTCGGTCAAAAGGACTTTTAACTGATCAAAACTTTTCTGGCACTTTGCTGACCACTCGAACTTAACATCTTTCTATAATAGCTTCGTCATCGGTGTTGCAATCATAGAGAAACCTTTCACAAAATGTCTATAGTAACCAACAGGTCCTAGAAAACTTCGAACTTCAGAAACATTTCTCGGAGGTTTCCAATCAAGTATACCTAAAATTTTACTCGGATCAACCCGAATACCCGATGCTGATACAACATGACCCAAAAAACTGACTTCACGTAACCAGAACTCGCATTTACTGAACTTTACATACAATTGTTTATCTCGTAAAGTCTGTAACACAAGTCTCAAATGTTCGGCATGCTCAGTTTCATCACGAGAATAGATCAATATGTCATCTATAAACACAACCACAAATCGATCCAAATACTGTCTGAAGATTCAATTCATCAAATTCATAAAAACAGCAGGTGCATTAGTAAGTCCAAAAGGCATAACCAGAAACTCATAGTGTCCATACCTCGTTCGGAAAGCAGTCTTTGGTACATCGGAGTCTTTAACTCACAACTGATAGTAAACTGATCTCAAATCTATTTTTGAAAACACTGTAGCCCCTTTCAGCTGATCGAACAGATTGCCAATCCGTGGCAACGGATACTTATTCTTTATAGTCACCTTATTGAGCTGTCTATAGTCGATACACATTCTTATAGTTTCATCTTTCTTTTTCACAAATAAAACTACTGCACCCCAGGGAGAGAAACTCGGTCGCGCGAAACCCCTATCTGTCAATTCTTACAATTGAGCTTTCAATTCTTTTAATTCAATAGGTGCCATTCTGTATAGAGTTATCGAAATCGGAGTCATTCTCGGCACTAACTCAATACCAAAATCTACTTCTCGAATAGGTGGCAAACCCGACAATTCTTCAAGAAACACACCCGGATACTTGTATACAATGGGTACATATTCAATCTTTCTTTCGGCCACTTTACTATCAAGCACATATGCAAAGTAAGCTTCACAACCCTTTTTAACATATTTTTGAGCTAACATCGAAGATATCACTGCCGGTAAACCATTCAAATCATTAGATTCAATCTGAATAATCTCATCATTTTGGCATCATAAATCAATAGTCTTTCTTTTGCAGTTTACAACAGCATCATGAAAAGTCAACCAGTCCATACCCAGAATCATATCAAACTCGTCGAATGGCAGCAACATCAAATCAGCTAGAAAACACAAATCTCGTATCATCAAAGGGCAATTCTTACACACTTTGTCAACCATAACACACAGGCCTAAGGGGTTTGATACTTCAATAATAAACTCAATAGACTCAACAGGAAAAGTCTTATTGAATACTAAAGTCTCACACACATAAGAAAGAGTCGAACCAGGATCTATCACTGCAATTACACTAGTATCATAGAGAATGAATGTACCAGTAATAACATCTGGGGATGAAGCCTCCTCTCATGCGCGTATAGCATAAGCTCTGGCAGGTGCGCAAGCCTCAGATCGAACTACCGTGTCTTTAGTTCCTCTCTAATTGCTACTCACATTACCGTATTTCTAGGTGGTCTACCTTGAGTTGCCGTATTACCCGATCTCGTACTTTTCACTGTGTCTTCCTCAACCAACTCAGGACATTCATGGATGAAGTGATCCATCGATCCACATTTAAAACAGGCCTAATTGTACAATCTACAACTGCCGGGATGTTATTTACCACAATGTTTGCAGTCTGGTTGATTTGATTTGACGTTACCAACACTAGCTATTGAGGTAGCTTTTGAATTCGCAGGTGGTCTATCTCGATCACGTTTAGTATAACCCGCAGTAGCCTTTGAACGGCTAGAATCATTGCAAAATCTCTTTGATGTCGACTAAAAAGACTTACTCGATGATCTCTTACGTGAATCTCTAGCTTCAAAGATAGCTTTTCTTTTCTCTTTCCCTAGTTCTTCGGCTTTGCATGCTTGCTCAACCAGTACTACGAACTCTTTTATTTCAAGTATGCGAACAAGTAGTTTAATGTCTTCGTTCAACCCGTCTTTGAATCTTTTACACATTATAGCTTCGGTCGAAACACACTCTCAGACATATCACTAAGTCTCACGAATTTCCATTCATATTCTGTCACAGTCATGCGACCCTGTTTCAATTCCAGAAATTCTTTGCGCTTCTGGTCGATAAATCTCTGACTGATGTATTTCTTACGGAACTCAGTTTGAAAGAAGTCCCAAGTCACCCATTCTTTCGGAACCACCAATATTAGTGTATTCCACCAGTGATATGCGGTGTCACGTAGCAAAGATATGGCACACTTTAAACACTCGTCTGGGGTACAAGATAGCTCATCGAACACGCGAATAGTATTATCAAGCCAAAATTTAGCTCGCTCAGTATCATCATCAACAGTAGCTTTGAATTCTTTAGCCCCGTGTTTCCTAATTTTATCAACAGGAGGCTTAAGTAATCTTAACAGATCACTCACTTGAGGCATAACAGGTATCGGAGAAGGATTAATCGGGGGTAGGGGTTGTTGTGCAGCCAGATTAGTCCGGATATACTAGATAAACCAGTCGTTCATCATTTGATGAAAGGCTTGCTTAGCCTCTCCTTCTTGATTCCTTGAGGTCGGTCGAGAATCAACCGGCGCTGTCCCTTGGGCGGGAGCAGGCGCTATTCTCTTGACATCATCAGCTACGGCTCTGTCAGGATCCATTTACTATACGAAAACACATTTTTAAATGTCAAAAGTCATGACACAATTGCAGTATATAATATGAAATGTATAGCTAGACTCAAACATGCTACGTTAGTCTTAGAATCAACTAAATCGTAGCTCTAATACTAATAAAATGTAACACCCCTATCCCGTATCTGTCGCCAGACTAGGGTTAAATGTGTTACGGGATAATTCAAAACATTTAACACTTATATCATAACATCATAGTATCATAACTCAAACATTAATATTAAGTCCCTTATGTAGGTCATCGAGACCTTAAACATGCATTAAAAAGGGGTCGGGACTAAACCGAACTCATACAAAATTTTTCTAAAACTTAAATATTTTTAAAGAAGTATATGTCACTCGTACGTGTGAACAGGCCGTGTGCCTTACACGACATTAGACACGCTCGCGTGTCTAGGCCATGTCCAAACAGGGCATACATACTGACTTGCTCACACAGCCACAAGACACGCCAGTGTGTCTTAGCCGTGGCTGGGCCAAACTTGCAATTGTAGGGTACCATAGGGGACACACGGCAGTGCAACATGACCGTGTGTCACACATGGCTGAGACACATGCCTGTGTCTCTGCCCGTGTGGACAAAAATAGGCCATTTGAAAAGCAAATTTGCCACCCATTTTGGGTCAAACCTACAAGTATCAAAACAAGCACATTTGCATAACAATTTAGGTCAAATTCAATACTAAAATGTACATCATTCATGCCATAACATTATCCATCAATTTCAAGCTCATATCAAATACCAATTCAATTCATTACCTAAGTTAAAAACATGCCAAACCTTACCAAACTTACCATTAATATCAAATACAAAACATAACCAAATCATTTTAACCAAAAGTGACATAACAAACATATATAATAATTATGCATATACCATGGCCTATTCAAACAAACCATATTTATAATCACCAATACCAAATTACCAAAACCAAGCACATCAAACACATTTTAATCAAGAACATATATATATAAACCAAAATTAAGCATAATAATCAAGCCATTTTCGCATGGCTTTATATACATACACATCCAAAATAAATAAGTTTCAAGGCTAGCCTATACATGCCATACTTTCGAGTTCAACTTATAAAAGTACCGAAACAGTTGATAGTGTGATAGACTTTGCTGACGGTCCCTGAGCTCGTAACAAAACTCCAAAATCTATAAAACAGAGGTAAACAAAAATATACACAGTAAGCTATCATAACTTAGGAAGTCATAAGCAAATAATTAACTCAATATTAATATCAACTCAACTTAACCAAACTAATTTATACTACCATAACCACATTTATTCTCAAGATCACAATTTCATATAAATCATATACTTTTATATGCAATTTCACATTATATAATCAAAAGGCCGAATACACTTTCTATATGCGCATACACTTCTCATATATATATCATTCATAATTAGCAACACATATCAAGTAACTTACTTACCTTATTTCAAGTAGGAAATAAGCTATCACATACTTGATCACTTTAGCTCGTTTTACACATTCAGTCACAACTTATAATTGCCCGATGAACCATTCAGAATTGGATAGGACACTCGGATAATCACAACTATCGTACAATGCCAACGTCCCAAACGTGGTCTTACATGTAATCACATATCGATGCCACTGTCCTAGGCAGGGTCTTACTCGTACACATATAACTGAGTCACATATCGATGCCAACGTATAAAGCGTGGTCTTACTCATGCACATATATTGATGCCATGGTCTTACTCCCACATCATATATCGGAATCCTATGTCATTATGTATCCTAGCTATTCCTAAGGTTCATACAGGGCTTTTAAACGTCGTAACTCGGTCGAAACGGATTCGTAACCATAGCTCCCAAGCATAAATACATTCAGTTAACATATATATAATTTCACATATTTCAATTCAATAGATAAAACTCATATTTATTTAAAATAAACACTAACTATTTGCTTATAAACTTACCTCGGACGATGAAAGTCAGAACGGGACGGCTAATCGATAGCTTTAGTTTTCCCCCGATCCAAACCCGATTTCTTTGGTTCTTGATCAAAACATATTTAAATTAAACTCATTCAAACATATTTTCACTCAATTTAGTCCAAAAACACAGAAATGGGAAAATTAGCATTTTACCTTTGACATTTCACAATTTTTACAATTTAGTCCAAAGTGCACAAAACACAAAACATGCAAAATTTGCACATACTATGCTTAGGCCGAATACTACCCATGTTCATTTAAATCCATATATTTCATTTATTTCACATTTTAGTCCCTCAATTTATTATTTTGCAATATAGTCCTAATTACTCAAAAATCATCAAAAATTCCAGTACAAAACATATCAATCCAAATCATATCTTTCATATTTCACCAACTAACATCACAAATCATCAATGGCATAACTCAAAATATTCACCAAAATCAGAAATTCGATCATGGGCTCTGTAGATAACATAGCAATGATATCAAAAATGT
This sequence comes from Gossypium anomalum, assembly GCA_025698475.1. Lineage (NCBI taxonomy): Eukaryota > Viridiplantae > Streptophyta > Magnoliopsida > Malvales > Malvaceae > Gossypium > Gossypium anomalum. Next base: position 56,260,999 of record CM046959.1, read on the forward strand.
AAAAATTATCAAAAATCGAGCTAGAACTTACCTTGAATCAAGCTTGGACAACGGCCGAACCTAAGCTTTCTTTATTTCTTTTTCTTTTCTTTAGTTTTGGTCATGAGAAAATATGAAGAACATGGCTTTTAATTATGGTATATTATATCATATATATGTTATTATTTTACATATTTAACCTTTAATAGTTAAACTAAAACACATATTCTAAGGTCACAACCGTCCATCAATATTTCACATGGTCAATTTGCAACATAAATATCTCATATAAGAAAGACATCATCAATTCATCCCTTTTAAAAATAACCATCAAATTTTCACTTTACGCGATTAAGCCCTTTTGTTAAATCGGGCACTCAAACGATAAAATTAAAGCACAAAAATTTCACATATATAAATTCACACATAATAAACATAGAAAACAATATTAAAATATTTTCCTTACTCGTATTCGTGGTCCCAAAACCATCGTTCCAAATAGGGTCTAAATCGGGCTATTACACTCTCTTTAATGTCGGGAAAACTATTGAATCAAAATGGTAATCACAAATCATGTCATAACTGAATCTCCAAAACATTCAAAACATCTAATAATACAAAGAGACTTGTAATTAATATATATTCTCAACTTTCTTGGAGGATTCACTCATCTTTGTGCGTTGTTGTGGAGCAGTTGGAACATATATGCACATACAAAAATTCAAAGATGAGAATATTTAGCTCTTGATGAAAAACCAATTGTAATAGGGAGTATTTATAACTTATTGACTTGATACATACAATACGTAAATCAAAATAATCTCATGTTGAAAGAGGAAGTTTAGTTCTCATAAGTAATGGTATATGCATTAGTCAAAGACATTCAATCAATAATTTCTCTAAGCCATTATGTGCATAAATAACAAACTTTTACAAAAACTTTTCAAACTCAATCAATAAAAGACTGAGATATAAACTCATCAGTATTAGCAAGATGAATTGTCTTAATTGGATGACCTGAAGTTAATTATTTAAACAAGTAATCTTGCAAATGACAGGTTGTAAGTTGATAACACATACGTGATTTATTTTGTAGATGCATCCACCGAAATCATATAATATCAAAATCATTCACATGGTGGATAAATGGGCCCATATTCATTTCAGAAATGCAATACATTAAATCTCTACTTTAGATAGTGAGTTTTTAAAAATCAATTTTCATTGAGAACAAGTAATAAATGAGAATTATTTAAATAAAAGAATCTTCTAGTTCTTTAATGAATGTTTGTAACACCTCTAACCCATATCCGTCGTCGGAACAGGGTTTTGAAGTATTACCGAAACTTTTAAAACATTTTACAAATAAATCATGCAAGTTATTATTCAAATTTCGAATTCATTCGTAACGTCCCTTAAATGGACCATCGAGGCCCAATATAAACATTAAATTCAAATCAGGACTTAATCGAGAACCCTAAGAATTTTTGTGAAATTTTTAAAATTTTTCCAAGTTACAGGGCTTACACGCCTGTGTGGTCCAAAGGACATGCCCGTGTTACCCTAGGGCACACCCGTGTGACCTTGGGGTATGCTCGTGCTGCAGGTCGTGTTCGACCCCGTGTAACTCTCTGACTTATGCACACGGCCATGCCACACGCCCGTGTGCTAGGCCGTATGGTTAAATAATTCAATTTGAAATTAGGTGCAGGTTTCACATGGCCAAGACACATGCCTGTGTTCTAGGTCATGTGGTACACACGACTGATACCCATGCCCGTGTACTCAATTCTGAGCATTCTGTTTCTCAAAATTTAGGTGCAGGGGACACACAGCCTAACTACACACCCATGTACCCGGCTATGTGTCACACACGATCTAGACACACGCCCGTGTGTCTGCTTGTATGGACAAAATAAAGCCATTTCTAGCTTCATTTCTCACCCTAGTTCACACTAATGACTTGCACTTAAACTCACAACCATAAACCAACCAATTCAAAGATTCAAATTTAGCAAATTCCATCATTCATATGGAACATTATTACATGCATACATTTTCACAATCTTACCTTAGTTTAGTCCACATGTTAGACATAATTTGATCAACTTCTTAACATTTTGAAACTACCATAGTATGACATTACAAGTACATCAAAACATGCCATTACTAGCCATTCCAATGGCTAGGTTACAAACATCATTATCATTTACATGCCAATATGGCCTATATAACTTATACATGCCATTATAACCATAATTACTTTACCATATTGTGCCAACATGGACCGATGGATAGTGTGAGTGGTCTCCGTCAAGCTTCTCATCTAACGAGTTTTTGGTTTACTCTAAAACAGGGAAATAAAACTAAGTAAGCATAAAATGCTTAGTAAGTTCGTATAACATGGTACTTAACTTACCATTCATTCTATTTTGAGGTAACTATGTAAGGCATATTCAATCAATTTAACCTCAAGCCCTACATAAATCCTCATTGCCCTTGTTAGTCATATATTCCATAATAACATCAAAACATATATGGGCTCAACAACAATCAAGTTTCCAAGCACATATGTTTTCCACAACATGTATACATTCAACATGCATAATTCATCTCATTATTACAAGTATCATTTCATACTAATTCATTTCAAGTTCAGATCATTTCATATTACTTGGAACATCAAGGTCACGATTAGTACACTCAAGGTGTACAAGTTCATTATCAAGAATGAACATATATTCATCAAATAAAGTCCATGTACAAATATCATCATCTTAAGTTTTCATATATCATTTGTCATGTATCATCATTTTCTTGTATTTCAGACGGATACGTGTAATAACTCATTTTAACATTCATATCTTCTTTTGTCTGGAATTGTCACCTGTGAATTTATTTAGAATATCAATGGATACGCAGGTAATACACTCGAGGTGTACGAATCAGGATCTGTCAAATCATGTCCAATGGTACCCATAAGGTACTATATTAGAGAGTACACTCTCGAGCCATACATGTATACAACAGGATTACCAGTCCAGGCTAAATCCTTTTTATGACATATGCTCGAGAGGACTTATGTCAGGATTACCCGTCCGGACTAAATCCTTTCTATCATGAGATCAATAGGATTACTCGTCCGAGCTAAGTCTCGTCCCCAACAAATGCAGGACCTCATTCATTTTGGGAAATCACATATCCATCGAATTTCCCATTTATTCAAATGAAATTTAGCATCTTTCAAGCATTATCAAGCATGTATTCAATCTCATATATTTATGCATTTATGCAATTCAAATGTTCACATTCATCTCAAGCATAAAATTAACATTTTTATCATTTATCATTTGTCGGGCATTATAATTGATCGGGCACTTTCACTTATCGGGCTTTAACGAGTATGCGATCATTTCATATATTTATAACATTTATACAATTCACAAACACAACATTTAATTCAAGCATAAAAACATATACAATTTATTTACACGAACTTACCTCGACAATGTTCGTGTACGTAAAATCTACTAATCCGACATTTTCCTCTTTCCTAGTTCTAGCTCCGAATTTGGTCTATCCGGATCTATACAAGTAAATTTTACATCAATTTCTCATATTTCATACTCATTTAGACTCAATTTACATCCTAGGTAAAATTACAATTTTGCCCCTAACTTTTCCATAAATTCCCATTTCGTCCCTAGGCTTGGAAAATAAAATTTATGCAATTTACTCCCTATTCAAAGCCTAACCAAAATCCCATTACAATATTTACAGCACATGTATTCATAAAAATTCAACATTTTTCTTCAATTTCACAACTTTACATTTTAGTTAGACATAATTTGATCAACTTCTTAACATATTAAAACTACCATAGTATGACATTACAAGTACATCAAAACATGCCATTACTAGCCATTTCAATGGCTAGGTTACAAACATCATTATCATTTACATGCCAATACGACTTATATAACTTATACATGCCATTATAACCATAATTGCTTTACCATATTGTGCCGACATGGACCAATGGATAGTGTGAGTGATCTCCACCAAGCTTCCAATCCAACGAGTTTCCGATTTACTCTAAAAAAGGGAAATAAAACTAAGTAAGCATAAAATGCTTAGTAAGTTTGTATAACATGGTACTTAACTTACCATTCATTCTATTTTGAGGTAATTATGTAAGGCATATTCAATCAATTTGACCTCAAGCCCTACACAAATCCTTATTGCCCTAGTTAGTCATATATTCCATAATAACATCAAAACATATATGGGCTCAACAACAATCAATTTTCCAAGCACATATGCTTTCCATAACATGTATTCATTCAACATGCATAACTCATCTCATTATTACAAGTATAATTTCATACTAATTCATTTCGAGTTCAGATCATTTCATATCAGAACTTTACTCATATTACTAGAAATATCAAGGTCATGATTAGTACACTCAAGTTGTACAAGTCCATAGTCAAGAATGAACATATATTCATCAAATAAAGTCTATGTACAAATATCATCATCTCAAGTTTTTATATATCATTTTTCATGTATCATTATTTTCTTGTATTTCAGACGGATACGTGTAATAACTCATTTTAACATTCATATCTTCTCATGTCAGGAATTGCCATCTGTTGAATTTATTCAAAACATCAATGGATACGTAGATAATACACTCGAGGTGTACGAATTAGGATCCGTCAAATCATGTTCAATGGTACCCATAAGGTACTATATCAGAGAGTACACTCTTGAGCCACACATGTATACAACAGGATTACCAGTCTAGGCTAAATCCTTTTTATGACATATGCTCGAGAGGACTTATATCAGGATTACCCATTCGGGTTAAATCCTTTCTATTATGAGATCAATAGGATTACTCGTCTGAGCTAAATCCCGTCCGCAACAAATGCAGGACCTCATTCATTTTGGGAAATCACATATTCATAGAATTTTCCATTTATTCAAACGGAATTTAGCATCTTTCAAGCATTATCAAGCATGTGGTTAATCTCATATATTTATGCATTTATGCAATTCAAATGTTCACATTCAACTCAAGCATAAAATTAACATTTTTATCATTTATCATTTGTCAAGCATTATAATTGATCAGACACTTTCACTTTTCGGGCTTTAATGAGTATATGATCATTTCACATATTTATAACACTTATACAATTCACAAACACAACATTTAATTCAAGCATAAAAACATATACAATTTGTTTACACAAACTTACCTCGACAATGTTTGTGTACGTAAAATCTACTAATCTAACATTTTCCTCTTTCCTCGTTCTAGCTCTGAATTTGGTCTATCTAGATCTATACGAGTAAATTTTACATCAATTTCTCACATTTCGTACTCATTTAGACTCAATTTATATCCTAGGCAAAATTACCATTTTGCCCCTACCTTTTCCATAAATTCCCATTTCATCGGGCAATTTACTTCCTATTCCAAGCCTAGGCAAAATCCCATTACAAAATTTACAGCACATGTATTCAGAAAAATTCAACATTTTTCTTCAATTTCACAACTTTACATTTTAGTCCCTAAATCATGTTTTCATCAAAAATCACTTTGTAAAAGTTGTTTATCTATCAACAACCTTTCATTTTCTACCATAAATTTCTAGATTTCAGCATATACATCCATGACACATTTTCCATACTTTGATAACTTCTCAAATTGATCCCCTAAATAGATAGATTAAGCTATCCTGGTTTCAAAAATATCAAAATTACTTAAAACGGGCTAAGGAAATTTAACCAATTTGGCCTTGAAAGTTCCTTCTTGTTTCCATGTATCATTTTGGGGAAGATGATAAAAATGATTTTTATTTCTCTTGAATAATTTATCTTCTTTTAATAATTCTAATTTCCAATTTAGTCCTTAGCCTTTTTCTAATTTTCCTTAGATGAATCATCCAAAAATGTAACACCCCAAACCCGGCCTAGACGTTACGATCGAATTCAGCGTGTCACATGGAAATGTTACTAAAGTAGTTATGTTTTATCCAAAAATACTTCTTAGGGTTTAAAGAATGTTTTTGTTATAAGTTAAAGTGAATGGAAGCTGTGCACTAGGTAGGAAGCCAGAAAAGAGGAGGCGAGTCTATTGGACCGCTTAAGTACCAAGCTCTTCCTGGATCCAATCCTAGACATGCACACATCCATTGCCACACTCTAACCATATTACTTGTCCACGAACAACAAATTAAGTTTAAGTCTATTTAAAATATTTATTTCCGTTGAAAACATTTACATTGCGGAAGCTTTGCTCGGTTATCGTGATATTTTGAGAGAAAGTAACTTTTATAAAACGCGCCCTAGAGCTAGCCAATTTAATAACCCAAAATAAAAATAATAAAAGAACGACCTTATTACAACTTTAACCAAAATAAAAATAATCAAAAATAAATGCGAAACTTATTTAAAATCCAGAAATTTAATCTTCGTGGCCATTCTGAATCCCACCCAGCTCCAAGTCCACCAACTAGGGCTCACCTGCAAGGATGGAAGAGAAAGGGGTGAGTTTGAAAACTCAGTGTGTATGGAGAACCCATCCAAAGCCCAAGACAGCTCAAGCCCATTGAGCCTAAGCCCCAATCAGATAGCAGTGGGTACCATGCCGAGGCCCTTTTCAGAATATAGTAATTGGGCCTTAGCACCTTTTCAGATAACAGTGTGGCCCATAGGCCCAATTTCAGAACAGAATAAACATATTCGTGAATGCAAGCCCAACCCAGCCTATAGCCAACTGCTACACTCCACCCGTACCAGCCCTACACTCCATGTGGGGAATATCTCAACCCACCCAGCCCTACACTCTACAGTTGCAGCATTGCTGCTCAATTATCAGTAAGTTGAGGCAAAGCCTCCAGTATATGGACAAGCCACTTTCAGTACTTCCTCCATCAATATCCTAGTCCCATGCATCAGATAACAATAAAAACATGGTATGCAAGAAATGTGAAAAGCGATCGGACATGCATTCAGGTCAACCTTAACCCTAATGGCCCTACAGTGTCTACTAGCAATTTAAGCCCATTTAATCCAAGTATTATGACCAATTTACCGGTTTAAGCAGTTTCGATATCGCAGTCTAACAGAACATATTTATTGCCCATTTTTTTAATTATTTTACCCGTATGGACTCGTAAGCCCATTGGGCCCAATTTCAGCCTATCGAGGCCCAATTACCGAAGTGCACGAAATTTCACACACAGTTAACTTACCATTTTGCGATTTCAGATCTAATGATTTCTAAACGTCTTGTGAGCACTCGCACACTCACAACCCCACAAAATGCTAGAATTTTGACATTTCAGCTTTTGCCGAATGGAACTATGAGAGGGTGTTCGATACACACTTGTTCTCGATGACTGTTACTGAGATCCCTTTTGATGTCCTACAATTGATTACCACAATTCTTAGATCGCAAACCACAACAACTAATTCCAATATTCAATTACCCATATTCGAACCATGCCTCTAAAGCCTTTAGAATCTTACCTTTTTGCCGAAAACCGGTGACTAGATCCAAGTCTAGTTGCTCAAAAGATCCAAGCCTTCAATCCAACACTCAAGAAGACAGTAATCACCAACAGAAATCATCGGTTAAAGGCCCTTAAAGCCCTATGCCCAAATTGACAGCCTCCCTAGATTTTAGGGACTTCGGCTTTTCTAACTTGTAAAATAAGACTAGGTCTGCAGTGATGAGCACTTACCACTTATTCTTCTTTGATTTCTATGCAGATCTGATGCAGATCTATCTTTTAAACGATGGTAGAACTCGAATCCAGGAGATCTAAAGTTTCGGCTATAAGCCCCTAAATCTATGGTATTTTGGCTTTTTAAGTGATGAAGAAAATGACGATTTGAGGCTATAACCTTGACGTATTATTGTCGACAGATACTAATGTTTAGAGAAGATGAATGTTGATCAAAAGGAACAAAAATACTGAAGGATTTTGGCTTTGGAGAAATCGACACAAGTAGTGAGCTTTTGAGATTTTGACTTTTAACGGCGATCGGCTATGAATGTTTAGTGGAAGATGGGATCGGCAGAGGAGATGAATAAGGTGATCAGAAGGTTTCGGCTAGAAGATGAAGCATAAAGAAAGAAAGAAAATAGAGGAAAAAGAGAGGAAGAAAATTCGGCACCAGTGAGAAGGGACTTGCGTTTTCGGCTTCTGTGAGAACTCAGAAAAGATGAAAGAAAGCTTTTAGGTGGCTAACCCTAATCCTCCAAGACAGAAAAAGAAAAGAACCTAACCCTAGTATCAACTAAAGCAATCGGCCCAACTTCCCTAAGGCCCTTGCAGAAATTCTATTGAGTGATCACATGCCTAGCACATGCCTAAAATTAAAAAGTAACAATATGCCTACCTTACAACTTGAACCCTGGACCTCCAATTCCTTCCCAAGCAGCATTTATTTAGGAACCTAGTGGCGTCACCTTGCCACTTTACCAAGGCCTTATTTGTGTCATAATTTACGAAGTTCTTCTTAAAAGCCCACTTAACCAAGTCTCCTATTCACTTAAAATCCAACCTTGATATTTTACTGAGTTTAACTTAGGCTTGGGCCTTCTAAAGGCCCAGTAACACATTTAAACACAATTCCAATACTCAGAAAACCAAAATTTCAAAATTTACCAAAAATCACAAAAACCCGAAAAATCCCAAAAATCAGGTCGTTAAACTCTACCCCCTTAAAGAAATTTCGGCCTCGAAATTTACCTGATCCAAATAATTGAGGGTACTGCTGACTCATAGTCTCTTCTAACTCCCAAGTAGCCTCTTCCCTTCCATGATTGCGCCATAGTACTTTTACCAATGGAACCGACTTCCTTCTTAAACCTTTAACCTCTCGATCTAAAATTTACACGGGTTCCTCCTCAAAGGTCAAATCAGTCTTTACTTCAATCTCCTCCACCGGCACAACATGTGAAGGATCTGATCGATATCGTCTCAACATAGACACATGAAAAACGTCATGGATTCTGTCCAACTCTGGCGGTAACTCTAACTGATATGCTACTGGCCCTACCCGTTTAAGAACCTGATAAGGCCCTATAAACCGCGGACTCAGTTTGCCTTTCTTGCCGAACCTCAAGATCTTCTTCCAAGGTGAAACCTTCAAGAAAACCATATCCCCAACCGCGAACTCAATCTCTTTGCTCTTTAGATCCGCATACGACTTTTGCCTATCAGATGCCTCCTTTAATCCTTCTCTTATCAACTTAACCTTGCTTTCATTATCTGCCACTAATTCCGGTCCAAGCACTTGTCGTTCACCCAACTCTGTCCAACACGTAGGAGTACGACATCTTCCCCCATAAAGTGCCACATATGGAGCCATCTGAATACTTCTTTGATAGTTGTTGTTGTATGCAAACTCCGCCAACGGCAAGTAGTCCTCCCAACTACCACGAAAATCGATGATACAACCTCTTAACATATCCTCCAAAACTTGAATAACCTTTTTTGACTATCCATCTGTTTGAGGGTGAAAAGTAGTACTGAAATCCAATCGGGTATCCAACGCCTCCTGCAACTTCCGCCAGAACCAAGATGTAAACCTAGGGTCTCGATCAGAAATAATCGACACTGGCACCCCATGCAGTCGCACTATCTCCGCTATATATAACTTGGCCAACTTTTGCAGTGAGTAATCAGTACGAACAGGTATGAAATGGGCAAATTTCGTTAACCTATCCACAACTACCCACACAGAATCTTTCTTGGTGGGTGTCAAGGGTAACCCACTCACAAAGTCCATAGTTACTCTCTTCCACTTCCATAGTGGAATTTTCATCGGTTGTAGTAATCCAGAAGGCAACTGGTGCTCGGCCTTAACTTTCTGGCACGTCAGACATTTCCCAACAAATTCAGTCACCTCTCGTTTTAGTCTAGGCCACCAATACACCTCTCGCAGGTCTCGATATAACTTATTCCCTCCAGGATGCATGGCACAGGGTCTACCATGAGCCTCTTTTAGAATTAACCGCCTCAATTCAGGGTCCTTCTGAATACAAACTCTTCCACAAAAGCACAAAACTCCGTCAGTATTCAATCAAAAATCCTCATTCTCACCATTCTTAACTTGTCGAAACCGAAGAACTAATGAATCATCCTTCAATTATTTTTCTTTAATCTATTCAGTCTAAGTAGGCCTCACTTGCAATTCTGCCAATAGACTTCCATCGTTGAACAGACTCAAATGTGCAAACAAGGCTCTCAAATCAGTAACAACCCTTTGACCCAACACATCGGCCACCACGTTAGCCTTACCTGGGTGGTACTCAATCGAATAGTCGTAATCCTTAAGTAACTCTACCCATCTTCGTTGCCTAAGGTTTAACTCCTTCTGGGTCAACAGATCCTTTAGGCTCTTATGGTCTATGTATATGATACACTTTTCTCTATATAAGTAATGTCTCCAGATTTTCAACGCAAAGATCACTGCTGCTAGCTCTAAATCGTGCGTAGGGTAGTTCGCTTCATGAGGCTTAAGCTGTCGCGAAGCATAAGCGACCACCTTACCCTCTTGCATTAGTACGTATCCTAACCCCATATGTGACGCATCGCTGTACATAGTGAAATCCTTCCCAGACTCCGGTTGAATCAACACCGGCTCTTCAGTCAACACCTTTTTCAAATGGTCAAAAGCTTTTCTTTGTTTCTCATCCGGACAAATCTTGCTCCTTTCATAATGATTTCATCAATGGTGCAGCAATCAGAGAAAATCCCTCTACAAACTTTCTGTAATAGCCTGCCAGACCCAGAAAACTCTGAATTTTCGATATTGACTTCGGTGGTTTCCATTCCAGGACTGCCTCAATTTTTCAAGGATCCACTCTAATTCCTTCAGCAGAAACCACATGACCTAAAAAAAGTCACTTCATGCAACCAGAATTCACACTTACTAAACTTCGCATAAAGTTGCTTTTCTCTCAGCACTCGTAGCACAATACGTAGATGCTCCTTATGCTTCTCCTCAGTTTCTGAATATACCAGAATATCATTGATAAAGACGACACGAATCGGTCCAAGTAAGGTTGGAATACTCGATTCATCAGATCCATGAAAGCTGCAGGTGCGTTCGTCAACCCAAACAGCATAATCAGAAACTCGTAATGACCATACCGAGTTCTGAATGCTGTCTTATGAATATCCACTTCCTTTACCCTTAGCTGATGGTATCCAGAACAAAGGTCAATCTTGGAAAATATCGAAGCTCCTCTAAGTTGGTCAAATAAATCATCAATTCTTGGCAGTGGGTATTTGTTCTTTATCGTCAGTTTGTTCAACTGGCGATAATTGATGCACATGCGCATCGTCCCGTCCTTTTTCTTCACAAACAGGACCGGTGCTCCCCATGGAGACACACTAGGTCTAATGAAGCCTCTATCCAACAACTCTTGGATTTGAGCTGTTCCAGGTAGAAAATCGATTCCAAACTCAACTTCCCGATTCGGAGGTAATCCAGGAAGCTCTTCTGAAAAAACATCCCGAAATTCCCTAACAGTTCTGGTGGTCTCCACAGTCAGATCCTCAGTTTCAGCTTGGCTACAAACGCCAAATATGCTCAGCCCTCAAAGCCGATACTACATTGGACAAGTAATCTCTTCGTTCTCCAATAATCATTACCTCGTCATCCTCGATAGTCCTTAACACTATCCTTTTAGCTGCACAATCCAGAGTTGCCCTATGCTTGGTCAACCAATCCATCCCAAGGATCAAATCGAATTCTCCGAACAGTAACTCCATCAAGTCCCCACGAAAAAATCCTACCTTGAGTCTCTAAAAGCACCTCCTCAGAAGTTTCTCTACCTTAACCGAGTGACCTAAAGGACTTATCACAGTTACCCCACTCACAATCTCCTCAAAGTGTACACCCAATGCCCTAGAAATGTCACATACAACATACGAATGAGCTGACCCCACATCTATCAGAGCAGTATAAGGTGCGCCAGAGATAAAAAACGTACCAGTTATGACATCAGGTGCATCACCCTCCTCGCGACGACGAGCAGCATATACCAAAGCCGGTTTGTCAAGCCTCGGCGATGCCAGATACCCGCCGGGTGCCCCACGTCCACGACCATTACCACCGCGACCTTGTCCATGACCTCTCGGCAGTAGTGGTCCACCTCGCGCTGGTTGGACAGGTTGCACAGCCCCTTGTTCAGACACTTGAGTCTGAGCTGGCCTCCTAGGACAATCCTTGATCCTATGCTCCTTTGACCCATAATGAAGACAAGCCCCAGAACACTTCCAGCATTCCCCCAGATGTATTATACCACAATCTCCACAAGCTTGTGGTCTAACTGTGTTCACCGGAACTGTTCGAACTGGTTCCTCCATCCTAGCTCTCTTAACATTTCGGTTTGCAGCACCAGCTGGTCCAGCATCCCTCTTGAACCGATTTCGATCCCTATAGCGGTTCTTTCGTTCGGCTTGCTTCACCTCTTCGGCTATCTTAGCCTTCTCTACCAGTGTAGCAAAATCGCGTTCTCTACACGGAGCTATGAGCACCCTTAGCTCATCTATAAGGCCATCCTCAAAACGAACACTGCGCTCATATTCGGTGGAGACAATGCCACTAGCGTACCAGCTCAATCGTAGAAACTCTGCCTCATATTCAGCAACGGTCTTATTACCCTGGGTCAGGTTCAGGAATTCTTTTCTTCGTGCATCCACATAGCTAGCTCCAACATATTTCGCCTTGAAGGACTGCTTGAACAGCTCCCATTTTACTCTCTCAGCTAGGGTACCCTCTCTCACAGTGATCCACCATTGATACGCCTCGTCCCGCAGCAACGATACTGACCGTTTTAACTTCTGCTCTACTGAGCAGTCCAGGTCATCCATAATCCGCTCCGTGGCTTCCAGCCAGTACTCAGCCACATTTGGGGCTACTCCCGATACGTCCCTAAAAACCTCCGCTCTGTTGGCCCGGAGTCGCTCAGAAATGGACCCTCTATTCATGGGCCCGACATTAGCTCTGGCCACCCTTTCCAAAACTCTTAACATGGCCTGGGACAGAGCGTCATCCCCTGCGGCCCGATCATACGACCTATTTCCATCCACCGGTGGTGGTCGTGCCTCGCCAACTGGTATGTGTTTGGAAAACAAAGACCCAGCCTGAGTACTACCTCGACCTCGACCACGGCCTCTTCCCCGAGCAGCTCTCGTACTCATACTGATTTATCTGATTACGAATTTTATGACATCAGTTTACTTTTCCACTGTTTATTACAGAATATCTTATGATCAGATAAAGTTTTAGAGTTGTTTTCGCGCAATCGCAGTTTAGCTACTGTATCAGTTTTGTAGCCTAACTACTACCTTATCTATAGTACTATATCTAAGGCTCAGTACTATCTACAATACTATTTTTAGTATAGTACAGTATATATATAGAGCAGAAAAATACTTAAGACTTGGTACTGGGGATTCAGTGTGCCACCTTATCAGTTTTTTAGACAAACTCAAAAGATTTAGGCCTTTTTAGAATCCATTCCTTAAACATTTGATTTAAAGAAATCAAGTTAGGAGATTATCTCCTCTAAACGGAAAATTTGTTTTCAAAAGTTAAATTTTTCCAAGATTACCCTCTTTAGGCTTAAAGTTTTAAAAACCTTTTTGGACCCGATCCACAGTCGAGTTGCTGAAACTTGGCTCTAATACCATTAAATGTAACACCCAAACCCGGCCCAGACGTTACGACCGAATTCAGCGTGTCACATGGAAATGTTACTAAAGTAGTTATGTTTTATCCAAAAATCCTTCTTAGGGTTTAAAGAATGTTTTTGTTATAAGTTAAAGTGAATGGAAGCTGTGCACCATGTAGGAAGCCAGAAAAGAGGAGGTGAGTCTATTGGACCGCTTAAGTACCAAGCTCTTCCTGGATCCAATCCTAGACATGCACACATCCATTGCCACACTCTAACCATATTACTTGTCCACGAACAACAAATTAAGTTTAAGTCTATTTAAAATATTTATTTCCTTTGAAAACATTTACATTGCGGAAGCTTTGCTCGGTTATCATAATATTTTAAGAAAAAGTAACTTTTATAAAACGCGCCCTAGAGCTAGCCAATTTAATAACCCAAAATAAAAATAATAAAGGAACGACCTTATTACAACTTTAACCAAAATAAAAATAATCAAAAATAAATGCGAAACTTATTTAAAATCTAGAAATTTAATCTTCGTGGCCATTCTGAATCCTGCCCAGCTCCAAGTCCACCAACTAGGGCTCACCTGCAAGGATGGAAGAGAAAGGGGTGAGTTTGGAAAACTCAGTGTGTATGGAGAACCCATCCAAAGCCCAAGATAGCTCAAGCCCATTGAGCCTAAGCCCCAATCAGATACTAGTGGGTACCGGGCCGAGGCCTTTTTTAGAATACAGTAACTAGGCCTTAACCCTTTTTCAGATAATAGTGTGGCCTATAGGCCCAATTTCAGAATAGGACAAACATATTCGTGAATGCAAGGCCAACCCAGCCTATAGCCAACCACTACACTCCACCCGTACCAGCCCTACACTCCATGTGGGGAATATCTCAACTCACCCAGCCCTACACTCCACAGTTGCAGCATTGCTGCTCAATTATCAGTAAGTTAAGGTAAAGCCTCTAGTACTTGGACAAGCCACTTTCAGTACTTCCTCCATCAATATCCCAGTCCCATGCATCAGATAACAATAAAAACATGGTATACAAGATGCAAAAAGCGATCGGACATGCATTCAGGTCAACCTTAACCCTAATGGCCCTACAGTGTCCACTAGCAATTTAAGCCCATTTAATCCAAGTATTATGACCAGTTCTGACGGTTTAATCGGTTTACGATACATGATCTAACAGAACATATTTATTGCCCATTTTTTTAATTATCTTACCCGTATGGACCTGTAAGCCTATTGGGCCCAATTTTAGCCTATCGATGCCCAATTACCGAAGTGCACGAAATTTCACACACGGTTAACTTACCACTTTTCGATTTCAGATCTAATGATTTCTAAACGTCTTGTGAGCACTCGCACACTCACAACCCCACAAAATGCTAGAATTTTGACATTTCAGCTTTTACCGAATAGAACTATGAGAGGGTGTTCGATACACACTTGTTTCGCGACGACTGCTACTGAGATCCCTTTTGATGTCCTACAATTGATTACCGCAATTCTTAGATCACAAACCACAATAACTAATTCCAATATTCACTTACCCATATTCGAACCATGCCCCTAAAGCCTTTAGAATCTTACCTTTTTGCCAAAAATCGATGACTAAATCCAAGTCTGGTTGCTCCAAAGGTCCAAGCCTTCGATCCAACACTCAAGAAGACACTAATCACCAAACGAAATCGTCGGTTAAAGGCCCTTAAAGACCTATGCCCAAATTGACAGCCTCCATAGATTTTAGGGACTTCAGCTTTTTCTAACTTGTAAAATAAGACTAGATCTGAAGTGATGAGCACTTACCACTTATTCTTATTTGATTTCTATGCAGATCTATCCTTTAAACAATGGTAGAACTTGAATCCAGGAGATCTGAAGTTTCGACTATAAGCCCCTAAATCTATGGTATTTCGGCTTTTTAAGTGATGAAGAAGATGACGATTTGAGGCTATAACCTTGAAATCTTGTTGTAGCAATGTGATACTAAGGGTTTAGATAAGATGAATGTTGATCAAAAGGAACAAAAATACTGAAGGATTTTGGCTTTGGAGAAATCGGCACAAGTAGTGAGCTTTCGAGATTTCGGCTTTTAATGGCGATCGGCTATGAAGGTTTAGTGGAGGATGGGATCAGCAGAGGAGGTGAATAAGGTGATCAAAAGGTTTTGGCTAGAAGATGAAGCATAAAGAAAGAAAGAAAATAGAGGAAAAAGAGAGGAAGAAAATTCGGCACCAGTGAGAAGGGACTTGCGTTTTCGGCTTTTGTGAGAACTCAGAAAAGATGAATGAAAGCTTTCAAGTGGCTAACCCTAATCCTCCAAGACAGAAAAAGAAAAGAACCTAACCCTAATATCAACTAAAGCAATCGGCCCAACCTCCCTAAGGCCCTTGCCAAAATTCTATTGAGTGATCACATGCCCAGCACATGCCTAAAATTGAAAAGTAACAATATGCCTACCTTACAACTTGAACCCTGGACCTCCAATTCCTTCCCAGGCGCCATTTATTTAGGAACCTAGTGGCGCCACCTTGCCACTTTACCAAGGCCTTATTTGTGTCATAATTTACGAAGTTCTTCTTAAAAGCCTACTTAAACAAGTCTCCTATTCACTTAAAATCCAACCTTGATATTTTACCGAGTTTAACTTAGGCTTGGGCCTTCTAAAGGCCCGGTAACAAATTTAAACACAATTCCAATACTCAGAACCCCAAAATTTCAAAATTTACCAAAAATCACAAAAACCCGAAAAATCCCGAAAATCAAGGCGTTACAAAAAATATCTACTAACTTTTCATTAATGGTCTAATTATCATATAAGGACCTCAAGTTTTGAATTCCATAGCTATTTAATTCTTTTAGCTACTAGAATTCAAGTTTTGCATTTTATGCAATTTGGTCATTCTCGTAATTAAACACATAATCGATAAAATTTTCTTATCAAAATTTTCACATGACATTTCTATCATATTATGGACCACATAATAAAATAAAAATAAATTTTATTTTCGGCTCGGATTTGTGGTCCCAAAACCACTGTTCCAATTTCACCAAAATTTGGGTTGTTATAATGTCCATATGAATTCTTAATTAATTTTTGCACCATATATCTTCCACGATGGTCTAACTGGTCACACCAAGTAGTAAATACATTTGTATCAGCAAATTTCTAGTTTACTTTAACACACATTTCAATTGTACTAAATTGTAACAAATTGATAATTTTACTATCATTCTTTTTACTTTGTATCCACATATAAATAATATTGTGACATTTACTATTGGAAATGTTTAAATCAATGTGAATTCTATGATGCCACTAAGTTAATAAATATAATTTTCAAATAATTATATGATATGTTTGTTTTAGGGAATATACCAAAATCTTAAAATGCAGGGCATTTAGTCTAGTGGAATGATTCTCGCTTCAGATTTGAGAAGTCCTGAGTTTGATTCAATATACTTTTAAAACCCTTTTAACAAGAGTTTTGCATAATCAGTTAACTACCAAGAATAATTGCCTAGGTCATGTATCAGAATAGTGGTTTTGAAACCAAAAATCTGAAGTTAAAATAATTATTCTATTATTATTTTAATGTTTACAGCATGATATTATGATTGTGTGAAAATGTCGTTAAGAAATTTTATCGTTTGAATGGTCAATTTGATAAAAAGGATTGAATCACGTAAAGTGTAAAACTTGTGTTCTATTAGCTAAAAGTTTTAAATAGCTATAGAATCTTAAATTAGAGTTCCTTAAGTAGTAATTAGACCATTGGTTATTTAAGTGGACATTTATGGACATTATTATTATATGTTTTAATGTTTAAGTAAAGGGTAAATAAGTAATTCTTAAATTAAGTTAAAATTAATGAAAGAAAAGAAAGCCATCATCTTCCTTCTTCAATTATTCCACCAAAATTTCAAAGTTTAAGAAGCCATGGGAGTTTTCTAGGGTTCAGTCATTGCATTGCTTAACTGATGAGTGATTTTTGTCCTGTTTTTAATGATTTCTATGCTTTTGAGATCATTGCAGCTTAATCTAGCTAGCCCAGGGACTATTTTGCAAAACTGTTAAAGGTTTAAGGTTTTTCCATTGATGAATGTTGGTGTATTTTGATGTTTAAAGATAGAAAATGAATGCTTATTGATAGATAAAGAACATTTGTTAAGTGGTTTTTAGTAAAATTTCCAAATAGGGATTAAATTATGAAATGTGTAAAATTCATGGTTAATTTGAGAAATAAATGAAAAATTTGGGCTGCTAAGGACCTAATTGAAATTCAGCTAGCATGGGTTTAGGTTGAATTGTATGGATTTTTATTTTTATGAGATAATGACTAAATTGTAAAAATGTTGAAATATTAGGGGCAAAAGTGTAAAGTTACCTTAATGTGTATTTTGGACTAAATTGAATAGAGTGATAATTAAATAGGTTAATTTTGATTACATGTATATCAAGAAAAGCAAAATACGGATTTAGATCGGGGAAAGAACAAGGTTTTGGATTAATCGACTCGTTTCGTCATTTTTGGATTCGAGGTAAGTTCGTATGTAATAAGCATTGCTATATTTGTGTTTTAAATGCTTTGATATTGTATAAATTGTGAATACGACCCTGTGGACATATTTGATGACGATTCAACAAATATGAAATCCCGGTTGAACATTAGGAATAGATTAGGATACAAATGACATGTCATTAGGGATTATGTGATTTGGGTACTTGTCCGTACTCGTCAGCTTGTGTGAGCAGCACCATGTAGCTTCGTCATGACTGTCAACTTGTGTGAGCAGACCCGTTGATAGCTCGAGAGTGAGCATTATATGTGACATGAGATTGAGATCACTTTGGCTATATATGTGGCACTTAAGGTGCAAGTTTCTCGGGTATCCCATAGTATTCTGAATGGTTCAATGGGTATACATAAGATATGGATGAGTATGAGATTGATACGAGCTTGTACAGGTATGTACATGAACTATACAATCATCGAATCAAAGAAGTTGATGGAAATTGTGTTAATCTTTGGATTGAATTCATGTGTTAAGTTATAATTCAAATTTGAATTACATTATATGATATTTATGTTATTGAATTGTTGGTTGGTAAGTTTTACTATCTTAGCATACGAGCTTACTCTATTTTTTTTCCTTTATTTTATAGTAAATATCGAAGCTCACTCGGATTGGGAGTCGTCGGAGATCGTATCACACTATCGAGCATTTACTTTTGTACTTTTGCATATATATTTTAGGGATATATGGCATGTATAGGAGCTTAGTCAGTTTGGTATATATTTTGGTAATGAATTTTAGCCATTTGAATTAGCTTGTAAATGTTATGTGTTTGGTTTTGTTTACAGCCATGTGATTTGGCTTATTTTGTTATGTTTAGAGATGTATATATATATGCGTGTGTGTGCTAATGGCCTTGGTTATGTGATTTGTATTTTCTATATAAATGCTTGTGGTGAAAGGTTGAATTGTGAGATATGGCATGTTTGTGATAATAGTCAACTAATATATGTTTGAAAGTGACCATATGGATGTTTTGTGAATATGCACTTGATATGAAATTGAATGACAAATAATAATACTTGTGTGACTTGTGGATGATGGAATAGAATTGGCATGAATTAAGCTTGGTTGAGATTGATTTGAATGTTTATATATGCCATGCTTTTGTGCCAATTGAGTTGGTATAGGTGTGTGCAAATTTGGGTGGCAAAATGGCTTGGTAAATAACCTATTTTTGGCACACAGGCAGAGACATGGGCGTGTGTCTTAGCCGTGTGTGACACATGGCCAGGTTCCATGGCCATATGTCCCTTGGTGTTGAATTAGAAATCAAGTTAGAATACTCCACATGGTCTAGCACACGAGAGTGTGATATTGGCCTTGTAGCCTAAGTTAGTATACGCTACAGGTTTGACACTGCCTAGCACACGGTCTGGCACGGCTTAGCACACGGTCTGGCACACGGGCATGTGTGGCCATTTCGAAGGGTACACAGGCTAGGCACACGGGCTTGTGGTTGGCCGTGTGACCTAAGTCAAAGACTTACATGGGGTCAGACACGGGCTGGGACACAGGCTGGGACACGGCTTTGTAATCCCATTTCGAATGTCCACATGGCCTGTGACATGGGCGTGTCTTTGGTGTGTGTCCCTTGTATTTTGTAAAAAAATTCTAAGTTTTGTAAAATTTTCCTGAGTTATCGGTTTAGTCCCAAACCACCTCAAATGAATGTTTAGGGCCTCGTAGACTCGTATTAGGGATGATATGAATAATGGTGATTATTTTATGTTTGAACTGGAAAAACTGTATGAAAATTGTATGTTTAATTGTGTTATAAGTCCGATAATGCTCCGTAACCCTTTTTCGACAATGAATATGGGTGAGGGATGTTACATTTATTGGTATCAGAGCTAAAATTTAGTCGATTCTCAGACTAACGTAACGTATGTGAGAGTCTAGCTATACATGCCATATATAACCTGTAATAGTATGATATCTCCTGACAGTTTTAAATTATGTTTTCATATAGTAAATGGATCTCAATCGAGCTATAGCTGATGATGTAGAAAGTAATGCGCCAGCCTTCGTTCACGGAGTAGCGCAATTTGAGTTGAGACCCGTATCGGGTAGTCAGGGAGGAGAGGCTAAGGAAGTTTTCTTCCAGATGATGAATGAGTGGTTTACAGAGTTTGTTCGAACTAATTTGGCTTCTTAGCAACCTCCACCCTACCTAATCCCCAACCAGTTCCTGTAGCTCCTCAAGATATAGAACTTTTATGATTGAATAAGCCCCTAGTTGATAAAATTTGAAAATACGGGGCTAAAGAGTTCAAAGCTACTATTGATGATGATCCTGAGAGAGCTGAGTTTTGCCTTGAAAATACGATTCGGGTATTTGTTAAACTTTCTTGCACACCAGTTGAATGTGTAAAATATGCCGTATCACTTCTGATGGACACTGCGTATAAGTGGTGGAACACTTTGGTATCCGTAGTACCGAGAGAACAGGTCACCTGAGAATTCTTCCAAATCGAGTTCAGAAAGAAATTCATCACCTAGAAGTTTATTGACCAAAAATGCAAAGAGTTTCTAGAGTTGAAACAGGGCCGTATGTCTGTGACTGAGTATGAGTGGGAGTTTGTGAGACTAAGTAAATATGCTTGAGAATTTGTTTCCACCGAAGCAATTATGTTTAAACGATTTGAAGATCGGTTGAACGAAGATATCAGATTGCTAGTCAGGATTCTAGAGTTGAAAGAATTTATGGTGCTAGTTGACAAAGCTTGTAAAGCCGAGGAACTTGGCAAAGAAAAGAGAAAAGCTGATTTTGAGGCTAGGGATTCTAAAAAAAGATCGATGAGTAAACCCTATCAATCCTCGTCAAAGAAATCACGGGATTCATATAGTCGTCTAAATACTTCGGCTGGATATTCAAATGTAGATCATGGGAGGAAATACTCAAGTCCTAAAGCTCAAGTTACTTCTTTGTCAAGTGTCAGTAGTGTGAGAAATAATAAACTCGAATGTCAATAGTATGGACGATGACATTTTGGAGATTGTTTGATGAATAATAAATGTTGTTTTAGATATGGCTCACAAGATCATTTCATTCGAGATCGTCCTGAGTTAGCTAAAAAAGATAGATATCAGAATGCAATATCGAGTAACACAACTGCTAGAGGAAAACCACCTAGAAATGCGGGTAATGTGACTAGTAGCAAAGGAACGAAAAAGGAGTCTGCTGTGAGATCTAAGGCTAGAGCACATGCCAAAGCTTATGCTATTCGCGCTTGCGAAGATGCGTTATCACCAGATGTTATCCCCGGTACATTTTCTCTTTATGACACTAATGTAATTGCTTTGATTGATCCTGGATCAACTCATTCATATGTTTGTGAGAACTTAGTGTTTAGTAAGAGTTTGCCCATTGAGTCCAGTAGGTTTGTGATTAAAGTATCGAACCCCTTAGGCAAATATGTCCTAATTGATAAAGTTAGCAAGAATTTTCCTTTAATGACACAGGGTTACTGTTTTCCAGCAAATTTGATGCTTTTACCATTTGATGAATTCGACGTGATTCTGGGTACGGATTGGTTAACTCTACACGATGCTATTGTGAATTGCAGACGAAAGACTATTAAATTGAAATGTCAAAATAGTGAAATTCTTCAAATTGAATCAGATGAGTCGAGTGGATTGCCTATTGTGATTTCATCGATGTTAGCTCAAAGATATGTGAAAAAAAGGTTGTGATGCTTATCTTGTTATGTACTGGATACAAAAGTGTCTGAATCAAAGATTGAATCAGTACCAGTAGTCTTTGAGTATCCGAATGTCTTTCCAGAAGAGTTGTCGGGGTTGCCACCGATTAGATAGGTCGAGTTTGCCATTGAATTAGTGCCGGGAACATCATCAATATCTATAGTTCTGTACAGAATGGCTCTGACAGAATTGCAAGAATTGAAAGCTTAGTTGCAAGATTTAACAGATAGAGGTTTTGCGCAACCTAGTTTTTCGCCTTGGGGTGCACCAGTGTTGTTCGTAAAGAAGAAAGATAGATCAGTGAGACTTTGTATTGATTATCATCAGCTCAACAAGGTTACGATAAAGAACATGTATCCTTTGCCAAGAACTGATGATTTGTTTGATCAGTTGAAAGGAGCAACAGTGTTTTCAAAGATTGATTTGAGATCTAGCTATTATCAGTTGCAAGTTAAAGATTTAGATGTGCCAAAAATTGCGTTCAGAACAAGATATTATGAATTTCTTTTTATGCCTTTCAGATTAACTAATGCTCCTATAGTTTTTATAATTTGATGAATCGAATCTTTAGACCGTATTTAGATAGATTTGTTGTTATATTCATTGACGACATTCTGATCTATTCACGAGATGAGTTTGGTCATGTTGAAAATTTGAGAATTGTGCTGCAAACCTTAAGAAATAAACAACTGTTCGGTAAATTCAGCAAATGCGAGTTTTGGCTCTGATAGGTTGGATTTCTAGGACATATTGTTTCGGTAGAAGGCATACGAGTTGATCTGAGCAAGATTTCTGTCGTTGTTGATTGGAAACCACCAAGAAATGTGTCCAAAGTCAGAAGCTTTTTGGGATTAGCTAGCTATTATCGACGTTTTGTAAAAGGATTCTCGATGATTGCTACACCGATGACTAGATTGCTACAAACAAAAGTGAAATTCGCATGGTCAGAGAAATGTCAGCAGAGTTTTGAACAGCTGAAAGCATTGTTAACTGAAAGTATGTGATTTTCAGCGACGCATCATTGAATGGTTTGGGTTGTTTTTGATGCAAGAGGGAAAAGTGATAACTTATGCTTCCAGACAATTGAAACCGCGTGAAAAGAATTATCTGATGCACGATTTAGAGTTGGCCGCTATTGTTTTTGCATTGAAGATTTGGTGACATCATTTATGTGGTGAGAAGTTTCACATATTTACCGATCATAAGAGTTTGAAGTATTTAATGACTCAAAAAGATTTGAATTTGTGACAATGAAGATGGCTCGAGCTGCTGAAAGATTATGACTTAGTAATTGATTACCATCCGAGAAAAGCAAATGTAGTCGTGGATGATCTGAGTAGAAAATTATTATTTGCTTGGCGAGTGATGAACACACAGTTAACCTTGTCTGCTAATGGTTTAGTTTGGTTGAATTAAAAGCTAAACCAGTATTTCTTCAACAAATTTGTGAAGCTCAAAAGTGTGATAATGATTTGCAAGCTAAAAGAGTGCAATGTGAGTCGACTACTGATTTAGACTATCAAATCGGATTCGATGATTGTTTAATGTTCTGAGGTAGAATTTGTGTACCAAAGAAGTTTGAGCTCATTCAGAAAATTTTACACGAAGCACATAGTGGTTGTTTATCTGTACATCCGGGGAGTACAAAAATGTATAATGATTTAAAACAATTGTATTGGTGTTCAGGCATGAAACGAGACATTTCAGAGTTTGTGTCAAAATGTTTGGTTTGTCAATTAGTTAAAGTCAAACATCAAGTGCCTTCAGGACTACTATAGCCTGTGATGATACCAAAGTGGAAATAGGATAGAGTTATGATGGATTTCATATTGGGTTTGCCCTTGTCTCTGAAAAAGAAAGATGCTATTTGGGTTGTTGTTGATTGACTGATGAAGTCTACACATTTCATTCTGGTACGTACAAACTTTTTGCTTGATAAATTAGCTGAGTTGTACATCTTAGAGATCATTAGATTGCACGGGGTACCAGTTTCTATTATTTTGGATAGAGATCCGAGGTTTACATCGTGATTTTAGAAGAAATTGCAAGAAGCTTTAGGTACGCGGTTGCACTTTAGTATCGCATTTCATCCCCAAACAGACGGTCAGTCTGAGAGAGTAATTCAGATTCTCGAAGATATGCTTTGTTGCTGTGTTTTAGAGTTTGAAAGCAATTGGGAGAAATATTTGCCATTGGTTGAATTTGCGTATAACACTAGTTTTCAATTGAACATAAAGATGGCACTGTATGAAGCATTGTATGGTCGCAAATGCCAAACTCCATTATATTGGACTGAGCATAGTGAGAAAAAGATTCACGGGGTTAATTTGATTAGAGAGACTAAAGATAAAGTGAAAATAATTTGCGACAGTTCGAAAGTAGCTTCAGATTGAAAGAAATTGTACTCTGATTTGAAACATAAAGACATTGAATTTCAGATTGGCGACAGAGTATTTTTGAAAGTATCTCCGTGGAAGAAAATCCTTCTATTTGGTCGCAAAGATAAATTGAGTCCGCGATTTATCGGGTCGTATGAGATTATCAAACGAATAGGGCTAGTGGCATATCGGCTAGCTTTACTGTCAAAATTAGAAAAGATCCATAATGTATTTCATGTGTTGATGCTACGACGGTATCGATCAGATCCATCACATGTCATTTCTCTGACAAAGATAGAAATTCAACCTGATATGACATATAACGAGGAATCGATCAAAATTTTAGCTCGAGAGGTTAAAGAATTGAGAAATAAGAGCATAGCTTTGGTGAAAGTTCTATGGCAACGTCACGGGGTCGAAGAGGCTATGTGGGAACCAGAGGAAGCTATGAGAAAATAGTACCCTAACCTTTTTTCTGGTAAGATTTTTCGGGACAAAAAATCCTAATGGGGGAGAGTTGTAACAACCCATTTTTAGTCAAATCAGAACAGTGTTTCAGAATCACAAATCCAAAGTCAAAATAATTATTTTATTATTATTTTAATGTTTACAGCATGATATTATGATTGTGTGAAAATTTCGTTAAGAAATTTTATTGTTTGAATGGTTAATTTGATAAAAAGGACTAAATCGCGTAAAGTGTAAAACTTGTGTTCTATTAGCTAAAAGTGTTAAATAGCTATGAAATCTTGAATTAGAGGTCCTTAAGTAGTAATTAGACCATTGGTTGTTTAAGTGGACATTTATGAACATTATTATTATATGTTTTAATGTTTAAGTAAAGGGTAAATAAGTAATTCTTAAATTAAGTTAAAATTAACAAAAGAAAAGAAAGTTGTCATCTTTGTTCTTTAATTATTCCACCAAAATTTCAATGTTTAAAAGCCATGGGAGTTTTCTAGGGTTCGGTCATTACATTGCTTAATTGGCAAGTGATTTTTATGCCATTTTTAATGATTTATATGTTTTTGAGATCATTGTAGCTTAGTCTAGCTAGCCCAAGGACTATTTTGCAAAACTGTTAAAGGTTTAAAGTTTTGCCATTGATGAATGTTGCTGTATTTTTATGTTTGAAACTAGAAAATGCATGCTTGTTGATAGATAAAGAACATTTGCTATGTGATTTTTAGTAAAATGTCCAAATAGGGATTAAATTGTAAAATGTGTAAAATTCATGATTAATTTGTGAAAGAAATGAAAAATGTGGGCTACTAGGGACCTAATTGAAATTCGACTAGCATGGTTTTAGGTTGAATTGGATGAATTTGTATTTTTATGAGATATGGACTAAATTGTAAAAATGTTGAAATACTAGGGGCAAAAGTGTAAAGTTACCTTAATGTGTATTTTGGACTAAATTGAATGGAGTGATAATTAAATAAGTTAATTTTCATTACATTTAGATCAAGAAAAGTGAAATATAGATTTAGATCGGGGAAAGAACAAGGTTTTGGACTAATCGACTCATTTCTTCATTTCTGCATTCGAGGTAAGTTCGTATGTAATAAGCATTGTTATATTTGTGTTTTAAATGCTTTGATATTGCGTAGATTGTGAATACGACCCTGTAGACATATTCAACAACGATTCAGCAAATATGAAATCCCGGTTGAACCTTAAGAATAGATTAGGATACAAATGACATGCCATTAGGGATTATGTGATTTAGGTGCTGGTCCGTACATTCTACCGGTGGCTGAGTTATCTGGCAAGTGTTGCGGATACTCGCCAGCTTGTGTGAGCAGCATCGCGTAGCTTTGTCATGACCGTCAGCTTGTGGTGGCAGACCCGTTGATAGCTCGAGAGTGAGCATTATATGTGATATGAGATTGAGATAGCTTCAGCTATATATGTGGCACTTAAGGTGCGAGTTTCTCTGGTATCCGATAGTATTCCGAATGGTTCAATGGGTATATGTAAGATATGGATGAGTATGAGATTGATATGAGCTTGTACAGGTATGTACTGTACTATACAATCATCGAATCAAAGAAGTTGATAGAAATTGTGTTAATCTTTGGATTGAATTCATGTGTTAAGTTATAATTCAAATTTGAATTGCATTATATGATATTTATGTTATTGAATTGTTGGTTGGTAAGTTTTACTATCTCAGCATACGAGCTTACTAAGTTTTATAGCTTACTCTGTTTATTTTTCTTTGTTTTATAGTGAATATCAAAGCTCACTCGGATTGAGAGTCGTTAGAGATCATATCACACTATCGAGCATCTACTTTGGTACTTTTGAATATATGTTTTAGGGATATATGGCATGTATAGGAGCTTGGTCATTTTGGTATATATTTTGGTAATGAATTTTAGCCATTTGAATTGGCTTGTAAATGTTATGTGTTTGGTTTTGTTTATAGCCATGTGCTTTGGCTTATTTTGTTATGTTTAGAGATGTATATATATATGTGTGTGTGTGTGTGTGCTAATGGCCTTGGTTATGTGATTTGTATTTGCTATATAAATGCTTGTGGTGAAAGGTTGAATTGTGAGATATGGCATGTTTGTGATAATAGTCAAGTAATATATGTTTGAAAGTGACCATATGGATGTTTTGTGAATATGCACTTGATATGAAATTGAATGACAAATAATAATACTTGTGTGACTTGTGGATGATGGAATAGAATTGGCATGAATTAAGCTTGGTTGAGATTGATTTGAATGTTTATATATGCCATGTTTTTGTGCCAATTGAGTTGGTATAGGTGTAACAGCCCGTTTTTCAGTGAAATCAGAATAGTGGTTTCGAGGCCACAAATTCGATCCAAAAATAAGGTTTATTTTTATTTCATTATATGGTCCGTATTATTATAGGCATGTCGTGTGAAGATGTTGGTACGAAAATTTTATCGATTAAGTGTTAAATTACTAGAAGGACTAAATCGCATAAATTGTGAATGTTGAACTCTAGTGGCTATAAGGATTAAATAGCTATGGAATTCGAATCTAGAGGTCCTTATATGGTCATTAGACCATTAAAGAAGTATGTAGATTTTCTTTGATGACTCATCAATGGAAATATAGAAAAAAGGCAAGGACTAAATTGGAAATTGCTAAATACTTAATTAATTAAAAGATGAAAAGAAAATATCACCTTATTTTTGTCATCTTCAACCTAAAATTATATGTAAACCCTAGGAGAGAGAGGGAAAACTTTCAAGGCTTAATTGGGTAAGTTTTCTTGTCCCGTTTTTAATAATTTTGATATTTTTGAAAGATAACTTAATCTCTCTATTTGAGGGATTAATTTGAAGAGTTATCAAAGTTTGGAAAATGGGTCAAGGATGTATATGCTGAAAATTAGAAATTTATGGTAGAAAATGAAAGGTTGTTAATAGATAAACAACTTTTACAAAGTGATTTTTGATGGAAACATGATTTAGGGACAAAAATGGAAACTTGTGAAATTGAAGAAAAATTCTAAAATTTTATGAATACATATGTTGGAAAATTTGTAATGGGATTTTGGATAGGCTTGGAATAGGGAGTAAATTGCACAAGTTTCATTTTCCGAGCCTAGGGACGAAATCTAAATTTATAGAAAAGTTAGGGGCAAAATGGTAATTTTACCTAGGACGTAGATTAAGTCCATTTAAATATGAAATGTGTGAAATTGATGGTTAAATTCATTTATATAGTTCTGGACAACACTAATTCGAGGTTAGATCGAGGAAAAGAAAAGGTTTCAGATTAGTAGGTTTCTAAAGCGAACAAGTGTCGAGGTAAGTTCGTGTAACTTAATCGGGCATGTAATTTTGTTTAATTGAATGTTGTGATTGTATGGAATGTTATTATCATTTGATGTGAATTATTTGATTTCTATAAAGAAAAATTGAATACATGTTTGAAATGTTGATGTTGAAAAAGGGTTAAGTCCCGATTGAATATTGAATTCCGATGAATATATGCGCTTTCCTAAAACGAATGAGGTCCTTCATTTGTTGCGAAAGGGATTTAGCTCAGACGAGTAATCCCATTGACCTTGTTAAAGAAAAGATTTAGCCCAAATGAGTAATCTTGTTATAATACCCCTCGAGTATACGTTACGATTAGGGTTTAGCCTGGACTGGTAATCCTAATTGAGCTCTTTTGAGCTTACGATATATAAAGGATTTAGCCTAGAATGGTAATCCTATTATACGATATGTGGCTCGAGAGTGTGTTCCTTGATTAAATTCCCTAATGGGTACCCTCGAATAAGAATTGACGGATTTTTGAATTGTACACCCTGAGTGCACTACTTGAGTATCCATCGGAATTTCTATAACACCCCAAACCCGGCCCGAACGTTATGGCCGAATCTGGTGTGTCACATTGAAGTGTTTTAGCAAAAACCGTGTTTTCATTGAAAACCCTTCTTAAAATAAAAGAAATCTTAACTATCCTAAAAAAAAAACTCCTTTCAATCACTTGTTTAAAATATATGATTTTATGAAAACAAGTCATTTTAAAATGTAGTTGCGGAAACTTAGAAAAGACATACTATAGATTAAGAAACCATGCTCAACTTCTTATAATTACGCCACATAAAAATAATAATCCAAATAATAAAAAAAATGGAAGGCCTTATTACAACCCAGTCTGAAATCACTTAATAATAAAAAACTTATATACTTTAAAATGGAAAAAAAACAAATCTAAATTGTCTTGCTAGCTGGCCACCCAGAGTCCCTCTAAACATCGAACCTTCTACTGAGCATCACCTGAAAATAAAATAAAAGAGGGGGTGAGTTTTCGAAAACTCAGTGTGTACAATCCTCATCAAACAAACATGCAACAGACAAATCATTTTGGGCCTAAGCCCAATTCAATTACGGTGGCCTTTGGGCCTTAGCCCATCTTGGCCTCAGTAGGGCCTGAACCCATGTCAATTTCCACATATCACATTTAACTGGGCCAAGCCCTTTCTATAATCCAATCATGACGTATGTATGCAAATGCTTATATCCCCATCCAACCTGTACACCCCCTTTCCAACCAACACTTACTGTGGGGAGATACTCGACCCACCCATCCTTATTACAACTCGGTGTGGAACCAGTGCGGCCCCACTTAATGGTGCAGCATAGCTGTTTACAAACGGTGTAGCATTGGTTACGGCACTACTTAACGGTGCAGCAAAGCTGCTCGGTGGTTAAAAAGCCTTCGGTGGATCCATAGTCGCCGAGCAACCATGCGATCCTTATACACTTCCTCCAATAATAAACCCAACCCATATGCAACATAATAGTATATGGATGCAACATATATCATACATAGATCATACTCATAACACATAGGGGTATTTTAGTAATTTTTACCCTACAGGGGTATTTTGGTAATTTCTTAGCAGTATGGGTCTTAATTACGAACTTTGGCCCGTCAACAAGTCCTCGTTGGCCAAAGTGAACAGACACTATGCACCAGGTAGGATTCTAGAGAAGAGGAGGTGTGTCATTAACACCGTTTAAGTACCAAGCTCTACCTAGATCCAATCCTAGACATGCATATGCCCATTGCCACACTTTACCCTTATGACTTGTCCACAGACGAATTTGATAAATTAATTAAGTTTTATGCTGCTTAAGGATTTATTAGAATCTAGGCCTACAAGTCCATTACAAAACCCTAGCAAGTCTACAGGCTTCCATACATTCATATGGCCCATCAGGCCGAATCACATTTATACGACCCATTAGACTCAATCACACTTATATGGCCCATCAGGCCCGAATCCAAGCCAAACCATTCAACAAACTTAATCAGCTCATCACATATTACCAAATTATCAACTTTTGCTTATTTAGGCTCATGGGCCTGTCGGGCCCATTTGGCCCATTCTGGCCCAGTTGGCCAAAGCATGACCCAAGTCCATGAGATCTCTCATGGGTTCTCTGGTTTCATATCGAATACCCTCTTATGAGTGTTCACGCACTCGCAAGACTACCGTATCCATACTTTTGGCTTTTCGGCATTTCAGCATTTCAGCTTTTCGGCATTTCAGAATTTGCCGATCTACTGTGTGTGCAAAGTGTGTGTACACACTTGATAATCGAGTGCACTGCAATTCCCTTAGTCACAAACCTTGAACACCAATCCCTAATAGCTTTTTCTTGATCACGTATTCCCTAGATCAAAACCGTAAAGCACCTAAGGAGCAATTCGGCAGAGAGCTCAAGAAAGAGTGAGGGAGAGGAGTAATTGGTATTAACAATACTAGCCGAAAAAGTGATAAGGTTCTTACACCAAAAGAGCAATCGGCCCAAGAGAGTTTCAACTTTTCGACTCTTAAACTAATATGGTGAATAAGGTTTATTCGACACAAATTAAAGAAGAAGAGTAGAAGAAGGAATCGGCTAACCTAAAGGGTAAATCAAAAGAGAATTGAGGAGAGAAAGAATGGAAAAGAATCAGCTAGCAAATATGGAAAAGCCAATCGACACTTAAAAAAAATGAAGAATTTGGCATTAGCCTAGGATCCCAAACTCAGCACATATTTATAGCCTATAGCCAAATTGCCTGACCCTCGATTCCCAATTCAGCTCCATCACTTCCCCCTTCTCATCTCCTCATTTTTCTCCCTGATAACTCCCCAATCCATTTCCTAAATTTTCTCTCCTGAACACTCCCCTTAGAGTCCATCTTCACGCCACTTCCAACCTTCTAGAAGGCCAAAATTAACCTCCTAAAAATACTAAGCTAGGATTCGAACCTAGGATCTCCTTGCTAGCCACTAACGCCACCTCCCCATGCCCTAAGTGGCGTCACTTAGCCACTCCACCACAAGGATTTTTAATGCCCTTTTCCCTATTTTTATTTAAAAGCCCAACTACTCACAACCCTGGTTCTATTAATAATTAAATTAAAATTCCTCCACCACCAAACTCGAACCCAGAACTTTTCCAACACACCTACACACTCTAAATTCATTAAACCCTTAAAGGAAACATATCATTTGCCATTATCTTGCTCACTTACAAATTTTATGAGCCCTAAAGCCCAAATCCCAATTCCTCTAGGCCCAAAATTTAGGGCGTTACAACTCTACCCCCTTAAAGAAATTTCGTCCTCGAAATTTCCAACTAACCATTAATCATACTACCCAAGTCTCACCACTATGCTTTCACTGCGTACTCTAATTCTAAAGCGAAAACAAACACTCAGTACACTATGGTAGGGTACGCACCAGTATTCGCATCTAGAGCGTCTTCGTCCCCTTGGCAACGTGCTGCATAGACCAAAGTTGGCTGCCTCGCCTCACCATAACCTGCACCTCCGCCTGGTGCTCCATGATCGCGTGCATTACCATTTTTGCCCTGGCCTGACCTCTACCCCTTGGCAGCTGTTGACCACCCCTTTGTGGTTGATCATTACTTCGGCCTACAGCTTGGCCTAAATCAGGCCTCCTAGGGCAATCCTTAACCTTATGCTCCATAGATCCACAAGCCAAACAAGCTCCTATCCTCCTCTAGCACTCGCCCAAATAACCTTTCTCGCTGGTAGCACAAATTTGCATCCCTGGATTAGCACCAGGGGGTCCCGCTCTAACCGGCCCATTCACTCTGGTCCTAGCTGTAGGTCTCTGTCCAGTACCAGGAGACTCTGCATCTCTTTTATTCTTGCCTTTTTCTTTTTCTCAGTTTAAGCACTTAATGCGCTTTACCTCCTCTACTATCTTCACCTTCTCTACTAAAGCTGCAAAGTCTCGCTCTTTCTGCAGGGCTATCAGCACCCTGAGGCTATCCTTGAGGCCATCCTCGACCTTACGCAATGCTCATAGTCCGTTGCCACTATCACCCTTGCATATTGTCTAAGGCATAAAAACTCCACCTCATATTCAGCCACAGACTTATCTCCTTGCGACAAGTTCAGAAACTCCTTCCTTCGAGCATCCATATAGCTTGCACCTACATATTTCCCTTGAAATGTGGATTTAAAGAAATCCCAAGTGATTCGCTCAGGTTGGGTGCCGTCTTTCACCGTTAGCCACCACTGGTAGGCTTCCTCCCTAAGCAGCGATACTGCCCCTTTTAACTTTTGCTTCGGCGTGCAGTCCAAATCATCCATTATCCTTTCAGTGGACTCCATCTAGTACTCAGCTACGTTCGGAGCCACACTAGCCACACCCTTAAAGATCTCGGCTCCATTAGATCAAAGTCGCTCTGAAATTGACCCACGACTTTCCATACCATTATTGGGCCTAGCGACCCTTTCCAAAATCCTCAGCATTGCTTGTGACAATGCTTCTTCTCCAACGGCCCGATCATACGGCCCAGTTCAGCCATAGGTGAGGTCGGAGCCTGTTCTACTCCAACATCAGGCATATGGCCCGATGCCGACGATTCAACCCTAACACTCCCGCGGCCTCGGCCACGGCCTCTTACACCTCTTCTAGCACTCATCGTGGATTCGTGTATTATCTGGATTAAAAATTTTATGAAGTTTTAGTTAGTTTAATAATTAAATCAATGTTTCATGTAAATATTTAAAGAGAAGATTGTTTTCGAAAATCCTCTACAGTTTCAAGATCTTACGGGCTTCGGTTCCACTCTAAAAAAATCATCTAAAGTAGCCCTCTAACTATCTATTGTATAACAATTTAAGCAAGCTAAAAAATAAAAGAACTTACTTGGTTCGACATCAGAGACTCGGTGTGCTGCTAGCAAGATTTCCCTTTTTCCAAAGTGATCCAAATTTTTTTTGTAGAAAGGAAAAGAAACAAAATAATAAGGCCCACTTCACAACTTGAGTTTTGCAACTAGGCTCTGATACCACTAAATCTAACACCCCAAACTCAGCCCGAACGTTATGGCTGAATCTGGTGTGTCACATTGAAGTGTTTTAGCAAAAACCATGTTTTCATTGAAAACCCTTCTTAAAATAAAAGAAACCTTAACTATCCTAAAAAAAAAACCTCCTTTCAATCACTTGTTTAAAATATATGATTTTATGAAAACATGTCATTTTAAAATGTAGTTACGAAAACGTAGAAAAGACATACTATAGATTAAGAAACCATGCTCAACTTCTTATAATTACGTCAAATAAAAATAATAATCCAAATAATAACAAAATGGAAGGCCTTATTACAACCCAGTCTGAAATCACTTAATAATAAAAAACTTATATACTTTAAAATGAAAAAAAACAAATCTAAATTGTCTTGCTAGCTGCCCACCCAGAGTCTCTCCAAACATCAAACCTTCTACTGAGCATCACCTGAAAATAAAATAAAAGAGGGGGTGAGTTTTCAAAAACTTAGTGTGTACAACCCTCATCAAACAAACATGCAACAGACAAATCATTTTGGGCATAAGCCCAATTCAAATACGGTGGCCTTTGGGCCTTAGCCCATCTTGGCCTCAGTAGGGCCTGAACCCATGTCAATTTCTACATATCACATTTAACTGGGCAAGCCCTTTTCATAATCCAATCATGACGTATTATGCAAATGCTTATATCCCTGTCCAACCTGTACACCCCCTTTCCAACTAACACTTATTGTGGAGAGATACTCGACCCACCCATCCTTATTACAACCCGGTGTGGAACCAATGCAACCCCACTTAATGGTGCAGCATAGCTGCTTATAACCGGTGTAGCATTGGTTACGGCACTACTTAACGGTGCAGCAAAATTGCTCAGTGGCTAAAAAGCCTTCGGTGGATCCACAGTTGCCGAGCAACCATGTGATCCTTATACACATCCTCCAATCATAAACCCAGCCCATATGCAACATAATAGTGCATGGATGCAACATATATTATACATAGATCATACTCATAACACATAGGGGTATTTCAGTAATTTCTACCCTACAGGGGTATTTTGGTAATTTCTTTATAGTATGGGTCTTAATTACGAACTTTGACCCATCAACAAGTCCTCGTTGGCCAAAGTGAATAGACACTATGCACCAGGTAGGATTCCAGATGTAATATCCTGATTTTGGGCCTAGTCGAAATAGTGATTTTGTGAACACAAAATCCAAGATAGAAATAATTATTTTATGATTATTTTGAGGTCTATGATATGATTTCATGATTGTGTGAAAATTTCGTGAAGAAATTTTATGCATAAAGTGCTTAAATTGAAATTAGGGACTAAATCGAATAATTTGCAAAACTTGCATTCTAGAAGTTTCTAGTATGAAATTGTTTTGAAATATTAATTAGGAGGTCTAAAATAGCAATTTTACCAATTTCTAAGTCTATGGACAAAAATTGGACATGGATGGAATTTTTGGAAAGTTTAGTAGTAAAGGCATTTTGGTCATTTAGGGGTAAAATGAATTAAAATACAAAATTAAAAGCCAATTTTGCTCATCTTCAACCCCATGGCTGAATATAGCAAGGAGAAACCATGGATAGGGTTTTTCAAGCTTCCAAGCTCGATTGTAAGTCCGTTCTAGCCCCGTTTTTCAAGTTCTTTACATTTTTAGAATCCGGTAACTTGATTAAGCTTATTCTAGCGATAATTTAAGCTAGGGTTCATATTTGGAAAAATACCCATAGGTGAAATGTGTTTATTTTGATGTTTTATGGTAGCATATGAAGGCTGAGATTATGTTAAACAACTTTTGCTAAGCGATTTTAAGCAAAAATGAGTAAAACGGCTTAATCGGTAAAAAATGTTATTGTTCATAACTATGTGTTAGAGTGAGAATTTGATGTTGTCATAGAAGAGAAAAATGTTCAGCATGTCATAAAACATAAGAAAATATGCTAAATTGTAATTTACGAGCTTTGGGCCAAAAGTGTAAATATGCAAAAGTTTAGGGGCAAAACTGTAATTTTACCAAAATATGATTTTGGGTTAATTTGAATAATGTGAGCCCTAATTAGACTATATTTTAAATGATAGAGCAAGGAAAACTTAAATTCGGGCTAAAATGGGGAAAATATCAAGTTGTGGACGAAATGGTAAAAGTAGCCATTTTCACATACGAGGTAAGTTCATATGTAAATGTTGGTAACATAGTTATTATTTTAAATGTTTTTATGTTATTTAAATGATATGATAATTATTATGAAATATTATACTCATGAAAATTGTTTGATAATATGTCAAATTATGTGATATACTTGGAAAATGTGAAATACTATCGAGTATCGGTATCGGCATTCCGTAGAAGATGGTTGAGACACATGATTGGGAAAAAGGTCCCGTTGAACCTTAGGAATGGATTAGGATACAAGTGACATGTCACTGGGATATTTGGGCATCCGAGCTCGTTGAGTTAAATCCGAGTTCACTTATGGATGCGAATGTCCGAACTCGTTGAGTTGAGTCCGAGTTCAAGAGATGTAACTAGGCATCCGAACTCGTTGAGTTGAGTCTGAGTTCACTTATGGATGCGAACACCCGAGCTCATTGAGTTGAGTCCGAGTTCACTTATGGCGGGTTACATGGTAGCTTGGCTACATATGTGGCACTTATGTGCAAACTTTCCATGTATCCGAATTATATTCCGATGTGTTCAACGGGTAAAATTCTACTCAAATGGAGGAATACTCGAGATGAAAGGGACGTATTGGTAAGTGTTGTGAAATGGATACTTTGAACAGGTATGTACTTAACCCTCGGGTTGAAAACTCGATATAACAACAATATGGTAAGATGATAAATGAAAATGTGATATGAATGTCTCGGTGATGATCATACAAATGATGTTCATGCTTACTTATATAGTTGTGTTACTTGCTATTTGCATGTGAACTTACTAAGCATTTGTGCTTACTCCCTCCTTTTCATTCATTGTAGTGTTGACAAGCTAGCTCGGAAATCAGAAATGGTCGGAGGCACGCTCACACTATCAGTATACCATCTTGGCATAATGGCTTGTATATTTTGAGTATGGCATATATAGCATTATAATCATTTTGTATATATGGTCTTATGATATGGTTATTGAGTGGTATGGAAATGCTTAGTAATGATTAGCCATTAGAATGGCTAATCATGATCATATTTGGTGTTATGTATGCTAAATTGCTAGCTAATCCATGGGAACCATGAAATGGGTAAAATTTACCATAAAATAGATTCAGACAGCAGTAGTGATGTGAATTTGAAAAATCACTAAAAATAGTAGAAATGGAATTAAATAATGAATAAGTTATGGAATTGAAGCTTGATGAGTCTATTTATATATGGATGGAACAAAACAGGTATATGAGTTATATTTTATGAGATGTTTAAATTTTTGTGAAACAGAGCCAGAGCAATTTTTGGATCCCCTGTTCTAACTTTGGAAATTCACCATAAATTTTTCAAAGATAATTAGAAGTCATGATTTATATGTACAGATTCCTTATTGAGTTTAGTTTTATTAGAAATAAACGGCATAGTCATTGAAACTCAGTACAGGAGAGATATCTGATTCAATACACACAGAGGTCGAGAGCGATCGAACCCTAAAATAGGGAGACTTTAACTAATAAACCATACTAATTTGCTTGACCAAAAATTCTATAAAAAAAATTAGTAAATAGATATATGAGTCTAGTTTCAGGGAAAATTGGATTTTGAGTTTCAGAACTCGAGATATGAATTTTTAAGCGACTGTGATGCAGATTGCTAGCTTGACTGAAAATTTTAAAAATAAATTGTTTGAGCTGTTTAAAGTAATGAATTAAGTCTGTTAACACCTCGTGTTCGACTCTGGTGACGGTCTCAGGTACGGGGCGTTACACCAGAGAAGAGGAGGTGTGTCATTAACACCGCTTAAGTACCAAGCTCTACCTAGATCCAGTCCTAGACATGCATATGCCCATTGCCACACTTTACCCTTATGACTTGTCCACAGACGAATTTGATAAATTAATTAAGTTTTATGCTGCTTAAGGATTTATTAGAAACTAGGCCTACAAGTCCATTACCAAACCCTAGCAAGTCTACAGGCTTCCATACATTCATATGGCCCATCAGGCCCAATCACATTTATACGGCCCATTAGACTCAATCACACTTATATGGCCCATCAGGCCCGAATCCAATCCAAACCATTCAACAAACTTAATCAGCTCATCACATATGACAAAATTATCAACTTTTGCTTATTTAGGCTCATGAGTTTGTCGGGCCCATTTGGCCCATTTGGCCCATTTTGGTCCAGTTGGCCAAAGCATGACCCAAGTCTATGAGATCACTCATGGGTTCTCTGGTTTCATATCGAATACCCTCTTATGAGTGTCACGCACTCGCAAGACTATCGTATCCAAACTTTTGGCTTTTCGATATTTCAACATTTCAGATTTCAGCTTTTCGGCATTTCAGAATTTACAGATCTACTGTGTGTGTAAAGTGTGTGTACACACCTGGTAATCGAACGTACTGCGATTTCCGTAGTCACAAACCTTGAAAACCAATCCCTAATATCTTTTCCTTCATCACGTATTCCCTAGATCAAAACCGTAAAACACCTAAGGAGCAATTCGGCAAAGAGCTAAAATCCAAGATCCAATACTAATTCCCTACCAAAGTCGACTAGAAAGAGTGAGGGAGAGGAGTAATTGGTATTAACAATACTAGCCAAAAAAATTGATAAGGTACTTACACCAAAAGAGCAGTCGGCCCAAGGGAGATTCAACTTTTCAGCTTTTAAACTAATATGGTGAATATGGTTTATTTGACACAAATTAAAGAAGAAGAGTAGAATAAGGAATCGGCTAACCTAAAGGGTAAATCAAAAGAGAATTGAGGAGAGAAAGAATGGAAAAGAATCAGCTAGCAAAGATGGAAAAGCCAATCGGCACTTAAAAAAAATGAAGAATTTGGCATTAGCCTAGGATCCCAAACTCAGCACATATTTATAGCCTATAGCCAAATTGCCTGACCCTTAATTCCCAGTTCAGCTCCATCACTTTCCCCTTCTCATCTCATTTTTCTCCCCGATAACTCCCCAATCTATTTTCTATATTTTCTCTCCTGAACACTCCCCTTAGCGTCCATCTTCACGCCACTTCCAACCTTATAGGAGGCCAAAATTAACCTCCTAAAAATACTAAGCTAAGATACGAACCTAGGATCTCTTTGCTAGCCACTAACGCCACCTCCCCACACCCTAAGTGGCGTCACTTAGCCACTCCACCACAAGGATTTTTTATGCCATTTTCCCCTATTTTTTTTTAAAAGCCCAACTACTCACAACCCTTGTTCTTTTAATAATTAAATTAAAATTCTTTCACCACAAAACTCGAACCCAGAACTTCTCCAACACATCTAAACACTCCAAATTCATTAAAACCTTAAAGCCAACATATCATTTGTCATTTTCTTGCTCACTTAAAAATTTTATGAGACCTAAAGCCCAAAGCCCAATTCCTCTAGGCCCAAAATTCAGGGCGTTACAATTTCAATGATTCAACAGACATAAAACTCTTGAAATGGCATGAGAATTATGAGATGAAATGATAATAACTTGAAAAGAAATATTGCATAATGAGCTCATCTATGTTTACTTGATTGTTATGAGGATTTTTAGTGACTAACATGTTTGATTGTATGCATATGTTTAGGCAATATTGCTAATGGATGGAAAACATGATTTTGTATGCTTAGATTTAAATAACGGGAGTTTAGTTTCCGTTATATGAACTTACTAAGCATGTAATGCTTACTCTGTTTTATTTTCCCTGTTTTATAATGCTCGAAAGCTCGCGAAGGTTGGAAGATCATTGGAGCATTGTTACACTATCAACTAGTCATTTTAGGTATACTTAGTAAAATCATTTTGGTATAATGGCATGTATAGGACAACTTGACCATTGGTAGCTTGATAATGATGTTTTGTAACCTAGCCATTGGAATGGCTAGTATTGGCTTATTTTGGTATGATTAAGTAGGTTATTTTGATATATATATATATATATATATATATACACGTGTTAAGTTGAGTATATGTTATCAAAGGTTGTTCTTTGCCTAAGTTAATCCAAAGTAAGTTTATAACCACCTATGCATGCAATGGTATGCCTTGTTAAATGAAGAAGTTGGTTTAATTTGAATGCTTGGAATGGCTAGTATTGGTTGTGTGTTTCAAGTGCAAGTCTTGGGTGAAATTTTGGGTGAGAAATGAAGCTAGGAATGGCTTCATTTTGTCCACACAAGCAGACACACAGGCATGTGTCTAGACCATGTGTGACAGATGGCCTGGTAACATGGGCATGTGGTTAGGCCGTTTGTCCCCTGCACCTTAATTTTGAGAAACAGAATGCTCAGAATTGAGCACATGGGCAGAGACACGGGCGTGTGTCTCAGTCGTGTGGTTGACACGGTCGTGTGATAACTGCACATAAATTTTGAAAAAAAAATTCGCAACATGGTCTAGCACATGGGTGTGTGACTTCAACTTTTTCATCCTTTAAAAGTCAGAGAGTTACACGAGTTAGGGACACAGGCGTATGTAGTACACGGCTTGTGATAGCTCTAATTTGACCCTAGTCGGGAAGTGGTTTTGGGACCACAAAACTGAGTCACAAAATTAGTTAAATGCTCTTTTCTATGTTTATTATATGTGAAGTATCATGTGTGAAAGTATCATGTCCAAATTTTGTCATTTAAATGTGAAGTTATGAAAAAGGACTTATGTGATAAACTTGAAGAATGTGTTAGGAATAAATGAGGTGACCGAACAATGCATGGCTTATTAAAAGGGAGGACTTGCATGTCAAATTGTCCAATTTAAAGTTAGTGGCCGGCCATGATGATGATGATTTGTAATATCTGCATTTTATATGTATAAGAAATATAATTATTAAATGTTTTATAATATGAAATAAGAATTAAAAAAAAATAAAAAGGGGTGAAAAGAACAAAGTTTGTTCATCTTTGTTCTTCCTTAGCCAAAAAACCAAGTAAAAGAGAAAAGGAAAAGTTTCTAAGAAGTTCGGCCATGCTTGCAACTAGATTGAGGTATGTTTGATATTATTCTTTGAAATTCATGTATATTTTAAGTTGTTAGTTTGAATTCTACCTAGCCCATGGTTCAAATTTTGCTATTTGATGGAGATGATATTCGGCCAAGGATATTGTATTTCTTGGTTGGTGTTTTGATTTTTTTGTGATGAGGCATGAAGATTGTTGATTTTGAGTGTTTAATAAAAAGGATTAGATGTGAGTGTGTGTGAAATAGCAAATGATGAGTCTTGGTAACTTCATGAAGTGTTCGGCCATTGTGTTAAAATGTTATACTTGTGTTTAAATTTGGAATTTAATAGTTATATGGTTAGTATGGGTATAGATGACTGAATATGAACATGAATTATGATGTGAATGAATTGTTGTTAAATAATGGCCGAATGTGCTTAAATCCATGCAAGTTTGGGTTTGTTAGTAAATTGAGATAAATAGAATGAAATTACCATTTGTAAATTGAAAATGTGAGATCATCTTTGGTTGAATTGAAAATGTCCTTGTGCTATAATCGTTTAAGCGGTTAGAAAGATTGCCAAATATGAATTAAAGAGAGAAATGAGGTAAAGGATGAGTTTGAGCTTGTAAATGATATATGTGATTTAATTGAGAATTTATAATCGACTAAAGTGATAATTGTGTAATTATTTATATATATATTTTTTATTTATAATGGCCGAATGTAGCATGAATAAGGATGTGAATAAATTGTAATTATAGAGGTTATCAGTGAAAAATATGAGTTGGATGAGCTAATGCCGAATGGACTTGTGGAATTAAGTATTAAAAGATTTTCTTTAATTAATTAGTTAAGTGATATTCGGCTATATGAACAACATGTGCAATTGATGTTATATTACGGTCTAAGAGTATATTTATATAAGTGTGGGAGCATTTGGTCAAAGAAGAGTGCTTGTATGAAAGTAAGGTTAATGAATGTAGTAGTGCCATGTGAAGTGTGTAAATTACATGACTTTGATAAGTGTTGTTTGTATTTTGAGACTTATCAATGTTTTTTTTTTATGTGCCGAATGTGATTTTGGATGAATGAGATGTAATAATTATAGTATTTTATAAATTGCCGAATGTGGTTTTAAATAATAGAGATGTGATAAGTTGAATTTGTTAATCAAGCTCAAGAGCATAAGGAGCCAATTTTGGATAAAGGGAAAGCGAAACTAGTCGATTAGTCAATCCGTAGTTATTCGATAAAATCCAAGGTAAGTTCTTAAGTGTTTGTGTTTGATCATGTTATATGCTTAAGAGTTGAATAATCATAATTAAGAAGATGTTTGATTGTATATATAAATATATATACATATGTTTTTTTGTGTTGAATAAATATTAAATTAAAGTTATGAGCCGTATGTGACTAGCATATCTAGTCGACTTTGATACTATTAAATGATGTACTAAGATATGTGTTTCAAATGTGGAAATTAAACCCTATGTGGTTGAAAGGATGAAAATCTTTGTTCATAGATATGTGCTTCAGTTATACGTAATTGAAGTATAAGTTATGAAAGTATGAAAGAATAGGTGAATTGTCTATTGAAATGTGATATTCGGGCCTCGGCCTAGCAAGCTTTAAGCTGGTGAATAATATTATAGGGCTTCGGGCCTAGCAGGCTATAATGCTAGTGAGATAATATCGGTCTTGGGCCTAGCAGCTATAATGTCGGTGAAATGATATCGTGGCTTCAAGCCTAGCGAGCGAAAATGCTTGGTGAATGAGTTCGACTTAAAGTCTAGCAGCTTCGTGCGGTGATGAATTCGGTTTAAAACCTAGCGTGCTAAATGCCGGTGATTTGATAAAAGTCTAAGACTATGAGACCTTGTGTTAAATCGACAATTGAATTCGCTCAATACATTAAGTTGGCTGTGTATGTGATTTATACTTATACATGTTAGATCGATTGGAATTGAATCATGAATGTGAAATGAGAAGCATAGGTGAAGGTGTCATATGTGTATGTGTGTATTCAACATGGTGAAAGGTTATATGAATTATGTGAAATACCATTTAGATATGAATGACGAAAAGTAACTCGTGGTTATGAAATGGTACAATGGTTGAATTCGGTTGAATTAAAGTTGACATTGAAGTATTTAAATGCCTATGTCATATATGAGAGTAAGGGTAAAACCATCGTAAATTATCGATAAGGGTGGGCTATGTGCGGAACCATCTTATAATCGCTAATTTGAACGTTGTGTGCGAATCATTGAGCATGATGTATTGTATTGAGATTATGCTTAAGTGAAATTATAGATATGTGATTAAATTGATTGGTGATATACATGTTTAAATAATATGAATGCAAAGAATGTGTGAACGAGTAAATTTGTAATGACAGCAACAGTAACGTGATTTTGGAAATTCACCATAAATTGTGGGAGTTGAGTTAGAAACTGAATAAATTATGTAATTAAAGCTTAATAAATTTAGGTTCTTATAAAAGAAACCGTGTAAGCAAAAGAATTTCTGATAATGAGATATTTGAAGTGGCATGGAACAGGGTCAAATGACTTCGGGGTCCCCTATTCTGTATTTAGAAAATCATTATAATTTGTACAAAAATAGTTATAAGATAAAGTTTATATGCTTAGACTCTTTAATGAGTTTAATTTCAAATGAAATCAACGAGAACATATTTTGAATTCTGTACAATGAGAAATTTGATTCGTAGTGAAGAGTGGTCAGATTAGTCAAATAGTGAAACAGGGGAAAATTTAAGAAAAATATCATATTGATTGGCCAAACCAAAAATTCTGAAAATTTTATGGATAGAAGATATATGAGTCTATTTTCAGGTAAAATTAACGGAAATTGATTTGGAGTTTCGTAGCTCCAGTTATAAATAATTTAGTGACTGTTGCTTAGGAAGACAACTTGTAGTGAATTTGTGATTATGTTGTAAACATTGATAAAACTTGTTAATGAGTTGCTTATTGTTTTCTTATGAACTTACTAAGCATAAAGCTTACTCCCCTTTTCTTTCCCATATTCCCTAGGGTTTCCAGGTTAGCTCGAGTTGGAGGCCGTCAGAGATATTATTGCATTGTCGAGTCTACACTATCGGCGTAAGTAAATCTTAGTGTTTCGAGTCTATGGCATGTATAGGGTTGTAAAGTTAAGTATGTAATATTATGATTAAGCCAAAGACTTTGGCTTGTTATTAAGGTAGTTTGATTATTCATATGCTTGTATGTTATTATCTCCTGTGATGTGGTTTATAGCATGTATATTTAGAATTTGAATTGTGATTCATAGTTGAGTAAGTAAATGATACCAGATTCAGATATTGGTAATATTTAATAATGCCTCATGAACGTTTTGGGGCCTTGTAAGCCCGATTATAGGATAATGTACGCGTGTATGAAAAGTTTAAAACTGATCAAAAATTATTACGGCCTGGTTTTATATAAATGGTTGAGTTTAAATTGGTAGCACCTCGAACCCTGTTCCAGCGAGGAATACGGGTGAAGGGTGCTACACGGCTTGACTACACAGGCGTGTCCCTAGGCCATATAGGCGTGTGAGCCCTGCACCTGGGAAAAATTTTAGAATTTTGTAAAAAATTCTCTGAGTTCTCGATTTAGTCCCGATTTGATTCCAACACTCATTTTGGGCCTCGAGGGTCCATATTAGGGACGATATGTATGATCTCGATAAGTGAATAGTAATTTACGTAAATTAATTGAAAT
Organism: Gossypium anomalum; assembly: GCA_025698475.1. Lineage (NCBI taxonomy): Eukaryota > Viridiplantae > Streptophyta > Magnoliopsida > Malvales > Malvaceae > Gossypium > Gossypium anomalum. The sequence goes on from CM046959.1 coordinate 56,305,043, forward strand.
ATGTTCTGAATGTTTCGGTAATACTTCGAAACCCTACTCCGACGACAGATACGGGTTAGGGGTGTTACAATAGATGTGTGCAAATTTGTGTGGCAAACTGCCTTGGTAAATAGCCTATTTTTATCCACACGGGCAGAGACACAAGCGTGTGTCTCAGCTGTGTGTGACACACGGTCAGGTTGCATGATCGTGTGTCCCCTAGTGTTGAATTAGAAATCAAGTTAGTATGCTCTACACGTTCTAGCACACGGCCGTGTGACTTGGCCGTGTGGCCTAAGTCAGTATACCCTACAGGTTTGGCACAGCCTAGCACACGGCTTGGCACATAGGTGTGTGTGGCCATTTCAAATGGTACATAAGCTAGTGTAATAACCTGATTTAGACCCTAGTCGGAATAGTGGTTTTGAAACCACAAATTCGAGGTCAAAAAAATATTTTAATATTATTTTCTGTGTTTATAATATGTGAATTGATATCTGTGAAAGTTTCGTATGCATATTTTATTATTTGTGTGCTTAATTTGATAAAAGGACCTAATCGCGTAAAATGTAAAATTGGCCTTCTAATTGTTAAAGTGCCTATTTGCTATATGTCTTTAATTGTGAGATCTTTATGTGGTTATATGACCATGGACTTTATTAAATGACATAAATGGACATTAGTTGGTGGAATTTTAATGATATTAATAAGGTTATTTAAGTAAAATGTATATTAATGTTATTAGATTAATTAAATAAACATGAAAATTAAGCCATTATCATCATCTTGTTGCAGAAATTCAAAGAAAAAGAAAAGAAAAAAAGATAGTTAGGGTTTGGCTAGTTCAAGCATCAATTAAGGTATGAGTTTTGTTTGGTTTTTGATGATTTTTACGTTTTTTGTGATCATTATTAAGTGTTCTAGCTAGCCCATGTTTAAATTCATGAAATTGTTGATGATTTGATGAGCTTCTGTTGATGAATTCATGAATTTTGTGATGTTAAATGGTGAATTATGAAAGCTTAGTGCTTGATATACATGTTTTGTATTGGGATTTTTGATGAAATTGAGTAACTTGGACTAAATTGTGAAAATGAGAAATTGAGGGATTAAAATGTGAAATAAATGATAAATATGGGCTGATAGGGACCATAGGAAAATTCAGCTAAGGCATGGTTTTGATGAATTTTGTATATTTGGTGTTTTGTGTAATAAGGACTAAAATATCAAATTGTGTAATTTTAGGGGCTAAAGTACAAAAATTCCCACAGATGTGTTTGTGTATTAAATTGAATGTGTTGTAATTAAATGAGTTAATTTAAGAAAGGAGAGATTCGGACCTAGATCAAGGCAAAAACAAAGTGCTCGATTGATCGACTAATATCGTCGTATTTACGTCCGAGGTAAGTTCGTGTATAATACATATTGTTTAAACAATGTTTATTGAGTTGAAATGAATAGAAATGTGATTGTAGATTGAATATATGAGACACTAAGTGTGCGAGAAATGAAATAGATATGGCTATTGAAAAAATGGCACTATGTGTGCGATACCGATATAAGTTTGGTTTATTGAAATGGCACTAAGCGTGCGATATTATTATAGCTTCAGCTAATTAATTGGCATTAAGTGTTCAAGTTCATTAAATGTTCAAGTATGATCAAATGAAATAGTGCATCGAGCATCGAAGTGATAAATGTAATAGATAAGAACGTGATGATACAGGTATGTACAAAACCTATGTGGTTGATGATATTGAATATGAAGTAGATGAAAGGTTATGTAAATGAAGGATGAGATGAGTTGCATTAAAAGTTAGCTAATTGATAGAATTATATTTTAATTGATGAGTTAAATGTGTTATATCATGAACTTACTAAGCTTTAAAGCTTACTGTTTGAAATGTTCTCTGTTTTATAGTGTTATAAAGCTAGCTCAGATTCAGGGATCGTCAGCGACTCACTCACACTATTGGACATCTATTTTGGTACCATTTTGAGAGTTGTATATATGGTATATGGCATGTATAGGCTAGAGGTGTTTTGGTACATTTTGTGGTGTGAATATCTAGTCGTGAGATTTGGCTTATAAATATTGGTATGTATGGCCTTTTAAATTGGCCTAAATGATGTGTTTGATAGGTAAGTTATATGATGTATATAATGCTTATGTAATGGTTTGAATATGGAATGTTGAATTGGTAAGTTTTGTAGTATGAAGTATGTGACAAAATGATGAGTTTATGCACTTTGAATTTATGTAAGTTATAATGATTTTGGTATGTTTTGGTTGTGAAATTGAGTAGTGAATTGGATGGTATTTGAATAGCATGAAATATGTAAAAATTTGGTTGATTTGGTTGCCTATGAATGTATGCAAATGATGATATAATGTTTTGGTTTTAATGCTTGTAGGTATGACCCAAAATGGGTGGCAAATTGGCTTTTCAAATGGCCTATTTTTGTCCACACGAGCAGAGACACGGGCATGTGTCTCAGCCGTGTGTGACACATGGTCATGTTACACAGCCGTGTGTCCCCTAGGGTAGTCCTACAATTTAAAGCCAGCCTTGAGCACGGACAAGGCACACGGGCGTGTGGCTAGCCGTGTGTCCCAAGTCAGTTTCGACCATGGCCTGGCACACGGGTGTGTCATGTGGCCGTGTGGACAAGTTAGTATGTATGCCCTATTTTGCCACAGCCTAGATACATAGGCGTGTCTAAAGCCGTGTGAGGCACAAGGCCTATTTACACGAGCGTGTGACCTGTTCAATTTTGAAAAATGTTTAAGTTTTGAAAAATTTTGTATGAGATCGGTTTAGTCCCGACCCCTTTCTAAAGCATGTTTAAGGTCTCATATACCTATATAAGGGACAATTGTGTATGATTATTATATGTTTTGATTATGTTATGCTTAAGTATATGTGAATGTTTCTATATGTATAGTAATGCCTTTAACCCTATTCTGGTGACGGATACTGGTTAAGGGTGTTACAGCTAGACACACAAGCGTGTGGTTGGCCTTGTGACACAACCATTCAAGCTCATAGAACTTTTCATTTACAATTGTTCATGTTATTTCTCTAAATAATTAACAAATGAAATAATATAAAATGTATGAACTACTACCTTTAACAATTCTTTGAATTAAATCAAATATGAATAACAATAAAATTCATTGGTTTGTTAACATAAATTTGCATACTAGATATGTTTTAATAAAATATATTTTTTAATTGTAAAACCTACTATAGCGACATAAATAAATCAGTTAATATTCATTTCTATGAATGAATGCGATGCTTAAAACAATACGTAATACATGTAATCAAAACTTAAAAATGAAGACCATCTCAAAATATTTAAATCATTTATCAAGTTGATTTAATATTTAAAGACATACCTTTTTTTCGTTCTACATTGAGTCTTGACAATAAGAAGTAAGCAAATTAAACTTCAGTAGTAGACTTTGAATCTAATCAAAATCTATTAATAGCAAACATTGAGAGTGGATCTTATTTTCCATGTGTACAATAGGTACATAACCAATGACTTTTTATAAATAAATTGTCTCTCTTCTTAAAAAGTTCTTGGAAATTCTTTTTTTTTTTCTTTCTTTCTTCATTTTTCCACTTCTGGTGGTGAGAAAATTTATTACGACCATTCCCATTGACTTTATTATAGTCCAATTTACTACATCTACGTCAAAGATTAAGTCTTTTGAATTTATTAGATATTGTTACATTCTTTTCAGCGAATGGTGATGTTTCGTGGTTAAAAACTTTTTTTAATCATAAGTAATTTTTTTCATGATATTGCTACCGTAAGAGCACATTTGAATCATGAAAAGTTGAATAAGTTCTCTCTTGCAATGTTTTCATTAGTAATATTTTTCACGTAATTTTAACTGAGAACTTATTATGAATACTGTAGAGTTATACTCATAGTTTTACTCACAGTTTTAAAAAAAACTTGCAACTTTAGGTGCATCCAACCATAACGAGCTTTAGATAGATTTACCATATTCTATTACTCATAAGTAGATCTTTCACAGTCAAGTATTTTGCTTTCAACGTCTTAACGAGGATGATGACAAAAGAAGATCACAAAGATAGTCACGATCAATTCAGTTTATAGCAAGAGTAATAAATATAAATTAATAACCCAATCCTCTTTGGATTCATATGAAATATAATCTTTTCTTCATTCACAATCCCAATATGATATCCATTATAATGAATATATTTTAAAACTAATGCATTAACCATCACAAATTTTGTGCTTTTTAGATATTGATATATTAGCTCTTCTAGAGCTTTCAACTAATTTTATACTATCAAATATTGGAATAATATTTATTTGTTTTAGTACCAAATAAGACAACTATTTTCTATTTGTAATGATAGAATTCATTACTACATTCTCATATCCTTCCTCAAAAAATATTAACAGAAACAAAATATTTGGGCATACGCCACATATGTGGCCAATCTTTCATATCACATTGAGGTCCATGGTTATATCTTTTATTTCCTTCACGTTTGCATTCATTTCGGGAAATGCAATAAATCTAGTAGGACAAGCTTTTAAATGCCTCCATTGATTCTTTATTTTATAATCCATCACAAAACATGTGTGGATTTCAAATCAAAATCTAACTATTCATGTTTTCATGATTAGTCTCCAATTGTAATAAAAATGATATAATAAATAAATCATAGTAAATATACCTAAGATTCTTTAACATCATTCTTATCACCCTGGCTATTATCACGAGCACTATTACAAGTAATAAAACAACTTTACTTTCATAATAACATTTATAATCTAATAGTAAAAAAATCATTTAATAAACAAAATCAAAATTTTCATGTACGATGCTTGAAAGTTATCCGATACACATTGTACCAAATTTCAATACCACATATATATTATAAAATTTTATGATGCTCTAATCAAATACTTATAAATTCAATTTAAAAAGATATAATACAATAATTTCAAGCATATTTAATAAAAATAATTTAATCATAAAAAATTTTAATCATCCAAATATCATACATATTATAATTTAATAAAAGAATCTTAGTTTAAAAGAAACATTAAAGTAATAATTTCATAAAATAAATTTACCAAAAATCAATTAACAAAGGAGAAAAACATATCATGTAAGGATTATATAAATTTCTTTGCATAATGATTACCCATAATGCACAGACCTCAATTGTAGGTTGAAATAACAATAGCTCTAGAAGGCAATCGAAAACAGCTTGAGTAACAAATTTGAGTGACTGACTATTACATTGGTTGTTGCTTGAAAGGGGTAAGGCTTGGTGAAAGGGAAAAAATTTTGTGACTTATGGAGAAAAACAATTAAAAGAGAATCATGTTGATAACGTGTTATAAAATAAATAGATAGAGAGTAAAGAACAAAGAAAATGAGAGAGCAAAAGAGAGAGTGTATTTATTGATCAATTAGAATATTTACAAAGCTTCTCGAAAGTTTCTATTTATAGGCATAAGAAATATAAATGAAGTAAAGATCTACTTTTAATGACTATAAGAATTTAAAATACATCAAAACTTATCTTAATCATGATGGGCATCCACTTAATAATATATTCATAACAAGAAACATATTTTAGTATTTGTTTTTCAGAAGCATTAATTGGATATAATATCTTTTTAATACTATAATTGTATATGTATAATAAATATATAAATTTATTAATTATTAATTATTAAAATTTATAAAATTTGAATTTAATGATAATATAAAATGTATAATAACATAATATATTAATTTAATAGTAGATAACTAGGGTTATACTTATTAATAATATCACTAATAAATTTAATTTAATGATTTGAGAATTTAGGTTTCATTTTTAGTTTTTTATTGATTAATATTTAATGTTTCTATTAATATTAATTTATTATTAATATTATTATATCTATATCAAATTTTAATTGGAACCAATTTATTTATTCTTAGGTTAATTTTGAATAAAGTTTGAATTGGGTTTAAGTTTAAATATAATTATATTTAATAGGTGTAAAGTTGGTTAATTTGGTTTAAACAATTTTGAATTTCAAAATCAAAACTAAACTGACAACGCCAAATGAACCGATTATCTAACCCAACCTTAATGCATATATATAAAAACTTGTTACCTTTGATTTTCAAATGTTTTGATATAATAAACTTAATTCAAAACTCCCTTAATCAAATTTGCATAAATTATTTTAACCAAATTCAAATATATTTCCGAGTGTTGCAAACTCAAAAAATAAAGTTTTTATATGACTCAAACTCTCTACAAAAGTTTATAAGTGCCCCCAAATCATTCAAAATGTTTCTAAGTTGTATTTTCAGGTTTCATTAGCAAAGTCTCAAGACAAAAGATCATATGTCTTGAGACACATGAACATCGAATGTAAAATATGCTCAAAGGAACTATTGTCTCGAGACAATTTGAGACTTATCTCGAGACCTATGCATGTTTGTCTCGAGATAGACCAACATCAAAGCTAAGGTTTACCTCAGAAGAGCCGAGCCTCAAAACAATGGAGTATTTTTCTCAAGACATATGGCCCTATCTCGAAGTGCGTGTGCCGAGGCAATGAGATCCACACAAAACAATAAAAAAATAAAGTGGTTATTTGCAAGTGTGACAAGTCAATTGTAATATTTATAAGTGTTACAATGAAATACTTTTGAGTACTCTAAGGTTAAAACCCAATAGCATTCGGGTGATAATGTGATTTAACAAGGAAGATGCATGCAAATAAGAAGTCTGGCTAACTACTGTAACAACCCGATTTACACCCTAGTCGGAATAGTGGTTTTGGGACCACAAATTTGAGTTAAAAAATATTTTAATATTATTTTCCGTGTTTATTATATGTGAATTAGTATGTGTGAAAATTCGTATGAAAATTTGATCGTTTGTGTGCTTAATTTGATAAAAGGACTTAATCGCGTAAAATGTAAAAGTGGCTAGATATTTGTTAAAAGAGCCTATTTGCTATGATTCTTTAATTGTAATGCCCTTATGTTGTTATTAACCCATTGAAAATGTTAATGGACAATGATGGATATTATATCATGGAATTTTGCTGGTTTTTATCAAGGTTCGTTTTTGTTCGGTTTTTGATAATTTCTACATTTTTGTGATCGTTGCTCTGTATTCTATCAAACCCATACTTAAATTTCTAAATTTGATGATGATTTTGAACTATGCCATTGATGCTTTTGTGAGCTTTGTGAAGTTAGTTGATAGATAATGGAAGATATGCGTTGGGTTAGTATATTTTGTCTTTGAATTTTTGATGAATTTGAGTATTTTGGGCTAAATTGTAAAAAAATGAGACTTTTAGGGACTAAAATGAGAAATAAATGAAATATATGGGCTATTATGAACACCATGTATATTCGACTAAGCAAGTGTGTATGGAAATTTGGTGTATTTTGTGATTTTATGAATTATGGACTAAAATGTCAAAATGTGAAAATGTGAGGGCTAATTTGTAAAATGCCCTAAATATCTATATATGGATTGATTTGAATGATTATGTGATTGAATAAGTCAAATTTGAATTTATTTAGATCAAGAACCAAAGAAAACGAAATTAGATCAGGGAAAGTCGTAAGTCTTTGAGTAGCCAATTCTGTCTATTCAAATCCATACGAGGTAAGTCGATATACAGATAAATGTGTTTGAATAAATTTAATTATGTTTATATGCTATTGAAATGAACGAATAACTTTGGAAGATGAATATGTGAAATTGTGAAAGCATCTATAGTGTTTCGAAGTCCGAAAAGCCCCTTACGAACCATAGGAATAGTTAGGATACATATGTCATGACATAGGATACGATATGTGTTTTCGTGTAAGACCACGTCTGGAACATTGGCATCGACTTATGATTTATGTGCAAGACCATGTCTGGGACATAGGCATCGTATTTGATTTCGTGTAACACCCTATCTGGGACAGTGGCATCGATATTTGATTACATGTAAGACCACGTCTGGGACGTTGGCATTGTACTAGCTTTCCGAGATATCCGAGTATCCTTATTGATTCTGAATGGTTCAATGTGTAACAGCCCGATTTAGGGCCAAAATGTAACAGTGGTTTCGAAACCACGGATCCGAGGTTGAAAATTTTATGACTGGGTGTTTAATTTGATTTTTGGGATTAAATTGAAATAGGTGAAAAATGTGCGTTCTAGTTCATAAAGTATTTAATTGAAATGGGGGTTTTAAGTAGAGGCCTTTGGATAGTAATTAAACCATTATATTAGTTTGGACAAAAATACCTAAGGAAGATAAAACACCATAGTTTTTAAATGAAGGGCAATTTAGTCATTTGGTAAATAAAATAATAAAATAGGAAAACAAAGCCAAAATTGGTATCATCTTCACCAAGCTTGGCCGAAACTCTCCTAAACACCATAGCTAGGGTTTTTCCAAGCTTTCAAGCTCAAGAATCAAGAAAGGCGTGGAATCGACTTCGAACGGGGGAAGGAAAAGACTTCGGACTAAATTGCAAAATTTTTATATTTTGCACCGAGTGTCATCCAGCTAGCACTGGAGTTAGATATCGTTGAAGATCTGTCCGCACTATCAATACTTTTGGCATTTGAACGAAACAATTTGAATTATGGTATGTATAGTAGGCTTAGCTATTTCGTTACGTGTCATAATTGCCTAGGCTTAAATATTGGCTTCAGTATGTGATCGACTATTTTGTACAAAGCCATGGAAGTTGGCTAATATTGTTAAAGACATATGTTATAATGTTTCATGATCCAATTGGATGCCATATTTTTGTCTCGATTTTATTTAATGGTATGTGTTATGTTTTGGTAATACCTCGTACACTATTTCGGTGTGGAATGCGTGTAAAGGGTGTTACATTTAGTGGTATCAGAGCCATGGTTTAATCAGTTCTCAGACTAATATGTGTGTGTAAAAGTCTAGCTATACATGCCATAAATATATTATGATAGTGTGGTGACTCCTAATTATTCTAAACTATGTTTTGTTTTAATGTAGTAATGGATCCCGACGGAACTGTGACTGATGATGCTGCTAGTAATGCACCGGCTCTCGCGCAAGAGACCGCGCCTGTATAAAGTAGACCTGAGACATTGAGACAGGGAGATGAGGCTCAGGATGCCTTTCTCCAAATGATGAACAATTGGTATACTGAGTTTATTCGAGCAAACCCAAATGCTCAACCTCCTCCACCCCCTCCAATACCCCAGACGGTTCCTGTAGCTGCCCAAGGCATAGATTTGGTAAGAATGAACAAGCCTCTGGTCGACAAGATTCGAAAACAAGGGGCTGAAGAGTTTAGAGCAAAGATCAATGATGATCCCGAGAAGGCGGAGTTTTGGCTTGAAAATTCTACCCGTGTATTTGATAAGCTCTCATGTACACCCGAGGAGTGCTTAAAGTGTGCTGTATCACTTTTGAGAGATTCAGATTACCATTGGTGGAAGACTTTGGTAGCAGTGGTGCCAAAAGAAAGGGTTACTTGGGATTTCTTCCATGAAGAATTCAGAAAGAAATACATAAGTCAGCGATTTATTGATAAAAAAAGAAAGGAGTTCCTTGAATTGAAGCAGGGCAAGATGTCTGTGGCAGAGTACGAACGTGAATTCGTAAGACTCACCAAGTATGCCCAGGAATGTGTGTCCACCAAGGCTATTATGTGCAAAAGATTTGAGGATGGGCTTAATGAGGACATTAAAGTGCTTGTGGGAATTCTGGAGCTGAAAGAATTTGTAGTATTGGTTGACCGAGCTCTTAAAGCTGAAGAATTGAATAAAGAAAGAAGAAAAGCTGCTATTAAGGCTCGAGATGCTAGAAAGAGGTCGATAAGCAAGTCATTTCAATCTCAGTCAAAGAGGTCCAAAGAAACAAACCCTCGAATGACAGTTTCAGCTGGAGATTCATACTGAGATCGTGGTAAGGCATATTTGGGGTCTAAAGCTCAAGCTACTTTAGTGGCAAGTGTGGGTAATGTGTGGTCTAGAAAACCCGAATGTCAGCAATGTGGCAGGCAACATTTTGGTGAGTGCTGGGGAAACGAGCGAGCTTGTTTCGTGTGTGGTTCTCATGAGCATTTTATCGTAGAGACTCGTCCGAGAGAGTTAAAGAAGAAAAATTTCAAAGCTACCGACAGAGTACTACCGCCAGCAGAGGTAGACCCCTGAGAAATACTGGAAGTGGAGCTAGCAGTAAAATTGTCATGAAAGATTCAGCAGTGAGATCAGAAGCTAGAGCGCCTGCTAGAGCTTATACCATATGTGCCCGAGAGGATGCATCATCTCCCGATGTGATTACTGGTACATTTTTTCTTTATGATACTATTGTTGTTGCATTGATTGATCCTGGGTCTACTCATTCCTATATTTGTGTGAATTTAGTATCTAATAAGAAGTTGCCTGTTGAGTTTACTGAGTATGCGATTAAAGTGTCGAACCCCTTAGGCCAATATGTGCTAGTTGATAAGGTTTGCAAGAATTGTCCATTAATGATTCAAGGTTACTATTTTCTGGCTAATTTGATACTGTTACCATTTGATGAGTTTTATGTTATCTTGGGAATGGACTGGTTGACATTGTATGATGCCAAGGTAAATTGTAAACAGAAAACATTAGAGTTGAAATGTGAAAACAGTGAAATTCTGTGGGTTGAAACAGATGAATCAAATAAATTGCCTATGGTGATTTTGCGCATGTCTGCACAGAAATACATAAGGAAAGGGTGCGAAGCTTATCTTGCCTATGTAATGAATATTAAAATGTCTGAATTGAAGCTTGAATCAGTGCCGATAGTCTATGAATTTCCAGATGTATTTCCAGAGGAATTGCCTAGGTTGCCTCCGAACAGAGAGATAGAGTTTACCATTGATTTGTTGCCGGGGACTGCACCGATCTCAATTGCTCCATATAGAATGGCACTGAATTAAGAGAATTGAAGGCTCAGTTGCAAGAGTTAACAGACAAGGGATTTGTGAGACCGAGTTTCTCTCCCTGGGGTGTTCTTATATTGTTCGTAAAGAAGAAAGATGGCTCAATGAGGCTTTGTATTGATTACCGTCAGCTCAATAAGGTGACTATAAAGAACAAGTATCTGTTACCGAGGATTGACAATTTATTCGATCAGTTGAAGGGGGCAACAGTGTTTTCAAAGATTGATTTGAGGTCCGGTTACTACCAGTTGAGAGTCAAGGAGTCAGATGTGCCGAAAACTGCCTTTAGGATAAGGTATGGACATTATGAGTTCCTTGTGCTGCCTTTTGGCTTAACAAATGCTCCAGCTATATTCATGGACCTGATGAACCGAATTTTTCGACCATATTTGGATAAGTTTGTGGTAGTGTTTATAAATGACATCCTAATCTATTCTCGAGATGAGTCAGAGCATGCCAAACACTTGAGAACCATATTACAGATCTTGAAAGAAAAGGAACTGTTTGCTAAGTTTAGCAAAAGTGAGTTTTGGCTTCGTGAAGTCAGATTTTTGGGACATATAGTCTCAGGTGATGGTATTCAGGTGGATCCGAGCAAAATTTCCGCGATTGTTGATTGGAAACCTCCAAAGAATGTATCCGAGGTTAGAAGCTTTTTAGGCTTGGCCGGGTATTATAGACATTTTGTCGAAGGATTTTTGATGATTGCCTCTCCTATGACTAAGTTGCTGCAAAAGAATGTTAAGTTTGAATGGACTGATAAATGTCAGCAGAGTTTTGAAAAACTGAAAGCACGATTGACTGAAGCACCGATTTTAGTACAGCCCGAGCCCAGGAAGGAATTCGTAACTTATAGTGATGCATCATTGACAGGACTTGGATGTGTACTGATACAAGAGGGTAAAGTGGTAGCTTATGCCTCGAGATAGTTAAAACCGCATGAGAAGAACTATCCTACGCATGATTTGGAATTGGCCGCTATTGTATTTGCCTTGAAGATCTGGCGTCATTATTTGTATGGTGAAAAATGCCAAATTTTTACTGATCACAAAAGTTTGAAATACTTGATGAATCAAAAGGATTTGAATCTGCAACAACGGAGATGGCTTGAATTATTGAAAGATTATGAGCTAGCGATTGATTATCATCTGGGGAAGGCGAATGTAGTTGCTGATGCCTTGAGCAGGAAATCTCTTTTTACTTTAAGAGCCATGAATACGAGGTTAGCATTGTCTGATGATGGGTCAATCTTGGCAGAGATGAGGGCTAAACCGTTATTTCTCCAGCTAATTTGTGGTGCTCAAAAGAATGATAGTGGGTTGTGAATCAAGAGAACTTAGTGCGAATCGGGTTACGACTCAGATTTTCGAGTTGGACCAGATGACTGTTTGATGTTTCGAGACAGGATATGTGTGCCAAAAAATGATGAATTAATTCAAAAAATATTACATGAGGCGCACAGTGGCTGTCTGACAGTTCACCCTGGTAGCACCAAAATGTATAATGATTTAAATAAGTTATATTGGTGGCCAGGCATGAAAAGGGACAGTTCTGAATTTGTAGCTAAGTGTTTGATCTATCAACAAGTAAAAGCCGAGCATCAAGTGCCTTCAGGATTACTCCAACCGGTGGTGGTACTTGAGTGGAAATGGGATAGGATTACCATGGATTTTGTAACCGATTTGCCTTTGACTCCTAAAAAGAAGGATGCTGTCTGGGTAATGGTTGATAGGTTAACAAAGTCGGCTCACTTTATATCGGTACGTACCGACTACTCACTTGATAAATTAGCTGAATTGTATATTGTTGAAATTGTGAGATTGCACGGGGTACCTATGTCTATCATATCAGATAGTGATCCAAGGTTTACCTCGAGATTCTGGAAAAAGTTACAAGAAGCTTTAGGTACAAAATTTAATTTTAGTACCGCGTTTCATCCACAAACAGATGGTCAGTCAGAAAGAGTAATCCAGGTACTCGAAGATATGCTTAGATGCTGTGTTTTAGAATTTGAAGGCAGTTGGGAGAAATACCTACCTTTGGTTGAATTTGCCTACAATAACAGTTTTCAGTCGAGTATACAGATGGAACCATACGAAGCCTTATATGGTCGCAACTGTCGGACTCCTTTATATTGGACCAAACTTAGTGAGAAACAGATTCATGGAGTTGATCTAGTTAAAGAAGCCGAAGAGAAAGTAAAAGTAATTCGTGATTGCTTGAAGGCTGCTTCTGATCGACAAAAGTCATATGCAGATTTAAAAATAAAAGAGATTGAATTTCAGGTGGTCGATAAGGTGTTCTTGAAGGTGTCACCATGGAAAAAGATTCTAAGATTTGGCCGAAAAGGCAAGTTGAGTCTATGGTTTATTAGGCCGTACGAGATTATTGAAAGGATTGGACCAGTGGCATATCGATTGGCTTTACCGGCAGAGTTAGAAAGAATACATAACGTGTTTCATGTATCAATGTTGCGACGTTATTGTTCTAATCCTTCACATGTGATTTCTCCAATAGAAATTGAGATTCGATCGGACTTGACTTATGATGAGGAACAGATTAATATTTCAGCTCGAGAAGTGAAACAGTTGAGAAAGAAAAGTATAGCTTTAGTGAAAGTGTTATGGCAAAGACATGGAGTTGAAAAAGCTACGTGGGAACCGGAGGAAGCCATGAGAAAACAGTACCCAAACCTCTTTACCGGTAAGATTTTTAGGGACGAAAATCCCTAAAGGAGGAGAGTTGTAACAGCTCGATTTAGGGCCAAAACGGAACAGTGGTTTCGAAACCACGGATCCGAGGTTGAAAATTTTATGACTGGGTGTTTAATTTGATTTTTAGGATTAAATTGAAATAGGTGAAAAATGTGTGTTCTAGTTCATAAAGTATTTAATTGAAATGGGGGTTTTAAGTAGAGGTCTTTGGATAGTAATTAAACCATTATATTAGTTTGGACAAAAATACCTAAGGAAGATAAAACACCATAGTTTTTAAATGAAGGGCAATTTAGTCATTTGGTAAATAAAATAATTAAATAGGAAAACAAAGCCAAAATTGGTATCATCTTCACCAAGCTTGGCCGAAACTCTCCTAAACACCATAGCTAGGGTTTTTCCAAGCTTTCAAGCTTAAGAATCAAGAAAGGCGTGGAATCGACTTCGAATGGGGGAAGGAAAAGACTTCGGACTAATTTGCAAAATTTTCATATTTTGCACCGAGTGTCATCCAGCTAGCACGAAAGTTAGAGATCGTTGAAGATCTGTCCGCACTATCAATACTTTTGGTATTTGAACTAAACATTTTGAATTATGGCATGTATAGTAGGCTTAGCTATTTTGTTACGTGTCATAATTTCCTAGGCTTAAAATATTGGCTTCAGTATGTGATCGACTATTTTGTACAAAGCCATGGAAGTTGGCTAATATTGTTAAAGACATATGTTATAATGTTTCATGATCCAATTGGATGCCATATTTTTGTCTCAATTTTATTTAATGGTATGTGTTATGTTCTGGTAATACCTCGTACACTGTTTCGGTGTGGAATACGTGTAAGGGGTGTTACACAACGAGCATTCTGAGAAATGAGTAACTATGTGGCTGTGTATCAACTCTGGTATGTTTGAATTGTATTTCATGATTAAGAATAAAAGGTAAGCATTTGAACATATGTGGACATATGAAATATGTATGAGCAATATGAGACTTATAAATATGTGGTTATGCTTTGCCATGATCTATATGATTGTATTGAATTTAAATTATGTTATGTGATAAGTTTATTATATATGGCTTACTAAGTTTTTGAAAGCTTATTTTGTGTGTGTTTTCAATTGTTTTATAGATATCGTAGCTATCAGGAGCTCGGGGATCGTCGAGGATCATCACCACACTATCGAACTATATTTTGGTACCTTTTGAAAATGTATATATTAAAGTATGGCATGTATAGGGTAGAGGTATTTGAATATGTTTTGTGAAGTGTATATTAGCCATGTGATGTGGCTTGGTTTTGGTTGTGATTATGCATGACTTTTGAGTAATAACTATGTGATGCTTTAATGTTCATATGATATCTTCATGAATGACCTAGTGAGAAATTTTCAAATTGGTAAGTTGGTAATGTGATTTAGTTGTGGAAATGGTATGGGTATTAAGATTGAGATTGGTTGATAATGGTATGGTATGATTGTTGTATATTTCAGTTATGAATTGGTTGGGAATTTGGTATGAAATGTGCTTGGTTTTATACTTGTAGGGATGACTCAAATTGGGTGGCAAATTGGCTTTGCAGATAGCTTATTTTTGTCCACACGAGTGTGTGTCTCAGCTGTGTGTGACACACTGTTATGTTACACGGCCGTGTGTCCCCTGGGGTACCCTATGATTTAAAGTCAATATACCATACGGTTTTGACACGGCCTAGACACACAGGCGTGTCTATCGGTCGTGTGTGACACACGGGCTGGCACACGGGTGTGTGGTCGGTCGTGTGACCCAAGTCAGTAGCCTCCCTAATAAAATAGCATCATAAAGCCTTATGGAGGATTGGCTAAGTGACACCACTTAGAGAGCAGGGAGGTGGCATTAGTAGCTAGCAAGGAGATCCAAGGTTCGAATCCTAGCTTAGTATTTTTAAAAGTTTAATTTTGGCCTTCTAGAAGGATGGTAGTGGCGTGAAAGAGGACTCCAAGGGAAGTGTTCAGGAGAGAAAATTAAGGAAAAGATAAAGGGGTTATTAGGGAGAAAAACGAGGAGATGAGAAGGGAGAAGTGATGGAGCCGAATTGGGAATTGGGCATGGAAAATTCAGCTATAAGGGCTATAAATAGGGGCCGAATACAGGGTTGCTAGGCTACTGCCGAAATGCCAAAAGTTTGGCTACGGTGGTCTTGCGAGTGCGCGAACAGTCGTAAGGGAGAGACCGATAAGTTTTCTGAGACCCACGGGCGATTCCGTGGACTTCGGTTGTGATTTGGCCATACAGGTCGGAATGGGCTAAATGGGCCTGATGGGCTGTTGGGCCCACAATAGGCAAAAACTGAATATTGATGCTATGTGATAGGAATTTGTATGTAAGCATGAATATGAATATGACTGGGCCTAACGGGCCATATAAATATGTCTGGGCCTAACGAGCCATATAAATATGATTTGGGCCTAATGGGCCATATGAATATGATTGGGCTTAATGGGCCAGATACAGGTATGTGAATTTGTTTGGACTTTGTAAGGGGTTTTGGGCCTAGTATATGATAACTACATAAGACTTAATTAATATTTTGCGACCGTGGAGAGGTCAAAGGGTTAAGGTGTGGCAACGGGTATATACATGTCTAGGATTGGATCTAGTGAGAGCTTGGTACTTAAGCGGTCTTAATGACCCACCTCCTCTTCTCTGGAATCCTACCTGGTGCATGGTATTCGTTCATCTTAGCTCGCGGGACTTGTTAACGGGCCAAGGTAAGTGAAAACCATAATTAAGGGAAAATTACCGAAATGCTTTTAAAGGCAAAAATGACCAAAATACCCCTATGTGTTAAATGTAAGTTTATTGAATGTGACATGCTTATTTGCTGCATACATATGATATTTCGCTTAGGTTGTATATGGGATGGGAAATATGGAACGGAGGAAGTATATGAGGATCGCATTGTTGCTTGACAATCGTGGATCCACCGACGGCTTTTAACACCCAATATGTAAATGAAGGTAGTTCCGCAACCGGGCTACCATTGGTGTGTGGGCTGGGTGGGTCGATATTTATATCCCTACATGGTGTGACGGAGGACGGAGCTAGTGTGTAGCGAATGGATAATTTGGATGGGTTTGCATTGCATGTTTGATGATTCTTCTTTGAATGCTTGTTTTTTCTTCATAGAGGGTTGTACATACTGAGTTTACAAAAACTCACCCCCTCATTTATTTTATTTTCAGGTGATGCTCAGTAGAAGGTTCGATGTTAGGAGGGAATCTGGGTGGCCGGCTAGCAAGATAAATCGGACTTGGTTTTTTTAAGCATTTAAGTTTTTATTTCTTTTTAAGTATGCTCAGACCAGATTGTAATAAGGTTTTCATTATGTTATTAGTACTTGACTTAGTATTATTATTTTCATTGTATCTACAAGAAGTTGAACATGGATTTCTTAAGTTATAGTATGTTTTCTACGCTTCCGCAACTAAAATTTCTAAGTGCTTTATTTTCATCAAATCTTATGTTTGGATAAGTTTTTAGTTAAGTTCTCTCTTATTTTAAGAGGGTTTTCAATGAAAACATGGTTTTCACTAAAACACTTCAATGTGACACTTCATATTCGGCCATAACGTCTAGGCTGAGTTTGGGGTGTTACACACTGGATGTTACATTATTACTTCGGATAAATTTGATGAGGTACTGGGTACCAATTTACTTTGGCATAGCCGATGAGACACTGGATGTCAACTTATTACTTTGAATTATCTGATGAGGCACTAGGTGCCAAACTGGTGTGTTTTGGTTGGATCCGTGTAACACCCCTATCCGTATCCATCGCCAGAACAGGGTTTTGAGGCATTACCAGACTTACATCACAAACAGTCATACAATTCCGAGTTATAAATTTGCGTCCAAATTAAAACCATTTATAATTAATCATAAAGTCCCTAATACGAGCCTACGAGGCTCAAAACATGCTTTGGAAGTGGTTCTAAACTAAACCGAGAACTTTATAAATTTTTACAAAACTTAGAAAATTTGCCACTATACAGGGGTCACACGCCTGTGTGAATATAGGACCGTGTGGGCAGGCCGTGTGGTCACATTTGCCCGTGTCTCGACCCCGTGTAACTCTCTAACTTGTAACTCATGAACAAATTGAGATCACACGGCCAAGTCACACGTCCGTGTGCTAGGCTGTGTGGTTAATTAATTTAATTTGAATTAGGTGCAGGTTTCAGACGGCCAAGACACACGCCCATGTTCTAGGCCGTGTGGCACACAAAACTGAGACACACGCCCGTGTGCCCAATTCTGAGCATTCTATTTCTCAAAATTAAGGTGCAGGGGACACACGGCCTAACCACATGCCCGTGCTACTAGGCCATGTGTCACACATGGCCTAGACACATGCCCGTGTGTCTGCCCGTATGGACAAAATAAAGCCATTTCCTAGCTTCATTTCTCACCCAAAATCACCCAAAAACCTGCACATGAAACACTCAACCAATTCCAACCATTTCAAGCATTCAAATTTGGCAATTCCATCATTCATCAAGGCATACCATTTCATGCATACATGGTTACGAACTCACCTTAGCTTAACTTAGGCATTAACAAAATTTGATCACATGAACTTAGCATAACACATGTGTATATATATATATATCATAATAGCTTACTAAATCATACCCAAAATGAACCATCACTAGCCATTCCAATGGCTAGGTTACAAAATAACATTTCAAGCCACTATTGACCAAGTTTCCCTATGCATGCCATTATACCAAAATGATTACACTAAATATACCCAAAATGCTAGATGATAGTGTGACGATGCTCCAACGATCTTCCAACCTTCACGAGCTTTCGAGCACTATAAAATAGGGAAAAATAAAAGGAGGAAGCATTATATGCTTAGTAAGTTCGTATAACGGAAATTAAACTTACCAATCTTGATTATTAAATCTAAACATACAATATCGTATTTCCATCCATTTGACTAAATTTGCCTAAGCACATACATTCAACCAAACATGTTAATCACCAAAATCTTCATATAAATCAAGTAACATAGATGAGTTCATCAAGAAATATTCTTTCAAGTCATTATCAATTTATCTCAAAGTTCTTGTGCCATGTCAAGAGTTTTATGTCCGTTGAATCGTTGAATTCCAATGAATGCTCAACTAGTACACTCGAAGTGTATGATTCAACAATTCATCAATTTCTTATTCAAAGATACCCCTTAGGGCACTTAACCAAGAAACACTCTCTCGAGTCACATATCATTTAACAGGATTACCAGTCCAGGCTAAATCCTTTCTATAGCGTATGCTCAAAGGCTCGATTAGGATTACTAGTCTAGGCTAAACCCTAATCTTAATGCATACTCGAGAGGTATTATCTTAGGATTACTTGTCCGGGCTAAATCTTTTATATGAAAAGGTCATTGGGATTACTCATCCGAGCTAAATATCGTCCGCAACAAATGCAGGACCCTACTTGTTTCAGGAAAGTACACACAATCATTGGAATTCAACATCCAATCGGGACTAACCCCTTTATTACCATTTTAATCTTTTTTTCATTTTTCATCATAGCATGCAAGTGAAGCACATCAACATAGATCACATTACATGCAACACAACAATTAATTAACATAATTACATACCCAATTAAGTTACATGAACTTACCTCGACACTTGTTCGCCTAAAAGTCTACTAATCCAAAATCATTTATTTTCCTCGATCTAACCTCGAATTAGCATTGTCCAGATCTATATAAATTATTTTAACATCAATTTCACACATTTCATATCTAAATGGACTCAATTTACGTTCTATTCAAAATTACCATTTTGCCCCTAACTTTTCCATAATTTTGATTTTGTCCTTAGGCCCAGAAAATGAAACTTGTACAAATTACTCTCTATTCCAAGCCTAGCCAAAGCCCCATTAGAAATTTTCCAACACATGTATTCATAAAATTTCAAAATTTTTCATCAAATTTTAGAACTTTTCAATATATAGTTCAAATATTCATTCATCACAATTCAATATCATATGAATAATAATAATTCAATTCAAACACGTGTATTTGTATATAAACTTACCTCGTACGAATTCGAACAGACAGAATCGGCTACTCGATAACTTTCGACTTGCCCCGATCTAATTTCGTTTTCTTGAACTCTTAATCTATATAAATTCAAATTTGACTTATTCAATCACACATTCATTCAAAACAATCCACAAACACAAATTTAGCTCATTTTGCAAACTAGCCCTCACATTTTCACATTTTGACATTTTAGTCCCTAATTCACAAAATCACAAAATATACATAATTTCTTTAGACATGTACATGGTCGAATATTCATATCACTCATACAAGTCCACCAATTTTATTTATTTCACATTTTAGTCCTTCAATTTACAAATTTTACAATTTGGCCCATTTTACTCAAATTCATCAAAAATCCAAAGACAAAACATGTTAACCCAAAACATATCTTCCATTTATCAACAACTAACTTCACAAAACTCATAGTTTCAACAATAGCATACCTTTAAATCATAATCAAATTCAAAAATTAAGGCATGGGCTTAGTAAAACACAAAGCAACCATCACAAAAATGTAGAAATTATCAAAAATGGATCAAAACACATACCTTAATCAAAGAAAATCAATGGCTGAACCCTAATGTTTTTTTTCTTTTTCTTTTTCTTGTATTTTCGGCACAAATGGATGTTAATGGCCATTTTCATGCTTTAATTTTATTTTAATTAACATTAATAAACATTTTACCTTATTAACCTTATTATAAACATAAAATAAACATATATTGGATGGTCATTTATGTCCATTCAAACTTCCAATGGTCAAATAACCACATAAGGACCTCCCAATTAATAAGCCAAATCAAATAGGCATTTTTTACAAACAGCAGGAAACTTTTACATTTTACGCGATTAGGTCCGTTTATCAAATTGAGCACACAAATGATCGAATTTTCATACGAAACATTCACACATGTTAATTCACATATAATAGGCACGAAAAATAATATTAAAATATTTTTATAACTCAGATTTGTGGTCTCAAAACCACTATTTCGACTAGGGTCTAAATCAGACTGTTACAGGATCAAAGCAGTAAGGGAGAATGGGAAGTTTAGGTTGCCAGCATTTTTTCTCGGCACACCAGTGTATCCTCTCATTTGAAACAGCTGTATTGTGAGTTGATGGCATGAGGCGGCTCTTCAAAAAATGATACCACACTTTCCCAATAGGCTTTAAAGAAGCACTCTCAATGATATAGCAATCTTGACTAGAAAAGTCCAACGCGTACCTTTGACACATAAATCATTCAAGACTTGAGTTAATCCATCAACAATGACATTGTCAACAAAGGTTGTGTGTTCATAATGCACATCAACGATCCCAAATTGGGTGTTAATATGATCATCAAATAAAAATGAAGTGCCACAAACATAGATAAAAGGAGAATCAAGTTAATTAACATGTACATTAAATTCACAAACAACCTTTCCTGCAATGTCCTCAAGGTGTAAACAAAAAATACTCCACCCGTCATAGCCCATGTGTGGTTCATCCTTGAACA
This sequence comes from Gossypium anomalum, assembly GCA_025698475.1. NCBI lineage: Eukaryota > Viridiplantae > Streptophyta > Magnoliopsida > Malvales > Malvaceae > Gossypium > Gossypium anomalum. Next base: position 56,326,336 of record CM046959.1, read on the forward strand.
AAAACCCTGGTTCAATACAAAAAGGGAATTTTGAGATGTTATTGTTGTATTTTGTAGTTGCGACACTGTTGAAAAAGGTTTTAGGTCTGGCAGTGCTGGACCGCAACGATTCAGTAGGCTTTGAAGCAATCTTTACTCGTTCCATTGAAGGAGGATAGAAAGAAATCTCAAAAAATTTGGTCAAAGGAAATGTAGGAGAAGTTAAAGAGAAAGAAATGGTAAAGATGGAAACTTTGTGGGAAACGTAAGCAATTGACAAGAGGTGAATAGAGGAGATAATGTTGACAATTCAGAAAAATGAAACGTGCAGAGTAATCTTTGTGGCGTGGAGGAGGGAAAAATAATGGCATTTTTTGTGGGGAAATGTGAGGTGACCTTGCCCTAAAATAAAAGTTTTGGCTTTTCCTCCTTGTGGCTATCCAAATAATAGAATGGGCCCATCTATCCAAAAATCTCTCCCTTGGACTTTTCTGTCAGGTCAACCCATGTTACATCGTACCTCGACATTTATTCACCTATTTTTTTGTGGCATAATTTTCTTCTGAGATGCTATGGCAAAGTCCTCTTAGTATCATAACTGATAATCCCACACTTTTCTTTTGTTTCTAGAAATCTAGAAAAACTACTCAGTAATCAAAGATAAAAACAGAAATGAAACAACATTAAATAATTAATGATAACAGTTAATAAAAATAAAATGAAAGTAAAGCAATTAAAGAAAGAAAAAATAAAAACAAAACTGCCAACTCAAACATCTCAGAGGTCTACGGATTGCTTATCACGATCCAGATGAGCACCCCTAGTGCTTCAAGCGTTGTCAATTAACTTTGAATGTGAACCCCATTTTCAGGTCTTTGATACTATCATCTACATGCGATTATACTTGAGCTACTTCAAAGGGACTTGACCAACGAGATTTTAATTTACCAAGGAACAATATGAGCCTAGAGTTGAACAACATATGTTGCCCTAGCTCAAATTGTCTTGGCATAACTCTATTATCATTGCAACACTTGGTCTTCTCCTTGTACAGTTTAGCATTTTCATATGCATGTGCCCTGAATTCTTCCATTTTATTCAACTCTAACAACCTTTTATGTCCAACAGCGATCCAATCCAGATTCAGCTTTTTAATGGCCTAAAATGCCTTATGGTCTAGTTCAACAAGTAGGTGACATAGCTTTCTATAGACAAGCTTAAAAGGTGACATCCCCAACGTTGTTTTAAATGCCGTACAATAAGCCCACAAAGCTTTATCCAGTCTAGAGGACCAATCATTTTGAGTTAGGTTCACCACCTTTTTAAGAATTTGCTTAATTTCTCTATTAGAAATCTCAACTTGTCCATTTGTTTGAGGATGATTTGCCGTGACAATCTTATGTTTCACCCCATACTGATGCAAGACATTAGCCACTAGCTTGCAATTAAAATGAGATCATTCATCACGAATAATGGCTCTAGGCGTACTGAATCTTGTGAAAATGTTCTTGTGCAAGAACTTCATTACTGAATTTGCATCATTAGTAGGAAGCGCAACAGCTTCAACCCACTTAGAGACATAGTCCACTACCACTAGTATGTATAGGCTTCCTAATGAGGGTGGAAATGGACCCATAAAGTTTATTCCCTAGACATTAAACAACCCAATCTCCAGGATATTTTATAGCGACATTTCATATCTCCTAGATAGATTGCCTGACCTCTAACAATTATCTCATGAATTATAAAATTCATGAGCATCCTTGAACATATTTGGCCAATAAAAACTAGATTCGAGTACCTTAGCAGCAGTTTTCATTCCTCCAAAATGTCCTCCGTAAGGAGCCGAATGACAATGTTGTAGGATGTTATGTATTTCGTCATCATGGACACACCACCTAATTATCTGATTAGCACAATTATTAAATAGGAAGGGTTCATCCCAATAATACTGCCTAGCATCATGAAGGAATTCTCGTCGTCTTTGGTTATTGCGATCAGGTGGCATCAACCCACTTACTAAGAAGTTCACTATATTAGCATACCAAGGTAATGCCATGGAAACTAATAGTTGCTCATCTAGGAAGTCTTCCTTGATCAATTTGACATTGTTATCTTTATTTTTGGCTTCAAATTTTCACAGGTGACTAGCCACTTGATTTTCAGTCCCCTTTCTATCTCAAATTTCTAAATCAATCACTCTTGTAGCAAGAGCATCCACCTAATCAATCTTGTCTTAGCATCTTTCTAGGTTACCAAATACTTAATAGCAGAATGATATGTGTAGACGGTACCCTTGGTACCAACTAAACAGGATTGAAATTTATGAAACGCTAATACCACAGCCAATAACTCCTTTTTAGTGGTGGTGTAGTTAAGTTTCGTATCTGTCAAGGTCCTCCTTACATAATAGATTGCATGAAATACCTTGTCTTTCATTTTCCCCAACACTGCTCCTACAACATAATCATTGGCGTCACACATGAGTTCGAAAGGCAATGTCCACTCTAGAGGTATTACAATTGGTGTTGCTACCTGTCGTTTCTTCAATTCCTAAAAAGCTATCAGATAATATTCATCAAAACTGAAAGGTTTATTGTGCTAAAGCAAGGTACACAAGGGTTTAGATATCCTCGAGAAATCTTTAATGAATCTTTTATAAAAACCCGCATGGCATAAGAAACTCCAAATACCTTTGACACTAGTAGGAGGCAATAATTTTTCTATTACCGTAACTTTTGCTTTGTCAACTTCAATCCATTGTTGCTATACTTTATGCCCCAAAACAATGCCTTCACAGACCATGAAATGATATTTTTCCCAATTCAAGACAAGATTTGTCTCTTCACAATGGCATAGAACCAATTTTAGATTTTTCAAACAGCCCTCAAAGTTATAGCCAAAGATAAAGAAATCATCCATAAATACTTCAAGGAAGTTTACAAAAATATCAGAGAATATTGCCATCATACAACGCTGAAATGTTATCGAGGCATTACATAACTCGAATGGCATTCGTCTAAGTGAAAAAGTACCATATGGACAAGTGAAAGTTGTTTTCTCTTGGTCACTGAGAGAATCTGATTATACCCTAAATATACATCCATGAAAAAGTAAAATGCCGTCCCAGCTAATCTATCCAAGATTTGATCAATAAACGGTAAGGGAAAGTGGTCCTTCCTAGTTGCTTTGTTGAGCTTGAGATAATCCATTCACACTCTCCATCCCATTCTAGTGCTAGTTGGTATGAGCTTATTGTTATCATTACTAACCACTGTGACACCTCCTTTCTTGGGCACACATTGTGTAGGACTCACCCAAGAATTGTTAGAGATAGGATAGATAATACCAACATTGAGCCACTTGATAATCTCTTTCTTAACAACTTCCTTCATGATGGGATTCAACCTCCTCTACTGTTCAATAGAATTGCTATAGAAATCCTCCAATAAAATTTTATGAATGCATAGAGTAGGGTCGATTCCCTTGATGTTGGTAAGTGTCTATCCTAATTCCTTCTTAGATCGTCAGAGAACTTCCAACAACTTAGCCTCTTGATCGGGTGTTAACTCCGCCGAAATAACTACCGGTAAGGTGTTGTTGTCTCCCAAGTAAGCATATTTTAAATGCAGTGGCAAGGGTTTCAACTCTAGTGTAGGAGGTTCCTATATAGATGGTTTAGGAGGATTTAAAGTGCAAGCCAATAAATCAAAGGACTCAAACTTTCTCCCTAGTCTGTCCATAATTTGTTGTGCCTCCATAAGTTCACTGAATTCTTCAAAAGGCTCAGTTTCACCTAGCTTAGTGAATCTGTATCACTATCAAAATTGTTGTGGCAAAATTTTACAAACTTTTCCTGTATTGTTGTTTTTATCAAACTAATGGCGTGGCATTCTTCATTCTCATTAGCATATTTTAGGGCATCGAATGCATTGAAGGTAATTTCCCGATCATTCATCCTTATAATCAATTAACCTTTTTGCACAACAATCAAAGTTTTGCTTGTAGTATGAAAAAGTCTTTCAAGGATAACTGACACATCTTTATCAACTTCACATTCTAAAATAATAAAATTGACAGGAAAATTAAACTGATCTACTCTTACCAACATGTCTTCAATTTTACCTTCTAAATGTGCATTGGATTGATCAGCTAGCTGCAACGTAACCGTAGTGGGTCTTGCTTTTTCACTTCCCAGCTTCCTAAATATAGAAATAGGTAATAAATTGATGCTTCCTTCAAAATCACACAATGTCTTACCAACATAATGATTTCCAATTGAACATGGGATAGTAAAACACCCTGGGTCCTTCAACTTTGGAGGTAACTTATTCATCAACATTGTTGTGCACCCTTTTGGTGAGAGCAACAGTCTCAAATTCCCTTAATCTTCGCTTCTTTGACAATATATCTTTATGAATTTCACATAATTGGGCATTTGCTCCAAAGCTTCTACTAGTGGTATGTTACTATGGAGTTGTTTCAGGACATCTAGAAATCTTTTGAACTGGACATCTTGTTTACAATTGTGAAATCACTGAGGAAAAGGTAGAGGTGGTCATCCTTCAAGTTGCTGATATTGTTTTGTTGTAGCATTTTTATTGGCAATACGATCTAATTCTACTACAATAGTTTTATGTTTAGTTGATTTTGCATTCTTTCCATGGTTGAGTCTAGAGTTGTCCTCTTCTATAGTGGTGTCCTAAACAATATCATCCAACTGTGTCCCACTTTTGAGAGTGATGGCCTTGCACTGTTCCTTACATTAAGTTCTCAAATTCTCAGTACCGCTTGGTAGTGCTCCTTGTCGACTCGAATTTAAAGCATTTGCTATCTGCCCCACTTGATTCTTAAGAGTTTTGAGGGACACAACCTGGGTCTGAATTACATCATCATTCTTGGTCATATATTCCTTCATCAAGCCTTCATTGGAGGTAGAAGATGATACTTGACCCTATTGAAAATTTTGCCTTGGCATAGAATGATTATAACCAGGTGGTGCACTATTAGCATTCTGTCTCGCAACATTTTTTAAATTCCCCTCACCTTGATTAATCCAACAAAATTTTAGATGCTGCTTCAACCTAGATTGTAGGTGTTGGAATAGGGGTTATTATTTCGTTAAAATTACCCATGTAGTATACAAATGCTGGGATTGATGGGAATTTATCAAACACATGGTCTTCACGGTAATAAACACATGATAGCTCAGCTGATTTCATCTCTTGAACTATAGTCAGCCTCTTTATTGTTTTGATCATATTAGTTAAAGAAGATACATGGGTTGTTAACAAAGTGATTGCATCAAGTTCAATGGTGCCAGCAGCTCTCCTACCACTCTCGCCTCGCATCATGGGATATTGATAATCATTATTGGCAATCCATTCCAAAATCTCATATGCTTTATTTAAGGATTTATCCAATAGAGTACCATTTGCAGAGGTATCGACTACCATCCTTGTATGTGCATTTAGTTCATTATAAAACATCTCCATCTGAGTCCAGTATTGAAAACCATGCATAGGACATTTTCTAAGTAATTCCTTAAATATTTCCCAGGCTTCGTAAAGCGTTTCATCCTCTGATTTTTAAAAATATGTGATGTCATTTCAAAACTTGACATTCATGTTACTTGGATTATACCGTAGCAAAAATCTCTGACACAAGTCATTTCATGATGCCACTACTCCTGATAGTAAAGTATTAAACCATGCTCTTGCACAATCTCTCAAAAGAGTAGGGGAACAATTTAAGCCGCAAGGCATCTTAGGGAACACTCTATTGTTTAAATGAGTTATGGACCTCTATAAAAAGTCTTAAATGAAATCTTGGATCTTCAGTGGGTAATCCACCAAACTGTCCTACTATTTGCAACATTTGAAACATTACTGGTTTCAACTCAAAATGCTGAGCTTGTATGTGTGCTGTTACCATCCCTAGATTCAAATCATCCAAAATTGGAACACCATGTTCCCAAACTGGTCTATCTCGGTCATCTATCACACGATGACTAGGAAGATCAACATCTCAACCATTTGGATTCAATAGATCATTCAGACCAGGATTCAATGGATTCAATGAGAGAATGATGATGTATAAAATGTGCAACACAAAATAAGTAAGCGAAACAAGAAGGCACGACCAAGTAACTATAGAAAAGAAGATTAAGTAATTGCAATGTTGATTAGGACAGTTAGAATTACTGATGCATCTACCTTCTCTAACTATTAATGCCACAGTAAAGCCTTGAACATTCTAGAGGTTTCTACAATAGTTTGCTTCTCTCGAGAGCAAACCTTGGGCTTCCATCCTTAGGGTACTATATGCCTATAGACTTAAGTTCGGCTAACACTAATATTTTCTACCCTCTTTCAAATGAGGCAAGGCTCTATGTATAGAGGTTGCTGCAAATAAATAAATTTTCATTCACCCGTATTATCCAATGTCTATCCAAATAACCTAACCATGTCGACAATAAGTTATCTTAATAACTTGCAATAAGTTATCTTAATAACTTGCTACATATTCTTCAATTCATAGCCTGTAATAAGTATGAAATACCATTAAATAAAACAAAAAAATAATTCCAACTTAAATTGTGAACATTAATATAAATTAAAGGGTTCAGCCAAGTAATCGCAAGCCTAAGAGATTTAGCTCATAGCTGGGTAAATCGAGTTCAAGTTTAATGTAGTAATCAACATCATATTTTACAATTAAGTTCTAAAGGAAATGTATAAGAATCAAAGAAGAAATTCTGAGATATTGGCTTTTGCCTATTTCACTCTCAACATCGGCAGCACAATGTCTTGTAGCTGCCAAAGATGACGCAGTCATCTTCTCCTTCTTAAGTCACCTTCCTTCTTTTTCCTTCCCTCCTTGCCTGTCAAAAGTTGCTCCTCTTTTTCTTATATTCAAAAAAACTTCCCCCTTTTTAGGGTCCCCCTTTCGACGTTTATAAGTTTGACCTTCTAGGGTAAGTCCACCAGCCCATAACTCTTTCTCTCTTTATCAGGTGGATTCTTCTAGTACAAGTATAGCTGGGATTGAGAATGGTACGCATTAAGTGCTGAATAGGCATATTTTAGGTACTACCATAGCATTTTTGTTAGCAAACTACCCAAAATTTTCCACGTCAAACCTTCAACCCTCTACTCCTTCTCCTATACTTTGCACCTGCCAATCAACCACCAAACAAGTCCTTCCAATAGGTAACTAAAAGCAACATGTAATAAAACTTAAGCAAAATCCAAGCTCTTTAATGCAATGCTCCAAAACTACTAATGCAATATCCTAAAATGCAACTAAAATCACTTAAGTACAAGCAATTAACTAAGTCTAAAGGCATCAAATATGTAACAACCCATTTTTCAGCAGTGTCAGGAACAGTGGTTTCAAGGCCAACGAATTTGATGAATAAGTTCATAAATATTATTAGTTAATATATACGAGTTAATTGTGACTTTGAAAAGGTCTTTGATTTGATAATTTATACTATTCCGAAGATTAATTAAGTTCAAGTGGTAAGACCCTAAGGTCAAGTGGTTTTAGAAAATGACATACTGGGACCTTGCTTCTATAAACCGAGCTGTAAATATTTTTATAAATATTTACGAAGTGTCATTAAGGTGGTATTAAATTTTCATTGAAAAATTTTAACTTTTCGATAATTATTTAATTAAAAAGTACTAAATCATAAAAGATGTAAAATTTGATCACTTTTTGATTTGTGTGATTAAATGGGTAATTGCATAAAGGAAAAGGGCCTTAAATGGTAATTAGACCATTCAATGTGTTAGTGTACAATTATGGGCTTGAATTTTTTGTTTATTTTAATTATTAATCAAGGTTAAAATGGTAATTTGATAAATTAAATTATATTTAAAATAAAACAATTATGCTATCATCTTTGTTCTTTATTTTTGCCAAAATTGGAGAATGAAGGAAACCATGGATGATAGCTTAAACATTTAACGAAGTCCTCCTTTGCATGTAAGCTAAATTTGGGTTTATTTCTTTTAATATTTATATTTTTGAGATTGTTGCAACTAGGTCCAGCTAGTCCGTACCTTCGATTTTGAAACTATTGAATGTTTTAATGTTTTCATTGATGAACCTTATTAGTTTATATGTTAAATGATGAATTTGAAATGTTGGTTGATATTTAAAAGTATTTTATTAAGTGATTTTTGATGAATTTTTCAATTAGGGACTAAATTGTTAAAATAGTAAAAGTATAAGGACTTGATGTGAAATTATTGTAATAATGTGCTATATTTGACGCCATAAGTATTTGGGTAGGTTCAATTTTGGGTAAAAATGGTTAATTTGCATGTTTTGGGCTCAGGGACTAAATTGAATAAGAGTAAAACTTTAGGGGTAATTTTGTAATAATGTCAAAAATGATCAAATTGCATGAAATGAATTGTTTTATTTTCTAAATTAATATATTGAATGAAATTATTAATTTAGATCAAGATTGGGAGGAAATTTGAGGAAAATGGAAAATTACCAAAATACCCCTAAACTTTGGTAGCTCTGCAATTTAGCCAGGTAAGTTCATATGAACTGTATTCTGTATAATTTCTATTAAATTGAATGTTAATATGTGATTATATTGTGATTAAATCAATATATATTAGTATACAATTTACTGTGTTTTAAAACGATGTAAATCTAACGACGTATGACGATTATCGAGCCCCGTTTGAATCTTAAGAATTCTTAGGATACAAATGAAATGGCATTAGGGATTACTAATTTTTGCTTGTGGGAGCTTATCGATTCTCATCTCGTATGAGCTTACCAATTTCAGCACGTGAGAGCTTACCGATTCCCAGCTCATATGAGCTTATCAATTTACAGCTCGTGAGAGCATACCGATTCATTGCTCATATGAGTATACATGTATAGGAATTGATGGATTATAGTTTAGCACACTACGTGTGAGCTATCCCAAGTATCCAACAATATTCTAAATGGTTCAATGGGCAATATTCTGATACAAAATGGTAATAGTTCAATACGGACTATTACAGTGACACACATGAATTACATGGAAATGTTGTTACATGGTATATGGAAAATTGAATTGGATGATACATGTATATGAAAATTAATCAATTGTTGTACTCATCCATGATTATTGGTTTATATATGTATTTACATGGCTAACATGTGTTGTTGTTTGATGCTTAGGCATGTGCCAAGCTATTGATTGAGTGTATTATGTTTACTTATAAGTTGCATTGAAATGGTAAGTGCTCCAATGGAAATATGCTTTTGTTCGTGAAAGAGTGGTAAGGTTTAAGTTATGTAATTTCTTGTGAAATGGTTTATCATGTGACTAATTCCAAAAAGAGTTATGTTTTAATGCACCAGCTTGTGGCTATGATTGAATGATATGCTTATGTCTTGTGTGTTATGCATATGAAACGGATGTAGAAAGGTAATGAATTAGTAAGTCCATACTTGAAGTGTAGAATGATGAAAAAGGGAATGATGAATTGAATTAATGTTGTTATTTGAGCTAATGAGAGTAAATACAATAGAAAGTAATGAAATGTAAATGAAAATAAGAAAATTTGAAAGGGTTTTAATTTCTATAAAGTCCTACTATGCTAGGGATGATATGTATATGTGGTGCTGTAGATTTATTCACTTTGTGAGTTGTTGGATATGGTTTCATGAATCTTGCAGTATTTATAAATTTCATATTTGAAATGGATTGATATGACTAAATTTTATATGAGCTTACTAAGCATTCATTGCTTACGTAGTTGTTTTTTCGTTACTTTTTAAATTATCAGAATCTCGATCGAGTTGGAAGTTCATCAGAGATCTATCAAACTATCCAACAGCTATATCGATAGATTTCGATATTTTGGTTAAGGTTATAATGGCATGTATAAGTGAACTTATAATTGATGATTAGTTGAATGTAAATTGATGTGTTTGGCTTGTATATGTCATTTTAGGTGATGTAGCCTTGGTACATTTGGTGCCTTATTGATATGTGTTAATTTGATAATATGTTAAAGCATGTTTGAATGGCCTAAGTGAAATATGATGAATTGACCTCAACATGGTCAAGATATGGTATACCTTGGAAAGGTTTTGAAATGGTTGGAGTTGATATGGTCATTTGAAATGGTCTTTTGAATAACCAAATTGGTATGTTTGAATGTAATTTTGGCATGTGGCCAATTCTGGTATAACTTGGTATGGAATTAAACTATATATATATGGATGAGTTATGGTTAATTATGTATAAGTTATATATATGTATATTTGAGATGCATAATAACTATATGATGGAAGTTCAAATGGTAAATAAAAATGTATATTATAAATGTTCTTTTGATATGTTTGAATGTGGTGAATTGGTATAATTGTTGTAGATGACATGTATGGCTTTTGGTTTTTGATGTAAAAGGGCATGTTTGGTACTTTTAGTATGAAATTTGATAGGTAAACAAAGTGGTAAGTTATGACATAAGTTTAGTTATAAGTTAGTTGAACTTTTGGCCAATATACATGTTTAATGATTGTCATTGAGGCACTTTTTGGACACATTGGTTGTATGCTTATGTACCTTAATTGGATAGCTTGTCATAACATGGTTTGGTGCACTTTGGAGTGCTTAATTACATGTGGTAAATTGGTTATAGGTGTATGCATGAATGGGTGAGAAAATGGCTTGGAAATGGCCTACTTTTTGTCCACACTGTAACAAACCCAAACCCGGCCTGGACGTTATGGCCGAATCTGGCGATGTCACATGAAAGAGCTTTTGAAACTAAGTTGCTGCTAAAACCATTTAAACAATCTCTTTACCTTATTGCATTTTTGGTCAAATCACGTCACTTGTTTCTAAAAGTTATTCATTTTCAAAACATTATTTAATTTCAAATCGTTATACTTTGCGAAAGCTTTTGAAACGGTTTTACATATTCATGGTATTTTGGTAAATCATGCATATTTTTTGAAAAGTCATTTTTCCTACCACTAGCAGTTATAAATCAAAGAAATCAAAAATACCAAAACTAAAAATAAAACCCAAGAGGTCTTATTACATAAAAATACCCAAATAAAACTTCTTATAAATTAAAAGTCAAATATGGCCACCTTCGAGTCCTTCACAACACCGATCCGCCTAAAGATTACCTACGCAGATAAACAGAAGGGTGAGTTTACGAAAACTCAGTGTGTAATCTCTTAATAAACGAACAGTCAAATATACAGTGAGCAAATATGTAACGCCCCAAATTTTGGGCCTGGAAGTATTAGGCCTTGAGCATGGGAGCGGTTAGGAGACTGCACATAAATATTTAATTGTGCAAGGAAGTGGCAAAATTGAGTGTTTGGCTTAGTGTTTGTATGCTTTGGAAATGTCTGGGAAGTCATGGGTTCAAGTCTTGGCTTCCACAAAATTTTGGGTTTTTAAGGATAAAACCCCTATCTTTGGTCAATAGGGTTATGAATAAAATTTGGTAACGTATGACACAAGAAAGCATGTGGTCTAGTGCAAGTGGTGTTACAAGTGTGGCAAGGAGGTCTGAGGTTCGAATCCTTGCTCGCGTAAATGGGGATTATTTTTGCCGGTGGCTTTGGGAGGAAGTTGTGTTTGATCGAAACGTCAGGAATTTGAACTAGTTTGAGTAGTATTGTTGTTGGCCGAATTTAGGGAGTAAAAAGGGGAGTTTTTCGAATGTTTGAATTGGTAGACAGGAGGAAATTTTGGAGAAATTTGTGGAGCGGATCAAGGAGTAAGGGAGAGGGAGAGGGAGTTGGTTGCCGAAAATAGGTCTCTTTTTGTGCAAAATTCGGTCACTTGTGCTCTTAGTGCCATAAGAGTGTTGTAGTTTTAGGGGTTCTCTGAACGATTATCTTTTGCTCTTTCTTTCTCGAGTATTGTTCTTTTCGTGGCCGAATATCAGTTGTGACCACTCGGGTATTTTGGATTGCTCTCCTTTATTGTGTTTTCTTAGGCAGCTTCTCCTCTTTTTCCCCATCCTTCTCCTCTTGAATATTGTCGTTGTTCTTGTCTTTGCTCACATTGGTTTTGTGTACCGAACACTTCCCCTTCTGTAGCCAAACTTTTTTTCGTTCTATCAATCTTCTTCCTAGTCTCCATTGTTAATTCTCTTCTACTTCTTTCTCTCTCCCTTTCATTCAATCACTTTTACGTTGGCAAGGCATCAGTTGATAAGTCACTATTGACTCTGTTTTTCGACTAGTTTTCCTTCTCTCCCTAAATGCAATTTTTATCACTTCTTCCTTTGATCATGGTACTTGTTGTTTTGGGTTATAGTATCGTTGGCGGAGTAAGGGAGTTCATTTGGATTCTAAGAACAATCATAATCTTCCTCTCGTCTCTCGTTCTAAGGTAACATTATTCGTTGGTGTTTATTAATTGAGGCACTTTGGTTTGGGGTTCTTGATCTTGGCCGAATGTCCATGTCTCTTGGGGTGGTTGTGCGATTTTTAATCCTTGTGTAAGCAGTATGTTCAAGGGGTTTGCTATCATGTTGATAATCATCAAGTGACTAGTATCGATTTTCCTCGGCATTCTAAGCGGGCTGCAACTACATTTGTTCAAGCAAGGCGTTACTAAGTAGTCCCTTGGAATAAGTTTTAGTTAAGGTTCTTTTAAACACATATATTAGATTTTAACCGAAGGTTCTGTTGTGTTAGGTGGAGTGCGTGGGCTAAGTTATTCGTTTTCGTAACCAGATGTGTACATACACCACCTTAACTCTAGATCCGCAAATGCCGAAATGCCAAAAAGCTTAAAGAATGGCAATGGTTACTACATGAGTGCACGAACACACGTGTGGAAAATCTGATGTGATAGTAGAGGCCACCATGAGCCAACTCATGGGCTGTGGCCGTAATGGGCCATGTTGGGCCGAGTTGGGCCATGGCCCGTAGGCCCTAGATGTGTAAAACTCACTAATAGGTGGGAAAATGTTGGACCGGCCGTGTCACTCACATGGCTTGGATCAAATTCGGGCTTGGTGGGCCAACAGTTTGAATGGGCCTATGGGCCTGCTTAAATGGGCTTTAGGCCCAATCGTACTGTTTGATTGCTAAAGGTTGCACGAGTCGTGCGAGACGACTGTGAACCTACTGTTGGGTCAGTAAGTATACTTAGATCTCGATTTACAAAATGACCGTTATGCCCCGAAGGGCAAAAAGATCTCGATTTGCATTCATGTAATTTTATGCTACATGGGGGACGAGATCATTGATTTGGAGGAAGTATCGCTTGACGACTGCAGATACATCGATGGCTTTAAGCTGATTATGTGATTGGCAACTTTCCTGCGATATTGGTTAGTGCCACAACCGGTGCTACATTAGAGTGTAGGGATGGGTGGGTCGATTTAATCCCCATAGGAATGTAGGGTTGGACAGGAGACAGAGTGCAGGGTTGGCTGGGTTCTCATGCATTGCATATTCTTATTCGGATATTGATATGGGCTAAGGCCCAACCAAGGCTGTGATGGGCTCAGGCCCAATTACCACTGATACTGTAATGGGCTTAGGCCGAGATAGATGTGATACATGTTGTCTGATTGATGGGGTAGTACACACTGAGTTTTCGTAAACTCACCCGCTCTTTTAAATTTTTTTCAGGTAATGCTCAATAGGTGGTTCGACGTATGGGAGCACTCAGAGGTGGTCACACTACTAACAGCTCTAAATTTTCGTTTTACTTTTACTTTACTTAAATTACTTTCTCTTTGGGTTTTAATGTAATAAGGCCTTTTCTCTATTTTTCTAGCTTTTAAATTTGGGGTTTTAACTATTCTGATTTATTTCTGTTAAAAGTAGAGCACGATTTTCCAAAATGATATTTGTTTTCAAAACAACACATTTTCGCAACACTGTTGAAATGCTTTCGCAACAAACATTTTTTTAAAAGTAAGGCTGGTTTAAAATGGTTAATAGAAAATTAAGTTGACTTTAGAATTAAACAAAAGGGCTTTTGTCTTTCAAGCGAGATTTATTAATAAGACAAATTTTTTTTGAAAAAGCTTTCTAATGTGACACGCCAAAAAAATGTTTTAATGTGACACGCCAGATACGACCATAACGTCTACATCGGGTTTAGGGTGTTACAAAATACAGTCTGGGCCTAAGCCCATAGCAGTAACAGTGTCATTATCAGTTTGGGACTTTAGCCCATCTCAATACAAAAACAGTCATGTGTTTGGGCCTTGGCCCATTGCAGTAACAGCAAATAGAGTAGTAACAGTACTCAGTGCAGTAACAGTTTAAAACAGTATGCATGTCCTATCCATCCAGCCTCTACACTCCATCTCCGTCCAACCCTACACTCCATGTGGGGATATAATCAACCCACCCATCCCTACACTCTAGAATTAGCACCGGTTGTGGCATTAAACAGTAATATGCAGTTGTGCTGCCAGTATAATAGGCTTAGAGCCATCAGTGAATTGCAGCGGAGCTGCTAGTACAGTACACTTCCTCCAATCATATAAAAACCCATCCCCATGCAATGCATCATGCGATGTGTCATGTCATATCATAATATTATGTGTACTCAATACAGTTGCAAATAGCATGCTAAGATATAAACATACACTGCATAGGAGCAAAATAGTCATCTTACCATATAAGGGCAAAATAGTCATTTTACCACATGAGGGCAAAATAGTCATTTTACCACATAGGGGTAAAATAGTCATTTTACTACAAAGGGGCTCTAGGTACACTTACCGACCCAACAGTAGGTTCACAGTCGTCTCGGGCGACCCGTGAAACCTTAACAGTCATACAGTGAAAATGGGCCCAAGGACCATTACGCAGGCCCATGTGGGCCCACACACCCGGGTGGCCCACTAAGCCTAAAAATGCCCTTGGCCGTGTGAACTACACAACCTGGCCTAATAATCTCCACACGTCCATGTGGTTAACCCGTGTGGGGCCCATGGGGCCCACACGGCCCATTCTGGCCCAACGTGGCCCAAAACGGCCTAAGCCCATGAAATTGCTCATGGTGGCCTCTGCGATCAAACACCCATGTTTATGCATTCAGATGACCACACGAACGAGCGTATGCTCGTGTAGCGTCAACGGTCACCTATTTCGGCTTTTGTCTATTTACGATTATGGCAGTGTTTTTACACACCTTGCTTTTATTTGCCGAAAGAAGAGAATGCCCGCACTTCTGAATCCTACACTTAAACAACAGTCTTCAGTTATGCACTTAATCCAGTACCCAACCGCATATGCACCATAATTCTAATCATTAAACTCACACAACAACATACCTTCGAACCAGCCACGAGGAGAGATCCATCCACTCTATGCCAACTAAGGACTTTTTCCTTCTCCTTCGAAAGTTCCTATGCACCAATCAAACATAGGTAAACACTTAATCAACCAGCATCAAATAACACTATACTAATACACTAAAACATTCAATCGATACCCCTTACCTTGACTAAATCAACTGAACGCAAAGTCGAGCAGTTGTAATTACCCCAGAAATCAACAAAGAGCAAAGGGAGAGGAGAGATGCAGTAAATGGTCAAAATACTAAGATGAATGGATAACAAGAAGAGAGTTTTGAGAAAGAGAGGAGAAAATAAAAGTGTATTCGATAAGTAAAGAAAAGGAGAAGAGATGGCAAGGGAAACGATTGGAGAGGGGAAAAGAGCAAAGAAGTGAAGAGAAGTATTTGGCCAAACAACAAATCAAATGAGGGAGGAAGAAGATTGAGTAGTCGGTCAAGAAGGAAACCGGGAGAAGAACTTGTCAAATCCCAGAAGTGTTAAAAGGGAAACCAGTGAGGGTTTGCCCAAAGAGAGAAGGAAATTACTCACAAGAGGAAAGAAGTAATTGTAAAAATCGAATATGCAAATCAATAAGATACCCGAAAGGGTCCGCAACAGTATTCGGCCATGAGACAAAAAGAGAACATCCAAAGCAATCAGAAACCGAAAGTTAGCGAGAAAACCCACCTTAGCTGAACTTCTTAAGTGCCCATAAGCCCAAATCGGCACACTACTTCCTCTCACTTCAACTTCCCCCAATTTTCTCCTGAAATCTCTCTTGAAAACCCTCCTCAAATCCCTCAACCGATCACTCCTCTATCTACATCCCATATTTCCTCCTAAAATCACTCCAACCTTCCCACTATTCAGACTTTTAATTAAACACAAACTCTAGCCGTCCATCACTGCAAAATTTTAATCCCTTTGGGCATGCAAGGATTCGAACTTCAAACCTCTTGGAACACTCCACGCGCCCCTATCCCCTAGACCAGCAAGCCTTTTTGTCATAAAATACCCACATTTATTTAAAAGCCTACTAACTAGAGACAATTGTTTATCCATTAAAACAAAACTTTTTGCTCCTATCTAGGCTTGAACCCAAGACTTCTCAGACACTACCAAATCACTTAACCATTAAAGCAGATACACATTTGTGTCACTTTCTTGTACAACTTAACACTTATGTGTAGCCTCCTAACTGTACCCCTGCTCAAAACTTAATACTTCTAGTCCCAAATTCGGGGCGTTACAATTCACCCCTCCTTAAAAAAATTTCGCCCTCGAAATTTACAACTATCAAATCAGTTACATAACACAGACAACACCACTACGCTATCACTGTGCACTCTAGTTCCAAAACACTACCACGATTAACCTGAGTGCTTCCAGTATAGTCTATAGATAGACTGAGACAATGCGTCAATCCAATACTCAGCCGCACAATTATGAGACCCAACTCGAGCACCTCCATGGTCTCTACCGCAGCCTCTTGTACCCCTTCCGCGAGTACCCCTGGTGTTTATTATATAATTGCATTTTATCTTTATTAACAGTTTTATGCATCAATTTATAGTTCCAGTTGTTTATTAACAAATATTTTATGGAGACATATCAAAAGTATAGAGTATTATTTCTGCACAACACAGTGTCTATCGATGTCTACTAGTTTACTACAGTTTCAGTATACACTACTAAAGAGTTTGCAGTACGGTATACTACCTATAATAGTCTCAGTAAACCTACCTATGGCAGTTTCAGTCAAAATCAAAATACAGTTTTTAGAGAGAACTTACAGGATCAGCGCGGAGACTTGGTGTACCACACATTCAGTAAAACTTTCCAAAAATACTTCAAATCATTTAAAACAGTTCTTTCTAAAATTCCAAGTTTTAAAAGAAACCCAAATCCACAGTCGAGTTTTGTAACTTGACTCTGATACCACTAAATGTAACACCCCAAACTTGGCCTAGACGTTATGGCCGAATCTGGCGATGTCACATGAAAGAGCTTTCGAAACTAAGTTGCTGCTAAAACTATTTAAACAATCTCTTTACCTTATTGCATTTTTTATCAAATCACGTCACTTGTTTCCAAAAGTTATTCATTTTCAAAATGTTATTTAATTTCAAATCATTATGCCTTGTGGAAGCTTTTGAAACGGTTTTGTGTATTCGTGGTATTTTGGTAAATCATGCATATCTTTTGAAAACCCATTTTTCCTACCACTAGAAGTTATAAATCAAAGCAATCAAAAGTACCAAAATTAAAAATAAAACTCAAGAGGCCTTATTACATAAAAATACCCAAACAAAACTTCTTATAAATTAAAAGTCAATTATGGAACTGTAAGCTGTTGTGTGGCTACCTTCGAGTCCCTCGCAACATCGATCTGCCTAAGGATTACCTGCGCAGATAAGCAGAAGGGTGAGTTTCCAAAAACCTAGTGTGAAATCCCTTAATAAACGAATAGTCAAATGTACAGTGAGCAAATACAGTCTGAGCCTAAGCCCATATTAGTAACAGTGTCATTATCAGTTTGGGGCTTTATTCCATCTCAATACAGAAATAGTCATGTGTTTGGGCCTTGGCCCATTGCAGTAATAGCAAATAGAGCAGTAACATTACTCAGTGCAGTAACAGTTTAAAACAGTATGCAAGTCCTACCAATCCAGCCTCTACACTCCATCTCCGTCCAACCCTACACTCCATGTAGGGATATAATGAACCCACCCATCTCTACACTCTAGAATTAGCACTGGTTGAGGCACTAAACAGTAATATGCAGCTGAGCTACCAATATAATAGGCTTAGAGCCATCAGTGAATTACAGCGCAGCTGCCAGTACAGTACACTTCC
This sequence comes from Gossypium anomalum, assembly GCA_025698475.1. Taxonomy (NCBI): domain Eukaryota; kingdom Viridiplantae; phylum Streptophyta; class Magnoliopsida; order Malvales; family Malvaceae; genus Gossypium; species Gossypium anomalum. The sequence goes on from CM046959.1 coordinate 56,344,479, forward strand.
TCCAATCATATAAAAACCCATCCACATATAATGCATCATGCGCGTGTCATATCATATCATAAAATTATACATGTACTCAATACAATTGCAAATAGCATGCTAAAATATAAACATACATTGCATAGGGCCAAAACAATCATCTTACCATATAAGGGCAAAATAGCCATTTTACCACATAAGGGCAAAGCAGTCATTCTACCGCATAAGGGCAAAAAAGTCATTCTACCACATAAAGGCAAAATAATCATTTTATCACGCACGGGCAATATAGTCATTTTACCACAAAGGGGGTCTAGGTACACTTACTAACCCAACAGTAGGTTCACAGTCGTCTTGGGCGACCTCTGCAACCTTAACAATCATACAGTGAAAATGGGCCCGAGGCCCATTATGCCCGGGTGGCCCACTAAGCCCAAAAATGGCCTTGGCCATGTAAACTACACAGCTTGGCCCAATAATCTCCACAGTTTCGTGTGGTTAACCTGTGTGGGGCCTACGAGCCCGTGGGGCCCACACGACCCATTCCTGCCCAACGTGGCCCAAAACAGCCTAAGCCCATGAAATCGCTCATGGTGGCCTCTAAGATCAAACGCCCACATTTATCCGTTCGGATGACCACACGAGCAAGCATAAGCTCGTGTAGCGTTGACAGTCACCTATTTCGGCTTTTGCCGATTTAAGATTATGGCGGTGTTTTTACAGACCTTGCTTTTATTTGCTGAAAGAAGAGAATGCCCGCACTTCTGAATCCTACACTTAAACAATAGTGTTCAGTTACACATTTAGTCCAGTACCCAACTGCATATACACCATAATCCTAATCATTAAACTAACACAACAACATGCTTAAAAACCAACCACGAGGAGTGATCCGTCCATTCTATGCCAACTAAAGACCTTTTCCTTCTCCTTCGAAAGTTTCTATGCACCAATCGAACATAAGTAAACACTTAATCAACTAGCATTAAATAACACTATACTAATACACTAAAACATTAAATCGATACCCCTTACCTTAACTAAATCAACCGAACGCAAAGCTAAGCAGTTGCAATTACCCTAAAATTTGACAGAGAGCAAAGGGAGAGAAGAGATGCAGTAAACAGTCAAGATACTAAGATGAATGGATAACAAGAAGAGAGTGTTGAGAAAGAGAGGGGAAAAGAAAAGTGTATTCGGTATTCAATTTTTACAGTTACTTCTTTCCTCTTGTGAGTAATTTCCTGCTCTCTTTGGCCAAACCCTCACTGGTTTCCCTCTTGACACTTTTGGGATTTGTCAACTTCTTCTCTTGGTTTCCTTCTTGACCGACTACTCCATCTTCTTCCTTCCTTATTTGATTTGTTGTTTGGCCGAATACTTCTCTTCACTTCTTTGCTCTTTTCCCCTCTCCAATCGTTGCCCTTGTCATCTCTTCTCCTTTTGTTTACTTTGAAAATCAGTAAGATACCCGAAAGGGACCCTAACAGTATTCGGCCACCAGACAAAAAGAGAATATCCAAAGTAATTAGAAACTAAAAGTTAGTGAGAAAACCCACCTTAGCCGAACTTCTTGAGTGCCCACAAACCCAAATCGGCACACTACTTCCTCTCACTTTAAATTTTCACAATTTTATCCTGAAATCTCTCTTCAAAACCCTCCTCAAATCCCTCAACCGATCACTCCTCTATCCACATCCCATATTTCCTCCTAAAATCATTCCAACCTTCCCACTATTCAAACTTTTAATGAAACACAAACTTTAGCCGTCCAGCACTGCAAAATTTTAATCCCTTTGCGCAAGCAAGGATTTGAACCTCAGACCTCTTGGAACACTCTACACGCCCCTATCCACTAGACCAGCAAGCATTTTTGTCATAAAATACCCACTTTTATTTAAAAGCCTACTGACTAAAGATAGTGGTCTATCCATTAAAAATAAAACTTTTTGCTACTGCCAAGGATTTAACCCAAGACTTCTCAGACACTCCCAAATCACTTAACCACTGAAGCAGATAAACATTTGTGTCACTTTCTTGCACAACTTAACATTTATGTGTAGCCTCCTAACTGTACCCCTACTCAAAACCTAATACTTCTAGGCCCAAATTCGGGGTGTTACACACATAGTCAGAGACACGAGCGTGTGTCTCAGCTGTGTGTGGCACACGACCAGGTGACACGACTGTGAGTCCCCTTGTAACACCCCAAACCTGGCTTAGACGTTATGGCCGAATCTGCGATGACACATTGTAGTGTACTTCGAAAAACATGGCTCCATCGAAAAATCCATTCTATGTTAACCTCGTTGTGAACTTTACAAAAATTTAGAATATCTTGTCTAGTGTTAGAACTTAAGTTGGTATAGCAAATTGTTAATCATGTTAAGCTGTTATTGCATTTTAAAATCATTGTTTATTGCAGAAGCTTTTTTAAAATGTGTTACAATAGCGTGGTGTTTTGAAAAGCATTTATCTCTTTGTAAAATCGCAGCCTACTGCTAACAGATACAAAACAAATTAAAAGTACTTATAAATTAAAAGTTTAAATGGAAGCAAAATGGTTGTGTGGCCACCATCGAGTCTCTCGCAGTACCGATCCGCCTAAGGGTTACCTACGCAGAAAAGCAGAAGGGTGAGTTTATGAAAACTCAGTGTGTAATCCCTTAACAACAACCAGACATACAGTAGGCAGTTACAATTTAGGCCTAAGCGCGTTTCAGTAGCAGTTCAATCTCAGTTAGGGCCTTAGCCCATTACAGTATCAATATCAGTGTGGGCCTTAGCCCATTTCAGTCACAGTAACAGAATGCAACCAAAAATTCTACCCATCCATCCTCTACACTCCACTCCGTCCAACCCTGCATTCCATATGGGGATAAAATCAACCCACCCATCCCTACATTCTAAAATATAGCACCGGTTGCGGCACTAAACAGTATATGCAACAGAGCTGCCAGTATAATACGCTTCCTCCAAATATAGTAAACCCACCCCCATGCAATATGTCATGTCATAATATCATACGTGTATGTAACATGTCATGCTCAATTACAGTCATACATATTATAGGGGTATATCAGTCATTTTACCTCATAGGGGTATAACGGTCATTTTATCAAATTAGGGTCTAGGTATACTTACTGACCCAACAGTAGGTCCACAGTCGTCCCGGGTGACCCGTGCAACCTTAATAGTCAAACAGTGAAAATGGGCCCAAAGCCTATAAAATGGCCCATGTGGGCCCACACACCCGTGTGGCCTACAAAGCCCAAAAATGGCCATGGCCTTGTAAGCTACATAGCCTGACCCAATAATCTCCACTCGTCCGTGTGCTTTACTCATGTGGGGCCCACGAGCCCGTGGGCCCACACGGCCCATTTCGGCCCAACATGTCTCAAAACGGTCTAAGCCTATGAAATCGCTCATGGTGGCCTCTACGACTAAACGCCCATGATTTACGCGTTCAGGTTACCACTCTAGCGAGCGCACGCTCGTGTAGTGTCAATAGTCATACTTTTTTGGCTTTTGTCTATCTACATTTATAGTAGTGCGGTTCCACACCTGGTTACGAAAACATGCGAATTAGCCCATGTGCACTCCAACCTATTACAACAGAAACTTCGATTAAATACCTAACAAACGAGTTGGAAGAAACCCTAACCAAAACTTGTTTAAGAGATTACCAACTATCGCCTTGATCGATCACACTCAAACTGTTGCAAGAAGTCGCTCACAATCCATAGAGACTACCTACACCCCAATCGCAACTTGTTAACTATTGCGCTACACGCATGCCATTAAACCAAGTCTATAGTAACTTACCAAATGCGTTAAGCCAGGAAAGGAGAAAAGTAATTCGGCCCACACCCAACAAAAGCCTAAAACCAAGATTCGACAAAAGAAAGGCTAAACAACCACTTTTCTAGCAAAAATCGGTAACATAGAAGGGTGTTACGTAAAATAGATTATTACAACAAAAAGTGGGAAGAAAACAATAACTGAGCATTCGAACCTAAGATGAAATATTCGGCTAACCAACATAAAAGTACAAAGAGAAGAGAACCGAAAGAACGATATGAGAGGAAGTGTATTCAATTTTTACAATACAAGAAGGGACACTCGATAAAAGCCGAAGGAAACGAGAGAGAAGAGAAAGGGATATTTGGCCACTGCGCAAAAAAAGATGATGACGGCACAGAACCGATTGAGAGGGAAAAATGGTATTCGGTTAAGAGTACAAGGATGAGCATGTTAGGTAAAATAGTAGATGAAAAGAGATTAAGCTAACAGTAGGGTAATGGTCAAAAGGGAAATCAAAACTGAAAAGAATGCAGAAGGAGAAAAATACCCGAATGGTCATACTCAAAATTCGGCTACCAAACAAAACCTCAACCCAAAGAACGAAAAGGAGCAAAAAGGATAGCAAAAACCACACAATTTTGGCACTAAGAGTCTATGACCGAATTGGCATAGTGGAGTTCCCACATTCGGCAAACCACTCCCACATACCTCAACCTCCTTCAATTCTCTCCTAAAATCTCTCCCCTAATCACTCCCACCGATCACTATCCAAATCCCCCTCATAATCCTCCTAAAATTTAGCCACACAAACCCTTCCCCCTCAAACACTCCAACCGCCCACTATCTTTAAGTTCTACTAATATTTAACTTCCTACACAGTACAGCAACAAAATAAAACATTCCTTGCGCAACACAGTACTTGAACTCAAGACCTTTAGCAGTAATGACACGCCACATACCCCTTGACCAGCAGGCCCTTTCTGTCATGCTTTACTTACATAAATTTAAAAGTCTACTAACTAAAGGCAAGGGTTAATTTCCTAAAAATAATTTTTTTTGGAAATGCCCAAGACCCAAGACTTTTCAGGTGCTTCCCAGGACACTTAACCATTGAGACAAGCATGCATTTGAGTTACACAACACATAGAAAATAAGTACCTAAACTTTAGGGCGTTACAACTCTACCCCCACTAAAAGAAAATTTCAGCCTTAAAATTTACCTAGTCAAAACAGATGAAGGTATTATTGTCGCATCGCCTCCTCGGGTTCCCATGTGGCCTTCTCTGAACTGTGATTACGCCAAAGTACCTTAACTAGTAGGATAGACTTCTTTCTCAAAACCTTTATAACCCGGTATAAAATCTAAACCGGTTTTTCCTCAAAGGTCAAATCTGGCCTAACCTCAATCTCCTCAGTTGAGATAACATGCGCAAGATCAGAGCGGTAGCGCCTCAACATAGAGACGTGGAACACATCATAAATTCGATCCAACTCTGGAGGTAACTTAAGTTGATAGGCAATCGGTCCCATACATTTCAGTATTCGGTAAGGCCCAATGAACCTAGGGCTCAACTTGCCCTTCCGTCCAAACCTCAGTACCTTCTTCCATGGCAAGACCTTGAGAAAGACGAAGTCCCCCATAGAATATTCAATTTCCTTACGTTTCAGATTCGCATACAACTTCTATCTGTCCTATGCTACCTTCAGTCAGTCTCGAATCAATCTAACTTTATCCTCGATATCAAAAATCAATTCAGGGCCTAGAACACGCCGCTTACCCAATTCAGTCCAACAGGAAGGACTACGACACCTACGACCATATAGTGCCTTGTAAGGTGCCATCTGTATGCTAGACTGGTAGCTATTATTATACGCAAACTTTAATAGTGGCATATAGTCCTCCCAACTGCCTTGGAAGTCAATCACACAACTCCTTAACATGTCCTCCAATATCTGAATCACCCTCTCTAACTAACCATCCATCTGAGGATGGAATACAGTACTGAAGTCCAACCTTGTACCCAAATCCTCGTGTAACTTCTTCCAGAACTGCGACGTGAAGCTAGGATCTCTATCAGATATTATGGAAACCGGTACCCCATGCAGTCGTACTATCTCAAACACATAGAGTTTAGCTACCTTCTGCAACGAGTAATCAATACGAACAGATATGAAATGGGCAGGCTTAGTCAATCGATCCACGATGACCCATACTGAATCCTTCTTAGTAGGCATTAAGGGCAGCCCACTAACGAAGTCCATAGTCACCCTCTCCCACTTCCACAACGGAATCTTAACTGGCTAAAGCAACCCTGAAGGTAACTGGTGCTCAGCCTTAACCTACTGACAAGTAAGGCATTTACTCACAAAGTCGGTAACTTCACGCTTAAGACTAGGTTACTAATATAATTCACGAAGGTCTCGGCACATCTTATTCCCACCAGAATGCATAGCATAAGGGCTACTATACGCCTCTTATAGAATAAACTGCCTCAGATCAGTATCATTTGGTACACAGGCTCTTCCACGGAAACAAAGTATCCCTTCTCTATTCAGTCCAAAATCTGAAGTTTCCCCACTCTCTATCTGTCAGATTCGAGGACCCAGTGACTCATCCTCCAACTGTTTACCCTTAATCTGTTCAATCCACCTCGGTTTAACTTGAAGTTCAGCCAACAGACTACCATCATCAAATAAGCTGAGACGAGCAAACATTGCCCTCTGATCCGTCATAGCCCTACGGCTCAATGCGTCGACCACCACATTGGCCTTACCAGGATGGTATTCAATTGAACAGTCATAATCCTTAAGCAGCTCAATCCATCTATGCTGCCTAAGATTTAGCTCCTTCTAAGTGAGGAGATACTTGAGGCTCTCGTGATCTGTGTAAATGATACACTTTTCACCGTACAGGTAATGCTTCCAAATTTTCAATGTGAAAACTACCGTGACCACCTCCACGTCATGTGTTGAATAGTTTGCCTCATGCATCTTAAGCTAACGAGACACATAAGCCACCACCTTACCATCTTGCATTAACACACATCCTAAACCAACATGTGAAGCATCACTATAGACAATAAATTCTTTCCCAAACTCTGGCTGAATCAAGACAAGGGCCTCAGTCAAAACTTTCTTAAGCTTCTCAAAGCTTTCTTACTACTTATCAGTCCAGTCAAACGGCACCCCTTTACGCAACAACTTAGTCAGAGGTGCAGCAATCAATGAAAACCTCTCAACAAAATGTCTATAATACCCTGCCAGACCCAAAAAACTTTAAATATCAAATACAGTCTTAGGTGGCTTCCAACCCAGAACAGCTTTAATTTTTCGAGGGTCAACCCTAATCCCCTTAGTAGATACCACATGGCCAAGAAGTGTTACCTGTTGTAACCAGATCTAGTATTTACTGAACTTAGCATACAATTGTTTCTCCCTCAGAATCTGCAGAACAACCCGGAAATATGCATCATGTTCATCTTCAGCTCTCGAATACACCAGAATATCATCTATAAACACTACTACAAACCGATCCAGATAGGGCTGGAACACTCGGTTCATCAAATCCATAAAAGTTGCTGGTGCATTTGTCAGTCCAAACAGAATCACTAGGAACTTGTAATGACCATAACGAGTCCTAAATGTTATCTTGTAAACATCAGCCTCTTTGACTCTCAGTTGATGATACCCCGATCAGAGATCAATCTTAGAAAAAATTGAAGCTCCTTGGAATTGGTTGAATAGATCGTCTATCCTCGGTAGGGGGTACTTGTTCTTAATAGTCAATTTGTTCAATTGCCTGTAACCGATGCACATATGCATAGTTTCATCCTTTTTTTCACAAATAAAACCGGTGCTCCCATGGAGACACACTAGGGTGGATGAACCCTTGATCCAGTAACTCTTGAATCTGAGCTTTAAGCTCCACAAGCTCCTTTGGTGGCATTCTATAAGAGGCGATGGACACCGTAATTGTACCAGGTAGGAGCTCAATCCCAAACTCAACTTCACAATTTGGAGATAACCCAGATAGTTCATCGGGAAAGACATCTGAAAAGTTTTTAACTATTCTGATATCTTTAACTAATGGAACCTCAAAATTAGAAACACCGATATAGGCTAGATATGCCTCACAACCCTTACGAACCAATTTCTCGGCTCTAAATGCAGAAATCACATTTGACAAATAATTCTGACGTTTCCCAATTACAACTACCTCGCCACCCTCTGCAGTTTTAAGTATCACCCGTTTAGTAGCATAATCCAAGTTCACTTGATGCTTAACCAGCCTGTCCATGCCCAGTATTAAGTCGAATTCTCCAAAAGGGAGTTCCATTAAATCCGCCAAAAAAATCATTCCTTGAACCTCCAAAGGTACATCCTTAAACAGTTTATTCACTCTCACTGACTGCCCTAATGGATTCAACACAGTAACCTCACTCGTAGTGTTTTCAACCATTACAACCAAAGTCTCAGATACAGTGCATGCAATATAAGAATGCGTAGACCCAACATCAATCAATTCAGTATAAGGTACATTATGGATAAAGAATGTACCCGTAATAACATCTAGGGCGTCTCTATCCTCTCGAGAACGTGCAGTATAAACCAGTGTCGGCTGCCTCGCCTCAGTATGACCAGTACCTCTGCCCGGTGCTCCACGACCACGGCCCAATCCATTTCCACCTCTGGCCTAACCACGGCCTCTCGGTGGCTGCTAAACACCTTTCGGTTGCTAAACAGTACCCATACCAGTAGCTTGCATCTGATCGAGCCTCCGTGGAAAATCTCTGATACGGTGCTCCATAGATCCGCACCTCAAACATACCCCTATCCTTTTCTAGCACTCGCTTTGATGGCGTCTCCCACAATCAGCACAAGGCTGCGGTCCAGTAACTGCAATAGGGGCCCCAACTTTGGCCGGCCCATCAAATTTGGCCTTTTTCTTAGGCCTCTGAAATGAACTTGAGGGCTCCAAATCCCTCTTGTTCTTACCCTTCTCTTTCTCACATTTTTGGCGCTCAGCGCGCTTCACATCTTCGGCGATCTTCGCCTTATCCACCAAAACAGCAAAATCACACTCCCTCTGTGGAGCTATCAGGATCTTTAAACTATCCTTAAGGCCCTCCTTGAAATGAACACTGCGCTCATATTCAGTTGCCACCATCCCATTTGCATAGTAGCTTAATCGCAAAAATTCAGACTCATATTCACGGATTTATCCCCCTGAGTCAAATTCAGAAACTCCCTCCTCTGGGCATCCACATAACTAGCGCTCACATATTTCCTTTGGAATGCAGTCTTGAAAAATTCTCAAGTCAATCGGTCGGGCTGAGTACCCTCTTTAACTGTAAGCCACATTGATAGGCTTCATCTCATAGCACCGACACTGTACCTTTTAGTTTCTGCTCTGGGGTGCAGTCGAGGTCATCCATGATCCTCTCTATGGCCTCAATCCAATATTCAGCCACATTAGGGGTAACTCCAGTGCTACCCCTAAAAATCTCAGCCCCATTAAACTGGAGTCGTTCCGTAACTGACCCATGGCCTACTGTACCAGTAGTAGGCCCAGTGACCCTCTCTAGAATTCGCAACATAGCTTGGGACAGTACGTCGTCCCTAGCTGCACGATTGTGTAACCCAGTCTCAATCACAGTTGAAGTCGGTGCCTCTCTGGCTTCAACATTAGGCATATGGCCTGATGTACAAGACCCAACCCGAGCACCTCCACGGCCTCTGTCGCGGCCTCTTGTACCCTTTCCACGAGTACCTCTAGTGCTAATTATCGATTTTTGTATTATCTGAATTATAAATTTTATGCATCAGTTTACAGTTCCAGTGTTTATTATAGACTATTTTATGCAAAATATTATCAGTAATTCAGAGTTTTGTTTTCGTAGATCGCAGCCTTACTACAATTTTATGTTTCCCTAAACAGAGTGTTTCAGTACGGTCTATTGTCTACAGTAGTCTCAGTATTTCAATTTAAAACAAGTAGTAGTTTTTGAGAACTTACAGGATCGGGGTCAAAGACTCGATATACCACACATTCAGTAAAACATTTCCAAATATTTCAAATCCTTTGAAAAAGTTCTTTTTCGAAATTTAAGTTTAAAAGAAACTCAAATCCACAGCTGAGTTTTGCAACCTGACTCTGATACCACTCAATGTAACACCCCAAACCTGGCCTAGACGTTATGGCTGAATTTGCGATGACACATTATAGTGTACTTCAAAAAACATGGTTCCATCAACAAATCCGTTCTATGTTAACCTCGTTGTGAACTTTACAAAAATTTAGAATATCTTGTCTAGTGTTAGAACTTAAGTTGGTTTAGCAAATTGTTAATCATGTTAGGCTATGATTGCATTTTAAAATCATTGTTTATTGCAAAAGCTTTTTCAAAATGTGTTACAATAGCGTGGTGTTTTGAAAAGCATTTCTCTCTTTGTAAAATTTCGGCCTACTACTAACAGATACAATTCTAAGTAAATAAATCCCAAATTAAAATAAAAACTTAAAGAGGCCTTATTACAAAACAAATACCCAAATAAAAAACTACTTATAAATTAAAAGTTTAAATGGACGCAAAATGGTTGTGTGGCCACCATCGAGTCTCTCGCAGTATCGATCCGCCTAAGGGTTACCTGCACAGAAAAGCAGAAGGGTGAGTTTATGAAAACTCAGTGTGTAATCCCTTAACAACAATCAGACATACAAGATGGCGATTCTGATCTAGGCCTAAGCCCGTTTTAGTAGCAGTTCAATCTCAGTTAGGGCCTTAGCCCATTACAGTATCAATATCAGTGTGGGCCTTAGCCCATTTCAGTCACAGTAACAGAATACAACCAAAAATCCTACCCATCCATCCTCTACACTCCACTCCGTCCAACCCTGCACTCCATGTGGGGATAAAATCAACCCACCCATCCCTACACTCTAAAATATAGCACCGGTTGCGGCAGTAAATAGTATATGCAGCAGAGCTGCCAGTAAGTACACTTCCTCCAAATATAGTAAACCCACCCCCATGCAATATGTCATGTCATAATATCATACGTGTATGCAACATGTCATGTTCAATTACAGTTATACATATCATAGCGGTATATCAGTCATTTTACCTCATAGGAGTATAACGGTCATTTCATCAAATTAGGGTCTAGGTATACTTACTGACCCAACAGTAGGTCCACAGTCGCCTCGGGCGACCCGTGCAACCTTAATAGTCAAATAGTGAAAATGGGCCCAAAGCCTATAATGCAGCCCATGTGGGCCCACATGCCCGTGTGACCCACAAAGCCTAAAAATGGCTATAGTCGTGTAAGCTACACAGCCTGGCCCAATAATATCCACTCATCCATGTGGTTTACCCATGTAGGGCCCACGAGCTCGTGGGCCCACACGACCCATTTTGGCCCAACGTGGCCCAAAACGGCCCAAGCCCATGAAATTGCTCATGGTGGCCTTTACGATCAAACGCCCACGTTTTACGCATTCGGGTTGCCACACTAGCGAGCGCACGCTCGTGTAGTGTTAATAGTCATACTTTTTTGACTTTTGCCGATCTACGTTTATAGTAGTGTGGTTACACACTTAGTTACAAAAACGTGCAAATTAGCCCACGTGCACTCCAACCTATTAGAACAGAAACTTCGGTTAAATACCTAACAAACAAGTTGGAAGAAACCCTAACCAAAACTTGTTCAAAAGATTACCTACTATCGACTTGATCGATCACACTCAAACCGTTGCAAGAACCCGCTCACAATCCTTAGAGACCACCTGCACCCCAATAGAAACTTGTTAACTATACCCTACACGCAAGCCATTGAACCAAGTCTATAGTAACTTACCGAATGCACTAAGCCAGAAAAGGAGAAAAGCAATTCGACCCACACCCAACAAAAGCCAAAAACCAAGATTCGACAGAAGCAAGGCTGACACAACCACTTTTCTAGCAAAAATTGGTAACATAGAAGGGTGTTAGGTAAAATAGATTATCACAAGAAAAAGAGGGAAGAAAATAATAAATGGGCATTTGAACCTGAGATGAAATATTTGGCTAACCAACACAAAAGTGCAAAGAGAAGATAACCGAAAAGACGATATGAGAGGAACTGTATTCGATTTTTACAATATAAGAAGAGACGCTCGATAAAAGCTGAAGGAAACGAGAGAGAGGAGAAAGGGATATTCAGCCACTGCTCAAAAGAAGATGATGATGGCACAGAACTGATTGAGAGGGAAAAATGGTATTCGGTTAAGAGTACAAGGATGACCACGTTAGGTAAAATAGTAGATGAAAAGAGATTCGGCTAACAGTACAAAAATGGTCTAAAGGGAAAGCAAAATCAAAAAAAATACAGAAAGAGAAAAATACCCGAATGGTCATACACAGAATTCGGCTACCAAACAAAACCTCAACCCAAAGAATGAAAAGGAGCAAAAAGGACAGCAAAAACCACACAATTTTGGCACTAAGAGTCTATGACCGAATTGGCATAGTGGAGTTTCCACATTCGGCAAACCACTCCCACACACCTCAACCTCCCTCAATCCTCTCCTAAAATCCCTCCCCTAATCACTCCCACCGACCACTATCCAAATCCCCCTCATAATCCTCTTAAAATTCAGCCACACACTCCCCTCCCCCTCAAACACTCCAACCGCCCACTAGCTTTAGAATTCTACTGATATTTAACTTCTTACACGGCACAGTAACAAAATAAAACATTCATTGTGCAACATAGGACTTGAACTCAAGACTTTTAGCAATAATGACACGCCAATTACCCCTTACCGGCAAGCTCTTTCTATTATGCTCTACTCACATAAATTTAAAAGTCTACTATCTAAAGGCAAGAGTTAATTTCCTAAAAAAAAAGTTTTTAGCAAATGCCGAAGCTTAAACCCAAGACTTCTCAGGTACTTCCCAGGACACTTTACCATTGAGACAAGCATGCATTTGAGTTACACAACACACAGAAAATAAGTACCTAAATTTTAGGGCGTTACACCCCTATAGGTTTTTAAAGGTTTTATTACGAATGTCCACATAGCCTAGTCACACGACGGTGTAACCCCTACAATTTGAAGATTTTTATTTTTTCTGAAAAATTCTAAATGTTTTTGATTTAGTCCCGACTTCTTTCTAATATCGTTTTAGGGCCTCGAGGGCTTGTATAAGGGACGATATGCATGTTGTTGTTTGGTTTTGCTATGATTAGTGATATGAATTAAACTTTTAAAATTTTTATTTATTTCAAAATGTAAACCCTGATAATGCTCTATAAACTTATTCCGGCGACATATATGGGTTAGTGGTGTTACATTTATTGGTATCAAAGCTACGGTTTAGTCAGTTCTCAAACTGAACGTAGGATATGTGAAGTCTAGAAATATATGTCATTATACAAACTATGATAGTGTGATGTCTCCTAACACTGATGAGATTTGTTCCATTTTAGGCAAAAATGCTTTCCAACCGAGCTAATTTCGATAATGCTGAAAGCAATACTCCAGTATATAAGTAAAAATTTGCTTATGATGAGTCGGGACTCAAAGGTATGAATAAATGTTTTATAATGCATGTTACTGATGAATGCTATGTTATGTGTATATATAATGAATGCTATGTTATGTGTATATATATATGATGAATACTAAGAAATCAATAAACTCAATTCATGTCTAAACCATTTCATATCACAACTCAATCATACAAAACATAAGCATTTTCTTAACACAACCAATGTCTATAGCCATTTCATATCACCATTATAAACATATATATAATACCATTCACCTAAACATTCTTAATATCAAGTCTTATAATAATTCATCCATCACATGACAAGTTACCATATGCATATATTCATATATTTATATACATCCAAACTCTACCATGCCAAACACAAACACAAATTTTACATTTCTCACTGACCTGATCGACACGTTCTATACATCTAAAATCTACAGAAAAGTAGTAACACGGGTAAGTATATAAATACATGGTAAGCTCATACAATATAAACAGATAGCTTACCTCAACCATTTAACAATTACATAAATCAATATGAAACAATTTCACCTATCATGACACTCAAAACAACATCAACCAAATGAGATTTAGGCCAAACCACATATATAATTTCAAATGGTAAAATACCAACTTCAACTCAAAGTAAACCATGAATCAATTTTCTAATTTATCATTTTGCTCACTTTAATCATTCAAATTGCATCATATATCCTTGCCATAATCATTCATATCATGTTCATCCTTTTTGGCAACACCAATTTTATATTTTCACATTTCCATCTTTTATAATGAATCTTTGTAAAAGAACTCTGTATACAAGTTAAACTAATAGTGCCTGGTTACCCGTTAAGGTTTAGCATGCACAATAAATAGTCTAGCTAGGGCTCAATATCTAGTATTCTTAAGTCTGCAACATATGCAAGAGCTCAGAACCTATACCTAAATTCTTGGGTCCACAATAGATGTAGGAGCTTAAAACCTCTTCCTGAATTCTTGATTTTGCAACATATACAAGAGCTCAGAACCTATTCCTATATTCTTGAGTCTGCAAACTATGCAGAAGCTCAGAACCTTGGCAAAACTTATAACCTCGTGTACAAGACATTTATTATTTTTATCAGGATTTTAACACCCTATACCTAGTTAGATCACCAGACCTGAGCTACATGATGCTACAAAAGATAACGAGACAAAAACATGTAAATATAACATTTAGCAATCAAAACAATCATTAAAACATTCATAAGTCAAGTGTACAATGATTTACACACCAATCCGAGTCCCAAATGAGGTTACAAAAACTCTTAAAACATCCCAGAAAAAATAAGGACTTAAAGGTAAACTTAACAAAATAAATGAAAACTTTAGTAAATAGGAGTCACATGGTCGTGTGACAGGCTGAGGCTGTGTGGTGCTGAACCATACAATTGTGCACTCCAACCATGTTCAAGACTGATGTCGTGTAATGTAAGGTCACACGGCCATATCGCCAGACCATGTAAGAAACTATGTCTGTGTGGACGTAATTGTAAAATTTTGTAAATATTCACATGGTCGTGTGGCTGGGCCGTGTGAGAGACGAGACCGTGTTTATAACAGCCCATTTTTAATGGTGTCAGAAGTAGTGGTTTTGATACCACAATTTTGATGAGTGAGTTATTATTTTAATATTTATTTAATATCTACCAGATTATTTTAAGGTCGTATTAAAATTTTGTTAAGAAATTTTGAAGTTTAAGTGGTTAATTAAGTAAAAAGGACTAAATCATAAAAGGTGTAAAAGTTGAATTCTATTAGTTAAAAAGGGCTAAATGGTTGTGGAAAGGAAAGCTAATGGAATTATATGGTAAATATAACATATTGCATGTTAGTGGATGTGCAATGATAGGTTTTAAGTAAATTTTAATAGTTTTTAAAGGTTAATATGGTAATTTGATAATTAGGTTAAAAGATTAAGCAAATTAAAGGTAAAACAAGCTATCATCTTCATTATTTTCTTATGTTTAAATCGAAAATTTCCATTTAAGGGGAGGAAGCTTCGGTTTGAATTTTTACCTTGCATGGTATGATTTTGTGTCCCGTTTTTAATGATTTTTATGTTTTTGAGTTCGTTTTAGCTTAATCTAGCTAGCTTGGGGGTTAATTTGCAAACCTATTAAAGGTTGAGGGACTTGTCAGGGTTTTTTAATAGGTTTTGAAGTTATTTGATAGATTATTAATCTTAGTTATAAAATAAACATGTTTTGTTAAGTGATTTTTGATCAAATTGCATTTAGGGATTTATTTATAAAAGTAGTAAAATTTCATGGTAAAATTATGAAATAATGATGCAAGTGGTTTGGTATGAGTCCCTAAGAAAGTTGGCTACCTTATGTGGAGGATTAAAATGGTTAAATTTCAAATTTATGAGCTTAAGGACTAAATTATGAAAACTTAAAATATTAGGTGTAATTTTGTAATTTTACATAAATATGAATTATGGATTAAATTGAATACTAGAAGTATTTAATTGAATGAAATTATCAATTTAGATCAAGATAAACCACAATCGGACTTAAATTGAGGAAAGGCTAAAGCTTTGGCTTAGTGTTCAACTCTACTTCTATGACCCTAGCTATCGAGGTAAGTTCGTAATTATAATCGTATTAATTTTAGTTAAATTGACTATCTTTTATATTTTGTTAGTTATCAATGAATTTGATTATGCATGTATCAATACTATGAATAATTGACGGATAACGAGTCTCGTTTGAGCCTTAAGAATTATTAGGATACGAATGACATGTCATTGGGGACTTCATGTTTTGGATGCTAGTCTTGAATGTCCTACTGATGGCTAAGGTCCTACATTTGTTGAAATCCTCCATAGCTCATGTGAATAGCATCGTGTAGCTAACATTCTAACCCACAACTCATGTGAGTAGGCCCATTTCACAACTCGTGTGATCACTATTAAAAAGGAAAGGTTACGGTTATGGAAAGGCACACTATGTGTGAGCATTCCCGAGTATTCAATGTAATTCTAGATGGTTCGACGGGTAAGTAAAAGAAATGGCACGGTAAGTATACAAATGAAACGGTTCATGATCATATGAAAAGGTTGATGAGTTAAATGATGTATATATGAAACTTATTTATGATTGAATTCATTTGTATCATGGATAAGCCTAATAACTTGTGAGCTTTATGGTGTTTGTTTAGGATTTTACTAAGCTTATGGTCTTGGTAATGACATTATGCTTATTCTATAATTGTGCTAATGAAATGGTAAGTTTTGTTTAAGTTTTTACGAGCTTACTAAGCATTATTTGCTTACGTAGTTACTTTCCTTTGTTTTATAGATTAAGTAACATCACGATTTTAAGTCTAGTCAGAATAGTGGTTTAGGGACCACAAATCCCACGCAGTAAAATTTATTTTTATTATATTTTTTATGGTCTACAATTTTATGGAACTATTCTGTGAAAATCTTGTTCAAAAATTTCGACGTTTGGGCACTCAATTTAGTTTTAAGGACTAAAATATAAAAAGTTCAAAACTTGAATTCTAGATGTTAAAGGTGTCCAAATGCTATGAGATTTTAAATTAGAGGTCATTATATGATAATTAGACCATTTTTTAAGTTAGTGGACAAAAATGGACATGTTTAGGAAAAATTTTAAAGAAAGGCTTCAAGGCCCTTTTGGTCATTTGGTAAATAAAAGAATAAAAAGGGGAAATTTAAGTCAAAATTGGTGTCCATCTTCTTCACCATAGCTGAAATTTTCAAGCTCTCCATAGCTAGGGTTTGTTCAACTTTCAAGCTTGATTGTAAGTGCATCCTAGCCCCATTTTTAATGCTCTTTACATTTTTGAAGTCGTATTCACCTAATCTTTCCATTTCTACCACTATTTTGAAGTAGGGTTCATGTTTAAAATTTCACCCATGCATGACATGCATGTGTTTTGATGTTTTATGGTAGCAAATGAAATTTTGATGTATAATAAACAACTTTTACTAGGTGATTTTTGATGGAAATGCATAAAAGGACCTATTTGTAAAAAGTTGTAAAATGGGTAGTAAAAGTCTGATTTAATGGAAAATGTGGGTTGAAATGAGCATGTATATGGTTCGGCTAGGCTTGAATTACCAAGAAATTGAGCACATTTCATTTTACGAGCCTAGGGACTACAATATAAAATGTCAAAAAGTTAGGGGCAAAATGGTAATTTTGTCTAGGATGCAAATTAATGTAAATGTATGTGTAAAACGATGAATTGATAGTCGATTTTTCTTATATAGACCCAGAACAACCGATTACGAAACTAGATTGAGGAAAATGAAAGGTCTCGAAATAGTTGAGTTCGAATACGAATCATTCTCAAGGTAAGTTCGTGTAATTTAATTTGGTATGTTATTATGTTTTAATTGAATTGTGTGATTGAGATAATATATATATATGTAATGATACACACTATGAAAGAATCATAATATGCAAAACATGAATAAAATGTCATTGTCCCGGTTGAGCTTTGTATTTCGATGGATTATAATAATTTCCTTGAACTGAATAAAAATAATATAGAAAGGATTTAGCCCAAACGGGTAATCCTGAGCTACACTCTCTTGAGAAAATGTCATGAAATGGATTTAGCCCGGACAGGTAATCCATAATAGGCTCATTAGAGCTAACGTTATCGAAGGGATTTAGCCTGGACTGGTAATCCTGAATAAGCTCTTAAGAGTGAATGCTAAAGATGAGATTTAGCCTGAACTAGTAATCCTATTTTATAAATGTGGCTTGACAGTTGTGCTCTATGAATATGGGCTCAAGGAGCACTCTGGATGTAAATTGACAGACGATGGACATGTATACCTTGAGTATACTACCCGAGTCTCCATCGAGATTTATAATAGTTCAACGAAAAGAAATCTTGAAAAATAGAAATTGTGAAATGATATGAAAGTTTATATTATGGTGAGTTCATCTATATTGGTTTGAAAACTTCATGATGTGTATGACTAACTTGTTAATGAGCGAATGTATTTAGGTAACTTGTCAAAATTATTGATGGAATGAATGCGTATGTATGCTTATTGAATAATTATGACCGGTATGTCTTCTTTCTATTACGCGAACTTACTAAGCATGAAAATGCTTACCCCGTTTTACTTTTCCTTGTTTTATAGTGCTCGTAAGTCTCGCTAAGGTTGGAGGATTCGGTTGGAGCAAGATCACACTATCCACAAATCTCCTTTTGGAATGGCTAAGGATGTTCAAGTGGTGTATGAATGATGTTAATGTATGTCCAAATTCTTAAGTGTCAAGTATGGTTGATGATAAATTTTGTAAATGGCCATCGAAATTGGCTAACATTGGTTTAAGTTTATATGCATATGAAGATGTCTTTCATGGATGTGGAAATTGGCTGGTATGAGTTAAAAGGTATGACATGTAAATGATGTGTGGATCCCTTGGTTGTGGCTGAATTAGTTGCATGCTTATACTTGGAATGGTATTACATGTAGTGGTGTAGGTTGTGTATGGAAGGGTGGCAAAAAGGCTTGGTAAATAGCCTTATTTTTGTCCACACAGGTAGACACACGGACGTGTGTCTAGGCCGTGTGTGACACACGGCTTGCCCCATGGGCGTGTGTTCCGGCCATGTGTCCCCTACACCTAAATTGTTGCAAAACAGAATGCTCAGTATCGAGCACACGAGTAGAGACACGGGCATGTGTCTTAGCCGTGTGGGCGGCACGGCCTTGAACATGGGCGTGTGCCCTGGCCGCGTCAAGTCTTCACCTATTTTATGAAAAATTATGAAAATTTATTCGACCACATGGCCTAAGCACAGGGGTGTGTGCCTTGGCCGTGTGACTTCAATTTGTTGATGATGTCATAAACAGAGAGTTACACGGGTTAGGGACACGGGCGTGTGTGACCACATGGGCTGCCTACACAGGCGTGTCCAAAGCC
Organism: Gossypium anomalum; assembly: GCA_025698475.1. NCBI lineage: Eukaryota > Viridiplantae > Streptophyta > Magnoliopsida > Malvales > Malvaceae > Gossypium > Gossypium anomalum. The sequence goes on from CM046959.1 coordinate 56,363,767, forward strand.
ACACGAGCATGTGACCCTTATTTTGGTGAAAATTTTTCTAAGCGTTGTAAAATTTTCTAAAGTTCTCGGTTTAGTCCTGAACCACTTTCAATGTATGTTTTGGGCCTTGTAGGCTCATTTTAGGGAAAAAATGAATGTTTATGAAAAGTTTTAAATTTAAGTGGAAATTTGTGTCTCAATTTTGAATGTTTGTTTGAGTTTAAGTCTGGTAATGTCTCGTACCCTATTCCAGCGTCGAATATGGGTAAGGGGTGTTACAAATTATTGAAAGCTCGACCTGTTGGAAGCTTGTCAGGGATACTATCTAGGATCAATCACACTATCTAGCAACCATTTCGATAGTTTTTTAGTATTTTGGCCAAGGTTATAAATGGCATGTATAGGACCTTTTGTAATGCTAGTTCATGAATGTGTTAATAGTTGATTTGGTATGTATATGCTTTTGAAGTTATGTTTGGTTTGATGGACTTTTAACGCATGTTCAAGTTAGGTCATTTTGGTCATTCTTAAGTGCTTGTATATAAGACTATTTTGGTATATTTCTGATGGCTTAAAAATGGTCATTTGTGATATCATTTGGCAGATAAATGAACTAGGTCTTTATGCTTGGAATATGGCAATATTGACTTGTTTTGGTCAATGATATTTTGGTATAAATGTGGTGCCTTTGAATGGCATATTGGTTAAATGAATTAAGATGTTTGAAATGGTATGTTTAGGTGTGTTTGAATGATGTTTAAATCTCTTGAATGTGTGCACAAATGGTATGGTTGGTTAGGTATGGTTTGGCCATCAAAGGCCATGTTTTTAGGGTCAAAATATGAATCAAACGGCCTAGGACACAGGCTATCACATGGCCATGTGACACACATTGCCTGGTGACATGGTCGTGTGTCATTTTTAGAATCCTAGTGTTTTACGTCAGTGAGTTACACGGCTGTGTATGGTACTTTAGAGAGTTACATGGCCCGGCACATGGCCTGCGACATGGCCGTGTGACCCTACTCAGTGAGTTACACAGGTGAGGACACGGGCTGAGACACGACCGTGTGTCCCTTATTTGATTGTTACACGGCCTTGGCTAGTCACACAGCTGTGTGACCACTATTTTCAAATTTATCAATTTTTTCTAGATCTTCTATTTTTATTCAAATTAGTCTCAAATTGCTTCTAAGCTATTTATAGGGCCTCGAAGGCTCGATTTAGGGACAAAATGCATACAATTGATTGGTTTTTAGTATGATTAATTTATTTAATGTTATGGTCTTAATTCTTTTTCAATTGTTTGGTAATGCTTTATAACCCTAATCTGGTGACAAAGACAGGTTAGGGGTGTTACAATATCAACATTCATGCATCTAAATTACTTGTGGCACACTATCGTGTTAACCAACCATGTGAGACACACTGCTGCGTGACAAACCATGTATGCTTGAAAAGGCACCTAATGCACAATTTGGCTCAACCTTACACAATGACCTATAATGCATTCATTTACAAACATCAACACCTGCTCAAATATGCAGATTTCATGCCCAAAATAAAACTTTAAAGCATTTTTAATTGTCTAATCAATATGCCACAATTGGCACCGCAATCAACTAAACTATCTCAATCCATTCACTCATAATTTATGCATTCATCCAACTATCATCACTTAGCACACATTCAAGCTAGTCATACACATTTTCATACATAATATGTAACAGTTCGGTTTAGACCCTAGTCAGAATAGTAGTTTTGGGACCACAAATCTGAGTCAAAAAAATATTTAAATATTATTTTCTATGTTTAAAATATGTGAATTGAAATGTGTGAAAATTTCATACAAAAATTTAATCGTTTGTTTGCTCAATTTGATAACAGGACCTAATCGCGTAAATTGTAAAAGTTGCCTGCTGATTGTTAAAGTGCCTATTTGCTATGTCTTTTTAAATGAGAGGTCCTTATGTTGTTATTATACCATTAATATATTAAATGGACATTGTTGGACAACCATTATATGTTTAAATGTTTATTATATTAAGGTTAAAATGGTAAAAGATGAATTAATGTTATTAATTCAAGAAAACATGATATTTGCTTCATATTTTCATCACTTGGCCAATTGTATCAAAGAAAAAGAAAAGAGAAAAGCTTGCTAGAGTTTAGCACTGTTAAGCTTTGAATTAGGTATGTTTTTGTTTCAGTTTTTGATAATTTCTATGTTTTTGTAATAATTGCTCTGTATACTATCAAGCCCATGCCTAAAATTCTGATTTTGATGATGATTTTCAGTTATGCCATTATTGATTTTGTAAGCTTTGTGAAGTTAGTTGATGGAAAATGAAAGATATGTTTTGGGTTAGTATATTTTGTATTTGATTTTTTGATAAATTTGAGTAAAATGGGCTAAATTGTAAGGTTTGTAAATTGAGGGACTTAAATGTGAAACAAATGAAATGTGTGGACTTGTATGAGTACTAGGAGAATCTGGCCAAACATATGTAAAAAGAAATTTGGTGTATTTTATGATTTTTGTGAATTAGGGACTAAATTGTTAAAATGTAAAAATATGAGGGCTAATTTTGTAAAATGCCTGAAATATGTGTTTTTGGATTGAATTGAATGATTTGGTGAATAAAATGGTTAAATTTGAATATTTTTAGATCAAGAACCAAAGAAAACGAAATTAGATCGAGGAAAGTCAAAAGTCGTTGAATAGTCGATTCTATTTGTTCGAATCCGTATGAGGAATTGAATTACTATTGATTATATGCTATTGAACAATAATGAATTATTATATGAGTTGAGAATGAGATATCCGAGAAATTATCGACAAAGTTTCGACATCCACAAAGCCCCATACGTACCTTAGGAATAGTTAGGATACATATGTCATGACATAGGATCTGATATGTGTTATCGTGTAAGACCACGTCTGGGACGTTGGCATCGACTTATGATTTACGTGTAAGACCATGTCTAGGACATCGACATTGTATTTGATTTCGTGTAAGACCCTGTGTGGGACAGTGGCATCGATATTTGATTACATGAAAGACCACGTCTGGGACGTTGGCATTGTACGAGTTTTTCAAGCTATCTGCATATCCTTATGATTCTGAACGGTTCAACGGGCATTCCGAGGAATGAATGATTATATGTGAATGCGTATCTGATACAGGTAAGTTTGAATTGTGTATTATATTTGAGAATGAAAGGTAAGTATATGTGTAAATGGTGATATATGATCTAAATATGTGAATTTATGCTATAAGAGCAAATGAATTGAGAGTATGTGATATGCATATGAACAAGAGGTTGGTAGTAATATTTGGCTATGAAGTATATATAATTTTATGATGTATAAATGTTTTGAATGATAAGTTTATTTGTATATGGCTTACTAAGCTTTTGAAAGCTTATTTGTATATGGCTTACTAAGCTTTTGAAAGCTTACTCTATGTGTTTTTCAACTATTTTATAGATATCGAAGCTACTGGAAGCTCGGGGATCATCGAGGATTGTCACCACACTATCAAACTATATTTTGGTACCTTTTGAAAATGTATATATTGAAGTATGGCATGTATAGGCTAGAAGTGCTTTGATTATGTTTAGTGATGTATATATTTAGCCATGTGATATGCTTGGTATGGTTGTGATTATGGTTTGATTTTGGTATATGAAATGGGATGCAATATGATCTATTTGATGTGTTCATAAATGGCTAAGAGAAATGGTAAGTTTGGTAAGGTTTTGGCATGAGATTTGATCATATGATTAGAGATTATGAAACCATATGTTTTGATATGTTTTTGATTTATGGAATGATATGACTTAGTAGGTGATATGAACATGAAATTTGTTGATAATGTGATGGCATGATTTTTGTATGTTTTGGTATTGAAATTGGCTAAAATTATAGTGCAAATGTGCTTGGTTTGATGCTTGTAGGTTTGACCCAAATTGGGTGGCAAATTGGCCTTTCAAATGGCCTATTTTTGTCCACACGGGTAGAGATACGGGCATGTGTCTCAGCCGTGTGCGACACACGGTCATGTTGCACGACCGTGTGTCCCCTGGGATACCCTATGATTTTAAGTTAGGCTTGAGCACGGCCAAGGCACACGGGCGTGTGGCTAGCTGTGTGACCCAATTCAATTTCGACCATGGCCAAGGCACACCAACGTGTCTTGTGGCTGTGAGAGCAAGTCAGTATGTATGCCCTGTTTTGACACGGCCTAGACACACAGGCGCATCTAAAGCCGTGTGAGGCACACGGCCTGTTCACACGAGCGTGTGACTTATACATCTTTTAGAAATGTTTAAGTTTTAAAAAATTTTGTATGAGCTCGATTGTAACACCCCACACCTGTACCTGACACTGGGACTAGGTACGAGGCATTACCGTCCATAAACAGGGCACTTCCAGAAAATACGGGTTATAAAATTTCATTCCAAATTAAAACCAATTAAGCAAAGTCATATTGTCCTTAATAAGAACCTACGAGGTCCAAAACATACATTAAAAGTAATCCAGGACTAAATCGAGAACTTAAGAAAATCTTTGGGAAATTTCTAAGTTTAAGCCTCACACGCCAATGTGGAGGCAATGCACACGCCCGTGTGCTTTGGGACACGCCCGTGTGCTTTGGGATACGCCCGTGTCCCTTGCCTGTGTGGAAATATTTGGATTTATTTTCCATTTCGAACCTACAGGGGTTTTCACACGGCCGAGCACATGCATGTGTCCCTGGCCCGTGTCCTTTACACGGCCTAGACACGCCCGTGTCTAAAAACCTGGACATTCTATTTATGACGTCATCATACATTTAGGGGCACACGGCCAAGTCACACGCCCATGTGCTAGGCCGTGCCCTCCACACGGTTGAGACACACGGCCGTGTCTCTACCCATGTGTTTACTACAATGTATACTGACCTAAAAATTTTAGGTGCAGGGGACAAACGACTGTACCACACAACCATAGGGCTAATCGTGTGTCACATACGGGCTAGACACATGCCCGTGTGTCTACCCATGTGGACCATCTTAGAGGCTACTTTCCAAGCCTTTGGCCACCCTCAACCAACCATGCATACCAATGTGGGCCTTAAATTTCTATCATGGTCTAATTGTACCCTTAAAACTTCCTTAGCCAAGGTCATGCATGTTGCTTCATGTCTTTTCTAATCCTATAATTGACATTACCCTATTTATGTTAAGGTTACCATTCCACAATCACAATTTATCATTTGGCTCATTTCACAACTTGTGCCAATTATGACCTAAATCATCTCCAAGTGATTTGGCCACACTTCACATGTCCATTCATAGTATATCACATTAGGCATTCACATGGAACATTTAAAACATAACCATGCACATTTAGTAGGTTTACCACCTACATCAAAATGAGCCATATCTCATGGCCAAATACAAAATGATTAAACATGTCATCTAAGCCCTTACATTGGCTAGCCAAATGACACATAGAACAAAATGACCAAAAATCCTATACATGTCATTATAACAAAATAAAATTTTTCATATACCAAGGCAAGACAAGTTGATAGTGTTGAAAATGCTCCAACCGTCTTCCAATCTTCACGAGTCTGTGAGCTCTGAAAAACAAGGGAAAGGAAAGGAGGTAAGCATTAACATGCTTAGTAAGTCCGAATAATGGGAAGGTAAACTTACCGGTTATTTAGCATACAACCATAAAAGATATTCATGCCAAACATGCATAGTATAAATTCCCTATCACATACTCTCAACCATCAAGTTAGTCTCATGCCAATACATTATAGCATTTGTCTTAGATAAGCTCATCAATTCAAACATTTCCATTCTCGTTTCTCATTATAATCTCGTTGAATTTCTCGGAGTCTCGATGGACATCCCATTTACCATCAAATCGTGCAAGTGACCATTTTAAATACACACTCCCGTGAACCTCACTCTTGCGGTGGGATTACCAGTCCAGGCTAAATCCCTCGTAACATAAACTCACGGAGTAATGTTGGGATTACCAGTCCAGGCTAAATCCCCTGTAACATAAACTCACGGACTAATGTCGGAATTACCAGTCCAGGCTAAGTCCCTTATCATGACTATACTCCTAGGAGTTCGGATCTGAATTACCAGTCCAGGCTAAAATCAGATCCTAATCGGATTACCCGTCCGGGCTAAATCCATTACAGCACACATATTCTTCGGGAGGCTAGATCACTATAGGATCACCCGTCCGGGATAGATCCTTTTTATCATTAATTTATTTTTTGGAAAATCCATCGGTCATCTTATTCATTCAACCGGAACATTTTCTCATAAAATCAACATTTCATGAAATTATCATACATTGAATATCACTATTATAACTCATACATGAACACACATTTTTAATGTATTTAAAATAGTTTACATTTGAGTTATACGAACTTACCTGGTAATCATTTTCGAATTTAAATTTCAGTTACTCCGAAAACTTTTGTTTACCACAATCGACCTTCGGAATTGGTTCCTCGGGGTCTACATAAACAATAATGAATTATTAATACATTACATTATTCATTTCCGGCCTAAAACTCATCCTAGGGAAAAATGACCATTTTGCCCCTAACCTTTCACTCTTTTACAAATTAGTCCCTAAGATCGTATAATGAAATGCATGTAGTTTCTTGGTTACCCATGCCTAGCTGAATGTATCCTAAGCTCATACCAGCCCATATTTTCCTCTATTTCACATTTCTACCACAAATTTTATACTTTTTACAAAATGGTCCTTTAAGCCATTTCCATGAAAATCTACTTAGTAAAAGTTGTTTACCATCCTTTAAACTCTCATATTCCTTCATAAATCATCAAAACACAAGCATCTCATGCATGGGTAAATTTCCAAACATGAACCATAGCTTGAAATATGGGTAGAAATAGAGAGAGCATGTTACGAGGATCTCAAAATTACAAAGAACATTAAAAACGGGGCTAGGGAGCACTTACTATTGATCTTGAAAATGTTGAAAACCCTAGCTTAAGGAACCCTAAAAATTTCGACAGCTGTGAAGAAGATGATAGCTGATTTTTGCTTTCATTTTCCCTTTTTATTGATTTTATTACCAAATGACCAAAATGCCCCTCCTTACAAAACTTTCAAATGTTTCCATGCATGCCCATTTTTGTCCAAAAACTTAGAAATTTGGAAATTTACTCTTTAAGACCTTCTAATTAATAATTCAAAGCAATTTCGTACAAATTGCTTCTAGAACCCAAGTTTGACAATTTATGCAATTTGGTCCCTAATTTCCAATTGGACACCTTATACTTAAAATTTCTTCATGAAACTTTAACACATGCTTATTTTCATATTCTAGACCTCATAATAATCAAAAAAAAAATATTTTAACGTCAGATTTGTGGTACCAAAACCACTATTCTGACTAGGCCCTATTTTAGGATGTTACATTTCTCCCCCCTTAGGGACTTTCGTCCTCGAAAGTCTTACCAATAAACAAGTTCAGATATTGACTAATCATGGTTTTTTTCAGGTTCCCATATGGCTTCTTCCACTCCGTGTCTATGCCATAAAACTTTCACCAAGGCTATGTTCTTGTTCCTCAACTGTTTGACTTCTCGAGCCAAGATCTTAATCGGTTCTTCACCATAAGTCATATCCGGTCTAATCTCAATTTTCGTCGATGAAATCACATGAGAGGGGTCTGATCTATATCTATGCAACATGGAAACATGGAGTACATCGTGAATCTTTTCCAACTCGGATGGCAGTGCTAATCGGTAGGCTAATGGTCCAACTATTTCGGTAATCTCATATAGTCCAATAAACCTTGGAATCAGTTTGCCCTTTCAACCAAATCTCAAGACCCTTTTCCATGGAGATACTTTCAAGAACACTTTATCTCTAACTTGGAATTCAATCTCCTTTCTTTTTAAATCAACATATGAATTTTGCCTATCCGTTGTCGCTTTCAAGCAAGTACGTATCACTTTAACCTTTTCTTCAGTTTCCTTGATTAATTCAACTCCAGAATCTGATGTTCCTTGAATTTCGTCTGAAACAATGGAGTTCGGCACTTCCGACCATACAATGCCTCATAACGTGCCATTTTCAAACTCGTCTGAAAACTGTTGTTGTAGGTGAACTCCACCAATGTCAAGTATTTTTTCCAACTACCCTGAAATTCAAGGATGCAGCACCGTAACATATCCTAAAGAGTCTAAATTGTCTGCTCAGACTGATCATCAGTCTGTGGGAGGAATGCCGTACTAAAACTCAACTTTGTACCCAAGGCTTCTTGCAATTTCTTCCAAAATCTCAAAGTGAATCTCAGGTCCCTATCTGGAATAACCTATAATGGTACCCCGTGTAGTCTCACAATCTCGGATATGTACAAGTTGGCCAATCTATCAAGAGAGTAATCTGTCTGTACAGGAATAAAGTGAGCCGACTTCGTTAGTCTATCAATTATAACCCAAACAGCTTCTTTCTTTTTTAGGGTTAACGGCAATCCAGTCACAAAATCCATGGTAATCCTATCCCATTTCCATTCAGGAACCATTACAGGCTGTAATAAACCCGAAGGTACTTGGTGTTCCGCCTTCACCTATTGGCATTTTAGGCATTTTAATACGAATTCAGAGATATCTCTTTTCATACCATTCCACCAGTGCGTTGTCTTTAAATCATTGTACATCTTGGTACTTCCCGGATGAATAGACAGATGACTATCATGTGCCTCTTGCAAAATTTTCCAAATAAGTTCATCATCTTTGGGTACGCAGACCCTATCTCGAAACATCAAGCAACCATTAGAATCAACCCGAAAATCTGATTCAATGCTTGTCTCGCACTGTGCTCTCTTGGCCTGCAAGTCATTGTCATTAACCTATGCTGCACAAATTTCCAAGAGGAATGTCGGTCTGGCTTTTAACTCCGCCAAAATTGAACTATCATCAGACCATGCCAAATGCCTGTTCATAGCCCTCGGTGCAAACAAGGACTTCTTATTCAAGGCGTTGGCGACTACGTTGGCCTTTCCCGGGTGGTAATCAAGTTTCAGTTCATAATCTTTAATCAATTCTAACCATCTCCGTTGTCTCAGATTCAATTCCTTTTGAGTCATCAAGTACTTCAAAATCTTGTGATCGATGAATACACAGCAAGTTTCACCATACAAGTGGTGTCTCCAAATCTTCAAGGCAAAAACAATGGCGGCTAGCTCCAAACTGTGTGTTGGATAATTTTTCTCGTGTGGCTTCAGTTGTCTCGAAGCATAAGCTATCACCTTGCCCTCTTGCATAAGCATGCAACCCAGTCCATTTAAGGATGCATCGCTGTAGACCACAAATTCTTTTTCAGGTTCAGGTTGCACTAGAACTGGAGCTTCGGTCAGTAACGTCTTCAATTTCTCAAAACTCTACTGACACTTCTGTAACCATTCAAACTTAACATCTTTTTGCAACAACCTCGTCAAGGGAGTTGCAATCATAGAAAACCCTTTTACAAAGCGTCGATAGTAACCCGCTAAGCCCAAAAGGCTTCTAACCTCAGTTACATTTCTTGGCGGCTTCCACTCGACAATAATAGAAATCTTATTCGAATCAACTTGGATGCCATCACCCGACACAATGTGACCAAGGAATCCGACCTATCAAAGCCAAAATTCACTCTTGCTAAACTTAGCATACAATTGTTTGTCTCGTAAAGTCTGTAAAACAATCCTCAAATGTTCGGCATGATTGGACTCATTTCGGGAATAAATCAAAATATTGTCTATGAATACCACAACAAACTTGTCTAAGTACGGTCAACAAACACTATTCATTAAATCCATAAACGCAGCTGGGGTGTTTGTTAGCCCAAAAGGCATGACAAGGAACTCATAGTGACCATACCTCGTCCTGAAGGCCGTCTTAGGCACGTCTGACTCTTTAACTCGTAACTGGTATGTAACACCCCTAACCCGTATCTGTGGTTGGATTAGGGTTACGAGGCATTACTGAACAAAAACATAATTCCGAACTTTCACATATTCACACAAGTCATATTCATATATATAAAGCACATGACTAATTAAATATTAAACATACATTATTAATCATATTGCATATACAATTCATACCTCAAAAATTAACCGAATCCATATCATGCATATAATCATATTTTCAAACTGACAAACATGCCTCAAAACCTTACAACATATGCCTTATCAATACATAGCACGAATCATATGGTTATTACTTTAATGGTATTCGAATACTAAAAAAAAAACATATCATGCTTAGTTCACATACTAAAAATTTATTTTAAACATCACCCTTTTTAAACCGTCTAATATGCCATTAATAATTCAAACCTAAATATCTAACCATTCAAGCAGAAAACATGTGCACACATTGCCACTTATTCTATCCTCTATTCAGCTAGCAAGTTAACCTATAAAAAAATTATATCCAATTCATCAATATAAAATTTACCATTTATCATACTTAAAATGTATATACACAACTAATCAATTTATTTTATAATCGGTTATCCAATTTAACATCCATAGATCATTTAAATTATACATCAAAATATGGATCAATAATACACCACACCCAAAACACATCCATCAATCATAATTACATTACTTGTGCCGAATTATAACTAACCACAAATGTATATCATACCATGTATCAAGCTTACCAAAATGAGCTAATTATAGGTCATACATATCATATAATCAAACACCATATTCAAACTTTGAAGTTAAGCCATATTCGCATGGCTAAATTTATACATATCTAGGGCTGAACAAAATACATATTAGCCTATACATGCCATAAGTTTGAAAATAAACTTTTAAAAGTACCGAAGGTTGACAATAGTGTGGATGACTTCGATAACGATCCCCGAGCTCATAACTTACAATCAAAATCTATAAAACAGAGTAACAAAAACACACAGAGTAAGCTAACTTAGCTTAGTAAGCCTTAAGTAATTATCAACTCAATAATATATATATATATATATATATATATCAACTTCTTAAAAGTCCAAATAAACTAATTTACTAAATCAATGTATATTAAATTTTAACTTAACAAATCCAAAACCACACATGATTATCATACCTACCATTTTGGCCGAATACTTATAAGATTAGCATTTTGCAAAATTCCATACCACTTTCAAAGCCAAATATCATTATAAATTAAAAGTATACTTTCACACATCTATATAAGCTCACAAAACCACATTTGACTTCATATATCATCATCACTTATTTAGCAGAATCTGCAAGATCAAACATATCTTTACATAAATATATATATACCTATGTGACCGAATTTAGAAATTCAATTTGAACACCACATCAATACTTACCTAGATGATTGGATATACCAAGTTCATTATATCATTTCATAAGTGCATACCTATAAGACCGAATATACAAGGTTCAATATATCATCACATATGCCGAATATACAAGGTTCATATAGCTCGATTTTCTTGTTCACTTACCACATCAACATGAAATCTTTTAAATATAGACTTGAAAATAAATCACCAGAATAAGCCTGTTAGGCATAAGCCTAAATCACACACCGACACCAGGCTTGCTAGACCCAAGATCTGATATTTTCACCGGCACTAAGCCTGCTAGGCACAAAGCCCGATCAAAGTCACCAACACAAGGCTTGCTAGGCTCAAAGCCCGAATATCACAATTATAAAATCATTCCATAACAATTCATATATCGAATAGTCCAAATATTCCATGTAATTCATATAAACTTTCAGAGGTTTTAACTCAATAGAATAAACTCAACCACATTAATTCAATGATAAATCACATTCGGCTATTATACTAATAAACTATAATATTCGAATCATCATATTAAAACATTCTATGTTCGAAATAAACGATGTTTAATTGCTTAAAGACTCACCTCGGATATCGACGGGCGTTATAAATCGGCTATTCAATTATTTTTGCTTTTCCCCTATCCAAGTCCGATTTCTTTTGTTCTTGATCTATATAATTCCAAAACAACCTCATTTAAACACAATTTAATTCAATTTAACCCAGCAACACATAAATGGGCAAATTACCATTTTACCCCTGATATTTCATACTTTTACAAATTAGCTCTAATTGCACAAAACACAAAATACACAAAATCTCACCACATCATAATTAGGCCGAATCTCCCTTATGCTCATACTAATCCATATATTTCATTTATTTATCATTTTAACCCTTCAATTTATTATTTTTGCAATTTAATCCTAATTACTCAAAATCATCAAAAACTCCAATACAAAACATGTTAATCTAAAACATATCTTTCATTTTTCATCATCAAACAACAAAAATCACAAGCTATCAAAAATGGCACAACTCAAAATATTCATCAAAATCAAAAATTCAAGCAAGGATTTTGTAGTACTCGAAGCAACGATCTCAAAAACGTAAAAATTATCAAAAATCGACAAAGAACGAACCTTGATTTTAGCTTGGAAGATGGTCGAACCTAACTTCTCCTATTTCTTTTGTTTATATTCGGCTATGGTGGAAATAATAATATGAGCACTTTGTTTTATTTATCATATAATATAACATTTATATTACTTATTATTATTTTACCTTCTTAACCTTAGTTAATAAATTATAAAATCACTTATATCATGCCCACTACCGTCCAACATCATATATAATGGGCTAATTTCATCATAAATACTCCCACTTAGAAAGCTATTAACAAATAAGCCCTTTACAAAATAAACTACCCACTTTTCAATTTACGCGATTAAATCCTTTTATCAAATTAAGCACACAAACAATCAAATTTTCATACGAAACTTTCACACATGCAAATTCACATATAATAAGCACAGAAAATAATATTTAAATATTTTTCTAACTCAGATTCGTGGTCCCAAAACTAGCGTTCCAACTAGGGTCTAAATCAGACTATTACATGGTAGTAGCCAGATCTCAAATCTATCTTTGAAAAAACGATGGCTCCCCTCAACTGATCAAACAAGTCATCGATTCTTGGCAAAGGATACTTGTTCTTAATAGCCACCTTGTTGAGTTGTCGGTAGTCTATACATAACCTCATCGATCCATCTTTCTTTTTCATGAATAAAACGGGAGCACCCCAAGGTGAAGAGCTCGATCTTGCAAAACCTTTGTCAATCAATTCTTGCAACTGTGATTTTAACTTCTTCAACTCAGTTGGGGCCATTTTTTGTGGAGCAATAGATATAGGCATAGTTCCCGGTATAAGCTCAATACCAAACTCCACCTTTTTAGTAGGAGGTAATCCTGGTAGCTCATCTGGGAACACGTTTGTATATTCACAGACTATCGGTACTGACTCAATCTTCAATTCAGATTCTTTAGTATCCAATATGAAAGCAAGGTAAGCTTCGTACCCTTTTCTCATATACCTTTGAGCCAACATTGAGGTAATTACAACTGGTGGTGCGTTCAACTCATTTGAATCAACCTGGAGAATTTCACCATCTGAGCATTTCAATTCTATGTACTTGCTACCATAATTTACAATCACATCATGGACGGTCAACCAATCCATACCAAGTATCACATCAAACTTATCAAACGGAAAAAGCATAAGATTGGCCAGAAAACAATGACCTTGAATCGTCAAAGGACAATTCTTACAAATTTTATCAACTAAAATAGACTTACCTAGAGGGTTCGACACCTTAATTACAAATTCCATAGCTTCCACAGACATATTCATGCTAGACACCAATTTCATGCACATATATGAACGGGTCGATCTCGGGTCAATCAAGGCAATAACATGAGTATTATGAAGAGAAAATGTACCCGTAATAACATCGGGAGCGGAAGCTTCCTCTCTAGCGTGTATCGCGAAAGTTCTCGCTGGGGCTTGAGGCTCTGATTTTGCAGTAGAATCTTTCGCAACAGTTCGACTGCCACTAGCACTCCCAGGATGTCGTGGTGGTCTACTTCGGGAACTAGGAGCATTAGGCTTTGAGGCTAATTCCCCTTCTTTATCGGCTCGCTCCGAGCAATCTCGAAGAAAGTGGTCAAGAGATCTAAAACACGCTCCGCTCTTCATTTGACACTCTCCGAAATGAAATTTGTTGCAACTTTTACATCTCAGCTTTTGATCATCTACACTTCACACACTAGTTACCTTAGGGGAAGAAGACTTCGGGTTGTGACGCTTAGAGCTTCTTGATTTACCCAAATATCCCACCGACATGGTGGAGCGTTCTTGTTGACTCCTCGATTTCTTTGTGGGGAACGAGTGGGTCTTACCACTAGATCTCTTACTTGAAACTTGAGCTTCTCTCTTTGCTTGCTTCCTTTTATTATTTAACTCTTCAGCCTTAGCCAATTCCCTTATCTCAAGGATCCCAATTAGCAGCTTAATTTCCTCATTCAGACCTTCTTCGAAATGCTTACACATTTCTGCCTCCGGTTGGACCCACTCACTTGCATACTGACTTAGTCTCACGAACTCTCTTTCGTATTCTGACACTGTCCTATTTCCTTATTTGAGTTCCAGGAACTCCTTTCGCTTCTAATCTAAGAACCTTTGATTGATATATTTCTTCCTAATTTTCTCTTGGAAGAATTCCCATGTGATACTCTCTCTCGGTGCCACCGAGGATACAGTCTTCCACCAATGGTATGCAGTGCCCTTTAATAGCGACACCGCGTATTTCAGACTTTCCCCAAAAGTACATGACAATTCGTCGAGAACTCTCATAGTATTCTCAAGCCAAAATTTAGCACATTCTGGATCATCATCAATCGTGGCCCTAAACTCTTCGACTTCATATTTTCTAAGTTTATCCACTAGGGCCTTGCCAATTCTCACAGGTTCCATACCTTGTGGCACTTCTTCTTCAAGTCGAGCAGGTGGTGGAGGAGGTCGTGGTATATTGGGGCGGTTTCTCAGGTAGTCACTAAACCACTCATCCATCATTTCGAAAAAGGCAGTTCTCGCCTTTTCCCGGGCTTTAGACACAGGCCTTCGACTACTAGTAGCAGTAGCTAGCTGAACGAAAGTTGGAGCATAGCTCTCGGCTCCCTCGGACTCATCTTGGGCTTGATTGGAAGACATTTACTATATTCAAATACAATTAACAAGGTTAGGAGATGTCACACTATCACAACTTGTTTAATGGCATGTATAGCTAGACTCGATACATGCTATGTTAGTCCTAAAATTGACTAAATCATAGCTCTGATACCACTAAATATAACACCCCACACTGTACCCGAGACCGAGATTAGGTACGAGGCATTACTGTACACAAACAGGGCACTTCTAGAAAATACGGGCTATAAAATTTCATTCCAAATTAAAACCAATTAAGAAAAGTCATATGGTCCATAATAAGGACCAACGAGGTCCAAAACATACATTAAAAACAATCCGGGATAAAATCAAGAACTTAAGAAAATCTTTGGGAAATTTCTAAGTTTAAGCCTCACACGCCCGTGTAGAGGCAATGCACACGCTTCTGTGCTTTGAGGCACACCCGTGTCCCTTACCCGTGAGGAATTATTTGGATTTATTTTCCATTTTGAACCTACAGGGGTTTTCGCCTGGACATTCTATTTATGACGTCATTGTGCATTTAGGGGCACACGGCCAAGACACACACACGTGTGCTAGACCATGCCCTCCACACGGTTGAGACACACGACCGTGTCTCTACCCGTGTGTTTATAACCATGCATACTGACCTAAAAATTTTAGGTGTAGGGGACACACAGCCGTACCACACGCCCATGGGGCTGACCGTGTGTCACACACAGTCTAGCACATGCCCGTGTGTCTACCCGTGTGGACCATCTTAGAGACTACTTTTCAAGCCATTAGTTACCCTCAACCAACCATGCATACCAAAGTGGGTCTTAAACTTCTATCATGGTCTAATTGTACCCTTAAAACTTCCTTAGCCAAGGTCATGCATGTTGCTTCATGTCTTTTCTAATCCTATAATTGGCATTACCCTTTTTATGTTAGGGTTACCATTCCATAATCACATTTTATAATTTGGCTCATTTCACAACTTATGCCAATTATGACCTAAATCATCCCCAAGTGATTTGGCCACACTTCACATGTCCATTCACAGTATATCACATTAGGCATTCACATGGAACATTTAAAACATAACCATGCATATTTAGTAGGTTTACCACCTACATCAAAATGAGCCATATCTCATGGCCAAATACAAAATGATTAAACATATCATCTAAGCCCTTACAATGGCTAGCTAAATGACACATATAACAAAATGACCAAAAATCCTATACATGCCATTATAACAAAATAAAAGTTTCTATATACCAAGGCAAGACAAGTTGATAGTGTTGACAATGCTCCAACCGTCTTCCAATCTTCACGAGTCCGCGAGCTCTGAAAAACAAGGGAAAGGAAAGGAGGTAAGCATTAACATGATTAGTAAGTCTGAATAACTGGAAGGTAAACTTACTGGCTATTTAGCATACAACCGTAAAAGATATTCATGCCACACATGCGTAGTTTAAATTTCCTATCACATACACTTTGTAATATCCTGATTTTGGGCCTAGTCGAAATAGTGGTTTCGTGACCACAAAATCCAAGATAGAAATAATTATTTTATGATTATTTTGAGGTCTATGATATGATTGCATGATTTTGTGAAAATTTCGTGAAGAAATTTTATGCATAAAGTGCTTAAATTGAAATTAGGGACTAAATCGAATAATTTGCAAAACTTGCATTCTAGAAGTTTCTAGTATGAAATTGTTTTGAAATATTAATTAGGAGGTCTAAAATATCAATTTTACCAATTTCTAAGTCTATGGACAAAAATTGGACATGGATGGAATTTTTGGAAAGTTTAGTAGTAAGGGCATTTTGGTCATTTAGGGATAAAATGAATTAAAATACAAAATTAAAAGCTAATTTTGCTCATCTTCAACCCCATGGCCGAATATAGCAAGGAGAAACCGGCTAGGGTTTTTCAAG
The DNA here is from genome assembly GCA_025698475.1 of Gossypium anomalum. NCBI lineage: Eukaryota > Viridiplantae > Streptophyta > Magnoliopsida > Malvales > Malvaceae > Gossypium > Gossypium anomalum. The sequence goes on from CM046959.1 coordinate 56,380,794, forward strand.
CTTCTAAGCTCGATTGTAAGTCCGTTCTAGCCCCATTTTTCAAGTTCTTTACGTTTTTGGAATCCCGGTAACTTGATTAAGCTTATTCTAGCAATAATTTAAGCTAGCGTTCATATTTGGAAAAATACCCATAGGTGAAATGTGTTTATTTTGATGTTTTATGGTACAATATGAAGGCTGAAATTATGTTAAACAACTTTTGCTAAGCGATTTTAAGCAAAAATGAGTAAAACGGCTTAATCGGTAAAAATTGTTATTGTTCATAACTATGTGTTAGAGTGAGAATTTGATGTTGTCATAGAAGGGAAAAATGTTCAGAATGTCATAAAACATAATAAAGTATGCTGAAGTTTAATTTACGAGCTTTGGGGCAAAAGTGTAAATATGAAAAAGTTTAGGGGCAAAACTGTAATTTTTTCAAAATATGATTTTGGCTTAATTTGAATAATGTGAGCCCTAATTAGACTATATTTTAAATGATAGAGTAAGGAAAACTAAAATTCGGGCTAAAATGGGGAAAATACCAAGTTGTGGACGAAATGATAAAAGTAGCCATTTTCACATACGAGGTAAGTTCATATGTAAATGTTGGTAACATAGTTATTATTTTAAATCTTTTTATGTTATTTAAATGATATGATAATTCTTATGAAATATTATACTCGTGATAATTGTTTGATAATATGTCAAATTATGTGATATACTTGGAAAATGTGAAATACTATCGAGCATCGATATCGGCATTCCATAGAAGATGGTTGAGACACATGATTGGGAAAAAGGTCCCGTTGAACCTTAGGAATGGATTAGGATACAAGTGACATGTCACTGGGATATTTGGGCATCCGGACTCGTTGAGTTGAGTCCGAGTTCACTAATGGATGCGAATGTCCGAACTCGTTGAGTTGAGTCCGAGTTCGAGAGATGTAACTAGGCATCCGAGCTTGTTGAGTTGAGTCTGAGTTCACTTATGGATACGAATGTCCGAGCTCGTTGAGTTGAGTCCGAGTTCGAGAGATGTAACTAGGCATCCGAGCTCATTGAGTTCAGTCCGAGTTCACTTATGGATGCGAATGCCCGAGCTCGTTGAGTTGAGTCCGAGTTCACTTATGGGCGGGTTACATGGTAGCTTGGCTACATATGTGGCACTTATGTGCAAACTTTTCATGTATCCGAATTATATTCCGATGTGTTCAACGGGTAAAATTCTACTCAAATCGAGAAGAAAGGGACGTATTGGTAAGTATTGGATTTCGAGTTTTGAAACTCGAGATATGAATTTTAAGCGACTGTGACGCAGATTGCTAGCTTGACTAAAAATTTTAAAAATAAATTGTTTGAGGTGTTTAAAGTAATGAATTAAGTTTGTTAACACCTCGTGTTCTGCTCCGGCGATGGTCTCGGGTACGGGGCGTTACACACTTAACCATCAAGTTAGTCTCATGCCAATACATTATAGCATTTGTCTTAGATGAGCTCATCAATTAAAACATTTCCATTTTCGTTTCTCATTATAATCTCGTTGAATTTCTCGAAGTCTCGATGGATATCCCATTTACCGTCAAATCGGGCAAGTGACCATTTTAAATACACACTCCCATGAACCTCACTCTTGCGGTAGGATTACTAGTCTAGGCTAAATCCCCCATAACATAAACTCACAGAGTAATGTCGGGATTACTAGTCTAGGCTAAATCCCCTGTAACATAAACTCACCGAGTAATGTCGGGATTACCAGTCCAGGCTAAATCCCTTATCATGACTTATACTCCTAGGAGTTCGGATCTGAATTACCAATCCAGGCTAAATTCAGATCCTAATCGGATTACCCGTCTAGGCTAAGTCCATTACAACACACATATTCTTCGAGTGGCTAGATCACTATAGGATCACTCGTCTGGGCTAGATCCTTTTTACCATTAATTCATTTTTAGGAAAATCCATCGGTCATCCTATTCATTCAACCGGGACATTTTCTCATAACATCAACATTTCATGAAATTACCATACATTGAATATCACTATTATAACTCATACATTAACATACATTTTTAACGTATTTAAAATAGTTTACATTCGAGTTATACGAACTTACCTGGTAATCTTTTTCGGATTTGAATTTTAGTTACTCCGAAACCTTTCATTTTCCACAGTCGACCTCCGAAATTGGTTCCTCGGGGTTTATATAAACAATAATGAATTATTAATAAATTACATTATTCATTTTCAGCCTAAAACTCATCCTAGGGCAAAATGACCATTTTGCCCCTAACCTTTCACTCTTTTACAAATTAGTCCCTAAGCTCGTATAATGAACCATGCCTAGCCGAATGTATCCTAAGCTCATACCAGCCCAGATTTTCCTCTATTTCACATTTCTACCACATGTTTTATACTTTTTACAAAATGGTCCTTTAAGTCATTTCCATGAAAATCTACTTAGTAAAAGTTGTTTACCATCCTTTAAACTCTCATATTCCTCCATAAATCATCAAAACACAAGCATCTCATGCATGTGTAAATTTCCAAACATGAACCCTAGCTTGAAATATGGGTAGAAATAGAGAAAGCATGTTACGAGGATTTCAAAATTATAAAAAACATTAAAAACGGGGCTAGTGAGCACTTATTATTGAGCTTGAAAATGTTGAAAACCCTAGCTTAAGGAACCCTAGAAATTTCGGCAGCTATGAAGAAGATGATAGCTGATTTTTGCTTTCATTTTCCCTTTTTATTGATTTTATTACCAAATGACCAAAATGCCCCGCCTTACAAAACTTTCAAATGTTTCCATGCAAGCCCATTTTTGTCCAAAAACTTAGAAATTGGGCAATTTACTCTTTAAGACCTTCTAATTAATAATTCAAAGCAATTTCATACAAATTACTTCTAGAACCCAAGTTTTATAATTTATTCAATTGGGTCCCTAATTTCCAATTGGACACCTCATACTTAAAATTTCATCATGAAACTTTAACTCATATTCTAGACCTCATAATAATCATAAAAAAAATATTTTAACGTCAGATTTGTGGTCCTGAAACCACTATTTCGACTAGGCCCTATTTCAATATGTTACATCAGTTTAGTCCCGACCCTTTTCAAATGCATGATTAAGGTCTCGATGACCGATACAAGGGACATTATGTGTAATATCCTGAATTAGGGCTTAATCAGAATAGTGGTTTCGTGACCACAAATCTGAGATAGAAATAATTATTTTATAATTATTTTGATGATTATGATATGATTGCATGATTGTGTGAAATTTTCGTGATGAAATTCTATGCCTAAAGTGTTTAAATTGAAAGTAGGGACTAAATCAAATAAGTTGCAAAATTTACAATCTAGAAGTTTTTAGTATGAAATTGCATTGAAATATTAATTAGGACGTCTTAAATAGAAATTTGACCAATTTTAAGTTCATGGACAAAATTAGGACATGGAAGGAATTTTTGAAAGTTTAGTAGTAAGGGCATTTTGGTCATTTAGTTATTAAAATGAATTAAAAACAAAATTAAAAGCCAATTTTTGTCCATCTTCTTCATTAGGCCGAAATTTCAAGGATTCTCCATAGCTAGGGTTTGTTTCAAGCTTCCAAGCTCCATAGTAAGTGATTCCAAGCCCCGTTTTTAATGTTCTTTACGTTTTTGGAATCCCGGTAGCTCGATTAAGCTTATGCTAGCAATAATTCAACCTAGGGTTTATATTTGGAAAAATACCCATAGGTGAAATTTGTGTATTTTGATGTTTTATGATAGAATATGAGGTTTTAAATTATGTTAGACAACTTGTGCTACTCGGTTTTGAGTGAAAACGAGTAAAAGGGCTTAATCGGTAAAAATACCTAATAGTCATAAGTACATATTAGAGTGTGAATTTGATATTGTCATAGAAGGGAAAAATGATCAGTATGTCATAAAACATAAGAATAAGGGATAAAGTTTAATTCCCGAGCCTAGGGGCAAAAGTGTAATTATGCAAAAGTTTAAGGGCAAAAGTGTAATTTTCCAAAGTTCTTATTAAATGCTGTTTTGATGAATGTATGTATTAAATAAGATTAATTTGGTATTATAGATCAAGAGAAACGGGAATCAAGTCGCGATCGAGGAAAAGAAAAGATTGTGGACTAAATTGCAAAATCTTTATATTTTGGTACCAAGGTAAGTTCATGTGTAAATAATGTAGCATAATTGTTATTTTTAAGTTATTGATGTTAATTATATGATATGCTGATTTTTTTTATCGTGAAATATTATGCTTTGTGGTTAATGTTGAGTAATATGCAAATTATATTTTCTACTTGATAAATATAAATTGCTACCGAGTATCGGTTCTGATATTCCGTGGAAGACGGCTAATGTCAGATCGAGGGAAAAAGCCCGCTTGAACCTCAAGAATAGATTAGGATACAAGTGACATGTCACTAGGATGGTTGAGCATCTGAACTCGTTGAGTTGAGTCCGAGTTCGTGAGATGTAACTAGGCATCCGAGCTCGTTGAGTTGAGTCCGAGTTCACTTATGGATGCGAACGCCCGAGCTCATTGAGTTGAGTCCGAGTTCACTTATGGGCGGGTTATATGATTGCTTGATTACATATGTGGCACTTATGTGCAAATTATCCGTGTATCCGAGTTATATTCCGATGTGTTCAACGGGTGAAAATTTCTATGAAATGGAAGAACACTTAAGATGCAAGTGACGTTTTGGTAAGTGTTGTGAAATGGGCACTTTGGACAGGTATGTACTTAACCCTCGGGTTGAAAATAGATACAATAACGATAAAGTGGTAAGATGATGAATGATGTTTAGAAATGTGATATATGTTTTGGTGATGCCATGCTAAGGTTGTTTGGTATTATTGTATTGTTATGTTACTTGTTATTTGCATATGAACTTACTAAGCATTTATGCTTACTCCTCCTTTTCATTCATTGTATTTTTGAACAAGTCACTCTCGAATCGGACAGTCGAAGTTTCGATCACACTATCCGAAGGATTTCTATTGGTTAATGGCTTGTAAAACTTAAGTATGGCATGTATAGCAATGTACCTATTTTGTATAAATAATTTCATGATATGGCCATGTTTGGTTGAGAAAATGTTTGATATTGATAAGTCATGGTGATGGCTAATTAGATCATGTTTGATATCATGGAAGTTTAATAGGTTATCTAGTTCATAAAAAAATTCGTGGAAAGATGAAACTTGCCTTAAAACAGAATATTGCTGCAGCAATGACATGAATTTGAAAAATCACTAAAAATAGTATAAGTGGAAATAAATGATGAGTAAGTTATGAAATTGAAGCTTAATGAGTCTATTTTCATGTGGATTGAACAAAACAGGCATATAAATTATATTTTATGAGATATTTAAACTTTTGTGAAATAGGGCTAGAATGATTTCTGGATCCCCTATTCTGACTTTAAAAATTTATAATAAATTTTAAAAAAATAATTATAAGTTGTTCTTTACATTTACAGATTCCTTATTGAGTCTAGTTTTAATAGAAACAAACCTCATAGTCATTTAAATTTTTTATAGAGAGATATATGATTCGTAATACACAGAGATTAGAGCAGTCGAACCCTGAAATAGGGGAGAATTTAACTAATAAACTGTACTAATTGGCCCAACCAAAAATTCTAGAAAACAATTAATAAATAGATATATGAGTCTAGATTTAGGAGAAATTTACGGATCTTGATTTCGAGTTTCATAACTCGAGATATGATTTTTCTTGTAATTGTGACGCAGATAGCTAGAAAGCTGTGAATGTAGAAACAAATGATTCGAAGTACTTAAATTGATAAATTATGTTCGGTAACACCTCAAGCTGCGTCGATCTCGGGCGTGGAGGCGTTACATTTGGTGGTATCAGAGCAGGTTTAGTCAGTTCTCAGACTACGTGTTGTATGTACGGATTTTTGCTATACATGCCATATGTATAAATTGTGATAATGTGACGACTTCTGACCTTTTTAAATGATTTTTATATAGTAAATGGATCTCGATCCAGCTGTGGCAGATGAAGTAGAGAGTAATGTGCCAACTCCGGCTGAAGGGGCAGCGCCGACTGAAAACCCACCTCCTACTGTTGGTCAGGGAGGAGGAGAAAGGGATCGGGAAGCCTTTCTCCAAATGATGAGTGCATGGTACACTCGAGTTCGTTCAATGACGAACCCAAAATGTACGACCTCCCCACCTCCTCCAATTCCTTAACCTATGCCTCCGATGCCTCAAGGAGTGGATATGATAAAATTTCACGAAACCCACGTTGATAGAATTCATAAACAAGGGGTCTGAAGAATTTAGAGCAAATATTGATGATGATGCAGAGAAAGCAGAGTTCTGGCTTGAAAATTCTATCCGAGTATTTGATGAATTATCTTGTACACCTGAAGAATGTTTGAAATGTGCTACATCTTTATTGAGAGATTCAGCCTATAATTGGTGGAAGACTTTAATTTCGTGGTACCAGAAAGAGAGGGTAACACAGGAATTCTTTCAAGAAGAGTTTGGAAGAAATATATTAGTGAAAGATTTATTGATCGAGAAATGTAAAGAGTTTCTTGAGTGAAAGCAAGGTAATATGATAGTCTCAGAATATGAAAGAGAGTTTGTTCGATTGAGTAAGTATGCCAGGAAATATGTTTCTACAGAAGCCAAGATGTGCCGACGATTTGAAGACGGGCTCAACGAAGACATTAAGGTATTTTTCGGATCCTTGAACCGAAAGAAATGGTAGTACTGGTTGATCGAGCTTACAAGGTCAAGAACTACTTAAAGAGAAGAGAAAGGTAGAGGTGAGACACGAAATTAGAAGAAAAGGCCAATGAGTAAGGCACCTTCACAAAGAACCCGAAAGTCAAAAATATGAATCCTCGTTCCCAAGTTTCACTTGGGCAATCATATGGAAATTTTAAGAAGTAGAATCTTGGTCCTAAATCTCGAGAATACTTCTATAGCGATGTAGGGAACTCAAGATTTGTTAAACCCGTGCCAGTGATTGTGGTAGAAATCATTTTGGTCCGTGCAAAGCAAATGAATGTTTTCAATGTGGTTCTCCTGGATCATTTTATTAGAGCTCGCCAGAGAGAGCCGAGAAAGAAAAATTTGAGAATGTAAAAGCTAGTGGTGCAGACTTGAGGGAAGGTATCCGAGAAAAGCTGGAAGTGAAACAAGCAGTAAGAATGTAGCCAGAGATGCAGCAGTTAGATCTGAAGGAAGAGCTCCGGCTAGAACTTATGCTATTAAAGCGCGTGAAGATGCTTCCTCACCCGATGTGATTACTGGTACATTTTCTCTTTATGATATTAATGTTATTGCTTTGATTGATCCCGGTTCTACTCATTCATATGTATGCATGAAGCTAGTGTCTAGTATGAATATACCTATTGAGAACACAGAATTTTGTGGTTAGAGTGTCAAATCCGTTAGGCAAATGTGTGATAGTTGATAAAGTATGCAAGAAATGTCCTTTAATGATTCGGGGTCATTACTTTTTGGCCGACTTGATGTTGTTGCCGTTTGATGAATTTGATGTTATTTTGGGTATGGATTGGTTGACATTGCATGATGCTATAGTAAATTGCAAAGAAAAGGTTATAGAATTAAAGTGTGAAAACGATGAAACTCTACGGGTTGAATCAGATAAATTAGAGGCATTGTCTAGTGTGATTTCTTCGATGTCGGCTCAGAGATATTTGAGAAAGGGTTATGAAGCTTATTTGGCGTATGTAATTAATACAAAAGAAGTTGAAAAGAAAGTTGAATCAAGGTCTTAGGTGTGTGTGAATTTGTGGATGTATTTCCAGAAGAATTGCCGGGTTTGCCTCCAGTCAGGGAAGTAGAATTTGGTATTGATTTGATACCGGGAACAGCTCCGATCTCTATTGCTCTATATAGAATGGCACCAACAGAGTTGAAAGAATTAAAGTCACAATTGCAAGAGTTGGTGATAAAGGCTTTGTAAGACCGAGTTTTTCACCTTGGGATGCTCTGTGTTATTTCGAAAAGAAGGATGGTTCTATGAGATTATGTGTTGATTATCAGCAGATTAAACAAGGTGACAATCAAAAACAAGTATCCATTGCCGAGAATTGATGATTTGTTTGATCACTAAAAGGAGCGACATGGTTTTCAAAGATTGACTTGAGATCCGGGTATTATCAACTCTGAGTGAAAGAGTCGATGTGCCTAAAACGCTTTTAGAACAAGGTACGGTCATTATGAATTTTTAGTTATGCCATTCGGGTTGACAAATGCTCTATTGTGTTTATGGATTTAATGAATCGCATATTTCGACCATACTTGGACAAATTTGTTGTGGTGTTTATAGATGATATTTTAATTTATTCAAAAGATGAGACAGAGCATGTTGAGCATTTGAGGATAGTTTTGCAAACTTTGAGAGATAAACAGTTGTATGCTAAGTTTAGTAAAAGTGAATTTTGGCTCTCAAGTTGGATTTTTGGGTCATATTGTTTCAGGTGATGGTATACGGGTTGATCCTAGTAAAATTTCAGCCATTATTGATTGGAAACCACCGAAAAACGTAACTAAAGTTAGAAGTTTCTTGGGGCTAGCTGGGTATTATCGGCGGTTTGTAAACGTATTTTTTATAATTGCTACTCCTATGACTAGACTACTCCGAAGGATGTTAAATTTGAATGGACGGAAGAATGTCAACAAAGTTTCGAAGAATTGAAAAAGTTATTAATCAAGCACCAATGTTAGTACAACCCGAATCGGAGTAAAGAATTTGTGGTGTATAGTGATGCTTCTCTAAATGGTTTGGGGTGTGTACTCATGCAAGAAGGAAAAGTGGTGGCTTATGCTTCGAGGCAGTTAAAACCTCATGAGAGGAATTATCCTACTCACGATTTGGAATTGGCTGCGGTGGTGTTTGCTTTGAAGATTTGGCGACATTATTTGTACGGTGAAAAGTGCCGGGTATATACCGACCACAAAAGTCTTAAGTACTTGATGTCACAAAAAGACTTGAATTTGAGACAACGAAGATGGTTGGAGTTATTGAAAGATTACGAGCTTGTTATTGATTATCATCCGGGAAAGGCGAATGTGGTTGCCGATGCTTTAAGCAGAAAGTTGTTGTTTGCTTTGAGAGTTATGAACACTCAGTTGAAAATGTCAGATGATAGTTCAATTCTAGCAGAGATAAGAGCTAGACTGATGTTTTTACAAGAGATTTCTGAAGCTTAGAAAAATGATAAAGATTTGCTAGCCAAGAGAAGACAGTGTGAAGCTGATACGGAATCAGATTTCAAAATCGGTTCTGATGGTAGCTTGATGTTTAAAAATCAGATTTGTGTACCGAAAAATGATGAGTTGATTCAAAAGATTTTGCATGAAGCACATAATGGCTGTTTGGCGGTCCATCCGGGCAGTACGAAAATGTATAATGACTTGAAGAAAATGTATTGGTGGAGTGGAATGAAAAGAGATATTTCCGAGTTTGTATCAAAGTGCTTAATTTGTCAACAGGTGAAAGCTAAACACCAAGTACCTTCAGGATTACTTCAGCCTATTATGGTTCCTGAATGGAAATGGGATCGGATTACTATGGATTTTGTTTTAGGGTTGCCATTGACTCCAGGAAAGAAAGATGCCATTTGGGTAATAGTTGACAAACTGACTAAATCGGCTCATTTTATTCCGGTACGTACGAATTATTCTCTTAATAAGTTGGTTGAATTGTATATCCGTGAGATTGTTAGACTTCATGGAATACCTTTGTCAATCATTTCGAATAGAGATCCGAGATTTACTTCACGGTTTTGGCAAAAGTTGCAAGAGGCATTAGGTACAAAGTTAAATTTCAAAGATCGCCTTTCATCCATAAACCGATGGGCAATCGGAGAGTAATTCGATTCTTGAAGACATGCTTAGATGTTACGTATTGGAATTTCAAGGTAGTTGGGAAAGGTACTTACCGTTGGTAGAATTTGCTTATAATAATAGTTATCGATTTAATTTGAAAATGGCACCTTATGAAGCATTATATGGTCGTAAGTGTCGACCGCCTTTGTATTGGATCAACTCAAGGAATATCGATTTATGGAGTTGATCTAATAAAAGAAACCAAGAAAAGGTGAAAGTGATTCGAGATTGTTTGAAAGTCGCTCAGATAGAGACGAAATCTTATGCGGATTTGAAACGAAAAGAAATCGAGTTTCAAGTTGGTGATAAGGTATTTTTGAAAGTGTCTCCATGGAAGAAAGTCCTTAGATTTGGACGGAAGGGCAAGTTAAGTCCGCGTTTTATTGGGCCATATGAAATAATTGAAAAAGTTGGACCGGTAGCATATTGGCTAGCATTACCACCTGAATTAGAGAGGATTCATGATGTGTTCCACGTATCTATGCTACGTCGGTATCGTTCGAATCCTTCACATATAATTTCACCGACAGAAATTGAACTACGACCGGATATGACTTACGAAGAAGAACCGATTAAGATCTTAGCTCGAGAGGTCAAGAAACTAAGAAATAAAAGTGTCGCTCTCGTGAAAGTATTGTGGCAAAAGCATGGGGTAGAAGAGACTACATGGGAACCTGAAGAAACTATGAGAAACCAATACCCATACCTGTTTACCGGTAAGATTTTCAAGGACGAAAATCCTTAAAAAAGGGGGAGAGTTGTAATATCCTGAATTAGGGCTTAATCGGAATAGTGGTTTCGTGACCACAAATCTGAGATAGAAATAATTATTTTATAATTATTTTGATGATTATGATATGATTGCATGATTGTGTGAAAATTTCGTGATGAAATTCTATGCCTAAAGTGTTTAAATTGAAAGTAGGGACTAAATCAAATAAGTTACAAAATTTGCATTCTAGAAGTTTTTAGTATGAAATTGCATTGAAATATTAATTAGGAGGTCTTAAATAGCAATTGACCAATTCTAAGTTCATGGACAAAATTAGGACATGGAAGGAATTTTTGAAAGTTTAGTAGTAAGGGCATTTTGGTCATTTGGTTATTAAAATGAATTAAAAACAAAATTAAAAGCCAATTTTTGTCCATCTTCTTCATTAGGCCGAAATTTCAAGGATTCTCCATAGCTAGGGTTTGTTTCAAGCTTCCAAGCTCCATAGTAAGTGGTTCCAAGCCTCGTTTTTAATGTTCTTTACGTTTTGGAATCCCTGCTTTCGATTAAGCTTATGCTAGCAATAATTCAACCTAGGGTTTATATTTGGAAAAATACCCATAGGTGAAATTTGTGTATTTTGATGTTTTATGATAGAATATGAGGTTTTAAATTATGTTAGACAACTTGTGCTACTCGGTTTTGAGTGAAAACGATAAAAGGGCTTAATCGGTAAAAATACCTAATAGTCATAAGTACATATTAGAGTGTGAATTTGATATTGTCATAGAAGGTAAAAATGATCAGCATGTCATAAAACATAAGAATAAGGGATAAAGTTTAATTCCCGAGCCTAGGGGCAAAAGTGTAATTATGCAAAAGTTTAGGGGCAAAAGTGTAATTTTCCAAAGTTCTTATTAAATGCTGTTTTGATGAATGTATGTATTAAATAAGATTAATTTGGTATTATAGATCAAGAGAAACGGGAATCAAGTCGCGATCGAGGAAAAGAAAAGATTGTGGACTAAATTGCAAAATCTTTATATTTTGGTACCAAGGTAAGTTCATGTGTAAATAATGTAGCATAATTGTTATTTTTAAGTTATTGATATTAATTATATGATATGCTGATTTTTTTTTATCGTGAAATATTATGCTTTGTGGTTAATGTTGAGTAATATGCAAATTATGTTTTCTACTTGATAAATATGAATTGCTACCGAGTATTGGTTCCGATATTCTGTGGAAGACGGCTAATGTCAGATCGAGGGAAAAAGCCCGTTTGAACCTCAAGAACAGATTAGGATACAAGTGATATGTCACTAGGATGGTTGAGCATCCGAACTCGTTGAGTTGAGTCCGAGTTCACTTATGGATGTGAATGTTCGAACTCGTTGAGTTGAGTCCGAGTTCGTGAGATGTAACTAGGCATCTGAGCTCGTTGAGTTGAGTCCGGGTTCACTTATGGATGCGAACGCCCGAGCTCGTTGAGTTGAGTCCGAGTTCACTTATGGGCGGGTTACATGATTGCTTGATTACATATGTGGCACTTATTTGCAAATTATCCGTGTATCCGAGTTATATTCCGATGTGTTCAACGGGTGAAAATTTCTATGAAATGGAAGAACACTTAAGATGCAAGTGACGTTTTGGTAAGTGTTGTGAAATGGGCACTTTGGACAGGTATGTACTTAACCCTCGGGTTGAAAATAGATACAACAACGATAAAGTGGTAAGATGATGAATGATGTTTAGAAATGTGATATATGTTTTGGTGATGCCATGCTAAGGTTGTTTGGTATAATTGTATTGTTATGTTACTTGTTATTTGCATATGAACTTACTAAGCATTTATGCTTACTCCTCCTTTTCATTCATTGTAGTTTTGAACAAGTCAGCTCGGGAATCGGACAGTCGAAGTTTCGATCACACTATCCGAAGGATTTCTATTGGTAAATGGCTTGTAAAACTTAAGTATGGCATGTATAGCAATGTACCTATTTTGTGTAAAAATTTTATGATATGGCCATGTTTGGTTGAGAAAATGTTTGATATTGATAAGTCATGGTGATGGCTAATTAGATCATGTTTGATATCATGGAAGTTTAATAGGTTATCTAGTTCATAAAAAAATTCATGGAAAGATGAAACTTGCCTTAAAACAGAATATTGCTGAAGCAATGACATGAATTTGAAAAATCACTAAAAATAGTATAAGTAGAACTAAATGATGAGTAAGTTATGAAATTGAATCTTAATGAGTCTATTTTCATGTGGATTGAACAAAACAGGAATATAAATTATATTTTATGAGATATTTAAACTTTTGTGAAACAGGGCCAGAATGATTTCTGGATCCCTTGTTCTGACTTTAAAAATTTATAATAAATTTTAAAAAAATAATTATAAGTTTTTCTTTACATTTACAGATTCCTTATCGAGTCTAGTTTTAAGAGAAACAAATCTCATAGTCATTTAAATTTTGTATAGATATATATCTGATTCGTAATACACAGAGGTTAGAGCAGTCAAACCCTGAAATAGGGGAGAATTTAACTAATAAACTGTACTAATTGACCCAACCAAAAATTCTAGAAAAAAATTAGTAAATAGATATATGAGTCTAGATTTAGGGGAAATTTACGGATCTTGATTTTGAGTTTCATAACTCGAGATATGATTTTTCTTGTAACTGTGACGCAGATAGCTAGAAAGCTGTGAATGTAGAAACAAATGATTCGAAGTACTTAAATTGATAAATTATGTTCGGTAACACCTCAAGGTGCGTCGGTCTCGGGCGTGGGGGCGTTACATTATGATAATATTTAATTATAATTGTGGATGATGTATACGAATTGTGTGTAAATGTTTTGATTTTTTCGGTAATGCCTTTAACCTTAGTCCGGCGACGGATACGGGTTAAAGGTGTTACATAATAGCATAAGTATAATTCAACTTACTGAAACAATCTCATAAACTTGCTTCAATACAATACCTAAACAAGCATACCAAAATGGGAAAACACCAAGCACATATATAGATCACACCTATTACATGCCACTTATAACTGAACCAAGATGAACCAAAGATTACAAAAGGAGATGTTAGATAGTGTGAGCTTTGGAAGTGATCCGATAGCCAAGTTCTGCAAACATGCAACTACAAAAGATATGAAAATAAAACTGGGTAAGCATGACATGCTTAGTTAGTTCATAGGTACTTAGAAAAAACCTCTTACTTTATTTTACAATTAAGTAAACATATATAATTAATTTAACATGACTTCCTGTCAAGACATTTAGAACAACAAGGTGAGTATTTCATGTATCAATCGTATAATCTTTCAATCAATCAATACGATATATTTCTGTATCATTCAATAGGAAAGATTCAACATATGAATCATATTAACCAATTGATTGTATCAATTCATATTCACAATCAAATACCATTTGTTTTAAACATATTATCACTACATATCACATTTATAAATAGAGCATTTCATACATATAAAATATTAACTTTCTAGTCATTTTGATTTTGTTTCTAAACAACTTGTAAACACATACTCATCATTCATTCAATTTCATCAGTTAACGTTTCAATAGTTGTACCAACATATCATTTCCAAGCAATTCTTGTAGTCAATCAATATAACTTTTTTTTAATAGTTAGCTCGATGAATTATAGCAAAATAATTCAGATACTTGGTTATCCACCCAAAACATGCCAGAATGCTCAAATGAGCTAAACCAACCAAGAACATGTATGGGCACTGAGTGCCAAGCCCTAAGGCTAACATCCCTCCAAAAACACGTTTGGGCACTAAGTGCCAAGCCCGGAGGCTACACATCCTCCCCCAGAAACACGCCTGAATCACTATAAATACAACTTGATAATCAGCAACAAATGTTAGATAGCGGCACATTTAGTGAACATATAAGCATATCATATGTCATCATTTCATCTCATATCAAACCCATATAGTGCACGATATAACCCTATTGGCATGCCAATCATATCCTAATCATTTACTACACTCAAACTGACATTTAAACAGGATTCATAATATTTATAAATCAGGGGCACTTTCATGTTCTCAGTGTACAAGCTGTAAACAAGTCACTTTCATTCTGAATCCATATGAATCATGTAATGCCCCCAACCCGACCCTATTCATTAGGTCCAAATCTTGGGTGTTACCATGTAAACCACTTAACAAATTTTGTGAACAGTTAACAATTGTACCTTACTTAAAAAAATTTTCTTATTATTTTATTTAAAGACTCCATATTAAGGAACAAATGAAAGTATTTAAAAATTAATCCATAATACATCGAACTTGTTACAAATTATTACAACACATAGGCTTACAAAAAACATATTCTTAAGGCATAGTCTTATTAAATGCTAATTTTTTTCCAAAATATCCACTGTATGCATAGTATCCTCATACACCGCATCTTTGTCCCATTCCTGGCGTTGTCCCTCCAAGCAAACTCTCTTAAACAGCCATACCTGAAACATAAACATGACGCTAGTAAGCTTAGAGGAAATTAGTGAGTTTTGAACACCACATACCTTTTATCTTTTCTTGATAAATTCTTCATCTTGAATATTTGGATTTCCCCATATCTATCTTTAGCGGATACGTTCACCTTATCAATTATATAATTACATTCTTATATGCCACTTATCATCCCTAACATATCACTATTCATCTAGGTGCTCAGTTGACTCCAGGTCTTAACAGATAATACAACCTTTATCTTTTTCTCTTTAGACAACTTTTACAAGTTCTTCTAGAACAATTAATTGCAGGCATTATACTTGACGAATACCACTTACTATTCATACTTACAACGGTTTCCCACATTGAGTTTTCTAAATCAGATTAAAAACCAAATCATATCTTGATTCTACCTAATATTTACTCATATTGATGAGAAACACTCCAGATCATTTAAAAGAATTCCACACAACTTTACTACAGGGCACGAGACCCCCATAATAAAGAACAACTCAAATTCCATCAGATTATAGATCAAGACATGATACTATTTAGATACAATGAATGTTAGATAATGTAAGATTCCACCTTAATAGCACGGATAACTCAAACTGACGGACTCTTATACTGAATACGCCTACATACTAAACTATCAAATAACTACACTGAATACCCTCTTTGAACATATTGATTTATTCTTCTTTTCAAGAAACTTCCCTTAAGACTTATTCTATTTCATCACAGAACTTCTCACACTAAATAACTCCATATAGATCATATCTTTAACATAGACTTATCAGAGTAAGCCACAAGGTTTAGAAAAAATACTCCAAAAAAGCCTTCAAAGTACGCTAAACAACATACTGAATACGCCACAAAGGCTATCAGAGTACGCCACAAAGACTATCAAAGTACGCTATAAAGACAACATACCGAATATGCCATAAAAGATACCAGAGTATGAAACAAAGGCAACAAACCGAATATGCCACAAAGGATACCAGAGTATGAAACAAAGGCAACAAACTGAATACGCCACAAAGGCCAACTAGAATGCCACCTAGGCACCCCAAGTGAACTGTCATGTTTGCGATGTGGAGTTTCCTAAACTCACAGTCGCGTGAGGTTTACCCATCATTTCCCTAGGACACGTAAAAACCCTAGTCGATAAATGCGGCTCATCCGCCCTTTCCAAAATGTGTAATGGCCATGGACTTTCTTTAGATTTATCACAGTGTAACTCATTTTTACTGCCCGAAGGACTTCATTGAAAACCATTGTAGTGTCAAAACTCACATCTCAAAACCTCTCAACACTCAATTACACCCTATTTTCGTATCTTTATCAATCACACCTAATATATCTAACATAGGTACATATTCAAATAGACTATACTTATTTTCTTAACCAAATCCTTAGCTTATGGTTTACATAAGAAGAGTTACCAACAAATAACATTTAATATTTAAGAAAAAAGAAAGAATTAAAGAATCATCCTAAAGGACGAAGAAAATCTTCTTATAAACCCTCCTTAAACTTGCAACGATTCGGGACCAAACTGGAAACATTTGGAAAGTTTAAGAAAAAGTTAGAAAAATTTGACTACAGGGGTTACATGGCCGTGTGGCCAAGCCGTGTGACACGCCTGTGTCTCAGGCTATGTAATAATCGAATTAGGGACACACGACCGTGTCCCAGCCTGTGTCTTCACCCATGTAACTCACTAAATAGGGTCACATGGCCGTAACACACGCCCGTGTGCCAAGCTGCACAACTCTCGAAATAGCCCCACACGTCTATGTGTTAGGCTGTGTAAGTACCTGACTTGCATGCAATAAAACCTACAGGGGACACATGACCGTGTCGCCAGGCCGTGTGGACCTAAATTTGCCCATAATCAAACCATGTTCAACTCCAAACCATGCATACACCTAAAAGCAATTTGTGCACATAATCAAGACATCAAAACCTTACCAAAACATGCATATAATGATTAATTCAATAGCCTTAAATCAATCGATCAATATGACATTTCAAGGTACCTCACAAGCAAACATCAAAGCTTACCTACACATGCACATTTGTTCACATTTCCATCATCAAACATAATTCAACTTCTAACAAAACATGCCACAATTATGACCATTAACACTTCTATTACAAGACATGCCATTTGAGTCATTCAAAGCATGCAACATGATATAGTCACAATGACTTAAACTAGCAAGACATCAAATGTACCAACATAGTTAACTTACATAACGTATACATACTAAATCACTTTCAAACCATTTTCAAACTTAATAGCCTAGTTAAAATATGAACTAAAACATGTCACAAGGAACCATTTTCAATTTATCATCAACAAACACTTTAAAGTAATCAACATTACATAACTTGGTAAGGTATCAAGGTGTACCAAACCAATATAGCTTTCCAAAGTTTACACATACCAAAATATCATTAACATAGGCACTATAATACCATAACTACTCGTTTTATACAGTCATTATAAACCTTAACCAAATTACCAAAATACTACCAAATTGTCCAATGGATAGTGTGATAGATCTCCAACAAACTTCTAACTGATCAAGCTTCCGGTAATCTGTAAAGTAAAGAAAAAATAACTATGTAAGCAATGAATGCTTAGTACACTCGTATAGAATTTAAACATAATATTCCATTTCAATAATGAGCTTTATAGGATAATTATAAACCTATTCCAATGTCATAAAACATATAAAACTATATAACCTTCAACTCACAAATGAGTAAGTCCATCAACATCATATATTTTTCATTCATAACATAATAGGATTTTATAAGACATATTACTCAATTCCATTCAGAAGTTAGTGTATTTATCCATTATATAGGTAAATTCATCTATAGTATAAGTAGATTTCTCACATATAAGTACATTATTTCACTCATGAATCCTTTTATATCATCATATTATATCTCAATTATGAACTTACCATTTCATTCCATTTTCTTACCCATTTCATTTGCATAATACAAAGCATAAGCATAAAAGAATCAACCATAACCACAAGCTTGGCATAAGCCTAAACATCATCATCAATACACAAGTTAGTGCAATTATACATAATTCTTTTGGGATAACCACATGATAAACCATTCATGAGAAAATACATCATTTGATTCATACAATCTTTTCATGAGCATAAGCATGTTTCCATTTGGAAACTTACCTTTTCAATCCTTTTCATTGCCCGTTGAACCATTTAGAATATCTTTAGATACACAGGAAAGCTCACACAAAGTGTTCTTAACATATAACCGTAACATTTCCTTTACATCATTGCTCACACGAGCTGTGAAATGAGCCCACTCACACAAGCTGTAGGTCGGGATATAAGCTACACAATGCTGCTCACACTAGCTATGGAGTATCTGTAACAAATACAGGACCTTAGCCATTGATAGGACATTCCAAACCAGCATTTAAAACATGAAATCCCTAATGACCTCAGCCCTCTTTCCTTTGAATTGCATTGACACAGAGATTGAATTGCATTGACACAAAGATTTTGCTTCGTTTTAGGCACCATTGGATATACGTTTCTGAGGGGGAATGATTGAAAAAGGTTCCTGATTGCAAGCTCAAGGTTTGACCCCATTTGATTCGTATTTCTTTCAATTTCTTCCAAAATCCCGAGTCTTGAACAGAAGATTCCACCCTGTTTAAACTAGTTGTAGTAGGTACACATTGATCATACTTGTATTGGCTCAGAACCATCAATGAGAAATAACTAACGGCTCCCCATATGTTAATTAAGGGAACCCACAAATGACCACCACACCCGATGAGTACCATGCTCCAAATCATCCATAAAGCCTTCTATTCTATTTCTTGGCATGTCAATGTACTAAGGTTTTGAACCCACTCCTCAATCGATTGATTTGGAGGCCACTCACTTTCTAAAAATTCCTTTATAGGCCTAGTCAAATGAACAAACACCTGACGAAAACGCTTATAGAGGAACCTAAAATGGCTTTTCATCCATACGAACAACTGTGCACATTCGAAGACACACCCTTCTCCTTTCTTTCTGATGAAAATGAGTGAAATGTTGGTTTTAGCTAAGACTATTGGAGCAGGATTCACCCAATTTTCAATCTGAAACAGAAAATCAGCTAGCTCCACACTCACATATCCCAGAGCTTTTGGGAACACAATCAACCTGCATACAGCAACCGCGAACAGTGTCAAATGTCTATCACCGCTGGTCTTTCCCGTAGCATCCCTAATGTCAGACCAGGAAATGCAATGACCATTTTTATTTTTTAATCTTGCTTCCACCATATCTACAGGTAATCCTATTAGATTGGCTAAGGGTCCCCAAAAATCGACATTCTTCTTCCAATATATCTTGAGCAGATCTCTAAAGTCATAGTGGAGAATGGTAGAATGTTCCTCAATATTCGGTACCATATCCACTTCATTGAATGTAAAACACCTATAGGTGGGATCCTAAAAACATACTATGGCCTTCAATAGCGCATCATCCAGTTTAACGAATAGAAGCTGTGCTACATCGCCTTACTTGTCCCAGAAGCACGTTTTCTTAGCCTTGTCCCATGATTGCCATATTCCCTTTAACTCATCTTCGCGATTCCTCCTACAGTCCATGCAAGCTATCTGAGGCAAGCTCAAGTTAAAACTAGCTATCTAGCAATCGCCTCCTCTACTCTGAGTATCCTCTAACATTCTCGTTATTTTCCCTATATTTTCTACCCCATGTCAAACAACTGAATCTTCTCGAAGTTTGTTCATGTTGAATATAGATTTGACACTATGCCCTAGGTATTTAAATGATGCATGAATTATGTCATGAAGAGACACGAACACAAGAAAAACAAAGTAGTAAAAAAATAATAAAGTCAAATAAAAAAATGTGAAATTAAATCATAAAGCATTACGAACAAATTCAAATACAAAACATAGGAATAAACGCTCATAAGGTCCTATAGGGTATTATTATGAGGGGTAAGGTACAGCTCTTATGTCTAGGCTTCACATTTAAAATGGTCATTACATGCTAGCTTACGGCTGACTCTAATGCATGTAGAACCCAAGGCTTAAATACGACATCCATAAGGATCCGTTCCCCTTTAAAAGGGTTGACCCTTAGGTGGAAAGACTTCCATAGCGTACACGATAGCATTTGCTACACAAATATCTATATCCATCTTAACCATGGAGTGGTCCTTAAACTTATGTGGTGACATATTGCCACACAAAAGCCTAAGGCTACTCCTCCTAAACAGGATGGGCCCGGGCGTAGGACCAAAAGTAAGATGCAATATGAATAACAATTATAGCCACCTCACGACAATAGAGTTGATATACACATTAATCAATTTCATCTATAAAAGAATAAAAAAGTACATTGGCATACATATCAAAATAGGATAAGTAAATGAAATGAACAAATAAATCAATATTTAACACATATTCAACCATTTAAAACGACATTAGACAATTAAATAAATTAATGCACGAATAAAAAAAATCTAATATGCACAAATACTAAAAAATCTAGCTCTCGAACCTAAGTTGACTCACTATCGTCCCCAGTGGAGCCGCCAAGCTGTCATAACGTTGCCTACCTAAGAATACGAGGGCCTAAGGGCCTAAATTAATGTAGAGTCGCCCCTAATCAATTAGGGCTAGGTTGGTTAGCCACCTATCATCTAAAAGTCTAAAATTAATACTACGAAAAGTCCTAAAAGTCTAGACTCGATCTCATCACTAAATTTCGGGTTCGGGAGTACGGTTACATATGGGGAAGGTTATAAAACCCCCACAACGCCTATCTGGGGATAGTCCTTAATCACTCAAATTCTATCTCAAATTAAAATTGCTTTAGTAAATAAAAATATTAATCTTACCTTAAATCTAAAAAACCAATAACCCAAAATTTCCTAATTTATTCTATTCTCAAAGAATTAGCATAAATAAAAAGTTTCTAAATTTTGACAAGGTTGCTCAAAGAAAATTCTAACTACTAATGAAAATGGCAAACCAATTTGTTTATTTATAGATAAGAGTAAAATAAAATGCTAGGGTGTGATATGAGGAACATTTAGGTAGATCTTGAATTTCTAAGCGGCCTTGTGATGGTCTCGTAACAAATGACGAGATGCTTTATATGAGTTAGTTCTCTTTAGACTTTTACCTAGTCCAAATGACGAGGTGATATAATAAACTTCAAACAAGATTTAGCAATAAAAAATATTCTTTTTTTTCTTTTCTGATTTTTTTTTTCTCAGATTAAAAAAAATTGAGCAAAATATTTATCATATATGCAATCTTATAGCATATAAATAAAAACATAAGGAAAATATGAGAGGACTAGCTTTGCTCTGCCGACACTAGGTAGAGATTTTAATTAATAGGAGAGGAAAGAGATTCAATTATTGAGAAGAATACGAATCTTTACAAAGTGAAAAAGCCATTTTGATTAAAGACAAGATTAGCTCTTTTCTTATAATTTCCTAATGTTACAAACTATTTAAAATACAGATTGTTAACTCAAATATAATTTCTTCGAATATTATCTTGTAAATATAAATTAATTATATTAAATCCGAATTTTGGATTCTTTTAGGCAAAATATTATTTTTTAATTATTTTTAATTTGAAATCTAAATTCTATTACACGGAAGGGTTTGTCAAGACACCCCATGTGACAATGTGAAAAGCAACATAAGATTGACAACCTAATCAGCATTATTTTATTTGCTTCATAAAAAGCCTCAATGGTCGGTCGTTTACAATGCCAAGAACATAACTTTTTAGGGTATCTTAAAAATGTACTGACGAAACAAAAATTTAAAAATTAAGCAAACTAAATGGTAAGGAGATTTACAACCCTCAAAGCAAATTTGAGGCTAAGAAAACCATCCTCTATACTTCATATTATACTATAAACAAAGTAACAATTATTACAAGCATAAAATTGATCTCTCCAAGAATACAGCTTTGCCTTTACTACCTTACTTCCATAATTTAGAAGTAGTGGGAAAAAATAAAAAATTAAAAACTATGATTTTCTCATACATCTTTTTCTTTTCCCATTTCTTTTGTTTCTACAATTCCACAATGAAATAAAACTCTTTTTAAATTTGTATGGTGTTCATTTTACCTAGCTCTTCTTTGATGTTGCCGCATTTTGTTTTCTTTTACAAGCAGCTCAGCATATAAAAGCTCGTTCCACGAATCCGGCACACCGGGAAGGCACCAATGGCTGCAGTCCTGGTATTTTAGTGGCGCTACTCTTTCGTCTTCCGGTAATGTTTGCTTCAGGTGTTTCCGATAGATAGATGGGTGGCCATCCTTTCTGAAATCGGTCAGCCGGGTGATATTTAGGTAGGTGACGTGCGTTTTCATCCCCTTCAGCACTGATTCTAACACCAACATCTTTGGTGGATATGGTTTAAGATATGTTTCGTTCTTGATCGGCTTAGTTTCGCTATCACATGCTCCTCCAGAATTCCACTGTCCGCCACTGGACAAAGATTCAAACACCCGTAAATAATTTAGAAATAATATACTATGGTTGAACTAACATGAAATTCAAAATGAAGACCATGAAAGGCCTCCATAATTCTCAACAAGTACAAAAATTATGCAGCAAATATCGCAACTGATTGTCCTACCCCTTTGTTCTGTTCTCAAACTGGACCAAAACAACATAAAAAAATCTCTCACTTTACCTGAAATGCGATGCGGAATAACCCCTAAAGAACACCATAGTCTTCATAGGATTTACACTAGCATCAACCCATCTAGCCCAGGTTGTCAAAGCTTTCCGAAAGGCCTCGAGAACATTCAATTCATTATAAACATGGCTACCTTCCTGGTAATAATCTTTCCTGTAGTTTGCCATTGTTTAATATGAAAAATAATGGTTAAACTCCATAGATCACCCATAACAGCCTTATATGGTAAACAGTTACATGGAAATATAATCAACCAACCCTTTGGAAGTTTTCTCATGAGTCCACCAATGACCTGTATTGAAGATAAGGATATCTGCCGATTTATATTGATCTGATGATTTTCCAACAAGATCAAGCCGCAATGTCTCCTTCTTTGCTCCAGTTTTGTCTGGAATTTCCCATTCTCGGACTAAGAACGGAGATACGAAGAACTCTATAGTGAAATTATAATCCTGTTCATCATCATCCAAGCCAACCCCAAAAAGGGAAACAAAATAAGTTTCATTAAATTTCAAGTACATTACCTAATGTACCAAAGATAAGCAATGAAAAACCTACTTTGAATATGAAAGAATACGAAGCTTCCCCTCGAAAATAATGTCTTCCATGTGCTTCATAAACATTTTCGGGGTTTTTTGCAGCATTTCTCAGAATGCAAACTAGAGATTCCCACATATTCCTATTTAAAGAATCCCCGACAAAAACAAGCCTCTTACCGCTCAATAACTCCAACATGTGACCACCATTCAATCTTCAAGGGGGAAAAAAAAAAAAAGAAAGGATCAGTTTCATGTAATTAATCTTATGTTAATAATAAAAGAAAACAAAATTCAACAGTTTATATTGCAATCTGTAGATGAAAATGCAATCAACAGTTTAGATTACTAACAGAATCAAATAAAATCCCTAGATGACTAATTCAAAGATCAAACACGACCAAATTCCATTAAAGAAAAACCAACTCGATATCAAACCGATCAAACACGCTCAAAACTATTACTTGGATGATAAGACACTAAAAACAACATTAAAAGAATCAAATACCTTGGTAAACTGCAGCCTTTAGGCTTCCATTTCAGTTTCTGATAATCTCTATCAGGCCTTCCATTGGCAACGCAACTAAACTGCTCATCAATGAACGAACAGGACCCAGGTTTATAAAGTGGATATGAATCATCCTTCACCCATTTTCCATCGAATAAATCGCAGTTCATCAAAGAGTCGATTAAATTATCAATTTCCTGTTTAGCTGTCAACCCTGAATCACTTCCATTGCTTGGTTTGTTTGTTAGGGAAGCTGAGTAGTTCGACACCACACCCTTTTGCCCTACGATTTTCTCTCCATTCCCAGAACTTAACTTGTTGGAAGATTCAGATTTAGCTGGAGAATTGGTGCTCCGATTAGCTGCCTCCAGGATTTTCTCTGTGACCGTTGTTGTCTGATTAGATTTCACAACTTGAGCTTTACCAGAATTCTCTTTCTTTCCAGACTGGTTATTTGTACTTGGAGGATTTTGATTCAAGTTAGGAGGAGGAGAAACTGTGGTCTGATTTGCATGCAAAACTGAACTTTTGGTGTTGTTTAAACCACTGTAGGGAGACCTAAAAGTTGTATTTTCGGAGCTGGGGCGTTGTTTATTTATGTTGAAAGATTGGGTTTTGTTGGTTTTTTTGGCAGAAAGTAGGTCCTCACTTGGATTGTTGGCTACTTGAGTTGCAGTGTTATTAGATCTGGTGTTACTATTAGAAGAAGATGGGGATGGAGATGGAGATGGAGAAGGAGAGGTGATGTTAAGAGTTCGTGAAGAAGAGGTGTTGGGAAAGAAGTAATCGAAGAGGGAAAATGATTGAGATCTGTAAGAGCCAGCAGATGAAGTAGCTGGAGAGGAAGTTGATGAAAAGATGTTGGTGACCCAAGGAGAAGAAGAGTTAGAAGAAGGGCTAAAAGCTAAGAAAACAGTAAAACCGACGAAGGCAAACATGAAGAAAGCCACTGTTCTCCTTGTTTTGATGATTGAAAACAGATTCTTAAACTCTGCCGTGACTGCAGTCGTAGTTCCTCCATTGATAGGCGTGTACTTTGCTATATCCGCCATGGAAGAGACCAAACTTGATCTCTTTTGAGTTTCTATCTCGCAAAACTCAGGTATGGAAGTAAAAAAAGATGAGTTGGGAAAGTGAAAGAGAAAATCTAGTGTTTGGGGAGAGAGAGTGGAGAAGTGGGACGACCCTTAAATGTGAATACGACTCTACACAAACAGATACTAAATTTAAAGTTGATTTTTCAGTTCAATAGTGAAAAAAATGAAATACTAGATTAATCCAATTACAAAATTAGTACAGGTTAGTATTAATCCATTTTCGATTCTGAGTAAATTTTAATTTGTCGACCATTATTTTGGTAGAATTTTTTATTTTTAATAAATAAAAAATTCCATAATCAAGTAAGCATATATATACATATATATAATAAAGTATACAAGTTGATTTTGAGACAAATGACGCATTTTCCTTTTTTTATACTTTTTTAGATAATCTATTTAATTTTTCATTATCCATTTAATTTTTTCAGAAATTATTTTATATATTTCTTCTCAAATTATCCTTCCAAAATATTTTAAATATAAAATTATATTATTTTTATTTAGCTAAATCTATAAATAAAGTATTATAAATAACGTGATAAATATATAAATAAAAATTGGACAAATGAAAAATATTTACTACAAAGCAAATATAATTTGAAATAAAATATATTTCTAATAAATAAATTATTTTTCAAATTACAATACTTAAATAAAATTTGGATTAGTAATAAAAATTGGATGTCTAGATTAAAAGTATTTTAATTATTTATAATTATGCATTGTACGGGTATTAAATCAAACTACTAAAACTTTTAATATTAAACCTAAATTATCTAAATTTATACAAAAAATTATAAAATAATTTAATATGATTGAGTTTAATTAATAATTTATTAATATCATAAAAATATAAATTGTTAATTATTAATGATATAATATTGATGTTTAATATTTATTAATAATTTGGTTTAAATATAATATAATTAACATATTTAATATATTATTGTTTAAATATAATATATTAATAATTTTGATGTTTAATTAATAATTATTTTAATAATTGTAATTATAAACAATAATTAGATATTTTAATTATTTAAAATATACTAACATTTTAATATTTTTATTTTATTTTATTTTATTTTATTTTATTTTATTTTATTGTACAATCATAAATAATTTATTTAAAATTAACATATTTAATATATTGTCTAAAAAATATATAAATGAACTATAAATTATTTAAATAATCTAAGCTATTAATATATTCTTAATAAATTTATCTAAATAATTATCTAAACAATAAATTATCTAAGTAATTTTAAATAAATTATCATAAGTAAACTATGATTTTTTAAAAATTAAAAATAAATTATATAAATTATATACAGAAATATATTAAAAAGTATCTAAATAATAAATTAAGTTAATATAGATAATAAAGAGATTTCTTTTCAAATTTTAAACCTAAAGATGGAGCAATTTTCAAATTTTAAACAGGAAGAAAGAAGAGTTATGGATGATCTAAAAGTCTAAAAAATTTCTATAAAAAGGAACGTATGAGAAAATAAAAGGATACAGATAAGTTTTTAGAAGAATATAGGAACCCCAAAAGAATTTCAAACAAAATACCAATCAAATTTACACCTCAATGTGAAAACCTAAACTCTAAATCCACTATTTTTTTTCTTGATAGTACATGGCGAAGGAGATCAGTGTCGAGTAATGGCAGAGGTTCATCTTCAAGAAAATAAAGAAAGATCAATATTAGAGTAAGACTATCCCCGAGAGATTTTATCACGGGTGAAAGAAAATTTTAATATTGAATTTATATTTATAAAAAAACTAATTAATAATTTAGCTATTGGCTTTTTAGTTCTTTTATTTAAACGTTTTATATAAAAATAATAGAAGACAGAAAATGTCATTATATTAATTCATTCAATCCTTTATTAAAAAAAGAAATTGAAGTGATCAACTTGGTCAAACAAATTATATATGTATAAATATAGATATCAAAATTCAAACTAATGGATCTTTTCATGCACAAATATAATGTGTGGATTCTCTTATAGATTTATTGCTTAATGCACACTTTAGACCTTAAAGTATATAATTTTTCTCACTTAAGTTTTTAAAGTTTTTTTATTCACTCTAGTCTCGAACGTTTTTAGACATTCTTAATTTAGTCTTTTAGACGTTAAAAACTATCTGCTAAGATATCTAATTAATCATATGTTGCCATGTGTCATACGATGACATCATAACATCGGAAAAACCTTGAAAAATATTTAAAATATGAAAATTTTATAAAAAAAATTACAAAGTTATTTAAAAAATAGAAAGACTATAAAATTACACTATTAATATAAAAATATAAAAACTTACAAAAAAAAAAACTTAAAGATCACATTTTCTAGAGCTTGAACGAGATCATTATCTCTTGAAAGGATACCGTGATAATAATTATTTTATAATTCAATTAATCAAAATTTAAAATTAGTATATATTTTTAAGTGATAAATTTGATAAGTTTTTTTTTTCAAATTATTCAAATAATGAAAAATAATGTTATTGCAAATAAATAATAATTTAAATAATATTTTTATTTATTCCAAATATTTTTTACTATCTCAAGACAAATTATTTATCTCTAGACTAACATCTTAAGAATTATTGGTGAATGTTTGACCATTCTAAAGAGCTCTGATACAAAATAAAAAGAGCATGAGCATGATGATGGATAAAGAAAGCTTAATCTCAAATCGAATCAAATAAACATGATGCAGGTAACACTAGTAAAGTACTAAAAATTTATGTATTTTAAAATATTAAAAATTTAATGTAAAAATGTATTCAACTTTTATAAAAATTGATTGTATTAAGATATACAATTTTCTATCAAATTTTTAATATTTTAAATTGATTACCGAAGGTGTACTGTATTTTAAGATACATCAATTTTTTTTAGTTTTTTAATTATTTTTTACAATATTTTACAATTTCTAGTCTTTTATAATTTTTTTATAGTTTTTTATTATTTTTTACAATTTTTAAAAATTCTAACACATTTTTAAATTTTCAAACAATTATATATATTTATAATTATTTAAAAATATTTTTTAGGTTTTTTCCAGATGATAATTTTATTGTGATATTATCATATACCTCATGGCAATTTATGATGGATTGGATACCCTAACTGTTTTTGTAACATTTAAAGGACTGCATTAAAAACGTTTGATAGCGTTAAAGATTAAATTAGAAATGTCTAATAATATCAGGGACTGAAATGAGTAAAAAAAACTTTTAAGGACCAAAGTGAAAAAAAGTTACTTCAAGGACTAAAGCGTACATTAAACTTGGATTTATTTAATTTCGTTATATTGTATTCTTGAAAAAGAAAAAAGGGAAACACGAATCAACGGTTTTTTTTTTTTTTACTAAACGAATAAACGGTTATAATTTCTATTTTTATCCTTTTTATGGGTCCAGTCTCCGGTGGAGGTTTCTTTCTTTTACCATGCTCACCACACGTTTTTCCTTTTCCATCTTTTAGGACTATAAAATAATGTGCTTTTTAATATAATGCAGGGACCACTCATGGCCTTTATTTTATTTTTTATTACATATAATTTGTTTTTTTGTTAATTTATTTCTAATTTATATTTAATCAAGTAGAGTTTAAATAATTATTTAATAAATAATTTAAATAATAAATTACTAGCTAAATTAAAAATTTATAGAGATTTTTGGTAAACAGAGTTTTAGTTTTTTTTTTTGGTTGATTTGGGCACAAATAGATGATTGGGTAGTCAAACTCTCTAATTGTAATGTGTGAAAATAGAGTTTTACAAGAGGTTATTGAGTTAAAACCTAAAAGCTCCAAACAAAAAAAAAAATACAAGGACAGACAACATTTTTCACAGCTGATTGGGAATGAGATATGTGGAATGACATATCTGACCATATTTATTCAAAAATTACTCCATTTGCCACATACTCTCAAGCCTAATAGGGCTGCCAAGATATCAGTAGACGACAACGTTGTGTACTCATGTTTCTTAAATATTTGTTTTTACTTGTTTGGATATGTATCTATTTTTTGAATATTTATCTACTATTAACTTGTTTTCAATTTACTTATGTAAAATGATTTCTTATGTAACTTTATATTAATTGAAATATGTTACATGACAAATTAATTCAGAGTGTGACATAATTATCACTAATTTACATACTAAAAACGTGACATAATTATCACTTAAAATATAGTTTATAATTATATTGATACACTATTAATATTTATCAATTTCCACAAAGTTAATATTTGCAAATATGGAACTTAAGAAATTTGTTTATTTGAATTTTCAAAAATATTCACTAATTAATTTCCATAATGATTGTTTTAATTCCTTGGCAATAGTGTTTTTATTTCAATAATTTCACCCAATAAAGACTAAAATATTATAAATAAATACTTAATAATAAAATGTGTCATACTCTTATTTGTCATTTTATACATATCAACTTTCGGCAATCAATTAAGTTTTATCAAACACTTTTAAATAAATAGTTAATAAAATTAGTTGATCAAACCATTCACTGCAATTAATAATCAATTATTAACTATGAGCTAATTATTAAATAAAACAATAATTCTTTACCAAATAATTTATATAAAAATTATTTAATTCAATTATTTATAAAAAAATTTTCTTCAACGAAATCTTTCTAGGAAATTTTCTTTTATTTGGTCAGTAATATTAATTTTCTTTGGAAATATTATTAGTAGCTCGAGTGTACTTTTAAAGAAAAACAAACTTTTTCTTTTTCTTTTTTTTTAAGGAAAAGAGTGGACTAAACTATTTCTCTTTTTTAGGAATAGAATGGACTATTTTCAATTATATAATATAAATTATTTGTATATATTATGTAAGGAATATTGGGCAAAATAAGACTTGTAGGTCGTTTTTTTTTTAAATTAGGGTTTTGGGTCAGTTTTAAATTTAATTAGGGATATAGGTCGATTTTGTTGAAAAGTGAGTTTAACTGGACGAGCTTTATGGAAAACATGCCTAGCTGGCCGCGCTTTCTAGCTAACAATCAAATCCCAACGGCTTTTTGAACGTTGTCACCAATGGTAAAAAATTTTAAAACCCTAACGGTAACTTTTTTAACCCTATAAATAGCCCTCAAATTTTTTTTTCACATCCTTCTCTCAAATCTCTTAATTCTCTCAAATTCTCTCAAACCCTCTCAAGTCTCTCATCTCTCTCATTTCTAATAATTTTCAATATTTTTATTTAAAAATATTGTTTTTTTAATTTCTATTTTTTATTCTTTTAAATCGATTTCTCACGAATGACTGCCTCCCTAATCCGCTTCGATGACAAGCATATTTCCACCACCTAATTAGTAATGGTAAGACCGAAATTTAAATTTTGTTAATTTCAATAATGTTAAATTTAATTTTTAATTATAATTATAATTTTTTTCTGTGTAAATAGGCAGATAATCGTGTTCTGAAGGGCTTCATCCATAATATGGGAAAGCATGTGATTCTTGAAATTCGTGGCCACTTGCAAGCGGGTGGATTCTTACATGCATCTCGCATGTCCGGGGGCTACAAACTCGATTTGCAACAAATTAGCGCATTAGTGGAAAGATAGAGGCCCGAAACACACACTTTCCACCTTCCATACGGCTCGTGTACAATCGTACTTGAAGACGTAGTGCTACAACTCGGTCTGCCAGTGGATCGGCCAGTCATCACGGGATTTAGGATCATTTCAGACAAAGTGACCCTCTGCCGATCACTGTTGGGGAAGGTCCCAAACAAGTTCGAAGGTGGTCGGATATCGATAAACTGGTTGAAAGATAATTTCGACGAGCTCCCTAAAGACCCTGAAGACCGAATGGAGGAGGTGATACAACAATATGCCCAAACATACATCATGAAGTTAATCGAGGGCATTTTAATACTCAAAAAATCTCGAAATTTGGTGAACATAAGGTGGCTACTACATATAGTGGACTTTAATGACTATGGGAAACTAAGTTGGGGATCTACCGTATTATCCATGTTATATCGGGAGATGTGTCGGGCCACAAACCCGAGGTCGACGTCGATCAGTGGTTATTTTCTCCTGCTATAGTCATGGGCCTGGTAGCGACTACCTTTTCTATGTCATAAGGTGACCAACCCATATATGTTCTCGTTGGTGATGAGGTAAACATCATTTATTAACAAATACATAGTTTGTACAATAATTTTTATTATTATACGTTTCAACTAATGTATAGCTTGCATAGGTGGAACCATAGGCCGAGCTACGTAGGACTGGCCGAGGTTCTAAAAGATATTAGGCTATTGTTAGATCAAGGTCGGAAACCGAGGTTAGTTACCTATTTTTTCAAACCTATTTACGTAATGATTCGTAAAAAAAAATTTACAAATAACGATATTTACAATTTTGCTTATCACTTTGAATGTATTTTGTACGCTAACACCGATGTCATAACCTGCATCCCGTTGGAAGTGTTGGGAAATCGAAAGATGTGGGATGTGAAGGTGCCATTGATAGTGTATGCGACGGTGGAAATGCATGATTCAGATCGGGAGTTGAGGCAGTTCTAATGGAGGTAACAAATTTCGCCGCCACCGCAAGACCTGAAGGAACTGCACAAGGTGGACATGTGGGGGAAGGACAACAACGACTGGCGGGTGCGATACGGGAAGCACATCTAGGTGTGGGATCGTAAGATGCAAACATACTCGTTCGTGAATAATTTTTCTTAGCGAACACGATAGCAGTTGGTGATTACTTGGCATGATTCAGAGCCATTGATAAGTTGTATCTGCTATTTCCGGGGGAGAGGAGTTGACAAATTTGGGTAAAGAGGTCACATTGATCGCCACAGCAAACTAAAAAGGGACGCAATAGCATGACGGGTTCATTATCAGCTCCGGTAGAAGATGTGTTGCCTATGGCTACGTAATATCCGAGTCACTTCCCTCCAGGTATTCCCATTCAATTAACTAACCCTGTGTTTTGTTCATAAACACCACCACACGACGGACCACCGCCGCACGTGGCCGGTTCTTCTGTTCCCCCAGGTACATATTTTGCTTTACCGATGTCCTTTATATACTACACCCCTACACAGATGTCGATGTTAAACCTTGTGTCGGGACAGTTACCGACTACCCACCGGAACCAATGCAAGTGCACATCAGCAGTCGATGGCGATGTTGATGCCCGGTACCTTTCCAACGTACTTGGGATTTGGGGCACCTTATGGTTTCACGCTTATATTGACCCAAACACCGTGTGCATCATTATTTTACGGGGATAGCTCATCGTCGTAACTGGTGTACGAAGGAATAGCAGATACATGATGACAAGCAAGGATGATACAGTAATTGACCATGGAGGAAGACGATGACGGTGCCGATCTCGAAGATACCATCGCCTAAAGGGTTGTGCTAGCTACGTACTCAGACGATGACAAGGAGGAGGAGGTAGTCTACAGGCCAACACTTCCAAATACACCACCGGATGCACCTCCGATGGTACAGCAGGTTGTACGCAGAAATCCTCATTGCGATTGCCATCCACCGCCTTGTGGCACACATTCTCCCCGACAACACCATTGATTGTATTTTTTCTTTCAATTTTTTTAGTGTAAATATAAACATGTCATAAATAAAAAAACTGAGGTTATTTATTCAAACAACCCACTTGTCATTATTATTATCTTTGTTTTATCGATAAATAACAATGTCAAATTTTGTTATCGACATATTGTTTTGAATATGAAATTTTTATTATCAAAAACTAAATAAATTGTATGTTCTTAAAACTAATTGCAATATGAAACATCAACCTTTATAATCATACTGAATATAATAAACACTCAATACCATATGAAATTTGGTTGAAAGCAATGTTATCGACCTTAGAGCCCCAACATTTCCCTGTATAGAAAATAAGTAAGCTTCGTATGCCTTGGGTTTCTACAATACCCGCATAATTTTTATTGATTATGCCTCTCTCGGATATCCATATTATTCCTTATCCGGATGGAATTCGGGCAACTTTTCGAGACGCAACGTAGGTACTTATTTGGCACCAACTCGAATGACGCGCTGGATACAGGCGACCACATACTCTTATTTTAGATAGGTGGGAATTCAGGACTCCACACGCTTTGAATGTGTTATAGTCAGTAGACATCGTTAATGTAATGTGTGTACTCAATTTGTATATTCCCACATGCGACAATTACATACACGCATGAGAACCGAAGTGCTTGGAAGCTCCCATGATCGTAGGTCCCTTCCGTTAGGTTCACACTATAGGATACACCTAACATTTCTTGGTCGGGCCTAGCATACTCTTGATGACTTGAAAATCGAAGTTACGACGTGAGTGGCACACTACATACATCATGTTCGCTCTTGTTGTATTTCACTGAATCTTTTTCATCACGTCATTACAGAATGTACCGTTATCACCTATTTGTCCAGCATACGTCGACTCCCTCTTAGGGAAAATGGCAGCCAGTCGAAAGTATATCTCTTTGACAACCGACGTTATTGGCAAATGATACATCCCCTTTAGTACTGAATTGATGCATGTTGCCAAGTTTGACGTCATGTGCCCATATCATAGACCCTAGTCGTACGAATACATCCACTATTCGAATGGTATTTTCAAAACATACACCGCACTATGGGGGTTAATTGTAACAGCCCGGTTTAGACCCTAGTCAAAATAGTGATTTTGAGACCACAAATTCGAGTTAAAAAATATTTTAATATTATTTTTCGTGCCTATTATATGTGAATTAGTATGTGTGAAAATTTCGTATGAAAATTTAATCGTTTGTGTGCTCAATTTGATAAAAGGACGTAATCGCTTAAAATGTAAAAGTTGTCTGCTGTTTGTTAAAATGCTTAATTGATTTGTCTTATTAAAATATATGTCCTTTTGTTGTTATTTGACCATTGAACATATGACTGGACATTAATGCCCTTGATATTAATGTTTTAAATGTTTATAATGCAAGGGTAAATTGGTAATTGATGTATTAATGTTAATTAAATTAAACAAAACATAAAAATAGTTCATTATATGCTCATTTTTTTGAAAATTGAAGAACAAAAGAAAGAATAAAAGCTCTTAGGGTTTCAACACTTGTGATTGTGGATTAAGGTATGTGTTTTGGTCAGTTTTTTATAATTTCTATGTTTTTGTAATCGTTGCTTTGTATACTATAAAGCCCATATCTCAATTTCTGATTTTGTTGATGATTTTGAGTTATGCCATTGATGAAACTATAAGTTTTATGAAGTTTGATGATAGTAAATGGAAGATATATACTAGATTATTAAGCTTTGTCTTTAAATTTTTGATGAAATTGAGTAATTCGGGCTAAATTGTGAAAATGATATTTTGAGGGACTAAAATATGAAATAAATGAAATATATGGACTTATATGAGTACCATGAGAATTCGGTTTAACATGAGTGCATGAAAATTATGTGTATTTTGTGATTTTGTGAATTAAGGACTAAAGTGTTAAAATGTGTAAAAGTGAGGGCTAATTTGTAAAATGCCCTAAATATATGTTTTTGGATTGATTTGAATGAATGTGAGTTTGAATAAGTTAAATTTGAATTGATTTAGATCAAGAACCAAAGAAAACGAAATTAGACTGGGGAAAGTCAAAAGTCGTTGAATGGTCGACTCCGTTCGTTCAAATTCGTACAAGGTAAGTTGATATACAAATAAACGTGTTTTGAATTAAATTATTACTATTAATATGATATTGAACATTGATGAATGGTTATATGAGTTGAGCATGAGATATTCGAGAAAGTATCGATAAAGTTTCGACATCCGAAAAACCCTGTATGAACTTTAAGAATAGTTAGGATACATATGTCATGACATTGGATTCTGAAATTTGTTATCATGTAAGACCACGTCTGGGACGTTGGCATCGTATTTGATTTCATGTAAGACCCTGTCTGGGACAGTGGCATCAATATTTGATTACATGTAAGACCACGTCTAAGACTTTGGCATTGTATGAGCTTTTCGAGTTATCCGCGTATCCTTATGATTCCAAATGGTTCAACGAGTATTCTGAGAAACGAATGATTATATGAGATGTGTATCCGATTCAGGTACGTTTGAAATGTATACTATGTTTGAGAATAAAAGGTAAGTATATGTACAAGTGATGATGTGTGTTATAAATATGAGAAAATATGCTATATGTGTAAATGAATTGGGATTATATGAAATGTATATGAACTATGTGGTTTGAGATAGTATTTTGCCATGGAGTATATGTAATTTGATGATGCTTTCATGTTTTGAATGATAAGTTTATTTGTATATGGCTTACTAAGCTTTTGAAAGCTTACTTTGTGTGTGTTTGTATTGTTTTATAAATATCGAAGCTACTGGGAGCTCGGGGATCGTCGAGGATTATCACTACACTATTGAACTCTATTTTTGGTACATTTTAAAAGTGTAAATATTGGAGTATGGCATGTATAGGCTAGAAGTATGTGATTAAGTTTTGTAATGTGTATATCTAGCCATGTGATATGACTTGGTTTTGGCTGTGTATATGAATGAGATTTGGTATGAATTATGTGATGCAATGTTGCCAATGTGATATGATCATGAATGGCCAAGAGAATTGGTCAATTTGGTAGGTTCTTGGTATATGCTTATTTGTGAAATTGGTTAGTTTTGGCATGAGAATGAATGGAATGAATTGAGATGATGAAATATATGTTTTGGTGTGTCTTTGGCTTATGATTTGGTATGATTTTGGTATGGTTATAAGTATGGATTTGGTTTTTTATTAAATGGCATAGATGATGTATGTTTTGGCGTATGAAATGGTTGAAAATATGATGCTTTAGATGCCTATTTGTTGCTTGTAGGGATGACCCTTATTGGGTGGCAAATTAGCTTTGCAAATAGTCTATTTTTGTCCACACGGGTAGAGACACAAGCGTGTTATCAGCCGTGTGTGACACACTGTTATGTTACACGGCCGTGTGTCCCCTAGGTACCCTCCGATTTTAAGTCAGTCTTGAGCACGGCCAAGGCACATGGGCATGTCTCCGGCCGTGTGGATAAGTCAGTATGTATGCCCTGTTTTGGCACGGCCTAGACACACGGGCATGTCTAAAGCCGTGTGAGGCGCACGGCCTGTTCACACGGGTGTGTGACTTGTACAACTTTGAAAAAAATGTATAAGTTTTGAAAAATTTTGTATGAGCTCGGTTTAGTCCCGAACCCTTTCTAATGCATGTTTAAGTTCTCGATGACCTATATAAGGGTCTCTATGATAATGTTTGATTATGATTGTTGGATGATGTATATGAATTGTGTGTAAATGTTTTGATTTGTCTAGTTACGCCTTTAACCCTAGTCCAGCGACGGATACGGGTTAGGGGTGTTACATTAATGGTGCTCAAGTTGTTTAACTTTTGATGGAAAACATGTTAGACTAGCTCGTAACCTGTCAATAAATAAGTACTGGTTAGTGCAATGAAATAACCCCATAATTGAAAATTCAATTTGTAGTGAATACATATTTGGAACTACAAATCCATGTCGATTACTGGATCCCGCTCAGTTGTCGAAGGATATTTTTTATAGTAGTTGGATCCCACATGTCATATGCTGAGTGCGATTCCAGAGGGATATGTAATGATCAATCACCGAGAGTATTCTGATTCCTCTATCCGATATGACACATATGTCGGGCTACGGGCAAATGAGGCAGCGCATTTGGCTCAGGAAGAAATCTCAGTCACTTATTGTTTCTCCTAAAGTTATTACAAACTCTATAAGGAGAATCTTTTGATTATCATCCCGAGCAACGGCAAGCAAACGTTGCTAATACCTTTCATATAGCCAGGTGTCGTCAATTTGGACTATAGGCTTACAGTGCTAAAATGTCTCTTTACATTGCTCGAAGGTCCAAAAGAATCGGTGGAATACTCTTTTTCCAAGGACTATCTAATTGCCGCAGTACCCTAGACTCGTTTCGAGATCGATTACAGAACCTAGTACGTACCGATCCAATACCTAACACCATTGTCATAGATAGTTATATGAACCCTCCCACCCATGATGCAACTTCTTTATAGCCTTCTACTTTACAACCCATACTTTGTAGTACATTGGAATGTACTGGTACTGACTACGTATGTTCGCAATCAACACCGCTATTTTAATCTAGGGACTAGCCTTTACCATTGGTAGAACAATATCAATAATCATGTTCGAGTCTAGCCTCGGATGGTCCTGACTTGCACCCATCGCAACACATGTATGGAGACTAGTATACTATTTTATCGTCCATAGCCCGGTTTTCTTTTGGTAAGATGCCATGATTTTTCACTTACACCTCTCGTCCTTCGTTGCACACTTTTCTTCTAAGTTCTCAGGGTAAGACTTCATGACGTAGTAGTTCACGCTGTTCTTGATGTTGTATCGCTTCAGTATAGCTAGAAAAGTATCTTTGTTAGGGTACTCCATTCCAACTTCTAAGACTCATACATCACGAACTGTGCTTGCATGGTTAAGTGTTCTGTGTGGAAGCGGAGAAAACTTTAAACCACCCTTGACCGATAGGTTGAGGTTTGTCATATGGGGTGAAGGTTCATATGCCCTAAATCGCGGATTTGGGTTCGAAGTATTGTCTGATGTGTCATCATTAGACTTGTAACAGCCCGGTTTAGACCTTAGTCAGAATAGTGGTTTTGGGACCACAAATCCGAGTCAAAAAAACACTTTAATATTATTTTTCGTTCTTATAATATGTGAATTGATATCTGTGAAAGTTTCGTATAAAACTTTGATTGTTTGTGTGCCTAATTTAGAAAAATGACTTAGTCGCGTAAAGTGCAAAAGTGACTTGCTATTTGCTAAAAGTGTCTATTTGCTATGGCTTTTTAATTGTAAGGTCCTTATGATGTGAATATGCCATGATTAATGTTATTGGACTTTCATGGACATGAATTATTATGTGTTAAAGGTTATTAATCAAGGACATTTTTGTAATTGTGTTAGTAAAGGTTAATAAAATAAAGCAAAGTCAAATTTTAGTCATATTATCATCTTGTTTTGTCGAATATACAAAAGAAAAAAAGCCATGGATGTGTTTTTAGGGTTCGGCTATGTTTAACTTGATTAAGGTATAAGTTTTGTTCGATTTTTGATAATTTTTACGTTTTTGTGATCGTTGCTTTGTGTTCTATCAAGCCCGTACCCTAATTTAAGAAATTATAAAGATTTTAAGTTATTCCATTGTTGATTTTGTGAGTTTTGTGATGTTAATTGATGAAATATGGTAGCTTGATGATAGATAAATATGCTTTGTATTGGAATTTTTGATAAATTTGATTATTATGGGCTAGATTGTGAAAATGATATTTTGAGGGGCTAAAATTTGAAATAAATGAAATATGTGGGCTTATATGAGCTAAAGGAAAATTCGGCTAGGCAAGTATGTAATGAAATTATGCATATTTTGTGATTTTATGAAATAGGGACTTAAATGTTAAAATGTAAAAATGTGAGGGCTAATGTGTAAAATTCCCTAAATATGTGTATATGGATTGAATTGAATGATTTTTTGAATAAAAGAGTTAAATTTGAATGTGTTTAGATCAAGAACCAAAGAAAACGGTATTAGATCGAGAAAAGTTGAAAGTCGTTGAATAGTCATTCGTTTTCGTTCATTTCCGTATGAGGTAAGTCTATATACAAATAATTGTGTTTGAATTGATTTATTTATGTTTATATGATATTGAATTGTGATGAATGGTTATAGAAGTTGAATATGTGAAATTGAGAAAGTTTCGATAATGCGACGGCGTCTGAAAGCCCTGTACGAACCATAGGAATAGTTAGGATACATATGTCATGACATAGGATTCCGATATGTGTTATCGTGTAAGATCACGTCTGGGACGTTGGCAATGATTTGAGATTTATGTGTAAGACATTGTCCGGGATATCGGCATCGTATTTGATTTCGTGTAAGACCCTGTCTGGAACAGTGGCATCAATATTAATTACATGTAAGACCACGTCTGGGACGTTGGCATTGTACGAGCTTTCCGAGCTATCCGCATATCCTATTTGATTCCAAACGGTTTAACGGGCATTATGAGAAATACATGATTGAATGAATGAATATCAAATTCAGGTACATTGAAATGTGTTCAGCATTTGTAATGCAAAGTAAGTATATGTACAAGTGATGACAAGTGATACAATTATGAGAAAATATGCCATATGTGTAAATGAATTGGGAATATATGAAATGTATATGAACTATGAGGTTTGTGATAGTATTTGACTATGGAGTATATGTATTTTATGATGTTTATATGCTTAAAATGATAAGTTTATTTGTATATGGCTTACTAAGCTTTTGAAAGCTTACTTTGTGTGTTTTTGCATTATTTTATAGATATCAAAGCTACTGGAAGTTCGGGGATCGTCGAGGATCATCACCACACTATCAAACTCTATTTTTGTTACCTTTTGAATATGTGAATATTGAAGTATGGCATGTATAGGCTAGAAGTATTTGGTTATGTTTTTAAGTTATGAATATTTAGCCTTGTGATATGACTTAGTTTTGGTTGTGTCTATGAATGACTTTTAAGTATAAACTATGTGCAATATTGCCAATATGATGTGTTCTTGGATGGCCAAAGAGAATTGGTCAATTTGGTAAGATTTTGGTATGTGCTTATTTGAGAAATTGGTAAGATTATGACAAGAGATTGAATGAAGTAAATTGAGGTTATGGAACATATGTTTTGGTATGACTTTGACTTATGATTTGGAATGATTTGGTATGGATTATAAGCATGAAATTGGTTGATAATAATATGACATGAATGATATATGTTTTGGGAATAAAATTGGTTGGAAATGTGGTATTTATGATGCTTGAATTTGGCTTGTAGATATGACCCAATATGGGTGGCAAATTGGCCTTACAAATGGCCTATATTTGCCTACATGGGCGTGTATCTTGACCGTGTCCTTCAATGTTTCTTTTAAAAGTAAGTTAGTCTCGAGCACGGCCTAAACACAAGAGCGTGTCTGGTGGCCGTGTATGGCACACAGCCTTGGAACATGGGCGTGTGTGGCCATTTCAAAGGGTACAAGGACTAGACACACGGGCGTGTGGTTAGCCATGTGACCCAAGTCAGTTTCGACCACGGCCAAGGCACACGGGCGTGTCTCCGGCCATGTGGATAAGTCAATATGTATGCTCTATTTTGCCATGGCCTAGACACATAGGCGTGTTTAATTCCATGTGAGGCACATGGCCTGTTCACACAGGCGTGTAACCTTTGTAACTTAGAAAATTGTTAAGTTTCAAGAAATTTTGTATGTGTTCTGTTTAGTCCCAACATCTTCCTAATGCATGTTTAAGATCTCGTTGACCTAAGAAAGGGACTTATGTTGATATTTGATTACAATATGACGATGTATGTTTTTTTATTGTGAAATGATTGTGAAATGTTCTGATATGTTTGGTAACGCCTTTTAACCCTAGTCCGGCGACGGATATGGGTTAGGGGTGTTACAAGACTCATAAGGTTCCGACTCCATTGTAACCGGATTCGGTTTGGAAAATAGTACCACTTTTGAACGATCTGGACCGCGCTGCCAGATTGGCTCAAGTTCTGACTTCTCTCTCTTGTTTGCATCCGTAACCCTTTCTTCCTCACCTGCATCTTTTTCCTCGTCTGCGCCTTCATTGTCACCTTCAAGCACGGTGTTGGACATAACCTCGTCGGCCCCTATCGAAAGGAGTAGATCATTAGTTTTCCTATAACCCATGTGTTTTCCAGAATAATCTTCAGGTTGATGATCGGTGTACGTTGATGATCTATCGGTATAACTAATTTTGCCCTATAATATCGACCCAATGTCAAATTTGAAATTGAATGCACTGATAGAATGTCAAGCTCGAGTATCTACATTTGGGTTATGTTGATTCCCTGACTGGTATTGATCCCCGAAGTATAGATCGATGTCAGAGACCGATGAGTGTCTACCCATAAATGTTTCGGGAATATCGTAGTAGCCACTTTAAAAGAGGCTAGAAAACCTGTCGCATAATTATGTAGTAGGACTTTTTGCTTGAACTTCGATACCCGTATTCTACGACCCTAAGGTCAAAGATTGGCCAGATCCATCAGTATCGACGAACTCAACATATAACTCAATAACAGTATTTCCACTTAAGATGTGCGATGATATGACCATCTCGATATGTGTCTCG
This sequence comes from Gossypium anomalum, assembly GCA_025698475.1. NCBI lineage: Eukaryota > Viridiplantae > Streptophyta > Magnoliopsida > Malvales > Malvaceae > Gossypium > Gossypium anomalum. The sequence goes on from CM046959.1 coordinate 56,422,124, forward strand.
CTAATCACACTGAATAACTCATACTTATAGGGGTCAACAGATTCAATAAATCTACATTGCAACCTCGTAATTCTTCCCCAGCTTTATCCCCCAACTTTCTTCTTGATTCTGGTCCGTAGCTCATGCATTTGAATGGTACTATTGAACACTAATTCCATGGACTTCGCTCCTACAGATACCACCTCGAACTCTATATTACATATTTGACCGTCATAGTATATAACAGATTTCACTCGTCGACTCATTTCAATATCAGTCACGGTTTGGATAAATAAACACAAAAAATAAGTAGAGAGTTGTTTGATATTAACTTGATGTGTGTCTATGTTATGAAAATTATGTCTCTTTTATAAGAGAATTATGTAGGGAGAAAAAGAATACGTGCTATGAATTATTTTTACGAATGCACAGAGTCGTTGCATAGTGTATGATGTAAATAATTTTAATCACACATTCAGAACTCATATAATTTTATCGAGATTATGCGCTTAATAATGTGCAACAGTCATACGAAAAGGTACTTTTTGTTGATAATAGTAAATTCATTAGAGCAGGCTCGGAAGGAAAGTCCCCTAGCTGGGCTAGCTTTCTCTAACGAATTTACTATTCTCCGGGCTGGAAAACCTGACGCTTCGATTATTTCAGACAATTTAAACACTTCAACATGTTTAGAATATGTTCCAACACGCTTTGAAGGTTTTCCTTTGCAAACAGACCCTTCCATGCACTTATAAAATGGCTCTCACATACCAAGCTTCATTATCCCTCACTTATATAATTTATCTCTAATCCCGTTTTATTTCTCCACTATATACCATTTCCCAGCCTTAAAAATTTCAGTCGCAAAGGATATTTCGTTTATGTTCGAGGTATTCTTGAGTTGTCAGTGATGCGATATCACTTCGAGCCACACACATTTCATATATCTTGCCAAGATGGGATCAATTCCTCTAAACCCATTGTAACAGTCCGATTTTGGACCTTGTCGGAACAGTTGTTTTGGGACCACAAACTCGACGAGAAAAAATTTATTTTTATTATAATTTTATGCTCTACAATTTCATGGAATGATTTCGTGAAAATTTCGTTCGAAAATTTTGACGTTTGGACACTCAATTTAGTCAAAAGGACTAAATTGTAAAAAAATACAAAACTTGAGTTCTAGAAGTTAGAGGTGTCTAATTGCTATGAAATTTTAAATTGGAGGTCCTTAAATGGTAATTAGACCATTGGTTAATTTTTTGGACAAAAATGGACATGAAATAGGTGAAATAGAATATTTTTAAGTTAGGGGCATTTTGGTCATTTAGTAATTAAAATGAATTAAAAACAAAATAAAAGCCAAAATTTCTTGTCCATCTTCTTCCTTGGCCAAATTTTACATGAAGAAACCATGGCCAGGGTTTTCCAAGCTTCCAAGCTCGATTGTAAGTCCGTTCTTGCCCCGTTTTTAATGATTTTTACGTTTTTGAAATCCTCGTAACAAGATCTACCTATTTCCACCATTTATTTGAGTTATGATGACGGTATAGGGTTTGACCCATGCTAGAAATTTGTGCATTTTAATGTTTAATGGTAGATTATGCATGTTTATGGTTGGAGAAACAACTTTTGCTAAGTGATTTTCGGTGAAAATGCTTAAAAGGACTAAATTGTAAAAGTTATAAAATATGTAGTAAAAGTGTGTTCTAGTGGAAATTGTGGGCTGTTATAGTTATGAAAATGGTTTGGCTAGGCTTAAAGTACAAAGAAATTGAATAAAAATCATTTTACGAGACTAGAGCAAAAATGTAAATATGATAAAATTTAGGGGCAAAAATGTAATTTTGCCATAATACGATTTTTAGGTCACAATGAATAATGTGACTAATAAATAAGCTAAATGTGATATTTTAGATCAAGGAAAATGAGGTTTGGACCTAGACCGAGGGAAAAAACGCGTATTTGACGGTTAGGTCTTTTTCACCATTTTTGGTATCGAGGTAAGTTCATATGTTTAATAAGCATTTAATTGTACATGTATAAATGTTTAATTGATATAATTGCGATAAATACCCTATTATTAAAATGAAATGCGAATGCTATGGAGTACAGTATTACGGAAATGACCATGAGATTTTATGATACACTATGCAATGATATGATCTAAAATATGTCTATGATACTTGATGACAATGTGATGAGTTGTAATTTCATGTTTAAATGTGATTATCTTTATTATTATCATTATGAAGAATTATGTGATTAATCATTATTATGAATTATATGATTGGTCCTCTGGACGAGTTCAACTAAGACGTGTAATTAAGGAAATCTCATTTGAACCTTAGGAATAGTTTAGGATACAAGTGACATGTCACTAGGAACTATGTGATCTGAGCTCATGAGTTGTGGTCTGACTTCATGATATATGTGATACATGTTATGGCGGTCCGGGTGCTGGTTTTATATGTTCTACCGGTGACTGGGTGTCCGGCATGTGTTGCAGATACCTGACAGCTTGTGTGAGCAGCTCATGTAGCTACATCCTGACCGATAGCTTGTGTGAGCAGACCCGTGGGTAGCTAGAAAACAAGCAACATGTGATATGTGATATGAGGTAGCGTTGGCTACATATGAGGCACTTAGGTGTGAGATTCCGATGTATCCGATAGTATTCCAAGTGTTCAATGGGTAAATTATTGAGTAACTTAACGGAAAACCCAAGGGGTAAGTCAATGAAAAGAATAAGTATATGGTTATGATATGAGATAGTACAGGTACGTACTCAAAACTCAAGAACATTAAGCTTGGTATGTGGTAAGAATGCAAATGAATGAGTTATGTCTATGAGAATGATCTTTTATGATGACTTTGTGATTATAGGTTTATATTTATGACGTAAAAATATATGGTGAATTCGATTGAGAATCATGTGTAAGGCTTTTAGGCCAAATTGAATTGAGACACGATGTGCTTATTCTTTTAATGTTGTGATTCAATGAATAATGAAAGGAGAGAAAGACCGGCATAAAAGCCTAATAAAAATGGATATGAAAGTATGGATAGCTAAGAGTTTTGGACCATTGAAGGATGTTAAGCTATATGAACTGGGAAATATGAATATACATAATTAATATGCATTTTTATTATGAATGCTGAAATGATTTGTCAAATGTTGAAGTGTTTTATTATCAGAGTTTATGTTTGTTTGACTAATGTCAAGACAGGATAAATTTATGTTTATAGATTAAAAGATGGGTATTGCAATTGATTAATGTGTAACCACAAGAACATATTGATGAAATTGGTAAATGCATGTAAATGATTTGCTTATTATTTTCATATGGACTTACTAAGCTATATAGCTTACCCTCTTTTCTTTCCCACCTCTCATAGGTTTATTCAGCTAACTCGGGTCGGAGATCGTTGGAGATTCTATCACACTATCAAGCTATCATGTTGGGTAAATGAACGCAAACCTTTGAGTCTATGGCATGTATAGGGACTTAGTCATTTTGTGTATGTGTCATTATGATATGGCCAAATGTATTGGCTTGTAATGAATAAGGATTTGATTTGGTGTGTAGCCATATAAATTGGCTTATACTGGCTAATGGGTTGCAAGCATATTAATTACCCATATGCCTATGCCAATGTCATTGTGTGATGTGGTTTATAACGGTATGTTAATGAAATTAGTACAAGGGAATCATGAAAGAGTAAAATTAGGATTAAAATAGTTTTGGACAGCAGCAGTAGTACAACTTTAAAAAATCACAAAAAATTGTGTAAATTGAATTAGAGGTTGAATAAAAATGAAATTAAAGCTTCTTGAGTCTAGTTTTACATAGAAGAAACGGTGTAAGCAAAAGAATTTCATTTTATGAGATATTTGAATTTTTGTGAGACAAGGCAAAATGATTTTGGGTTCCCCCGTTTTGACTTTGAAAAATCATTAAAAATTGTATAAAAATTCTTGTGGGTTTAAATTTATATTTTTAATTTCTTAATGAGACTAGTTTCAAGAGAAACAAACGGGAACATCATTCGAATCCTGTACTAAGAGATAATTAATTTTTAGTGAAGAAAGGTCGAAACTGTCAAACAGCAGAACAGAGATGAATTTGAAGAATTAACTGTACTTATTGGCTAAACCATAAATTCTGAAAAATTTATGGTTCAAAGATATTTGAGTCTAGTTTCGAAAAAATCAAGCGGATCTTAATTTAGAGTTCTTGAGCTCAAGATATAAATAATTTAGTGACTATGACTCAAGTGGACAGTTTTGTTCTGAACAGTAAATAATTGTTTTGATATGTTTAAGCCTTGATTATGGTTGTGTTGGTAGCTTAATTGTGCCATGTTAAGTGCCATTGAAAGTGTGTATGCGAGTGTGCAAATGAGGGTGGCAAATGGCTTGGTAGATAGCCATTTTCTTGGCCACACAGGCAGAGACATAGTCGTGTGTCTCAGCCATGTGAAGGACACGGCCCCGGGACACGGGCGTGTGACTTGGCTGTGTGACCCCAAATTGTGCATGACATCATAAACAGAGAGTTACACGAGCTGAGGGCACCGACGTGTGTGACCTCACGGCCTACCCACACGGGCGTGTCCCAAGCCACACTGGCGTGTGACCCCTGTTTTGATGAAAATTTTTTTGAGTTTTCTAAAGTTCTCAGTTTAGTCCCGAACCACCTATAATATATGTTTTGGTCCTCGTAAGCCCGTAATAGGGACGATATGCATCTACATGAATGGTTTTAAATTGGATGAAATTTTATAGCCCAGCTTTGTATGATTGGTTATGTTTAAGTTTGGTAATGCCTTGTACCCTGTCCCGGCATCGGACACGGGTAAGGGGTGTTACACCTATCTTAGGGAAGTCGGTTATGGGGTGATTTTACTTTGTACAATCAAGGGTGTAAGTCGACGTGAAGGTCTCAATCGAGGGCTGTTATGTGGTAATGGATCGAGGTACTAGGGGGGAGCCAATTGATGGTCGTTACGCAGCCACGAGCTCAATCTTTTCAAATACCTAAAAATGATGTCCTATAAATACCATACAAAAATTTGAGAGCATATTCACATGGAAAAACTCTTGGGCTTCTAGCTATAATAATGGGTATAATTTTTTCTTCATTTCCAGGCAACGGTACCTTTAACCTTTATTCTTGTTCGAAGGTCGACACCGTCATTGAGGTAAGAGGACTATCAGGCAAGGAGCGACTGTTACAGTGCAATAAAGGTGATACTCCTTTCGGAGTGATGATGGTTGTCATTATTACACAACCCATTAATAACTACAATTGTTGCCGCGCCAACTCGAGTTTGAAATCTACTGTGCCGGGACATCCGCCCTCCTCTTGAGAGCCTTCTTGTGTCCCTAGAGTTTTTCCGTATGATTATGGCCTCAATCTTATGTATGGTATATATAGGGCATTATTTGCGGGTATCCAAAAAGCTTGAACTCCTAACCGCGTAACGACTATCACCTGGCCCCCCAGTTATACTCGAACCCGTTATCGCATCATGGCCGCCGACTGGGACCTTCACATTGACTTTGGCCCCTAATTGTATCAAGCATTGTTACCCTAAAATCTGATTTCTCCACGATGGGTTTCTAAGGTCATGGTTTTATCCCACCATAATATATGAAATGTATGTGTGTTGAGGCGCGTTATCACATCCCCGACACCTCAAAACTACTTAAGAATTTTCGTAGAAAACCCTAAACACTTTTAAAATAATCTAAACCTTAAATAAAAACCATAATAAAAAAACCCTAACCTTAATAAAAATAAAAACCCTAACCGTGAGAGAGAGAATTAAAAAGCGCGTATAGTTGGACGAGCTTTTTAGAAAACGTGCCTAGCTGGCCACGCTTTCCAGTAAATATATCTCTAATTAAATTTAAAACCAGCGTAAAACCCTTATTTAAAAAAAAAGAAGAAAGTAGCCTATAGGCCTTATTTTACCGAAATATTGAGTATTTCTCTTTTTTAGGATTTTTTTTACTCAACTTGTTTAGGATTATTTGTATATATTATAATGCAAACATTAAAATATTACTAAATCATCCTGAACAACTGGTTTACAAATATAAACAAATCTAGATAAAATTTTAAATTGATCAATTAAACTTAAATAAACAAGTAAATACAATATGTATTAGTATTTGATAAAATGAAATATTTTAATTTCACGTTCTCATGTGGTTTTTTAATACTTAATTTTTATTTTTTGCATCAATATAAAAATATGTATTGATCACTCACCTTTAAAAATTACAAAATGGTCATTAAATTATGCGAAAGTTTTCATTTAAGTCACTGAACTATTCAAATGTTTTTATTTAAGTCATTGAGTTGTTAAGTTTTTTTTTTAAGTTCAGTTAGTGAGCTCTAAGTGATGACTCAACAACTAATATAGTAGATCAGTATCCATTTATGAGTAAAAAGATATACTTTAGATCCAAGTTGATTTAATGGTCGATTTTGGAGATTAGAGAAGAAAGTTGTTTAGATTTTAGTACGTAGATTTGTAACATTCAAAGTTATTTCATAAAAATAATACATTGAATAAGAGAAGGAGAAGAAGAAGAAGAACTTTCGATTGGTATAGACGGTAGGAATAGAGAAGGTTGTACAATAACGTTTTTAAAAGTCCAATGATTTAAACGAAAATTTTTGAATAATTTAATAACTATTTTGTAACTTTTCGAAGTTAAATGATAAAAACGTAAACTTTTTAATAGTTTACATAAATTTTTTTTAAAAAATTTAAAATTTTTACGGTATTAAATAAATTTTCATATAAAATATTAGGTTTTTTCAGTGGAATTTTTTTATATAATATTAGTACTATAATTAAGACTTGTAGTTTCCGCGTCATACCATTATTTTACGTTGACAGACGGAGGTATTCATGCGGGACCCATTTGAACAGTTCCTTTATTTAGTTTTAGTGTGGGGTTACACTCATATGACGTTCAAGCATACAAGTACCACCGCCGGAGAGATAGTGGTTAAGGCACTGGTGGCTGTGAGCCACGCGTTTTTAATTGTCATTCACTGGGGTCCAAACTGTCAAACCAAACAATATTCAACGATTGGGATCACCGCCTCGACAAACTAGTCAACACCACGTTGCCGTTTTGGGTTTTAATCATTTGACCTTTGCGTTTCAGCTGGGCTTGTGAAATGTTGTCATAGTTGGTTGGGATTAAAATTTTATGTAATATCAGATCAGCCTTTTTGCATTGTTTGATCCAAGCACATGCATTCATTTCATGGATCTGAGTAGGTTGCTTTTAAGAGTTGGTTTCACTTATGATTAGTTAATATATATTTTGTTTTTCTGTTTTATTTCAATAAATCAATGGTTAACTTTATATTGTAAAGTTTTCTTCATATTTTGAGAAATTCGGGATTCGTATGTTCAATTAAAAAAACCTTTAATTTTAATACATTAACAATAAAATTTACGAATTTCATATTAAAAAGGTCAAAATAGATATATTCATAAATCTGTTTGACTTAAATTCTAATGGAAGTTATTTATTATATCAAATTATACTTACTCAGTCCAATCAGACTTGGAAGTTAGATGTAAAGTTGTGCCCATATTTATTAATGAGCAACCAATATGTTTTTTCTTTCAAAAAAATAATTTTATTTTCTTTAACATTTATTTATTGAATAATATTGAGAATAGGATGATATGTTAATGTTTAAATCCGTATTAAATAAGTATTTGAAAAAAATAATAATTATAACTTCATATAAATTAAGATATTTAACATTTAATAATTTAATATATTTCTTTTATCAAAATATATTATATCTATATTTATATAAGTAGCATGGAAATTGCTAGTTCTAACTAAAATAGGTTGTCGCCAAAAGTTAATAATTCTTTAAACTAAATTGTTTTATAATTGTTGCAATTAATGAATTTATAGATTTACTTTAGAAAATTATTTCTGGAAAAAAAATAAAACTTAACCACATAAAAAAAAAATAAAACTTGAGATGGCTGTGAATGATAAGTTTTGTTTGAGATTATCAAATGTGAGATGGTTGTGTTTGATGAGTTTGACTTGACTTTTAACCTAAATATGAAGAGTAATTATTATTTACAAAGTGTTAATTTTTTTTTAGTCAAAAAACAACTGGCATTCATTAAAGAAAGGGGTTGGCAAGGGACGGACAACACAAACAGAACAAAAGCACACGAAAAGACAACCTGAACTAAACAGAAACACATAAGACAGGAAAATAAAGCACACAGCAAAACCAAAACCAGAATTTGAAAAGCATAACAAGACCCCAAAACAAACGCCTAAAGAATACCAGCTAACAGTTGCTTTTCTCCTCAAAACCCATAGTAGCCACAAAAAGAGGAAATTCCAGCTTTGAAACACCCACGCCGGAGATTCAAAGAACCTTCTCCACGACTTCAAAGCCCCCAAAAGCGCTCAGCAGTGGCGCCTCCAGTCCGACCAGTCTTCAGGCACCAGATTTTCAACAGAAATTGGCGCCTCCTCAACCCAGAAACATGGTGAGGACTGCCTGCACCCCTCTAATACCAAAGTGTGAGCCGCCCGATTAACAGTTCTCGGGACAAATTGGTAAGTCACTTTGTCCAGATATTTCTCGAGCCTCCGAGTATTCTGAGTGATTGGTCTTAGTATAGATCTGTCTTCCTTAACAGTTGTTAGCTTCTTTATAATGGTAAGTGAATCCCCTTCCAAGATGACCACCCTAAAACCCATATCAATCACAAAATGGAGAGCACGTTCACAGGCCCTGGCTTCTGCAACAAATGCATCTGCAACGTCAGTATAAGGGTAAGTGCATGCACCCAAAATTAGCCTCATATCGTTTCGGGCTAGAACAGCCACTGTAGAGGTATTAGAGTCTCCCTAAAAAGAGGCATCAAAATTAAGTTTAGTAAACCCAGGATTCGGAGGTTGCCACAACGTAGACACATTAGATGTTGGGCTAGCCACTGGAATTTTAGGCAAACTCAACTCAAGGGCGTAACCTTGCACAAAACCCACTAGATCCTGCTAGGAAAATTTTAGACCTTCATAAACCACTTTATTTCGCTTAGACCAAAAGGTCCAAAAAGAGATAACTAACAATTTTCTGGTAGTATCATCAGCTGTGATAAAAGTGTTGACTAACTGATTTTTCCCATCCGAGGTACCTGTGTTAAAATCAACCGACAGATTCAGCGAACGCCTCAATTGCCGCAAAACACCATAGGACCATAATAAATGATCAGCAACCTCCGGCACCTCCTTACAAAGAGGGCAAACATTCGCAACCTGCACTCTTCGTTTAACTAAATTGTTGTAATGGGGAACATAATTATTGAATAAACACCACATGTGGATTCTTAGTTTAGACGGGATCTGTAAGTCCCAAAGCACTTTGTAGAATTTCTTGTTGCTGGCGCAAGGTTCTGAGTTGTAACCATAGAGCTGTCTGCTTGCTGTAAGTAATACACGATACCCACTCTTCACCGAGTACTCCCCCGAAGTATCGTGGCGCCACACCATCACATCCTCTGCTCCAGAGGTTACAAGAGGGATGTTAAAAATACGAGTAGCCTGCTCATCATTAACAAACCGACGTATTACTTCCTTATTCCAGGTACCCAATCGAACATCAATTAATTGGTTTACAGTAGTCCAATTAACATCTATTCCTTGAACTGAAATCCTACTATTACCAGGGCCAGGCAACCAAGGATCGTTCTAGATATTCACAACTTGGCCACTACCAATATGCCAAATCAAACCACCCGCGATTAACTCCCGAGCACTACATAAGCTTTTCCAGGTAAAAGAGGGGTAAGAACCAATTTTAGCAGCCATAATATCGGAAAATGGGTAATAATAGGCTTTAAAAACCTTTGCAAAAAGACAATCGGGCTACGAGAGCAACCGCCAAATTTGTTTAGCTAGCAACGTTTTATTAAACAAAAAGAGATCCCGAAAACCCATACCACCCTCAGATTTAGGAATGCATAGGTCACGCCAACAACTCCAATAAATACCCTTAGCCGATTTATTATGAGACCACCAAAATTTGTTCAAAATAACTTCCAACTTTTGACACAAAGTTTTCGGAAGTGCAAAACATTGCATGACATAAACAGGAATTGCCTGTAAAACCGCCTTAATGAACACCTCCTTACCTCCCATCGAGAGATACCGAAGACTTCAACTCTTAGTCCTTTGTCGGAATCGATCCATAAAATTTGCAAAGGCCCATTTCTTATTTTTCCCAACCATCATTGGCAGGCCCAAATATTTCTCCGGGTTTGTAGCCACCCTAACTCCCAAAATGTTAGTGACCGCATCTCTCTTAGTTTGACCCTCGCACCAAAATAAATAAGCGATTTATCGAAGTTAACCTGTGAACCCGAATTCACTTCATATTCCTTTATGATGTTTTGAACTATACGGGCCCCTTCCACTGTTAATTTTTTAAATAACAATTATTGGTGAAATATTTATATTAATACTAATTAAATTATGTTATTAATTCTATTTCGAATTTTAAAATGTTATTAATATTTACTATTTAAATAATATTAATTAATATTTAAAAAACCAAATATTCTCAAATATTAAATATCCTAATTATTTATAATAACCAATATTTTTTTAGATTTTTATTTAAAATAAATTATTTAGTATTAAATCTAAATGCAGTTATTTCATGCAACTGAATCAAAGAATGGTTATTTTGGTATCAAATTTCTCAAACGACTTAAAACTCTTCAATTTAATATCATATACATATATATGTTAGCATATAAGGAAAAAATTATGTAAACAATTTAATTGCTTGACGATTGTCTCTACACTTTTCTGACACGTGACAACTACTATTCCATTTAAAATGGTTTAATGAAGGAAGCATTTAAAACCCTACGGGACACAGCAATTTTAGCTGGAAACGTTTATAATGTTTTCAAAAACGAATTTAGAAATCTAATCGAATTTGTATGGGGCGCTCATTTTAGAACAAAATTGCTCATCAGTACCAGCCACCACATATCAAATCGAATACACAATTTTCCCCTGTTTTCTTTCTTTTTCCGTACGGATTTTTTGTGTTTCCAATTTCACCATGTTTGCAAAGTCTGTACATAGTTATTTCCATTAACATAAATTTCTAAAATATGCTTTTAATTGCATGTTTATATTGAACATTAAAGCATATGTTATATTTGTGAAATTAAATTATTTCCATTGGGGATCGACCCGATTATCTAACAAGTAAAAAAAATAGCGGAATAAATTGAGAAATTAAATACACAAATTTAATGTGAAAAACCCCTTCAAAGAGGATAAAAAATCATGGGCAAAGATGATTTTACTATAATGGCAAAAGAATGACGAGTACAAAAGATGGAGATAAAAACTAAACTCCAAAAACCCGAAAACAAAGAATCCTCAAAATGTAAACACAAAATTCTCTAAATGTGTTATGAGTTCTAATCTCTAATGGGTGTATTTTCTAATGTTGTAAAAGAACTTATTTATAGACTAAATTCATAGGTCAAATAATAATAAAATAATCTAGACTAATCAGAGTTTGATTGAAACAAATAAATAGAGTTTAACTGAAATATTATTTCTCAAATTTGACTGAAATAGGAGTCATACTCAACAAATCTCCACCTTGACTCATATTTCCACAATGTCATCTTTGCCAAAACCCGCCATTGACCCATCTTGAACTATGCAGGGAATTAACTGAGTCGAATCTGTGCTTAGAAACTTAAAAACTTCTAGCCTTCAACTTGTACACTGTCAAATTAAAACTAATCTGAGTCTGGTTTTCACGAACAAATGTCCTAACTTTTCAAAACCTGCATCCAAAAGAGAATATCTCTTCAACGAAATGGTCATACATTTTCCCTCTTATGACCAAGTTGCACCCGCTTCAAACGAGTTAACTTCGACTCCGTAACGGACGAGGGATGTTTGATTTCACCAGTCACTGTAGAACCTTCTAGAATATAAAGATTGCCAATTCTTTTCCCTTTTAACAAAACGAGAGCTCCACGAGATACTTTAATGTCGCTCGACTTGATGTTGATTCTACATCCTTTCAAGTCTCTAATACTCAATGAGATGAGATTCTTTCGTAAATCAGGTAATACCTGACATCTGAGAGTGCCCTAATCGTCCCATCATGTATCCAAATTTTAACAGTACCAATACCAAGTACCTTACTATATGAATCATTTCCCATGTGCACAACTGCACCTTCAACCGAACTATATGTGGAGAACCATTCTCTATTAGGACACATGTTGGAAAAACATCCCGAATCTAGGATCTACTTGGATGTGAGCTTGGAGTTATTGCTCGTTTACACTAACAAGAAATCATTACTGCTTTTATCGGCCAAATTAGCACCAGCTACATCTTCCTAGTTACTCTCAGTAGCTCTTTTATTTCGCAGTTTATAATAATCTGCTTTCACATGACCTAACTTTTTACAATAGTGGCACCTTTTTTCTTGTTTCTTTGATGCTACCAAAACGGAAGCTTGGCTATCTGCCTTGCTATCCAAATCAAACTCATTGTCGAGTTTGTCTCTACTCAAAAAATGACCGTTCACATCTTCGAACGAGAGTTTGTCTCTACTACAAATTAGGGTCTCCCTGAAATACTTATATGAAGGCGGTAAAGAGCACAATAATAGCGTAGCTTGATCTTCATCGTCAATATGAACCTCAACATTCTTTAAATCATTTAAAAGAGTAATGAATTGACTGATGTGATCTCTAAGAAGTTCATATTCGTTCATGTGAAACGTAAATAGACGTTTTTTCAACACTAAACGGTTAGCTAGAGACTTAGTCGCATAAAGAGTTTCTAATGTTTTCCACAAGGTGGATGAGGTTTTTTCCATCAATACCTCCTACAATACCGTATTCGTGAGGCACAACTGAATTGCAGACAAGGCTTTTTCATCAAGCTCTTCCCATTCTGTTTGATTTAGATTGTCAGGTTTTTTCCCGGTAACAACCTTTTTTAAGCCGATTTGAACTAGAATTGTCATCATCCGAACTTGTCACAGATTGAAATTTGTCTCACCATCGAACTTCTCAATTTCAAACCTTATTGCTGCCATATTGGAACGGGCTGATTTATGAAAATTGAACTAGCTCTGATACCACTTATTGGGATCGACCCGATTAAGCAACAAGTAAAAAAATAACGGAATAAATTGAGAAATTGAACACACAAATTTAACATGGAAAAACCCCACCAAAGAAGAAAAAAAACCAAGGAAAAAGATAATTTTACTATAATGGTAAAAGAATGAAGAGTACAAAAGATGGAGATAAAAACTAAATCTCGAAAACCCAAAAACAAAGAACCCTCAAAACGTAAACACAAAATTCTCTAAATGTGTTATGAGCTATAATCTCTAATGAGTGTATTTTCTAAGGTTGTAAAAGAGCCTATTTATAGGCTAAATTCATATGTCAAATAATAATAAAATAATCTAGACTAATTAGAGTTTGATTGAAACAAATAAATAGAGTTTAACTGAAAGATTATTTCTCAAATTTAACTGAAATAAGAGTTATACTCAACATCCATATTGAAAAAAAAAATATTTCCTTATTCAAATGCTTAACCTTGTTAAATTTAAACTGATACAACCATTATATTTTAATATTTTATAAATTGTTATTTAATTTAGATATACCACATTTATTTGTTAAAATTTTGGTGCAAAATTTGAATATTTAAATTTAAATATATTATTTTCATTAAAAGATTAATATATAATCAAAATTATAAAACTTTTATATGTTTATTTAATTAACGAATAAAATATGGATAAAATTTTTAAGATACAAGCCATTTCAAAACAAATATATTAATTTTTTAAAAATAAAATGATAAATCAAATATCTAAAAAATTAATATCTCAATTAAGTATAACTTAATATATATTTTTGATTAAATATGCATTTTTAACTTATACAAAATTTAAGTATTTTTTCGTTTTTTCAAAATTTACAATTTTCAAATTTTAAATATTTATGCAAATTTGATTATATAATAAATTTTAATGAAAAAAATATATTTAAATTTGAATATTCAAATAATGTAAAAATATATTTAAATTTGAATATTCAAATTTTGTACCAAAATTTTAATAAACAAATAAAATATATTTAAATTATAGATAAATATTTTTTGTAAAAAACAGGTTGAATTGGGAAAAAGAAGAATTTTGAATTAAAAAAAAATTCTATGAGTTATTGATTTTCCATCGCCTTCAAAATGGTATTGAAAAAAAAAACGTGTTTAAAGATAAGAAAAGATTGCTCAAAGGCAATGTTTTGGTTCAAAAAATAAATTGAACCGAAGAAAAGAAAATTCATTTTCCAATTCACGCCAAAAATAGCATTTTTGGAAAGAAAATGTTATATATAGTTGAGTGAATGGTTAATTTACAAGTAAGCCCATCGGAGTTTTTCATTTTTAAAGTACTTCAGCTTTTTAGTATTTACTCAATTAGTCCTAATATTTCAAAATTCTTTCAATTATTTAAAATTAGTACTTTACACCTTATTTAATGTAATTTTTATTAAATAGGGGTATTCTAATTAGATAAATTATTTTATTTTATTCCAAAATTATTTTTACTACTTAATTTTCAATATATCATTATTTACGTAATAATTATTTTCTTATTATCATTTCTAACTTTACAATAAAAATAAACTTTTATTGTAAATTATTAAATTATTCTTTTTTAAATAATCATTAATTTAATAATTCTAAAGATTTGGTTACATTCATTTCCACTTTTATTTTAATGTAAATTTTTAATCCAAATTTCATTACCTTTTGAATATAAAAAAATTTAAATTAATTTACTTTTGAAAAAAAAAGATTTTTTAAAAATAGTTTTATAGAAATATTTATAAATAATACATGCGTATAATACAATATTAGTATTATTCATATGAGATTGACTTTATTTATTAAAGCATTACACCTGTTTCCCTCATGTTATATATATATATGAACTAAATAAAACTTTAAAATAATTGAACCCATGTGTTAGCCTGATGATCATGATGTTTATCACTCTATGTGTGACTTGAGTTCGAGTTGCACTAGCTAAATTATTATTAGGGCTTTACCCTCCTATTATAATTCACCAATAAATAAATAAATTTTAAAACAAAAGGAAAATCTTTCAACCTTATAAAAGGAGTTGTATATATTATAAAAAAAATTACATTTCAGAAAAATTAGATTAAAAATTTAAATTTACTACATTATGTCACTATACTATTTTCTTATTCTAGCGTTCTACTAATATTTTAAAATAATCTTTCAGGTTAGATATTGAAAGAGAGCATGATTCTTAAATATTTTATTGGTTGTACTCTATTTATATTATTATCATTATTTTAAATATTTCGTCTTCACCTTAATAAACGAATTTAATATCTTCACTAATTATACATTTCATTCGCAGTTTGATAAACAAATTTTAAATTTGTTCCGTAAATTTTGCTAAGTTATAACATTTATTTTTATATAAAAAAATATAATACTTTTACCTATTTTAATATTTTTCTCAATTTGTATTTTAAAAACAACATTAAATAAAACCTAAGAAACTAGTTTTAACATATATATATATAAAATACAGTATTATACTTAAATTATTAAGCATAACAAATTACATAATATAAAACACTCAATCCAAAATTCTTAAATGCTGAATCCAAGCTTAATATGATTTGTAAAAGGTATAATTCTCTGGACAAAATAAAAAAGCGTCAATTCGCGATGTCGACTTGGGTGGACTCCTCCTAGGCATAGGCGTCAATTCCTAAAATTTATGCTCAATGCCTGTCTGTCTGTCGGTGCTGTATTGGTAAACTGTTCCAATTAAATTAAAGGATTAATAATTATCTTTAATGTCACGGGATACAGATACTTGAACCAATATAGAATCCTTGATGGACCAGTAGTTTTTTTTATAGGGATAATGATTTTTTAGTCCTCCAATTATGCAAAAAGTCATTTTAGACATTTATTTACTTTTTTATTTTTTTTAGTTATTAGATTTGTATTTTTTATAAAATCATCTTAAAATAGAAAAAAACATTAACGTTTGTTAATTTTCCTGACATGACATATACGTGAATTACCATGTGAATGGCATGTCAATATTTAATTAATTTTTTAAAATTTTAAAAATAATTTTAATGATTTTTTAATTTCAAAAAGTTATTTCTTATGATTTTTCTTTGAATTTTAAAAAATTAATTAAGTCATCCACATGACAACCCACGTGTATGCCACGTTGGTAAAGTTAAAAGACATTAATTTTTTCATCCATTTTGGGATGATTTGACAAAAATGCAAGTTTAAGAGCTAAAAAAGATGAAAAATTAAATGACGGGCTTTGGGATGATTTGATAAAAACGCAAGTTTAAAAGCTAAAAAAGATGAAAAATTAAATGACGGACAAAAATGAATATTTTTTTATAAAGCTAGAGGGCTAAATAAATTATTATACTTTGTTAGTAAGATTTTATCATTAGCAATAGAATTTTTAGAGTTAATTAATATTATATTAGATTACGAGACTTTCACCACATTAATGAAAAATAAAATTATATAATAAATATATTTATAAAAAAATTAAAATTAATAAATAAAGTTTTGATTGAATAATAAAATATAAATATTATAAATTATAAATGTTTGACTCTAAATTTTATTATGTATATTTATATTTCTATTTTTTTATGTAAAAGATATGAAATGACAAAAACACTCTTAAAATAATATAATTCATTTTATAAAATAAATTTATTTTTGTCATTAATAAACAGAATTGATGTCTAGTTGCCTTGTGATAAGTAAAAAAAATATTAACAGAGATTTATAACAATTTTTAAAGCTAATTAATATTTTATTTATAATACTAATTAATTTTTTTTTTACTTTTAAAGGCAAATTTACATTTAGGCTCCGTTTGTTTCACTTAAAATGAATTCCGGAAAATGATTTCTGGAAAATGATTTGCTTTTCTGGAAAAACTAATATTTTTTGGTGTTTGATGAATTTGTGTAAAATATTTTCTATTGTTTGGTGGATTTCTTAAAAATATTTTATAAAAGTTGTTTTCAATGAAACAAACATACATATGAGATCTTTTTTCATTATTTAATTGAATTTATTTTTATTTATAATTTTATATTTTACATTATTTTTGCATATATTAAAAATATTATGTTAAATTCAGGTTTATTACAACGTCATTTTTTAATTGTATAACCACCAAATGAGTATTTTTTTTATTTAAAAATGTGGCATCAACAAAATTGACAAAAGAATTTTACTGATGTCAACAATTGGACTTGATTTTCAAGTCTAAAAAGTAAATGGGCTAAATTCTTGAAAATAAAAGTACAAAAATTAAATTGCAAATATGTGAAGTGTACATAGACTTATGACATATTTTAACCTTTATACTAAAAAATATTTATTATTAATATATTTATAATTGTAATAAATATTTATTATTAAAATATTAATATTGAATATTTTCAATAATATATGAATAATATTATTTAAAATTATTATTTTTAAAATTTATTATGAAAATAAAATTAAAATATTAAATAATTAAATATGTTTGTTTAATAATATTAAAAAATATAATATTTTAAAAATAAAAATAAAATTTATTATCAATATAATAATATTAAGCTTGATTTAAGTTAATTTTTATATAAAAATAAAATTATCTATATATCCCTTTTCCGGAAAATGACTTGTGCTTTTTAAAATGGTAAGTCATTTTACATGAAAAAATGCTTATTTTACGTTGACTTGTAGGTTATTTTTCATTGACCAAGCTATTTTCTGTGAAACGAACACAAGAAAATGTAGAAAACATTTTCCATAAAACATTTTACATGTAAATAAACGTACGCTTAACATATTATTTTATCGAATTTTTCAAAACTTGAATATATACAAAGTTAAATTATCTTTTACATATATATATTTTGTTCGAAATACCATATACCTTTTTCAATATATATTAAAAATTAATATAAAAAAATTATAGTTAGTATGTAAATTTTATCAGTAAATAATATTATGCACACAACACAGCCATATAAAGCTGAAAAATAAAATTAATATTTACTTATTAAAGATTATATTAAAAAATAATAACTATTGATAAAAATTTGGTTTTAACTCAAAAATTGATACTTAAATTATACTCTTTTTCCATCTTAGTACTTCAACTTTTTTTTGGTTACAAGTGACATATAAACTATTTTTTTCTGTTAATCAAACCGCTAAATTCATTTAAAAAAGAAGGTTTAACTCATAATTTGGTATTAAACTATGCAATTTCCTGATTTTGGTACCTAAACATATTTTGGTGCCCATTTTACACAAATGTTATATCCATTAAAAAAAATTTAAACCAATAATAATTTGCCATGTCATATAAACTTAAGAAGTATTTTTTTTCCTTTTTTTTCTCTTTTCTTTTATAATGTATGCCAATGCTAATGATGCTCGAAACTCACCTTTATGAGGTCGAAATGTTGGTGATTAACTCGGGTATTAACTGTTCGGGCAGATTCGGATATAGTTGGCATGCCATAGGATAAGAGTTCAGGGTTACTTTGACTACAAGTCAATGAGGCATTGAGTGCCAAATTTGCTTCAGTTATACTGATGAGACACTAGGTGTCAAACTTATTGATAAGTGTTGGGCTCAACTATTTACTTCGAATTAATCCGATGAGGTACTGGATGCCAAACTGGTGTATTGGTTGGATTCGTGTATCCGTCTGAGTCGTGTTAATAATGATTTAAAAAACAAAAAACAAAATGTTTATAATTGAAATGATTATATTGAATAAGTCCTCACATTCATGTGTTTGGAAAGAATCTATATGAGATGTAATTGTTATTGAAATGGAAAATGGATGAGAAATATAAATGAAATGTGAAATAGGATATTCAATGGTGAAATGAGTTGAAACATTGATAGAAATGTTCATTGAAATCTTGGATTTGGAAATTGAGATGGAATGTACCATCATATGAATTGAGATATCTAATGATATGTGAAGTAGATTTGCTATGTTATAACATTAGTAAAATGTATTAGATTTAAACAATGAATCTATGAATTGACATGTTAATTGCATAACATCATCTAATTTAAACTTGCGCATTTTAAATGTATTATGTTAAGTTTTAATGTTCGGATTATATAAATACCATTAAGTTATACTCAGCGTACGATTTTGTTTTCTGTGTGTAGGTTAGGTACTTTACGATTTGATCATCGACTCAACATCCAGCGACAATCCTGGACTCAAGTGTTGGTGATATTTTCATTTTGGTCTTAGCATGTACCTCAGGTGTCATTTGGGCATATAATGTTTCATTTTGGATTATTGTGGTATTTAGAGATTCATGTATATAAAAATATATGGATGTGTTGGGTATGGTCATGTTAAGGTTATAATGTTGAAGTAATTTGACATATATGCTTAATGGTTTAATTGGTGTGTGGATATTATACTAAGTGATATGTTTTGGTTGGTACATGGTTATGAAAATGATGGATGGTATGCTTGTGTTGGATTTGTAATAACTGGTAAATTTTTGTGCATGTTTTTGTGGTTGAATTTGGGTTTTTTCAATATGACTTATAAGTTAAATGATGCATGCTAGGTTGAACATGTTGATGTGCCTTTAAAGGAATATTGGTATGGTTTGAATATGAAAAATTGATTGATTTTGAATTGTTGTTTGAGGTGTCAATTATGGCATATTGATTAGAAACTTAGGATGATTGCTATAAGTGAATTTTTTTTTGTATGATATTGATGTTTTTAAATTGGTTGTGATATGGTATAATGGTTGTTCGAGGCCTAAGTGAATTAAGGTTAGAAAACTTGTATTGAAAGGTATTTTCAAGTACACACGACCTGATACATGGCTTGGAACATGACTGTATGGTCTGTAGGTTTTGAATGATTTTTGATGCACACAGCCATAGTGTAACTTTGTTACACGGCTTGGCGATATGACTGTGTGACATATTTTGAGTATTTGTACTTTTGACCTACATGGCTTTAGTGAGTTAGACGATTTGTTCGCATGGCTATGTGACTCCAGCCCCACATGAAATTAGGTTGTTACACGGCTTGCCCACATGACCGTGTGTCTTGGGCCTTAGCCTTTCACACTGTGTAACACCCTGCCTGGCGAAGCCTCAGTGTCTAGATACTATTTAGAGAAACTAGACGGTTGAGATAAGTTTTGAATATATATAATGTTAGAACTAGACTAGGTATAAGAACCATTTGAGCATGCTTGTGACGCCTTGATGTTGGCGGATACTAGGTTGGCACATAGTGATAAAAAATTGTGTCTGGTAAGGAAGGATTCACCCAAAAGCTTTAATGGCACATAGAGTGGGCGAACTTTGTTATGGATAACAGAAACGATCTTTACGGTGCAAGTTTACGTCAGCAGTGTAAAATATCCTATAAGGTTGGCTTTGAGCCAATCAAGATGGAAGGAACAATAGTTAGGAACCAAGCAAATGAGAACCGAGATAGTTAAGGACCAAAGGTAGATACTCGATTAGTTTTCGTGGAAGATAAGACCACCCAATGACTGATGTGACGTTTAACAAGTTTCAATAAAAACTTGGATTGTGTTAAGTTTTTAAGATATGTTAAGAAGAAAATAAGTTCTTTCTTCCTTTTCTTGAAGATAACAGGACTAGAAGAAATGTGAGGTACTCTTCTAAGTTAAGTATGAGACTATGATGCTTGAACCAGGTTTCCTTAAAAATAGGGTAACGCCCGATATTTGGGCGAGCTTTGAACTTAAATGAGTAAACTAAGTGTTACTTCAAATGGTGAAGTGTTGCCCGCCCCACTTATGCTCTTGGCGTGTTAAGTGGGTGCATAACTAATATTGGACTATGGCAAGAAACTACTTTAGAAGGCATGATGCACCAAGCGTGATTAGTTAAGATACCTGCTACGCTCTAACGTAATGACTAAGGACGAAGGATGGATTAAGGCCTAAGGGTATGTTATGTAAATATATGTATTCCTATACACGTCTCTTTATAGCTTTGAAGCACTTATCTGGTGGATTGTAAGGATTGGGACGCATGTCAGGTATCCACAGGGACAAAGGTAAAATATCAAGGTAACCTAGGTAAAAAATGGGGGACCTTTCTCTTACTTCTTCAAGAAGTAATCTTTGTTTATAAAAAGGAAAGAAATGGAGAGAATTCCTCTCATCCTTTAAGCCGAGTTAAAGATATAGATCTAGGCTTTGAGATGCCCCTTGTTAAGGTAAGATCTATGATCTTACATACTAAGCTGTTAAGGAGCTACTCAGTTTAGCCGGGTAAAGTAAGTATGTTAAAGTCTTATTTAGAGATTTCTAATGTTCAAAATGAAAGAAAATGAGTTAGAAGTATAGATCTTGATGAGAAACCATGTTCTATCAATTAAGGGTTGCCGGTTTACTCAATAGAAGCCTGGATATTGTGTTTAGAGCTATTAAAGATGCAAGTCAGGTGAGTCCCTAAGCGGACTCTTGTAAATGTATTATGTGTGTTAGAATGTAACACCCTTAACCCGTATCCATTGCCGGAACAAGGTTAAGGAGCATTACCAGAGTTTACTGTTCAATTTTAGTTAATATATTTTATTTACTATTTGTTTCTGAAAATAAATCATAATCAATCATAATGTCACTTATATGGGTCCTCGAGGCCCAAAATACATATTAGAATCGAGTCGAGACTAAACTGAAATCATAAAAAATTTTTCACGAAATCTCAAAATTTTTCTTAGGTGCAGGGGACACATGCCCGTGTGGCCAGGCTGTGTGGCTCACATAGCCAATAACAAGCCCATGTCCCAGGTCGTATGGGTATTCAATGTGAGGCACACAGTCGTGTCCCAGCCCGTGTGTAACGCCCTGAATTTTAGGCCTAGAAGAAATGGGCTTTGCGTATCGGAGGAATTAGAATTTAGTTGTGCAAGTGAATGACACAATTAAATGTCTACTCAAGTGGTTAAGGGTCCTGAGAGGAGTTGGAAAAGTCCTGGGTTCAAACCTAGGCTTTAGCAAAAATTTTGGTTTTAAGTGAATAAAATCCTGGATGCTTGGAAATAGGCCTTTTAAATTATTGTGTTAAATAAATGACACAAGGAAGCATGTGGTCTAGTGGTTGTGGCGTCATTAAGGTTGTAAGGGAGCCTGGGTTCAAGTCTTGGCTCTTACAATTTATTTTGGTTTTTGTTTCAAAGGAACCTAGATTTTGGCCTATAGACCTTATAACTAATTGTGGATGATTTATGACACAGAAAGAGTCTGTAGTAGAGTGGCAAGGTGGCATGTTATGTAACTGTGAGGTTTGAGGTTCAAGTCTTGGGATGCGCAATGGAGTATTTATTTTGCTGTTTGAGCCGTGTAGGAGGTGGAGTGGGATTAGAACTCTGTGGTTAAATTGGTCATAAGAATTTGAACTGAATTTGAATGGGAAGTTAGAGTGATTTGTGGAGGAAATCAAGGAGGGATAAGGGGAGAGATTTTAGGAGAAAGTCAAGGAGTTCAAATTAGGGAGAGTTTTAGCCGATTGGGGTGTTGGAGTATGCAAATTCGGCTATGAGATGTTTCTCCTCTTATTTTGGTGAGTTTTGGTCATTTTTTGTTTGTGACTCTTAGTGCCGAAATATATCTCTTTTTGTTCTCCGTTTTGGGTTATTGGTGTGTCGCGGAATTGACCATTTGGGAAGCTAATTGGTGTTGTCGAATACAAATTTTGTTGACGGTTTTCTTCATTCACTTTTGTTTCTACTTCTCTTTTTCCTGGCCAAATATACTATCTTTGTATCCTCTTTTCCCTCGTTTTTTTTTTCCATTTTCTTGAGTAGTAGTCGGATATCTCTTCTTCATCTTTTGTCCTAATCGCTTCCCTTACCATCATCTCTTTCACTATACTGATTTCTTTTCAGTTCTCCCCCAATCGATTTCCCTTTTAATCTCTTCATTGCTTTTCCTTTTGGCATACCCTCTGTATTTGGTTCTTGGCCGATTGCTTTTCTCTTCTACTAGTGACATACGATTTCAGTTTACAAGGGTTTTGATAGACTGCTAGGTAATCGCGAGTTCTCTTTTTTTTTCTATTACAGTTATAAGTGTTCAAACATGTTCTTCTATCTTTTCTAAAAATCGATTACCTGTTTCTCTTCTTATACCTGGGTTGCCATAATCTTGATCCTTTCCTTATGGGATGGTGGTTGTTGGATTCTTTTGTTAGTACAGCATTTTGGCAGGAAAGGGTGTAGTCATCTTTCGATTAACATTACAAGCAGACCGAATCACACTTTGGTTAAGGTGAGTGTCAATGCCATTATTTTGGGATTAAGTGTTGGTAAAAGGTATTGACATTAACCAAAAACATTGATTGATGTAGGGTTGGTACTAGGAGACTTCTCGCACAATTCTGCAGAAGAAGGTTTATAACAGTACCCTGTAATGGATAGTCGGTGAAAAGCAAAAAGGTGCGTATTCAGACCCCTGTTTAGCTGTGAATCGGCAAAAGCCGAAAAGCCAAAATGCTAAAACTTCGGCATTTGAGGCCTCACGAGCATGCGATTGCTTGTCTGGTCATCCGAGCCCACAAATCATGGGCGATAGACTGTAGAGGCCACCACGAGAGTTCTCATGGACTTGGGCCGTTTCGGGCCACGCTGGGCCAAAATGGGCCGTGTGGGCCCAATGGGCTCGCGGCCCCCACACGGATTAAATCCACGATAAGTGACAAATATTGGACTAGGCTATGTAGATCACATAGCTCTAACTGAATTTGGGCCAAACGGGCTACACGAGCGTGTGGGCCTACTTGGCCCGAGTAATGGGCCCTAGGTCCATTTACACTGTTTTGGCCATATGGGTTATTTGAGTCGTTCAGGACGATTGTATACCTTTTGGTAGGTTGTCATCTTTATCGAGACCCCAAAGTTGGTTAAATAACCAAAATACCCCTAAGGGGAAAAATTACTATTTTACCCCTAATCAACGAAATGACCATTATACCCCTAGTGGTAGGTTGACTGATGTATGTATGATAGTTATATGATTGATACTGAGCATGACATCCTGGATTCACGTATGTTACTGTGACATGTCATCCTGCATGGGGTTGGGTTAATATTGACGGAGGAAGTGTACGGCTCGTAGCCATTTTGTACAAGGCTTTCAGCTTTTCTGTGATACTTATGGCTTATAGTCGTTCTGTTATCTGGTAGAGTTGCTACGATATTTATGGCCTTTAGCCGTTCTGTCTACGGTGTTGAGCCGTTCTGTTGACTTAGTGCCGCAACCGGTGCTAAACTTGGTGTGTTGGCTGGGTGGGTCGATTTTATCCCCACATGGTGTGTTGGTTGGTAGGGTGGTGTATTGGTTGGACAGTGCTGGATATCTTTCTGCATAATTGCATTTGATACTGATTCTGTAATGGGCTTAGGCCTACCCGATTCTGTTAATGGGCTAAGGCCCACTTGATACTGTGTTTGTGATGGGCTCAGGCCCAGTATATTTCTGCATACCGTTTATCTGATTGTTTGTATTATAAGGGATTACACACTAAGTTTTTGCAACCTCACCCTTCTGTCTAACTGTAAAGGTAATCCCCAGCCTTAGGCGATTTGGAGCCGCGAGGGACTCGGAGGTGGCCACACGACCGCTGATGCTCTGCTGTCCACTTTTTATTTGAATTTTATATTTTGAGGTTTTAATTCTGCAATAAGGCCTTTGAGGGATTAAATTTTTAATTGGGCTTTTGATTTCCTTATTTAAAACTGCTAAACACGAATTTTCAAAATTAAGAACTATTTTCAAAAACATTTAAAAACAAACGTTTTTATATTTCAAATTTTAGTAGCTTCCGCGATTTGAAATAACTTAAAGTATCAATGCCAGACATTAAGTAAATATTTTTGAGAAGATGATTTGCTAACCCCGAGCAAAAGGTTTTAATCATAGAAATGAACTTTTAACGACAACTCAATTTTTGAACGACGCTTTGATGTGACACGCCAGATTCGACCATAACGTCTAGGTCGGGTTTGGGGTGTTACATTTAGTGGCATTAGAGCCAGGTTTCAAAACTCGGCTATGGAATGGGTTTTTGAAATTTTGAATTTCTGAAGGAACTGTTTCAAATAAATTGAAGAATTAAAAATGTTTGACTGATTGTGTGACACACCGAGTCTCCGGCGCTGAATCCGTAAGTTTTTGAAACTGATGTTTGTTTTCATTGAAAAGTAGTAGATAGAAATACTGTGATTTCTTTGATATTAGACTGTATTGTTACACTAGAATTTAGAGCTTGTATTTATTCTGTATGTGTTCTAGAAATGGTAAGCATGTGATATCTATCCGCTCCGACGGATAGATGGTTTGGTGTGTGCTTATATTGTTAGGATCAGAGTCCGCAGCGAGAGCGTAGTGTAGTAGGCTAGGTTGTGCGACTTTTCTGATAGTTGGAAATTTCGAGGATGAAATTTCTTTAAGGGGGTAGAGTTGTAACGCCCCGAATTTTGGGCCTAGAAGAAATGGGCTTCGTGTATCGGAGGAATTAGAATTTAGTTGTGCAAGTGAATGACACAATTAAATGTCTGCTCAAGTGGTTAAGGGTCCTTAGGGGAGTTGGAAAAGTCCTGGGTTCAAACCTGGGCTTTAGCAAAAATTTGGTTTTAAGTGAATAAAACCCTAGATGCTTGGAAGTAGGCCTTTTAAATTATTGTGTTAAATAAATGACACAAGGAAGCATGCGGTCTAGTGGTTGTGGCGTCATTAAGGTTGCAAGAGAGCCTGGGTTCAAGTCTTGGCTCTTATAATTTATTTTGGTTTTTGTTTTAAAGGAACCTGGATTTTGGCCTATAGACCTTATAATTAATTGTGGATGATTTATAAAACAGAAAGAGCATGTGGTGGAGTGGCAAGGTGGCGTGTTGTGTAACTGTGAGGTCTGAGGTTCAAGTCTTGGGATGTGCAATGGAGTATTTATTTTGCTATTTGAGCTGTGTAGGAGGTGAAGCGGGGCAGGAACTCTGTGGTTGAATTGGTCATAAGAATTTGAATTGAATTTGAATGGGAAGTTGGAGTGATTTGTGGAGGAAATTAAGGAGGGATGAGGGGAGAGATTTTAGGAGAAAGTCAGGGAGTTCAAATTAGGGAGAGTTGTAGCCGATTGGGGGGTTGGAGTATGCAAATTTGACTATGAGATGTTTCTCCTCTCATTTTGGTGAGTTTTGGTCATTTTTTTGTTTGTGACTCTTAGTGCCGAAATATATCTCTTTTTGTTCTCCGCTTTGGGTTATTGGTGTGTCGTGGAATTGACCATTTGGAAAGCTAATTGGTGTTGTCGAATACAACTTTTGTTGACGATTTTCTTCGTTCACTTTTATTTCTACTTCTCTTTTTCCTGGCTGAATATACTATCTCTGTATCCTCTTTTCCCTCGTTTCTTTTTTTCTATTTTCTTGAGTAGTAGTCGAATATCTCTTCTTCACCTTTTGTCCCAATCGCTTCCCGTACCATCATCTCTTTCACTATACTGATTTCTTTTCAGTTCTCCCCCAATCGATTGCCTTTTTAATCTCTTCATGGCTTTTCCTTTCGGCATACGCTCTGTATTTGGTTCTTGGCCGGTTGTTTTTCTTTTCTGCTAGTGACATACGATTTCAGTTTACAAGGGTTCTGACAGACTGGTAGGCATTCGCGGGTTCTCTCTTGTTTTTCTATTACAATTATATGTGTTCAAACACGTTCTTCTATCTTTGCTAAAAACATATTACCTATTTCTCTTCTTGTAGCTGGGTTGCCGAAATCTTGATCCCCTCCTTATGGGGTGGTGGTTGTTGGATTCCTTTGTTAGTACAGCATTTCGGTAGGGAAGGGTGTAGTCATCTTTCGATTAACATTACAAGCGGACTGAATCACACTTTGGTTAAGGTGAGTGTCAATGCCATTCTTTTGGGATTAAATGTTAGTAAAAGGTATTGACATTAATCGAAAACATTGATTGATGAAGGTTTGGTACTGGGAGATTTCTTGCGTGATTCTGTAGAAGAAGGTGTATAATAGTACCTTGTAATGGATAGTCGGTGAAAAGCCAAAAGGTGCGTAATCAGACCCCTGTTTAGCTGTGAATCGACGAAAGTCGAAAAGCTGAAACGCCAGAACTTCGGCATGTGAGGCCTCACGAGCATGCGATTGCTCGTGTGGTCATTCGAGCCCACAAATCATGGGCGATAGGCTTAGAGGCCACCACGAGAGTTCTCGTGGACTTAGGCCGTTTCGGGCAACGCTAGGCCAAAATAGGACGTATGGGCCCAATGGGCTCGCGGCCTCCCCACGGATTAAATCCATGGTAAGTGAAAAATATTGGACTGGGCTATGTAGATCACATAGCTGTAACTGAATTTAGGCCAAATGGGCCACACGAGTGTGTGGGCTCGCTTGGGCCGAGTAATGGGCCTTGGGTCCATTTACACTATTTTGGCCATATAGGTTATTTGAGTCGTTCGGGACGACTGTATACCTTTTGAAGGGTCGTCATATGTACCGAGACCCCAAAGTTGTTTAAATGACCAAAATACCCCTGAGGGGAAAAATTACTGTTTTACCCCTAATCGATGAAATGGCCATTATACCCCTAGTGGTAGGTTGACTGATGTATGTATGATAGTTATATGATTTATACCGAGCATGACATACTGCATTCACGTATGTTACTGTGACCTGTCATCCAGCATGGGGTGGGTTAATATTGACGGAGGAAGTGTACGGCTCGTAGCCGTTCTGTACAAGGCTTTCAGCTTTTCTGTGATACTTATGGCTTATAGCCATTCTCATTATCCGCAGCGTTGTTTGTGATATTTATGGCCTTTAGCCGCTTACGTCTAT
This sequence comes from Gossypium anomalum, assembly GCA_025698475.1. Classification (NCBI taxonomy): domain Eukaryota; kingdom Viridiplantae; phylum Streptophyta; class Magnoliopsida; order Malvales; family Malvaceae; genus Gossypium; species Gossypium anomalum. Next base: position 56,450,187 of record CM046959.1, read on the forward strand.
GGCATTGAGCCGTTTCGCTGACTTAGTGCCGCACCTGGTACTAAAGCTTGGTGTTGGTACCGGGTGGGTTGATTTTATCCCCACATGGTGTGTTGGTTGGTACGGGTGGTGTATTGGTTGGATTGGGCTGGATATCTTTCTGCATAATTGCATTTGATACTGATTCTGTAATGGGCTTAGGCCCACCTGATTCTGTTAATGACCTAAGGCCCACCTGATACTGTGTCTGTGGTGGGCTCAGGCCTTGTAAGTTTCTACATACCGTATACCTGACTGTTTGTATTATAAGGGATTACACACTGAGTTTTTGCAAACTCACCCTTTTGTCTATACTGTGTCTGTGAGGGACTCAGAGGTGGCCATACGACCGCTGATGCTCTGTTGTAGACTTTTTATTTGAATTTTATATTTTGAGGTTTTAATTTTGTAATAAGGCCTTTGAGGGATTAAATTTTTAATTAGGCTTTTGATTTCCTTATTCAAAACTTCTAAACACGAATTTTTAAAATTAATAACTATTTTCAAAAACACTTAAAAACAGACGTTTTTATATTTCAAACTTTAGTAGCTTCGGTGATTTGAAATAACTTAAAGTATCAATGCCAGACATTAAGTAAACGTTTTTGACAAGATGATTTGCTAACCTCGAGCACAAGGATTTAATCATAGAAATGAACATTTAAAGACAACTCAATTTTTGAACGACGCTTTGATGTGACACGCTAGATTCGCCGTAACATCTAGGCCAGGTTTGGGGTGTTACACTGTGTCCTTACTCATGTAACTCTCTGACTTAGGTCACACGGCTAGCCATACGCCCATGTCTCAGCCCGTGTGATTAATTCTGAGCATTTTGTTTCTCAATTTTTAAGATGCAGGGGACACACGGCCAAACCACACGCCCGTGCGCATGGCCGTGTGTCACACATGGTTAAGACACACGCTCGTGTGTCTACCCATGTGGACAAAATTAGGCCATTTTCCAAGCCTTATTTCTCGCCCTTTTTACCTTGCAGCTACATCAAAACTTAAGCATTTTCAACAACCAATTCAAGACAACTTAACCAAGCCAAACACAAGAGTTATGTATGATATATTAACACTCACATTCATGTATTTCCAAACTTACCTTATTGTGAAAACATATAATTTACCACAATTCAATTTAATTATACCATACACATATATGTTAAACATAATATAACCTTATAATTATGTACTAAAACATACCATTACTAGCCATTCCAATGGCTAGATTATAAACAACCATTTACATGCTAACATTGACCAAGTTAGCCTATACATGCCATTATACCAAAACAAGTTTTCCATTTATACCAAAATGGGCTGAAGGATAGTGTAATGATACTCCGAATGATTCCAGCCTTTACGAGCTTCCGAGCATTATAAAATAGAGAAAAATATCGAGTAAGCATTTCAAATACTTAGTAAGTTTGTATAACAGGAATTTAACTTACCATATATTTTCATTTAAGATAAGTACACAAAAATGCATCGAAACAATTTGGTTAATAGCCTAAAACACATAACTTCACCAATAATGTTAGTCAAGTAATTCACATTGTAACACCCCTAACCCGTATCCGTTGCCGGAATAAAGTTACGGAGCATTATTGAAACTTTTAGAACATTTACAGATAAACCATGTCAATCACTGTTTATTTTATGAGATTATTCAAAACGTCCCTTAAATGGACCCTCGAGGCCCAATATAAGCATTGCAATCAAGTCGGGACTTAATCAGAAACTCTAAGAATTTTTTGCGATATTTCAAAAAATTTCTAAGTTATAGGGCTCACATGACCATGTTCATCCCCGTGTAACTTTCCGACTTGTGCACACGGCCATGCCACATGCCCGTGTGCTAGGCCGTGTGGTTAATTCAATTCTTTTGAAATTAGGTGCAGGTTTCACATGACTAAGACACACACCCATGTTTTAGGCCGTATAGCACACACGGTTGAGGCACACGTCCGTGTCTCTGCCCGTGTGCTCAATTCTGAGCATTCTGTTTCTCTAATTTAAGGTGCAGGGGACACACAGCCTAACCACACACCTATGTACCAAGCCATGTGTCACACATGGTCCAGACATACGCCCGTGTGTCTGCCCGTGTAGACAAAATAAAACCATTTCTAGCTTCATTTTTCACCCAAAATCACACCAATGACCTGCACTTAAACTCACATCTAAATACCAACCATTTCAACATTCAAATTAAGCAAAATCTATCATTCAACATGACATATCATTACATGCATACATGTTTATAATCTTACCTTGGTATATTTCATACAATAGGCATAATTTGAATAACCATTTAACATGTATTTAGCTACCGTAGTATGACATTACAAGTACATAAAAAACAAACATTACTAGCCATTCCAATGGCTAGATTACAAATCACATATTTAAGCCATCTATGGCCAAGTTAGCCTATACATGCCATTATTCCAAAATGATTTTACTATATATACCCAAAATAAGCTAGAGAATAGTGTGATGATGCTCTAATTATCTCCAACCTTCACGAGCTTCCGAACACTATAAAATAGGGGAAAATAAAACAAAGTAAGCATTACATGCTTAGTAAGTTTGTATAACGGAAAGTAAACTCACCAATCTCGTTTATTAAATCTAAGTACACAATATTATGTTTTCCATCCATTTGGCAAAATTGCCTAAACACATGCATTCAATCAAACATGTTAGTCACAAAATTTTCATATACATCAAGCAAACATAGATGAGCTCATCATGCAACTTTCTTTCAAGAAATTATCATTTCATCTCATAATTCTCTCATCATGCCAAGAGTTTTGTTCGTTGAATCATTGAAATTTCGATGGATACTCAAGTAGTACACTCGAGGTGTACGATTCAATAACCTGTCAATTCTTATTCAAGAGTACCCATAGGACACTTAATCAAGGACCACACTTTCAAGCCACATATTGTATTACAGGATTACTAATCCAGGCTAAATCCATTATGTAATGTATGCTCAAAAGGGCTCAATTAGGATTACTAGTCCAAGTTAAACCCTAATTGTAACATATGCTCGAGAGAGATTATATCAGAATTACCCGTTCGGGCTAAATCCTTTCTATAATGAGATCAATAGGATTACTCGTCCGAGCTAAATCTCGTCAGCAACAAATGCAGGACCTCATTCATTTCGGGAAAGCACATTTATCCATTGAAATTCAATATTCAAACGAGACTATACCCTTTTTCCAATATTTTTGAACATGTAATCATTTCAAAAATTTATAACATTCACATAATTATAATTCATATTGCATACAATCATAACATTCAAGTTAACATATTTACATGCTCGATTAAGTTACATGAACTTACCTCGACATTGGTTCGCATATAAAATCTACTAATCCGAAACCTTTTCTTTTCTTCGATCTAACCTCGAATTTGTGTTATTTGAATCTATATAAATAACTTTAATCATCAATTTCACACATTTCATATTCATTTGGACTCAATTTAAGTCCTAGGCAAAATTACCATTTTGCCCTTAACTTTTCCATAAATTCCAATTTCGTCCCTAGGCTCGGAAAACGAAATTTATACAATTTACTCCCTATTCGAAGCCTAACTGAAATTTCAACATAAAATTTACAGCACTTATTTTCTATAAGTTTCATAATTTTTCATCAATTTTCACAACTTTACATTTTGGTCCCTAAATTATGTTTTCATCAAAAATCACTCTGTAAAATTTGTTTATCTATCAACAACCTTTCATTTTCTACCACAAATTTTTAATTTTCAGCATATACATCCATGACCTAATTTTCATACTTTGATAACTCTTCAAATTGATCCCCCAAATAGATAAATTAAGCTATCTCGATTTCAAAAATATCAAAATTACTAAAAACGGGATAAAGAAACTTACCTAATTAAGCCATGAAAGTTTCTTGTCTCTCTCCTAGGGTTTCCATGTATTTTTGGGGAAGAAGATGAGTAAAATAAGGTGATATTTTCTTTTTCATCTTTTAATTAATTAAATTATTTCAAATTCCAATTTAGTCCTTGCCCTTTTTCTAAATTTCCATGGATGAGACACCAAAATATCTACATACTTTTCTTTAATGGTCTAATTACCATATAAGGACCTCAAGTTTTGAATTCCATAGCTATTTAATCCTTCTAGCTACTAGAATTCAACTTTTGCATTTTATGCAATTTAGTCCATCTTGTAATTAAACACTAAATTGATAAAATTTTATTATCAAAATTTTTACATGACATTCCTAACATATTATGGACCATGTAATAAAATAAAAATAAATTTTATTTTCGGATTAGATTTGTGGTCTCGAAACCACTGTTTCGATTTTACTGAAAAATGAGTTGTTACAACTCTCTCCCCCTTAAGGATTTTCGTCCTCGAAAATTTTACTAGTAAAAAGGTTCAGATATTGCTTCCTCATCAAATCCTCTGATTCCCCAGTAGCCTCTTCTATACCGTGTCATTTCCAAAGAACATTTACTAATGCTACATTTTTATTTATTAACTTTTTTGCTTCTCGAGCTAAGATTTTGATCAGTTCTTCACTATATGTCATATCAGGCTGAATCTCTACCACTGTAAGAGAAATAACATGTGAAGAATCGGATCGATACCACTGTAACATAGACATATGAAAAACATTATGAATCCTATCAAGTTCTGGTGGTAAAGCTAACCGATATGCAACCGGTCCGGTTCTTTTTGTAATCTCATATGGTCCAATGAACCGTGGACTCAGTTTTCCTTTACGACCAAACCGGAGAACTTTCTTACAAGGCGATACTTTCAAGAATACTTTGTCACTGACTTGGAATTCTATTTCTTTTCGTTTAAGATTAGCATAGGACTTTTGACGATCAGAGGCTGTTTTGAAACTGTCCCGGATTACTTTCACTTTTTCCTCGGTTTAATAGACTAAGTCAAATCTGTGTAACTTTTTCTCACTAAGTTCTGTCCAATACAATTGAGTTCTACATTTATAACCATACAAAGCTTCATACGGTGCTATTTTGATACTAGACTGATAACTGTTATTATACGCAAATTCATACAAGGCTTCAGATTGACCATCTGTCTGGGGATGAAATGCAGTGCTAAAGTGTAACTGAGTACCCAAAGCTTCTTGCAATTTGCTCTAGAATCGAGATGTAAATCGAGGGTCTCTATCTGAAATAATGGAGATAGGCACTCCATGCAATCTGACAATCTTGGAGACATATAATTTAGCCAATCTGTCTAAAGAATAATCCACACGTACCGGAATAAAGTGTGCAGACTTTGTCAACTGATCAACAATCACCTAAATGACATCTTTCTTCTTTGGAGACAGGGGTAATCCCGATACAAAGTCTATGGTAATTATTTCCCATTTCCATTTCGGTATCGTGACTGGCTGTAATAATCTAGAAGACAACTGATGTTCAGCTTTTACTTGCTGACATATAAAAAATTTAGACACAAACTCAGAAATATCCTATTTCATTCCTGGCCACCAGTCCATCTTTTTCAGATCATTATACATTTTATTACTACTAGGATGGATAGACATGTTACCATATGAGCTTCATTTAAAATCTTTTGTACTAGTTTTGAACTTTTCGGTACACATACTCTGTCTCTGAATAATAGACAATCTTCGGTCCCGATTTGAAATTTTAAGTCAGGAGTCGGCTCACTTTGTATCCGTTTTGCTTGCAACTTACTATTATTTTTCTGAGCTTCAAAGACCTACTGCAAAAACATTAGTCTAGCTTTTAACTTAGCTATAATTGAACCATCATCAGATAATGACAATCGGGTATTCATAGCTCGCAAGAAAAATGGGGATTTTCTGCTGAAAGCATCAGCAACCACATTGGCTTTTCCCGAATGATAGTCAATAACCAGATCATAATCTGTAACACCCTAAATTTGGGCCTAGAAGTTTTGGGCCTTGAGCATGGGAGTGATTGAAGGCAGCTTATAATATTTTGTTGTGCATGTAAATTTCGTTAATGAAGGCTTGTTTTAGTGGTTAAGTGTGCTGAGAAGTGTTAGAGAAGTCTTGGGTTCAAACCTAGACTCTAGCAAAAAATTTTGGTTTAAGGTGAATCAAACCCTAGGTGTAGTAGGTAGGCCTTAAGAATATTGTTGGAGAAATTGTGCCACAAAAAGCCTTGTGGTCTAGTGGCAAAGTAGCGCCACATAAGAGGCACAAAGGTGGCGTCATAGAGTTGGCAAGAAGGTCCAGGGATCGAAACTCATGGCAATCAGAGAGCATTTAATTTTCTAACAGGGGCGGCAAGAGTTGGTGTTGAATTTAAACTCTGATGATGGAGGGATCCCACATCGGGAAGCTAGCATAGGAGTGGATGCGAAGCTGGCTTTAAATAGAGAGAACCATGAGGAGAGTAAAGGTACCTTTCTTGGCTGGTACCTTTCACTTTATGGCGTGCTCGTTTGGGTTGGGCGTCGACTAAGAGTGCTCGGAGCGCGGATTAACTCCAGTCTCCTATCAGTTGTGTATTTCTCACTACTCTAGCTGTAGGATGGCTACTTCGGGCCGCGATGGGCCGAAAGGGGCCATGTGGGCCAATGGGCCTACGGGCCTAATTGGATAAGTTGTTTAATTGTGTAGTAAATATTGGACTAGGATAGGTGAATCTCATATCTGTGGCTAGATTTGGGCTAAAAGGGCCACACGAGTATGTGGGCCCATTTGGGCCGAGAAAGGGCTTTAGGCCCATTCGTATTGTTATCCCTGTTTAGAATACTTTAGTTTACCAAATTATCAAAATACCCTCGATTTGTAAAATTACCAAAATACCCCTGGTTTGTAAAATTACCAAAATACCCCTTGTTTGTAAAATTACCAGAATACCCCTGGTTTGTAAAATTATCGAAATACCCCTGTAGGGTAGAATTACCGAAATACCCTTATAAGGTAAAATTATCGAAATACCCCTGTAGGGTAAAATTACCGAAATACCCTTGTAGGGTAGAATTATCGAAATACCCCTGTAGGGTAGAATTACCGAGATACCCTTGTTGGGTAAAACTGCCATTTTGCCCCTAGGGTGTTAAATGACTGTTTTGCCCTTGTAGGCAAGTGATTGACTTGGACTGTGTGGTTGACGGATTTAATTGTGAATATATGTTGGTGATATGGATGACTTGACTGTGGTTGTTTGATTCAAATATGGGCATGATATTCTGACTGAAGGGGTAAGTTTTTGATTACGCCCCTCGAGGGTAAATAACTATTCTTACGCTATAATCTGACTGCCTTTCTGAAGCATGCCTTGTTAATTATGTATATTCTGCATACATGTCATACTGCATGGGGGTTGGGTTTTGTTATGGAAGAAGAACCCGTTTTGGTGGCTGTGCCACATATTCTGATATAAGCAGCTTTACTGCGGATTATAGTTAGTGCCGCAACCGGTGCTAACACTGTAAGTGTAGGGATGGCGTGGGTGATTTATTCCTCACAAGAAGTGTAGGGATGGATGGAGGCAAGTGCAGGGTTGGATAGGGTTATCATGCATTAATCATATGAGACTGTTTTGTTATGGGCCAACTGTATTGAAATAGACCTAACTGTGTTGATATGGGCAAGGCCCAATATACCTTAACTTGTTATAGAGGCTACGCCCGCATTGATATTGATATGGGCTAAGGCCCGATTAACTCGATTTTTGTATAGGGCTAAGGCCCATCTGCATCTGTCATTATAATGGGCTAAGGCCCAATTGATACCGAAATCGTAAGTAGGGTGGGGCCAAACTTTTAATTCTTTTATATGACCGATCGTCCTTTTATATAGTAGGGGATTACACATCGAGTTTTCATAAACTCACCCGTTTATTAACCTTTCGTAATTTCCGGCCTTAGACGGATCGGAGTCGAGGGGCTCGAGAGGAGCCACACACACAATTTATGTTACGCTTTGATTATTGCTTTTAAATTATTTTATGTGGGTTGTAGTAAAGCCGTCGTAATTTTTTGGATTTCTAATTTGGAATTTTATTTATTGTTCTTATAATTTCTAGTATTAGAACATGGTTTTCCAAAGCAACTCATCAAGCTTCAAAACATCACGTATCCGCAATTGTTTTTAAATTAAGCTTCCGCAAACGTCAAGATTTTTACAAAGTTGTTAAGAATGTTATTCAGCTGAGGTTTTCTAACAAGGTTTAAAAAGGGTATAAGTTTTTAATTATTAAGAAGGGTTTTTAATGGAAACATGGTTTTCGAAAAATACTTCAATGTGACACGCCAGATTCGAGCCAAACTTCTAGGCCAGGTTTGGGGTGTTACATAATCTTTCAATAACTCAAGCCACCTGTGCTGTCTCAAATTCAAATCTTTTTGAGTCATCAAGTACTTCAAACTTTTATGATCCGTGAATATGTGACATTTTTCACCAAACAGGTAATGTCACAAAATTTTTAATGCAAACACTATGGCTGCCAATTCAAGATCATGTGTCGAGTAGTTTCTTTCGTGTGGTTTTAGCTGTCTTGAAGCATAGGCTACTACTTTACCTTCTTGCATCAAAACACAGCCTAAACCATTCAATGGTGCATCATTGTAAACTATAAATTCCTTACTCGATTCTGGCTGAACTAACACTAGAGCTTCTGTCAATAAAGCTTTTTATCTGTCAAAACTCTGTTGGCATTTATCAGTCTACTGAAATTTCACATCTTTTTCCAATAGACGGGTCATCGGAGAAGCTATCATTGAAAAACCTTTTACAAACCTCCGATAATAATCAGCTAGTCCCAGAAAGCTTCAGGCTTCAGACACATTCTTCGGTGGTTTCTAGTTAATAATGGTTGAAATTTCATTCGGGTCAAAATTCACACTTACTAAATTTGGCATATATATGTTTCTCTCACAAGGTTTGCCACACTATTATCAAATGCTCCGCATGCTCATTTTCATCTTGAGAGTAAACCAAAATATCTTTTATAAATACCACCACAAACCTGTCTAAATATTGCTGAAAATTCTGTTTGTCAAATCCATAAATACGGTAGGTGCATTTGTCAAATTGAATGGCATCACAAGAAACTCATAGTATCCATACTTGGTTCTAAAAGCTGTCTTTGGCACATCTGAGTCTTTTACCCATAGTTGATAGTAACTAGAACAAAGATCAATCTTTGAAAATACAGTGGCATATATTAACTTATCAAACAAGTCATCAATATGAGGCAATGGATATTTGTTCTTTATTGTAACTTTGTTGAGCTATCTGTAATCAATGCACAGCCTCAATGATCCATCTTTCTTCTTTACAAATAGAACCGGTGCACCCCAAGGTGAGAAACTAAGTTGAAAAAAACCTCTGTCAGTCAATTCTTGCAACAGTACTTTCAACTCTTTCAATTCAGTAGTAACCATTTTCTAAGGTGCTATGGATATCGGTGTTGTACATGGAACAAGATCTATAGAGAATTCCACTTCTCTATCTGGTGGTAAACCAGGTAATTCTTCTGGGAATACATCATGAAATTCACATACAACTGACATTGACTGAATCTTTGACTGAAATGCTTTCTGACATATTTCTGACACATATGCAAGATAAGCATCATAACCCTTTCTGACATATATCTGTGCTGATATTGCTGAAATCACATTAGGTAATCCATCCAGTTTATCAGATTCAACATGAAGTAATTCACCAATCTGACATTTCAATACAATATATTTCTATTTACAATTCACCACTGTATCATATTGGGTTAACCAATCCATTCCCAAAATCACATCAAATTCATCGAATGGCAATAACATCAAGTCAATCGAAAAATAATAACCTTTAATCATCAGCAGATAGTTTTTACAGACTTTATCCACCATAACACACTGGCCCAGAGTGTTTGAAACTTTAACCACAAATTCAGTGAATTCAACAGGTAAATTTTTAAGAAACACTAAGTTTGTGCATATGTATGAATGTGTGGAACCAGGATCAATCAAAGCAGTAATATTAGTATCAAGTAAAGAAAATGTACTAGTAATGACGTCTGGTGCAAAAGCATTTTCTCTAACACGAATAGCTTATGTTCTTGCAGGTGCTCGCACCTCAGATTTAACTGCTGTATCCTTGGTAGTACCTCGACTACTACTAACATTGCCAGGGTGACGGGGTGGTCTGCCCCTCGAAACAAGATTACTCGGCTTTAGAGCTAGTTCTGTTTCTTTTTCAACTATTTCTGGACAATCTCTAAGAAAATGGTCAAATGAGCCACATCGGTAACAAGCTCCACTTCTCAAGTGACATTCCCCAAAATGAAATTTGTTGCAATGGTTACGCTTTGGTTTGGGATTACCGACACTACCCACACTAGTTACAGAAGGAGATGGAGACCTCGGGTTAGAGTGTTGAGAGCCTCACTTTTTTTTAGAATACCACGTAGAGGTAGTAACACGATCATAATACTTCTTTATTTTCTTAGAAGCAAATAATTGTGACTTACTCATAATCCTTTTTCTAAAAACCTGAGCCTCTCTTTCAACTTGTTTCTTTTCTTTACTTAATTCCTTAGCTTTGTGTGCTCGATCGGCTAACACCAAAAAGTCCCTTATTTTGAGAATTTCGATCAAGAACTTGATATCTTCATTTAAACCCTCTTCAAAGCATTTAAACATTTCAGCCTCGGTTAGAACCCATTCTCTGGCATATTTGCTGAACCGAAAAAATTCTCGTTCATGCTTAGATACAGTCATGTCTCCCTGCTTGAGTTCTAAAAATTCTTTCTTTTCTTATTTATAAATCTTTGACTAACATATTTCTTCCTGAATTCAGCCTAGAAGAATTCCCATGTAAGGTTCTCTCTCGGTACAACTAAAGTTATGGTATTCCACCAATGATAACCTATATCTTTCAGTAGAGATACTTTACATTTCAGACATTCAGTAGGTGTACAAGATAATTCATCAAAAACCTGGATGGTATTTTCCAACCAAAATTTAGCCCTTTTCGGATCATCATCTGCGGTAGCTCTAAATTCTTCCGCCCCATGCTTACGAATTTTATCGATCAGAGGCTTACCTATTTTAGCGGGTTTAGCACCCTGTGGTACCTTAAGAACCGGTTGAGGAGCAGGTGGAGGAGGTCGTTGTACAGTGGGGTTTGTTCTTAAGTACTCGGTAAACCATTCATTCATCAATTGAAAGAAGGCCTTTTCTGCCTTCTCACTTCATCCCTCAGATATGGGCCTTTCACTACCAAGTGCTGATGCAACTTTTTGAACTGAAGCTGAAGATTGCTCTCAACTTCCTCGGGTTCAGGTCTAGCTTGGTTGGATGACATTACTATATGAAAAACAAATTTAAAATGATTAGGAGACATCACACTATCACGAATTATATAATGACATGTATAGCTAAACTCATGTTTGCTACATTAAATCTAAGAATCGACTAAACCGTAGCTCTGATACTACTAAATGTAACACCCCTAACCCGTATTCATCACCGAAATAGAGTTACAGAGCATTACTAGAACTTTTAGAAGATTTATAGATAAATCATGTCAATCACTGTTCATTTTCTGAGATTATTCAAAATGTCCCTTAAATGGACCCTCGAGGCCCAATATAAGCATTAGAATCAAATCGGGACTTAATTGAAAACTCTAAGAATTTTTTGTGATATTTCAAAAAATTTCTAAGTTATAGGGCTCACGCGCCTGTATGGTCCAAGGGACATGCCCGTGTAACCCTGGGACAAGCCCGTACTGCAGGCTGTGTTCGACCTCGTGTAACTCTCTGACTTGTGCACACGGCCACGCCACATGCCCGTGTGCTAGGCCATGTGGTTAATTAAATTCTTTGGAAATTAGGTGCAGGTTTCACACGGCCAAGACACTCACCCGTGTTCTAGGTTGTGTAGCACACACGATTGAGACACACACCCGTATCTCTACTGTGTGCTCTATTCTAAGCATTCTGTTTCTCTAATTTAAGGTGCAGGAGACACACGGCCTAACCACATACCTATGTACCAGGCCGTGTGTCATATACGGTCTAGACACATACTTGTGTGTCTGCCCGTGTGGACAAAATAAAGCCATTTCTAGTTTCATTTTTCACCCAAAATCACAACAATGACTTGCACTTAGACTCACATCTAAATACCATCCATTTCAAGCATTAAAATTAAGAAAACTCTATCATTCAACATGGCATATCATTACATGCATACATGTTTATAATCTTACCTTGGTATATTCCATACGATATGTAACAGTCTAGTTTAGAACCTAGCAGAATAGTGGTTTTGAGACCACAAATTTGAGTATGAAAAATATTTTAATATTATTTTCTCTGCTTATAATATGTGAATTGACATGTGTGAAAGTTTCATATGAAAATTCGATCATTTGTGTGCTTAATTTGTAAAAAAAACCTAATCGCGTAAAATGTAAAAGTGGCCTTCTAATTGTTAAAGTGCCTATTTGATATGTCTCTTTAAATATGAGGTCCTTATGTTGTAATTAGTCCATTGATAGTGGGAATGGACATAAATGGGCATTAAAATGTTGGTTTTTAAATGGTTTATAAAAGGGTTAAATGGTAATTGATGTATTAAAAGGTGATTAATAAAACAAAATGCATGAAATTAAGCCATTATCATCCATGCTTGCCGAAAATACAGAGAAAAGAGAAAGAAAAAGAGTTCTAGGGTTTGACACTTTGAAAACTTGATTCGGGTATGTGTTTTGCTTAGTTTTTGATGATTTCTACGTTTTTGTAATCGTTGCTTAGTAATCTATCAAGACCATGCCATAATTTCAGATTTTGTTGATGATTTTAGGTTATTCCATTGTTGATAATGTGAGCTTTATGAAGTTTGATGTTAGTAAATGGAAGTTATGTGTTAGATTACTAAGTTTTGTTTTTGAGTTTTTGAGGAAATTGAGTAATTTGGGCTAAATTGTAAAAATAAGTTTTTGAAGGACTAAAATGTAAAATAAATGAAATGTGTGGACTTGTATGAGTACTAGGACAATTTAGCCAAGCTTGTGTATAAAGAAATTATGTGTATTTTGTGATTTTGTGAAATAAGGACTAAAATGTCAAAATGTGAAATTGTGAGGGCTAGTTTGTAAAATGCCCTAAATATGTGTATATGGATTGATTTGAATGATTTGGTGGATAAAATGGTTGAATTTGTTTAGGTCAAGAACCAAAGAAAACGAAATTAGATTGGGGGAAAATGAAATTCGTTGAATAGTTGCTCGTTTCCGTTCATTTCCGTATGAGGTAAGTCGATATACAAATAAACGTGTTTTGAATTGAATTATTATTGTTAATATAACATTGAACATTGATGAACGGTTATATGAGTTGAGCATGAGATATCCGAGAAAGTATCGACAAAGTTTCGATGTCTGAAAAGCCCCGTACGAACCTTAGGAATAGTTGGGATACATATGTCATGACATAGGATCCGATATGTGTTATCGTGTAAGATCACATCTGGGACATTGGAATCGACGTATGATTTACATGTAAGACCATGTCTGAGACATCGACATCGTATTTGATTTCGTGTAAGACCCTGTCTGGGACAGTGGCATCGATGTTTGATTACATGTAAGACCACGTCTGGGACGTTGTCATTATATGTGCTTTCCGAGCTATCTGCGTATCCTTATGATTCCAAACGGTTCAATAGACATCCTGTGAAAATAGATGACTATGTGAATTTGTATTCGACCCAGGTACGTTTGAATTGTATACTATGTTGAGAATGAAAGGTAAGTATATATGCAAATGATGATATATAATCTAAGTATGTGAATATATGCTATATGTGCAAATGATTTGAGAATATGTGATATGTATATGAACAAGAGGTTTGTTTTGGTTATTGGCTAAAGTATATGTGATTTGATGATGTTTATATATTTTGATTGATAAGTTTATTTGTATATGGCTTACTAAGCTTTTGAAAGCTTACTCTGTGTGTTTTTCAACTAGTTTTTTTAGATATCGTAGTTATCGGGAGCTCGGGGATTGTCAAGGATTGTCACCACACTATCGAACTATATTTTGGTACCTTTTGAAAATGTATATATCGAAGAATATCATGTATAGGCTAGAAGTACTTTGGTTATGTTTTGTGATGTATATATTTTGCTATGTGATATGGCTAGTTTGAGGTTGAACTTACGGTTTGATTTTAGTATATGTTATATGAGGAAAATTATACTTATGTGATGTGTTTATGGATTGCCAAGATAGTTGGTCAATTTGGCAAGTTTTGGAATTTCCCTAGTATGAAATTTGGTAAGGTTTTGGCATGAGATTTGATCATATGATTAGAGATTATGAAATCATATGTTTTGGTATGTTTTTGATTTTTGGAATGACATGAATTGGTAGGTGATATGAACATGAAATTGGTTGATAATGTTATGGAATGAATGGTGTATTTTTTGGTATTGAAACTGGTTGAAATTATAGTTCAAATGTGCTTGGTTTGATGCTTATAGGTTTGACCCAAATTGGATGGCAAATTGGCTTTTCAAATAGCCTATTTTTGTCCACACTGGCAGAAACATAGGCGTGTGTCTCAGTCGTGTGCGACACATGGTCATGTTGCACGACCATGTGTCCCCTGGGGTACCCTATGATTTTAAGGTCAGGCTTGAGCACGGCCAAGACACACGGGCGTGTGGCTAGCAGTGTAACCCAAGTCAGTTTTGACCATGGTCAAGACACACGGGTGTATCTTGTGGCCATGTGAGCAAGTCAGTATGTATGCCCTGGTTTGACACGGCCTAGACACACGGGCTTGTCTAAAGCCGTGAAAGGCACATGGCCTGTTCACATGGGCGTGTGACCTGTACAACTTTGAAAAATTTTTAAGTCGTGAAAAATTTTGTATGTGCTCAGTTTAGTCTCGACCCCTTTCTAATGCATGTTTAAGGTCTCAATGACTTATATGAGGGACATTATGATAATATTTGACCTTTGATGCTATGATGTTTGTGAAATGAATGTTAAATGTTTTGATTTTTCCAATAATGCCTTTAAGCCTAGTCTGGCGACGGATACAGGTTAGGGGTGTTACACGATAGGCATAATTTGAACAACTATTTAACATGTATATAGCTACCATAGTATGACATTACAAGTACATCAACCATTACTAGCCATTCCAATGGCTAGATTACAAACCACATATTTAAGCCATCTATGGCCAAGTTAGCCTATACATGCCATTATTCCAAAATGATTTTACTATATATACCTAAAATATGCTAGAGAATAGTGTGATGATGCTCCCACGATCTCCAACATTCGTGAGCTTCTGAGTACTATAAAATAGGGGAAAATAAAACAGAGTAAGCATTACATGCTTTGTAAGTTCGTATAACGGAAAGTAAACTTACCAATCTCATTTATTAAATCTAAGTATACAATATTATGTTTTCCATCCATTTGGAAAAATTGCCTAAACACATGCATTCAATTAAACATGTTAGTCACAAAAATTTCATATACATCAAGTAAACATAGATGAGCTCATCATGCAACATTCTTTCAAGATATTATCATTTCATCTCATAATTCTCTCATCATGCTAAGAGTTTTGTCCGTTGAGTCATTGAAATTCCGATAGATACTCAAGTAGTACACTCGAGGTTTACGATTCAATAATGTGTCAATTCTTATTCAAGAGTACCCATAGGTGTAACACCCCAAACCCGGCCTAGAAGTTAGACCCGAATCTGGAGTGTCACATTGAAGTGTTTTTCGAAAACCATGTTTTCATTAGAAACCCTTCTTATTTAAAACGTAGTGCATTGAAAACTTCTTAATTTTATTTCCAAAATTCCTTTTTACTTTGCGGAATCTAATTTTAAAAGTAATCGATTTACGACAAAGTGATGTTTAAAAGTTAAGTTGCAAAAATGTAGTGTTTTGAAAACAGTTATAGTTTTGGAAAACCGTGATCTACTTTTAACCATTATAAAACATAGTAATTAAAACCTCAAAGTAAAATAAAAACCAAAATCAAGAGAGGCCTTATTACAACCCAATTAAAAAAAATACGTAACAGTAATAACAAATTTGAAAACATAAGCAGTGTGTGGTCATCTCCGACTCCCTCGCTGCACCGAACCACCTAACGCTGGGGATTACCTGTACAATTAAAGTGGGGTGAGTTTACGAAAACTCAGTGTGTAATCCCCTCCTAAACTAAAATAGGTAACGGTCAGTCAGACAAATAAAAACAGAATCAAACTGGGCTTGTGCCCTTTTATAGAATCAGATGGGCCTAAGCCCAAATCAACATCAGTACAATTGCAGTGGTCCTAAGCCTGTTACAGAATCACTTGGGTCTCAGCCCTTGTCAGAATCAAATCATATGCATAATGCAAAAATGTATGCTAACCCATCCCAATAATCCATCCGCTACACACCAACTCCGTCCCCCGTCACATCATGTAGGGATATGAGTATCGACCCACCCAACCGACACATCAATGGTAGCCCGGTTGCGTAACTACCTTCGTTGTAGCAAGTTGCCAATCATATATATACGGCTTTAAGCCTTCAGTAGCGCTATTATAATTGGCACAAAGCCATCGGTAATTGTAATAAGTTCGACACATAGCCATCATAAATGACACACAACCCTAGGTAAATGTAATCGACACTGAGTCATCAATAATCATATATTGGCACATAGCCTTAGGCAAATACTTTTGGCACACAACCATAATCAGAACAATTGGCTTTAAGCCATCGATAGCTGTATCATGTTAGGCACGTAACCATCAGCGATGGTAACATAGTCGGCACACAGCCTCGGTAAATATGATCAACACAGAGTCATCAATAATCATATATTGGGCTTAAAAGCCTTCGGTGGATCCACGGTTGTCAAGCAACCATGCGATCCTCATATACTTCCTCCGTTCCACAATTCCCACCCACGTGCAACATAATATTATATGAATGCAGCAAATATACACACGGCATACAAAATCATACAAATCATAGTCACAACAGTCCAATCACAGTCATACATTCTCATCAAAACATAGTCAAATCAATCAAATTGTATTATCAGTGAGTCATATACCCTAGAGGGGCAGAACGGTCCATTTTACCTATTGGGGGTATTTTAGTCATTTCACCCTACAACGGTGTTTTGGTAAATCTACAAACCAAGGGTATTTCGATAATTTTGGAAACCAATGGTATTTCTATAATTTTTGAAAGTTAAGGGTATTTTTGTAATTTTGTAAATTAAGGGTATTTCTATAATTTTCCAAATCAAGGGTATTTCGATAATTTTCCAAATTAGGGATATTTTGGTAATTTTCTAAATTAAGGGTATTTCAGTAATTTTACAAATTGAGGGTATTTCAGTAATTTTACAAGTCAAGGGTATTTTGGTAATTTTACAGGTCGAGGGTATTTCAGTAATTTCACAAATTAGGGGTATTTTGGTAATTTTACAAATCGAGGGTATTTTGGTAATTCTACCCTACAAGGGTATTTCTGTAATACTAACCTACATATATGAGATTCACGTGGTCCAATCCAATATTTACTACACAATCATACAATTTACCCACATGGGCCCAAGGGCCCATTGGGCTCACATGGCCCATCCTGACCCATCGTGGCCCAAAGCAACCTAAGCCCATGAGAGCACTCATGATGGCCTCAACCATCACGTCAAAGCTCCCACACGTGCGCTCGCACGCTCGTGTGGCTGCCATCGTCGTGTGACCGGTATTTCGGCATTCCGGTATTTGCCGTTCTACAACTAGAGTAGTGCGAAATACACACCTATTTATGAGAACGCGCCGAAGTCCACGATCACAAACCTTGGCACATCCTGCATTGAGTCTTGCTCACCAACTCATCTGGTTCGCTCTATTTAAAGCCATCTTCTCACCAATTCTCATGTTAGCTTCCTGATGTGGGATTACTTTCAACCAATAGGAAAATTCCTCATTCTTATGACCACTTCAACCACAAAGTTTCAGTCCAACTCCACCTCCTACACAGCTCAAATAGAAAAATAAATACTTCACTGCACATCCCAAGACTTGAACCTTAGACCTCATAGTTACACAACACGCCACCTTGCCGCTCCACCACAGGCTCTTTCTGTGATAAAAACGTCCGTAATTAACTTTAAGGCATATGTGCCAGCGTCCAGATTCACTTAAGAGAAAAAAAAAATGAATTGTAAGAGCCAAGATTTGAACCCAGGCTCTCTTGCAACCTTAAGGATGCCACAACCACTAGACCACATGCTTCCTTGTGTCATTTGTTTAACACAATAATTTAAAAGGCCATCATCCAAGCTTCCAGGGTTTTATTCACTTAATACCAAATTTTTTGCTAAAGCCCAGGTTAGAACCCAAGATTTCTCCAACACTTCTCAGGGCCATTAACCACCAAAGTAGACATTTAATTGTGTCATTTCCTTGCACAATTAATTATTTATATACAACCTCTTTACGGACCCATACTCAAGGCCTAATACTTCTAGGCCCAAATTCGGGGCGTTACAATAGGGCACTTAATCGAGGACCACACTCTCGAGCCACAAATTGTATTACAGGATTACTAGTCCATGCTAAATTCATTATGTAACATATGCTCAAAAGAGCTCAATTAGGATTACCAGTGCAGGCTTGTAACAACCCATTTTTTAATGAAATCGAAACAGTGGTTTCGGGACCAAAAATTCGACCCAAAAATATAATTTATTTTTATTTTATTATATGGTCCGTAATATGGTAGATATGTCGTGTGAAAATTTTGATATGAAATTTTATCGATTAAGTGCTTAATTACGAGAAGGACTAAATCGCATAAAATGCGAAAGTTGAATTCTAGTAGCTATAGGGATTAAATAGCTATGGAATTCAAATCTAGAGGTCCTTATATGATAATTAGACCATTAAGAAAAGTATGTAGATTTTTCTTAGTGACTCATCCATGGAATTATAGAAAAAGGGCAAGGACTAAATTGAAAATAACAAAATAATTAAATTAATTAAAAATATGATAAAAGAAATCATCTTATTTTATGTCATCTTCAACCTAAAACACATGAAAACCCTAGGTGAGAGAAAAGAAACTTTCAAGGCCTAATTGGGTAAGTTCTCTTGTCCCGTTTTTAGTAATTTTGATATTTTTGATACCGGGATAGCTTAATCCCTCTATTTGAGGGATCAATTTGTAAAGTTATCAAGGTATGAAAATGGGTCATGGATGTATATGCTGGAAATTAGAAATTTATGGTAGAAAATGAAAGATTATTATAGATAAACAACTTTTAGAAAGTGATTTTTGATGAAAACATGATTTAGGGACTAAAATGAAAAGTTGTAAAATTTGACAAAAAATTATGAAATTTTATGAATACATGTGCTGGAAAGGCTTTGGTTAGGCTTGGAATATAAATTAATTTGCATAAGTTTCATTTTTCGGGCCTAGGGACAATCAGAATTTATGAAAAAGTTAGGGGCAAAATGGTAATTTTTCCTAGGACGTAAATTGAGTCCGTTTAAATATGAAATGTGTGAAATTGATGGTTAAATTCATTTATATAGATCCGAACAACACTAATTCTAGGTTAGATCGAGGGAAAGAAAATGTTTCGGATTAATAGACTTTTTATGCGAACAAGTGTCGAGGTAAGTTCGTGTAACTTAATCGGGTATTTAATTATGTTAATTGAATGTTGTGTTTGTATGCAATGTGATTTATATTGATGTGCTTTACTTGTATGCTATGATGAAAAATTGATACATGCTTGAAATTTTGATAAAGGGTTAAGTCCTGATTGAATGTGAATTCTGATGATTATATGTACTTTCCCAAAACTAATAAGGTTCTGCATTTGTTGCAGACGAGATTTAGCTTGAACAAGTAATCCCATTGACCTTGTTACAGAAATGATTTAGCCAGGATGGATAATTCCAATATAATACCTCTCGAGCATACATTATGATTAGGGTTTAGCCTGGACTGGTAATCCTAATCGAGCCCCTCTAAGCATACGTTATATAAAGGATTTAGCCTGGATTGGTAATCCTGTTATACGATATGTGCCTCGAGAGAGTTTTTCTTGGTTAAGTTCCCTAAGGGGGTATCCTTGAATAGGGAATTGATGGATTACTGAATCGTACAGTTCGAGTGTACTACTTGAGCATCCATCGAAATTCAATGATTCAACGGACACAAAACTCTTGACATGGCATGAAAATCTTGATGACTTGAAACAATATTGCTTGATAAGCTCATCTATGTTACTAGGTTGATATGAAGATTTTGGTGACTAACAAGCTTGATTGAATGTATGTGATTAGGCAGTTTAGCCAAATGGATGGAAACATAACCTTGTATGCCTAGATTTAATAAGCAGGATTGGTAAGTTTAGTTTTCGTTATACGAACTTACTAAGCATGTAATGCTTACTCTATTTATTTTTCCCCTATTTTATAATGCTCGAAAGCTCACGAGGGTTGGAGATCACTGGAGCATCATCACACTATCAACTAGTCATTTTGGGTATACTTAGTAAAATCATTTTGGTATAATGGCATTTATAGGACAACTTGGCCAATAGTGGTTTGAAATGTTATTTTGTAACCTAGCCATTAGAATGGCTAGTAATGGTTCATTTTGGTATTACTAAGTAGATTACTATAATATATATATTCACATGTGTTATGTTAAGAATATGTGATCAATGTTATGAATGCTTAAGTTAAACTAAGGTAAGGTTGTGATCATGTATGCTTGTAGTGATATGCCTTGTGAATGCTAGAAATTGCCCAATTTGAATGCTTGGATTGGTTAGTATTGGATGTGTGTTTTAAGTGCAGGTCTTGGGTGAAATTTTGGGTGAGAAATGAAGCTAGAAATGGCTTCATTTTGTCCACACGAGCAGAAACACGAGCATGTGTCTAGACCGTGTGTGATACACAGCTTGGTAACATGGGCATGTGGTTAGGCCTTGTGTTCCCTGCACCTAAATTTTGAGAAATAGAATGCTCAGAATTGGGTATAGGGTAATAGACACAGGCGTTTGTCTCAGCCGTGTGTGCCACACGACTTAGAACACGGGCGTGTGTTTTGGCCGTGTGAACTTGCACCTGATTTCGGATTGAATTAATTAACCACACGGCATAGCACATGGGCGTGTAGAATGACATGTGTGCAAGTCAAAGAGTTACATGGGGTCGAACACGGCCTCCAACATGGGCGCGTCCTAGGGTCACACGGGCGTGTCCCTTGGACCACACGGGTGTGTGAGCCCTGTACCTTGAAAAAAATTACAATTTTGGGAAAACTTCTTAGAAGTCTCGATTAAGTCCCGATTCGATTCTAATGCTCGTATTGGTCCTCGAAGGCTCGATCAAGGGATGTTATGGATGATCTCAAAAAATGAATAGTAAAAATGTTCTGTATGTTTTGGTAATGCTCTGAAACCCTGTTCCGGTGATGGGCACGGGTTAGGAGTTTTACATTTAGTGGTATCAAAGCTATGGTTTAGCCGATTCTCAAATTTGATGTAGCTAACACGAGTTTAGCTATACATGCCAATATATAAATTGTGATAGTCAGTTTAAATGTGTTTTTCATGTAGTAATGTCATCCAACCGAGCTAGAGCTGAATTCCGAGGAAGCTGAGAGCAATGCTTCAGCTTTAGTTCAAATAGTCGCGTCTGCGTCTAGTAGTGAAAGGCCCATGTCTGAGGGCCAAAGTGAGGAGGCAAAATAGGCCTTCTTTCAAATAATGAATGAATGGTTTACACAGTACTTGAGAGCAAACCCTGCCATACAACGACCTCCCCTGCCTGCTCCCCAACCGATTCCTGAGGTACCACAGGGTGCTGAGTCGGTTAGAATTAGTATGCCTCCGATAGACAAAATCTGCAAAAATGGGGCGGAAGAATTTAGAGTTACCGCAGATGATGATCCGAAAAGGGTTGAGTTTTGGTTAGAAAACACTATCCAAGTTTTTGATGAACTATCCTGCGCACCTGCCGAATGTTTGAAATGTGCAATATCCCTACTAAAATATACAACTTATCATTGCTAGAATACCATAACTTCAGTTGTACTGAGAGAGAATGTTACATGGGAATTCTTCTAAGCTGAATTCAGGAAGAAGTATGTGAGTCAGAGGTTCATGGATCAGAAAAAGAAAGAATTTCTAGAGCTTAAACAAGGAAACATGACAGTATCTGAATATGAACAGGAATTTGTTTGACTAAGTAAGTATGCTAGAGAATGGGTTCTAGCTGAGGCTGAAATGTGTAAATGCTTTGAAGAGGGCTAAAATGAAGAATCAAGTTATTGATTGGAATTATCGAAATAAGGGAATTTACGGTGTTATCCGCTCGAGCCCACAAAGCTAAGGAATTGAGTAAGGAAACGAAACAGGCTAAAACAAAGGCTCGGGTCTCTGGAAAAAGAACCATGAGTAAGTCACAATCATTTGCTTTTAAGAAATTAAATAAGCATTATAATCAGGTGAACACTTTTACGGGATATTCTGGGAGAGAGGGGGGCTCTCAACGTTCTAACCCAAGGTTTTTATCTCCATCTGTGACCAGTGTGGGTAGTGTTGGTAACCCCAAACCAAAATGTAAATATTGTAATAGATTTCATCATGGGGAATGTCAGTTTAGAAGTGGAGCTTATTTTGGATGTGTTTCACTTGATCATTTTCTCAGGGATTGTCCCGAAAGAGTTGAAAAAGAAATAGAACTAGCTCCAAAGCTGAGTAATCCTGTCTCGAGGGGCAGACCACCCCGTCATCCTGGCAATGCTAGTGGTAGTCGAGGTACTACCAAGGATACTATAGTTAGATCTGAGGGACGAGCACCTATAAGGACATATGCTATTCGTGCTAGAGAAGATGCCTCTGCACTAGACGTCATTACTGGTACATTTTCTCTACTTGATTCTGATATTACTGCATTGATTGATCCTGGTTCCATACATTCATATATATGTACGAACCTAGTGTCTGTTAAAAATTTACCTGTTGAATTCACTGAATTTGTGGTAAAATTTTCAAACCCCCTGGGCCAGTGTGTTATGGTGGATGAAGTTTGTAAGAACTGCCCGTTAATGGTAAAAGGTTATTGCTTTTTAGTTGACTTGATGTTATTGCCATTTGATGAATTTGATGTGATATAGGGAATGGATTGGTTAACCCAATATGATGCAGTGGTAAATTGTAAGTAGAAATATATTGTATTGAAATGTGAGAGTGGTGAATTGCTTCGTGTTGAATCTGATAAACTAGATTGACTACCTAATGTAATTTCAGTAATGTCAGCATAGAAATATGTTACAAAAGGGTATGATGCTTATCTCGTATTTGTGTTGGATACTAATGTATCTGAGTCAAAGATTCAGTTAGTGCTGGTTGTATGTGAATTTCCTAATGTATTCCCAGAAGAGTTACCTGGTTTACCACCGGATAGAGAAGTGGGATTCTCTATAGATCTTGTTTCGGGTACAACACCGATATCTATAGGACCTTATAAAATGGCCCCTACTGAATCGAAAGAGCTGAAAGTACAGTTGCAAGAATTGATTGACAGAGGTTTTTCTCGACCTAGTTTCTCACCTTGGGCTGCGCCGATTCTATTTGTAAAGAAGAAGGATGGATCGTTGAGGCTGTGTATTGATTACAGATAGCTTAACAAAGTTATAATAAAGAACAAGTATCCATTGCCTCGTATTGATGACTTGTTTGACCAGTTAAAATGTGCCACTGTATTTTCGAAGATTGATCTCCGTTCTGGTTATTATCATCTATTGATCTCTGTTCTGATTATTATCAACTACGAGTTTCTTGTAATTCCATTCGGCTTCAAAAACGCACCTTTAGTGTTTATGGATTTGATGAATAGAATTTTCAACCCATATTTAGACAAGTTTGTGGTGATATTGATAGATGATATTTTGGTTTATTCCCGAGATGAAAATGAACATGCTAAGTACTTGAGAATAGTGTTGCAAACTTTGCGAGAGAAACAATTGTATGCTAAATTTAGTAAATGTTAATTTTGGTTACGGGAAGTTAGTTTTCTTGGGCATATAGTATCTGCTGAAGGTGTCAAAGTAGACTCGAATGAAATTTAAGCCACTATTAATTGGAAGCCATCAAAGAATGTATTTGAAGTCCGAAGTTTTCTGGGACTAGTTGGTTGTTATCGAAGACTTGTAAAAAGTTTTTCAATGATAGCTTCCCCGATGATTCATTTGCTGCAAAAAGAGGTAAAGTTTTAGTGGACTGATAAATGTCAGTAGAGTTTTGATAGATTAAAGGCTTTATTGACAGAAGCACAGTGTTAGTTCAGCCTGAATCGGGTAAGGAATTTATATTTTATAGTGATGCGTCATTGAATGGTTTAGGCTATTTTTTGATGCAAGATTGTAAAGTAGTAGCCTATGCTTCACGATAGCTAAAGCAACATGAAAAGAACTACCCGACACATGATCTTGAATTGGTAGCCATAGTGTTTGCACTGAAAATCTGGCGGCATTACTTGTTTGGAGAAAAATGTCACATGTTCACTGATCATAAAAGTCTAAAATATTTGATGTCACTGAAAGATTTGAATTTGAGACAATTTAGATGGCTTGAGTTATTGAAATATTATGATCTTGCTATTGACTATTATCTAGGAAAAGCCAATGTGGTTGCTAATGCTCTGAGCAGAAAATCCCTGTATACTTTACGAGCAATGAATATCCGATTATCGTTGTCTGATGATGGTTCACTCTTAGCTGAGTTAAAAGCTAGACCAACATTTTTGCAACAGATTTTTAAAGCTAAGAAAAATGATAGTAAGTTGCAAGAAAGACGGGTACAAAGTGAATCGACTCCTGACTCAGAATTTTAGATCGGGACTGATAGTTGTTTGTTATTCAGAGGCAAAGTATGTGTACAAAAAATGTTAGAACTAATACAGAAGATTTTGAATAAAGTTTACAATGGTAACATGTCTATTCATCCTGGTAGTAATAAAATGTATAATGATCTGAAAAAGATGTACTAGTGGCCAAGAATAAAATGAGATATTTTTGAGTTTGTATCTAAGTGTTTGATATGCCAGCAAGTAAAAGCTCAACATTAATTGCCTTCTGGATTATTACAGCCGGTTACAATATTGAAATGGAAATGGGAGAGAATTACTATGGACTTTGCAATGGGATTACCCCTGTCTCCAAGGAAGAAAGATACCATTTGGGTAATTGTTGACTGGTTGACAAAGTCTGCAAGAAAGATACCATTTGGGTAATTGTTGACCTGTTGACAAAGTCTGCACACTTTATTCTAGTACGTATGGATTATACCTTGGTTAGATTAGCTGAATTATATGTTTTTAAGATTATCAAATTGCATGGAGTGCCTATATCTATTATTTCAGATAGAGATCCTCGGTTTACTTCTCGATTCTAGAGTAAATTAGAAGAAGCTCTGGGTACTCAATTACCCTTTAGCATTGCATTTCATCCCCAGATCTTGGAAGATATGCTTCGGTGTTGTATACTTGAATTCAAAGGTAACTGGGAAAGGTATTTGCCTTTGGTCGAATTTGCGTATAATAATAGTTATCAGTCTTGTATTAAAATGGCACCGTATGAAGCCTTGTATGGTCGCAAATGTAGAACTCCATTGTATTGGAAAAAACTCAGTGAGAAAAAGTTACACGGAGTTGGCTTGGTTAGAGAGACCGAGGAAAAAGTGAAAATAATTCGAGATAGCTTGAAAGCAACCTTTGATCGTCAAAAGTCTTATGCTGATTTGAAACAAAAAGAAAAAGAATTTCAAGTCAGTGGCAAGGTATTCTTGAAAGTATCATCTTGGAAGAAAGTTCTCCAGTTTGATCGCAAAGGAAAATTGTGTCCATGGTTCATTAGACCATATGAGATTATATAAAGAATCAGACCGGTTGCATATCGGTTAGCTTTAACACCAGAGCTTGACCAGATTCATAATGTTTTTCACGTGTCTATGTTGCGATGGTACCAATCCGATCCTTCACATGTTATCTCTCCGAAAGAAGTAGAGATTCAGCCTGATATGACATATAGTGAATAACTAATCAAAATCTTAGCCCGAGAAACAAAAGAGTTAAGAAATAAAAATGTAGCATTAGTAAAAGTTCTTTGGCAATAACACAGTATAGAAGAGGCTACTTGGGAGCCGGAGGATACTATGAGGAAGCAATACCCGAATCTTTTTACTAGTAAGATTTTCAAAAACGAAAATCCCTAAAAGGGGAAAGTTGTAACAACACGTTTTTCAGTGAAATCGGAACAGTGGTTTCGAGACCAAAAATCCGACCCAAAAATATAATTTATTTTTATTTTATTATATGGTTCGTAATATGGTAGATATGTTGTGTGAAAATTTTGATATGAAAATTTTATCGATTAAGTGCTTAATTACGAGAAGGACTAAATCGCATAAAATGCGAAAGTTGAATTATAGTAGCTATAAGGATTAAATAGCTATGTGATTCAAATCTAGAGGTCCTTATATGGTAATTAGACCATTAAGAAAAGTATGTAGATTTTTCTTGGTGACTCATCCATGGAATTATAAAAAAAGGGCAAAGACTAAATTGGAAATAGCAAAATAATTAAATTAATTAAAAAGATGATAAAATAAATCATCTTATTTTATGTCATCTTCAACCTAAGACAAATGCAAAACCTTAGGTGAGAGAAAAGAATCTTTCAAGGCCTAATTGGGTAAGTTCTCTTGTCTCATTTTTAGTAATTTTGGTATTTTTGAAACCGGGATAGCTTAATCTCTCTATTTGAGGGATTAATTTGTAAATTTATCAAGGTACGAAAATGGGTCATGGATGTATATGCTGGAAATTAGAAATTTATGGTGGAAAATGAAAGATTATTGATAGATAAACAACTTTTAGAGAGTGATTTTTGATGAAAACATGATTTAGGGACTAAAATGAAAAGTTGTAAAATTTGATAAAAAATTATGAAATTTTATGAATACATGTGCTGGAAAATTCGTAATGGGGCTTTGGTTAGGCTTGGAATAGAGAGTAATTTGCACAAGTTTAATTTTCCGGGCTAGGGACAAAATCAAAATTTATGGAAAAGTCAGGGGCAAAATGGTAATTTTACCTAGGACGTAAATTGAGTCCGTTTAATGATGAATGTGTGAAATTGATGGTTAAGCTCATTTATATAGATCTGGAAAACACTAATGTAAGGTTAGATCGAGTGAAAGAAAAGGTTTTGGATTAGTAGACTTTTTACGCGAACAAGTGTCGAGGTAAGTTCGTGTAACTTAATTGGGTATGTACTTATGTTAATTGAATGTTGATAAACCATAATATATACATATTTTTTGTCCCATGCTTGACATATTTATGGATGACTTATCATTAGTTTTTTTGAATTTTATGCTCCTTATCCTTTAATTTCATGTTTCATACTTAGGTGGGCATAGGAAGGTGAAAAGAGCAAGAAACGGGCCAAAAATGGAAAAAATGGGCTTATCTCAGTATTTCACACGGCCTAGGCATATTCACACGGGTAAACCACATGCCCGTGTGAGACAACGGGCAGGCCACACACCTGTGTATCATGGTCGTGTCGACCAAAAACAAACTCAGAATTACACACGGTTTGAGCACCTTCACATGGGTGTGCCACACAGCCGTGTCCCTATCGAGCCTAAGTCTAATTCTACCAAAAAAATGCTACTTTTGAGGGTTTTGAAGCATTCCAAAGTCTGTATAAACACTGTAGAAGAGTATCAAAGGGGATGGACAGAACAGAAGGCAAAGAATACTGAAGGATAGCCATCAGAATCAGCTCGGAAGCAGGATCTACTTCAAGACTAAAGATCTCCATTCAATTTCCTAGAAGTTCTTTGGGTTTTTTTATGTTTGGTCATTTTACCAATTTTGAGATGTTTTCCATTACTATGAACTAAACTCCCTAAATACCTAAGGGAGATGAAACCTAAGACGAATTTTATTACTATTTGGGTTATATGATAAATACTTGTTCTTATTCTTAATTGTAAGTTTTAATCCTGGCTTTAATATTCCAGGATATTAATTCAGGTTTTTGATGTGCTTATTCAGTGGAGCAAAAGTCCCCGTTTAAGAGTAGATTTTCCATAATTAAGCGGATTTGCATGCAACCCTAAAGATAGGATAACATAAATCTGCCGGATTAGAGTCAAATCTAATAAGGGAATCTATAGATCGAGTTAATGCGTGATTGTGATTTTTCGTAATAAGTTTTATAAATTTATAATTAATCGTTCTTGAAACTAACTATTATCACGATGTAGGCAAGTGTACCTATCGAACAGTAGTATAGCTTTAGCAAAACCGAATTGTCGAACCCAAAGGAACTAAAAGTACTAGTAATGACTGTCTTTTTATTATCTAGCCTAAGAATAAAGGGGTTTGTTTCAACTAACTAATTAACTAAACTAAGAAGTTGCAAAATATAGAATTGGGGAAATTACTTTTGGGAAAAACGATTGATTTAGGACAATACCTAAGGAAAATTCCACCTAGACTTTACTTGTTATTCTGGCTCCAAACTGGACGATTTATTCATTTAAACTTGTTCCATAAAAATCCCTAAGTTATGTTATTATCCCTATTCAAGACTAATAACGTCTAATCCCTAGATTGAATAATTGCGACTTTTCTCTAATTAACACCCTAGGGTTGCATTAACTCGATCTATGGATCCCTTTATTAGGTTTCACCTTAATCTGGCAAAATCTTGTCACCCTATCTCTAGGCGCGCAATCAACTCCGCTTAATTATGACAAAGTCACTCTTAGCCAAGGACTATTCATCCTCCAACTAAGAGCATTAACTTGAATCGATATCCTGAAATACCAAAACAAGAATTAAGAACTTATAATTAAGAACAAGTCAAATATTTATCATACGATTCAGAAAATAATAACAAGATTCGTCTTAGGTGTCATCCCCCTTAGGTATTTAGGGGTTTTAGTTCATAAATAAATAGGAAATCATCTCAGAAGAATAAAGAATACAAAAACATAAAGAAAATCCAAAACTCCTGAAGGGAAATTAAGGAGAGATTTTCAGTCTTGATGATGAATTCGACTTCTGAGATGGATTAATCGGCTTCTTTGGAGTAATTCCTTACTCTCTATTCTCCGTCTCCCTTTTAGTCTTCCTCTAAGGTGTTTAAATAGGCTTTAGAATGCCTAAAAGCGCTCAAACTTGCCCTTTTCTGAATGGAACTTAGCTAGGGCTCGGCAGGGACACGCCCGTGTGACACGCCCGTGTGCGATTACTTCAGGCCGTGGTCGAGCTTGTTAGATCAACACGCCCGTACTGAGGTCGATTTGGGCCATGGTCGATCCTATTACATTGGCACGGGTGTGTGTTCTGCCCGTGTGAGGAAGTCCAGGCCGTTTGGTTTTCCCCTGTCCGCCCGTTTTCTCCGTTTTTGGCCCATTTCTCATTCTTTTCATCCTCCTATGCTCACCTAAGTATAAAACATGAAATTAAAGGATTAGGAGCATCAAATTCACCAAATCTAAGGAGAAATCATTCATACACGTGTTAAGTGAGGGATGAAAATATGTATAAATTACGGTTTATCAAATACCCCCACACTTAAGTGTTTGCTTGTCCTCAAGCAAAATCCTCAATTCATAATTAAGAATTCCTTTTTCTTAACTTATAATTCCTATCAATGACATCTCAAACGAATCCATAAGTAATCATACATGGAGAATTTAACTAAAAGAACATTAAAGCTTCAAACATTCCAAGTTGAGTTTTTAATCACGAAAAATTTAGACATCTCCCCTCATCTAAGTAGTTACCATCGATTCGAAATCTCACAAAGTTTAACATCCTCACTTAAAGATTCATTCAAATCACTCAAAGTGTTTTAAGGACAATGAAATCAGCACTCATCAGTCAATATGAAAAGTTATTACCATAGGCTTGGACGAAAATCAAATCTCCACCACTATAATTTGAGATGATACATCAATCAAAAGGTCTTTAGAGGGTTGTAACGAGGCTTAGTTAGAGGGTGTGGTCACAAGCTGAAAGAAAAGGTTAGAATTGAGATTGACTTGAAAAATTACTTAACTAGAAAATATTTATTCATCACTTGCGTACAACAGAGCTTCTTCTCTGACTATGGAATTTGAATACTAAAGCTCACAAACAAAAGATCACTACTAATATGTATACATTTTTTTAAGAACAAGTCAAATAACATAAATTAACTATTAAGAACAAGACATAGCTGAGCAATTTATTCAAATCAAATCTCAACCAAAAAAAGGGATCAAATTAATTGAGGGGATTTCAACAATAATGGGTTAAGGGTTAATATTAAGGCTAATACAAGGAATGGCTTGTTAAGCTCAAAGGGGTTTACTAAGGGTTAATCATGGAGGGAGGCTTTTCATGGCATGAGTGGGTTAATCCTAAATGCCTCTATCATCTTGACATATCAAATCAAATGGTGTGGTCTTGACATGCATAATCAAGCAAGTTCTAGAATAACAATTCGATATTGACACACTCAAAGCAATAATAAAAGTGAGCATGAAAGAATTAATAGATGCTCTTATAGGCTCAATAATCTCACAAAAATTATGGCTTTTTGATGTTTAAACTTGTGAAATTCAATTCAAGATAATACCTAGACTTGGGGAACCAACCTAAATTTTAGATTCTTAAAAATCAACTTATCATGCTTAATTTTCTAATGTCTTAAGGTTTAGATAATCAATGCATGAATGCCTATGTTTTAATTCAAGATATATCAATAAAAATCATAAATCAATCAAAATTCATTCGAAACATGATATGAGAGATTTACAAGAGAACAATACAACATTTAGGGATTTTTCTGATAATGAAATGAGTACCCCCCAAACTTAAGATGTACATTGACCTCAATGTACAAAGATAGATAGATAGAGAAATATAAATATAATATCATAAGATAGAGAGAGAATTGAAACTTCCTAAGTGTTAAAAAGTTGAACTCCCTAGTTTGGAGTTATGTAGAGTGGAGGAGGATACTCCGGTGGTGGTAGAGGTTGGGTTCCACAAATGCTGCGTCAAAAGAATATTATATCTAGTGATTGAGCAGGACATGGCAATCATGGAGAACCTTTTCCAATGGAGTTTGAAGTTTCTAAGTGATTGTGAGCTTTGAAACTCTTTATAACTGTGATAAAAGCAGGAACTTTTTAGGGGATATTAGAAAGAATAATTACTCATAAAGAAATAGCTGAGATAAAAATTAATTTATAAATCCTAAAAATAAAATAGTATCAAAAAGGAAATAAAAATTAAAATTTAAAAGTGAAATTGATAAAAACATAAAATAAAAATAAAAATAAAAATAAAAATAAAAATAAAGATAAAATAAGATTAAACACCATCATCGCAGGATGGTTCGCGAGGTGGTGGTGGCGATGAGATGTGGAAGTGCTGGCAAATTTGCTGTGGAGTAGCATCAATGTTGTCAAATCGTTGAAAACACTGCTGCTCGAATCGAGTGAGGCGCTCAGAGATGTCAGCATATGAAGCCGCCGCATGAACTGGACGATGGGAGAGTGGTGGCTGGGATGGTGGATCCTCGTGCTGTGGAGGGACATCATCAGTAATGTCCTCTGGAGCCTCCTCCTCGGTAGATTGCTCAAGACGATATTGGGGAGGGTAGGTTCCTTGGTGCCTCTCAATCATCCTCATGCTTAGCATGCTCGAGATGCCTTGTGGGGACATCTTGCCAATGAGGGTCAAGGATGATTCTTGTACTGCGGTGTCGAGGTGTCCGAAGTGCGGCACCAGTTGAGTCACGTAGGGGCCAATAGAGATAAGCCCCTTCCGATGTTGCTTCTTCTGGTGGCGAATGTCAAGGGTGATAAAGTAGACGAGGTCGAAGACGTACCCATTTGACATACACCATAAGTAGTAGACGTCGTGGGTAGTGACGACGCTGGTGCTCTCTCTCCACCCTGTCAAAGTGTGAGATAAAATAGAATGTAGGTACCTTAAGGATGGAGGGAGAGATGATGCCCTGGTGCGACTGGGGTCGTAGCTGGCCGAACGTGGGACGAGGGCGTCCCAACAACGTGAAGGAGAATGATGGATGCGGCGGTTGAGATTATGTACGTCATTCTCCTCTTTGAACTCCTCCGTATATAAGCCCAAAGTCATTCTCCTCTTTGAACTCCTCCGTATATAAGCCCAATGCAGTGCCGAATTCTGGGATGCTTAGCTGGCGGACTAATCTGCCTAGGCGAAACTGGACTGTGCCGAAATCATCGTAGTTCGTCATTACCATTTAAAGATGGAACATTGAGCATAGTTCTATTGTGAGCTCTAGATATGTCAGCTCGATGATTCCAAAGAAAAGCTCCCAAGGATCGGTAGTTAGGAGGGCCCGAATCGCATCAGCCAATTGAACTTGTTCTACCGCAGCCCAGCCAATGCAGCGGCTCACAGTTAAAGGTCAGGCCCGTAGTATTTGGAAAAGTTATTCTTGGGGCCAGTTGGGCAATTGTAGGAAAGGGTGGCGAATATTCACGGTAGGGCCTGAGGAAGATGACACTCCTTTCCTTTTCTTTGAGGCGGGGACAGAGGCTTTCTTTCCTCGTGAAGATGACATGGTGAACCTGCAATCAAAACCATTAATTCGTCTTGGTCAAGGTAAAACAAAAAATCATAAATAATTTCAGCCACAACACTTAACAAATCTAACTAAACTAATCCATTTTATAGCATACTTTTGTGGCATTACGTGATAGTAGCATGAATAACTAAAAAAATTTGGCAAAGAATATTATATGGATGAACAAAAATGTCAACACAAAAGGCATGAGTATTTCTATTATCCTAACCATGAATATTCACTTAAAGCTAGTCAAATGGAGTAGAGAAATCATGTAATGAGTATGAACTTTAACATGAGAAAGATAATAACTATTCTAGATATGACATTTGAGTGATAGAAATATGAAAATAACATGAAAAATTGCATATTATTATGATAAATAGCCTTAGAAATTAGTAAAATAAATGAGAAAGGAGTGAACAAACGCTAGAAAGAGGAGAATGGGTGTCAAAAATGGAGTTGGAGGCGGTGCACTAGCATGGCAGGGAGGCCGTGTGGACATGCAGCAGCTAGGGTTAGGGTTTTTTGAGTGAGAGAGACAATGAATAGTGCAGAGTATTTATAGATTTTGGGACACACGGCCAGGGGACACGCCAGTGTGCCCCAATTTCAGCCCGTGTGTGTCGCGTTTTTCTGATTTTTAATGCATCTGACATTCGCCCTACGCCCGTGTACCTTGGGCGTGTCGGTGCACACGGCCGCGTCGCACGACCGTGTCTAGCTTCCTTCGCTTCTCCCATGCCCGTGTATGTAGGCCCATGCCGGTGTTAATTTGACAAGTTCGACCACAGGTGCTAGACACGGGCGTATCGCACGCCTATGCTAGTTTCTCAATTTCAACCACGGTCCTAGGGTACGGGCGTGTTGCAGGCCTATGTTGCACGCTCGTGTTGTTTTGGCAGGC
Source organism: Gossypium anomalum (assembly GCA_025698475.1). Classification (NCBI taxonomy): domain Eukaryota; kingdom Viridiplantae; phylum Streptophyta; class Magnoliopsida; order Malvales; family Malvaceae; genus Gossypium; species Gossypium anomalum. The sequence goes on from CM046959.1 coordinate 56,483,866, forward strand.
TCGCCCAAGGCCATGTCACACGGCCGTGACAATTTATCATAGCCCGTGTTTGGGAAAATGTTTGCCCTGTTTCCACACGATCCTAAGTACGCCCGTGTACTTGGCTGTGTGAATGTGGTAAACCTATATTCAAGAGCTCCGTTAGTAGGTTAGGTGGTAAACACTAAAATTTAAAGTAGTCAATATAGTTAGTGCTCGAGTTGCCTCCCGAGAAGCGCTTATTTGTAGTCTAAGCTCGACTTACCTTTGCATCGAATGGTCATGGTGGTTCGAGGAGTTTATACTCCTCATTCCTACTATTAATCTCATCAAAATAAGGTTTTAGACGGGTGTTGTTTACCCTAAAAGTGTCGAACTTGGGATGACTTACCTCGACTATACCGAATGGGAAAATACTAAGTACCGTAAGAGAGATTTCTTCATTCAAGTTGGCAGTGACAATTTAAGGATTTACGGCATCTAGTGAGACTTTATCTCCTACCTTAAGTAGATTTGGAGAGGTATTGAGCTCGTTCTGGCGTAGTTTTGGTTTATCGTGTGTTCTCAGTTTATTGTTCACCATTCATCTAGCTCCTCGATTTGTAGCCTTCGTTCTTCATGAATAGGTAATCTATTATTGCTTGAACATGGCTCATGTACATCCTTCGCACTCATTTCCTGCAAAGTAGAATGTATCATATTGTCAGTTTTATTAGAATGGTTTATACAATCACCTTCAATTTTTGGTGTGTTGCCAGAATTGTGAGATTGAAGGGTGATTGTTTCCTCTCCCACACGAAGTGTGAGTTCACCTGTGCCAACATCAATAATTGTTCTAGCAGTTGCTAAAAAGGGCCTTCCTAAAATCAAAGGAGTGTTGCTATCCTCCTCTATATCTAGAACAATGAAGTCAACGGGAAATATAAACTTATCGATTTTAACTAGCACATCCTCAATAATACCCCTAGGAAATCTAATAGTTTTATTTGCTAATTGAATGCTCATCCTAGTTTGTTTAGGTTTCCCAAGACCTAGTTGCTTAAACATTTTGTAAGGCATGACATTGATACTAGCCCCTAAAGCAGCTAATGCATTATTAACATCTAAACTACCAATTAAGCAAGGAATTGTAAAACTCCCTGGATCTTTTAATTTGTTGGGTAGCTTATTCTGCAGAATAGCTGAGCAAATTGCGTTTAGTTCCCACATGCGATGCTTCGTCCAACTTCCGCTTATTTGTTAAAAGCTCTTTTAAAAATTTCATTGCATTCGACATCTGCAAGAGGGCTTCAATAAACGGTAAATTAATACGTAATTTTTTTAAAAGTTTAAGGAATTTACCAAATTGTTCATCTGAGTGGTCTTTCCTTATCGTGTTAGGGTATGGCACACGAGGTTTATATTCTACACTTACCATTTTGTTTTCATTATGACTTACCTCACCTTTACCTTTGCTCACCACAGTTTCTTGCCTCGGTTCTGGCTCAGGTTCAACAAATCCTTCTTTATCTTGAACATTAATTGTGTTGAGCTGGTCCCTTGTGTGTCAACCCTAATTTAACCCTAGTCGAAAAGTGGTTTCGGGAACACAAAATCGAGTCACAAAAATAATTAAACGTTATATTCTATGCTTATTATACGTGTAATTGCATGTGTGAAAATTTCATTCTTTGATTTTGTCATTTGTATGTGAAATTTATTAAATAGGACTTATGTGAGAAATTTTGAAAATGTGATAGGTTAAATTGTAGTGGTCTATTAATGCATAGTAAAAAAAAAAAGGTGGACTTGCATGTCAAATTATCCACTTTTGAGATAGTGGCCGGCCATGTTGTTATTTGATATAAAATAAATGTATTTCTATTAGTATTGTTGCACCTAAATGGCTTTATATTATAAAATAATGATAATTAAAATGGAAAAAAGGTGAAGAAAACAATGTGTTCATCTTTGTTTTCTTCTTAGCCGAATGTAAAGAAAAAAAATGGGCAAAAACCATTCGGTCATCTTAGGCTTGAATTAAGGTAAGAAATTCATGTTATTTCTTGAAATTTTAGCATATTTTAAGTTAGTTACCAACTTCCTTACTTAGTCCATGTTAAAAATTTGAAGTTGTGTGATGATTTGAGCATTCGGCCATGGAAGATAATGAAGGGGATAGATTGTTGTCTTTATGTTTTAAATGAATAATTGTTGATGAGTGAAGTTTGAGCTAGTTAATATTTAATTTGTTAGTATTTATATGTGTAATAGCCGAATTTGAACTTGAAAAAAAAATGACTTGAGCAAATGTTGTGTATTATGTTTATGCATAGGTGAAATTATATATATTCGGCCAACCTAGGTTTCTATGATACTGAAAATGGAAATTATTATGTTAAATGATGTAAGGTAGTTGATTAAGGATTTATATGTATCTTACATATACATGTTCGGATGATGATTGATAGGTGAGAATTAAGCATAGTTACGAGGTATAAACATGTTAAAATAAAAGAATTATGCATTTGGTCTTAAGGGTGTGTATAAAGAAAATGTTAACTTGTTTGTATCTTAATGCCGAGTGAAATATTTGGCCAAGGAAGGGTTCAAATTGATGAAAATAGAAAGGTCAAAGATGACCTATAATATATCTTACTTTTGTTTACTATGCTCTATATATGTGAAAGTCGAATATGTATATATATATATATATATATATATTATATTTTGAAGAAATGCTTGAATAGTCGAATAATGATTAGTTTAAAATTGTTGAATTAAGCTCAAGAGCATAGAGGGGCAAATTTCGATAACGGAAAAGCTAAAGTATATGAGTAGCCGACCCGTAGTTGTTCGAAAATACTCGAGGTAAGTTTTCAGTATTTAAACATAAGTTATTTGTGATTGAATCATGATATGTCACGAGAATTTAGCCATACCTTTAGCGTATTATATATATATACACATACATGAAGCCGAATAGTATGCATGGAAGTGAAACAAGGAAATTTATTATGATCATATTGCCGTAAGTTGTATTCATGAGATTAAAGATATGTAATGGTAAATTAAGAAGCAATAATGTGATAGTTATCAAGTGATTATACGTGAATAAAGTCAAAGTGGACTAATGTGATTAACTTGTGTGAAATACATAAATACAAGAAGTGTATATGTTATGATTTTGTGAAATTTATATTCGAATTATTATCCGGGCCTATGGCTCAGCAAGCTTTTAGCTGGTGAAATTGTTTCGGGCCATGAGCCTAGCAGGCATAATGCCGGTGAATGAATTTCAGACTTAATGTCTAGCAGGCTCCGTGCCGGTGATAAATTCAGGTTTATACCTAGCAGGCCTCATGCCGGTGATAAGTTTAGGTTTATACCTAGCAGGCAAATTGCCGGTGAAACAATAAAAGTCTATGAATATGAGATTATGCTATACGGCATCTAGATTCATTCGATATATATTAAATTGTCCAGGTATGTATAAATTGTTATGCATATGAAGAAATGTGAATTAAAGTATGAATTGAAACAAGAAGTATATGAAATGTGGTTGTAAATATTTATATTCGGCCATTTCGAATTTAGTACATGAAAGTATATGTTATATATATATAATTATTATCTTTGAACTTATATGTGAATGCAATGATTTGAATTAACTTTATAAGGTCGAATCGATGAATTACTACGAGTCATTTAGAAGGTGTGATTATGAAATTCGAACTCTGAAGAAATAATAAGTTAATGAAATGGATTTAACGTGGTTGTGTATATTTGGCTAATTAGTGTTGCATTTCGAATATGTTATAATGTGTATAAATAAGTTTTGTTGTTTAAGATACTTAAGACTTACTAAGCTTAATAGCTTACTGTGATTATGTTGTGTTGTCCTATTTTATAGATCTTGTTTGAAAGCTACGAGCTCGGGGATTTCAAGTTCAAAGTCATTTCCACCATCGTCACTGTTTTGGTACTTTTTGATAGTTTGTATTTTGAAATATGGCATGTATAGGCTTAACTCTCTTTTGAAACAAGTTATATTTTGAAATTGTAAATATTCTAGCCATGCGAAAATGGCTTGTTAAATTCCTAAACATGAGTATATGGTTAAATGGACTTATGTGTCAAATATCTTGAAATTTATTAGTTATTTTAACTTTGGCTAAAAATTGTTCATCGTTGAAAGATTAAAGAAACTATATTTTGATATGCATGATTGATTTTGAATGGCTAGTCTGATCTGTTTCTGATAGGTAATACCTTATGAATCTATTCCGGGAACGGAAGAGGGTATAGGGTGTTACACCTTGGGTGAGGTTCAGTATTACTTGGCAAGCTACCTTGTGGTCATTCGGAGATTAGTTTGGACAGCTGGCCTATCTGAGTTTCTAGCCCTTGGATCGATGATTGTTGATTTTTAAGTACTTTCTCAGTATTCTGGAAATGAGTTTCTGACACCGAGATGAATTTGGACAGCATCTCCTCAAGGTTTGGCTTTTTCTCTTATTGGTGAGGTGGCTATTGAAAACCCGGAGGATTTTGTGGCATTTGATTCCCTTGACCACCCTAGGTGAAATTTGGGTGGTTCCTCCAACCTGCATTATAAGTATTACTGTATGGGTTATTTTGAGATCTAAAGTTATTGTTACCCATATAGTTGACTTGTTCCTCTTCGGTTGTATGATTGAATGGTTGATATTCTGTATGTACACCTCTTCCATTTGAATCACACCTCATCACTGGATGTACCTGCGTAGAACCAAGTAAACCATCAATCTTTTTATTTAGAAGTTCTACCTGATTTGATAGCACAATAACTGAATCAACGTTATAAATGCCTGCTGTTTTAGTTGGCTTAGTCCTCATGACTTGCCACTGATAGTTATTCAGTGACATCTCCTCAATAAATTCGTAAGCCTCCTCAGGTGTTTTGTTGTTGATGGTTCCACCAGCGGCTGCGTCAATCATCAGTCTTATCAAGGGATTCACACCATTGTAGAAAGTTTGAACTTGCAGCCATAGAGGTAACCCATTGTGAGGGCACCTTCACAGTAGGTCCTTGTATCTCTCCCATGCATCGTAAAGAGAATCTAAGTCCATCTACACAAAAGAAGAGATATCATTACGTAATTTAGCCGTTTTAGCCGGCAGAAAATACTTTAATAAAAGTTTTTCAGTCATTTGTTCCCAAATAGTGATGGACCCTCGGGGTAACGAGTTCAACCACTGTTTAGCTTTGTTCCTCAATGAAAAAGGGAATAACCGAAGACGAATGGCTTCATCAGAAATGCCATTAATTTTAAAGGTGTCATAAGTTTCTAGAAAATTCACCAAGTGAGTGTAGGGGTTCTCATCCTGCAAACCATCAAACTGAACAAATTGCTGTATCATTTGAATCGTGTTAGGTTTCAGTTCAAAATTATTTGCAGTAATAGCAGGCCTAACTATACTTGACTCAGTTCCTATTAAATTAGGTTTAGCATAATCATACATAGTACGAGGAGCAGGATTCTGATTTGCTAATTCAGCGGGTATTGCTGGAGGTAGCTGATTTTCTTGATTTTCAGCCATCTCCTCGGTTGTAGTCGAGATATCGTCCTCTTGCTCTTCCTCTATGTATCTTAGGCTTCGCCTTATTTCTCGTCGGTTTCTACGAGCTGCGCGATCGATTTCTTCGTCAAACAGTTATAGTCCCGACGGGTTTCTTCTAGTCATAAACTATAAGAACCTGCAAAAAGAAAGAAAAAGAAAAATAGTAAAATAAAAATTAAAATAAAATTAATTTGCAAGAAAAATAAATTGCTAAAGTAATAAAAATTGAGTGTTCCAAATATTTTAGTCCCTTACAACGACGTAAAAAACTTGATCGTGCTTTTCCGTGATAAGTTTTATAAATTTATAATTAATCGTTATTGAAACTAACTATTATCACGATGTAGGCAAGTGTACCTATCGAACAGTACTATAGCTTTAGCAAGACCGGATTGTCGAACCCAAAGGAACTAAAAGTACTAGTAATGACTATCTTTTTATTATCTAGCCTAAGAATAAAGGGGTTTGTTTTAACTAACTAATTAACTAAACTAAGAAGTTGTAGAAAATAGAATTGGGGGAATTACTTTTGGGAAAAACGATTGATTTAGGACAATACCTAAGGAAAAATCCACCTAGACTTTACTTGTTATTCTGGCTCCGGACCGGACGATTTATTCATTTAACTTGTTCTGTAGAAATCCCTAAGTTATGTTATTATCTTTATTCAAGACTAATAACGTCTAATCCCTAGATTGAATAATTGAGACTTTTCTCTAATTAACACCCTAAGGTTACATTAACTCGATCTATGGATCCCCTTATTAGGTTCACCCTAATCCGGCAAAATCTTGTCACCCTATCTCTAGGCGCGCAATCAACGCTGCTTAATTCTGACAAAGTCACTCTTAGCGAGGGACTATTTATCCTCTAGCTAAGAGCATTAACTTGAATCGATATCCTAAAATACCAAAACAAGAATTAAGAACAAGTCAAATATTTATCATACGATTCAAAAAATAATAACAAGATTCGTCTTAGCTTTCATCCCCCTTAGGTATTTAGGGGTTTTAGTTCATAACTAAATAGGAAATCATCTCAGAAGAATAAAGAATACAAAAACATAAAGAAAACCCAAAACTCCTGAAGGGAAATTGAGGAGAGGTCTTCAGTCTTGATGATGAATCTGACTTCTGAGATGGATCAATCGGCTTCCTTGGAGTAATTCCTTACTCTCTATTCTTTGTCTCCCTTTTAGTCTTCCTCTAGGGTGTTTAAATAGGCTTTAGAATGCCTAAAATCCCTCAAACTTGCCCTTTTTCGAATGGAACTTAGATAGGGCTCGGTATGGACACGCCCGTGTGTGATTACTTCTGGCCTTGGTCGAGCCTGTTAGATCAACACGCCCATGCTAAGGTCAATTTGGGCCGTGGTTGAGCCTGTTAGATTGGCACAGGCGTGTGTTCTGTGCGTGTGAGGAAGTCCAGGCCATGTTGTTTTCCCCTGTCGGCCTGTTTTCTCCTTTTTTGGCCCCGTTTCTCATTTTGTTCGTCCTCCTATTCTCACCTAAGTATAAAACATGAAATTAAAGGATTAGGAGCATCAAATTCACCAAATCTAAGGAGAAATTATTCATACACGTGTTAAGTAAGGGATAAAAATATGTATAAATTACGGTTTATCAATGTGACAATAGGGGTTTTAATTAGAAAGAGATTTCAATTAATCAACCTAGAGTCAGTTGTTTTTAGTCTCGAGAGAGATATTAACATAAATTAGGGATTTCTACGGATTAAGTCAAGTGGATAAATCATCTATTTCAGAAGTAATAGGTGAAGTCTAGGTGGATTCTTCCTTGGGTGTTGTCTTCTCCATTGGTTTTCCAACAGTATTTTCCAACTTTTATCTCTGTCGTAATCTTAGTTAATTAGATAATTAGTCTTAATTTAAAACATTCTTTTAATTATTAGGCTAGATAATAAAAAGATAGTAATTACTAGTAATTTTAGTACTTGTGGATACGATATTTCTGGTCTCACCATAACTATACTACTGTTAGATAGGTGCACTTGCCTTAGTTGAATTTTTAGTTAGTTTAGCGACCATCAAGTTTTTGGCGCCGTTGCCGGGGACCAAGATATTAGGAACATTTGATTTTTATTACTTTAGCCATTTTTACTTTTATTGCAATTTACTTTTTGTTTTTAGTTTAAATTTTGTTTTCTAATTTTTCTTTTGTGTGCTTCTGGCAGGTATCTCCAGTTTATGACTAGAAGGAACACGTCAGGACCTTTTCTTTTTGACAGTGAGATCGAGAGCATAGCTTGCAAAAACCAAAGAGAAATAAGGCGAAGCCTACAATACATAGAGGAAGAGCGAGAGAACGATATCCATACTACAACTGAGGAGATGGATGATAATCAGAATAATCGGCTACCTCCTATGGTTGCTGCAAATCTAGTAAATCAGAACCCTGCTCCTCGTACTATGTATGATTATGCTAAACCTACCTTAACCGGAACTGAATCAAGTATTGTTCGACCTGCTGTTGCTGCAAATAATTTTGAACTAAAACCTAACCCGATTGAAATGATACAACAGTTTTTTCAGTTTGATGGTTTGCAGGACGAGGACCCAAACACTCATTTAGCAAATTTTCTGAAATTTTACGACACCTTTAAGATCAATGGCGTTTCTGACGATACTTTTTGCCTCTGGTTGTTTCCTTTTTCATTAAGGAATAAGGCTAAACAGTGGTTGAACTCGTTACCACGAGGGTCAATCACTACTTGGGAACAAATGACCAAAAAATTTTTACTTAAATATTTTCCGCTAGCTAAAACATCTAAATTGAGGAATGATATCTCTTCTTTTGTGCAGATGGATTTAAAAACACTAGATGATGCATGGAAGAGATACAAGGACTTATTGAGAAGGTTCCCTCACCATGGATTACCTCTATGGCTACAGGTTCAGACTTTTTACAACGGTGTGAACTCCTCAACAAGGTAATTGATCGATGCAGTCACCAGTAGAACTTTAAAAAACAAAACACCTGAAGAGGCTTACAAATTTATTGAAGAGATGTCACTGAATAACTATCAGTGGCCTCAACATCCTCTAGATTTTTAACAACCACTCTACCAATAAGAGAAGAAACCGAACCTTGAAGAGACGCTTACAAAATTCATCTCGGTGTTAGAAACTCATTTTCAGAATACTGAAACAATGCTTAAGAATCAGCAAGCATCGATTCATGGGCTCAAAACTAAAATAGGACAACTTGCTAAGTTGATGTCTGAATGACCACAAGGTGGCCTACCAAGTAACACTGAAACTAACGCAGGGGAGCAACTTCATGCCATTATTGTGCACAATGATGAAAGGTTAGTTGAAGATGAACCAAAGCTGAGGCAAGAGAATGTGGTAGATAAAGGTAAAGTTGATGTAAGCAATGATAAATAGAAACTGGTAAGTAAAGAGTAAAAACCTCGTGTGCTATACCCCAATGCAACAAGGAAAGACCACACGGACGAAAAATTCAGTAAATTCCTTAAATTATTAAGAAAATTAAATTTTAACTTACCGTTTATTGAAGCTCTTTCGCAGATGCCAAACGTAGTGAAATTTTTAAAGGAGCTCTTGGCTAATAAACGAAAGTTAGATGATGCGTCACATGTGGAATTAAACGCAGTTTGCTCAGCCATTCTACAGAATGAGCTACCCAACAAGTTGAAAGATCTAAGGAGTTTTACGATTCCTTGCTTAATTGGTGGTTTAAATGTTAACAATGCTTTGGCTGATTTAGGGGCGAGCATTAATGTTATGCCCTATAAAGTGTTTAAATAGGTAGATCTTGGGAAACCCAGACAAGCTAGGATGAGCATTCAATTAGCAAATAAAGCCATTAGATTTCCTAGGGGTATTGTTGAAGATTTGCTCGTAAAGATTGATAAATTCATATTCCCAATTGATTTTGTTGTTCTAGACATGGAAAAGGATAGTGATATCCCTTTAATTTTAGGACGCCCCTTTTTAGCAACTGCTAGAACTATCATTGATGTTGGTATAGGTGAACTTACACTCCGTGTAGGAGAAGGTACGATCACACTCCAAGCTCCTGATTCGGTCAAGACAGCAAGTCATGAAGATGATTCTATAAAACCTATTAATGAGACTAATCATGTGGTTCAACCTTCTTTGCAGGAAACACTTCAGAAAAGCATAAATGAGCCATGTGCTAGTACCAACAATGGAATCATCTATGATGAAAGAACATTACAAATCGAGGAACTAGATGAATGGCGAACAACAGTTAAGGAGAAATCGAGGATACACGATGAACCAAAGCAGTGTCCTGATGAACTTGAAGGTGAATTGAATCAACTGAAGGTTGGAGACAAAGTACTGTTAGATGAAGCAGACCCTCGTGTTGCCACTTCTGAACCTAATGGAGCAATCCCTTTCTTGGTACTCAACGTTTTCCCATACGGTACAATCGAGGTAACTCATTCCAATTTCGGCACTTTTAAGGTAAATAATTCTCATTTAAAACCTTATTTTGATACGATTGACAACAAGAATGAGGAGTTTCAACTCCTCGAGCCACTATAACCATGCAAATATGCAGTGAGTCGAGCTTAGACTCTAAATAAACGCTTCTTGGGAGGCAACCCGAGCACTAACACCACTAACTAGTTTATTTTATCTATTTTTCATATTTTAATACAGGTACAGTGACCCACACGGCCAGGACACACGGGTGTGTCCTTGGCCGTGTGGAAACAGGGTTAAAAATTCCCAAGTGTCGACATACACATGACCATAAACTTGAGCCACACAGCTGTACGGCATGGCCGTGTGGAACACATAGCCTGGATACACAGGCGTGTCCTTGGCCGTGTGAAACCTGGAGCTTAATTTTTCAAATTTTAACAAGTCAGAGGCCAACACAGGAAAGCACCACGGCCGTGTGCAAGACACGGTCGGGACACATGGGCGTGTGGGTGGTTACACGGGCGTGGGAGAAACGAAGAATGGACTACATGACCATGTGACACAGTCGTGTGAACCACACAGCCTGGAAACACGAGCGTGTGCCACGGTCATGTGGAAACTTAAGCTAGCAAATTCACGATAAACACGGGCTAGAGGACGAGTCACACGGGTATATGGCACGGCCGTGTGGCCCAACACCGGGCCTTAACATGACCGTGCCCCTATTTTAATCCCCCAAAACCTAATTTTTATTTTCCTTTGTCTTCTTCTTCCTCACACCCTCCCAACCAGCTGCCGCCGCAGCGCCCCTTTCCCCCTACTCTGGCCACCACCGCCCACCGCCGGTCGACCTTCCTTCTACCCTTCTTTTCCCTTTCTCTTTCTTTCTTCCCCCTCCTTTCCCCTTTTCCCCTCTCTTCTTTATCCTTCTTCCTTTTCCCCCTTGCGTACACAACCAATAGCCACAACCCCCTTGAGCCGACCACCAAGCACCATCGCTCCCCCACCCACAACCACCGTGCTGCCGACCACTGCCTCGTCAGGTTCTTGTTTCCTTCTAGCTTTTCCTCTATTTTATTCATTATTTATTATTTATTTGCTTTATTTATTCCTTATTTATTATTTTATTTCCAACTTACTCATTATGTGGTTCTTAGTTGATTAGTTCTCCATATTTTATTCATTTTCTTAATAATGCTATTCTCTGCTATTTGTTATAGTACGAATACGTTAGACTTCATTCTCATGTTTAGTTAAAACCATATTGTTTATCTCACTATTTTGATTTATTTCAGATTACTATTTTCAATTCTTTGCTTATGGGTCATGGGTCCATTGTTTTGTCTTTTATTATTATTATTTTTTAGTTGGGAACTATTTAGTTGTCCTCCTGTCATTCTAGTTTTAGATTGTAACACCCGTGTAGCATACAACTCAAGTATAAGTTTCTTGTGCACGAGTGAGCTAACTAAGGAAGTGATTTCATTTTAAAAATGCTAGAACGGTACATCATATTTACACCTATATCATCAATACGTTTTAGTACTCCAACGGCCGAACCACAACTTCAAGATCATGTATATTTCTTTGTGATTTCATATTATCAAACCCTAGACGTATTCACTAGACATTAGTTACATAAATATAAAACAACCCATGTGATTTCATGCCAAACCGAACCTAGATTTATATATACATATCAAGCCATTTTCACATGGTTTCGAGTACATAAACAAAATATACACTTCAAAACACATAATCAAGCCTATACATGCCGTAATGTCTGCCTAAATAACTAAGAAGAGATACCAAAATGTGGCACACTGGCGTGATAGCTTTGACGATGATCCGAACTCGCAAATGATTCAGGAAATCTATGTGGATAGCAACAAAACACAAAGAAAGATAGAATGAGTATACAACCCGATAAGTCATAAGTAATTTCTATACATACTATTGATATAAGAAGAGAAATGTATAAAATTCACCTATTTAGGTCATGCTTGAACCATATTACAATCATATAATTAAGTAAACCATCCACAAGCCAAGGACAATAAAAAAAATCATCTACCAACCAACCCAATAGCTTTAAACATCACTCAATATACGTTACAACAATGTCGACCTCATACATACACACATATTCATTTTATACCTCAACTTGATACTTGAATAATGATACAACACCATGTCTCTTCCTTATACTACATATACCATTAATCACGATCGCACACATAGTGCCCAAAGGTTTTTCCACTTTACACATAGTGCCAAGATACATCGCACACTTAGTGCCTCAAAACTATCTCACGAATTGGCTTTCAATTCAGCACACACACAGTGCCTTTTGATTCACACACATAGTGTTAGTATATGATACTTACAAGAAGACAACAATTAACTACATTAACATATATGCCCACGAATTTAAATACATTTATATTTGTATATGAGTCTATAATCACTTTTATAGAAAAGAACTTATGGACTTACTTGATAGTTCGAAATGATCCTCAATCACCTATTCAATTTCTTTGTTTTTGCCTTTGCTTGATTCCCTCCCTTGAGTTCTTGAGCTAAAATAAATGAATTTAACAATTTAATTACCTCACTAGTTAATCATACCCTTCACTATTAAAATTTCACATCACAAAAAAAAGATAATGACACAACACTTATGTTTTCATCATAATTAACCATTCGGCTATTGATCATTCAATAATTATTCACTATCATTAGCTAATCCATACTTCAATGAAATTCACCAATATACATATACATGTCATTACGGTAACCACACCTTGTTAAAATACTCAATTATACATTTCGATAATTTCCTCATTAACTTATAATTATCCTTGTTCATTATTTTAAACCTTCAATTTATGCCTATATAAGGTCTCAAGGCCGAATGCAATTCATCATTTTAATATCTAGTTTCACTTCACAACCACTTTGGCCGTGTACATTTAATTTGGCCAAAAGCCTTCCATTTATTCGCACCTTCATATAGACATCATCTAGCTCATCTACTTCTAATTCCATAAGTTCAACCTTATATTGTTCATTAAAACCCTCACGGTCTAAGTTTAAAGATTGTCAAACACACACATTTTCCAACTCTCTTAGCCGAATTTTTCCACAATACTTAGACCTAAGTAAATACACTAAACTAAATATTTTTCTCAATTAATCCAACAAGAGCATTCGGCTATACTAAAATACCATTTCTTTCCTAGGATGACAATTTAAATCAAATAAGCATTCAATTTAAAACCCCATTTAACCGAATGCCCAAATATGATCCTAGTATAATTTCAACAATTTCATATCATCCTAACATCTAATTCTTCAACAATGCAAGAAAACCAATCACAAAACTTAGCAAGTTGTACACGGCTTAGTGCCCAATCACTACAAAACAATTTATAATTTCCTTAACATTTCCAAGCTACTTTGCAATTTAATTTAAACATGTGAGAATATATATAACTAATAATTCAAACTCACCTCCAATTAGCAAGTAGCCAAAGCCAAATTCTCTTAATGAAGATTTCCTTTTTCCTCTCTTTAGTTTCTGGCTCTTGGAGGTAGAAGAAGATGAACATCTTTTTCTTTTCTAAATTATTTTCTTTAGTCTTTTGTTTTACAATTTTTATTATTATTATATAATCAAAAATTATAAATAATTAGACTTAGTGGAGAGCCATCATCACTTGGCCGGCCACTTAATAGAATTTGGGCAAATTGACATGCAAAGCCACTCATTTCCATGCATGCACTAATAGACCATTATAAGATTAACCTATTACATTTTACAATGTTTCATATAAGTCCTTTCTTTATAAATTCTCTTAGAGATGATCAAATTAATGCATGAAACTTTCACTCCCGCGTCTACTCACATTGTAAACATCAAAATAAATATATTTTAATTACTTAATACTCGGTCTCGTGGTCCCGAAACCACTTCCCGACTAGGGTCAATCTAGGGCCGTTACATAGATATTCAAACTTTTTAGGGGTATATTGTTTTAGGCATACCTGAACTTTTAATTAGGTGCTCCCTTATTTATTGATATATTCTCTTCCCTTTTCAAGTTCATTATGACCAACACATTAGGCAAATCTAAAGTCGCCGTCCCCGCGCCAAAAAAGCGGAAGGGGCCTGGTACAACCTTTTCAAGCGCCTCAATCGAAGCTCGTCACCCTCTACTTCGATTCTCGTGAGGCCCACAAGATGACTTGTTTTAGCTTCTTCGAGTACGACCATTAGGTGTGGGCTGTTTTATTGATTGGGCCGCTTTGGAGCAGGTCTAACTTGCTCACCTTGTTCGATTTCATCTCACCACTGCCCCTTAGGATAGGTTCTTTGTGATTATCGAGCCCACCCATTTGGAGCTGGTACTATCATTTTTAGACTTGGTGGACTCGTAAGACACATGAGTGTACCAGAGTTTGGAGCTACTTTGGGCCTCTACATGGAGGAGTTTATGGCTTATGAGAATTTTTTACATTTTTACTGTCACATACACTACTCGCCCTCCTGCTGTTGGACCGACCTTACTGCGAGTACTGTTCCCTATGATGGAAGTCACTCAAAGTCAACTTCTCTTCCTCCAACACTGCGCTACATCCATGTCATTTTGGCCCACACCTTAATTGGAAAGAGAGAGAGTACTAGCGTTTCAGCACCTTCGATGCTTATTTTTTATGGAGCATGGCGACTGGTCACGTCTTTGATTTGGCATACTTCATAGCGCTTACTTTTCACCATTAGACGGACCGCCATAAGAGGGGTCCGATCTATCTTGATCCCTACGTGACTCGTCTCGCTCGTCATTTTAGCCTCTTTGACACTCCAGAGTTGTCATCGACACTCACACTAGTAGGCCAGATATCCTCTTAGGGAATTTCTGGTATGATCCACATAAGAATGATAGAGCGATGCCGTGGATTTGACCCCCCTCATTATAGACTTGTTCACTCTGATGACTAGGATGAGCCAGAGGACATTACTGATAATGTCCATCCCCTTCACGAGGACCCACACCTACCACCACCACCGATTCACCAACCTCCTGCTGCCACTTTAACCGATATATCCGAGCGACTCACCTGCTTTGAGCAACAGTGTTTTGAGCGGTTCAACAGCATCGATGCCACTCTTCGACAGATTTGCCACCACTTTCACTTCTCTCCTTCCGCACCGTCAACCCACGAGACATCCGATAATAAGGACCTTTTAGTCAATTTATTATTATTTTTTTATTTTTATTTTCATTTTATTTTTTCTTTTATTTGTTTTTGAAGACTTATGTTTTATATTTTGAACTATATTTATCTTTATAGTTTTTATTGAGTAACCCCTTCATTCTTTTTCACAGTTGTGTTTATTTTCTTACTAGTAACTCAGAATCATGCCTTTCATTAGCCTTATCTACAATTCTAGCTTTCACTATTCCAAGGATTTCATCCAAAAATTTAGGTCAGTTTCGCTTCTTTCCCTCTCTTCTGATATTATGCTTATATTGTTATTATCTATCTTTGTACATTGAGGACAATGTACATCTTAAGTGTGGGGAGGTTATTTATATAATTATTACAAAATCCCCGAGTTATATCTTGTTCTCAAATAATTTTCTCATATTACTATTATAATGAATTTTGATTGATTTATGATTTTTATTAATATGTTTTGGATTAAAACATAGGTAATTGTGCATTGATTATTTAAACTTTAGGACAATAGAAAATCAAGCATGATATGTTGACTTTTCAGAATTAAAATTGTTAGATTGTTCCCCTAAATTGAGGTATTATCTTGAAGTTTCAAATTTACAAGATTGGCATCAAATATCTATAATTTGTGTGAGATTTTGAGCCTTTAGAGCATACATTTTTCCTACTCACTTTATTATTGGTTATGAGTGTGTCAATATTGAATTGTTTTTCTAGAACTTGCTTTGATTATACATATCGAGACCACACCTTTGATTTGATATACTGAGATGATAAAGGCACCTAGGTTTTAACCCACTTACCCCACAAAAAGCCTACCTTCATAATTAACCCTTAATGAACCCCTTTGAGCTTAACAAACCATTTCTTAAGTTACCCTAAATTTTAACCCCTATATTATACTTTTTGATTCATTGAGAATTTTTTCTATTTTATTGATTCCCTTTTTGTCGAGAGTTGATTTGGTTAATTGCCTAACTATGTTCTTTCATTTTAGTTGTATAATTCTCTCTCATTATTCATTCATTCATAATATATATAGATATACATATATTTTGATTATTATTAGTTCTTTGTTTTGGGCTTAAGTATTTAATTCCATATTCTGAGAAGAAGCTCATGTTTCTCTTTAATAAATTCGATTGATGTAATTATTTAATGTTAGTTTATTTTTCCAGTTAGGTAATTTATCAATTCGATCTCGATTCTAACCTTCTTTTTCAGCCTTTATCCACACCTTTAACCCAAGCCCCGTTACAACCCTTTAAAGACATTTTGATTTGTGTATCATCTCATTTATAGCGGCAGAGATTTGATTTTCATGCAAGCCTATGGTAATAACTTTTCATGTTTGACTATTGAGTGCTTAATTATTGAAACTTAAACACTTTGAGTGATTTGAGTGAATCTTTAGTGAGGATGTCAGCCTTTGTCGATTTGGAATTAAAGATAATTACTTAGATAAATAGGGATACCTATGATTTTATGATTAAAATGCTCAACTTGGATTGTTTGAAACTTTAATGTTCTTTTAGTTAAACTCTCAATGTATGATTACTTGGGGATTACTTCGAAACATTATTGATGAGAATTATAAGTTGAGAAGGATTTATTTTAATTGTGAGTTGAGTATTTTGCTTGAGGACAATCAAATGCTTATGTGTGAGGATATTTGATAAACCCTAATATATACATATTTTTTTATCCTATGCTTGGTATATTTATGGATGACTTATCATTCTTTTTATTGAATTTGATGCTCCTTATCCTTTAATTTCATGTTTTATACTCAGGTGGGCATAGGAAGGTGAAAAGAGCAAGAAACGGGCCAAAAACGGACAAAATAGGCTTATCTCAGTATTTCACACGGCCTAGGCATATTCACACGAGTAAACCACACGCCCGTGTGAAACACACGGGTAGGCCACACACCCGTTTGTCGTGGCCTTGTCGACTAAAAACCAACTCAGAATTACATACGATTTGAGCACCTTCACATGGGCGTACCACACGAGCGTGTCCCTGTTGAGCCTAAGTCTAATTCTACTCAGAAAAGGCTACTTTTGAAGGTTTTAAAGCATTCCAAAGTCTATATAAACACCCCAGAAGAGTATCAAAGGGGATGGACAGAGCAGAAGGAAAAGAATACTAAAGGATAGCCATCGTAATCAGCTCGGAAGCAGGATCTACTTCAAGACTGAAGATCTCCATTCAATTTCCTAGAAGTTCTTTGGGTTTCTTTATGTTTGGTTGTTTTACCAATTTTGAGATGTTTTCTATTACTATGAACTAAACTCCCTAAATACCTAAGGGAGATAAAACCTAAGACGAATCTTGTTACTATTTGAGTTATATGATAAATACTTGTTCTTGTTCTTAATTGTGAGTTTTAATCCTGGCTTTAATATTCCAGGATACTAATTCAGGTTTTTGATGTTCTTATTAAGTGGAGCAAAATTCCCAGTTTAAGAGTAAATCTTCCATAATTAAGCGGAGTTGCATGCAACCCTAGAGATAGGACAATATAAATCTGCCAGATTAGAGTCAAATCTAATAAGGGAATCCATAGATCGAGTTAATGCGACAGTAGGGGTTTTAATTAGAAAGAGATTTTAATTAATCAACCTAGAGTTAGTTGTTTTTAGTCTCGAGAGAGATATTAACATAAATCAGGGATTTCTACGGATTAAGTCAAGTGGATAAATCATCTACTTCAGAAGTAATAGGTGAAGTCTAGGTGGATTCTTCCTTGGGTGTTGTCTTCTCCATCGGTTTTCCAACAATATTTTCCAACTTTTATCTCTGTCATAATGTTAGTCAATTAGATAATTAATCTTAGTTTAAAACATTCCTTTAATTATTAGGCTAGATAATAAAAAGATAGTAATTACTAGTACTTTTAGTCCTTGTGGATACATATTTCCAGTCTCACCATAACTATACTACTGTTAGATAGGTGCGCTTGCCTTAGTCAAATTTTTAGTTAGTTTAGCAACCATAAAATGTTGTGTTTGTATGCAATTTGATTTATGTTGATGTGCTTTACTTGTATGCTATGATGGAAAATTGATACATGCTTGAAATGGTGATAAAGGGTTAAGTCCCGATTGAATGTGAATTCCAATGATTATATGCGCTTTCCCCAAACTAATAAGTGCTTGCATTTGTTACGGACGGGATTTAGCTCGGACGAGTAATCCCATTGACCTTGTTATAGAAAGGATTTAGCTCGGACGGGTAATCTCGATATAATACCTCTCGGGCATACGTTATGATTACAGTTTAGCCTGGACTGGTAATCCTAATCGATCCCCTCTGAGCATATGTTATATACAGGATTTAGCCTGGACTTGTAATCCTGTTATATGATATATGGTTCGAGAGAGTGTTTCTTGGTTAAGTTCCTTAAGGGGGTACCCTTGAATAAGGAATTGATGGATTATTGAATTGTACACTTCGAGTGTACTACTTGAGCATCCATCGAAATTCAATGATTTAACGGACACAAAACTCTTGACATGGCATGGAAATCTTGAGATGATATGATAATGAATTGAAAAAATATTACTTGATGAGCTCATCTATGTTACTAGATTGATATGAAGATTTTGGTGACTAACATGTTTGATTGAATGTATGTGATTAGGCAATTTAGCCAAATGGATGGAAACAATCTTGTATGCTTAGATTTAATAAGCAAGATTGGTAAGTTTAGTTTTTGTTATACGAACTTACTAAGCATGTAATGCTTACTTCGTTTCTTTTTCCCTTGTTTTATAGTGCTCGAAAGCTCACGAGGGTTGGAGATCACTAGAGCATCGTCACACTATCAACTAGTCATTTTAGGTATACTTAATAAAATCATTTTGGTATAATGGCATGTAAAGAACAACTTGGCCAATAGTGGTTTGAAATGTTATTCTGTAACCTAGCCATTAGAATGGCTAGTACTGATTCATTTTGGTATGACCAACTAGATTATTATGATATATATATCCGCATGTGTTATGTTAAGAATATGTGATCAATGTTATGAATGCTTAAGTTAAACTAAGGAAAGGTTGTGATCATATATGCTTGTAGTTATATGCCTTGTGAATGCTAGAAATTGCCTAATTTGAATGTTTGGATTGGTTGGTATTAGATGTGTGTTTCAAGTGCAAGTATTGGGTGAAATTTTGGGTGAGAAATAAAGCTAGAAATGGCTTCATTATGTCCACATAGGTAGACACATGAGCGTGTGTCTAGACCATGTGTGACACATAGCCTAGTAACATGGGAATATGGTTAGGCCGTGTGTTCTCTGCACCTAAATTTTGAGAAACAGAATACTCAAAATTGGGCACACGGGCAGAGACATGGGTGTGTGTCTTAGCCGTGTGTGCCACATGGCCTAGAACACGAGCGTGTGTTTTGGCCGTTTGAAACCTGCACCTAATTTCGAATTGAATTAATTAACCACACGGCCTAGCACAAGAGTGTGTGGCATAGCCATGTGTGCAAGTTAGAGAGTTACACAGGGTCGAACACGGCCTCTAACACGGGCATGTCCCAGGGTCACACGGGCGTGTGAGCCCTGCACCTTGAAAAAAATTGTAATTTCACAAAAAATTCTTAAAGGTCCAGATTAAGTCCTGATTCGATTTTAATGCTCATATTGGGCCTCGAGGGCTAGATCAAGGGACGTTATGGATGATCTTGGGAAATGAATAGTAATTTATGTAGATTAATGGAAAAATGTTCTGTATGTTTCGGTAATGCTCCAAAACCCTATTCCGGCGATGGACACGGGTTAGGGGTGTTACAAGGCTAAACCCTAATTCTAACATATGCTCGAGAGAGATTATATCAGGATTACCCATCCGGGCTAAATCATTTCTATAATTAGATCAATAGGATTACTCGTCTGAGCTAAATCTCATCAGCAACAAATGCAGGACCTCACTCATTTTGGGAAAGCACATTTATCCATCGAAATTCAATATTCAAACGAGACTTTACCCTTTTTCCAACATTTTCGAACATGCAATGTAATAGCCCATTTTAGGGCCAAAACGAAACAGTGGTTTCGAAACCACAGATCCGAGGTTGAAAATTTTATGACTGTGATGAAATACTGGAAGTGGAGCTAGCAGTAAAACTGTGATGAAAGATTCAGCAGTGAGATCAGAAGCTAGAGCGCCTGCTAGAGCTTATACCATGCGTGCCCGAGAGGATGCATCATCTCCCGATATGATTACTGGTACATTTTTTCTTTATCATACTATTGTTGTTGCATTGATTGATCCCGGGTCTACTCATTACTATATTTGTGTGAATTTAGTGTCTAATAAGAAGTTGCCTGTTGAGTTTACTGAGTATGCGATTAAAGTGTCGAACCCCTTAGGCCAATATGTGCTATTGATAAGGTTTGCAAGAATTGTCCATTAATGATTCAAGGTTACCATTTTTCGGCTAATTTGATGCTGTTACCATTTGATGAGTTTAATGTTATCTTGGGAATGGATTGGTTGACATTGTATGATGCCAAGGTAAATTGTAAACAGAAAGCATTAGAGTTGAAATGTGAAAACGGTGAAATTCTGTAGGTTGAAACAGATGAATCAAATAAATTGCCTATGATGATTTCGTGCATGTCTGCACAGAAATACATAAGGAAAGGGTGCGAAAGCTTATCTTGCCAATGTAATGAATATTTGAAATGTCCGAATTGAAGCTTGAATCGATCTGCTTATAGTCAGTGAATTTCGGATGTATTTCCAGAGGAATTGCCTGGGTTGCCTCCAAACAGAGAGATAGAGTTTGCTATTGATTTGTTGCCGGGGACTGCACCGATCTCGATTGCTCCATATAGAATGGCTCCGACTGAATTAAGAGAATTGAAGGCTCAATTGCAAGAGTTAATAGACAAGGGATTTGTGAGACTGAGTTTCTCTCCCTAGGGTGCTCCTGTATTGTTCGTAAAGAAGAAAGATGGCTCAATGAGGCTTTGCATTGGTTACCGTCAGCTCAATAAGGTGACTATAAAGAACAAGTATCCGTTACCAAGGATTGACAATTTATTCAATCAGTTGAAGGGGGCAACAGTGTTTTCAAAGATCTATTTGAGGTCCGGTTACTACCAATTGAGAGTCAAGGAGTCAGATGTGCCAAAAACTGCCTTTAAGACAAGGTATGGACATTATGAGTTCCTTGTGATGCCTTTTGGCTTAACAAATGCTCCAGCTATATTCATGGACCTGATGAACCGAATTTTTCAACCATATTTGGATAAGTTTGTGGTAGTGTTTATAGATGACATCCTAATCTATTCTCCAGATGAGTCTGAGTATGTCGAACACTTGAGAACCATATTGTAGATCTTGAGAGAAAAGAAACTATTTGCTAAGTTTAGCAAAAGTGAGTTTTGGCTTCTTGAAGTTGGATTTTTGGGACATATAGTCTCAGGTGACGGTATTCGGGTCGATCCGAGCAAAATTTTCGCGATCGTTGATTGGAAACCGCCAAAGAATGTATCCGAGGTTAGAAGCTTTTTAGGCTTGGCCGGGTATTATAGACGTTTTGTTGAAGGATTTTCGATGATTGCCTCTCCTATGACTAAGTTGCTGCAAAAGAATGTTATGTTTGAATGGACTGATAAATGTCAGCAGAGTTTTGAAAAACTGAAAGCACGATTGACTGAAGCACCGATTTTAGTACAGCCCGAGCCTGGGAAGGAATTCGTAATTTATAGTGATGCATCATTGATAGGCCTTGGATGTGTGTTGATGCAAGAGGGTAAAGTGGTAGCTTATGCCTCGAGACAGTTAAAATCGCATGAGAAGAACTATCTTACGCATGATTTGGAATTGGTCGCTATTGTATTTGCCTTGAAGATCTGGCGTCATTATTCGTATGGTGAAAAATGCCGAATTTTAACTGATCACAAAAGTTAGAAATACTTGATGAATCAAAAGGATTTGAATCTGAGACAGCTGAGATGGCTTGAATTATTGAAAGATTATGAGCTAGCGATTGATTATCATCCGGGGAAGGCGAATGTAGTTGCTTATGCCTTGAGCAGGAAATCTCTTTTTACTTTAAGAGCCATGAATACGAGGTTAGCATTGTCTGATGATGGGTCAGTCTTGGCAGAGATGAGGGCTAAACCGTTATTTCTCCAGCTAATTTTTGGTGCTCAAAAGAACGATAGTGAGTTACGAATCAAGAGAACTCAGTGCGAATCGGGTTACGACTCAGATTTTTGAGTTGGACCAGATGACTGTTTGATGTTTCGAGACAGGATATGTGTACTAAAAAATGATGAATTAATTCAGAAAATAGTACATGAGGCGCACGTGGCTGTCTGACAGTTCACCCTGGTAGCACCCAAATGTATAATGATTTAAAGAAGTTATATTGGTGGCCAGGCATGAAAAGGGACATTTCTGAATTTGTAACTAAGTGTTTGATCTGTCAACAAGTAAAAGCTGAGCATCAAGTGCCTTCAAGATTACTCCAACCGGTGATGGTACCTGAGTGGAAATGGGATAGGATTACCATGGATTTTGTAACCGGTTTGCCTTTGACTCCTAAAAAGAAGGATGCTGTCTGGGTAGTGGTTGATAGGTTAACAAATTCAGCTCACTTTATGCCAGTATGTACCGATTACTCACTTGATAAATTAGCTGAATTATATATTGCTGAAATTGTGAGATTGCACGGGGTACCTATGTCTATCATATCAGATAGAGATCCATGGTTTACCTCGAGATTCTAGAAAAAGTTACAAGAAGCTTTAGGTACAAAATTGAATTTTACTACCTCGTTTCATCCACAAACAGATGGTCTGTCAGAAAGAGTAATCTAGGTACTCGAAGATATGCTTAGATGTTGTGTTTTAGAATTTGAAGGCAGTTGGGAGAAATACCTACCTTTGGTTGAATTTGCCTACAATATGAGTTTTTCATCAGTATACTGAGATGGCACCATACGAAGCCTTATATGGTCGCAAGTGTCAGACTCCTTTATATTGGACTGAACTTAGTGAGAAACAGATTCATGGTGTTGATCTAGTTAAAGAAACTGAAGAGAAAGTAAAAGTAATTTGTGATTGCTTGAAGGCTGCTTCTGATCGACAAAAGTCATATGCAGATTTAAAAAGAAAAGAGATTGAATTTTAGGTGGGCGATAAGGTGTTCTTGAAGGTGTCACTATGGAAAAAGATTCTAAGATTTGGCCAAAAAGGCAAGTTGAGTCCGCGATTTATTGGGCCGTACGAGATTATTGAAAGGATTGGACCAGTGGCATATCGATTGGCTTTACCGCAGAGTTAGAAAGAATACATAACGTGTTTCATGTCAATGTTGCAACGTTATCGTTCAGATCCTTCACATGTGATTTCTCCAACAAAAATTGAGATTCAATCAGACTTGACTTATGATGAGGAACCGATTAAGATTTTAGCTCGAGAAGTGAAACAGTTGAGAAAGAAAAGTATAGCTTTAGTGAAAGTGTTATGGCAAAGATATGGAGTAGAAGAAGCTACGTGGGAACTGGAGGAAGCCATGAGAAAATAGTACCCAAACCTCTTTACCGGTAAGATTTTCAGGGATGAAAATCCTTAATGGGGGGGAGAGTTGTAACAGCCCGATTTAGGGCCAAAACAGAACAGTGGTTTCGAAACCACGGATCCGAGGTTGAAAATTTTATGACTGGGTGTTTAATTTGATTTTTGGGATTAAATTGAAATAGGTGAAAAATGTGTGTTCTAGTTCATAAAGTATTTAATTGAAATGGGGGTTTTAAGTAGAGGTCTTTGGACAGTAATTAGACCATTATATTAGTTTGGACAAAAATACCTAACGAAGATAAAACACCATAGTTTTTAAATGAAGGGCAATTTAGTCGTTTGGTAAATAAAATAATAAAATGGGAAAACAAAGCCAAAATTGGTATCATCTTCACCAAGCTTGGCCGAAACTCTCCTAAACACCATAGCTAGGGTTTTTCCAAGCTTTCAAGCTCAAGAGTAAGTGCATTCAAGCCCCGTTTTTAATGTTCTTTACATTTTTGAAATCCTCGTAGCTCGGTCTACATATTTCTACTATTAGTTCGAGTTAGGGTTTATGTTTAAAAAATTTACCCATGAATGATATGCATGTATTTTGATGTTTGATGGTAGAATATGAATGTTTGAACTTAGGAGAACGATCTTTTCTAAGCGATTTTTAGCGAAAACGAGCAAAACGACATAATCGATAAGAATACCTAATGTTCATAAGTACATGTTAGAGTGAGAATTTGATGTTGTCATAGAAGAGAAAAATGCTCAGCATGTCATAAAACATAAGAATAAGGGCTGGAATTAAATTTCCGAGCCTAAGGACAAAATCATAATTTTGTAAAACTTAGGGGGCAAAAACGTAATTTTTTCATAATGTGAATTTTGGATTGAAATAATAGTATGAGTGTTAAATGAGCTAAATGTGTTGCTATTGATCAAGAAAGGCGTGGAATCAACTTCGAACGGGGGAAGGAAAAGACCGGACTAAATTGCAAAATTTCCATATTTTGCACCGAGGTAAGTTTGTATATAAATAATACATTATCATTATTTACGTTCATATATTCCAGCATATTTTATACAATGTGGCTGATTTTAAATCATAATCGATGGTTGGAAGAATGAAAGTATGTATTAGAAAGTGAACTACTTCTTGGTTGAACCTTCAGAATCGAAAGAGATAGATATCACATGTATGGTGCTGAGTGCACATCATGTTGGCAAGAGAGCTACGGGATACTATATGGTAGCTAGGTCACATGTATGGTGCTGAGTGCACATCATGTTGACAAGAGAGCTACGAGATACTATGTTGTAGCTAGGTCGCATGTGTGGTTCCAGGTGAAGGACACCATGTAGACAAGAGAGCTACGAGATTAAGTGGCTAGGTCACATGGGTGGTACTAAGTGTTCATGTTCACCATGTGTACAAGAGAGCCGAACTATGTGATGGGTGGAACTACGTGTTGAAACCACCAAGTATCGGGGATTCGATCCGAAGTGTTCAACGGGAAAATCGACTAAATGAAATTATGTATGATCTTGTAATAATAAGTGTAAGGATATACATGTGTAACGTATGAGTAATAAGTTCGATATGTAACGGGAAGTGAGAAAAATTGTTAAGGATAGGCAATGAATGTAACCAAAGTGAGAAAGATAAAAAATTTATAATAAAACAGTTTGGACAGTCGCAGTGATGTGAACTTGAAAAATCACCTTAAATAGTGGGAATTTAATTAGAGACTGAATGAGATATTAATTTAAAGCCTAATGAGTCTATTTTCATGTAAAAGAAACAAAGCAAGTAAAGGAATCTTATATTTTTAGAAATTTATATTTTTGTGAGACCTGTTCAGAATGACTACATGATCCCCTATTCTAACTTTAAAAATTCACCATAAAATGTAAATGAACAATTAGGAGTTTTACCTTACATTTATAAAATCCTTATTGAGTGTAGTTTTATAAGAAACAAACGGCATAGTCATTGAAACTCTGTACAGAGAGATATCTGAATCGTAATATACAGGGGTCAGTGTGGCCGAACCCTAAAATAGGGGAGACTTTAACTAATAAACTGTACTAATTGGCTAGACCAAAAATTCTAGAAACAAATTATTAAGTAGATATATAAGTCTAGATTCAAGGAAAATTTACGGAATTGGATTTCGAGTTTCGTAACTCGAGCTATGATTTATTCAGTGAACATGACGCAGGAGGGATAGCTTGATCAAATTGGAGTAAATAGTGAAATTAAAAATAAATATGATTGAGTTACTTTGTAAACATATTAGATTCCTTATTTATTATTTATATACTTACTTACTAAGCAATAAGCTTACTTTCTTTTCTCTCTTTTGTTTTATAGTGTCATCCAGCTAGCACGGGAGTTAGAGATCGTTGAAGATCTGTCCGCACTATCAATACTTTTGATATTTGAACTAAACATTTTGAATTATGCCATGTATAGTAGGCTTAGCTATTTTGTTACGTGTCATAATTGCCTAGGCTTAAAATATTGGCTTCAGTATGTGATCGACTGTTTTGTACAAAGCCATGGAAGTTGGCTAATATTGTTAAAGACATATGTTATAATGTTTCATGATCCAATTGGATGCCATATTTTTGTCTCGATTTTATTTAATGGTATGTGTTATGTTCTGGTAATACCTCGTACACTGTTTCGGTGTGGAATGCATGTAAGGGGTGTTACATGCGTGTAAGGGGTGTTACATGCAATCATTTCACACATTTATAGCATTCACATAAATATAATTCATATTGCATACAATCATAACATTCAAGTTAACAAATTTACATGCTCGATTAAGTTACACGAACTTACCTCAACACTGGTTCTTGTATAAAATCTACTAATCCGAAACCTTTTCTTTTCCTTGATCTAACCTTGAATTTGTGTTGTCTGGATCTATATAAATAACTTTAATCATCAATTTCACACATTTTATATTCATTTGGACTCAATTTACGTCCTAGGTATTACCATTTTCCCCTAACTTTTCCATAAATTCCAATTTCGTCCCTAGGCTTGGAAAATGGAATTTATGCAATTTACTCCCTATTCCAAGCCTAATCAAAATTTCAACATAAAATTTACAGCACTTATTTTCTATAAATTTCATAATTTTTCATCAATTTTCACAACTTTACATTTTAGTCCCTAAATCATGTTTTCATCAAAAATCACTATGTAAAAGTTGTTCATCTATCAACAACCTTTCATTTTCTAACATAAATTTTAATTTTCAAAATATATATCCATGACCTAATTTCCATACTTTGATAACTCTTCAAATTGATCCCCCAAATAGATAGATTAAGCTATCTCGATTTTAAAAATATCAAAATTACTAAAAACGGGACAAGGAAACTTACCCAATTAAACCATGAAAGTTTCTTCTCTCTCTCCTAGGGTTTCCATGTATTTTTGGGGAAGAAGATGAGTAAAATAAAGTGATATTTTCTTTTTCATCTTTTAATTAATTAAATCATTTCAAATTCCAATTTAGTCCTTACCCTTTTTCTAAATTCCATGGATGAGTCACTAAAATATCTACATACTTTTCTTTAATGGTCTAATTACCATATAAGGACCTCAGTTTTTGAATTCCATAGCTATTTAATCCTTCTAGCTACTAGAATTCAACATTTACATTTTATGCGATTTAGTCAATTTCGTAATTAAACACTAAATCAATATAAATTTATTATCAAAATTTCACATGAGATTTCGAACATATTATGGACCATTTAATAAAATAAAAAAATTATTTTCGGATAGAATTTGTGGTCTTGAAACCACTTGTAATAGCCCGATCTTAGCTAAATCGAAACAGTGGTTTTGAAACCACAAATCTGATGTCAAAAAATTATTTTTATATTATTTTTGGTATTTACAACATGTAGTTTGATATGTGTGAAAATTTTGAGAGCTAATTTTATCATTTGAATAATCAATTTGAGAAAAATGACTAAATTGCGTAAAATGCAAAAGAATTGTTCTATTAGCTAAATGTGTCTAATAGATATAGAACCTTAAAGTTAAGGTCCTTATGTGGTAAGTAGACCATTAATATTATTGTGGATGATAATGGCATGGCATAATTGAAATATTAAATTAGTAATAAGGTTAATTAAGTCATTTAATAAATGATTGATAAATAAATAAAACATAACAAATTTTTTTGGTGTTATCATCTTCTTCTAGCCAAAAATAAGAGAGGAAAAACACCATTAAAGGGTTTCAAAGGTTCAACCAACTCCTAACTTGATTAAGGTACGGTTTAGCTTGATTTTTAATGATTTCTATGTTTTTATAATCGTTGTAGCTCAATCTAGCTAGCCCATACCTTAGATTTTGAAACTGTTAAAGATTTTGAGAGTTTCCATTGTTGAATCAATGTGTTCTTTGATGTTTAATGATGAAATATGAAAGCTTGGTGATAGTTTTACTAGTTTTGTAAAGTGATTTTTGACAAAAAATGCAAATTAGGGATTAAATTGTGAAATGTTCAAATTGTGTGGTTGAAATGTGAAATAAATGAAAGTTTTGGGCTACTAGGGACCTATGAATAATTCAGCCAAGCTTGGGTTTAGTGAAATTATGTGACTTTTGTGTACTTGTGAATTAGGGACTAAATTTATTAAATGTGAAAATTTAGGGGCTAATGTGCAAATAGGCCTAAATGTATGTCTTGGACTAAATTGAATGATAGGTTGATTTAATAAGTTAATTTTGAATATATTTAGATCCAGAAAAGAGGGATCCAGAATTAGATCGGGGGAAAAGCAAAGTTATCGTGTAGTTGATCCACTTAGTCAATTCCGAATACGAGGTAAGTTCGTATGTGGTAATTTCATTATAAAAGTATGTTAAAAGCTTTGATATTGCATAAATTGTGATTATGAGATTATAGATAATGATCGAATATTGATAACGGCTCTACGAATGCATTCGGCGATAGAATCAAAAAGTGTGAAATCCTGGTTGAACTTTAGGAATAGATTTGGATACTAGTTTCATGTTATTAGATGATAAGTTGAGTTGGATTCGGGCCATGATATTAACACTTCGGGTGTGAGTTATACCGGTTTGGCTTCGGGCCATGCATATCGGATGATTTGGCTTTGGGCCATGATAATTGTTCTTCAAATAAGTTACCTTGATTTGGCTACGGGCCTTGGTATAAATGTTTATCGTATGAGACTATTGAGTATCCAGTTCTATTCCGAATGGTTCAACAGGTAAACGAATGATATGGTTGAGAAACAGGTTAGTACGAGGTAATACAGGTACGTACATAACGTATTCGAGTATTAAATAGAGAAAGTTCAATGAGATGGTATTTAATCATGTTTTAAGACATGAGGAAGGTTTGTAGTTAATGTGAAATTGGATGATTTACATTTATTCGATGACTTAAGTTATTTACATACAAGCTTACTAAGCTATGAAACTTACTTCGTGTTATTTTTCTATGTTTTATAGTGAATCAAGGCTAACTCGGATCCGAAAGTCGTCGGGAACATCATCGCATTATCAAACATCTATTTTGGTACTTTTGAAGTTATGTATATATGGTATATGGCATGTATGAGACTTTGAGTTAATTTTGGTGAATGATATAGCCATTTGAGTTCGCTTATGAATATCTATGTTTGGTTTGTATATAGCCAAGGAAGTTGGCATATTTTGGTTGATTAGGTTGCGTTTATATTTGTGCAAATGGCTTATATTATGAGTTGATGAATGAAATTGTGTTGCTTGTTAATGATAGGTATTATGGATATCAAGTAGTAAAATTTTGAGTATTGATATGCTAGTGAATTAAGGTAAATAATGTATATTTGATGGTGATCACATTGATAAATTATGATGATGAGTTTTCAGTATGAATTTGAATGGCCTAATTTGGTATTTGGGTACTTGCATTGTTGATATTTGGAAAGCATGTTTTAATCTTGATTTGGTTACTTAGAATGTCTAATTATGCTATTATTATGTGCCATGTGAGTTATGTAGGTGGATGGTATTTTGGGGTGGCAAAATGGCTTGGTAAATAGCCTATTTTTGTCCACACGGGTAGAGACAGGTGTGTGTCTCAGCCGCGTGTGACACACGATCATGTTACATGGCTGTGTATCCCTTCATGTTGATTTTAAAATGAAGTCAGTATGCCCCACATGGTCTCACACACGTGCATGTGACTGACCGTGTGGTGTAAGTTAGTATACCCCCTAATTGGCACATGGCCTAGCACATGGCGTGTGAGTTCGCTGTGTTGCATAATTCAATATACTCTCCAATTTTCACACGGCCTGGCATATGGGCGTGTCTTTGGCCATGTGATGCAAGTCGGTATGTATGCCCTGTTTCCACATGGCCTGTTCACACGGGCGTGTGACCCCTTTGTTGATGAAAAATTATTAAGTTTTCCAAAAATTTCTTATGTTATCGGTTTAGTTCCAAACCACTTCTAAAGCATGTTTAGGGCCTCGTAGGCCATTATAAGGGATAATGTGGTTGTGTTGAATGATTTATGAGAATGAATGCTTTATGTTGATAAATGTATGCTATATGTTGTGTATTGATCAGTAATACCTCGTAACTCTATTCCGGCGATGGATACAGGTTAGGGGTGTTACACCACTATTCCGATTTCACTGAAAAATGGTCTGTTACACACATAATACCAAGAACATGGATGAGCTCATCATTTAATGATTTCCATATATATATGCTTTCCATATCATTTTCCATATTACAAGTACATTTCCATGGCGAATCATTTCAAGTTTAGTTTAGCCATGTCAGAACTTTATCCGTTGAATTTATTTGAAATATTGATGGATACGTTCATGTAGTACAATTAAAGTGTACAAAATTGAAATCTGTCAATTCATATCTAGGGGTACCCAAATAGGGCACATAATCAGGAAGCACACTCTCGAGCCATATATCAGGATGCTCAAGTGAGCCATGTGTCAGGAAGCTCATCCGGGCTAAACAGGAAACTCACAAGAGTTTAGAATAGGAAGTTCATTGAGCTTAATAGGTAACTCTGAAGAGTTAATATCAGGGAGCTCCAGATAGCATAATAAGGAGTTCAAGCGAGCCATATAGGAAGCTCATAAGAGCCTATATCAGGATGCTCAAGAAGAGCTACGTTTGTGTCTGCAAAATAATACTGGATCACAACCGATCAAATCATGTAATAGGAAGCTCACAAAGAGCTGCGGTAGTGTGCAACACATGCAAGATCACTACCGATCAGGATGCTCACAGGAACTATATAATAGGACACTCGAGAGGCTTATAATAGGATTGCTCGTCCGAGCTATATTTCGTTCGCAATATATGTAGGACCACTTTCAATAGGGAAATTATGTATCCATCGAATTTCATTATTCAAACGGAACTTATCATTTTCTGAACATTAACGAGCATGTGATTATTTCATACATTTATGATATTTGTATAGTTCATGCAAACACATACCACATTCGATTCAAGTATAAAAATAAATACAATTTAGTTGCACGAACTTACCTCGTCACTTGTTCGTATACAGAAATCTACTAATCCGAAACTTTTTCTTTTCCTTGATCTAACTTCGTATTTGAGTTTTCTGGATCTATATAAATGAATTTAGCATCAATTTAATTCATTTCATACTCAATTTAATTCAATTCACATCCTAGCCATTTCATACTTTTCATAAATGACAATTTCGTCCCTAGGTTCAGAAAATGAAGTTCATGCAATTTAATCCTTATTCCAAGCCTAGCAAAATTTTATATGTCACAAGAACAACCCATGAATTTCACAAAAATTAAAATTTTTCCATGGATTTTACCATTTTTCAATTTAGTCCCTAAATCATAATTTTATCAAAATTTTCTTTGTAAAAGTTTCTTATCTATCAACAACCGTTCATTTTCTACCATAAATTTCAAAATTTCTATACTTTGATATCTTTACCAATTAATCCCCAAAATAGATAGATTAAGCTATTCTGATCTCGAAAATATAAAAATTACTAAAAACGGGACAAGAATACTTGCCCAATTAAGCCAAGAAAGCTTACTTTCTCTTTCCTAGGGTTTTCATGTATTTTTGGGGAAGAAGATGATAATATTCATATGTTATTTCTATTTAATTATTATATCATCCATTAATTTTTCCACTTTCTAATTTAGTCCTTTTCTTTTTCTAATTTTCCATGGATGATTCATCATAAATATCTACTAAATTTTTCTTAATAGTCTAATTACCATATAAGGACCTCAGGTTTTGAATTCCATAGCTATTTAATCCTTCTAGCTACTAGAATTCAATTTTGCATTTTTATGCAATTTTGTCCTTTCTATAATTAATCATGAAATCAGTAAAATTTTCTTATCAAAATTTTCATATAACATTCCTATCATAATGCAGACCATGCAAAAATTTTAAATTAAATTTTCTTTATGACTCGTATTTGTTGTTCTGAAGCCACTATTCCGATTTCACTGAAAACGGGTTGTTACATAGAACCTTTTGTGAAAATAAGCTAAAAATGCATGATGTGATGACTTTGTGATAAATGTATGTCTGATGAATTTACTTGAATGATTCATATGGAATATGGATATGATCTCTGAGGTCAATGGTTAATGTGTTTGAATGAGAAAAAAGTGTGTATATGTGTTTTGATGATATGAACAAGTCTGTTGTGAAAGATTTTGTCATGAGTAAGTCAGATGTGAATGAAACTATCAAGTATGAGTCTGCATGAAGTGTAATACCCCTAACCCGTCTCCATCGTTGGATTTGGGTTACAGAGCGTTATTGTACAAAATAGAACCTTTAAATTCAAAATAGAAAAAATAATTCAACTTAAGAATAATTCCAATATCTCATTCCAATCATAGCAAATATAAACATTTGGGCCTTAAATCCAGCTTTCGGGGCCTAAAAACAATTTAAAAGTAATCGGGATAAATTTGAATAAATTAGAAAATGTTGAGAAAAACATGAAAAATTGAAAATAAGGTCACACGACCATGTCCCAGCCTGTGTATTAGCTTGTGTGTGTATTTGAAATAGGGCCACACGACCGTGTCACAGATTGTATGCTAGACTGTGTAACAAACTGTTTTGAGACATAGGCCATGTCATAGGCCGTATTGGAGACCGTGTGAAACCTGCACTTAAAATATAAATGATAAATAGCCCTGTGAGGTGATCGTGTGTGGCGCACAACCGTGTGACAAGCTATGTCCTAGGCCATGTGCTCTAAATTTAGTCCCTAAAACAAGCCATTTCAATGCTTAACCTTGCCTAACAAGTTACACCATTTGCACATGCATTCAATTGAACAAAACACTCTTCAAACATCCTAAAATATACCAAATAAATCAACCTTAAAATTATAACCAATATGCCATTCAAAGGCACCTCAGTTCATACAAAATCAAAATCATTTTAGAACAAAACTTGTAACAACCCGATTTTCGGCCTAGTCAAAATAGTGTTTTTATTTTGATGTTATTTTATTTGTTATAGTACGTTTATTAATAAGCATGTCAATTTTGATAAACTAATTTTAGCGATTTCTAGCCCAATTTCGAAAAAGGACTAAATCGCGTAAAAGGTAAAAGTTGTGTTTTAATGCTTAAATGTGTTAAATGGCTAGTGTAATAAAATTGGGGGCCTTTAAAGGGAAATTAGACCCTTTTTAAGAGTGATGGCCGGCCATGGGACAAGAAATTTCAAATGGTCAACTTGTTAGGTGGGTGATGTCATTTTATGTGATAAAATAATGCCTAAGTCTGGCTAGTGTCTTTTTCTTTTCATTCTTTTCTCCTTGAACGATTATACTAGAAAAATAAAGGGTTTTGAGCGCTTTTAAATTTCATCCAATTTGAGTCCTCTCAAGTAAGTGATCTTTGGTAGTTTCTTGATGATTTTTACATTTTTGGAACCCCTAAAGCATGAGCTTTCAAATGAGGGGACTAGTTTGCAAAATGATTAAGAGTCTAGGGTTTTTCCATGAAAGCATATGTGATTTTTTCTGAGTTTTTATGGAAGAATATGAGTCTTAGTAGTGTTATAAACAACTTTTGTGAAGGAAGTTTGCATGAAAACACCTTAAAAGGGTTATTTTGCAAAGTTGTAAAATGAGTTGCTAATGTGTGAAATAATGGATTTTGTGTGTTGCTATAGTTATGAAAATGGTTCATCTAGGCTTAAAGAGTAAAGAAATTGAATAAAAATCATTTTACGAGCCTAGGGGCAATTTGGTAATTATGGTAAAGTTTAGGGGCAAAATTGTAAATTTTGCCAAAATGTGTCATTGGACTAATTTGATTAGAATATGTTATTAATAAGCTATGATATTTTAGATGATGAAAAATGTGATTTGGACCTAGAACGGGAAAAAATCGGATAAGGGACGATTAGGTCTTTTCTACCTTTGTGGTATCGAGGTAAGTTCATATGTAAATATTGCCATGCTATACATGTATTTAAATGTTTTATTATTACATGAACTGTACAAATATTAATGTGTATATGATTGACAAAGATGTGTTAAGACAAAGCCTTGATAGGTGAGGAAAAATCCCATTTGAACCTTAGGAATAGAATAGGATACGAGTGACATGTCACTAGGAATTATGAGTCTAGATGACTAGCTCGAGAGTGAGCATGTAAATGTCATAAGATATGAGGTAGCTTTAGCTACATTTGGGGCACTCATGTGCAAAGGTTTTTCCGAGTATTCGATTAGTATTCCAAGCGTTCAACGGGTATGACAAAGATATGATCGGAAAGGATTATGTTACGAATTGGTACAAGTATGTGCATAAAACTCATAAGTGGTGAGCTTGATATATGATAATTGACTAATAAGAATGAGAATGAGTATGTTATGCTTGTGAGACATGAATGATGTTATGATGGCGATAATTCAATGCCTTCATGGTATATGTGTATTCATGTTGCTTATTATTTACTTATGGACTTACTAAGCATAAAGCTTACCCCTCTTCCTTTCCCTTGATCTCTAGTGTTGCCAGGTTAGCTCGGGTTGGAATTCGTCGGAGATATTATCACACTATCAAGCTATCACTATCGGTATAAGTGATTTCATGTGCTTCGAGTCTATGGCATGTATAGGGGATTAAATATTTGAGTATGTGATGTTTTGCTTTAGCCAAATGTATTGGCTTATATTGATATTGAAGTTGTAAACCTATTTATAAATGCATGCAAGTGTTAAGGTTTTATATGATGTGATCATGAATGCTTAGTGCTAGAATTGAGGTTTGTGATATGATGATACTTATGGCATGAATGTGGTAAAGATGTAAGTAAAATCTATGATATC
The DNA here is from genome assembly GCA_025698475.1 of Gossypium anomalum. Lineage (NCBI taxonomy): Eukaryota > Viridiplantae > Streptophyta > Magnoliopsida > Malvales > Malvaceae > Gossypium > Gossypium anomalum. The sequence continues at coordinate 56,519,050 of CM046959.1, forward strand.
TATTGCATGATAAATTGACATGTTTATGAATGTTTAAGTGCTTATGTATGCCTTGTTGTATGCTATGGTATAAGTATGGGTGCATGTGTTGTGAGGGTGATAAAATGGGTTGGAAAATAGCCTTGTATTTGTCCACATGGGTAGAAACACGGGCATGTGTCTAGGCCGTGTGTCCCTTGCGCCTTGGAAATTCAAGTCAGTATGCATGGTAGTAAACACACAGGCAGAGACACGACCGTGTGTCTCATTCATGTGGTGGACACAGCCTAGCACACGGGCGTGTGCCTTGGCCGTGTGTCTTCTTTTGTTCATGACCAAATGACAAAGAGTTACATGGGTGGACGACACGGGCGTGTCGAGGCCGTGTGGGGGAGACAGGCTGAGCACATGGGCGTGTGCCAGGCCGTGTGAAAACCCCTGTAGGTTGATTTGAGAATTAAATCGACACAGGTGAGGGACAAGGGTGTGTCCCGATATACACTAGGCCATGTGGTGCACTCAGGCGACCAACACGGCCATGTCAATTGGTCACACGGGCGTGTGCCCTATATCCACACGGACGTGTAGAGCCTTAATGCATGAATTTTCCAAGTTTTTCTTAAGTTTTCGGTTTGGTCCCGAACCACCCGAATGTATGTTTTGGGCCTCATAAGCCCGTATAAGGGACAAAATGTATGTGAAATGAAAAGTTTTTAATTGACTGAAATTTTACGACTCGGTTTTATATAGTTGATTGAGTTTAAGTCTGGTAGTACCTCGAACCTTGCCCCGACGTTGGATATGGGCGAGGGGTGTTACAAAACTATAATGCCATATCTCAACCACAAAACATAGATATAAAAGAGCTACTTATTTTCAACTATTACCATCACAACATACCATTCTAGCTAGGCTTACCAAAATGACCATAGTCATAAGAGTTCTAGTATATACATGCCAAACTAAACTATATATACATATAATAATTTACAAGAGAAACCAAAACCTATCAAAAGGCTTCATTGACATCAAACCCTATACATGCCATTTATAACCAAAATTCAAAATAACTAAAATTACTAAAGTGATTGCTGGATAGTGTGATAAACTTTAACAAGATTCCAATTGATTGAGCTTTCGATGATCTACAAAACAAAGGAAAAACAACTACGTAAGCAACAAATGCTTAGGAAACTTGTATAAGATAAACTCAAACTTACCGAACCCCAAATGTTAAATCATTCAACCATGTGCAACATGTCATATAAATATCTTACTTTCCTATTCAATACAATCCACATAGTTAGTAGATAAATTAAGAACATAACATTTATAGAACATGGTATATGGCATGGAATGACTTAATTCATTCACCTTTCTTCATATGTTTATTTAGTACCCTTTTTCCACTCATTTGAACACATCAAATTTCCAATTCATATGATCATTTATATCAATATTTTCATGTACGAACCTTTTCATTTTCCTTTAATTACCCGTTGAACCATATAGAATTACATCGGATACTCATGAATGTTCACACATAGTTTGTCTTTTCATGTAACCGTAACCTTTCCTTTCCAATAGTGCTCACACGAGCTATGAAATGGGCCTACTCTCATGAGCTTTGGGTCAAAATGTTAGCTACACGATGCTGCTCACATGAGTTGTGGAGAATCCACAACAAATGCAGGACCTCAGCCATCGGTAGGACATTTAGGACCAACACCCAAAAGCATATAATCCCTAATGACATGAAGAATTCACAAGGTTCAAATGAGACCTTTGCACATATCTGAATCCTTTAATTTCATTATTTTATACCATTTTACACATGCTTCATGAAATACATATTTTTCAATTTATCTAATGTAACAAATATCACCTTTTGATCCATTATACCAAAATATTATACAACCAACAATCTAATTTACATATAACTTAATACACATAAATATAACGTTCAAAACTTCAATTAATAAGTTTACTACTTATACGAACTTACCTTAATCACCATGTTTGTTACAACTAAGTTGAAACTAATATGAGACTTCCGCTTTTCCTCGATTCAAATCCAATTGATTCTTTTCTTGATCTAAATAACAATTTAACTCAATTAAATATTTAAAGTAACTTCAAATATTCAATTCAAACCTATAATCCATAGTAATGTAAAATTATAGAATTACCCCTAATATTTTCAACTTTTGTGCAACTTAGTCCCTAAATCCTCAACTTGCAAATTCACCATTTTTCTACCCAAAACATGCTAGCCAGTTTTACTAGGGGTCCTGAATAGCCCATATTACCAAAATTGCACATTAACCTCAAGGAATCTTACACTTTTAACAAATTAATCTTTAACCTTAAATTCATTAAAAATCACTTAACAAAACAAGTTTAATAATCTATCAATTAACACCAAAACACATTCAAAATCAATCATGGAATCAACCTTTAAAAATTTTGCAAATTAACCCTCGGACTAAATAGATTAAGCTAAAACGAATTCAAAAACATAAAATTCACTAAAAACAGGGCTCAAACACATACCATGCAATAGAAAATTGGCTTGGCTGAACCTAGCTCCTCTTTTGCTATGGTGTTTTGGTCTAAGAACAAGAAAATAAAGGTTGAAGATGACCTATTTTGTTTTTCTTTCTTTTGTTTTAATATTTCCATTAATTTAATTACTTATATAACCTTTTTAAAACTATTAAATCACACTAAAACCCATCCAATATCATCCACTAACTTAAAGCATCGAATAATTACCATCCAAGTCCTTGGATTTTCCTTTTCAAAGCTATTTGGTTCATTTAACTAATAGAAACTAACTTTTTCACTTCTTACGATTTAATCCTTTTTACCTAATTAATCATTTAAACTTTAAAATTTCTTAACAAAAAATTAATACAACATTAATATAACCATATAAACATTAAAAAATTATCGCACTCGTTAGAATCGTGGTTTCGTAACCTCTATTTTTAATAACACTGGAATTGGGCTATTACAGGAATTGTTTGTAACACCCTCAAAACCTGACTTATACATTATGGCAGAATCTGGCGTGTCACATCGAAGTGTTTTTTGAAAATTGATCTTTTCGGTAAAAATTCGTTACTGAACTTAAATCCTTTTATTAATATTTAACAAAGGTTCTCGTCAAAACATTTACCTTATTAATCATCAGTGTTATATTAAATTGATTTAAAAACGCGGAAGCTTTTTAAGTCGATGAAGTTTAAAACGCGTGTTTTAGAAAACAGTAATTGTTTTAAAAACTCGTCTTTACCTAGACCAGCAGTTTATATAGTCCAAAGCCCAATTAAAAATTAAAACCCACAAACGGCCTTATTACAAAATTAAAACCCAAAAGTGAAATTTAAATTAAGTAAAGTCAAATGCAAGACACAGCAGTCGTGTGGCCACCTCCAAGTCCCTCGCAACACCAAATCGTCTAAGGCTGGGGATTACCTGTACAGTTGAAAAGAAAGGGTGAGTTGACGAAAACTCAGTGTGTAGCCCCCTATCAGTCAAACAGTAAACAGTGCATGTAGTAACAGCCTGGGCCTAAGCCCTATTCGGTATCAGTACAATTTGGGCCTTAGCCCTATACAGTAACAGTGTGGGCCTAAGCCCAATATAGTATCAATACAGTGTAATGCAATTATGCATCCCACCCAAATCCAGCCAGCACACCACCCGTACGAACCAACACACCATGTAGGGATATAAATTGGCCCACCGAGCAAAGACACACGATGCATGCGAGAAATTTGCTAATAACGAAAAATGCAATATAGCCGCGAAAGCGATAAATGTGGCAAAGCCATCGATGATATGATGAATGTGACATAGTCACCAGTACAACACTTCCTCCATATCAAAATCCCAACCCCATGCAGTATGTCATGTCATAAATATTATGTGTGTGCAAAGTCATACTCAGTACAATCGTATATGTAAATCATAAGCACATCAGTCATACGGAACATAAAGGCATAATTGTCATTTTAGCATACAGGGGTATTACGGCCATTTTACCCTACCGGGGCATTACTGTCATTTAACCAATTCTGGTGTCTCGGTACATATTACGACCTCTTAGAGGGTCTACCGTCACCTCAAGCGACTCAGATAACTTAAATGATCATAATGGTGTAAATGGGCGCAAGGCCCATTACTCGGCCCAAGTGGACCCACACGCTCGTGTGGCCCATCTAGCCCAAATTCAGTTACGGCTATGTGACCTACATAGCCCAATCCAATATTTATCACTTATCGTGGATTTAATCTGTGTGGGGCCCACAAGCCCATTTGGGCCTACACGGCCTATTTCGGCCCAATGTGGCCCATATTGGCCTAAGTCCACGGAAACACTCGTGGTGGCCTTGACAGTCCATCACCCATGATTTGTTGGCTCAGTTTACCCCACGCTCGTGAGGCCTCAGATGCTGAAGTTTTGACATTTCGACTTTTCGACTTTTGCCGATTTACAGTAAGAAAGGGTGTGGTTACACACCTATTTATGCAATCGCTCCAAGATCTGCAAACGCCTAACCTACATTCAATTCTACATACAGTCAGTCCTTCATTTGTTAGTATTCATAAATTCTACATCCCCAAATCAGTACTCCTACTTACCTTGACCGAAAGTAGTGTGGCTAAATACACATAGATCGATGACTAAAACGATCACACACTTCTCGCTGAATAACTGCATAAACCATAGATCTTATTAAACAGGACCGCTCATAGGTGTGTCTTAAATCCATGATCATCAACTCCAAAACAAGGTATCAATTACCTTTATAAAATAGTGAGGAAAAAGGTTTTGATCGCCTCCAAAATACTTGCACTCCTCCACTTCTCGTGAGAACCTAGAAACCCAATGATCCACATAAGAAACCAACAATCGGTCGTGAAAGCACAAGGAGAAAGGGGTATTCAGCTCATAAGAAACAAAATGAGGGAAAATAGGCTGAACTAACAAAAGACAATACAACACATACCTTTTGTCAAGAACTCTTGTAGAAATTGAGTTAATCAACCCTCACCATAGGGCTCAGTAATAATCGACCAAGAGCACCCAATAGCAGAGAAAACTGAAGAAAATAGAGAAATGTAGTGGGACAATCGGCTATTGAACAAAAACTGAAAAGAAAGAATAGAATCGCGAGGAGGGAGAGAGAACAACGTAGAAAAATCAGCCAACATGTAGTGGAAATAACAAGAGGGGAAAAAGAAAGAAAATAGAGAACAGAAGGGGAGCAATCTCGACAGTGCTTGAGGGATGTATTCGGCCAGTATTGGAAGAGAAGAAAAATGTAGAGATTCAGCCAATCAGAGTAAAGAAGAGTGCAAAATCGAAACAACCTCACAATAAAACACCTTAAAACGAAAAGCTAATTTTGGCTTTAGAGAGAAAAAAATACCCAAGCAGGGAAAAATCGAAGCCAAGGTCCCCAGCAACAAACGGCTACCTAAAATGTAGAAAAGAACCCCTGATAGCCGAATGTATGAGTGCCCAAAGCCCTCATACGGAACAACTCTTCTCCCCAACCCATATTCCTTGATTTCCTTCTAATATCTCTCCATGATTCTCTCCACAAATCATTCCAACATCCCATTCAAACTCTAGTCAAACTCTCATGACCAAGTCCACAACCACCTCAACAGAATTTCAATCCAACTCTATCTCTCTCACCTCATGGTAATAAAATAAATACACCTTGTATGCCATGGGATTCGAACCCAAATTACTTGCCACCAAGCCACAAGGCTTTTTGTGTCATATTTTACCCACAAATATTTATAAAGCCTAAGGTTCACCTAAGGGGAAAAACTAAAATTTTTGAAAAAGCCCAGCCTTGAACCCAAGCTTCTCAAACACTCCCAAACACACCCAAATCACTTAGCCAATAAAGAAAACATGAAATTTGTGCCACTTTCTTGCTTAACTAGAATATGTATGAGCAGTCCCCTTAACCGCTCCCACGCTCAAGGCCCAAAACTTCTAGGCCTAATTTCGGGGCGTTACAGTGTTTGTGTCTTTCTCCGGACTCATCTAAAGGGGTCTACCGGAATAAAAACATAAATCTATGAAAGGAAAAGTCCATGACACTCGAAAGGCAATATAGTGTAAGATCATGGCTGGGTTATAGCATCATACAAAAGAGATTTGAAGGATGATTGGGTGAGTACGAGATGATGAGGGGCAAACCTTACGACAGTGAGTTTAGGTGAATCCCTATTGTTAAAAACACCAATTTTTGTGAAAGGACACCTTTGCGGCTGTCTTTGAAATAAAGCCTTTATGGTGATCTCTGTTAAAAGGAAGCATTTGTGGAGATCTCTTTTAAAAGGAAGCCTTTGTGGCGAAACTCTGAAGAGAAAGCCTCTGTGGCTATCTTTGGAAAGGAATGCCTTTGTGGCATAATTTGAAGAATGGTTCTCGTGATGGCCATCTGAAGACAATGACTTTTGGTAAACCCTGTATAGTTACAAGTGATTAGGCTAGTGTGCACCAGAGTACGTGGCAAGGCAAGGTTATGTGTTGAAAGTATGTATAGAGAGTGCATTAAAGTAAGGAAGTTTGAGTGAATTTTGAGTTAAGTATTAGGTGTAGTCTACCTCGCCCGAAGAAAATGATAAGAATAGTATGTATGGGAAAAGATATTAAGTCTAACAGTAAGGTAAGATTTAAGAAATGATGTAGAAAGTGAAGAGATGTTAAGTATAGTACGCTCAAGAGAGGGGAAAATGGTTCTGAAGAAAGAAAGATGGTAGCCTCAGTATTGTACCTGCCAAAGAAGGAAGAAATGTCAATAAATATCCTAAGGATGTGCAAAAAAATCATATGCAACGTAGAATGAATGAAAAATGTATTCTAAGGTTTAGCTCGCTAAGTTCTTACAAACTTACAAAAGTTGTTTCTGTTTTCAGGTCTGTAAAGGAATATGTGCCGAGAGACGATACAAGGGCTACGCCAAGAGTGCAGCGTGATGGGGTGTTATGCATATAGAGGAAGGCAAATGGCATGTTTGAGTCTTCACATAAGTTCATTAAGTAGCAATCCAATATGTTCTCAACAACATAAGAGATAAAATAGAAGTCTATAGAATTTTATTATTCTGAAGTGTAAATGAAATCATACAATGTATGCCATAAGAGATTCTGTATAGATAGATGTTTACATCAATGAATAAGAAAAAAATTTATAAGTTACATCTGTAAGGATGTAACACTTGAGATTTTTATCCAGTAGATTGGGTCGGGTCTAGGGCGTTACACATGGTCAGGGGACACGGCCGTGTGACCTATGTTTATAGTTTTTTCCTATCTTTTTGTCTTTGTTTCAAATCGATACTTGTTTGATATCAGGTTGGTTTTAAGCTTTCGAAAGCTTGATATAAACTCAAAATTGATTGAATTACATATTATACTGGATCATATGTGGTTGTGATTTTGATTATAAATTGCATGTAATTGATTTGTATTTGTTTGTAGTATTCTATTACTTGGGTTCCGCGGGTAAGGGGTGTTACAATGTTTATGATGATGATATAGGTATTATAATTCTTCATTTCTTTTGTTATAAAGGTCAAACCAAAGTTAATTTGCGGAACCATGGGAAAAAATAGAAAAATGATGCATTCAGCTCTATGTTTTGTTCTTGTTACTATTATAGGTAAATATTCATTTCTCTAGTTGGTTGGTTCATTGTATCCATTAATTTTTGCTTTGCTTGGTATCTTTGGCTGAGAAGTGTCTTTTATGGCCTTGTGTTTGACTTGCTTGGGACTTGTACAACTTAAGTGCAGTCAAAGAGTAGTTGGGATTTTAGAAGCACTATGTGGCCTAAGTTTTGTTTTGTTTACTTGCCTAATGTTCATAAACTAGAAATAGCTTAGGCTTGCAGTTACACCCTTTACTCGGCCCAATTGTTGGACCAGAGCTACGGAGTGCTACAATTAAAGTAGAAACAACACATATTCAATTTACATTGATTATTTAAAATAAACATGGAATTTCTTCACAATTGCATAATTAACATTCAATTTAAACATGAAACATACAATCATAATCAATTCAATCCATAATCACCAAATATAATTTTGGTTAGGCCTTATATGAAACACCCCAAACCTGGCCAAGAAGATTCTACCTGAATCCGACATGCCACATTAGCGATCGAAGTGACTCTCTATTAACTCCCAACCTAACTTCCAACACACCACTTATACATAGCGCGCGAACATAGTGTTAATATTTAACAAAGCAGCAGAAAACACACATACATAAAACACAAGGGTTCGCATGCATAAAACATCAAAGTATATAATCATGCGAAATAGTACTTCAGAACACGTAGAAATATCAATAGGTTCGTACTACACTTAAGCACTACACAAAACATTCAAAACATAGCTTGCATACCATTTTCAACATAATATGTCGCAGATTAGTAAACAAACATAAGCTTGCATATTAACATAGGCTCGCACAAAAACATGAGTTCTCATGATCCAACAGTTCGCATACAGAGAAATCAAACTTTAGAAACACTATGGCTCACTAAAAACTTTAAAGGCTCATACTCGTTTTGCAAACAAAATATAGATTGATAGCTATTTTTATAGGTGAACTCTACCATACAGAGCATCATAGGGTTCCATTTGATTGCTGGCTTGATACTTGTTGTTATAGGTGAACTCTGCCAAAGGTAGATAACTTTCCCAATTCACGACATATAGCTTCACAACCTATCTTCCAACACTTGTATCACTCATTCAGATTTGTAACACCCGAAACCCGGCCTGGACGTTATGGCTGAATCTGGCGATGTCACATTAAAGTATTTTTTGTAAAGTGTGATATCGTTGAAAAACCCATTCCCTATTTAACCTTTTTGTGTGATCTTAAAGATGATTTTAAGACATGACCTTCATTTTCAAAATATGAGTCATTTTTTAAAGAATTAGTCATATTAATACGTCGTTAATTTTTAAAACATTATTTCTTGCGGATGCTCTTAAAACAGGTTGCGTAATCGTGGTATCTTAGAAAAACATTTATCTTTTTGAAAACCCGCGTCTTTTCCTACTGTTAGCAGTTATAAAACGAAACAAATAAAAATCCCAAATTAAAAATAAATCCAAAGAGGCCTTATTACGATAAAAATACCCCAACTAATAATACTTATAATTAAAATGAAATGCTAAAATAATATCAGTTGTGAGGCCACCTCTGAGTCCCCCGTTGCACCGATCCACCTAAGCCTAAGGATTACCTGCGCAGATAAATAGAAGGGTGAGTTTACGAAAACTCAGTGTGTAATCCCAATCAAACAACCATTCATTGTGCAAATACAGTCTGGGCATAAGTTCATTTCATGAATCGCTCGATTTGATTAGGGCCTTAGCCCTTTGATGATATCGATGTCGGTTTGGGCTGAGCCCATCTTAGTGAATGATAGTAGTAATGCAAATGCAATCAAGAAATCCTACAAAACTAGCCTCTACACTCCATCTCCATCCAACCCTACACTCCATGTGGGGATATAATCAACCCACCTATCCCTACACTATAACGCCCCTAACCCGAATCCATCGCCGGAATAGAGTTACGGAGCATTACCAAAGTTATCGATTTATTCATTGGATATTTTATTTTATCTAACGTTCATATTTGGAACCAATTAAAATCAATCATATTGTCCCTTAAACATACTTATTTTTCTCGACATGTTTTACTTGAATTTATTACTCGTCTCAATATTCATAATCTCCTTGTATCAACGTATCAAAGATAATCACATATTGACATATCATGATGAATATCATTCTCTTGCCATTTCTTCATAAACATAAATCAGGTAATTCATTATATCGATATTTCATGCATTTAAAAATAAAATTCTTGCAATTTAATCCTTATTTGTAGCCGTTATTCTCATACAAGTTGACAACAACCCATGAATTCTATAAAATATCAGAATTTTTCATAATTTCAACATTATTCAACTTAATCCTTAAAACATGTTTTTCCCCGATCTTGAACTAAATTAATAATTTTATTCAAATTTTCAATTTTAAATAATAAAATAATCAACTTCATGCAAATTGGTCATTTCTAACATTTTTACAAAATTACCCGTAAAGTTTTACTTTTATTCAATTTAGTCCTTGAGCCTAAAACATGCAAATTAGCTATGCTAGATGAATATTCATACACATTTTTCTTCTCCTCCTCTCCATTCCACATCCTTAATTTATAGAATATGCTTATAAGTAACATTATCTATAATTTCACTATTTACTTATATGTATATTCAAAGCTGTCCATTTGAGTCATAGTCACTAAATTATTTATATCTTGAGATACAGACTCCAAATTAAGATCCGTTAATTTTTCCTGAAACTAGACTTACATATCTTCTTACCATAAAATTTTCAGAATTTTTGGATCGGCCAATAAGTACAGTTTATTCTTTAAAATCACTTCTATTCTGCTGTCAGACAGTTCTGAACCTTCTTTACTAAAAATTCATTATCTTCTCGTACAGGATTCAAATGATGTTCTCGTTTGTTTCTATTGAAAATAGACTCATTTATAATTCTAAACATATAAATTTAAGCCCATAATTAATTTTATATTTTTCATGATTTTCCAAAGTCAGAACAGGGGAACCCAAAATCATTCTGACCTTGTCTCACAAAATTTATCATATTTCATGATTTACAGTTCCATTGCTTACACCGTTTCTTCTTTAAGAAACTAGACTCAATATTATTTAATTTCATGTTTTATTAAACCTCTAATTCAACTTTCACAATTTTTAGTGATTTTTCAAAGTTAGCCTACTGCTGTTGTCCAAAACTGTTTTAGTGCAAGATATTATTTACCATGTTTATAACACCCTTATTCCCTTTCTCTACAATATTTCCCATACTTTCTCCTATTTTCCTTCACCAACTCATCAAGATCATAGAACCGTATATAAGAAAACTCTACTATAATATCATTTCCATGTTTTCTCAATAATAACAAACTTAAAAATATATTAAAATCTTGATGTACTTACCTTGTTCTATTGATTCCAATATATAATTGGATTGTCTCTCTCCTCCTGCTTTTATTCCTTGAATCCAATTTGATATTCTAACTCCCCATAGTCTCCTTAACATTTTTCTCTCTTGGTAGCTATGGAAATTCTTTTGATTTCTAGGTGAATTTTTGGTAGAAGGACTAAATTGTAAAGAATGAAAAGTTTCTTTCTTCTCTTCTCTTCTTCCTAACGTGAATGCATGGAAAATGGATGAGAATTTCCTCATCTTTCTTTCTTTATATATACTAATAAAATAATAATAAAATAATAAAATATCATATAAAAATCAAATTAAAATATTAATAACTAATATTTATTTAATTAATTAATCTAAAATATCTCCAACATCATCATTACTTTCTAGATTTCTCTCTCTTCCAATTGACCATTTTGCCCTTTGTGATCTTTTAAAATTTCATTCTTGAGTCATCACTTAATTTTGGTAAAATTACAATTTAGTCCCTCATAATTCTTCACCTATTCAATGTGGTCCTAATTCATCAATTTTTCCTTGGTTTCTAGATCCTTCCACCCTTAAAATATTTGCACTATTAGTCCTTTAACTTTTCATATTTACAATTTAATCCTCAAATTTTGAGTATTTACTCGTTCACCACAAAAAACTTTTCTCACTTTTACAATTTAGTCCTTTCTTGAATCAATATGTCATAATATACTTCCCAGTGACATAACTCAATTTTCCTTTTCTTGTCATTTTATTTCCTTATTTTATTATATTAAGAGTAATATCTTACTGTAGAAATTTTCAGTTGTTACATTCACTCTAAGTAGTACCGATTCATGGCACTGCACAAAAGATTCACAAAGAGAGAGTTTGCCAAGACAAGATACACTTCCTCCAACCATATTAAACCTATCCCTATGCAACACATCATGCATCATGTCATTTCATGCCATAATATTATACATGTACTCAATACGGTTAAAATAGCATGCTAAAATATAGTCATGCATCACACAGGGGCAAAAAATCATTTTATCAAATAGGGGGTCCAGGTAAACTTACCGACCCAACACTAGGTCCACAGTCGTCTCGGGCGACCCATGCAACCTTAACAGTCAAATAGTAAAAATGGGCCCACGACCCATATTGCGGGCCCATGTGGGCTCACACGGCCTATAATGGCCTTGGTCGTGTGTATTACACAGCCTGGCCCAATAATTTCCACGCGTCCTTGTGGTTTACTCGTGTGGGGCCTACATGCTCGTGGGGCCCACACAGCCCATTTCGGCCCAATACAACCTCAGCCCATGAAATCGCTCATGGCCGGCCTAAACGATCATACGACCATGTTTAGTCATACGGACTACCACACGAGCGAGCGCATGCCCGTGTAGCGTCGTCGTTCACTTATTCTGGCTTTTGTCGATTTCCATAGTTGGGATTGTGTTTATACACCTTGTTTGCGAAAGTGCGTAAATAACCCACAAGCACTCCAAACCTATATTCAATCACAACCTTCGGTTAATCGCCTATCAATTGAATTAAAAAGAACCCTAGCCAACCACTTATCCAAAAGATTACTTATCACTTGCCTTAGTCGATTGATTGAGGCTTGCACACTTAAACTGATGCCAGAGACTGACTACAAGCCCCTTAGAGATCACTTGCGTTCCAACCGAAACTTATTAACCTAAACCATTATTGATCACACAAATAGTTTGAACCAACCGCATAACAACTTACCGAAAGCGTAAAACTCAAAATAGGAGACAGAAGCAATCGACCTACACCCAACATGAAGCCAAAAGCACACAATACGACAAAGGCAAAGGCTAGTACAACCACACCCCTAGCAATATTTGGCAGCAAAAGAAGATGTTAGGTGAAGGACTATTACGACAGAAAAAGAGAGAGAGAGAGAATAACCATGCACTCGAACCTGATTGGTTAAAGAACAATTGTCAAAATCGAGAGAATAGAAGAATGAGAGATAGAGTATTTGGCCAAAACAACAAGATGAAGAGAGACAAGAATTGAGAGAGAGAAAGAAATGGGGTACTTGGACAAATGCAAAAATCGATTGAGAGAGAGGAGAGAGGAAGTATTTGGCCAAAGGCAAAAGGGATGGCACGCTTGATAGAAGAGTAGAGGAAGAAAAGGGGAATCGGTAGACAAAAAGAACTACAGGGAAAAGCCAAGTCGAAAAATGAAAATGAACGATACTAGCCAAAATCCCTTAGCACAATTCGGCCTCCAAAAGTGAAAGAAATTTGCCAGAAACCGAAAATGGAAAGAAGAGCCAACCAAAACTGAAAATCCTGGGAGGCAGGAGATCAAATTTGGCACTACTCTCCCACTCCTATCAAAATCCCATAATTTCCTCCCCAAATCACTCAAAACTGACCACTTCTCTCTCAAACACCTAATTCAAATTCCACTACAACTCTTCAGTAGTTCGGGTTGACTAAAACTCCCCCACGGCCTTAGCAGCAAAATAAAACATGCCATTGCTCTAAACAGGACTCGAACCTCAGACTCTAGGTACCAACAACACGCCACTTATCCCATAGACCAGCAGGCCCTTTTCTGACATAAAATACCCATATTTATTTAAAAGCCTACTAACTAGAGATAGGGTTTATTCATTTAAAAATAAAAACTTTTGCACAAACCAAGGCTTGAACCCAAGACTTCTCAGACTCTTCCTAGGACACTTAACCATTAAAGCAGATATGCATTTGTATAGCACAAACATACAAAAACAAATACTTAGAATTTTTGGGGCGTTACAAGATTGGCCATCTGTCTAAAGGTGATAAGTTGTACTGAATTGTAGCTTCGAACCCAAAACTCCTTGCAAACTTTTCCAAAATTGTGATGTAAACCTTGGGTCTCAATAAGATGTTATGGAAATAGGCATACCATGATGTCACACTATCTCAGTAACATAGATTTTGACAAGCTTTTGAAATGAATAGCTAGTGCAAATAGCTAAAAAGTACGATCCATAATCACCCAAACTACGTCGTTCTTGGTCGTCATCACTGGCAAACAAACCACAGAGTCTATTGTAATTCTTTCCCATTTCCACTCTGGGATTTTGAGTGGTTGGAAATTGATGCTTGACTTTAACTTTCTCAAAAAATCAAACACATACCCAGTGGCAGCTCGCTTTAATCGTAGCTCTCTCATGGCTTCATGCTCAACGCTTCAGCTACCATGTTGGTCTTTCCTGAGTGATACTCTATCACGCAATCATAATCTTTCAACAAAACCATTTAGCTCTTTTGTCAAAGATTCAATTCCTTCTAGGTCAGTAAATAAGTGAGACTTTTATGGTCCTTGTAAATGACACACTTCCTGCCATAAAGATGATATCGCCAAATCTTCAACGTGAACATCATTGTGGCTAGCTCCAAATCATGAGTTGGATAATTTTTCACTTTTAATTGCCCCGAAGAATAAGCTACCACCTTACCCTATTGCATTAGCACACATCCAAGTTATGTGTAAGAGGAATTACTGTAGACCATGAATTATTTTCCTAGTTTGGGTTGAATCAACATCGGTGCTTTAGTGAGTATCTCCTTCTTCTTGTCAAAGCTTCGTTGCCTTTCCTCAGTCCATGTGAACTCTTCTTTCTTCTGAAGTAGCTTTATTAAGGGTGCTGCTATACTAGTAAACCCTTCAACAAAGCATCGACAGTGCCCTGTGAACCCTAAAAAGCTTCGCACTTCAATCACACTCCTTGGTGGTATCTATTCCACAATTGCTTTAATCTTCTTTGGGTCCAAGTGAATCCATTTAGTCGGAATTACATGACCCAAAAATTTCACTTCATTTAGCTAAAACTCACACTTACTGAACTTTGCAAACAACAGCTTCTCTCATAAAATCTGCAACACAGTTCGCAGATGGATGTCATGTTCTTCCTCAGTTTGCAAGTACACCAAGATGTCATCGATGAGCACCGCCATGCTTCGGTCCAAGTACTCATGGAGCACTCAAATCATAAAATCCATAAAGGCAGCAAGTGCGTTGGTGAAACCTAAAGGCATCACCAAAAATTCATAGTGCCCATATCGCATTCTAAAAGCCATTTTTAGCACATTAACTCCCTCACCTTCAACTGATAATAACCAGATCATAAATTGATCTTTGAAAACACCTTCGCACTTCACATCTGGTTAAACAAGTCATCAATTCTTGGTAAAGGGTACTTGTTTTTAACTGTCAACTTATTTAGTTCCCTGTAGTCAATGCACATCCTCATGCTTCCCTACTTATTCTTGAAAAAAAACACTAGTGAACCCTAAGGCAATATGCTAGATTGAATGAAGCCTTAGTCTAGTAGCTCTTGGAGTTGCAATTTTAGCTCCTTGGGAGCCATGCGATACGGTGTAATAAACACTGACGAACTGCTAGGGTACAACTTAATGGTGAGCTCCACCTCGTGGTTTGGTGTTAAACCTGGTAGCTCCTCAGGAAACACATCTGGGAAATCTTGAACAGTTCATACCTCGCAAATCCCTTTTGGCAAAACCTGTAAGCCCATCATAAATGCGAGATAGGTCTTATAGCCCGTTCCCTACATCTTCTCTGCCTACAATGTTGAAACCATGTTACACTGAGCTTGCTCACCCACTACAAATGCTTTTTTACGTTTAGCGCTTCGCAAACTAACTTTTTTCAACTCAAACTCGATCTTTTATGCTAGGTTAGCCAATCCATTCTGAGGATCACGTTAAACCCATAGAATGACAACTCTATCAAGTTCGCATAAAAGGCTTCCCTTGTACTTCAAGTGGACACCTACAATACACTCTGTCCCCAAATGAATTGGTGACAGTTACACTTTTGTCTATGGTTTCTAACATTATTCCCAATTCACTGGCTAGCTCACTCAAAACATATGAGTGTGTTGAACCAGAATCAATCAACAAAAATAAGGGAATAGTTTGCAGAGTGAAGGTACTTGTGATAACATCGGTGTCATATTTCTCACATGGCTATCTCACAACATAAACTCATGGAAAACCTTCAGACTCTTCTTCTTGGGTTGCAATAGTGTAGGCTAAGGTTTGCTGCCCAATTGGCCTAGTCTCGCCACCTCTGCCTCGTCCTTGTCCACGAGTAATAGCTCACACTTGAGTAAGGGCCCCAGTGTGGACTTGTGAGCCTTCTTGATGTTCTGGATAGTTTTTGATAAAATTATCCTTAGAACCATACTTGAAACAACTTCTAGTTTTCTTACGACACTCTTAGAATGCTCCCTCTCATAGAGCTCGGAGTACACCCAATTCCGAGACTGGTACGAACCCTGCTTTCTGCCCTGGGTGTTTTCTGATGTGACTAATCAGATCTAAAACATCACTTAATCTTCTTTCCAGTACCTCATGAGTAGTGATCCCTTTTTTGATCCTCACTAAAAAACTTGCTTTTTAGCTCACGGTGCCTTGACATCTTCAATGTCTTTGACTTTATCCACCAACTCATCAAAGTTTGCGGTGTCATGAGTCACCAAATAGAGTTGGATGTCGCGAAGCACACCAAATTGAAACCCCTGATAGCAGTTTCTCTCCTCCGCGATCATTTCCTAAGGATATTGGCTTAACTGTATGAACTCAATTCCATACTTAGCCACTGATAATTCACCTTGTTTCAACTAGATTAACTCTCACTTGCGAGCTTTTAGATATTACTCACCCAAAAACTTCTTTTTGAATGTTGCCAAGAAGAACTTCCAGGTCAAATGATCTATGATAGTTTCTTGCCTCACAGTGTTCCACCATTGACTTGTTTCACTGGTAAGTAGTGACATGGCACATCCTAGTTTCTCTTGGTTAGAGCAAGCCATCTGCTCAAGGACTTTCTCCACTCCCTTAAGCCAATATTCAACCTTAGTGGGGCTAGCTCCTCTAACTCCACTGAACTCTTTACCACCCAGAGCTCGCAGATGGTCCAATGGTAAACCACGGTTTGGAGGTGTAGCATGAGCACCAGCTGCTCACTGAAACACTCCTATTATAGCCTAAACCAACAACTCTATGCCCTATTCTAAAACATTATCTCAGTGGGGTTACTCTTTCGTAACCGAAGTCTGACCACCTTTCGAGATATTAGTAGCTTTGTTTACTCGGTTCGCGTTCACTCTACGATGAGGCATTCTTGCTGATTCTAAACGTATATGAAATACCACTAAGGTAAAGTATCAGACAGCTTTGCGTACTGTGTTCGCATAGAACAAAAACACATTTGCAAACTCAGTTTGCACAAACAAAAATACATAGAAACTTAATGAATAGTAGAGGTATGATATGCGGCATTATCTTATAAAAGATATAACTGAACCATAGGCGTTGTTATTCCCAAAACTACCCTAAAATCAATCACACAAGAGTACACAATTCACTTCAGATTTTCACTTACCTTGCCTTAATCTGGCGGACTCAACTCGCCACTTTCTGGCAAGCTTACATGACAAAACAAACTTGACAAGCTCTAGCTTGGTGGCTACTTCGATGAGTCCAAACTCGTAGCTCTGATACGAACCAATGTAACACACCACTTATACATAGCACGTGAACATAGTGTTAATCTTTAACATAGCAGTGGAATGCACACATACATAAAACACAAGGGTTCGCATGCATAAAACATCAAAGTATATAATCATGCGAAATTGTACTTCCAAACACGCAGAAATATCAATAGGTTCGCACTACACTTAAGCACCATACAGAACATTCAAAACATAGCTCGCATACCGTTATCAAGATAAAAGGTCACAAATTAGCAAACAAACACAAGCTCGCATATTAACATAGGCTCACACAAAAAACACGAGTTCGCAAGATCCAACAGTTCACATGCAAAGAAATAAAACTTTAGAAACACTATGACTCACTAAACACTTTAAAGGCTCATACTCCTTCGTTTCACCAAGTAACAGAATTTACAAACAAAATAAACATTCATGCAAAAGATTATCACACTGAAGCAGGGTTCACATAAAAACATGGATTCACACACATATAAGGGTTCGTGAGCTAAGAGTACACATGTAATTATGCTAAACATACTTAGGGTTTTCACATGTAATAAAACTAACATAATAGTGGTACACAAGTAAATACAGTATTTAACACTACAAGGGTACGCTAGTAATAAACAATGTAGACATGCGTGAACAATATCGATTTATTAATTTTCAATTAGAAGGAAAAATCCATAACATGGGTCTCAGAAATGGATTAAACTTAATAACATAGCATAGTATACTTTTATACTTAAGAAAATTATTCGATAATCAAAACATTGTAACTATCGTTCAAAATACCGTAGCATAAACCCATCGCCCATCTTTATGGTTCGCCAAATGATCGACCTCGCTTATACCATCCACGATCTACTTACCGTAAAAGTAAGAGAGGAGTGGGTGAGTTCGGGGAAAACTTAGTAAATCATCAAAAACCATTAGGTTATGCTTAAAAATAATATTTTAAAATAGTAGTAAACTTAGTCGAAAAACGGTTTGCGTGCTGCGTTTACAGGTGATTATGCGAGACCTAGTTCGTATCTGAAAAACATATTTTTGTTAAAACAGTTTAAAAGTAATGTTTACAAATCCTTTCTTTTGAAAACTTGCTTTAAAAGGGGGCTCACACTAAAATCTTGTAAGGTCATATTTCTTTTAAAAAATAAAACAGAATCTGAGTTTATAATAGAGTTACGAGACATGTTTGCGCATAATAGAAATCATGAACAGAGTTGGCCTTAGGTCGTATGAATGTTTCTGTGACAGCCCTATTCTGACCCTAGTCGAGAAGTGGTTTCGGGACCGCTAAACCGAGTCACAGAAATAATTGAATATAATATTTTATGTCTAAAATATGTGATCATGCATGTGTGAAATTTGAATGCTTTGATTTTTGTCAATTTGAATGTGTTTCTAAATAAAAAGGACTTATGTGAGAAGCTTTGAATATATGTGTGGCTTATTTTAAGTGATTAATTATTGAATGATGCAAATAAGTGGGTCTGTATGTCAAATTGCCACTTTTAATGTTAGTGGCCGGCCATGATGGTTTTGGTGAGCAAAATAAGCATATTTTATTGTGTATAATAATGAATTGATATTTTTTTTAAGTAGTTTATTGATATATTCATTATTATATAGTTATTGATAAAAATAAAATAAGAATTGGGTGAAGAAAACAAGAACTCATCTTTGTTTCTTCACCTAGCTGAAATTCATAAAAAGAAGAAGAGTGAAGGATGGTTTTGGGAACGTTCGGTCATTTGGAGGCAAATTTGAAGGTAATTTGATGTGGTTTGTAAATTGTTCATAAATTTGTGTTTCTCTTCTTTTTCTAGCCGAAACCCACTTGATAAATTTAGTTTATGAGGCATTTTAAATTCGGCCTTAGTGAAAATGAGTGAGGAAATTTGAGTTGAGGATAGAAGATAGTAAACGAATGTTCAGTGGACAATTTGATACCAAAATTCATATGTTTATGAGCTTGTTTTTGAAAAGCATGTTACATGTGAGTGATTAGTTCATGAAGCGATTTTTAGTTATGTTTGTTTTGTATGAGTAATGGATTGTTGAGTTCATGCTATTATAAATAAAATTGATTAAGAGAGGCTTGAGATAATTAAATACTCATGTTGGTGGTAAGATGAGCATTCGATTTTTATCATGGAAGCATAGGGAGCTTGTTAAAAGTTGAATTTTATAAAAGTTAAATGTGTGTGTGCTTGTGCTAGTGCCGAATGTGCCTCGGGTGATTTAGCATTGAGTTTGGTGTTATATGAATTGAGTTTTATGGTTTTTGGATTTTTAAGTGTTGTTAAATACTTTGAATAATTCATGGCACCTCAAGCAAATTAGTTTTAGATGTTATTAAATATTGAAGATTATTTAAGCATATTACCAAATGTGATTTTAGTTAATGATTCGGTGATGAGTGCTGATTTTGTTTTATAATTAGCCGAATGTGTATATTTATGCTATGAGGTGGTTTAGCTTAAAGAAAATTAAGGTGCTCGGAAGGTGATTGCCGTGGATAGTTTAAGTAATGAAATTTAATTTCTGTTATGTAAAGTGATGGCATTGCCGTTTGTAAATTTGAAGTTAAAAATTGTTGATTGAGCATCAAGAGCTTAAGGGGACAAACTCGGATCGAGGAAAAAAACGAAGGTAGTCGCGTAGTCGATATAGCCGTATGATAACTTTTGAGGTAAGCTCTTAGACGATTAAGTTAAATTTATATGTGTAAATATTAAATGAATATAGAATAAAGTTTTAGTATATGTGATATATAAATATATATATTTTCGAATGATTAATAATGTTCATAATATGAGCCGAAAATGGCTAACTTACTCGATTGAATTGTGCATGGAAATGAGGTATATGTTAAAAGAGTTTTAGAGAATGATATATGATCTCTGTGTTTCGGTTAAGTAATGGTAAATAGAATGAGTATGAATTTAGTGAGGACTTTGTGTGATAGCCAAATGTCTTATGAACTAATATGTGTGAATGGTATTTTGAATACATGGGACAAGATGGAATAACCGAAAGCATCATGAGTTAAGACGTGAATAAAATACTATGAATTTCTTGTAAATGCCAGATAGTGATTACATTTGGCTATGAAATTATGCTTTAATTTCTTGAATTTATTTGAAATCAATATAAGGAAATGGTATTTTAATAAATTATGTAATGAAATTACCGAATGAATTATGAGATGAATTGTGGATTAATGTTACAAAGTAAGTGAAACTACTAATGTGATTAGGAAATTGAAGAAGAGAAATTGAGATCTTACTAAGTTCTTAAGTGTTTGAACTTTTGGAAATTTAAGAGTAAATTGTAATAGATCCGCTTGGGACAAAGAAAATAATAGCGTGATTTTAGAAAATCACCATAAATTGTTGGAGTTGAGTTAGAGGCTGAATAAATTATGCAATTAAAGCTTGATGAGTCTATTTCTAGGGAAAATTAACGGCACTTGATTTGGAGTTTCGTAGCTCCAGTTACAAATAATTTAATGACTGTTGCTTAGGAAGACAGCTTGTAGTGAACTTGTGATTATGTTGTAAACATTGATAAAACTGTTTGAGTTGCTTATAAGATATTGATTAAAACCATATGTGAATTTTGAATTGTGACGTTAGGAAATGATATATAAGTGGTTTTGAGATGATGAAATTGATGTACAAGATATGTATATGTGGTGAGTCTGAAATGGCTAATATCAAATGTGTGCAAGTTATCTGAATGGCCTTTGTGAAAATGTGCGCTATCTTATTTGTATAGTGAGGCTGAATGGTTACTTAGAAATGTAATATGGCTGAGTGGTTATTTAAATGAAAGCAAAGTATATGATGTATTAGCAAGTAATGATAAAAGCATTATCTTATATATGTGCTTGTGTATGTGATGTGACCGAATGGGTAAGTGTGAAATGTACATATGTTTATGTGTATATAATGTGGCCGAATGACCAATTGTGAAAGGTGGGTATTATTAGATATTTGATGAGGCCAAAGTTAGTAAAAAGTGTATAAAATAAATTGTGCTGAGATTGTATCCCCATAGGCTTCGTGCTGGTGTTATGTTCGGATTTTATACCTCGCAAGCCAAATGCTAGTGAATTCAATAAAGTATATGACTACGAGATCCTATGCTAAGATGATAAATTGAACTCGTATTACACATTAAGTGATTCAGGTATGTGACATATATATTATATATGTGAGATTGATCTGACGGGAATTAAGAATGTGTAATGAGAAGCATATGAAAAGATGTTGTAAATTCATATATATATTTGTATATGTGTGCATTTAGTTATTATGCAAAGTTACAAGATAGTTTTCGATATGCCACTTAACTATGAATGTTGAAAGTAAGTGTGGGTAAGAAATGATACACTAGTGAAATTTGAAAGAATTAAAGTTAATCCGAAAGCTTGTAAATACTATGTTTATATGAGTTTGAGTATAAACAGAGTAAAATGATATGTGTTTGTGCATAATCAGCCAAATAGTATTGTACTCAGAAAGTGTTATGTGATTTTGAACATTTGGTTTGTTTTTAAGTTCAACTGTTTAAATTGCTTAAGACTTACTAAGCTTTTGAAAGCTTAATTAGAATGTTATGTTTCTCTGTTTATTTTTGTATATCGTTGACTCTCACTATTACCTCGGGGGTCGTCAGCACTTCATCACACTATCTACTATTGTGGTAATCATGTGATTTGAACTTAGCTTATAGCATGTATAGGTTAGACTATAAGTAAAATGATATTTTGACTATTGTATATAAGCCATGCGAATATGGTATCTTATAGAAGTTTACATTTATAAGTTTTAAATTCGATCTTTGTTTGTGTCTATTAGTTATATAAATAAATGATCTTTTATTTAAGAAAAGGTTTAAAATTTTGCTGTTCTGATCCGATTCCTAATTTTTGGTAATGTCTTGTCCTATTCCGGTGACGTTTACAGGATAGGGGTGTTACAGTTTCGTCAAACAGAACATGTCTTGTTGAATAAGTTATATTCAACCTAGCTTGAAAGGAGCACGTAGAATGTGACACATCACAAATCTCAAAAAAGCTTATGCTCTCAAGGAGCATGCAGAGTGAGGCTCACAAAAGCTCATGCTTTCAAAGGAACATGTACAGTGAGACTTAACATGGGTGAGTATTCACACTATTGGTATACCAATAGGAAGGCTCACTAAGGAGCTCATAGAACAGAAAGCTCACATTCTCGCACAAAGCAGAGCTAAAACATTTGCGTATAAAAAGCTCACACATCAAGTGCCTTTAAAACACAAATTTAGAATTGTGCTTTCAAAACATTCTTAAAAACATAGGCTCGCATAGGAGCTCGTATAAAAATATGCCTTAAAATCATATTTTTAAAATCATGTTTTGAAAATGGAGTTTCGTAGCTTTAAAAACACAACTTTTCAAAAAAACCTTCTTTTGGTTTCGAAAACAAGGTTTCTGTAGAAAAACCATAACAATTACTAATAAATTGACAATTATCAATCACTCATCAGAAACGAAGAACCTAAACGATTTTCGCTTTGCCTTTATCCTTTCTAGAAGATGGTACTGCTGGTTCGCAACAAACAAAAATATTACTAACAAAACTTTCATAATTCACACATGCATGTGAACCTAGCTTCAAGGACAATCAATCCTAACAAGACAAGGACTTACCCAGATTGCTACGAACAAAATTTTCAGAATAGAGACTTGAAAAAAGAATATTCAGTGAAGATTTCCACCATATCAAGGGTCTTATTTATATACCTAAGAGTCCTAGATATCTTTGGATACTTTATCTAATTTATGAAAGATGTTACTTGCACTTAAAGTATTTGTAGATACACTGAATCACTGTATCTCTGACCGGTGAACCCTGTTCCCACTTTGACTTGTGAACCCACTTTGCAACCTACCTGATGAATCCTGCTCACCCAACAAATTGGCAAACCCCAGCTCTCCAACACATTAGCAAACCTTTCTCACAATGAAACTGGCCAACCCCTTACTACTTCATTTGGCATACATTACTGCTCAATGGACACTTTTGCTGAAACTTCATTGGGGAACACCGTGCTTACGTGGATCTTGGTGAACCTCTAGTTCACTCCCTTTTTAACGATCCTAGTGTGCCAAAAAACTCACAAACCTTACTCCGTATGACCAAAAGCTTCTGACCCTGATTTGCAACATTTCTAAAAGTACAGATCAATTATATCATAAATAAATCCTTCAAATAATCAATCATGTCATAAACATTAAAATATTGTGATATACAATTAAATTCGAGTCTTAATTGAGCTTGCGAAAGCTCTTAAGTTGACCCAAATATAATAAGGCACTCATACAAAACAATGAACAAACGGTTGTGTGCTCAAGTCGTATATCTCACTAAGGTCGTGTGGATACAAAAAATAACTAAATCAACAACATCCACACAGGCGTGTGGCCAACTCGTGTGAGTGACATGGCCGTGTGCTAACCCGTGTGGCACTAAAATTTTTCATTTGGTGCTTGATACAAATTCATCTCTTAAAGGTGTCCTAATAATGCATTTTCAACCATTATAAAGATGCTCAAACCATACCAATTCCATGCCAAAACTTAATCACCTAGTCAAATCATAAACCAATATGCCATATTTGGAATCTCAAACATAAAGGGTTACATGAAAATATACACAAGTCTTCTAAGCATTTCATATTCATTCATACCACTCTTACAAATCAATTGAACTAATCATATTGAATTACCAACATGGGTCATTCATTTTCCACAAACATATTCATCATGTTACTAAATTGCACATTTATATACAAATTGCCATAACATCAAAATTCATTATCATCATCATCATTAATATACCAAACTTATAAATGTTAAGGACAACATAAATATAAACCTAACTCGATATACATGCCACATAATTGGGTATAGAAACAATTAAAAATCTACTAAGACAAAAGTTGGATAGTGTCAGCTCTTAAGTGATTCGATCTGCCAAATTCCACAAACGTCAACTACAAGACAAAAAATGAAACAAAGTAAGCATTGCAAATACTTAGAAAGTTCATAGGATTTAAAATAGTAAACTTACCACAATTCATAATTAAACATATTGAAATAATTAATTAAACTCAACTACCTATTACAACGTTTCACATTATCAAGGTGAGCTCATTAGCTATTCCAATCATGTATCAATCTAATGCTTACTTGTTATGTTGATCAAATATGTAACACCCCTTACCCGTGTCCGATGCCGGGACAAGGTATGAGGCATTACCGGACTTAAACATAACCAATCATACAAAATCGAGCCATAAAATTTCATTCAACTTAAAACCATTCATACACATGCATATCGTCCCTTATATCAGCCCACGAGGCCCAAAACATGCATTGGAAGTGGTTCGACACTAAACCGAAAACTTTAGAAAACTCAAAAAAAATTTCATCAAAATAGGGGTCACACGCCCGTGTGGGTAGACCATGTGGTCACACACACCCGTGTCCTCAGCCCGTGTAACTCTCTATTTATAATGTTATACACAATTGGGGGTCACACGGCCAAGTCACACGCCCATGTCCTGGGGTCGTGTCCTTCGCACGGATGAGACACACGGCCGTGTCTCTACCCGTGTGGCCAAGAAAATGGCTATTTACCAAGCCATTTGCCGCCCTCATTTGCACACTCATTTACACACTTTCAATGGCACTTAACATGGCACAATTAAGCTACCAACACAACCATAATCAAGGCTTCAACATGTCAAAACAATTATTTACTGTTCATAACAAAACTGTCCACTTGAGTCATAGTCACTAAATTATTTATATCTTGAGCTAAAGAATTCTAAATTAATATCCACTTAATTTTTACAAAACTAGACTCAAATATCTTCCTTCCATAAAATTTTTAAAATTTATGAATTAGCCAATAAGTACAGTTAATTCTTCAAATTCATCCCAGTTCTGTTGTTTGACAGTTTCGACCTTTCTTCACTAAAAATTAATTATCTCTTAGTATGGGATTCGGATGATGTTACCATTTTTTTCTTTTAAAAATATACTCATTAAGAATTTAAACATATAATTTTAATTCCCAAGTATTTTTGTAAAATTTTTAATGATTTTCCAAATTCAGAACGGGGGAACTCGAAATCATTCTGACATTGTCTCACAAAAATTCAAATATCTCATAAAATAAAATTCTTTTTCTTACATTGTTTCTTCTATGTAAAACTAGATTCAATAGTTTTTAATTTAAAATTTTATTCAACCTCTAATTTGATTTCCAAAATTTTTGGTGATTTTTCAAATTTATACTACTGCTGCTGCCCAAATATGTTTTAATACTAATTTTACTCTTTCATGATTTCTTTTATTAACTTTCATTTAGACATACAAAACACCAAAACATATCCATAACTAGACATTCCAATAGCTAGTCATTATCGAATATTTACATGCCATTCATTGGCCAATTTAACCTATACATCAATAATAAAGACTTAAACATATCATTTCCTTGCCTTCATATACATGCTCATAACATCATACTTTATCAATTCCACACATACCCAATCACATTCAACATAACAACTTCCCACATGTATCATCTAGTCTAATTTCATTAACATACCATTTTAAACCACATTACACAATGACATTGGCACAGGTATATGAGTAATTAATATGCTTGCAACTCATTAGCCAATATAAGCCAATTTATGTGGCTACATACCAAATCAAATCCTTAATCATTGCAAGCCAATACATTTGGCCATATCATAATGACACATACACAAAATGGCTAAGTCTCTATACATACCATAGACTCAAGGGTTTGCATTCATTTACCCAACATGATAGCTTGATAGTGTGATAGCATCTCCGGCTGTAACGCCCCAAATCTTAAGTGATTAATTTTGTATGTTATGTTGCATATATGCTTGCTTGCTTTAGTGGTTAAGTGTCATGAGAAGTGTAGGAAGTCCTGGGTTCAAACCTTGGCTTTAGGAAAATTTTTTGTTTTAATTGAATAAAACCCTTGGTTCTAGATAGTAGGTTTTTAAATAATTGTGGGGATATCAAGTCATAAAAAGCCTGCTGGTCCAGGGGATAATGGCGTGTTACTGCTACTAAGAGACTTGAGTTCGAGTCTTACTGCACACAAGGGGTGCTTTATTTTGCAAGTTGTCATGTGAGAGGTTGTATGTCAATGGAACTTTAATGCTTGAACGGTTGAAGTGTTAGAAGGGTGTAGGGGATTGTGTAGCCGAAATTTAGGAAGAGAAAGGGGGATTTGGAAGGTGATCGGTTTGAGGATGTTGTGGAGAGATTTTAGGAGAAAATCAAGGGGATGTGAAGTTGGGGGAGTGTTGGAGCCGAATTGGGAATGTAGGCACTCTTTGAATTCGGTTTTGGGGGGTATTTCGATTTTGTTTTGGGAACTTTGCTCTTCAACTTGCTTCTGTCAATTCTTTTACTATTTTTCCTTGTTTTGGCCGATTATTGCTTAACCATTCGGGTATTTTGTTTCTATGCTTTGCAGTTTGTGCTCTCTTTTCGACTACGTCCCTCTTGTTAACTGATTTCTTTTCCCTTTTCCTTCTCAATTGGTCTCTCTCTTGATCGATTGCTTCTAACTCTTTTCCCCTCTCAACATTTTCGATTTTGACAAGTTACTCTCTCGGTTTTCTTTGATCTACTTGTGACCTTCTTGACAGATTATTCCATCTTTTCCCTCCTACAGTCGGTTATTGTCCTTAGGCCAAATACCTTATCTCCTCTCCTTTTCTTTTCTTTTCTCTGCTCTCTCTCAATTCTTTCCCTTTTCACTTGGTGTGTTGGCTGAATATTGATTGGTACCTCCCTATTTTGACTTCTGCACTTTCGGCTTTTCTCTTTTTTTTTCTCTTATTGTCGATTCTCATCTTCTCTCTCTCTCTCTCTTATTTATGGTGTTCTTTCAGTATTAGAACTTATCGAGAAGTAAAGGAGTTTACAAGTGTTGCTATAGTGTTCAAAACTTTCTTTCTCACTCTATTAAAGGTAACTTGGTTCTTATTTTTCACGTATCGAAGGTGTTGGCCTATTGCCCTATTTTCCCCTATCTCTGGTTTTGAGTTTTCAATAAGCCAGTATTTATCGATTCAAGTCATGTGTTTATGCAATCATCGTTAATGGATTTAGCTGATAATGCAGCTATTCGATAAGGAGGGTGTAATCAGCCTTCGTCAATGGTTTAAGCGGGCTAAACCACACTCTTTCAATCAAGGCAAGTATCAAATGTTATTTTGAGTTAAGTGGTAGAAAGAGGGTGATTAACCCTATTATCAAGCGACTAATAGAATACCTTAATTGAATGTAGGTTTGGTGCTCGTGGGCTATTCACACGTTTTCACAAACAGGTGTGTAACCACACTGTTATAATCGTAAATCGGCAAAAGCCGAAATAGGTGACTGTTGACACTACACGAGCGTGCGCTCGTTCGTGTGGTAGTCTGAATGCCTAAACGTGGGCGTAAGATTCTTAAGGCTGGCCATGAGTGATTTCATGGTCTAAGGTCGATTAGGGCCATGATGGGCCGAAATAGGTCGTGTGGGCCCCACGGGCCTATGGGCCCCACACGGGTAAACCACACAAACGCGTGGAGATTATTGGGCTAGGCTGTGTAGTTCACACGACCAAGGCCATTTTTGGGCTTAGTGGGACACACAGGCGTGTGGGCCCATATGGACCCGCATTATGGGCATTGGGCCCATTTTCACTGTTTGACTGTTAAGGTTGCACGGATCGCCCGAGATGACTGTGGACCTACTGTTGGGTCAGTAAGTATACCTAGACCCTGAATTGAGAAATGACTGTTATGCCCTTATGTATGTATGACTGTAATCGAGCATGCCATTATATATATATTGCATACATGCATAATATTATGATATGTTGCATGGGGATAGGTTTATCATTGATTAGAGGAAGTGTACTGTACTGGTAGCTTTGCTGCAACCACTGATTAGTGCCGCAATCGGTGCTATTTTGGAGTGTAGGGATCTGTGGGTTGATTTTATAGCTACATAGAGTGTAGGGCTGGACGGAGTGGAGTGTAGAGGCTGGTTGGGTAGGATTTTTGTTTGCATTCTGTATTGTTACTGTCACTATAATGGGCTAAGGCCCTAACTGAAATTGAATTGTTACTGAAATAGGCTTAGGCCCAGACTGTAATTGCCTACTGTGTGACTGATTGTTGTTAAAGGATTACACACTGAGTTTTCATAAACTCACCCTTCTGCTTTTCTGCACAGGTAATCCTTAGGCGGATCAGTGCTGCGAGTAACTCGATGATGGCCACATAACCTCATTTTCTTTCATTTTTAACTTTTAATTTATAAGTAATTTAATTTGGGTATTTGTTTTGTAATAAGGCCTCTTTAAGTTTTTATTTTAATTTGGTATTTATTTACTTGATTCATATCTGTTAGCAGTAGGCCGCGGATTTTCAAAAAGATAAATGATTTTCAAAACACCACGTTTACGCAACATATTTTAAAGGCTTCCTCAACAAACATTGTTTTTAAGTGTAATGACAATCTAGCATGATTAACATTTTGCTAAAACATCTTGAGTTTTAACAAGGAACAAGATATCCTAAATTTTCGTTAAGATCACAAAGAGGTTTTAATATAGAACAGATTTTTCAACAGAAATATGTTTTTCGAAAAATACTTCAATGTGACATCGCAGATTCAGCCATAACGTCTAGGCCGGGTTTGGGGTGTTACACCGACGATCTCCAACTCGAGCTAGCATACAACCCTATAAGATATGGGAAAGGAAGGGGAGTAAGCTACAAATCTTAGTAAGTTCGTCTGCAAATAATAAGCAACAATAGTCATACATTTGTCATACAACAAACATAACATAACACAACATAAATGTCATTAAATCTTTATAGGCATAACTTACTCAATCACAATGCTTACCCCCTTCAATTTATAAGCATAATTTAATACATAACATTTGCCAAACGATCGTAACCTCTCCAATATAACATGCCATAATAATCATTAACAATCATTTCAAGCCTCATAGTAACATGCACATTAATTATGCATATTCATATTTTTAAGCCTAAAGGTTAACATCTTGCAATGATTTAAACTCTTAACTTCACATACTTTCATAACCATTTTAATAGGATATTATGCAAATCTTTCATTTTTTACACATATCCAATGAATCACAAATCAAGTGAACTAAACATCTTATCTCTCAATTTGATATGGCTCAAAAGCCTAACACATGATTCTCAACTGAATTTACCATGAATTTACACATTATCAACATAAATACTTATTCACAAGGTTAACTTAAGGTCACTTTCATAGTGATCATGAACTCATAATATTATGAAGTCAACACTTATAAACTTTACGTACATACCTGTACGAACTCATAACATAGTCATATCTTTTCACATATTTGACATAATCTTTGAATTACCCGTTGAACCGCTTGGAATGCTAAAGGATACTCGAGAGTCACATACATATAGTAAGATTCCAACGCTATATCCCAAATATGGTCTTACATAGGATCACATATGTCGATACTTATAGCCCAGCTATGGTCTTACACGATGTCTTGTATCGATGCCATATCCCAGAATGGTCTTATACAAAGTCTCATTTTTTAAGCCATGTCCCAGACGTGGTCTTATATGAAATCTCAATAATCTAATGTCATGACATTTGTATCCTATCTATTCCTAAGGTTCAACTGGGATTTTGAAGTACCAAATCTTCGTCGGATCGTCATCAAGTCATCATTAACCAAATCCATAGAGACAAATATACATTTCATTGAATATCAAAGCATTAGATACATAATAACATGATATTGGATTATTTACACATGAACTTACCTCGATACCAAAAATGGTGAAAATGACCTAACCGTCAAATACCCATTTTCCCTCGTTCTAGGCCCGAATCTCATTTTTCTTTATCTATAATATCAAATTTAGGTTACTTATTAGTCACATTATTCAATGTGACCCAAAAATCATATTATGGAAAAAATTACATTTTTGCCCTTAAAGTTTCACATATTTACATTTTTGCCCCTAGGCTCGTAAAATGAAATTTGTTCAATTTCTTCAATTCTCAAGCCTAGCCAAACCTCTTTTATACTTATAGCAGCCCACATTTTTCATTTAATCACACTTTTATGACATATTTATAACTTTTACATATTAGTCATTTTAGGCATTTTCATCGAAAATCACTTAGTAAAAGTCGTTTCTCTAACCATAAACATGAATTTTCTACCATTAAACACAAAAATATACACATATTCATCATGGGTCAAAACCCTAAACTTTAACCATATCTCAAATTAGGGGTAGAAATAGATAGATATTGTAATGAGGATTTTAAAAACGTAGAAATCATTAAAAACGGGGCTAGAATAGACTTACAATCGATCTTGAAAGCTTGAAAAACCCTAGCCATGGTTTCCACTTGTAAATTTTGGCCAAGGAGGAAGATGGACAAATTTTTGGGTTTTTATTTTGTTTATTCCATTTCACCTATTTCATGTCCATTTTTGTCCAAAAAATTATCCAATGGTCTAATTACCTTTTAAGGACCTCCAATTTAAAATTTCATAGCAATTAGACACCTCTAGCTTCTAGAAGTCAAGTTTTGCACTTTTTACGATTTAGTCCTTTTGACTAAATTGAGCGCCCAAACATCGAAATTTTCAAACAAAATTTTTACAAAATCATTTTGTGAAACCGTAAACCATAAAAATATGATAAAAATAAATTTTTCCTCGTTGAATTTGTGGTCCTGAAACCACTATTCCGACTAGGCCCAAAATCGGGCTATTACAAAATACCTTACGACGGAGTCGTCAACAATATACTATTAATATCATTCCATTCACACAATGTACGTATCAATTTAGAACACGTGTTATCATTAACCTGATATAGCATTCTACAGTAATAAGGTAAATCCCACATATAATCAAATATATATAACATTATATCAAGTAGTATATTTATATATCATTCAAGACATTACCAGCCACATACGTTATATCAATTTAATACCATTGATATCTTTTAATAATCATATATTGTAGCAGCCCAATTTTGACCCTAACCAGAATGGTGATTTCGGGACCATGAATCTGAGTCAGAAAAATATTTAAAATTTTATTATTGTGTTTACTATGTGTGAATTAATATATGTGAAATTTTTTTTATTTAATTTTGTCGTTTGAGTGTCGATTTAATAAAAAGGGCTTAATCGCGTAAAATGAAAATTTGATGGTTTAATGTGTAAGGGCTGAATTGTATGTGTCTTTATAATTTGAGGTATTTATAATGCAATTTAACCATGAAAGCATGTGATGGACGGTTATAACCATAAATTATAATGGTTTTAAATTAATTAATAAAGGTTATAAGTGTAAAATGGTTAATAATGTTATATATTATAAAAAATAAAATAATTAAAAGCCATGCATTTTTATTTGATAGCCGAAATTAGCTAAAAGAAAAGAAAAAAAGAAAGAAAGCCATATTCGGCCATTGTTAAGCTTAATTAAGATCAAGAACGAAAGAAATCGGATTTGGATTGGGGGAAAACCAAAGTTGTCGATTAGTCATCCCGTTCCGATTTTCGTTGTCCGGGGTAAGTTTATAAGTAAATAGATATTTTTTATTTTAAATAAATACGAGTTTATTATGCTGAAATTAATTATGTGGAGTATATATATGTTGTTAGCCGAATGTGTATATGCTAAGGAGCTATATTTTCAAATTCATTTCGACCGAGTTATGACATCTGAAAGCCCCATATGAACCTTAAGAATAGCTAGGATACATATGTCATGACATAGGATTCTGATATGTGATGTGCGAGTAAGACCATGGCATCAATATATGTGTGCGAGTAAGACCACGTTTAATACGTTGGCATCGATATGTGATTCAAATATATGTGTGCGAGTAAGACAACGCGAGTAAGACCATGTTTAATACGTTGGCATCGATATGTGATTCCGATATATGTGTGCGAGTAAGACCACATTTAATACGTTGGCATCGATATGTGACTCTAATATATGTGTGCGAGTAAGACCCTGTCCGGGACAGTGACATCGATATGTGATTACATGTAAGACCACGTCTGGGACATTTGCATTGTACAATAAATGTGATTATTCGAGTCTCCTATCCAATTCTGAATGGTTCAACGGGAAATGATAAGTTGTGACCAAATTTGTAAAACGAGCTAAAAGGATCAGGTATGAGTTATTTGATTACCTATTTGAAAATAAGGTAAGTTTGTTATTTGATATGTAATGCAAATTCTATATATGATAGTAATGTAAATATATGTGCATTTGTGTGGTATATTAGGCCACATGCTATGTATAAGTATGTGATGTCAAAGTTGATTTATGAGTATATGTATATGAGTCTATATACATTCGGTTATATGATGATATTATGTCTTTGCAATTGAATGATACTTTGAATATATATATATATATTCGATTAAAATAAGGTTTATTTATGAAAGCATATGTTATATATATATATATATATATATGAAATGTTAAGCTTGAGATTAAATGTGATTATGATAGTATAATTTGGTTTGGATAAAATGAGTTGATAACGTCTTTGAGTTGATAATTGCTTATGACTTACTAAGCTATGATAGCTTATTATGTGTACGTTTATCTTTGTTTTATAGATTTTGGAATAAAGTTACGAGCTCGGGAATCGTCAGCAAAGTCTATCACATTATCGACTGTTTCGGTACTTTTATAAGTTGAACTTGAACTTATGGCATTTATAGGCTAGACTTGGAGTTAGTTTACTTTAAAACTATATGTATATAATTATTTTAAAAATATATGTATATAAAGCCATGCGAAAATGGCTTGATTATTATGCTTAAGTTAGGTTTTATATGTTCTTGATTAAAATGTTTGATGTGCTTGGTTTTGGTAATTCGGTATTGTGAATTTGGATGTGGTTTGATTGAATCGGCCATGGTATATACATAAGTATGAATTATGCTTGTTATATTACTTTTGGTTAAAATGATTCGATTGCGTCTTATATTTAATAGTAATTGTTAAATTGGGTTGACGAGAATAATTGGCTAAATGTTGAATTTAGGTAATAAATATATTTGATTGATGATTCGGCATTTGCATATATAAATAATGGATGCTTATTGAGTTACAATATGTAATGTACTAGCTAAGTAAAATGCATGTCATATATATGTGGTGTGCTTGGTATATGTTTACAGTTTAAAGTAATAATATGTATAGCTTATGATCATTCATTATGGTAAGTTTGTCAAATTGATATGTTTTGCTTTAGTTGAATTTTATGATTTAGTTTAATCGAGGTAAACATAGTTGATAGATATGTAAATATATATATTTTAGTTGTGATTAAATATAGGTATATTAGAAATGTAAGACTTGTAGCATGAATAGCTCAAGTTAATAAACTTAATATGTAGTATATATGTTTGTGATGTTGTTATATGATTCGGTAAAAGAGTAATGTTAAGCATATTGTATATTCGGCCATGTTACTAAATTATTTTAGAAGTGTTTTTATGGCATATTTATGTGATGGATTAGTATGATTCTTGTGTAAATATATTTGATGATTGAAATTATGATCATTTGAATAGTAAAAAGAAATGTTAAGTAAATATCTATAATCGGATAGTCATAAGTAAAATAAGTGTATTCACCAATGGTATTTGCATGTGTACTTGGTTATGTGAATATTAATTATGTATGATAATTTGCATGCAAATGGGTGTACTATGGGTTGTATTCTGTGCTTATTTAATGGCTCATAGTGGTATGCTAAAATGTGCAATATATATATTGCTTTAAAGTTATGTTCGGCCATATAGTAATAATATTGAGGTTGCATATACGTTTGGACATGAATTGGCGTGTAATGGTATGTTTGGCTTTTACCATGCACACATGTAAAGTTATTTAAATGATATGTTAGATATTTATTAAATTAAATAGATACAATAGCATGTATTTGATATTTGTGTTTGAATGTTTTAAGGTATGTGTAATATCCTGAATTAGGTCTTAATCGGAATAGTGGTTTCGTGACCACAAATCCGAGATAGAAATAATTATTTTATAATTATTTTGATGATTATGATATGATTGCATGATTGTGTGAAAATTTCGTGATGAAATTCTATGCCTAAAGTGTTTAAATTTAAAGTAGGGACTAAATCGAATAAGTTGCAAAATTTGCATTTTAGAAGTTTTTAGTATGAAATTGCATTGAAATATTAATTAGGAGGTCTTAAATAGCAATTTCACCAATTTTAAGTTCATGGACAAAATTAGGACATGGAAGGAATTTTTGGAAAGTTTAGTAGTAAGGGCATTTTGGTCATTTAGTTATTAAAATGAATTAAAAACAAAATTAAAAGCCAATTTTTGTCCATCTTCTTCATTAGGCCGAAATTTCAAGGATTCTCCATAGCTATGGTTTGTTTCAAGCTTCCAAGCTCTATAGTAAGTGATTCCAAGCCCCGTTTTTAATGTTCTTTACGTTTTTGGAATCCCGGTAGCTCGATTAAGCTTATGCTAGCAATAATTCAACCTAGGGTTTATATTTGGAAAAATAACCATGGGTGAAATTTGTGAATTTTGATGTTTTATGATAGAATATGAGGTTTTAAATTATGTTAGACAACTTGTGCTACTCGGTTTTGAGTGAAAACGAGTAAAAAGGGCTTAATTGGTAAAAATACTTAATAGTCATAAGTACATGTTAGAGTGTGAATTTGATGTTGCAATAGAAGGGAAAAGTGATAAACATGTTATAAAACATAAGAATAAGGAATAAAGTTTAATTCCCGAGCCTAGGGGCAAAAGAATAATTATGCAAAAGTTTAGGGGCAAAAATGTAATTTTACCAAAGTTTGTATTAAATGCTGTTTTGATGAATGTATGTATTAAATATGATTAATTTGGTATTATAGATCAAGAGAAACGGGAATCAAGTCGCGATCGAGGAAAAGAAAAGATTGTGGACTAAATTGCAAAATCATTATTACCAAGGTAAGTTCATGTGTAAATAATGTAGCATAATTGTTATTTTTAAGTTATTGATGTTAATTATATGATATGCTAATTTTTTATCGTGAAATATTATGCTTTGTGGTTAATGTTGAGTAATATGCAAATTATGTTTACTACTTGATAAATATGAATTGCTACCGAGTATCAGTTCCGATATTCCGTAGAAGACGGCTAATGCCAGATCGAGGGAAAAAGCCCGTTTGAACTTTAGGAATAGATTAGGATACAAGTGACATGTCACTAGGATATTTGGGCATCCGAACTCGTTGAGTTGAGCCCGAGTTCACTTATGGATGCAAATGCTCAAACTCGTTGAGTTGAGTTCGAGTTCGTGAGATGTAACTAGGCATCCGAACTCGTTGAGTTGAGTCCGAGTTCACTTATGGATGCGAATGCCCGAGCTCGTTGAGTTGAGTCTGAGTTCACTTATGGGTGGGTTACATGATTGCTTGATTACATATGTAGCACTTATGTGCAAATTATCCGTGTATCCGAGTTATATTCCGATGTGTTCAACAGGTGAAAATTTCTATGAAATGGAAGAACACTTAAGATGCAAGTGACGTTTTGGTAAGTGTTGTGAAATGGGCACTTTGGACAGGTATGTACTTAACCCTCGGGTTGAAAATAGATACAACAACGATAAAGTGGTAAGATGATGAATGATGTTTAGAAATGTGATATATGTTTTGGTGATGCCATGCTAAGGTTGTTTGGTATAATTGTATTGTTATGTCACTTGTTATTTGCATATGAACTTACTAAGCATTTATGCTTACTCCTCCTTTTCATTCATTGTAGTTTTGAACAAGTCAGCTCGAAATTGGGACAGTCGAAGTTTCGATCACACTATCCGAAGGATTTCTATTGGTAAATGGCTTGTAAAACTTAAGTATGGCATGTATAGCAATATACCTATTTTGTGTAAATAATTTTATGATATGGCCATGTTTGGTTGAGAAAATGTTTGATATTGATAAGTCATGGTGATGGCTAATTAGATCATGTTTGATATCATGGAAGTTTAATAGGTTATCTAGTTCATAAAAAAAAATTCATGGAAAGATGAAACTTGCCTTAAAATGTAATATTGCTACAAAGAATGACATGAATTTGAAAAATCACTAAAAATAGTATAAGTAGAACTAAATGATGAGTAAGTTATGAAATTGAATCTTAATGAGTCTATTATCATGTGGATTGAACAAAACAGGCATATAAATTATATTTTATGAGATATTTAAACTTTTGTGAAACAGGGCCAGAATGATTTCTGGATCCCTTGTTATGACTTTAAAAATTCATAATAAATTTTACAAAAATAATTAGAAATTGTTCTTTACATGTACAGATTTCTTATTGAGTCTAGTTTTAAGAGAAACAAACCTCATAGTCATTGAAATTTTGTAATACACAAAGATCAGAGCAGTCGAACCCTGAAATAGGGGAGACTTTAACTAATAAACTATACTAATTGGCCCAACCAAAAATTCTAGAAAAACATTAGTAAATAGATATATGAGTCTAGATTTAGGGAAAATTTACGGATCTTGATTTCGAGTTTCGTAACTCAAGATATGATTTTTTTTGTAACTGTGACGCAGATAGCTAGAAAGCTGTGAATGTAGAAACAAATAATTCGAAGTACTTAAATTGATAAATTATGTTCGGTAACACCTCAAGCTCGATTCCGATGTCGGTCTCGGGCGTAGGGGGTTACATTTGGTGGTATCAGAGTAGGTTTAGTTGGTTCTCGGACTACATGTTGTATGTACGGATTTTTGCTATACATGCCATATGTATAAATTGTGATAGTGTGACGACTTCTGACCTTTTTTAAAATGATTTTATATAGTAAATGGATCCCGATCCAGCGATGGCGAGATGAAGTAGAGAGTAATGCGCCAAATTTGAAGGAAGGGGTAGCGCGATCGAAAACCCACCTCCTTACATTGGTCGGGGAGGAGGAGAAAGGGATTGGGAAGCCTTTCTCCAAATGATGAGTGCATGGTACACTGAGTTCGTTCGTACGAACCCAAATGTACGACCTCCCCCACCTCCTCCAATTCCTCAACCTATGCCTCTGATGCCTCAAGGAGTAGATATGATAAAATTTCACAGAAACCCACAGTTGATAGAATTCGTAAACAAGGGGTCAAGAATTTAGAGCAAATATTGATGATGATGAAGAGAAAGCGAGTTCGCTTGAAAATTCTATTCGGGTATTTGGTGAATTATCTTGTACACCTGAAGAATGTTTGAAATGTGCTACATCTTTGTTGAGAGATTCAGCCTATAATTGGTGGAAGACTTTAATTTCGGTGGTACCGAAAGAGAGGGTAACCTGGGAATTCTTCCAAGAAGAGTTTCTAAGAAATATATTAGTGAAAGATTTATTGATCGAAATGTAAAGAGTTTCTTGAGATGAAGCAAGGTAATATGACATCTCTCGAATATGAAAGAGAGTTTGTTCGATTGAGTAAGTATGCCAGGGAATATGTTCCTACAGAAGCCAAGATGTGTCGACGATTTGAAGACGGGCTCAACGAAGATATTAAGGTATTTGTCGGGATCCTTGAACTGAAAGAAATGGTAGTACTGGTTGATCGAGCTTGCAAGGCTGAAGAACTACTTAAAGAGAAGAGAAAGGTAGAGGCTGAGACACGAAAATGGAAGAAAAGGCCAATGAATAAGGCACCTTCATAGCAACCCGGAAAGTCAAGAAATATGAATCCTCGTTCCCAAGTTTCAGCTAGGCAATCATATGGAAATTTTAAGAAGCAGAATGTGGGTCCTAAATCTCAGAATACTTCTACAGCCAGTGTAGGGAACTCGAGATTTGTTAAACCCGAAAAGGCAATGTGTGGTAGAAATCATTTTGGTCCGTGCAGAGCAAATGAATGTTTTCGATGTGGTTCTCCGGATCATTTATTAGAGACTGCCCAGAGAGAGCTGAGAAAGAAAATTTTCAGAATGTAAAAGCTAGTGGTGCAGACTTGAGGGGAAGGTATCCGAGAAAAGCTAGAAGTGAAACAAGCAGTAAGAATGTAGCCAGAGATGCAGCAGTTAGATCTGAAGGAAGAGCTCCGACTAGAACTTATGTTATTAAAGCGCGTGAAGATGCTTCCTCACCCGATGTGATTACCGGTACATTTTCTCTTTATGATATTAATGTTATTGCTTTGATTGATCCCGGGTCTACTCATTCATATGTATGCATGAAGCTGGTGACTAGTATGAATATACCTATTGAGAACACAGAATTTATGATTAGAGTGTCGAATCCGTTAGGCAAATGTGTGATAGTTGATAAAGTATGCAAGAAATGTCCTTTAATGATTCGGGGTCATTACTTTCTGGCCGACTTGATGTTGTTTCCGTTTGATGAATTTGATGTTATTTTGGGTATGGATTGGTTGACATTGCATGATGCTATAGTAAATTGCAAAGAAAAGGTTATAGAATTAAAGTGTGAAAACAGTGAAACTCTACGGGTTGAATCAGATAAATCAAAGGCATTGTCTAGTGTGATTTCTTCGATGTCTGCTCAGAGATATTTGAGAAAGGGTTATGAAGCTTATTTGGTGTATGTAATTAATACAAAAGAAGTTGAAAAGAAAGTTGAATCGATCTTGGTTGTGTGTGTGAATTTGCGGATGTATTTCGGAAGAATTGCTGGGTTTGCCTCGATCGAGGAAGTAGAATTTGGTATTGATTTGATACACAGAACACTCTAATCTCGATTGCTCCATATAGAATGGCACTAACAGAGTTGAAAGAATTAAAGTCACAGATTCATGAGAGTTGGTGATAAAGGCTTTGTAAGACCGAGTTTTTCACCTTGGGGTGCTCTGTGTTATTTGTGAAAAGAAGGATGGTTCTATGAGATTATGTGTTGATTATCGGCAGCTTAAACAAGGTGACAATCAAAAACAAGTATCCATTGCCGAAATTGATGATTTGTTTGATCACCTAAAAGGAGCGACATGGTTTTCAAAGATTGACTTGAGATCCGGTATTATCACCATGAGTAAAAGAGTCAGATGTGCCTAAAACTACTTTTAGAACAAGGTACGGTCATTATGAATTTTTAGTTATGCCATTCCGGTTGACAAATGCTCCTGCTGTGTTTATGGATTTAATGAATTGCATATTTTAGCCATACTTGGACAGATTTGTTGTGGTGTTTATAGATGATATTTTAATTTATTCAAAAGATGAGACAGAGCATGTTGAGCATTTGAGGATAGTTTTGCAAACTTTGAGAGATAAACAGTTGTATGCTAAGTTTAGTAAAAGTGAATTTTGGCTCCGGGAAGTTGAATTTTTGGGTCATATTGTTTTAGGTGATGGTATACGGGTTGATCCTAGTAAAATTTCAGCCATTATTGATTGGAAACCACCAAAAAACGTAACTGAAGTTCGAAGTTTCTTGGGGCTAGCTGGGTATTATCAGCGGTTTGTAAACGGATTTTCTATAATTGCTGCTCCTATGACTAGACTACTCCGAAAGGATGTTAAATTTGAATGGACGGAAGAATGTCAACAAAGTTTCGAAGAATTGAAAAAGTTATTAACTGAAGCACCAGTGTTAGTACAACCCGAATCAGGTAAAGAATTTGTGGTGTATAGTGATGCTTCTCTAAATGGCTTGGGGTGTGTACTTATGCAAGAAGGAAAAGTGGTGGCTTATGCTTCGAGGCGATTAAAACCTCATGAGAGGAGTTATCCTACTCACGATTTGGAATTGGTCATGCGTGGTGTTTGTTTTGAAGATTTGGAGACATTATTTGTATGGTGAAAAGTGCCGTATATACCACCACAAAAGTCTTAAGTACTTGATGTCACAAAAAGACTTGAATTTGAGACAACGGTTGGTTGGAGTTATTGAAAGATTACGAGCTTGTTATTGATTATCATCCGAAAGGCGAATGTGGTTGCCGATGCTTTAAGCGTAAAGTTGTTGTTTGCTTTGAGAGTTATGAACACTCGATTGAAAATGTCGGATGATAGTTCGATTCAATCGTAGAGATAAGAGCTAGACCGATGTTTTTACAAGAGATTTACAAGCTCGGAAAAATGATCAAGATTTGCTAGCCAAGAGAAGACAATTATGAAGTCGATACGGGATTAGATTTGAGAATCGGTTCGATGGTAGTTTGATGTTTAAAAATCGATTTGTGTACCGAAAAATGATGAGTTGATTCAAAAGATTTTGCATGAAGCACATATTGGCTGTTTGGCGGTTCATCCAGCAAGATTTAAAATGTATAATGACTTGAAGAAAATGTATTAGTGGAGTGGAATGAAAAGAGATATTTCCGAGTTTGTATCAAAGTGCTTAATTTGTCAACAGGTGAAAGCCGAACACCAAGTACCTTCGGGATTACTTCAGCCTATCATGGTTCCTGAATGGAAATGGTATCGAATTACCATGGATTTTATATCAGGGTTGCCGTTAACTCCAGGAAAGAAAGATGCCATCTGGGTAATAGTTGACAGACTGACTAAATCGGCTCATTTTACTCCAGTACGTACAGATTATTCTCTTAATAAGTTGGCTAAATTGTATATCCGTGAGATTGTTAGACTTCATGGAATACCTTTGTCAATCATTTTGGATAGAGATCTGAGATTTACTTCATGGTTTCGGAAAAAGTTGCAAGAAGCATTAGGTACAAAGTTAAATTTCAGCACTACCTTTCATCCACAAACCGATGGACAATCAGAGAGAGTAATTCAGATTCTTGAAGATATGCTCAGATGTTGCGTATTGGAATTTCAAGGTAGTTGGGAAAGGTACTTACCATTGGTAGAATTTGCTTATAATAATAGTTATCAGACGAGTTTGAAAATGGCACCTTATGAAGCATTATATGGTCGTAAGTGTCGAACGCCTTTGTATTGGACTGAACTCAAGGAAAATTAGATTTATGGAGTTGATCTAATAAAAGAAACCGAAGAAAAGGTGAAAGTGATTCAAGATTGTTTGAAAGTCGCTTGAGATAGACGTAAATCTTATGCGGATTTGAAACGAAAAGAAATCGAGTTTCAAGTTGGTGATAAGGTATTTTTGAAAGTGTCTCCATGGAAGAAAGTCCTTAGATTTGGACGGAAGGGCAAGTTAAGTCCGCGTTTTATTGGTAGTGTATGAAATAATTGAAAAAGTTGGACCGGTAGCATATCGGCTAGCATTACCACCTGAATTAGAGAGGATTCATGATGTGTTCCACGTATCTATGCTACGTCGGTATCGTTCGGATCCTTCACATATAATTTCACCGATAAAAATTGAACTACTACGCGATATGACTTACGAAGAAGAACCGATTAAGATCTTAGCTCGAGAGGTCAAGAAACTAAGAAATAAAAGTGTCGCTCTCGTGAAAGTATTGTGGCAAAAGCATGGGGTAGAAGAACTACATGGGAACCTAAAGAAATTATGAGAAACCAATACCCACACTGCTTTCTTCTGAAAATTTTTCGAGGACGAAAATCCTTAAAAGGGGGAGAGTTGTAATATCCTGAATTAGGGCTTAATCAGAATAGTGGTTTCGTGACCACAAATCAGAGATAGAAATAATTATTTTATAATTATTTTGATGATTATGATATGATTGCATGATTGTGTGAAAAATTCGTGATGAAATTCTATGCCTAAAGTGTTTAAATTGAAAGTAGGGACTAAATCGAATAAGTTGCAAAATTTGCATTCTAGAAGTTTTTAGTATGAAATTGCATTGAAATATTAATTAGGAGGTCTTAAATAGAATTTGACCAATTTTAAGTTCACGGACAAAATTAGGACATGGAAGGAATTTTTGGAAAGTTTAGTAGTAAGGGCATTTTGGTCATTTAATTATTAAATTGAATTAAAAACAAAATTAAAAGCCAATTTTTGTCCATCTTCTTCATTAGGCCGAAATTTCAAGGATTCTCCATAGCTAGGGTTTGTTTCAAGCTTCCAAGCTCCATAGTAAGTGATTCTAAGCCCCGTTTTTAATGTTCTTTATGTTTTTTAGAATCCCGGTAGCTCGATTAAGCTTATGCTAGCAATAATTCAACCTAGGGTTTATATTTGGAAAAATACCCATAGGTGAAATTTGTGTATTTTGATGTTTTGTGATAGAATATGAGGTTTTAAATTATGTTAGACAACTTGTGCTACTCGGTTTTGAGTGAAAACGAGTAAAAAGGGCTTAATCAGTAAAAATACTTAATAGTCATAAGTACATGTTAGAGTGTGAATTTGATGTTACCATAGAAGGGAAAAGTGATCAGCATATTATAAAACATAAGAATA
Source organism: Gossypium anomalum (assembly GCA_025698475.1). Lineage (NCBI taxonomy): Eukaryota > Viridiplantae > Streptophyta > Magnoliopsida > Malvales > Malvaceae > Gossypium > Gossypium anomalum. The sequence continues at coordinate 56,562,166 of CM046959.1, forward strand.
TGGAATAAATTTTAATTCCCGAGCCTAGGGGAAAAAGTGTAATTATGTAAAAGTTTAGGGGCAAAAATATAATTTTGCCAAAGTTTGTATTAAATGCTGTTTTGGTGAATGTATGTATTAAATATGATTAATTTGGTATTATAGATCAAGAGAAACGGGAATCAAGTCGCGATCGAGGAAAAGAAAAGATTGTGGACTAAATTGCAAAATCTTTATATTTTGGTACCAAGGTAAGTTCATGTGTAAATAATGTAGCATAATTGTTATTTTTAAGTTATTGATGTTAATTATATGATATGCTGATTTTTTATCGTGAAATATTATGCTTTGTGGTTAATATTGAGTAATATGCAAATTATGTTTACTACTTGATAAATATGAATTGCTACCGAGTATCGGTTCCGATATTCCGTGGATGACAGCTAATGTCAGATCGAGGGAAAAAGCCCGTTTGAACCTTAGGAATAGATTAGGATACAAGTGACATGTCACTAGGATATTTAGGCATCTGAACTCGTTCAAGTTGAGTCTGAGTTCACTTATGGATGCGAATGTTCGAACTCGTTGAGTTTAGTCTGAGTTCGTGAGATGTAACTAGGCATCCAAACTCATTGAGTTGAGTCTGAGTTCACTTATGGATGCGAATTCCAGAGCTCGTTGAGTTGTGTCCGAGTTCACTTATGGGCGGGTTACATGATTGCTTGATTACATATGTAGCACTTATGCGCAAATTATCTGTGTATCCGAGTTATATTCCGATGTGTTCAACGGGTGAAAATTTCTATGAAATGGATGAACACTTAAGATGCTAGTGACGTTTTGGTAAGTGTTTTCAAATGGGCACTTTGGACAGGTATGTACTTAACCCTCGGGTTGAAAATAGATACAACAACGATAAAGTGGTAAGATGATGAATGATGTTTAGAAATGTGATATATGTTTTGGTGATGCCATGCTAAGGTTGTCTGGTATAATTGTATTGTTATGTTACTTGTTATGTGCATATGAACTTACTAAGCATTTATGCTTACTCCCTCCTTTTCATTCATTGTAGTTTTGAACAAGTCAGCTCGGGAATCGGGACAGGTCGAAGTTTCGATCACACTATCCGAAGGATTTCTATTGGTAAATGGCTTGTAAAACTTAAGTATGGCATGTATAGCAATATACCTATTTTGTGTAAATAATTTTATGATATGGCCATGTTTGGTTGAGAAAATGTTTGATATTGATAAGTCATGGTGATGGCTAATTAGATCATGTTTGATATCATGGAAGTTTAATAGGGTATCTAGTTCATAAAAAAAAAAATTCATGGAAATATGAAACTTGCCTTAAAACAGAATATTGCTGCAGCAATGACATGAATTTGAAAAATCACTAAAAATAGTATAAGTAGAACTAAATGATGAGTAAGTTATGAAATTGAATATTAATGAGTCTATTTTCATGTGGATTGAACAAAATAGGCGTATAAATTATATTTTATTAGATATTTAAACTTTTGTGAAACAGGGCCAGAATGATTTCTGGATCCCCTGTTCTGACTTTAAAAATTCATAATAAATTTTACAAAAATAATTAGAAGTTGTTATTTACATGTACAGATTCCTTATTGAGTATAGTTTTAATAGAAACAAACCTCATAGTCAGTTAAATTTTTTATAGAGAGTTATCTGATTCGTAATACACAAAGGTCAGAGCAGTCAAACCCTAAAACAGGGGAGACTTTAACTAATAACTGTACTAATTGGCCGAACCAAAAATTCTAGAAAAAAATTAGTAAATAGATATATGAGTTATATTTAGGGAAAATTTACGGATCTTGATTTCAAGTTTTTTAACTTGAGATATGATTTTTCTTGTAATTGTGACGCAGATAGCTAGAAAGCTGTGAATGTAGAAACAAATGATTCGAAGTACTTAAATTGATAAATTATGTTCGGTAACACCTCAAGCTCGATTCCGGCGTCGGTCTCGGGCGTGGGGGCGTTACAGTATGCGCATGAAATTTGTTATGTATTAATATTTGATGTAATAATCATTTGAATGCTATAAAGGAAATGTACATATGATTCGTATAATTGAGTTTGTATTACCTTAAACATGAATAGTAATGTTTGATTCTCTTAAGCTATGTACGGTTCGGTAATACCTCATAACCCTAATCTAGCGATGGATACGGGTTAGGGGTGTTACATATATCATTTGAATTTATTCTCATAATAATTTAACAAATCTTTCCCTTTTTCTATTAATCCAATAGCTAGATGAACATTAGTAATTCAATTCAGATACTTGGGTAATTAAACCTTACCAGGGAATGCTATAGTTCTGAATAGAGATACCACAAATGCAAACAAAGGCACCGAAGTGCTTACGGAGGCACCGAAGTGAAATCATGGAAAAAAAGTACAATCAGGGCACCATAGTAAATTAGGGGTACCGTAGTGCAAACAGGAGCATCAATATGCTATTAAGAGCACCGTAGTGCTAACAGGAGTACGAAAGTACTATCAGGAGCACCGTAGTGCTATTAGGAGTACGAAAGTACTATTAAGAGCACCATAGTTCTATTAGGAGTACAAAAGTACCCTCAGGAGCATCGTAGTGCTATCAAGAGTATAAAAGTATTGTCAGGAGCACTATAGTGTTATCAGGAGTACAGAAGTATTGCCAGGAGCACGGTAGCGCTATCAGGAGCACTTACTCAAGATTCAGTACATTCATGTTATCACAACACTTCCAATAACTAAAGTATGTATCAAATTTATCTCAATATCGTGTAATACTCTACACGGAGTTTAATTATCCTATTCACATCTAAATACCTTTCATTTAAGTCCTTTATCTCAATAATTAATCAAATTCACACCAATATGATTTAATTAATCATAATAAACTATCAATTCATTTACCAAAATTTCTTGCAAATTAATCCATTTGTATAATAATTTAAATCCTTTTGATGTTACGTATCTTCCCATATTTAACATACATTTCAAATCTTATCGAATTAATCCATTTGATACTAAAAAATATATATATACCTAACAATTCAATCTAAAAAGAAAATAAAAGTATTAAAACTATAGTATGAATTTTAAAAGTAAGTCCCATATGAACTTACCTGACAAAAACAATAATGAATAAGGCATCAGGGACTTTTCAACAATTTTCCCTTTTTTCGTATATATCCTCCGATTGTTGAAAATCTTGATCTAAAGCATAATTTAATTCAGTTATCAATTACAACCCTCATTTAATAACGTTCTAAAGTTATATGACATTTAATTTCATCTATCACATAATTCCTCAAGTTGTGCATTTTATTCAATTTAGTCTCTAAAATCGAAACTATTATATCTTTTACATTTAAGCATTATTTTACAATTCAATTTCAATTCCATCCCTGTACAACCTTCTAAATACATAAATTTCATATCAAACTTTACATTATTACATTTTGGTCCCTAAACTCAAAACTAACCAAAAATTACTTTACAGATTAGTCATTAAACACATCTAAGCTTATAAACATCATAAGTTTCCAATTTCACAATTGACAACTTTGAAAGACTTTAAAAATTTTGGAAATGGAGGTACAAGTTAGCTGGACCTAGTTTCAATGATCTCAAAAACATAAAATTTACAAAAAATAAATAGCCGGGAGACTTACATGCAAGAGAACCATAAGCTTCAATGGAAGAACAATGGCTGCCCCTATTTTTTGTTTGAATATTAGGTGAAGGTAAAGAAAATAAAGATGATGATGATTTTATATATTTTTTAACTTTTATTATTTTTATTATAATATTAAATTAACATTATAATTAGCATAATTTACAAACCAACCATTTACCTACATCCATCAAACTCCAAAAATGGATAATTTCCACTTAAATACTTCCACTTTAACCATTTTAGCCCTTTTAAACTAATAACAATCAATATTAGTTAATTTTAGTGATTTTTACGATTTAGTCACTTTTCCTTAATTAACTATCAAGTCATCAAAATTTCCAAACCAAAATTCAATCCGCTTATACAACAACTCCGTAAATATTTGATAAAAATATTTACAAGCTCAATTTATGAAAATGAGGTCCCGGTATTTTATTTTCCAAAACAACTTGTACTTTGACTAATTGACCAATTAAAAAAATCTATAAAATCAAAAGTCACAGTAACACTATATTTAACTCGTAAATATTTAATAATAATATTTATGAACTCACTTGTAACAGGTCACCTGACTTAGACCGTATTGATATATCGTTGGTGTATAGTTGATTAAGCAAAAGGTAGAAAAATGGATAGACTTGTAATTTGTTTGTTAAATGCTTGGGTGGCATATTGTATAGATTCGACAATATGGCCGAATCAGGAATACCTCATTGGAATTTTCCATTTGACGGACTCTAGGGCTTTGCAGCCTCTTTTTTGAGACAATTTGCCAACCCTAGATAGTTTTGGTGAACTTATTAGTTCGCAGATCGATAGGCTTGTTTTCCTTGTTTTAGTGTTAAAATGATTACTCGATGAGTATTGTCAAAGTTTAGTTGAGACCTAGTTGGAATTGAACTAGAGTATTGTAGATGACAATTTGATGTATTTAGGTAGCTGAATGACTTGTTTAGTTGGCCTATTTTATTGTACAAGTAATGTTTCACAACTTACTAAGTTGATTAGTGGTAGTAGTTGTAGTTGCTAGAAAAGATTGTCTATAAAAGTCATGATTATGGGTAGGAAATCAATTTTCTTCTTTATTCCTCGCTAGCACATTGTGAGTAAGCTATTAAGTTCTTTGTTCTTTGTTAGAGAAGACGAAGAAGGTTTCTAGTAGCTAGTTAAGACTCCATTGTTAAGTACCAGCTTACTGGTAATTTTTGGAAAATTCTTAGGTTGATATCCAGGGTGATTTACATTTTTGCATGTATAGATTTTTAGAACTGGTTCAGAAGGAAAGAAACTTCCTAATTATGGGTGGCATGCAAACGATTCATGTATGCATTTTAAATTTTAGTAGATAAATGGTTTGATGGTTAAAATTATTTCTATTTAGCTCAAAAAGCTTGTGAAGGTCCAAGCAATCGAGGCAAATGACTAGTAAAGTAGATTTTATTCTAGAGGTTGCTGGTGAGTTCCTTTTTACTTCTTTTGAGTTATGAACCTTCCATGATATGTAGGTTGTGCATGGTAAGTTATGTCTATTGTAAGTGGGTCGATGTGGTGTGTCTGGACATGTTTGTAATAAACCATTTTTGTATGAGTGAGTATGTCCATTGTTGATGTAAAAACACCCTCCTTGTTGCATGAGGCAAGTACTAGATAATCTGTAATATGTGAACTTATGGAAAGGAGATTTTTTTGTGATGCCTTCGATGGGGCAGTTATATTGCAAACTGGACTGGCAGATAACGAGAACATGTGTTTAACTTTACAAGGGTGAAACGAGGAGTTACAGAAGAAATATTTGTAACACCCCAAACCCAACCCAGATGTTACGGCCTGATCCGGCGTGCCACATTGAAGTGTTTTAACGAAAATCGTGTTTTCATTGAAAACCTTTCTTAAAATAAGAGAGAATCTTAACTAAAAACTTGTTCAAACATAAGATTTGATGAAAAGAAAGCACTTAGAAATTTTAGTTGCGGAAGCATAGAAAACATACTATAACCCATGTTCAACTTCTCATAGATACAATGAAAATAATAATAATAATTCAAGTAATAATAACATAATGAAAACCTTATTACAATCTGGTCTGAGCATACTTAAAAAGAAATAAAAACTTAAATGCTTAAAAAAAACCAAGTCTGATTTATCTTGCTAGCCGGCCACCCAGAGTCCCTCCTGACATCGAACCTTTTACTGAGTATCACCTGAAAATAAAATAAAAGATGGGGGTGAGTTTTCGTAAACTCAGTGTGTACAACCTTCTATGAAGAAAAAAAAAAGCATTCAAAGAAGAATCATCAAACATGCAATACAAACCAATCCAAATTATCCATCCGCTACACACCAGCTCCGTCACCCGTCACACCATGTGGGGAAATAAATATCAACCTACCCAGCCCACACACCAATGGTAGCCCAGTTGCAGAACTACCTTCATTTACATATCAGGCTTTAAAAGCCGTCTGTGGATCCACGATTGTCAAGCAACCATGCGATCCTCATATACTTCCTCCGTTCCATATTTCCCATCCCATATGCAACCTAAGCAAAACATCATATGTATGCAGCAAATAGGCATGTCACATTCAATAAACTTACATTTAACACATAGGGGTATTTTGGTCATTTTTGCCTTTAGGGGCATTTCAGTAATTTTCCCTTAATTATGGTTTTCACTTACCTTGGCCTGTTAACAAGTCCCGCGAGCTAAGATGAACGAATACTATGCACCAGGTAGGATTCCAAAGAAGAGAAGGTGAGTCATTAAGACCGCTTAAGTACCAAGCTCTTTCTAGATCCAATCCTAGACATGCATATACCCGTTGCCACACCTTAACCCTTTGACTTGTCCACGGTTGCAATATATTAATTAAGTTTTATGAAGTTATCATATACTAGGCCCAAAACCCCTTACAAAGTCCAAAAAATTCACATACCTGTATCTGGCCCATTAGGCCCAAATCACTTGTATATGGCCCATTAGGCCCAAATCACATTTATATGGCCCGTTAGGCCTACACACATTTATATGGCCTGTTAGGCCCAGACACATTTATATGGCCCGTTAGGCCCAGTCACATTCATATTCATGCTCACATACAAATTCCTATCACATAGCATCAATATTCAGTTTTTGCCTATTGTGGGCCCAACAGCCCATCGGGCCCATTTAGCCATTTCAGGAAACCTATCAGTCTCTCCCATACGAGTGTTTGCGCACTCGCAAGACCACCGTAGCTAAACTTTCAGCATTTCGGCTTTTGCCGATTCATAGTGTGTGTGCAGTGTATGTACACACCTGGTAAGCAAGCGTGATGCGATCCCCTTAGCACAAACCTACAATTGATATCACTCAAAGATTAATCTTACATACTTATCAAATACTTTACCAAAAGCCAGAATCTCACCTTAACCTTACCTTGCGCGATAAGTATAACAACCCCTTCACTAACCACGATCAACTCCTAGATCTGCACCAATCATAACTATTAAAACCAGAACAATAGGTGACTCGTTTCCAACACAAGTCCCCTTACCTTACTATGGTTATTCGACCAACCTTAGCCAATGGATGAGGAATACTTATCAAAACCGTAAACACCTAAAGAGCAATTCGGCAGAGAGCTAAGATCCGAGATCCGATACTAATTCCCTACCAAAGTTGATTGAAAGAGTGAGGGACAATAATCGATACCTAGCAAAGAAAATCGATTGGAAGAGCAACACTTACACTAGATTCGGTCAAAGAGTATTCAGCCCTTTAGAGATTCAGCTTTTCTACTTTTCAAATTTAGTATAGTGAATAAGGTTTATTTGGTATAGATTAAAGAAGAAGAGTAGGAGAAGAAATCGGCTAAGTGAAACAAAGAAAATTGTGTAGAGAAAAATAGAAATCGGTAAGAAGAAAAGAAAGAAAACAAAAAGGTTTTCAGCTTTTTGGATCTTGAAAAGAAAAGGGTTTTCGGCTTTTGGAGAAAGGGGTTTCTGGCAACAAGGTGAAGAAGAATTTCGGCAGTAGCCTAGAAACCTCATATTTGGCCCCTATTTATAGCCCTTATAGCTGAATTTTCCATGCCCAATTCCCAATTCAGCTCCATCACTTCTCCCTTCTCATCTCATCGTTTTTCTCCTTGATAACTCCTTGATCTTTTCCTTAATTTTCTCTCCTGAACACTTCCCTTGGGGTCCTCTTTCATGCCACTACCATCCTTTTAGAAGGCCAAAATTAAACTTTTAAAAATACTAAGCTAGGATTCGAACCTTGGATCTCCTTGCTAGCTACTAATGCCACCTCCTTGCTCTCTAAGTGGCGTCACTTAGCCACTCCTCCACAAGGCTGTTTGATGCTATTTTCCCCCTGTTTTTATTTAAAAGCCCAACTACTTGCCAACCCTGATTCTTTTAATAATTAAACTATAATTTCATTTATTCCTAAGTTCGAACTCAAACCTTAATTAAGACCTACTATAATTATCACATGGCCAGGAACATAAAACATAATTTTTATCAAAACTGAAAATAAAGAAATTTCAGGATTTCAGGATTTTTGGGTTTTGGGATTTTTGGGGCGTTACAATATGAATATGACTGATATGTGATTCTGATTTCTGAAATATAGGTCCGAGGCTAGCACAAGGAGTGGGATTTTGTAATCATGCTTGATTGTGGGGAGTATGTTTAAGTTGGCGGATACTGGCCGCCCATGTATTGTGTGGGTTATGTTTAAATTGGCGTTGTAAGACAGAGTCTCATGAAAAATTCTTTTTATTTTTTTTCTTTCTTACGAGTATTGATGTTTGTTGATTATTGGCATTCTTGTAAATTATTTGTGTCTATTTTGGAACCCACTAAGTTTAGATGAACTTACTCCATCTTTTTTCCTTCTCAAGCTTTTTGATAGTAGAAGAATTAGTTGAAGGGAACTACGCTAGATCTGTACCTACGAGTGAGTCACATTTTTATTTTTGTATTATGTATGGCTATTTTGGCTGGTGGCATATAGATTTGTTTTGTACTCAACTTATATAATAATTCTCATCGTTTGCACTATTTCTATTTTGAAAAGAATTGCCCTCTTACTTGAAAGTGTACGCATAATTTGCGTATTTTTTATTTATGAATTTATCATTTATATATATGCCATAACTGGACAGTGGTTGGATAATGTATTTCTCTTTTATGATTCCTGTTATTTTCTTTAAGGATGTGTTAGAAAATGAAAGAAAAATAATGGCTTTTAGCTATAAGGGAAATCTCTATAACTATTTTCTAAAATAAAAATTTAAGTCATGTCAAAATGTTTGAATCCTTAGGCAATGCCCCAGTTTGTTAGGTGGTCTATCTGGCTAAATTTTATATGCCATATTCTCTTGAAGACTAACAGGTGTTACAAGTTTTGGTATTAGAGCCTAGGTTTAGCCGACCCTTAGAAATTGAAAGCTAAGTTACGCCTCGCCATGCATGATATAACTCTGGCTTAGTCCTTGTAGTTTTGATTAACTTAAGTTGTGTTAGCTTTATGCTTCACTTTTAGGACACGTTTGACTCTATGAATCTATGTTTGGTGTGTTGGAGATCTGTGTATCCAATGAGTAATGATAGAGCTCACTTTTATGTTTCATAGCTCAAGTGCCAAATTATCTTAAAATGTATATATGAGTAATGTGATGTATGCCAAAATGAGTATGTGACCATTATGCAATTTATCTATAAACCTGTTTTTGAATATTGTGATATATGCTTGAATGTTGGGTCATTATATGTATAATAGGATATATGCTTAAAAGTGAATATGTTTACAATGTAAAAGAATGACTAATAATGCATGAGTAAGTATATTATGACGCTAAAGTTGGAACTGTTAAGGTTACGCTATATGGTTGTTTCGTTAATGCTTGATGAATTGTTTGCATGGTAGTTTTTCTAAGCATTCACTAAGCTTGTTAAGCTCACCCACTCCCTTCTTAAACTTTGTAGATTAGTTGTACACTGGTGTGAGCGATGTGGCTTTCCAAGGGGTGATCCAAGCAAGTCCATTTTATTTATCCGTAGGTTTTTATTATTTGGTTATGTTATGGGAATAAGGCAATGTGGTGGTATTTGTGCTGATATTGGATATGATATTTTGAGTTGTCTCTATAACTTAATAACTTTTAGGATTTTGGGATTTGTTTCGTAAAATGTTAAGTATTGCTCAAATTTGCTTTTGATGTTTGGAACTATTATTATGGCCATTTCAATGTTTATTTGATGATGATATGATAGCATGTTGAACTGGTAAGAGTTGGAATGACTTATATGCTTAAAAATGTTGTATTTTTCAAGTCTAGGGTAGCGGTACCGATATTCGTATTTTAAAAATAATACCTTTATGTTTTGAATTGTGTTGGAAGTCAAAATAGAGATTTGGTATCAATACCTTTGCTCGAGTATCGATACTCGAGGTAAATTTATCGATACTTCACGAAAGGTGGTATCGGGGAACAGAATGCAAGTTTGGTATCATTTTCTTCTAGGTGGTATCGATACCACACAGAGAAAATATCGATACTCTGGTGTCAATATCGATACCTATGAACACATTTTGAGAATTTTACTAAATGGACCTTGTGCATGTTAGTACTTATTTTTAGGACTGTATATGGTATGCTTGGCATGTAATAACAATAATTAACTAATTAAGTGACCTAAAACCTACCAGCATATTACAATAAAGGATGTTTTGCTTAGAATAGGCTTTCCACTTGTTGTGTGTAAGATGAGACGTTTGTGTGGCATCTCGTATTCGGGTTTGGCGACCAAGCTAGGTATAGGGTGTTACATTTGGTGGTATCAGAGTTTTGGGTTCAATAACTCTCGGACCTAGGTGATTGTTGTGTGTTTGGAGTTTCAAAACTCATGGTCTAAATTTCCTTATTTTCTTTGAATTGTTGTATAACTCTATTTGAATTGCATTTGATTGTTTGAAATTTTCTAATTGAATTGCATGTGGGGTAGGAACAGGAACACATTGCCTTTAATCCTAAAGTTTACTTTCAGGAACGATACTTGGAATATCTCCTCACCACTCACACCGTTTGTTTATTTTTGTGTGCATGTTAGATTATTAGATATGCCTCATAGACATGTAATGTTAGAGCTAGTGCTCAAGAAGATGGTACATCTTCTGCGCCTCGTATACCGTCGCGTAGTGTGAATATACCCGATGAGGGTGTAGGCCCTCTTATGAAAGTGATAATAGAAGCGATATATGTGCTGTAAATGTTATATGTAAAAATCAGTTAAGCTTGGAATAAGGATTAAATTGCATGAATTTCATTTTTCAAGCTTAGGGACAAAATCGTCATTTATGAAAAGTATAAGGTCAAAATGGTAATTTTGCCTAGGATGTGAATTGAATTAAATTGAATATGAAATGGATTAAATTGATGGTACATTCATTTATATAGATCCGACTAACTCAAATACGAAGTTAAATCGAGGAAAAGAAAAAGTGTTGAATTAGTAGATTTTCGTGTACAAACAAGTGACGAGGTAAGTTTGTGTAACTAAATTGTGTATTTATATGTTTTAAATTGAATAATATGTATTTGAATTGTATTACTGTCATGAATATGAAATAAATCTTATATTTGAGAAGCCCGATACATGATAAGTCTCGTTTGAATAATGGTATTCGATGGATATAGGATTTCTCGATTGGTTGTGGTCTTGGATATGTTGTGGATGCACCATAGCTTGAAAGAGCATCCTGTTATAAGCCCTCTTGAGCTTCCTGTTACGTGGCTCCGATGAGCATCCCGATTGATATTGATCCTGCATGTGTTGTGGATATACCGTAGCTCTTTTTGAGCGTCCTGTTATATGATCGGTTGTGATCTTACATATATTGCGGACACAAACGCAACTCTTTATGAGTGTCCTGATATAGGCTCCTTTTGAGCTTCCTGACATGGCTCACTTGAAGATCCTATTGTATGGATATCTGAAGCTCCTTGATAATAACTCTTCGGAGTTACCTGTAAGCTCAATGAGCTTTTTGCTCTAAACTCTTATGAGTTTCCTGATTTAGCCCAAATAAGCTTCCTGTTACATGGCTCTTATGAGCATCCTATTATATGGCTCGAGAGAGTGCTTCGTGATTATGTGCCCTAATCGAGTACCCCTGAATATGAGTTGCTGGTTTACAGTTTTGTACACTTTGAGTGTACTATATGTGTATCCATTGATATTTCAAATAAATTCAACAGGAATAGTTTTGACATGGTTGAATTGAACTTAAGATGATTGATTATAGAAATGCACATGTTATATGGAAATATGATATGAAAGCACATGTTTATGAAAGTTATTATATGATGAGCTCATCTTTGATTTTTGATGTTTACATGATATACATAACTAACAAATTTCTTGAGATCATATGTGTTTAGGCAAATGGAAATAATGATTTGGATGCATGTTTATATACTTATTTTGAATGTACATAATTGGTAAGTTAAATTCTTATTATACGAACTTACTAAGCATTTGAAATGCTTACTCAATTTTCTTTTCTCTATTTTATAGTGCTTGGAAGCTCTAAAGGTTGGAATCGGTCAGAACATCATCACGCTATCCTTCAGCACGTTTTGGTATAAATAGCAAAATTATTTAGTATAATGGCATGTATAGGCTAACTTGGCCAATGTTGGCATGTAAATGGTTGTTTGTAATCTAACCATTGGAATATATACTTGAGGTTATAATATGGTTAATATATGTGTGTCTGATATGGTTAGGTTGAATTATGGTAAACATAAATGTCTTACAAAAGGTAAGTTTGAATACATGTGATGATATATCATGTATAATATTAATGTTGGCTTGGTTTTAATGTCCTAAATTGGTTGGTATTTGTATGCAAGTATTAATGTAGGTACAAGGCAAAATTTGGGTGAGAAATAAGGCTTGAAAATGGCCTTATTTTGTCCACACGGGTAGACACACAGTCGTGTGTCTCAACCATGTGTGACGCACGGCCATGTGCACGGGCGTGGGGTTTGGCCGTGTGTCCCCTGAATCTTAAAAGTTGATAAACAAAATGCTCAGAATTGGTCACACGAAGCCGTGTGAAACACGCTGCCCAACACACGAGCGTGTGTCTCAACCGTGTGAAACACACGGCCTAACACACGGATATGAGGCTCAGCCATGTGAAACACACGGGCGTGTGTCTGAGCCGTGTGAAACACACGGCCCAACACACGGGCAAGTGTCTTTGTTGCGTGAATCCTACACTTAATTTTTGAAAATTAAATAGTCGACATGGCTTAGCACACTAGCATGTGGCTGGCTGTGTGACCCAAGTCAGTAGCTCCCCTAATTTGAACACAAGCTGGGACATGGCCGTGTGCCTCACATCGAATGCCCACACGACCTAAGATACAAGTGTGTGATCATACGGCCTGACCACATGGGCGTGTGTCCCCTGCACCTAAGAAAAATTTTGAAATTTTGTGAAAAGTTCTTTGAGTTCCCAACTTAGTCCTGACTTGTTTCCAATGCATAAATAGGACCTCGAGGGTCTATTTAAGGGACAACATGATTGAATTATGATTTTTTTTGGATATGAATAGTAAAATACATGAATTAATTGTATTTGTTCTGTAAACTCTAGTAATGCTCTATAACCCTATTTCGGTGACAGATACGGGTTAGGGGTGTTACATGGTGGTAAAAAGTTTTCTAGAGTAAAAGGTACTGATCTGACCGTGGCTGAGTATTTGTTGGAAGGAGTTGAAAGAATCCTCAAACAAATGTATTGTCCTAAAGAGGAAAAGTTGGGTTGTGTTGTGTCTTTACTCGGTGGTGAGGCTCATCATTGGTGGAATACTATTAGGAGAAGTACTATTTCTGATAGATTGACTTGGAATTACTTTCTTGAGGTTGTTAAAAGAAATTTTATGGGGGAGCAATATATGAAGGCTTGTAAGAGTGAGTTTTTGGATTTGGTTCAGCGAGATTTTTTAGTGGCTGATTATGAGGCTGAGTTTGTGCGACTTAGTCAGTACGCTTCTAAGATGGTTCCTTTTGAGAGAGATCATTTTAAAAGGTTTCTTTTTGGGCTTAATCGTGAGGTTCAGGTTTATTTGGTAGCACAGAATGTGGAGATGTTCGATGAGTTAGTTGAGAAAGCCAAAGCAATTGAGAAGACTTTGGTTGAATTGCCTCGCTTTGTAGTTGCATAATCTGGTAAGAGAACTTCCGATGGTGTACTTCACCAATCGATTAAGAGAAGGCATGATACTTAGAGTTTTGAAAGGAGTGCACGACAAGAGATTTGACCAAATCAGTCTAAGCAGCAAGATAGTGTTGTAGTTAGTACTAGTGATTTGACGGGTGCTTCTGGATGGCTGTTTTGTCTACATTAATAGATCTGATAAGAGTAAAATATCTTCAAGAATACACAAAGATATAATCCCTCGTTCTTCGTAAATACTTGAGTATATGCTTAACTGCTTATCGGTGCCTTGGTCTTGGATTCGCCTAATATCGATTTAGCAACCCCACTGCAAAAAAAGTATCTAGGCATGTGTAATGCATAACACACATGAGACTTCCTACTTCCGAAGCATAAGAAACCTTTTTTCATATTCTCTGTTTCTTCCGCTGTCTTAGGATAATTTTCTAAAGAGAGATGAAATCCCGATAAGGAGGGTTGATGTCCCTTCTTTGAATCAATCATTGCATAACGCTCCAATATCTTGTCTATGTATGTAGCTTGAGACTGTACTATCACTTTGTTCTTTCAGTCCCTTAGGATTCAAATACCTAGAACAAAATTAGCTTCTCCCAAGTCCTTCATGCTAAACTGTTGGGTTAACCATAGTTTAACCAATGACAAAGTCTATACATCATTTCCAATGAGTTGAATGTCATCGACATATAGAACGAGAAAAACCACCTTTCGATCCCCTAAACATTTGTAAACACAAGGTTTATCTACATTTTGCTCAAACCCAAAAGTCTTCATCGCTTGATCAAATCTTTGATTCCATGAGTGGGATGCTTGCTTAAGTCCATTTATAGATCTAAGTAGTTTGCAAACTTTATGCTTGTTTTCTTTAGCTATATATCTTGTGGGTTACATCATGTATCTTCTCTTTTCAACATAGCTGTTCAAAAACAATGTAACACCCCAAACCCGGCCTAGACATTGTGGTCGAATTTGGCAATATCACATTGAAGTGTTTTTCATAAGTGAGATATCGTTGAAAAACCCACTCTATATTTAACCTCTTTGTGATTTAAATGATGATTTTAAGATGTCTCGTTCATGTTCAAAATATAAGTCGTTTTCCAAGAAGACAATCATAATAAAATGTCACTAATTTCTAATGCGTAATTTCTTGCGGAAGCTCTTGAAACAGGTTGTGTATTTGTGGTCTTTTTGGAAAACATTTATCCTTTTGAAAAATTGTGTCCTACAGCTAGCAGTTATAAATCAAAACAAGTAAAACCCCAATCTAAAGATTAAAAATTTAAAGAGGCCTTATTACATCAAAAATACCCAAAATCAAACTACTTATAATTTAAAATCAAATAAGAAAGTACGTACGGTTGTGTGGCCACCTTTGAGTCCCTCGCAGCACAGACCCGCCTAAGCCTGGGGATTACTATACAGATAAACAGATGAGTGAGTTTACGAAAACTCAGTGTGTAATCTTATATAAGCAACAGTCAATCAAACAGTGCAAATACAGTCTAGGCCTAAGCCCTTAATATAAACAGTGACAATATCAGTTTGGGCTTTAGCCTATCTCAATATAGAAACAGTCGTGTGTTCGGGCCTTGGCCCATTGTAGTAACAGTAAACAATGCAATAATAGTAACAGTTTAAACAGTATGCAAGTCCTACCCATCCAGCCTTTACACTCCATTTCCATCCAGCCCTACACTCCATGTGGGGATATAATCAACCCACCCATCCCTACACTCCAAGTAGCACCGATTCACCATGCACTAAACAAAGATTTGCAAAAGGTTGCGCAAGATAATTGGCTTAGAGCCATTAGTAATTTACAACAGAGCTGCCAGTATAGTACGCTTCCTCCAATCATATATAAACCCATCCGCATGCAATGCATCATGCAACGTGTCATATCACATCATAATATTATACATGTACTCAATACGGTTACAAGTAGCATGCTAAAATATAAACATACATCACATAGGGGAAAAACAGACATCTTACCATATAAGGGCCAAATAGTCATTTTACCACACAAGGTCATTCTACCATATAAGGGCAAAACAGTCATTTTACCACATAAGGGCAAAACAGTCATTCTGCCACATAAGGGCAAAATAGTCATCTTACAATATAAGGGCAAAATAGTCATTTTATCAAATATAGGGGTTGAGGTAAACTTATTGACCCAATAGTAGGTCTACAGTCATGCCGAGTGACCCGTGTAACCTCAACAGTCAAATAGTGAAAAAGAGCCTAAGGCCCATAATGCGGGCCCATGAGGGCCCACACGTCCGTGTGGCCCACAAAGCCCAAAAATGGCCTTGGTCGTGTGGACTACACAGCCTGGCCAAATATTCTCCACACATCCATATGGTTTACCCGTGTGGGACCCACAGGCCCGTGGGGCCCATACGACCTATTTCAGCCCAACATGGCCCTAATCGGCCTTAGATCATGAAATCACTCATGGCTGACCTTAATGATCTTATGCCCATGTTTAGGCGTTTGAACTACCACACGAGCGATCGAACGCTCGTGTAGTGTCGATGGTCATCTATTTCGGCTATTGTCGATTCACGATTATGGCATGTGGTAACACACATTGCTTGCGTAAGGGCACAAATAATCCACAAGCGCTCCAATCCCTAGATTCAAACATGATACACTATCAGTCCTTTGACCAACAGGATTAAACAATCCTTACATTACTTAACCAAGATATGACTTAATACTTGCCTTAATTGAACGATTGAGACTTCGAATACTTCAACCGATGCAGAAGATTGATTACTGGCCCTTAAACATCACCTGTATTCCAACCAAAACTTATTAACCTTAATCATATTGTTCGCATAACAGTTTGAACCAAGCATAAACCTCTTATTGAATACGTAAAATCGATTAGAGAAGGAAAGTAATCGGTCTATCTCCACAACGATCACCCTGTGCGACAGAGGCAGAGGCTTAACACAAACCGCCCCTAGTAATTATCGGTAGCAAAGAATACATTAGATGGAGACTATTAACATGACAGAAAGAGCAAAAGGAAGAGAATAACTGCATGCACTCAAACCTGATTGGCCAAATAATAATAGCCAAACCGACAGGATATAGGTAAAGCATTCGGCCAAACCACCTAGTGAAAAGGGAAGGAATTAAGAGAGAGCAGAGACAAGAAAAAAAGATGAAATATTCAGTGAACACAAAACTGATTGATGGAGGGGAGAAGGCAAGGGGAATCAGCCAAAGAAACAATATGCAAAAGAGGGAATTTGATGGACTCAAGAGAATTGAGAGAGAGAGATAGAAAGCATTCGGCCAATGGGAAATGAAAAGAAAAATGAAATGAAAATCAAGAGACCCCAAAATGCTAACCCGAAACAAGCCAAAAGGAAAGAGAGGCACGACCCAATACCCTAGCACCAATCGGTCTTCAAAGAAAAGAATCCCCAAAACTTGGCAACAACTGAAAAAAAGTTCTCCCAACTTACCCCAAAGTCAAATCTTTTCCCCAAAATTGATTTCTTTGAGAGCCTAAAGTCCCAATTCGGCACAACCATTCCTTCCCCTCAACTCCCCACGATTTTCTCCTAAAATCTCTCCTCAACTCACTCAAACTGATCACCCCTCTATCCACATCCCATATTTCCTCCTAAAATCACTCCAACCTTCCCACGACTCAGACTTTTAATGAAACACAAACTTTAGCCGTCCAGCACAGCAAAATTTTAATCCCTCTGCGAATGCAAGGATTCGAACCTCAGTCCTCTGGCATAGATAACACACCAATTACCCCTTAGACCAGCAGGCCCTTTCTGTCATAAAATACCCACGTTTATTTAAAAGCCTACTGACTAGAGACAAGGGTTATTCCTTTAAAAACAAAACTTTTGCGTAAGCCAAGGCTTGAACCCAAGACTTCTCAGACTCTCCTAGAACACATAACCATTGACGCAGATACACTGTTGTGTCACTTTCTTGCACAACTAAACATTTATGTGCAGCCTCCTAACTATTCTCATGCTCAAAACCTAATACTTCTAGGCCTAAAATTCGGGACGTTACAAACACTGTCTTGACATCCATTTTCCAAATCTCATAATCGAAAATTGCCGCAATGTATAGTAATATTTAGATTGACTTGCCTAATCTAGTTTTAACCCTTAAACGCTTCCCAAAACCTTTCCAAAACCCTTTAAACTCCCAATCTCATCTCAATCCTTCATTCCAAATTAAAAAAGGCTACACTGGAAGGAGTTGCCATTGACAAAACAAAGAGGTGGTGCACACAAGTTCAACAAAAGTTGAGGTTAAAGTGTTCTCAACCTTTTTTACTGTTTTATTGATTACTATTCATATCATTGTTAGAAATATTACTTATAATATGCCTCCTAGAAAGACAAAGAGAACTCATGTTTCAGAAACACCCCACATTTCCAACCCTGTACAGTTCCACCATTTGAATATTGAGAAATATTTTCTTGAGTCACAGGGATAGCCATTGATTCAAGAATGAGGGTTCGAACTCTCTATTTTTTTTTGCAAAGAAATTTGGACGTTGGTTTGATATCATCATTGTGAGCAATTCTATGTCACCCCTAATAAATATGCGGTGGTCCCTATAGTCCATGAATTTTATGCCTCCCTTAAGCATTAGATAGTGTGAGGCGGGACATGGGTATATGTGGCTTCTGTCACAGTCCGAGGGAAAGAAGTACCACTCTACCCTAGTGATATTTATGAATTTTATGAAGTCCCATTTTATGAAAAAGATTATATTAATGAAATTGATGTAGATAGATTAAATAATATTGATATGGAGGAGGTCACAAAGTATTTGACTCAAGGTAGGGGGTTTAGAACTATAGATCAGATACGGAGATGCCAACAAATTTAATTTAGGAAATCATGTTCCTAGTTGCCAAAATTTGGATGATATTCTTTGGTACTAGGATTACACCTTCATTAACCATTTCTAATGTTAATGTCTTTCGGGTTGTGTTATATGACATATTGTAGCAAAAAAAGATTTGTGCAGGGCGTTGGATTTTTCATGAAATGAAACGATGTGTGCAAGGCTAGAAAGTAGGACTTTTCTTTCCTCATTTAGTGACAGCCTTATGTAGAAGGGAAAGAGTACCCATGAGTTAAAATTAACAATTCATGAAGCCAACATGGAGCATAATCGAGGACACATTGTATACACAATACGTTGAACCTCAGCGAAAGAAGATTACTGAATTGAACCAAAGAAGGAAAGAAAAGATGGATGTTCCAGATTTGTTAGAAAAGGAAAAATAGTCAAAAGCAAGAAAAGGAGCTAGTGGAACTGAAGTGAGACTCGATGGCATGATTAGATGAATGCAAGAAACATGACTTGTGTTTTAGGAATTTGCAAGAATAAATGGGTTGCCAAAACTTAATTATCCTCCAAATATGTTTGGATTGATACCGAATCAATATGTGGAGGAAGGCGTGAGAGCTGATCCCTAGGAGGAAGGTGTCGTCTAGGAGTATAACGGGACAAAGGATAAGAATGAAGCAACATTCCAGCCGCAATTTACTACAACAAAAGGGTCTGTCATACGAAGCCCAACTCACCATGCACCTTCAACTAGTAGGAGCTCCCACCGAGCATATGTCAAAGGAAAAGGGAAAACCCCTATGGAAAAGAGACTTTCTTATTCCTTCAATGATTCGGAGGAGGATTGAATAATTTTTTAATTTTTATTTTTCTTTTAAAAGATTTGAGTTAATTCTCGATTGATTTTAAACTTAAATTTGTAAGAGTAGGACAAAATTAATTTTTTTTAGTGATTGTTTTGCATTTGATTTTCTATGCAGGAACCCAACACAAAGGAGACACAAACAATTCAAGCTTTATAAGATTAAAGGAGGAAGTGTAACGTGGTTTGTGCAAGTGTACACAGTCGTTCAAGTAATAAGTAAGTAAAATGAGTTATCATCTCAACAGGGACTTTGTATGTTAATCGATTCTTTGTAAAATTATAAGTTAACAATTTGGTGGTAAAAATAAAATACTATGAATGGTAGACGATTAAATTAAATTAGCTAGATGCAAGATGAACCCTATGCAATTAACCTAAATGCAAATGATCTAAATGTATGAATGAATGGCTTTAGCAACAAAAACAATCAACAATAAATGGACTAGGACAATTATATTAATAAACTCAATTTACTTTATCATCCTTAACAATTTTCAGAAATGCTTCCATGACAACTCGATCTTTCATGAATTTGGAAACCAAATTAAGTCCTCTCGAATATTTTACTTAGTAAAATATGCATTTTACTGATCATATTAGACTATGGGTTTCTTAGCATTTATGTAAGGTCATAACATTTACGTTTGCAACAGTTTAATACATAAACCTAAAAACTATGCAAGATAATAGAACTAACTAAAGATATTATGAACCTTAACTTAGTCGGGTTTAAGGATCTAAATTAAACGTTGCACTTTTCAATTATGTGTCTACTATTTGTCGTCTAGTTAGGATTGCTCAGCTAATCTAAGTGCACCCAATCACGTATGAATGAAATGCATCATGATATTAATTAAAAACATGATCGATTGAGGCCTAAACATATTAAATATGAGTAAAATAAATCTTATTGAATTAACATAATCATCCTAGAAAATAGGATTTAAAATACCATAGTTGATGTAAAAAACAATAAACTCAAAGAAAACATAATTAAAATAAATAATAAGAGGAAAGAGAAACTCTATTCAGTTCAGCAGCCTATGAGATCTATTTTTACTGATGTACTCCTCCATTTTGATTGATGCTTCTCTGTTAAGGGTTTCAAGGTGATCGACCAAAGAATGCTTTTGACAAAGCTCTTGCGGCTAAAGGATGGAAAGAGAAATGGTGGCTATGTAAAGGAAAGGAAAAAGAGAATGGAAAAGGGAATGATAGATGAGAGAATGAATGAGAAATAAATGTTAAGGGATAAGGGATGATTTGGGAAGTGAGAGGTGCATGGTATCTATAGGTGAAGGTAAGGGGTAGAGTTTGCTAAAAATAGAATTTAAATTCCTTTTGTTTCTCTCACTCATGGCCGACCACATTTCAAGGAAAGGGGGATGACTTAGTCTCCTCATTTTGAATTCAAACCAAGGCTATTAATAGCCATAGGGTGGACAGTTTCAATAGCAAAGTTATTGGGCTGATTTTTTATTATTTTCCAACTGTAAGGACCTTCAATTAAATACCCCAAAGCTTGCTTTTGGGTAGCCATCTACTTATGCAAAAACTGGGCTTTAATTCCCCTTTGTTGGACGGCTTCTCTGTCCAATAATTTAGCTGACATGTCTATCTTTTAGCACATCTTTTATTGGGCCAGATTATCAACCTCATGACCCAAGTTGCACGGTCTTGCCATCCACATGAATTGATTTGTGCATGTCCATGTTTCATTCACATTAAGCACATCTTCAATGGTCCTCCTACATAGTGAAAAATCACATATTAATAAATTAACATGAAATAATATAAAATATCTACAAAAAATCATGTACTTAAGCATAATTTCAAATACTTTATAAATTCATGCCCAATATTACTAATTAAGTAAAATTCACTTATTTTAATAACAATTCTCAAGATTAACATATTTATTAAGTAAAAAGGTGATAAAAATATATAGAAAAACCCTATATATTTTTGAGTTTACACATCCCAAACTTAAACCATTGCTCATCCTGAGTAATGTTCATCCACAGCACAACTTTTGGCTAAGGAAATTTTGCAAAATGATAAAGTAGCATCAATCTTCGTACATAATCACGCATCAACAAAATCATACTCAAATACTTTTTATTTATAAGTAGCTCGAATGCAAATATTATTTCCAACTTTATACTAAGTACAACATAATGTCAATATGAATCATATTTTGCATGAATTTCCAAAGTCATATATAACATTCATCAATCAATTTGATTTCCTTATCAATTAAACATAGTAATCCCAAGGTTTAATTAGTGGTCTTCATAAGTTGAGCTTAGTAATTCCTTTCCACTAATGTAGTCGATACAATAATCCAATCAATAGGTCTTTTATTAGGTTGTAATGGGGCTAAGCTACAGGTAAGGATAAATAGAAGTGGATTTTTAGGCTCAATCATCTTAACCCTAACTTTGTCTTGGATATTTTAGTGTCACAACCTTCGTACAATTGGGTCTTTGGAACACACCCAAATTTTAGATTTTGAGCAAACTTTTCTTTGCTTTTTATTCTTTTGAACAAACTTACCTTTCTTCTTTTATTCCTTCATTCTTCTTTTTTTTAACATGTGAAGAGCATGTACATCTTTTATATCTTTCTTCAAAATTTCATCACCAAGAAAATTTTAGTTAAGATAGGTGCACAAAATAGGATAAAATTAAAAAGATGGTAATGTGGCTTATAGTATAGGTACTTTGCAATAAACAGGCCATTAAGCTCAAAAATTAAGTTTCAAAGGTTAATTTAATAAGGTCGGCTTGAAAGGCTCAAATGATCTAAAGAAAGTGTGCCTATATCATATTAGATTCTTATACCTCCTAGATTTCGCCTCAAGTAAGTTATTGACTTAAACCTTCATACATGTCTATTTCTAAATAAATCAAATTTTCATGGAAAATACTACATTAGACTAAAGATCATACAAGCATTCCATTACTCAAGATAAAATATGAATAACTTAGATCAAATCAGAAATCATGCTTGCATTTGAACATATGTATGAACAAAAATTATTTTTGAACATTCATTTATTTCAACATATTTAAGTAAAAAGATTGAAACATACTTTAAAAATTCATGGGAAATGCCTTATTAAAAATTCATGTGAAATGCCTTACCCCACTTTAAAAAGAAACAATGTCCTCATTCTAAAAACAATGTAATGAATGAAAACTGAACACCAGGTAGGGTTGTAAGAAAAGAGAGGTGAGTCATAAAGACTGCTTAAGTACCAAGTCTTTCTCAACAATCCAATCCGAGACATGTTCATTCCCATTACCACATCACGTTTCTTTTTTCCAAATGAAGAGGCATTGAGCTTATTTATCCATGCTTGCTATTTCATTAGGCGAAAACAAAATTCTAACTAGAAAATAGAAAGAAACACCTAAAAAAATTAAAACTAAAGACAAGAATTAAACACCTAAGTTTAAACCATTTTCCGACATCATAGGTTGATTTTTGAAGATGGAATCAAACCTTTCTTTGACTTCCTCACTGACAAAGGCGATATCAAACAATCATTTATCATACCAATCGTATCCATCTAAAAAGAAGATGTAATGTTGCTCAGAAATTATATTCAATATTTGCTCTGAAAATAGCAGCAGGAAATGGTCTTTCTACTTTGAATTGCTTGACTTTCTGTCATTTGTAGAAATCTGCCTACCCATGATGATCCTTAATAAAATTAGCGCATTTTTTGTTATACCTTCATTATAGATGGGATCCATGATTGTTGCTTTTAACCAGAGACTCGAGTTTCCTAGGATCAAATACTCAAGATTAAATCAAACTCTCCTGTCCCTTGACAGATCCTTTCTTAGTATTTTCAGTAGTCCACTCGGTACCTTTCTCGTGCCTTTTCAAAATAGTGAAGTCTAACTCGGATGGCTCTTCTCCTGATGGGTTGGGTTGCTTGTATTCATGTGATGATAGCTCTAATGATTCGAATTGAACTTTTGAATTGAATTCTTTCAATTTAGCTTCCAAACATGTATCATCCTTATCTTGATGTGAAGAGACAGATGAAATACCTTCAATGGATCATTGTATTCTAATTTTGTAGAAACCAATGGATCTTCCTTGGAGGTGGTAAAATAATCTTTAACCTCATTAGGAGATCTTAGGGCCTTGAGTACATTAAAGGTTACTTGTTCATCTTAAACTTACATGATAAGTTCAACTTTTTGTACATCGATTCTCATCCCATTGGCTTCTAAGAAAGGCCTTCCTAGGATGATTGGTACTTCTTTATCTTCTTTAAAGTCAAGTATAATAAAGTCAGTAGGAAATATGAATTTATCTATACGTACCAAGACATCCTCGATCTTTCCTTTTGGGTATACCAAAGATCGATCCTTCAGTTGGAGTGTAATCAGTCTAGCCTTACCAGTACCTAATCATCTAAACACAAAGGTAAGCGTTAAGTTGATACTCGATCCCAAATCGCACAAAGCCTTACCACAATAGGATTCTCCAATATTGGAAGTTATGATGAAACTTCCTGGATCCTTCAACTTAGGAGGCAACTCGTTCTAAAAAAATAGGCTACATTCTGCAGTGAAGGCTATAGTTTTAAATTCCCCAAACCTTCTCTTCTTAGACAAAAGTTCTTTCATAGCTTTCTCATAGTTTGGTATTTGCTCCAAAGCTTCTACCAACTGGATGCTGATACGTAGATGTTTCAACACATCCAACATTCTCTTAAATTGAGTATCTTGTTTATGTTACTAGAGTTTTTGAGGATATGGAGGTTGTGGAACTTTGGCTTGGATTGGACAGCTCTTCCAAGGTAATATATCTACATCTAATGAAGAGGTTAGCTTATTAGAATTCATTAGTTTAGATTTTACCTTTTCAGAATTTGCTTAATTTGGCTTCTCTAGTGCAGGAATTACAACTGTTGGGTGATTTTCCTCTTTCTGGAGAGGTTCATCTTCAGCCTCAACCTCATTAGGTTCAAAAGTCCTTTCGCTTCGTAAATTCACCACTTTGAAATTCTTCTTGCTCGATTTTCTTAGGTTCTCCATGTCACTGGGCAAAGCTTATTGTTCTCTATTTTGAAGTTTGTTGGCTAGGTCCCCCATTTGGTTCTCCAAATTTCTCAAAGTCGTATCATTCTTTACCATTTATGCTATTAATAAGTTATCAAGATTAGAAGACACGACTGATAGAGGATCTTCTATGTTGCTTGGTACAACACCTTCGTGTCCGTTTCTAAACTCATCAGCTAATTGTCCCACTTGATTTTCCAAATTCTTCAATGTCGTTGCTTGGCCTTGAATAAAGGCATTATTTTTAGCAATTTATGCCTTCAACAAAATTCTCTAAATTATTTAAAGGTTCAACTTGCGGTGGTTTTGAACTTGTTGATTGAAACCAAGAGGTTGATTTGATCTTTGTTACATGTAAGTGTTATTTGGTCTACCTCCTTGGAAGTGGATTGGTGGCTGAGCTGCAACATGATTTAAACTGTTAGTAGTAAATTGTTTCAACATTGAAGAGATAGAAGATACCTTAGCTGAGAGTGAAGTAAGGGCGTTTACTTCATGTACTCCGGCTACTCATCTTCTTGAAGCTGCTTGATTTGTCAGCCACTGGCAATTATTACTGGCTATTCTCTCAATAATTTCATAAGCCTTATTATAAGACTTTAACAAGAGAACACCATTCGCAAAAACATTGATCACCAACCTTGTGTGTGCATTGAGACCATTATAGAATGTCTCCAACTAGATACAATGTGGAATCCTGTGATGAGGTCATTTATGTAGTAACTCCTTGAATCTTTCCCACACCTAGTATAATGACTCATCATCCAATTGTTGAAAAGTGGTTATTTCATTCTGCACCTTACCATTTTTGCTAGATGGAAAATACTTTACCTGTAACCCCCTGAATTTTGGGCTTAGAAGTATTAGGTCTTGAGAATAGGAACAATTAGAAGGATGCACATAAATGTTTAGTCGTGTAAGAAGGTAACACAACAGTGTATCTGCTTCAGTGGTTATGTGTTCTAAGAGTGTTTGAGAAGTCTTGGGTTCAAGCCTTAGCTTTTGCAAAGGTTTTGTTTTAAATGGATAAACCTCTGTCTTTGGTCAATAGACTTTTAAATAAATGTGGGTATTTTATATCAGAAAGAGCCTGCTGGCCTAAGGGATAAGTGGCGTGCTATGGTTATCTGAAGTCTGAGGTTCGAGTCCTGCTTTGCGCAATGGGTGTTTTATTTTGCTGCTGATGTCGTGGAAGAGTTGTGTTTGACCGAAACACTATAGTGTTTGAGTAAAATTTGAATTTAGAGTTTGGTTGGAGTTCAAATTGGAAGGTTGCGAGATTTGGGGAGGAAATTATGGGAAGTTGAGGTGAGAGGGAGTGGTGTGCCGAATTTGAATTGTGGCACTCAAGAATTTCGATTTTGGTGAGTATTAGCTCTCCATTTCGGCTACTGTGAGCATTTTGGGGTTCTTTTCTTTCTTTGGAGGCTGAAGTGTGCTTGGGGATTTTGGCAGTATCTTGTTTCGGGTTTGTATTTCACACTCTTCCCCTTTTCTCCTTGGCCAAATGCTCTCTTTTCTCCTCTCACATTTCTTTTAGGTCTAACAACTCCCCTCTTTTACATCTTTTGTTTTGGCCAATTCCTACCTCTACTCCCTTTTCTTTCCCTCTCAATTTTCCCCCTTTTCACCTTGTTACTTTGGCCGATTACTTCATCCCTCTCTCTTAATTGATTTTTTGTTAGCCGAACATTGGTAGGTAAGCCTTTGCCTCACTTCTTTCCTCATTTCGGCTTTTCACTTTTCTGAGCACCATCTCTTTACTTTTTCTCTTCTTGCCGTTTACCCTCAGTTTACCTTTCAGATCAATCCTCAGTCTTAGTTCCTTGTACGCTACATCACTGATCTGCAATCTGCTCTATTATTGTTGGTAAGTGGTTTAGAGGTTGTTGTAAAGAATTATAGCTTACTATTGAAAGATGGTGTTGGTCGGTAAGTGTGGTGCCGTTGAGATTGTATTATACTTCAAGTATGGGTTAATTAAAGGTTGTGACTTTTTTGTAGGTAGTGATTGAGGTTGATTGGCACGTCTCCTAAGAACCAAGTGTACGATTACGATTGATTTTTGGTATAAGAGTATTTAGAGCGTGGATTACCTTCAAATCGCATCAGGTGTGTAAAAACACTGCCTCAAATCGTAGATCAGCAAAAGCCGAAATAAATGGCCGTTGACACTACACGGGCGTGCGCTCGCACGTGTGGTAGTCTGTATGCCCAAACATGGGCGTATAATCCTTGAGGTCGGCCATGAGCGATTTCATGGGTCGAGGTTAGTTTCAGCCATTGTGGGCCGAATAGAGCAGTATGGGCCTTGGGCCCATTTTAATTGTTTGACTGTTAAGGTTGCACGGGTCGTTCGAGACGACTATGAACCGACTGTTGGGTTGGTAAGTTTATCTAGACCCCTTTATATGATAAAATGACTATTTTACCCTTATATGGTAAGATGACTATTTTGCCCCTATGTGATGTATTTATATATTTGTGGATGTATGACCGTATTTTTAGCATGCTATTTAAACTGTAATGGATACATGTATGATTCCATGATATGACATGACATGATTGTATAATACATTGCATGGGGATGGGTTTATACTGGTCAGAGGAAATGTACTGAAAGGCTTTAAGACTAAATTATTGGCAGCCCAGCTGCATATTACTGTATAGTGCCACAACCGGTACTAACTCTTGAGTGTAGGCATGGGTGGGTTGATTATATCCCCACATGGAGTGTAGGGTTGGACGGAGTTAGAGTGTAGAGGTTGGATGGGTAGGACTTATATACTATTTAAACTGCATCGCATCGCTGCATCAGCATCAGAATGGCCAAGGCCCAAACACATGACTGTTTCTATATTAAGATGGGCTAAAGCCCAAACTGATATTGTCACTGTTACTAAAAAGGGCTTAGGCCCAGACTATGCTTGTTTTCTGACTATTGCTTATATGGGATTACACACTGAGTTTTCACAACTTACCCATCTGTTTATCTATACAGGTAATCCCTAGCCTTAGGTGGATCAGTGCTGCGAGGGACTCAAAGGTGGCGACACAACCGCATGTACTTCTGTATTTGATCTTTAAATTATAAGTAATTTTATTTTGGGTAATTTTTATTGTAATAAGGCCACGTTGGGTTTTATTTTTAATTTGGGTTTTTATTTTGCTTTGGTTATAGTTGATAGTATTAAGAACTCGAGTTTTAAAAAGAAATAACGTTTTTACAAGGTAAACGTAAGAACATAATTGTTTTAGAAAGCTTCCGCTATAAAATGATATCTTGACATTCAAAAAGTCTTTAAAGTAAATACCTTTTGATTGGGACGTAAGTAAAATGAATGACACGTTTTAAAATCATCATTAAGATCACACAGCGAAGATAAATATTAAAAGAGTTTTTCAACGATATCACATTTTGCGGAAAACACTTCAATGTGACATCGCCAGATTTGGCCAGATTACCCAGGTCGAGTTTGGGGTGTTGTATTTAGTGGTATCAGAGCCAGGTTACAAAACTCGGTTATGGATTTGGGTTTCTTTTAAAAACTTGGAAATTCTAAAAAAGAACTATTTCAATTGATTTGAAGTATTTTGAAATGTTTTGCTAGATGTGTGGTACATCGAGTCTCTGGCGTCGATTCTGTAAGTCTTCTGAAACTGTTGTTTGTCTGAATTGAAATACTAAGACTACTGTAGTAGTAGACTGTACTAAAATACTCTATTTAGGGTAAACTTAAAACTGTAGTAAGACTGCGATATGCAAAAACAAACTCTGAATTACTAATATTGTTTCCATATAATATTCATTAATAAACGCTGGAACTGTAAATTGATGCATAAAACTGTTAATAAAGATAAAACAAAATTTGACAATGAGCACCAGAGGTACTCCTAGAAGGGGTACAAGAGGCCACGATGCAAGCCGTGGAGGTACTCGAGTCGGGTTTTCGTCATCTGGCCACATGCCTAATATTGAAGCTAGGGAGGCACCGACTTCACCTGTGGCTGAGATTGGTATCATGATTGTGCGACTGGGGACAACACACTATCCTAGTCTATCTGTGGGCTATACTGGAAACACTCAAGTTAAAGGTGGAAGTGTTTTGGAACTAGAGTGCGCAGCGGGAGTGTAATGGTGTAGTTTATGTTATACGACTGATCTGATAGTTGGAAATTTCTTTAAGGAGGGGTGAATTGTAACACCATAAATTTTGGGCCTAGAAGTATTAGGTCTTGAGCATGGGAACAGTTAGGAGGCGAAACATAAATGTTTAGTCGTGTAAGAAGGTGACACAATAGTGTATCTGCTTCAGTGGTTATGTGTTCTGGGAGTGTCTAAGAAGTCTTGGGTTCAAGCCTTGGCTTGTGTAAAAGTTTTGTTTTAAATCGATAAACCTTTGTCTTTGGTCAATAGACTTTTAAATAAATGTAAGTATTTTATGTCAGAAAGAGCCTGCTGGCCTAGGGGATAAGTGGCGTGCTATGGTTATCTAAGGTCTGAGGTTTGAGTCCTGCTTTGCGCAATCGGTGTTTTATTTTGCTCCTGATGCCATTGAAGAGTTGTGTTTGATCGAAACCCTATAGTTTTTGAGTGAAATTTGAATTAAAAGTTTGGTGGGAGTTCAAATTGGATGGTCGAGAGATTTGGGGAGAAAATTATGGGAAGTTGAGGTGAGAGGGAGTGGTGTGCCGAATTTGAATTGTGGCACTCAAGAATTTCAATTTTGGTGAGTATTAGCTCTCCATTTCGGCTACTGTGAGCATTTTGGGGTTGTTTTCTTTCTTTGGAGGCTGAAGTGTGCTTGGGGATTTTGGCAGTATCTTGTTTCGGGTTTGTATTTCACACTCTTCCCTTTTTCTCCTTGGTCGAATGCTCTCTTTTCTCCTCTCACATTTCTTTTAGGTCTAACAACTCCCTTTTTTTACATCTTTTGTTTTGGTCGATTCCTATCTCTACTCCCTTTTCTTTCCCTCTCGATTTTCCCCCTTTTCACCTTGTTACTTTGGCCGATTACTTCATCCCTCTCTCTCAATTGATTTTTCGTTAGCCGAACATTGGTAGGTAAGCCTCTGCCTCACTTCTTTCCCCCTTTCGACTTTTCACTTTGCTGAACACCATCTCTTTACTTTTTCTCTTCTTACCATTTAGTCCTCTATTTACCTTTCAGATTAATCCTCAATCTCGGTTCCTTGTACGCTACATCACTGATCTGCAATCTGCTCTGTTGTTGTTGGTAAGTGGTTTAGAGGTTGTTGTAAAGAATTATAGGTTACTATTGATAGATGGTGGTGGTCGGTAAGTGTGGTGCAGTTGAGATTGTATTATTGTTCCAGTATGGGTTAATTAAAGGTTGTGACTTTTTTGTAGGTAGTGATTGAGGTTGATTGGCACATCTTCTAAGAACCAAGTGTGCGATTACGATTGATTTTTGGTATAAGAGTATTTAGAGCGTGGATTATCTTCAAATCGCATCAGGTATGTTAAAACAGTGCCTTAAATCGTAGATCGGCAATAGCCGAAGTGGCCGTTGACGCTACAAGGGGGTGCGCTCGAACGCGTGGTAGTCTGTATACCCAAACATGGGTGTATAATCGTTGAGGCCGGCCATGAGCGATTTCATGGGCTGAGGTCGTTTTCGGCCATTGTAGGCTGAACTTAGTCGTATGGGTCCCATGGGCATGTGGGCCCCACACAAGAAAACCGCATAGTCGCGTGGAAAATATTGGGCCAGGCTGCGTAATCCACATGGCCAAGGCCATTTCTAGGCTATGTGGGCCACACGGACGTTTGTGCGCCTGCAGTATGGGCCTTGGGCCCATTTTTACTATTTGACTGTTAAGGTTGTAGGGTCGCTCGAGACGACTGTGGACCGACTGTTGGGTCGGTAAGTTTACCTAGACCCCTTTATATGATAAAATGACTATTTTGCCCTTATATGGTAAGATGACTGTTTTGCCCCTATATGATGTATTTATATATTTGTGCATGTATGACCATATTTTTAGCATGCTATTTACACTGTAATGGATACATGTATGATTCTATGATATGACATGACATGATTGTATGATGCATTGCATGGGGATGGGTTTATAATGATCAGAGGAAGTGTTTTGAAAGGCTTCGAGCCTAATTTACTACCAGCCCAGCTGCATATTACTATATAGTGCTGCAACCGGTGCTAACTCTAGAGTGTAGGGATGGGTGGGTTGATTATATCCCCACTTGGAGTGTAGGGTTGGGCGGAGTTGGAGTGTAGAGGCTGGATGGGTAGGACTTATATACTGTTTAAATTGTTACCGCTGACTCGCTTTATCATTATCGTAGAATAGGCCAAGGCCCAAACACATGATCAAGCCAGATTGAGATGGGCTAAAGCCCAAACTGATATTGTCACTGTTACTAAAAAGGGCTTAGGCCCAGACTGTGCTTGTTTTCTGACTGTTGCTTAGATGGGATTACACACTGAGTTTTTATAACTTACCCATCTATTTATATGTATAGGTAATCCCCGGCCTTAGGTGGATCGGTGTTGCGAGGGACTCAAAGGTGGCCACACAATCGCACGTACTTCCGTATTTGATCTTTAAATTATAAGTAATTTTATTTTGGGTCATTTTTATTGTAATAAGGCCTCGTAGGGTTTTATTTTTAATTTGGGTTTTTAATTTTCTTTGTTTATAGTTGATAGTATTAGGAACTCTAGTTTTAAAAAGAAACAATGTTTTTACAAAGTAAATGCAAGAATGCAGTTGTTTTAGAAAGATTCCACTATAAAATGATATCTTGACATTCAAAAAGTCTTTAATGTAAATACCTTTTGATTGGGACGCAAGTAAAATGAACGACACGTTTTAAAATCATTACTAAGATCACATAATGAAGATAAATATGGAAAGGGTTTTTCAACGATATCACACTTTGCGAAAAATACTTCAATGTGACATCACCAGATTTGACCATATTGTCCAGACCGGGTTTGGGGTGTTACATTACCAGAAAGCATTCAACTAATTCTTTCCAAGTAGAAATTGAGTTGGATGGCAATGAATTAAGTCATGCTCGTACTTGATCTCGCAACGAGTATGGAAACAACTTCAACCTTAATGTGTCTTCAGTTACATCGGTTATCTTGAAGGAATCGCACGCCTCTATACCCAATTGAAGGTGAAGATGTGGATCTTTTATGGGCATTCCATTGAATTGGCCTATTGTTTGAAGCATTTGAAACATTACAAGCTTCAATTCGAACTACGGTGCCTCGATCACTGGTCTCCTAATTCCTTGATTTAGTTCATTAAGAAGTGGCATGGTATACTGTTTTATGGGTCAGTCCCTATTATCAGCAATAAGGATTGGATTTCGGGCATTAGCGGCTCCAATCCCTTGAATATCATTTCTATTCTCAAGGTCCATTTTTGCGGCTTGTCTTTAGGCTAATCTTTCTCATCCTACTTGATTTTAGGGTCTATAGGGAGTAAATTGATGATTCGATCTATACTCATGACGACTTGAAAAGAA
Organism: Gossypium anomalum; assembly: GCA_025698475.1. NCBI lineage: Eukaryota > Viridiplantae > Streptophyta > Magnoliopsida > Malvales > Malvaceae > Gossypium > Gossypium anomalum. Next base: position 56,594,422 of record CM046959.1, read on the forward strand.
AATCACAAAAAACTAAAGAATAAAGAAAATAATAATAATAATAAAGGGAAGGAGAAAAAAATTAAAGAATTAATTAGTAAAGTTAGAAATTAATTAAAAATAAAATAAAAACCAAATTGCAAAGAATAATTTCACAAAAATGATTAAGGCAACAATCCCCGGTAACGACGCAAAAAACTTGTAACGTGGTTTTTGCAAGTGTACACAGTCGTTCAAGTAATAAGTAAAATGAGTTATCGTCACCACAAGGACTGTGTATGTTAATAAATTATTTCTAAAATTATAATTTAACAATTTGGTGGTAAAAACACAATATTTTGAGTGGTGGATGATTAAATTAAATTAGCTAGATGCAAGATGGTCCCTATGCAATTAAATCTAAATACAAATGATCTAAATGTATGAATGAATGGCTTTAGCAACAAAAACAATCAACATTAAATAGGCTAGGACAATTATTTTAATCAATTCAATTTACTTTATCATACTTAATAATGTTCGGAAATGATTAAATGGAAACTCGATATTTCATGAGTTTGAAAACCAAATAATGTTCGGAAATGATTAAATGGAAACTCGATATTTAAGCATTAGACTACTAAAGTACTATATGTTACACTATAAATAGGTATTAAGTAATCAACTGTACCAAGTGATATAGAAATTGCAGGGAAATGAGTATGTTAGTATGAATGACAAACGGTTGAATTTGAGCTTGTTTGGTTGATTAAGTTTGTGTATGTTGATATTTTTTAGGAATGACTTAAGGCATTGTTTGGAACACATATAGAGCCAAAAAGTTATCATATTTATATTTCACCATTAGTACCGATCTTTGAGCCTATTGACACTTCTTGATGAACATCATTACAAACCACTAAGCTTTAAATGTTAATTTGTATCTACCCTTTTTCTTTGTCCTACACTGCATGGCTGTAGACGTTGGGTCATTCGTATTGAGGGTTAAGTAGATACATCATGGTGGATTTTGTAAAAATAGAGTGAAATAGGAAAGATTGGTGTGATATGGGAACTATAAGTTAGCCTAAAAGTGTAAAATAATAGAAAAACTCAAAAAGAAATACGAGTAGAATAAGTTTATGAAAAGAAAAAAGCATTCTTATGTGAGATGTATTGGAAAAGAGAAAAGTCAAAATATCACAAAATAATAGAAAAAACTCATTCCTAAGTGTATAGAAACTCATAGGCTAGCCATAATGCAGTGAGCGGGAAATGGTTTCTAATGGGGAAGAATAGGGATCAATACGATGTACCAAACTATTTTTGTGTTTGTAACCCTTTTGATGCTTATTGTTTCTTTAATTCTGTAACTATCCTAAGCCTCAGAACATTACAAGCCAAAAATTCCTATGTGACCTAAATATCTTTATACATGAATAAACAACATACTATACATCCACATAAATGACTATTTATATTTTGCTCGGATAATCAAAGTACTTTTATGATTTGTTGATAGATTCCTATAGGTGAGACCCTTACTACTTATATATTTTGCAACATACTGAACTAAGATGTTTGAAATCAAAACTGAGAAGTCCAATACTCATCGTGTTAAAGTTGTTAGTAATCATGAAATGCCTAAGTCATATGCTCCGAAGTCAATGCTTGTATGATATTTGCTCAAGGGTTGTCACTTTTATTTCTTATTTCTTTGTTTATGTTGCTTGAGGACAAGCATTGACTTCAGTGTAGGGTAGTTTGATCTGCCACAATTCGATGTAGCAAATTAAACTAGTTTTTTTTCTTTAAGGAGCTTAAATACAAGCATTTTCGTTATGTTTTAGTTAAGTTTTCATAGTTTTATTTACATTCAATAAAATGTGCAAATTGAGTCTTTTATTGACCTTAGGGGTCGAATGAGGCCTAAAGGTGAGCTAAAGCACTTTGTGAGTGTGCAGGAGACCATTGGAAAGTGCACTAAATGGATATTTCTCACTATGTCGCAATAAGGGTTACTCGATGTCGCAACATAGGGAATAGAATGGAGAAAACTCAAGTTTTCCTTTGATGTCGCGACACATACTGAGGGTGTCATGACATATCCCTAAAGATAACTCAAGAAGAGTATACTAATTGCCTTTTTGTGATAAGGTCCTGGTGTGTAGCAACATCGAATTTGTGACAGAAACAACACACGAAGCAATGTTTGGTCTGCACAATCAAAATTTAAGGTTGGGAACGTAAGCTAACCTAGGGTTAAGGACGACTGCCACAATCAGCCCTTTCATTTACTTTATCTTGTCCATTAAATAAGCATGTTTTCTCTTTACATCGATTATATATTGTTTATGGAAGCCATGAGGAACTAATCCCTCTGTGGGGGATTAGAGAGTGGAGATATGATCTATTAACTCTTTTGTAGGTTTACTCAACAAATCAGCTGTTTAGGAATGGAAGAATGTGAAAGAAACCCTAGGCTTCACAATCTTAGGAAGCCATCAAGGTGGGAATTAACCCAAAATTGGTATTGTCCATCCGTGAACACTTAACCTCAAACCAGTCTAACTATGAGGTCTGAAGATAAGTAGTTCTTTCTGAGTCATTTTGTCAGTGGAAGATCAGAAGATTCTGCTAGGGTAGTATGTAACAACCTATTTTTAGTCAAATTGGAATAGTGGTTTTGGGACCACAAATCTGAGGTCAAAATAATTATTTTATTATTATTTTAACATCTACAGCATGATAGCATGATTGTGTGAAACTTTTGTTAAGAAATTTTATTATTTGAGTGCTTAATTTGATAAAAAGGACTGAATTGCATAAAGTGTAAAGCTTGAGTTCTATTAGCTAAAGGTGTCTAATAGCTATAGAACCTTAAAGTGAAGGTCCTTATGTGGTAATTAGACCATTAATAGTATGAGTAGACAAATATAGACATTAAATAGGTTAATTTTTAAGTTAATAAAAAGGTTATTATAGTAAATTAATTAATAAAGATTAATTAAGTAAAACAAAAACCACATTTTTGTTCATCTTCTTCACCTAGCCAAATGTAAGGAAGAAAATACACCATTTTTGAGCTCTTGAAGGTTCGGCTATAGACTACTTGCATGTAAGTGCATTTTTGCTCGGTTTTTAATTATTTCTATGTTTTTGAGATCGTTGTAGCTTAATCTCAGCCATGTGTGACACACGGTCAGGTTACACGGCCGTGTGTGCCCTGGTGCTGAATTATAAATCAAGCCAATATGCTCCACACGGCCTAACACACGGGTATGTGACTTGGTCGTGTGACTTGCTGGTTATTACAGATGGTTTGTAAAAGGTTTCTCTGTGATTGCAACGCCGATGACGAGACTGCTTTAGAAAGATGTTAAATTCAGTGGTCAGAAAAATGTCAGAACAGTTTTGATCAGTTGAAAGTTTTGTTGATTGAAGCTCTGGTGTTAGTTCAGCCAGAATCGGGTAAAGAATTCATGATCTATAGTGATGCATCTTTGAATGGTTTAAGTTGTGTTTTGATGCAAGAAGGCAAATTAGCTTATGCCTTGAGACAATTAAAGCCATACGAAAAGAACTATCCGACACACGATCTGGAATTGGCAGCTATTGTGTTTGCGTTGAAGATTTGGCGCCACTATCTGTTCGGTGAGAAATGTCACGTCTATTCTGATCATAAAAGCTTAAAATATTTGATGACTCAAAAAGATGTAAATCTACGATAGCGAAGATGGTTAGAGTTGTTAAAAGATTATGAGCTTGTAATTGACTACCATCCGGGAAAGGCCAATGTTGTTGCTAATGCTCTAATTCTAAAATCTCTATTTACTCTGCGTTCGATGAAGGCACATATGGCTCAATCTGATGATGGCTTGATTGTAGCTGAGTTGAAAGCAAGACCGTTAATTATGCAGTAGATTTGTGAAACTCAGAAAGTCGATAATAAATTATTAACAAAATAGGCTCAATGTGATTTGAATACTGATTCAAAATTCTGAGTTGATGCTAAGGGTTGTTTGAGATTCAGAGGCTGAACATGTGTTCCGAGAAATTCAGAGTTGATTTAGATAATTTTAAATGAAGCTCTATCCGGGTAATACTAAAATGTGTAATGATCTGAAACAGCTTTATTGGTGGCATGGTATGAAAAGAGATATCTCAAAATTAGTTTCGAAATGCTTCATTTGTCAGCAAGTTAAAGCTAAGCATCAGGTTCGGTCAAGGTTACTTCAACCGATTATGATTCCCGAGTGGAAATGGGACAGAATCGTAATGGATTTTGTATCGGGTTTGCCCCTGTCACCAAGTAAGAAAGATGCAACTTGGGTTGTTGTTGATAGATTGGCTATATCGACTCATTTCATTCCGGTTCGCACAGATTATTCACTTGATAACCTTGCTGAGTTGTACATTTCTCAGATTGTAAGATTGCACGGAATACCTATTTCTATTATTTTGGATAGTGATCCGAGATTCACATCGTGGTTTTGGAAGAAACTACAAGATGCATTAGGTACGAAACTACACTTTAGCACTGCTTTTCATCTGCAATCAGATGGTCAATCTGAGCGGATTATTTAGATACTCGAAGATATGTTGAGATGTTGCATTCTTGAGTTTGAAGGTACGTGGGAACGATACTTGGCACTAATTGAATTTGCATACAATAATAGCTTTCAATCGAGAATAAAGATAGGTCCTTATGAGGCTTTGTACGGTCACAAATGTCAAACACTTTGATATTGGGCTGAGCTCAGTGAGAATAAGATACACGGGATCGATTTGATCAAAGCGACTAAACAGAAAATAAAAGTGATTCATGAAAGTCTAAAAACAGCGTCAGATCATTAGAAATCGTATGCATACTTGAAATGGAAAGATATTGAGTTTCAAATCAGGGATAAAGTGTTTTTTAAAGTATCTTTATGGAAGAAAATACTCTGATTCGATTGTAAAGGCAAATTAAGTCCAAGATTCATTGGGCCATATAAGATTATTAAGCGTATCGGGCCGGTTGCTTACAGATTGTTGTTGCCACCTGAATCAGAAAAGATTCACAATTTATTTCAAGTATCGATGCTTAGACGATATCGATCCGACCTATCACATGTGAATTCCCCATCTGAGATTGAGATTCGATCCGATATGACATATGAAGAAGAATCGATCTGAGTTTTAGATCGCGAGCTTAAAGAATTAAGAAATAAGAAAATATCATTAGTGAAAGTCTTATGGCATTGACACGGGGTTGAAGAAGCTACGTGGGAGCCCGAGGATGCTATGAGAGAACGTTACCCAATCCTATTCGCTGGTAAGATTTTCGGGGATGAAAATCCCTAAGGGGGAGAGCTGTAATAGCTCAATTTAGACCCTAGTAAAAATAGTAGTTTTGGGACCACAAATCTGAGTCAAAAAAATATTTTAATATTATTTGTGGTGTCTATACCATGATAATTTATATGTGTGAATTTTTCGTGTCCAATTTAATGAAAAGGACTTAATCGCGTAAAATGTAAAAGTGACTAGCTAATTGTTAAAGTGCTACATTACTATTGTTTTTATAATGTGGAGTCCTTAAAATGTAATTTGACCTTTGGAAACATGCATGGACGGTTACGGACATTGATTATAATGTTTTCAAATTAATTTATAAAGGTTAATTTAGTAAATTATGTGTTAAAATGATATTAAATAAAATAAAACATAACAAAACATGCATGTGTTCATCTTGGTTGTCGAAACTTCAAAAGAAAAGAGAAAGAAAAGAGTTTTAAATGTTCAGCCCTTGTGTTCTTCAAATTAGGTATGTGTTAAGCTTGATTTTTGATAATTTTTACGTTTTTGAGATTGTTGCTTCGTGTTTTAGCTAACCCATACTTTAAGTTTTAGAATTGATGATGATTTTTGTGTTTGATGATGAAAAATAAATAGGTGTTAATAGATTTTCATGTTTAATTAAGTGATTTTTTGTAAAAATGCCTATTTGGGATTAAATTGTGAATTTTGTAAATTGAGGGGTCAAATGTAAAATAAATGAAATAAATGGGCTTCTAGGGACCTTATTGAAATTTGACTAAGCATGGGTGTGGTCAAATTTTGAATATTTTGTGTTTTGTGAAATAGGGACTAAATTGTGAAAAATGTGAAATGTCAGGGGTAAAATTATAATTTCTCATTTATTTGTTTTTGGACTAAATTGAATATGTTAATAAAAAAATTTAAATTTTGTATCAAATTAGATAAAGAAAAGAGGAAACTGAAATTGGATCAGGGGTAATCTAAAGTTGTCGAATAATCGTCCCGGTTCATTCGTCATTGTCTGAGGTAAGTTCATAAGTAAATAAATGTCATTAAATTTGATTGTATATATATTATTTGTGCCAAATTGAATTATTAATTGTATATATGTGTTCAAGCCGAATTTGTATAAGTATGGGAGAAGTATTTACAAGTCTGAATTGATCGAGTTACGACGTCCAAAAGCCCCGTACGAACCTTAGGAATAGTTAGTATACATATGTCATGACATAATATTCTGATATGTGTTTTCGTGTAAGACCACGTCTGGGATGTTGGCATTGTACGAGCCTTTCGACTATCCGAGTATCCTTATTAATTCCGAGTGGTTCCACGGGTAATATCTAGTAATGATCGAATGTGGAATCAAGCTAAGAGGTCAGGTATGTGCTAAGTTAAATGATTGGGAAAATAAGGTAAGTGTGTATTTGTGATATATATATATATGAAATATGCATTATAAAACTGAGAATTATATATGTTTATGAGTATATGTACATTCGGCCATTGATATTAAAATGTTAATGTGTATGAGATATGTTTGAGTTTACAAGCATGATACATGTACATTTGGTTAAGGTTTGTTTGGCTTGGTCTAGTTTAATTGAATTATGTATGTCATTAAAATGAATTATTTGCTTATGACTTACTAAGTTATTTAAGCTTACTGTGTGAGTGTTTGTTCATTGTTTTATAGATTTTTGAAAGCTAGTTACGAGCTCAGGGATCGTTAGAGAAATCTGTCACACTATCGATCGCTATTTCAGTATTTCTTTTAAAAAAATTGAACTTTGAATCTATGGCATGTATAGGCTAGCTTGTGTTTTGGTTATTTTTGAAATTGTAAATATAAAGCCATGCGAAAATGGCTAGTTATATGATGTTTAAGTCTATGCAAATTTCAGTCATAGTATATATATATATGTGTGAGGTTTTTGGCTTATTTGCTAATGGTTGTGTAATTTGTTTATGGTTTAAGCCTATTTTGAAAGCAACATGCATATTATATGTATATGATGTACTTGGTATATGCATGATGATATAGTCTTGAAGGTTGGTATGATTAAGTAGATGAAAAGTTTATGTTATATGTGTATGAAATTGAATTGCTTATTCAAGTATGGATTGTAAATGATTTTGGAGGTTGAACGAGTGATGTTTAGACATGTTTTTCATAGTATATGAAAAATACATGATATGACTTAAAGTGATTGTTCGAAAATGGCTCAAACTGATATGATCATATGTGCATAGATTTTTTATGAGTTAAAAGGAATATTTGATCTAGATATAATGCTTGTTATGTGTAATAAATATAAATATATGTATATTATGCTGTGTGGATACTATAACATAAGTTAATATATTGGCCGAATAGATGATGAGATGAATGGCAAGTAGGTACATGATTTAGGCTTAATTGGTTGGCTATATAGGTACGGTGGATAAAGTTAAATAATTATTATGATTTATAATAACCTTGGTATTTGGTAAATAGGTTTTTTGGGTATGAATGTATTTCGGCATGTATGTTTAAATTGGTGGTTAGTGCTTTAGTAAAATGCATATTAAATATTGACATCAAATATACATTCAGTTATATTATTGGTTTGCTAATGTCGCATATGTGATTGGTTTGAGAATATATATATTGGTGTGATTAGTTTCAATAAAGTGCATGTCCAAGAGTATTAAAATGAAATATTTAATATTATAGCAAATGCATAATTGTTTTCTTAGTGATGTTAAAGTTTAAAATTGCATTAAAATATATCTTTATGTAATTTCTGTTTTTGAATTGGGAAATGTTTGATTTATTTTATTTGGGTATTCGAATACCATTATAGTGATGAATATATGTGTTGAGTTATGTATTTATATAGTGTATTATAAGACATTGAGACATGTTTATTAACTTGAAAACATTATATATGTTTGATATGAATTCGGTTGAACTTTAAGATATGAATAATTTATGCGGTATGATTTATGTTTATTATTTAAATTATAATACGTTATATATATATATATATATATATGAATATGATCTATGTTTTGTGTAACAGTCCGGTTTAGACCCTAGTCAGAATAGTGGTTTCAGGACCACAAATTCGAGTCAAAAAAATATTTTAATATTATTTTATATGTTTATAATATGTGTTAGCATGTGAGAAAGTTTTGTATGAAAATTCGATCATTTGTATGCTTAATTTGTAAAAAGGACCTAATCGTGTAAAATGTAAAAGTGGCCTTCTAATTGTTAAAGTGCCTATTTGATATGTCTCCTTAAATGTGAGGTTCTTATGTTGTAATTGGACCATTGAATTGATGTTTGGACATAGCTGGACATTGATAGTCGAATTCTAATGAAATTAGCAAGGCTAAAATGGTAAAATAAATATAAATGTTATATTAATAAAAAAACATAAATTTGGTGTTATATTCACCACCATTGCCGAAAATCAAAGAAATAAGAAAGAAAAAGATTGAGTTAGGGTTCGTCAGTTGTGATTGTGGATTAAGGTATGTATTTTGTTCGGTTTTTGATAATTTCTACGTTTTTGTAATCGTTGCTTAGTAATGTATCAAGCCCATGCTTCAATTTCTGATTTTGTTGATGATTTTGAGTTGAGTCATTGATGAAACTATGAGTTTTATGAAGTTTGATGTTAGTAAATGAAAGATTTGTTTTGGGTTAGCATATTTTGTCTTTGAATTTTTGATGAAATTTAGTAATTTGGGCTAAATTGTGAAAATGATATTTTGAGGGACTAAAATGTAAAATAAATGAAATATATGGACTTATATGAATACTATGAAAATTCGGCTAAGCATGGGTATATGCAAATTATGTGTATTGTGTGATTTGGTAAAATAGGGACTAAAGTGACAAAATGTGAAAATGTGAGGGCTAATTTGTAAAATTCCCTAAACGTGTGTTTGTGGATTGTTTTAAATGATTTGGTGAATAAAAGAATTAAATTTGAATTTATATATATATATATTAAGAATTAAAGAAAACAGTATTAGATCGGGGAAAGTTGAAAGTCGTCAAGTAGCCGATTCCGTCTATCCGAATCTGTACGAGGTAAGTCGATATATAAATAAATTTATTTGAATTGATTTATTCATGTATATATGACATTGTATTATGATGAATGATATTATGAGAGTTGAATATGAGATATCCGAGAAAGTATCGACAAAGTTCTGACGTCCGAAAAGCCCCGTACGAACCTTAAGAATAGTTAGGATACATATGAAATGACATAGGATCCGATATGTGTTATTGTGTAAGACCACGTCTGGGACTCTGGCATCGACTTATGATTTACATGTAAGACCATGTCTGGGACATTGGCATCGTATTTGATTTTGTGTAAGACCTTATCTGGGACAGTGCCATCGACGTTTGATTACATGTAAGACCACGTCTGGGACATTGGCATTGTATGTACTTTCCGAGCTATCCGCATATCCTTATGATTCGAAACGGTTCAATGGGCATTCTGAGAAAATGAATGATTATATGAGATGTGTATCTGATTCAGGTACGTTTGAATTATATACTATGTTTGAGAATGAAAGGTAAGTATGTATGCAAATGATGATATATAATCTAAGTATGTGAATATATGCCATATGTGCAAATGATTTGAGAATATGTGATATATATATATGAACAAGGGGTTTGTTTTGGTTATTGGCTACAAAGTGTATGTAATTTGATGATGTTTACATGTTTTGAATGATAAGTTTATTTGTATACGGCTTACTAAGCTTTTGAAAGCTTACTCTGTGTGTTTTTCAACTATTTTATAGATATCGTAGCTATGGGGAGCTCGGGGATCGTCGAGGATCGTCACCCCACTATCAAACTATATTTTGGTACCTTTTGGAAATGTATATATTGAAATATGGCATGTATAGGCTAGAAGTATGTGATTATGTTTTGTGATGTATATATCTTGCCATGTGATATGGCTAGTTTGAGGTTGAACTTATGGTTTGATTTTAGTATATGTTATGTGATGCAAATTATGCTTATGTGATGTGTTTATGGATGGCCAAGAGAGTTTGTCAATTTGGTAAGTTTTGGAATTTGCCTAATATGAAATTTGGTAACGTTTTGGCATGAGATTTGATTATATGATTAGAGATTATGAAACCATATGTTTTGGTATGTTTTTTATTTATGGAATGACATGAATTGGTAGGTGATATGAACATGGAATTGGTTGATAGTGTTATGGCATGAATGGTGTATGCTTTGGTATTGAAATTGGCTGAAATTGTTATGCAATTGTGCTTGTTTTGATTCTTGTAGGTTTGACCCAAATTGGGTCTCAAATTGACTTTTCAAATAGCCTATTTTTGTCCACACGGGTAGAGACACGGGCGTGTGTCTTAGCTGTGTGCGACACACGGTCATGTTGCATGGTCGTGTGTCCCCTGGGGTACCCTACGACTTTAAGTCAGGCTTGAGCATGGCCAAGGCACATGGACTTGTGGCTAGCCGTGTGACCTAAGTCAGTTTCGACAACGGTCAAAGCATACAAGCGTGTCTTGTGGCCGTGTGAGCAAGTCAGTATGTATGCCCTGCTTTGACACGGCCTAGACGCACGGGCGTGTCTAATGCCATGTAAGGCACATGGTCTATTCACATGGGCACGTGACTTGTACAACTTTGAAATATGTTTAAGTTTAAATTTTTTTTTGTATGAGCTCAATTTAGTCCCAACCCTTTTCAAATGCATGTTTAAGGTCTCGATAACTTATATAAGGGACTCTATGATAATGTTTGATTATGATTGTGGATGATGTATATGAATTATGTGCAAAATGTTTCGGTTGTTTGGTAATGCCTTTAACCCTAATCTGACAACGGATACGGGTTAGGGGTGTTACATTTTATTAGTATCAGAGCTATGGTTTAGTCGGTTCTAGGACTACCATAGCATATATGATTCTAGCTATACATGCCATATTTATGAACTGCGATAGTGTGATGAATCCTGACAATGAAAATGTATTTTTATATAGCAAATGGATCCCGATCGAGCCGTAGCTGACAATGTAGAAAGCAATACGCCTGCTCCCGCGCAAGGGACAGCGCCATCCGACTCTATACTGGCTACAAGTAGCCATGATGGAGAGGTTGTATAAGCCTTCTATCAAATGATGAAAGATTGGTTCAGTCAGTACATTAGAACTAATCTGGCCGTTCAACAATCTCCACCCACGGTAAATCCTCTACAAGTCCCTGTCATGCCACAGGCTAATCCGAATCAGTTGATTAAGCCTCCGGTTGATAAGATTAGAAAATATGGAGCTGAAGAATTTCGTGCTACTATGAATGGTGATGCTGAAAGAGCCGAGTTCTGGTTAGAGAATACGATACGAGTTTTTGATGAATTGTCTTTGAAGTCGGATGAATGCATAAAATGTGTCGTTTCACTTTTGAGAGATACGACGTATCATTGGTGGAAGACATTGATATCTGCGGCTCTGAGAGAGCGAGTAACCTGGGATTTCTTTCAAGCCGAATTTCGAAAGAAATATATCAGTCAGAGATTTATTGATCAGAAATGTAAAGAGTTTCTTGAGCTTAAACAAGGTCGTATGTCTGTTATAAAATATGAGCGAGAATTTGTAAAACTGAGTCAGTATGCTCGAGAATGTGTATCTACTGAAGCAATAATGTGTAAAAGATTTGAGGATGGTTTGAACGATGATATCTATTTGTTAGTCGAGATTCTTAAGATCAAAGAATTCGTTATGCTTGTTGAACGAGCATGTAAAGTTGAAGATCTTGGGAAAGAGAAAAGAAAAGCAAATTCAGAAGCTAGAGAGGTACGAAAAAGATCATCGAGCAAGTCATTTCAATCTGCATCAAAGAAATTTCGAGATGATAATAGTTGTTCAAAGGCTAATGTGGGACATTCGAGTAGAGATCGTGCTAGATCGCATTCGAGCTTCAAATCTCTAGCTATTTTTGTTGCTAGTGTTGGAAATGCTAGATCCGATAGACTCGAGTGTAAACATTGTAGCAAAAGACATCCTAGTAATTGTAGACTGTATGATCGGGCCTGTTTCAAATGTGGATCATTAGACCATATATCTGCGATTGCTCCGAATCTATTGAGCAAGGGATTGTGCAAAATCTGAGGCCAAGTGGCAATGTATCTCGTGGTAGACCTCCCAGAAATACAGGAAATGTGAGTGGTAGTCGGAGGGGAACAAAAGACACTACTGTTAGATCCGAGGCTTGTGCACCTACCAGAGCCTATGCCATTCGAGCTCGTGAGGAAGCTTCGTCTCCCAATGTTATAACGGGTACATTCACACTTTATGATACTTCTGTGATTGCTTTGATAGATCCTAGATCAACGCATTCTTATATATGCATGAAATTAGTGAACAATAAGACTTTGCCTGTAGAGTCTACTGAATTTGTAATTAGAGTTTCGAACCCCTTAGGCAGATGTGTTTTGGTTGATAAAGTTTGCAAGAACTGTTCGTTAATGTTTCGAGATATTCCTTTTCCAGCTGATCTGATGTTATTTCCCTTTGATGAGTTTGATATAATTTTGGGTATGAATTGGCTAATTTTGCATGATGCTATTGTGAATTGCAAACGAAAAACTGTTGATTTGAGATGCAAGAATAATGAAATAGTTCGAATTTAATCTAGTGATTTGAATGGATTGCCTGTTGTGATATCTTCGATGAAAGCCCTGAGTATTGTGAGAAAAGGTCGTGAAGCTTACTTTGCTTATGTGATCGATTCGAAAGTGTAAGAAAAGAAAGTTGAATTAGTACTTGTTGTCTGTGAATTTTCTGATGTGTTTCTTGAAGAACTTCAGGGATTACCTCCAATACGAGAAGTTGAATTTGGCATTGAGTTAGTACTAAGAACTAATCTGATTTCGATAGCTCCTATAGAATGGTTCTAACCGAACTAAAAGAATTAAAGACTCAGATGCAAGAGTTGACTGATAGAGGGTTTGCTAGACCGAGTTACTCACCTTGGGGTGCTCCTATTTTGTTTGTGAAAAAGAAAGACGGTACGATGAAAATGTGCATAGATTAGCGTCAGTTGAACAAAGTGACTATCAAGAATAAGTATCCTCTGCCTGGAATTGATGATATGATCGATCAGTTGAAAGGAGCTACTGTGTTTTCAAAAATAGATTTGAGATCGGGTTATTATCAGTTGCGAGTAAAAGACTCAGACATTTAGAAAACTACTTTCTGAACGAGGTACGGACACTATGAATTCTTAGTTATGCCTTTTGGATTAACGAATGCACTTGCTATCTTTATGGATTTGATGAACAGAATTTTCAGACCGTATTTAGATCGATTTGTTGTCGTATTCATTTTGCGTGATGAATATGAGCATGCTGAACATCTGAAAATAGTGCTACAGACTTTGTATGATAAGTGGTTGTATGCAAAGTTCAATAAATGTGAATTCTGGTTACGTGAAGTTGGTTTTCTGGGCCATATAGTGTCAGTATCAGGTATTCGAGTTGATCTGAGCAAGATTTCAGTTATTTTAGATTGGAAGCCTCCTAGAAATGTTTCTGAAGTCCGCAGTTTTCTGGGACTTGCCAGTTATTGTAGATGGTTCATAAAAGGTTTTTCGATGATTGCAACTTTGTTAATGAAACTACTTCAGAAAGATATGAAGTTTGAATGGTCCAAAAAGTGTCAGAAAAGCTTTGATCAATTGAAAGCTCCATTAACTGAAGCTCTAGTATTAGTGCAACCCGAATCGGGTAAAGAATGTATGATCTATAATGATGCTTCGTTGAATGGTCTAGGATGCGTTTTGATGAAGGAAGGCAAAATTATTGCTTATGCTTCGAGACAATTAAAGCCGCACAAAAAGAATTATCCGACGCACGATCTGGAATTAGCTGTGATTGAGTTTGCTTTGAAAATTTGGCATTATTATCTATTTGGTGAGAAATGTCACATATATTCTGATCATAAGATTTCGAAATATCTGGTGACTCAGAAAGATTTGAACCTGCGACAAAGAAGATGGCTAGAACTACTAGAAGACTATGAGCTAGTGATCGATTATCATCCGGGAAAAGTAAATGTTGTTGCTGATGCTTTGAGTCGAAAATCATTGTTTGCATTGCGTGCTATGAATGCTCAGTTGTGTATGCCTGTTGATGGTTTGATTTTAGCCGAATTGAAAGCAAGACCTTTATTCTTGCAGCAGATTATTGATGCTCAGAAGGTTGATAATGAGATTTTAGTAAAACGAACTGAGTGAGATTTGAATTCTGATTCTGAATATCGAATTTATAATGATGATTGTCTAAGATTTTGAGATTGAATTTGTGTTTCAAGAAATCCAGAATTGATTTAGATGATTTTGAATAAAGCTCACAATAGTTGTTTATCTATGCATCTGGGTAGTACGAAAATGTATAATGATTTGAAACAGCATTACTGGTGGTCAGGAATGAAAAGAGATATCTCCGACTTTGTTTTTAAATGTCTAATTTGTCAACAAGTTAAAGCTGAACATCAAGTGCCATCTAGTTTATTACAGCCGGTTATGATTCTGGAGTGGAAATGGGATAGAGTGACAATGGACTATGTTGCGGGTTTGCCCCTATCTCCGAGAAAGAAAGATGCTATCTAGGTTGTGGTTGATCGATTGACAAAATCAGCTTATTTTATTCCGGTACGATCTGATTACTCTCTTGATAAATTATCTAAGTTGTACATTTCCGATATTGTGAGATTGCACGGAGTGCCATTGTCTATTGTGTCTGATAGAGATCCAAGATTCACTTCACGATTTTGGAAGAAACTATAAGAAGCATTAGGTATGAAATTGCATTTTAGTACTACTTTTCACCCGCAAGCAGATGGTCAAACTGAGCGAATTATTCAGATTCTCGAGGATATGTTGAGATCTTTCATTCTTGAGTTTGAAGGTACATGGGAACAATATTTACCTTTGATTGAATTCGCTCATAATAATAGTTCTTAATCGAGCATTAAAATGGCACCATACGAAGCATTATATGGCAGCAAATGCCGTGCACCTTTGTATTGGATTGAGCTCAGTGAAAATAAGATTCACGGGATCGATTTGATAAAAGAGACTGAACAGAAAGTGAAAATAATCCGAAATAGTATAAAAGCAGCTTCCGATGGTCAGAAATCATACGCAGATTTGAAACGAAAAGATATTGAATTTGAGATTGGTGACAAAGTATTTCTAAAAGTGTCCCCGTGGAAGAAAGTACTCCGATTCGGTAGAAAAGGCAAGTTGAATCCAAGGTTCATCGAGCCGTATAAGATTATTGAGTGTGTTGGACCGGTTGCTTACAGATTGTTGTTCCCACTAGAACTAGAAAAGATTCATAATGTGTTTCACGTATCGATGCTGCAATGATACAGATCCGATCCTTCGCATGTGATTCCTCCGTCTGAGATTGAGATTCAGTCTGATATGACTTAGGAAGAAGAACCGATCCATATATTAGCTCGCGAGGTTAAGGACCTGCGAAATAAGAAAATTATGTTAGTAAAAGTGATATGGCATCGACACGGTATTGAAGAGTCTACGTGGGAGCCCGAATAGGCTATGAGACAGCAATATCCGAATCTGTTCAACGATAAGATTTTCAGGGACAAAAATACCTAAAGGGGGAGAATTGTAATAGTCTGGTTTAAACCATAGTCGAAATAGTGGTTTTGAGACGGGACCACAAATCTGAGTCAAAAAATATTTTAATAATATTTTCCATGTTTATAATATGTGAATTAGCGTGTGTGAAAGTTTTGTATGAAAATTCGATCATTTGTGTGCTTAATTTGTAAAAATGACCTAATCACGTAAAATGTAAAAGTGGCCTTCTAATTGTTAAAGTGCCTATTTGATATGTCTCTTTAAATGTGAGGTTCTTATAATGTAATTGGACCATTGAATTAATGTTTGGACATAGTTGGACATTAGATAGTGGAGTTCTAATGAAATTAGCAAGGCTAAAATGGTAAAATAAATATAAATGTTATATTAATAAAACAAAAACATAAATTTGGTGTTATATTCACCACCATTGACAAAAATCAAAGAAATAAGAAAGAAAAAGATTGAGTTAGGGTTTGGCACTTGTGACTGTCGATTAAGGTATTATTTTGTTCGGTTTTTGATAATTTTTACATTTTTGTAATCGTTGATTAGTAATCTATCAAGCCCATGCTTAAATTTCTGATTTTGTTGATGATTTTGAGTTGAGCCATTAATGAAACTATGAGTTTTATGAAGTTTGATGTTAGTAAATGAAAGATTGTTTTAGGTTAGCATATTTTGTCTTTGAATTTTTGATGAAATTGAGTAATTTGGGCTAAATTGTGAAAATGATATTTTGAGGGACTAAAATGTGAAATAAATTAAATATATGGGCTTATATGCATACTATGAATGTAACAGCCCGATTTAGACCCTAACCAGAACGGTGGTTTGGGACCATGAATCTGAGTCAGAAAAATATTTTTAAATTATTTTCTATGTTTATTTTGTGTGAATTTATATCTGTGAAAATTTCATAATTTAATTTTGTCGTTTGGGTGTCCGATTAAATAATAAGACTTAATCGCGTAAATTGAAAATTTGATAGTTTAAAGTAAGAGGGCCAAATAGTTGGTGATTTTCTAAGTTGGAGTATTTATAATGTAACTATTCCATTAACATGTGGCTTGTACGGTAATGGACATAGGTTATATAATTTTATTATTATTTCATTAATGTTAGTTAGGTAAATTAATAATAAAATAATATATGTTATTATATCATAAAATAATAAGCCACATTCATGTTATTTCCTTCATCTTTGCAATCAAAACTAAAACAAAGAAAAGAAAGAAAACAAAGTAGGGTTCGGCCTTGTTCAAGCTAGATTAAGGTAAGTGTTCAAATTTCGGTTTTTTTGATAATTTTTACGTTTTGAAATCGTTGATTCGAGTACTACAAAACCCATGCTTGAAATTTTGATTTTGATGAATATTTTGAGTTGTGCCATTGTTAATAGCTTGTGATTTTTTTGTTTGATGATGGAAAATAAAAGATATGTTTTAGATTAACATATTTTGTATTGGAGTTTTTGATGATTTTGAGTAATAAGGACTTAATTGCAAAAATAATAATTTAAGGGACTAAAATGTGAAATAAATGAAATAAATGGGCTTGTATGAACACTAGGAATATTCGCCAAACATGGGTACCTTGAAATTTTGCATATTTTGTGTTTTGTGCAATAGGGATTAAATTGTAAAAAATTGTAAATGTCAGGAGTAAAATGGTAATTTGCCCATTTATGTGTTTTTGGACTAAATTGAATGAAAATATGTTTGAATGAGCTTAATTTGAATATTTTTAGATCAAGAACCAAAGAAATCGGATTTGGACTAGGGAAAAACGAAAGTTATCGACTAGCAGCTCCGTCCCGTTTTACAACGTCTGAGGTAAGTTTATAAGCAATTACACATGCCTAAATGTAGTTAAATGTTAAGTATATATGCTGGTATATAATATATGAATTTATACTTGTAAATGCCGAATGTGTATGAGTTTGAAAACTATGTTCGAGCTTTCGATTCGACCGAGTAACGACGTTCGAAAGCCCTGTATGAACCTTAGGAATAATTAAGATACATATGTCATGACACAGGATTCCGACATTTGTGTTCCTTGTGTATGATTATTGAACCGAAAGTTAAAGGGTAGGTGTACATTTTGTGCTTATATTCAAATGAAGCAATTGAATTGCTAATGTGATATGTTATGTGAAATGTGTTAACATGTGAATAAATAAGCAAGACATCGAAATGTATCCAAGCTAAAGTCCCGCAGCTTCGTCTTTGAAATGTATCCGGCTAAAGTCCCGCATGAGCCATGCAGCTTCGTGCGGAAATGTATCCGGGCTAAAGTCCCGCAGAGCTTTGTGCTGGTAATATAATTTCGGTTTTATACCTAGCGGGCCAAGTGCCGATGAATTCGATAAAAGTATACAATTACAAGATCCTACACTAAGTTGACAAATTGAAAGTGCATTACATATTAAGTTGGCCAGTGCACGATCATGTACTCGTATGCGATTTGATTTGAATTAAATTATAAATATATAAAGTGATGCATCCGTGAATAAGTGTTATGACTATAAATGTGATCGTGATATATTCGGTAAATGTGTGAAGTTATGTGAAGTGATTCTATGTTTGTATTCAAATATAAACACTTGGTCCTTGTGGAAAGGTTTCATGCGAAGTATATGATTTATTTTTAGGTGATTACGATCATGGAAAATTAAATGTGAATATGATATTGTATTTTATTCATTTCAATTGAACTAAAGCTGTTAGTGAAGCATTTTAATGCCTATGTTATATGAGTTCGATCTTGAATGACATGATATACATGTTTAGATAATTTGAATGCAAGGAATGTGTGAAAGAGCAAATTGTAATAAATCTGCTTGGGACAGCAACAGTAGCATGATTTTGGAAAATCACCATAAATTGTGGAAATTGAATTAGAAGCTGAATAAATTATGTAATTAAATCTTAATGAGTGTAGTTTCTTATAAAAGAAACCTTGTAAGCAATAGAATTGTAGATAATGAGATATTTGAAGTGGCGTGAGATAGAGTCAAAATGACTTTGAAATCCCCTGTTCTGTTTTTAGAAAATCATTGTAAATTGTACAATGATGATTATAAGATAAAATTTATATAATTAGAATCCTTAATGAGTCTAGTTTCAAATGAAATAAACGATAACATAATTCGAATTCTGTATAATGAGAAAATTGATTCGTAGTGAAGAGTGGTCAGAATAGTCAAACAGTGAAGTAGGGGAAACTTCAATAAAAATCTGGTATTGATTGGTCAAACCAAAAATTCTAAAAATTTGATGGATGGAAGATATATGAGTCTATTTTTAGGGAAAATTAACAGCACTTAATTTGGAGTTTCTTAGCTCCAGTTATAAATAATTTAGTGACTGTTGCTCAGGAAGACAGCTTGTAGTGAATTTGTGATTTTGTTGCAAACATGGTTAAAACTAGTTAATGAGATGCTTTTCGAGCTCTTATGATCTTATTTGTGATTTGAATATTTGGTTTTAATTGAGTTCAGATTCAAGTGAGATGAATTTGCTAAATATGCTTTATGTTCATGGATACTTGGCTAAAATGGCAATTACCTAGGAATGATTTCTTGAAAATTTGAAATAATCGATCTATAAGTAAATTAATTGTTTGCATTGCTTAAAACTTACCAAGCATTGAAGCTTACTCCGTGTTCTCTTTTCCATTTCTTATAGGTTTATCCTTTAGTTTGAGTTGGAAGAGCCGGAGATATCATCACACTATCGAGTCATTATGTGAGTTGAGAAGATTGTATATCATCATGTTTTAAGGCATGTATAGGATAGACTATAGGTAGAATGATATTTCGACTTTGTATACATTATAGCCATGCGAAGATGGCTTGCTCATTTTGTTTAGAGAAGCCTTATAATTGAACTAATGTGTTGAAATGTTTTAGTTATAACTTGATAGTAGTTATTTTGTTATTAGATATTCGGTTATGTTTTGATAGTTAGTCATTTTGGAAATTTATAAGAGCTCTTATGGAAAAATCAATGAGACAGGTTTGCATTGTTGATAATTTATGTCTGGTAAGTATCTTTGACCTTATAGAAGTTCTGTTCAGTCAAGTAATACCTCATAACCTTATTCCGGCAATGGATACGGGTTAGGAGTGTTACATTTAGTGGTATCAGAGCTATGGTTTAGTCGATTCTCGGACTAACCTAACGTATGTGAGTCTAGCTATACATGCCATATTACTACTCGTGATAGTGTGACATCTCCCGGCTCTAACGAAATTGTTTTGTAAGACAGATATGCTTTCCAACCGAGCTAATTCTGATAGTATAAAATGTTATACTCAAACGTTTGAGTGAAAATGTGTTGGTGATGAGTTGAAACTCATAAAAGGTATGAATCGAATGCATGATATTCTTGCTATTGATAAATGTTATAATTATATGAGTATATGAGTTGTGATGTTAGGTATATGATGGTTGTGTGAATATTTTGACTTAGAATTTATGATTTGAATTAGCGTATGAGCTATGTGTTAAGTACCAAGTGATCATAAGTAAATGATTGCTAGATGTTTGAGAATGCAGAATTAGTAATGAACTGTCGCTTCATAATAGTATGTGTGATGTGCATACTTACGTAAGAGTTAAAATTGTTGGCTTTACAACCTCACCCCTCATCGGTAAAGCATTGTAATGAGATCCGTACTATATGGATTAAATACGCTACGAGTGTGAAATTACGAGTTTCGTGGTTGAAAGATTAGTATTGTGATCGATAAGAGAGTGAGTCCGCAAGTGAAGACAAGAATGTAAAAGATATTGGATCATGTTGAAGGCCATTCGTAATATGCCAATTCATCATTAAAGAAGAAGTTGAATTCGATGAGATGAAAGTATTCGTGTATGATGTCTAAAGAACGTATTAATCGGAAGTTTTTCCGAATTGATTTCTGCTTATTAATGGAATATTGTGAAATCGGTGATGATAGAATTAGACAGAGGGATAATGTTTGAATTGAAATGATAGTGAGTGCAATGATTATAGTCGGGCAATTACTACGCTTTCTTACGGGCATTTTATGTGTACATTTATCCTCGGAGGTATGTGTAATTGTATATTTCAAATGAAAATTCTTATCATATGAGAACGTCATCTATATATATTGATATATGAAAGCATTGTTGGGCTGTTAGGGTTACAATTGACATTATTATATCTTTCTCTCGTATCCTATTTCATTTTATTGAAAGAAAAGATGTACGATAAAATCTATGTAATGTTTGTATTTTGATCCTACTAGTTTTTGATCTACTTAGTATACATGAAGATTATATTGTTTCATTACAATTAATTCGTGCATGTGAGTGATGTTTTACTGGATTTCCTCCGAGACATCAATGAGATATCTCATCATCCGATATGGGCGCTTTCTTAAAAAGATCAGTATAGTGATATATTTGAGATTACAGATTCTTCTTTTTCTTATGATTCTATATGGTTATCATGAAAAATATCTTTTTAATGATGTGATATTTATCAATAAAGTGGTAAATAGATTGAAGAAATTGTTATTGAAGCGCCAGCTCTCGGTAAAGAGTTATTCGACACAAGAATTAAAGATGGTTTGAACTGTTGAAAGATTATGAGTCGGTGATTGATTATCAATGCTGGGCAAATGATTATAGTCTTTGGGGTTACGGCGAGAAATCTTTATGTGTTTTACGACAGCACAATCATGTGATTAATCTTATCAAATGATGAGTAGTTATTGGTGAGCTAGAAACTAAATTGATGTTTATTCAAAGAGATTTGTGAGGCTTTGTATGGTCGTAAATGCCGAACGCCATTGTCTTGGACTGAGCTCGGTGAAAATAAGATACACGAGTCGATTTGATCGAGAGAAATGAACGAGAAAGTGAAAGTGATCGGTGAAAGTTTGAAAGTAGCGATTAGATCGATGAAATCTTATGCGAACTTGAAACGGAAAGATATAGAGTTTCGGATCGGAGATAAAGTTTTCTTGAAAGACTCACCGTGGAAGAAAATACTCGATTCGGTCGTAAAGGCAAATTGAGTCCGAGGTTTCTTGGGTCGTATAAGGTTATAGAACGTGTCGGGCGGTTGCTTATAGATTATTATTGCCACCGAAGTTAGAAAAGATCCACAATGTATTCCACGTTTGATGCTTGAGGTATCGATCTGATCCATCACATGTGATTAGTCCATCTGAGATTGAAATTTAGCCTAATATGACCTACGAAGAAGAACCGATTCGCATTTTGATTCGTGAGGTTAAAGAGTTATGGAATAAGAAGATTTTGTTAGTTAAGGTATTCTGGCATAAGCATGGAGTTGAAGAAGCAACATGGGAGCCAGAGGATACAATGAGAGAACGTTATCCGAACCTATTCACTGGTAAGATTTTCGGGGACGAAAATCCCTAAGGGGGGGAGAGTTGTAATAGCCCGATTTAGACCCTAACCAGAACGGTGGTTTTGGGACCATGAATCTGAGTCAGAAAAATATTTTTAAATTATTTTCTATGTTTATTTTGTGTGAATTTATATCTGTGAAAATTTCATAATTTAATTTTGTCGTTTGGGTGTCCGATTAAATAATAAGACTTAATCGCGTAAATTGAAAATTTGATAGTTTAAAGTAAGAGGGCCAAATAGTTGGTGATTTTCTAAGTTGGAGTATTTATAATGTAACTATTCCATTAACATGTGGCTTGTACGGTAATGGACATAGGTTATATAATTTTATTATTATTTCATTAATGTTAGTTAGGTAAATTAATAATAAAATAATATATGTTATTATATCATAAAATAATAAGCCACATTCATGTTATTTCCTTCATCTTTGCACCAAAAACTAAAACAAAGAAAAAAAGAAAGAAAACAAAGTAGGTTCGGCCTTGTTCAAGCTAGATTAAGGTAAGTGTTCACTCGGTTTTGATAATTTTTACGCTTTTGAAATCGTTGCTTCAGTACTACAAAACCCATGCTTGAAATTTTGATTTTGATGAATATTTTGAGTTGTGCCATTGTTAATAGCTTGTGATTTTTTTGTTTGATGATGGAAAATAAAAGATATGTTTTAGATTAACATATTTTGTATTGGAGTTTTTGATGATTTTGAGTAATAAGGACTTAATTGCAAAAATAATAATTTAAGGGACTAAAATGTGAAATAAATGAAATAAATGGGCTTGTATGAACACTAGGAATATTCGGCCAAACATGGGTACCTTGAAATTTTGCATATTTTGTGTTTTGTGCAATAGGGATTAAATTGTAAAAAAATTGTAAATGTCAGGAGTAAAATGGTAATTTGCCCATTTATGTGTTTTTGGACTAAATTGAATGAAAATATGTTTGAATGAGCTTAATTTGAATATTTTTAGATCAAGAACCAAAGAAATCGGATTTGGACTAGGGAAAAATGAAAGTTATCGACTAGCAGCTCCGTCCCGTTTTACAACGTCTGAGGTAAGTTTATAAGCAATTACACATGCCTAAATGTAGTTAAATGTTAAGTATATATGCTGGTATATAATATATGAATTTATACTTGTAAATTCCGAATGTGTATGAGTTTGAAAACTATGTTCGAGCTTTCGATTCGACCGAGTAACGACGTTCGAAAGCCCTGTATGAACCTTAGGAATAATTAGGATACATATGTCATGACACAGGATTCCGACATTTGTGTTCCTTGTGTATGATTATTGAACCGAAAGTTAAAGGGTAGGTGTACATTTTGTGCTTATATTCGAATGAAGCAATTGAATTGCTAATGTGATATGTTATGTGAAATGTGTTAACATGTGAATAAATAAGCAAGACACTGGAAATGTATCCGGGCTAAAGTTCCATGAGCTTCGTCTTTGAAATGTATCCGGGCTAAAGTCCCGCAGGCTTCGCAGGCTTCGTGCTGGAAATGTATCCGGGCTAAAGTCCCGCAGGCTTTGTGCTGGTAATATAATTTCGGGTTTTATACCTAGCAGGCCAAGTGCCGATGAATTCGATAAAAGTATACAATTACAAGATCCTACACTAAGTTGACAAATTGAAAGTGCATTACATATTAAGTTGGCCAGTGCATTATCATGTACTCGTATGCGATTTGATTTGAATTAAATTATAAATATATAAAGTGATGCATCTGTGAATAAGTGTTATGACTATAAATGTGATCGTGATATATTCGGTAAATGTGTGAAGTTATGTGAAGTGATTCTATGTTTGTATTCAAATATAAACACTTGGTCCTTGTGGAAAGGTTTGCGGAAGTATATGATTTATTTTTAGGTGATTACGATCATGGAAAATTAAATGTGAATATGATATTGTATTTTATTCATTTCAATTGAACTAAAGCTGTTAGTGAAGCATTTTAATGCCTATGTTATATGAGTTCGATCTTGAATGACATGATATACATGTTTAGATAATTTGAATGCAAGGAATGTGTGAAAGAGCAAATTGTAATAAATCTACTTGGGACAGCAACAGTAGCGTGATTTTGGAAAATCACCATAAATTGTGGAAATTGAATTAGAAGCTGAATAAATTATGTAATTAAATCTTAATGAGTGTAGTTTCTTATAAAAGAAACCTTGTAAGCAATAGAATTGTAGATAATGAGATATTTGAAGTGGCGTGAGATAGAGTCAAAATGACTTTGAAATCCCCTGTTCTGTTTTTAGAAAATCATTGTAAATTGTACAATGATGATTATAAGATAAAATTTATATAATTAGACTCCTTAATGAGTCTAGTTTCAAATGAAATAAACGATAACATAATTCGAATTCTGTATAATGAGAAAATTGATTCGTAGTGAAGAGTGGTCAGAATAGTCAAACAGTGAAGTAGGGGAAACTTCAATAAAAATCTGGTATTGATTGGTCAAACCAAAAATTCTAAAAATTTGATGGATGGAAGATATATGAGTCTATTTTTAGGGAAAATTAACAGCACTTAATTTGGAGTTTCTTAGCTCCAGTTATAAATAATTTAGTGACTGTTGCTCAGGAAGACAGCTTGTAGTGAATTTGTGATTTTGTTGCAAACATGGTTAAAACTAGTTAATGAGATGCTTTTCGAGCTCTTATGATCTTATTTGTGATTTGAATATTTGGTTTTAATTGAGTTCAGATTCAAGTGAGATGAATTTGCTAAATATGCTTTATGTTCATGGATACTTGGCTAAAATGGCAATTACCTAGGAATGATTTCTTGAAAATTTGAAATAATCGATCTATAAGTAAATTAATTGTTTGCATTGCTTAAAACTTACCAAGCATTGAAGCTTACTCCGTGTTCTCTTTTCCATTTCTTATAGGTTTATCCTTTAGTTTGAGTTGGAAGAGCCGGAGATATCATCACACTATCGAGTCATTATGTGAGTTGAGAAGATTGTATATCATCATGTTTTAAGGCATGTATAGGATAGACTATAGGTAGAATGATATTTCGACTTTGTATACATTATAGCCATGCGAAGATGGCTTGCTCATTTTGTTTAGAGAAGCCTTATAATTGAACTAATGTGTTGAAATGTTTTAGTTATAACTTGATAGTAGTTATTTTGTTATTAGATATTCGGTTATGTTTTGATAGTTAGTCATTTTGGAAATTTATAAGAGCTCTTATGGAAAAATCAATGAGACAGGTTTGCATTGTTGATAATTTATGTCTGGTAAGTATCTTTGACCTTATAGAAGTTCTGTTCAGTCAAGTAATACCTCATAACCTTATTCCGGCAATGGATACGGGTTAGGAGTGTTACAAAAAATATTCGGCTAAGCATGGGTATATGCAAATTATGTGTATTGTGTGATTTGCTGAAATATGGACTAAAGTGACAAAATGCCCTAAATGTGTGTTTGTGGATTGTTTTGAAAGATTTGGTGAATAAAAGAATTAAATTTGAATTTATATAGATCAAGAATTAAAGAAAATAGAATTAGATTGGGAAAGTTAAAATTCGTCGAGTAGCCGATTCCGTCTATCCGAATCTGTACGAGGTAAGTCGATATATAAATAAATTTATTTGAATTGATTTATTCATGTATATATGACATTGTATTATGATGAATGATATTATGAGAGTTGAATATGAGATATCTGAGAAAGTATCGACAAAGTTCTGACGTCCGAAAAGCCCCGTACGAACCTTAGGAATAGTTAGGATACATATGTCATGACATAGGATCCGATATGTGTTATTGTGTATGACCACGTCTGGGACTTTGGCATCGACTTATGATTTACATGTAAGACCATATTTGGGACATTGGCATCGTATTTGATTTCGTGTAAGACCCTATCTGGGACAGTGGCATTGATGTTTGATTACATGTAAGACCACGTCTGGGACGTTGGCATTGTATGTGCTTTCCGAGCTATCCGCGTATCCTTATGATTCGGAACGGTTCAATGGGCATTCTGAGAAAATGAATGATTATATGAGATGTGTATCCGATTCAGGTACGTTTGAATTATATACTATGTTTGAGAATGAAAGGTAATTATATATGCAAATGATGATATATAATCTATGTAACACCCCAAACCCGGCCTAGAAGTTAGACCCTAATCTGGCGTGTCAAATTAAAGTGTTTTTCAAAAACCATGTTTTCATTAGAAACCCTTCTTATTTAAAACGTAGTGCATTGAAAACTTCTTAATTTTATTTCCAAAATTCCTTTTTACTTTGCGGAAGCTAATTCTAAGAGTAACCGATTTACGACAAAGTGATGTTTAAAAGTTAAGTTGCGAAAACGTAGTGTTTTGAAAACAATTGTACTAAAACATAGTAATTAAAATAGTAATTAAAATCCCAAAGTAAAATAAAAACCAAAATCAAGAGAGGCCTTATTACAACCCAATTAAAAAGAAATGCGCAATAGTAATAACAAATGTGAAAACATAAACAGTGTGTGGTCATCTTCGAGTCCCTCGCAGCACCGAACCACCTAACGCTGGGGATTACCTGCACAATTAATAAACGGGGTGAGTTTATGAAAACTCAGTGTGTAATCTTCTCCTAAACTAAAGCAGTTAGTAAACCGACAGAATTCAGAATCAGTCTGGGATGGAGCCCATTACAGTAACAGTGTATACAGTAACGGTCTAAGGCCGAGCCCTATTCAATAATAGTATAGTCTGGGCCTAAGCCGTATGCAGTGACAGTGTGGCCTAAGCCCAAAACAGTATAATCACAATGCAGGTATGCAACCCAACCCAATCCAACCAGCTCACCACCCGTACCAACCAACACACTATGTGGGGATTAAATCAACCCACCCAGCCAGCACACCAATATTGCAGCGTAGCTGCTAATAGTAACACCGTAAAGCTGCTAAAATATATACGGCTTTAAGCCCTCAGTAGCGGTCTTATTATTGGCACAAAGGCTTAGGTAACTGTATAATGTTTGGCAGATAGCCATCAGTGACGATAATATAATCGGTACACAGCCTTCGGTAAATATGATCGACACAGGGTCATCAATAAGTATGTTAGGCATATAGCCACAGGTAAATACGTTCGGCACAAAGCCATAGTCAACATAGCACAGAGCCACTTTTAGTTGGGCACAGAGCCATAATCAGAATAAGTGGCACTAAGCCGCCTATCGGTCTCTGATGCGTCTCATGCGACCGTGCGACCTTAACAGATCAATCTTCGGATCCACGATGCGTCTGCGTGCGACCGTGCGATCCTATCAAAACAGTACTTCCTCTATATCAAAGTCCCAACCCCATTCAATATGTCGTGTATGTCATGCTCAATCATCACACGTGTATGCAGAATGGCCATACTCAGTAACAGTCTTTTAAACATATAGTAAAAGCCTATCAGTCGTACAACCACCGTCAAGACAATTAATTCACAATTGTACAATCACAGTCAAAACATTTAAATCACAGTCGTACAATCATAGTCAAATAAGCCAGATTCATAGTCCAAGTCAGTCATTTACCCACAAGGGCAAAATAGTCATTTTACTCATTAAGACAAAACGGTCATTTTACCCTACAAGGGTATTTCGGTGATTTTACACTACAAGGGTATTTTGCTAATTTTATAAATTAAGGGTATTTCGATAATTTTATAAACCGGGGGTATTTTAATAATTTTACAAATTGGGGTCTTAACGGCCCAACCGAAGGTCTATTGTCACCTCGAGCGACTTAAGTAACCTAAACAAACATAACGGTGCAAATAGGCCCAAGGCCCATTACTCGGTCCAAGTGGGCCCACACGCTTGTATGGCCCATTTAGCCCAAATTAGATATGACTAGGTGTACACCATAGCCCGGTTCATTAATAGTCACTTATCGCAGATTTTATCTGTGTGGGCCCACGAGCCCATTGGGCCCACACGACCCATTTTGACCCATCGAGGCCCAAAACAACCTAGGTCACGTGCGCGACATGACAAGTATATCTACTTCCCGCTTAGCAGCGAAATTTACCCACGCGAATACACACCTGTTTATGAGAATGTGCCGAAGTCCACGATCACCAACCTTGGCACATCCTACATTGAATCCTCCTTCCCAACTCATCTGGTTTGCTCTATTTAAAGCCAGCTTCTCACCAATTCTCATGTTAGCTTCCCGATGTGGGATTTCTTTCAACCAATAGGAAAATTCCTCATTCTTATGACCATTTCAACCACAGAGTTTCAGTCCAACTCCATCTCCTTCGTAGCTCAAATAGAAAAATAAATACTCCATTGCACATCCCATGACTTGAACCTTAGACCTCACAGTTACACCACACGCCACCTTGCCACTCTACCACAGGCTCTTTCTATGTCATATTTTATCCTCAATTAATTATAAGGTCTATAGACCAAAGTCCAGGTTCCTTTAAAAGAAAAACCAAAATAAATTGCAAGAGCCAAGACTTGAACCCAAGCTGCCTTGCAACCTTAATGACGCCACAACCACTAGACCACATGCTTCCTTGTGTCATTTATTTCCCATAATATTATAAAAGGCCTACTTCCAAGCATCCAGGGTTTTATTCACTTAAAACCAAAATTTTACTAAAGCCCAGGTTTGAACCCAAGATTTCTCCAACACCTCTCAGGGTCGTTAACCACCAAAGTAAACATTCACAATTAAATACTTAAATACAACCTCCTTACGGACCCATACTCAAGGCCCAATACTTCTAGGCCCAAATTCGGGGCGTTACAATCTAAGTATGTGAATATATGCCATATGTGCAAATGATTTAAGAATATGTGATATATATATATATATATATATATATATGAACAAGGGGTTTGTTTTGGTTATTGGTTACAAAGTGTATGTTTTGAATGATGTTTAAATTGATCTGGCACTCACCTCCCTTTGGTACGATCCTCGTAGTACTCACCTATTTCGTTGTAAAATTATATTACAACTTGACTCGTATAGTTGTAGATATTGCCTCGTATTTCTATATTTTATTGCAGTATTCACGCTCTGGATAGTAATACATTCGGAGGCGGTCAAGGATATGATAGGTTTTTCAAGAATCAAGATAAGAAGCTAGCATAAAGAAGGGAATACAAGAAAAAAGGAAAAGGGTGCATAAGTTGATCCACGTTACATGAAAAGAATAAACATTAAACCTATGATTCATAAAAAAGGGTTATACCATGTAAGCAATAAGTCTACTGAGCAGATTTGCCCACAGTTGTCATGTGTGGGAACATAGGCTTTTGTAAGCTTTATTATTTTGTGGTTAATATGTATTCACTGGTGGTTATTAAGACTGTTGTCATATTTTGTCCCTTTTTAAACTATTGTTTAATGAAATCAATGCTTTGTATTTTTTTAACATAACTATAGCCTTGACTGGCACATTTCCACCCATGATTTATGAAAGTGTTTAAGATAGCCATTGTAGGCTATGTTTGTATATTTTAAACTTATAAAATGTGGGATATCCATTTTAAAACTTGTTTCCAAATACTTATGAGTTAAACTTGGGTAATGTTATGGCAAAAGGGTGGAACCTGCCAAATTGGCAAAGCAATTTAAGAGAAGCGTTGGAGTAGTCAAATGGGTCAACCTTTAACGCTCCATACCCAGATCCGATGGTTAGGTTGGGCATAAGGTGTCACAAGTTTAGTTGGTATCAGAGATTTCAGTTTAGTCGATTCTTGATGACTAGTGTTAGTTAGAAACCTTCTGATACATGTTACTTAAGTCTGGCTGGAACCTTCATAGTGTTACTAATTAGTTGAGCGTGTATTGTAGCAAAGAACGAGAGATATCGTCAAACGTTAGAGATTCTAACAGGGAGAAGATGCAGAGTAATGCCTCTCCTGTAACACCCCTAACCCGTATTCATCGCTGAACTAGGGTTAAAGGCATTACCGTACATAAATGGAACATTTAACATTCATTTCATAAGTGTCGAATCATTAAAGATAAATCATCAAAATAGAGTCCCTTATATAGGTCATCAAGACCTTAAACATGCATTAGGAAGGGGTCGGGACTAAACTAAACACATACAAAATTTTTCCAAAACTTAAACATTTTTCAAACAAGTACAGGTCACACGCCTGTGTGAACAGGCCGTATGCCTCACACGGCATTAGACACGCCTGTGTCAAAATAAAGCATACATACTGACTTGCTCACACAGCCACAAGACACGCTCGTCTGCCTTGGCTGTGGTTGAGCCTGACTTGGGCTACACGGCTAGCCACACGCCCGTGTGCCTTGGCCGTGCTCGAGCCTGACTTACAATTGTAGGGTACCCTAGGGGACATACAGCCGTACAACATTACCGTGTGTCGTACATGGCTGAGACACACACCCGTGTCTCTGCCCGTGTAGACAAAAATAAGCCATCTGAATAGCCAACTTGCCACCCCAATTAAGTCAAACCTACAAGCACCAAACCAAGCATAATTGTACATCAATTTTAGCCAATCTCTACACCAAAACATACATTATTCATGCCTTTACAACATCAATTAAATCCAACCTCAATACATCAACCAAATCATATCAAAACCTAAACTAAAATCATACCAAAACATATGTTTCAATACATCATTCAATCTCATGCTCAAAACTTACCAAAAATCATAAACATTGACCATTTCATTTGGTCATTCAAAACATACCATGTAACAATTCCAACCATAAGTTCAAACATAAGCTAGCCATATTACATGGCATAACATATACATTACAAAACTTAACCAAAATACTTCTAACCTATACATATCATACTTTACTATATACATTTTCAAAAGGTACCAAAATAAGTTTCGATAGTGGGATGACGATCCTCGATGATTCCCGAGCTCACTGTAGCTTCGATATCTATAAAACAATGCAAACACACACAAAGTAAGCTTTCATAAGCTTAGTAAGCTCGTACCAAATATCATCAACAATTTATAAAATATAAAACATCAAAACATAAGTATTTATTAGTTCTTAATTCATCTATCAATTTTATGCCAACACAATTCATGTGTTTATACCAATTCAATGAACTTCATATACATAATATCATTTACCACATAGGTATTGTACATACTTGAATCTTCCCGTATTTATGCATTTTCATTCTCACCTCTCGTTTGGATATTTTAAGACTTTTCGAAGATTGTTCATGCTTCAAACATCCACACACTTAGTGCCTGAAAGATTAGCCGAAGCTAAAACGATTCCGCACACTTAGTGAGATCTCATTTAACCGAAGTTATTTCGGTATCACACGCTTAATGCCTCATATAGCCGAAGCTATTTTGAATCGCACACTTAGTGCCAAATATAGTTGATTTATCATTGTATTCAACAATAATCAAATATATATACAATCTATGTATAATCAAAACATCAAAAATATACTAGTAACATCATGTTTTACGTACGAACTTACCTCGTACTTAGAATTGTCGACTCGTATTGTCTACTCTATAACCTTCGACTTCCCTCGGTCTAAATTCGAATTCCTCTTTTCTTGATCTATATGTATTGAAAATTAACCCTTTTATTTACCAAATAATTCAAATCAATCCATAAACATTCATTTAGGGCATTTTACAATTTAGCCCTCACATTTTCACTTTTTGACACTTTAGTCCCTAATTCACAAAATCACAAAATACACATAATTTGCATATACTCATGCTTGGACAAATTCTCCTAGTACTCATAATATTCCACACATCTCATTTATTTCACATTTTAGTCCCTCAATTTATAATTTTCACAATTTAGCCCATATTACTCAAAATCATCAAAAAAATCCAAAGACAAAACATATAAACCCAGCATCAAACTTTCATATTTCATTATATAACAACATAAAGCTCATGAATTCATCCATGGCACATTTCAAAATCATCATCAAAATCAAAAATTGAGACATGGCTTGATAGTATTCAAAGCAACGATTACAAAAACGTAGAAATTATCAAAAACGAATAAAAAATCACTTACCAATTAACCAAACTGAGTGTCGAATGCTTAAAGACTTAGAACCCTAATTTTATTTCTTCAATTTCGGCTAGATGGTGAATATGATAGCCAATTTAATCTTTTGTTTTATTAATATATGTTAAATAAACCATTTACCAAATTACCCTTTAATAAACCATTATAAAACCATTTAATGGATGGTTATTTAAGTCCATTAACATTACCAATGAACAAATAACAACACAAGGACCCTTGCTTTAGAAAGCCAAATCAAATACGTACTTTAACAAACAGAAGGCTACTTTTACAATTTACGCGATTAGGTCCTTTTATCAAATTAAGCACATAAACAATCAAATTTTCATACGATACTTTCAAATATACTAATTCATATGTCAAAAGCACAGAAAATAATATTTAAATATTTTTCTGACACGGTTATGTGGTCCCGAAACAACTGTTCTATCTAGGGTCTAAACTAGACCATTACAATATCCAGTAGTGGGTAGTCCTGCTCCTTGTGTAAGTAGAGGAGTACTAGGAATAGAATCTAGGAATGGTTTGCTGGAAATGATAGGGCAATGGTACGATTGATACGTGGGGGCTGCTCTAACCTCACCACCTAGACGTCAAGATGAACCGGTGAGACAAGAGTGCACAAAAAGGACAACAGAGGTTGCACCACAAGCATGTCCTACACCTTTAGCCCCAGTTGCAGTAATTCCTCGAGGGGATCCAATAGAGATCATCCTGAAGAGAAGTGCCAAAAGGTTTTGAGGCAAGAAAAAAATAAAAAGAATGATCCAGTTACAGCAAAAAACTAGCTTTCCCGAGTTTTTTGAGTGGTGGAGGAATTGAAATGCTCCCTAGCTGAGAGCCTAAGATGTGTCATCTCTTTGCTCGGAGGTGAAGCATATCAGTGATAGACTACAGTGTCTGGCATGATCTCAAAAGACCAAGTGAACTTGACTTTTTTCCTAAGGAAGTTCCGGGAAATGTTCATCAACAGACTCTTCATTAAACAGATGAAGAGAGACTTTCTAGAGCTTAAATAGGGAAGAATGATAGTGTTTGAGTATGAGAAGGAATTCATTCAACATAGCAAGCATGCCAAAGAGTTGATGCTGGACGAGGTAAGACTGTGCCTCAGGTTTGAAGGTGGGTTAAATGATGAATTGAGGGTGTTGTTGTCTACCTTAGAGATAAGAGATTTTGCAAATTTTTCTGCTAAGTCTCAAAGAATGGAAGCAACCATCCAAGAGAGGAATAAGGTCTAGGATAGAGAAAGAAGCAAACATGCAGCTTCAAGAGTTGTGTTAAATGCCCGGTTCAAGAGACCCAGATATGCTCAAGGATACTTTGTTACCCCTATAATCTAGAACAATATTTCAAATCTTCATCGAAGATAAGAAAAGCACATAAGAGTCATATGGTTAGGTTTTCCTACCCAATGATCCCTTCTTCTGGAGAGCATATGTACACAGTGTCAACTAGTAGGTGCTCAAGTTGCTTCAAAATAATATAAACAACTAAGAAAGGGGGTATACTAGATTTGGTAGAAGTTATTTTTGTTAGAAATATATTCTAATACTATTTATAGGATTTAAGCGTAAATGGTCGTCGACCAAATGATTTATTAAATTGGTTGGACGATTTCATCGTGCCTTCTATTGCTAAGGCTTGGCCTTATAATTTAGATGATGAGTTAGCACGTATTTCAGTGGGGTGTATAAGAGAACCTCTTTTCCACTTTTATAGCATTTGTGGTCTTTGCCCATGTAGCTAAAACATTTGAAGAAATCCTGTTACAACTTCTACTTCTTCTTCAAACCAAGCTAATTCTCGTGTTATTGGTGCAGAATCTTCTTCACACTCTTATATTGTGCTTGACTTAAATCAAAACATGGACATTCCAGTCATTATTAATAAAACTCCAACAAAAGAGAAAACTACAACTATTTTATCAAGAAACAATAGTCAAGAAAACGAAAAAGAGACCCTGATTGAAGGAAAGTACTCAAAAGACTCAGAGTAGTGAATGCCCTCCCATACCACGACATAAACAAAATAAGGAGCCTATTACAATAGCTGTTCACATTTCTCCAATTCACACTTTACCTGTTACTCAAGCACCACAAATAGAATCTATCTACCCTACAGACTCCCTAATGTATGTATCTGATTGACCACTGACAGAGAGTCTCATAGAAGCCATACCTCTAATTCAATCAGTTGTTCCTCCTAGAATTCCACCACATGAGGTTCTTTCTATTTAAATAGAAGGGTTTTTCCCTTGGCATGACCTATTGAAATTTGGTTTACCTTTTGTCTCACCGAGTTCCATTTTTTAGTAGCTATAAAATTCAGTACCTCGACAGTTGTAGTAGGCTTTTACCTCTTATCTTTCTTCCAATCCTAATTTATCTCCTCTATCCTTTATGAAAAAGGCTTCACAAACCTGACCTATAGAGCATGAACTCTTGAGTTGGGCCTTCCAAGACACTAGTGATCAATACAATGCTAAAATTGCAAGCTTGGAAGAGGTTGTGAAAACCAGCAAGAGCTCTATGTCTGATGTACTTCGTATTCATCAAGAATAAAAAAACATGATTGGTAGACTTGATGCCTGAGTTATGGCTTTAAAGGGAAAGCATAAAGAAACATAGACTAAGTGTGAATAGTTAAAAGATGAGATCAATCAGCTAAAAGGTAAAGAATCTACTTTAGAGGAGAAGCTCAAAGCTTAGGAGGAGCGTCACAAAGAAGAGTTGGAAGGTCTACACCATTCTAGCTAAGAAACTTTCAAAACATCTAGGAGGACACCACAAAGAACCATAATGAAGCTTTGCCAAAATGAAGGTACAATCTGATTCTACATGCCCAAGTGGCTAAAAGTCCTCTTGATCTTAGTTGAGTAGACTTTAATTGTTTTAGTGACATCTCTATTGGGTCATTGAACTTTAATGTTTACCACCCTGAGGGCAAAGACTGGGAAACCTTTTAGAGAGAGTAGAAACAGTCACCTGACTTTTTCATTCCTACCACACCTGAAGTTGAAGATAATGAAGATGACTTAGCAGGTGTAGAACAAAATCCTGAAGATCATTCTCCAACAAAAGATATCCCAACTAAGAGTATAAACCAGCCCACTGAAGGAAAAAAAAATTAAGAATTTCTTTTGTTTTACCTAGTACTTTTATTTTTATCATTTATGTAATATCTTCCCTACTTTATTAGTAAAACTATCTTTTTGTTCATTCATTATAATTCTTATCACAATGTTTTAAACATAACAGAACATGCTTCATACAATCAAAAGTTTAACATACCTGAGAGACTAAGCCAGTGTAACAAAAATCTTGAATTTGAGATAGCACAGATGGCTTGAGTTGTTGAAAGATTATGATTTGATTACCGACTATCATTCGGGATGTAACAGCTCATTTTTTTAGTGAAATTCAAATAGTGACTTCGAGACCATAAATTCAAAGTAAAAAAAAATATTTATGGTCTACAGCATGATAGAAATAATGTACAAAAATTTCGTTAAGAATTTTACCATTTACATGCTTAATTTGATAAAAATAACTAAATCGCGTAAAGTGCAAAGGTTGTGTTCTAATAGCTAAAGTTATTAAAGGTTAAATTAGTAAAAAAAAGCTAATTAATGTTAAAATAAATAAAAACCAAAACAAGTTATTATCCTAGCTTCTTCTTCAACCGATTCTAACTTGGAGAAACCATAGCTAGATTCGACCAAGCTTGAAAGCTCAATTGGTGAGTGATTTTTATTGCGTTTTTAATGATTTCTATGTTTCTGGGATCGTTGTAACTTAATCTAGGTAGCATGGGGACTAATTTGTAAAATTGTTAAACTGTTAGGGTTTTATCATTGATGAGCATGCTTCAGTTTTGAAGTTTGATGATAGAAAATGAAAGGTTGTTGTTAGATAAACAACTTTTTAAAGGAATTTTTAGTAAAATTATCAAATAGGGATTAAATTAAAAAATGTGATAAATTCACGGTAAATTTGTGAATTATTGAAATATGTGGGATGCTGTAAGCATGTGTAAAAATTGACTAGGCTTGGGCAAGGGCTAAATTGCTTGAATTTCATTTTCCGAGCCTAGGGACTATATTATAAAGAAATTAAAAGTATAGAGGAAAAATGGTAATTTTTCCAAGAATGTTTGTTGGACTATTTGAATGTGAAATATATTGAATTGGATTAAATTTATCCGTATAGATCCAATCAAGCCTCTTACGGAGTTAGATCAAGGCTAAGAGAAAATTTCAGATTCATCGTCTCTATACTCGTCAAGGTAAGTTTGTGTAATTAAATTGAGTATTTATATGTTTTAATTGAATTATATGTATGTGATTTGTATAATTGCCATGTATAAATACCGATTGCATATTCGATAATGTACGACAATTACAGAGCCCCGTTTGAACCTTAGGAATTCGTAGGATACAAATGACATGTCATTAGGGTTACCGTTTTGGTTGAGGTCTTGCATGTGTTGCAGACACACCGCAACTCGTGTAACACCCCTCACCCGTATACAACGCTGGAATAGGGTTATTGAGCATTACCAGACTTATACCACATTTTAAACATACATTTCAGATATAATAAATCAAATCATATACCTTCCATTCACTACCAAACATTTTGTCCCTAATACGAGCCTACGAGGCCCTAAACATGCATTAGGAGCGGTTCGGGACTAAACCGATAACTTAGGAAACTTCTTGAACACTTAGAAAATTTTTCTCAGAACATGGGACAGACGCCCATGTGGCTTGGCTGTGTCTCTCACACGGCCTAAGACATGTTTGTGTTACAGGCCGTGTGGACATTTGAAATGGAAGTACATGGTCGTGCCCCAGCCCGTGTCTAACCCCGTGTAGCTCTCTGACTTAGGTCACACGGCCAACATACAAGCTCGTGTGGCTAGCCCGTGTGCCCTAAAAATGGCCATACACACCCGTGTGCCAAACCGTGTGCTAGGCCGTGCCAAACCTGTAGGGTATACTGACTTATGCCACACGCCCATGTGTGAGGCCGTGTGGAGCATACTAACTTCTTTTTCATTTCCACACCAGGGGACACACGGCCGTGTACATGACCGTGTATCGCACATGGCTGAGACACACGCCCGTGTCTCTGCCCGTGTGGACAAAAATAGGCTATTTACCAAGCCATTTTGCCTCCCAAACTTGTGCACACCTACATTAATCCAATTGGCACCAAAACATAGCATAATATGACATTTTAACCATCCAAATCAAGCTTAATTCATGCATAATCTACACACCTTTCTCAATACTCATAAGACACAAAATATACCATACCATTTAGACCAAAATTCACATATACAATTCAATTAAATATACACTTCAAAATATGCATCATTTAGCCTAATCTCACAAGCAAACCATATCCACAAATTAACCTTTTGATTCTCATAATGCCTATTACCATTTAAGCATCAGCCAACCATCATTCAACACATTTCACAAGACATAAACACATATATATACATGAT
This sequence comes from Gossypium anomalum, assembly GCA_025698475.1. Taxonomy (NCBI): domain Eukaryota; kingdom Viridiplantae; phylum Streptophyta; class Magnoliopsida; order Malvales; family Malvaceae; genus Gossypium; species Gossypium anomalum. The sequence continues at coordinate 56,632,353 of CM046959.1, forward strand.
TCAATCATACTAAAATAACCAAGAATGAGCCATCACTCATGGCTATTTATACAAACCAAAACATATACATTTATAAGCCAGTTCAAATGGCTAAATTCATTACCAACACATAACCAAAATGACCAAAGTCCCTATACATGCCATATACTTAAAACATAAGCTCAAAGATACCAAATTGATAATTGGATAGTGTGACGATGTCTCCAACGATCCCTGAGTTCGAGTTAGCTTTAAAGCCACTATAAAACATAGAAAATTAAACAAAGTAAGCTATCTAGCTTAGTAAGATCGTATGAATTATACTCAATTTTAACATAGATATACAAATCATCAAATTGAACATAAAAACATATAGTTTCTTTAACTAACAAACCTTTCACATTTCCAATCATAATCTTATATATGAACTTCGCAATTTCTTTGATTTAAGCTTATATGGTTCATGTACATACCTGTACCATCTCGTATCAATCTCATACACATCCACGTCTTTCATTTACCCGTTGAACCATACAAAATACTATCGGATACATGGGAAATTCACACCTGAAGTGCCACATATATAGCTGAAGATATCTCAATCTCATATCACATATACTGCTCACACTAGACCTATCAACGGGCCTACTCACACAAGCTGTGGGTCAAGACGTAGCTACACGGTGTTGCTCACAGAAGCTGTCAAGTAACCTCAAGAATGTCGGAATACTCAGCCACCGGTAGGACGTATAGGACCTGTAACAGCCCGATTTTGGGCTTAGTGGGAGTAGTGGTTTTGGGACCACAAATCTGAAGTAAGAAAATTTGTTTTTATTATATTTTTATGGTCTACAATTTCACAGAATGATTTCTTGAAAATCTCACTCAAAACTTTCGACGTTTCGGCACTCAATTTAGTCAAAAGGACTAAAAAGTAAAAAGTACAAAAGTTGAGTTCTACATGTTAAAGGTGTCCAATTGTTATGAAATTTTAAATATGGGGGTCCTTAAATGATAATTACACCAGTGGTTAATTTTTTGGACAAAAATGGAGATGAAATGGGTGAAATAGAATATTTTTAAGTTAGGGGCAATTTGGTCATTTGGTAATTAAAATAATAAAAAGGGAAAATAAAAGCCAAATTTATGCTCATCTTTAACCCTTGGCCGAAATTTGCATGGAAGCCATGGCTAGGGTTTTTTTCAAGCTTTCCAAGCTCAATAGTAAGTCCGTTCTAGCCCCGTTTTTAATGATTTTTATGTTTTTGAAGTCGTTATCACTCGATCTATCTATTTGTACCAATATTTTGAGATATGGTTGAAGTCTAGGGTTTTGAACCATGATAAATATGTGTGTATTTTGGTGTTTAATGGTAGATTATGCAAGTTTATGGTTAGAGAAATGACTTTTACTAAGTGATTTTCAGTGAAAACGCTAAAAAGGACTAATTTGTAAAAGTTATAAAATTTGTCATAAAAGTGTGATTTAGTGGAAATTTTGGGCTGCTATAGTTATGAAAATGATTTGGCTAGGCTTAAAGTGCAGAGAAATTGAATAAAAATCATGTTACGAGCCTAGGGGAAAAAGTGTAAATATGATAAAGTTTAGGGGCAAAAACATAATTTTTCCATAGTATGATTTTTGGGTTACATTGACTATTGTGACAATAAATAGACTAAATGTGATATTACAGATCAAAGAAAATGAGGTTCGGACCTAGAACGGGGGAAAAATGAGAAATTGACGGTTAGGTCCCTTTTGCCATTTTCGTGTCTAGGTAAGTTCATGCGTAAATAATGCAACGTTATGTTATGTATTTAAAATTTTGATATTGCATTAATTGTATATATTTTTTTATGAAATTGATTAATGACAATTTTGACGAAGTTTCGAGAAATGAGAAATCCCGATTTAACTTCAAGAGTAGAATACAAATGTCATAATATTAGAGCTACTGAGATTCCGTATAAGACCATATCTGGGATATGGCATCGGTATGTGATTTCGTATAAGACCATGTCAAGGACATGGCGTCAATATGATATTTCATGTAAGACCATATCTGGGATATGGCATTGATACGGTACTAAGAGCATGAGATCCCCAAGCATACTTATTATTCCGATGTGTTCAACAGGTAAATTAAAGATGAGTATGAGAATGAAATTAGTACGAGTAAACAGGCATGTAAGTAAGCCTATAATTGTAAATTCGTGATTATTGTGGAAAGAATTGTTTATTACCCATTGTGATTGATAGTGAACATACTCGTGATGTTGGATGTATGATGCAAATGAATAATGATAATGTGTTAAGCTCATTGGCCGAATTGAGATGTGACCTAATATGTGTTTATATGCTTGAATTGTATTTCAATGGGTATGCTAAGAACGAGAAAGTATGTGACTATATTATGAGTAGTATAGGTATGTACACGGAACTCATGTGAAGTGAATTTGATATATGATGAATCCTTGGTGAGAATGTCCATGAACAAGTTATGCTTATGAAACATTGATAATCTTGTGACAAATGGTCTACATTTATGATGAAGGGATGCATGATGAGATTTGATAATGATCATGTGATAGGCTTAGAAGCCTAATTGATTGTGATATATTACGGTTCATTTATCGAAATTGTATTTTATTGGATATGAGGAAAGGAAAGACAAGCACAATTGGCAAATAAAGTCATTGTGAGTATATAGTAAGATACGAGCTTAGACAAGTGAAAGGTGGCTGAACTATCGGATACATGGGAAATTCACACCTGAAGTGCCACATATATAGCCGAAGATATCTCAATCTCATATCACATATACTGCTCACACTAGACCTATCAACGGGCCTACTCACACAAGCTGTGGGTCAAGACGTAGCTACATGGTGTTGCTCACACAAGCTGTCAAGTAACCTCAAGACATGTCAGAATACTCAGCCACCGGTAGGACGTATAGGACCTGTAACAGCCCAATTTTGGGCTTAGTCGGAGCAGTGGTTTTGGGACCACAAATTTGAAGTAAGATAATTTGTTTTTATTATATTTTTATGGTCTACGATTTCACAGAATGATTTCTTGAAAATCTCACTCGAAACTTTTGACGTTTGGGCACTCAATTTAGTCAAAAGGGCTAAAAAGTAAAAAGTGCAAAAGTTGAGTTCTACATGTTAGAGGTGTCCAATTGTTATGAAATTTTAAATATAGAGGTCCTTAAATGATAATTACACCAGTGGTTAATTTTTTGGACAAAAATGGAGATGAAATGGGTGAAATAGAATATTTTTAAGTTAGGGGCAATTTGGTCATTTGGTAATTAAAATAATAAAAAGGGAAAATAAAAGCCAAATTTATGCTCATCTTTAACCCTTGGCTGAAATTTGCATGGAAACCATGGCTAGGGTTTTTTCCAAGCTTTCCAAGCTTAGTAGTAAGTCCGTTCTAGCCCCGTTTTTAATGATTTTTACATTTTTGAAGTCGTTATCACTCGATCTATCTTTTTCTACCAATAGTTTGAGATATGGTTGAAGTCTAGGGTTTTGAACCATCATAAATATGTGTGTATTTTGGTGTTTAATGGTAGATTATGCAAGTTTATGGTTAGAGAAACGACTTTTACTAAGTGATTTTCGGTGAAAACGTTAAAAAGGACTAATTTGTAAAAGTTATAAAGTTTGTCATGAAAGTGTGATTTTGAGGAAATTGTGGGCTACTATAGTTATGAAAATGAGTCGGCTAGGCTTAAAGTGCAAAGAAATTGAATAAAAATCATGTTACGAGCCTAGGGGCAAAAGTGTAAATATGATAAAGTTTAGGGGCAAAAACATAATTTTGCCATAGGATGATTTTCGGATCACATTGACTAATTTGACTAATAAATAGACTAAATGTGATATTATAGATCAAAGAAAATGAGGTTCGGACCTAGAACGGGGGAAAAAACGAGAAATTGACAGTTAGGTCCCTTTTGCCATTTTTGTGCCGAGGTAAGCTCATGCGTAAATAATGCAACCTTATGTTATGTATTTAATATTTCGATATTGCATGGATTGTATACATTTATTTTTATGAAATTGATTAATTACGATTTTGACGAAGTTTCGAGAAATGGGAAATCTCGATTTAACTTCAAGAGTAGAATAGAAATGTCATGATATTAGAGCTACTGAAATTTCGTATAAGAACATATCTGGTATATGACATCGGTATGTGATTTCATATAAGACCATATCAGGGACATGGCGTCGACATGATATCTCATGTAAGACCATATCCGGGATCCCTAAGCATACTTATTATTCCAATGTGTTCAACGGGTAAATTAAAGATGAGTATGAGAATGAAATTAGTACGAGTAAACAGGCATGTAAGTAAGCCTATAATTGTAAATTCGTGATTATTGTGGAAAGAATTGTTTATTACCCATTGTGATTGATAGTGCACATACTCGTGATGTTGGATGTATGATGCAAATGAATAATGATAATGTGTTAAGCTCATTGGCCGAATTGAGATGTGACCTAATATGTGTTTATATGCTTGAATTGTATTTCAATGGGTATGCTAAGAACGAGAAAGTATGTGACTATATTATGAGTAGTATAGGTATGTACACGGAACTCATGTGAAGTGAATTTGATATATGATGAATTCTTGGTGAGAATGTCCATGAACAAGTTATGCTTGTGAAACATTGATAATCTTGTGACAAATGGTCCTCATTTATGATGAAGGGATGCATGATGAGATTTGATAATGATCATGTGATAGGCTTAGAAGCCTAATTGATTGTGATATATTACGGTTCATTTATCGAAATTTGTGTTTTATTGGATATGAGGAAAGGAAAGACAAGCATAATTGCCAAATAAAGTCATTGTGAGTATATAGTAAGATACGAGCTTAGACAAGTGAAAGGTGGCTGAACTAAATGTTGAAATTATAATTACTCACAAATAATGTGCATGTGATTAAGAGGATGGAAATATCATGTTAGCTAATGTGATATGTTATAATGGGAAGACTTTAGTGGTTAGGCTAATGCCAAGGCAAGTAAATGGTGTTTATGAGTTAAAAGAGTAAGCTCTATAAATGAATAAGTGGAAATCTTAAAATTTAATGCCAATTGTAATTATAGTATTTTTATGGATGGATAAATTAAATGAATGTTAATAGTTGTTTATTATTTGCATACGAACTTACTAAGCTATATTATATAGCTTACCCCCCTCATTTCCCATGTCTTATAGGTTAATGTATCTAGCTCAGGTTGGAAACTGTCAGAGATGCCATCACACTATCAAGCTATCATTTGGGTATAAGTGAACATAAGCATTTTAAGTTTATGGCATGTATAGGGTCTTTATCTTTGATTTATTATGTCATTGTTAATGTGGCCAAATGTGTTGGCCCAGAATGGTTTATGGTCCAATTTGTATATGGCCATGAGATGTGGCTCATCTTGATTATTGGGTTGTAAACCTAATTATTTATGCATGCATGAGTCAACGTCTTGGTAATGTGGATGCTTGATGATGATGACAAATTGGTATGGTCATGATCATGGTTTAAATGTGTGATTTGAGAATAGATTAATAATATTAATTGAATATGAAATTGGTGTGGAATGCCTTAAGTAAGCTTATTAATTTCAGTATGTGAAATGGTGACATTACACGGACATGAATTAGTATTGATTAGGAATGAATGATTGTAAAAAATGTGACATGTTGTGTGCCATGAAATATGTCTAAGTATGTGAGTGTCTAAGGGTGGCAAAAGGCTTGGAAAATAGCCTTATAGTTGTCCACACGGGTAGACACATGGGCATGTGTCTAGGCCATGTGTGACACACGGTCAGCCCCATGGGCGTGTAGTCCGGCTGTGTGTCCCCTGCACCCTAATTAATGCAAAACAGATTGTCCTATAGTAAACACACAATAGAGACACAACCGTGTGTCTCAACCGTGTGGAGGACACGGCCTGAGGACATGGGCGTGTACCTTGGCCGTGTGTCCCTAATTTGGTGATGATTTCATAGAGAGAGTGCTCCACGGGCAAGGGACACGGGCATGTCCCAAGCCACTCAGGCGTGTGAGACCACACGGCCTACCCACACGGGTGTGTGGATGTCCAAATCATGAAAATTTTTCTAAGTGTTGTAGAGCCCCGGAATTTGCAGGGTTAGTCTCGATTCATCTCCGATGTGTGTTTTGGGTCTCGAGGGCCCATATAAGGGACGATATGCATTTGAATTAAAAGTTTTAAATTTGGGCGAAATTTATAGCCTGGCTTTGTGCGAGTGTTTACGTTCAAAGTTCGGTAACGCCTCGAACCCTGTCCTAGCGTCAGATACGGGTAAGGGGTGTTACATTTAGTGGTATCAGAGCTATGGTTTAGTCGATTCTCGGACTAACCTAGCGTATGTGAGTCTAGCTATACATTCCTTATTACTACTCGTGATAGTGTGATACCTCCCGGCTCTAATAAAATTATTTTGTTAAGACACAGATGACTCCCAACCAAGCTATTTTCGATAATACTAAAAATGATATGGAGATGATTGAAATATGCTTACGATATGTTGAAATTTGGAAAGGTATGAATAGAAATTCATGATATGCATGTGTTTATGTACGAAAAGAGATACTCATAAGTTGAGGAATGTAGAAAAGTAAAATAAAACGAAAGTTTATATCGTGGTAAGCTCATTCATGTATGTTGATATTTATATGATGTTATGTGCCCAACAATTTGATAAAGTGAATATGATAAGTAAACTTACCCAATGGACGGAATATGTGTGTATGTACACTTGTTTGAATAATGTGTAATCAGTATGTCTATATAGTTGAATTTCATGTTAAATTGTTAAATTTGAGATAATATAATGTTTTGTTTTATGACTTTGTTATGGAACCACAAATATTGTAATAGTATGGAAGTTGAACTGGAAGATCAAATTAAGTAGATTGTAGGGGATGAGTACGATCGTTCAGTGATGAATTATGGACAAGACCATGGTTGGACCATGGCTGGACCATGGCAGAGTATGCGATCCCATGTAAGACCATGTCTAGGACATGGCATTGGCATCGATATGTGTAATCCCATGTAAGACCATATCTGGGATATGGCATTGGCATCGATACGTGATCCCATATAAGACCATGTCTGGGACATGACATTGGCATTGACATGTGTGATCCCATGTAAGACCTTGTCTAGGACATGGCATTGGCACCGATATTTATGCGATCTCATGTAAGACCATGTCTGGGACATGGCATTGGCATCGATATGTGATCCCATGTAAGACCATATCTGGGATATGGCATTGGTATCAATATGTGATTCCGTGTAAGACCATGGCTGGGCTATGGCATTGTGACGACATGTAAGACCATAGTTAGGCTATGGCATTGTGATATGAGTAAGACCATAGTTGGACTATGGCATCAAGTAAATGATGTACTCACACCCGTAAGACGTTCTCTAATTTGACAAGTGAAAGTAAGTGAAATTGAAGTTAGATGTTGAAAATTTAATTAGATATTAATATTGAGCTCTAGTGAGTAAATTCATTTTTTTTGAAATTGTGAATGACAGAAAACAATTTTATAATAAATAAGTGTGTTAATTCGCTTGAACTGAACTAAGTGAATATAATGATATGACGTTAATGACGAATGCTAAGTCATATGTGTGTATTTATAAAAGTCAAGTTAGAGGCTTTACGACCTCGCCCCCTTACCAGTGTTGCTTTTATGACGAAAATTCATGAGAATCATGTTGAATAAGCTTATAAGTGTGAAACTAAGGAGTTCAATGGTGAAATAATTAGTAATGCATACAGAGATGACAATAGTTTGGAAAGTGAAAATAGTTTTGGAAGAAATATCAAAATGTTTTAAAGATTATATAGATTATGCAAAGTCAAGATTAAAGAAGAAGTTAGTCTCGGCTAATCAACTCAATTAAGTATGGAGTCTAAAGTATGTGTTTACCGAAATCCCTTCCGAATTGATTTTCATTAGTGAATAGAATAATATGGGGTTCACGATGACAAAATTTGTCAGAAAAATGATAATTGAGCTGTAAAGGTGTCTATGTGTAACAGTTATGGTTGAATAAATTATGATGACCTCTTCTGGGTATTCTATATATTCCTTATTCTCAGAGATATGTGTGTGATTATTCATTTTCTGATAAAGTTCTTATGTTGTGAGAATGTAACACCCCTTACCCAAGACCATCGCCGGAGTCGAGCACGAGGCGTTACTTGACTTAACTTACTAATTCGGGGCATAAAATTTGCTTTTAAAATTAATTTATTTACATTCATTCAATATGTCCCTAAAAAGAGCCCTCGAGACCCTAAAACATGCAATTGAAACGGTTCAGAACCAAACCGGGAACATTAAAAAATTTTCGAATACTTAGACAAATCAAAACAATTTATTTCATTATTCCTTATAAAACTGCCCACCTGCATCATAGTCACTAAATAAATCATAACTCGAGTCACAAAACTTAAAATTTAAATTCGTGAACTTTCCCTAAAACTAGACTCATATATATTCTTACTAATTTTTTCCAGAATTTTTGGTCTAGCCAATTGGTACAGTTTATTAGTTAAAGTTTCCCTTGTTGCACCATTTGACTACTCTGACCTCTCCTCACTACAAATCAATTTTCTCCCTGTACAAAATTCAAATAACCATGCCTTTTGTTTTTCATGAAAGTAGATTCACTAAGGAATCTAGAAATATAAACTATAACTCCTAATTATTTTTTTACAATTTTTATTGAATTTATAAATTCAAAATAGGGGATTCAGAAATTGCTCTGACCCTGTCTCACTAAAATTAAAATATCTCTTAATATATATTTCTTTTGCTTACTCTGTTTCTTTCATATGAAAATAGACTCAATAGTCTTTAATTATATATCTTATTCATCACCTAATTCTATTTCTACTATTTGTGGTAAGCTTTCAAGGTCACGTCACTGCTGCTGTTCAATATTGTTTCAATGCTAATTTTACTTTTAAATGATTTCTTTGTCTTAACTACCATTTAGGCATACATAACACCGAAACATGTTCTTCATTAGCCATTTCAATAGCTAATAATTATCAAATATTTACATACCATTCTTTATCCATATCATAAGGACATACACACAAAATGGCTAAGTCCCTATACATGCCATAAACTAGAATGTTTGTAAACGAAGATACGCACTTGGTAACTTGATAGTCGATAGTGTGAAGTGATCTCCGACGACCTCCAACCCAAGCTTGCTTTTAAGTACTCTGAAACATGGGAAAGTGAAAGAAGTAAGCTTAAGTTCACATGTAAAATAATAAGCATTAGCAATCAATTTAGCTTACTATTATGCTGTCATAATTTGCTTAAATAATGTTTAGTTCTTACTTTCCCATCTTACTCATCAGTAACCTTACCAAAGTCTCAGAATACAAAAGGCACCTTACTTAATAGCTTGCTTACATACCTGCAACATCTCACTTAACACATGAGTACTCTTTCATAATATAGGAATATTGCCAATCATGTCATAATGTGTCACAAGCATAACTAAAAAATCATCACTTACTTAATACTTGATAATCTCAATTACTTACAATCTCAGTATTAAATAAGCCTTCAATGCATACCTGTACTCTTTCTTCATGTTCTCACCTTGTCGTTTCTTTGACTTACTCTTTGGATTACTCGGGAACATTTTCTTTTTTTGAACTTACCATTGCCATGTCTTGACATGGTCTTACGTGGTATCCTTGCCTTATGAACTCACCAATGCCATGCCTTGGCATGGTCTTACATGGGACCTTTGCCTTATAGTAACTTACCAATGCCATGTCTTGACATGGTCTTACATAATTTCCTTTCCTTATAGAACTTATCAATGCCATGCCTTGGCATGGTTTTACATGATATCCTTATCTTACCAAATGCCATGTTCCAAACATGGTCTTACATGGTATCCTTGTCTTACCAAATTCCATGTTCCAAACATGGTCTTACATGGTATCCTTATCTTAGTGCCAATGCCACATCTTGATGTGGTCTTACATGGAGTCCTTAATCAATACAAATGCCATGTCTTGACATGGTCTTACATGGGATCCTTGCCTTAATAATGCCATGTCTTGACATGGTCTTACATGGTATCCTTAACTATCAATTCCTCCTTAAATGCCATGTTATGCACATGGACTTTTCAGTCAATTCTTCTTTAATTGCCATGGTACAACCATGGACTTTGAGATATCAATACCATGTCAAGTCATAGCTAAAACATACTTGCTCAAACTCATAATGTTAGTCGCATAACTCAATAATAACAATACTAATAACCATAATTGCATAATAATAAAATGCTACTCAACTTACATACTTACATTCTCAATCTCATCATATTATCAACTTAACTTATTCTCATCAAACTATGCTAGTCAATACTTTCTTGTTATCATACAAAGCCATAATACAAAATATGGTCTTACATATAAATTAGACAAGTTCTCTTTCCAATATCGAATTATTATTGACCATTAATCATTATATCTGAAACTCAATACTAAAGTATTTATGTCCAAAATATCAATTTATCATTCAAATATGCATAATTGAATGCTTATTAAACATATGAACTTACCTCGATATCAAAACGACCATTTTACCAACTTTCTCGATTTTTAATTTTTCTCCCGTTCTAGGTCCAAATCTCACTTTCTGGGATCTAAAACATCATATTTCACTTATTTAACTAATTTAATATTCAAAACATTCCCTAACTCAAACTTTGACAAAATTACAATTTTGTCCCTAAACCTTTGCAGAATTACGATTTTGCCCATAGGCACAGAAATTAAAATTTATCCATTTTTCTTATGTTTTATGACACGATGAACATTTTTCCCTTCTATGACAACATCAAATTCCCACTCTATCATGTACTCATGAACATTAGGTATTTTTACCGATTATGTCGTTTTACTCGTTTCCACTTAAAATTGCTTAGAAAAAGTTGTTTAACATAATTTCAAGCTTCATATTCTACCATAAAACATCAAAATAAACACATTTGACCTATGCGTATTTTTCCAAATATGAACCCTAGCATGAATTATTGCTAGAATAAGCTAAATTAAGTTACTAGGACTCCAAAAACGTAAAGAACATTAAAAACGAGGCTAGAACGGACTTACTATTGAGCTTGGAAAGCTTGGAAACCCTAACCATGGCTTCCCCCATGCTATGTTCAGCCTCCATGAAGAAGATGGACCAATTTTGGCTTTATTTTCCCTTTTTAATTCTTTTAATTATTAAATGACCAAAATGCCCTTAAAGGCTTTTCTTTCAAATTTGTCCAATTCTTGCCCATTTTTGTCCAAAATTAAATATAATGATCTAATTACTAAATAAGGACCTCCAATTTAAGAACCCATTTCAATTAAATTCCCTTTACTATCTAGAACACACATTTTGCTAATTTTAATATTTAGTCCTAATTATCAAATTAGGCACTTATACATAAAATTTCATCATGAAATTTTCACACAATTATTCAATCAATGAATAAACCTTAAAAATTAATTGAAATAATTTTTTTTGACCTTGGATTCATGGTTTCGCAACCACTATTCCATTTAGGCCCTATTTCGGGATGTTACAGGGAAAGCTAACTTTAATGTTAGACGAAAGCACTGTTAACCTGGTTGGTTTATGATCAATATTATTTTATCTCTCTCCTCAGGACTCTATTCTAGTATGTTTGAAATAAAAGTTGGTGGTGAAAACTTACGTGAGACTATTCTTCTGTATCTACTGGATGATGTTTTGTCTTATATGCATATTTAGAAAGTGTATTATCTTTGCTACAATGGAAATTCCAGAGCTGGTAAGTTTGATTAAAATCGATGAGTTCAATGAGGATATTTGTTTCCTAGAGATAATACGGTTGAAAAGAGTACAGTGATATGTTATTATTCGATAGTTGAAATCAACCCAATTGTTTTTATCAGAGTAAGCTGATTTGTTGAGATGTAGTTTGAGTTATATGTATTTAAGCATGTCCTCAGCTAAAGGAATAAATTATGTGAATTCATGAGTATATATATAGACGGATAGTCTGAATAAAGAAACTATATTTTAGAAAGTATGATATAGAGATATACTTATTGGATTGCTCTAACCAAATGATGTTATTACGAGTTAAAGTTGTTCGGATTTGAAAGGTTAACGCATTCATGAAAGTTTGAGTAGACGGATTCGTGTTAGTAAAGTTCCAAACAGTTAAAGGTATTGTTAACTGAAGCAATGATTCTGGAATCGGCTGAATTGAGTAAAGAAATTGCGATTTTTGTGATGTACTATTGAAAAAATTGGAATGTGTTTTAATACAAGAATATAAAGAGGTAGTTTGTACTTTTAGACAGTTAATGTTACATTAAAAAGAACTGTTAGACTGGTGATTTAGAGACGGCCGCTATTATGTTTGTGTTGAGAATTGGATGACTTTGTGTGTTCGATGGGAAATGTCACGTGCTTCCTGGTCCAAAAAGTTAAAGTATTGAATATCCTAGAAAGATCTGAAATTTAAAACAGTGTCAATGATTTGTGATGATGAAAGATTTTGAGTAAGATATTGATTTAATCTCTGAGAAAGTAGTTATAGTCATAGATTCCTGGATGGAAAATCTTTGTTTATTTTGTGAGTACTAGTTGCTCGATTGACCTTATTTGATGACGGTCTAATTCTAGCAATATTAATTGCAAAAGCGGGGTTTTCCTTGCAAAACCGAGAAGCTTAGAAATGTGATAGCGAAGCGTAATCTAAATAAGTTCGGAGTGAATTTACTTCTGACGTTGAATTTCAGGTCGGGCATGATTCCTGTTATTATTTTTATTTCTAGATAGAATTTGCGTACTTATGAATTCAGAAATTATGCAAAAGATTTTGTACGAGGCTCAATAGTAGCATGTCTGTTCATCCAAGAGTAGTAAAATGTACAGTTATATGAAGTAGGCATTTTAGTGAATGAATATGTACCATGATGTTTTGAAATTATGTTCATATATCTATTCGTTAGCAAGTAAGCTGAACATCAAGTGTGTTCAGGACTAATATAGTCAGTGATTGTGCGAGAGTGACAATGAGATAGAGTTACTATAGATTTCATATCGGGATTGTCATTTTCTCTGAAAAGGAAGAGGTTATTTGGATTGTGGTTGAGTGTTTGACAAAGATCTGTATGATCATTTCATTATGTGCAGAGTTCTTATTTGATAAATCAACGGAGCTATGTATTCCTGATAGAGTAATTCAGAATTTTGACAACATGTTTCGACACTGTGTGTTAAAGTCCAAAGGTTATTGGAAAGAGATATACAAAGTTAAGTCAATTTGTGACTCTGAGAAATTAGTGAAAGTGGTTCATAAGAGTTAGAAGCAACACCTTCTGATAAGATTTTCTGGGACGAAAATCCCTAAAGGGGGGAGAGTTGTAATAGCCCGATTTTAGGCCTAGTCGAAACAGTGGTTTCGGGACCACGAATTCGACGTAATATTTGTTTCTATTATATTTTTTATGGTCTACGATTTCATAGAATGATTTCGTGAAAATCTCATTCGAAAATTTTGACGTTTGGGCAGTCAATTTAGTCAAAAGGACTAGATTGTAAATGTGCAAAAGTTGAGTTATACATGTTAGAGGTGTCCAATTGTTATGAAATTTTAAATTGGAGATCCTTAAATAGTAATTAGACCATTGGTTAATTTGTTGGACAAAAATGGACAGGAAATGGGTGAAATAGAATATTTTTAAGTTAGGGGCAAATTGGTTATTTGGTAATTAAATTAATAAAAAGGGAAAATAAAAGCCAAGTTTATGCTCATCTTCAACCCTTGGCTGAAATTTGCATGGAAGCCATGGCTAGGGTTTTTTTCAAGCTTTCCAAGCTCAGTAGTAAGTCCGTTCTAGCCCCATTTTTAATGATTTTTACATTTTTGAAGTCGTTATCACTCGATCTATCTTTTTCTACCAATATTTTGAGATATGGTTGAAGTATAGGGTTTTGAACCATCATAAATATGTGTGTATTTTGGTGTTTAATGGTAGATTATGCAAGTTTATGGTTAGAGAAATGACTTTTACTAAGTGATTTTCGGTGAAAACGTTAAAAAGGACTAATTTGTAAAAGTTATAAAGTTTGTCATAAAAGTGTGATTTTGAGGAAATTGTGGGCTGCTATAGTTATGAAAATGAGTCGGATAGGCTTAAAGTGCAAAGAAATTGAATAAAAATCATGTTACGAGCCTAGGGGCAAAAGTGTAAATATGATAAAGTTTAGGGGCAAAAACATAATTTTGCCATAGCATGATTTTCGGATCACATTGACTAATGTGACTAATAAATAGACTAAATGTGATATTATAGATCAAAGAAAATGAGGTTCGGACCTAGAACGGGGGAAAAACGAGAAATTAACAGTTAGGTCCCTTTTGCCATTTTCGTGCCGAGGTAAGTTCATGCGTAAATAATGCAACCTTATGTTATGTATTTAATATTTCGATATTGCATGGATTGTATACATTTATTTTTATGAAATTGATTAATTACGATTTTGATCAAGTTTTGAGAAATGGGAAATCTCGATTTAACTTCAAGAGTAGAATAGAAATGTCATGATATTAGAGCTACTGAAATTCCGTATAAGAACATATCTATATGACATCGGTATGTGATTTCATATAAGACCATGTCAGGGACATGGCGTCGACATGATATGTCATTTAAGACCATATCCGGGATATGGCATTGATACAATACTAAGAGCATGAGATCCCTAAGCATACTTATTATTCCGATGTGTTCAACGGGTAAATTAAAGATGAGTATGAGAATGAAATTAGTACGAGTAAACAGGCATGTAAGTAAGCCTATAATTGTAAACTCATGATTATTGTGGAAAGAATTGTTTATTACCCATTGTGATTGATAGTGCACATACTCGTGATGTTGGATGTATGATGCAAATGAATAATGATAATGTGTTAAGCTCATTGGCCGAATTGAGATGTGACCTAATATGTGTTTATATGCTTGAATTGTATTTTAATAGGTATGCTAAGAACGAGAAAGTATGTGACTATATTATGAGTAGTATAGGTATGTACACGGAACTCATGTGAAGTGAATTTGATATATGATGAATTCTTGGTGAGAATGTCCATGAACAAGTTATGCTTGTGAAACATTGATAATCTTGTGACAAATGGTCCTCATTTATGATGAAGGGATGCATGATGAGATTTGATAATGATCATGTGATAGGCTTAGAAGCCTAACTGATTGTGATATATTACGGTTGATTTATCGAAATTGTGTTTTATTGGATATGAGGAAAGGAAAGACAAGCATAATTGCCAAATAAAGTCATTGTGAGTATATAGTAAGATACGAGCTTAGACAAGTGAAAGGTGGCTGAACTAAATGTTGAAATTATAATTACTCACAAATAATGTGCATGTGATTAAGAGGATGGAAATATCATGTTAGCTAATGTGATATGTTATAATGGGAAGACTTTAGTGGTTAGGCTAATGCCAAGGCAAGTAAATGGTGTTTATGAGTTAAAAGAGTAAGCTCTATGAATGAATAAGTGGAGATCTTGCCAATTGTAATTATAGTATTTTTATGGATGGATACATTAAATAAATGTTAATAGTTGTTTATTATTTGCATATGAACTTACTAAGCTATATTATATAGCTTACCCCCTTCCTTTCCCATGTCTTATAGGTTAATGTATCTAACTCGGGTTGGAAATCGCCGGAGATGCCATCACATTATCAAGCTATCATTTGGGTATAAGTGAACATAAGCATTTTAAGTTTATGGCATGTATAGGGTCTTTATCTTTGATTTATTATGTCATTGTTAATGTGGCAAAATGTGTTGGCCAAGAATGGTTTATGGTCCAATTTGTATACGGCCATGAGATGTGGCTCATATTGATTATTGGGTTGTAAACCTAATTATTTATGCATGCATGAGTCAAAGTCTTGGTAATGTGGATGCTTGATGATGATGACAAATTGGTATGGTCATGATCATAGTTTAAATGTGTGATTTGAGAATAGATTAATAATATTGATTGAATATGAAATTGGTGTGGAATGCCTTAAGTACGCTTATTAATTTGAGTATGTGAAATGGTGACATTGCACGGACATGAATCAGTATTGATTAGGAATGAATGATTGTAAAGAATGTTACATGTTGTGTGCCATGAAATATGTCTAAGTATGTGAGTGTCTAAGGGTGGCAAAAGGCTTGGAAAATAGCCTTATAGTTGTCCACATGGGTAGACACATGGGCATGTGTCTAGGCCATGTGTGACACACGGTCAGCCCCATGGGCGTGTAGTCCGGCTGTGTGGCCCCTGCACTCTAATTAATGCAAAACAGAATGTCCTATAGTAAACACACAACAGAGACACGGCCGTGTGTCTCAGCTGTGTGGAGGACACGGCCTGAGGACACGGGCCTGTGCCTTGGCCGTGTGCCCCTAATTTGGTGATGATGTCATAGAGAGAGTGTTCCACGGGCAAGGGACACGGGCATGTCCCAAGCCACACAGGCGTGTGAGACTATACGGCCTACCCACATGGGCGTGTGGATGTCCAAATCATGAAAAATTTTCTAAGTGTTGTAGAGCCCCGAAATTTCTAGGGTTAGTCTCGATTCATCGCCGATGTGTGTTTTGGGTCTCGAGGGCCCATATAAGGGACGATATGCATGTGAATGAAAAGTTTTAAATTTGGGCAGAATTTTATAGCCTGGCTTTGTACGAATGTTTACGTTCAAGTCTGGTAATGCCTCGAACCCTGTCTCGGCGTCAGATACGGGTAAGGGGTGTTACAGGGCCAGCACTCGGATCACATAATCACAATAATCCTCCAATGACATGTCACTAGTATCCAAATCTATTCCTAAGGTTCAACCGGGATTTCAAATGCTAAATCATTTTTGAATCATTATCGAACATGTTCAAATTCTCGTATTCACAGTTTATGCAATATCAAAGCATTTAAATCATAAATATAACAATTCTTATTACATACGAACTTACCCCGGATGCTAAAACGGCGAAACGAGTCAACTATTCTGTAACTTTGTTCTTCCCCCTATCTAATTCCGTATTTCACCTTACTTGATCTAACTATAATCAAAATTAGCTTATTTAATCATCTCTCTATTTAATTTAGTCCAAAATTCAATTTAAGGCATTTTTACACAATTGCCCCTAGTATTTCACATCTTTTACAATTTAGTCCTTATTACATAATAACACAAATTCATGCAATTTAACCACAACCCATGCTAGCTGAATTACAATTACACCCATATCAGCCCATATTTTTCATTTATTTCACATTTTAAGCACAAAGTTTCCATATTTCACAATTTAATCCCTATTTTGCATTTTCACTAAAAATCACTTAACAAAACTTGTATAACTATCATCAAACATCCAAAATCTATCATAAATCATCAAAACACACATGTATTCACCAATGGAAACATTCAAAGTCTTTAACAGTTTTGCAAAATAGTCTCTGCGCTAGCTAAACCTAGTTGCTACGATCTCAAAAACATAGAAATATTAAAAACATGACCAAAAATGGACTTACATGCTCAATATACCATGGCCGAATGTTCCAAGCTTTGGAATGGTGTTTTAAATCCCTAATTTCGGTGGTGGTAGCTTAATGAAGATGAAGACATTATGTTTTTTATTATTTTAACTTAAGTTATTTACAAATTACTATATTAACCTTGTTTTAAAATATTAAATATCACTTAATATATGCCCATAATTATCCACCCACCATTATAATGTTCTAATTACAACATAAGGACCTCCACTTTAATGTTCCATAACTAATAGACACCTTTAACAAATGGAACTCAAGTTTTACACTTTACGCGATTTAGTCCTTTTTATCGAATTAAGCATTTAAACTATAAAATTTCTTAACGAAAATTTCACACAACTATACTATCATGTTGTAAACATTGAAATAATAATAAAATAATAATTTTGACCTCAGATTTGTGGTCCCAAAACCATTGTTCTAATTTGACCAAAAATGGGTTGTTACAACTCTCCCCCCTTAGGGATTTTCGTCCTTTAAAATCTTACCAGTGAATAGGTTAGGGTACTATTTTATCATAGCTTCGTCGGGCTTGCACGTAGCTGCTTCAACCCTGTGACATTGTCACAACACCTTTACTAAAGCTATGCTTTTATTTCTCAACTCTTTAACCTCTCGAGCTAAAATTTTGATATGTTCTTCCTTGTATGTCATGCCAGATTGAATCTCGATTTCTGCCAGAGAAATTACGTGTGATGGATTTGATCTATAATGTCGCAACATCGGCACATGAAACACATTATGGATTTTCTCTAACTTAATCGGTAAAGCTAACCGATATGCCACTGGACCTATTCTTTCGATGATCTCATACGGGCCGATAAAACGTGGACTCAATTTGCCTTTGTGATCAAATCGAAGGACTTTCTTCCACGGAGATACTTTCAGAAATACTTTATCACCGATCTAAAATTCAATGTCTTTTCGTTTCAAATCTACGTATGATTTCTGTCGATTTGAAGCTGCTTTCAAACTGTCGTGAATTACTTTCACTTTTTCTTCAGTCTTTCGGATCAAATCAACCTTGTGAGTCTTTTTCTCACTATGCTTGGTCCAGTACAATAAAGTTCGACATTTGAGGCCATATAAAGCTTTGTACGGTGCCATCTTTATGCTCGATTGGAAACTGTTATTGTATGCGAATTCAACCGATGGCAAATATTTTTCCCAATTGCCTTCAGATTCTAACACACAACAAGAAGCATATCTTTGAGAATCTGAATTATTCTCTCAAACTGGCCATCGATTTACTGATCAAATGTTGTACTAAAGTTCAACCTCGTACCAAGAGCTTCTTGTAATTTCTTCCAAAATCGTGATATAAACCTTGGGTCTCTATCAATAATAATCGAAACTGGCACCTCGTGCAATCTAACAATCTCTGATATGTACAATTCAGCTAATTTATCAAGCAAATAGTCAGTACGTACTAGAATGAAATGTTCAGATTTCGTCAGTCGATCAACGACAACGCAATTAGCATCTTTCTTCCTTAGGGACAGAGGCAATCCCGATACGAAATCCATCATAACTTTGTCCCACTACCACTCTGGTATCATTACCGGTTGTAGTAATCTCGAAGGCACTTGATGTTCAGCTTTAACTTGCTGACACACTAAACATATCGATACAAATTCTAAAATGTCTCGTTTCATGCCCGGCCACCAATACAATTGTTTCAAATCATTATACATTTTGGTACTCCTCGGGTGAATAGATAGACAACCACTATGTGCTTCATTCAAAAGTTTTTAGATGAGCTCAGAATTCTTTGATATACAGTTTCTGTTTCGAAACATTAAACAATCATAGCTCCGCTCTGATAGTCGGAATCACTAATTGACTCACATTACATTCTTTTAGCTTGTAACTCAACATCATACTTTTGAGCTTCACAAATTTGCTGAAGAAAAACTGGTTTAGCTTTCAATTCGGCCAACAACGAACCATTATCAGACAACGATAACTGTGTATTCATTGCACTCAAAGCAAATAATGATTTTCTACTCAAAGCATCCGCAACTACATTTGCTTTCCCTAGATGGTAATTAATCACTAACTCGTAATCTTTCAATAGCTCGAGCCATCTCCGTTGTTGTAAATTCAGATCTTTCTGAGTCATAATATACTTTAAACTCTTGTGATCGTTAAAGATGTGACACTTTTCACCGTACAAATGATGTCGCCAAATTTTTAATGATAATACAATAGCAGCCAACTCTAAATCATGAGTCGGGTAATTCTTTTCATGCAGCTTAAACTGTCTGGAGGCATAAGCTATAACTTTTCCTTTTTGTATCAAAATGCAACCCAAGCCATTCAATGACGTGTCGCTCTAAATCATGAATTCTTTACCTGACTCAGGTTGAACCAACACTGGTGCCTCAGTTAACAATGCTTTCAACTAATCAAAACTCTGTTGACATTTCTCAGACCACTCGAATTTTACATCTTTTTATAGCAATCTAGTCATAAGTGTAGCAAGCATCGAAAAACCCATTAACAAAACATCAATAATAACCAGCTAACCCCAGAAAACTTCTAACTCCGGATACATTTCTTAGTGGTTTCCAGTCAACAACTGCAGAAATCTTGCTCGGATCAACTCTTATACCTTCCGCTGAAACAACGTGCCCTAAAAATTCGACTTCTCAGAGCCAAAATTCACATTTGCTAAATTTAGCAAACAGTTGCTTATCTCTCAAAGTTTGAAGCACAATTCTCAAGTTTTCGGCATGCTCAGACTCATCCCGTGAATAGATCAAAATGTCGACAATGAACACAACAACAAATCTGTCTAAATACGATATAAAAATCTGGTTCATCAAATCCATAAGGACTGCAGGAGCGTTAGTTAATCCGAAAGGCATAACAAGGAATTCATAATGTCCATACCTCGTTCTGAAAGCAGTTTTTAGCACATCCAAATCTTTAACTCGCAACTGATAATAATCAGACTGCAAATCAATCTTTAAAAACTCTATTGCACCTTTCAACTGATCAAATAAATCATCTATTCTCAGCAACGGATACTTGTTTTTTATTGTAACCTTGTTGACTGTCGATAGTCAATACACATCCTCATTGACCCGTCTTTCTTCTTTATAAACAACACTAGCGCACCCCAGGGCGAAAAACTAGGTCGTGCAAAACCTCTATCTGTTAACTCTTGCAACTGAGATTTTAACTCTTTCAATTCTATCAGAGCCATTTTATACGAAACTATAGATATCGGTGAAGTTCTCGGTACCAACTCAATAGAAAATTCAACCTCTCTGATTAGTGGTAACCCTGGTAATTCTTTTGGAAACACATTCGAAAACTCACAGACTATCGGCACTGATTCAATCTTCGATTCAGACACTTTTGTATCTAGCACATATGTAAGGTAAGCTTCACAACCTTTCCTCACACATTTCTGAGCTGACATCAATTAAATCACAATTGGCAATTCACTAGATTCATCTGATTCAATTCGAAGAATTTCACTATTTTGACATTTCAGTTCAATAATCTTTCATCTACGATTCACAATAGCATCAAGCAGTGTCAACCAATCCATTTCCAAAATTACATCGAATTCATCAAAAGGTACTAGAATCAAATCAGCCAGAAAATAGTAACCCCAAGTCATTAAAGGACAGTTCTTGCAAACTTTATTAATTAGCACACACTTGCCTAAGGGGTTCGATACTTTAATCACAAACTCAATAGACTCAACAGACAAATTCTTATTAAACACTAAATTCATATAGATATACGAATGAGTTGATCCAGGATCAATCAATGCAATCACATTAGTGTCGTAAATAGAAAATGTACCAATGATAACATCGGGTGACGATGCCTCTTCATGAGCTCGAATAGCGTAAGCTCTAGCAGGTGCTCTAGCCTCAAATCTTACTGTATAATCTCTCGTAGTACCATGATTACCACTCACATTTCTTGCATTTCTTGGTGGCCTCCCTCTAGTGGTTGTGTTACTCGATCTTGCATTCTGAATCTTATCTTTGTTAACTAACTCTTGTGAACCACATTTGAAACAAGCCCGGTTATTCATTCTACATTCACCAGGATGACGTTTTCCACATTGTTGACATTCAAGTATATAGTTTCTCACACTGCCAACACTCGATACCGATGTAGCTTGAGCTTTAGGACTTGAGTATTGTTTTCCACGATCTTTGCTCGAATGCCCAATTGAAACATTTGGACGAGTGAACGAATCTCTGAATTTCTTTGATGAAAATTGATATAGCTTACTCATCAACCTTTTTCTCGAGTCTCTAGCCTCTAAATCTGCTTTTCTATTTTCTTTGCTAAGCTCCTCGGCTTTGTAAGCTCTGTCAACCAGGACAACAAATCCTTTTAATTCTAGAATTCAAACTGGAAGTTTAATATCCTCATTCAACCCATCAACGAACAGCTTGCACATGATTTCTTTAGTAGAAACATACTCCTGAGCATACTTACTCAACTGTACAAATTCTCTTTCATACTCAGTCAAATACGGGCCTGTTTCAATTCTAGAAACTCTTTGTGCTTTTGATCGAGAAATTTCTGACTTATATATTTCTTCTAAAACTTAGTCTGAAAGAATTCCCAGGTCACTCTTTCTCTCGGTACCACTGATACTAGGGTATTCCACCATTGATACGCAGTGCCCCTCAATAATGAAATAACACAAGTCAAACACTTAGCTGGCGTACACAACAGTTCATCAAATACTTGAATAGTGTTTTCAAGCCAAAATTTAGCTTTTTCGGGATCATCATCAACGGTAGCTCTGAACTCTTCAGCCCTGTGTTTTCGAATCTTATCAACTGGAGGCTTATTCAGTCGTTGAAGTTCCACAACTTAAGAAGCTACGGGAACAGGTTGAGGATTAGGTGGAGGTGGAGGTTGTTGAGCAGCAGAATTGGTTCTAACAAATTGCGTGAACCATTCATCCATTATTTAGAAAAAAAAAAGGCTTCTTTAGCCTCTCCTCCGTGACTATCCGATACATTTCTAGATTCAGACGACGTTTCCCCTTGAGCGGGAGCTGACGCATTACTCTCGACATCATCAGCCACAGCTCGATTAGGATCCATTTACTATACGAAAACATAGTTTAAATTGTCAGGAGTCATCACACTATCATAGATTATATATGGCATGTATAGCTAGACTCTCACAAATGCTACGTTAGTCTAAGAATCGACTAAATCATAGCTCTAATACCAATAAATGTAACACCCCTTACCCGTATTCAACACCCCGAATAGGGTTACTGAGCATTACCGAACTTATACCACATTTTAAACATACATTTCACATACAATAAATCAAATCATATACATTTCATTCACAACCAAACATTTTGTCCCTAATACTAGACTACAAGGGCCTAAACATACATTGGGAGTGGTTCGAGACTAAACCGATAACTTAAGAAACTTTTTGAACACTTAGAAAATTTTTCTCAAAACAAGGGACACATGCCCGTGTGGCCCAACCGTGTCTCTCACACGGCCTAAGACACGCCCGTGTCATAGGCCGTGTGGACATTCGAAATGGAAGCACATTGTCGTGCCCCAGCCCGTGCCTAACCCCATGTAACTTTCTGACTTGGGTCACACGGCCAACACATACATCTGCGTGGCTAGCTCGTGTGCCCTAAAAATGGCTATACACGCATGTGTGTCAGATCGTGTGCTAGGCCATGCCAAACCTGTAGGGTATACTGACTTATGCCACACGGCCAAGTCACATGCCCATATGTAAGGCCGTGTAGAGCATACTGACTTGGTTTTATTTTCCACAACACGGGACACACGACCGTGTACATGACCCTGTATCACACACGGCTGAGACAGACGTCCGTGTCTCTGCCCGTATGGACAAAAATAGGCTATTTACCAAGCCATTTTGCCACCCAAACTTGTATACACTTACATCAATCCAGTTGGCACCAAAATATAGCATAATATGACATTTTAACCATCCAACTCAAGCTTAATTCATGCATAATCTATACACCTTTCTCAAAACTCATAAGACACAAAATATACCATACCATTTAGACCAAAATTCACATATACAATTCAATTAAATATACACTTCCAAATATGCATCATTTAGCCTAATTTTACAAGCAAACCAATATCCACAAATCAACCTTTTGATACTCATAACGCCTATTACCATTTAGGCATCACACAACCATCATTCAACACATTTCACAAGACATAAACACACACACATATATATACATGATTCAAGCATACCAAAATAACCAAGAATGATCCATCACTCATGGCTATATATACAAACTAAAACATATACATTTATAAGCCAATTAAAATGACTAAATTCATTACCAACACATAACCAAAATGACCAAAGTCCCTATACATGCCATATACTTAAAACATAAGCTCAAAAGTACCAAATTGATAGTTGGATAGTGTGACGATGTCTCCGACGATCCCCGAGTTCGAGTTATCTTTAAAGCCACTATAAAACATAGAAAATTAAACAAAGTAAGCTATCTAGCTTAGTAAGATCGTATGAATTATACTCAATTTTGACATAGATATACAAATCATCAAATTAAACATAACAACATATAGTTCGTTTAACAAACAAACCTTTCACATTTTTAATCATAATCTTATATATGAACTTCGCAACTTCTTCAATTTAAGCTTATACAGTTCATGTACATACCTGTACCATCTTGTATCAATCTCATACACATCCACGTCTTTTATTTACCCGTTGAACCATTCGGAATACTACCGAATACATGGGAAACTCGTACTCGAAGTGCCACATATATAGCCGAAGCTATCTCAATCTCATATCACATATACTGCTCACACTAGAGCTATCAATGGGCTTGATCACACAAGATGTGGGTCAAGACGTAGCTACACGATGCTACTCAAACAAGCTGTCAAGTAACTGTAAGACATGCCGGTATACTCAGCCACTGGTAGGACGTACTGGACCAGCACCTGGATCACAAAATCACAATAATCCTCTAATGACATGTCACTAGTAGCCAAATCGATTCTTAAGGTTCAACCGAGATTTCGAATGTTGAATCGTCATCGAATCATTATCGAACATGTCTTAAGTCTTGTATTCACAGTTTATGCAATATCAAAGCATTAATGCTTCTTACATACGAACTTAGCTTGAATGCTAAAATGGTGAAACGAGTCAACTATTTCGTAACTTTGTTCTTTCCCCGATCTAATTTCGTATTTCACTTTTCTTGATCTAAATATAACCAAAATTAACTTATTTAACCATCTCCCTATTCAATCTAGTCCAAAATTTACTTTAAGGAATTTTTACACTATTGCCCCTAGTATTTTACATCTTTTACAATTTAGTCCTTATTATATAAAAACACAAATTCATGTAATTTAACCATAACCCATGCTAGCCAAATTACAATTACACTCCTAGTAGCCCATATTTTTCATTTATTTCACATTTTAACCACAAAGTTTCCACATTTCACAATTTAATCTCTATTTTGCATTTTTACTAAAAATCATTTAACAAAACTTGTATAACTATCATTAAACATTCAAAATCTATCATAAATCATCAAAGCACCAATGTATTCATCAATGGAAACATTCAAAATCTTTAACAATTTTGCAAAATAGTCCCTGCGCTAGCTAGACCTAGTTGCAACGATCTCAAAAACATAGAAATTATTAAAAACGGGACCAAAAGTGGACTTACATGCTCAATATACCATGGCCGAATGTTCCAAGCTTTGAAATGGTGTTTTAAATATCTAATTTCGATGGTGATAGCTTAATGAAGATGAAGACATCATGTTTTTATTATTTTAACTTAAGTTATTTACAAATTACTATATTAACCTTGTTTTAAAACATTAAATATCACTTAATGTAAGCCCATAATTGTCCAACCACCATTATAATGGTCTAATTACAATGTAAGGACCTCCACTTTAATGTTCCATAGCTAATAGACACCTTTAACTAATAGAACTCAAATTTTACACTTTATGCGATTTAGTCTTTTTTATCGAATTAAGCATTTAAACGATAAAATTTCTTAACGAAAATTTCACAAAACTATACTATCATGCAGTAAACATCGAAATAATAATAAAATAATAATTTTGACCTCAGGTGTGTGAGGCTGTTATACGGCCTAACTCACGGCCTGACACACAGGTGTGTGAGGCTACTTTGAAGGGTAAACCACCTAGCACACGGGCATGTGGCCACCATTCACGGAGTGGCTTCTAGTGGTACGAGGCTCGTATCTTCCAAATGATGAATGAATGGTTCACCGAGTTCGTACAAATGAACCCAGCTATTCAACAACCTCTACCCATCCTACTTCCCAACTAGTTCCCATTATTCCTCAAGGTATGGAACAAATCCAAGTTAGTAAGCTACCTATTGATAAGATTCGTAAGTATGGAGCTAAAAAATTTTGAGCTACAGTCGAGGATGATCTCGAGATAACTAAATTCTGGTTAGAGAATACGATCAGGGTTTTTGATGAGCTATCCTGTATACTGGCTGAATGTGTCAAATGTGTGGGATTGTTACTAAAAGATTCAACGTATCAATGGTGGAACATGTTGACTTCAGTTGTGCCAAGAGAACAAATCATCTGGGAATTTTTCCAAACTGAGTTCCAAAAGAAATATATTAGTCAGAGGTTTCTGGATTAGAAACTTAAAGAATTTCTAAAGCTTAAACAGGGCCATATGACTGTATCAGAATACAAGCGGGGATTTGTCAGATTGAGCAAGTATGCATGTGAGTGTATTCCAACCGAGAGCACTATGTGTAAAAGATTCAAAGAAGGGTTAAACGAGGATATTAAGCTTCTAGTTGGAATTCTTGAACTGAAAGGGTTCATTGTACTGGTTGACCGGGCACATAAGGCCAAAGAATTGAGTAAAGAGAAAAGACGTGCTGAGTTTGAAGCTAGAGACTTGAGAAAGATATTGACTGAGAAGTCATACCAGTCAGTATCAAAGAAATCAAAAGCACATCACAACCGTTCTACTACTTCTGTAGGATATTTTAGTAGAGACAGAAGTACCCAACGCTCCAGTCCTAAACCTCAGGCTACATTTGTAGCGAGTGTGGGTAGTGTCAGAGATGCCAAACCCGAATGTACGCACTTTAACAGACCATATTATGGTGAGTGTCGAGTAAATAATGGAGCGTGTTTCAAGTGTGGTTCCTTAGACCACTATCTTAATAATTGCCCAGAGAAATCTAAGAAAGAGAAAGCTCAGACCACGAGGCTGAACAATACTGCTGTGAGAGGTAGACCACCTCGTGATTCCATAAATGTGAGTAGTAGTCGTGATGTGATGAAAAACTATGCTGTAAGATCTGAGGCACAAGCACCGGCTAGGGTTCATGTTATTCACGCACTCGAGGATACTTTTACGCTAGATGTTATTATCGATACTTTCTCTATTTATAATGCTGATGTTACTACTTTGATTAATCTGGGGTCAACCTATTTATATGTTTGCAAAAATTTAGTGTCTAGAAAAAATTACCTATTGAGTCTGTAACACCCCAAACCCGAGCTGGACGTTATGGCCGAATCTGGCAATATCACATGAAAGAGCTTTCGAAACTAAGTTGCTACTAAAACGATTTAAACAATCTCTTTACCTTATTGCATTTTTGACCAAATCACGTCACTTGTTTCCAAAAGTTTTTCATTTTCAAAACGTTATTTAATTTCAAATCGTTATACTTTGCGAAAGCTTTTGAAACAGTTTTGAGTATTCGTGGTATTTTGGTAAATCATGCATATCTTTTGAAAACCCAGTTTTCTTACCACTAGCAGTTATAAATCAAAGCAATCAAAAATAAAAAAATTAAAAATAAAACCCAAGCGGCCTTATTGCATAAAAATACCCAAATAAAACTTCTTATAAATTAAAAGTCAAATATAGAAGCGTAAGCTATTGTGTGGCCACCTTCGAGTCCCTTGCAACACCGATCCGCCTAAGGATTACCTGCGCAGATAAGGAGAAGGGTGAGTTTACTAAAACTAAGTGAGTAATCCCTTAATAAACAAACAGTCAAATATACAATGAGCAAATAAAGTCTAGGCCTAAGCCCATATCAGTAACAGTGTCATTATTAGTTTGGGGCTTTAACCCAACTCAATACAGACACAGTTACGTGTTTGGGCCTTGGCCCATTGCAGTAACAGCAAACAGAGTAGTAACAGTACTCAGTGCAATAACAATTTTAAACAATATGCAAGTCCTACCCATCCAACCTCTACAATCCATCTCCGTCCAACCCTACACTCCATGTGAGGATATAATCAACCCACCGATCCCTACACTCCAGAATTAGCACCGGTTGCGGCACTAAATAGTAATATGCAGTTAAGCTAGCAGTAAAATAGGCTTAGAGCCATCAGTGAATTGCAGCGGAGCTACCAGTGCAGTACACTTCTTCGAATCATATAAAAACCCATCTCCATGCAATGCATCATGCGACGTGTCATGTCATATCATAATATTATACATGTACTCAATACAGTTGCGAATAGCATGCTAAAATATAAGCATACATTACATAGGGGCAAAATAGTCATTTTACCATATGAGGGCAAAATAATCATTTTACCACAAAGGGCAAAACAATCATTCTACCATATAAGGGCAAAACAGTCATTTTATCACATAGGGGCAATACAATCATTTTACCACAAAGGGGGTCTAGGTACACTTACCGACCCAATAGTAGGTTCACAGTTGTCTCGGGCGACCCGTGCAACCATAACAGTCATATAGTGAAAATGTGCCCAAGGCCCATTACGCGGGCCCATGTGGGCCCACACGTTCGGGTGGCCCACTAAGTCAAAAAATGGCCTTGGCCGTGTGAATTACACAGCCTGGCCCAATAGTCTCCACACGTCCGTGTGGTTAACCTGTGTGAGGCCCACAAGGCCCATTTCGGCCCAACGTGGCCCAAAACGGCCTAAGCCCATGAAATTGCTCATGGTGGCCTCTATGATCAAACGCTCACATTTATGCAATTGGATGACCACACGAGCGAACATATGCTCGTGTAGCATCGACGGTCACCTATTTTAGCTTTTGTCGATTTACGATAATGGTAGTGTTTTTACACACCTTGCTTTTATTTGCCGAATGAAGAGAATGCTCGCACTTCTGAATCCTCCACTTAAACAACAGTCTTCAGTTACACACTTAATCCAGTACCCAACCGCATATACACCATAATCCTAATCCCTAAACTCATACAAGAACATACCTTCGAACTAGCCATGAGGAGAGATCTGTCCACTCTGTGCCAACTAAGGACCTTTTCCTTCTCCTTCAAAAGTTCCTATGCACCAATCAAACATAGCTAAACACTTAATCAACCAGCATCAAATAACACTATACTAATACATTAAAACATTCAATTGATACCCCTTACCATGACTAAATCAACAGAACGCAAAGTCGACACTTACAATTACCCCAAAAATTGACAGACAGCAAAGAGAGAGGAGAGATGCAATAAACAGTCAAGATACTAAGTTGAATGGATAACAAGAAGAGAGTGTTGAGAAAGAGAGGAGAAAAGAAAAGTGTATTCAGTAAGTAAATAAAAGGAGAAGAGATGGCAAGGGAAACGATTGGAGAGGGGAAAAAAGCAAAGAAGTGAAGAGAAGTATTAGGCCAAACAACAAACTGAATGAAGGAGAAAGAAGATGGAGTAGTCGGTCAAGAAGGAAATCGAGAGAAGAACTTGTCAAATCTAGAAAGTGTTAAAAGGGAAACCAGTGAGGGTTTGGCCAAAGAGAGCAAGAAATTACTCACAAGAGGAAAGAAGTAACTGTAAAAATCGAATATGCAAATCAGCAAGATACCCAAAAGGGACCCCAATAGTATTCGGCCACCAGAAAAAAAAGAGAACATCCAGAGCAATCAAAACTGAAAGTTGGTGAGAAAACCCACCTTAGCCGAACTTCTTGAGTGCCCACAAACCCAAATCAGCACACTACTTCATCTCACTTCAACTTCCTACAATTTTCTCCTAAAATCCCTCTTCAAAACCCTCCTGAAATCCCTCAACCGATCACTCATTTATCCATATCCCATATTTCCTCCTAAAATCACTCCAACCTTCCCACTATTCAGACTTTTAATGAAACATAAACTCTAGCCATCCAGCACTGCAAAATTTTAATCCCTTTGTGTATGCAAGGATTCAAATCTCAGACCTCTTGGAACACTCCACATGCCCCTATCCACTAGACCAGCAAGCCTTTTTGTCATAAAATACCCATATTTATTTAAAAGCCTACTGACAAGAGACAGTGGTTTATCTATTAAAAATAAAACTTTTTGCTCCTACCCAGGCTTGAAACCAAGACTTCTCACACACTCCCAAATCACTTAATCACTGAAGCAGATACACATTTGCGTCACTTTCTTGCACAACTTAACATTTATGTGCAGCCTCCTAACTGTACCCCTACTCAAAACCTAATATTTATAGGTCCAAATTTGGGACATTACAGAGTCCATTAAATTCGTGGTTAAAGTATCAAATCTCCTAGGTCAGTATGTGCTAGTTGATAAAGTTTGAAAGAATTGTCTTTTGATGACTCCGGGTTATAGTTTCTTAAGAGATTTGATGTTGTTACCGTTTGATGAATTTGACGTGATTTTGGGCATGGATTGGCTAACTTTGCATGATGCTGTGGTAAGCTATAGATGAAAGCTTATCATATTAAAATGTCAAAACAGTGAGAAGCTTCATATTGAATCAAATAATCTGAGTGGTTTGCCTATTGTTATATCAGCTATGTCGATGCAGAAATATGTGAGAAAATGTTGTACTTCTTATCTTGCTTATGTAATGGATACTAAAGTGTCTGAATCAAAACTTGAACTAGTGCCAGTGGTTTGCGAGTATCCTGATGTGTTTCCAATAGCTTGCTATAGAACTTGCACCAGGAACATCATTGATATCGATAACACCTTACCGAATGGCTCCTACCGAGTTAAAAGAGTTGAAAGCACCGCTGCAAGAATTGACAGATAGGGGTTTTGCTCGACCTAGTTTTTCACCTTGAAGTGTAGCAGTTCTGTTCGTTAAGAAAAAGGACGGATCGATGAGATTGTGTACAGATTACCGTCAGTTTAACAAAGTTACTATCAAAAACAAATATTCACTACCCCGAATTGGCGATTTGTTCGATTAATTGAAAGGTGCCACAGTATTCTCGAAGATTGATCTTCGTTCTAGTTATTATCAACTGCGAGTTAATGATTCAAATATGTTGAAAACTACATTCAGAACTAGGTACGGAAACTATGAGTTTCTTGTGATGCCATGTGGTTTAACTAATGCACCTACAGTGTTTATGGATTTGATGAACATAATCTTCAGATCGTTTTTAGATAGATTTGTTGTGGTATTTATTGACGACATTTTGATCTATTCTCGAGATGAGTCCGAGCATGCTAAACACTTGAGGATTGTTTTGCAAACTCTACGAGATAAAAAACTCTTTGCTAAATTTAGCCAATGTGAGTTATCGCTTCGAGAAGTCAATTTTATTGGACATATAGTTTCAGCTGAAGGCATGAGAGTTGATCTGAGTAAAATTTTTACAGTTGTTAATTGGAAACCACCGAGTAATGTATCTAAAGTTAGAAGTTTTCTGGGATTTGGTGGTTATTACCGAAGATTCCTCAAAGGATTTTCAATGAAAGCTACACCAATGACGCGGCTATTACAGAAAGATGTGAAGTTTGAATGGTCTGATAAATGTCAGCAAAGTTTCAATCAGTTGAAAGCACTGTTGACTGAAGCACTAATTTTGGTTCAGCCTAAATTGGGTAAAGAATTTATGATTTTTAGCGATGCATCTTTAAATGGTTTAGGCTATGTTTTGATGTAGGAAGGCAAAGTAATAGCTTATGATTCCAGACAGTTAAAGCCACACGAAAATAAATATCTGACACATGACTTAGAGTTAACAGCTATTGTGTTCGCGTTGAAAATTTGGCGACACCATTTGTTCAGTGAAAAATGTCACATATTTACCGATCACAAGATTTTAAAGTATTTAATGTCACAGAAAGATTTCAATCTGAGATAGCGCAGATGGCTTGAATTGTTAAAAAGATAATGAATTGATCATTAATTATCATCCAGGAAAAGCAAACGTAGTTGCTGATGCTCTGAGTAGAAAGTCCTTGTTTGCTCTGTGAGTGATGAATACATGACTGACATTATCTGATGATGGTTCGATCTTAGCCAAGTTAAAAGCTAAATCGATGTTTTTAAAGTAGATCTGCGAAGATAAAAAATGTGATAGTGAATTGCTAGCTAAACGGGTACAGTGTGAGTCGACTTCTGATTTAGATTTTTAGATAGGACTCGATGATTGTTTACTGTTCAGAGGTAGAGTGTGTGTACCAAAAAATCCAGAGCTTATACAGAAAAGTTTGTATAAAGCTCATAGTGGTAGCTTGTTTGTTCATTCGGGAAGCAATAAAATGTACAGTGATTTGAGACAGACGTACTGGTGGTCGGGAATAAAACGTGAGATTTTTTATTTTGTATCGAGATGTTTGGTATGTCAGCAAGTTAAAGTTGAACATCAGGTACATTCAGGAATTTTATAGCTAGTGATGATACCAAAGTGGAAATGGGATAGAGTTACTATGGACTTTGTATCGCATTTACCTCTATCTCCGAGAAAGAAAGATGTCATCTGGGTTATTATCGATTTTTTGATGAAGTCTGCACATTTTATTCTGGTACGTACAGATTTTCCCTTGAAAGATTAGTTGAGTTATCTGTGTCTGAAATTTTTAGATTACACGGAGTGCTAGTCTCTATTATTTCAGATAGAGATCTGCAGTTTACATCATGATTTTGGAAAAAGTTACAGGAAGCTCTTGGTACACGGTTGCATTTTAGCACTGCATTTCAGCCTCAGGCCGATGGTCAGTCTGAACGTGTGATCCAGATTCTCAAATATATGATTCGTTGCTGCGTATTAGAGTTAAAAGGCAACTGCGAGAAATATATACAATTGGTCATATTCGCGTATAATAATAGTTTTTAGTCGAATATAAAAATGGACCGTATGAGGCTCTGTATGGTCGTAAATGCCGAACTCAGTTATACTGGACCAAGCTTAGTGAGAGAAAGGTACACTGGGTTGATTTGATTCGCGAGACATGACCTAACACAGCCTAACACACGGCCTGGCATACGGGTGTGTGAGGTTACTTCAAAGCGTACACAATCTAGCACACGGGCATGTGGCTTGGCCACATGACCAAGTTAGAGAATTACACGGGCACAGACACAAGCTCGGACATGACCATGTGTCCCCATTTTGATTCCCCACATGGCCTAAGACAAGGGCATGTCTCTTGGCCATGTGAGTCACACGGCTTGGCCACAGGGCCATGTGACGACTGCAACTTTGAAAAGTTTTAATGTTTTCTGAAAATTCTCTGAGTTTCTGATTCAGTCTTGACTTGTTTCTAATGTGTATTTTGGTCCTTGAGGGCTCGTATAAGGGAGAATATGTATGATTTTGATTGGCTTTTTTAAATATAAATTTTGATATGTTATGAAATGTTTGAAATTCTGTTTGTTTATACTGTAAACTCTGGTAATACTCCATAACCCTGTCAGTGAAGGATACGAGTTAGGGCTGTTACACGGGAAAGGCTAATGTTGTTGTTGGTCCTTTGAGTAAAAAAATATATGTTTGCTTTATGAGCGTTGAGCACATGATTAACTTGATTGATGATGGTTCAATTTTAGCTGAATTAAAAGCTAGATCGACGTTTCTACAATAGATTTGTAAAGCTTAAAAATGTGACGATGTTTTGATTACAAAACGGAAATAGATTGAGATGACATCTAATTCAGATTTTCATATTGGTTCCGGTGATAGTTTGTACTTTAAAGATAGAATTTGTGTTCTGAGAAATTCTGATCTCATTCAGAAGATTTTACAGGAAGCTCACAATAATAGATTGTCGATTAATCCTGGTAGCAATAAAATGTACGGTTATTTGAAATAGATGTACTTGTGGCCAGGTATGAAACGGGAGATTTTGGAGTTCGTATCAAAATGTTTAGTTTGTTAGTAAGTTAAAGCCAAGCATCAGGTACTTTCTAGTTTGTTACAACATGTGATGATTCCAGAGTTGAAATGGAAACGTGTTACGATGGATTTCGTATCAGGATTGCCTTTATCTCTGAGAAAGAAAGATGTTATGTGGGTTATTGTAGATCATTTGACGAAATCTACGCATTTCATTCTTTTACGTATAGATTATTCACTTAAGAGATTGGTAGAGTTGTATATTGTTGAGCTTGTTAGATTGCACAGTGTGCCAGTTTCTATTATCTTTAACAGGGATCCACGATTTACATCTCAGTTTTGGACCAAGTTACATGAAGCTCTAGGCACTCGACTGCATTTTAGTACAGTATTTCATCCTTAGATGCATGGTCAGTCTGAGCGAGTAATTATGATACTTGAAGATATGCTTCGATGTTGTGTTTTAAAGTTCGAAGGTAATTAAGGGAGATTTCTATCGTTGGTTGAATTTGCGTGCAATAATAGTTATCAAGTGAGCATTAAAATGGCACCGTACGAAGCTTTGTATGGTCAAAAGTGTCAAACTTCATTATACTGGACTAAGCTGAGCGAGAAAAAGGTATTCGGTGTTGACTTGATTTGAGATATTGAAGATAAAATCAAAGTGATACGGGATAGCTTGAAAGTAACTTTGGATCAAAAGAAATCTTATGTAGATTTGAAAAGAAAAGATATTGAATTTCAAGTCACTGGCAAAGTATTTTTAAAAGTATTGCCTTGGAAGAAAGTTCTTTGATTTGGCCAGAAAGGAAAGCTTAGTCCACGATTCATCGAGCCGTACGAGGTGATTGAGAGAATTGGATCAATAGCTTACAGATTGGCTTTGCCTTCAGAGTTAGAAAAGATTCATAATGTATTTCATGTATCAATGTTACGATGGTATCGATCAGATCCTTCACACGTAATTTCACTTGTTGATGTTGAGATACAGCCAGATATGATGTACAGTGAAGAACCAATCAGAATTTTAGCTCGAGAGGTTAAAGAACTAAGAAATAAAAGTATAGGTTTAGCAAAAGTTCTCTGGCAACATCACAGAATAGAAGAGGCCACCTGGGAACTGGAAGAAGCTATAAAGTGCAATACCCAAATTTATTTTCTGTTAAGATTTTCAAGGATGAAAATTCTTTTAGGGGGCGAGTTGTAATAGCCTAGTGAAATTGGAACAGTGGTTTCGGGACCACAAATCTAAAGAGTAAATTTTTCTTTTGTTATTATTTAAATGTCTATGGGATAAATTTTTCTTTTGTTATTATTTAAATGTCTATGGGATATTAGTAAGGTCTTATTAAAATTTTATTAAGAAATTTTGATGTTTCCATAATTAGTTAAGTGAAAAGGACTAAATCATAAAAAGTGTAAAAGTAGAGTTCTATTAGTTAAAAGGGCTAAAAGGCTATGGAAATGAAACCAAATGGGATTACATGGTAATCGGACCATTTGAGTAGTTAGTGGACACATATGGACATAGTTTAAGTGAATTTTAAAGTTATAAACTGAAGTTAAATTAGTAAATTGATTAATAAATCTAAATTAAACTAAATGAAAAATGGTATCAACTTCCTAAATGAAACTCACCACCGAAATATTGAAAGAAGGAAGCCATTTTTAGGATTGAAGTTTGGCTAAGCTTAGTTTGGTACATGGTGAGTTTTTTAAACCCGTTTTTAATGATTTCTATGTTTTTGATGTCGTTTTAGCTTAATCTAGCTAACTCGGGGGTTAATTTGTAAAAATATTAAAGATTGAAGGTAATGCCATGAATGCTTTTGTGTGATTCTTGCTGTTTAATGATAGATTATGAGTCCTTGTTGATAAATACACAAGTTTTGTAAAGTGATTTTTGACGAAAATTGTATTTAGGGACTTGTTTGTAAAAATAGTAAAAATTCATGTTAAATTTATGAAATGATGGTTTGTATGAGTTTGTTTAAGTCCCTAGACAATTCGGCTAGCTTAAGAAGGGAATTAAAATGCTTAGGTTTCAATTCATAAGGTTAAGGACTAAATTATGAAAGGTTAAAACATTAGGGGTAAAATAGTAATTTTGCATAAATATGAAATATGGACTAAATTGAATGCTAGGGATATTAAATGGATTCAATTTGTCTATTTAGATCAATATAGACCACTACAAATCTAGATTGGGGAAAAGCTAAAGCCTCGGATTAGTCGATTATTTTTCTATGCCCTAGTAGTCGAGGTAAATTCATATGTACCGATTATTATATTCATGTTATTCAATTGTATGCTATTATGTATTTATAATGCTATTAATCAATGTATATCCAAACAAATGCCATGACAGTTATCGAGTCCCGGTTGAACCTTAGGAATTCATAAGATACAAATGACATATCATTAGGGATTTCAAGTTTCGAGTGTTGGTCTTGAATGTCCTACCGATGGCTAAGGTCCTGCATTTGTTGTGAATACTCCACAGCTCATGTGAGCAGTATCGTGTAGCTTACATTCTGACCCATAGCTCGTGTGAGCAATGATGTAAAGGAAAGGTTATGGTTATACATTTAAGCACACTTCGTGTGAGCTTTCCTGAGTATCCGATGATATTCTAAATGGTTCAACGGGCATGTGAAGGAATTGAAAAGGTAAGTTTCCAAATGGAATAATGCATATGCTCATAAAAAGGTGAATGAATCAAATGATGTATGTTTATGTAAAAATGGCATACCTTATATTTAATTCAAGCTAATGTAATAATGCACTAACTTGTGTATTGTTGATGATGATGCTTAGGCTTGTGCCAAGCTTGTGGTTGGATTACATTTTGCTTACACTTAATGTTATATAATTGAAATGGTCAGTTATGTTTCATGTTTTACGAACTCACTAAGCATTATGTGCTTACATAGTTTTCTTCCTATGTTTTATAGATTATATGAAACTCGATTGATTTGGAAGCTCGTCGGAGATCTATCACACTACCCAGCATAAATATCGGTAGTTTATGATGTTTTGGCCAAGGTTATAATGGCATGTATAGGTTGGATTATAATGTCATTGTGATGTATGTTTAGTTGATGATTTGGCTTGAAAAACTTGTAAAAGTAATCTTGTCTTGGTACTTTGATGCCTTGGTGACTTATGTCATTGTGCTATTTCATATTGTATGTTTTGAAATACCTTATGTGGTATGCTTTGAGAGAGTTTGAATATGGTAAGACTATGGTATGTTTTGAAAGGCATTTGTTGTGGATACTCCGCAACTCGTGTGAGTAGCATCGTGTAGGTTAGATTCTGACCCATAGCTCATGTGAGCAGGCCCATTTCACAGCTCGTGTGAGCAATGATGTAAAGGAAAGGTTATGGTTATATGTTTAAGCACACTTCATGTGAGCTTTCCCAAGTATCCGATGATATTCTAGTTAGTTCAACAAGCAAGAAAAAGGATGGAAATGGTAAGTTTCCAAATGGAATTATACATATGTTTATGAAAATGATGAATGAATCGAATGGTGTATGTTCATATTAAAATGAATTATCATATGTTTAATTCAAGTGAATTATGTATAAATGCACAAGCTTGTGTATTGATGATGATGCATAGGCTTGTGCCAAGCTTGTGCTTGGATTATAATATGCTTGTACTTAATGTTATATAAATGAAATGGTAAGTTATGTTTCATTTTCTATGAACTTACTAAGCATTATGTGCTTACGTAGTTTCTTTCTTATGTTTTATAGATTATCAGATGCTCAATCAGTTTGGAAGCTCATCGGAGGTCTATCACACTATCTAGCATAAATATCAGTAGTTTTTGATGTTTTGGCCAAGGTTATAATGGCATGTATAGGTGGACTTGTAATGGTATTTATTTGAATGTTAGTTGATAATTTTGGTATGTATAAGCTGTCTTGGTTGATACCATTTGATG
Source organism: Gossypium anomalum (assembly GCA_025698475.1). Taxonomy (NCBI): domain Eukaryota; kingdom Viridiplantae; phylum Streptophyta; class Magnoliopsida; order Malvales; family Malvaceae; genus Gossypium; species Gossypium anomalum. The sequence goes on from CM046959.1 coordinate 56,670,173, forward strand.
CTTACCAAATTATGTTGTTGTAGCTATCTTATGATGCATGTTTGGAAATGGCTTATTTGGAATGTTTTGAAGTAGTTTGAATATGGTCAAGTTGTGACATAGTTTGAATATGGTTAAGTTGTGACATGTTTGGTAAGTCTTTGAAACTAGTATTTGATGAATGAAAATTTGTAAAGTATGCATGTTTAGGTAAGTCTTGATGTTTGCATTTGAGGTGCCTTGAATGGCATATTGGTTAGTTGATGTTAGGACTCTTGATTTGATCATTTTGTATATGTTTTGATAGGGTTTTGAAGCCTTCATTTTGTGTACAAAAGGCCCTAAGGTTTATGCTTAAGTTGATGCTGGAAATGGCTTGATTTTGGGCAAATTTATGTCCACATGGCCTGAAACACAGGTATGTGACTCAACCATGTGTCACACATAGCCTAGCGACATGGCCATGTGTCTCTTGTGGGTTCCTTTGTATGCAAGTCAATTAATTACACGGTCTCGCACACGGCCTGGCACATGGGTGTGTGGGGCTATTTCGAGAGTTACACTATCGTGTGACACGGCCGTGTGACCTTACCCAGAGAGTTACGCTATGTAAATGAAACCAAATGGACTTAAATGGTAATTAGACCATTTGAATAGTTAGTAGACATATATGGACATAGTTTAAGTAATTTTTAAAGTTTTAAACTAAGGTTAAATTAGTAAATTGATTAATAAATCTAAATTAAACTAAATGAAAAATGGTATCATATTCCTAAATGAAACACACTACCGAAATATTGAAAGAAGGAAGCTATTTTAGGGTTGAAGTTCAGCTAAGCTTAGTTTGGTGCATGGTGAGTGTTTTTCTACCCGTTTTTAATGATTTCTATGTTTTTGAGGTCGTTTTAGCTTAATCTAACTAGCACGGGGTTCAATTTGTAATATTGTTAAAGATTGAGGGTTATGCCATGAATGCTTTTGTGTGATTCTTGATGTTTAATGATAGATTATGAGTCCTTGTTGATAAATAAACAAGTTTTGTAAAGTGATTTTTAATGAAAATTATATTTAGGGACTTGTTTGTAAAAATAGTAAAAATTCATGTTAAATTTATGAAATGATGGTTTGTATGAGTTGGTTTAAGTCCTTAGAGAATTTGGCTAGCTTGAGAAGGGGATTAAAATACTAAGATTTCAATTTATGAGCTTAAGGACTAAATTGTGAAAGATTAAAATGTTAGGGATAAAATAGTAATTTTGCATAAATATGAAAAGTGGACTAAATAGAATGCTAGGGATATTAAATGGATTTAATTTGTCTATTTAGATCAAGGTAGACCACGTACGGATCTAGGTCGGGGAAAAGATAAAGCCTTGGATTAGTCGATTACGTTTCTACGCCCTAGAGTCGAGGTAAGTTCGTATGTAGGGATTACTATATTCATGTTATTCAATTGTATGTTATTATGTATTTATAATGCTATTAATCAATGTATATCCAAAAAAAAGCCATGATAGTTATTGAGTCCCGGTTGAACCTTAATAATTCGTAGGATACAAATAGCATGTCATTAGGGATTCCATGTTTCGAGTGCTGGTCTTGAATGTTCTACCGATGGTTGAGGTCCTGCATTTGTTGCGGATATTCCACAGCTCATATGAGTAGCATTGTGTAGCTTACATTTCGACTCATAGCTCGTGTAAGCAGACTTATTTCACAACTCGTGTGAGTAATGATGTAAAGGAAAAGTTATGGTTATACATTTAAGCACACTTCTTGTGAGCTTTCCCGAGTATCTGACGATATTTTAAATGGTTCAACGGTCATGTGAAGGAATTGAAAAGGTAAGTTTCCAAATTGAATAATGCATATGCTTATGAAAAGGTGAACAAATCAAATGATGTATGTTCATGTAGGAATGGCTTACCTTTTGTTTAATTCAAGTAAGTTATGTAATAATGCAATAACTTGTGTATTGTTGATGATGATGCTTAGGCTTGTGCCAAGCTTGTGGTTGGATTACATTTTGCTTATACTTAATTTCGTATAATTGAAATGGTAACTTATGTTTCATGTTCTACGAACTTACTAAGTATTATGTGCTTACATAGTTTTCTTCCTATGTTTTATAGATTATTAGAAACTCAATTGATTTGGAAGCTTGTTGGAGATCTATCACACTATCCGACATAAATATCAGTAGTTTTTTTTATGTTCTGGCCAAGATTATAATGGCATGTATAGGTTGGATTATAATGTCATTGTGATGTATGTTTAGTTAATGATTTGGATTGTAAAAGTTGTAAAAGTTATCTTGTTTTGGTACTTTGATGCCTTGATGATTTATTTCATTGTGCTATTTCATATTGCATGTTTTGAAATATCTTATGTTGTATGTTTTGAGATAGTTTAAATATGTTAAGATTATGGTTTGTTTTGAAAGGCATTTGCACTAATAGTTGATGAATGAAAAGTGGTATAATATGCATGTTTAGGTAAGATTTGGCTGATTGAAATTGTGGTGCCTTGAATGACGTATTGATTGATTGATTTAGAACTTGTGAATTGGTCATTATATGTATGTTTTGGTAAGGGTTTGATGTCTTTACTAGGAGCACAAAAGGCCTATAGTTGTGTGCATGATTTGGTGTTGAAAATGGCTTGATTTTGGGCAAATTTTTTTCCACACAATCTGAGACACAGGCGTGTGACTCAATCATGTGTGACACATGGCCGTATGGCCCCTATAAATTCTACCGCATGCAAGTCAGTTAGTTACACGTCCTTATACACAGGCGTGCGGGCTATTTCAAGAGTTACATGGCCTAGCACACAAGTGTGTGACACAACCGTGTGACCCTACTCAGAGAGTTACACGGGGGAGGACATGGGCTAGGACATGGCCCTGTGTCCCTAGTTTGGAGGTTACACAGCCTGAGACACGAGCGTGTGTCTCAGTTGTTTGAGGCACATAGCCTGGCCACATGGCCGTGTGACCCCTGTAGTCAAATTTTTCTAACTTTCTCTTAAACTTTCCAAATGTTTTCTATTTGGTCCCGAATTGTTTCTAAGGTGTTTCTAGGGCCTCGAGGGCTCAATTTAGGGATGATATGTATATGAATGATTGTTTCACATGTTTATGTCAACGTATGAAATGTATGTTTAAATGTTTCGTATGTATGGTAATGCTTCATAACCCTAATCTGGCGACGGATATAGATCAGGGGTGTTACAACCAGGTTTGACATACTATGCATACAAGGATCCTTCCCAAATTAATTGCCAAAGGACTGACTGAATCAGTCTCTAATAACAACTTGTAATGCCCTTTACCCGACCCAATGTTTTGGGTTTAGATCTAGGGTATTATTACACAATTATTAAAAAAAATTCTAAATAGCCTTAGACTTTTAACTCAAGACGTTTTCCTTAACATTTACCATAAATCATTATCATTAAAGAAACAAGGAAATGTATTTAAACATAATACATCATATCTATAATAATTTATTACAATACATAAGTTTAATAAAATAGACTTATATGATGTAATCCTACAATACGCCACTTGTCCAAACAAGTCCACTGTATGCATAGTTTCCCCGTTCGTCGCTTGTTTGGCCTACTCCTAACTTGTCCCTATCCAAAAACACACTTAAATAGTAACACTTGAAACATAAACATAACATTTCGTAAGTTAAGGGAACTTAGTGAGATGTGACACAACATACATTTTAAACTTATTATGTTGAATTCCTCATCTTGAATATTTGGATTTCCATATATTTGTCTTTAGTGATTACCTTCACATTGTTAATTATATGATCACATACTTATACGCCACTTACAATTCTTAATGTATCATCATTCATCTTACTGCTTAATTGTCTTTAGATCTTAATAGACGATACTACCTTTTGTTTTCTCTTCAAATAAATTTTAAACAGTTTTTCTAGAACAGTTAATCACAGACATAATTCTTAGTAGATACCACTTATGTTGAACTATACTCTAACCTAATCCAATTCATACTCATTCTAATGAGAAACACTTCAGATCATTCAAAAGAATTTCCACACGTCTTTTCTACAAGGTACAAGACCTTTAAATTAACGATCAACTCAGGTTCTTTCAAGTCTTAGAACTAGACATGATACTAATTACATATAATAAATTCTAGATAACTAAGATTTCCACCTTAATAGCATAGATAGTTCAAACTAATGAACTCTTACATCGAATATGCCCTTATAATAATTTGATAGATAACCACGGTGGATACCCTCTTTGAACATACTAAATCATACTGGTTTCCAATAAACTTCCTTTAAGACTTATTCGATTTTATCTCAGAACTTTTCACACTAAAACTCCAGACAGATCATATCCTTAACATAGACTTGCCAGAGTATGCCATTAGGGCCAGACAGAATACACCACAAAGGCAATATACAGAGTATGCCAAAAAGGCAATATAATGCCAAAACGGGTAACAGATTGCCACAAAGGCTAACAAAATGCTATGAAGGCCCAATCGGGATACGCCCTAAAGGTCAAATCAAAATACACCATAAAGGCTAATGGAATGCCACCCAGGCACCCCATGAATTGTCATTTTTGTGATATGGATTTGCCTAAAATCACATCACGTGAGGTTTGCCTATCATCACCCTGGGACACGCAGAGAACCCCAATCAATAAATGTGGCTCATCCACCTTTTCTAGAATGTTCCATAGCCATGGACTTTTCTTCAAAATTTTCATATCAGAATTTATGTTTATTGTCCCAACGGACTTCATCGAATACCACCGTAGTATCCTAACTCGCATTACAACCTCTCCCAACTCAGATACACCCCATTCCCAAACATTTTTAATCTCACATCACGTATCCAATATAAACATATATTGTAACGCCTCGAATTTGGGCCTAGAAGTACTGGGCCTTGAATATGGGTCCGTAAGGAGGTTGTATATAAATAATTAATTGTGCAAGAAAATGTCACAATTAAATGTCTACTTTGGTGGTTAATGACCCTGAGAAGTGTTGGAGAAATCTTGGGTTCAAACCTGGGCTTTAGCAAAATTTTCATTTTAAGTGAATAAAACCCTGGATGCTTGGAAGTAGGCCTTTTATAATATTGTGGGAAATAAATGACACAAGGAAGCATATGGTCTAATGGTTGTGGCGTCCTTAGGGTTGCAAGGGAGCCTAGGTTCAAGTCTTAGCTTTTACAATTCATTTTGGTTTTTCTCTTAAATGAATCTGGACGCTGGCACATATGTCTTAAAGTCAACTATGAACATTTTAATCACACAAAGAGCATATGGTGGAGTGGCAAGGTGGCGTGTTGCGTAACTGTGAGGTCTAAGGTTCGAATCTTGGGATGCACAGTGGAGTATTTATTTTGCTATTTGAGCTGTGTAGGAGGTGGAGTTGGAATGAAACTCTGTGGTTGAAGTGGTCATAAGAATGAGGAATTTTCCTAATGGTTGAAAGTAATCCCACATCGGGAAGCTAACATGAGAATTGGTGAGAAGCTGGCTTTAAATAGAGCGAACCAGATGAGTTGGTGAGCAAGACTCAATGTAGGATGTGCCAAGGTTGGTGATCGTGGACTTCGACGCGTTCTCATAAGCAGGTGTGTATTCACACCCTTCTTTTTTGGAAGTTGGCAAAAGCTAAAAAGTCGAAACTTCGGCATTTGAGGCCTCACGAGCGTGCAATCGCTCGCGGGGTAAAACTGAGCCCACAAACCATAGGCGATAGGTTGTAGAGGCCACCACGAGCATTCTCGTGTGCCGGGCCCGTATGGGCTCGTGGGCTTGCATGGGTAAACTTCACTACTAAGTGGGACGTAGATAGACCTCTCATGTCGCACACACGACTTGGGTAGTTCTGGGCCACGTTGGGCCTAGATGGGTCGCGTGGGCCCAATGGGCTCGTGGGCTCCATAGGAATTAAATCTGCAGTTTGTGATCATTATTGGATTGGGCTATGGTGTTCGCATAGCCGTGACTGAATTTGGGCCAAATGGGCCACACGAGCGTGTAGGCCCACTTGGGCTGAGAAATGGGCCTTAAGCCCATTTGCACCGTTATGTCTGTTTAGGTTACTTAAGTTGCTTGGGGTGACGATGGACCTTCGATTGGGTCACTAAAGCCCTGATTTGTAAAATTACTAAAATGCCCTCAATTTGTAAAATTATTAAAATGCCCCCGATTTGTAAAATTACTGAAATGCCCCTGATTGTAGAATGACCATAATATCTTTACAAAGCAAAATGACCGTAATACCCTTGTAGTGCTAAATTACCAAAATACCTTTGTAGTGTAAAATTACCGAAATACCCTTGTAGGGATAAATGACTGTTTTGGCCTTGTGGGTAAATAATTGACTTGGACTATGAATCTGACTGATTTGACTGTGCTTTACGATTGTGTTTTAACTGACATGACGGTGGTTGTTCGACCGATATGTTTTTAATGTATGTTTAAATGATTGTTACTAAGCATGGCCATTTTGCATACACATGTGATGATTGAGCATGACATACATGACATATTGCATTAAGGTTGGGATTCTGATTTGCAGGAAGTTCTGTACTAGTGGCTTTGCCACATATTCTGATATTAGTGGCTACGCCATGTTTACCGCTATTAGCAGCTCTACTGCGTTACTATTAGCAGCTCTGCTGCATTACTATTAGCAGCTTTGCTGCGATATTAGTGTGTTGGTTGGGTGGGTCGATTTAATCCCCACATGGTGTGATGGTTGGTACGGGAGGTGTGATGGTTGGATTGGGTTGGGTTGCATACCTATTATACTATTTTGGGCATAGGCCTACTGGTACTGCATAGGGCTTAGGCCCAGGCCGTTACTGTATGCAGTGTTACTGTAATGGGCTCCAGCCCAGACTGATTCTGAATTCTATTGGTTTACTAACTGTTTTAGTTTAGGAGGGGATTACACACTGAGTTTTCATAAACTCACCCCGTTTATTAATTGTGCAGGTTATCCCTAGCTTTAAGAGGATCGGTCTTTGCGAGGACTCGAAGGTGGCACACAACTGCTATTGTCTCCGGTTTTCTTTTAAATTACCTATTTGCAAGTACTTATATTTGATCTGGGTTGTAATAAGGCCTCTTTTAATTTTTGGTTCTAAATTTGGAATTTTATATATCATTTTTATAGCTACTGGAGTAGAACGTGATTTTTCCAAAACAATAACTGATTTTCTAAATATCACAATTCCGCAACTATTTAAATTAAGATTCCGCGGCATATAAAGTTTTAAAGGTAAAAATGTTTTGCAAGAGAATGAATTTTAATAAACCAACGTAAACTGAGATTTTCACAAGTTTTAAAATGGCCAGAGGTTTTAAATTGTAAGAAGGGTTTTCAATGAGAACATGGTTTTCGAAAAACACTTCAATGTGACACGCCAGATTTGGGCCTAACTTTTAGGTCGGGTTTGGGGTGTTACATATATTCAAGTACGATAAATTATTTTCTTAACCAAATCATACCTCAATACATGCTTCATACACATCAATACAATCACATCACATAGTATAGATTCCAGGCACACACATACATTATAACAGCCCGTTTTTAGTCAAATCAGAACAGTGGTTTCAGGTCCACAAATCTGAGGTTGAAATAATTATTCTATTATTATTTTAATGTCTACAGCATGATAATATGTTTGTGTAAAATTTTCGTTAAGAAATTTTATTGTTTGAGTGTTTAATTCGATAAAAAAGACTAAATTACGTAAAGTGTAAATCTGATGTTCTAATAGCTAAAGGTATTAAATGACTACGAAATTAAATAGTGGAGGTCCTTATGTGGTAAATATACCATTTTTATTATGAGTGGACAATCTTGGACATTATTTAACTGTTATTAATAGTTTATAAGTAAGGTTAAATTAGTAATTTAGTTAATTAAAGTAAATTAAATAAAACAAAAAGCATAATTTTTGTCCATCTTTCTCATTCTAGCCGAAATTAAGAAAAGAAAAACATCCATGGATGCTATTTAGGGTTAGGCAGTTGCATGGATAAATTGGTAAGTGATTTTGACTCGATTTTTATTAATTTTTATGTTTTTGAGATCGTTACAACTAGGTCTAGCTAGCCCAGTGACTAATTTGCAAAACTATTAAAGGTTTAGGATGTTGCCATTAATGAATATGTATGAGCTTTAATGGTTTATGATAGATTATGAATGTTTGATGATAGTTATACAAGTTTTGTTAAGTGATTTTTAGTGAAAATGTAAATTAGGGATTAAATTGTAAAATGTGGAAACTTTGTGGTTAAAATGTGAAACAAATGAAAAATATCAGCTGCTAGGGACCTAATTGAAAATCGGCTAGCATGGGTTGTGGTTAAATTGCATGAATTTGTAATTTTATGAAATAAGGACTAAATTGTAAAAATGTGAAATATTAGGGGTAAATGTGTAAAGTGGCGTTAAAGTGTATGTTGGATTAAATTGAACACAAAGATTATTAAATAAGCTATATTTGATATTATATAGATCAAGAAAAGTGAAATACTGACTTAAATCAAGGAAAGAACAAGGTTTTGGATTAATCGATTTGTTTCGTCATTTTTGCATCTGAGGTAAGTTCGTATGTAATAAGCTTTGGTCTAATTGTATTTTAAATACGTTGATATCTCCTAAATTGTGAATTATGGCCTTGAGGACACATTCGACGAAGATTCGGCATTGGAAATCCCGATTGAACTTTAGGAATAGAGTAGGATACAAATGACATGTCATTAGGGGTTACATTGAGTTGGCTTCGGGTCATGATATTGGCACTTAGGGTGCGAGATTCATTGAGTTGGCTTCGGGCCATGGTATTGGCACTTCAGGTGCGAGATTCTTGAGTTCTTTGGGCCATGATATTGGCACTTAGGTGCTAAACTTTTGAGTATCCGACTTCTATTCCAAATGGTTCAACGGGTATATCGAAGATATAAAATGGTGAGAATAGATACGTAACAGTACAGGTATGTACAGAAACTATGTGAGCATCGAATTTATGGAAGTTATAAGTTCATGGTTATAGTTGTGATTGAATACAAGTTAACATTTTGATTTGAATGTCTTGTAGCATATTATGTTTATATTATTTAATTGTGAATAAATGGTGAATTTGCTTATTAATTCATACGAGCTTACTAAGGTATATAGCTTAATTTGTTTTTTTTCATGTTTTATAGTGAAATCAAAGCTAGCTCAGATTTGGGATTGTCGGAGACTTCATCACACTATCCTACTATCACTTTGGTACTTTTGAACTTAAGTATTTTGAGTATATGGCATGTATAGGAGTTTGGTCATTTTAGTACATATATGTTAACTATGAATTTAGCCATTTGAGTTGGCTTGTAAATGTTAATATTTGGTTTTGAATATAGCCATGTAAGTTGGCTTAATTTGCTTGGTTTGGTTGTGTATATAATTGTGCATATGTCTTGTGTGTGACCTTGATGATGGATATATGTGATACTTGTTAATAATAGGTATTGTGGATGTCAATTGGTTGTTGAATTAAGAATAAGTATACTTGTGAGTTTAGACAAATTGATGCATGTCTGAAAGTGGATATGTAGTTGAATTGGGAATGTGAATTTGGTATAAAATGCACTAGCATTTTATGACACATGTGAGACTTGTTGTTGTTGGTATTGAAATGGTATATGAAATAGGCTTGATTGAGTTTGGATCAGTGCCTATTTATGCTATGTTTTGTGTAACACCCCTAACCCGTATCCGTCGCCGGAATAGGTTAAGAGGCATTACCGAACTTGTAACTTATATCAGAACAACCAAATATCAAATATCATCTCATTACAGTAAATGTCATTCAATCGTATTCATTAAGAACATAAAATCAAGTATACGATACTTAAACATGCATTTGGGACCAAATTGATAACATATAAAAGTTTCAGAACTTATAAAAAAAAATTCAACTTTTAAAAGGTCCCACGTCCGTGTGAACAGGCCGTGTTCCTCACACGGCCTTAGACGCACCCGTGGGTCTAAGCCATGGCAAAAAAGGGCATACATACTGACTTGTCCACACAGCCACAAGACACTCCCGTGTGCCAGGCCATGTGAAAATTAGGAAGGTTACTGACTTGGCCACACAGCCGACCACACGTCCGTGTGCTAGCCCGTGTGCCACACACGACTAGTAGACATGCCCGTGTGTCTAAGCCGTGTCAAAACTGGAGGGTATACTGCCTTTAATTCGTAGGGTACCCTAGGGGACACACAGCCGTGTAATGTGACCGTGTGTCGCACATGGCTGAGACACACGCCCCGTATCTCTGCCCGTGTGGACAAAAATAGGCCATTTGAAAAACCAATTTGCCACCCAATATGGGTCAACCTACAAGCAAAGAAACAAGCATATTTGATCAACCATTTCAGCCAATATCTATACCAAATCATACATAATTCATACCATAACATTATCAACCAATTACATACTTATAAACCTTACCAATTTATACCAAAACATAAGGTAAGATCATATCAAAACATCATTCAATCTCATACCATGAACTTACCAAACTTACCATCTCTTTTAACCAACCCAAATATACCAAAATTGAACATTGGCATCACATATTATATACCATTATCAACTATAAGTTCAAACATAAACTAGCCAAATCACATGGCTAAATATATATACATCACAAAACAAAATCCCACAACTACTAGCCTATACATGCCATACTTTAATATATACATTTTCAAAGTACCAAAATAAGGTTCGATAGTGTGGTAAAGATCTTTGACGACCCCCGAGCTCACTGTAGCTTTGATATCTATAAAACAATGCAAACACACACACAAAGTAAGCTTTCAAAAGCTTAGTAAGTTCATACCAAAAATCATCAATAGTATATAAACTATGAAACATCAACACATAAGTACTTATAAATTCTCAACTCATCTATCAATTCCATGCCAACATCATCCATATGTTTACACCAATTCAATAAACTTTATATGCATAATACCATCTACCACATAGATATTATACTTACCAGAACCTTCCTGTATTCATTCATTTTTCACCTCTCGTTCGGATATTTTACAACTTTCTGAAGATTTCCAATGCTTTAAAAATCCACACACTTAGTGCTTTAAAGATTAGCCGAGGCTAAAACGATTCCGCACACTTAGTGCCATCTAAATTAACCGAAGCTATATCGGTATTGCACACTTAGTGCCTCATATAGCCAAACTAGTTTAAATAGCACACTTAGTGCCAAATATCATTGATTTATCATTGTATTCATCCAAACTAAATGTATATACAATCTATGTATACACAAAGCATCAAACATACTTATAACATCATATTTTACGTACGAACTTACCTCGTACTCTGAATTGTCGACTCGGATCGTCTATTCTATAATCTTTGACTTCCCTCGGTCTAAATATGAATTTCTCTTTTCTTAATCTATATGTATTCAAAATTAACCCTTTTATTCACTATATAATTCAAAACAATCCATAGACACATATTTAAGGGCATTTTACGAACTAGCCATCACATTTTCATATTTCGACACTTTAGTCCCTAATTCACAAATTTACAAAATACACAAAATTTGCTTGTACACAAGCTTAGCCCAATTTTCATAGCTCTCATACAAGTCCATACAATTCATTTATTTCACATTTTAGTCCCTCAAAATAACATTTTTACAATTTAATCCCTAATATGCATTTTAACTCAAAATCACTTTACAAAACATGTATATCAAGCACTAAGCTTTCATAATTCATCATTTAACATCACAAAACTCATGAATTCATCAATGGCATCTCATCAAATCATCAACAATTTCATAAATTTTAGCATGGGCTAGCTAGAACACTTAACAACGATCACTAAAACATAGAAATTATCAAAAACTGAAACAAAAACTTACCTCAATTAAGCCAAAATGAGTGCCGAAACTTAAAGCTCTTCAACTTAGGTTTTTCATTCCTATTTTGGTGGATGAACACTAAAAATTATGGATGAAATATGTTTGTTTTATTTTATTACATCATAAAACACTAATTACCTATTTACCCTTGTAATAAAACATTAATATGCTATCAACTAATGTCCACTAATGTCATTTAATCATAAGTTTGGTCAAATAACCACATAAGGGCCTCACAATTATAAAGCCAAGTCAAAAAGGTACTTTTAACATCTAGCACACAGCTTTAACATTTTACGCAATTAGGTCCTTTTTTAAAATTAAACATACAAACGATTAAATTTTCAGACGAAACTTTCACATATGCTAATTCATACACCATAAACACTAAAAATAATATTTAAACATTTTTCTGACTTGGATTTATGGTCCCAAAACCACTATTCTGACTAGGGTCAAAACTGGACTATTACATTTTGTGCCATCTGAGTTTGGTGTAGGTACATGTAAATTGGATGGCAAAATGGCTTGGTAAATAGCCTATTTTTGTCCACGTGGGCGTGTGTCTCAGCTATGTGTGACACACGGTCAGGTTGCAGGGCCGTGTGTCCCCTGATGTTGAAATTAAAATCAAGTCAGTATGCTCCACACGGCCCAGCACACGGGTGTGTGACTTGGCTGTGTGGCATAAGTCAGTATACCCTATAGGTTTGGCATAGCGTAGCACACGGCCTAGCATACGGGCATGTGTGGCCATTTTTAGGGCACACAGGCTAGTCACACGGGTATTTGTGTTGGCCGTGTGACCCAAGTCAGAGAGTTACACAGGCTAGGACACGGCCATGTGATCCCATTTCGAATATCCACATGGCTTGTGACACGGGAGTGTCTTTGGCTGTGTGAGACACACGTCCAGGCCACACGGGCATGTGTCCCCTGTAGTTTGAAATATTTTCTAAGTTTCGTAAAAATGTCTTAAGTTCTCAGTTTAGTCCCAAACCACCCGGAATGCATGTTTTAGGCCTCGTAGGCTTATACCAGGGACGATATGTATGATATTGAATGATGATTCTATGATATTGGAATATGCATGTGAAGTGTATGTGTAATTGTATAAAATGTTTGGTAATGCTCTGTAACCCTATTTCGAGATTGAATACGAGTGAGGGGTGTTACACACATAGCTGCTTCACAAAATCACATACATCCATACACACAATTCATCATATTCCAGACTCACAAGGATCTATGTTATAACAGCCCCTTTTTCAGTGGTGTGGAAAATAGTGATTTCGAAACCACAAATCTGATGAGTAAGCCCGTAAATATTATTATTTAATATTTATTAGTTAATTATAGAAATATACTGAACTTTGATTTGATTATTTTTTGTAAGTGAACAAATAGTTAGGTACAAATGGTTTGTCCCTAAAGTCAAGTGGTTTTCGAAAATAAGGTTTCGGGACCTCGTTTTTACAAACTGAGATCGTAAATATTTTTATTAAATATTTCAGAGTTACCATATAGGTATATTTAAACTTGACCCAGAAATTTTGAATTTTGGATAGTTAATTAAGGAAAAGGGACTAAATTGTAAGATGTAAAACTTAATCGCTATTGAATTTTATTAATTAAATGATTTAATTAATGAAAGGGGGAGGACCTAAATTATAATTAGACCTTAATAGAAATATGTGGACAGTTAATGCTTTGTTTTTATATAAAGTAAGTGTTATTACTAATGAATTAAAATTTACAAATGAATAAAACATAAAAAAAAAAATAAGGAAGCCACCATCATTTTTTCATCTTTCTTCTTCATCTTTAGAACTGAAACTCCATTGAATATATCAAGCTTTTAGTCATTTTTCTAGCTTTGTAGATCATCGAATTTGGGCTGTTGATTGGATTGCTTTTGGAGATCACACTATCCGGCAACTTATTCAGTAATTAATTGTTCATTATGGCCCGGTTATAAGTGGCATGTAAATAGATGATCGTGATTTTCCGTGATAAGTTTTATAAATTTATAATTAATTGTTCTTGAAACTAATTATTATCATGATGTAAGCAAGTGTACCTATCGAACAGTAGTATAGCTTTAGCAAGACCAGATGGTCAAACCCAAAGGAACTAAAAGTACTAGTAATGACTGTCCTTTTGTGATCTAGCCTAAGAATAAAAGGGTTTGTTTTAACTAACTAAACTAAGAAGTTGCAGAAAATAGAATTGGGGAATTACTTTTTGGAAAAATGATTGATTTAGGACAATACCTAAGGAAAAATCCACCTAGACTTTACTTGTTATTCTGGCTCCGAATCGGACGATTTATTCGTTTAACTTGTTCCGTAGAAATCCCTAAGTTATGTTATTATCCCTATTCAAGACTAATAACGTCTAATCCCTATATTGACTAATTGAGACTTTTCTCTAATTAACACCCTAAGGTTACATTAACTCGATCTATGGATCCCCTTATTAGGTTTCACCCTAATCCAACAAAATCTTGTCACCTTATCTTTAGGCGCGCAATCAATTCTGCTTAATTACGACAAAGTCACTCTTAGCCAGGGACTATTCATCCTCCAACTAAGAGCATTAACTTGAATCGATATCCTGAAATACCAAAACAAGAATTAAGAATACATAATTAAGAACAAGTCAAATATTTATCATACGATTTAGAAAATAATAACAAGATTCATCTTAGGTTTCATCCCCCTTAGGTATTTAGGGGTTTTAGTTCATAACTAAATAGGAAAACATCTCAGAAGAATAAATAATACAAAACATAAAGAAAACCCAAAACTCCTAAAGGGAAATTGAGGAGATCTTCAGTCTTGATGATGAATCCGGGTTCTGAGATGGATCAATCGGCTGCCTTGGAGTAATTCCTTACTCCCTATTCTTTGTCTCCTCTTTTAGTATTCCTCTAGGGTGTTTAAATAGGCTTTAGAATGCCTAAAAGCCCTCAAACTTGCCCTTTTCCAAATGGAACTTAGCTAGGGCTCGGTAGGGACACGCCTGTGTGCGATTACTTCAGGCCGTGGTCAAGCCTGTTAGATCAACACGCCCGTGCTGAGGTCGATTTGGCCGTGGTCGAGCCTGTTAGATTGGCACGGGCATGTGTTTTGCCCGTGTGAGGAAGTCCAGGCCATGTTGTTTTCCCCTGTCAGCCCGTTTTCTCCATTTTTGGCCCGTTTCTCGTTCTTTTCATCCTCCTATGCTCACCTAAGTATAAAACATGAAATTAAAGGATTAGGAGCATCAAATTCACCAAATCTAAGGAGAAATCATTCATAATTCACCAAATCTAAGGAGAAATCATTCATACACGTGTTAAGTGAGGGATAATAATATGTATAAATTACGGTTTATCAATAGGGCTTTGGTATATGTAGGTTATGATTATTTGGTTATGTTTTGTGCCATTTAAAATATGTAATATGTGTTTTTATGTAAATCCTTAATGGTATTTTGGTTGGTTTGTTATCTGATAGCATAAAAGTGTGTTTCAAATATATCGCATTGTTGGATTGTTGAATTAGTACATACATGATAGGTTAATTGATGAACTTAAAGTAATTATTTTGTGCATTTGGTGATATATGTTCATTTGTGAATGTATAAGCATGAAAGCTAAGTTGTTCAAGTTTAAATGGTTGATGTTTATGTTTACAATATGGTACTAATGAGGGTACATTGGTTAGACAATTAGGTTGAATGATTTGGTACATTTTTAGCATGTTTGAATGCAATTTCAATAGGTGAAAATAGTTAGAAATGATATGGTTTGGTACCTAAGAAATGATGTTTGAAGTAGCTTTGTTTTGAATTTATTTAGGTACACACGGCTTGTGACACAGACTTCCACATGGCCATGTGTCCCACACGGTTGTATGACACGGTGGCGTGGTTGCTTCGTATATTTTTGGTGCAAGATTTTTCACAGGGCACAGTTAGTTACACGGCCTGGGGACACGGCCATGTGACCCTATTTTTTATTTGTACACGATCTGACCACATGGGCATGTGAAGTAGTCACACGGCCACGCTTGGGGCCACACGGGCTGGCCTTCGTCACACGGCCTAGCCACACAATCGTGTGACTCCTATTTTTAGTTTTTCTCATATTTTACTGTTTTGATCAAAATTAGTCCATGTTTGTTTCCAAACTATTTTTAAAGTCCTGTAGACCTGATTTAAGTTTCGTTTCACATATATGATATGAATAATGATTGACTATTGATTTGTGATGATTAAATTGAGATATGAATTGTTTTGATTTATAATTGAATTGAAAATTTAAAAATATTGCAAATTATTCCTAGTTAAATTATGGATGGTATTAGAGCATACATAAACCCGTATATGATCTAATAACTGACATATTTGTTAATCATAAATTGAATTGACTATGTTTGGATTATTTTTGTTAAATTTGAGCAATAATTATGCATTAATGAAGTATTATATGTTAATTTGAGATAATCAATATGATTTGAATGTGTTCTATTCTGGTTATGACTACAGCATTCGATAACTCGAGTCCGACGATTGGGTCGGGTTATAGCTGTTACATATGTCCGGAAATATACACTTATTTTCCAAGAATCATTCATGTACTCACTCTATTTTTAGGAACATCAATCACAAACAATCTACTTATAAGAGCTTCTATGAGTCGATATTAGAGACTCACTTGAGACCCATCTTGCAAAAGGTCAAAAATCCTTAATTTTGAATGTCTTTCACAAAACTGCAGCATCAACTGCATAAAAGAACATGGATCCACCATTAAAACCCCTTTATGGACAAATTTTTATGATTTCATCTATAAATAGCCCCCATGCATGGCCTCTTAATCATAACTTGCTGCATATATATATATCATGGTACCCTTACTTTTAGCAAGCAAAGTGGTCAGACTTACCAGGAGATAGAACATCCTCTTTTTATACCCAAAAATCCTTAGCTTCCAGTTTACATAAGAATAACAACCAACAATAACATTTGATGTTTAAGAATTTAAGTGTAACAATCCATTTTTAGTGGTGTCAAAAATAGTGGTTTCAGGACCACAATTCCGACAAATAAGATAATAAATATTATTTATTTAATATTTACATGAATCTATTAGAGTCATATAAAAATTTGATTAAGAAATTTTAGCGTTTTAATAGTTAATTAAGTAAAAAGGGTTTAATCGTAAATGGTGCAAAAGTTAATATTTTTTAGTTAAAGTGTTGATTAACATGGAGATGTAAATTTGTGGATTTAAAAGGTTAAAATGTGAGATTAATTTTGTAAATTCACACTGATAAGGGTTATAGGCTTGAATTAAATATTTAAGCTATTTGAACTGTTAATTGAATGAAAATTTTTATTTAGATCAAGAAACAAACCCATCGAACATTTATCGCAGGAAAGCCAAAGTAGCAGAATAATCATCGATCTCGTGTTGGAATCGATTTTACCTAGGTAAGTTTGTATTTAAATTTAAGTAGTTCATTTGATTTATAGAAGTGAATTGATATTTATATGTACATATCTATAAAAGGGAAAAATACCATGATTGAAAGATATCATGGCATTATAATTGAAAAGGAAAAGACCATGGTTGCAAGATACTATAGCATTAAACCAGAATGGATAAGACCCTAGTTGAAAGACACTAAGGCACTATACCAGAAAATGGTCAAGTCCATAGGTTAAAAATACTATGGCGTCATTTCGGGATTGTGTAAGATCTTGGTTGAAAGATACCATGGCATCCTCGAAACAAGGAAAAGTTTGAAAAGGATAGCAAATGAATGACTATTATGTCAATGATTTAAGGTATGTTACGTGAGTAAGAATTTGTAAGTACATGGTGAGATTTGGGATTCATGTATGGTTTACATAAACTAAATTATTAATTAAGTTTTGTTTACATATATTTGAAATTATTAAGCATCTCGTGCTTACGTGTCGTGTTTTTCTTGTCGATTTCGTGAAGCCTAGTAGATTGGAAGTTCAAGTCAGAGCATACACACTATCAATATCTTATTTTGCTAGATGTTTTGAGTTATTTTGGAAGTTAGTTATGAATGGCATGTATTAGGAATTTTGATTGGCATTTTCCATGTTGTTGGTGTTTGGTACTTATTTTGGTAGCATTTTGTGGTCATGTATATATGTTTGGTACCTTGATCTAGTGAATTAGTTGTAAATACTTTAGATCTCTTGCTTAATGTTTGTGATGATGTATATATAAGTGGTTTAAATGTGTATGGAGTGAAATAAAAGTTTGAGTAGTTTAAAGTATATATGTATTTAAGGTGTTAGTTTGATTTGGAATTATGGATTCTTTAAAGTGTGATTGATTGGCAAATTGGCTATGTGATTAGTTTGCTTATGATGAATCTAGGTAGAAATGAGTTTGGTGCTTGATTTGGTGCTTGATAAGTGTTTGAATTGGTTCATTTTGATTATAATTTGTGGTGTCAATGAGGGAACATTGGTTAGGCACCTAGGTTGATTTATTTTTGGTATTTTTTGATGTATTTTAATGTGTTTTAACCATATGAATGTATCTTGAATTGGTTTACTTTGGTGCCCAAGAAGTTGGGTTTGAATTAGCTTGCATTAGGGGTAATTTTTGAAGCACACGGGCTATCACCCGACCGTGTGCCATACACAGTCACAATAAATGGTCATGTGTCTTTTCAATTTTAGGTGCAGGATGAACCACACAGTCTTAGAGAGTTACACAACCTAGTAACACGACTGTGTGACCAAACTTCGAATGCACACATGGCCTGTGACATGGCTATGTATCTCATACATCAAATACTCACACGATCTGGGCTATGTCACATGGCCTTGTGACCCCTGTTTCCAAAATTTTACATTTTTTATAATTTTTTATTTTGTTTCAAAATGGTCCCCGAATGTTCCCAACTAATTTTAGGGTCCCGTAGGCTCGATTTAAGGCTCGTAAGTATATTTTTACTTGAACTAAAATGAACTATTGAATGTTTTATTTAATTTTCTTAATTATTTTTATTTGAAATTAAATGTTCCTATTTGTATAGTTACTTCGTAACTCTACTCTAGCGACAGAGAAGGGTTACAGGTGTTAAATTAAGAGTCATTTTAAAGGAAGAAGAAACTTTCTCACGAACCTTACTACTCACATATATATATAATTCACTCTCGTTTAGTGGACTTTGACAAGTGTCAAGAAGTTTCAGAATTTACCCTTCTTAAATGCCTATAAAGCCCGAAAGAAACATAAATGAGAGTCTTGTCCAAAACCTATTTGACCAATCAATTTAATTGGTTTATAACCAGATCTAGTTACCTATACTTACTCTTCACAGTGCTTGAACAAACTAGGCGAATTATACCTTTAGAAGTAACCTACACAAAGCTTACTTTTCTTTTATCAATTTTTTTTCTTTTATTGAAGAACACGTCAAAACTAAATCATGATATACTTCCATGGGCGGATACTCAATTCGCTAAGACATTAGTTCGTCAGAAGCTTACAATTTGGCAAACTAACCACCAGAGTGCGCTAGAACAAATAACGTCCCGTCTACGTGCCTTCGATTCAGATCATCAGATTTGTGGTGTGGTAGCTTCTTTTTTTTTTTATTTCCATGATCATTCTCTTTATTTTCAGTATGAGTAGCTAAACCTAAAAGGGGTTGGTTGATGGAGATGAGGGTAAGCTAATTTTTAGACAAAAGACTAAATCATAATAAATTGGACTAAATCAAATAGACCTAAAAACCTAGGACGTGATGCCCCTAAGGGAATATCTAGGCAAGTGAGACAGAGAGGTAATCTTTTTGCTCATCCATTCATTAGTCCAAAATTAATATGTGAGATTGAGAGATAAATTGGATTAATTCATCTAAGTCGGTAAAATTGAATTGAAAGATAAAACGGAGTCACTTAGTAATTTAAGCAATTTAAGTCCCTCGTTCGAGGACTGAGGAACTACATTGAAATCAACCAACCACCGTTAGTCATGTATTTGGTTAATTTCTTAGTTTTATACTCTTTGCAATTTAGTCCCTAAATTAGCTTATTTAATTTTCTTGCAAAATTTTCTTGTTATGATTTGTCGTACTATAATACCGTATAATTAGTTGTTTAGAATCTAAAGTGTATAATATGTATCACTCAATTGCCATATCCTTTGGTTTTGATCCTTGGAATACTTCGGTGTTCCATTGTAACACTACAAATATTACAACCGACTTGTATGCTTGTAGTAAAGTCGCGCTTTAAAATTGTTTTATAAAATTGTTTGTTTTATGCACACGTGCGAATGCAGTCAACTATTCAAACAATGCCTTAGTTCATCCCTAAGCATCCCACTATACACAATTTCTTTCATGCTTCAAATTAAACCGAATGAAAAATAATCAATTCAAGCACTCATGTCTCTACGACTATCTATAAGACTTATATCTCATATAGCATAACCAAACATTCTTAACTAGGTACTTATAATCTATTATGAAATTTAACTAAGTAGCCTAATAAATTTCCCTTAAAAATAATCAAATTCTCTTATACCAATAAAAAATTTCATGCGTGAAAAAAATCATTACATGCTTTATTATTTTCAACCACTATTCACAATATTAATATAATCCAAGCACTATGCAAGAAAAACAATAATTTTTTTTGTAAATAAATAATCAACTAAGACAAGGAAAACACACAAACTAATCTTATGTACTTCCCCCAAACTTTAGAGCATACGTTATCTCCAATGTAAAGAAAACATAAACATGAACAAAGAAACTTCCCTGAAGGGTGGGTTCCCTATTTTCATGATAGTCTTGGGATTCTTTTGTTCCAAGCAGAAGGGTGGGTTCCCTGTTTTCATAATAGTCTTGGGATTCTTGTGTTCCAAGCGGATGAAAAAGTACATAAAAATATACTACGACCAAAAATATGAAATATAATTTAAAGAAAATAAGAAAAAGAAG
This sequence comes from Gossypium anomalum, assembly GCA_025698475.1. Classification (NCBI taxonomy): domain Eukaryota; kingdom Viridiplantae; phylum Streptophyta; class Magnoliopsida; order Malvales; family Malvaceae; genus Gossypium; species Gossypium anomalum. The sequence continues at coordinate 56,691,127 of CM046959.1, forward strand.
AAGTTGATAATAGATAACAGAACGCCTAAATAAACGAATTCACATGAACTTGGCCCTTCAATGTTGTGATGTGGTGTTCTTTCTTGGATGTCGTGACATTATGGGGCGATGTCACGACATTGGGCCTAGTTTTTGGCTTCTTCAAATTTTTTTCTTTGGTTCTGTCACTCCATGGTATCTACACCTGTTGTGGAAAAAAACTTGAACACAAATAAGATTAATAATAAAAATAAAAATAAAATAAAAAACCACTGGAAATTAAAATAACAAATAGAAAATAAAGAAAATTATAAAAGTTCTAAAAATATCGGACAATTCGTGTCGCCACCATAGAAGAACTTCTAGCTGCTTCTCTATACTTTGATCCGACGTTTGTTTTTCTATCGATGTATATGAACCAACCCCTTCAATTGAGTCCATTGATGTTGCCTTATTTTCAACCAATGTGTCATCCACATTATGAGCCATTTGGTCCCAAATCCAAGCCAACCCTAAATTTTTTTCTAGGGTATTATTGCCTCGAGCTTCCTCCCCTCCATGTTGCGTGAAGTTTTGGTCACTCAAGCTTTATTGCCCTTGTTGGAAGAGAATGAATCGAACTCATCGACCTCTTCGATTGGCACCTTCTCTACTATGGCCATAAAGTGTATTTACTCTTTTATACTTTCATTCAAGATTGACTTAAGCTCCATGTTAGTAGTTACTTATAATTTTATGTTAGCGACTACATCTATTATTATTCTTGTTCCTACATTAATTGGATCGGGTACACCTTTGGTTATCTTCAATTCTTCATCACGATCCCCAATTCCAAAATCTTATTGATTTCCATCAGCTAAGTTCGGACACTTATCAAGAGTACAGTGGTCATCATGCTCAGAGAGCATCATGTACAACCTCTTCCCGCCGAGGTAATGCCTCTGATATCTCTCGGAGCACTGTCGTCATTTGTGTCATCTTATCTGACATGTTTGATAACATTTTGGATGTTTCTTTGCTGGCTCAGTAGATTTAATCATACTTAGATGGATGTTTATCCAGCTTACGTAAGGGTTCCTCCGAATACTTGCTTTTATCTTCATAATCATAACTCCTGTACACATTGTGAGGTAAATTGTCCAAATATTTAGGCATATCGTATTCATCACTATCACTCCATTGGTTTGTTGAAGCTCCATTCAACCAAATTTGTCCTTCATTATTGTGTCAATCGTCATACCAAAAGGACAACTCATCCAACTCAGACCAGCTATCATCATCATCAAATTTATCCATGCATGCGTCTATGTTCTAAGTTGAAGGTTTTCCGGGCTCAATTGTTCCGCATGATAATATATCTAGTGGATTAGAAAGAGACTCTGTTGGGTACTCGGGCATATCAATCTTTTTATCATCTAACTTATACAGAGATTCATAAGAATATCCTTCTTTTTCACATTTGCTATCCGAACTCCATTGGTCCATCAAAGATCCATCTAACCAACTTGATTCTATGCCATCGTATAAATTATCCGACGTCTTACCTTCATACCAACTGTAGTAATCATTAATTGCACTAATGATTAAACTTGTTTAATCAAAAAGGAAAATAATGAAAGTAAAACTAGAATAATAAATAAATAAAATCAGAACACTATCTAACTCATTCATCTTTTGACTAATATTATCTTACAAAGTAATTGATTCAATAACAATTATCACCATCGTAATCCCTAGCAACGGTGCCAACAACTTGATCGCCTCCCGACATACTAACGTTAAAAGTAAGAATACTGCTAAAAAAGATAAAAAAAATTAGGCAGTGTCCACAAGTGTACAAGTCAAATTGTAATATAGTTTGCTAGTACAACAATGTATTGAGAGTACCCTGAGGGTCGTGCCCAAGGGATTACAGTTTGGGGAAATTTGCTATTAAGCCAATTACAGAAAATAATCACTAATATACTCAAGTCACGAATTAGTAGTGTTAATGTAGAAGCAAGATGATAATAATAACTAATTAAGTTAAACTAAGTCTGCAACAGCCCAAATTTTGGTGAAATCGGAACAGTGATTTCGGGACCACAAATCCGAGCCAAAAATAAAATTTATTTTTATTTTATTATATGGTCCATAATATTTTAGAAATGTCATGTAAAAATTTTGATAAGAAAATTTTATCGATTATGTGCTTAATTATGAGAAGGACCAAATCGCATAAAATGCAAAAGTTGAATTTTAGTAGTTAGAAGGATTAAATAGCTATGGAATTCAAAAATTGAGGTCCTTATATGTTAATTAGACCATTAACAAAAAGTTAGTAGATATTTTTGGATGATTCATCCATGGAAAATTAGAAAAAGGCTAAGGACTAAATTGGAAATCAAAATTATTAAATAGAAATAAAAATCATTTTTATCATCTTCTTCCCAAAAATAATACATGGGAACCCTAGGAGAGAGAGAAGAAACCTTCATGGCCAAATTGGGTAAGTTTCCTTGGCTCATTTTTAGTAATTTTGATATTTTTGAAACCGGGATAGTTTAATCTATCTATTTGGGGAATCAATTTGAGAAGTTATCAAAGTATGGAAAATGGGTCATGGATGTATATTCTGAAAATTAGAAATTTATGGTATAAAATTAAAGGTTCTTGATAGATAAACAACTTTTACAAAGTGATTTTTTATGAAAACCTGATTTAGGGATTAAAATGTAAAGTTTTGAAATTGAAGAAATATGCTGATTTTTTATGAATACATGTGCTGTAAATTTTGTAATAGGGTTTTTGTTAGGCTTGGAATAAGGAGTAAATTGCACAAATTTTATTTTTCGAGCCTAGGGACGAAATGGGAATTTATGGAAACATTAGGGGCAAAATGGTAATTTTTCCTAGGATGTAAATTGAGTCTAAATGAGTATGAAATATGAGAAATTGATGTAAAATTTACTCGTATAGATCTGAATAGACCAAATTAAGAGCTAGAACAAAGAAAGAGGAAAATGTTGGATTAGTAGATTTTACGTACACGAACATTGTCGAGGTAAGTTCGTGTAACTGAATTGTGTTTATTTACATGCTTGCATTGATTGTGTTTATGCAAATTGTATAAATGTCATAAATATGTGAAATGATTACATATCCGATCAAGCCTGATAAATAAAAATATTTAAGTTAAATGATAATGCCCGATAGATAATAAAGGATAAACAATGAGAATGTTACTTATATGCTTGAAATGAATGTGGAATGTGTTTATTTGAAACCATTGGACATGATTTGACGGATCCTGATTCGTACACCTAGAGTATATTACTTGTATATCCATTGATATTCTACATAAAGTCAACGGGTGACGATTCCATACGTGAGAAGTTATGAATGATAAAATGAGTTATTACACGTATCCATCTAAAGTACAAGAAAATAATGATACATGACAAATGATATATGAAAACATGTGATGATGATATTTGTAGATGGATTTTATCTGATGAATATATGTTCATTCTTGATTATGGGCTTGTACACCTTGAGTGTACTAATCATGACCTCGATATTCCGAGTAATATGGGTAAAGTTATGATATGAAATGATCTGAACTCGAGATGATCTATTATGAAATCTTACTTGTAATATAAAAAGATGATTTATACATGCTAAATGAATACATGTTGTGGAAAGCATATGTGCATGGAAACTTGTTTTTTTTAGCCCATATATGTTTGAGATGTTATTATGGAATATATGACTAACAAAGGCAATGAGGATGTATATAGGGCTTGTGTGTAACACCCCAAACCTGGCCTGGACGTTATGGCCGAATCTGGCGCATCACATTGAAGTGTTTTAGTGAAAACCATTTTTCATTGAAAACCCTTCTTAAAATAAAAGAAACCTTAACTATGCTTTAAAAAAACTCCTTTCAATCACTTGTTTAAAATATATGATTTTATGAAAACATGTCATTTTAAAATGTAGTTGCAGAAACGTAGAAAGTCATACAATAGTTTAAGAAAAACCATGGTCAACTTCTTATAATTACATCACATAAAAGTAATAATCCAAATAATAATAAAGTGGAAGCCCTATTACAATCTAATTTGAAAATTACTTAATAACATAGAAACTGATAAGCTTTAGAAAGAAAAACAAGTCCAAATTATCTTGCTAGCTGGCCACCCAGAGTCCCTCCAAACATCGAACCTTCTAGTGAGCATCACCTGAAAATAAAATAAACGAGAGGGTGAGTTTTCGCAAACTCAGTGTGTACAACCCTTGACGAAAACAAGCATTCAAAACTCATCATACCAAACACGCAATGCAATGCAGTGCAACCCACCCCAATAATCCAACCGGTACACTTCTGCTCCGTCCCCCTTTTATCAACCTGTGGGGATATAAATATCGACCCACCCAACCGATACACATCAATGGTAACTCGATTGCGAGTTACCTGGTTGCAAAAGTCGCCAATCACATATTGGGCTTAAAAGTCGCCATGGATCCACGGTTGTCAAGCAACCATGCGACCCTCATATACTCCCTCTGTTCCATAATTCCCAACCTATATGCAACCTAAACAGGATATCACATGAATACATATGAATGCATGTAGCAATCATAAATCTTACACACAACACTTAGGGGTATTTTAGTCATTTTTTCCCTTAGTGGTATTTTGATAATTTTCCTTTATTACGGGTTTTTACTTACCTTGGCCCGTTCACAAATCCCGTGAGCCAAGATGAACGAACACTATGCACCAGGTAGGATTCCAGAGAAGAGGAGGTGAGTCATTAAGACTGCTTAAGTACCAAGCTCTCCCTAGATCCAACCCTAGACATGCATATACTCGTTGCCACACCTTAACTCTATGACTTGTCCACGGTCGCAAACACCTAAAGAGAAATTTCAATAGAGAACTAAGATCCAAGATCAGATACTAATTCCCTACCACAGTCGATTAGAAAGAGTAAGGGACAATATCCGATACTTAGCAAAGCAAACTGATTGGAAGAGTAACACTTACACTAGATTCAGTCAAAGAGTATTCGGCTCTAGAGATTTGAATGGCACAATTGCTTATTCGGCACCAAGGGGGAGAGGAAGAAGAATCAACTAAACCCAAAAGTGAAACAATGAAATCGGCACAAGAAAAATAAAAAGAGAACAAGGGTTTTCGACTTTTGGAGAAATCGACAGAAAGAAAAGGAAGAAAACAAAAGGGTTTTCGGCTTTTAAGAAAGAGGGTTTCTGGCAGGCATTAGCCTTATACCCTTGCATTCGGAACCTATTTATAGCCCTGTAGCCAAATTACCTGGCCCTCAGTTCCCCATTCGGCTCCATCACTTCCCCCTCTCATCTCCTCATTTTTCTCCCTGATAACCCCTTGATTCTTTCTTTAATTTTCTCTACTGAACACTCCCCTTAGAGGCCATCTTCACACCACTTCCAACCTTCTAAAATGCCAAAATTAAACTCCTAAAAATACTAAGCTAGGATTTGAACCTAGGATCTCCTTGCTAGCCACTAACGCTACCTCCCTACACTTTAAGTGGCGTCACTTAGCCACTCCACGACAAGGCTTTTTTATGCCATTTTCCCCTAACTTTATTTAAAAGCCCAACTACTTGCCAACAAGGCCCTTTTAATTATTAAACTTTAATTTCTTCTACCCCTAGATTCGAACTCAAACCTTGACCAAGACCTACCAATGCGTAATTAACACTTAACCGGGATTGCTAAGCACAAAAAAAAATTCACGATTTTGAGATTTTTGGATTTCGAGATTTTTAGGGCGTTACAACTCTACCCCTAAAAGAAATTTCGTCCTCAAAATTCCCAACTACTAACACAAACTACCACACCACACTTTTGCTACGCACTCTAATTCCAACTCAGGTAAATAGCACCTGATGGGTAAGTACGTACCATTATTCGCCTCTGGAGCGTCTCCATCCTCTTGACGACGTGCTGCATAGACCAAAGCTGGCTGTCTCGCCTCAGCATGACCAGCACCTCTGCTGGTGCTCCACGACCCAAATCGTTTCCACCCCTGGCCTGATCAAGGCCTCTTGGCGGTTGCTGACCACCCCTCGGTGGCTGAGCACCACCTCGGCCCACGTCTGGCACCTGTCTCGGTATTCTAGGGCAATTCGTGATCCTATGCTCCTTAGATCCATAAGCTAAACAAGCTCTCATCCTCTTCCAACACTTGCCTGCATAACCTTTCCCACAATCAGCACAAGGTGGCACCCCTAGATTAACAGTAGGGGGCCCTGCTCTAACTGGCTCATTAACTCTAGTCTTAGCCCTAAGCCTCTGTTCAACATCAGGAGTCTCAACCTCCCTCTTGTTCTTACCCCTTTCTTTCTCCCGATTTAGGCGCTCAGTGCGCTTTACCTCCTCCTCTATCTTTGCTTTCTCTACCAACTTCGAGAAAACTTGCTCCCTTTGTGGGACTTTCAATACTCTGAGGCTATCTCTAAGTCCATCCTTAAACTTAACACAATGCTCATAGTCCGTTGCCACCATAACTCTTGCATACCTATTAAGGCGTAGAAACTCTGCCTCATACTTTGCCACCGATTTATTTCCTTGGGTCAAGTTCAAGAACTCCTTCCTTCTAGCATCCACATAGCTTGCACCCACATACTTCCCTTGGAATGTAGCTTTGAAAAACTCCCAAGTGACCTGCTCGGGTTGAATGCCCTCTTTCACTGTCAACCACCACTGGTAAGCATTTTCCCTAAGCAGTGACACTGCCCCTTTTAGCTTTTGTTACGGTGAACAGTCTAAGTTCTCTATTATCCTTTCAGTGGCCTCTAACCAGTATTCCGCCACGTTAGAAGCCACGCCAGCCACGCCCTTAAAAATCTCCGCCCCGTCTGATCGAAGTTGCTCCGAAATGGACCCCCGATTTTAGGTGCCATTGTTGGGCCCAGTAACCCTTTCCAAAATCCTCAGCATTGCCTGCGACAACGCATCTTCTCCCGCGACCCGATCATACGGTCCATTCCTAGCCACAGGTGAGGCCGGAGCCTCTTCTACTTCAGTATCGGGCATATGGCTCGATGCCGACGATTCAGCCCTAACACTTCCGCGGCCTCAGCCACGGCCTCTTGCACCTCTTTTAGCACTCATCGTTGATTCGCGTATTATCTGGTTTAAAAATTTTATGAAGTTTTAGTTAGTTTAATAATTAACCTAATGTTTTATAGAAATTATTAAAGAGAAGATTACTTTCAAAAATCCTCTACAGGTTCAAGTTCTGCGGGCTTTGGTTTCATTCTAACATGATCACCTACAGTAGCCCTCTAGCTAACTACTGTATAACAATTTAAACAAGTTTAAGAATAAAAGTACTTACTTGGTTCGACATCGGAGACTCGGTGTGCCACTCAGCAAGACTTCCCTTTTTCCAAAACATTGTGATTCAATCAATTTTTTTAATACACAAAAAGAAACCAAGTAATAAGGCCCAATTCATAGCTCGAGTTTTACAATCGGGCTCTGATACCACTAAATGTAACACTACAAACTCGGCCTGGACGTTATTGCTGAATTTGGTGCATCACATTGAAGTGTTTTAGCGAAAACCGTTTTTCATTGAAAACCCTTCTTAAAATAAAAGAAACCTTAACTATGCTTTAAAAAAAACTCCTTTCAATCACTTGTTTAAAATATATGATTTTATGAAAACATATCATTTTAAAATATGGTTGCAGAAACGTAGAAAGTCATACTATAGTTTAAGAAAAACCATGGTCAACTTCTTATAATTACATCATATAAAAATAATAATCCAAATAATAATAAAATGGAAGCCCTATTACAATCTGATTTGAAAAGTACTTAATAACATAGAAACTGATAAGCTTTACAAAGAAAAACAAGTCCAAATTATCTTGCTAGCTGGCCACCCAGAGTCCCTCCAAACATCGAACCTTCTACTGAGCATCACCTGAAAATAAAAGAAAGGGTGAGTTTTCACAAACTCAGTGTGTACAACCCTCAATGAAAATAAGCATTCAAAAGTCATCATACATCAAACATGCAATGCAATGCAGTGCAACCCACCCCAATAATCCAACCAGTACACTTCTACTCTGTCCCCCTTTTATCAACCTATGGGGATATAAATATCGACCCACCCAACCGATACACATCAATGGTAGCCCGGTTGCAGAACTACCTAAGTTGCAGCAAGCTGCCAATCACATATTTGGCTTAAAAGCCGTCGGTGGATCCACGGTTGTCAAGCAACCATGCGACCCGCATATACTCCCTCCGTTCCACAATTCCCAACCTATATGCAACCTAAACAGGATATCACATGAATACATATGAATGCATGTAGCAATCATAAATCTTACACAACAATTAGGGGTATTTTAGTCATTTTCACCCTTAGGGGCATTTTGGTAATTTTTCTTTATTACGGGTTTTTACTTACCTTGGCCGTTCACAAATTCCGTGAGCTAAGATGAACGAACACTATGCACCAAGTAGGATTCCAGAAAAGAGGAGGTGAGTCATTAAGACTGCTTAAGTACCAAGCTCTCCCTAGATCCAATCCTAGACATGCATATACCCGTTGCCACACCTTAACTCTATGACTTGTCCACGGTCGCAATATATTAATTAAGTTTTATGTGGTTATCATATACTAGGCCCAAAACCCCTACATACATGCATATGGCCCTCTTGGCCCAATCTCATACATATGGCCCATCAGGCCCAATTCACATTCATATAGCCCATTAGGCCCAATTCACGTTCATATGGCCCATTTGGCCCAATCTCATTTATATGGCCCATCCAGCCCAAATCACATTATATTCATGCTCACATACAGATTTCCTATCACATAGCATCGCTTACCAAATTTTGCCTATTATGGGCCTAACAGCCTATCGGGCCCATTTAGCCCATTCCGACCCACTTGGCCTATTCACAACCCAATTCCATGGAATCGCCCATGGGCCTCAGGCAACCTATCGGTCTCCCTCTTATGAGTATTGTGCACTCGCAAGACTACTGTAGCCACACTTTTGGCTTTTCAGCATTTTAGTATTTCGGTATTTTGGCATTTCGGCTTTTGTTGATTCATAGTGTGTGTAAAGTGTATGTACACACTTGGTAAGTAAGCGTGATGCAATCTCCTTAGCTCCAAACCTTGCACAATAAGTATAACAGCCGCTTCTTAAATCCCTAACCACGATCAACTCCCAGATCTGCACCACTCTTAACTATTAAAACAGAATAATAGATGACTCGTATCCAACACAAGTCCTCTTACCTTAACTATAAACAATTGGCCACCTTAGCCAATGGGAGAGGAATGCTTACCAAGATCGCAAACACCTAAAGAGAAATTTCGGTAGAGAGCTAAGATCCGAGATCTGATACTAATTCCCTACCATAGTGAAGGAGTAAGGGACAATATTTGATACTTAGCAAAGCAAACCGATTGGAAGAGTAACACTTACACTAGATTCAGTCAAAAAGTATTCGGCTCTAGAGATCTGAATGGCACAATTGCTTATTCGGTACCAAGGGAGAGAGGAAGAAGAATCTGCTAAACCCAAAAGTGAAACAAAGAAATTGGCACAAGAAAAATAAAAGGAGAACAAGGGTTTTCGGCTTTTGGAGAAATCAGCAGAAAGAAGAGGAAGAAAACAAAAGGGTTTTCAGCTTTTAAGAAAGAGGGTTTCTGGCAACAAGGTGAGAAAAAGATTTCGGCATTAGCCTCATACCTTTGCATTTGGCACCTATTTATAGCCCTATAGCCGAATTGCCTGGCCCTCAGTTCCCCATTTGGCTCCATCACTTCTCCCTCTCATCTCCTCATTTTTCTCTCTGATAACCCTTTGATCCTTTCCTTAATTTTCTCTCCTGAACACTCCCCTTAGAGTCCATCTTCACGCCACTTCCAACCTTTTAGAAGGCCAAAATTAAACTCCTAAAAATATTAAGCTAGGATTTGAACCTAGGATCTCCTTACTAGCCACTAACGCCACCTCCCTACACTCTAAGTGGCATCACTTAGCCACTCCACCACAAGGCTTTTTGATGTCATTTTCCCCTAAGTTTATTTAAAAGCCCAACTACTTGCCAATAAGGCCCTTTTAATTATTAAACTTTAATTTTTTCTACCCCTAGATTCGAACTCAAACCTCGACCAAGACCTACCAACGCATAATTAACACTTAACTGGGATTGCTAAGCACAAAAAGAAAAATTCACAATTTTGAGATTTCTGGGTTTCGGGATTTTTGAGGCGTTACATTGTGGTCAAATTGATTGAATGTGTCTTACATAGTTACCTCAAAATAGAATGAATGGTAAGTTAAGTACCATGTTATACGAACTTACTAAGCATTTTATGATTACTTAGTTCTATTTCCCTATTTTATAGTAAATCGGAAGCTCGTTGGATTGGAAGCTTGGCAGAGATCACTCACACTATCCATTGGCCCATGTCAGTACAATATGGTAAATCAATTATGGTTGTAATGGCATGTATAGGACATACTGGCCATATTGGCATGTAAATGTAAATGATGCTTGTAATCTAGCAATTGGAATGGCTAATAATGGTTTGTTTTAATATACTTGTAATGTCAAACTATGGTAGCAATAGGATCTTCTAATTACACAAGCATAAAATAAACTAAGTAAAAACTAAGAATGAAATAAAAACCTAAGAATAAGTTTTTCTCTCTAAAATTGTGTTTAATCTGGTTATAATGGCCTTGCTATAGGCTAAACTCAGAATATTAAAGTGCCTAAACTATCCTTAAAGTACTTAGAATTTGACTAGGAAAAATACTCCTAATTGCCCAAAAAAATGCAGTTGACATGTGCAGGGATTTTTTGGCGTGCAAAAGTCTTGTTGGAACATAGGATTGCGATGTTGCAACATGGTCGATGTCGCGACACAGTAGGGGGCGTGTCGTGACATAACAGGTAGTTTCGATCCAGGACTTGTTTTGCTTCTGTCTTTGATATTGCGATATCAGTGTCTTAGTGTCGTGACATGGGCATCAGTTTAGACCCAAATATGCATATTTAAGTTCTTATTTGCCCTACAAGACCATATAACTTTATTTAGATATCTAAGATGTAATAAAAACTACTAAAAAACATAAATCACTACTTTAAGCCTGAAAACATAGATATATACTAAGATGATTTGATTTACTATTAAACAAGCTACAGTTATGTGTAAAAAATGATGTAAATAATAGTGTAATTCCTGGTAGACTAGTCATATCATAACATGAAAAGATAATTTGTATTAGTAGATTACCTAAAAATGTCCTTAGTCTAATCAGAAATGAGCAAACCGATTAAAGAATAATATGTCATCTATCAAGTCCAATTTGGGAGATGCTTTGTCTTAGGCATTGGAGCAAACGACTCTCAAAAGATAGAGACATAGATGTAATAGCCCGTTCTTAGTTAAATCAAAATAGTGGTTTCGAGACCATAAATCTGAGATTCAATTAATTATTTTATTATTATTTTAATGTCTACAGCATGATAGTATGATTGTGTGAAAATTTCATTCAGAAATTTTATTGTTTAAATGCTTAATTTGATAAAAATGACTAAATCGCGTAAAGTGTAAAACTTGAGTTCTATTAGCTAAAGGTGTCCAATAGTTATAGAACTTTAAAGTGGAGGTCCTTATGTGGTAAATAGCCCATTATTGAGATAGTGGATTGTAACGCCCCCACGCCCGAGACCGTCGCCGGAGTCGAGTATGAGGTGTTACTAAGCTTAATTTAACATTTTTAGAACTTTGGATTATTTGTTTCTACATTCACAGCTTTTAAACTACTTGCATCACAGTAACAATAAAAATCATATCTCGAGTTACAAAACTCGAAATTAAGATCCGTAAATTTTCCTTGAATCTAGACTCATATACCTATCTACTAATTTTTTTCTAGAATTTTTGGTTGAGCCAATTAGTACAGTTTATTAGTTAAAGTTACCCCTGTTTCAGGACTTGAATGGTTTGACCTCTTTTTACTACGAACCACATTTCTCTCTGTAAAAAATTCATATGACTATGAGGTTTGTTTCTACTAAAACTAAACTCAATAAGGATTCTGAGGATATAAAATACACCACCTAATTATATCTTTAAAATTTATAGTGAATTTCTAAAGTTGGAACAGGGGATTTAGAAACTGTTACGACCCTGTTTCACTAAAATTCAAATATCTTTTAACATATAATTCCTTTACCTGTTACATTTGTTTCATGTAAAACTAGACATAATAAGCTTCAATTTGATATATATTCCATCACCAGGTTCAATTTATATGATTTTTAGTAAATTTTCAAACTCGGGTCAGTGTTGCTGCAGTATTCTGTTTATGGCAAATTTCATCCCTTTTATGAGTTTTTATGCACTAAGTATCTTAATAATTTTCCTTAACATCAAACATAATCTAAACTAACCATTTTCATAATTTATCATTGTCAAACATTTTCTCAACCATTCCATCACCATATCATAAGATCATTTGCACAAAATAGGTATATTGCTATACATGCCATACTTAAATTTACAAGCCATTTACCAAAAGTCTTCCGAGATAGTGTGGTGAGCCTTCGACCTATCCCGACTCCCGAGCTGGCTTGTCCAAAACTACAATGAGTAAGAAGGAGGAGTAAGCATAAATGCTTAGTAAGTTCATATGCAAATAATAAGTAACATAACAAACAATATACCAATCAACATTAGCATGCATCACTAAAACACATATCACATTTCTAATCATTTTTCATCATCTTATTACCTTATCGTGATTGTATCAATACTCAACCCGAGGGTTAAATACATACCTGTCCAAAATATCCATTTCACATCACTTACCAATACGTCTCTTTACATCTCGAATGTTCCTCCATTTGAGTAAAACTTTACCCGTTGAACACATCGGAATATAATTCGGATACTTGGATAACTTGCTCATAAGTGCCATATATGCAATCAAGCAATCATGTAACCCGCCCATAAGCGAACTCGGACTCAACTCAACGAGCTCGGGCGTTCGCATCCATAAGTGAACTCGGACTCAACTCAACGAGCTCGGATGCCTAGTTACATCTCTCGAACTCGGACTCAACTCAACGAGTTCGAACATTCGCATCCATAAGTGAACTCGGACTCAACTCAACGAGTTCGGATGCTCAACCATCCTAGTGACATGTCACTTGTATCCTAATCTATTCCTAAGGTTCAAACGGGATTTTCCTCGAACACATATCCTTGCCATCTTCCGTAAAATATCAAAACCAATACTCTGTAGCACTTTTATATTTAACAAATAATACAAATAATTTGCATTTTATTCAAAAAATAACCACAAAGCATATATCTCATAATAAAAATCAGCATATCATATAATTAACATCAATAATTTACAAATAACAATTATACTACATTATTTACACATGAACTTACCTTGGTACCAAAATACAAAGATTTTGCAATTTAGTCCACAATCTTTTCTTTTCCTCGATTGAGGTCGATTCCACGTCTTTCTTGATCTAAAATAACACATTTAGCTTATTTAATACTCACATTATCAAATTAATCCTTAACTCCAAATTTTGGCAAAATTACAATTTTACCCTAAACTTTTACATATTTACATTTTTGCCCCTAGGCTCGGGATTAAACTTTATTCCTTATTCTTATGTTTTACAACATGCTGATCACTTTTCTCTTCTATGGAAACATCAAATTCTCACTCTAACAAGCACTTATTACTATTAGGTATTCTTACCGATTAAGTCCTTTTACTGCTTTTTACCTAAAACCGAGTAGCAGCACAAGTTGTCTAACATAATTTAAAACCTCATATTCTATCATAAAACACCAAAATACACAAATTTCACCTATGGGTATTTTTCCAAATATGAACCCTAACTTAAATTATTGCTAGCATAAGCTTTATCGAGCTACCGGACTCAAAACGTAAAGAACATTAAAAACGGGGCTTGGAATCACTTACTATGGAGCTTGAAAGCTTGAAACAAACCCTAGCTATGGAGAACCCTTGAAATTTCGGCCTAATGAAGAAGATGGACAAAATTGGCTTTTAATTTTGTTTTTAATTCATTTTAATAACTAAATGACCAAAATGCCCTTACTACTAAACTTTCCAAAATTCCTTCCATGTCCTAATTTTGTCCATGAACTTAAAATTGGTCAAATTGCTATTTAAGACCTCTTAATTAATATTTCAATGCAATTTCATACTAAAAACTTCTAGAATGCAAGTTTTGCAACTTATTCGATTTAGTCCCTACTTTCAAATTAAGTATTTTATGCATAGAATTTCTTCACGAAATTTTCACACAATCATGTAATCATATCATAAACCTCAAAATAATTATAAAATAATTATTTCTATCTCGGATTTGTGGTCACGAAACCACTATTCGATTAGGCCCTAATTCGGGATATTACAACTCTCCCCTTTTTAAGGATTTTCGTCCTCTAAAATCTTACCCATAAAGATGTGGGTATTGATTTCTCATAGTTTCTTCTGATTCCCATGTAGCTTCTTCTATTCCATGCCTTTGCCACAACACCTTCACAAGTGCAACATTTTTATTCCTTAGTTGTTTGACCTCTCGAGCTAAAATCTTAATCGGTTCTTCTTCGTAGGTCATATCCGTTGTAGTTCAATTTCTCGTTTGAAACTACATGTGAAGGATCCGAACGATACTGACGTAACATAGATACGTGGAACACATCATGAATCTTCTCTAATTCGTGTGGTAATGCTAGCCGATATGCTACCTGGGTCCAACTTTTTCAATTACTTCATACGGCCCAATAAAATGCGGACTTAATTTGCCCTTCCGTCCAAATCTAAGGACTTTCTTCCACTGAGACACCTTTAAAAATACTTTATCACCAACTTGAAATTTAATGTCTTTTCGTTTTAGATCTCATGCATAAGATTTTTGTCTATCTCAAGCACTTTTCAAACAATCTCGAATTACTTTCACTTTTTCTTCATTTCTTTTATTAGATCAACTCCATAAATCTGATTTTCCTTGAGTTCACCCAATACAAAGGCGTTCTCGACACTTACGACCATACAATGCTTCATAAGGTGCCATTTTCAAGCTCGTCGATAACTATTGTTGTAAGCAAATTCTACCAATGGCAAATATCTTTCCCAACTTCCTTGAAATTCCAATACACAACATCCGAGCATGTCTTCAAGAATCGAATTACTCTCTCTCGATTGTCCATCGGTTTGTGGATGAAAGGCGATCTTCAAATTTAACTTTGTACCTAACGATCTTGCAATTTTTGCCAAAACCGCGAGGTAAACCTTGGATCTCTATCTAAAATAATCGACAATGGTATTCCATGTAATCTAACAATTTCTCTAATATACAGTCACCAACTTGTTAAGAGAATAATCCGTGCGTCATCTAATAAAATGAGTCGACTTAGTTAATCACAACTATTACCCGATGGCATCTTTCTTTCCTGAGTCAATGGCAATCCTCAAACAAAATCCATAGTAATCCGATCCCATTTCCATTCAGAAACCATAATAGGTGAAGTAATCCCAAGGCACTTGGTGTTCAACTTTCACCGTTGACAAATTAAGCATTTGAACACAAACTCGATATATCTCTTTTCATTCCATTCCACCAATACATTTTCTTCAAGTCATTATACATTTTCGCATTACCCTGGATGAATCGAGAAATAACTACTATGTGCTTCTTGTAGGATCTTTTGAATCAATTCCTCATTCTTTGGTACACAAATCCGATCTTTAAACATTAAGCACCCATCGTAACCAATTCAAAATCGACTCAGATCAACTTCACATCGCTTTTCTCTTGGCTTGCAAATCTTGATCATCTTTTTGAGCTTCAAAATCTCTTGTAAAAACTTCGTTTTACTCTTAACTCGCTAGAATCGAACCATCATCCGACACTTCCAACCGAGTGTTCATAACTCTCAAAGCAAACAACAACTTTCGCTCAAAGCATCAAGAACCACATTCGCTTTTCCTGATGATAATCAATAACAAGTTCGTAATCTTTCAATAACTCCAACCATCTTTGTCTGTCTTAAATTCAAGTCTTTTGTGACATCAAGTACTTAAGACTTTTATGGTCGGTATATACCCTACTTTTCACCATACAAATAATGTCGCCAAATTTTCAAAGCAAACACCACTGCAACCAATTCCAAATCGTGAGTAGGATAATTCCTTTCATGAGGTTTTAACGTCTCAAGCATATGCCACCACTTTTCCTTCTTGCATGAGCACACACCCCAAACCATTTAGAGAAGCATCACTATACACCACAAATTCTTTACCCGATTCAATTTGCCTAATTGTACTAACACTCGTCCTCATTAATAACTTTTTCAATTCTTCAAAACTCATTGACATTCTTCCGTCCATTCAAATTTAACATCCTTTCTGAGTAATTTAGTTATAGGAGCAGCAATTATAGAAAATCCATTTACAAACCGCCGATAATACCTACCCAAATAGCCCCAAGAAACTTCTAACTTCATTACATTTTTCTATGGTTTCCAATCAACAATGGCTGAAATTTTACTAGGATCAACCCGTATACCATCACCAAACAATATGACCTAAAAATCCAACTTCCTGTAGCCAAAATTCACTTTTACTAAACTTAGCATACAATCGCTTATTTCTCAAAGTTTGCAAAACTATCCTCAAATGCTCAAAGATGCTCAGATCATCTTTTGAATAAATTAAAATATCATCTATAAACACCACAACAAATTTGTCCAAGTATGGTCTAATATGCGATTCATTAAATCCATAAACACAATAGAGCATTTGTCAACCCGAATGGCATAACTAAAAATTCATAATGACCATACCTTGTTCTAAAAGCGCTTTTAGGCACATCCGACTCTTTTACTCGCAGCTTGGTAATACCTGGATCTCAAGTCAATCTTTGAAAACCATGTCGCTCCTTTTAGCCGATCAAACAAATCATCAATTCTTGGCAACGGATATTTGTTTTTGATTGTCACCTTGTTTAATCAAGCGATAATCAACACACAACCTCATAGAACCATCCTTCTTTTTCACAAATAACACGGAGCACCCCAAGGTGAAAAACTCGGTCTCACAAAACCTTTATCACCAACTCTTGCAATCATGCGACTTTAATTCCTTCAACTCACTGGTGCCATTCTATACGAGCAATCGAAATCGGAGTGCGTCTCAGTATCAAATCAATACCAAATTCTACTTCCATCGAGGCAAACCCGCAATTCTTCAGAAATACGTCCAGTAAATTCACACACAACTGCCAGATCGATTCAACTTTCTTTTCAACTTCTTTTGTATTAATTACATACGCCAAATAAGCTTCATAACCCTTTCTCAAATATCTCTGAGCCGACATCAAAGAAATCACACTAGACAATACTTCGATTTATCCGATTCAACCCGCAAAGTTTCACCGCTTTCACACTTTAATTCTATAACCTTTTCTTTACAATTTACTATAGCATCATGCAATGTCAACCAATCCATACCCAAAATAACATCAAATTCATCAAACGGCAAAGAACATCAAGTCTCACTTGAAAGTAATGATCCCGTATCATTAAAGGACATTTCTTACATACTTTATCAACAAATACACATTTGCCTAACAGATTCGACACTTTAATCATAAATTCTCCATGTTCTCAACAGTATATTCATACTAGACACCAATTTCATGCACACATATGAATGAGTAGAACTGGATCAATCAAAGCAATAACATTAACATTATAGAGAGAAAATGTACCAGAATAATCACATCGTGTGAGGAAGCATCTTCACGCGCTTTAATAGCATAAGTTCTAGCCGAGCCCTTCCTTCAGTCTAACTGTGCATCCTCAGCTACATTCTTATCGCTTGCTTTGCTCCCCACTTTTTTCTTGGATATCTTCCTCTCGAATCCGCCCCACTTATTTTTGTATTCTCAAATTTTCTTTTCACTCTCTCTCTCAAGCGCTTCTAATAAAATGATCCGGAGAACCACATCGAAAACATTCATTTGCTCTACACGGACCAAAATGATTTCTACCACACCACGCACTCAGTTTAACAAATCTCGAGTTCCCTACACCGTCGCCAAGTAGTCTGAGATTTAGGACCCACATTTTGCTTCTTATAATTCCCATACGATTGCCCAGCTGAAGCTTGGGAACGAGGATTCATATTTCTTGACTTTCCAGGTTGCTGTGAAAATGAACTGCTCATCGGTCTTTTCTTCCAATTTCTAGTCTCAGCCTCTACCTTTTTCTTTTCTTTAAGCAATTCTTCGGCCTTACAAGCTCGATCAACCAATACTACCATTTCTTTTAATTCAAGAATTCCAACAAATACCTTGATGTCTTCGTTGAGCCCGTCTTCAAATCGTCGGCACATCTTGGCCTCTGGAGGAACATACTCTCTGGCATACTTACTTAATCGAACAAACTCTCTTTCATATTCTGTAACCGTCATATTACCTTGCTTCAGCTCAAGAAATTCTTTACACTTCTAATCAATAAATCTTTCACTAATATATTTCTTCCGAAACTCTTCTTGAAAGAATTCCCAAGTTATTTTCTCTTTCGGTACCACCGAAATCAAAGTCTTCCACCAATTATAAGTCTGAATCCTCAACAAAGATATAGCGCATTTCAAACATTCTTCAGTGTGTACAAGATAATTCACAAATACCCTGATAGAATTTTCAAGCCGTAACTCGCTTTCTCGGCATCATCATCAATATTTGCTTTAAATTCTTCGGCCCCTTGCTTGCGAATTCTATCAACTGGAGTTCTGTGAAATTTCATTAGATCCATACCTTGAGGCATCGGGGGTACAGGTTGAGGAATTGGGGGAGGTGGGGGAGGTTGTACATTTGGGTTCGTACGAACGAACTCAGTGTACCATGCACTCATCATTTGGAGAAAGGCTTCCCGACCCTTTCTCCTCCTCCTCCCGACCAACAGAGAGGAGGTGGATTTTCAGTCGGCGCTGCTCCTTCAGTCGGAGCTAGCGCATTACTCTCTACTTCATCTGCCACAGCTGGATCGGGATCCATTTACTATAAAAAAAATCATTTAAAAAGGTCAGAAGTCGTCACACTATCACAATTTATACATATGGCATATATAGCAAAATCCGTACATACAACACGTAGTCCGAGAACCGACTAAACCTGCTTTGATACCACTAAATGTAACGACCCCACGCTTTCTAGACCGTCGCCGGAGTCGAGTATGAGGTGTTACTAAGCTTAATTTAACATTTTTAGAACTTTGGATTATTTGTTTCTACATTCACAGCTTTTAAACTACTTGCGTCACAGTAACAATAAAAATCATATCTCGAGTTACTAAACTCAAAATTAAGATCCGTAAATTTTCCTTGAATCTAGACTCATATACCTATCTACTAATTTTTTTCTAGAATTTTTGGTTGAGCCAATTAGTACAGTTTATTAGTTAAAGTTACCCCTGTTTCAGGACTTGACTGGTTTGCCCTCTTTTTACTACGAACCACATTTCTCTCTGTAAAAAATTCATATAACTATGAGCTTTCTTTCTACTAAAACTAGACTCAATAAGGATTCTGAGGATATAAAATACACCACCTAATTATATCTTTAAAATTTATAGTGAATTTCTAAAGTTGGAACAGGGGATTTAGAAACTGTTACGACCCTGTTTCACTAAAATTCAAATATCTTTTAACATATAATTCCTTTACCTGTTACATTTGTTTCATGTAAAACTATACATAATAAGCTTCAATTTGATATATATTCCATCACTAGATTCAATTTATATGATTTTTAGTAAATTTTCAAACTCGGGTCAGTGTTGCTGCAGTATTCTGTTTATGGCAAATTTCATCCCTTTTATGAGTTTTTATGCACTAAGTATCTTAATAATTTTCCTTAACATCAAACATAATCTAAACTAACCATTTTCATAATTTATCATTGTCAAACATTTTCTCAACCATTCCATCACCATATCATAAGATCATTTGCACAAAATAGGTATATTGCTATACATGCCATACTTAAATTTACAAGCCATTTACCAAAAGTCTTCCAGATAGTGTGACTGAGCCTTCGACCTATCCCGACTCCTGAGCTGGCTTGTCCAAAACTACAATGAGTAAGAAGGAGGGAGTAAGCATAAATGCTTAGTAAGTTCATATGCAAATAATAAGTAACATAACAAATGAAATATACCAATCAACATTAGCATGCATCACTAAAACACATATCACATTTCTAATCATTTTTCATCATCTTATTACCTTATCGTGATTGTATCAATACTCAACCCGAGGGTTAAATATATACCTGTCCAAAATATCCATTTCACATCACTTACCAATACGTCTCTTTACATCTCGAATGTTCCTCCATTTGAGTAAAACTTTACCCGTTGAACACATCTAATATAATTCGGATACATGGATAACTTGCACATAAGTGCCATATATGCAATCAAGCAATCATGTAACCCGCCCATAAGCGAACTCGGACTCAACTCAATGAGCTCGGGCGTTTGCATCCATAAGTGAACTCGGACTCAACTCAACGAGCTCGGATGCCTAGTTACATCTCTCGAACTCGGACTCAACTCAACGAGTTCGAACATTCGCATCCATAAGTGAACTCGGACTCAACTCAACGAGTTCGGATGCTCAACCATCCTAGTGACATGTCACTTGTATCCTAATCTATTCCTAAGGTTCAAACGGGATTTTCCTCGAACACATATCCTTGCCATCTTCCGTAAAATACCAAACCAATACTCGGTAGCACTTTATATTTAACAAATAATACAAATAATTTGCATTTTATTCAAAATAACCACAAAGCATATATCTCATAATAAAAATCAGCATATCATATAATTAACATCAATAATTTACAAATAACAATTATACTACATTATTTACACATGAACTTACCTTGGTACCAAAATACAAAGATTTTGCAATTTTGTCCACAATCTTTTCTTTTCCTCGATTGAGGTCGATTCCACGTCTTTCTTGATCTAAAATAACACATTTAGCTTATTTAATACTCACATTATCAAATTAATCCTTAACCCAAATTTTGGCAAAATTACAATTTTATCCCTAAACTTTTACATATTTACATTTTTGCCCCTAGGCTCGGGATTAAACTTTATTCCTTATTCTTATGTTTTACAACATGCTGATCACTTTTCTCTTCTATGGAAATATCAAATTCTCACTCTAACAAGCACTTATGACTATTAGGTATTTTTACCGATTAAGTCCTTTTACTCGTTTTTACCTAAAACCGAGTAGCAAAAGTTGTCTAACATAATTTAAAACCTCATATTCTATCGTAAAACACCAAAATACACAAATTTCACCTATGGGTATTTTTCCAAATATTAACCCTAACTTAAATTATTGCTAGCATAAGCTTTATCGAGCTACCGGGACTCCGAAAACGTAAAGAACATTAAAAACGGGGCTTGGAATCACTTACTATGGAGCTTGAAAGCTTGAAACAAACCCTAGCTATGGAGAACCCTTGAAATTTCGGCCTAATGAAGAAGATGGACAAAAATTGGCTTTTAATTTTGTTTTTAATTCATTTTAATAACTAAATGACCAAAATGCCCTTACTACTAAACTTTCCAAAAATTCCTTCCATGTCCTAATTTTGTCCATGAACTTAAAATTGGTCAAATTGCTATTTAAGACCTCTTAATTAATATTTCAATGCAATTTCATACTAAAAACTTCTAGAATGCAAGTTTTGCAACTTATTCGATTTAGTCCCTACTTTCAAATTAAGTATTTTATGCATAGAATTTCTTCACGAAATTTTCACACAATCATGTAATCATATCATAAACCTCAAAATAATTATAAAATAATTATTTCTATCTCGGATTTGTGGTCACGAAACCACTATTCCGATTAGGCCCTAATTCGGGATATTACATGGATGATAATGGCTTGGCATTTGGTGTAATTAATAAGATTTTTTAAGGTTAATTTTGTAGTTTAGTTAATAAAGTTAAAATTAAATAAAAAAAATCAAATTCTTTTCATTCATCTTCAATATCCACCGAATTTAAAGAATAAAAAACAAGCTATTTAGGGTTTTCATTCGTCCATCTTTAATTCTTGCATTTAGGTACAATTTTTGTCCTGTTTTTATTGATTTCTATGTTTTTTAGATTGTTGCAGCTTAATCTAGCTAGTCTAGGGACTATTTTACAAAACTGTTAAAGGTTTAGGGTTTTCCCATTGATGAATATGTTTGTATTTTGATGTTTAATGATAGAAAATGCATGGTTGTTGTTAGATAAACAACATTTGTAAAGTGATTTTTAGTAAAATTGTAAATTAGGGATTAAATTGTGAAATGTGTAAATTTTTTGGTTAAATTGTGAAATAAATGAAAAATATGGGCTGCTATGGGTCTATGGGTAGGGACCTAACTACTTGAATGTGTTTTTATGAGATAAGGACTAAATTGTAAAAATGTTAAAATATTAAGGGCAAAACTATAAAGTTTCCATAATATGCATTTTGGGCTAAAGTGAATAGAATGATAATTAAATAAGTTAATTTTGATTACAAATAGATCAAGAAAAGTGAAATTCGGATTTAGATCGGGGGAAAAACAAAGTGTTGGACTAATTGACTCATTTCATCATTTTTGCATTTCAGGTAAGTTCGTATGTTAATAAGCATTAATATAATTGTGGTAAAATGCTTTATTATTGAATTATTTGTGAATATGACCTTGCGGATATGTTCGACGATAATTCAGCAAATGGGAAATCTCGGTTGAAACTTAGGAATAGATTAGGATACAAATGACATGTCATTAGGGGATATGTGATTTGGGTGTTGGTTTTTATGTCCTACCGGTGGCTGAGTTATCTACATATGTTGTAGATTCTTGTCAACTTGTTTGAGCAGCACCGTGTAGTTACGTCATGACCATCAGCTTGTGTGAGCAGACCTGTTGGTAGCTCAAGAGTGAGCATTATATGAGATATGTGATTGAGATAGCTTTGGCTATGTATGTGGCACTTAGGGTGTGGGCTTTCCGAGTATCCGATAGTATTTTGAATGGTTTAACGGGTATGTCAAAGATATGGATGAGTATGAGATTAGTATGAGTTGGTATAGGTATGTACATGAACCATACAAGCATTGAATTGAAGAAACTTGTGAATTTCATATCTAATCTTGTGAATGAACATTCATATCTAATGTAATATCCCGAATTAGGGCCTAATTGGAATAGTGGTTTCGTGACCACAATTCTGAGATAGAAATAATTATTTTATAATTATTTTGAGGTTTATGATATGATTACATGATTGTGTGAAAATTTCGTGAAGAAATTCTATGCCTAAAGTGTTTAAATTGAAAGTAGGGACTAAATCGAATAAGTTGCAAAATTTGCATCCTAGAAGTTTTTAGTATGAAATTGCATTGAAATATTAATTAGGAGGTCTTAAATAGCAATTTGACTAATTTAAGTTCATGGACAAAATTAGGACATGGAAGGAATTTTTGGAAAGTTTAGTAGTAAGGGCATTTTGGTCATTTAGTTATTAAAATGAGTTAAAAACAAAATTAAAAGCCAATTTTTGTCCATCTTCTTCATTAGGCTGAAATTTCAAGGGTTCTCCATAGCTAGGGTTTTTTTCAAGCTTCCAAGCTCCATAATAAGTGATTCCAAGCCCCGTTTTTAATGTTCTTTACGTTTTTGAGATCCCGATAACTCGATTAAGCTTATGTTAGCAATAATTTAACCTAGGGTTTATATTTGGAAAAATACCCATAGGTGAAATTTGTGTATTTTGATTTTTATGATAGAATATAAAGTTTTGAATTATGTTAGATTAACTTGTACTACTCGATTTTAAGCAAAACGCAGTAGAAGGGCTTAATCGGTAAAGTACCTAATAGTCACAAGTACATGTTAGAGTGAGAATTTGATGTTGCCATAGAAGAGAAAAGTGATCAGCATGTTGTAAAACATAAGAATAAGGAATAAAGTTTAATCCAGAGCCTAGGGGCAAAAATGTAAATATGTAAAAGTTTAGGGGTAAAATTGTAATTTTGCCAAAATTTGAGTTAAGGATTAATTTGATAATGTGAGTATTAAATAAGCTAAATGTGTTATTTTAGATCAAGAAAGACGTGGAATCGACTTCAATCGAGGAAAAGAAAAGATTATGACTAAATTGCAAAATCTTTGTATTTTGGTACCAAGGTAAGTTCATGTGTAAATAATGTAGTATAATTGTTTTTTTAATTATTGATGTTAATTATATGATATGCTAATTTTTATCATGAAATATATGCTTTGTGGTTATTTTTGAATAAAATGCAAATTATTTGTATTATTTGTTAAATATAAAGTGTTACCGAGTATTGGTTTCTGTATTTTTTACTAAGATGGCAAGGATATGTGTTCGAAGAAAATCCCGTTTGAACCTTATGAATATATTAGGATACAAGTGACATGTCACTAGGATGGTTGAGCATCCGAACACGTTGAGTTGATCCGAGTTCACTTATGGATGCGAATGCCCGAACTCGTTGAGTTGAGTCCGAGTTCGTGAGATGTAACTAGGCATCCGAGCTCGTTGAGTTGAGTCCGAGTTCACTTATGGATGCGAACGCCCGAGCTCGTTGAGTTGAGTCCGAGTTCGCTTATGGGCAGGTTACATGATTGCTTGATTGTATATATGGCACTTATGTGCAAGTTATCCATGTATCCGAATTATATTCCGATGTGTTCAACGGGTAAAGTTATACTCAAATGGAGGAATATTCGAGATGTAAAGAGACGTATTGCTAAGTGATGTGAAATGGATATTTTGGACAGGTATGTATTTAACCCTTGGGTTGAGTATTGATACAATCACGATAAGGTAATAAGATGATAAAAAAAATGATTAGAAATGTGATATGTGTTTTAGTGATGCATGCTAATGTTGATTGGTATGACCGTTTGTTATGTTACTTATTATTTGCATATGAACTTACTAAGCATTTATGCTTACTCCTCCTTCTTACTCATTGTAGTTTTGGACAAGCCACTCAGAGTCGGGATAGGTCCAAGGCTCAATCACACTATCCAGAAGACTTTTGGTAAATGGCTTGTAAATTTAAGTATGGCATGTATAGCAATATACCTATTTTGTGTAAATGATCTTATGATATGGTGATGGAATGGTTGAGAAAATGTTTGATAATGATAAATTATGAAAATGGTTAGTTTAGATTATGTTTGATGTTAAGGAAAATTATTAAGATACTTAGTGCATAAAAACTCATAAAAGGGATGAAATTTTCCATAAATAGAATACTGCAGCAACACTGACACGAGTTTGAAAATTTACTAAAAATCATAGAAATTGAATTTGGTGATGGAGTACATATCAAATTGAATCTTATTATGTCTAGTTTCACATTAAACAAATGAAATAGGTAAAGGAATTATATGTTAAAAGATATTTGAATTTTAGTGAAACAGGGTCATAGCAGTTTCTGAATCCCCTGTTCCAACTTTAGAAATTCACCAAAAATTGTAAAGATATAATTATGTGGTGTATTTTATATCCTTAGAATCCTTATTGAGTATAGTTTTAGTAGAAATAAACCTCATAGTCATATGAATTTTTTACAGAGAGAAATGTGGTTCGAAGTAAACAGAGGTCAAACCAGTCAAGTCTTGAAACAGGGGTAACTTTAACTAATAAACTGTACTAATTGTCTCAACCAAAAATTCTAGAAAAAAATTATTAGATATGTATATGAGTCTAGATTCAAGGAAAATTTACAGATCTTGATTTTGAGTTTCGTAACTCGATATATGATTTTTCTTTTGACTGTGACGCAAGTAGCTTAAAAGCTGTGAATGTAGAAACAAATAATCCAAAGTTCTAAAAATGTTAAATTAAGCTTAGTAACACCTCATACTCGACTCCGGAGACGGTCTCGGGCGTGGGGGCGTTACATTAAGTGGTATCAGAGCAGGTTTAGTCAGTTCTCGGACTACGTGTTGTATGTACGGATTTTGCTATACATGCCATATGTATAAATTGTGATAGTGTGACGACTTCTGACCATTTAAATGATTTTTTTTATAGTAAATGGATCCCGATCCAGTGTGTGCGCGATGAAGTAGAGAGTAATGCGCCAGACTCGCTAAAGGAGCAAAGACCGACTGAAAATCCACCTCCCATCTGTTGGTTAGGGAGGAGGAGAAAGGGGTCGAGAAGCCTTTCTCCAAATGATGAGTGCATGGTACACTGAGTTCGTTCAGACGAACCCAAATGTACAACCTCCCCACCTCCCCAATTCCTCAACCTGTACTTCGACGCCTCAAGGTATGGATCTGATGAAATTTCACGAACTCCAGCTTGATAGAATTCGCAAGCAAGGGGTCAAGAATTTAAAGCAAATATTGATGATGATGCCAAGAAAGCGAGTTCGGCTTGAAAATTCTATCCGGTATTTGACGAATTATCTTGTACACCAAGAATGTTTGAAATGTGCTATATCTTTGTTGAGGATTCACTTATAATTGGTGGAAGACTTTGATTTCAAAGTGGTTACGAAAGAGAAAATAACTTGGGAATTCTTTCAAGAAGAGTTTGGAAGAAATATATTAGTGAAAGATTTATTGATCGTAAGCGTAAAGAATTTCTTGAGTGAAGCAAGGTAATATGACGATTCATGTAATATGAAAGAGAGTTTGTTCGATTAAGTAAGTATGCCAGAGAGTATGTTCCTACAGAGGCCAAGATGTGCCGACGATTTGAAGACGGGCTCAACGAAGACATCAAGGTATTTGTTGGAATTCTTGAATTAAAAGAAATGGTAGTATTGGAAGAAAAGACCGATGAGCGGTTCATTTTCACAAAGAACTGGAAAGTCAAGGAATATGAATCCTCGTTCCCAAGCTTCATCCGGGCAATCATATGGGAATTATAAGAAGCAAAATGTGGGTCCTAAATCCCAAACTACTTCTGGCAGCCAGTGTAGGGAACTCGAGATTTGTTAAACTCCGAGTGCCAATGTGTGGTAGAAATCATTTTGGTCCGTAGAGAGCAAATGAATGTTTTCGATGTGGTTCTCCGGATCATTTTATTAGAGATCGCCTGAGAGAGAGCTGAAAAAGAAAAATTTCGAATACAAAAACAAGTGGGGCGGATTCGAGAGGAAGATATCCAAAAAAGCGAGCGAAGCAAGCGGTAGAAGAATGTAGCTGTGGATGCACCAGCTAGAGACTCGAATGAAGGGCTCCAGCTAGAACTTATGCTATTAAAGCGCTCAAGATGCTTCCTCACCGATGTGATTACCAGTACATTTTCTCTCTATAATGTTAATGTTATTGCTTTGATTGATCCTGGTTCTACTCATTCATATGTATGCATGAAATTGGTGTCTAGTATGAATATACCTGTTGAGAACACAGAATTTATGATTAGAGTGTCGAATCCGTTAGGCAAATATGTGACTATTGATAAAGTATGTAAGAAATGTCCTTTAATGATTCGGGATCATTACTTTCCGGCCGACTTGATGTTGTTGTTGTTTGATGAGTTTGATGTTATTTTGGGTATGGATTGGTTGACATTGCATGATGCTAAAATAAATTGCAAAGAAAAGGTTATAGAATTAAAGTGTGAAAATGGTGAAACTCATGGGGTTGAATCGATAAATCGTGAGGCATTACCTAGTGTGATTTCTTCAATGTTGGCTCAAAGATATCTGAGAAAGGGTTATGAAGCTTATTTGGCATATGTAATTAATACAAAAGAAGTTGAAAAGAAAGTTGAATCAGTGCCGGTTGTGTGTGAATTTGCGGACGTATTTCCAGAAGAATTGCCGGGTTTGCCTCCAGTCAGGGAAGTAGAATTTGGTATTGATTTGATACCGGGAATAGCTCCAATTTCGATTGCTCCGTATAGAATGGCACCAGCAGAGTTGAAGGAATTAAAGTCGCAGTTGCAAGAGTTGACTGATAAAGGTTTTGTGAGATCGAGTTTTTCACCTTGGGGTGCTCCCGTGTTATTTGTGAAAAGGAAGGATGGTTCTATGAGGTTGTGTGTTGATTATCGCCAGTTAAACAAGGTGACAATCAAAAACAAATATCCGTTGCCAAGAATTGATGATTTGTTTGATCAGCTAAAAGGAGCGACATGGTTTTCAAAGATTGACTTGAGATTTGGGTATTACCAACTACGGGTAAAAGAGCCGGATGTGCCTAAAACTGCTTTTAGAACAAGGTATGGTCATTATGAATTTTTAGTTATGCCATTCAGGTTGACAAATGCTCCTGCTGTGTTTATGGATTTAATGAATCGCATATTCCGACCATACTTGGACAAATTTGTTGTGGTGTTTATAGATGATATTTTAATTTATTCAAAAGATGATACAGAGCATGCTGAGCATTTGAGGATAGTTTTACAAACTTTGAGAGATAAGCAACTGTATGCTAAGTTTAGTAAAAGTGAATTTTGGCTATGGGAAGTTGGATTTTTGGGTCATATTGTTTCAGGTGATGGTATACGGGTTGATCCTAGTAAAATTTCAGCCATTGTTGATTGGAAACCACCAAAAATGTAAATCAAGTTAGAAGTTTCTTGGGGCTAGCTGGGTATTATCAGCGTTTTGTAAATGGATTTTCTATAATTGCTGCTCCTATAACTAGATTACTCTGAAAGGATGTTAAATTTGAATGGACAGAAGAATGTCAACAGAGTTTTGAAGAATTGAAAAGTTATTAACAGAGGCACCAGTGTTAGTACAAATTCAATTAGGTAAAGAATTTGTGGTGTATAGTGATGCTTCTCTAAATGGTTTGGGGTGTGTGCTCATGCAAGAAGGAAAAGTGGTGGCATATGCTTCGAGGCGATTAAAACCTCATGAGAGGAATTATCCTACTCACGATTTGGAATTGGTCATGAGTGTTTGCTTTGAAAATTTGGCGACATTATTTGTATGGTGAAAAGTGCTGGGTATATACCAACCATAAAAGTCTTAAGTACTTGATGTCACAAAAATACTTGAATTTAAGACAATGAAGATGGTTGGAGTTATTGAAAGATTACGAGCTTGTTATTGATTATCATCCGAAAAACGCAATGTGGTTGCTGATGCTTTGGAGCGTAAAGTTATTGTTTGCTTTGAGAGCTATGAACACTCGGTTAAAGGTATCGGATGATGGTTCGATTCTAGCAGAGTTAAGAGCAAGACCGATGTTTTTACAAGAGATTTGTGAAGCTCGTAAAAATGATCAAGATTTGCAAGCCAAGAGAAAATAGTGTGAAGTTGATACAGTGAGTCGATTTCGAAATTGGTTCTAATAGATGTTTAATGTTTAAAGATCGGATTTGTGTACCAAAGAATGAGGAATTGATTCAAAAGATCCTACAGAAGCATATAGTGGTTATTTATCGATTCATCCGGTAGTACGAAAATGTATAATGACTTGTAGAAAATGTATTGGTGGAATGGAATGAAAAGAGATATATCGTAGTTTGTGTCCAAATGCTTAATTTGTCAACAGTGAAAGTCAACACCAAGTGCCTTCGGGATTACTTCACCTATCATGGTTCCCGAATGGAAATGGGATCGAATTACCATGGATTTTATATCGTGGTTGCCGTTAACTCCGGGAAGAAAAATGCCATCCGGGTAATAGTTGATGATCGACTAAATCGGCTCATTTTATTCCTAGACGTCTGATTATTCTCTTAATAAGTTGTTGGCTGAATTGTATATCCGTGAGATTGTTAGACTTCATGGAATACCTTTGTCAATCATTTCGGATAGAGATCCGAGATTTACTTCACGCTTTTGGCAAAAGTTGCAAGAAGCATTAGGTACAAAGTTAAATTTCAAAGACTACCTTTCATCCACAAACCGATGGACAATCGTAAAGAGTAATTCAGATTCTTGAAGACATGCTCGGATGTTGTGTATTGGAATTTCAAGGAAGTTGGGAAAGATATTTGCCGTTGGTAGAATTTGCTTACAACAATAGTTATCGACTAGCTTGAAAATGGCACCTTATGAAGCATTGTATGGTCGTAAGTGTCGAACGCCTTTGTATTGGGTGAGCTCAAGGAAAATCAGATTTATGGAGTTGTTCTAATAAAAGAAACTGAAGAAAAGGTGAAAGTGATTCAAGATTGTTTGAAACCTGCTTCAAATAGACAAAAATCGTATGCGATTTGAAGAGAAAAGAGATTGAATATCAAGTTGGTGACAAAGTGTTTTTGAAAGTATCCTGTGGAAGAAAGTCCTTAGATTTGGACGAAAGGGCAAATTAAGTCCGCGTTTTATTGGGCCGTATGAAGTAATTGAAAAAGTTGGACCGGTAGCATATCGGCTAGCATTACCACTTGAATTAGAGAAGATTCATGATGTGTTCCATGTATTTATGTTACGTCAGTATCGTTCGATCCTTCACATGCGCTTTCACCGATGAAATTGAACTACAACTAGATATGACCTACGAAGAAGAACCGATTAAGATTTTAGCTCGAGAGGTCAAACAACTAAGGAATAAAAATGTTGCACTTGTGAAGGTGTTGTGGCAAAGGCATGGAATAGAAGAAGCTACATGGGAATCAAGAAACTATGAGAAATCAATACCCACATCTGTTTACAGGTAAGATTTTCGAGACGAAAATCCTTAAAGGGGGAGAGTTGTAATATCCCGAATTAGGGCCTAATCGGAATAGTGGTTTCGTGACCACAAATCCAAGATAGAAATAATTATTTTATAATTATTTTGAGGTTTATGATATGATTACATGATTGTGTGAAAATTTCGTGAAGAAATTCTATGCCTAAAGTGTTTAAATTGAAAGTAGGGACTAAATCAAATAAGTTGCAAAATTTGCATTCTAGAAGTTTTTAGTATGAAATTGCATTGAAATATTAATTAGAAGGTCTTAAATAGCAATTTGACTAATTTAAGTTCATGGACAAAATTAGGACATGGAAGGAATTTTTGGAAAGTTTAGTAGTAAGGGCATTTTGGTCATTTAGTTATTAAAATGAATTAAAAACAAAATTAAAAGCCAATTTTTGTCCATCTTCTTCATTAGGCCGAAATTTCAAGGGCTCTCCATAGCTAGGGTTTGTTTCAAGCTTCCAAGCTCCATAGTAAGTGATTCCAAGCCCCGTTTTTAATGTTCTTTACGTTTTTGAGATCCCGATAACTCGATTAAGCTTATGTTAGCAATAATTTAACCTAGGGTTTATATTTGGAAAAATACCCATAGGTGAAATTTGTGTATTTTGATGTTTTATGATAAAATGAAGTTTTAAATTATGTTAGACAACTTGTACTACTCGATTTTAAGCAAAAACGAGTAGAAGGGCTTAATCGGTAAAAATACCTAATAGTCACAAGTACATGTTAGAGTGAGAATTTGATGTTGCCATAGAAGAGAAAAGTGATCAGCATGTTGTAAAACATAAGAATAAGGAATAAAGTTTAATCCCGAGCCTAGGGGCAAAAATGTAAATATGTAAAAGTTTAGGGGTAAAATTGTAATTTTGCCAAAATTTGAGTTAAGGATTAATTTGATAATGTGAGTATTAAATAAGCTAAATGTGTTATTTTAGATCAAGAAAGACGTGGAATCGACCTCAATCGAGGAAAAGAAAAGATTGTGGACTAAATTGCAAAATCTTTGTATTTTGGTACCAAGGTAAGTTCATGTGTAAATAATGTAGTATAATTGTTTTTTTTCAATTATCGATGTTAATTATATGATATGCTGATTTTTATCATGAAATATATGCTTTGTGGTTATTTTCGAATAAAATGTAAATTATTTGTATTACTTGTTAAATATAAAGTGTTACCGAGTATTGGTTTCGGTATTTTACGAAAGATGGCAAGGATATGTGTTCGAGGAAAATCCCGTTTGAACCTTATGAATAGATTAGGATACAAGTGACATGTCACTAGGATGGTTGAGCATCCGAACTCGTTGAGTTGAGTCCGAGTTCACTTATGGATGCGAATGTCCGAACTCATTGAGTTGAGTCCGAGTTCGTGAGATGTAACTAGGCATCCGAGCTCGTTGAGTTGAGTCCGAGTTCACTTATGGATGCGAACGCCCGAGCTCGTTGAGTTGAGTCCGAGTTCGCTTATGGGCGGGTTACATGATTGCTTGATTGCATATATGGCACTTATGTGCAAGTTATCCATGTATCCGAATTATATTCCGATGTGTTCAACGGGTAAAGTTATACTCAAATGGAGGAATATTCGAGATGTAAAGAGACGTATTGCTAAGTGATGTGAAATGGATATTTTGGACAGGTATGTATTTAACCCTCGGGTTGAGTATTGATACAATCACGATAAGGTAATAAGATGATAAAAAAATGATTAGAAATGTGATATGTGTTTTAGTGATGCATGCTAATGTTGATTGGTATGACCGTTTGTTATGTTACTTATTATTTGCATATGAACTTACTAAGCATTTATCCTTACTCCTCTCTTCTTACTCATTGTAGTTTTGGACAAGCCACTCGTGAGTCGGGATAGGTCGAAGGCTCAATCACACTATCCGAAGACTTTTGGTAAATGGCTTGTAAATTTAAGTATGGCATGTATAGCAATATATCTATTTTGTGTAAATGATCTTATGATATGGTGATGGAATGGTTGAGAAAATGTTTGATAATGATAAATTATGAAAATGGTTAGTTTAGATTATGTTTGATGTTAAGGAAAATTATTAAGATACTTAGTGCATAAAAACTCATAAAAGGGATGAAATTTGCCATAAACAGAATACTGCAGCAACACTGACACGAGTTTAAAAATTTACTAAAAATCATAGAAATTGAATTTAGTGATGGAGTACATATCAAATTGAATCTTATTATGTCTAGTTTCACATGAAATAAATGAAACAGGTAAAGGAATTATATGTTAAAAGATATTTGAATTTTAGTGAAACAGGGTCATAGCAGTTTCTGAATCCCCTGTTCCAACTTTAGTAATTCACCAAAAATTTTAAAGATATAATTAGGTGGTGTATTTTATATCATCAGAATCCTTATTGAGTATAGTTTTATTATAAATAAACCTCATAGTCATATGAATTTTTTACAGAGAGAAATGTGGTTCGTAGTAAACAGAGGTCAAACCAGTCAAGTCCTGAAATAGGGGTAACTTTAACTAATAAACTGTACTAATTGGCTCAACCAAAAATTCTAGAAAATAAATTAGTAGATAGGTATATGAGTCTAGATTCAAGTAAAATTCACGAATCTTGATTTCGAGTTTCGTAACTCGAGATATGATTTTTCTTGTGACTGTGATGCAAGTAGCTTAAAAGCTGTGAATGTAGAAACAAATAATCCAAAGTTCTAAAAATGTTAAATTAAGCTTAGTAACACCTCATACTCGACTCCGGCGACGGTCTCGGGCGTGGGGGCGTTACATCTAATCTTGTGAATGAACATGTGATAGGTTTGTGGAGCTATATGAAATTATTTATGATATGTTTAATTGCATTAATTGCACATGTATGGTAAGTTAAGTTTATTAACTATACGAGCTTACTAAGCTTTATAGCTTACTCTGTTTACTTTTCCGTGTTTTATAATGAATATCAAAGCTAGCTCAGATTGAGAGTCATTAGAGATCTCATCATACTATCGAGTTGGTACTTTTGAGCTTATGTTTTGGTTATATGGCATGTATAGGACTTGTGGTCATTTTGGTTTGTAGTTTGGTAATGAATTTAGCCAATTGAGTTGGCTTGTAAATGTTAAGTGTGTGGTTTTGTATATAGCCAAGAGAGTTGGCTTATTTTGGTATATTTGGTGATGTATATATATGTTCAAATGGCCTTTGTTATGTATTTCGTAATTTGAGTATCATATAGTTGATAATTGAGAATTGGTATGCTTGTGATTTAGGTAAAGTGATGCATGAATGAAAGTGCATATATGAAGTTAACTAGTTAAGTGAATTGAGAATGTGAATTTGGTATAAAATTGAATAGCCTAATGTGGTACTTGTGTGCCTTGTTGTTTTTGGTATGGAAATGGTATGAATTATGTTTGGTTGAGGTTGGTTGAATGCCTATTTATGCCATAGTATGTGACATTTGGATAGCATATGTGTATGCAAATTTGGGTAAGAAAGATGGCTTGGTAAATAGCCTATTCTTGTCCACACAGGCAAAGACACGGGCGTGTGTCTTAGCCATGTGTGACACACGGTCAGGTGACACGGCCATGTGCCCCCTGGTTTTTAGTTAGAATTCAAGTCAGTATGCTCCACATGGCCCAGCACATGGGCGTGTGACTTGGCCGTGTGGCTTAAGTCAGTATACCCTACAGGTTTGGCACGGCCTAGCACATGGCCTGGCACACGGGCGTGTGAGGCCATTTCAAAGGGCACACGGGCTGGTCACACGGGTGTGTGGTTGGCCGTGTGACCCAAGTCAGGGAGTTACACAGGGTAGACATGGGCTGGGACACAGCCATGTGATCTCATTTCGAATGTCCACACGGCCTATGACACGGGCGTGTCTGTGGCCGTGTGAGACACACGGCTAGGTCACATGGGCGTGTGTCCCCTGTATGTTGTAAAATTTTTCTAAGTTTTCTAAAAATTTCTTAAGTTATCAGTTTAGTCTCGAACCACTTTTAAAGCATGTTTTGGGCCTCGTAGGCTCATATTAGGGACTTGTTATGAATGACTTGTATTTGAATTTTATAGTTGTATGAGAAATATATGTTTGATTGTATAATAAGTCTGGTAATACTCCGTAACCCTATTCTGGCGACAGATACGAGCGAGGGGTGTTATAATAGACGTGATTGACTGACTGATAGTACATTGGATAGGACCCAAGAAGAATAGATCATGATTCCATTTATAGATTTATTCACTTATGACTTCATAGTGTGGCGTGCCTAAATCGTAAATGGATAACGGACTATGTATGCATGACTCATACACTTTGATGTAAGTAAAAACCTGAGTTTGAATAGATAAGGGACCGAAAGCTTGTGCGTTAGTGTCATTCACAACAGTGGAATTCATAGCCCGAAACATGGGTAAATGATATCCTCTCATTGGCATTGCATGGTTAATGAAAGTAAACGTGGCCACGGGTCGTCCATCATTGTGATGGATGACTTGATCACCATATGGTAATGATTGATTTTTCATGAAGGAAGATGTAATTGTTATCATGAGATAGAATAGGATCATATTGTGAGAACGGATATTATCCCAAAGAAATCAAGGATATCCTGTGAGGGTAACATACTTATGGCAAGGTCATTAGACGAGCACTAAGTAGTTGTTTTTTTAATGGTATGTCATTAGGGAAAGCTCAATCACGATACTATAATGGACAAACTTCATGACTAAATGATTTTAAAATGAAAAGTCAAAAAGCTGGAACTTAATTATAAATCATTTGATCCCTAATTACATATGTCAAATCGGTCCCTCTGCTAGCTCATTGAAACCATAAATGAATTGCATGTTTGAATCAAAATGAACGGAATGGATAGAAATAGAGAAATGAGAAACATTTAGAAATAATTATGGTTTTCTCAAAAATAGAGAAATGGAATGTAACAGCCCACCTGGTGAAGTCTCTGTATTTGGTTACTACTTGGCTTATAGTTGGTAACATAATAATAGTTATGAGTAAGTAAAGTGTTGTATTAGTTAAGTGTAAAATTATATGTATTACGCCATTTGGAAAACTCCTAATTTGGAGAGCTCTAAGGTTTGGCAAACTCTTTTGTTAAATATCTGCCCAACCTAAAGGCTTTGGGCGAACTCATTAAGTTCACAGCTGTTTAGATTTGTTTATTATTTTAATATGGTAAGTTAAGTTGAGATTTAGTTAGAACGAAACTAGACTACTATATATGATAAGACTTAAATTATGTTAAGTGCACTTAATCACGAGTATCAAGAGTGTTAGTGGAATTATCTGATTTTTCCACTAATCCTTGTCTCCATGCTTAAGTATATAAAGATAGCGGTGGTCTTTCTAAATACATTTATGTTTTATTCTTTATTCTTGATTTCCTCTGAAACTTTCTGAAAACCTAAGTTTAGAAAATTTCTTCAAAGTGAAGGTTTGCAGTATTCAACTAACTTATACGTTAGTACCAGCTCATTGGTAATTATTGATGAATCCTAAGTTATCCTCAAAGTCATTTACTTTTTTTTGTTTTGCATTCATAGATGTTAGAATGTTGTGTGAGGAAGGAAACTTCTTAATTCTAGATTAAGTGTTTTTTATTTTTGCATGCATGATCATATTTGATAAATTGATGATCCGATATGTATAATTATCTTTCTTTCAGCTCAAAAAGCTAACGAAGGTCCAAATGATAAAGGCAAAGGACCTATTTTGTAGATTTTTCTAGAGTTTCTAGTGAGTTCCTTCTTACTTTCATGTGTTGTAGTTTCATTATTTTATAATCCATGCAAGGTAAGTATTCTTCTTGTGTAATGGATGAAAAGAGTATGTGTGGATAATGGTTATCCAGAGTCATTAATGTGAGTTATGTCTGTCTATGATATGAAGTAAGCACTATCCTTCATGCTTAAGCCACTACCACCTACTTCTAATATGTATGATATGATCTAACAAGTTGTGACGGAGATGAGGAGATATGTTTGTGTAGCCTTCAGTAGGGCAACTATATTGCAAACCACACTGGCAGATCACAATAAAACATTTTACTCTGAATGAAAATGATATGAAGAGATAAGGGGGAGAATGTATGTGAATAAGACTGAATGATATGCTTTTGTTTCTGAATTCTAGGTACACGATTGGCATGAAGATGGGTTGTCTGCATTATTTTAAGTTGACGTAGAGTATACGCCCAAGTGATAAGTAAGTTGGTGTACTGAGTCTGTCTATGTTTCGTATGTGTCATTGGGCATACTATATTTAATGTGTGTAAGTCCCTTAGAAGGGTTCAATTGTACTATCAGTAATATTATGTATGATTTCCTTTTTGGAACTCACTAAGTTCATATGAACTTGCTCTTGTTACCTTTTCCTTTTCATGCTTGTTGACTAAAGGAAGACTTTGTTTGAAGGACTATGCAAAAGTGTTGCTTCTTATGAGATGAATGTTTTGTTTTGTATCTTGCATGACTCATGGGGGTGGCATATAAATGTATTTTGGAAATTATTTGTATAAAGAACTTCTGTTTTGTTATGACACTATTCTTTTTTATGAGATCTTTATTAAATATCAAAGTTTAGACTTAAAGTTTTACATTCTGTTTAGTGAAATTGTTATATCTGAACTTATACACCATATGGCATGAACGTTATTATATACTATTAATGATTTCCTTTAAAATTTAATAAAGCAACAGTTATAGCATATTTTATACCTATAACTTTGTAAGAATTAATAAGGCTTCCGCCAAAATGTTTTTAAGTTAGTTTGATTTGAAGTCGTGACACATCATACTCGCATTCAAATATTGGGTCGGTTTGGTATGTTACATGGATTTGTAAATTAATATAGGTTTCTCAAAATCAAAATGGAAATGAAAATGAGAAATGATACATTTTGAAAATGCACATGGATTACTTAGAAATGATCAGAAGAATGATTTTTTTAAGCTATTTTAAAGCTCATAAATGGAAATAAACCATTTGGTCATGGTGAACATGTTTATTGGTGAAATATTAAACATATTTTCTTGAAATTTTGTTAGGGGTAAAATCGTTATAATTTTACCGAGGGTAAAATTGGGATGAGAAAATTATTTAATATAAATATATTAAAGTTTATTTTGAGGAATAAAAAATTTGAATTGCGTTGGATCGTACTGGGTCAAAAAGTTCGAGAAGTACTCATAATTAGACTTAATATGACAGAGGCCCAAGATCCCCTCATGTAACATGAAAAGGGCGATAATCCCTAGGGTGTGTTGTCCACCATACTTTCACTCCAAGTAGGAAGTTGTTTTTCTATTTGAAATAAACCACTACAATTCAATAATGGTTCTACTTTCCCTTCCTATAAATAGATAGCACTGATAGAGCTATTAATACAAGTTTGAGAAATTTTTACTCGACCGGAAATAGAGAGAATTTATTCTCAAGTATTAAATATATTTTTCCAAAATAATAATTCTATCAGTTTCTATTAAAGAAGAGAGAATTTTCATTTTCACTCGAAAAAGGAAAAGAATATTTTTCTAGTTCTGTGTTTTGATTCAATTGGTTCGAGCCCACACTCAAAGCAGTTCATGGTATGAGAATAGCGGAGAAGGTTGTTTGGTTGAAAGTTGGGAATGACAAGGATTCATCTATCTGTAAACACAGGTATGATTTTGGTCTAATGTTTATTGCTATAAATATCACAAACCAAGTCAGTTTTCAAAATTTTAATTTTTCGCTGTGTAAGAAAATCATTTTTAAATCGGATTTTTTCCAACAATCTTTCATCACATTTAACATATATGATTTTATATTACCAATT
Source organism: Gossypium anomalum (assembly GCA_025698475.1). Classification (NCBI taxonomy): domain Eukaryota; kingdom Viridiplantae; phylum Streptophyta; class Magnoliopsida; order Malvales; family Malvaceae; genus Gossypium; species Gossypium anomalum. The sequence continues at coordinate 56,729,745 of CM046959.1, forward strand.
CCTATCATCATTACAATTCAAATATCTTTTATGAAATTTATATTTTATAATCCTTATAGACCTGACTCAAACTTAGGCCGGATAAATGGATTATCTGACCAACACACCAATCTGGCACCTAGTGCCTCATCAGAATGTCCAAAGTATATAAATTACACCCAACACTCATCGGAGCATCCAAAGTAAAATGCTCCCAGTGTTTATCAGCATATAACCGAAGTATAACCCATACTCAATCTAATATTATGGCATGTCAACCATATTTGACTCTACTTAAATAGTTAATAGGATACCAATGATCCAATTTCATCTTATAACTAAATCACATATAAATCCATATCCAATATCATAATTCCATTCTAATTTCCATCATCAATCATATTAGAAATCGTTTAACAATATATAATGTGTTTGCTTCTACTATTTTCAATTCAGTCCAGATTCTCAATATTCAATATCATTCAATAAGAACCAATTCATATGACAATATAAGCTTACCTCGATAGTTAATCATGCAATTAACATGCATATGTATATATATGTAATGATCTTGAATAATAAAAGTACAAACTGAAATCATTGCTACTCATCAACAACTTTCACCTTTCTCTTCCCTCTTAACGATTTTGCATTGTCTTTAACTACATTGGATAATTCAATAATAAAAATAATATTAGTTTACACTCAATTCACATCCAAACACATAGCCACTCATATTTTTCTTTATATTCAATTTAGTCCTTATACTTAGGATATGCATATTTTTTTATATCTAGCATCGGATCAAAATTCAATTTCACATTCTTTCATTGGTGGCCCTATACTTTCTATTCATAGCATAATCTCATGATAGGATTTCAATTTATTCAATTTAGTTCCTAATTTTACAAAGCTATCTAACAAGCTTAATTTACTTTCTAATTTAGTCATTTTCATGACCTAAGCTTATTAACTATCAAATTCAAGTCTAATTCACCAATTTCTCTATAATGGAAACTTGTTAAAAACTTAACAATTGAACAAATTTATACACAAGCTAGCTAAGTCAATCTCCCACGATCATAAATCTATAAGAATTACAAGAAAAGGGATTGGTTACCTTATTCAATTGATGGTCGAATGTATAAAGAAAATTTGAAGATCTTTATCATTTTCAACAATGGTAGATGATTTAATTGAGGAAGAAAGATAATTTTCTCATCTTGTTTCCATTTAATTTGGTATATATATTATGATTAAGCATTAATTAGTCTTATTTAATTGACTTAATTAAGGTTTTATTATACTAATTTAACTATTAATTAAACTAAGTGGAACAATCATCATCATCCACTAACTCATGTCAAATAATTGTTAAATAATCATTTTAGCCCTTTGGACAATTGTTATATAGGCCCCTAAGCCTTTTCCAAATTAAAGCTCAATAACGGTTGAACTTTTACAATTTAGTCCTTAAGCTTCAATTAATTATTTTCTTGATTAAATTTCTTAACCGATCATGATAGCTTTATTAATCTTTATATTTCATCATTATTGACTCGGTTTACGAAAATGAGATTTCAAAATCGTATTTTTTGGCATCACTTAAAATTGAATTGTTACATGTACCTAAGATCTAAACATCTCCCCTATAAGTTTCCCCCCTAAAAACTTAGGACAATAAACAAGTCACACACTTGATTATAATAATTTAATACACTCACACAAATATTCCTTACTGAACAAAATATAGCGCTTTCAATCAGTAAAAAAACCTATACAAGTCTTCACACTATATATGTGAGAAAGACTTGCTAACATATTATATCTTTTACAATTAATTATCCCTTCAAATTAGTAAGATAACCTGCAAAAAAAATATCTCCTAAATATCATAGGTTCAATCTTGAATCATCTAGATATACTTCCTTCTATAACTTGATTTAATCTGATCCATAAGTTAAGAGATAACTTGCACAAATAGTATCTCCTAAGCAGCAAGGGTCAAGCTTAATTCATCTGGTTAATTTTCCTTTAAAATTAGATTTCATATCATAGTTTTAGTATATAGGATAAGGTTCACAAAACCATAACCAAAGTAATCAAAATCAATTAAAAGTTATCATCATTATAACCTAGAAATGAAACAAAAATCACAAAGTCTCTGCAAAGAACAAAACCATCATTAACCAGCTTTTGAAAAGAATGACTTGCAATTGACTTATATAAGAACTGGAACCCCAAGTTGCTAAATTATTCCAAGCTCGTTGATGAGAATTGGAACCCGAAGCTTGTTGTTATTGTGGTATAGAAAAACCATCATTCTAAGTTGATAGTCCTACCATAAGTTCCAACCCCTATAACCACTCCCCATTTTTTTTTAAGAGATTTACCAAACTTCAGTGAAGCAACTCGGATAGGAGATCATTCCTTAGCTCCTTGGCCCTTCAAACATTAGCTTGCAATTGCTAGAAAGATTTCTCTTGTAAGGAAATCTCAGCATCGAGGTGGTGCAAAACTCTTTGGTCAAAGTCTGAGAGTTGAGTTTATATGCTTACATCAATGCGAACTCCTATAAGCATTGTCTTAACTAGTTGATCAAGAAGAACTTTAGGGACTGTGATTTGATACTTACCTTCAAGTCACTTGTATGAAAACTTTAACTCTAGAGGCTTCCTTTCATATTTTTCAATAGCCAAGACAATTTAAGATTTCGACTAAATAAAATTTGAAAAATAAGAGAATGGAAAGGAAGACATGGACTAGGATACACTTTGTCAGCATGCTTGATAATTTCTTGAAAAATGATTTCCCTCGAGTCAAACTGAACTACAACACAGATCTTCCTGAATAGAGTGGTCATTCTTTTTGTAATTGCATTCCTTTTGTGACAGCCTCAATTTGACCCTAGTCAAAAAGTGGTTTCGGGCCACAAAACCGAGTCACAAAATTATTTAAATGCACTTTTCTATGTTTATTATATGTGAAGTTTCATGTGTGAAAGTATTGTGTCTTAATTTTGTCATTTGAATGTGGAATTAGCTAAAAAAGACTTGTTTGAGAAACTTTGAAAATGTGGTAGGTGAACGTCCAAGTGATTAATTTTGTAAATTATTAAAGTAGAGGATTTGCATGTCTATTTTACCATTTTATTTAAGTGTACGGTAGTGGGGTTGGTTTAATGCATCATGTGCTTTATATAATAATAAATTATAAACTTAAATTATGGTATAAAATAATATATGTTATTTTATAACATAAAATGAGGTGATAAAAACAAAGTTGAGCTCTATTTTTATCACTTAGCTGAAACTAAAGAAAATAAAAAGAAGAAGAAAAGCTCTTGACTATTCCATCATTTGGGGAGATAAATTCAAGGTAAGTTCATGGTAGTTTGGTTGAAAATTCATGTTTTTGAGTTCCTCTCTTGGTTCTACTTTAAACCCATGAATTAATTTGTTAAATGTTGGTTAATTGTGCATTCGCTCATAATAGGAAATTGCAAAAATTTGTATTTGATGATAGAAATTGATGAATGAAAGTTTGATGGACTATAATGTTAAAATCCATGTGATTGTAAGTTTATAAGTTTAAATTTTGAAATTTGAACTATGTGTGGCTCAATTGCTTGGAATGGGCATTCGGCTATAGTATGAAATGCAAAGAAAATTTGGTGTTGGATGTTTTAAATGATTTAGATAGTTATAAATTAAGTTTAAGTCTTGGTACTTATGTATAGATGGTCTATTTAGATAACTTGGCTTGGAAGTTGAGTAAATTATGTTTTGAGAACTTTGTGAATATTCAGCCTAGGGGTATAGTTGTGAAGTATATTAGGCCAAATGTATATGTATGAGAGTTTTAATAGGAATTTCATGTATTATGAAAGATGATGTATATTTAATCATAGGATGGTCTTGGTAACCTTAGAAAAGAATGCATGAAAATTTAATAGGTTGCTCTAATGACCGAATATGCTAAAAGCTAATACATAGACTAGTTGATAAATATGTGTTAAAGAAATGTGAACAAATATCTACTTGGTTGGCATTTGGCTATGGTTAATTGTATAATTAATTGACCGATTGTGGAGTAGTGAATCTATTTAAATTGTGAGTGCATGAATTGATTTTAAGGTGGCCAAAATTGTTTAAATGAAATACTTGTAAAGATGCATAGTGCCGAATGTGTTCATGAATGAATGAGTTATGTGAGTTTTTTAAATGAAAGAAATGGATAAGTTAAGGTATAACTGAGTGTTCGAATGTGAATTACAAAGTACATGAATTTGAAAATGAAATGGTGATAGACTTAAGTGGACAAATGATGCGAATGAATTAGCTTTTGAAAGGAATATGGTTGCCGTACGTATGTGTTTGATTGAGAAGTTAAATTTGTTGATTTTAGCTCAAGAGCATAGAAGGGCAAACTCGAATAAGGGAAAAGCTAAAGTATCTGAATAGCCGATCCGCGACTGTTGAAAATATTCGAGGTAAGTTTTGAGTAATCAAACATAGTTTATAATCGAATGTAATATTAAATTGAAAATGTATAATAGGAGAATTATGACATGATGATAAGGTGTGTGATATGTGCATTTATTCGAATGAAGGAAATAAATTATTAGTGTGCTTGTGTTATGTGAAATCAAGTAACATATGATTTGATATGCATGAAACTTGGTGAATTGACCATTGTATGATGAATTCAGGCCTCGAGCCTAGTAGGCTATAATGCTAGTGAAATAATATCAGGCTTCGAGCCTAGCAGGCGAAATGCCGGTCAATGAAGCCAGACTTAAAGTCTAGTAGGCTTCGTGCCGATTATGACAGCCCTAAATTGACCCTAGTCAAAAAGTGGTTTCGGGACCACGAAACCGAGTCATAAAAATAATTAACAGTCATATTTGATGCTTATTATATATGAATATGCATGTGTGAAAAAATTCATGCTTAAATTTTGTATATAGTATGCGAAATTTATTAAATAGGACTTGTATGCGAAAATTTAGAAATGTGCTAGGCAAATGCTAAAGTGGCCTATTAATATATGTTGGAAAGTGCTTGTACTTGCATGTCAAATTAGCCAAACTATAGGTAGTGGCAGGCCATGCTACAAATTATATAATAAAATATGAATTTTCTATTAACTTTAATTAGCTAAATGGCATAATATCATGAATTAATGAAAATAAAATATAGAAAGTGGGTGAAAACAACAAAGTGTTCACCTTGTTCTTTCCAAAAGGCCGAAAGTGAAGGGGAGTTGGGAGGAAAGGAGCCATTCGGCCATTTCAAGTCTTCATTAAGGTATGAAATTCATGTTTATTCTTGAAATTTTAGATAAAATTGAACTAGTTACCAAGTTCTTTAGGTAACCCATGTTAGGAATTTTGATTTTGTGAAGACTAGAACTTTCTGCCATAGTAGCTATTGAGGATTTAGGTTTTTGTTTCATGTTTAATTGGATGAATCTTGGTGTATGGGTGTTTGAACTAAACTAATGATCAAATAGGTGCATAGATACAAAGTGGGAAGAATCGGCTACTAAGTTTGATACTATTGCCGAATATGAAATGTTATGCTTGAGTAATGCATGTGGTTAGAGTTGGTAAAATGAAAAGAATGCTTAGAGGTGTTATAATTGATTAGGTGTTAAATTAAAAGCTGCTAAAATTTTCATTGTTTTAGCCGAATATGTGTTTGTTCAAAGAAGGAATTATTGAAGAATGTATATGAACTTGGCAAGTGAATTCGGCTTAGTACATAAATGATGTGAAAATGTTGGAATTTATTTTTGATTATGTGTATGTATGATCAATTATAATCGGCCACATGAGTAAAATGGGTTGATAATGTTTGTTTGTTAATTGATGTTTGCACCATTGTCGAATGTGCTTAACATTAAGGCATGATTTAGTTAAATGCAAACTAATGGAAGAATGGAATTTAGCTTTGCCGTACCTGTGTTAAAATGATGGAATTAGTAGGAAATGGGTATGAGCTTGTCAAATTTTTGAAATTAGGACCTTGTGAACTAAATGATATTCGGCAATGGTACTTTTTACATGAGGAATTCGGTGTTAATTGTATTAAATAAGGTTGAGGTAGTTGCCGAATGTGTTTATAATTAAGTAAGGTTAATAATAGAGCAATGAGTGGCTAGCAGAATCTAGTTAGTCTTCTTGTTGTATTCGCCATGAGTTTGTATAATTGGTTTGTAATAGATTAAATTTGTTTATTCAAGCTCAAGAGCTTAGGAGTCTAATTCGGATAAGAGAAAAAGCTACCTAACCAAATAGTCGATCTGTAATCGTTCGACAACTTCCGAGGTAAGTTCTTAAGTAATTGAGTTTGATTCCTTTGTAAGTTTTAAGTTTTAAAACGGGATGAATATGAATTATGTATATACATTAAGGTCAATGACTTTTCTAAATGACGGCATATATGATATTATGTTTTTATATGTGAATGAGAACTTTACAGAGTAAATTGTATAAATCAGCTAGGGACAGCAGCAGTAGCGTGTTTTGGAAAAATTACCATAAATTGTGGGAGTTGAGTTAAAGGCTGAATAAATTATGTAATTAAAGCTTGATGCGTCTAGTTTCGTATAAAAGAAATTCTGTAAGTAAAGGGGTTGCCGATAATGAGATTTTCAAAGTTGTGTGAGACAGAGTCTGAATGGCCCCGAAATCCCCTGTTCAGTATTTGGAAAATCATTATAAATCGTAAAAAAATGATTATAAGATAAAATTTTGTGCTTAGACTCCTTAATGAGTCTAGTTTCAAACAAAATAAACAAAAACATATTTCGAATTCTGTACAATGAGGAATTAAATTCTTAGTGAAGAGTAGTCAGAGTAGTCAAGCAGTAAAATAGGGGAAACTTTAAGAAAAATCTGGTATTGATTGGCCAAACCAAAAATTCTGAAAATTTTGTGGATAGAGGATATACGAGTCTATTTCCATGGAAAATTAACGGCACATAATTTGGAATTTCGTAGGCCCATTTACAAATAATTTAACGACTGATACTCAGGAAAACAGCTTGTAGAGAATTTGTGGTTACATTGTAACCATGGATAAAACTTGTTTTAGTTGCTCATAAGCTATTGATTAAACCCATATGTGAATTCTAAATTGTGATATTATAAAATGATATATGAGTGTTAGATGGATCTTTGATATTAAAATTTGTGAAATTGTAAGTTTATAAGTATTCGAATATGAAATGATAGTATGGCTTGAAATTGAATTATTCATTGGAAAATGATAGATGTAGATGCAAATCAAGACAAAGTGTATACATGAAAGTATATGTGGTATGTGAAGTATATTTGGATAATTGTGATGTGAATACATGAAAATTTATATTTTGATTTAGGATTTAATGTGATGAATGTGTATATATGAGATAAGGCCGAATGGCCAATGTGATGAATGTGAACATGCATATATGTGTTAAGGCAGAATGGCCAATGTGATGAACGTGGAAGTGTATATACGTGGCAAAGCTGAATGGCTAATGCGAAATGTGTATGAGATGGATATGTGGTAAAGCCAAATGGCTGATGTGGAGATGTATGAGATATATATATATATATATTGTGGCCAAATGATAAATGGTTGAAGGTATGTACTATTAGATATTTGATGAGGTAAATGAATTACAAATATGATAGTCGATGTGAATGTTGAAACATGTGAATAAATATGCATGAAACTCGTGATGTAAACCTCGGGATTAAAGACCGGATGACTATATGTGGTGACTATGTCCAGGTTAAAACCACTGACTTTGTGTGGAGATTTCATCTGAGCTAAAGGTCTCGCCGACAACCCGAGTAGAGTTTAAAGCTATAAGACTTCGCAATAAGAATTGCTTATAAATATATTCAATGCGAAAGGTTAAACAGGTATGTACTCCTAGTTTATATGTGAGCTTGATTTGAACTAAATCATAAGGTAGTTATGTGATGCATACGTGAGCAATCTATGAGACTATTCCTATGATTATGTGGCGTCGGATCGGTGTGTGAAAGGTTATGTGAAACTATACAATATATCTATGCCACATGAGCTCACTTTTATGTGAAAGTTTATCTGCCTATTGTATATGATGATATGTGCATATTTGGTAAAGGGATGGTATGCCCGAAGGAAGAGTGAAATAAAAATACGAACAACTATGTTATAATTTGATTGTTATCTATTGACACTCGCTTAAAACTTACTAAGCATTGTAATGCTTACTCAGCTTACTTTGTTTCCTCTGCTTTTATAGATCTCATTTGGAAGTTACTGCACTCGGGGATCGTCAAGAACTAGTCACACTATCACTATCCACGCTTGTTACTTTATTATGTTTTGGATTATTGTATGGCATGTATAGAATAGACCATTGGTCAAGAATATTTTGGTTAATGTATATATAAGCCATGCGAAAATGGCATCTTTTGAATGTGTACTTATAGAAGTTTAAATTTGTATCCTCGGGTCATTCTTTAGTATTTATCTAAAGGAATGTTCAAAAAAAAAAAATTTACTGTTCTGATATGAGTTTCAAGTCTGGTAATGCCCCTTCACCTATTCTGGCGACGGATATGGGATAGGGGTGTTACACCGATGATTAATTCGGGTTTAAAACCTAGTAGGCTAATTGCCGGTGATTTGATAACAGTCTAAGACTATGATGCTTCGTGATAGAACAACAATTGAATACATTTATTACATTAAGTTGCCCAGGTACGCATCATGTACTTATATATGAGTTTGACTTGAAATAAGCCATAAGTGTATACTGTGATGCATATGTGAATAAGAGTTATGACTATATATATGATCATGATACATCTAGTCAAGATATGAAATTATGTGATGGTATTTGATTTACCTATGTTATATGAGTTCAGATTCAAGTAAAAATAAAAATGCTAAATGTACAATATGTGCTGGTGTATATTCGGCCAAATGGCAATATGTTTAGAAAATGTTATTTGATAAATTGAATGATCGATTTATAATTGAGTATATTTGTTTGCATTGCTTAAAACTTACTAAGCGTATAAAAGCTTACTCCATTTGTTATGTTTCTCTGTTTATAGATCGTTGACTCCAGCCACTTGCTCGGGCATTGTCAGCAACTCGTCACACTATCTATCGTTTTGGTACTATTATGTTTTGGAATTCATATGGCATGTATAGAATAGACTTAAGTGAATGATATTTTGAGATGTTGTTGTATAAAAGCCATATGAATATGGTAACTGTTGAATGTCGGTACAAGTCTAAATTTCGATCTTTGATTGTGTTTGGCTATGCATATAATTGCTAATGAACTTATGTAAATGTGAATGTACAAATGTAGTGTTTTGGATTGGTAACTCTTCATAACCCACTCCGGCGATGGATACGGGTTATAGGGGTGTTACATTTTATTGATATCAAAGCTACGGTTTAGTCGATTCTAGGACTAATGTAGTATGTGTGAGTCCAGCTATACGTGCCATAAAGTGTTAATACGATAGTGTGATGATTTCTCACAGTTGAAATGTGTTTTTCGTATAGTGATGAATTTTGATCCCGATCGAGCGGTAGCTGATGATGTAGAGAGCATAGCGCCTGCTCCCGCGCACGGGACAGCACCGTTGTACTCTCAACCAAATGCTAGTAATCAGAATGATGAGGCTAAACAAGCCTTATATGTTATGATGAACGATTGGTTTACCCAATATGAACGATTGATAAATTATCGTGCACACCCGATGAGTGCTTAAAATGTGCTATATCTCTATTATGTGATTCTGCCTACTATTGGTGAAATACCTTGATTTCAGTTGTGCCGAGAGAACGAGTTACATGGGAATTCTTTCAAACCGAGTTTCGCAAGAAATATATCAGTCAAAGATTCATTGATCAGAAACGGAAGGAATTTCTCGAGCTCAAACAGGGCTCTCTGATGATGCTTCTCTTGATTCTGAGCGAAAAGTTTGTCAGACTTAGTAGATATGCACGGGATTGTGTTTCGTCTGAAGCTATCATGTGTAAACGTTTCGAGGATGGGTTGAATGAAGACATCAAACTGCTGGTGGGTATTCTGGAAGTCAAAGAGTTTGTAGTGCTTGTTGAGCAAGCTTGTAAAGCCGAAGAGCTCGGTAGAGAGAAAAGAAAAGCTAATGATGGAGCTAGAGAGTTCTGTAAAAGATCTTCAGGAAAATCCTTTCATCAGTCATCGAAGAAATTTAGAGATGACTCAGGCCGATCTAAGAATACTTCAGGTTTTTCCAAACGAGACCGCGATCGACCTCCTGTAAGTACACGAGCAACCTCTCATTGCTGTTGTTGGCAATGATCGCCGTGACGGATCCGAGTGCAAGCATTATGGCAAATGGCATTCGTGAAGTCAGAGATTTCGTGGACCGCTCTGTTTCAAGTGTGGATCACCGATCACTTTATCGAGATCGTCCAAATTAGCTAAACGTAATCTTCGATTCGAGTGGAAGACCTAGTAACACTGTAACCAGAGGTAGACCACCTAGACATGCGGGTAGTGCTAGTGGAAATCAAAGAGGGACCAAAGATACTGCTGTACGTTCTGAGGCTCGTGCTCCTGCCAGAGCCTATGCTATACAAGTGCGGGAGGACACTTCTTCGCCAGATGTTATTATCGGTACTTTCACTCTTTTTGATAGTGATGTTATTGCTTTAATTGACCCTGGTTCTACTCATTCGTATGTGTGTGAAACTTTGGCAACCAGTAAGACTCTACCTGTTGAGTCTACTGAGTTTGTGATTCGAGTGTCGAATCCTTTGGGCCGTTGTGTGCTAGTTGATAAAGTGTGCAAGAAATGTCCCCTGATGATCAGAGATTCTTGCTTTCCGGCTGATCTAATGCTATTACCGTTTGACGAGTTTGATATCATTCTCGGTATGGATTGGTTAACTATGCATGATGCGGTAGTGAATTGCAAGCGAAAGACAATTGACTTGAGATGTTTGAATGATGAGATAATCCGAGTTGAGTCTACAGATTTAAATGGATTACCGGCAGTAATATCTTCGATGTTAGCTCAGAAATATGTAAAAAAGGGGTGCAAAGCTTATCTTGCGTATGTACTGGATAGTAAAGAGTCAGAAAAGAAACTTGAGACAATGTCAGTGGTTTGTGAGTTTCCGGATGTATTCCCCAAGGAATTACCTTGATTGCCACCTGTTCGGGAGGTAGAGTTTGGTATTGAACTAGTACCAGGGACTACACCTATTTCAATAGCTCCGTATCGTATGGCACCAACTGAACTAAAAGAATTGAAATCTCAGCTGCAAGAGTTGACAGATAAAGGTTTTGCTCGACCAAGTTTTTCTCCCTAGGGTGCACCAGTGCTGTTTGTGAAAAAGAAAGACGGAACCATGAGAATGTACATTGATTATCGTCAGCTTAATAAGGTAACGATAAAGAATAAATATCCATTGCCGCGAATCGACAATTTGTTTAATCAACTAAAAGGAGCCTCAATATTTTTAAAGATAGACTTGAGATCAGGTTATTATCAGTTGCGAGTTAGAGACTCTGATATGCCTAAAACTGCTTTCAGAACGAGGTACGGACATTATGAGTTCCTAGTGATGCCGTTTGGGCTCACTAATGCCTCTACGGTTTTTATGGATTTAATGAATCGAATTTTCAGACTGTATTTGGATCAGTTTGTAGTCGTGTTTATAGATGACATCCTGATCTATTCACGAGATGAAACCGAGCATACCGAACACTTGAGGTTGGTATTGCAAATTTTGCGAGACAAACAGTTATATGCGAAATTTAATAAATGTGAATTTTGGTTGAGGGAAGTCAGCTTTTTGGGGCATGTTGTATCCTTATCGAGTATCCGAGTCGATCCGAGTAAAATTTTACTTATACTTGATTGGAAGCCTCCGAGAAATGTTTCAGAAGTGTAGAGCTTTTTGGGACTTGCCGGATATTACAGACGGTTTGCGAAAGGCTTCTCAATGATAGCAACACCGATGACTAAGTTGCTACAGAAAAATGTCAAATTTGAATGGTCAGAAAAGTGCCAGAAAAGTTTTGATCAATTGAAAACCCTTTTGACCGAAGCTCCAGTATTAGTTCAGCCAGAATCTGGTAAAGAATTTGTGATCTACAGTGATGCGTCTCTGAATGGTTTGGGCTGTGCATTGATGCAAGAGGGTAGAGTAGTAGCGTACGCTTCGAGACAGTTGAAGCCACACGAGAAAAACTATCTGACTCATGATCTCGAGTTAGCTGCTATCGTTTTCCCTTTGAAAATTTGGCCCCATTACTTATTCGGGGAAAAAATGTCACGTTTATTCCGATCACAAAAGTCTCAAGTACTTGATAACTCAGAGAGATTTGAATTTGAGACAAAGACGTTGGCTAGAATTATTGAAAGATTCCGGGAAAGGCTAACGTGGTTGCTGATGCTTTAAGTCATAAATCACTGTTTGTTTTGTGAGCAATGAATGTGCATCTGTTTGTGTTCATTGATGATGTGTTAGTAGCGGAGTTAAAAGCAAAACCGTTATTGATGCAACAAATCCGTAAAGCTCAAAAAGTTGATGATGAATTAGTTGCAAAACGAGCACTATGTGTTTCGAAAGAGGATTCAGAATTTTTAATTGATAGCAATGATTGTTTGAAGTTCGGAAATTAATTATGTGTTTCGAGAAATTCAGAGCTTATTCTGATGATTTTGAGTGAGGCTCATAGTAGCCGAATGTCAGTTCACCTTGGTAGTACAAAAATGTACAATGATCTGAAATAAAAATACTAGTGGCACGGTATGAAACGAGACATTTCTGACTTTCTTTCGAAGTGTTTGATATGTCAACAAGTGAAAGCGGAACATCAAGTGCCTTCGGGATTACTTCAGCCAATCATGATACCCAAGTGGAAGTGGGATCGAGTCACGATGGATTTTGTATTTGGGTTGCCATTGTCTCCGAGCAAGAAAGATGCGATTTGGGTTATTGTTGATAGATTAACAAAGTCGACTCATTTTATTCCCGTACGTACAGATTATTCACTTGATAAGTTAGCCGAATTGTATGTTTCTCAGATTGTAAGGTTACACGGGATACCTACTTCTATTGTGTCAGATAGAGATCCGAGATTCACATCGCGGTTTTGGAAGAAATTACAAGAAGCATTGGGTACTAAGTTGCATTTTAACACTGCTTTTCATCCCCAGACTAATGGTCAATCCGAGCGGGTAATTCAGATACTCGAGGATATGTTAAGATGTTGCATCCTTGAGTTTAGCGGTTCGTGGGAAAAGTTCTTACCTTTGATTGAATTCGCATACAATAATAGTTTTCAATCGAGCATCAAGATGGCACCTTATGAGGCTTTATACGATTGTAAATGTCGCACACCATTGTTTTGGACCGAGCTCTGTGAAAGTAAGATTTACGGAGTTGATTTGATTAAAAAAGCTGAACAGAAAGTTAAAGTGATTCGTGAAAGTTTGAAAGCAGCGCCAGCCCGTCAGAAATCGTATGCGGATTTGAAACGTAAAAATATTAAGTATCAGGTTGGAGATAAAGTGTTTTTAAAAGTATCACCGTGGAAAAAGGTACTCAGATTCGGTCGTAAGGGCAAGTTGAGCCCGAGGTTTATCGGACCGTATGAAGTTTCAGAATGAATTGGGCCGGTAGCATACAGATTGATTTTGCCACCTGAACTTGAAAAGATTCACGACATTTTTCATGTTTTGATGCTCCGTCGGTACAGATCCGATCCTTCTCATGTGATTAGTCAATCAGAGATAGAAATTTGGTCTGATTTGAGTTATGAAGAGGAACCGGTTCGTATTTTGGCTCACGAGGTGAAAGAATTACGGAATAAGACAATTTCGTTAGTGAAAGTGTTGTGGATCAAACACGGGGTTGAAGAAGCTACTTGGGAGCTTAAAGACTCCATGAAAGAACGATACCCTAATTTATTCGCTGGTAAGATTTTCGGGGACGAAAATTCCTAAGGGGGGAGAGTTGTGACGCCCTAATTTGACCATAGTCAAAAAGTGGTTTCGAGACCACAAAATCGAGTCACAAAATTATTTAAATGTTGCTTTCTATGTTTATTATATGTGAAGTTTCATGTGTGAAAGTATCGTGTCTTAATTTTGTAATTTGAATGTGGAATTAGCTAAAAAAGACTTGTTTGAGAAACTTTGAAAATGTGGTAGGTGAATGTCCAAGTGATTAGTTTTGTAAATTATTAAAGTAGAGGATTTGCATGTCTATTTTACCACTTTATTTAAGTGTACAGTAGTGGGGTTGGTTTAATGCATCATGTGCTTTATATAATAATAAATTATAAACTTAAATTATGGTATAAAATAATATATGTTATTTTATAACATAAAATGAGGTGATAAAAACAAAGTTGAGCTTTATTTTTATCACTTAGCCGAAACTAAAGAAAATAAAAAGAAGAAGAAAAGCTCTTGAATATTCCGTCATTTGGGGAGATAAATTCAAGGTAAGTTCATGGTAGTTTGGTTGAAAATTCATGTTTTTGAGTTCCTCTCTTGGTTCTACTTTAAACCCATGAATTAAGCATTCAGTCATGATAGGAAATTGCAAAAATTTGTATTTGATGATAGAAATTGATTAATAAAGTTTGATGGACTATAATGTTAAAATCCATGTGATTGTAAGTTTATAAGTTTAAATTTTGAAATTTGAACTATGTGTGGCTCAATTACTTGGAATGGGCATTCGGCTATAGTATGGAATGCAAAGAAAATTTGGTGTTGGATGTTTTAAATGATTTAGATAGTTATAAATTAAGTTTGAGTCTTGGTACTTACGTATAGATGGTCTATCTAGATAACTTGGCTTGGAAGTTGAGTAAATTATGTTTTGAGAACTTTGTGAATATTCAGCCTAGGGGTATAGTTGTGAAGTATATTAGGCCAAATGTATATGTATGAGAGTTTTAATAGGAATTTCGTGTATTATGAAAGATGATGTATATTTAATCATAGGATAGTCTTGGTAACCTTAGAAAAGAATGCATGAAAATTTAATAGGTTGCTCTAATAACCAAATATGCTAAAAGCTAATACATAGACTAGTTGATAAATATGTGTTAAAGAAATGTGAACAAATATCTACTTGATTGGTATTCGGCTATGGTTAATTGTATAATTAATTGACCGATTGTGGAGTAGTGAATCTATTTAAATTGTGAGTGCATGAATTGATTTTAAGGTGGCCAAAATTGTTTAAGTGAAATATTTGTAAAGATGCATAGTGCCGAATGTGTTCATGAATGAATGAGTTATGTGGGTTGTTTAAATGAAAGAAATGGATAAGTTAAGGTATAATTGAGTGTTCGAATGTGAATTACAAAGTACATGAATTTGAAAATGAAATGGTGATAGACTTAAGTGGACAAATGATACGAATGAATTAGCTTTTGAAAGGTATATGGTTGCCGTACCTATGAGAAGGGCAAATTCAGATAAGGGAAAAGCTAAAGTAACTGAATAGCCGATCCGTGACTGTTGAAAATATTCGATGTAAGTTTTGAGTAATCAAACATAGTTTATAATTGAATGTAATATGAAAATAAAAATGTATAATAGGAGAATTATGACATGATGATAAGGTGTCTGATATGTGCATTTATTCGAATGAAGGAAATAAATTATTAGTGTGTTTGTGCTATGTGAAATCAAGTAACATATGATTTGATATGCATGAAACTTGGTGAATGGATTATTGTATGATGAATTCAGGCCTCGAGCCTAGCAGGCTATAATGCTGGTGAAATAATATCAGGCTTCGAGCCTAGCAGGCAAAATGCCGGTGAATGAAGTTAGACTTAAAGTCTAGCAGGCTTCGTGCCAGTGATGAATTTGGGTTTAAAACCTAGCAGGCTAATTGCCGGTGATTTGATAACAGTCTAAGACTATGATGCTTCGTGATAGAATGACAATTGAATACATTTATTACATTAAGTTGCCCAGGTACGTATCATGTACTTATATGTGAGTTTGACTTGAAATGAACCATAAGTGTATACTGTGATGCATATGTGAATAAGAGTTATGACTATATATATGATCATGGTACATCTGGTCAAGATGTGAAATTATGTGATGGTATTTGATTTACCTATGTTATATGAGTTCAGATTCAAGTAAAAATAAAAATGCTAAATGTACAATATGTGCTGGTGTATATTCAGCCAAATGGCAATACATTTAGAAAATGTTATTTGATAAATTGAATGATCGATTTATAATTGAGTATATTTGTTTGCATTGCTTAAAACTTACTAAGCTTATAAAAGCTTACCCTGTTTGTTATGTTTTTCTATTTTATAGATCGTTGACTCCAGCCACTTGCTTGGGGATCATCAGCAACTCGTCACACTATCTATCATTTTGGTACTATTATGTTTTGGAATTCATATGGCATGTATAGAATAGACTTAAGTGAATGATATTTTGAGATGTTGTTGTATGAAAGCCATGTGAATATGGTAACTCTTGAATGTCAAGTCTGAATTGCGATCTTTGATTGTGTTTGGCTATGCATATAATTGCTAATGAACTTATGTAAATGTGAATGTACAAATGTAGTGTTTTGGATTGGTAACTCTTCATAACCCACTCCGGCGACTGATACGGGTTATAGGGGTGTTACATTTTATTGGTATCAGAGCTATGGTTTAGTCGATTCTAAGACTAATGTAGCATGTGTGAGTCCAGCTATACATGCCATAAAGTGTTAATACGATAGTGTGATGATTTTGACAGTTGAAATGTATTTTTCGTATAGTAATGAATTCTGATCCCGATCGAGCGGTAGCTGATGATGTAGAGAGCGTAGCGCCTGCTCCCGCGAACGGGACAGCACCGTTGGACTCTCAACTAAATGCTAGTAATCAGAATGATGAGGCTAAACAAGCCTTCTATGCTATGATGAACGATTGGTTTGCCCAATATGTTCGAACTAATCTGGCTATTTCACAACCCCCACCCCCGACTAGTACAACCCCTGCACCTGTGCTACCTCCTGTAGTTGACCCGTTGAGGTTGAGAAAGCCCCCGGTTGATAGAATTTGAAAGCACGGGGCTATTGAGTTCAAGGCTACTGATAGTGATGATGCCGAGCAGGCTGAGTTTTGGCTCGATAATACCATTCGCGTGTTTGATGAATTATCGTGCACACCTGATGAGTGCTTAAAATGTGCTATATCTCTGTTACGTGATTCTGCCTACTATTGGTGGGATACCTTGATTTCATTTATACCGAGAGAACGAGTTACATGGGACTTCTTTCAAACCGAGTTCTGTAGGAAATATATCAGTCAAAGATTCATCGATCAGAAGCGAAAGGAATTTCTCGAGCTCAAACAGGGCTCTATGACAGTTACTGATTACGAGCAAAAGTTTGTCAGACTTAGTAAATATGCTCGGGAATGTGTTTCGTCTGAAGCTATCATGTGTAAACGCTTCGAGGACGGGTTGAATGAAGACATCAAACTGTTGGTGGGTATTATGGAAATCAAAGAGTTCGTAGTGCTTGTTGAGCGAGCTTGTAAATCCAAAGAGCTCGGTAGAGAGAAAGGAAAAGCTAATGATGGAGCTAGAGAGTTCTGTAAAAGATCTTCGGGAAAATCCTTTCATCAGTCATCGAAGAAATTTCGAGATGACTCAGGCCGATCTAAGAATACTTTGGGTTTTTCCAGACGAGACCGCGATCGACCTCCTGTGAGTACACGAGCCACCTCTATTGCCAGTGTTGGCAATGATCATCAGGACAGAGCTGAGTGCAAGCATTGTGGCAAATGGCATTCAGGAAGCTGTAGATTTCGTGACCGCTCATGTTTCAAGTGTGGATTAGCTGATCACTTTATCAGAGACTGTTCGAAATTAGTTGAACAGAATACTGATCCGAGTGGGCCTAGTAACACTGCAACCAGAGGTAGACCACCTAGACATGCGGGTAGTGCTAGTGGAAATCAAAGAGGGACCAAAGATACTGCTGTACGTTCTGAGGCTCGTGCTCCTACCAGAGCCTATGCTATACGAGCGCGCGAGGACGCTTCTTCGCCAGATGTTATTACCGATACTTTCCCTCTTTTTGATACTGATGTTATTGCTTTGATTGACCCCGGTTCTACTCATTCGTATGTGTGTGAAACTTTGGCAACCAATAAGACTCTACCTGTTATTAAAATATATTTTAATAATACTGATGTTGTTGTTTCAACAAATTTTCTGCTCCTTTTATAATTTCAAAATAACTAGCTTGAAATGCTGAATTTGGATATTGAGACCAAGGGTATTGGCTTACCGTTCTTGGTGTAAAAGATAATTGAGATCTAACCGGTTGTCTTACCAGTGGATAAGGAACATAATATCCCTGATTAGGATAAAATGATGCTTGTGGAGAAATTGTAACAAATCCTTGATTCGGATTTATTGTCTTTCCTTTGTTGGGTTTTTTTATGGATAGTAGTCCATTCTCCTACTTGTTCTAGAGGTTTTTTACCTCTATCCATAAGGCCTGCTAAGATAATCAGCAAGAGTATTATCAGTGCCTTTCACATATAAAACTTCAAAATTAAAAGTACATATTTCGTTATACCATCTAATTCTCCTAGGTACAGTTTCTAAACTTTTATTAGTAAGAAATTGTTTAACTGGTTGATTGTTAGTTTTTATAATAAAGTTTCCGGATGCTAAATATATAAGAAAAGTTTTTATTCCTTTTTTAATAGCTAACAATTATTTTTCATATATAGCATAATTAATTTCATTTGGTTTAAATTTACCTGAACTATATCCACATATTAATTCTTTATTTTTAACTGTTTTAGCTTTTAAAATACATCCCCAATAATTTTGTAATGCATATGTTTCAAAAATTAATTTATGACCTTGTTTAGGTAAATAAACCTTAACTATAATTTATTTCTAATTTTATATTTTTTATAATTTCAGAATCTTTTTTAGACCAATTAAAAGGTTTATCTTTTTTTAATTTTTCATATAACACACCTACTTTTTTAGATAAGTTTGGAAAGAAATTTCTTCCATAATTAACTATTCCTAAAAATTGTTGAAGTTGTTTTTGATCTTTAATATTTTCAGAAAATTCTTTTATTTTTATAATAATATGATCTTGTAGTTTAAGACCATTTGCTGATAAATTTAATCCTAAAAATTATATTTCTGTTTTTTTCTAATTCTATTTTCTTAGGACTCAAGATTATTCCATGTTTTATGAATTCTTGAAAAATGATATTTAAATGTTTTCTATGTTTTTCTAATGTTTCTGAAAATACTAAAATACCGTCTATATAAACTACACGTAATCTTTTATACTTATTAAATATAGAATCCATCCATCTTTGGAAGATCTAAGGTGCATTACATAATCCAAATGGTATTACTCTCCATTGATAATGACCATTAAGTGCACTAAAAGCTGTTAAAGGTTTAGATTCATTAGTTAGCATTATTTGCCAAAATCCCGATTTACAATCAAATTTACTAAAATGTTTTGCTTGATTAATTAAGACATCCTTTCTTGGAATAAAATATCCATCAAAAACAATATTTTGATTTAATCTTTTATAATTAATTACCATCCTAGCTTTTCCTCTTTTTATCTCAGCATGGTTTCTTACCATAAAAGCAGGACTAGAATGTGGACTATTAGTTTTTTCTATTAATCCTTTTTCTAATGATTCTTTGATTTGTATATCAAATTCATCTATATCTTGTTTAGTATAGATTATAGGTTTTACTCTAATTATTTTATTGGGATTTTCCACTTTTATTTCACAATATCTAGAACTATTCTGCCATAACTTTAATGGTTCTTCACTAAAATTATCTTCTAATATTTTAAACAACCAATGATTGCTTTCTGGTTGTTTAATCTGTTCTTTTCTTATTGGTGTAAAATTTTTATCACACAAATTTATGATTTTCTACTAAAGGTATTTCTACAGAAGCTTTTTCTGCAGATAATATTATTAAATTTCTATCTATAGGAAATGGTAAATGCTGATATATAAAATTTTTTCCTAATAATATATCTCCATGTATTTCAGGGAAACATAATATTTTAGGAATAACAAATCTAACATTATTTATATAGATTGGTATATTTCTAGCCTTAAATCCTATTATGGTTTCATTACCATCTATTCTTATAGCTCTAATTGGGTTTTTCATTGGTTCCCATTTTTCTACAGGAATGGCATTTTTCCTACAACTACTGGTGGCAGCTTCAGTGTCTAATAAAGCATGTAAGGAATATGTTTTATATTCTCTAAACTGAAATGTGATTTTAATATATGTATAATATTTTCTTGGTTGAAATTTGAAAATGTAATAACATCATTATTTCCAATTTTCATCTGATGAATAATTGTTGAGGTTTGAATTTCTTCCATTCTAGTGTTTCTAGAATTTCTACTAGGTTCGGTTGGAAAAATAGGTATTTGAACTGTTTTCATTCCTATTGGTGTTGAACTTGTACTTATATTATCCTCGCCTTCCTCTGTTTGAGTATTTGAGGGTAAAACTAAATTATCATTTGTATTTGCTATAGCATTATTTTTAAAATATAATCTATCTCCTAAAGACATATATTCTATAGTACTTACAGGTTTTGAATTACTAGCACCACTTATTTTATCTATCATCCAGTCTCTTGGTATTGATAGATATTTTAAATGTAATAATTTTGGTTGAATTTCTGTAGTGTATTTATTAGGTTCAAAAAGCTCTATAATTTTATTGTTTATTTCTTTAATTTCTACTTCTACAGTATTAGTATATTCATTAATAGAAGTCCAACTTATTGCTAGATATTCTGTTAAATCATTTATTTCAGAATTTTTTGTCTGAATTCTTAAACATAAACACTCTTCTATTAGAGGATCTGTAATAGATATAAAGTAATTCGGTTTAACTTTAAAACCTATTACACCAGTATGTAAATTAGACTGAATTCCTCCAATAAGTGCTTTTATTGGATTTTCAAATCTTTTATCTAATAAAACTGCTATTATAGGTATATTATGACCTTTTCTAAATAAAGCTCTAATTGTTATCATAATTATACCTAAATGTATGTATCTAACTTGAGGATATTTTTTCCTAATTCTTTTAATTTTATCTTTAGTAAACAATGGAATTTCTGTTAATCCACCTCTAGTATCTTTAGCGACTGTATTGCCACTAATTTTTTCTATGTGCCTTTGACTCCATATCTTGAATTTAGAGATTTTATATATTTCTTCTTTAGAAATATGATTTTTATTTTTTTTTTCTCATTTCATCAGAAAGTCTTTTTCTTCTCCGATTAAATTACATAATTTTATATCCTGTTGTTCAGATTTAGGAATTTCTTCTAATTGGTTTTTAGAACTACTTCCTACATTAAACATAAATATATATTCTTCATTATCTGACTCAGAGTCTGTTTCTGATATTAATTCATATAATATTTCTTCAGGATTAATTTCCTCCTCTAAACATATTTCTAAATCTTGTTCTTCAAGAGTTTTTATCACTTTCTTTGCATTTTTTCCTTTATTAGGACAATTTGTTGCAATATGACCTTCTTAATCACATACAAAACATTTACATATTTGTTTTTTAGATTTTTTAGAAGTTTTTCTTCTAACAAATTTTTTCTTTTTATTATTATAACCAGTATGTTTTTTATTTCCTGGTTTCCATCTAACTAATTTATATCTTCTATTTTTCTTTCTATATTTTTTATAGTTTTTAGGACGTATTGTTTTACATCCAAATTCCCATTCATTTTCTAAAATTTTAGTACAATGTTTATCACTTAATTTATTTTTAACTTGTTTAGAAGCATTAGTTTGTAGACAATGTAAAGTTATTCTTTCTTTTGCAAAATTTATCCTATTACCTATAGAATCTATATTTTCTGGTTCTACTCTAGACTTTTTGCTATGTTTATCTAGATAATTTACATATTTTTGTATGCAAATTTCATTCATCCCATGGTGGTGGTAATTTATGAAAATATTCGTTTTTCCAAAATTCTATGTTTTCATTTTTTTAGTTTTTGATATTCATGAAGAAATTTTTTAGAAAATTCTTCTAAATATCAAATATCGCATAATTTAATCTTAGATAATATATAACTAGATATACTATCCTGATTTTTTTTATCAAAATAGCCACAAAATTCTGTTTTTAGAATAAAAGTTAATCCTTTTAAAAGATCTTTAGGAGTTCTTATCTGATTAATTAACTGACTTTTTTTGTTGTTTTCCTTTTTCAGATTCCTCCCATCATCTTAAAAATTGTAAAACATCCCCTTGGAATGTTCCAACAAAATAATTTAATTTTTTTTCTTTTGACCAAGTATTGTTGTTGTTTACAACAATTGCCATTGACTGTGCCCAATCATCTATTGTCTTTTCATATTCTGATATTGAAATATTAGTTAAGTCTAAGTATATTCCTCCTTGGGCCACATTTTTTTTATTTAAATCATCAATCCTATGTGGTATAGGTTGATTAGGTTGACTAGATGACTCTCATGGATATTCATTTTTAATCTCATTAGTAGCTATATTTTTGGTTTGATTACCAAAAATTCTAGTTGTATTTTCAACTTTTTCAAAATCTTTATTTAAAACTCTTAGATAATCATCGTTTTGAATAGCTGACTCTATTTTTCTTTTTCCATAAGGATCTGCTTCTTCAGTATCCATTGGTTTTGGAATTTCTATATTTTATTCCTCATCTGTTGAAGTGTTTTCTTCATTAGATTTATAACTAGTAACCTTTAAATCTTCTTGATTATCAGAATTACTAGAACTACTACTTTACTTTTGGATTTAATAGTTCAATAGATATAACCTCTATATATTTTAATAAATTATATAGTAAAGTTAATAAAATCGAACAACAAGTTAATAACTTAGGAGAGGTAACTGAATTAGATTTGAACAACGAATCTAAAGAAGTATTGTCTAATATAAATAATAAATTAGATCAGGTTTTTATTAACAAAAATATAGAACAAAAAATAGATTTAGGTCCTTTATATTATGGTAATAGTAATATAATATTAACTTTACCTAATGAAGAAGATACTTCTTCAGAAGAATCATCTTCTACTAATAAAAGAAGTAAAAATCCTGAAAAACAGAAAAGAAAATATACTTGTTAACAAAAATATGATTTCCAGTCTTAAAAAGAACTTATAGAACATTGGAAATATAAATTTACTAAAAGTACAAATAAAAATGAAAGAGTAGAATATTTAAAATTAATAGAACAACTTTATGAAAAACATAAAGACTTATTTACTTTATTTAATTATCATTATATGTTAAATTATGATACTACAGATAGTAGTAGTTTTAGTAATTCTGATAATCAAGAAGATTTAAAGGTTACTAGTTATAAATCTGATGAAGAAAACACTTCAACAGATGATGAAGAAAATATAGAAATTCCAGAACCAATGGATACTGAAGAAACAGATCCTTATGGAAAAAGAAAAATAGAGTCATCTAGTCAACCTAGTCAACCTATACTACATAGGATTGATGATTTAAATAAAAGAAATGTGGCCCAGGGAGGAATATATTTAGACTTAACTAATATTTCAATATCAGAATATGAAAAGACAATAGATGATTGGGCACAGTCAATGACAATTGTTGTAAACAACAACAATACTTGGTCAAAAGAAAATTTTTTAAATTATTTTGTTGGAACATTCCAAGGGGATGTTTTACAATTTTCAAGACGATGGGAGGAATCTAAAAAAGGAAAACAACAAAAAAGTCAGTTAATTAATCAGATAAGAACTCCTAAAAATCTTTTAAAAGGATTAACTTTTATTCTAAAAACAGAATTTTGTGGCTATTTTGATGAAAAAGATCAGGATAGTATATCTAGTTATATATTATCTAAGATTAAATTATGCGATATTAGATATTTAGAAGAATTTTCTAAAAAATTTCTTCATGAATATCAAAAACTAAAAAATGAAAACATGGAATTTTGGAAACTCGAATATTTTCATAAATTACCACCACCATGGGATGAAATTTGCATACAAAAATATGTAAATTATCTAGATAAACATAGCAAAAAGTCTGGAGTAGAACTAGAAAATATAGATTCTATAGGCAATAAGATAAATTTTGCAAAAGAAAGAATAACTTTGCATTGTCTACAAACTAAAGCTTCTAAACAAGTTAAAAATAAATTAAGTGATAAACATTGTACTAAAATTTTAGAAAATGAATGGGAATTTGGATGTAAAACAATACGTCCTAAAAACTATAAAAAATATAGAAAGAAAAATAGAAGATATAAATTAGTTAGATGGAAACCAGGAAATAAAAAAAAATATTGGTTATAATAATAAAAAGAAAAAATTTGTTAGAAGAAAAACTTCTAAAAAATCTAAAAAACAAATATGTAAATGTTTTATATGTGATGAAGAAGGTCATATTGCAACAAATTGTCCTAATAAAGGAAAAAATGCAAAGAAAATGATAAAAACTCTTGAAAAACAAGATTTAGAAATATGTTTAGAGGAGGAAATAAATCCTTAAGAAATATTATATGAATTAATATCAGAAACAGACTCTGAGTCAGATAATGAAGAATATATATTTATGTTTAATGTAAGTAGTAGTTCTAAAAACCAATTAGAAGAAATTCCTAAATCTGAACAATAGGATATAAAATTATGTAATTTAAATGAGAAGAAAAAGACTTTTCTGATGACATGATAGAAAAAATAAATAAAAATCATATTTCTAAAGAAGAAATATATAAAATCTCTAAATTCAAGATATGGAGTCAAAGGCACGTAGAAAACAATTAGTGGCAATACAGTCGCTAAAGATACTAGAGGTGGATTAACAGAAATTCCATTGTTTACTAAAGATAAAATTAAAAGAATTAGGAAAAAATATCCTCAAGTTAGATACATACATTTAGGTATAATTATGATAACAATTAGAGCTTTATTTAGAAAAGGTCATGATATACCTATAATAGCAGTTTTATTAGATAAAAGATTTGAAAATCTAATAAAAGCACTTATTGGAGAAATTCAGTCTAATTTACATACTAGTATAATAGGTTTTAAAGTTAAACCAAATTACTTTATATCTATTACAGATCCTCTAATAGAAGAGTGTTTATGTTTAAGAATTCAGACAAAAAATTCTGAAATAAATGATTTAGCAGAAGATCTAGCAATAAGTTGGACTTCTATTAATGAATATACTAATACTGCAGAAGTAGAAATTAAAGAAATAAACAATAAAATTATAGAGCTTTTTGAACCTAATAAATACACTACAGAAATTCAACCAAAATTATTACATTTAAAAGATCTATCAATACCAAGAGACTGGATGATAGATAAAATAAGTGGTGCTAGTACTTCAAAACATGTAAGTACTATAGAATATATGTCGTCAGGAGATAGATTATATTTTAAAAATGCTATAGCAAATACAAATGATAATTTAGTTTTACCCTCAAATACTCAAACAGAGGAAGGCGAGGATAATATAAGTACAAGTTCAACACCAATTGGAATGAAAACAGTTCAAATACCTATTTTTCCAACAGAACCCAGTAGAAATTCTAGAAACACTAGAATGGAAGAAATTCAAACCTCAATAATTATTCAATAGATGAAAATTGGAAATAGTGATGTTATTACATTTTCAAATTTTCAACCAAGAAAATATTATACATATATTGAAATCACATTTCAATTTAGAGAATATAAAACATATTCTTTACATGCTTTATTAGACACTGAAGCTATCACCAGTAGTTGTAGAAAAAATGGCATTCCTGTAGAAAAAAGAAAACCAATGAAAAATCCAATTAGAGCTATAGGAATAGATGGTAATGAAACCATAATAAGATTTAAGGCTAGAAATATACTAATCTACATAAATAATGTTAGATTTGTTATTCCTAAAATATTATGTTTCCCTGAAATGCATGGAGATATATTATTAGGAAATAATTTTATATATTAGCATTTACCAGTTTCTATGGATAGAAATTTAATAATATTATCTGCAGAAAAAACTTCTGTAGAAATACCTTTAGTAGAAAATCATAAATTTGTGTGTGATAAAAATTTTACACCAACAAGAAAAGAACAGATTAAACAACTAGAAACAAATCATTGGTTGTTTAAAATATTAAAAGATAATTTTAGTGAAGAACCATTAAAATTATTGCAGAATAGTCCTAGATATTGTGAAATAAAATTGGAAAATTCCAATAAAATAATTAGAGTAAAACCTATGATCTATACTAAACAAGATATAGATGAATTTGATATACAAATCAAAGAATTATTAGAAAAAAGATTAATAGAAAAAACTAATAGCCCACATTTTAGTCCTGCTTTTATGGTAAGAAACCATGCTAAGATAAAAAGAGGAAAAGCTAGGATGGTAATTAATTATAAAAGATTAAATCAAAATATTGTTTTTGATGGATATTTTATTCCAAGAAAGGATGTCTTATTTAATAAGCTAAAAAAGCAAAATATTTTAGTAAATTTGATTGTAAATCGGGATTTTGGCAAATAATGCTAACCGATGAATCTAAACCTTTAACAGCTTTTAGTGCACCAAATGGTCATTATCAATGGAGAGTAATGCCATTTGGATTATGTAATACACCTCAAATCTTCCAAAGATGGATGGATTCTATATTTAATAAGTATAAAAAATTCTGTGTAGTTTATATAGATGATATTTTAGTATTTTCAGAAACATTAGAAAAACATAGAAAACATTTAAATATCATTTCTCAAGAATTCATAAAACATGGAATAATCTTGAGTCCTAAGAAAATAGAATTAGAAAAAATAGAAATAGAATTTTTAGGATTAAATTTATCGGTAAATGGTCTTAAACTGCAAGATCATATTATTATAAAAATAAAAGAATTTCTTGAAAATATTAAAGATCAAAAACAACTTCAACAATTTTTAGGAATAGTTAATTATGGAAGAAATTTCTTTCCAAAGTTATCTAAAAAAGTAGGTGAGTTATATGAAAATTAAAAAAGGATAAACCTTTTAACTGGTCTAAAAAAGATTCTGAAATTATAAAAAATATAAAATCAGAAACAAATTATACTCCAAAGGTTTATTTACCTAAACAATGTGATAAATTATGTAACAACCCAAACCCGGCCTAGACGTTATGGCAGCATCTGGTGGAGTTGCATTGAATGAGATTCGAAAACGGCGTTGTCGAGTTAAATCGACCATGTTAATTAGTCTTTGTCTTAATTAGTAGTAAAATGCACGTTATGTCAAAATCATATCTTTTAGCGGAAGATTTGAAAATATCCATTGTTGGAAAACCGTTTGTATTTAAATAAAATCCATCATTTTGATTAAAAACCGAGTTTCGTTGAGTCGCACAGTCTAAACCATAAACTGCTTAAAACCCGAAATAAAATCAACAGTCTAAAATGTCCAGTTACATAACATTTATCCCAGAAATAAATATGAAATAAATACCAAAACTAAAATTTAAAACTGTTTCAATATGTGTGGCCACCGTCGAGTCCTTCGCTGCACCAATCCTTCAAGTCTGGGGGTTACCTGAACAAATTGAACAAAAAAAAGGGTGAGTTTCGCAACTTAGTGTGTAACCCTCATAGAAATCACACAACAGAATACATATCAGATATCATGAATGTGCAATCTAGGACGAAGCCTGTTACAGAAACAATTAAGGCCTTAGCCCTTTCAGATACAGAGTTAGATACAAATATCAGGATCCTACCCACCAGCCTCTACACACCATCTCTGTCCAGCCTTACACACCATATGGGGATATAATTAACCTACCTATCCCTACACACCTTGTTGTACCAAAAGCGGCACATAAATGGATTAATGCAGCTGAGCTGCCAGATAATAGGCTTAAAGCCTTTTAGACACTTCCTCCAAAATATCATCAACACCACCCCGATGCAATGCAACATACAACTCTGTCATGCTAGTAAGCAGTCTATCAGATCACATATAATCAATTCAGTACAGATAACATGCTTAGGCAGACACCATATTACTAGATTACATAGTAACTCTTACCGACCCTACAGTAGGTCTACAGTCAACTTGGGCGACCCGTGCAACCTTACAGACACTTACCAACGATTACCATGTCTAAGAGTCACTCAAGTTTACTAATACAAAAATAAAACGAACAAGAGGAAGGCAAGGAAATTTTGGCAACAATAGAATAGGGGGGAAGGGAAATCGACAGCAAAAGGGGGAAAAGGAGGAGGGTAGCCAAAATTTGTAAAAAAGAAAGTTGAATGCCAGCCAAATAGTTAACCCCCTAATCCACATCCCCCAATTCTCTCCACTGACCCTTCAACTTAGACTTTCGGTAAAATACAAACTCTTAGTCGAAATTCGCAGCAAAATAATCCCCTTGTCACTGCAAGGATTCGAACACAAGCCCTCCAACTTAACCATACACCCCTTAACCACCAGACCAATAGGGCCATTTTGACATGAACTGGGCAACTTTTAATTATAAGCCTATTGAACAAGATTAAGGCTCTATTTAGAAAAATACCAAAATTTCCCAAGGTTAAGGCTTGAACTTAGGACCTCTCACACCCATCTAGAACACTTAACCACTGAAACAGATATACAGTTATGTCATAAATTCATAATAATAAAAATATAAATTTTGGGCCTTTACAACTCTACCCTCTAAAAGAAAATTTCGTCCTCGAAATTTACCTGATCAGAATAGGTGAGGATACTGCTGACGCATCACATCCTCAGGCTCCCACGTAGCCTCATCAGTGCTATGATTCTACCACAGGACCTTCACTAAAGGAATAGATTTCCTCCTCAGAACCTTGATGTCACGATCCAGAATCTGGACCGGCTCCTCCTCAAAGGTCAAATCAGGTCGAGCCTTGATTTTCTCTACAGGGACGATATACGTGGGATCAGAGCGATAGCGCCTCAACATCAAGACGTGAAATACATCATGAAAGTAGTCTAACTCTGGAGGTAGCTCCAACTGATAAGCGATTGGTCCCACTCGTTTTATAATTCGGTACGACCCAATGAATCTAGAACTTAACTTGCCCTTACGACTGAACCTCAGAACCTTTTTTCCATGGCGAGACCTTTAGAAACACAAAGTCTCCCACCGAATACTCAATCTCATGATGCTTCAGATCAGCATATGGCTTTTACCTGTCATAAGCAGCTTTCAGACGATCCCTAATCAATCGAACTTTATCCTCTGTCTCGGAGACTAATTCAGGACCCAAAACACGTCGTTCGCAAAATTTAGTCCAACATAGGGGAGTGCAACAGTTACGACCATACAGAGCTTCATAAGGTGCCATCTAAATGCTAGACTGGAAGCTGTTATTATAGGTGAATTCGGCCAACGGCAAATAGTTCTCCCAATTACCTCAAAAATCGATAGCACAACTCCTCAACATGTCCTCCAGTATCTGAATCACCCTCTCCGACTGACCATCTATCTGAGGATGGAAAGCAATACTGAAGTCTAATCTCAAACCCAGAGCTTCATGAAGCTTCTTCCAGAATCGAGACATGAAGCGAGGATCCCTATTAGAAATGATTGAGACAGGTACCCCATGCAATCTTACTATCTCAGAGATATAAAGCTTTGCCAACTTTTGAAGAAAAAAGTTTATCCTAACCGGGATGAAGTATGCAGATTTGGTCAATCGATCCATGATGACCCAGACAGAATCCTTCTTTGTGGGTGTTAGAGGCAACCCACTAACGAAGTCCATCGTTACTCGCTCCCATTTCCACATCGGTATCTTAACCTACCGCAAAGAAACTGTAAGGTAATCGATGCTCACTTAACTCAGTAAACAAGTTAAACAACGAGCAACAAAGTCAGTA
Source organism: Gossypium anomalum (assembly GCA_025698475.1). Lineage (NCBI taxonomy): Eukaryota > Viridiplantae > Streptophyta > Magnoliopsida > Malvales > Malvaceae > Gossypium > Gossypium anomalum. The sequence continues at coordinate 56,759,720 of CM046959.1, forward strand.
AACTCACGTTTGAACCCTAGCCACTAGTACAACTCTCGGAAATCTCGGTACATCTTGTTCCCACCGGGATGCATAGCATAAGGGCTACTATGTGCCTCCCTCAGAATCACCTGTCTTAAGTCGTTATCATTCGATACATAAATCTGTCCTCGAAAACACAATACTCCATCACCATTAATCCCATAATTCGTAGTAACCCCACTCTCAATCTAATGGAACCTCAACTCAAGAGACTTATCACCCATTTATTTATCCCTGATCTGATCAATCCATGTCGGTTTCACTTGAAGTTCTACCAACAGACCCCCATCGTCGAAAAGACTAAGTTTAGCGAACATCGCCCTCAAATCAGTCATTGCCCTATAGCTCAACACATCAGCCACCACATTGGCCTTGCCAGGATGGTACTCAATGGTACAATCATAATCCTTAAGTAGCTCGACCCATCTACGCTGCCTAAGGTTCAACTCCTTCTGAGTGATGAGATATTTGAGACTTTTGTGATCAGTGTAGATAGTACACTTCTCACCGTAAAGATAATGTATCCAGATTTTCAGAGCGAACACCATTGCTGCCAACTCCAGGTCATGCATCGAATAGTTAGCCTCGTGCGTCTTAAGCTGACGAGATGCATAAGCAACTACCTTCTCATCTTGCATCAGAACACAACCCAAACATATACGTGACATATCACTGTAAACCATGAAATCTCTACTGGGCTCAGGCTGTATCAGAACAGGAGCCTGAGTTAACACTATCTTGAGCTAATCAAAGCTCTCCTATTGCGCATCAGTCCAAACGAAAGGAACTCCCTTACACAGAAGCTTAGTCATCGGAGCCGTGATTAATAAGAACCCCTCTGTTGATAATATCCTACCAGCCCTAGAAAGCTACATATTTCAGACACATTCTTCGGCTATTTCTGCTCCAACACAGCCTTAACTTTATGAGGATCAACTCGAATCCCCTCAGTCGATACCACATGGCCTAAAAATGTTACTTCACGTAACCAGAACTCATACTTGCTGAACTTCACCTACAACTATTTTTCACGAAGAATCTGTAGAACCACTCTGAGACGCTCATCGTGCTCGTCCTCAAACTTAGAATACACCAAAATGTCGTTGATGAACACCACCACAAACTGATCCAAATAGGGCTGGAATACTAGGTTGATCAGGTCTATAAAAGTTGCCTGTGCATTAGTCAAACCAAATGACATCACTAGGAACTCGTAATGACCATAACGAGTCCTAAATGCAGTCTTATGCACATCAGCCTCCTTAACTTTCAACTGATGATACCCGGACCACAAGTCAATCTTGGAGAATACCAAGGCCCCTCTGAACTGATCAAACCGATCATCAATCCACAAAAGTGGGTACTTATTTTTTATCGTGAGCTTGTTCAACTGCCGATAATCAATACACATCCTTATTGTCCTATCTTTCTTCTTCACAAATAGAACAGGTGCTCCCCACGGAGACATACTGGGATGAATAAACCCACGATCCAACAGTTCCTGAATTTGAGTTTTAAGTTCCGTCAACTCTTTCAGTGCCATTCGGTAAGGGGCGATAGACACCGGAGCTGTGCCAGGAATCAACTCAATCCCAAACTCTACCTCACGGCTCGGAGGTAACCCTGGTAGCTCCTCAAGAAGCACATCTGAAAAATCCCTCACAGTTCTGATATCCTTAACCGAAGAGTTCCCAGAATTGGAAACACTGATGTAGGTTAAGAATGCCTCACATCCCTTCTTTACCAACTTTTTCGCTACCAAAGCTGAGATCACATTAGTCAGGTAGTCACGTCATGCCCCAATCACGACCACCTCAATTTCCCCCTTGGTCCTCAAAATAACCCTTTTCATAGCACAGTCTAGACTCACTTGGTGTTTGACTAACCAGTCTATTCCCAAAATCAGATCGAACTCCCCAAACGGAAGCTCTATTAGATTAGCTAGAAATACTGTCCCTTGGACCTCTAACATAACGTTTCTATACAATCTACTAACTTGGATAAGTTGTCCCAACTGACTCTCAACAGTCACCTCACTATCAGTGCTCTCAACCGATAACCCCAGATTTTCAGAAACAGAACAAGCTATGCAGGAATGAATAGATCCTATGTCTATCAAAGCAAGGTATGGTACATCAAAAATAAAAAACATACCAGTAATGATGTCTGGAGCATCTCGATCCTCACGGCGACGGGCAACATAAACCAGTGCAGGCTGTCTCATCTCAATCGGTCCAGCACCTCTGCCCGGTGCCCTCTGTCCTCGGCCCCCACCATTACCACCCCTGGCCTGACCTCGGCCCCTAGGTGGTTGTTGAACTACCCTTCGTGGCTATGCAGTACCAGAACCCACAGCTTGCATCTGACCATTCCTCAGCGGACAGTCTCTAACACGATGCTCAGTCGACCCGTATCTCAGACATGCCCTAGTAGTCCTCCAACACTCGCTCAGATAGCGTCTACCACAGTGCCCACACAACGCCACCCCAGTAGGTGCAACAAGAGTCCCAACTCTTACTAGCCCATCAGATCTGGCCTTTTTCTTAGGCCTCATCCCAGAACTCGAGGGCTGCAATTCCCTCTTACTCTTCCCTTTCTCACGATTCTGGCACTCAGTGCGCTTAACCTCCTCAGCAATCTTGGGCTTTTCGACCAGAACAGCAAACTCTCACTCCCTCTGTGGAGCTATCAGCACCCTCAGGTTATCCCTAATGCCGTCCTCAACATGGCCACATCTCTCATACATCGTCGCTACCATACCTCACGCATAGTGGCTCAGTCTCAGAAATTTAGCCTCATACTCGGCTACTGATCGATCATCCTGAGTGAGGTTAAAGAACTCACGCCTTCTGGAATCAATGTAGTTGGCCTCCACATACTTACTCTGGAAAGCTGTCTTAAACAGATCCCATGTCAATCGGTCGGGCTAGGTGCCCTCCTTAACCATGAGCCACCACTGGTACGCTTCATCGCGAAGCAGAGATACAGCCCCCTTAAGCTTTTGCTCAGCAGTAAAATCCAAATCATCCATAATTCTTTCTGTGGCCTCCATCCAATACTCGGCCACGTTAGAGGCGACTCTAGCGACACCCCTGAATAACTCAGCCCCGTTGGACCGAAGTCATTCCGTAAACAGCCCTCGGCCCCCAATCCAGTGTTAGGCCCAGCAACCCTCTCTAAAATCCATAGCATAGCTTGGGACAGTGCGTTGTCCCCAGCCTTACGATCATGGGACCTTGATCTAGTCTCTGTAACAGGTGAAACCGACGTCTCGCTAGTTTCCAAATTCAGAATAGTATTCGATGCCAAGGACTAAGCTCGAGCCCCTCTACGGCCCCTACCACGGCCTCTAGTACCCTGTCCACGAGTACCACGTGTGCTCATCATAAATTTTAGAATTATCTGTATTACAAATTTTATGGATTAGATATGGTTTCAGTATTTATTAACAGATATTTTATGTAAACAGTATTAGAAGTTCAGAGTTTATTCGTAAGTCGGAGTCAAAATACAGTTTTCAGTTTACACTACCTAAAGTGGTTTCAGTACAGTATACTTACTAAAGTAGTTTTAGAACATTCTAATCACATTTTCAGATAATACAAAACAAAGTTTCAGAAAACTTACAAGATCGGTGCCAGAGGCTAAGCGAACCACATACTTAATCAGGGTACTTGAAAACATTTGGGAGTAATTCTGTAAAATCAATTTTGGAACCCAAAATTCACAGCTGAGTTTTAAACCTAGCTCTAATACAACTAAATGTAACACCCCAAACTCGGCCTAGATGTTATGGCCGCATCTGGCAGAGTTGCATTAAATGAGATTCGAAAACGGGGTTGTCGAGTTAAACCGACCATGTTAATTAGTCTTTGTCATAATCCAAAGTAAAACGCACGTTATGTCAAAATCATATCTTTTAGCAGAAGCTTTGAACATATCCATCGTTGAAAAACTGTTTGTATTTAAAGAAAATCCATCGTTTTGATTAAAAACTGAGTTTCGTTGAGTCGTGCAGTCTAAACCATAAACTGCTTAAAACCCGAAATAAAATCAACAGTCTAAAATGTCTAGTTACATAACATTTATCCCAGAAATAAATATGAAATAAATACCAAAACTAAAATTTAAAATTGCCTTAGTATGTGTGGCCACCGTCGAGTCCTCCACTGCACCAATCCTTCAAGTCTGGGGTTACATGAACAGATTAAACAGAAAAAAAGGTTGAGTATGGCAACTCAGTGTGTATCCCCTACAGAAATCACACAACAGAATACATATCAGATATCATGAATGTACAATCCGGGCCGAAGCCCGTTACAGAAACATTTAAGGCCTTAGCCCTTTCAGATACAGAGTCAAATACAAATATCAGGATCCTACCCACCGGCCTCTACACACCATATCCGTCAAGCCCTACACACTATGTAGAGCTATAATCAACCCACCCATCCCTACATACCATGCTGTACCAAAAGCGGTAGATAAACGGATTAATGCAGCTAAGCTACTAGATAACAGGCTTAAAGCCTTTTAGACACTTCCTCCAAAATATCATCAACCCCACCCCGATGCAATGCAACATACAACTATGTCATGCTAGTAAGCAGTCTATCAGATCACATATAATCAATTCAGTATAGATAACATGCTTAGCCAGACACCATATAACCAGATTATACAGTAATTCTTACCGACCCTACAGTAGGTCCACAGTCGACTTGGGCGACCCGTGCAACCTTACAGATCATTTCAGAAAAATGGGCTCACACGCCCATGTGGCCTGCCTATGTGGGCCCACACGGCCCAAATTGGCATCGGTCATGTGGATCACACGACCTGGCCCAGAATCTCACATGCCCGTGTAGCTCACCTGTGTGGGCCCATACGCCCATATGGCCCACACGGCACAACTAGTAGAGCTCGTGTCTTGCACACGGCCTCACTGCCCATCACACGGCTGTGTCATGCGTCCGTGCCTCGTGCGCACGGCCTGGCTCGTCGACCATACGCCTATGTACTGCCACACAGCCTACCGTACGGGCGACCACACGCCCGCATGGCATCGACGGATTCATTTTTTGACTTTTGTCGATTCTTGTTTCTTGTGTTTTCAGGTACACACCTGGATCATTTTCGCATTTTTCGCAACTCCGAGACCACTAATACCTATAATCAAGATATTCCTCCTTAGAAATTCTAAAACTAGTCACCAACGATCAATCCCAAAATGAAAGATCGACTTACCGTTTCAAAACAAACACCAACTCGAATCAACTCGACGAATCATTGATTTCAGCCTTCTGAATAACTCCTAAATAGCAGTAAAACACCACTTAATCAGAACAACGTCCCATAACAATAAACAGACACTTACCAACGATTACCACGTCTAAGAGTCACTCAAGTTTTCTAATACAAAAATTAAACGAACAAGAGGAAGGTAAGGAAATTTTGGCAGCAACGGAATGGAAGGGAAGGGAAATCGACAACAAAAGAGGGAAAAGGGAGGAGGGTAGCCAAAATTTGCAAAAAAAAAAAAAAAAAAAGTTGAATGCCAGCCAAACAGTTAACCCCCTAATCCACATCCCTTAATTCTCTCCACTAACCCCTCAACTCAAACTTTCAGTAAAATACAAACTCTTAGTCAAAATTCACAACAAAATAATCCCCTTGCCACTGCAGGGATTCAAACACAAGCCCTCCAGCTTAACCACACACCCCTTAACCATTAGACCAATAGGCCCATTCTGACATGAATTAAGCAACTTTTAATTATAAGCCTATTGAACAAGATTAAGGCTCTATTCAGAAAAATACCAAAATTTCCCAAGGTTAAGGTTTGAACTTAGGACCTCTCACACCCATCTAGAACACTTAACCACTGAAGCAGATATACAGTTGTGTCATAAATTCATCATAACAAAAATATAAATTTTGGGGCGTTACAAATTAATTTTAGAAACAGATGCATCACAAAATTATTGGGGATGTATTTTAAAAGCTAAAACAGTTAAAAATGAAGAATTAATATGCGGATATAGTTCAGGTAAATTTAAACCAAATGAAATTAATTATGCTATATATGAAAAAGAATTGTTAGCTATTAAAAAAGGAATAAAAACTTTTCTTATATATTTAGCATCTGAAAACTTTAATATAAAAACTGACAATCAGGCAGTTAAACAATTTCTTACTAATAAAAGTTTAGAAACTGTACCTAGGAGAATTAAATGGTATAATGAAATATGTACTTTTAATTTTGAAGTTTTAATGTGAAAGGCACTGATAATACTCTTGTTGATTATCTTAGCAGGCCTTATGGATAGAGGTAAAAAACCTCTTGAACAAGTAGGAGAATGGACTACTGGCCATAAAAAACCCAACAAAGGGAAGACAATAAATCCTAGCCAAGGATTTGTTACAATTTCTCCACAAGCATCATTTTATCCTAATCAGGGATATTATGTTCCTTATCCACTGGTAAGACAACCAGTTAAATCTCAATTATCTTTTACACCAAGAACGGTAAGCCAATACCCTTGGTCTCAAGATCCAAATTCAGCATTTCAAGCTAGCTATTCTGAAATTATAAAAAGAGCAGAAAATTTGTTAAAACAACAACAAATTCCAGAAATAAAAGATTTTTATAATCCAAGATTATCACCAGAATTATATAATTTTATAAATGAAATATGGAAAACCCATATTTCTGAACAAAGAGCTAATTTCAGAAGAGCTCTTACAAAGTTTTCACAATTTTTAGTTGAAAAAACAACTAAAGAAAATGAAGCTCATGATCTATTATTAAAATCTATTTTATATAGAGATTGGGATGAGCTTGAATTAGAATATATGGATATTAAGGAGATAAACAATCTTCTTAATATATTTTAATATTTTATTCATAAAGGAAAAAGCAGTCTTATTATGAATAAAATATTTAAAATATGTTTATATAAAAAAACTAGGAAAATATTACGAGTAGAAATTTTCTCAAAAATAAATAAAGTTATTTACAATCAGCAAACTCAATTTAAAAATACTTTTTCAGAATATTTCTTACAAGCATATGTTTTTACAAATGAAATAAATGAAAGTTTTCCTACTATTAAATTTAGACTTGATCAGGAACCATTTGATATAAAAAGTATTGAATGGGGTTTTCTCAAAGAAATAGTAGTTCAAAATTTTTCTTTTTAATTAATAAAAGATTTTCCTCCAATTATTAAGTCTATATTATCACAAATAGTACAACATGATGAATTTTTCTACTATTTTTATATTCAAATGAGTAGCCTTATTGGTATTGCTGAAAAAGAAAGATTTTATCAGCTATATCAAATTTGGATTATTCAAAGAATGCCTGGAAGCCCCAAGTTATTAGCTGTCAGAGAAGATAAAGAACACTTGACACAAAAAATTGACAAGTGTTATAATAATTTCAGTTATTATCAGACCCAAGCAGGGATTGATTTGATATCAACAGGTCAACATGTTCTTCAACATCAGACTTATAGATTGATGACTGATGGAAGAAGAATAGTAGCAGATGAAACTAGAAATGTCCAAAATAATAAAGATGAAGAATTTCTACAACTATTAAAAAAGATAGTTGATATGGAGATTGAAGATTTCCCATCAATAATAGAAGAAATCAGAGATACATGGGAGCTTTGAAATTCACCAACACTGTCACCAAATTGTGATTCATTACATCTAGATGAAATAGAGTTAATGAATCTAGACAATATCTAAGAAGGATAAGCCAAAACAGGCTAGGCACGTGGAGAAATAAGGTCCAAGAAACATTAGTGGACAAGAGAAGATAACTTAAAGTAAAAGGCATCAGAAAAAGGTTGCAACTTGGAAGACAAATGACGTGACAAGAATATACAACGTAGAAGCAACTATGCAAGATTGAAGAAAAACTAAATAGGATTTAGAAATTTTTCTATAAAAGGAGATGGTTGTAGCCTAAACAAGGCATCACCGAAAAATCAATATCAAATAGTCTTAGAAACTTTTACTTTCAAATATCCTCTCCTTGTAAACTTTCTTTTGTAATCTTTCTTTTGTAAAGATATAACCTCTATATATTTTAATAAATTATATAGAAAGAAAAATATATATAACCAGTTACAGGGAAAGTAAAGTAGCGGAAGAAGAAGGATTATATTATTACAAAAGTAAAGTTTACAAAAGAAAGATTACAGAAGAAAGTTTACAAGGAGAGGATATTTGAAAGTAAAAGTTTCTCAAACTATTTTATTTTAATTTTTCGATGATGCCTTGTTTAGGCTACAACCACCTCCTTTTATAGAAAAATTTCTAAATCCTATTTAATTTTTCTTCAATCCTGCACAGTGTTTCTGATAAGGATTCTGTCTTGTCATCAGTATAGTTGCTTCCACGTTGCATATTCTTGTCACATCATTTGTTTTCCATGTTGAAACCTTTTCTGATGCCTTTTACTTTAAGTTATCTTCTCTTGTCCATTAGTGTTTCTTGGACCTTATTTCTCCACGTGGCTAGCCTGTTTTGGCTTATCCTTCTTGGATATTGTCTAGATTCTTTAACTTTATTTCATCTAGATGTAATGAATCACAATCTGGTGACAGTTTAGGCGAATTCCAAAGCTCCCGTGTATCTCTGATTTCTTCTATTATTGATGGGAAATCTTCAATCTCCATATCAACTATCTTTTTTAATAGTTGTAGAGATTCTTCATCTCTGTTATTCTGGACATTTCCAGTTTCATCTGCTACTATTTTTCTTCCATCAGTCATCAATCTATAAGTCTGATGTTGAAGAACATGTTGAGCTGTTGATATCAAATCAATCCCTGCTTGGGTCTGATAACAGCTGATTAGGAGAGTTCAAGAACTAAAATTATTTCTAGAATTAAATGGGCAAGATTCAAGAAACAAAATAGCTCCCTATTCTACACATATGCACATGCACCACCACCCATGGTGGCCGAAATTGGGGCTGAATTTTAAAACGATGTAAAACCTCATTAAAACATAGAAAAATACCTTTAAAAAAATTTAAAATCTCTCAAATTCCAAATCTGGAAATTTTGGTTTTTAATTGACAAGATTAGCCAAGAAATTGGAGTTTAATATTTTAGATTTAGGGCTGATTTATTTGGGGAAAAATTGCAGCAATATAGTAAAGGAGATGGTGCACAATCTTGATGCAAAAAGAAGAAAAAAAATGATAAAATGGGAGGTGTAGGCAATAGCAACAATAGAGGAAAAAGGGAAAAGAAAAATAATTAAAGATGAAGAGAGGGAAAGGGGGTTAGGGAGAGCTAAGGTAGAAGAAAAAGGGATTTAAAGGCTAATTATTTTAATAAAAAATCGTATTTATAGCTAGGTTTACTAGGCTTGGACGGCAAGACATAAATAAACAAGAGAATTTAGAAAAAAATCAATTTATTTTGTAAGAGTTGAGACTTGAACTTGAGACCTCCAACTAACTTTCATGCTTTCACATTAAATAACTAACCATTGGGTCAATTCCCTATTTTTGATATATTTCTACATTTTTATGGAGCTAAATTTGGGATATTACACAAGGGCCTAAGTACATGTACCTTTTCCAAAAGTATTGATACCTAGTCTCTGTACTATTTTTGGGACCATTCTGCTGATTGGAGTGCGATGCCTTTGGTTGAGGTACTAAACCCTGAGTACCTAAGGTGCATTTTGGCCCTAAAACTCCCAAATTTCAACCCCAAACACTACCATATTGACTCTCAAACATTTTAAGCTTAAAAATCATGTTTTAAAAGCCAAAAAAACCTTTGAAACATCTCCAAATTAGACTCTTATGAAACATGTATAAAAAATAGCCAAATTTCAAAACATTAATCATGAAACATAACCTAAATGAGGCAAAACTTGAAGCATTCAAGAGTTATACTATCATTGTATAACATATTTAAAACCATTCAAAAAATAATTTTAAAACATGGCCAAACCTACACATGCATGAAATCATTCGAAAGTTATAACATGTGGCTTAAGGCCAACCAAAATAAACAAAAAAGAAGTAATCAATATTGTCATTACAACTTATAGTGATATGAAACAAGTATATAGACATCCCTAATTGACCTCTCTAATACATTCCACTAGGTACAAAAGTGCAAATATAATGGTTTTAGTCTTCGATAATAGCATTAGTGTAATTGGTGATCCCCAAGCTGATCTAAGCCTCTAGTCTAGGAAACCTACTTACAAAAACAATGATGCATTAAACATAAAGTTGAGTAAGATAATATGGAAATTCCTTATATAATTTATAATAGCCCATTTTCAGTAAAATTGGAACAGTGGTTTCGGGACCAAAAATCTGAACCGGAAAGAAAAATTATTTTTATATTTTTGCATGATTTGATTTTAGATAGGAATATCATGTGAACATTCTGGTAAGAAAATTTTATCGATTTAGTGCTTAATTACAAGAAGGACCAAATCGCATAAAATGCAAAAGTTGAACTCTAATAGCTAAAAGGATCAAATAGCTATGGAATTCAAAACTTGAGGTCCTTATATGGTAATTAGACCATTAATCAAAAGTTAGTAGATATTTTTGATAATTCATCCATGGAAAAGTTAGAAAAGGCTAAGGACTAAATTGGAAAGTGATAAAATTAAAGATGATAATTAAATTAAATAGAAATATCATCTTATTTTATATCATCTTCCCAAAAATTTGCAAGGAAACCCTAGGAGGGAGAGAAGAAACTAATCAAGCTTAATTGGGTAAGTTTTCTTGCCCCGTTTTTAGTAATTTTTATATTTTTAAAACCGAGATAGTTTACTCTATCTATTTGGGGAATTAATTTGAAAAGTTATCAAAGTATAAAAATTATGCCATGGATGAATATGCTAAAAATTTAAAATTTAAAGTGGAAAATGAAAGGTTGTTGATAGATAAACATCTTTTCCAAAGTGATTTTTCATGAAAACATGATTTAGAGACTAATTTGTAAAGTTATGAAAATTGAAGAAAAATTCTAAAATTTATGGAATACATGTGCTGTAAATTGTATATTGAAATTTCAGTTAGGCTTTGAATAGGGAGTAAATTGTATGAATTTCATTTTCCAAGCCCAGGGACAAAATGAAATTTATGGAAAGTTTAGGGGCAAAATGTTAATTTTGCCTAGGATGTAAATTGAGTCCAATTGATTGATGATTAAATTCATTTATATAGATTTGAATAACTCAAATTCAAAGTTAGATCGAGGAAAGGAGAAAGTTTCAAATTAGTAGATCTATATATGCGAACAAGTGTCGAGGTAAGTTCGTATAACTTAATTTAGCATGCAAATATGTTGAACTGAATGTTGTATTTGTATAGAATGTGGTTTATATTTATGTGAATTAATTGGATGTTATAATATAAGAATTGAATACATGCTTGATATTACCTAAAAAGGGTTAAGTTCCGTTTGAATATTGGATTTCGATGAATAAATGTGTTTTCCCCTATTGAATGAGGTCATGCATTTGTTGCTGACGGGATTTAGCTCGGACGAGTAATCTTATTGATCTCATTACAGAAAGGATTTAGCTGGACTGGTAATCCTGATATAAGCCCTCTTGAGCATATATTATAAATAGGATTTAGCCTGGACGAGTAATCCTAGTTAAGCTATTACAAGTATATGTTGGAAATAGGATTTAGCTTGGACAAGTAATCTTGTTATTTGATATGTGGCTCAAGAGTGTGCATTATGATTAAGTGTCTTAATGGGTACTTCTGAATATGAATTGACGGGTTATTGAATTGTACACCTTGAATGTACTATTTGAGTATCCATCGGAATTTTAGTGATTCAACAGACAAAATACTTGACATAGTATGAGAATTATGAGATGAAATGAATAATGTCTTGAAAGAATATAGCATGATGAGTTCATCTATGTTTACTTGATGTATATGTGAATTTTGTGACTAACATGTTTGATTGAATGCATGTGTTTAGGCAATTTTGCCAAGTTGATGGAAACATGTTATTATATGCTTAATTTTAATAAATGAGATTGGTAAGTTTAATTCCTGTTATACGAACTTACTAAGCATAATATGCTTACTAGATTTACTTTTATCTATTTTATAGTGCTTGGAAGCTCGCGAAGGTTGGTGAATGGTTGGAGCATCATCACACTATCCACAAGCTTATTTTGGTATAAATAGTAAATTTATGTTGGTATAATGGCATGTATAGGTTAAATTGACCATAGATGAATTGAACATGTTATTTGTAATTTAGCCATTGGAATGGCTAGTAATGGTTTGTTTTAGTACTTATAAAGCATTATGTCATGATAAATACATATATGTTAAGTATGGATGATCAAGTGATGTTTAATGTTTAGGTTAAACTAAGGTAAGATTATAAACATAATTATATATGCAATGATATATCATATTAGATGTTAGAATTTGCTTGAAATCAATGCTTGAATTGGTTGGTATTTGGATGTATGTTTTGGTGTAGGATATTGGTAAAATTTTGGGTGAGAAATAAAGCTAGAAATAGTCTTATTTTGTCCACATGGTTAGACACACGGGCGTATGTCTACACCGTGTGTGACACACGGTCTGGTACATGGGCGTGTGGTTAGACCGTGTGTCCCCTACATCTTAAATTTGAGAAAAAAAAATGTTCAAAATTGAGCACACGTGCAAAGACACGTGCAAAGACACGGGCATGTGTCTTAGCTCGTGTCTCTACCGCGTGTGCTACACGGCCTGGAACATAGGCATGTGTCATGGCCGTGTAAACCCTACACCTATTTTTGAAATTTAAATTAATCACACGGCCTACTCACATAGGCGTGTGGCTGGCCGTGTGGTACAAGTCAGAGAGTTACACAGGGTCGAACACGACCTGTAGCACGAGCGTGTCTTAGGGTCACACGAACGTGTCCCTGGACCACACGAGCGTGTGTGCCTTGTATCTAGGAAAATTTTAAAAATTTTGTGAAAAATCCTCTGAGTTCCATATTTAGTCCCGACTCAATTCTAATACTCATATTGGGCCTTAAGGGTCCATTTAAGGGACGTTTTGAGTAATCTCCAAAAAAGAATAGTAATTGTCAAGAATTATCCGTAAATGTTATGAATTATCTAGTAATGCTCCGTAATCCTGTTTCGGCAATGGACATGGGTTAGGGGTGTTACATTTATTGGTATCAAAGCTACGGTTTAGTCGATTCTCGGATTGAACGTAGCGAGCACGAGTTTAGTTATACATACCATTATATAATTTGTGATAGTGTGATATATCCTAACCATTTTAAATGTGTTTTCATATAGTAATGCCATCCAACCAAGCTAGAGCTGAATCCAAGGAAGCTAAAAGTAATGCTTCAGCTTCAGTTCAAAGAGCTACATCTAGTAGTGGAAGGCCTATATCTGAGGGCCAAAGTGAGGATACAAAACAAGCTTTCTTTCAAATGATGAATGAATGGTTCACTCAGTATATAAGAACAAATTTCAATGTACAACAACCTCCCCCACCTGCTCCTCAACCGGTTCCTGAAATACCATAAGGTGTTGAACCCACTAGAACTGGTAAGCTTCTAGTAGATAAAATCTGTAAATATAGGGCAGAGGAATTTAGAGCTACTGCAGATGATGATCCAGAAAGGGCTGAGTTTTGGTTGGAAAATACCATCCGGGTTTTAAATGAATTATCTTGTACACCCGTTGAATGTCTGAAATGTGTAGTATCCTTACTAAAAGACACAACTTATTATTGGTAGAATATCATAACTTCTGTGGTATCGAGAGAAAATATTATATGGGAATTCTTCCAAAATGAATTCAAAAAGAAGTATGTTAGTCAAAGATTCTTGGATCAGAAAAAGAAAGAATTTTTAGAGCTCAAACAGAGAAATATGACTGTGTCTGAATATGAACGAGAATTTATTCGGTTGAGCAAATATGCCAGAGAATGGGTTCCAATCGAAGCTGATATGTGCAAACACTTTGAGGAGGGCCTAAATTAAGACATTAAGTTGTTGATCGAAAATCTTTAATTAAGGGAATTTGTGGTACTGGCCGATTGAGCACACAAAGCTAAAGAATTGATTAAAGAGAAGAAACAAGCTAAAAAAGAAGCTCAGGTTTCTAGTAAAAGAATTATGAGTAAGTCACAATCATCTGCTTCTAAGAAATTAAAGAAGTATTATGATAGTGTTACCACCTCTATGGGATACTCTGAAAAAGAGCAAGACTTTCAACGATTTAACCCAAGGTCTTCATCTCCATCTATAACCAGTGTTGGTAGTGTTGGTAATCTCAAACCAAAATCCAAACACTGTAATAAGTTTCATTTTGGAGAATTTCGTTTAAGAAGTGGGGCTAGTTATGGATGTGGTTCCCTTGACTAGTTTCTCAAAGATTGTCCAGAAAGGGTTGAAAAAGAAATTGAGCAGGCTTCAAAGCCGAGTAATCCCACATCAAGAGGTAGATCACCCCGTCATCCTGGCAATGTCAGTGGTAGTTGAGGTACTACAAGGGATACAACAGTTAAATCTAAGGTATGAGCACCGGCAAGGACATATGCTATTCATGCTAAAGAAGATGCCTCTGCACCAGACGTCATTACTGGTACATTTTCTCTACTTGATACTGATATTACTACTTTGATTGATCCTAGTTCTACACATTCATACATATGCATAAATTTAGTGTCTGTTAAAAATTTACCTGTAGAACTCACTGAATTTGTGGTTAAAGTTTCAAACCCCTTGGGCCAGTATGTTATGGTAGATAAAGTCTGTAAAAACTGTCTATTGATGGTAAAAGGTTATTGTTTTTTGGCTAATTTGATGCTATTTCCATTTGATGAATTTGACGTGATTTTGGGAATGAACTGGTTAACCCAACATGATGCACTAATGAATTGTAAATAAAAATATGTTGTGTTGAAATGTCAGAATAGTGAGTTACTCCATGTTGAATCTGATAAATTAGATGGGTTATCTAATGTGATTTCAGTAATATCAGCACAGAAATATGTCAGAAAAGGTTATGATGGTAATCTTGCATATGTGTTAGACACTAAAGTATCTGAGTCAAAGATTTGGTCAGTGCCAGTTGTATGTGAATATCTTGATGTATTCCCGGAAGAATTACCTGGTTTACCACCGGTAAGAGAAGTAGAGTTTTCTATAGATCTTGTACCGAGAACAACACCAATATCTATAGCACCCTACAGAATGGCTCCTACCAAATTAAAAGAGTTGAAAGCACAGTTGCAAGAACTGATTGACAAAAGTTTTGCTTGACCTAGTTTCTCATCATGGGGTGCACTGGCTCTGTTCATAAAGAAGAAAGATGGATTTTTGAGGCTGTGCATTGATTACAGATAGCTCAACAAAGTTACAATAAAGAACAAGTATCTATTACCTCGAATTGATGATCCATTTGACCAATTGAAAGGTGCTACGATATTTTAAAAGATTGATCTCCATTCTGGTTACTATCAACTAAGAGTAAAAGATTTTGATGTGCCAAAGACAGCTTTCAGAACCAGGTATAGACATTATGAGTTTCTTGTGATGTCATTCGGTTTAACAAATGCACCTACAGTGTTTCTGGATTTGATAAACAAAATTTTTAGACCGTATCTAGACAGGTTTGTGGTGGTATTTATTGATGATATTTTGGTTTACTCTCGAGATGAAAATGAACATGCAGATCATCTAAGAATTGTGTTGCAAACTCTGCGTGAGAAGCAACTATATGTCAAATTTAGTAAATGTAAATTTTGGCTACAAGAAGTTGGTTTTCTTGGACATATTGCATCTGTAGAAGGTATTCAAGTAGATCCAAGCAAAATTTCAGCTATTGTAAATTGGAAGGCACCAAAGAACGTGTCTAAAGTCTGAAGTTTTCTGGGACTTGCTAGATATTATCGAAGATTTGTAAAATGGTTTTCAATGATAGCCTCTCTGATGACTCGTTTGTTGGAAAAAGATGTGAAATTTGAGTGGTCTGATAAATGTCAACAAAGTTTTGATAGGCTGAAAGTTTTATTGACAGAAGCACCTGTGTTAGTTCAACTTGAATCGGGTAAGGAATTTTTAATTTATAGTGATGCACTATTAAATGGTTTAGGCTGTGTTTTGAAGCAAGAAGGTAAAGTAATAGCCTATACTTCAAGATAGCTAAAACCACATGAAAGAAATTACCCGATACATGATCTTGAATTGGTAGCAATTGTGTTTGCATTGAAAATATGGTGACATTATCTGTTTCATGAAAAATGTCATGTATTCACTGATCATAAAAGTTTGAAGTATTTGATGTCATAGAAAGATTTGAATTTGAGACAGCGTAGGTGGCTTGAGTTATTGAAAGATTATGATTTGGTTATTGACTATCATCTGGGAAAAGCCAATGTGGTTGCAGATGCTCTGAGTAGAAAATCCTTATTTACTTTGCGAGCAATGAATACTCGATTGATGTTATCTGATAATGTTTCAATCTTAGCTGAGTTAAAAGCTAGACCGACATTTTTGCAGTAAAATTCTGAAGCTTAGAAAGATGATAAGGCAGATTATGTGTACCAAAGAATTCGGAATTGATACAAAAGATTTTGAATGAAGCTCATAATGGTAACATGTCTATTCATCCTGGTAATAATAAAATGTATAATTATCTGAAGAAGATGTACTGGTGGCCAGGAAGAAACGGGATATTTTTGAGTTTGTATCTAAATTTGTAATATGTCAACAAGTAAAAGCTGAACATCAGCTGCCTTCAGGATTATTGCAGCCATTTAAAATACCGGAATGGAAATAGGAAAGAATTACCATGGACTTTGTATCAGGATTACCCCTGTCTCCAAAGAAGAAAGATGACATTTGGGTAATTACCGATCGATTGACAAAGTCTGCACACTTTATTCTGGTACGTATGGATTTTTCTTTGGATAGATTGGCTAAATTGTATGTCTCTGAGATTGTTAGATTGCATGGAGTACCTATCTCCATTATTTCAGGCAGAGATCCTCGATTTACATCCCGATTCTGGAGTAAATTGTAAGAAGCTCTAGGTACACAGTTACATTTCAGTACTGCATTCCATCCTTAGACAGATGGTCAATCTGAACATGTAATACAGATTTTAGAATATATGCTTCGGTGTTGTATTTTGGAATTTGAAGGTAATTGGGAAAAGTATCTGCCTTTGGTTGAATTTACTTATAATAACAGTTACCAGTCCAGTATCAAAATGGCACCATATGAAGCTCTGTATGGTCGTAAATGTAGAACTCCATTGTATTGGACAGAACTCAGTGAGAAAAAGTTACATGGAGTTGACTTGGTTCGTGAAACCGAAGAAAATGTGAAAATAATTCAGGACAGTTTGAAAGTAGCCTCTGATCGTCAAAAGTCCTATGCTAATCTTAAACGAAAAGAAATAAACTTTCAAGTTGGTGACAACGTATTCTTGAAAGTATCACCTTGGAAGAAAGCTCTCCAATTTGGCTGTAAGGGAAAATTAACTCCACAGTTTATTGGACCATATGAAATCATAGAAAGAATTAGACCTGTTGCATATCAGTTAGCCTTACCACCAGAACTTGATCGGATTCATAATGTTTTTTATGTATCTATGTTACGACGGTATCAATCGAATCCTTCACATGTTATCTCTCAGACAAAAGTTGAGATTCAGCCTGACATGACTTACAACGAAAAACCAATCAAAATTTTGGCACGGGAAACAAAAGAGTTAAGAAATAAAAAGGTAGCTTCGGTAAAAGTTCTTTAACAACGACATGGTATTGAAGAGGCTACCTGGGAACCAGAGGATACCATGAGAAAGCAATATCCAAACCTCTTTACTGGTAAGATTTTTGAGGATAAAAATCCTTAAGGGGGGAGAGTTGTAACAACCCGTTTTCAGTAAAATTAGAACAGTGGTTTTGGGACCACAAATTTGGACCGAAAAGAAAAATTATTTTTATATTTTTGCATGATTTTCTTTTAGATAGGAATATCATGTGAAAATTCTGATAAGAAAATTTTATCGATTTAGTGCTTAATTACAAGAAGGACCAAATCGCAAAAAAAGTAAAAGTTAAATTCTAGTAACTAAAAGATCAAATAGCTATGGAATTCAAAACTTGAGATCCTTATACGGTAATTAGACTACTAATCAAAAGTTAGTAGATATTTTTGATGATTCATCCATGGAAAAAATAGAAAATGCTAAGGACTAAATTGAAAAGTGATAAAATTAAAGATGATAATTAAATTAAATATAAATATCATCTTATTTTATATCATCTTCCTAAAAATTTGCATGGAAACCCTAGGAGAGAGAGAAAAAACTAATCAAGCTTAATTGGGTAAGTTTTCTTGTCCCGTTTTTAGTAATTTTTATATTTTTAAAATCGGGATAGTTTACTCTATCTATTTAGGGAATTAATTTGAAAAGTTATCAAAGTATAGAAATTATGCCATGGATGAATATGCTGAAAATTTAAAATTTATGGTGAAAAATGAAAGGTTGTTGATAGATAAACATCTTTCACAAAGTAATTTTTCATGAAAACATGATTTAGGGACTAATTTGTAAAGTTGTGAAAATTGAAGAAAAATTATAAAATTTATGGAATACATGTGCTGTAAATTGTATATTGAAATTTCGGTTAGGCTTGGAATAAAGAGTAAATTTCATGAATTTCATTTTTTAAGCCTAAGAACGAAATTGAAATTTATGGAAAGTTTAGTGGCAAAATGATAATTTTGCCTAGAATGTAAATTGAGTCCAATTGAATATGAAATGTGATAAATTGATGATTAAATTCATTTATATAGATCCAGATAACTCAAATTCAAAGTTAGATCGAGAAAAGGAGAAAGTTTCGGATTAGTAGATCTATATATGCGAACAAGTGTCGAGGTAAGTTTGTGTAACTTAATTGAGCATGTAAATATGTTGAATTGAATGTTGTATTTGTATAGAATGTGATATATATTTATGTGAATTAATAGGATGTTATAATATAAGAATTGAATACATGCTTGATATTATTTGAAAAGGGTTAAGTTCCGTTTGAATATTGGATTCCAATGGATAAATGTGATTTCCCCTATTGAATGAGGTCTTGTATTTATTGCTAACAGGATTTAGCTCGGACGTGTAATCCTACTGATCTCATTACGGAAAGGATTTAGCCTGGACTGGTAATCCTGATATAAGCCCTCTTGAGCATATATTATAGATAAGATTTAGCCCGGACGGGTAATCCTGATTAAGCTATTATGAGCATACTTGGACAAGTAATCCTGTTATATGATATATGGCTCAAGAGTGTGCTTTCTGATTAAGTGCCTTAATAGGTACTCCTGAATATGAATTGACGGGTTATTGAATTGTACACCTTCAGTGTACTATTTGAGTATCCATCAGAATTTCAATGATTCAACGGACAAAATACTTGACATAATATGAGAATTATGATATGAAATGAACAATGTCTTGAAAGAATATAGCATGATGAGTTCATCTATGTTTACTTGATGTATATGTGAATTTTGTGACTAACATGTTTGAATGAATGCATGTGTTTAGGCAATTTTGCCAAGTTGATGGAAACATGTTATTTTATGATTAATTTTAATAAATGAGATTGGTAAGTTTAATTCCAGTTATACGAACTTACTAAGCATAATATGCTTACTAGATTTATTTTTCTCTATTTTATACTACTCGGAAGCTCGCGAAGGTTGGTGAATGGTTGGAGTATCATCACACTATCCACAAGCTTATTTTGGTATAAATAGTAAATTTATTTTGGTATAATGGCATGTATAAGTTAACTTGACCATAGATGACTTGAACATGTTATTTGTAATTTAGCCATTGGAATGGCTAATTGATGTGATCCGGCTCGGGTGATTGAGTTGAATTCACGTAGTTGCCCGATCGTAGACGAGAAGAGTCGTTCGTGCCTTGGTTTTGAAAGTAGAAGTTAGATGGATAGGTTTGATTAAAGCAGAAGGGGTTCAAAGTAGTGAAAAGAGTATAATAGGTTCGGCTAAGGGAAGCAAAGATGGATGTTGGATAGATGGTTTGGTTTTGGTAATAACAAGAAAGAAATTCGAAAGATGGAAATGGATTAACGAACTTAACATCAGGAATGATTCAACACTAAAAAGTGTCATCCCAGTTCCTATATTGTTAAGGTGAATAAATGGAATAGAAGGATAGGTGAACGCCACACCAAAGATGGTGATAAGCTCAAACAAGATCGGTAGACGCCACTAGCACAAACTAGATAAGTCTTCGAAACTTGTACAAGATATGAGAGGAAGTAACCTCACAAGAACAATGTTCATTCAATAATTTTGGCAAAAGTCCTTTTACAAAGAAATGAGTAAACTATTTATAGACTAACTTATGTAGCCGAATGGACAAATTAGCAAGCTTAAAGACTAAGCAAATTCGACCATGAACTAACTAAAATGTTCTAGAATGAAAACATTAATTAGCTAAGTCTTGATTCGGCTGATGGGAGTGTATTGGACAGCTTCATGTATAAGCAAAAGCACTTCGATGAATGTGAAGCTTTGGAAGCTAAATGGATTGTCTAGGTTCGGCCATGGGATGCATGTAGCTTCCAAGAGGTGTCTATTGGCCAAATAGGTGCATAGAAACTCCAAAGGTCCTCCCACATTCATTCGGCTATTCATGGAACTTGGAAGGGAGCTTGAATCTGACCATACATGAACTTGCATTAATTGTTCTCCATTCATGCATGTGTGCCGTCCAAAGGAGATGTATTCTTCATAATCTAATGCATGCAATTAATCCTCCATGTACATTATCATAATTCCTCCAAGCATTGAACCGAACCATGCATGAACCTTCTCATTCATTGAACAAACCCGTACATGCACCTAGCCATTAATGTACCTTTACATTCGGCTGAACCTACAAATAAATAAAAACATAATTAAATAAAATATAATTATTCATATAATCATAATTTAAATAGCAACTAGACAACTTAAATGATACCGGATTGCAAGAGAGTGCAATGAGTCATCAAAGAATTGTCCATAGCTTCTCCAACGTCTATGGCTTGTTTTCTTCCCAAATGCGCATCACCAAAGCTGAATAAGCTTCTTGAAGTCGCTTACTACGCGCACGAGTCATTGGGCCTTTTGGAAGCTCGATTAGATCTTGATTTGCATTTGAGGGTACCCCGGGTGTGCATACATCACTAATAATGGTTTGTTTTAGTACTTATAAAGCATTATGTCATGATAAATACATTTATGTTAAGTATGGATGATCAAGTGATGTTTAATGTTTATGTGAAACTAAGGTAAGATTATAAACATAATTATATATGCAATGATATATCATATTACATGTTAGAATTTGCTTGAAATCAATGTTAGAATTGGTTGATATTTGAATGTAAGTTTTGGTGCAGGATATTGGTAAAATTTTGGGTGAGAAATGAAGTTAGAAATTGTTTTATTTTGTCCACATGGGTAGACACATGGGCGTGTGTCTAGATTGTGTGTGATACACGGTCTAGTACATGGGCGTGTGGTTAGACCGTGTGTCCCCTGCATCTTAAATTCGAGAAACAAAATGTTCAGAATGGAGTACATAGGCAGAGACACAGGCGTGTGTCTTAGCCTTGTGCGTTGCACGACCTGGAACACGGGCGTGTGTCATGGCCGTGTGAACCCTACACCTAATTTTTGAAAATTAAGTTAATCACAAGGCTTACTCACATGGGCGTGTGACTGGCTGTGCGGTACAAGTCAGAGAGTTACACGGGGTCGAACGCGGCTTGTAGTATGAGCGTGTCTTAGGGTCACACAGGTATGTCCCTAGACCACACCGGCATGTGTGCCTTGTATCTAGGAAAATTTTAAAAATTTTGTGAAAAATTCTTTGAGTTCTCGATTTAGTCCTAACTCAATTCTAATACTCATATTGGGTCTCGAGGGTTCATTTAAGGGACTTTTTGAATAATCTCCAAAAATGAATAGTAATTGTCAAGAATTATCCGTAAATGTTATGAATTATTCAGTAATGCTCTGTAATCCTGTTCCGGTGACGGACATGGGATAGGGATGTTACATAATTACCTTTAAAATTGGGGTTCTAACTTCATATAAAAGTTTTATAAACATTTAAAAGTAATATTAATGGTAACTACTTAACAATTCAGAAAATAGAAAGCAGTTTAATTCCACAAAGAACATACATATATATTCCACAAAGAACATACGTATATAAATAGTGGCATTTGACGGTCTAAAAAATTCACTTATACCATGATAGAATCAGTTTGAATTCAGAATGAGTTTCAATAATCACTTCTTTGGTTCAGAAGAATCAGAATTAGTGTATGTTCAACCCTTATATGACTAGAAAAATAGAGAGCGGATACTAAGGACTAGTCATCCGACACACCACAGAAATAATAACGCGTCATAGCGCTAGTGTCTGAAGACTAGAGTAGTATCACACCGAAGTGCTAGTAATAAGAGTACCGAGGTAATGTGCTCGAAGGCTAAACCATGGTCAAATTCGCATCTCCTAAAAAAGTAACAAAAGTCCCCTATTGGCATGCCAATCGTATCCTAGTTATTTATCTAAGCTACCAAGGTCTTGTTTCAATGTTTTCATAATTTCAGTAACTCAAGTATCAAATGAAATTACAATTCAATATCAATATTTTTGGTGTAAAACACTATAATATAAATTGGTAATTTGAATCATAGAATTATGTCACTACACACAATTTCAAACCTTTCATTTTCATCTCTATAAGGTGACATTTTTCAAAGTGCATTCATAAAGTTATTTTCATGCCAATAATCTGAATTTTAACATCGTTCAACATTTTCGAACTTCACTTACTTATTTGAAACCATATTTTTACAAACATACAAATATTAAAATACGATATTATACTCAATAATTTTAACAAAATCAATTTAAACATGAGATAATTATTTTCAAGTGATTTCCATAAATCTTACCAACAACACAAAAAGTCTCAAAAATAAGGAGAACTCTCTTTCACCTCAATCCACTGACATTTCTTTCCCCGTGCTAGTTTCCCTTTCTTCCTCTTCAATTTCTTACAAAAATAACAAAAAGATCATAAATTCCATAGTAATTAAATAGTCATTAATATGGCGCAGCAGCAATAATATCTTGAAATAAATATGAGATTATGCAAAAATGAGATGAGAGCTTCAAAACCCATACCTTGAATAACCAATTTATAACTCCTATTAAGCTCTCTCTCTCTAAGATTCAAACCCTAACTTATTGGGTGATAAAGATGCTGAGGGAAATGGCTCAATCAAGGTTTTATGATGAAGATTTTATAAAGAAATGATGAAAAATAGTGAAAGATAGGGAGAGAAATGAGTAGAAATGGTGGAACAATGAAGAAACGTGGGGAAACTTCTCCTTCCTTAAGTGGACTAGCAAATAGAAATAATGTAGAAAAAATACTCCTTAAAGTATTAGCGATACCTTCGGTCATTAAATGTAACACCACCTTACCATGGACTATCAACAATTTGGTTAAGGGTGTTAACCAAGTCTTTGTACTCTTTGTACATTTGAAATTTAGTTACGTTGATTTTAATTCAAAGAATTTGGTCTCTCTACTATTCAGATTTAAAAATGTAAGTCCAATTGTTAACACCGTTAAAAATAAACTTTTAAATATAAGTTCATTATAATATCATTTTTTGTTATATAGCTACTAAGTGAATTTTTTTATCCAAAATGTCACGGTAGTGAATTTAACAAAAGAATTTTTGCGATATTAACAAGTCAATCTAAGTTTTAAGATTTGAAAAGTAAAGAAACTAAAGTTCTAAAAATAAAATGGATAATTTCAATATTTTACGTGAACTTTTATTCGTGTAATTTGATGCATAAATTTTAATTACACACGTGAAACTTTGATTATGATTCAAATGTATACATGAACTTTTATTTTAGTTTAGTTGTATATATTTAATAAATAAGTACATAATTTATTTTTATATTAGATAAATAAAACTATTTTTGTACGTACTATATAAATGTAAAATGATGTTATTTAGCAATTTTTTAAAATTGAATCAAATTAAAATTATATGTATAAAATTATGCAAAATTAAAGTCAATGTCTATTACATATTAAAATCAAATTCATATGTAATTTTGAAATTAACCTAAAAATAAAAATTAAAAAAATCAAATTTCAAATATACCGATGTAAAGCTTATTTCTATGTTTTCTTGTATGTGTTTTAATTTTAAAATTAATGTTTTTTGAATTGGGAAGTAAATTCAACAATTACATCGAAAACACCATAAAGTAAAGAAACTTGTGGTCCCACACATCCCATTCTCCATCCCTTTGTTCCTCACCTTTCGGATAAGTTTTTTCATTTTTGTGTAATTTTCTTCTCCTCATCCTCCAAATCAAATCCAACACCAAAACGCAAAATATCATTATATAAAACGCAACTTCCATCTCTCAATGAAACCCACTGTACATAAAGAGCGAAGAAAAAACCCTTTCAAACCCAATCCAATTATGCTTTTCTTCAACTTTCCCACATACCCTTTTGTCTAAATATCTTGGGAAATAAAATTAAATATCTTGAAAAATAAAAGGAAAAGATGTCAGTTTTGGCAGCGAATTCTCAAATTCTGTCCCGAGAAATCTATCAAAGATACCAACAACAACAGCTTTGGAACAATGGAAGCTGTTTGTTTTCACCAAAGAATTCTGGGTATTTTGGGTCTGATTGGAAGGATAGAAAATGGAAGAATAAAATTGTGAGGAGCAGAGAGTGGAGAGTACAGGCTCTTTGGCCTGATTTGTCAAGACCCAGTGCGATTGAGATGGAACCCATCAACGACTCTGATCACCTTGATCAGATTCTGGCTCGTGCTCGACAGCTCTCTCAGCCTATTGTCATTGATTGGTTCGTTTCATCTTCTCTGTAACTCTTTCCTTGTTGAAGAGAGTAAAGCCTTGCCTTTCTCCAATTTAATGTTTTTTTGGAATTGTGATTGCTGGTAGGATGGCTGCTTGGTGCCGGAAATGCATCTATTTGAAGCCAAAGTTGGAGAAATTGGCAGCTGAGTTCGATACCAAGTAAAGTTATTTACTCAAAAGTGTTGATATTTAATACACTCACTTTGCTGAATTTTACACATTTACTATAAAAGCAAAATGGTTCCACACCATCTAAAATTTTTAAAAATAAATTCTTATTGATATTGTATAATTTAACTGATTACTTTTGGAGATGGGATTATATCTGTACACCTTTAAGGATTTAACGTATCCAAAACTGATACTTTTATTTATTTATTTATTTATTTCCATATATTAAGGATATTTGAATAAAAATTCTAAGTAGGAGTTGTACTCATTTGAATTTTTCGTAAATTTTAAATATTCATGTCTGTAATACATCTTCAAATAAGATAATATAATTATTTAAATATATGAGAAGGAACTAAAAAGTTGGAACATACATACGTCAGCTACTATATCATCGACCTCCAAGTTGGTAGTCGAAAACTAGTCCAACTTTGAAATGCTCTTCTCATGTCATGATTTAATCACGTGTTGTTATTTTATTGACAAATTCTTGTCTTATGGAATATTTGTTAGAATCAAATTCTATTACGTGGATGTCAACAAAGTACCTCAAGCTTTAGTGAAGCGGGGAAATATCTCTGTATGTAAATGCTTTGCTTTGTGTTCTATTTTTTTTTTTTTCTAATTCAATTATAACAAAATTATTTCACTTCTTTTTTAATTGTTCGTGTTTTTGTATGCAGAAAATGCCAACAATTCAGGTATGTTCACCGCAAAACAAAAATCTGAGTTCTTTGATATTAATAATGATTAATGAGATTTCAAAGGAAGGATCTAAAAAAGGGAAAATAATTGCAGTTATGGAAGGATGGAGAGATGAAAGAAGAAGTAATTGGAGGACACAAAGCATGGCTTGTGACTGAAGAAGTGAGACAAATGATCAAAAAATTTGTCTGAATAATACTGGGGGTTATTTTCACTTTTTTTGATGTAAAATTGTAAGATGATCATGAGATACTGATGATGGTATTCTCAAGACCAACCATACTTGAACTTTTTATTTGTACAGTAAAGTTAATTCCACAAATTAAGCAGTGTTGATGCATTAAGGTAATGTTGTAATTTGATTTGATGAAAATTATATTGGCAATTACACGGTGTCGGTGTGCAAGAACTAATGTATGGTTCAGCATTTCTTTTATCTTCTGAACACAATTATTCTTCTCGATATACCCATGTAGTGAAGTGCATTCCTAAAGAGGCCTGATGAGTGAAAAAGAACATAAACATCATTCCAAAATCCAAACATATGTTGTTACATAAAGCAAAGCAAGTTTCACATTGGCATAATTATCAAAAATATTGTCAACATTTAATTTTTTTTAGAAATCAAACAAGTTTTAATAGGAAACGTGAGTTGATCGTCAATCAAACTGTATGTCAACGAAGTAGCCTATGTGACGTGTTACATTAGCACGAAGTCATAGATGACATCTATAAAAGCAAAATTAGTTAACAATTTCTTTTTTAAAATTTATTTCCATCTTTATTCTTGTCCTCTTTCTTCTCTAACTAATGTCGCCCTTATATCTAACCATCGATTGGTTAAATTTTCAAATTGACTTATTTATTGTAGTATTTGAGAGGCAGAGCCGTATATTCCTAATTTCTAATTCCTTTTTTCTTCTCTTTTTTCCTACTAGATCTAGTCGTATCTAAATCGGATCTCTTTTGTTTTCTAAAAAAATGTATGTGTTTGATAAATAGTGAAAGACCAAGAGAAAAAAGGAAAATATCGAACTGTGTAACTACTTTTGGTGGTGGTGTTGAAGAAGTGAAGACTTAGAAAGAAAAGAAGGGTTGGTTTGATTCGGTTTTGAAAGGGAAGCTGAAGAAATGGATGGATTACAACAATGATGAGTAAATTTCTTTTTTTCTATTGTGTTCTTATGGTTTCAAAATGCATGTGTTTCTATGTTTGTTTCAGCTTCTTCTTCTTTTTTTATTTTCTTTTTTAATATTTCATTTGAGGATAAACTTGTGTTTTTCTATAATTCTAAGTCATTTAGAAATGGGTATGTTTTGATTTGTACTATATAACTAAAATGGGTAATTAAGAGAGTAATATGAAAGTTTGGGCTCTGATGAAAATAGTGGTGGGTCATTGTGTTTTTTTTCTTTTTCATTTTTGTGATTTTTTATTAGCTTAAATATCAATGCTCAAAAAACATACGAAAGAACGAAATGAGGGATAAGCATCTTTGAAATTGGCTAAATTTCTTTACCAAATTATCTACCGTGGTTGAGTGACAGTCAACTAACGTTTTCTATTAACATTGAGAATTTCAATCAAAAAAAATTCAAGAGCATAAAACCAAAACCCCATAAACATTGAAGTTATTTTTGACAATTATGCTTTTCCCAATTAAAATAATTCTTAAAACCACTCTTAATGAGTTTTTTTTTTTTATTTACTTGAAACTTCAAATAATGTTCAAAAGCAGTAAAACAGTAAAACAGAACTTATTTAATCAAAAGAAGCCCAAGAACCCCAAAATTAGTATAAAAAACAGAAAACCAAACTAGGTCGACGGATCTAAAAAATCTGAATCAAACCATATCAAATTCAACCCTTAAAAAAATGCTTAAATGACAATTTAAGTGAACCAACCGAGTCATTAACTTGCATCACAGCGAAGAACCTCATTGGCCACTATTTCAATTTGAATAGAACCAGAGTCCTGTATGTCCAAGTCATGAAAATTGCGGACCCAGCGGACACATCACATTCAATGAAGAAATGGCATTGGAAGGGTTCAATGGAAAGAACAAAGAATCCACCTACCTCAGCTATTATCTTAAAAGAGTATGGAGAAACAAATAAAGACGTATGTTAGTACACCTATAGCTCTAACAGCACAGATGAACTCACAATCTCATAGTGTCCAAGCTGGGACACCCCACTAAACATCTATGTCAACTTTTCTAGGTGAAAGATTTCATCACGCTATGCAGAAATACATAATAGAAAAGAAGAATACAAAGTAACAGTTCTTAATAAAGCTAAAAGGCCTAAGCGAATGAATTGAAGTTTCTGAATGAAAAATGAACTTTAATCATGTCCAACCTAAGAATCCTTGACATGCTACCTAAAAGACATTGGATTTGGAGCTGTTATTTACAAATAAAACACATGCAATGGCACAAATATCCGCTACTAACCGTTCTATCTTCACTAGTAACATCTTGGACGTTCTCCGCTAAAAGAGTAATCAAAGTGTCCAGTTGAAGGCTTTGAGGCTCATGCGCCTTATAGAACTGTAAACACATCTTAATCCCTGTATAAAAAGCTCTCTTTAGCTCTTTTTATTATAAGACATTTCCAATGAGATGCATATCCAAAACAACAGTTAACTATATGCCATCAATTGAGGAACAACAATTTGAATATTTCCTCTTCAAACTTCATGTTCGTTTTCTTGTACCTACGCACACTCTGAATTACTTGGCCAAAGATGCTTCCTGCTCTTCACAGGGCTAACACTGTTGGCACAGAAACAAGTGATTCATTTTGAACGATTAAACACATTAAGTGCAATACCACAGACATATGTCAAGTAGCTAGATTATCATGCCCGCTCCGACAGCAGAAACAAAATCATGTCTCCACTTACATCCTCAAAGGATAACAAACTCCAGAATCAGTAGCTAAGTTAACCGTGGTCCAAGCACCAGATATGATGTAAACCAATAAAAATACTTCAAAAGCAATGGGCAATCCAAAATCTACATTAACTAGATTGTTAATTTGCTTGAAAATAAATAATCACAAACTACGCAGAGAAAATTCATTGTAAAACATGGACAACATAGTGAAGCATTCCACAAACTTCACATTGCCCGTTAGCGGTTGATCATTCTAAGACCCAATGCAAAAAAAAAAAGCCTGTATGCTTCTAACAGAAGAAAGAGAACAATAAAATTTGAGCTTAGTTTTCAGTATCATCAAGATCAATACATTAAAGCAGCAGAGAATTAAACCATTCACTCTTAAGTAACATCATAACACTTAACATATACTGAAGGTATGTGTATATATATATATATATATATATATATATATATATATATATATATCCTCAAGGAGACACTATGCGCACTGACAGACTTATAGTGAAGTTGCTAACAAGGCAACATTTTCATCATTCTCATTATTTTAAGTTTAAGGGGATAGATTAGATATCGGCAAACAAGACAACAATGACACTCAGTCCAAGTTTCAACTTTAAAACCATGAACCAGTAGACCAAGATCAGACTTGCAAAGTCTTACAAATTTTTCACAATAAAATAGCTGAAAGAAGTGTTCATAAAATTCCAACAATTCAAAACCAAAAAAGAAAAGACTATTCCTCGTTTCGGAATAAAATAAATCATATTCCAAAACCAAATACTGCTCGTATCTTATTGAAAATAAGGTCTCTCCAACCCCTCTCAGTGTTCTCCACCACAGTCGCATTCCCATATCTGCATCACAAATCAAAGCAAAAACAGAAGTAAAATCAATGACCCAATTCAGAAAGTAAGAAATTAGCCATCTTGCGCAATAAAACAAATAAAAACCAACCTGTCCTCCTCGGGAACATCTGAATGCGTGAGTTTGACTATAGTAACCCCAGGCTCAGGCTCATTGAAAACAAGTCTTACCTGCAACAACAACCCATTAAAGATAAGCCATCATTCGACCACACTGTATTCCCAAAAACCTGGAGAACAGGCAAAAGTGGAATCCATTAAACTTACAGTAGAATCAATCCCGTCGGGCCAACTCCCAAATCTCCATCTCTGAGCAATCAACTTCCCTTCTTGCAACTCCAAGTTAATACCAGTAACCGATCCATCGAAAAGACTAAATTGACCACCGACTTCTTTACTTATCCTAGCATTACTCTGAGTAAACCCTTTCCATCTATTCTCATCTATCAAAATCTCATACATATCCTTAGCTCTACAATTAAACTTCTCCGACATTGTAATCGTCTTAAACCCTTTCTTCCCTTCCTTCTTCACTTCCTTTTTGGCTTCCTTCTCCACCCCACCTTTCTCCTTAGACACTGCAGCTGAGTTACTATTACTAGTAGTAGTATTAGTTTTGGGAGCCGATTTCTTGGCTTCCAATTCATCTTTAACGGGGCCACCTTTCGCCATAGCTTGAACAAAATCCCTCACTTTCTCCAAAACCAAAGCCTTACCTTTGGCCAGCATCGCTTCCTTCAAGGCTTTACCAATGGGTCCTTCGTCTTTAACCGTCACCTTAACTTCCGGATCCTCGTCAGCATTTTCATCTGAAATGTACGGAATCTCGAGGTTGCCTTCAGCTTTCAACATCGTCTTCCCTTCCCCATCTTTGGCTTCGCCTTCCCAGGATACACTCAAACTGATTTCATATCCGGGAATGACTTTACCCTTGCGAATATTAACATAGGCTTCGCCGTCGACCTTTTCGACCTTCTTGGTCTTGATGCGGAGATTGCCTTGACCGTCAAGGATGGTGAGATCTGAAAGCGATTTGGTGAAGAACGTTTTCGACCAGGGGAGGCAATCGGTTTCAGCCCAGTGCCAGTTGTGGACGTTAGCACCGTCGGGTCTTTCCTCCACGATCCAGCGCTTGTCGCCTTCGCCGTACTTGGCCATTGATGAAAAAATCAAGACGAGGGTGTATTAGGGATTGAGAGAGATGTGAGGATAATAATGGAAGGGAGAGCTTAAAAGAAGTAATTGGGTGGGAGGGGCCGCTCTGGAGGGTTCGAGGCGGGTAAGTAGAAGAATCCAGAATGTGGGATAGACATATAAAACTAATATTTTTGGAAGGATCTAGAAGACTTCACTACGAGGAACTCGTCTGCTTTTAGGGTTTATTTGTTGATGTTGTGCAAAGCTTATGGCATGTTTGGTATAAATATTGTAATTTTAAAACAACCCTTGTAAAATAAAACATTGATTTACTTAGATATGTTTGATTATGGATTTGTTAGCTTTTACTACCCAATCAAAAGTTTGAAATTGTATATTATATCATCATTTTAAAAAAAATTGGTTGAATTACATTAATATTATTAAATTATTAATAAATTATATTTTGATTATTAAACTTCAAAGAGTTTCAGAATGATCACTAAATTATTTCAAAATTTTTATTTAAGTCATTAAACAATTTAAAAGTTTTTTTAAGTCACTAGACTATTAAGTTATTTAAAAAAATGTTTGGTTAACAAGCTCTAAACAATATTTCGATGAACGATATGTGGATCGGTACCTATCGACAAGTATAATAACGTATCTTAGATCCAAGTTGATCTAATAGTCATTGTCGAAGATCGGAAAAGAAAATTGTTTGGATTTTGGTTCACAGATTTGTGGTGTTCAAAGCTATTTCATGAGAAAAAACTTAATTGTAGAAGGGAAGAGGAAGGGAAGCTTTCGATTGGTGCATATGAGGCGAATAAAAAAGGTCATATAGTAGTGATTTTAACAACCTAATTACTTAAATGAAAACTTTCGAATAGTTCAGTCACCATTCTAAAGCTTTTTAAAGTTGAGTGACCAAAATGTAAATGTACTAATAGTTTAGTAACGGTGGGTATAGTTTATCCAATAATTTAATTGAGAGAAATAATTAAATTTGTGTTAATTGATTAAATAAATAATATTTTGGGAACATAAAACTAGTATTAAGTTGGATAAATTATATAAGTTGTTTTAAAGACTATATAACAAATATATAGTTGTACCCAATACAAGAAAAACCTAATAAAGCCCACTTGTATTATGGTGGGTAGCACATTGGAATATTCTTAGTGTGTGTGCCACTCACCATGTGATGTCTCAATGGGAGTCCGTATTTTCTATTAAAATTGTATTATTTTTGTCTCCTCTTATTCAAATAGAACTCTTGTGGATTTTCCTTATAAAAAGGGACTATGGGATAAGTAAACAACACACAACTCTAAATGTAGTCACTCCGTCGAAAATTAGTGAGATATATTTTTCCAAATAAATTCTTTTTTTTTTTTTGTGAAAACTCAATTTTTTTTTGTTTCTTGTCTATAAAGAGAATTAAATATTTATTGTGTGATCTGTAACACCCCTCACCCGTATTCAATGCCGGAATAGGGTTACAGAGCTTTACTAGACTTATAACACATTCAAACATACATTTCACATACAATTAATCAAATCATATACAATTCATTCACAACCAATCATTGTGTCCCTAATACGAGCCTACGAGGCCCTAAACATACATTGGGAGTGGTTCGGGACTAAACCGATAACTTTGTAAACTTTTTGAACACTTAAGAATTTTTCTCAAAAACAAGGGACACACGCCCGTGTGAGACACGGCCAACAGACACGCCTGTGTGTCTCGATCGTGTGTCTCACACGGTCAACAAACACGCCCGTGTCACAAGCCGTGTGGACATTCTGTAACACCCCTTACCCGTATCCGAAGCCGGGACAAGGTTCGAGACGTTACCGAACTTAAACATTCAGAAACATGCAAAACCAGGCCATAAAATTTTCGTCCAAATTAAAACTTTTCAAGCACATGTATATCGTCCCTTATACGAGCCTTCGAGGCCTAAAACAACATCGGGGTGGTTCGAGACTAAACGAGAACTTTCAATAAACTTTGGACAACTTAGCAAATTTCTTGCTTTGGAGAGTCACACGCCCGTGTGTGTTGAACCGTGAGGTCACACACGCCCGTGTGGCTTGGGACATGCCTGTGTCCTCAGCTCGTGTAACTCTCTATTTGTGGCATCAGCAAAGTAATTTGAACCACACGGCTAGGCCACACGCCCGTGTGCCAGGCCATGTCCTCCACACGGCTGAGACACATGGCCGTGTCTCTGCCCGTGTGGCTAACACTTAGGCTATTTTCCAAGCCTTCATGTTTCCCATAAACCCTCACAACCTTATACACATCAAACTCACAACTCATGGCATCATTTTAGAAATTAAACACCCTTTATAAGACACATTCAACATTAGCTCGTCATTATACA
The DNA here is from genome assembly GCA_025698475.1 of Gossypium anomalum. Taxonomy (NCBI): domain Eukaryota; kingdom Viridiplantae; phylum Streptophyta; class Magnoliopsida; order Malvales; family Malvaceae; genus Gossypium; species Gossypium anomalum. Next base: position 56,792,955 of record CM046959.1, read on the forward strand.
TATGTTCCACCTACTCATGATAAACTAGTCTAGCCACATTATTACACATTCATTTGACCTTGTCATCTCATTAATCACTTATACCATTAAACTATGGTTACTAACTTATACATCAAACATCTATGTTCAAGGCACTATCATCTTATTACCATATTACACGTTTAATTCATGGTCATGACCACCTCGATTGGTCATAAAACATGCATTCAACACACATTACATATTACCAACCATGCATGGCAAACAAACATATTCATATCATCACATCATATGCATTAAAACGTAACATGATTAGCTAGACTTACAAACCATAATCAATATGAGCCACCTCTCATGGCCATATACAATAGCTCGATATTGGCCAATACATTTAGCCAAATCATAATAACACACGTCATTGAACTAGGTCCCTATACATGCCACTCACTTGATATTTCTAACATATGTATCAATACTCCAAAGGTATTGGCTTGATAGTGTGATGCTACCTCTGACGATCTCCAACACCGAGTCGACCTGACAACACTAAAAGATTGAAAGGAGGGAGCAAGCTTTATGCTTAGTAAGCTCGCATGAAAAATAATAAGCAATGTATTAACATGCTATTTTTCAATTCCTCTCTATTTATTCAAAGTCCAGATAAGTTGTTTTCTCAAGTCACGGTCACTAAATTATTTATATCCGGAGCTACGGGACTCCAAATTGATAACCGATAATTTTTTATGGAGATACTAGACTCATATATCTTCTTACCATAAAATTTTCAGAATTTTTGGTCTAGCCAATAAGTACAGTTTATTCTTTAAAGTTACCATTATTTTACTGTCTGATAGTTCCGACCTCTCTTTACTACGAATTAATTATCTCATAGTACGAGACTCGGATGATGCTCCCGTCTATTTTCTTTTAAAATAGACTCACTAGGGATTTAATCATATAATTTATAACCTATGATTATTTTTGTACAATTTCTAGTGATTTTCCCAATTCGGAACAGGGGATTCCAAACTCATTCTGAGTCTGTCTCACAAGAATTCAAATATCTCATAATATGAAATTCTTTTGTTTACACCGTTTCCTTTATATGAAAATAAACTCAATTTATTTCATATATTATTCAACTTCTAATTCGATTTCCACCATTTTTGGTGATTTTTCAAAGTTACACAACTGCTGTTGTCCAAAACTGTTTTATTATTAAATTTCACTCTTTCATGTTTTCTTTGTTGTAACTTTCATTGTAACACTTACTCCATATCAATCTTACCAAAGTTCGATCACATATCGAGCACATTGCTCATAATTTTACACACATGAACCTTCGCTTATTCATCACATAGTCATGTTTATATGTATTTTCACTTAGTAAATTTCCCGTTGAACTCATCGAAATAATAACAGATACCCAGTGGCCTGTACATAATACCACCCTTGTAACCGAAGCTTTCTGGTATGCATAGTAGCCTGCACTTAGTACTACACATGCGACTTAACAATCTGGTACACGTAGTAGCCTGCACTTAGTACTACACACGTGGCCTAACAATATGGTACACGTAGTAGCCTGCACTTAGTACTACACACGTGACCTAACCATCGGATACACGTAGTAGCCTGCACTTAGTACTACACACGTGATCGAAGCTATCAGGTACGCATAGTAGCCTGCACTTAGTACTACACATGCGACCTAACAATCTGGTACACGTAGTAGCCTACACTTAGTACTACACACGTGACCTAAAACCGTCTTAAACACATAGTAGCCTGCACATAGTACTACATATGTGTTCTCACAACGGATCATTCGTATCTTTTCTATTCCGAAGGTCCAACCAGGAAATTCCTCACTTTTCAACATTTTACCAATTCATCCATAATCAATTTCAATTCATAATTTACATTAAGTGATCATTCTATAGGCAACTATATCTTATATAATAACAAAAGATAATAACATAAAAAAAAGAATCGATATATTATTTACATACAAACTTACTCTTTCACAAGTTATCCAACTTAATAAAACATCATGTTATATCAAATTCTCAATATATTCAGCTATTATATAGCAAGCCATCTATAATTGAACCATCCAACATTTCATGTGCTACTAGTCATATATCATTGTTCTTATAATTTTTATATACCATTCTTTCATCACTTTTCAATATATTAAATCATGCCATTCGTGCAATAATAATATAGAATTTTCAATTCAAACATAGCACTGCAATATTATTGACACATGAACTTACCTCAAATGCGAGCACGGCTATATATTCCGATTTAGTCCATAATCTCATTCATTTCCAATCTATGCCTGAATCTCATTTTCTTTGATCTGTAATATCACATTTAGCTTACTAATTAGTCACATTATTCATATGGGTCCAAAAATAATATTTTTATAAGTTTGCATTTTGACCCGTAAATTTTTACATATTTGCACTTTTGCCCCAAGGCTCGTAAAATGATTTTTATCCAATTTCCTTGCATTTTAAGTCTAGCTGAATCAGTTTCATAACTATAGCAGCCCCTAATTTCCACTAAATCATACTTTTATGACAAATTTTGTAACTTTTGCAAAACGGTCCTTTTCAAAAATCACTTAGTAAAAGTCGTTTATTACACACCGAGCATTCAATTTCTACCATTAAACATCAAAAAACATGCATTTCATACATGGGTAAATTTTTAAACACAAACCCTAGCTCAAAATATGGGTAGAAATGAGTAGATCTTGTTACGAGGATTTCAAAAACGTAAAAATCAGTAAAAACGGGGCTAGAACGGATTTACAATCGAGATTGGAAGCTTGAAAAACCCTAGCTATGTCTTCTCCATGCAAGTTTCAGCCATGGGGTAGAAGATGGACAAAAATTGGCTTTTAATTTTGTTTTTAATTCATTTTAATTACTAGATTACCAAAATGCCCCTAACTTAAAAATATTCTATTTCACCCATTCCATGTCCATTTTTGTCCAACAAATTATCCAATGGTCTAATTACCATTTAAGGGCCTCCAATTTAAAATTTCATAACAATTAGACACCTCTAACATGTAGAACTCAACTTTTTCACTTTTTACAATTTAGTCCTTTTGACCAAATTGAGTGCCCAAACGTCAAAATTTTCGAACGAAATTTTCAAGAAATCATCCTGTGAAATTTTAGACCATAAAAATATAATAAAAACAAATTTTACTATGTCGAATTTGTGGCCCCAAAACCATTGTTTCGACTAGGCCCTAATTTGGGATGTTACACATTCGAATTAGGAGCATATGGCCGTGTCCCAGCCCGTGCCCGACCCCGTGTAACTCTCTGACTTGGGTTACACGGCCAACACACACGCCCGTGTGGCTAGCCCGTGTGCCTTAGAAATGGCCATACACGACTGTGTGCCAGGCAGTGTGCTAGGCCGTGCCAAACCTGTAGGGTATACTGACTTATGCCACATGGCCAAGTCACACGCCCGTGTGTGAGGTCGTGTTGAGCATACTGACTTGATTTTAATTTCAATATCAGGGGACACATGACCATGTACATGACCGTGTATCACACACGGCTGAGACACATGCCCTTGTCTCTGCCCGTGTGGATAAAAATAAGCTATTTACCAAGCCATTTTGCCACCCAAACTTGTTCACACCTATATTAACCCAAATGACACCAAAACATAACATTAAAAGGCATTTTAATCAACCAATTCAGCCATACCTCATGCACATTCTATTCTCTCATTCTCCATGCACACAAATCACAAATACATGCTATACCATTTATACTAATTCACATTTATAAATCAACTAATTATACAATTCTAAATTTGCATCATTTTGCATCAAAACCACAAGCATGTAACTACTCTAAAATCAACCACTTAAAATCCTAATCTTTATAATTCCCAAGCTTTATATATTCACCCATAAACTCACAACACAAAACATATATGCACATATTTATACATAACCAAAACAACCAATTTAAGCCAACTCTCATGGCTATATTTACAAGTCAAAACATAAACATTTACAAGTCAATTCTAATGGCCAAAATCATTATTAACTCATAATCAAAATGGCCAAAACCCTATACATGCCATGTAACCAAAACATAAGCTTAAAAGTACCAAATTGATAGCTTGATAGAGTGATGAAGTCTCCAACGATCCCCAAATCTGAACTAGCTTAGAAATCACTATAAAACACGAAAAAATAAACAATGCAAGCTTTATAGCTTAGTAAGCTCGTATGAAATAATTAAGCAAATTTCACCATTCATTTACATTTTCAAATAAGTAACTCAAATTGCATCAAAACATTAAACACCAAGTTAACATGGAATTTAACCACATAATTGATCATAAACTTACAACTTCCTTTGATTCATTGCTCAAATAGTTTTTCGTACATACCTGTACCGATACGTATCTATTTCTCACCAGTTCACATCTTCAATATACCCGTTGAACCATTCGGAATAGAAGTTGGATACTCAGGAGTCTCGCATAGTAAGTGCCAATATCATGGCCCAAAGCCAACTCAATATATCTCGCATCGGAAGTGCTAATATCATGGCCCGTAGCCAAATTAGTGAAGCTCGCACTAGAAGTGCCGATATCATGGCCTGAAGCCAAATCAATGTATCCCTTAATGACATGTCACTAGTATCCTAATTTATTCCTAAGGTTCAACCAGAAGTTTCAATGTTGAATCATCGTCGAACGTATCCGTAGAGTCGAATTCACAATTCATACAATATCAAAGGATTTAAAACATAATTATATCAATGCTTATTACATACGAACTTACCTCGGATGTAAAAACGACGACACAAGTTAACTAATCTGAGACTTCGTTCTTTCCCCGATCTAAGTTCGTATTTCACTTTTATTAATCTATATAATATCAAACTCAGCTTATTCAATTATCTCTCTATTCAATTTAATCCAAAACACTCATTAAAGCATATTTACACTTTTGCCCTAATATTTTAATAATTTTACAATTTAGTCCCTAGGCTCGTAAAACAAAATTCATTCAATTTCATCACAACCCAAGCCTAGCCGAATATTTTTCATACTTATAGCAGCCCAAAATTTTCATTTATTTCACATTTTAACCCCTAAATTTACACATTTCATAATTTAGCCCCTAATTTGCATTTTCATTAAAAATCACTTAACAAAACTTGTATATCTATCAACAAGCATTCATAATCTATCAAGAAACTTCAAAATACATTCTTATTCATCAATGGAAACATTCAAAATCTTTAAACATTTTGCAAATTAGTCCCTGGGCTAGGTAGATCTAGTTGCAACAATCTCAAAAACGTAGAAATCATTAAAAACAGGACAAAAATCATACCTTAATTGAAGAAGATGAGATTGCCAAAATTTTAGCACAAAAATGAGCTATTACATGATTGGTTCTTGAATTAGAGCCCACTCTTTAAGCAAATTGAGGGTGCGTGTAACACCTTTTACCCGTATTCGATGCCAAAATAGGGTATGAGGCATTACCAGACTTAAACTCAAACAAAAATTCAAAATCGAGACATGAATTTCCACTCAAATTTAAAATTTTTCACATGCATTCATATCGTCCCTTAAACAAGCCTACGAGGCCCAAAACATACATTAGGAGTGGTTTGGAACTAAATCGAGAACTTTAGAAAACTTTACGGCACTTAGAAATTTTTTCATGAAAGCAGGGTCACACGCCCGTGCGGCAGGCCATGTGGTCACACACGCCCGTGTCCCTAACCCGTGTAACTCTCTGTTTATGACGTCATCAACAATTTAAAGTCACACGACCAAGTCACACGCCCGTGTGCTTAGGCCGTGTCCTTCACATAGCTGAGACACATGCCCGTGTCTCTGCCTGTGTGCTCGATACTGAGCATTTTTTTTTACAACAATTAAGGTGCAGGGGACACACAGCCGGATCACACGCCCATAGGGTGAACCTTGTGTCACCCACGGCCTAGACATACGCCTGTGTGTCTACCCGTGTGTCTACCCGTATGGACAAAAAAAAAGACTATTTACCAAGCCATTTGCCACCCTTTTTCACACATGCACTCACATCAATTCAAAAGGCACAAAACATATCATACTTAGGCAACCAAACACTCGCAACTAAGACAATAATATGTCATTCTCATGCCATTATTTATCATACTTAAAACATCATACTTAGCCCATTAAAACATATTAACATCACATTCACAAGAGGGCATTAACACATGAATAAACTTGTAATCAACATAAGCTATCATTCATGGCTATGTACAATTTGAACAATAATCCATTATAGGCCAACACATTTGGCCACATTAATAATAACACATATAACCAAAAGACCAAGTCTCTATAAATGCCATAGACTCAAACTACTTGAATTCATCAATACCTGTAGTGATAGCTTGATAGTGTGATAGGATCTCCGGCGATCTCCAACCCGAGCTAGCTTATTAACCCTATAAGACATGGGAATGGAAGGGGGTAAGCTATATTATATAGCTTAGTAAGTTCATATGCAAATAATAAGCAACATCAACCATACATATATCACACATTTAACATAATGTAAACTCATACAATGCCATTTAAGTCTCATAAGAACATCTTATTCATTCACATCTTACCAAATGTTTGTCATGTTCTATAATATGAACACACATTATTATAATCTATCATAATCTCAGGGTTATAATTTATTTTGTCCTAATGCTTACTCTTTTCAACTTATAAGCATAATTTAATATATCCTGGCATTAGCCTAACAACTATAATCTTTCCTTTGTAACATATTACATTAATTAACAAATCATTTTACATCTCATAATAAACATGCACATTAATTATGCGTACTCGTATTTCCAAGCATAGATCTTAATATTTTTTTATTTTCTAAGCTCTTAACTTCTCATACTAACATAGCCATCTTTAGTAAATAATCATACTAATCTTTTCTTTCTACTCATATCCAATGAATCATTTTCAAGTGAAATACAACATACCACATTTTAATTCAATTTGGCCCGAAAGCCCAATTCATAAACATCAACAATTCTTACCATACATATATACACATATACCATTATTCATAAGGTTAACACAATAACATTGTCACAATGCTCATGAATTCACCATTCATGAATTCCATACTCAATTGAATTTCTATACATACCTGGACAATTTCGTAACATAATCATATCTTTTTACATCTGACATAATCTTTGTATTACCTGTTGAACACTTGGAATACTAATCAGATACACGGAAAGTATTTGCACACAAGTGCCACACATGTAGCCAAATTTACCTCATATTTCATATCACATAAATGCTCGCTCTTGAGCCAATCACGGGCCTGCTCACACAAGCTGACGGTCAAGACGTAATGTAACAGCCCGATTTTGGGTCTGGCCGAAATAGTGGTTTTGGGACCACAAACCCAAAGTCAAAAACTTTATTTTATTAATTTATTAAGGTTTACAGCATGATGGAATTATTATGTGAAAATTTCGTAAAGTAATTTTACCTTTTGAGTGCTTAATTTGATAAAAGAACTTAATCGCGTAAAATAAAAAAAGTTGCATTCTATTTGTGGCTATTAAAAGGAAGTGTTGAGTACTTGAATGACAATTAGCCCATTGATATTGTGAGTGGACGGTTAGGCAGAACATGAAATAGTGAATTTTGTTTTTTATGTTTTGATCAAAGGGTATTTTGTTAATTAAGTTAATAAGTATAATAAGACAAAAATAGTAAAAAGGCATCATCTTTTTCTCTTTTCTTCTTGAAACGAATGTGAAAGAAAAATGGCTAGCCATGGAGAAAGCTACATTCAGCCAAGCTTTGTGCTTTAATTGGTGAGTCGTTTTTGCTCGGTTTTTAATAATTTCTACGTTTTTGAGACCGTTGCAGCTTAATCTAGTTAGCTCGTATCTTTGATTTCTAAAATGTTAAATATTTTAAAAGATGCCATTGATGAATAAGCATGTATTGTGAAGTTCCTTGATAGATTATAAATGCTTGTTGATAGATATACAAGTTTTGTTAAATGATTTTTAATGAAAATGCAAATTAGGGGCTAATTTGTGAAATGTGTAAATTTAGTGGTTGAAATGTGAAATAAATAAAAATGTTGGCTGCTATAAGCATGAAAAAGGTTGACAAGGCATAGGTAGCAAAGAAATTGAATGAATTTCATTTTACGAGCCTAAGGGCAAAAGCATAAATATGACAAAGTTTAGGGGTAAAAATGTAATTTTACCAAAAATGTGAAATTGGGCTAATTTGAGTAGCATGATGAGTAAATAAATTAAATGTGTTGTTATAGATCATGAAAGATGAGATTTGGACTTAGAATGGGGGAAAAACAAAGAGTATGACGAATGAGTCCTTTTTACCGATTGTGCTACCGACGTAAGCCCATGTAATTAAATAAGCATGATATCCATGTTATTGTTAATATACTTGAAATCTATCTTGCTATCATTGTATTGAATTATATGTTGATGATATTGTACATAAGAAAGTGATGCCAAATGTTAATAGCATTTGGGTGTTGATTGAATACATTGGATTATTTGAAATATGCACTGCCACAGTTAGAGAAGAAATTTACTTTGGTAAATCGAATTACTCAGGTACGTGGTCGAGAAAATGTAATGATTGTGACCTTCTCAGAATTGATCTTCTTTAGTGAAAAGAATAATATGGGATTCGTGATGACATAATTAGTCAGAGAAATAATAATTGAGTAGTAAAGATATCTGAGTGTCACAGTTACAGTTGAAATGAATATGATGATCTCTTCTAGGTATTCTATATAATCTTTTATCCTTAGAGATATATGTGATTGTTCATTTTCTGGTGAAATTCTTATCGTGTGAGAATGTTAGCTGACTATAATGTTAGACGAAAGTTCTGTTGGTCTGGTTGGATCATGATCGACATTTTTTTATCTCTTCAGAATTCTATTCTAATATGTTGGAATGAAGATGATGGTAAAAATATATGTGAGACTAACCTCTTGCTTCTACTGATTATGGTTTTGTTTTATATATGCGGGAAATATATTTTCTCTGTTACAATGGAATTCCAGAGCCGGTAAGCAGTGTTTTTCTTCTGGTTTTCTCTGAAAGATCATCAAGATCTTTATTATTTTCTTATGAGTTAAAGCTATTCTTAATGATATGGTTATCACATTTATGAAAATTTGGATGGTCTATGCATGTTAGCAAAGTTGAAAACAGTTGAAGATATTATTAACCGAAGCTCTGGTTCTGAGTTCAATTTGAATTGAGTAATGAATTTATGATTTTTCAGTGATGCACTATTGAACGGATTGGAATGTGTTTTATTACTAGAATTTAACGTGATGGTTCATATTTTCATGCGGTTGATGTCACATTAAAAAGAACTGTTTGACTAGTGATTTAAAGACAGTCACTTTTATGTCCGTATTGAAAATTTGGTGATATCGTTTATTCGACGAAAGGTGTCACATGTTCCCTGATTTTAAGAATTAAAGTATCGAATGTCATAGAAAGATCTGAAGTTAAGATAGTGTTAAAGACTTGAGCTCTTGAAAGATCGCGAGTAGTTTTTAATTAATCACTGGGAAATCGGATATAGTTACAGATGTTGAATGGGAAAAAAATCTTTGTTTATTTTGTGAGTGGGTTGCACGATTGATCTTAATTGATGATGATATGATTTTAGCTAGATTAAAATCTAAAGCAATGTTTTCATTGCAAGATTGAGAATTTCAGAAATGTGCTAACGAATGGTAAGTTAAACGAGCTCAACATGAGTGGATTTTTTATTCTGAATTTCAAGTTTGACCTGATGACTAACGTTATTGTTCTGAGATAGAAATTGCGTGCCAATGAATCCAGATCTTATGCAGAAGTTTTTGTACGAGGCTTAATAGTAGTTCATTTGTTCATCCAAGAGTAATAAAATGGCAGTTATATGAAGTAGACGTTCTAGTGATTTCGTATGTTACATGATATTTTTGAATTCGTGTTCAGATGTTGGTTGGTCAACAGGTAAAACCCGAATATCAAAAGTATTCAGGACTATCATAGTCAGTGATGATACTATATTGACAATGAGATAGAAATATTATAGATTTCGTATCGAGATTTCCTTTATTTTCGGAAAGGAAAATGTTATTTGAATTGTGAGAAAAAGATTAACGGGATTAATTTCATTAGAGAAAGTGGAAGTACTTTGTAACAGCTAGAAAGCCATTTCAAATTGACAGAAAACTTATGCAGATTTGCTACATAAATGTATTGAATTTTAGTTAATGGACTGAGTGTTTGTGAAAGTATTACTGTGGAAATAGAACTTGTCGACTTAAGTATAAAGAGAAGCTGGTTTTGTGATTATTTGGGCTGTAAGAAATTAAAAAAAAAAAGGTAAGACTAGTGACTTCTTTAACTAACTTGGGAAGGTTCATATTGTGCTATATGTATCAATGCTACGACGGTAAAGATCAGACTTTTCGCATAAAATTTCTTCGACCGAGATTGAGAAATAATCCGTTATGTCATAGAGTGAAGTGTAGATCAGAATCTTAGTTCGAAAATTTAAGGAATTATGAGATCCGAAGCTATGTGAGAATTTGAAAGTATTATGTGAAAGCAAATCTTTAATCTATGTGCTGTTAAGATTTTCAAGGACAAAAATCTCTAAGGGGGGAGAGTTGTAATAGCCCGATTTTGGGTCTAGTTGGAATAATGGTTTCAGGACCACAAAACCAAAGTCAAAAAATTTATTTTATTAATTTATTAAGGTTTACAGCATGATGGAATTATTATGTGAAAATTTCGTAAAGTAATTTTACCGTTTGAGTGCTTAATTTGATAAAAGGACTTAATCGCGTAAAATACAAAAGTTGCATTCTATTTGTTAAAAGTGTTCAATGGCTATTAAAAAGAAGTGTGGAGTACTTGAATGACAATTAGCCCATTGATATTGTGAGTGGATGGTTAGGCAGAACATGAAATAGTGAATTTTGTTTTTTATGTTTTGATCAAAGAGTATTTTGGTAATTAAGTTAATAAGTATAATAAGACAAAAATAGTAAAAAAGGCATCATCTTTTTCTCTTTTCTTCTTGAACCAAATGTGAAAGAAAAATGAGTACCCATTGAGAAAGCTACATTCAGCCAAGCTTTGTGCTTTAATTGGTGAGTCGTTTTTGCTCGGTTTTTAATAATTTCTATGTTTTTGATATCGTTGCAGCTTAATCTAGTTAGCCCGTATCTTCGATTTCTGAACTGTTAAAGATTTTAAAAGATGCCATTGATGAATAAGCATGTATTGTGAAGTTTCTTGATAGATTATAAATGCTTGTTGATAGATATACAAGTTTTGTTAAATGATTTTTAATGAAAATGCAAATTAGGGGCTAATTTGTGAAATGTGTAAATTTAGTGGTTGAAATGTGAAATAAATGAAAATGTTGGCTGCTATAAGCATGAAAAAGGTTCAACTAGGCATGGGTAGCAAAGAAATTAAATGAATTTCATTTTACGAGCCTAGAGGCAAAAGCGTAAATATGATAAAGTTTAGGGGTAAAAATGTAATTTTACCAAAAATGTGAAATTGGGCTAATTTGGGTAGCATGATGAGTAATAAATTAAATGTGTTGTTATAGATCAAGGAAGACGAGATTCAGACTTAGAATGGGGGAAAAACAAAGAGTTTGACGAATAAGTCCTTTTCACTGATTGTGCTACCAAGGTAAGTCCGTGTAATTAAATAAGCATGATATCCATGTTATTGTTAATATACTTGAAATCTATCTTGCTATCATTGTATTAAATTATATGTTGATGATATTGTACATGAGAAAGTGATACCAAATGTTAATAACATTTGGGTGATGATTGAATACACTGGAAATTTGATGGAATATGATATTTCATTGAAACAAGTAAGTTGGGTGTAAATAATGCAACTACATTGTTATCATATGCAATGGAATTGTCATAGCATAAATTAATGATTGTGAATATGAGTATGTATAAATAGAACTGATGTCGTAGAAACTCCCGGTTGAACCTTAGGAATAAATTGGATATTCATACCACAACATTTGGGTTAGTTGTGTGCTAGTGTAAGACATGTCTGGGACATGCATCGGCCACATTATGAGAGCCAATGTAAGACCATGTCTGGGACATGGCATCAGCATTAAGATGAGAGCTAGTGTAAGACATGTCTGGGACATGCATCGGCCTCGAGATATGCAAGCTAGTGTAAGACCTGTCTGGGACATGGCATCGACTTGACATGTGTCAGTGTAAGACCTGTCTGGGACATGACATCGACACCGATAGATGAAAGCTAGTGTAAGACCTATCTGGGACATGGCATCGACCTCGATATATGGAAGTCAGTGTAAGACCTGTCTGGGACATGGCATCGACTTAGATGTGTAAGCCAATGTAAGACCATGTTTGGAAAATGGCATCGGCATCGTACCCTATGTTTGAGGTTTAGTGATTATCCTGTGGTATTCCAAATGGTTCAACGGGAAATTTAAGGTTTAAGTCGAAATGATAGAACTTATGGCTATGTTGTGAGTGGTACAAGTACTTACATGAAATTGATGAAATGTAAATTCAATTCATGTTGTATGATTAGTAAGGAATGAATATGAGCATGTTGAGTAACACAGGTTTGTATGCCAAGCTCATGAGAAATGATTTCGGTTCATGATGCACATTTGGTGAAGATGTAAATAGGTAATTCATGCCTATGAGAATGATTTTGTGATGACCTTGTGATTATATGTCTATACTTATGATGTATAAATATGTATCTTTACGAATGTGGTGAAAATAAATTAATAAGGTGTGATAAACTTAGTATCATTAATTTACACTAAAGTAGTTTTGGACAGCAACCGTAGTCTGACTTTGAAAATCCACCAAAAATTATGGAAATTAAGTTAGAGGCTGAATAAAATATTAAATTAAATCTTAAGGAGTCTATTTCACATAGAACAAACTGTGTAAGCAAAAGAGTTTCATATTATGTAATATTTAAATTGTTGTGAGACAGAGTCAGAATGATTTCTAAATCCCCCATTCTGATTTGAGAAAATCATTTAAAATAGTAAAAAAATAGTTATGGGTTAAAATTTATATGATTAGAATCCCTAATGAGTCTATTTTCAAAAAAAAAAAAAAAACTAGAACATCATTCGAATCTTCTATGAAGAGATAATTAATTTTTAGTAAAGAAAGGTTGAAGCTGTCAAATAGCAAAATAGGGGTGACTTTGAAGAATAAACTGTACTAATTGGATAAACCAAAAATTCTTAAAATTTTATGGTAATAATATATGTGAGTCTTGTTTCAGGGAAAATTAACGGATCTTAATTTGGAGTTCTTTTGCTCAAGATATAAATAATTTAGTGACTGTGACTCGAGAAAACAACTCGACGTGAACATAAGTAAAAGTGCAAATATGGTTGTATCACCTTGAGAAGCAAGTTGATAAATTGCTTATTATTTTCATACGGTATTACTAAGCTATAAAGCTTACTCCCTTACTTTCCTTTTCTTTAGTGTTGACAGGTTAGCTCAGGGTTGGATATCATCAGAGGCAGCATCACACTATCAAGTCACTACCTTTGGACTAATGAAGCATATATTAGAAATTTCAAGTCAGTGGCATGTATAGGGATCTAGTCAAGGAATCTAGACTTGCTATTGCATGAGTAGATGTATTGCTTATAAGAGGACATGTTAATGTTATGAATATGTCTTAATAAAGAGTGTTTAATCACTAAAATGAAGCCATGATTTGTGGTTTAAACATGTATAAGGTTGTAAGGGTTTATGGGTAACATGAAGGCTTGGAAAATAGCCTAAGTGTTGACTACACGGGCCGAGACACAGTCTTGTGTCTCAACCGTGTGGTGGACATGGCCTAAGCACATGGGCGTGTGGCTTGGTCATGTGGTTCAAATTAGTCGCTGACGTCATAGACAAAGAGTTACACAGCCTGAGGACACGGGCGTGTCGAAGGCACACGGGCGTGTCCCTATGTCCACACGGGCGTGTGACCCTGTCTCATCGAAAGAAATTTTCTAAGTTTTCCCAAAATTTTTGCTAAGGTTCTCGGTTTAGTTCCTAAGTACTTTCAATGCATGTTTAGGGCTTCGTAGGCCCGTGTATGAGACATTATGCATGTGTATGAAAAGTTTTGAATTAAAAGAAATTTTGTAGCCCAGTTTTTGCATGTTTGTGAACGATTACTTCTAGTAATACCTCGTACCCAGTTCTGGCGTTGGACACGGGTAAGGGGTGTTACACGTAACTACACGTGTTGCTCACACTAGCTGTCAGGTCTCCGAAACACATGCCGGACTACCTAGCCATCGGTAGGACATACATGACCAATACCCGTATCACATAATCATATATATCACATGGGGTCCTAGTGACATGTCACTCGTATCCTATTCTATTCCTAAGGTTCAACCGGTATTTTGTCGCTTATCACATCGTTGTCGAACTTGTCCATAATGTTATTCATATAATTCATAAAATATTAAAGTATACAAATAACAATGTAATAATAAAAATAATGCTTATATTTACATACAAACTTACCTCGAATGCGAGAATGGAGAAAAGGACCTAACCGTCCAATACTTTGTTTTCCCCCTGTTCTAGGCCCAAATCTCGTTTTTATTGATCTATAACTGTAACACCCCGAACTCGGCCCAGACGTTATGGCCGGATCTAGTGTGTCTCATTGAAGTGTTTTATCGAAAACCTTGTTTCCATTGGAAACCCTTCAAAAGAGAAAATTAAGTAACATTCAGTTTGTATATAGTTCCAGAATAAGGTGTATTCAAAATGAATTATTTCTTTATTACTTAGTAAAAATTCTCTTTATTTGTGGAAGCTTAATTTTAAAATAATTATTTTCAAAAAAACTTGGGATATGTCTAAAAGAAATAAATCCAGGTTCCGTATCAAAAATTCAAAGCGTAGTAATGACAATGAAATAATATCTAGCGGATAGGCCTTATTACAATCCGGACTGAAATAACTTAAAATACTAGAAATTATATGTTTAAGAAAACAAGTCCGAGTCGTCTTGCTAGCTGGCCACCTCGGAGTCCCTCCAACCGTCGAACCACCTACTAAGGATCACCTGAGAAAAATAAAAGAGGGGGTGAGTTTTTGAAAACTCAGTGTGTACAACCCTCGACAAATAGTAAAGCATGCAATAGCAAGTCTTTTTGGGCCTGAGCCCAATTCAATATCAAAACAGATGTAAAGCAATCAAATATGCACGAATCCTACCCATCCAACCGCTACACACCATCTCCATCCCCCGATACACACTATGTGGGGATATAAATATTGACCTACCCATCTGATACACTCTAATGGTAGCCCGGTTGCGGTACTACCTAACGTTGCAGCAAGCTGCTACTCATATATTGGGCTTAAAAGCCACCGGTGGATCCACGGTGGTCAAGAAACCATACGATTCTCATATTCTTCCTCCATTCCATAAGTCCCAACCCATATGCAACCTAAACAGAATGTCATATGAATGCAACAGATATACATGTAACATCCATAAATCTTACATTAAACACATAAGGGTATTTTAGTCATTTTTGCCCTTAGGGGCATTTCGATAATTTCTCTTTATTATGGGTTTATTACCTACCTTGGCCTGTTAACAAGTCCTCGTTGGCTAAAGTGAACAGATACTATGAACCAGGTAGGATTCCAGAGAAGAGGAGGTGAGTTATTAAGATCGCTTAAGTACCAAGCTCTCCCTAAATCCAATCCTAGACATGCATATACCCATTGCCACACCTTAACCTTATGACTCGTCCACGGTCGCAATTAATTAATTATTTAAGTTTTATGTCTGATTGAGTAGTTACCAAAAACTAGGTTCACAACCCCTTACTAAACACTAACAGATCCACACTTATTCATTTGGCCCATTTAGGCCCAATCACATTCATATGGCCCGTCAGGCCCAATCACATTCATAGTCATGCAATCATATGATTTTTCATCACTTAGTATCAAATTACCAGTTTTGCCTATTATGGACCCTACAGCCCATCGGGCCCATTTAGCCCATTCTGGCCCAGTTGGCCAATACACGACCCAAGTCCATGGAATCGCTCATGGGGCCTCTGATAACCTATCGGTCCCCCCTTATGAGTGTTCGTGCACTCGCAACACTATTGTAGCCAAACTTCTGACTTTTCGGCATTTCGGCATTTCAGGATTTGCCAATCTACTGTGTGTGTGCAGTGCATGTACACACCTAGTACTAAAATGTGCTGCGATCTCTGTAGCCACGAACCTACAAATGATGTCACTCAATGATTAATCACACACTTATCAAATACGATCACCAAAAGTCGAAAATCTCACATTTGCCTTACCTTGAACGACAAGTCTTAACACCCTTCCTTGATTAGTAATCACGAGTATTTCTTAAATTTGCATCAATCTGAATCATTAAGAACTAAAAAACATGTGACTCGCAATCATCTTAAGTCACTCTTAAATCATCCATGACCGTTCGGCCAACCTTAACCAATAAAAGAGGAATACTTACCCAAAACCCCAAAATGCCTAAGGAGCAATTCGGTAGAGATTTGAAATCCGAGATTCGATACTAATCCCCTACGAAAACTGATTTAGAAAGAGTGAGGGAGAGAAGAAATCGGCACTAGGAATACCAACTAAAAGAAAGTAAAGCACTTACACAAGAAGCAATCGACTAACGTTGAAGAAAAAGTGGTGGCACAACAGGATTTTGGCCAAAAGATATTCGGCTTTAGAGAAAGTAACTAGAAGCAAGAAAGAAAAGAGTCTGATGAGAAAGGAAGGGAAGAAATCGACACAAAATAAAAGAGAAATTTAGATATTTAGATTGAAAAGTGTTTTTGGTAAAATAGAAAGGAAGAATTCGACATTAGCCTAGAATCCCCAAAATCGACACCTATATATACTATAGCTAAATTTACCTATCCCCAAATTCCCAATTCGGCTCCACTTCTGTACACCTCTTATCTCCTAACTTTTTTCCCTAATAACTCCTTAATCCCTTCCTTAAATTTCTCCTCTGATCACTCTCTTTAGATTTCACATCCAACGCCATTACTGGCCATTTATTGAGCAAAAATAAATCCTTCTTTTGAGCAATGAGGGATTCGAACCCCAAACCTCCTTGCCATGTATGTGACGCCACCCCTAAGCCCCACATGTGATGCTACTTGCCACTCCAACACAAGGCTCCTTGTGTCCAATTCCTCCTTCATTTATTTAAAAACCAAACTACTTGCAATCAAGGTTCTTTTAATTATTAAACTATAATTTCCTTCACCTCAAAGTTCGAAATCAAAACTTAACCAAGGCCTATTATCACATAAATAACACTTGACTAGGAATATTAAGCACACATTCTATCAAAACCGAAAAAAAAGTTCAAGATTTTATGGGGCGTTACAATAACATCACATTTAGTTTGTTTAATCATTAAGCTACTTAATACAACCCAAAATCTCAGTTTGGAAAAAAATACATTTTTCCCCTAAACTTTGTCATATTTACACTTTTGCCCTTAGGCTCGTAAAATGATTTTCATTCAATTTATTTGTACCTTAAGCCTAGCCGAACCATTTTCATAACTATAACAGCCCACAATTTCCATTAAAACACACTTTTACTACATATTTTATAACTTTTACAATTTAATCCTGTTAGGCATTTTCATCGAAAATCACTTAGCAAAAGTTGTTTCTCCAACCATAAACATGAATAGTATACCATTAGACATCAAAATACACAAATTCCTAACATGGGTCAAATCCTAGACCTTCATCATAACTCAAATAAATGGTAGAAATAGGTAGATTATGTTACAAGGTTTTCAAAAACGTGAAAATCATTAAAAACGGGGCAAGAACGAACTTACTATGGAGCTTGGAAAGCTTGAACAAAACCCTAGCCATGGTGGTCTTCAAAAATTTGGCCAAGGGGTTGAAGATGAGCAAAATTTGGCTTTTATTTTGTTTATTTAATCATTTAATTACTAAATGACCAAAATACCCCTAACTTAAAATATTCTATTTCACAAATTTCATGTCCATTTTTGTCCAAAAAATTAACCAATGGTATAATTACCATTTAAGGACCTCCAATTTAAAATTTCATAGCAATTTGACACCTTTAGCTTCTAGAACTCAAGTTTTGCACTTTTTACAATTTAGTCCTTTTGACTAAATTGAGTGCCCAAACATCAAAATTTTCGACCGAAATTTTCACAAACAATTTCATAAAACTGTAGACTATAAAAATATAATAAAAATGAATTTTTCTGTGTCGGATTTGTGGTCCTGAAACCACTGTTCTGACTAGGCCCAAAATCGGGTTGTTACAACTTTCTGCCCTTTAGGAATTTTTCCCCTCGAAAATCTTACTAGAAGAAGTTGTTTCCAACTCTCATGAAACATTTTCACTAACTTCTCAGAATCACAAATCGATTTAACCTCGTATATCTCTTTCCAATAACCTTTGAACTTTAGCACACAGTACTGGAGTATATAGTCAAAGATCTAAATTACTCTCTCAGGAACACATATACTCAATTGATCTGTCAAATAAGAACTCGGTACATACTGAAGCAATCATGCAGATTTTTTCAAATGATCAACATTCAAACAACATCATCCATTTTGGGGATAGAGGTAGTCCTAATACGAAATCTATAGTGACTCTATCTCATAGCACACTAGTATCATCACTGACTGCAATAGTCCTGAATGCTCTTGATGTTCGGCTTACTTGCTAAAAAATAGAAATTTGAACATAAATTCAAAAATATCATGGTACATACTCAATCACTAGAACATCTACTTCATATAACTGCACACTTTATTACTCTTGGATGACTAGACGTGCTACTATTGAGCCTCGTACAAAAACTTTTGCATAAGCTCTAGATTTATTTGTACGCAATTTTTATCTCAGAACAATAACATCAGTCATCAGGTCAGACCTGAAATTCTGAATCAAAAATCAACTCATATTGTACTTATTTAGCTTACCATTCACTAACACATTTTTGAGCTTCTCAAACTCGCAAGGAAAGCATTGATTTAGCTTTTAACTTAGTTAGAATCAGATCATCATTAATAGGATTAATCATGTAACTAGTACACACAAAATAAATAAAGAATTTTCAATTTAGGCATCTGTAATTATACTTGTTTTCCCAAAGGTTAATCGATAACTACTTACAGTCCTTTAACATCTCAAGCCTTCACGCTGTCTTAAATTCAGATCTTTCTGCGACATTAGATACTTAACCCTTTAGACCAGGAAGTACGTGACATTTCCCGTTAAACACATGAAGTCATTAAATTCACAACACATGCATAGAAGTGGCCGTCTCTAAATCACCAATCGAACAGTTCTTTTTAGTGTGACTTTAACCGTCTGAAAATACAAACTATCACTTTACATTCTTGTATTAAAACATATTCCAATCTGTTTAATAGTACATCACTGAAAAATCATAAATTCATTACTCAATTCAAACTGAACTCAGAACCAGTGCTTCAATTAATAATACCTTCAACTGTATTCAACCTTGCTAATATACAACAGACCATTCAAACTTTCACAACTGTGATAACGTTATCAATTTGAATAGCTTTAACCCATAATAACATCATTCAGTTAAAGTAATCCAATAAGTATATCTCTATATCATACTTTCTAGAATATAGGTTCTTCATTCCGACTATCCGTTTAGATACTCGTGAATGCACAAAATTCATTACTATACTTGAGGATACTTTAAATACATATAACTCAAATCATATTTCACCTGACCAACTCGCTCTGACAAAAACAAGTAAGTCGATTTCAACTATCGAATAATAATATATCAAGGTACTCTTTTCTTCATGCTGAGAAAACAGCTCAAACACACAATCCTTCAAAATTCTTTTAACATGCTAATCAAAGATCTTTGCAACCACATTAGCTCAAGGAAATAGAATATTTGAATTAACTCTTTGACTGTAGTCAAACTTACCTGAGAAAAGAAAATCATCGTACAATTTGAGCTTGAGCTTCCACTATCTATACCTTTACCGATGCCAATTCTTTTCACAAAAATTAGAGAAATCCAGATACCAGAATCACCACGTTCTTAGGATCGAACCAGGATTATAATCATAGTAGACATAGTTATCACAAGCCAAAGAACACACTTTAAAGATGAGCCATGATTGATAATTTACAAAATAAGAATGATAAGAGAATCGAGATAAAGAAATCCAAGATGCGATACTATATTGGAAGTCTGAGAATATAACTTATATGAAAATAATAAAGATCTTGATGATTTCTCAAAGAAAACCAGAAGAAAACATTGCTTACACACTCTGGAATTAATTTTAACGGAGATAATATATTTTGCAAATATATAAAACAAAACCATAACCAGTAGAAACAGAAGAATAGCCTCACATAAATTTTTACCATCGACTTCATTTCAACAAATTAGAATAAAATCCCAAAAAGATAAGGTAATGTCGATCATAAACCAGTCAAACCAACAGTGCTTTTGTCTTGCATTAGAATTAGCTAACATTCTCACATGATAAGAGTTTCATCAGAAAATGAACAATCATATAAATCCTTAAGGATGAATAAATATATATACAGAATACTTAGAAGAGATCATTGTAATCTATTCAACCATAATTGTTATACTCAGACATCTTTACAATTCAGACATCATTTCTCTGACTAACTCTGTTATCATTAACCCCGTATTATTCCACTCACTAACGAAAACCAATTCGGGAGAAATTTCAGCAAACATATCTTTAGACTTCATACCTAATTGAGTCGATTAGCCGAGACTAACTTTTTCTTTATCCACATTGTATGATCTGTATCATCTTTAAAACATTATGATAGTGTTCCAAAACTGTATTCAGTTGCCAAACTATTTTCAACTTTGACTACATTATTAGTTATTCCGCTACTGAACTCTTCAGTCTCTCGCTCGTGAGCTCATTCAACATAAATCTCGTGAAATTTTGTCATAAAATACCACATTGGTAAGGGGGTGGGGTCGTAAAGCCTCTAACTCGACTATCATATATACACATGTGACTTAACATTCATTGTCATCATAATATCATCACAGTTATACAATTTACTTTAGACAAATTAACATACATATTTAAGCTACACAAACTTTTCGATTATCTTACTCAAAAAATTGCACACAAATATATATACATTCCATAAATATTGAGTAAGTTTACTTATCACATTCACTTAATCAAATAAGTTAGGCACACAACATCATATGGATTATTGAACAAGCATGGGTGAGCTTATCACAATATAAACTTTAATTTCATTTGACTTTTCCATATTTCTCAACTTATGTCTATTTCATTTTATACTTAATCACATACATATCATGAACTTTTATTCTTACCTTTCTTAGTTTCGTCGCATCACAAAAACATTTTCAAACATCTTAATATCACTTTCAACCTTATCAAAAGTAGCTCGATTGGAAGTCATCTCTGTCTTAACAAAATAATTTCGTTAGAGTTAGGATATATCACATTATCACGAGTAGTAATATGACATGTATAGCTAGACTCACATACACTAGTTAGTCTGAGAATCGACTAAACCATAGCTCTGATATCACGAAATGTAACACCTTGACCCGTATTCGATGTAGGAACAGGGTACGAGGCATTACCAGACTTAAACTAAAAAAACATTTAAAACCGAGACATGAATTTCCCTTCAAATTTAAAATTTTTCACATGCATTCATATCGTCCCTTAAACGAGCCTACAAGGCCCAAAACATACATTAGGAGTGGCTCGGGACTAAATCAAGAACTTTAGAAAACTTACGACACTTAGAAAATTTTTCATGAAAATAGGGTCACACACCCGTGTGGCAGGCCATGTGGTCACACACGCCCGTGTCCCTAACCCGTGTAACTCTCTGTTTATGACGTCATCAATAATTTGAAGTCACATGACCAAGTCACACGCCCGTGTGCTTAGACCGTGTCCTTCACACAGCTGAGGCACAGACCCGTGTCTCTGCTCGTGTGCTCGATACTGAGTATTCTGTTTTGCAACAATTAAGGTGCAGGGGAAACACGGTCGGATCACACGCCCATGGGGTGGACCATGTGTCACACACGGCCTAGACACACGCCCGTGTGTCTACCCGTGTGGACAAAAATAAGACTATTTACCAAGCCATTTGCCACCCCTTTTCACACATGCACTCACATCAATTCAAAAGGCACAAAACATATCATACTTAGGCAACCAAAGACTAGCAAATAAGACAATAATATGTCATTCTCATGCCATCATTTATCATACTTAAAACATGTTAACATCACATTCACAAGAGGGCATTAACACATGAATAAACTTGTAATCAACATAAGCCATCATTCGTGGCTATGTACAATTTGAACAATAATCCATTATAGGCCAACACATTTGGCCACATTAATAATAACACATATAACCAAAAGACCAAGTCCCTTTTAATGCCATAGACTCAAACTACTTGAAGTCATCAATACCCGTAGTGATAGCTTGATAGTGTGATAGGATCTCCGGCGATCTCAAACCTGAATTAGCTTATTAACCCTATAAGCTATGGGAAAAGAAAGGGGTAAGCTATATTATATTGCTTAGTAAGTTCATATGCAAATAATAAGCAACACCAACCATACATATATCATACATTTAACATCATGTAAACTCATACAATGTCATTTAAATCTCATAAGAATATCTTATTCATTCACATCTTACCAAGTGTTTGTCATGTTCAACAATATGAACACACATTATTATAATCTATCATAATCTCATGGTTATAATTTATTCTATCCCAATGCTTACTCTTTTCAACTTATAAGCATAATTTAACATATCCTGGCATTAGCCTAACAACCATAATCTTTCCTTTGTAACATATTACAGCAATTAACAAATCATTTTACACATTAATTATGCGTACTCGTATTTCCAAGCATATATCTTAATATATTTTGATTTTCTAAGCTCTTAACTTCTCATACTAACATAGCCATCTTTAGTGAATAATCATATCAATCTTTTCTTTCTGCTCATATCCGATGAATCATTTTCAAGTGAAATACAACATACCACATTTCAATTCAATTTGGCCCTAAAGCCCAATTCGTAATCATTAACAATTCTTACCATACATATATACATATATACCATTATTCATAAGGTTAACACAATAACATTGTCACAATGCTCATGAACTCACTATTCATGAATTCCATACTCAATTGAATTTTTGTACATACCTGTACAATTTCATAATATAATCATATCTTTTTACATCTGACATAATCTTTGTATTACCCGTTGAACACTTGGAATACTAATCGGATACACAGAAAGTTTTTGCACACAAGTGCCACATATGTAGCCAAAGTTACCTCATATTTCATATCACATAAATGCTCACTCTCGAGCCAATCACGGGCCTACTCACACAAGCTGACGGTCAAGACGTAACTACACGGGCTGCTCACACAAGCTATTTGGTGTCTGCAACACATGCTAGACTACCTAGCCACCGGTAGGACGTACATGACCAGCACCGGGATTACATAATCATATATATCACATGGGGTCTTAGTGACATGTCACTCATATTCGATTCTATTCCTAAGGTTCAACCGAGATTTTATTGTTTATCACATCGTTGTCGAACTTGTCCATAATGTTATTCATATAATTCATAAAATATTAAAGTATACAAATAACAATGCAATAATAAAAATAATGCTTATATTTACATACAAACTTACCTCGAATACGACAATGGTGAAAATGACCTAACCGTCCAATACTTTGTTTTCCTCCTGTTCTAGGCCCGAATCTCATTTTTATTGATTTATAACTATAACACCCTAAACCTGGCCCAGACGTTATGGCCGAATCTGCGATGTCACATTGAAGTGTGTTTCGATAAACATAGTTTCATTGAAAAATATGTACTATATTAAAACCTCTTTGTGATTCTTAACAAAAATTTTGGATGTCTTGTTTATTGTTAAAACTCAAGTCGTTTTAGCAGAATGTTAGTCATATTAGATTGTTATTACACTTTAAAACAATGTTTGTTGCGGAAGCTTTTAAAATATGTTGCGTAAACGTGGTGTTTTGAAAAACATTTATCTTTATAAAACTCCACGGCCTACCACTAACAGATGTGAATCAAAGTAAATAAATCCCAAATTCAAATAAAAAGTTTAAGAGGCCTTATTACATAACAAATACCCAAATTATATTATTTATAAATTAAAAGTCAAAAAGGGGAAGCAAGTGCGATTGTTTGGCCACCATCGAGTCCCTCGCAGCACCGATCCGCCTAAGGATTACTTGCGCAGAAAAGCAGAAGAGTGAGTTTATGAAAACTCAGTGTATAATCCCTTAACAACAGTCAGTCATACAGTAGGCAATCATAATCTAGGCCTAAACCCGTTTCAGTAACAGTTCATTTCCAGTTAGGGCCTTAGCCCATTACAGTATCAGTATCAGTATGGGCCTTAGCCCATTCAGTAATAGTAATAGAAATCCTACCCATCCATCCTCTACAGTCCCCTCCGTCTAGCCCTACACTTCATGTGGGGATAAAATCAACTCACCCATCCCTACACTCTAAAATATAGCACCGGTTGCGGCACTAAATAGTGTTTGCAGCAGAGCTACCAGAGCAGTACACTTCCTCTAAATATAATAATCCCATCCCCATGTAATATGTCATGTCATAATATCATACGTGTATGCAAAAGTGTCATGCTCGAATACAGTCATTGATATCATAGGGGCATATCAGTCATTTTACCTCATAGGGGTATAACAGTCATTTTATCAGATTGGGGTCTAGGTATACTTACCGACCCAACAGTAGGACCAGAGTCGTCTTGGGCAGCACATGCAAACTTAACAGTCAAACAGTAAAAACGGGCCCAAAGCCCATAATACGGCCCATGTAGGCCCACAAAGCCCGTGTGGCCCACAAAGCCCAAAAATGGCCTTGGCCGTGTAAACTACATAGCCTAGTCCAATAATCTCCACACGTCTGTGTGGTTTACCTATGTGGGTTCCACAAGTCCGTGGGGCCCACATGGCCCAACTCGGCCCAACATGGCCAAAAATGAACCTAGCTTATGAAATCGCTCATGGTGGCCTTTACAATTAAACGCCCACGTCTATACGTTTAGATTACCTCACGAGCGAGTGCCCACCCATGTGGCATCAAAGGTCACATTTTTCGGCTTTCGCCAATTTAATATTGTAGCAGTGTGATTACATACCTATTTGCGAGAACACGTAGAAGCCCACGACCACCAAACCTATATTCACTTACAATAGTCCGTCAGTCTCTTAATCACTAGGGTTAAACACCCTCTTATTAACACTTAATCCCAAAATGGTAATTGTTACCTGCCTTGATTGAACGAGAGTGGTTTATTCGCCTTAAACCGCTAACTAAGATTGACTTCAAGATCCTTGTAAAAAATCTGCATTATCACCGAATCTTGTTAACCATTACCATAAATGCAAATAACTTAAACCAAGTGAAACAACTTACCGAAACATGGAACTAAGAAAGGTAGATAGAAGTAATGGTACAATCACAACCTCTACCAGAAAATGGCAGAAAGGAGAGGTGTTAAATAAAAGGTTATTTGGGCAGAAGAGAGAAAATATAAACTGTGCACTCTAACCATAGATGGAGTAATCAACTAACACAAAAGATGAAAGAAGAGAAATTAAGGTGAGGGAAAGAGAGGAAAGAACCTTGCACTCGAACCTGACTGATCAAAGAACAATTGCCCAAAGCCGCACAGAGAGGGGAAGAGATGAGGTAATCGGTCACGATAGAAAGATGAAAAGAAAGGAAATATGTTAATCACGAAGGAAGTCCAAGGGGGGGAGAAGGTACATTCGGCCAAGAGAGGAAATCGATTAGGGGAAGATAAGAAGAGGAGTTAAAAGGCACTTACCAAAATCGAAAATAACTGCAATAAGGTAATCGGCCTAGGCAACAAAGTGAAAAGGGGAGAAGGGAAAATCGAACAACTAGAACCGAAAGGTACATGATAAGAACAATAGCAATATTCGGCTTTAGAAACAAGGTGTGAAAAGAACCATAATTTTGCAAAAACCCGAAATGAGAGACCAATTACCAACTTAAGGCCGAATTCCTGAGTGGTCAAAACACCTATTCGGCTATAACTCATCCACTTTAAAATCCCACAAAATCCTCCTAAAGTCACTCCACCATTACCTCCTCAACCACCGAATTCAAAATCTCCTCAACTAGCAGTATTTCAGTCAACTTCTACTTCTCACACGACAAGAGAAGCAAAATAAAACACTCATTGTGTACAGTGGGACTCGAACTCAAGACCCTTAGTAGCAGTAACATGCCACTATCCCCTGGACCAGCAGGCTTTTTATGTCATGCTTTAACCATAGTTATTTAAGAAGCCTACTGACTAGAGACAGGGTTTATTCAAGTAAAACAAAATTTTGTATAAGCCAAGGCTTGAACTCAGGATTTCTCCAACATCTCTTAGGACACTTAACCACTGAAGTAGACAGATAATAGTGTTACACAACATACAGAAAATAAGTACCTATATTTAGGGGTGAGCAAAATTCGATTCGATTCGAAAAAATCAAAAAAAATTTAAATTTCGAATTATTCTGATCGAGTTAATAAAATTAATCGAATTAATTCAAAATTTTTTTCGAATTTCGAGTTCGAGTCGAGTTGAATTCTCGAATTCGAATAACTCGAATAATTCGAATAAACTGAATATAAACTATATTTTTTATATTTTTTTAAATTTTAGGCTTTTACTAATTACTTAACCCAATTTCCCCTAAGCCTAAATATTTTATTTTATCCCATTTCCCCTACCCCAAGCCCGTCTGCCCAAAGATTTATTTTCCCAAAACCCAATTCTTCCCCCAAATCAAACCCCCATGCTCCAGCCAATTCATCTTTCAAAGTCCAAACCAAACCCCAAATTATTTTTTTTATTCTCTCCATACTCTAATCTCTATTTCCACAAAAATCAAACCTTAAAATCTATTTTTCTCAAAAAAACCCTAAAATAAACCCTTCTTCCTTCTTCTTTTTCTAGTTCATTCAAACCTTCAAATCAAAATCCTTACCTCCAAATCGAGTTGCTGTATTTTTATTATAATCTTGTTGTATTGTTTTTGTTGTTTATTTGTACTAATGTTGTTTATGTGGGTTGATGTTGTGTTGCTTTTATTTATTCACTTATTTACTTTAATTTTTTGTTGTATGATCATGTTTA
The DNA here is from genome assembly GCA_025698475.1 of Gossypium anomalum. Taxonomy (NCBI): domain Eukaryota; kingdom Viridiplantae; phylum Streptophyta; class Magnoliopsida; order Malvales; family Malvaceae; genus Gossypium; species Gossypium anomalum. The sequence continues at coordinate 56,820,461 of CM046959.1, forward strand.
AAAACTTTAAAGAAATTTATTTTTTTTGAAAAATTACATTAAAATAAATAATGCTAGAGTCAGTTTTTTTTGTAAAATTTAACTCGAACAAATATATTCAATTCGAATTCCATCTCACTCGACTCGATTCGAGAAATTTTCAAATAAAGTTAGGATGATAAAATAATATTCGAAAACTCGATTAACTCAAAAATTTTAGATTCGATTCGATCGAATGCTCACCCCTACCTATATTTTGGTGCGTTACAACTCTACCCCTAAAAGAAAAGTTCGGCCTCGAAATTCACCTGGTCAAAATAGATGAGGGTATTGTTGTCGCATCGCCTCCTCAGGTTCCTAGGTGGCTTCCTCTGAGCTGTGATTACACCAATGTACCTTAACTAGTGGAATAGACTTCTTCCTTAACATTTTTACATCATGCTCTAGAATCTAAACTGGTTCCTTCTCGAAAGTTAGATTCGGCCTAACCTCAATCTTCTCAGTTGAGACAACATGCGTGGGATCAGAACGGTAACGCCTCAACATGGAGACGTGGAATATATTGTGAATCTGATCCAACTCTGGTGGTAACTCCCGTTGATAGGCAACCGATCCCACACACTTCAATATGCGGTAAGGCCCAATGAACCTAGGGCTCAACTTGCCCTTCTGTCCAAACCTCAGTACCTTCTTCCACTACGATACCTTGAGAAAGACGAAGTCCCCCACAGAATATTCAATTTCCTTATGTTTCAAAACTGCATACGACTTCTATCTGTCTGATACTACCTTCAGTCGATCCCGAATTAATCTAACTTTATCCTTGGTATCAGAAATCAATGCAGGGCCCAGAACACACCGCTCGTCCAACTCAGTCCAACACGAAGGAGTACGACACCTACGACCATATAGTGCCTCGTAAGGTGCTATCTGTATGCTAGACTGGTAGCTATTGTTATACGCAAACTCTGCTAGCGGTAAAGAGTCCTCCTAACTGCCTGAGAAGTCGATCACACAACCCCTTAACATGTCTTCTAGTATCTGAATCACCCTCTTTAACTAACCATCTGTCTGAGGATGAAACGCAGTACTGAAGTCCAACCTTGTACCCAAAGACTCGTGTAAATTTTCCCAAAACTGAGACGTGGAGCGAGGATCTCTATCAGATATTATGGAAATCAGTACCCCATGCAGTCGCACTATTTCAGACACATACAGTTTAGCCAGCTTTTGCAATGAGTAATCAGTAGAAATGGGCAGACTTAGTCAATCGATCCACGATGACCCATACTGAATCCTTCTTAGTACGCGTTAAGGGTAGCCCACTAACGAAGTCCATAGTCACTCTCTCCCACTTCCACAATAGGATCTTAACTGGCTGAAGCAACCCTGAAGGTAACTGGTGTTCAGCCTTAATCTGCTGACAAGTAAGGCATTTACCCACGATGTCGGTAACTTCACGTTTAAGACCTGGCTACCAATATAACTCACGAAGGTCTTGGTACATCTTATTTCCGCCAAGATGCATAGCATAAGGACTACTATGCGCCTCTTGCAGTATAGACTGCCTCAGATCAGTATCCTTCGGTACACAGACTCTCTCACGGAAACAAAGTACCCCTTCGCTATTCAGTCCAAAATCTAAAGTTTTCCCACTCTCTATCTGTCGGAACCGAGGACCCAGTGACTCATCCTCCAACTGTTTACCCTTAATCTGTTCAATCCACCTCAGTTTAACTTTGAGTTCTGCCAATAAGCTACCATCATCAAACAAACTGAAACGAGCAAACATCGCCCTTAGATTCGTTATAGCCTTCCGGCTCAGTGCGTCGGCCACCACATTGGCCTTACCAGGATGGTATTCAACCGAACAGTCATAATCCTTAAGTAGCTCAATCCATCTATGCTGCCTAAGATTTAGCTCCTTCTGAGTGAGAAGATACTTGAGGCTCTTGTGATCTGTGCAAATGGTACACTTCTCACCGTACAGGTAGTGCCTCCAAATTTTCAGTGCGAATACCACCAAGGCCAACTCCAAGTCATATGTTAGATAGTTCACCTCATGCGTTTTAAGCTAACGAGATACATAAGCCACCACCTTACCTTCTTGCATCAACACACATCCTAAACCAACATGTGATGCATCGCTGTAGACAGTGAATTCTTTCCCAGAGTCTGGTTGTATTAAGACAGGGGCCTCAGTTAAAACTTTCTTGCACTTCTCAAACTCTCTTGCTGCTTATCAGTCTAGTTAAACGACACCCTTTTACTTAACAACTTAGTCAGATGTGCAACAATCAACGAAAACCCCTCAACAAAACGTTTATAATACCCTGCAAAACCCAGAAAACTTCGAATCTCAGATACAGTCTTAGGTGGCTTCCAATCCAGAACAACTTCAAGTTTTCGAGGATCAACCCTAATCCCCTCAGCAGATACTACATAGCCCAAAAATGTTACCTCTCGTAACCAGAACTCGCATTTATTGAACTTGGCATACAGTTATTTCTTCCTCAGAATCTGCAGAACAACTCAGAGATGTGCAACGTGATCATCTTCAGTTCTCGAATACACCAGGATGTCATCTATAAAAACCACTATAAACCGATCCAGATAGGGCTGGAACACTCGGTTCATCAAATCCATAAAAGCCGCTGGTGCATTCATTAGTCCAAACGGCATCACTAGGAACTCGTAATGACCATAACGAGTCCTAAATGCCATTTTGAAAACATCAGCCTCTTTGACTCTCAGTTGATGATACCCCAATTAGAGATCAATCTTAGAGAAGATCGAAGTTCCTCGAAATCGGTCAAATAGATCGTCTATCCTCGGTAAGGGGTACTTGTTCTTAATAGTCAATTTGTTCAATTGCCAATAATCGATGCACATACGCATGGTTCCATCCTTCTTTTTCACAAATAAAACCAGTGCTCCCCACGGAGACACACTAGGATGAATGAACCCTCGATCCAGTAACTCTTGAATATGAGCTTTAAGCTCTACAAGCTCCTTCGGTTCCATTCTATAAGGGGCATAGACACCAGAGCTGTACCAGACAGGAGCTCAATCCCAAACTCAACTTCACGTTTTGGAGGTAACCCAAGTAGTTCGTCAGGAAAAACATCCAAAAAATCCTTAACCATTCTGATATCTTTAATAGAAGAAACCTCAGAATCAGAAACACTAATATAGGCCAGATACGCCTCACAACCCTTACGAACCAAGTTCTCGGCCCTAAGTGCAAAAATCACAGTTGAAAATTAATTCTGACGCTCCCTAATTACAACTACCTCATCACCCTCTGCAGTTTTTAGTACCATCCATTTAGTAGCACAATCCAAATTCACTTGATGCTTAACAAGCCAGTCCATGCCTAGTATTAAATCGAATTCTCCAAAAGGGATTTCCATTAAATCCTCCAAAAATATCATTCCTTGAACCTCCAAAGGTACATCCTTAAACAGTTTATTCACTCTCACTGACTGCCCTAATGGGCTCAGTATAGTAACCTCACTCGTAGTGTTTTCAACCATTATACCCAAAGTCTCAAACACAGTGCATGCTATATAAGAATGCATAGACCCAACATCAATCAATGCAATATAAGGTACATTATAGATAAAGAACATACCCGTAATAACATCTGGGGCGTCTCTGTTCTCTCGGCATTGTGCAGCATAAACTAGTGCTGGCTGCCTTGCCTCAGTATGACCAGCACCTCTGCCTAGTGCTCCACGACCATAGCCCATACCATTTCCACCTCTGGCCTAACCATAGCCTCTCGGTGGCTATTGAACACCTTTCAGCGGCTGAACAGTACCCGTACCAGTAGCTTGCGTCTGATCGGGCCTCCGTGGACAATCTTTGTTACGGTGCTCCAAAGATCTACACCTCAAACATGCCCCAATCCTTTTCCAACACTCACCCTGATGGCGTCTCCCACAATCAGCATAGGGCTGCGGTCTAGTAGCAGCAACAGGGGTCCCAACTCTAATCGGCCTATCAACTCTGGCCTTTTTTTTAGGCCTCAAAAATAAATTTGAGGGCTCAGAATCCCTCTTGTTCCTACCCTTTTCCTTTTCACAGTTCTGGCGCTCAACGTGCTTCACATCCTCGATAATCTTTGCCTTATCCACTAAAGCAACAAAATCTCGCTCTCTCTGTAGAGCTATCAAAACCTGCAGACTATCTCTGAGGCCGTCCTCGAAATGAACACAACGCTCATATTCAATTGCCACTATCCCACACGCATAACAGTTAAGTCGTAAAAATTCAGCATCGTACTCAGCCACAGATTTATCCCCCTGAGTCAAATTCAGAAATTCCCTCCTCCGGGCATCTACATAACTAGTGCCCACATATTTCTCTTGGAATGCAGTCTTGAAAAATTCTCAGGTCAACCGGTCGGGCTGAGTACCCTCATTAACTGTAAGCCACCACGGATAGGCTTTGTCTCACAGCAATGACACTGCACCTTTTAGTTTCTACTCGGGGGTGCAGTCGAGGTCATCCATGATCCTCTCTATGGCCTTAATCCTATATTCAGCCATATTAGGGGTAACTCCAGCAATACCCCTAAAAATCTCAGCCCTATTAGACCAGAGTCGTTCCATAATCGACCTACGGCCTATAGTACCAGTATTAGGCCCAACGACCTTTTTTAGAATTCTCAACATAGCTTGGGACAGTGCGTCGTCCCCAGCTTCATGATCGTGTGACCCAGTCTCAGTCACAGGTGAAGCCGGTGCCTCCCTAGCTTCATCGTTAGGCATATGGCCCAATGACGAAGTCCCAACCTGAGCTCCACGGCTTCCGCCGCACCTCCACGAGTACCTCTGTGCTCATTATCGATTTGTATTTTATCTATTTTAACAATTTTATGTATCAATTTACAGTTCCAGTTTTTATTAACATATATTTTATGAAAAACAGTATCAGTTGTTCAGAGTTTTGTTTTTCGCAGATCGCAGTCTCACTACAGTTTCTGTCTACCCTAAATAGAGTATTTTAATACAGTCTACTACCTATAGTAGTCTCAGTATTTCAATTTAAATAAGTAGTAGTTTCAGAGAACTTACAGGGTCGGTGCCGGAGACTCAATGTACTGCACATTCAGCAAAACATTTCCAAATATTTTAAATTATTTGAAACAGTTTTTTTTCGAAATTTTAAGTTTAAAAGAAACCTAAATCCATAGCTAAGTTTTGTAACCTGGCTCTGATACAACTAAATGTAACACCCCAAACCCGGCCTAGACGTTATGGCCGAATCTACGATGTCACATTGAAGTGTGTTTCGATAAACATAGTTTCATTGAAAAATCCGTACTATATTAAAACCTCTTTGTGATTCTTAACGAAAATTTAGAATGTCTTGTTTATTGTTAAAACTCAAGTCGTTTTAGCAGAATGTTAGTCATATTAGATTGTTATTACACTTTAAAACAATGTTTGTTGCGAAAGCTTTTAAAATATGTTGCGTAAACGTGGTGTTTTGAAAAGTATTTATCTATATGAAAATCCGCGGCCTACCACTAACAGATATGAATCAAAGTAAATAAATCCCAAATTCAAATAAAAACTTTAAGAGGCCTTATTACATAACAAATACCCAAGTTAAATTATTTATAAATTAAAAGTTAAAAAGTGGAAGCAAGTGCGGTTGTGTGACCACCATCGAGCCCTCGCAACACCGATCCGCCTAAGGATTACTTGCGTAGAGAAGCAGAAGGGTGAGTTTATAAAAACTCAGTGTGCAATCCCTTAGCAACAGGCAGTCATACAGTAGGCAACCATAATCTAGGCCTAAGCTCGTTTGATATGATTCATTTCCGATTAGGGCCTTAGCACATTCTGATGCTCGATATCAATGTGGGCCTTAGCCCGTTTGATAAAGATATGAAATGTAATCGTCAAATCCTACCCATCCATCCTCTACACTCCACTCCGTCCAGCCGTACACTCCATGTGGGGATAAAATCAACTCACCCATCCCTACACTCCAAAATATAGCACCGGTTGCGGCACTAAACAGTGTTTGCAGCAGAGTTGCCAATACAGTACACTTCCTCTAAATATAATAATCCCATCCCCATGCAATATGTCATGTCATAATATCATACGTGTATGCAAAAGTGTCATGCTCGAATACAGTCATTGATATCATAGGGGCATATCAGTCATTTTACCTCATAGGGGTATAACAGTCATTTCATCAAATTGGGGTCTAGGTATACTTACCGACCCAACAGTAGGTCTACAGTTGTCTCGAGCGACCCGTGCAACCTTAACAGTCAAACAATGAAAATGGTCCCAAAGCCCATAATACGGCCCATGTGGGCCCACAAAGCCCGAAAATGGCTTGGCCGTGTAAACTACACATGCTGATCCAATAATCTCCACACATCCGTGTGGTTTACCCTTATTGGGTCCACAAGTTGTGGGGCCCACACGGCCTAATGTGGCCCAAAACGGTCTTAGCCCATGAAATCGCTCATGGTGGCCTCTACAATCAAACGCCTATGTCTATACATTCAAATTACCTCACGAGCGAGCGCCCGTCCCTGTGGCATCAAAGGTCACATTTTTCGGCTTTTTTCGATTTAATATTTTAGCAATGTGATTACACACCTGTTTGCAAGAACCCACAGAAGCCCACGACCACCAAACCTATATTCAATTACAACACTCCGTCAGTTTCTTAATCACTAGGATTAAACACCCTCTTATTGACACTTAATCCTAAAATGGTAATTGTTACCTGCCTTGATTGAAGGTTTATCCACCTTAAACAGCTAACTAAGATTGACTTCAAGATCCTTGGCAAAAATTTGCATTACCGCCGAATCTTGTTAACTATTACCATAAACGCAAATAACTTGAACCAAGTGAAACAACTTACCGAAACATGGAACTAAGAAAGGTAGATAGAAGTATTCGGCCTACAATAGCACACCCTAAAACCGAGGCACGAGATGGTACAATCACAACCCCTAGCTGAAAACGACAAAAAAGAGAGGTGTTAAATAAAAGGTTATTTCGGCAGAAGAGAGAAAATAGAAACCATGCAATCTAACCATAGATGGAGTAATCGGCTAACACAAAAGATGAAAGAAGAGAATTGAAGGTAAGGGAAAGAGAGGAAAAAAACCTTGCACTCGAACCCGACTGATCAACGAACAATTGCCCAAAGTCGCACAGAGAGGGGAAGAGATAAGGTAATCGGTTACGATAGAAAGATGAAAAGAAAGGAAATATGTTAATCACGAAGGAAGTCCAAGGAGAGGGAGAAGGTACATTCGGGAAAGAGAGGAAATCGATTGGGGGAAGATAAGAAGAGGAGTTAAAGAGCACTTGCCAAAACTGAAAACAAAAGCAATAAAGTAATCGGCTTAGGCAACAAAGTGAAAAGGGGAGAAGGGAAAATCGAACAACTAGAATCGAAAGGTACACGAGAAGAACAATAGCAATATTCGGCTTCAGAAACAAGGAGTGAAAAGAACCACAATTTCACAAAAACCCGAAATGGTAAGACCAATTACCAACTCAAGGCCGAATTACTAAGTGGTCAAAACACCTATTCGGCTACAACTCCTCCACTTTCAAATCCCATAAAATCCTCCTAAAATCACTCCACCATTACCTCCTCAACCATTGAATTCAAAATCTCCTCAACTAGTAGTATTTCAGTCAACTTCTACTTCTTACACGGTAAGAGAAGCAAAATAAAACACTCGTTGTGTACAGCGGGACTCGAACTCAAGACCCTTAGTAGCAGTAACACGCCACTATCCACTGGACCAGCAGGCTTTTTATGTCATGCTTTAACCATATTTATTTAAGAAGCCTTCTGACTAGAGACAAGGTTTATTCAGGTAAAATAAAATTTTATACAAACCAGGGCTTGAACTCAGGACTTCTCCAACACCTCTTAGGACACTTAACCACTGAAGCAGACAGATAATAGTGTTACACAACATACAGAAAATAAGTACCTATATTTTGGTACGTTACAATAACATCACCTTTAGCTTATTTAATCATTAAGCTACTCAATACAGCCCAAAATCTTATTTTGGAAAAATTTATATTTTTGCCTCTAAACTTTGTCATATTTACTCTATTTCCCCTAGGCTCGTAAAATGACATTCATTCAATTTATTTGTACCTTAAGCCTAGTCGAACCATTTTCATAACTATAACAGCCCATAATTCCATTAAAACACACTTTTACTACATATTTTATAACTTTTACAATTTAGTCCTTTTAGGCATTTTCACCAAATATCACTTAGCAAAAGTTGTTTCTCCAACCATAAACATGCATAATCTACCATTAAGCATCAAAATACACAAATTCCTAACATGGGTCAAACCCTAGACCTTCATCATAACTCAAAAAAATGGTAGAAATCGGTAGATCATGTTACAAGGATTTCAAAAACGTGAAAATCATTAAAAACGAGGCAAGAACGGACTTACTATGGAGCTTGGAAAGCTTGAACAAAACCCTAGCCATGGTGGTCTTCAAAAATTCAGCCAAGGGGTTGAAGATGAGCAAAATTTGGCTTTTATTTTGTTTATTTAATCATTTAATTACTAAATGACCAAAATGCCCCTAACTTAAAATATTCTATTTCACCTATTTCATGTCCATTTTTGTCCAAAAAATTAACCAATGGTCTAATTACTATTTAAGGACCTCCAATTTAATATTTCATAGCAATTTGACACCTCTAGCTTCTAGAACTCAAGTTTGGCACTTTGTACAATTTAGTCCTTTTGACTAAATTGAGTGCTCAAACGTCAAAATTTTCGAATAAAACTTTCACAAAACAATTCTATAAAATTGTAGACCATAAAAGTATAATAAAAATGAATTTTGCTATGTCAGATTTGTGGTCCCAAAACCACTGTTTCGACTAGGCCCAAAATTAGGCTGTTATAGTGCGAGAATAGCGAAAAAGATCATGTTTGTTGGAAGTCAAGAATCAATAAGTTCCATTGAGTGAAGAACATATGTTCTAATTTGGTAAAATTTATTTCTACAAATAACACAAAAGGGCTCAGGTTTTACAAAAAAAAATTAAAATTATGTTGTGTAAATAGGTTTTCTAAATTGATTTTTCCAACAATTTGTAACACCCATTACTCGGGCAATCCCGACAACTCGAGCAACAAATGTCACATTTGGGCGCTACAAACACTAAACTTGAACATCATCTAATTCCATTCATTTTAACCAAATTAAGCTCATTTGGAGTGTATCTAGTCATTTCTAACCTATCTTCAAAGTTTGGCTGCAAACGAAGTACATTTAAGGCCTTTTCAGAGCAAAACTAACCAAACTGAGTGGTTTGGAGTAGAGGTATCGATACCTCTGTGCTAGGTATCAATACCTAGGCTAGAACATTGTAGATTTTATCATTCTAACTCTTAGGTACCAATACCTGCCATTAGGGTATTGCACCCTAAGTGTAAGGGAGCCTTATACTTTCCCAAACGCTCTCATGCCACAATCAATTTCATTCACTCCCATACATCAATTAACCAATTTAAAACATAGAACACCATCAAAACATCATTTAATACAACTTATACTTCAAATAAATCTCAATTCAGTTCATAGAGCTAACAAAGTACTCAAGATTTACTAAGTATTTTCACTAGTAATCTTAAACATATACTTTAATTAAACTTATGTACATGCCATAAACTAATACCAAAGGATTGAATCCATACTCTCTTCCAAGCCTTGATATGTGATGAGACTAGTTGAGGTTCTAATTTCACTCTAAAGCTTCAAGTTGAATATTTAGCTATGTATTGACAAATAATGTGTTAAGCTTGTGAAAGCTTAGTAAGTACTTCAAGAATTAAACTTACCTTTGAATTAATCAATATTAAACATTTAAATAAAAATTTGATAGAAAAAGGCATTTAGCACTAGAGTTTTCAAGTAATTCCATTAAAAACCATTTACTTTTTCACTGCTAATTCATTTCCCCTTTCACTTTTATTTTCACTTACCACTTTATGCTAGCCCATAGTAGACTCAATAGAACATGCAAGATATGTGGAAAATCAAAAAAGTATTAGCACTAAATTGCTTACACGATAATGCAAAGAAGTTTTGAATCATTGAAATGGTCCAAAAAGCCACAATCACTTTGCAATGAACTACATAATCACTGAGTTGCCACTTTCACTATGCACTGAAAGTTTACTAATGGCATGCCATCTATATCCTACTAGTTCACATCTTGTCTACTTTGGAAATTATAACATTATTAGATTCATTTTTACATTTCAATTAATCACTTATAAACTTTTACATTCTTTACATTTTAGTCCCCATCATCACGAAATTCAATAACCCCTTTTATAAGACTTCAATATCACTTTATATGTAATTCACTTGCATATATCACTCAATTTATACACTCAAACATAATATTTAATTTACATGTTAATTTTACACATTTTAAAAATTAGTCATTTTTTCCATACTTTTAATACACTACATCTATCACTTTGTAATTGAAATTAAATTGATATAAACACATTCATTAATCAATTTCATATTAAATATTAACATATTCATATATAAATTAATCGCATAAATATTAATATAACTAATCTAACATAGTTTTACACTTAGATATTTATTAATTAACAATTCTTAATGTACTTAAAAATTAAAGCTTGAATAAACTTCATTCTATTTCTTTCACTCCTTAGCCATTCATTCCCTTTTTCACCAACTTGAGATTCACCCCTTTTCTCTTTTTCTTAATTTTCATATAAAAATATACATGATTCAGTATTAATATAATAATCAAATATTATTTTCGTACACATTGAATAAGATAAGCATGAAATTAATGAAGAAACCTTATCATCCTTACCTTGGTCTCTTATATCAAAGTCTAATTTCTATTTTCTCTCTCCTCCAATATAAACATAGTTCTACTCTCATGAAACTAAGGTTGCTAAGGGGTTGTCCTTGTAACACCCTAAGGTCGGGCTTGGAAGTTTTGGTCTTACAAGTAAGGTTTTGTTAGTGCTTCGACTAATTGGGGTTCACTAAAAGGGATATTAGTAAGGAGTTCGCCAGTGTTTTGGCGAGCTGATGTTTGTCAAAAGGATTAGTAAGAAGTTTGCCAGTGTTTTAACGAACTAGTATATCTCAAAAGATGTGGTAAGGGGTTTGCTAGGTTCATTGTAAGGGTAAGTCGGTAGGCGAATTAGGGTTTTGAGTTGTGAATTGGGGGTTTGCTAGTCAAAAGTCAAATCAAACTTAAATTAGGAAATAAAGATATTGTGTCTAGGATACTTTTCGTGCACGTAACCTTCTTCTAAACCAACCAGGGTTCCTAAGTTAAGTAGGGTATCCTAAGATCACTAAGATACTTAGTGCCTATGAATACAACCTTTATTCCATGAAAATTCTCTTATCGAATATTTTTTTGTCAAGTCTTTATTCTAAACCAAGTCCGTAGCAACCAAAGTAAGCCTCTGTCCTATTAGGGTTGATTGGCCAGAAATGTAATGCTCTCGACCTGGCTCAATCTATTAGATCCAAATCTCGAGTGTTATGCCTTATAAAGATGTAACTTAAAACTCTTCTTTCTTATTCATTGATGTAAACATCTATCTATGAGTGTAATAGAGCCTCTTATGGCGTACATTGTATGATTTCATTTACATTTCAGAATAATAAAATTCTATCAACTTCTATTTTATCTCTTATGCTGCTAAGTACATATTGGATTGCTACTTAATAAACTTATACACAGACTCGAACACACCATTTGCTTTCCTTTACATGCATAACAGCCCAACACGTCGCTCCCTTGGCGTAACCCTGGTATCGTTTCTCGACGCATATTTGTTTAAAAACATGAAAATAGAAACAAATTTTGTAAGTTCGTAAGAACTTAATGAGCTAAACCTTAGAATACCTTTTTCATTCATTCTATGTTACATATGTTATTATGCACATTTTTGGGGTACTTCTTGACATTTCTTCCTTCTTTGGCAGGTACAATACTGAGGCTACCATCTTTCTTCCTTCAAAACCATTTTCCTCTCTTCTGAGCATACTATACTTAACATCTCTTTACTTTTTATATTCTTTCTTAAATCTTACCTTATTATCAAATTTAATTTCTTTTTCCATACTTACTAGCCTTATCACTTTCTTCGAGTAGGGTAGCCCAATACTTAGCTCAGAATTCACCCAGATCTTCCTTACTTTAGTGCACTCTCTATACTTACTTTTAACTCATATATTTGCCTCACCACATACTCTGGCACACACTAGCCTTTCTTGAAAATGATTATAAATGAATTATTTGGTTATTTTTTTATTAAATTGTCAATGATGTTAAAGTATATAGTTGTAATATCTTATAGCTCAGACAGGGTATAAGGTGTTACACTTATCACAAGTCAATCTCGTACAGCATGCAAAATAACCTATTGGCATGCTAATTGTATCCTATCCTATGTTTATTCGGGTGCGATACACAAAATCACATAATATTTTGTAGTTCAATTACATTTCTCACTTTGAATCAATTTGAGACAATTTAATTATATATATTCAACAAATCATAAATCGCAAGTTGATATAGTATTATAAATTATACTAAATTAAACCATATAAACTTACCAGGGCTAAACAACAAAGATGACAATATCAGGGACTATTCAAAAATTTTTCTTTTTTAGGATTATATATCGGCTCTTGATCTTTAATTTTCAAGCATCTTAACCTAAGCTAAATTCACCCAATTTACTGTCACATGTTTTAGGTATATCGAAAAATGTAAACTCATCATCGAACATCATAAGTATAAATTGTCCTTCTTATGGACAAAACATTACTTCGGTGGTTACAATGTAGTGGCAAAAAATCTATATTATATAAAGTGAAACCGGAATGCACAATACTCCCACAAACCCAAAGGATGCATTGTTCTCAATGCATGTGCATGCAATAAAAATATAGCTATGGAAAGACAAATGTCATGGAAAAATGAAATGAAATGCATGATCATCAAAAGAAAAAAAAATTATCTGGCTTGGACAACACTTGGAATGAGTTAATGTTCCTGATTGGTTTTATTGATTTAGTTGTTTGTCTATTTTCTTGTTTATTTATTTTAGTTATTTAATTTCCTTTATTCATCTATTTTATGATATGTCGTAGTATAAGATTTAATTACTACTATTTAGACATTATTGTAAAGAGGTTTTCAATAGATTTATTCCATCCTCCCTTGGGTACGATCCTCGGAATACTTCCTATGTTCCGTTGTACACATATACTATATTACTGTAACAGTCCATTTTTAGTGAAATCAGAACAGTGGTTTCGGGACCACAAATCCAAGCCAGAAAGAAAATTTATTTGAATATTATTGCATGGTCCATATTACGATAGGAACGTTATATGAAAATTCTGATAAGAAAATTTTATCGATTATGTGTTTAATTATGGAAAATACCAAATTGCATATAATGTAAAAGTTGAGTTCTAGTAGTTATAAGTATCAAATAGCTATGGAATTCAAAACTTGAGGTCCTTATATGGTAATTAGACCATTAAAGAAAAGTTAGTAGATATTTTTGATGAATCATCCATGGAAAAATTAGAAAAGGACAAGGACTAAATTGGAAACTAAAATAATTAAAAGATGATAATAGAAAAATATCATCAATTTATATCATCTTCCCCAAATTAAGACATGGAAACCCTAGGAAAGAGAAAAGTGTTCAAGCAAGCTTTCTTGGCTTAATTGGGTGAGTGTTCTTGTCCCATTTTTAGTAATTTTTGTATTTTTGAGATCGAGATAACCTAATCTAGCTATTTTGGGGATTAATTTAAAAATTTATCAAAGTAACAAAGTTTTTCCATGGATGTAAATGTTGAAATTTTGAAATTTATGGTAGAAAATGAAAGGTTGTTGGTAGATAAACAACTTTTACAAAGTGAATTTTGATGAAATTATGATTTAGGGATTGAATTGTAAAGATATAAAAGTTATGGAAAAATTCTAAAATTTGTGAAATACATGTGTTGTAAATGTTATATGAAAATTTCAGTTGAGCCTAGAATAAGGATTAAATTGCATGAAATTCATTTTCCGAGCGTAGGGACAAAATTTTCATTTATGAAAAGTATAGGGGCAAAATGATAATTTTGCCTAAGGTGTGAATTGAATGTAAATGAGTATGAAATAAATTAAATTGATTTATATAGATCTGAAAAGTTCAAATAAAGAGTTAGATCGATGAGAAGAAAAGGTGCCGAATTAGTAGACTTTTAAATAAGAACAAGTGTTGAGGTAAGTTCGTGTAACTAAATCGTGTTTATTTATATGCTTAAATTGAATATTGTATGTATGAATTGTGTAAATGCTATTGATGTGAAATTGAATACATGATCAATAAAGTTGGATAAATGTTAAGTCCCGTATGAATAATGAAATTCGATGGATACAATATTTTCCCGTATTGATTAAAGTCCTGCATATGTTGCAGGCAGACTATAACTCGGACGAGCAATCCTGTTAAAAGCCTTCTCGACCATCCTGTTACATAGTTCCTACAAGCATCCTGATTGGTAGTGATTCACATGTGTTGCACACTACCGCAGCTCTTTGTGAGCATCCTGTTACATGATTCGATTGGTTATGATCCAGCATATAATATGGACACAAACGCAACTCTACGTAAGCGTCTTGATATAGGCTATTATGAGCTTCCTGACATGGCTTGCTTGAACTCCCTGTTACGCTATCTAGTGCTTCCTGATAAAAACTCTTCGGAGTTACCTGTTAAGCTCTATGAGTTTTCTGATTAAAACTCTTATGAGTTTCCTGTTTAGCTCGGAAAAGCGTCCTGTTACATAGCTCATCTGAACATCCTGATATGTGGCTCGAGAATGTACTCCCTGATTATGTGCCCTATCGGGTACCCCTGAACATGAATTGACGGATCACTGATTTGTATACCTCACGTATACTACCTGAATATCCATCGAAATTTCAATGATTCAACGGATAAAACTCTTGACATGAGAAAATTTCGAGATTGAAATAATTATGTCTTGAATGCTTCTGGAATACCTGAAAGTTTGTAGCATGATGAGTTCATCCATGTTTATTTGATGTACATGTGAATTATGTGACTAACTTGCTTAATTGAGTATATGTGATTAGGCAAATTGCCAAATTGTTGGAAAGCATATTATTGAATGCTTATTTTAATGAATGTTACTGGTAAGTTTAATTCCTATTATATGAACTTACTAAGCATTAAATGCTTACTAGGTTTTCTTTCCTCTATTTTAGTGCTCAAAAGCTTGCAAAGGTTGGAGATCAGTCGAAGTATCATCACGCTATCCACCAGTCCATTTTGGTATAAATAGTAAACTTATTTTGATATAATGGCATGTATAGGTTAATTTGGCCAATTGTTGGCTAGTAAATGGTTGTTTATAATCTAGCCATTGAAATGGCTAGTGATAATTTGTTTTGGTATATTTATAAGGTTAAATCACGATAAATACACATGTGTTTAGTATGGTTTAATTGAGTTATGTTAAACATGTATGTTTATAAAAGGTAAACTTGTAAACATGAATGCATGTGATGATATGTCATGTTAGATGATAGAGTTGGTTTCGTTATAATGCTTGAATTGGTTGGTATATGATTGCAAGTATTGGTGTAGGTTGTTGACAAATTTGGGTGAGAAATAAATCTAGGAAATGACTTTATTTTGTCCATATGGGTAGACATGTGTCTTGACTGTGTGTGACACACGGCCTGGCACATGGGCGTGTGGTTTGGCCATGTGTCTCCTGCATCTTAAAACTGAAAAACACATTGCTTAGAATTGGGCTCACAGGCAGAGACACGGGCGTGTGTCTTAGCTGTGTGTAACACATGGCCTAGAACATGGGCGTGTATCTTGGCCATGTGAAACCTGCACCTAAATTTCGAAAATTAAAATTAACCACACGGTCTGGCACACGGTTGTGTGGCTGACCGTGTGACCTAAGTCAGAGAGTTACACGGGTATGGACACGGGCTGGGACATGGCCGTGTGCCTCCCATTGTATGCCCACACCGCCTGAGACATGAGAATGTCTGTAACAGGACATTTTCAGTGAAATCAGAATAGTGGTTTCGTGACCACAAATCCGAGCTAGAAAGAAAATTTATTTTAATGTTATTCTATGGTTTGCATTATGATAGGAATGTTATATGAAAATTTTGATAAGAAATTTTTTACCTATTTTGTGTTTAATTATGGAAAGGACCAAATTGTATAAAATGCAAAAGTTGAATTCTAGTAGCTATAAGGATCAAATAGCTATGTAATTCAAAATAAAAGGTCCTTATATGGTAATTAGACCATTAAAGAAAAGTTAGTAGATATTTTAGTGATTCATCCATAAAAAATTAGAAAAGGTTAATAACTAAATTGGAAATAAAAATAATTAAAAGATGATAAATAATTAAATAGAAATATCATCTTATTTTATATCATCTTCTTCCCCAAAAATAGATGGAAACCCTAGGAAAGAGAAAATAAACTTTCTTGGCTTAATTAGGTATGTTTTCTTGTCTTATTTTTAGTAATTTTTATATTTTTGAGATTGGGATAGTCTAATTTATCTATTTTGGGGTTTAATTTGCAAAGATATCAAAGTATAGAAATTTTTCCATGGATGAATATGTTGAAATTTTGAAATTTATGGTATAAAATGAAAGGTTATTGATAGATAAACAACTTTTATAAAGAGAATTTTGATGAAATTATGATTTAGGGATTAAATTGCAAATATGTAAAAGTTGTGGAAAATTCTAAATTTTGTGAAATACAAGTGCTGTAAATGTTATATGAAAATTTTGGTTAGGCATGGAATAAGAATTAAATTGCATGAATTTCATTTTCCGAGCCTAGGAATGAAATTGGAATTTATGAAAAGTATAGGGGCAAAATGGTAATTTTGCCTAGGATGTGAACTGAATGTAATTGAATATGAAATGTGATAAATTGATGATTAAATTCATTTATATAGATCCGGACAACTCAAATTTGAATCTAGATCGAGGAAAAGAAAAATTTTCGGATTAGTAGATTTTCATATACAAACAAGTGTCGAGGTAAGTTCGTGTAAACAAATTGTGTTTATTTTCATGCTTGAATTGAATGTGGTATGTGATTGTATGAATTATATAAATGTTATAAATAAATGAAATAATCATATATTCAGTCAAGTCCAGAAAATGTTAAGTTCTGTTTGAATAATAAAATTTGATGGATATTTGTGATTTCCCTTATTGAATGTAGTCCTGCATATGTTGCTGACAGAATATAGATCGGACGAGCAATCCTGTTATAACCCTTTTGAGCATCCTGATCGGTAGTGATTTAGCTTGTGTTGCACACTACTGCAGCTCTGTGTGAGTGTCTTCTTACATGATTCGATCGATTGTGATCCAGCATATAATGCGGACACAAATGCAACTCTACGTGAGCATCCTGATATAAGCTCTTATGGGCTTCCTGATATGGCTCGCTTGAACTCTTTGTTACCTTATCCGGTGCTCCTTGATAATAACTCTTCGGGGTTACCTGATAAGCTCTATGAGCTCCCTAATTTAAACTCTTATGAGTTTCCTGTTTAGCCCGAATAAGTGTCCTGTTACATGGTTCGTTTGAACATCCTGATATGTGGCTCGAGAGTGTGCTCCCTGATTAAGTGCCCTAATGGGTACCCCTGAGTATGAGTTGATGGATTATAATTTTGTACACCTTGTCTGTATTAAATATCCATCGATATTTCAATAATTTAACCGAAAAAACTTATGATATGAGAAATCATGAGATTAAAAGAGTTATGTCCTAAATACTTATGAATTACCTAAAAGAGTGTAGTATGATGAGTTCATCTGTGCTTACCTGATACACATGAGAATTATGTGACTAACTTGCTTATTTGAGTATAAGTGATTAGGAAAATTTACTAATTTGTTGGAAAGCATGATATTGTCATGCTGATTTAAACGAATATGATTGGTAAGTTTACTTCCCGTTATACGAACTTACTAAGCATTAAATGCTTACTAGGTTTTCTTTTCTTTGTTTTATAGTGTTCAAAAGCTCGTAAAGGTTGGAGATCGGTCGGAGTATCATTACACTATCCTCCAGCTTGTTTTGGTATAAATAGTAAACTTATTTTGGTATAATGGCATGTATAGGCTAACTTTGCAAATTTTGGCATGTAAATGGTTGTTGTAATCTAGCCATTGGAATGGCTAGAATGATATGTTTTGGTATATAATTGTAAGACCATAACATGTTTGATGTGTTTTGAAATGGTTAAGTAATAGATAATATATAAATCAAGTGGTAAATGAATTTGAGTTAGTATATATTATACAAATTTACCTAAGAACATAAATAAAAATTTGATAAGCTTATTCATTTGAATATACATGTTAAAATAACTTATACAATACTAGTATTAGGCTTGATTATAATGTCTTGGATTGGTTGGTAAACGTATGCAAATGTTATTGTTGGTTGAGGGTTAAATTTGGGTGAGAAATAATACTAAGAAATGGCCTTATTTTGTCTACACGAGTAGACACATGGGCATGTGTCTTGACTGTGTATGACACACAGTCTGGCACATGGGCATGTGGTTTGGCCGTGTGTCTGCATCTTAAAATTGAGAAACAAAATGCTCAAAATTAGGCACATGAGAAGAGACACGGGCGTGTGTCTCAGTCGTGTGTGATACATGGCCTAGAACACGGGTGTGTGTCTTGGCCGTGTGAACCCTGCACATAATTTTCGGAAATTAAATTGATCACATGGCCTAGCACACGGGCGTGTGGTTGGCCGTGTGGCACAAGTCAAAGAGTTACACGGGGTTGGACATAGCCTATAGCACGGGCGTGTGTGCCCTGTATCTAGGAAAAAAATTAAAACTTTGCAAAAAAATTTCTGAGTTCCTGATTCAGTCCTGATTTGATTCAATTGTTTAAATTGGGCCTCGAGGGTCCACGTAAGGGACGATATGATTAGTTTTAGATATGAACAGTAAATGACATGAATTACATGAAAGTATTCTGTAAACTCTGGTAATGCTCTGTAACCCTGTCCTGGTGACGGATACGGGTTAGAGGTATTACAATGTCACTTGGCCGTGTGAGCCACACGGCCTACTCACACGGGCGTGTGACCCTTGAATATAAGAAAATTTTTGAAATTTTGTGAAAAATTTTCTGAGATCCTAATTTAGTCCCGACTTGTTTCTAATGCTTAAATTGGGCCTCGAGGGTCTATTCAAGGGATGGTATGATTAGTTTTGGATACGAACAATAAATGACGTAAATTATCTATTATTGTTCCGTAAACTCCAATAATACTCTGTAACCCTATTTCGGCGACGAATACGGGTTAGGGGTGTTATAATTACAATTTGTCCTGTATACTTGTGGGCATCGCCAATTTAATTTATTACATTTTTGGTGTGATATTTTTGTTGAGAAATGTGCTCATATTGTAGTAAGCATGTAATTATTTTCTATTGATTTGAGCGATGAATAAACAAATAAATGTTAATTTCACATTTCACTATTATGTCTTTTGTATTTTCTGTCTTTTATATTTTGCATGCATAGCGAAATTGTGACGAGCAAATATTAGCTCATTGATTATCTAAATTTCAAACTGAAGATAAGTGGCATTGTAAGAACATTTACATTGCAAGAAAGACAACTTACTTTAGTAGATAATCTAAATGGGTCCATAATCTCGTAAAAGAATAAAAGTGAGCATTTGATTCAAATACTAAGAAGGATTATTATGTCGCCTACAATTCCAATTGTGGAGATGGCTAGTCTTGGCTATCGGAGCAGTTGACTCCACGAGTAGAGACATAGATGTATTCATTGGTAGAATGATACATTAGACTGGACCCAAGATGAATTAATTCTGAATTCGTTTGTGAATCAATTCACTTGTAAAGTTTATAGTGTGATTTACCTAAATCTTGAGTTAGTCACTGACTATGCGTATGCAACTCATGTGCTTTGATATAAGTAGAGGCTTATGCTCGAAAGATAATCGAGGCCATAGCCGGTATGTTGGGTACATAACTTGTGTATGGCATGGCTTTACTAGCAACAGTGAAATTCATAGCTCAATTAAAGAGTTAATGATATCCTCTTATTGGCAATGTGTGGATTGATAAATATGGAATGTGGCCACAGGTTGCTTGTTCTTGAACGAGCAATTTATCATAGTCATTTATTGACAATGATCATGTTAATCATTAAGAAGACACAATGGTGACAATGAGATAAAATATGATTGTATTGAGTGGACGGATTTAAATCAAAGGAATCAATGATATCATATGAGAGTAACACACACATGACGAGGCCATTGGACAAAGCAATTGGATGAATTGCTTTCGTAAATAGTATACAATAAGGATTTTTCAATCATGATACTTCTCGTGGACTAACTCCATGATTAAGTAACTGTGAATTATCAAAACAATGCTTCTAGAAATAATTGCAATCACTAGAGCCAAATTGTATATGTTTGATTGGTCCCTCCGCTATCTCAACAAAAGCTCAATCGGATTGCATTTGAATTAGAAGAAAATTCTATGACTTTGGGAATAATTTAATTGAGTCGATTTATTCGATGTGGAATTAAATTAAGTGGTCGTAAGAATTGTTCAACTAGAGAATTTGATTAAAAAATTTTCTTAAAAAGTTAATTTGGAAAATATAAGTGATTTTTAGAAAAATTAATTTTCATCGAGTAAAATTAAATTAATCAAATCAATTAAAATTAATATGATATTTTTGGGAATTAATTTCAAGGCAGACAATTCGCCCAATGAGTAATTGAACTTGAAAATTGGACTTAAGATCGTTAATTGGGCCGAGTAGCCCAAAACCGAGACCATGACCCAAAAACCAATCGAACCGAGGCCGGTATATGAAACCGGGTCGACGGTCCAACCGATGGCTAAACCGAACTAGTCGGGTCGTCTTTGACCCGGATCGAACCGACAACAGTTGAACTGGTTCGAGGTGTCGTAAGGGTGTCACACCTGCATCACCGGACACGACGATGCCGATGGCTGCGACTGTGACGTCTCGTTGGCCAGTGGCGGTTGGTCATCGGTGGTTGAGTAGTGGAAGAGTTACACTCCTATTGGGACTTTTGTCACGTGTGAATATAATATGCGAATTGTGTAAGTATACACGTCGGTTCAAGTAATAAAGTGTAACACCCCTTACCCGTATCCGACACCTAAACAGGGTTCGAGACGTTTCCAGACTCAAACATAAACATTCATACAAAACTGGGCCATAAAATTTCGCCCAAGTTCATTTATACACAAGCATATTGTCCCTTATACAAACCCACGAGGCCCAAAACATCCATTGGGTGTGGTTCGGGACTAAATATAGAACTTTCAGAATTTTTATGATACTTAAAAATTTTTCTAGTTTTGGAGGGTTACATGCCCATGTGGGTAGGCCCTGTGGTCACACACGCCCGTGTCCTCAGCCCATGTAACTCTCTATTTATGACATCATCAACACAATTAGGGTCCCACGGCCAAGTCACACGGCTATGTGCTTAGGCTGTGTGGCGAATTAAATTCCAAAAATCAGGTGCAGACTTCACACGGCCAGGGCACACGCCTGTGTCCTAAGGCCGTGTCCTTACACGATCGAGACACATGGCTGTGTCTCTATCCGTGTGTTTACTACTGGGCATTCTGTTTTACCTAATTAGGGTGCAGGGGGCACACGGCCGGATCGCATGCCCATGGAGTAGCATATGTGTCACACACGGTCTAGACACACGCCCGTGTGTCTACCTGTGTGGACAACTTTGAGGCTATTTTCCAAGCCTTTTGTCACCCTCAATAACACATGCACACTTACACATCTCATTAACATGGCTCATGCATATCAACTTCTTATCAATTTACACTAGCTTAAGACTTCATATTTTATTTAGACTAAGCTTACCAAAACACATGCAATATGTAACATCAATTTACTTCCATTTTATACATCCATGCCTTAGTTGTTATTATGCCATTTACTCACAACCCCATCATCAAACATCCATGATCATATTCACAATTCATCCATGCCAAATGAATTTAACCACATCATGAGTGACCATAGCACTTGCATGCATATACGAATAGGATTACACCCTCATAATTAATATGAGCCATATCTCATGGCCATATACAAAATGAATCATCAAATCATTGTAAACCAACACATTTGTCTAAACCAATATGACATATAACAAAAAAGACCAAGTCCCTATACATGCCATAATAAAAAATACTTGAATTCACTATACCCAAAAGATTAGTTTGATAGTGTGAATCGAGCTCCGACGTCCTTTGATTGCCGAGCTAGCTTGGCGATACTATAAGAAAATGAAAAAGAAAGGGGAGTAAGCATAAAGCTTAGTAAGTTTGCATGTAAATAATTAACAACATTAACCATGCATTATTATACTCATAACATAATAATATTTATCACCATGTCATCAAGTATCATAGGTACATTTTAAGTCATGTCATTTACATAATGTATAATAAATCTCATAATCATAATTCATTCATTCACTTCTTACTGAGGTCTCATCGATTCATAATCTCAATATTTATAAGCTTTGTGTACATACCTGTACCCTTTCAACATGATCATACCTTGTTATCTCTTTGACGTAATCGTTGGATTACCCGTTGAACCACTTGGAATACTAAATGATACTCGGGAACTCTCATGTACATAGTAAGATGCCAATGCCATATCCCAGATATGGTCTTACATGGGATCATAGATCAAAGCCGATAGCCCAACTATGGTCTTACACGATGTCTCATATCGATGCCAATGCCATGTCCCAGACATGTTCTTAAATGGGATCACACATACCCTAATGTCATGACATTTGTATCCTAACTATTCCGAAGGTTCAACCGGGGTTTCGAGATATCAAACTTCATCAAATCGTCATCGAGTCATCATTAATTAAATCCACAAAGACAATTACACAATTTATGCAATATTAAAGCATTAAAAATGAAACACCTCTTACCTGTACCCAAGACCGGGACAAGGTACGAGGCATTACCGTACACAAATAGAGCACTCCCGAAAAATACGAGTTATAAAATTTCATTTCAAATTAAAATCGACCAAACAAAATCATATTGTCCCTATTATGGACCTACGAGGTCCAAAACATACATTAAAAGTGATCCGGGACTAAACCGAGAACTTAAGAAAATTTTTGGAAAATTTCTAGGTTTAAGCCACACACGCCCTTGTGGAGGCAATGCACACGCTTGTGTGCTTGGGATACACCTGTGTCCCTACCTGTGTGGAATTATTTTCCATTTCGAACCTATAGGGGTTTTCACACGGCCGAGCACACGCCTATGTCCCTGGCCGTGTCCCTCACATGGCCTAGACATGCCCGTGTCCAAAAACCTAGACATTGTGTTTATGACGTCATCATTCATTTAGGGGTACACGGCCAAGACACACGCCCGTGTGCTAGGCCATGTCCTCCACACGGTTGAGACACATGGTCGTGTCTCTGCCCATGTGTTTACTACCATGCATACTGGCCTAAAAATTTTAGGTGCATGGGACACACAGCCGTACAACATGCCCATGGGGCTAACCGTGTGTCACACACGGCCTAGACACATGCCTGCGTGTCTACCCGTGTGGACCTTTTTAGAGGCTATTTTCCAAGCCTTTGGTCACCGTCAATCATCCATACACACTTATAAACTCCAATGGTGTTTAACATGGTAAAAATGTACACTTAAAATCTTCTTGGCCAAAACTATGTATGTTACTTCATGTCTCTTTTTAACCTATGTTAATATTACCCTTTTTGTGTTAGGGTTACCATTTCAACAATCACATTCGTTCTTGGCTCATTTTCTAACTCACACCAATTATGACCTAAAACATCTTCAAGTGATTCGGCCATATTTCACATGTCCATTCACGTTATATCACATTAACCGTCACATGAAACATTCAAGCATAAACATGCACAATTAGTAGGTTTACAACCTACATCAATATGAGTCATATTTCATGGCCTTATACAAAATGAATACGCTTATCATTTAAGCCCTTACATTGGCTTAGCCAAATGACACATATAACAAAATGACCAAGAATCCTATACATGCCATTATAACAAAATAAAAGTTTCTATATACCAAAGCAAGACAAGTTGATAGTGTTGACAATGCTCCAATTGTCTTCCAATCTTCACGAGTCCGCGAGCTCTGTAAAACAAGGGAAATGAAAGGTGGTAAGCATTAACATGCTTAGTAAGCCCAGATAACGGGACGGTAAACTTACTGGTTATTTAGCATACAACCATAAAAGATATTCATGCCAAACATGCATAGTATAAATTCCCTATCACATACACTTAACCATCAAGTTGGTCTCAAGCCAATACATTATAACATTAGTCTTAGATGAGCTCATCAATTCAAATATTTCCATTCTCATCTCTCATTATAATGCCGTTGAATTTCTTGGAATCTTGATGGATATCTCATTTACTGTCAAATCATGTAAGTGATCATTTTAACTACGCACTCCCGTGAACCTCGCTCTTATGGCGAGATTACCAGTCCAGGCTAAATCCCCCATAACATAAACTCATAGACCAATGTTGGAATTACTAGTCTAGGCTAAATTCAGACCTTAATCGGATTACCCGTCTAGACTAAATCCATAATGCACACATATTCTTCGGGAGGCTAGATCACTTTAGGAACACCCATCCGGGCTAGATCCTTTTTAACGTCAATTCATTTTCGGAAAATCCATCAAATATCCTTTGTATTTAATCGGGGCATATCATCATAATACAAATTTTTCATGATTTATCATACATTGAATATCACTATTATAATTTATACATGAACATACATCTTTAATGTATTTAAAATAGTTTACATTCGAGTTACGCAAGCTTACCTGGAAGATGTTTTAGGTTCGAATTTCAATTACTCCGAAACCTTTTATTTTCGTCAGTCGACCTCTGGAATTGGTCTCTCAGGGTCTATATAAGCAACGATAAATTATTAATACATTACATTATTCATCCCCGGCCTAAAACTCATTCTAGGGGCAAAATGGTCTTGCCCTTAACCTTTCCCACTTTTACAACTTAGTCCCTAGGCTCGTATAATGAAATGCATGAAACTTCTAAGTTACCCAAGCCTAGCCGAATATTTTTCATGCTTACAATAGCCCACATTTTACTTCATTTCACATTTTCTACCCATTTTACAAGTTTTACAAAATGGTCCTTTAATCATTTCCATGAAAATCTACTTAGTAAAAATTGTTTACTATCCTTTAAACTCTCATATTCCTCCATAAATCATCAAAACACAAGCATCTCATGCATGGGTAAATTTCTAAACATGAACCCTAGCTTGAAATATGGGTAGAAATAGAGAGAGTATATTACGAGGATCTCAAAAATACAAAGAACATTAAAAACTGGGCTAGGGAGCACTTACTATTGAGCTTGAAAATGTCAAAACCCTAGCTTATGGAACTCTTGAAATTTTCGGAAGCTATAGGGAAGACGATGGCTGATTTTGGCTTTCATTTTCCCTTTTTATTAATTTTATTACCAAATGACCAAAATGCCCTTCCTTACTACCTTTCAAAATTTTCCATGCATGCCTATTTTTGTCCAAAAACTTAGAAATTGGGTAAATTACCTTTTAAGACCTTCTAATTAATAATTCAAAGCAATTTCATACAAATTGCTTCTAGAACCCAAGTTTTGCAATTTATTCAATTTGGTCCCTAATTTCAAATTGGACACCTTATACTTAAAATTTCTTCATGAAACTTTAACACATACTTATTTGCATATCCTAAACCTCATAATAATCATAAAACAAATATTTTACAAATATTTTAACATCGGATTTGTGGTCCCGAAACCACTATTCTGACTAGGCCCAATTTTGGGATGTTACAAAAAACATAATAATGTAATGTTGCATTATTTACATATGAACTTACCTAGGTACCAAAATATGACCAACTATTCGATTTAGTCCACAACATTGTTCTTTCCTCGGTTTAGGTCCGAACTCTGTTTTTCTTAATCTATAACAGTAAATTTCACTTATTTAATTATCACATTGTTCAAATCAGTCCATAAATCATACTTTGGAAAAATTACAATTTTACCCCTAAACTTTCACATAATTACAAATTAGCCCCTGGCTCGTAAAATGAAATGTGTTAATTTTCTTTGTTACCCAAGCCTAGCTAAAATTATAACATGCTCATAGTAGCCCACATTTCTCATTAAACTGTACATCTTACTACTCATTTTACAAACTTTACAAATAAGTCATTTTTAACCATTTTCACTAGAAATCACTTAGTAAAAGATGTTTATCACACATCAAACATTCATATTCTTCCATTAAACAGCAAAACACATGCATGTCATACATGGGTCAAATTTCAAACATGAACCCTACTTCAAAATATGGCTAGAAATAGGTAAATCGAGTTACGAGGGTTTCAAAAATGTAAAGAGCATTAAAAACAGGGCTAGGATGCACTTACTATTGAGCTTGAAATTTGAAGAAACCCTAGCTATGGAACCCTTAGAAATTTCGGCACACATGAAGAATATGGACACCAATTTTTGACATATTTTCCCTTTTTATTCTTTTATTAACCAAATGACAAAAATGCCCTTAAGGCCTTTCTTTTAAATTTTTCCTATTCATGCCCATTTTTGTCCATAAAAATAGAAATTGGGAAAATTGCTATTTAAAGACCTCTAATTAATAATCCATGGCAATTTCATGCTTAAAGCTTCTAGAACTCACATTTTGCAACTTTTGCAATTTAGTCTTAAATGTCAAATTGGACACTTTATCAATAAAATTTCTTCATGAAATTTTCACACAAGCATGCAATCATATCATAGGCCTCATAATAATCATAAAAAAAATTATTTCTACTTCAGATTTGTGGTCTCGAAACCACTATTCCAACTAGGCCCAAAATCGGGATGTTACATAAAGTGATGAGTGAGTATCGTTCCCACAAGTATCGAATTGAGGCACTAAAGTGGTCTAGTTATTATAATAAAATGTAATTAATGCTATGGTAAAGCTATGGTAAGCATACAATGGAAATTAAAAGGAATAATGATGTATGCAATATGTGGAATTAAAGAATACTTGAAAATACTATGGCGAAATGAGAGTAGGAATGTAATGTCAATTATGAAAATGATTATATGAATAATATGTAACTAACAAATAAACAACTAAGGGTGTGATGGCAAAGATACTACGGCAAAAGATAAGGGTTATGCGATGTTGAGTGTGAAGGTCAAGATTACTAAGAATCTACTTTTCCTGTTAGTAATGCCTCAGCAAAATCATACTTAACCTAATGCTTAGAAGAGTTCTAAAGTGGTCTACTTCTTCCGAAGGCAGAAACCTCAAGTTACTTGCTTGTCTATAGGCCTTTAACACGGTACCTTGCACTATTTCCTTCTGTTTGTATACTACTCTATGTCTAGAATCTACTACAAGTATCTTTCGAGTACTTGCTCATGTCATTCAATCACGGTCTAACTAATCTAACCATTTCAGAACTTAGATTAATTTAAGGGTATGCTGCACAGTTGACATGTCTAGAGATTGCTTACATTCAAATGAAAGAATAAAACAATTGAATGAAATAGTAAAATAATTCATATTTATACTGTAGCCATTAAAGGCAGTTAAAGTTTTATCGAAGTAATCGCAACCCTATGAGATCTAGCTCATAGGTTGGCAAGTAAATTCAACTCAAACATGGTTTTCATCACTGTAATTCACGAAGGAACATATTAGAAATAATGGAAGAACTTTGGAAAGATAGCTTTCGCTTGTCCAATCCACACTCTAGCTGCGTAGTGTCCCGAAGTGGCTGAGAGGGATTGCCTTCGTTTTTTTCCTTTTTCCTATGTCTATTCAGCCGCTACCTTCTATTTTGGTTAAGGATCTCACCTTCTATTCGCTCCTCTAGGGTTTCCTCATTTTCTTCTTTTTAATTTTTTTTTTTCTCTTTTTCAGGATAATTCCAACAACCCAAGATTTATCTCTTCCTCTTTTCTAGGTAGATTTATCTGGTACAATTAGAGTTGGGTTGAAACTAATATACGTTGAATGCTGACTGGACACCTTTCCAGCATTTCCACAGCATATGAGTTAGCAATATGACCATCCTTTTGCCCCAACAAGACTTCACTTATTTATTTCTTGTTCCTCATCCTGCACCTGCCAATACCATAAAACACAACCTTTCCACAAGCAATTAAAAGTACCTAATATTTAAACATAGCCTAAGTTCTAATGCAATGCTAAAAATACTAATGAAATTTCCTAAAATGCAACTAGATGTACTTAAGTATAGGCAATTAACTAGGTCCAAAGACATGAAATATAACCCTTTTCAAAAGTTATCACACCCCAAACCTAAGTTATTGCTTGTCCTCAAGCAAGATACATATGAATGCATGACTGCATATATGCCAACATTTGCCAGTGCACCAAACCAACTCATACTGCTAGGCTATTCAAAAAACAACAAGTACATTAGTTCTTAGCAATCTCCTTTTTCCTAAAACTAGTTTGAGTGTCAAAGGGTTGCTCAATAAAGGTATAGCAGAAATTTCTCCCTTAACACAAACTCTCCTAAGTACTCATGTATTCTCTCTTTTGGCTTATAACAACCATATTCTAATTTACTTAGTTTATTTAATACCTAAACATAAGTTGCTTTAAGCCTACTCAGAATATGTTAATCATATTCATGTTTTTTTTGAATAATTATTATTAGGGGATTTAGCATGTCACAAAATTCTTTAACTCAACAATCACACTAGAGCATACACCGAATTGTTGAGTAATTAATTATGTCATAATTTAAACTAAAAGTCACCCATGAAGCTCAACTTTTGACTAAAAAGATGGATGGAGCATACAACTACCTCCTTAACTACTCAGTCATTTTTGCTAAAGCGGGGTGCCCCTAATTTTTTTTCCATGAAACACACTCTTACTTAGACTCACCTTTCTAATCAACAGCACAATTGAGCAAACAAAGTGATGTTAACCTACTTAGCAATTCTAAACAGTAGAATGCCTATTGTCCCTTATTTAAATAATGTTATGGCAATATAACTAATGCTTGGCTTTAAAAATCCTTAAGCTCATTAAAAGATACTTATTATATCCCAAAAAATCAAACACACTGAGTATAAGACAACCTATTTTTAGGAATGCTATTCAATCAAAATGAGACCTAATTCAAGCGTATGGAACATTTAAAAAAATTCGGAACAATTCTAGATTAAAATAAAAATTTTACAAAATTTTGATTAAAAAGTGAAAACAGTGGTCACACGGCTATGTAGTCAGGCCGTGTGATAGAGCTCAACCCGTGTGGCTCAAGAACATGATTGTGTGGTCAAGCTGTGTGACTCATTGTGACCGTATATACCTAGGTCACACGGTCATGTCCTTAGGCTGTGTAACAAACTTTGACCATGTGAACAAACCTACATCAAAAATCAAAGAGGCCATATAGTCGTGTCATGCAACCACGTGCGATACACATCTGTGTGGCAAATCATGTCCAAAACCATATGTACCCAAAATACCTTCAAACACAAGATGATTCACCTACAAGTTCTTAGACTCCAAGCCATGAATTTACCACCACATTAACTTATTAAAAAATGTACCAAAATATACTAATTCACATTCAACCTATATGTCTAACCAATATGTCCTCATTAGCACCACATTTCAATATAAACAATAACAAAAAAATTAACCTTATTCAATCATCAAATAAATTCAAAATAACATATGCCATAATCAACCATTTATACAAAACTTTCTAATGTCAATATATCCTAACCAAAGTTCCAAAAGATTACCAAAACAAAATAGTCATTTTAACAACAAATCTCCAAGGAAGATATCAAATGACAAGTCACCATTTCAAGATACCAAATACCAAAATCATGTTTACCATTCAAATGACACAAATTATCATATCACAAAATAGAATCAATATGATATACCTAATTAGTTTTACCACATTCATCACAAGTTGATCATGAAACATGAAACTTAACATTATATACCAACTTTAACCACATTACAAAACCACAAGAGCTTTAAATTCATCAACTTCAAAACCCTATATACATGCCACAAAATTAAAGATAACAAATCAAAAACTACCAAAATAAGAGTTTGTTAGTGTGAACCTTGAAGTTGATCCGTCCAACGAATTCTGCAAAACGTTAACTATAGAAAACAAAAACAAATCGAGTAAGCTTAAGTAGCTTAGTAAGTTTGTAGCTAAAATTCAAATCAACTTACCTCAATTAAAAATTTTAAAATTAAAATAACTAGATTAATTAAACCTGAAAATGATTTACAAGAACACATAGAATTAGTATTGAAATAGTTCATCATATACTTCATGCTCATCAATGGTTTAATAAAAAATCTTCATATATATACATTTTATTGCATCAATATCAACGTAAAACATTCTTGTATGATTATACAATGATACAAACCTTCAAATGGATAAACACTAGAAAAATCAAATCATTATAGGATTAATCAAATTTTCATAGCCCAATGAACTATAGTAACATGACCCGGATACTTAAGTAACCATATCACATCAGATAGCATCAAAATGCTAACAGAGGAACCGAAGTGTAAACCCATACAAGCGCCCGTTCAAACCCTATTGGCATACCAATTGTATCATAATCGTTTACTATGTTCAAACAGGCATTCTAATAAAATTTACCACCTTTAATAATTCAGAGGCACTTCATAAATACATTCATACTCATGTTGCCAAACAACTAAGTTCATTCCAAAATCATAAAAATCATATTTCTCAAATGTTTAACAACTACCAAATATTCACTTTCTCACCTGTACTTATTTGCAACAATTTATAATTTCAATTTATAACCAAAACTTACATCAAATACAATTAACTCAAATCATAATAGCACAGGTTATAAATGAATATATATTTATCTATACTATGAACTTACCTAGTATATTCAGCTATTAAGTAGATTTGTAGGGACTAATCTACTATTTTCCTTTTCCTCGATTTTCCTCCATACAGTTCAATCCTTAATCTATAAAATGATTAAATTCATTTTATCAATTTCAAATGCATTATCAAAGCCATTTCTAAGCACATGACCTATAAATTTCATTTTATAATTTTTTCTTAAACTTTTACACTTTGTTCAATTTAGTTCTTAAAATCAAAATGATTAAATTTTCACATTTAACTCTTAATTATCCAAAATAGAATTTAATAGAATCCCAAACTAGCCTTTAACACTTATAAATTTCACAAATTTACATGTTGAATTTTTACATAATTTTATATTAATCCCTAGGTTCAAAACTATCAAAAATTCCTTTACAGAAAAGTTATACAACAACCAAGTTTACTAACTCATCATTTAATCTCAATAACACCTTGAATTCATTAATGAAAAATTTCAAAATCTTTAATAATTTTACGAAATAGTCTCTATGTTAACTAGATTAAGCTACAACGATATCAAAAACATAAAAATCATGAAAAATAGAATAAAAATGCACTTACATGCAAGGACCTTCTCTAACTGAACTAAAAGCTTCATCAATGGAGGTTCTTAGGTTGGTTTTCGGTGGAAGCTCAAAACAAAAAGATGATATGCACTTTACTTTGTTTTATTTTACTTTAACTTTTAATTTAATGAATAAAATGTAATAAAATGTTTAAAAACCATCCACACTAAATAAATAATGGTCTATTTGCCTTATAAATCCCTAAACATACCTTATTTATGCACTTAAGTTAACAATAGTAAATAGTGATGAAGTTTTACGTCTTTTATAACTTAGTCCTTTTTTTTTAATTAACTAACCAGACATTAAAATTCTCAAACCTAAACTTCACATACTAATATAATAGCTCCAAAAAATATTTAATAAAAATATCTACGGGCTCGATTTACAAAAACAAGGTCCCGATATCTCATTTTCCAAAACCACTTGACTTAAAGACAACCCACATATACTTAACTATTTGTTCAATTAGCAAAAATTTATCAAATCAAAATTCAATATAAAACTATATTTGACTCGTATGAATTAAAAAATAATAATTACAGACTCATTTGTTAGATTTTTGGCCCCAAAACCACTGTTTCTAACACCACTAAAAATGGGTTGTTACATGATAATTCTTGACTTGTTATTATATACTAAATATACCGGAGTCTAGCATCTGTTGCGTATTGTCGAGTTAGATTTATAGTGATTCTAGGGGCAGATGTAAAGCCTACGGGCTTGGCATTTGGTGCCCAGTTGTGTTTCTGGAGGGATGTTAGCCTACGAGCTAGCCACTTGGTGTCCAGGCGTGTTCTTGGTTAGATTGGCTTGGTTGAGCATTTTAGCGTGTCTTTGGTGGATAACCGCATATCCGTATCTATTTATATCGGTCATTAGGCAGATTTTCAATAGTTAAATGACATGGTGATGATATGTAATTGATGTTTGGTTATGATGCCTTATTAATGACTTGTATACGTTTTCATGATTTTAGATATTATATTGTGACTTAATAATGTTTGATATCATACAAATGGGATGATTAAACGACTCATGTGTATGAACCTCGCCTGTTGAATGCTTGTGGTTGACAGAGTTAATATTAGTTAAAGAGTTTGTTAATTATTAAACATATTTTCAAGGTAAGTTATATGGTTTCAACCTACGAACTTACTAAGCTCTTTAAAGTTTACTCTTGTTGTTTTTTTTCCTATTCTCTTGTAGATATCATTTTGTGGAACCGGGTAATCAGATCAAGTTGAATATTAAAAACGTATATTTTGGGATATATGGCATGTAACAGGACTGAAGTTATGTACATGAGTGTCTGATGTATTTAATGTATGTTTGAGATTTCCTAGCCATGTGAATTTGTTAATATAATGATATGGTTGATTATAGTTAATACGGTATGTGAAGATAAAATAGTTGAAATAGGTTTAAATGGCTAATTGCATGGCTGATGGAATATTCAATGCCATATATGTTTAGTTGGTCTTTGGTTACTTGGTTAAAGGTTAGTACTTTGATCGTTGATTTAGGATGTTTTAGTTGATTAGGTGAATTGGTATGGTTGTTGTTGGATACATGCTAATATATACACTTTGATATTGGTTTGTTGGGTGTGAATGAATTGGTGATATTTGGTATTTTGTATAACATTGTTAGGCAAGCTTGAATTGGTTAGAAAATGATACTGGATGTTAGTTTGGATTGTTGTTTGTGATGGTGCCCTAAGGCATATTGGTTAGAATTAGGAAAATGGCATGTTTTAGTATGTTTTTGGTGTGATTTGAATAGGTTGAATGATTGGTAAATGGCATACTTGAAGCTTAAATAAGCATGAAATGTTTGACTTGTTATTGAAGGTACATTTTAGCTCACACAGGCTGAAACACGGCCTAACACACGACTATGTGCCATACACAGGTTCTTGGAAAGGTCATGTAGTTTTTGTAATTTTAGTTTTCATTTTGCACACACGGCCACAGTTAGTTGCACGATTGAAAGACACGGTTATATGTCTCCTTCCACACGGTTTTAGTCCTCACATACGGTTGAATAGCACGACTATATCCCGTAGCACACAAGGCAAACTTGTCACACAGCCGTGTGGCCCTTGTTTTCTATTTTTACCTTACTTTTTTTTTGTTTCGAATTAGTCCCTTCTTATTTTTGAATTGATTTTAGAGTTTTAGAACCTCGATTTAAGCCTCGTTTTTGTATGAATAGCTCGATTATTTTCAAGTTATATATTGATGTTGGTTTAAAGATAAATTTTGAATTAAAATAGCATGTGTTTCTCCTGTTAATTTTTGTAGCATCCTTAACCCTAATCCGATAACGATAACGGGTGAGGGGTGTTACAAAATAGGTGCCTTTTATTATAATGAGCCATAGTAAACTTAGTGAAAAGGTTAGGATACAATTTTTATGCTAATAAGGATGTGATTTGTTTCCTTTAGGCCTAACATCTTGGTTCTTTCTAGTGTGTTTTGGAGGGATGTGATATGTTGTCTTCGGGATCAGCACTTCAGTGATCTCTAGTGTGTTTGGATGGAAGTGATATGCTACCTTCGAGCATAGAACTTTGATGCTCTTTGGTGTTTTTAGGAGGGATGTATTGTGTTGCCTTAGGGTGAATCACTTACTTGCTCTAATACATACACGGATGGAATGAAATTTCATTCACGAAAACTATCAATTATCAAGTTTGAAAAATCAGCCGACTTGCAATGACTTTTAAATCAGATCTAAGTATCTCTGGGTTGAGATGTCTTCATAGAGTTCAAATATCTATCTCTTAGCTTTGAAATGCACTTTGAATCACTCAATTTCGAGTTTAGGAGCTCCAGTTATGACCATTTTAGTGAATCCAATATTATTTGAACTTGAATTAAAAGCCCAAAACTCATAATTTTTGTAATAATCCCATCCAAAAATTCTTCTCGCATAGTCTTTACTAAAACAACCATAAATTGATATACGAAACTCAAAATCAAGTGATTATGATAGGGACAAAAATGGAAGAGGATCGTAAGTTTGTGCAAGTCATGGATTTGGCCTAGGGCTCTGGATGATCAGAAAGAAACTTGGATTTTGACACAACCTAAAACGTAAACAAATTCCAAGTTAGATTTAAACAAATTAAAAGAAGCAATATACCAAATGATATGAATTAGGGCGGAACAGGATCGTATGTTTTGTGCAAGTCGCATATTTAACTTTGGGCTCTAGACGATCAAAGAGAAACTTGGATTTTAACACAACACGAAACACAAACAAATCTAAGTCAAATCTAAAAATTTAAAAATTAAAGGAAGAAATTAAAATAGATAAATAAATAAATAAAAATTTTGAATAATTAAATAGGAACAAAATAGAATAAAGTAGATAGATAGAAAAGATGAAGATCACGTGTAAAAGTTCTAATGAGCCTTGAAAACCCGATGAATCCACAACTCTCTTCAAACGGCTCTAATTTCCCCTTAAGGAAATAAAACTTAGAAAGAAAAATCTTGAAGATGATCCCTACAAATTGAGAAGATTGTTAAAACTTTTCTAAAAGAGAACTCAAGAGAAATTCTTAAATAGAAAACTCAAAGAGAATTTTATTGACTCAAAATGAATAATGAATGAATTGGTTTTTGAATAATTATTTACAATGAAGAGACCTTTATATAGGCTAGACAAATAAATCCAAATAAAACTCTTAAGTATACTGAAACTCTTATTAACCTAAACAAGAAGTAGTTTTAAGCTAAACTTTCTTATTGACATAAAACTCTTAAATAACTTAAAATACTTAAAATTATCCAAAATTTAGAATAAATAAATAATAAAACTTAATAAATACAATATTGGGCTCATGTATAATAAAAATTAAACTTGAAACTCGAACCCAATATGATTTAAACTTGAATAAAAAGCCTAAAACTCATAATTTATGTATTATCCTCATCCAAAAATTTTGTTCGCGCAGTCTTCACTAAAATTGTCGTAACTTGAGCTTCTGAACTCAAAATCGAGTGATTCAAAGTGTGTTTTGAAGCTAAGAGATAGCTCTTCAACCACTATTCAGACATCTAAGCCCATAAATGTTTGGATATTATCCAAAAAATTGTCCCAAGTTGACTAATCTTTTCATCTTGAGAATTGGTAGTTTGGTTTGATTGGCTTTAATAAATTTCACACATTTTGTGCATGTATCATCCCCCATCTCCTCAAAAAGATTCATCCTTACATGTTGTCTTTGATTGAATCTTGGTTTGATTTTCTTGGCCTTTGATCTTATTATTGGGCCTTGAGGTAGCGTAAGCCCTTTACATCTATAAGCTTGAAATTGGACCTTGAGACTCACATCAGATTCAAAGTGTGTTTTGAGGATAAGGGATAGATCTTCGAACTCTATGAAGACATCCCAACCTATAAATTTTTGGATCCCATCCAAAAAGTCTTTGCAAGTTGACTGATTTTCCAAACTTGAAAATTAGCAGCTTCGATGAATGAAATTTAATAAATTCCAGTGCATTCGTGCATGTATCATGCTCTTTGTCTGTTGTAAATGGTACCCATGTATCTGAATCTCACTTTTCTAGTATTTAATAAGGGTGAAAAATTTTAAAATATTAATAATGAAATTTTCTTGTGAATATAAATAATTTGATGAAAATAAAAATGTTAGGTACTTGAGCTAAAATTTAAATATGTCATGGTATTATGTTATTTTAACTTGTAACACAAATTGAATTTGAGGTGTATGTGTTTAACATAAGTTAAATTATGAGCCATAAGATTCAAATAGAGAGCAAAAACAATGAACTTGTATGTTTCTTATAAAAAATGGGTAATAAAAGTATGATACCTAGCCCTTGAACACGTTCCCTTGCACTATTTTAGTTGTTTTGAGCTCCCTAGAGCTCACACTTGACCTTAGACGCCTCTGGTCACCTACAAAAAGTTTCTAAATGATTTTAAAGCCTTTAAAATTATTTATCTTATTTCTATAATTTTATTTAATTGTTTTAATTTTTAAGCTATTGTAAAACTCCTATCCTTCTCAACCCAAAAGACATTAATTTAAGTAAAAGAACTTCGAACACTTGTTTTATAATTTGGATGTCCCTATATGTACCTAATGACTCGAAATGATTTCTAATCATATGTGAATCTTCCTAAACCTCACCAATTTGATTTAAAAAACATTAATATGTTGTGAAACAAGTATTTTTACAAAGGAAAATTTTTGGTTTAAGCTTAAAAGTGCTACTGTAGCGTCTCATATTTGTATTGATCATTGGGTGGGTAAAGCCTGTTACAGTAATATAACAAAAAAATTATCATCTTCATTCTACTTGATGCATTGTATTTTCATCTATTATCTAGGCAAGTCCAAGATAAACCCCTACATCTATAAATTTAAGTATGTGGTCAAGACCGCTATGTACAATTACTAGGGAATTTTCAATAAGAATGTCTCTGTCATACCTTATGCCTCGACCTCAGTCTCAAACATAACCATTTTACCCATCACCAACCTTTGAGACGATAGGTACACCTATGCCGTAACATGGTTGTAGATCCCTTCCTCCTCTAACTTGGCCAATAACAACTTGTTGGGCTTGTGCTTACATATCCCTCCTTTGATGTTTGAAAAATGGACGATCATTTCGAGATAATAAAGTCTCTCTCAAGAAATACAAGTATGGTTTACCATTGGCCTTAAACCATTCCATATATATATATCAAAATTTGTAAAATTCTCGTATCAATAAATGTAACTTGTCGCTGATGTTGGAGACAATCGGTCCAATGTGCCACATGTTGTAAAAATCAAATGGCATAGTGGCACTCCTACCTCGGACACAAATCTATAGGATGATAGTTATCCATGTTCTCTACATCTACCAGAATTCCTTGAACCATCCCAAACAGTTATAATACCTGATCTGGTTGATGCCACTCTGTGCAAGAAAAGTAAATAAGCGGCATGCAAATGGTACAAGTATGGTTGTACGCACTTGCCTTCAATGATATTAAGGTTGCAATTTCTTTAGCTTGGTATAATATTCATATAAATTGTAAAATATAAAGAAACATTAAATTTTATTATAAGGTGATATTAATTAAACTAAATGAATTTGGCCACAAAGAACACAACCCATCAATTGCTTTTTATATTGATACCAAATTGTCCTTCTTGCATGTTTTAGATTCATAGTGTTTGAACCAACTAATAAATTAAAAAATTTTAGTATAGATATAAAACATTAAAAAAACAATAGATTTATGGTTAAAGGAAAATTAAGGTTTAAAAAAGGTAGCACAATAAAAGAAAACTGATACTAATAACTCTTGAAAAGAGTTGTATTTTATGCCTTTGGACCTAGTTAATTGCCTGTACTTAAGTAAATGTAGTTGCATTTTAGGACATTTCATTAGTATTTTTAGCATTGTATTAGAACTTGGGTTGCGTTTAAATATTAGGTGCTTTTAATTGCTTGTGGAAAGTGTAACAATCCGGTTTCGACCCTAGTCAGAATAGTGGTTTTTGGACCACATATTCGAGTTAGAAAAATATTTAAATATTATTTTTCATGCTTATGACATCTGAATTAGCATATGTGAAAATTTCGTATGAAAATTTAATCGTTTGTGTGTTTAATTTGATAAAAGGACTTAATTACGTAAAATGTAAAAGTTACCTGCTACTTGTTAAAAGTGCCTATTGGATATGGCTTTGTAAATGAGAGGTCCTTATGTGGTTATTTGACCATTGGAAGTTTGAATGGACATTAATAACCATCCATTAAGTGATTTTATAAAGGTTTATAAAAAGGCAAAATGGTAAACTAAGTATTAAGTTAATTATATGAAAACAAAATAGAAAATAAAGCCATTTTATGTGTTCATCCACCGAAATTGAAAAGAAAATAAAAGAGAAAATATCACCTAGGGTTCGACACTTTGATTTGGTGAATTAGGTATGTGTTTTGCTCAGTTTTTGATAATTTCTACGTTTTTGTAATCGTTGTTTCGTATACTATCAAACCCATGCCTAAATTTCTGATTTTGATGATGATTTTGAAATGTGCCATTGATGAAATTATGAGTTTTGTGAAGTTATTTGTTGATAAATGAAAGTTTGATGTTGGGTTTACATGTTTTGTCTTTGGATTTTTGATGAATTTGAGTAAAATGGGCTAAATTGTGAAATTTGTAAATTGAGGGACTAAAATGTAAAATAAATGAAATGCGTGGACTTGTATGAGAGCTATGAATGTTCGGCCAAGCTTGGGTACAAGCAAATTATGTGTATTTTGTGATTTTGTGAATTAGGGACTAAAGTGTCAAAA
Source organism: Gossypium anomalum (assembly GCA_025698475.1). NCBI lineage: Eukaryota > Viridiplantae > Streptophyta > Magnoliopsida > Malvales > Malvaceae > Gossypium > Gossypium anomalum. The sequence goes on from CM046959.1 coordinate 56,859,634, forward strand.
TGTGAAAATGTGAGGGCTAGTTTGTAAAATGCCCTAAATATGTGTCTAAGGATTGTTTTGAATGAATTTGTGATTGAATAAGTTAATTTTGAATTTATTTACATCAAAAATTAAGGAAAACGGAGTTAGATTGGGGAAAGTCGAAAGTTATCGAGTAATCGACTTCGTCCATCCGAATCCGTACAAGGTAAGTCGATATACAAATAAGCTTGTTTGAATTTAATTATTACTATTCATTTATATTGAATTGTGATGAATGAATTTTCGAGCTAAATATGGGTTATCCGAGAAAGTATCGACAAAGTTCCGACGTCTGAAAAGCCCCATATGAACCTTAGGAATAGTTAGGATACATATGTCATGACATAGGATTTTTGATATCTGTTCTGCGTGTAAGACCACGCCTATGACGATGGCATCAACTTTTGTTTTACGTGTAAGACCATGTTTGGGACATCGGGATCGTATCTGATTTCGTGTAAGACTCTGTCTGGGATAGTGGCATCGATATTTAATTACATGTAAGATCACATCAGGGACGTTTGCATTGTATATGTTTTCCGATCTATCCGCGTACCTTTATGTTTTCGAACGGTTCAAACGGGCATTCTGAGGAAATGAATGACTTTGTGAAATTATATCTGATTCAGGTATGTTCGCTTCGTATAGCCTATTTAAGAATGAAATGTAAGTATATGAATATGAGATTTATGTTAGCATTTGTCTACAAAGTATAAATGATTTGATGATGTTTATTTACTTTGAATGATATGTTTATTTGTATATGGCTTACTAAACTTTTGAAAGCTTACTTTGTGTGTGTTTGCATTTTTATAGATATCGAAGCTACTGTGAGCTCAGGGATCGTCGAGCACTGTCGCCACATTATCGAACCTTATTTTGGTACTTTAAAAATGTATATATTAAAATATGGCATGTATAGGCTAGAAGTTGTGAAATTATGTTTTGTGATGTATATATTTATCCATGTGATATGGCTAGTTTGTTTTTAAACTTATAGTTTGATAATGGTATATGATATGTGATGCTAATGTGCAATTTTGGTATGTTTTGGTTGGCCAAAAGAAATTGTAAATGTTGAAAAGTTTTGGTAAGTTTGACATGAGATTGAATGATGTATTGAAAGAAATGTTTTGATATGCTTTTGTCTTATGTTTTGACATAGTTTAGTAAGGTTTATGAGCATGGATTTGGTTGGCAATGATATGTCATGACTGGTTTATGTTTTGGTCTTGAAATTGGCTGAAATTGGTATGCAAATAAGCTTGTTTTATTGATTGTAGGTTTGACCCAATTGGGGTGGCAAGTTGGCTATTCAAATGGCCTATTTTTGTCCACATGGGTGGAGACACGGGAGTGTGTTTCAACCGTGTGCGACACACGATCACATTACATGGCCGTGTGTCCCCTGGGGTACCCTACGAATTAAAGTCAGTATACCCTTTAGTTTTGGCACGGCCTAGACACACGGGCGTGTCTATTGGTCATGTATTGCACGGGTTGGCACACGGGCGTGTGGTTGGCCATGTGGCCAAGTCAATAGCCTCCCTAATTTTCACACGGCCTAGCACACAGGTGTGTCATGTGGCCGTGTGGATAAGTCAGTATGTATGCCCTGTTTTGCCACGGTTTAGACACACGGGCGTGTCTAAAGCCGTGTAAGGCAAACGGCTTGTTCACATGGGCATGTGACCTTTGAAATGTTAAATTTTTTTTCTAAGTTCTGAAACTTTTATATGTTATCAATTTGGTCCTGAATGCATGTTTTAGACTCCGCATGCTCGTTTTAAATTCATATTGAATATGAATGACTTGTATTTATTGAAATAAGGTGATATCTGATATGTGTTTGTTCTGAACTGAGTTATGAGTCCGGTAATGCCTCATAACCTATTTCGACGACGGTTATGGGTTAGGGGTGTTACATTTTATTGGTATCAGAACTATGGTTTAATCAGTTCTAGGACTACGATAGTGTTTGTGAGTCTAGCTATATATGTCATATTTATGAACTGTGATAGTGTGATGAATCCTAACATTGAAATGTGCTTTTGTATAGCAAATGGATCCCGAATGAGCTATAGCAGATGATGTCGAAAGCAATGTGCCTGCTCCCGTACAAGGGATGGCACCATCCGATTCTAGACCGGCTACGAGTAGCCGTAATGGTGAAGCTAGACAAGCCTTCTATTAGATGATGAATGATTGGTTTACCTAATATATTAGAACCAATCCGACTGTACAACAACCTCCACCCCCGGTAAATCCTTCACAAACTCCTGCTATGCCATCAGTGAATCTGATTCAATTAAGTGAACCTCCAGTAGATAAGATTAGAAAGTATGGGGCTAAAGAGTTCCGAGCTACAATGAATGATGATGCTGAAAGAGCGAAGTTCTGGTTAGAGAGCACGATACGAGTGTTCGATGAATTGTCTTTGAATCCTGAAGAATGCATAAAATGTGTCGTTTCCTTTCTGAGAGATACGGCATACCATTGGTGGAAGACTTTGATATCCGTGGTTCCGAGTGAGCGGGTTACTTGGGATTTCTTCCAAGCTGAATTTCAGAAGAAATATATCAGTCAGAGATTCATCGACCAAAAACATAAAGAGTTTCTCGAGCTTAAACAAGGTTGTATGTCTGTCACAGAATACGAGCGGGAATTTGTAAGATTAAGTCAATATGCTCGTGAATGTGTATCTACTGAAGCAATAATGTGCAAAATATTTGAAGATGGTTTGAACGAGGATATCCGTTTGTTAGTTAAGATTCTGGAAATCAAAAAATTTGTTGTGCTTGTTGAACGAGCATGTAAAGCTGAAGATCTCGGGAAAGAGAAAAAGAAAAGCTAATTTTGAAGCTAGAGAAGTACGAAAGAGATCATCAGGAAATCATTTCAATCTGCATCAAAGAAGCTTAGAGATGATAATAGCCGTTCAAAGGCTAATATGGGACATTCGAATAGAGATCGTGCTAGATCACAGTTGAACTTCAAGGCTCCAACTACATCTGTTACCAGTGTCGGAAATGCTAAATCTGATCACCCTGAATGTAAGCATTGTGGTAAAAGGCAACTCGATAATTGTAGATTTTATGATCGGGCTTGTTTCAGATGTGAATCGTTAGACCAATTTATCCGTGATTGCCCTGAATCTATCGAGCAAGAAAGTGTGCAAAATTCGAGACCAAGTTGCAATGCTTCTCGTGGTAGACCTCCCAAAAATACAGAAAATATGAGTGGCAGCCAGAGGAGAACAAAAGATACAGCTATTAGATCTGAGGCTCGTGCATCTGCCAAAGCCTATGCTATCCGAGCTCGTGAGGAAGCTTCGTCGCCAGATGTGATTACGGGTACATTTACTCTTTATGATACTTATGTGATTACTTTTATAGATCCTGGATCAACACATTCGTATATATGCATGAACTTAGTGAACAGTAAACCTTTGCCTGTAGAGTCTACTAAATTTGTAATTAGAGTTTCGAACCCCCTAGGCAGTTATGTTTTGGTTGATAAAGTCTGCAAGAATTGTCCGTTAATATTTCGAGACATTTGCTTTCCGGCTAATATGATGTTGTTACCTTTTGATGAGTTTGATATAATTCTGGGTATGGATTGGTTAACTGTGCATGATGCTGTTGTGAACTGCAAGCGGAAAACTATCGATTTGAGACGCAAGAATGATGAAATAGTCCAAATTGAATCTAGTGATTTGAATGGATTGCCTGTTGTAATATCTTCGATAAAAGCTTTGTGTATTGTGAGAAAAGATTGTGAAGCCTACTTTGCTTATGTGATTGATTCAAGAGTGTCAAAAAAGAAAGTTGAATCAGTGCCTGTTGTTTGTGAGTTCCCTGATGTATTTCCTGAAGAACTTCTGGGATTACCTCCGGTTAGAGAAGTTGAATTTGGCATTGAATTGGTACCTGGTACTACTCTGATTTTGATAGCTCCGTATAGAATGGCTCTGCCCGAATTAAAAGAATTAAAGTCTCAGTTGCAAGAATTGACAGATAGAGGATTTACTAGACCGAGTTTCTCACCTTGGGGTGTTCCGGTTCTATTTGTGAAAAAGAAAGATGGAATGATGAGAATGTGTATCGATTATCATCAGTTGAACAAAGTAACTATCAAGAATAAGTATCCTCTGCCCCTAATTGATGATTTGTTTGATCAGTTGAAAGGAGCTGTTGTGTTTTCAAAAATAGATTTGAGATCAGGTTATTATCAGTTGCGAGTAAAAGACTCAGACATTCCAAAAACTGCTTTCAGAACGAGGTACGGCTACTTTGAATTCTTAGTTATGCCTTTTGGATTGACTAACATACCTACTATCTTTATGGATTTGATAAATAGAATTTTTAGACTGTATCTAGATCAATTTGTTGTTGTAGTCATTGATGACATATTGATTTATTCACGTGATAAATCTAAACATGCCGAGTATCTGAGAATAGTGCTACAGACTCTACAAGATAAACAGTTGTATTCGAAGCTCAGTAAATGCGAATTCTGGTTGCGAGAAGTTAGTTTTTTGGGTCATATTGTATCAACATCTGGCATTTGAGTTTACCCGAGTAAGATTTCGGCTATTCTGGATTGGAAACCTCTAAGGAATGTCTCTGAAGTCTGCAGTTTTCTGGGACTTGCTGGTTATTATAGAAGATTCGTAAAAGGCTTTTCTATGATTGCAACTCCGTTAACAAAATTGCTTCAGAAAGATGTGAAGTTTGAGTGGTCTGAAAAGTGTCAGAACAACTTTGATCAGTTGAAAACTTTGTTGACTGAAGCTCCGGTACTGGTACAACCCGAATCGGGTAAAGAATTTGTGATCTATAGTGATGCTTAGTCTGGGATGTGTTTTGATGCAAGAAGGCAAAGTTATTGCTTATGCTTCAAGACAGTTGATGTAACACCCTGAATTTGGGCCTAAAAGTTTTGGGCCTTAAGCATGGCAGCGGTTGAAGGCAGCTTGTAATATTTTGTTGTGCATGTAAATTTAGTTAATGAAGGCTTGTTTTAGTGGTTAAGTGTGCTGAGAAGTGTTGGAGGAGTCCTGGGTTCAAACCTAGACTCTAGCAAAAATTTTGGTTTAAGGTGAATCAAACCCTGGGTGTAGTAGGTAAGCCTTAAGAATATTGTTGGAGAAATTGTACCACAAAAAGCCTTGTGGTCTAGTGGCAAAGTAGCGCCATATAAGAGGCAGGAAGGTGGCGTCATAGAGTTGGCAAGGAGGTCCAGGGTTCGAAACTCATGGCAATCAAAGAGCATTTATTTTGCTAACAGGGGGCGACAAGAGTTGGTGTTGAATTTAAACTCTGATGATGGAGGGATCCCACATCGGGAAGCTAACATAAGAGTGGATGCGAAGTTGGCTTTAAATAGAGAGAACCATGAGGAGAGTAAAGGTACCTTTCTTGGCTGATCCCTTTCGCTTTATGACGTGCTCGTTTGGGTTAGGCGTCAGCTAAGAGTGCTCAGAGCGCGGATTAACTCCAGTCTCCTATCAGGCACTACTCTGGCTGTAGGATGGCTACTTCGAGCCGCGATGGGCCGAAAGGGGCCATTAGGGCCCAATGGGCCTACGGGCCCAATTGGATAAGTTGTTTGATTGTGTAGTAAATATTGGACTAGGCTAGGTGAATCTCATATCTGTGGCTAGATTTGGGCTAAAAGGATCACATGAGCGTGTGAGCCCATTTGGGCCAAGAGAGGGCTTTAGGCCCATTCAGATTGTTATCCCTATTTAGAATACTTTAGTTTACCAAATTATTGAAATACCCTCGACTTGTAAAATTACCAAAGTACCCCCGATTTATAGAATTACCGTTTTACCTTCCATTTTCAAAACTATTGAAATACCCCTGTAAGGTAGAATTACTGAAATACCTCTGTAAGGTAAAATTACCGAAAGACCCTTGTAGGGTAGAAATATCAAAATTCCCCTGTAGGGTAGAATTACCGAGATACCCTTGTAGGGTAAAATTACCATTTTGCCCCTAGGGTGTTAAATGACCGTTTTGCCCTTGTGGGCAAGTGACTGACTTGGACTGTGTGGTTGACGGATTTGATTGTGAATATATGTTGGTGATATGAATGACTTGACTGTGATTGTTTGATTCAAATATGGACATGATATTCTGATTCTGTATGTTGTATGCCATGACATGTATATCTGTTGCATGGGATATGGGTTATATTGATGTAAGAAGTGTTCTGGTGGCTATGCCATAAATATCTGTTCTGATGGCTATGCCACAAATATCTGTATTTGGTGACTCTGTCATAATATCTATTTCTGGTGGTTATGCCTCAAATATCTATATCTGGTGACTCTGTCACAATATCTGTTCTGGCAGCCATACTGCAAATTTTGTGGTGTGTAGCAGATGGGTGGGTCGAGTTGTCTCCCCACATGGTGTAAGGTTGGTACGGGGGTGTATACGGATGGATATGGGTTGGGTTTCTGCATATATGAAATATTTGTTCTGTATCTATTGTGGGCCTATGGGCTTCATTCTGAATTTTGTATAGGGCTAAGGCCCATCTGGTACTGTCTGTTATAATGGGCTAAGGCCTAATTGATACTGAAATTGTAAGTAGGGCTAGGGCCAGACTTTTAATTCTTTTATATGACTGATTGTTCCTTTAATAGAGTAGGGGATTACACACTAAGTTTTTGTAAACTCACCCCGTTTATTAGCCTTTTAGGTAATTTCCAACCTTAGACGGATCGGAGCTACGAGGGGCTCGGAGGGAGCCACACACACTGTTTATGTTACAGTTTGGATTATTACTTTTAAATTATTTTATATGGGTTGTAGTAAAGCCGTTGTAATTTTATGGATTTCTAATTTGGAATTTTATTTATTGTTCTTATAATTGCTAGTACTAGAACACGGTTTTCCAAAGTAACTACTGGTTTCAAAACATCACGTATCTGCAATTGTTTTTAAATTAAGCTTCCGCAACTGCCAATATTTTTACAAAGTTGTTAAGAATGTTATTTAGTTGAGGTTTTCTAACAAGGTTTAAAAAGGGTATAAGTTCTTAATTATTAAGAAGGGTTTTTAATGGAAACATGGTTTTCGAAAAACACTTCAATGTGACACGCCAGATTCGAGCCAAACTTCGAGGCCAGGTTTGGGGTGTTACAGTTGAAGCCGCTAGAAAAGAACTACCCGACACACGATCTTGAGTTAGCTGCAATTGTGTTTGCTCTAAAGATTTGGCGCCACAACCTATTCGATGAGAAATGTCACGTATATTCTAATCATAAGAGTTTAAAATATCTGATGACTCAGAAAGATTTGAATCTGAGTCAGAGAAGATGGCTTGAATTGCTAAAAGACTATGAACTTGTGATAAATTATCATCCGGGTAAGGAAAATGCTGTTGTTGATGCTTTAAGTCAAAAATCATTGTTTGCTCTACACTCTATGATGCTCATTTGGTTTTGTCCGGTGATGGTTAAGTTTTAGTTAAATTAAAAGCAAGACCTTTGTTCTTACAGCAGATTATCGAAGCTCAAAAGATTGATAATGAGATGTTAGCTAAAAGAGCTCAGTGTGATTTAGAGTCTGATATAGAATTCAGAGTTGATAAAGATGATTGTCTGAGATTCCGAGATAGAATTTGTGTCCCAAGAAATCTAGAATTAATTTGGATAATTTTGAGTGAAGCTCATAATAGTCGGTTACCTGTGCATCCGGGTAGTACGAAAATGTATAATGATCTGAAATAGAATTACTGATAGTCTGGAATGAAAAGAGATATATCTGACTTTGTTTCTAAATGTTTAATCTGTCAGCAAGTTAAAGCTAAACATCAGGTTCCATCTAGTTTGTTACAACCAATTATGGTTGTAACAGCCCGATTTAGGGTCTAGTCAGAATAGTGATCTTGAGACCACAAAATCGAGTCAAAAAAATTATTTTATTATTATTTTGGATTCATAGCATGATTAAATTAGTGCATGAAAAATTTGGTAAGTTAATTTTGACGTTTGTGAGCCCAATTGCGAAAAAGGACTAAATCGCATAAAGTGCAAAAGTCCTAAATTGATAGCTAAAGGTGTTAAATAGCTAGAGAACCAAAATTGGGGGGTCTTTAAAGGGCAATTAGACCCTATTAGAAAAGCTTGGTCGGCCATGAGACAAGGATGGTTAATTGGTCGAAGGGTTAGGTTGGTTAATGACATAATATGTATTTTAATAATGCCCTAAAGCCTAGCATTCATCTTCTCCATCCATTTTCCTTCTCTTTGACCGAAAATCAGCCATAGGAGGGCTTGAAAGCTTCAAAAAAATTTCAGCCACATATTCCTCTTACAAGTAAGTGATTTAGATGTCTATTTTTGATGATTTTTGTATTTTTGAGACCTTTGAAGCATAAGCTTTCAAATGAGAGGATTATCGTGCATTATGAACAAGAGTCTAGGGTTTTGCCATGAAAGGATTTGTAATTTTTGCTGAGTTTTTATGGAAGAATATGAGTCCTAGTTATGTTATAAATAATTTTTGTGAAAGGTGTTAGCATGAAAACACCTAAAGGGACTATTTTGCATAAGTTGCAAAATAATACAGCTACATTGTTAATGTATGTATTCAAATTGTCATTGAATTGATATAGCATGAAATGCTAGATTGTGAAATGAGAATGCATATTGATAATTGAGATAGTAGAAATCCCGTGGAACCCTAGGAAATAAACCAGATATTCATGTCGTGTCATTGAGTCATTTGTGTGAGCTAGTGTAAGACATGTCTGGGACATGCATCGGCCACATTATGAGAACCAGTGTAAGACCATGTCTGGGACATGGCATCGGCATTAAGACGAGTGCTAGTGTAAGAGGTGTCTGGGACATGCATCGGCCTCGAGCCATAAGCCAGTGTAAGACATGTCTGAGACATGCATCGGCTAGGAGATGTGTCAGTGTAAGACCATCTCTGGGACATGGCATCGACACGGATATGCAGAGCTAGTGTAAGACCATGTCTGGGACATGGCATCGGCCTCGTTGATGATAGTTAGTGTAAGACCATGTCTGGGACATGGCATCGGCACCTTACCCTATGTTTAAGGCTTATAGAATATTCGGTAACGTTCCAAAAGGTTCAGGGTGAAAGTTATAATTGTGAGTTAATAAGGGAAAAATAACCCTGTTGTGAGTGATACAGGTACCTAATTGGTACGTATGAGAAATGAGCTCGATGTAAAATATGAGAATCGTATGGATGGTAATGAGTAAGTTATGCTTATGCTTACCTTTGCGTTATGAGCATAATGATTTGATGAAATCGTTGTTGTCTATTTATTTATATGCAATTTACTAAGCTTTTATGCTCACTCTTTTTCCTTTCTATTTCCTTACAGTGCCGCCTAATTAGCTCAAGGATTATTGGAAGTCAGAGATATCGATCACACTATTAGCCGAAACATTCAGTATAGTTGGATTTATATTTTTGAATATGGCATGTATAGGACTTAGACCTTATTATTTTGTGTCCTTGAGAATTGGCCAAATGTGTTGGCTTGGGATAGATCTCACACTTTGCATTAAGCCTTGAATGATGGCTAACATTCATTTTGAGTTTATAAAATATGCATTTTCATGGTTGAATGAATGTCTATTGTGGCTGATTTGATTATAGAAATTATGCTTGTTTTGGCATTGGTTGGTATTTGTATGGAACTAGGTATATAAGAGTGGCAATAAGGCTTGGTAAATAGCCTTATATTGTCTACACGGGTAGACACACAGGCGTGTGTTTAGGCCGTGTGTGACACACGGTCAGCCCCATAAGCGTGTGGTCCGACCGTGTGTCCCCTGCACGTAAAATTTCCAAGTCAGATTGCATAGTAGTAAACACATGGTCGTGTCTCAGCCGTGTATTAGACATGGCTTAGCACACAGGTGTGTGCCTTGGCCGTTTGACATTTTAAGTATGCTGACCTCAGAAATAGAATACCCAGGCTTTTGCACACGGGCTACGACACGAGTGTGTCATGGCCGTGTGATAGACATGGGCTATAGACACGAGCGTGTACCGTGGACCTGTATCCCTAGTTGGTGATGAAGTTACAAACAGAGAGCTCCACGGGCCATAGACACGGGCGTGCCGAGGCCGTGTGAAGTCTGCACTTGATTTATGAAAAATTGTTGATATAAATTGGCCACACGGGTAAGGAACACGGGCGTATCCCTAGGTGCTTAGGTCGTGTGAGACACACGGGCCATCAGCACGACCATGTTAAGATAGTCACACGGGCATGTTACCCTTCGACACGGGCATGTGCCCTGTTTTAAATGCTAAGTTTGCATAGATTGGATAAGGACCCGGAAAGGTTCTGAATAGTTTTCAATGGTCGATTTAGGCCTCGTAGGCCCATACTAAGAGGTTAAAAGTGGAAATTGAAAAAGTTTTAATTTGGACTGAGTCTCGGTGACTTGAGAACAATTGTTTGCTTGAGAACAAGTCCCGGCGTGGGTTACGAGTATGGGGTGCTACAATGGTTCTGAAGTGGAAATGGGATCGAGTAACAATGGACTTTGTTTCGGGTTTGTCCCTGTCTCTGAGAAAGAAAGATGCTATATGGGTTGTAGTTGATCAGTTGACTAAATCAGCTCATTTTATTCCAATTCGATCTGATTACTCACTTGATAAATTAGCTGAATTATATATTTTTGATATTGTGAGATTGCACGGTGTGCCATTATCTATTATGTCAGATAGATATTCGAGATTTACATCACGATTCTGAAAGAAGTTGCAATATGCTCTGGGTACGAAATTGCATTTTAGTACTGCTTTTCATCTGCAAACAGACGGTCAATCCGAGCGGATTATTCAGATACTCGAGGATATGTTGAGATGTTGCATTTTTGAGTTTGAAGGTACGTGGGAACAGTATCTGCCTTTGATTGAATTTGCTTATAATAACAGTTTTCAGTCAAGCATTAAAATGGCACCAATACGAAGCTTTATATGGTCGTAAATGCCGTACACCTTTGTATTGGACTGAGCTCAGTGAAAATAAGATTCACGGGATTGATCTAATAAAAGAAACTGAACAGAAGGTAAAAGTGGTCCGAGATAGTTTGAAAGCAGCTTCTGATCGTCATAAATCTTATGCGAATTTGAAAAGAAAAGACATTGAGTTTGAGATCGGCGACAAAGTGTTTTTGAAAGTATCTTCGTGGAAGAAAATGCTTTGGTTCGGTAGAAAAGGTAAACTGAGTCTGAGGTTCATTGGGCCGTATGAGATTACTGAGCGTATTGGGCCGGTAGCATATAGATTGATGTTGCCACCAGAGTTAGAAAAGATTCATGATGTGTTTCACGTATCGATGCTTTGACGATATAGATCCAATCCTTCGCATGTGATTCCTCTGTCTGAAATTGAAATTCATTCTGATATGACTTATGAAGAAAAGTCGATCCGTATCTTATCCCGCGAGGTTAAAGAATTGCGAAATAAGAAAATTTCGTTAGTAAAAGTAATATGGCATCAAAACGATATTGACGAGGCCACGTAAGAGCCTGAAGATGCTATGAGACAGCAATATCCGAATCTGTTTAACGGTAAGATTTTTGGGGACGAAAATCCCTAAGGGGGGAGAATTGTAACAGTCCGATTTAGACTCTAGTCAGAATAGTGGTTTCGGGACCACATATCTGAGTTAGAAAAATATTTAAATATTATTTTCCATGCTTATGATATGTAAATTAGCATATGTGAAAATTCTGTATGAAAATTTAATCGTTTGTGTGCTTAATTTAATAAAAGGACCTAGTCGCGTAAAATGTAAAAGTTGTCTGCTACTTGTTAAAAGTGTCTATTGGATATGGCTTTGTAAATGAGAGGTCCTTATGTGGCTATTTGACCATTGGAATTTTGAATGGACATTAATAACCATCCATTAAGTGATTTTATAATGGTTTATAAAAGGGCAAAATAGTAAACTAGGTATTAAGTTAATTATATGAAAACAAAATAGAAAATAAAGCTATTTTATGTGTTCATCCACCGAAATTGAAAATAAAATAAAAAAAAAAGCTCACCTAGGGTTCGACACTTTGATTTGGTGAATTAGATATGTGTTTTGCTCAGTTTTTGATAATTTCTATGTTTTTGTAATCGTTGCTTCGTATACTATCAAACTCATGCCTCAATTTCTGATTTTGATGATGATTTTGAAATGTTCCATTGATGAAATTATGAGTTTTGTAAAGTTAGTTGTTGATAAATGAAAGTTTGATGTTGGGTTTACATGTTTTGTCTTTGGATTTTTGATAAATTTGAGTAAAATGGGCTAAATTGTGAAATTTGTAATTGAAGGACTAAAATGTAAAATAACTGATATGTGTAGACTTGTATGAGAGCTATGAATATTCGGCCAAGCTTGTGTACAAGCAAATTATGTGTATTTTGTGATTTTATGAATTAGGGACTAAAGTGTCAAAATGTGAAAATGTGAGGGCTAGTTTGTAAAATGCCCTAAATATGTGTCTATGGATTGTTTTGAATGAATTTGTGATTGAATAAGTTAAATTTGAGTTTATTTAGATCAAGAATTAAGGAAAACAGAGTTAGATCGGGGAAAGTCAAAAGTTATCGAGTAACCGACTTCGTCCATCCGAATCCATACGAGGTAAGTCGATATACAAATAAGCTTGTTTGAATTTAATTATTATTATTCATTTCATATTTAATTGTGATGAATGAATGTTCAAGCTAAATATGTGCTATCCGAGAAAGTATTGACAAAGTTCCGACGTCTGAAAATCCCCGTACGAACCTTAGGAATAGTTAGGATACATATGTCATGACATAGGATTTCTGATATCTGTTTTGCATGTAAGACCACGTCTATGACGATGGCATCGACTTCTGTTTTACGTGTAAGACCATGTTTGGGACATCGACATCGTATTTGATTTCGTATAAGACCTTGTCTGGGATAGTGGCATCGATATTTGATTACATGTAAGACCATGTCTAGGATGTTAGCATTGCATATGTTTTTCGATCTATCTGCGTATCCTTATGTTCCGAACGGTTCAAACGGGCATTCTGAGGAAATGAATGACTTTGTGAAATTATATCCGATTCAAGTATGTTCGCTTTGTATAGCCTATTTAAGAATGAAAGGTAAGTATATGAATATGAGATTTGTGTTAGCATTTGTCTACAAAGTATAAATGATTTGATGATATTTATTTGCTTTGAATGATATGTTTATTTGTTTATGGCTTACTAAGCTTTTGAAAGCTTCCTTTGTGTGTGTTTACATTGTTTTATAGATATCGAAGCTACTGTGAGCTCGGGGATCGTCGAGGATCGTCGCCACACTATCGAACCTTATTTTGGTACTTTGAAAATGTATATATTAAAATATAGCATGTATAAGCTAGAAGTTGTGGAATTATGTTTTGTGATGTATATATTTAGCCATGTGATATGGCTAGTTTTTTCTTTGAACTTATAGTTTGATAATGGTATATGATATGTGATGCTAATGTGCAATTGTGGTATGTTTTGGTTGGCCAAAAGAAATGGTAAATGTTGAAAAGTTTTGGTACGTTTGAGCATGAGATTGAATGATGTATTGAAAGAAATGTTTTGATATGCCATTGTCTTATGTTTTGACATAGTTTAGTAAGGTTTATGAGCATGGATTTGGTTGACAATGATATGTCATGAATGGCTTATGTTTTGGTCTTGAAATTGGTTAAAATTGGTATGAAAATATGCTTGTTTTATTGATTGTAGGTTTGACCCAATTGGGGTGGCAAGTTGGCTATTCAAATGGACTATTTTTGTCCATACGGGTGGAGACACAGGCGTGTGTCTCAGCCGTGTGTGACACACGGTCACATTACACGACCGTGTGTCCCCTAGGGTACCTACGAATTAAAGTTAGTATACCCTCTAGTTTTGACACGGCCTAGACACACGTGCGTGTCTATTGGTCGTGTGTGGCACATGGGCTAGCACACGGGAGTGTGGTCGGCCGTGTGGCCAAGTCAGTAGCCTCCTTAATTTTTCACATGGCCTGGCACACGAGCGTGTCTTGTGGCCGTATGGATAAGTCAGTATGTATGCCCTATTTTGCCACGGTTTAGACACACGGGTGTGCCTAAAGCCGTGTGAGGCACAGGGCCTGTTCACACGGGCGTGTGACCTTTGAAATGTTAAAATTTTTTCTAAGTTCTAAAACTTTCATATGTTATCAATTTGGTCCTGAATGCATGTTTTAGGCTTCGTTTGCTCATTTTAAATGCATATTGAATATGAATGACTTGTATTTATTGAAATAAGGTGATATTTGATATGTGTTTGTTCTGAACTGAGTTACGAGTCTGGTAATGCCTCATAACCTATTCTATCAACGGTTACGAGTTAAGGGTGTTACAGAAAGTCTGTGTTTTGTGGTATTGGCAAGTGCAAGATGAGGAACAAGAAATAAATGAGTGAAGTTTTACCGAGGCAAAAGGGTGGTCAAATTGCTAGCTCGTATGCAGTGGCAATGCTGGGAACGTGTCCAGTCAACATTCAGCTCATATTAGTTTCGGCGCAACTCTACTTGTAACAGATAAGTTTGCCTAGAAAAGAGGAGAAGATAAATCTTAAGGCTATTGGAATTATCATGAAAAGGAAAAAAAAAAAGCAATTTAAAAAGAAGCAAAGGAGGAAACCCTAGGGCGCGAAACTGCGAGTAGAGATCCTTAGGCAAATTAAAAGGTAGCGGCTTAATAGAGACATGAAGAGGAAAGACGCAAGCAACCCCTTTCAGCCACTTTAGGACACTGCGTAGCTAAAGTGTGGATTGGGCAAGCGAACACTGTCTTCTTGATGTTCTTCCATTATTATCAACCTATTCCTTCATGAATTACAGTGATGAAAACTATGTTTGATTTGAATTTTATTCGCCAACCTATGAGCTAAATCTCATAGGGTTGGGATTACTTTGATGAAACTTTAACTGTCTTTAATAGATGCAGTATAAGTCTGAAATTATTTTAGTGTTCCATTCAATTTTTCTATTCTTTAAAATGTATGTGAGCAATCCTTAAACATAATCGACTATGCAGCATACCCTTAAATTAATCTAAATTCTGAAAAGGTTAGATTAGTTAGATCGCGGTTGAATGATATAAGCAAGTACTCGACAGATACTTACAGTAGACTCTAGACATAGAGTAGCGTTCATACAAAAGGAGACAATGCAAGGTACCATATTAAAGGCCTATAGACACAAGTAAGGTCACTTGAGGTTTCTACCTTCGAAAAAAGCAGGCCACTTTAGAACTCTTCTGAGCAGTAGGTTAAGTATGATTTTGTCGAGGCATTTCTGATATTAAGGGTAGATTCTTAGTAATCCCGACCTTCCATATCAACATCGTATATCCCTTATCCTTTTCCGTAGAATCTTTGCCATAGCATCCTTAGTTGTTAATTTGTTCAGTTACATATTATTCATATAATAATTTTCATAATTACCATTACATTCCTACTCTCGTTTTGCCATAGCATTGTATTCATTAATTCCACATATTGCATACATTATTATTCCTTTTAATTACCATTGCATACTTACCATAGTTTTACCATAACATTAATTGCATTTTATAATAATAACTTGACCACTTTAGTGCCTCAACCCGATCCTCATGGGAACGATACTCATCACTTTATTACTTGATCCGACGTGTATACTTGCACAATTCACATATCATATTCACACGCGACAGATACTAACCCCGCTACTGTAAAATCACATAGCAACCATTCACGTTCCCTTTCTCCACTCTACTTCCCTTGCACAATGCCCTACATAGTCAAGCCAAAATGGAAAAGCCCCAACTATATGTGCTAGTTGTTGAGAAATTTGATTAAAACATAAGGTACATTGTATAAACTGAATTGCAAAACTTTTTTAACATCAACATACCTCCGATCAAGCAAATAATATACATGCATGCATAACAATCAATACCAATGAATGTTAGATTCTCTAGGGGATACTCAAATTACCCCTCCAACCAGTTTAACTTCACCTGATGCTTTTTGAAATCAACCGAAATGCTGATACCTATTCTGAAAGCTTTGTAAACGGTTTGCTCGAGATTGTACTCAAAACTTCTCATTACAAGACACTTATCCATAAAAAGCCCCATCAACAACATTACATATGACATCGATATTATCGTTTTGCTTTTTGGGAGGAAATAAATGGAACTCTCTAAATATAGCTTTCATGTTAAAACTTAACATTTGTAATTTAAATAATTATCTTCTTTGTAAGCAAAATTATATATATTGTCGCTAGGTCAAGTGACAAGAAAATACTCCAATACCATTAGCATTCCAATCAGCATGTCCTTTAGATCTTAATAAATTGGAGGTACTTAATTATATAATGTTAGGTAGAAAGTAAAACACCATTTGTTTTAGTTTATTGTCAAAGTAACAAGTTCAATTAACTATTTATAATTTAAAAAAAAAGGTTCTGCTATAATTTTAATTGAAGTTTAATGTGGGCTTTGATCTATATTTCCGTTAAAATTTATATAAATTATGAGTATTGAATTTAGAATTTAAGATTATCCACAATCGTTTTAAAAATAAATTAAAATCATAACCGTTCAATTTTTAATTTTTTATCATAAGCTCAACATCCAAGAGGAGTATTGAGGTACCATAATCATAATATTATAATTGCCATAATTCTAACTGCACACAAAAAATTTGAAAGCATTACCATGTACCATGTCACTTTGACAAAGCAAAAGGCAGTCTTAAAAATACCTTTCTCGCCCATTTTATTAATAAAGTAAATTAAAAATCTAAATACTTTTTCAAAAACAAAAAGCATTCTCAAAAAATAACTCTCGCCCGTTTTATTAGTAATATAAAAATCTAACATGAAAGTGAAAACCCAGTATAAACGTATCATCTGCTATTACATTTGCAAAGAAGACTTACGGGGGAAAAGACAAAAAAAGACGATATCAGAACCAAACCAAAATTAGCAGTCCGTCCCATAAAACCAATTTAGACCAACTCGTTTCTGTATTCAAAATTACCAGACAATTAAATCAATCAAACCGATTTATAAAATTTTTTAAGGCTCGATTAAACAAAAAACCAACTATTAGACAGTTCAACCAATCCAACTCCTAAAACATTGCAAGATGAGCAAAATCCAAAACATAAATATATACTTGCCACCTCAAATATATATTGATAAACATGGAACAACGCAAGCAAGTTCCATAGTTACAAAGAAATCTTAAAAACAACCTAAACTTGTTTACCGGTTTTTTTTATTTACTTGAAAATTTCATTTATTTTTAAAAAAATTTAATAAAAAACTGTGAAACACCTTATTTGATCAAAGTAAATCAAATTATCAAGGAAACTTAAAATCCGATCAAACTCAATGAACTCAACCCTAAAAAGAGATGGTTAAATTTTAATTTAAGTCAACCAAGTCATTAACTTGCATAATTGCGAACCCCAAGAACACATCACATTACAACAAGAAATACCTTGGATGGTTCAAATGGAAAGAACAAAGAATCGTATGGGGAAACAAAGATAATTATTTAGTACTGACATTAAAAATTTTCTACGAGATTGAGATTTTACCATAAATTTTTAAATTGTATTTAAAAGTTAATAAATAAATATATAGAACATGTGACAAAAATTTTAACTTCACTTCTAGAGTAAAAATTTTCCATCATTATTACCCATAAAGATATATGTTAGTACACCTATAGCTCTAACAGGGCAGATGAACTCAATCTCATATTGTGTCCAAGCTGGGGCTCCCCGCTAAACATCTGTGGCAAACTTTTTCTAGGTGAAAGATTTCATCATGCCTGTACATAAAGAACTTGGACCCTCTGCCATGCACAAATACGTAAGAGAATACAAAAGTACACAGTTCTTGATAAAGCTAAAAGGCCTTAGGGAATGAATTGAAGTTTCTGAAAGCAAAATGAACTTTAATCATGTCCAACCTAAGAATCCTTACATGCTACCTAAAAGACATTGGATTTGGAGCTGTTATGTACACATCAAACACATATAATGGCACATCTGCTACTAACCGTGGTACTAAATGATTTATCTATCTTCACAAATTACATCTTGGAACGTTCTCCACTACGAATAATCGAAGTATCTAGTTGGAGACATGCGCCTTATAGTACTAAAAGCACATCTTAATACCTGTATATGAAGCTCTCTTTAACTCTTTTACCACAAAGACATTTGCAATGAGATGCATACATATAACTAAACAACAACAGTTAGCCATATGCTATCAATTGAGGAACAACAATTTGATTATTTCCTTTTCTAACCTCATGATTTTCGTTGTACCTATGCACACTCTGAATTAAGTGGACCAAAGATGATTCCTGCTCTTCCCAGGGCCAACACTACTAGCAATTCATTTTGAACAACTAAACACATAAACAGCCGTATGTCAAGATGCTAGATTATCGTGCCCACTCTGGTAACAGAAACAAAATCATGTTTCCACTTATATTCTCAAAGAATAACAAACTATAGAATCGGTAGCTAAGCTAACCATGGTCTAAGCACCAGATATGATGTAAACCATTAAAAATCTTTCAAAAGCAATGGATAATCCAAAACCTACATTAACTAGATTATCATTTAGCTTCAAAATACATAATCACAAACTATGCAGAGAAAATTGTATGAGATCCCTAATTTTATTGTAAAACCATGGACACTCTAGTGAAGCAACCCACAAACTTCACCTTGCCTGTGAGTGATTGATCATTCTAAGACCCAATGCCAAAAAAGTCTGTATGCTTCTAACAGAAGAAAGAGAAAAATTCAATTTGAGTTTTTTTTCAGTATCATCAAGATCAATACATTAAAGCGGCAGAAAAATAAACCAGCAACCCAAACCAAATTTCGCCCTTAAGTAACATCATAACATTAATATGTACACAAAGGATATACATCCTCAAGGAGACACTATGCGCCCCGACATACTTTAAGTTGCTGGAAGGCAACATTTTCATCTTTGTCATTATTATAAGTCTAAAGGGATAGTTTGGATATTGGCAAACAAGACAACAGAGACACTCAGTCCAAGTTTCAACTTTAAAACCATGAACCAGTAGACCAAGATCAGACTTGCAAAGTCTTATAAATCTTTCACAATAAAATAGTTGAAAGAATAAGTCTTCATGAAGTTCCAATAATTCAAACCCAAAAAAGAATTCCTCGTTTTGGAATAAAATTAATCATATTCCAAAACCAAATACTGCCCGTATCTTATTGAAAATAAGGTCTCTCCAACCTCTCTCAGTGTTCTCCACCACAGTTGCATTCCCATATCTGCATCACAAATCAAAGCAAAAACAAACACAGAATCGATAACTAAATTCAGTAAGTAAGAAATTAGCCACGCTACGCAATAAAACAAACAAAAACCAACCTGTCCTCCTCGGGAACATCTGAATGCGTGAGTTTGATTACAGTAACCCCATGCTCAGGCTCATTGAAAACAAGTCTTACCTGCAACAATAACAACCACCCAGTAAAGATAAGCCATCATCCGACCACACTGCATTCCCAAAAACCTGGAGAACAGGCAAAAGCGGAATCCATTAAACTTACTGTAGAATCAATCCCGTCGGACCAACTCCCAAATCTCCATCTCTGAGCAATCAACTTCCCTTCTTGCAACTCCAAGTTAATTCCAGTAACCGATCCATCGAAAATACTAAATTGGCCACCGACTTCTTTACTTATCCTAGAATTACTCTGAGTAAACCCTTTCCATCTATTCTCATCCATCAAAATCTCGTACATATCCTTAGCTCTACAATTAAATTTCTCCGACATTGTAATTGTCTTAAACCCTTTCTTCCCTTCCTTGTTCACTTCTTTTTTGGCTTCCTTCTCCACCCCAACTTTCTCCTTAGACATCGCAGCTGAGTTACTATTACTAGCAGAAGTAGTAGTAGTATTTTTGGGAGCCGATTTCTTGGCTTCCAATTCATCTTTAACGGGGCCACCTTTCGCCATAGCTTTTACAAAATCACTCACTTTCTCCAAAACCAAAGGCTTCCCTTTGGCCAGCATCGCTTCCTTCAAGGCTTTACCAATGGGTCCTTCGTCTTTAATCGTCACCTTAACTTCCGGATCTTCGTCAGCATTCTCATCCGAAATGTACGGAATCTCGAGATTACCTTCAGCTTTCAACAGCGTCTTCCCTTCCCCATCTTTGGCTTCGCCTTCCCAGGATAAACTCAAACTGATTTCATATCCGGGAATGATTTTACCCTTGCGAACATTAACATAGGCTTCGCCGTCGACCTTTTCGACCTTCTTGGTCTTGATTCTGAGATTACCTTGGCAATCAAGGATGGTGAGATCGGAAAGCGATTTGGTGAAGAACGTTTTAGACCAAGGGAGGCAATCGGTTTCAGCCCAGTGCCAGTTGTGGACATTAGCACCGTCAGGTCTTTCCTCCACGATCCATCGCTTGTCGCCTTCGCCGTACTTGGCCATTGATGGAAAAATCAAGACGAGGGTGTATTAGGGATTGAGAGAGATATGAGGATAATGGAAGGGAAAGCTTAAAAGAAGCAATTGGGTGGGAGGGGCTGCTATGGAGGGTTCGGGCGGGAGGTGGAAGAATCCAGAAATGTGGGATGGATATATAAAACTAATTATCTTTGGAAGGATCTAGAGACTTCACTACGAGGAACTTTGGGTTTTGTTGTCGGTGTTGCGCAGAGCTTGGTACAAACAGAAAGACTCACTATTACTTGGAGAGAGAAAAAAAAAAAAGTCTCAGACGGACGTTTAGTAGGAACGAGGAGATGTAATTAATAATTTGTAGTTGAATTTACATAAATCACTTGCCCTTTACTTGTTATTAAAGTATCTAATTGATAATTTATTTAATTTAGATAGGTATCCAAATAATAATATTTGAATTTAATACATGTAATCTGATACAAATTATAATATAATCATATTTAAAACAATCATGCAAAATTGAATTTAAATGTTACAACAATTAAATATTAGACCGGTTATCATTCTTATATTTTCTTTAGGTACATAGCAAGAAAGTAGATTAATGGCATGAGAAATTGATAACGGTTTTTTATACTTTCAATATAGTAAACGATATAGTTCCGAAGATCAGATACAGCGAAATTCTGTAGAAAACTTAAAAGTAAGTGTAATAAATGAAATGGTAAAGAAACGGTTTGACTTGTACAAAAGCTATTTTGAGAGAATGTGACAAATAGATTTTTGGTATAAAGTGGCCAACTTGTAGATTCAAAAAATATTGAAGTCGAATTGAAGAATTAGAAGTGGGTAATGATTGTTGGACCTGAGGATGACTTGGAATGAATATTATATAATTGAAGTCAACTCAGGGAATAGAATATAAAATTTGAAAAAGTGCAAATTGCTTAATAATTTTGGGACTGAATTGAATAAAAATGTTATGGACTAAATCATAAAATTTCTATTTTTGTCAAGAATGTTCATAAATGCAAAATTTATGTACAGATTATTAATTATGGACATTTTGAAGTTTTAAGTAGCTCGAATAGAATAAAAAAAAAGTGACAAGACCAGGGACGAAGCCAGGGGGCTGGCATAGGCTCTGACCCCCCTAAAATGTAAATTTATTCTTTTGGCCCTTAAAATTTTTTAAAAATTTTAAATTAATAAAATTAAAATTACACTTTAGCCTCCCTAAAATTATAAAAATTCGATTTAATCATTTACAAATTATAAATATATAAACTATAAAAAATTAAAATTTTATCCGGCCTCACTAAAAATTTGTTCTGACTTTACCCTAGACAAAACAAAAAAAGTTAAAGTACAATTGTACCACATAAAAGGCATCTTAATCATTCTATATAAAAATTATATTAAATATTATATTATGAGATATTAAATCATTAAAACAATTTGGAGCCATTGAATGAGATATTACTTGAAGAATAAATGTGGGCCACACATTTTTAAAAAGGGATGGACTTTGACATTTGACTTGGTCAATTTGGGTTAAATAAAAAGGAAGCTTACTCCCCTATTCAATTTTCCCCTTTTATTCTCTTTTCATTTTTCTCATATTTTCTTTAAATTCATCCAAAAATCTAATTACCCACCTTACTTTCTTACTAAAACCAAGAAATCTTCCTTCAAGCTTAATTTGTAACACCTAATACTTGATCCAGTCGTCAGGTCTGACTTACAGGATATCATATTCGTTATCGAAACAACTATAATTAAATACAATTTAATACAATCATGGAACATATTAATATTTATATTACCCATTTAAAATATATTATACAATCATTTTCGGGTTTTATATGAGCTTACGAAAGCTCTTTCGCTAAC
The DNA here is from genome assembly GCA_025698475.1 of Gossypium anomalum. Taxonomy (NCBI): domain Eukaryota; kingdom Viridiplantae; phylum Streptophyta; class Magnoliopsida; order Malvales; family Malvaceae; genus Gossypium; species Gossypium anomalum. The sequence continues at coordinate 56,882,101 of CM046959.1, forward strand.
CAAAGGTCGAATTAGGACCAAACTATAATTTTTTTTTTTGACAAAGAATTCAAAATATGAATAATATTTCAAAACTTCCAAACATCTTAGAAAATGCTATAATAGAATATTTTTGATAAAGTTTTAAAAATAAATTTAAACTCTTGAACTTAATCAAAACCATTTCAAATTAATTGAAAAATTACTCCCTACAATAAGTATAGATGTTTTTCAAAATGTATTAATACTTCATCTTTTTATTGATATCAAATCTACTTTTTGTTTTGAATCAAAAAAATTGAACACAAATAATAAGTATCGATACCTTGAAAATTATATCGGTGCTTATTAAATTTTATCGATACAAAAAATTTACATCGATACCAATTTTGCATTTTATTTTTCATGATCTATTCAACAATGTCAAAAAGTATCAATACCCATAAAATTATATCGATACATTTTACCAGGTATTGATAAATCATCTTTGGTATAGTTGGAAACTAATTTTAACGGTCACTAAATCAGGTATTAAATGTCTCTAGTATTGATACTCATACAAAAAGTTTTGATACTTTTTGTTGCAGGTGAATTTAATGGTCTGGTATTTCCATCCCAATGAGTTTATTTATTCTCCCAACAACCACAACAATTGGAAATGAATTAGAAGGTATAAATACCAACTTTTGATGGTCTTACAACTACAAGAAATATAATCAAGCCTAAAGACCAATCATTTCAACCTTAGTATTCAATTTTTTCATACTTTTCTTGTATACACTTGTGAGCTTTTATTGTTATTCTTTAGCTCAAGTGTATTCTTGTTTATTTGTGCTCTATTGGCAAACATTCTAATCTTGTGAGGATTATTTCTTAGTTTGTTTTTTTTGTAATTCTTTGAGAGGGTTTGTCTTAAGATTTGGGTAGAAATTTTAAGAGAGATATAAGGTTAAACCTTGTCTTCAAAGGTTGAATATATTAGTGAATTTGGAAAAATCATTACTTGTGGAAAGCTAAGGTAGTGGAGTAGGCAATTGGTGTCGAAACACTCTAAATCTTTGTGTTCATTATTTCATACTCTTTCTTTACTTTCACCAAATTTTTTAAAAGCTAATTCAGGTCCTCTTGGCAATTTTGGTTTGATCAATCGAGCTAACAAATATAATTGACAATTACCACAAGTTCAACCATTTAAGTCATCTTCACTCCTATGTTATTTTCATATAAAAACCTTAAAAAATTTATATACATGACTCAAACCATATTGCCAACTTGGACTTCAAAATTACCAACGCACCATATGCCAAAATGAAAAAGGGATCATACAAACATTGTTGAGTTGAGGGCCATAGATTGCATGCTGGAATCACCTCTCGAAACTTCAAGATCCACCTAAACCGCGCATGGAATAAAAAAGACCGTGTAACACCCCTTGCCCAACCTGACTGTCGAGTTCAAGCTATAGGATGCCACATTCATTGCCGAAGCAACTACAACAAACTTTAAAACAATTCAATTATTCCAGCATGCTAATTAGCACTATACACTTTCCAATATGATATAAAATCGTTTCCAGGTCTTATACGAGCTTACGAAAGTTTTTTTGTTAACTTGAAATCACTTAAGGACTTAATTGAAAAGTTTACAAAATCTGCGAGTTGACATCCCGACTTCATGGTTTTCATGTCGTAACATTATCTGTTAGTGGGTCACGTCGCAAATTCAAAAATCTTATTGTCACGATGCCACTAGCTATAACAACTTTAACCTGCCTCCGTCGCTGGATTATAGTTACGGAGTATTATGACAGTTAACAAATTCAATAATAGTCTGATACTATTCGAAATTAAATTTAAATACAAAAAAAATCATAATCAATTAAATTGAAACTGAAACTATTATGAAATTTTGAGTAAAAAGTGTAAACAGGGGTTACAAGGCCATGTGAAAGAGACCAGCCCGTGTGGCCCCAAGTTTGGCCGTGTGGCTACTCCACACACCCGTGTTCTCAAACCCTATTTTGATTGCTTATTCAATACCATCGAATGAGTATCGATACCTACGTGATCTTTTAGAAAGTTTTGTTAAATCATCTTTAAGCATACTTCTAACTTGTTATAAGGTCATTTAATGTATGTTTAGTATAATTCAATGTCGTCTAGGGTATTTTCAACTTAAATCTCCTATAATCGATTAAAACATGATGATGTTTGCATGCTAATTAGACGTTGTGTAATGTGTGATGTTGTGATGATGGTGTAGCGTCTTGTTACTCGAGCTCGGTGAATGGGCCGGGTATAGGGTGTTACATTCTCATCATCCGAACAATCCATCCGCTAAATGATTCACTCCATACTCTTAAACCAATACTCAGTGATGGTTGAATTAACTCCTTTCACTCCTCTAAGTTTGTATCCACCTAGGGCATGTAGACGCTCGAGTGGTAGTCCCCTATGAATAGGTGCAGGGTTACCACAAGCAATGCACTAAAAAGATCCTATTATAGCTTGTACTAAAGGCTCCATACCCGCCTTTCGTGTCGTTTGACCTGAAGGAGAAGGTATATTCGTATTAACTTTACCGCGTCTAGGAGGCATATCGACTGCGCTATAACATTTAAAATAACCTTACACCTATTCATTAGGGACTACCACTCGAACGTCTACATGCCCTGGGTGAATGCAAATTTAGAGGAGTGAAAAGACTTGATCCGACCATCGCCGAGTATTGGTTAGAGAGTGTGGCGAGAATCTTTGAACAGATAGATTGCTCAGATGAGGATAATGTAACACCCTATACCTGACCCATTCACCGAGCCCGAGTAACAGGATGCTACACCACCATCACAACATCACACATTACACAACGTCTTATTAGCATGCCAACATCATCATGTTTTAATCAAATATAGGAGATTTAAGTCGAAAATACCCTGGGCGACATTGAACTATACTAAACATACATTAAACGACCTTATAACAAGTTAGAAGCATGCTTAAAGACGATTTAACAAAAAATTCTAAAAGATCACATAGGTATCGATACTCATTCGATGGTATCATTACTGTCTAGAAAATTGGTACCAAATTAGCATTTTGTTTTCCTGCAAAAATTAAAGCCTGCAAACTAACACATTCCACAATAACATATCAAGCATATGTATCTCATATCACATTAACACATCATAATACACAATCTACATCGCATATTCACATATTACACAAAAGTAACGAGAGGAATAAGAAAGCTTATACTCAAAACTTAGTATAAGGGTTTAGGCTACTCCTAAGCTCCTATTTAACACTATGAATAGTGACTACTAGCAGCGATTCCAAACACTCACTGTTTGTGTTTTTGCCTATTTGCTGAAAGCCTAAACTAGCTTTTCATTTCCTTTTTCCTTGCTCATCGAAGGCTCCAACGATTTCGAAGCTTCACATATATTAACCACACAATATACACAATTAATTTTATGACTATGAACATATCTCAACAAGCCAAAACATTGGTCTAAAGCTAGTTCCGCTTGGAACTGAAATTTCACTAGCTTAGCTGAAACACAAAAATCTCAACTCTTACTCGATCCCATCACATAAAACTGATTCCAATCATCTAATTATATATCTAAGAATAATTCCCAACCTTCAAACTACACAAAACTACACAGATTCATGGTTCTGAAATTTCGACATACTATGGAAATTTTCACAAAAATTCAATAAAACCTTAGAATTCTTTAAAGAAACTTTAGGGAAAGTTTATAAACCTTCTAATCTCATCAAAAAAAAGTTGAAAAACACTTTGAAACATCAATTTTATACAAAATCCTGAATTTCACCATTAACGACCCAAATTTCAGCATCTATTCAAAACTAGATAAAAACTCAATTTAAAAGTCTATATATCATTAAAAACTAATAGGAAAATGAAACATTACCTTAGTTGAAGAAGAAACAAACGTTTAATTGAAAATCCAAAAAACCCACAAGCTGAGCAATGGTGAAATCAATGGTGTTTTTAAAGTTTTTTCTTGAAATTCTAGGGAGGTTTATTGCTTGGATGATGATAGAAATAACAGAAATTGATGTTTGAAAAATAAAATAAGTGAAGGGTGCTTGAGGAAATTAAGGGACGTGTAACTCCCCTAACCCGTATCCATTGCTGGCATAGGGTTACGAGGTATTATCAATCAAAACATAACATAAAGCTTACATTTATCAACCTCAAGCATTCATTCTCATACACCAATTCAAAATAATTACATTGTCCCTTATAAGGGGCTAAGAGGCCTTAAACATGCTTTAGAAGTGGTTCGGGACTAAACTAATAACATGTGAAAATTTAAGAAAACTTAGAAATTCTTCATCATATAAGGGTCACACGTCCGTGTGAACAGGATGTGTGCCTCACACGGCTAGTAGACATGCCTATGTCTTAGGCTGTGTGGAAACAGGGCATACATACTAACTTGCATCACATGGCCGATGACACGCCCGTGTGCCAGGCTGTGTGAAAACTGGAGGGTATACTGACTTGGGTTACACGGCCAACCACACGTCCGTGTGTCCAGCCCTTGTGCCTTTCAAAATGGCCACACACGCCCATGTGCTAGGCCGTATGCCATTTAGGGGGTATATTGACTTATACCACACAGCCAATCACACACCCGTGTGTGAGACCGTGTAGAGCATACTGACTTCAATTCAATTACATCACTAGGGGACACACGGCCGTGTAACCTAATAGTGTGTCGTACACGGCTGAGAACACGCTTGTATCTCTACCCGTGTGGACAAAAATAGGCCATTTGCAAAGCCAATTTTCCACCCTTTAAGCACATACCTATTCAAACTCAAATGGCATCATTTTAAGACACAGTTTTTGCAGCCAAAAGTCATCAACCAATATTCAATCATATCATATCCATTTCAACCAATTTCTATACTTAATCCCTTACCATTCACCTATTCAAATAACTATCAACTTAACTTGTCTCACTAAACATAATTCACATGTATAATTCATTTAACAAAAACCAATCCAAACATACATAGTCAATTCAATCTCATCCATTCTGTAACAGTCCGGTTTTGACCCTAGTCGAAAAAGTGGTTTTGAAACCACATATTCGAGTCAGAAAAAAATATTTTAATATTATTTTTCGTTCTTATTATAAGTGAATTGACATGTGTGAAAGTCTCGTGTGAAAATTTAATTGTTTGTGTGCTTAATTTTCAAAAAAGACCTAATTGCGTAAAATGTAAAAGCTATATGCTAGATGTTAAAGTGTTTATTTGACTTGGCTTTATAATTGAGAGGTCCTTATGTGGTTATTAAGCCATTTCCTTGTAAAATGGACAATTATGACCTTATTATATGTGATTTTAAATGGATTACTAAAAGGGTATTATGGTCATTAGCATATTAAATATATGTTAAATAAAACAAATGCGTGAAATAAGTGATTAGTTCATCTTCTTGGCCGAAAATCACAAAAGATATTAGGGTTATTGAGCTTTGAATATTTGGCACTTGTAAGCCTCAATTAGGTATGTGTTTTTTTATCGATTTTTGATAATTTCTACGTTTTTATAATCGTTGCTTAGCAATTTATCAAGCCCGTGTATTAATTTCTGATTTTGTTGATGATTTTGAGTTGAGCCATTGATGAAATTGTGAGTTTTGTGTTGTTAAATGATGAATTATGAAAGTTGGATATTAGGTTTACATGTGTTGTCTTTGGATTTTTGATGAAATTGAGTATTTTGGGTTAAATTGTAAAAATGTTATTTTGAGGGACTAAAATGTGAAATAAATAAAATTTATGGACTTGTATGAGAGCTAGGAGAATTCAGCTAAGCTTGTGTACAAGCAAATTTTGTGTATTTTGTGATTTTATGAATTAGGGACTAAAATGTCGAAATGTAAAAATGTGAGGGCTATTTTGCAAAATGCCCTAATTGTGTGTATATGGATTGTTTTGAATGATTTAGTTAATAAAAGGGTTAATTTTGAATACCTATAGATCAAGAAAAGAGGAATTCAGACTTAGACCAAAGGAAGTCGAAGATTGTAGAATAAACGTTCGAGTCGACAACTTCGAGTACGAGGTAAGTTTGTACTTAAAGCATGATGTTTAAGTATGTTTTGATGTTTAGATTATACACAGATTGTATATATGTTTGGTTTGGATAAGTATAACGACAAATCAAAGATATTTGGCACTAAGTGTGCGATTGAAACTAGCTTCAGCTATTTGAGGCACTAAGTGTGCGATTTAAATTAGCTTCGGCTAATTGAAATGGCACTAAGTGTACGGAATCATTCTAGATTCGACTAAACTTTATAGCACTAAGTGTGCGGATGTTTAAAGTACGAATAATGTACGGAAGTCTTAAAATATTCAACGAGAGGTAGGAATGAAAGTGAATAAGTACAGGAAGATTTAGGTATGTATGATACCTAAGTGGTAGATGATATTATGCATGTGAAGTTTAATGAATTTGTATGAACATATGGATTGAAGATGTGTAAATACTTATGGGTTGATGTTTATGTTTTATATACTGTTGATGATTTTAGTATGAGCTTACTAAAATTTGGAAAGTTTACTTTGTGTGTGTTTGCATTGTTTTATAGATATCAACGCTACTACAAGCTCGGGGATCATCAAGGATCGTCACCACACTATCGAACCTCATTTTGGTACTTTTGAAAATGTATATTTTAAAGTATGGCATGTATAGGCTAGTAGTTGTGGAAGAATGTTTTGTAATGCATATACTTAGCCATGTGATTTGGCTAAATTGTGCTTGAATTCATATTTGATAATGGTTTATGGTATGTAATGTCAATATGCAATTGTGGTATGTTTTAGTTGTTAAGTTGTGATAAGTTTAGCTTGAGATTGAATGATGTATGGAAGGAAATGTTTTAGCATGATCTTATCTCATGTTGGCATGAATTTGGTAAGGTGTATGAGTAAGGATTTGGGTGATTATTATATGATATGAATGGTTTATGTTTTGGTGTTGAAATTGGCTGAAATGGTGGTGCAATTATGCTTGTTTTCTTTGCTTGTAGGTTGACCAAATTAGGGTGGCAAATTGGTTGTTCAAATGGCCTATTTTTGTCCACACGGGCAGAGACACGGGCGTGTGTCTCAGCCGTGTGCGGCACACGGCCATGTTGCACAGTCGTGTGTCCTCTAAGGTACCCTACAATTGTAAGTCAGACTCAAGCACGACCAAAGCACACGGGCGTGTGGCTAGCAATGTGGCATAGTCAGGCTCGACCATGGCCAAGGCACAGAGGCGTGGCTTGTAGCCGTGTGGGCAAGTCAGTAGCTATGCCCTATTTTGCCACGGCTTAGACACACGGGTGTGTCTAAGGTCGTGTGAGGCACACGGCCTGTTCACACGGGCGTGTGACTTTTTAAAAGTTGAAATTTTTTTATAAGTTCTAAAACTTTTATATGTTATCAATTAGGTCCCGAATGTATGTTTAAGTATTGTGTACTCATTTTTATGATCTTAATGAATGTGAATGATTGAGAATTACTGCAATTAGATGATATTGGTTATTCGATTATTTTGAATTATGTTATGGATTAAGTAATGCCTCTTAACCTATTCCGGTGATGGATACGGGTTACGGGTGTTACACATTCAATATAGGTTGATTACCAAACATTAAAAATAGAACCATCTGCACCATCATAAGCATCATCAAGTTCATCATTTTATGTCAACTTGAATGGTCAAAATACATATCCAACAAGCAAATCAAAATGACGCAAGCCTATACATGCCATATACTATATATACATAACTTCAAAAGTACCCAAAGTAGATGTTCGATAGTGCAATGATGTTCCCGATGACTCCCGGATCCGAGCTAGCTTTAATCACTATAAGACATGGAAAAATAAGCAAGGTAAGCTTTATAGCTTAATAAGCTCGTATGACATAAACTTAACTAATACAATTACCATTCATTAATTTAAACATAATACATGAAATTCAAGATTTCTAACAAACCTTTCACATGCTTATTCATAAGCTTATATACAAACTTTGTAACTTCTTCGATTTTAAGCTTATAACATACATATACATACTTGTACCGATCCATGACAAGTTCATACATACACGAAATGCCATTGCATACTCGATGTCTAGCACACTAAGTGCCATACTCAATATCTTGCACACTAAGTGCCATTCTCAATATTTCGTACACTAAGTGCCATACTCGATATCTCGCACACTAAGTGCCATACATAGTCGAAGCTATCTCAGATCGCACACTAAGTGCCAAATTTAGTGAAGCTATATCGAATCCACACTAAGTGCCATATTTATCCAATATGTTGTCAAACAAAATAGTAGTCACATATATACAATTTATACGATATCAAAGCATTAAAAACATAAATATAACAATGCTTATTACATACAACCTTACCTTGGATGCTAGAACAGTGAATCGAAACGATTAGTCGATAACTTTATCTTTTCCTCGATCCAAGTTCGTATTCCGCTTTTCTTGATCTTAATCAAGCTAGGAGACTGCCGAACCTTTGAAACCCTATAATGGTGTTTTTTTCTTCTCTTAATTTCGATTGAGAAAGAAGATGAACACCAAATTTTATCTTTTTTTTATTTAATTATAACTTAATAACTAATTTACCTTATTAACCTTAGTAATAAACATATAAAATCTCATAATGGATGTCCATTAATGCCCATCAACATTTAAAATAGTCTAATTACCATTTAAGACCATCATATTTAAAAGCCAAGGCCAATTGACACCTTTAACTAATAGAACTCCACTTTTACACTTTATGCAATTTAGTCCTTTTTACCGAATTAAGCATTCAAACAGTAAAATTTCTTTACGAAACTTTCACACAATAATTCTATCATGCTGTAAACTTTAATAAAATAATAAAATAAATATTTTGACTTCGAATTTGTGGTCTTGAAACCATTGTTTTGATTTGACTCAAAATGGGCTGTTACAAGAAGACAACAATAAGGGTGAGGGAAGAAACTATTGTGAGTTTAATGTAGATGGAGCGGAAAATAGGGTATTTTTAGGCCTTTGGTATAATTGCTTTAAAACCACTCCTAACTTAAACCATTTTACAAAACAGTCCTTTTTTCAAAATTGAAGATCTTTCCTACCTTATTTTCAAAAATTGATTTGATTTTTAAAAAGTTATAGTCGAAAATAATTTCGGGTTACCATAATTCAAAAATTTCAAACCTATTCTGAGCCAAAATCCCTAATTTACCCTTGAAACTACTAGGCTCAATTTTGGGGTGTGACAACTCTCCCCCTCTAATAAGAATTTCGTCTTCAAAATTTACTTACTGACATGTCACTTGCTTAATCACAAAATATGCAATTTCTACTTTTAAAGCAACCATCACACTTTCGCTGTGCACTCTGATTCCTATTCTCTTTAACTTCCTACGACTTTTCTTGAAGATCTTATTCACTAGCACAGACTAGTCTATAGTAACTTTGCTATCAGCTTCCACTATTCGCTACAACACTTTCGTCTAAAAAACTTGTGTAACAACCCATTTTTAGTGAAATCGGAACAGTGGTTTCAGGACCACAAATCCGAGCCGGAAAGAAAATTTATTTTTATATTTTTACATGGTAGTATTTTGATAGGAATGTCATAAGAAAATTTTGATAAGAAATTTTAACCGATTATGTGCTTAATTATGGAAAGGACCAAATTGCATAAAATGCAAAAGTTGGATTTTAGAAGCTAGAAGGATCAAATAGCTATGGAATTCAAAATTTGAGGTCCTTATATGGTAATTAGACCATTAAAGAAAAGTTAGTAGATATTTTTGGTGATTCATCCATGGAAAAATTAGAAAAGCATAAGGACTAAATTGGCAACTAAGATAATTAAAAGATGATAAATTAATAAATAAGAAATATCATCATATTATTATCATCTTCATCCCTAAAATACATGGAAACCCTAAGAGAGAGAGAAGAAATTAATAAAGCTTAATTGGGCAAGTATTCTTGTCCCGTTTTTAGTAATTTTTATATTTTTGACATCGGGATAACTTAATCTATTTAGATTGGGGATCAATTTGAAATGTTATTAAAGTATAGAATTTTTGCCATGGATGAATATACTGAAAATTTGAAATTTATTATAACACCCCTCACCTGTATTCAACAGTAGAATAGGGTTATAGAGTATTATCGAACTTATAAAACGTTTAAACATATAATTCACATATAATTTCACATTTCATGCAAACATTATTCAAACTCAAGCATAATGTCCCTATAACGAGCCTATGAGGCCCTAAACATGCTATGGGAGTGGTTCGAGACTAAATCGATAGCTTAAGAAATTTTTACGAAACTTAGAAAATTTTTCTCAAAACAGGGGACACGCCTGGTGTGTGGCGGGCAGTGTTTCACACACGGTGTGATTACACACTGTGTCACGCAGTGTGTGGACATTCAAAATAAGAGCACATGGCCGTGTCCCAACCTATGTCCGTCCCTGTGTAACTCTCTGACTTGGGTTACACGGCCAACACACACGACTGTGTGCTAGACCGTGTGTTAGTCCATGTCAAACCTGTAGGGTATACTGACTTATGCCACACGGCCAAGTCACACGCCCGTGTGTGAGGCCGTGTGGAGCATACTGACTTGATTTCAATTTCAACACAAGGGGACACACGGCCGTGTAACATAACCATGTGTCATACACGGCTGAGACACACGCCTGTGTCTCTGCCCGTGTGGACAAAAATAGGCTATTTACCAAGCCAATTTGCCACCCAAATTTGAATGTACCTACAACACATCAATTTGCACCATCATATAGCATAAATAGGCATTTAAACCAGCCAATGCAAACCTGATTCATGCATATTCTATACCACAGTTCTCAATACACTCAAGTGGCAAAATAGACTAATCCATTTATACCCAAAATCTCATAAACTTAGATAATCAATATAGCTACTTAAAACACACATTCTTGACCTTGATTCACAAACAAATAACATCACAAATATCAACATTCAACTTCCATAATACCAACTATTACTAACCATCATCAAAACCAACCTCAATGTACATGTCATAAGCTAAATGCACATACACATATACACAAGCAAATTAACTCAAAATAAGCCAACTTTTATGGCTATTATATACAAACCAAGACATATACATTTACAAGCCAATTTTAATGGCCAAAATCATTACCAAAACATAACCAACATGATCAAAGTCCCTATACATGCCATATAATTAAAACATAAGCATAAAGGTACCAAATCGATTGTAGGATAGTGTGACGAAATCTCCGACGATCCTCGAATACGAGCTAGCTTTAAACCCACTAAGAAAAACATAGAAAAGTAACGATGTAAGCTATAAAGCTTAGTAAGCTCGTATGAAATAAAATCAATATAATCATAAACACATAATTTAACAATTGATTATAGATACATGAATTCACATCAACTAACAAACCTTTCAATTACTCATTTACAAAACTATATACTTTCTTCACCATTTATTCGATTCAAAGCTAATATGGTTTTTGCACATACCTGTATCATCTCGTACCAATCTCATTCTCAACCATATCATTCATTTACCTATTGAACCATTCGGAATAGAAGTCGGATACTCAAGAGTCTTGCACACTAAGTACCTATACCATGGCCTGAAGCCAAATTAAGGTAACTTATATCCGAAGTACTGATATCATAGCCCGAAGCCAAATCAGCCAATATTCATGGCCCGAAGCCAAATCAATATAACTCTAATATCATGGCCCGAAGCCAACTCAATGTATCCCCTAATGACATGTCACTAGTATCCTAAACTATTCCTAAGGCTCAATCGGGATTTCAAACACTGAATTACCATCGACTCATTGTGAACTTATTTGAATTCTCATATTCACAACTTATACAATATCAAAGCATTTAAAATACACTTATAATGAAATCTATCACATACGAACTTACCTCGAATGTGAAACGACGAAATAAGTCGATTAGTCGATAACTTTAGTTTTGCCTCGATCTAGATCCGAATTTCGCTTTTCTTGATCTAAATATATTGAAAATTAACTTATTTAATAATCTCTCTATTCAATTTAATCCAAAACACACATTTAAGCATATTTACACTTTTACCCCTAAAATTTCACCACTTTTACAATTTAGTCCTTATTACACAAAGTCACAAATTCATGAAATTTTTTTAATACTTATGATAGCCGAATTACTATAATGCCCCTAGCAGCCCACATTTATCAAATTTTAACACATTTAACCACACATTTTCACATTTTCACAAATAAATCCCTATTTTGCATTTTTACTCAAAATCAGTTTACAAAATATGTAAATCTAGCAACAAGATTTCATATTTCATCATTAAACATCAAAGAACACATATTTTCATCAATGTCAACTTTCAAAATCTTTAAAGTTTTGCAAAATAGTCTCTGGTCTAGTTAGAACTAGTTGCAACGATTATGAAAACATAGAAATCATTAAAAATCGAGCAAAAACAGACTTACAATTTAAGCATGCAATGGCCGAACCCTAAAATGCTCTCCAAGCTTTATTTTTCTTTCCAATTCAGTTGAAGATGATGAAGATGGACATAAAATTGTTTTTGTTTTAATTAATTAACCTTATTAGCAAATTACCAAATTAACCTTAATGATAAAACATTTATATCATCCATTTCATGTCCATTAATGTCCACTTACCTTAATAATGGTCCATTTATTACTTAAGGACCTCCATATTTAATATTCATAGTCATTTAGTGCATTTAACAAATAGAATTCAACTTTTATGCTTTACCCGATTTAGTCATTTTATCAAATTGACCAATCAAACGATAAAATTTCTTAACGAAATTTTCACACCAACATAATAGCATACTGTAGACACTTAAAATAATATTAAAATAATTTTTTAAACTTGGATTTGTGGTTTCAAAACCACTATTCCGATTTAGCTAAAAACGGGCTGTTACAACTTTCCCCCCTTAGGGATTTTCGTATCTGGAAATCTTACCAGCAAAAAGGTTAGGGTACTGTTTTCTCATAGTTTCCTCGGGTTCCCACGTAGCCTCTTCGACACCATGTCATTGCCAAAGTACTTTCACGAGAGCTATGCTGTTTTTTTCTCAACTATTTAACCTCATGTGCTAGAATTCTGATCGGTTTTTCGTTGTACATCATATCAGGTTGAATTTCTATTTCTGCTAGAGAAATCATGTGTGAAGGATCCGATCTATATCGACGCAACATCGACACATGAAACACATTGTGGATCTTTTCTAACTCAATCGATAAAGCTAGTCGATATGCCACTAGACCTATTATTTCGATGATCTCATAAGGCTAGATAAATCGCGAACTCAATTTACCTTTACGACCAAATCGAAGGATTTTCTTCCACGGAGACACTTTTAGAAATACTTTATCACTGATTTGGAACTCAATGTCTTTCTGTTTCAAATCCTCATTTGATTTCTGTCGATCAGAAGCTGCTTTCAAACTGTCGCGAATCACTTTCACTTTCTCTTCTGTTTCTCGGATCAAATCAACCCCGTGAATCTTTTTCTCACACAACTCAGTCCAATACAATGGAGTTCAACATTTGTGACCATACAAAGCTTCGTACGGTGCCATCTTTATACTCGATTGAAAGCTGATGTTATACGAAAATTCAACCAATGGCAAAAATTTCTCCCAATTGCCTTCGAACTTTAAAACACAACATCGAAGCATATATTCGAGAAACTGAATTACTCTTTTAGACTATCTGTCAATTTACGGATGAAATGCTGTACTAAAATTCAACCTCATGCCCAGAGCTTCTTGCAATTTCTTCTAAAACCACGATGTAAACCTCGGATCTCTATCTGAAATAATCGAAACTGATACCCCGTGCAATCTAACAATTTAAGAAATGTACAATTCAGCTAATCTATCAAGCAAATAATCAGTACATACTGGAATGAAATACACTAATTTTGTTAATCGATAAACGACAACCCAGATAGCATCTTTCTTTTTCGGAGACAGAGGCAAACCCGATACGAAATCCATTATAATTCTATCCCATTTCCATTTTGGTATCATCACTGGTTGTAACAATCATGAAGGCACTTGATGTTCAACTTTGACTTATTGACACACTAAACATCTTGATACAAATTCTGAAATGTCTCGTTTCATACCCGACCACCAATACAGTTGTTTCAAATCATTATACATTTTAATACTTCCTGGGTGAACAGATAGACATCCACTATGTGCTTCATGCAAAATTTTCTAAATAAGTTCAGAATTCTTTGGTATGCAGACTTTGTTTCGGAACATGAAACAATCATCAGATCTGATTTGATAGTCTGAATCACTATTCGATTCACATTGCACTCTTTTAGCTTGCAACTCGGTATCACATTTTTAAGTTTCACAAATTTACTAAAGAAAAGCCGGTTTGGCTTCCAACTTAGCTAATATCGAGCCATCATCAAATAATCTTAGCTGAGTATTTAGTGCTCTTAAAGCAAATAGAGATTTTCTATTCAAAGCATCTGCAACTACGTTTGCTTTCCCCGGATGATAATCGATTACTAATTCATAGTCTTTTAGTAGCTCGAGCCATCTCCGTTGTCTCAAGTTCAGATCTTTCTGAGTCATAATATACTTTAAACTTTTATGATCAGTAAAGATGTGGCATTTTTCATCGTAAAAATGATGTCGGCAAATTTTCAATGGGAAAACAATAGCTGCCAACTCTAAATCGTGTGTCGGATAGTTCTTTTCATGTGGCTTCAACTGTTTCAAGGCATAAGCTATCACTTTTCCCTCTTACATCAACATGCAACCTAAACCATTCAATGACACGTCACTATAAATCACAAACTCTTTACCCGACTCAGGTTGAACCAAAACTGGTGCTTCGGTTAACAATGCTTTCAACTGATCGAAAATCTGTTGACATTTCTCAGACCACTCGAATTTCACATCTTTTTGTAACAGTCTGGTTATCGGTGTAGCAATCATTAAGAATCTTTTGACAAATTGTCGATAATAACCAGCTAACCCTAGAAAACTTCTAACTTTTAATACATTCCTCGGTGGTTTCTAGTTAACAACTGTTGAAAATTTTCTCGGATCAACTCTTATACCTTCAACTGAAACAATGTGTCCCAGAGATCCAACCTCTCGGAGCCAAAATGCACATTTGCTGAATTTAGTGAACAATTGCTTATCTTTCAAGGTTTGTAGCATAATTCTCAAATGCTCGGCATGCTCAAAATCGTCTCGGGAATAGATCAGAATGTCGTCAATGAACACAACAACAAATCTGTCTAAATACGATCTAAATATTTAGTTCATCAAATCCATAAAGACTGCAGGAGCATTAGTTAAACCAAGAGGCATAACAAGGAATTCATAATGTCCGTTCCTTATTCTGAAAGCAGTTTTTGACACATCCGATCTTTAACTCACAGCTGATAATAACCAGACCACAAAGCAATCTTCAAAAACACTGTTGTGCCTTTCAACTGATCAAATAAATCATCTATTCTTGGCAACGGATACTTGTTCTTTATTGTAACTTTATTGAGCTGTCGACAGTCAATACACATTCTCGTTGACCCATTTTTCTTTTTTACAAACAATACTGGAGCACCCCACGGTGAAAAACTAGGTCATGCAAAACCTCTATCCGTTAAATTTTGCAACTGAGATTTCAATTCTTTCAATTCTGTTGGATCCATTCGGTATAGAGCTATATATACCGGTGAAGTTTCTGGTACTAACTCAATAGCAAACTCGACCTCTCTGACCGGTGGCAACCCTGGTAATTCTTCTAGAAACACAACCGAAAACTCACATACTATTGGCACTGATTCAATATTTGATTCAAACACTTTTGTATCTAAAACGTAGGCGAGATAAGCTTTGCAAATTTTTCTCACATATCTTTAAGCTGAAATAGACGAAATCACAGCAGGCAATCCACTCAACTTATCTGGTTCAATTCGAAGGATTTCACCATTCTGACATTTCAGTTCAATAGTATTTCATCTACAATTTACAATAGCATCGTGCAGAATCAACCAATCCATACCCAGAATCACATCGAACTCATCAAATGGTAAAAGCATCAAGTTAGCTGAAAAACAGTAACCCTGAGTCATCAAAGGGCAATCCTTGCAAACTTTATCAACGAGAACATACTTGCCCAAGGGTTTCAATACTTTAATTACAAATTCTGTCGACTCAACATGCAATTTCTTACTGGACACTAAATTCTCACAAATATACGAATGTGCCGATCTAGGATCAATTAAAGCAATCACATTAGTGTCATAAAGAGAGAATGTACTGGTGATAACATCAGGTGACGATGCTTCTTCGCGAGCGTGAATGGCGTAAGCTCTAGCAGGTGCTCTCACTTTAGATCTCATAGTTGAATCCTTTGTCGCGCCTCTACTATTGGTCACATTTCCTACATTTCTCGGTGGCCTGCCTCTAGTGGCTGTATTATCGTTTTTGCATTTTGGAATTGATCTTTCTCAAATAACTTTAGGCAATCTCGAATAAAATGATCTGGTGAGCCACATTTGAAACAAGCTTTATTACTTTTATTCCAGCATTCTCCAAAATGTCGTCTCCCACAATGTTGACACTCAGGTTTATTGTTTCTTAGACTGCCAACGCTCGAGACTGAAGTTGCTTGAACTTTAAGACTCACATGTTGATTTCCACGATCTCTATTCTGGTATCCCACTGATGCATTTGATCGACTATATGAATCTCGAGATTTCTTTGATGAAGAATGATAAGGTTTATTCATCGATCTTTTTTCTCGAATCTTTAGCCTCTGAATCAGCTTTCCTCTTTTCTCGGCTAAAGTCTTTGGCTTTACAAGCCCGATCAACTAATACAGCAAATTCTTTCAAATCTAAAATCCCAACCAGAAGTTTAATGTCTTCATTCAAATCGTTAACAAACCACTTGCACATGATCTCTTCTGCAGAAACATACTCTCGAGCATATTTACTCAACCGCACAAATTCTCTCTCATACTCGGTTATGGTCATACGACCCTGTTTCAATTCTAAAAACTTTTTGTGCTTTTGATCCAAAAACAGTTGGCTTAATATATTTCTTCCTGAACTCGGTCTAAAAGAATTCCCAGATGACCCGTTCTCTAGGTACCACAGATACTAGAGTTGTAACACCCCTTACTCGTGTTCGACACTGGAACAGGGTACGAGGCATTACCGGACTTAATCACTAATCATCGTATAAAAACCGATTCATAATTTCACTCTAATTTAAAACTTTTTCAAACACATTCAAGATGTCCCTTAAAAAGAGCTTACAAGGCCCATATCATGCTTTAATTCAACCGCACACATAGGCAAGCATGCACATTCATAAATTGCATCATTTAATTAATAACATAATCAAGACTATCTTCATTTAATGACTTATACAATAGAGACCTTCAATTAACATAGGTCAGTATTTTAGGCCAACTCCTAGCAACTTAATAACAATTAAACGAGTCCCCATACATGCCAAAGACTAAAAAAAAAATACTTTAAAACCTTTATATATCGATCAATAGTTTGATAGTGTGATTTAACCTCCGGCGACCTCCAACTCGAGCTAACATCTGTGACACTATAGGAAAAAGGAAAGGAAGGGAGTAAGCATTATAGCTTAGTAAGTAAATATGTAAATATTAATAAACAATACATTATCATATTTTAAACAAAGTCACAACATGTTCCCGGAATATTACCATCACAAACAGACATACTTTCACTATTACAATCATAAATAGGTTCAAAATAAGCTGTCTAGCAGAGTACTAGCAGCTAAATTATTTATTTCTGAAGCTACAGAACTCCAAATTACAAACCTTTAATTTTACATGAAACTAGATTCACGTATATTCTTACCATGAAATTTTCAGAATTTTTGGTCCAGTAAATTAGTACAGTTAATTCATTTAAGTTACCCCTATTTCACTGCTCAACTACCCTGACCATTCTTCACTACAAATCAATTTTCTCCTTATATAGAATTCAAAGGATGTTCTCATTAATTTCATTTGAAACTAGACTCAGTAAGGATTTCAAGCATATATATATATTATATCTCCTAATTATTTTTGTAAAATATTTAATGATTTTTCCAAGTCAGAACAGGGGATCACGTAGTCATTCTGAATCAGTCTCTCAAAAACTTAAATATCTCGTAATATAGAATTCATTTGCTTGCTCTGTTTCCATTATATGAAAATAGATTCATTAAGCTCTAATTTGATATCTTATTCAGTCTCTGATTCAATTTCAACTATTTTTGGTAAATTTTTAGATTTCTTTCACTGCAACTATCCCGAACAGTTTTATTGTCAATTTTGATCTTTCACACTTCAATTGTATTCATCACTTACCCATAACAATCTTTCTAATCTCCAATCACATATCGAGCATATTGCTCCTAAGATACACACGTATATGCTTACACTTATCATCACAAAGTCATACACAATTTCATTTAATCAATTTCCCAGTTGAACGCTTCGGAATGATAACAGATACGCGATGGTATCGCACACAGCCCATCTTTAAAAGTGAAGCTCTCTTGTACTCATAGTGGCCTTCACTTAGCACCACTCATGTGACCTAGCTCAATTGTACACATAATTTTGGCTCTCTTGTACACATGGTGAACACTTAGTACCACCCATGTGACCTAGCTAGTTTATTTCGTAGCTCTCTTCTCTACATGGTGTCCTTCACCTGGAACCACGCATGCGACCTAGCTACATATATCCCGTAGCTCTCTTGTACACATGGTATACATCCCGTATTACATATGTGACCTAGCTACATACCATCCGTATCTTTCGATTCTGAAGGTTCAAACGGGAAGTATCTCACTATCTAATACTTTATTCCATTCTTCCAATAGTCAATTATAATTCAAAAATCAGCTACAATACATAAAATATGCTGAAATATAAAAACGTAAATAAAAATAATGTAATATTTACATACAAACTTACATACTTTCTCATTTCCATGTCGAATTAATTTTGAACATTTAATTCATCATAATTATATTTACTTTCAACACCTCGACAATCATAGTAATTATATCAATATTACATTGAAACATGCATAACTTAATGCTTATTATACATATGAACTTACCTCGATACTAAAACGGCCATTTTACCAACTTTCTCGATTTTTAATTTTTCTCCCATTCTAGGTTCAAATCTCGTTTTCCGGGATCTAAAACATCATATTTTACTTATTTAATTAATGTACTAGTCAAAACAATCCTTAACTCAAACTTTGGCAAAATTACAATTTTTTCCTTAAACTTTTGCATATTTACACTTTTGCCCCTAGGCTTGGGAATTAAACTTAATCCCTTATTCTTATGTTTTATGACCTGATGATCATTTTTCCCTTCTATGGAAACATAAAATTCTCACTCTAACACATAGTTATGAACAATAACAACTTTTACCGATTAAGCCGTTTTACTCATTTTTGCTTAAAACCGCTTAGCAAAAGTTGTTTAACATAATTTCAGCCTTCATATTCTACCATAAAACATCAAAATAAACACATTTCAACTATGGGTATTTTTCCAAATATGAACCCTAGCTTAAATTATTGCTAGAATAAGCTTAATCAAGTTACCGAGATTTCAAAAATGTAAAGAACTTGAGAAACGGGGCTAGAACGGACTTACTATTAAGCTTGGAAAGCTTGAAAACCCTATCCATGGCTTCCCCCATTCTAATTTCGGCCACCATGAAAAAGATGAGTCAATTTTGGCTTTATTTTCCCTTTTTATTTCTTTTAATTACCAAATGACTAAAATGCCCTTAAGGCCTTTCTTTAAAATATTGTCATATTCATGCCCATTTTTGTCCAAACAAAATATAATGGTCTAATTACCATTTAAGGACCTCCTCTTTAAACTCCCATTTCAATCAAGTACTTATGAATTAGAACATATATTTTGCAACTTTTGCAATTTAGTCCTAAAAGTCCAATTAAGCACTTTATCAGTAAAATTTCTTAACGGTATTTTTACACAATATTTTAATCAATAAATGAACCTTAAAACTTAATTGGAATAAATTTTTTGACTTCGAATTTTTGGTTCTAAAACCATCATTCCGTTTAGGCCCTAGATCAGGCTGTTACAGCAACTTCTGCAAATAAACCCTAATAGGCAAATTAAACATGCAATCTATAAAATTTCTTATCAATACTTTAACACATGCATCTAATCACTCGGTAAATCATAAAAATTAATCGAAATAGACTTTTCTATCTCAAATTTATGGTTTCGCAACCACTATTCCATTTAGGCCTTATTTCGAGATGTTACAAGAGTATTCCACCACTGGTATGTGGTGTCCCTCAAAAGTGATATAGGACATTTTAAACACTCAGCCTATGTGCAAGAAAGCTCATCAAATACTTTGATAGTGTTTTCAAGCCAAAACTTAGCTCTCTCAGGATCATCGTCAACATTAGCTCTGAACTCTTCAGCTCTGTGTTTATAGATCTTATCAACTAGAGGCTTATTCAATCTTAAAAGTTTTACACCTTGAGGAGCTACGAGAACTGGTTGTGGATTAAGAAGGGTGGAGGTTGTTAAGTAGCCAGATTTGTCCGGACATACTGCGTGAACCATTCGTTCATCATTTGGAAGAAGGCTTCTTTAGCTTCTCCTTCCTAGCTACTCAATACGGGTCTAGATTCAGAAGGCGTTGTCCCTTAAGCGGGAGATGGCGCATTACTTTCAACCTTATCAGTACAACTCGATTGGAATCCATTTACTATATGAAAGCACATTTTAAAATGTCAAGAGTCATCACACTATCACAGTTTATATATGGCATGTATAGCTAGACTCTCACATACGTTACGTTAGTCCTAGAATCGACTAAACCGTAGCTCTGATACCAACAAATGTAACACCCCTCACACGTATTCAACGTCAGAATAGGGTTACAGAGTATTACCGAACTTATAAAACATTTAAACATTCAATTCACATATAATTTCACATTTCATGCAAACATTATTCAAACTCAAGTATAATGTCCCTATAACGAGCCTACAAGGCCCTAAACATACTTTGGGAGAGGTTCGGGACTAAACCGATAGCTTAAAATTTTTTTACGAAACTTAAAAATTTTTTCTCAAAAGAGGGGACACACGCCCGTGTCTCTCACACGGCCACAGACACGTCCGTGTTATAGGTTATGTGGATATTCGAAATGAGAGCACATGGCTGTGTCCTAGCCTATGTCTGTCCCCATGTAATTCTCTGACTTGGGTCACACAGCCAACACACACGCCCGTGTGGCACCCGTGTGCCCTAAAAATGGCCATACATGCCCGTGTACTAGACCAAGTGCTAGGCCGTGCCAAACCTGTAGGGTATACTGACTTATTCCACACGACCAAGTCACACTGTAACAGCCCGATTTTAGCTAAATCAAAACAGTGGTTTTGGAACCACAAATTTGAGGTTGTAAAATTATTTTAATATTATTTTTGGTGTTTACAACATGTGAATATATATGTGTGAGAAAATTTCGTGAGCTAATTTTATCATTTAATAGCTCAATTTGAGAAAAAGGACTAAATCGCGTAAAATGAAAAAGTTGCATTCTATATGATAAAGATGTTTATTTGTTATGGATTATTAAATGTGAGGTCCTTATGTTGTAATTTTGGGTCTATTCAGAACAGTGGTTTCGGGACCACAAATCCGACATAGTAGAGTTTATTTTTATTATATTTTTATGGTCTACAATTTTATGGAATTGTTTTGTGAAAGTTTCATTTGAAGATTTTGACGTTTGGGCACTCAATTTAGTCAAAAGGACTAAATTATAAAAAGCGTAAAAGTTAAGTTCTACATGTTAGAGGTGTCCAATTGTTATGAAATTTTAAATTAGAGGTTTTTAAATGGTAATTAGACCATTGGTTAAGTTGGTGGATAAAAATGGACCTGGTTTGGTATATTTCTAAAGTTTTTCATTAAGGGTAATTTGGTTATTTGGTAATTAAAACAAATTAAAAACAAAATTAAAAGCCAATTTTTGTTCATCTTCAACCCCTTTGCTGAATTTCACATGAGGAAGACATAGCTAGGGTTTTTCAAGCTTCCAAGCTCGATTGTAAGTTCGTTTTAGCCCCGTTTTTAATGTTCTTTACATTTTTGAGATCCTCGTAGCTCTGTTTAGCTATTTCCACCATTATTTTGAGCTAGGGTTTGTGTTTTAAAATTTACCCATGGATGACATGCATTTTTTTTGATGTTTTATGGAAGAATATGAAAGTTTGGGGTGTGATAAACAACTTTTACTAAGTGATTTTTGATGAAATTGCATAAAAGGACCTATTTGTAAAATTTGTAAAATTATGTGTAGAAAATGTAATTTAGTGAAAAATGTGAGCTGCTCTAAGAGGGAATATGAATCGGCTAGGCTTAGAATTTGAGAAAAATAAGTGCTTTTTAGCTTACGAGCCTAGGGGAAAAATTATAAATATGTAAAACTTTGGGGGTAAAAATGTAATTTTGCCATAATATATTTTTGGACTAAATTGAATAATGTGAGTATTAAATGAGTTAAATGTGTTATTATAGATGAAGAAAGACGAGGAATTGACCTTGATCGGGGAAAAGAAAAGGTTGTGGACTAAATTGCAAATTCGTCATATTTTGCACCGAGGTAAGTTTGTATGTAAATAATGCATTGTTTTTACTTATGTTATCACATTTTATTATGTTTTATGAAATGTGGCTGAATATTGAATGAAATTGACAAGTATCAAAAAGTGAGAAATTTTCCGGTTGAACTTAGGAACAGAATAGGATACAAGTGACATGTCACTAGTGACTCAAGTGAGGTACTATGTGAAGGCCACTTTGAAAAGAGATAGCTTGGTCACAAGTGTGGTACTATGTGAAGGCCACTTTGTGAAGAAAGATAACTTTGGTCACAAGTGTGGTACTATATGAAGGCCACTTTGTGAAGAAGGTAACTTTGACTATAAGGGTGGTACTATGTGCAGGCCACCGGGTATCCGTTATTTTTTCGATGTGTTCAACGGGAAATGACTAGGTATAATTGATTATGACTATATGATGAATAAGTACAGGTACATATATGTAAACTTATGAGCAATGTGCTCGATATGTGATCGAACTTTGGTAAGATTGATATGGAGCAAGTGTTACAATGAAAGTTACTACAAAGAAAACATGAAATAGTGAAATTTAGTACTAAAACAGTTTTGGACAGCAGTAGTTGTCTGACTTTGAAAAATCACCAAAAATGGTAAAAATCTAATTCGAGGTTGAATAAGATTAAAATTAAAGCTTATTGAGTCTATTTTCTTATAAATGAAACGGTGTAAGCAAAAGAATTTCATATTATGAGATATTTGAATTTTTGTGAGATAGAGTCAGAATGATTTTGGAATCCGCTATTTTGATTTGGGAAAATCATTAAAAATTTTACAAAAATAATTATGGGTTATAATTTATATTCTAAAAATTTTTAATGAGTCTATTTTCAAAAGAAACAAATGGGAACATCATCTCAATCCCATATGAGGAGATAATTAATTTTTAGTGAAGAGGGGTCGAAACTGTCAGACAGTGAAATAGGGGTGACTTTAAAGAATAAATTGTACTTATTGGATAAAAAAAATTCTGCAAATTTTATGGTAATAATATATGCGAGTCTAGTCTTTGGAAAAATTAGCGGATCTTAATTTGGAGTTCCATAGCACTAGATATAAATAATTTAATGACTATGACTCGAATAGACAACTTGTTTTGAATTTGAGTAAATAGTGGATCTATGTGTAGTTATGATTGTATTATTTTGAAAACATATTTTGAGGATTTATAAAAGCATGTTAATAATTTTTTATTCTTTACATAACTACTTACTAAGCTATATGCTTACTCCCCTCTCTTTTCTCTTGTTTTATAGTGTCACCAAGCTAGCTCGGGGTAAGGAGATTGTCGGAGATCAATCCACACTATCATCATTCTTTTGGTATTTTGAAATTCATATTTTGAATTTTGGCATGTATAGAGGACTTGGTTATTTTGTTATATGTCATAATTGATTTGGCCTAAAATGTTGGCCTTTAATATTTGATAACTCATTTTGTATAAGGCCATCGATGTTGGCTAATATTAGTTAAGTTATATGTTATGATGATGCATTTTGTGAGAGGCATGAGTTGGTTGAATGAGTGTGTAATGACTAAGTATGGAAAATGTGGCATGTGAATGGTTGTGTGAAGGACGCGGCCTTGGACACGGGCGTATGGCCCTATTTTTAAAAAAATTTTCTGAGTTTTCCAAAATTTTTGATTTAGTCCCGAACCATTTTCAATACATGTCTTGGGCCTCGTGGGCCCGTATAAGGGATGATATGCATGTGTATGAATGGTTTTAAATTGAATGAAATTTTATGGTCCGGTTTTGTATGATTGGTTATGTTTAAGTCCAGTAATGCCTCGTACCCTATCTCGGCGTCGGACATGGGTAAGGGGTGTTACATTTAGTGGTATCAGATTTATGGTTTAGTCGATTCTCGGACTAACATAGCGTATGTGAGTCTACCTATTCAACATGTGATAGTGTGATATCTCCTGATCTTGACGAAATTGTTCTGATGAGACAAAAATGCTTTCCAGCCAAGCTACTTTCGATATGGCTGAAAGTGATATTAAGATGTTTGAAAATGTGTTTGTGATGAGATGAAACTAAAAAATATAAGAAGAAAAGTTCATGATATGTATGTGATTAAGTATAAAATGAAATAGACATAAGTTGAGAAATAAGGAAAAGTAAAATGAAATGAAAGTTTATATTGTGATAAGCTTACCCATGTTTGTTCGATATCTATATGATGTTATGTGCCTAACTTATTTAATTAAGTGAACATGATAAGTAATCTTACTCAAATCGATGGAATATGTGTTTATGTGCACTTGTTTGAATAAGATAATCAGAAAGTTCGTATAACATAAATATGTATGTTAATTTGCCTGAAGTGAATTATGTGATTGTGACGATATTATGTGGATGATAAAGGCTAAGTCATATGTGTGTATTTATGAGAGTCAAATTAGAGGCTTTGCGACCTCACCCCCTTACCAATGTGGTATTTTATAATAAGATTTTACGAGATTTATATTGAATGAACTCACAACTACGAGACTAAAGAGTTCAGTAGTGGACTAACTAGAATGTGGTCAGAGTTGAGAATAGTTTGGCAAGAGAATATAGTTCTGGAAGAGATATCAGATTATTTTAAAGATCATTCAGATTACACAATAACACGGTTAAAGAAAAAGTTTAATCTCGGCTAATTGACTTATTCATATATGATGTCTAAAGTATGTGTTTCTGAAATTTTTCCCGAATTGGTTTTCATTAGTGAATGGAATGATGCGGGGTTCATGATGACATAATTAGTCAGAGAAATGATAATTGAGTAGTAAAGATGTCTGTGTGTGACAGTTACAATTGAAATGAATATGATGATCTTTTCTAGGTATTCTATATATTCTTTTATCCTCAGAGATATGTGTGTGAAATTCTTATCGTGTGAGAATGTTAGCTGACTATAATGTTAGACGAAAGTTCTATTGGTCTGTTTGTTTCATGATCAGCATTTCTTTATCTCTTCGGAATTCTATTCTAATATGTTGGAATGAAGTCAATGGTAAAAATTTATGTGAGACTGATCTTATGTTTCTACTAATTATGGTTGTTTTATATATGCGGGAAATATATTATCTCTGTTATGATGGAAGTCCAGAGTCGGTAAGCAGTGTTTTTCTTCTAGCTTTCTCTGAGGAATTATCAAGAGCTTTATTATCTTCTTGTGAGTTATGTTCTCGGACTTTCGGTATGGTATCGTATCTTGGATTTCTTTATCTCAGTTTTTCTATCATTATTATTTCATGAATTATCAACCATGACTTATCTTTAAAGTGTGTTCTTCAGCTTGTGATAACTATTTCTATTATGATTATGCTTCTGGTTCGATCATAAAAACGTGGTGATTCTGGTATCTAGATTTTTCTAATTTTCATGTAAGGAATTAACATTGGAAACGATATAAAAGATGGAAGCACAAACTCAAGTCGTATGATGGATTTCTTTCTCAGGTAAGTTGATTAAAGTTAATGCATTCAATCGAGATGTCTTTGTTTCTTTGAACTAATGCGATTGTAAAGGCCTTTGATTAGCATGATAAGAGAATTTCGAAAGATTGTGTGTTTGAGTTGTTTTAATAGCATGAAGAAAGGAACATTTTGTTATGTTATTATTTGATAGTCGAAATCGACTCGGTTGTTTTTTATGAGAATGAGCTGGTCAGTTGAAATGTGATTTCAGGTACATGTAGTTAAAGTATCCTTAGTTATGGTAATAAATTTTGTGCATTCACGAGTATATCGATGGACAAGCTGAATGAAGGATTGATATTCTAGAGAGTATGATACCGAGATATACCTATTAGATTTGTTCTAATTTGATGATGTTAGTATGAGTTAAAACTGTTCTGAACGATATGGTTATCACATTTATGAAAATTTGGATGGTCTGTGCATGTTAGCAAGTTGAAAACAGTTGAAGATATTATTAACCAAAGCTCTAGTTCTGAGTTCAGTTTGAATTGAGTAATGAATTTATGATTTTTCAGTGATGCACTATTGAACGGATTGGAATGTGTTTAATTACTAGAATGTTAAGTGATGGTTCATGTTTTCATACGGTTAATGTCACATTAAAAAGAACTATTTGACCAGTGATTTAGAGACGATCACTTTTATCTTCGTATTGAGAATTTGGTGATATCGTTTATTCGATGAAAGGTGTCTCATGTTCCCTGTTTCAAGAATTAAAGTATCGAATGTCATAGAAAGATCTGAAGTTAAGATAGTGTTAAAGACTTGAGCTGTTGAAAGATTGCGAGTAGTTATTGATTAATATCTGGGAAAGTAGATATAGTTATAAATGCTGAATGGAAAAATCTTTGTTTATTTTGTGAGTGGGATTACATGATTGATCTTAATTCATGATGATTTGATTTTAGCAAGATTAAAAGCTAAAACGATGTTTTTATTGCAAGATTGAGAATCTCGAAAATGTGTTAATGAATGGAAAGCTAAACGAGTTCAGTATGAGTCGATTTTTGATTCTGAATTTCAGGTTTGACTTAATGACTGATGTTATTGTTCTAAGATAGAAATTATGTGTAGATGAATTCAGAGCTTATGCAGGAAATTTTTGTACGAGGCTCAGTAGTAGCTTGTTGGTTCATTCTGGAGTAATTAAAATGTGCAGTTATTTGAAATAGATGTTTTGGTGATCGGGTTTCTCATTTGACAGATCGGCTGAGTTATATGTTTCTGAGGTTGTTAGCTCTCATAGATCGCCAGTCCCCATTATTTTGGATTGAGATCCAAGGGCTATATCCTAGTTATGGAAAAAGCTACAGGAAACTATGAATACGCAATTGCATCTTGGCATGGTAATACACCTGTAAATCGGTGTAAGTCTGAGAGAGTAATTTAGATCTTTGACGATAAGTTCCGGCACTATATGCTAAAGTTAAAAAGTTACTGGAAAGAGATATATGAAGTTAAATTGATTTGTGATTCTGGGATATTAGCGAAAGTGATTCATGAAAGTTGAAAGCGACTTCAGATTGACACAAGTGATATACAAATTTGAAAGTTTAAGCTTTTGGATATTAGATCAGCCGATAGAGTGTTTCTGGAGTATTGCCCTCGAATAAGATTCTTCGATATGGTAGAGAAAACTATGAGAATGATACTTTATCTCTTTTTTGGTAAGATTTTCGGGGATGAAAATCCCTAAAAGGGGGGGAGAGTTGTAACAGCCCGATTTTGAGTCTAGTCGAAACAGTGGTTTCGGGACCATAAATCCAACATAGTAAAGTTTACTTTTATTATATTTTTATGGTCTAAAATTTTATAGAATTGTTTTGTGAAAATTTCGTTCAAAAATTTTGACGTTTGGGCACTCAATTTAGTCAAAAGGACTAAATTGTAAAGTGCAAAAGTTGAGTTCTACATGTTAGAGGTGTCCAATTGTTATGAAATTTTAAATTTGAGGTCTTTAAATGGTAATTAGACCATTGGTTAAGTTGGTGGACAAAAATGGACATGGCTTGGTATATTTCTAAAGTTTTTCATTAAGGGTAATTTGGTCATTTGGTAATTAAAATGAATTAAAAACAAAATTAAAAGCCAATTTTTTCCATCTTCAACCCCATTGCTGAATTTCACATGAGGAAGACATAACTAGGGTTTTTCAAGCTTCAAGCTCGATTGTAAGTTCGTTTTAGCCTCGTTTTTAATGTTCTTTACATTTTTGAGATCCTCGTAGCTCTGTTTAGCTATTTCCACCATTATTTTGAGCTAGGGTTTGTGTTTAAAAATTTACCCATAGATGAAATGTATGTGTTTGATGTTTTATGGAAGAATATGAAAGTTTTGGGTGTGATAAACAACTTTTACTAAGTGATTTTTGATGAAATTCCATAAAAGGACCTATTTGTAAAAGTTGTAAAATTATGTGTAGAAAATATGATTTAGTGAAAAATGTGAGCTGCTATAAGAGGGAATATGAATCGGCTAGGCTTAGGATTTGAGAAAAATAAGTGCTTTTCATCTTACGAGCCTAGGGGCAAAATTGTAAATATGTAAAACTTTAGGGTAAAAATGTAATTTTTCCATAGTGTCATTTTTGGACTAAATTGAATAATGTAAGTATTGAATGAGTTAAATGTGTTATTATAGATCAAGAAAGACGAGGAATTGACCTTGATCGGGGAAAGGAAAAGGTTGTGGACTAAATTGCAAATTCGTCATATTTTGCACCAATGTAAGTTTGTATTTAAATAATGCATCGTTTTTACTTATGTTATCACATTTTATTATGTTTTATGAAATGTGGCTGAATATTGAATGAAATTGACAAGTATCGAAAAGTGAGAGATTTTCTGGTTGAACATTAGGAACAAAATAGGATACAAGTGACATGTCGCTAGTGACTCAAGTGTGGTACTATGTGAAGGCCACTTTGTGAAGAAAGATAGCTTTGATCACAAGTGCGGTACTATGTGAAGGCTACTTTGTGAAGAAGGTAGCTTTGACTACAAGGGTGGTACTATGTGCAGGCCATCTGGTATCCATTATTATTCCGTTGTGTTCAAATGGAAATTACTAGGTGTAATTGAATATGACTATGTGATGAATAAGTGCAGGTACGTGTGTGTAAACTTATGAGCAATATGCTCGATATGTGATCGAACTTTGGTAAGATTGATATGGAGTAAGTGTTGCAATGAAAGTTACTACAAAGAAAACATGAAAGAGTGAAATTTAGTAATAAAGCAGTTTTGGACAGCAGTAGTTGTGTGAATTTGAAAAATCACCAAAAATGGTGGAAATTAAATTAGAGGTTGAATAAGATATGAAATTAAATTTTATTGAGTCTATTTTATTATAAAGGAAATAGTGTAAGAAAAAGAATTTCATATTATTAGATATTTGAATTTTTGTGAGACAGAGTCAGAATGATTTTGGAATCCCTTGTTTTGATTTGGGAAAAGCATTAAAAATTTTACAAAAATAATTATGGGTTATAATTTATATTTTTAAAATCCTTAATGAGTCTATTTTCAAAAGAAACAAACGAGAACATCATCCGAATCCCGTATGAGGAGATAACTATTTTTTAGTGAAGTGGGGTCGGAACTGTCAGATAGTGAAATAGTGGTGACTTTAAAGAATAAACTGTACTTATTGGATAAACCAAAAATCTTGAAAATTTTATGGCAAGAATATATACGAGTCTAGTTTTTGTAAAAATTAGCAGATCTTAATTTGGATTTCTATAACTCTAGATATAAACAATTTAGTGACTGTGACTCGAATAGATAGCTTGTTTTGAACATGTGTAAATAGTGGATCTATGTGTAGTTATGATTGTATTATTTTAAAAACATATTTTGAGGATTTATAAAGCATGTTAATAATTTGTTTATTATTTACATACCTACTTACCACGCTATATGCTTACTCCCCTCTCTTTTCCCTTGTTTTATAGTGTCACCAATCTAGCTCAGGGTAAGGGGATCGTCGGAGATTCATCACACTATCATCATTCTTTTGGTATTTTGAAATTCATATTTTGAATTATGGCATGTATAGAGGACTTGGTTATTTTGTTATATGTCATAATTGATTTGGCCTAAAATGTTGCCCTTTAATATTTGATAACTCATTTTGTATAAGGCCATCGATGTTGGCTAATATTGTTAAGTTATATGTTATGATGATGCATTTTGTGAGAGGCATGAGTTGATTGAATGAGTGTGTAATGACTAAGTATCGAAAATGTGGCATGTGAATGGTTGTGTGAAGGACACGAGCTTGGACACGAGCGTATGCCCCTATTTTCGAAAAAAAATTTGAGTTTTCCAAAATTTTTAGTTTAGTCCCGAACCACTTCCAATACATGTTTTGGGCCTCGTGGGCCCGTATAAGGGACGATATGCATGTGTATGAATGATTTTAAATTGAATGAAATTTTATGGCCCGGTTTTGTATGATTGGCTATGTTTAAGTTTGGTAATGCCTCGTACCCTGTCCCGGCATCGGCACGGGTAAGGGGTGTTACAAATGGCCTTGAAGTATGTGATTTATAATGTTTTAATTAATGGATAAAATGGTAATTTTGTTATTAAGTTAATTAAAACAAAAACAAAACCAAATTTTATATCATCTTTTATCATACTTAGCTGATTGTTGAAGAGAAAAGAAAGCTTTTACAGTCATTTAGGGTTCGGCCATGTTGATGCTCAATTAATGGTCCGTTTTTGTTCCATTTTTGATGATATCTATGTTTTTGTGATCGTTGCTTTGAGTACTAGCTAGCCATACGTTAATTTTTGAGTTTGTTAGTGATTTTGAAAAATGCCATTGATGAATCCATGAGTTTTATTATGTTTGATGATGAATTATGCAAGCTTGGTGTTTGATATACATGTTTTGTAATGTGATTTTTGACAAAAATGCATATTAAGGATTAAATTGTAAAATTTGTAAACTGAGAGGGTTAAAGTGTGAAATAAATGAAAATATGGGGTGCAGAGACCTATAGAGAATTCGGCTAAGCATGGGTAATATTAAATTTTGTGTAATTTGTGTTTTTGTGAAATAGTGACTAAATTGAATATATGTGAAACTTTAGAGGCTAAAGTGAATGCCCAAATATGTGTTTGTGGATGAAATTGAATGTATTGATGAATAAAAGAGTTAATTTTGAATGTATATAGATCAAGAACGAAAAAAACGAATTTAGATCTGGGAAAATCAAAAGTTGACGAATAGTTAATTCAGCCTGTTTATTTCGAACACGAGGTAAGTTCATATGCAAATAAATGTCTTTAAAATTGAATTATACATGTTTAATTGTCATTGAATTGCAATGAATGTTGAATGAGCAATTATGAGCAAGAATCGACAGAGTTACGATATCCGAAAGTCCCGTACGAACTTTAGGAATTGTATAGGATACAGATGTCATGACATTAGGTTATCGAGATGAAATTACATGTAAGACCATGTTTGGGACATTGGCATTGTATTGAGATTACGTGTAAGACCATGTCTAGGACATTGGCATCGTTAATCAGTTTTGTGTAAGACCCTGTCTGGGACAGTGGCATCGATATGTGATAACATGTAAGACCATATCTGGGATATGACATTGTACGAGCTTATGTGATTTTCGAGTATCCTTAACGATTTCGAGTGGTTCAATGGGAAAAGTCAAGTTGAGAAAGAATATGTAAATGAGCTAAGTGATTCAGGTACGTACGAGATTTATATGGGTATTGAGAAGTGAAGTAAATGAAGAATTTGATTATGATATTGAATATGTGTTCAATGTGAAAGGTTTGTGAACTTGTGTGTGATTAGTTAAGTTTAGCATATTTGAATTGATATGCAAAGATTTGTAT
Organism: Gossypium anomalum; assembly: GCA_025698475.1. Classification (NCBI taxonomy): domain Eukaryota; kingdom Viridiplantae; phylum Streptophyta; class Magnoliopsida; order Malvales; family Malvaceae; genus Gossypium; species Gossypium anomalum. The sequence goes on from CM046959.1 coordinate 56,914,299, forward strand.
GATAGCTTTATTTGTATATGGCTTACTAAGCTTTTAAAGCTTACTTTGTGTGTTCTTTCCATGTTTTATAGATTATCAAAGCTAGCTCGGACTCGAGGATTGTCGGGAAACGTCATCACACTATCGATCATCTCGTTGGTACTTTTGAAGCTTTGTATATATGGTATATGGCATGTATAGGCTAGTGTCATCTTGGTATGTTTTGAGTTGTGATTATAGCCATGAGATTTGGCTTGTAAATGTTGGAATATGGCCATTTAAGTTGGCTTGAATTATATGTTTGATAAATGATATATGTGATGTATATAATGTCCTAAGTGTTGGCTTGTTTGGAACGGTTATATGGATGCTCTTTTGGATAGGTATATGTTGTGGTATTATTGCTTGGAATTTGGTATATTTTGGTATGATTTGAGGATGATGAATTGATATGTTTGAGAAGCATGATTTGGTTGATAAAAAGGTGAGAAAATTCATTTAAGAGTTATGTGAGATTGATGATTGTGGCATATTGATTTGGTATGTTTTGAATATGAAATTTAGTAGTTGAATTGATTGATGATAGATTGTATGATATATGTATGAAATAGCATGTTTTGACTGCCTATATATGTGTTGAATTGATACCGTTTGACGGCTAGGTGTGTATGAGATGAGGGTAGCAAATTGGCTTTGCAAATAGCTTATTTTTGTCCACACGGGCAGAAACATGATCGTGTGTCTCAGCTGTGTGCGACACATGGTCATGTTACACGATTGTGTGTCCCTTAGGGTACCCTTTCGAATTAAGGCAGTATACCCTATAGTTTTGACACGACCTAGACACACGGGCATGTCTATTGGCTGTGTGAGACATACAACCTTGGCATATGGTGTAAGAGTATGCCCAAAGGTCAATCACGAGATGGTTGTAATAACATACTTGGTTTATCATGTTTATTAATATAAGGCGTTGCCATTATTATTTCAGTTTCATTTCTGTGTGCATAAATAAACTGTTTTATAATAATGTCCTGAGAATAATATGATTATTCTTAAAAGATCCTTAGTCAAGTATTATTGTTGGCTAGGACAATAATAATGCATTAAGACTAACATGTAGTTGATTGATGATAAAGAGTTGTCATTGATATGGAGTGTCAGAATCAATGCATGAATATGTGTGTTAGAGAACAACATATTGGACTGACCCGTTATGAGTATGTTTCTTAGATTATTATGTAATTGTCATAACATTACTCATAGTGATTAATACGTATATGATCCTCATACTTGAGATCATCTTTATCCCAACATCGTGAGTTGTATATTTTGATCTGATCAAATAAGTACCAGAATCGGTTGTTCTATAAAGATCGATGTTGGATATACCACAATCTATGTTGAGGATATAGTTGATCAATATAGGATAAGTCCCTCCTACATAATGGGAGTAATATCTCGAGCCACTTGATTGAGTGAGGCTAGAAATGCATGGCCATGCTCAAATAAGTTGATATGAGATGTCATACTTATTTGTGTATCATAGTCTACTCAAGGTATCAAGAAACATGGGATGGACTATGAAAGTGTGACTATTCCATGACTTGTGTCCATTCCAAAGATATAGGACTTAAGGATTAATGCATGAAAGGTTAATTACAAAAGGTTATGTCAAATCATGACTTCTTGTAACTTAGGTAGCATTGATGCATTGCTAGATGCTACTCATTGTTTGTAACTTTAGAATCGTTCTAATATTACTGCTAACGTTACAAGAACCTATAGGGTCACACCCTATGGTTGAAATGAACGAGGTAAAACATAGTTGGTATATTGCTTGGTTGTCACATGAATTAAATTAATTATAGAATTGATTTAATTGGGCAATCAAATTGTTGAACATACTATATGTACAAGGATGTTGTACACATAATCAGAACATAATTTTATTGATATATGAATTTAGTTCGTATAAAAGTTGAAATAAATATAGTTTACCGAAATCTTTATTATAATTAATGTAATTATAATTTTTCGGTTAAACATTATTATATTTATTTGAATGATAATTATTATGTTCGGATTAATTTTAATGAATTAAAATTCGTTATAAATATATACCAATTAAGAGGGAGTTATATATAGCAAGGGTAAAAACCTTAAAAAGGATATATAAAAACTAGCCCGAAAATATGCAAGGTGGTCTAGCAGCTGTTTAACAAAATACTCTCTGAAAATAGTTTTCTGTGATTTCTACCGTTCATTGTCAATCGGGTGGACTACATAGAGGCCGACATCGGAAAAGGTTGCGGCTTGGTTCGATAGTGGTTCAGCGTTCCTATTGCCTCGGCGTCGCTGTCTACTCAGATTGAAGTTTCAGTAATTTTGAAACCTTTTTATCACCCCGATTCGTTCCTTACACATGGATCCTTGGTTTGGATCGCCGATTTTTTTATTTTTCACTGCGACTTGGAAGCACCGGTGTTCCAACATTGGTATCAGAGCCACTTGTGTAATACGGACTCGGGCTTAAATACTTGGATGATGCAATTGTATGAGATGCATGTTTCAATTTTATTATGTTATTCCTGTTTAAATCGTTTGAATAAAATCTGATAATTGTTCCTTTCGATAAGTGATTAAATGTTAATCATGATGTTATGGCCTATTCGGTTTTATGTTTTTCTTTGTAACTTTAAGAAATGCGTGATGAAGCGGTGGCATTTACAATTTCGATGAATAGACATCGCCGATGGAACAAGGGTTGTTCCGATATGAAACCTCAAGGATTAAAATCCTAAAAACACGATTCTGTTGATAAAAGTTATCAAATCGTGAGGTTTCATTTGACTGGGGTTCGCGGTTCGTATCGCAGGGCTCCGCCCCGCAGGGCTCTGCCCCGCACCCCTAGTCCATACCGCGGGGGCTCCGTCCCCGCCTTCAGATCCCCATCATCTTCCAGTATATTTTGTAATAAATAAACTTAATGGGCCATAAAAGGTTGAAAGGATATTTTATAATTCACTTAGTAAAACATCGTATAAAGTATGCTTTTTTCGAATGCACGGTGTTTGAAATGTATAGTTATAGCCCGATGACCTATTTGATAAAAGGTTGTAATTTTATAAATACGGCTTGCATGTCGTGCCTTACTACTATTCTTCTGTATTTCTCTTCTCATCTTACTCCCTCGTATGTAAAACGAGTTTCTAAATTTTGTAATTTGTAAAATTTGCTGTGGACTAGACGAGAAGGAAGATGGGCCGACCAGTGTGGATCAACATCTTGTGAAATGACTTACACCTTTAGGTTCCCTTTTGGTTCTCCCATTGGCTTGGGTTGAACCACCATAGTTTATGGGCTATAACTATTGCATTTATTTATTGCTTTACTTATTCATGTATGAGATGCTATGGATGTCTAAAGCATGCAAATTTGGTAATAATAAACCCCATTAATTGATGAGATCAATTAAAAGATTAAATGGGCTAAAGTAGACCATAATTGGTGAGATATAACACTCTAATAAAATCCCTCTATTAAAATATTAAGTCAACATGGCCTTCCAATTCATGCCCTCGTTAAGGCCTCGATCAATACTATGTAGGTTTTGCCAAAGTGAAGTAGTAGTATTTATCTTGGTTAAACGTGAAGAATAAACAAGTGATATTCGTCGGTTAAAAATTGGTTAATGACTTAACTAGGTTACTCTAATAGGATTAGAAACTTAGAGGTAAGTAATTTGGATAAATCATAAGATGATTAGAACAAGAGTTGTTCACCAAATTGTAGGAGTTGCATATGATGTAATTAGCAAGTGTTGCTTACCTAAATAACCGTAATCTTGAGAGTAAAGCCAAAGCTGACTTAAGAGGAGGTGAAATATGGATCCTTAACCCACTAGAAATACTTTCAAGAAAGTCTTTCCGAAATTAATATATGAGGGTTATTAATTTTGAAATAAAATAGTGGGAACATCATTTAATAAAGTCCTTTTAATGATTGATATAAACTTGGTAAATTTATTCACACGCATATTTTATTGTTGTAGATATATTATGGCTGCAAACACTAATACACTCTCATTACGATCAGTCCTTGAGAAGGACAAATTTAATGGTTTGAATTTTCTTGACTGGTTTCGTAACTTGAGGATTGTCCTCAAACAAGAACGGAAATTATATGTCATTGAAAAACCACTTCCTGATGAACCACCGGCTAATGCCTTGAGGGTTGATAAAGATGCTTACAAGAAGCATCTCGATGAAATGGTATATGCTTGCCACTATGAATCCTGAGCTTCAAAAGCAACATGAGGATATGGTTGCTTACGATATGATCGAGCACCTGAAAGAACTATATCAAGGGTAAGCAAGGCAAGAGAGGTTCGATATCTCTAAGGCCCTATTCCAATGTAAGCTGGCTGAAGGAAGCCCAGTAGGACCTCATGTCCTTAAGATGATTGGTTATATTGAAAGCCTATCTAAGCTTGGGTTTCCATTGAGCCAAGAATTGGCCACTGATGTTATTCTGCAATCGTTGCCGGATAGTTACAGCCAGTTTGTCCTCAATTTCAATATGAATGAAATTGACAAGACTCTACCACGCTTGCTCAAGATGTTACTGATCACAAGGCAACATGAAAAAGGTTGGACCCAAGCCCATACTGATGGTCCGTAACAACAAGGGCAAGGGAAAGGCTAAAGTCCCAACAAAGCCCAAAGGTAAAGGTAAGCCCAATCTTGGAAAGGGAAAGGCTACACTGAAACCTAAAGGTGGGGTGTCTAAGGAAGGAAACTATTTTCATTGTGGTGTGACTGGACATTGGAAGCGGAACTGCCCTGTCTATCTTGAGGAAATCAAGAAGGCCAAAGAAAACGGAACGTCTGCTTCAGGTATTTATGTTATTGATATTAATTTATCAACTACTACTTCTTGGGTATTAGATCTTTGGTTGTGGTTCTCATATTTGTACTTCATGCAGGGACTACAAAGGAGTAGGACTTTGGCTAGAGGAGATGTGGACCTACGAGTTGGAAATGGAGCAAGAGTTGCTGCATTAGCTGTGGGAACATATACTTTATCTTTGCCTAGTGGACTTGGTTTAATTTTAGAGGATTGTTATTTTGTGCCCAGTTTGACTAAAAACATTATTTCAATTTCTTGTTTAGACAAAATTGGTTTTGAGATAATAATTAAGAATAATTGTTGTTCCTTTTATCTCAATAATGTTTTCTATGGTTTGGCACAATTGATTAATGGCCTCTATATTTTATATCAAATGAATCCCATTTACAACATAAATACTGAAAGATCTAAAATAAATGACTCAAATCAAACTTATCTTTGGCATTGTCGTTTGGGCCACATAAGTGAGAAATGCATATCCAAACTCCATAAAGATGGTCTCTTGGATTCATTTGTTTTTGAACAATTTGAAGTATGTGAATCTTGCTATTAGGAAAAATGACTAAATCTCCTTTTACTGGTAAAAGTGAACGAGCTAGTGATTTATTGGGCTTAATACATTCAGATGTATGTGGACCACTAAACACACAAGCCAGTGGTGGATTTCACTACTTCATTACTTTCACTGATGATTTCAGTAGATATGGTTATGTTTATCTCATGCGCCATAAATCTGAGGCCCTTGAAAAGTTCAAGGAATTCAAAAATGAAGTACAAAATCAACTAGGCAAAACTTTTAAGACACTTTGATCTGATCGAGGTGGAGAGTATTTGAGCCTAGAGTTTGATGATCTTTTGAAGGAATGTGGGATTGTCTCACAACTTACTCCTCCTGGTACTCCTTAATGGAATGGAGTTTCTGAGAGAAGAAATCGAACTCTATTAGACATGGTTCGATCCATGATGAGTCATGCTAATCTACTGACTTCTTTTTGGGGACATGCACTTGAAACAGTTATTTTCACACTAAATCGTGTTCCATCTAAATCGATTCAAAAGACGCCATATGAGATGTGGACTGAGAAACTTCCCAGTATGTCTTTTATGAAAATTTGGGGTTGCAAAGCTTATGTTAAGCGTCAGACGTCTACTAAGCTTGAACCCAAATCTGAAAGGTGTATCTTTGTGGGGTATCCAAAAGAAACCAAAAGATATTATTTCTTTAATCCCACTGAGAACAAAGTGTTTTTTGCTCGGACTGGTGTCTTCCTAGAGAGAGAATTTGTTTCTAGAAAAGGAAGTGGGAGAAAGATTAAACTTGAAGAAATTCAAGAATCACAAGATACCACTGAACCAGAGATAAAACAACAGCAAATTTCATAAGAAATTAATGAACAAGTAACTGCTGTAGAAACACAACCACCGCATAGATCTTTAAGAGAACGCCATGCACCTGAGAGATATGGATTTCTCATTACAACGCATGGTGACATTCTTCTTATAGATCAAGATGAGCCTAGAACTTATCAAGAAGTGGTGGCGAGCCCAGACTCTAAGAAATGGCTTGAGGCCATGAGATCTGAGATGGATTCCATGTATGAAAACCAAGTTTGGACTTTGGTTGACCCACCCGAAGAGGTTAAACCTATAGGGTGCAAGTGGGTTTTCAAAAAGAAAACCAACATGGATGGTAATGTACAAACATACAAGGGGCGATTAGTCACTAAAGGTTTTCGCCAAATTCATGGTGTTGACTATGATGAAACCTTTTCTCCTGTAGCTATGTTTAAATCCATCAGGATCTTGCTCGCCATAGCTGCATTTCATGATTATGAAATTGGGCAGATGGATGTCAAAACAGCTTTCCTTAATGGGAAACTTGAAGAGGATGTATATATGACACAACCTGAAGGTTTTGTCGATCCAAAGGATGCTGTAAAGATATGTAAGTTACAAAGATCCATTTATGGATTAAAGCAAGCTTCTCGAAGTTGGAATCTTCGTTTTAACGATGCAATCAAAGAGTTTGGTTTTATCAAAAATAAAGATGAGCCATGTGTTTACAAGAAAGTTAGTGGGAACACAATCACATTCTTGGTACTGTATGTGGATGACATACTTATCATGGGTAATGACATACCTACCTTACAGTCTATTAAGACTTGGTTAGGAAGTTGTTTTTCTATGAAGGACTTGGGCGAAGCCACTTACATCTTAGGAGTCAAGATCTATAGAGATAGATCAAGACAACTACTAGGTTTAAGTCAAGGTACATATATAGATAAAGTATTGAAAAGGTTCAATATGGAAGAATCTAAGAGAGGATTCCTACCTATGAGACATGGTATTTCACTCTCAAAGGAAATGTGTCCTTCAACTCCACAAGAGAGAGAACGCATGAGTAAAATTCCATATGCTTCTGCTATTGGATCTATCATGTATGTCATGTTATGTACACGTCCAGATGTCTCATATGCCTTAAGTATGATGAGCAGGTACCAAGTAGATCCCAGTGCTGGACCACGATCAAGAATATCCTTAAGTACTTAAGAAGAACTAAGGATACGTTCCTAATATATGGAGGTGAGGAAGAGTTAAGTGTAAAAGGTTACACTGATGCCAGCTTCCAAACCGACAAGGATGATTCTCGATCGCAATCAAGTTTTGTGTTTTGCCTTAATGGTGGTGCTGTGAGCTGGAAGAGTTCAAAGCAAAGCATGCAGATGGCCGATTCTACAACAGAGGTCGAGTATATTGCGCGACTAGTGAGGCGACAAAAGAAGCGGCTTTGGATCAAGAAGTTCATTCTTGAACTAGGGGTTGTGCCTAGCATATCGGATGCTATAGAACTCCGATATGATAACAATGGAGCCATTGCACAAGCAAAAGAACCCAGATCTCACCAACGATCTAAACATATACTTAGGCGCTATCATCTTATTCGAGAGATTATCGATCGAAGGGATGTAGAGATATGCAGAGTACCTACAGATGATAACATTGCTGATCCCCTGACCAAGCCTCTGACACAGCAGAAGCATGATCGTCACACTAAGTCACTTGGTATTAGATATATAAGTGATTGGTCTTAGTGCTAGTGGGAGATTGTAAGAGTATGCCCAAAGATCAATCACGAGATGGTTGTAATAACATACTTGGTTTATCATGTTTATTAATATAAGGCGTTGCCATTATTATTTCAGTTTCTTTTCTGTGTGCATAAATAAATTGTCTTATAATAATGTCCTTAGAATAATATGATTATTCTTAAAAGATCCTTAGTCAAGTATTATTGTTGGCTAGGACAATAATAATGCATTAAGACTAACATGTAGTTGATTGATGATAAAGAGTTGTCATTGATATGGAGTGTCAGAACAATGCATGAAATTGTGTGTTAGAGAACAACATATTGGACTAACCCCGGTATGAGTATGTTTCTTGGATTATTATGTAATTGTCACAACATTACTCATAGTGATTAATATGTATATGATCCTCATACTTGAGATCATCTTTATCCCAACATCGTGAGTTGTATATTTTGATACAGTCAAACAAATACCGTAACTGGTTGTTCTATAAAGACTGATGTTGGATATACCACAATTTATGTTGAGCGATATAGTTGATCAATATAGGATAAGTCCCTCCTACATAATGGGAGTAATATCTCAGGCCACTTGATTGAGTGAGGCTAGAAATGCATGGCCACGATCAAATAAGTTGATATGAGATGCCATATTTATTTGTGTATCATAGTCTACTCAAGGTATCAAGAAACATGGGATGGACTATGCAAGTGTGACTATTCCATGACTGGTGTCCATTCCAAAGATATAAGACTTAAGGATTAATGCATGAAAGGTTAATCACAAAAGGTTATGTTGAATCATGACTTCTTGTAACTTAGGTAGCATTGATGCATTGCTAGATACCACTCATTGTTTGTAACTTTAGAATCGTTCTAATATTATTGCTAACGTTACAAGAACCTATAGGGTCACACCCTATGGTTGAAATGAACGAGGTAAAACATAGTTGGTATATTGCTTGGTTGTCACATGAATTAAATTAATTATAGAATTGATTTAATTGGGCAATCAAATTGTTGAACATACTATATGTACAAGGATGTTGTACACATAATCAGAACATAATTTTATTGATATATGAATTTAGTTCGTATATAAGTTTAAATAAATATAGTTTACATCAAATCTTTATTATAGTTAATGTAATTATAATTTTTCTATTAAACATTATTATATTTATTTGAATGATAATTATTATGTTTGGATTAATTTTAATGAATTAAAATTAGTTATAAATATATACCAATTAAGAGGAGTTATATATAGCAAGGGTAAAACCCTAAAAAGAATATATAAAAACTAGCCCGAAAATATACAAGGTGGTCTAGCAGCCGTTTAGCAAAATACTCTCTGAAAATAGTTTTCTGGGATTTCTACCGTTCATTGTCAATCGAGTGGACTACGTAGAGGCTGACATCAGAAATGGTTGTGGCTTGGTTCGATAGTGGTTCAACATTCCTGTTGCCTAGGCGTCGCTGTCTACTCGGATTGAAGTTTCGGTAATTTCGAAACCTTTTTATCTCCCTGATTCGTTCCTTACACATGGATCCTTGGTTTGGATCGCTGATTTTTTTTATTTTTCGCTGCGCCTTGGAGGCACCGGTGTTCCAACATATGGGCGTGTGTGGCCATTTCAAAAGGTACACGGGTTTGACACACAGGCATGTGGTCGACCATGGGGCCAAGTCAGTAACCTCCCTATTTTTCCCATGGCCATGGCACAGGACGTGTCCTCTGCTGTGTGGTGCAAGTCAGTATGTATGCCTTGTTTTCACACGGCTTGTGACACGGGCGTGTCTGGTAGCCGTGTGAGTTACACAGCCTGTTCACACGGGCTTGTGACCTTTAAATGTTTTCAAATTTTCTATGTTTCCCAAAGTTTGCAAATGTTATTGGTTTAGTCTCGAACCACTTCTAAGCATGTTTTAAGGTCTTGTAGAGCCTTATAAGGGACAATGTGAATGATTTGAATGGATTTTATATATGAATGCATAAATGTATATGTTTTGTATGTGAACAATGTGTATTGATCAGTAACACCTAGTAACCGTATTCTAGCGATGGATACGGGTTATGGGTGTTACACACACGCCCGTGTGGGAGGCCATGTGGAGCATACTGACTTGATTTCAATTTCAACACTAAGGGACACACAGCGGTGTAACATAACCGTGTGTCACACAAGGATGAGACACACGCCCGTGTCTCTACCCGTGTGGACAAAAATAGGCTATTTACCAAGCCAATTTGCCACCCAAATTTGAATGTACCTACAACATATCAAATTGCACCATCATATAGCATAAATAGGCATTTAAACCAGCCAATTCAAACCTAATTCATGCATATTCTATACCACATTTCTCAATACACACAAGTGGCAAAATAGACCAATCCATTTATACCCAAAATCTCATAAACTTAGATCATCAATATAGCTACTTAAAACACACATTCTTTACCTTGATTCACAAACAAATAACATCACCAATATCAACATTCAACTTCCATAATACCAACTATTAATAAGCATCATCAAAACCAACCTCAATTTACATGTCATAAACTATATGCACATACACATATACACAAGCAAATTAACTCAAAAAAAACCAACTCTCATGGCTATTATATACAAAACCAAGAAATATACATTTACAAGCCAATTCAAATGGCCAAAATCATTACCAAACATAACCAACATTATCAAAGTCCCTATACATACCATATACTCAAAGCATAAGCTTAAAGGTACCAAATCGATTGTAGGATAGTGTGACAAAATCTCCGATGATCGCCAAATCTGAGCTAGCTTTGAACTCACAAAGAAAAACATAGAAAAGTAATGATGTAAGCTATAAAGCTTAGTAAGCTCTATGAAATAAACTTGATATAATTATAAACACATAATTCAACAACTGATTATAGATACATGAATTCACATCAACTAACAAACCTTTCAATTATTCATTCACAAAACCATATACTTTCTTCACCATTTCTTCAATTCAAAGCTAATATGGTTTATGCACATACCTGTATCATCTGGTACCAATCTCATTCTCAACCACATCATTCATTTACCCGTTGAACCATTCGGAATAGAAGTCAGATACTTAAGAGTCTTGCACACTAAGTACCTATACCATGGCCTGAAGCTAAATCATGGTAACTTATATCCGTAGTACTAATATCATGGCCTGAAGCCAAATCAGCCGATATTCATGGTCCGAAGCCAAATTGGTATAACTCGCACCCGAAGTGCTAATATCATGGCCCGAAGCCAACTCAATGTATCCCCTAAAGACATGTCACTAGTATCTTAAACTATTCCTAATGTTCAATGGGATTTCGATTGTTGAATTACCATCGATTCATTGTCGAACTTATCCGAATTCTTATATTCACAACTTATACAATATTAAAGCATTTAAAATACACTTATAATGAAATTTATCACAAACGAACTTACCTCAAATGTGAAAATGACGGAATAAGTCGATTAGTCAATAACGTTAGTTTTCCCCCGATCTAAATCTGAATTCTACTTTTCTTGGTCTAAATATATTCAAAATTAACTTATTTAATAATCTCTCTATTCAATTTAATCCAAAACACACATTTAAGCATATTTACACTTTTACCCCTAAAATTTTACCACTTTTACAATTTAGTCCTAATTACACAAAGTCACAAATTCATGAAATTTCTTAAATACTCATGATAGCCGAATTACTATAATGCTCCTAGCAGCCCATGTTTATCAACTTTTCACTCATTTAATAGCACATTTTCACATTTTCACAAATAAATCCCTATTTTGCATTTTTACTCAAAATCACTTTACAAAATATGTAAATCTAGCAACAAAATTTCATATTTCCTCATCAAACATCAAAGAACACATATTTTCATCAATGGAAACTTTTAAAATCTTTAACAATTTTGCAAAATAGTCCCTAGGCTAGCTAGAACTAGTTATAATGATCACAAAAAGAAAGAAATCAATAAAAACCGAGAAAAAATGGACTTACAATTTAAGCATACAATGGCTGAACCCTAAAATGCTCTCCAAGCTTTATTTTTCTTTCTTAATTCGGTTGAAGATGATGAAGATGGACATAAAATTGTTTTTTTAATTAATTAACCTTATTAGACAAATTACCAAATTAACCTTAATGATAAAACATTTATATCATCCATTTCATATACATTAATGTCCACTTACCTTAATAATGGTCCATTTATTACTTAAGGACCTCCGTATTTAATATTCATATCATTTAGTGCATTTAACAAATAGAATTCAACTTTTACGCTTTACGCGATTTAGTCCTTTTATCAAATTGACCAATCAAACGATAAAATTTCTTAATGAAATTTTCACACCAACATAATATCATACTGTAGACACTTAAAATAATATTAAAATAAAATTTTGACCTCAGATTTGTGGTTTCAAAACCACTGTTTCGATTTAGCTAAAAATGGGTTATTACATTTATGGTAGAAAATGAAAGGTTATTAATAAACAATTTTTACAAAGTAAATTTTGATGAAATTGTGATTTAGGGACTAAATTGTAAAGTTGTAAAAATTGAAGAAAAATTCTAAATTTTATATAATATATGTGTTGTAAATTTTATATTGAAATTTTGGTTAGGCTTGGAATAAGTAGTAAATTGCATGAATTTCATTTTTCGAGCCTAGGGACGAAATTTGAATTTATGGAAATTTAGGGTTAAAATGGTAATTTTGCCTAGGAAGTAAATTGAGTTTAGTAGAATATGAAATGTGAGAAATTGATGATTAAATTCATTTATATAGATCTGGATAACACAAATTCAAAGCTAGATCGAGGAAAATAGAAAGTTTCAGAATAATAGATTTTCTTGTACGAATTATTATTGAGGTAAGTTCGTGTAACTTATTTATGTATATTAACATGTTTGAATTGACAGTTATATTTAATTTGAATGAATTAAATGTTTATGTGATTATATGAATGTTATGAATTGACGGTTTCCAGAATTGTTCACCTTGAGTGTACTATTTAAGTATCTATCGATATTTCAATAATTCAACAGATAACACTCTTGACATGAGAAAACGATGAGATAAATAGAAATATGCCCTGAATGTTCTGAATTATTTGATAAAGGATTATATGATGAGCTCATCTATGATTATTTAATATATAAATGTATTATAAGACTAACTTGCTTGATTGTGTATATGTGTTTAGGTAAACTTGCCAAAATGATGAAAGCATGTTAATTGTATGCTTAATGATGCTAAATGTGATTGGTAAGTTTTAATTGCTGTTATACGAACATACTAAGCATATAATGCTTACTAGGTTTATTTTCTCTATTTTATAGTGCTCGGAAGATCGCGAAGGTTGGAGATCAGTTAGAGCATCATCACACTATCCACTAGCTTGTTTTGGTATAAATAGTAAACTCATTTTGGTATAATGGCATGTATAGGTAGCTTGACCATTGTTGGCTTATAAATGTTGTTTGTAATCTAGCCATTGGAATGGCTACTAATGGTCATGTTTTGGTATATCTTATAAGGTTATTCTATGGCAATATCATGAATATATTTTATGGATTGATTGAGTTATGCTAAATGAATATACTTAATAAAGATAAAATTATAAATATATATGCATGTAATGATATACCATGTTAGATGTTAAAATTAGTTTGGATATAATGCTTGGATTGGCTAGTATATACTTGTAAGTGTTGATGTAGGTTATTGGTAAATTTTGGTAAGAAATAAAGTTAGGAAATAGCTTTATTTTGTCCACACGGGTAAACACACGGGCATGTGTCTTGACCGTGTGTGACACACGGTCTGGCACATGGGCGTGTGGTTTGGCCTATGTCCCCTGCATCTTAATATTTAAAAATAGAATGCTCAGAAATAAGCACACGGGCAGAGACACGGGCATGTGTCACAGCCGTGTGTGCTACATGGCCTAGAATACGGGCGTGTGTCTTGGCCGTGTGAACCCTACACCTAATTTTTGAAAATTAAATTGATCACACATCCTACTCACACGGGTGTGTGGCTGGCTGTGTGGCACAAGTCAGAGAGTTACACGGGGTCAAACACAGCCTGCAGCACGAGTGTGTCATAGGGTCACACGGGCATGTCCCTGGACCACACGGTGTGTGTGCCCTGTATCTAGGAAAATTTTAGAAATTTTTCGAAAAATTCTCTAAGTTCTCGATTTAGTTTTGACTCGATTCTAATACTCATATCGGGCCTCGAGGGTTGATTTAAGGGACATTATGAATAATCTCAGAAAATGAATAATAATTGTCATGAATTATCTGTAAATGTTATGAAAAATCCAGTAATGCTCTGAAACCCTGTTCCGATGATGGACACGGGTTAGGGGTGTTACATTTATTGGTATCAGTGCTACAGTTTAGTCGGTTCTTGGACTGAATGTAGTAAGCATGAGTTTAGCTATACATGCCATTATATAATTTGTGATAGTGTGATATCTCCTAACCATTTTAAAATGTGTTTTCCATATAGTAATGTCATCCAACCAAGCTAGAGCTGAATCCGAGGAAACTGAGTGCAATGCTTTAGCTTCAGTTCAAAGAGCTGCATTTAGTAATGGAAGGCTCGTATTTAAGGGCCAAAGTGAGAAGGAAAAACAATCCTTCTTTTAAATGATGAATGAATAGTTCACTTAGTATATAAGAACAAATCCTGCTGTACAACATCTTCCCCCACCTGCTCCTCAACCGGTTCTTGAGGTACCACAAGGTGCTGAACCCGTTAGAACTGGTAAGCCTCTGGTAGATAAAATCTGTAAATATGGGGCAGAGGAATTTAGAGCTACTGTAGATGATGATCCAAAAAGGGCTGAGTTTTGGTTGGAAAATACAATCCGGGTTTTAGATGAATTATCTTGCACACCAGCTGGATGTTTGAAATGTGCGGTATCTTTACTGAAAGACATAACTTACCATTGGTGGAATACTATAACTTCTGTGGTACCGAGAGAAAACATTACATGGGAATTTTTCCAGATCGAACTCAGAAAGAAATATGTTAGTCAGAGATTTCTGAATCAGAAAAAGAAAGAATTTTTAAAGCTCAAATAGGGAAACATGACTGTATTTGAGTATGAGTGAGAATTTGTTCGGTTGAGCAAGTATGCCAGAGAGTGGGTTCCAACTGAGGCTGATATGTGCAAACGTTTTGAAGAGGGCTTAAATGAAGACATTAAGCTATTGATTGGTATTCTTGAATTGAAAAAATTTGTGGTACTAGCTGATCGAGCACACAAAGCTGAAGAATTGAGTAAAGAAAAGAAACAAGTTGAAAGAGAAGCTCGCGTTTCTGGTAAAAGAATTATTAGCAAGTCACAATCATCTGCTTCTAAGAAATCAAAGAAGTATTATGATCATTTTACAACACCAGCGGGATATTTTGGAAAAGAGCGAGACTCTCAATGCTCTAACCTGAGATCTTCGTCCCCATCTGTAACGAGTGTGGGAACTGTCAGTAATCCTAAATCAAGGTGTAAACATTATAATAAGTATCATTTTGGGGAATGTTGATTGAAAAGTGGAGCATGTTATAAATGTGGCTCTCTTGATCATTTTCTTAAAGATTATCCGAAAAAGGGTTGAAAGATATATTGAACAGACTTTAAAGTCATCTTCTTTCAAAAGGCAGACCACCCCATCACCCTAGCAATGTCAGTGGTAGCCGAGGTACTACAACGGATACAACAGTCAAATCTGAGGCACGAGAACCGGCAATGACATATGCTATTCGTGCTCGAGAAGATGCTTTTGCACCAGACGTCATTATTGGTACATTTTCTCTACTTGATATTGATATTATTGCTTCGATTGATCCTAGTTCCACACATTCATACATATGCACAAATTTAGTGTTTGTTAAAAATTTACCTATTGAATTCACTAAATTTGTGGTTAAAGTTTCGAACCCTTTGGGCCAGTTTGTTATGGTGGATAAAGTCTGTAAAAATTGTCCGTTGATGGTAAAAGGTTATTTCTTTTTGGCTAATTTGATGTTATTGCCATTTGATAAATTTGATTTGATTTTGGGAATGGACTGGTTAACCCAGTATGATACAGTGGTAAATTGTAAATAGAAATACATTGTATTGAAATGTCTAAGTGGTGAGTTACTCCATGTTGAATCTGATAAATTAGATGGGTTATCTAATATGATTTCAGTAATATCAGCAAAGAAATATGTTAGAAAGGGTTATGAAGCTTATCTTGCATATGTGTTGGGCACTAAAGTATCTGAGTAAAAAATTCAGTCAGTGCCAATTGTCTGTGAATTTTTTGATGTATTTCTGGAGGAATTACCTGGTTTGCCACCGGTTAGAGAAGTGGAGTTTTCTATAGATCTTGTACCGGGGACAATACCAATATCTATAGCACCCTACAGAATAGCTTCTACCAAATTAAAAGAGTTGAAAACACAGTTGCAAGCGTTGGTTGATAGAGGTTTTGCTCGACCTAGTTTCTCACCTTGGGGTGCACCGGTTTTGTTTGTAAAGAAGAAAGATGGATCGTTGAGGTTGTGCATTGATTATAGATAGCTTAACAAAGTTACAATAAAGAATAAGTATCCATTACCTTGAATTGATGATCTATTTGACCAGTTGAAAGGTGCTACTGTATTTTCAAAGATTGATCTTCGTTTTGGTTATTATCAGCTACGAGTAAAATATTTGGATGTACCAAAGATAGCTTTCAGAACCAGGTATGGACATTATGAGTTTCTTGTGATGCCATTTGGGTTGACGAATGCACCTGCTGTATTTATGGATCTGATAAACAGAATTTTCAGACCATATTTAGAGAGGTTTGTGGTTTTATTTATAGATGATATTTTGGTTTACTCCTAAGATGAAAATGAACATGCAAATCAATTGAGAATTGTGTTGTAAACACTGTGTGAAAAACAATTGTATGCAAAATTTAGTAAATATGAATTTTGGCTACAGGAAGTTGGTTTCCTTGGACATATTGTATCTGCTGAAGGTATCAGGGTGGATCCGAGTAAAATTTCAGCTATTTTCAATTGGAAACCACCAAAGAACGTGTCTGAAGTCAGAAGTTTTCTGGGACTAGCTGGATATTATTGGATATTTGTTAAAGGGTTCTCGATGATAGCTTCTTCGATGACTTGTTTGTTACAGAAAGATGTGACATTCGAGTGGTCTGATAAGTGTCAGTAAAGTTTTGATAGGTTGAAAGCCTTATTGATAGAAGCACCTGTGTTAGTTCAGCTTGACTCGGGCAAGAAATTTGTAATTTACTGTGATGCATTGTTAAATGGTTTAGGCTGTGTTTTGATCCAATGAGGTAAAGTAATAGCCTATGCTTCAAGATAGCTAAAACCACATGAATGAAATTACCTGATACATGATCTTGAATTGGCAGCAATTGTGCTTGTAACACCCCTTACCCGTATCCGACACCAGGACAGGGTCTGGGACGTTACCAGACTCAAACATAAACATTCATACAAAATCGAGCCATAAAATTTTGCCCAAATTAAAACCATTCATTAACATACATATCGTCCCTTATATGGGCCCACGAGGCCCAAAACATCCATTGGGTGTAGTTCGGGACTCAACGGAGAACTTTTGAAACTTTTACAACACTTGGAAGATTTTCTTATTTTGGAGGGTCACATGCCTGTGTGGGTAGGCTGTGTGGTCAAACACGTCCGTGTGGCTTGGGATACGCCCATGTCTTTAGCGCATGTAACTCTCTGTTTATGACGTCATCAACAAAATAGGGTCACACAGCCAAGTCACACGCTCGTGTGCTTAGGCCGTGTGGTGAATTAAATTCCAAAAATCAGGTGCAGACTTTACACAGCCAGGGCACACGTCCATGTCTTGAGGCCGTGTCCTTCACACGGCTGAGACACATGGTCGTGTCTTTGCCCGTGTGTTTACTACTGGGCATTCTGTTTTACCTAGTTAGGGTGCAGGGGACACACGGCTAGAACACACGCCCATAGGGGCTGACCCTCTGTCACAGACGGCCTAGACACATGCCCGTGTGTCTACCTGTGTGGACAACTTTGAGGCTATTTTCCAAGCCAATTGCCACACTTATTTGCACAGACACATACATGACTTCAAAGGAACTTAACATACACAAACAAGACATGATCATGATCATGATCATTTCATCTTTACTTATACATGCATACGACTTCATTCTTTGTCAAGCCCAGCTCACCAATTCTCATTTAAGTCATGGTTATCATATTAAACAAATCCCAATTAAATCTTCAATCATTCATAGCCACAATACATCTCATCATATACACACAACCACTAACCACATCACAATTACATAGGCACATGTATGCTTGAATAAATAGGCTTACAACCCAATAATCATTATAAGCCATATCTCATAGCCTTATACAAAATGAATCAAATATTATCAGAAGCCAACACATTTGGCTAAACCAATTTGACATATAACAAAAGACCAAGTCCCTATACATGCCATACTCAAAATGTTAAGACTAACTATACCCAAATGTCCAATTGATAGTGTGATCGAGTCTTCAATGTCCTTCGATCCCCAAGCTAGCTTGGTGATACTATAAGAAATGGAAAAGAGAGGGGAGTAAGCATAAAGCTTAGTAAGTTCACATGCAAATAAATAGCAACATAATCATGAATATTATACAATTAACATAACATAATTTACATATATGTCATTATAGTTTCATAGGCATAACTTACTCATTTTCAATCTTAGCAAAAGTTCATCACATACCGAGCTCATTCATATGAGTTTTTCGTACATACCTGTACCAATTCATAACACATTCTCATAATTCCTCATCATTGACTTACTTGTCTAATAACCCATTGATTTACCCGTTAAACACTTAGAATACTAATGGATACACGAAAAGCTTGCACATAGTGCTTCATAAGTAGCCACATGCTACCTCATATCACATATCACACATTGCTCGCTCTCGAGCTAATCACGGGCTGCTCACACAAGTTGATAGGTATCCGCAACAGATCTCGGGCTGCCCAGCCACCGGTAGACGGACAAGACTAGCACCCGGATCACAATACATACATCACATAATCTCATGAGCTCATAATCACATAGTTCCTAGTGACATGTCACTCGTATCGTAATCTATTCCTAAGGTTCAAACGAGATTTTCTCGATGTCACATCTTCATTGAAGTTGTTCACAACGTCATCCTCATTGACCATAATATCGTTCATATGCTCATTATTTCAATTAAACATAGAAATTCATACATTAATAAAGTATTAAAACATGATACAATATTGCATTATTTACACATGAACTTACCCCGGTACAAAAATAGTAAAAACAGATCTAATCGTCGTACAGCTTATTTTTCCCTCGATCAAGGTTCGTTCCTCCTTTTTTTTACTCTATAATACCAAATTTAGCTTATTTAATAGGCACATTATTCAATTCAGTCCATAACTCATACTTTGAGAAAATTAACTTTTTACCTCTAAACTTTCACATATTTACAACTTAGTCCTTAGGCTCGTAAAATGAAATATGTGCATTTTCTTTGTCACCTAAGTCTAGCCAAACCTATATCATACTTATAACAACCCGCATTTTCTTTCAAATCAGATTTTTAACACCTATTTTACAAATTTTGCAAAAAGGTCCTTTTAGGTGTTTTCATAAAAAATCACTTAGAAAAAGATGTTTATCACACATCAAACTTTCATATTCCTCCATTCAACATCAAAATACATGCATGCCATACATGGGCCAATTTTTAAACATGAACACTAACTCAAAATAAGGCTAGAAATAGGTAGATCATGCTTCAAGGATCTCAAAAATATAAAGAACATTAAAAATAGGGCTAGGGTGTACTTACAATCGAGCTTGAAAGTTGAAAAAAAACCCTAGCTATGGCCCTTCTAATTTTTGGCACACACAAGAAGAAGATGAGCAAATTTTGCTTCATTTTTCCCTTTTTATTCTTTTACTAACCAAATGACCAAAATGCCCTTTAATGCCTTGCTTTCAAATTTTCCTACCCATGCCCATTTTTGTCCATAAAAATAAAAATTGGGAAAATTACTATTTAAGGACCTCTAATTAAGAATCCATGGAAATTTCATGCTTAAAACTTCTAGAACTCACATTTTGCAACTTTCGCAATTTAGTCTTAGAAGTTAAATTGGTCACTTATTCACAAAATTTCTTCATGAAACTTTCCCACAATCATGCAAACATGCCATAGACTTAAAAATATTTATACAATAATTATTTATACTTTAGATTTGTGGTCTCGAAACCACTGTTCTGACTAGACCCTAATTCGAGATGTTACAGTGTTTGTATTGAAGACGACATTATCTGTTTGGCGAAAAATGTCACATATTCACTGATCATAAAAGTTTAAAGTATTTGATGTCACAGAAATATTTGAATTTGAGACAGCGCAGGTGTCTTGAGTTGTTGAAAGATTATGATTTGGTTATTGACTATCATCTGGGAAAAGCCAATGTGGTTGCATATGCTCTGAGTAGAAAATCCATGTTTGCTTTGCGAGTAATGAATACTCGATTGATGTTATCTGATGATGGTTCAATCATAGCTGAGTTAAAAGTTAGACTGACATTTTTGCAGTAGATTTCTAAAGCTCAGAAAGATGATAGTAAGTTACAAGCAAAACATATTCAGTGTGAATCGACTTCTGATTCAGAATTTTAGATCGGGACTGATGATTGTTTGTTATTCAGAGGCAGAATATGTGTACTGAATAATTCAGAAATAGTACAAAAGATTTTTTATGAAGCTTATAATGGTAACATGTCTATTCATCCTGGTAGTAATAAAATGTACAATGATCTGAAAAAGATGTACTGGTGGCCGGGAATGAAACGAGGTATTTTTGAATTTGTATCAAAATATTTGATATGTTAGCAAGTAAAAACTGAACATCAGTTGCCTTCGAGATTGATACATCTAGTTATAATACCAGAATGGAAACGTGAGAGAATTACTATTGACTTTGTATCGGGATTACCCCTGTCTCCAAAGAAGAAAGATGCCATTTGGGTAATTGTCGATCGGTTGACAAAGTTTGCACATTTTATTCCTATACGTATAGATTTTTCCTTGGATAAATTGGTTGAATTATATGTCTCTGAGATTATCAGATTGCATGGAGTACTTGTCTCCATTATTTCAGATAGAGATTCTCAATTTACATCTTGATTCTGGAGAAAATTGTAAGAAGCTCTCGATATATAGTTACATTTCAGCACTGCATTCCATCCCTATACAAACGTGTGATACAAATTTTAGAGGATATGCTTCGGTGTTGTATTTCAGAATTTAAAGGTAATTGGGAAATATATTTGCCTTTAGTTGAATTTACTTACAATAATAGTTATTAGTCTAGTATCAAAATGGCACCGTACGAAGCTTTGTGTGGCCAAAAATGTAGAACACCATTTTATTGGACAAAGCTTAGTGAGAAAAAGATATACGGAGTTGACTTAGTCCGTGAAACTGAAGAAAAAGTGAAAGTAATTCAGGACAATTTGAAAGCAGCCTCTGATCGTTAAAAGTCCTATGTTGATCTTAAACAAAAAGAAATAGAATTTCAAGTTGGTGACAAGGTATTCTTGAAAGTATCACCTTGGAAGAAAGTTCTCTGGTTTGGCCGTAAAGGAAAATTGGGTCCACGGTTTATTGGGCCATATGAAATCACAGAAACTGTTGCATATCAGGTACCCTTACCACCAGAACTTGATCTGATTCATAATGGTTTTCATGTGTCTATGTTACAACGGTATTGATCGGATCCTTCACATATTATTTCTCCATCAGAGGTAGAGATTCAGCCTAATATGACATATAGTGAAGAACCGATTAAAATCTTCGCCCGTGAAACAAACGAATTAAGAAACAAAAGGGTGGCTTTAATAAAAGTTCTTTGGAAACGACATGGTATAGAAGAAGCTACCTGGGAATTGGAGGATACCATGAGAAAGCAATATCCAAATCTCTTTACTGGTAAGATTTTTGAGTACGAAAATTATTAAGGGGGAGAGTTGTAACAACCCATTTTCAGTGAAATCAAAATAGTGGTTTCGAGACCACAAATTCGAGCCAGAAAGAAAATTTATTTTTATATTTTTGCATGGTTAGTATTTTGATAGGAATGTCATAAGAAAAATCTGATAAGAAAATTTTACCGATTATGTACTTAATTACGAAAAGGATCAAATTGCATAAAATGAAAAAGTTGGATTCTAGAAGCTAGAATGATCAAATAGCTATGGAATTCAAAATTTGAGGTCCTTATATGGTAATTAGACCATTAAAGAAAAGTTAGTAGATATTTTTGGTGATTCATCCATGGAAAAATTAGAGAAAGGTTAAGGACTAAATTGGAAACTAAAATAATTAAAAGATGATAAATTAATAAATAAGAAATATCATCATATTATTATCATCTTCATCCTCAAAATACATGGAAACCCTGGGAGAGAGAGAAGAAACTAATCAAGCTTAATTGGGTAAGTATTCTTGTCCCGTTTTTAGTAATTTTTATATTTTTGAGATCGGGATAACTTAATCTATCTAGATTGGGGATCAATTTGAAAAGTTATCAGAGTATAGAATTTTTAACATGGATGAATATGCTGAAATTTGAAATTTATGGTAGAAAATGAAAGGTTGTTGATAGATAAACAACTTTTACAAAGTGAATTTTGATGAAATTGTGATTTAGGGACTAAATTGTAAATTTTTGAAAATTAAAGAAAAATTTTGAATTTTATAGAATATATGTGCTGTAGATTTTATATTGAAATTTCGGTTAGGCTTGGAATAAGGAGTAAATTGCATGAATTTCATTTTCCGAGCCTAGGGACGAAATTGGAATTTGTGGAAAGTTTAGGGGTAAAATGGTAATTTTGCCTAGGATGTAAATTGAGTTCAATAGAATATGAAATGTGAGAAATTGATAATTAAATTCATTTATATAGATCCAGATAACACAAATTCAAAGTTAGATCAAGGAAAAGAGAAAGTGTCGGAATAATAGATTTTCTTATACGAATTATTATCGAGGTAAGTCCGTGTAACTTATTTATGTTTATTAACATGTCTGAATTGAATGTTATATTTAATTTGAATGAAGTAAACGTTTATGTGATTAAATGAATGTTATAAAAATATGAAATGATCACATGATTGGAAATGTGTTTAAAATGTTAAGTTCCGTTGGAATAATGAAAATTGATGGATACATGTGCTTTCCTGTATATGAATGTGGTTCTGCATATGTTGCATAAGGGATTTAGCTCAGACAAGTAATCCTGATATAGCCTCTCGAGCATCCTGTTATATAGTTCCTGTGAAAGTCCTAATCGTTAGTGATTTAGCATGCGTTGCTCACTACCGTAGCTCTTTGTAAGCATCCTGATACATGTTTCAATGGGTTGTGATCCGGCATATAATACAGACACAAACGTAGCTCTTCACGAGCGTCCTATTAAGCTGGCTTGAACTCTCTGTTACCTTATTCGAAGCTCCTTGATATTATCTTTTCGGAGATATTTGAAAGGCTCTATAAGCTTCCTGAGTAAAAACTCTTATGAGTTTCTAATTAGCTTGGATAAGTGCCCTATTACATGATTACATGGCTCTTTGAGCATTCTAACATGCAGCTAGAAAGTATGCTCATGTAGCTAGAGAGTATGCTCCTTGATTGTGTACCCTGATGGGTACCCCTGATTATGAATTGACGGTTTATAGAATTATACACCTTGAGTGTACTATTTGAGTATCCATCGATATTTCAATAATTCAACAGATAACACTCTTGACATGAGAAAATGATGAGATAAATAGAAATATGCCTTGAATGCTCTGAATTATTTGATGAAGGATTATATGATGAGCTCATCTATGATTATTTAATATATAAATGTATTATAAGACTAACTTGCTTGATTGAGTATATGTGTTTAGGTAAACTTGCCAAAATGATGAAAGAATGTTAATTGTATGCTTAATGATGTTAAATGTGATTGGTAAGTTTTAATTTCTGTTATACGAACTTACTAAGCATATAATACTTATTAGGTTTATTTTCTCTATTTTGTAGTGCTCGAAAGCTCGCGAAGGTTAGAGATCTGTTGGAGCATCATCACACTATCCACTAGCTTGTTTTGGTATAAATAGTAAACTCATTTTGGTATAATGGCATGTATTGGTAACTTGGCCATTGTTGGCTTATAAATGTTGTTTGTAATCTAGCCATTGGAATGGCTAGTAATGGTTATGTTTTGGTATATCTAATAAGGTTATTCTATGGCAATATCATGAATATATATTATGGATTGATTGAGTTATGCTAAATAAATATACTTAATAAAGATAAAATTATAAATACATATACATGTAATGATATACCATGTTAGATGTTAAAATTAGTTTGGATATAATGCTTGGATTGGATGCTATATACTTGTAAGTGTTGGTGTAGGTTATTGGTAAATTTGGGTAAGAAAGAAAGTTAGGAAATGACTTTATTTTGTCCACAAGGGTAGACACATGGGTGTGTGTCTGACCGTGTGTGACATATTGTAACGCCCCCACGCCCAAAACCGTCACCGGAGTCAAGCTTGAGGTGTTACTAAACTTATCTTACCTTTTAAACAACTCTAAACCACTTATTTTAATTTTCGGAATAAACTGTTTTTCTGCGTCATGGCTGCTTAAAAGTTCATTTCTCGAGTTTCAAAAGTCAAAATTAAGATCCGTAAATTTTTCTGAAACTAAACTCATATATCTATCTAATAATTTTTTTCTAGAATTTTTGACTTAGCCAATTAGTACAGTTTATTAGTTAAAGTTACCCTTGTTTGAGTAATTCGATCAGACTGCCTCTACTTACTACGAACCACTTTTCTATTTGTACAAAAATCATATGACTATACCGTTTATTTCTATTAAAACTATATTCAATAAGGATTCTAACCATATAAATTACACCACCTAATTTATTTTTTAAAATTTATGGTGAATTTCTAAAGTTGAAATAGGGGATCCAGAAATTGCTCTGGCCCTATTTCACTAAAACTCAGATATCTTATAAAATACAAAACCTTTACCTGTTTTGCTTATTCCATATGAAAATAGACACAATGAGTTTTAATTTCATATATTATTACCATCAAAACATGTCTCTAAGATTTTTAGTGATTTTTCAAAGTCATGTTATTTCTAATACTTGAATCCGTTTTTAAGTTACTTTCACATTTTTCATAGTTTTCATGTGATAGTTACTACTTATTCATACATACTATTAAACATGTATATCATCAGCCCTTCTATTAGTTAATCACTAGAAAGTATTTACACATCATTCATTGATGATATCATATCAAAAGAAACCAAGTTCCTATACATGCCATACACAAAACGAAACGTCTAACTATACCAATGTGATTCCTTCGATAGTGTGATCGGGTCTCCGACGTTTCCTTCGATCCCCAAGTGGCTTGATAAAAACTATAAGAAAAAGAAAATAAAGAGAGTAAGCACTAGGCTTAGTAAGCTTACAAGCAAATAAATTACAACATTCAACATAATGAATAATTATACATAATGTCACCTAGCCTTATAAACTTCCTTTACTTCTCATTTTCTACCTTCTTCTTTACTCACTTACCTTCTTTCTTACCTGACCTTTCACTATTCATAGATATAATCTACCTTCCCTTTTGCTGATAATTCACTGTAATTTAACGTGTACAATGACCCATTGAACCACTCGGAATACTAAGGATACCTGGGGTCATTCCCGTCTATCAATATCTCGCCAATGCCATGTCTTCGACATGGACTTTCATGAATTATTCTGTCTCCAATGCCATATATATATCTAATATGGGCTTACATGGCTCATTCCTGTCTCCAAAGCCATATATCTGATATGGACTTACATGGCTCATTTCTCGTCTGTCTGTCTCACAACCCCAATATCCTAACATTCCTAAGGTTCAAACGGGGCATCCTAATGCTTTTTCTCTGTCACTTACTACCTTTAATTTGACTTTAAATATTATCATAAAATAAGTATATAAATGCTGGAAATTGAAAATAATAATGTAAAATAAAATAATATTGCATTTATTTACTGTAAACTTACCTCGTATGCAAAAATAGCTACTTTTACCATTTCGTCCACAACTTGGTATTTTCCCATTTTAGCCCGAATTTCAGTTTTCCTTGCTCTATCATTTAAAATATAGTCTAATTAGGACTCACATTATTCAAATTGACCCAAAATCATATTTTGGCAAAATTACAGTTTTGCCCCTAAACTTTCGCATATTTACACTTTTGTCCCAAAGCTCGTAAATTAAACTTCAGCCTATTTTCTTATGTTTTATGACATGCTGGTCATTTTTCCCTTCTATGGCAGCATCAAATTCATACTCTAACATGCACTTATGACTATTAGGTATTTTTACCGATTAAGTCCTTTTACTCATTTTTGCTTAAAACCGAGTAGTACAAGTTGTCTAACATAATTTAAAACCTCATATTATATCATAAAACACCAAAATACACAAATTTTACCTATGGGTATTTTTCCAAATATGAACCCTAGGTTGAATTATTGCTAGCATAAGCTTAATTGAGCTACCGGGGACTCCAAAAACGTAAAAATCATTAAAAACGAGGCTAGAAACAGGACTTACAATCGAGCTTGGAAGCTTGAAAACCCTAGCCATGGTTTCTCCTTGCTATATTCGGCCATGGGGTTGAAGATGAGCAAAATTGGCTTTTAATTTTGTATTTTAATTCATTTTACCCCTAAATGACCAAAATGCCCTTACTAGTAAACTTTTCAAAAATTCCATCCATGTCCAATTTTTGTCCATAGACTTAGAAATTGGTAAAATTACTCTTTAAGGACCTCTAATTAATAATCTAATTCAATTTTATGCAAAATACTTCTAGAACACAAGTTTTGCAATTTATTCAATTTAGTCCCTAATTTCAAATTAAGCACTTTATGCATAGAATTTCTTCACGAACTTTTCACACAATCATGCAAACATATCATAGACCTCAAAATAATAATAAAATAAATTTTTCTACCTCAGATTTTTGGTTTCGTAACCACTGTTCCGTTTAGGCCCTATTTCGGGATGTTACATTTCTCCCCCCTTTAGGGATTTTCGTCCCCGAAAATCTTATCTGTGAAGAGATTTGGGTACTGTTTTCGCATAGCCTCTTCGAGTTCCCATGTAGCCTTATCTACCCCATGTCTATTCCATAGTACTTTCACAAGTGCAATACTTTTGTTCCTTAATTGCTTTACCTCTCGAGATAGAATCTTTACAGGTTCTTCACCGTAAGTTATGTCTGGCTGAACCTCTGTCTGAGAAATCACATGTGATAGATCTGAACGATAACGACATAGCATAGACACATGAAATACATTATGAATCTTCGCTAACTCAATCGGCAAAGCTAACCGATATGCTAATGGTCCGACTCTCTCAATCACTTCAAACGGTTCAATAAAACGTGGACTTAGTTTGCCTTTCTTGCCAAATCTGAGAACTTTCTTCCACAGGGATACTTTCAAAAAAAAACTTTGTCACCAACTTGATACTCAATCTCTTTTTTCTTCAAATCTGCATACGACTTTTGTCTGTCTGAGGCTACTTTCAAGCAATCTCTGATGATTTTTACTTTCTCTTCTATTTCCTTAACTAGATCAACCCTGTAAATCTGATTTTCCTTAAGCTCTGTCCAATACAAAGGTGTGCAACATTTACGTCCATACAAAGCTTCATAAGGTGCCATCTTCAAACTCGACTGATAACTATTATTGTAGGCAAACTCTACTAATGGTAAATATTTGTCCCAACTGTCTTGAAATTCCAGTACACAGCATCTAAGCATATCTTCAAGTACCTGGATAACTTTCTCTGACTGACCATCGGTTTGAGGATGGAAAGCTGTACTAAAACTCAACTTTGTGCCCAAAGCCTTCTGTAATTTCTTCCAAAATCGTAAAGTAAATCTTGGATCTCTGTCTGAAATGATCGATAATGGTACCCCGTGTAGTCTGACTATCTCTCGAAATATACAACTCGCCAACTTGTCAAGTGAAAAATCCATACGAATCGATAAAATGAGCCGACTTCGTTAACTTATCAATCACAATCCATACTGCATCTTTCTTTCTCGGTGTAAACGGCAATCCTGTCACAAAATCTATAGTAACTCGATCCCATTTCCACTCAGGGACTAGCACAGGCTGCAATAAACCTGAAGGAGCCTGATGTTCGGCCTTTACTGCCGATGCATCAAACATCTAGAAACAGACTAAAATGTCCTTTTTATTCCTCCCACCAAGACATTTTCTTCAAATCATTATACATCTTTGTACTACCTGGATGAATAGACAAAGAACTACTATGTGCTTCCTGTAAGATCTTTCGAATAAGCTCATCATTCTTCGGTACACATACCCTGGGTGATAATCAATCACTAGCTCATAATCTTTAATCAACTCTAGCCATCTTCTTTGCCTCAATTTCAAACTTTTGTGATCGGTGAATATGTGGCACTTCTCACCGCACAAATGATGTCTCCAAATCTTCAACGCAAAAATAATGGCAGCTAGCTCTAAATCATGTGTCGGATAGTTCTTCTCATGTGGCTTTAGCTGTCTAAAGGCATAAGCAATTACCTTCCCTTCCTGCATAAGTACACAACCAAGTCCATTCATGGACGCATCACTCAGAATCACAAACTCCTTACTGGTTCTAGTTGTACTAAAACAGAGCTTTAGTCAATAATGCTTTTAACTTTTCAAAACTCATGACACTTCTCACCCATTCAAACTTGATATCCTTTCGCAGCAATCTTGTCAGCGGGGTAGCTATCATGGAAAATCCCTCTACAAATCGCCTATAATATCCGGCAAGACCAAGAAAACTTCTAACTTCTAATACATTTCTAGGTGGCTTCCAATTAACAATGGCTGAAATCTTGCTCAAATCAACCTTAATACCTTCACCTGAGACAATATGTCCAAGAAAACCAACTTCTCGTAACTGAACTCACTTTTGCTTTGAACTTGGTATACAACCGATTATCTCTCGAATCAGAAATCGTTTCTCAAATGCTCTGCATGCTCGGTCTCATCATGAGAATAAATCAAGATATCATCAATAAACACAACTACAAACTTATCCAAGTACGGTCTGAAAATTCAGTTCATTAAGTCCATGAAAATGGCAGGAGCATTAGTCAAGCCAAATGGCATCACAAGGAACTCATAATGACCATACCTAGTCCTGGAAAGCGCCTTCGGACATCCGACTCTTTAACTCGCAAATCGATAGTATCCGGATCTCAAATCTATCTTGGAGAACATAGTAGCTCCCTTCAATTGATCAAACAGATCATCAATTCTAGGCAATGGATACTTGTTCTTTACTGTTACCTTGTTAACTTGCTGATAGTTTATGCACAATCTCATCGATCCGTCATATTACCTTGTTTCAATTCCAGGAATTCCTTTCTCTTCTGGTCAATAAACCCCTGATTGATGTACTTTTTACGAAATTCCTCCTAAAAGAAATCCCAAGTGATCCTCTCCTTTGGTACAACTGATACAAGTGTCTTCCACCAGTAGTAGGCTGAGTCTCTAAGAAGTGATACTACACATTTCATACATTCCTCGGTGTACAAGATAATTTATCAAAGACTCCAATAGTATTTTCTAACCAAAATTCTCGCTTCTTTCTACATCATCATCTTTTGTTGCTCGGAACTCTTCTGCCCCTTGTTTCCTGATTCTATCAACTGGTGGCTTTTCTCTTATCATTGTAATCGTGGATCGGGGAGCTTGAGCTACATGGGTAGCCCGAGAATCATGAGGGGGTGGAGGTCTAATCGCGATTCGCATTTAACGAACTCCCTGCAAACCAATCATTCAATGCTTGGAAGAGAGCTTCTCGAGTCACTCCTCCCCGATTAATCATTCATCGGCTATTTTCGGATGGCGCTACCCCTTCCGCGGAGCAGAGCACATTACTTTCTACACCATCGTCACCAGCTCGCTCGGGATCCATTACAATAAAACAAAATATTTAAAAATCGTCAGAAGTCGTCACACTATCAAAATACAAGTATGGCATGTATAGCTAGACTTTTACTCACACTAACTATTCCGAGAACCGACTAAACCTACTCTGATACCAATAAATGTAACGCCCCCATGCCCAAAACCGTCACCGGAGTCAAGCTTGAGGTGTTACTAAACTTATCTTACCTTTTAAACAACTCTAAACCACTTATTTTAATTTTCGGAATAAACTGTTTTTCTGCGTCATGGTTGCTTAAAAGTTCATTTCTCGAGTTTCAAAAGTCAAAATTAAGATCCGTAAATTTTTACTGAAACTAGACTCATATATCTATCTACTAATTTTTTTCTAGAATTTTTGACTTAGCCAATTAGTATAGTTTATTAGTTAAATTTACCCTTGTTTCAGAATTCGACTGCACTGCCCTCTACTTACTACGAACCACTTTTCTATCTGTACAAAAATCATATGACTATACAGTTTATTTCTATTAAAACTAGATTCAATAAGGATTCTAACCATATAAATTACACCACCTAATTATTTTTTAAAAATTTATGGTGAATTTCTAAAGTTGAAACAGGGGATCCATAAATCGCTCTGGCCCTATTTCACTAAAACTCAGATATCTTATAAAATACAAAACCTTTACCTGTTTTGCTTATTCCATATGAAAATAGACACAATGAGTTTTAATTTCATATATTATTCACCATCAAAACATGTCTCTAAGATTTTTAGTGATTTTTCAAAGTCATGTTATTTCTGATACTTGAATCCATTTTTAAGTTACTTTCACATTTTTCATAGTTTTCATGTGATAGTTACTACTTATTCATACATACTATTAAACATGTCTATCATCAGCCCTTCTATTAGTTAATCACTAGCAAGTATTTACACATCATTCATTGATGATATCATATCAAAAGAAACCAAGTTCCTATACATGCCATACACAAAACGAAACGTCTAACTATACCAATGTGATTCCTTCGATAGTGTGATCGGGTCTCCGACGTTTCCTTCGATCCCCGAGTGGCTTGATAAAACTATAAGAAAAAGAAAATAAAGAGAGTAAGCACTAGGCTTAGTAAGCTTTACAAGCAAATAAATTACAACATTCAACATAATGAATAATTATACATAATGTCACCTAGCCTTATAAACTTCCTTTACTTCTCATTTTCTACCTTCTTCTTTACTCACTTACCTTCTTTCTTACTCCGACCTTTCACTATTCATAGATATAATCTACCTTCCCTTTTGCTGATAATTCACTGTAATTTAACGTGTACAATGACCCATTGAACCACTCGGAATACTAAGGATACCGGGGTTCATTCTGCTCATCAATATCTCGCCAATGCCATGTCTTCGACATGGACTTTCATGAATTATTCCTCGCTCCAATGCCATATATATATCTAATATGGGCTTACATGGCTCATTCCTGTCTCCAAAGCCATATATCCGATATGGACTTACATGGCTCATTTCATCTGTCTCCGTCCCGTCAACCCCAATATCCTAACATTCCTAAGGTTCAAACGGGGCATCCTAATGCTTTTTCTCTATCACTTCGCCTTTAATTTGACTTTAAATATTATCATAAAATAAGTATATAAATGCTGGAAATTGACAATAATAATGTAAAATAAAATAATATTGCATTTATTTATCAGAAACTTACCTCGTATGCAAAAATAGCTACTTTTACCATTTCGTCCACAACTTGGTATTTTCCCATTTTAGCCCGAATTTCAGTTTTCCTTGCTCTATCGTTTAAAATATAGTCTAATTAGGACTCACATTATTCAAATTGACCCAAAATCATATTTTGGCAAAATTACAGTTTTGCCCCTAGACTTTCGCATATTTACACTTTTGCCCCAAAGCTCGTAAATTAAACTTCAGCCTATTTTCTTATGTTTTATGACATGCTGGTCATTTTTCCCTTCTATGGCAGCATCAAATTCATACTCTAACATGCACTTATGACTATTAGGTATTTTTACCGATTAAGTCCTTTTACTCATTTTTGCTTAAAACCAAGTAGTACAAGTTGTCTAACATAATTTAAAACGTCATATTCTATCATAAAACACCAAAATACACAAATTTCACCTATGAGTATTTTTCCAAATATGAACCCTAGGTTGAATTATTGCTAGCATAAGCTTAATCGAGCTACCGGGACTCCAAAAACGTAAAAATCATTTAAAACGAGGCTAGAACGGACTTACAATCGAGCTTGGAAGCTTGAAAAACCCTAGACATGGTTTCTCCTTGCTATATTCGGCCATGGGGTTGAAGATGAGCAAAATTGGCTTTTAATTTTGTATTTTAATCCATTTTACCCCTAAATGACCAAAATGCCCTTACTACTAAACTTTTCAAAAATTCCATCCATGTCCAATTTTTGTCCATAGACTTAGAAATTGGTAAAATTACTCTTTAAGGACCTCTAATTAATAATCTAATTCAATTTTATGCAAAATACTTCTAGAACACAAGTTTTGCAATTTATTCAATTTAGTCCCTAATTTCAAATTAAGCACTTTATGCATAGAATTTCTTCACGAACTTTTCACACAATCATGCAAACATATCATAGACCTCAAAATAATAATAAAATAAATTTTTGTACCTCAGATTTTTGGTTTCGTAACCACTGTTCCGTTTTGGCCCTATTTCGGGATGTTACACATATAGCCTGTCACATGGGCGTGTGGTTTGGCCATGTGTCCTCTGCATCTTAAAATTTAGAAATAGAATGCTTAGAATTGAGCATATGGGTAGAGACATGGGTGTGCGTCTCAGCCGTGTGTGCTACACGGCCCAGAACAAGGGCGTGTGTCTTGGCCGTGTGAACCCTCTACCTAAGTTTTAAAAATTAAATTGATCACACGGCCTACTCACATGGGCGTGTGGCTGGCCGTGTGGTACAAGTCAGAGAGTTACACAGGGTCAAACACGGCCTGCAGCACGGGCGTGTCCCTGGACCACACGGGCGTGTGTGCCCTACATTTAGGAAAATTTTAGAAATTTTGCAAAAAATTCTCTGAGTTCTCGGTTTAGTCTCGACTCAATTCTAATACTCATATCAGGCCTCAAGGGTCCATTTAAGGGACATTATGAATAATCTCTGAAAAATAATAATTGTCATGAATTATTTGTAAATGTTATGAAAAATTTAGTAATGCTCTGAAACCCTATTCCGGTGGTGGACACGGGTTAGGGGTGTTAAAACTTGACACCGTTGTTCCTAATTTTAGAATCTTTTTTGTAATGCTCCACTTATTAGCTAAATCACTCAAAATTTAAAAGGCGTAGAACCTAAACCTACCAATGAGAATAAAAGAATGGATTACAAGGCAAAAATATCCGTAATCTCATCAATCAAATCTTGACCCTGTGATTCCCTAATAGTATACACTTGAGGTAGACCTCTTGACTCAACTTGAGTAGCAACAATATGAGAAACAACTCACTACCCAGCCGGTCTCCCATTACCTCTACCACGACCATGGCCTCTAATAGGCACTGATGTAGGTGTAAAACTCTGAGTCGTAAACCTCAACTCTGTTTGGACAATCACTGAACATGTGTTTCTTCGAGCCAATTTGAAAACATCCACCTATCAATTTACGAGACACTCCAACATGCCTACGCTCACAATACACACAAAATAGCCATCCAAAACCACTTGATGAACCACCAATACTAACTACAACATTACCTTGTTGCTTAGATTGACTTGGTCTAAAATCATGTCATGCACTTTTATCAGAACCTTGAGTATCACGTCCTTTCTTAGATGATTGTCCAGATGCACCAGAACCATCATAATTTCTCTTACTCGATTCAGTTACCACAAAACAAGGTGGATCAACTAAAGTCTCCTCAACAGCTTTGGCTTTCTCAACCAACTCATCAAACAACTCCGCGTTCTAAGCTACCAAGTAAACCCAAACCTCACAATTAAGCCTAAGTAAATACTCAAAACTTAGGATAGGGGTTTAGGCTACTCCTAAGCTCCCATTTAACACTATGAGTCGTGACTACTAACAACGATTCCAAACACTCACTGTTTGCATTTTTGCTTATTTGTCGAAAGCGTAAACTAGCTTTTCCTTTCCTTTTGCCTTACTTGTTGAAGGCTCCAATGGTTCCGAAGATTCATACATAATAACCACAAAATATACACAAATAATTTTACAGCTATGACCACATCTGAACCAGTAAAAACGCTGGTCTAAGGCTAGTTCCTCTTGGAACTGAAATTTTGACTAGCTTAGCCGAAATGCAAAAATCTTAACTCCTACTTATTTCCATCGCATAAGATTGATTCCAATAATCTAATTATATATCTAATAATAGTTCCCAACCTTTAAAGTACACAAAACTACATAGATTCATGGTTTTGAAATTTCGACATATTATGGAAATTTTCACGAAAATTTAATAAAACCTTACAATTCTTTAACGAAACTTTATGGAAAGTTTAGAAACATTATAATCTCATAAAAATGAGTTGAAAAACACATTGAAACATCAATTTTATACAAAATCTCGAATTTCACCATTAACGACCCAAACTTCCTCATTTATTTGAAACTTTTGATTTAATAGATAAAAACTCAATTTAAAAGGCTAGATATCATTAAAAAGTAATAAGAAAATGAAACATTTAACTGAAAATTTGGAAAACCTACAAGTTGAGCAATGGTGAAATCAATGGTGTTTTTGAAGCTTTTTCTTGACTGGTACATTTTGATGTAAGTAAAACCTGAGTTCAAATAGATAAGCAGTCGAAAACTGGTGCATTAGGTGTACAACTTCTGTAGTATGTAGCCTCATTCAAAAAAATGAAATTCATAGCCCAAAACATGAATAAATGATACCTTCTCTTTGGCATTACATGATTGATGGAAAGTAAACATGGCCATGGGTCGTCCGTCTTTGTGATGGATGACTTGATCACTATTTTATAGTGATTGACTTTTTATGAAAGAAGATGTAATGGTTACCATGAGATAAAATAAGATCATATTGGGAGAATGGATATTATCCCAAAGAGATCAAAGATATCTTATGAGGGTAACACATTTATGACAAGGCCATTGGACAAGCACTGAGTAGTTGTTTTCGTAATGGTATGTCGTTGATGAGAGCTTTGTCACGATACTATGGTGGAATGACTTCATAAGTAAATGGGTCTATAATTAATAGAGTACTGGGTCAATAGAAAATCTAAGTCAGGTTGGATCATATTATTGAGTACTGGGTCAAAAATGCCCAAGAAGTACTCTCATAATTGGATCCGATATGAGAGAGGCCCAAAATGTAACAGCCTGATTTTATTGGCTAATCGGAACAGTGGTTTTAGAATTGCTAATTTGAGGTCGGGAATTTATTTTTAATATTATTTTATGTGTTATAGTATGATTATATAAGTGCATGAAAATTTTGATGAGCTAATTTTAGCAATTGTGAGCTTAATTGTGAAAAAAGGACTAAATCGTATAAAGTGCAAAAGTCCTACTTTGATAGCTAAGGGTGTTAAATACCTGGAGAACCAAAATTAAGGGTCTTTAAAGAGAAAATAGACCCTTTAGAAGCTGATGGCCGGCCATAGGGGACAAGAAATTCAAATGGTCAATGGTTAGGTGACTTATTACATAGTAAAATATTACCCTAGTGTCTAGCCATCATCTTTTTCATTTTTCCCTTCTTCTCCACCGAATTTTTTAGCAAAAATGGGGTTTTTGGAAGCTTGAAATTTCAGCAACTTGTATCCCTCACAAGTAAGTGATTTTGATGGTTTTTCTTGATTATTTTTGCATTTTTAAGACCCTTGTAACATGAGCTTTCAAATGAGGGGACTATTTTGCAAAATGGTTGAAAGTCTAGGATTTTACCATGAGAGTATTTATGTTTTTTTTTGAAATTTTATGGAAGAAAATGAATCATAGTTGTGAAATAAACAACTTTAGTGAAAGGATTTCTCATGAAAACCCTAATAGGACCATTTTGTAAAGTTTGTAAAATAGATGGTAATGTTGTGAAATATTGGAAATTTAAGGTGGTCATAAGAGAGATAAATGGTCGGTTAGGTTTGGCTAATAAGAAAATTCGATAAAAATCAAATTTCAGACCTAGGGGCAAAATGGTCATTTTGTGAAAGTTTGGGGGCAAAATGGTCAATTTTCCAAGAATGTGAATTTCTAATTATGTGAACTTATCTAGTGGATTTTTTTATCCTTGTAGATCAAGAAAAACGAGGAACGAACCTTGACCGGGGGAAAAATAAGGTGTAAGAAGACTAGACTCATTTTTACAAATTTTGTACTGAGGTAAGTTCACACGTAAATAATGCAATGTGAATCATGTATAAATGCTTAAATGATGCATGAATTGTAATTTCTATGCTTGAAGGTAAGTTACAATATTTTTTATTATTATGCGGAATTATGTGATAACCCTTTTATCATGAAAATATGTAATTGCCTATGTGATCGAGTTTGTTGAAGGTAAGTCTACGAGAGAAATCTCATTTGAACTTTCGAAATAAATTAGGATGACATGTCACTAGGAACTATGTGATCATGAGCTCATTTGTATATGTGATGTGTGATTTTATAAATCCGGACGCTAGTCATGTACGTTCTACTGGTGGCTGGGTAACCCGACATGTGTTGCGAGTACCTGTCAGCTTGTGTGAGCAGCCCGAGTAGTTATGTCTTGACTGTCAACTTGTGTGAGCAGGCCTGTGATTAGCTCGAGAATGAGCAGCCACAAGTGTTGGCTCATATGATAGATGTGATACTCATTTGTATAAGCCGTTAATGGTGGCTAATGTTAATTATTTTTATATGCATTGATGCAAATTTCTAATGGTTGTGGTTGATTTCGTTATACACATATTATGCTTGTATTGGTTTGGCTGATTTTGTATAGGTTGTTGCAAGTAAGGGTGGCAAAAAGGCTTGGTAAAAAATCTTATATTGTCCACACGGGTAGACACACAGGCGTGTGTCTAGGCCGTGTGTCATGGGTGTGTTGTTCGGCCGTGTGCCCCCTGCACGTAGAAATTTCAAGTCAGTATGCATGGTAGTAAACACAAGGGCAGAGACACTACCATATGTCTCAGCCGTGTGTAGGACACGGCTATTGACCATGGGCATGTGCCTTGGCTGTGTGCCCCTAATTTTATGCTGACTTCAGAAATAGAATGTCAAGGTTTTTGGACACGGCTAAAACACGGGCGTGTCATGGCAGTGTGAGGGACACGAGCATGTGTCAGGCCGTGTGAAAACTCCTGTAGGTTCAAATTTAGAATTTAATTCAGACGGGCATGGGACACGGGCATGTCCCTAGATGTTTAGGCTGTGTGCATCACACGGACTATCAACACGGCCATGTCATTATGGCCACATGGGCGTGTGCCCTGTTTTAAAGGTCATTTTTCTAAAGGTTGGTTAAGGACCCGAGTTGGTCCCGAATGGTTTCCAATGTACGTTTGAGGTATCATAGGCCCACGTTAAGGAGTTTAGACAAAGTTTGAAAAAGTTCTAAATTTAATTAAGTCTTGATGATTGGAAAACATTGGAATGCATGTGTTTAAGTTTTTTAATGCCTCGTATTCTGTCTCGGCGTAGGGTATGAGTGTGGGGTGTTACATTTAGTTGCATCAAAGCTACAGTTTAGTTTACTCTCAAACTAACGTGGCACGTATTCGAGTCTAGCTATACATGCCATACATATATTGTGATAGTGTGATCACTCCTGACAAGTTTAAATTGTGTTTTTCATATAGAAATGGATCTCGATCGAACAATGGCAGACGATGTTTAGAGTAACGCATTGGCTCCCGCTGAAGGTGCAGTGCCGACTTATAACTGACCTCTTATGGTTAGTCAGGGAGGAGGAGAAGGGGCTCGCGAGGCCTTTCTCCATATGATGAATAACTGGTACATAGAGTTCGTTTGAGCGAACCCGTATGCTCATCCCCCTCTACCCCCACCTATTCTTCAACCTGTCCTGGTAGCACCCCAAGGTATGGATTTTGTGAGGATGAATAGACCCTTAGTTGACAAGATCCGGAAGCATAGACTTGAGGAGTTCCGAGCTAATAAAGATTATGATCTCGAAAGGGCAGAATTCTGGCTTGAGAATAGCATTAAGGTATTTGATGAATTGTCATGCACACCGGATGAGTGCATGAAGTGTGTCGTATCACTTCTAAGAGACTCGACATACCAGTGGTGAACACCCTTGTGTCGGTTGTACCAAGGGAAAGAGTCACTTGGGAATTCTTCCAAGAGGAGTTCCGGAAGAAGTATATTAGCCAACAGTTCATCAACCAAAAACGAAAGGAATTTTTCAAGTTAAAACAAGGCCGGATGACGGTGACTGATTATGAGCATGAGTTCTTGAGACTTAGTAAGTACGCTCGAGAATGTGTATCGACCTAGGCCATCATGTGTAAGTAATTCGAGGACGGACTAAATGAAGACATCCGATTGATTGTTGGTGTCCTTGAACTGAGAGAATTTGTGGTACTGGTAGAGAGAGCTTGTAAGGTCGAAGAATTAGCCAAGGAAAAAAGGAAGGCTATAATAGAGTTTCGTGACTTGAAGAAGAGACAGATGGGTAAATCATTTCAGTCTTCATCTAAGAAACTGAAGGAATTTAACACTCAATCAAGTGCTTCAGCTGGATTCTCAACTAGAAACCAAGGGAAACAGTCTTCAAGACATAAGGCTCAGACTACTCCAATAGCAAGTGTGGGCAATGCTCGACCTAATAGGCCTGAGTGTCAACACTGTGGCCAACACCACCCTGGTGAGTGCTGGATGAATAGTCAGGCGTGTTTCAAATGTGGATCCCATGATCATTATATTAAAGATTGTCCTGAGATGGTTGAGAAGGAGAAATCCTAGAGTGCGAAGTCTAGGAACACTGCTCCTAGAAGAAGGCCGTAGAAGAATTTGGGAAGTGGTGCAAATAGTAAGAATGCCCCAACTGGGAGGCCTAAAAATAGAGCACTTGCGAAGATGTATGCCATTCGTGCTGCGATGAGGCTTCATCTCCTGACATGATTACAGGTACCTTTTCTATCCATGATATACCTGTTATTGCTTTAATTGATCCGGGGTCCACCCATTCATATATTTGCATGAAATTGGTACCCACTATGAACATGCTAGTTGAGTCTACTGAATTTGTGGTAAAAACATCTAACCCGTTAGCAACCATGTGTTAGTTGATCGAGTATGTAGAAATTGTCCCTTGATAATTAGGGACCATTGTTTTTCGGCTGACCTCATGATATTGCCATTTGATGAGTTTGATGTAACCCTTGGTATGGATTGGTTAACCTCTCATGGTGTTGTAGTGGATTGCGGAAGAAAATCTATTGAGTTGAAATGTGAAGACCGGGATACTCTTCGGGTTGAACTGAGTGGATCAGATAACTTGCAAGTAGTGATATCATCGATGACTGCAAAGAGATATTTGAGAAAAAGATGCGAAGCTTATCTTGCTTTTGTGTTGAATACCCAAGTATCTGAATCGAAGATTGAGTCCGTGCCGGTGGTATGTGAGTACCCGGATGTGTTTTTGGAAGAATTGCTCAGATTACCCCTATCTAGGGAAGTTGAGTTTGGTATCGAGTTAGTCCCTGATACGACGCCTATTTTGATTGCTCCATATAGGATGGCTCCAACGGAGTTAAAGGAGTTAAAAGTGCAGTTGCAAGAATTAACCGACAAGGGTTTTACGAGACTGAGTTATTCTCCATGGGGTGCTCCTGTGTTGTTTGTGAAGAAAAAGGATGGATCGATGAGATTATGTATAGACTACTGGCAACTCAACAAGGTTACAGTTAAGAATAAGTATCCTTTACCAAGAATCGACAATTTGTTTGACTAATTGAAGGGAGCCACTGTGTTTTCCAAAATATATTTGAGGTCTGGCTACTACCGGTTGAGAGTTAAGGACTCAAACATGTCGAAGGCTGCATTTCGGACAAGGTATGGTCACTACAAATTTTTAGTGATGCCTTTTGGATTAACGAATGCCCCTGCAGTTTTCATGGATTTAATGAATCGTATCTTCTAGCCCTATCTGGATAAATTTGTTGTAGTATTTATCGACGATATTTTAATTTATTCTCGTAATGAGTCTGAACATGCCGATCACTTGAGGACAGTGTTGCAGATTTTGAGAGACAAAAAATTGTACGCTAAGTTTAGTAAGTGTGAATTTTGGCTTAAAGAAATCAGATTTCTGGGGCATATCGTGTCTGGTGACGGGATTCGAGTTGATCCGAGTAAGATTTTAGCCATTGTCGATTGGAAACCTCCGAGAAATGTATTTGAAGTTAGAAGCTTTTTGAGCTTAGTCGGCTATTACCGAAGGTTTGTTAAAGGATTTTCCATGATCGCTACTCCAATGATGAGACTATTACAGAAGGATGTCAAATTCGTATGGTCAGAAAAATGCCAATAAAGTTTTGAAATGTTAAAGACATTGTTTACCGAGGCCTCAGTTTTAGTTCAACTTGAACCGGACAAAGAATTTATAGTTTATAGTGATGCATCATTAAATGGTCTCGGATGTGTACTAATGCAAGAAGGCAAGGTGATAGCTTATGCCTCGAGGCAGCTAAAACCACATGAGAAAAATTATTCGACCCATGATTTGGAGCTAGCCGCTATTGTGTTCGCATTAAAGATTTGGAGGCACTATTTGTATGGCAAGAAATGTCGGGTATTCACCGATCATAGAAGCCTAAAGTACTTGATGAGTCAAAATGAGTTAAACTTGCGACAACGGAGGTGGCTAGAGCTGATAAAGGATTAGAGCTAGTGATTGACTATCATCCGAGAAAGGTGAATGTGGTCGCCGATGCCTTAAGTAGGAAATCATTGTTTGCATTAAAGGCTATGAACACTCAGTTAGCTTTATCGGATGATGGCTCTATTTTAGCTAAATTGAAAGCTAGACCGATGTTCTTCCAA
This sequence comes from Gossypium anomalum, assembly GCA_025698475.1. Lineage (NCBI taxonomy): Eukaryota > Viridiplantae > Streptophyta > Magnoliopsida > Malvales > Malvaceae > Gossypium > Gossypium anomalum. Next base: position 56,955,536 of record CM046959.1, read on the forward strand.
GAAATATATGAAGCTTAAAAGTGTGACAGCAAATTGCAGGCCAAAAGAGTCCAATGTCAATCGGGTGTAGAAACAAAGTTTCAGATTAATTCTGACGGATATTTGATGTTCCAAGATAGGATCTATGTTCCTAAAGGTACCGAACTGATTCAGAAGATCTTAGGCGAGGCACATAGTAGTCGTTTGTCAATCCATCCGGGAAGTACCAAAATGTACAATAACTTAAAGAGACTGTATTGGTGGTCGGGTATGAAAAAGGATATCTCAGAGTTCGTTTCGAAATGCTTGATATGTCAACAAGTGAAAGCCAAACACCAAGTACCCTCTGGTTTACTTCACCCCGTGACAATTCTCGAGTGGAAATGGGATCGGATTACTATAGATTTCGTGACGGGACTACTATTGTCACCAAGGAAGAAAGATGCGGCTTGGGTTATGGTGATCGATACACAAAGTTGGCTCACTTTGTTCCAGTACACACCGACTACTCACTTGATAAGTTAACTAAATTGTATGTTTCTGAAATCGTGAGACTTCATAGAATACCTCTGTCGATCATATCGGATAGAGATCTGAGATTCACATTGCGGTTTTGGAAGAAGCTTCAAGAGGCTTTAGGTATAAGATTGAGTTTTAGTACCGCTTTCCATCTGCAAATCGATGGTCAGTCAGAGAGGGTAATCCAAGTATTGAAAGATATGCTTCAATGTTGCGTATTGGAATTCCAAGGCAGTTGTGAAAGGTTTTTACCTTTGGTAGAATTTGCCTACAATAACAGTTTTCAGTCGAGTTTGAAAATGGCGCCTTATAAGGCTTTGTATGGGCGTAAGTGCTGAACGCCTTTGTATTGGACTGAACTCAAGGAAAGTTAAATACACAGAGTCAATCTAATCAAAGCAACCGAAGATAAAGTAAGAGTAATCTGTGATTGCTTGAAAGTCGCTTCGAATAGACAGAAATCCTATGCTGATTTGAAATGGAAAGAGATCGAGTTTCAAGTTGGTGATAAGGTATTTTTGAAAGTGTTTTTGTGGAAGAAATTTTTGAGGTTTGGTTGGAAGGGCAAATTGAGTCCTCATTTTATTGGACCATATGAGGTTACCGGGAGGATAAGGCCAGTGGCATATCGGTTAGCCTTACAGTCTGAGTTAGAGAAGATTCACGATGTGTTCCATGTGTCTATGTTACACCGATACCGATCAGATCCATCGCATATGGTTTCACCAACTCAGGTTGAAATTCTACCGGACATGACTTATGGTGAGTAATTGGTCAAGATTTTGGCTTGGGAAGTCAAATAATTAAGAAAAAAAAGTGTAGCACTCGTGAAAGTATTATGGCATAGACATGGGGTTGAAGAGCCCACATGGGAGCTTGAGGAGACTATGAGAGATCAATACCCAAACCTTTTCACTGGTAAGATTTTCGGGGACGAAAATCCCTAAGGGGGAGAAATGTAACAGCCTGATTTTAGGGCTAATCGGAACAGTTGTTTTGGAACCGCTAATTTGAGGTCAAATAATTATTTTTAATATTATTTTATGTGTTATAGTACGATTATATAAGTGCATGAAAATTTTGATGAGCTAATTTTAGCAATTGTGAGCTTAATTGTGAAAAAGGACTAAATCGCATAAAGTGTAAAAGTCCTATTTTGATAGCTAAGGGTGTTAAATACCTAGAGAACCAAAATTGAGGGTCTTTAAAGGCCAAATAGACCCTTTAGAAGCTGATGGCCGGCCATAGGGGACAAGAAATTCAAATGGTCAATGGTTAGGTGACTTATTACATAGTAAAATATTACCCTAGTGTCTAGCCATCATTTTTCTCATTTTTCCCTTCTTCTCCACCGAATTTTTCAGCAAAAATGGGGATTTTGGAAGCTTGAAATTTCAGCAACTTGTAGCCCTCACAAGTAAGTGATTTTGATGGTCTTTCTTGATAATTTTTTCATTTTTAGAACCCTTGTAACATGAGCTTTCAAATGAGGGGACTATTTTGCAAAATGGTTGAAAGGCTAGGATTTTACCATGAGAGTATTTATGTTGTTTTCTGAAATTTTATGGAAGAAAATGAATCATAGTTGTGAAATAAACAACTTTGGTGAAAAGATTTCTCATGAAAACCCTAATAGGACCATTTTGTAAAGTTTGTAAAATAGATGGTAATGTTGTGAAATATTGGAAATTTAAGGTGGCCATAAGAGAGATAAATGGTCAGTTAGGCTTGGCTAATAAGGAAATTCGATAAAAATCAAATTTCGAACCTATAGGCAAAATGGTCATTTTGTGAAAGTTTGGGGGCAAAATGGTCAATTTGCCAAGAATGTGAATTTCTGATTATGTGAACTTATCTAGTGAATTTTTTTATCCTTTTAGATCAAGAAAAACGAGGAACAAACATTGACCAGGGGAAAAACAAAGTGTACGAAGACTAGACTCGTTTTTACAAATTTGTACCGAGGTAAGTTCACACGTAAATAATACAATGTGAATCTTGTATAAATGCTTAAATGATGCATGAATTGTAATTTCTACGCTTGAAGGTAAGTTACAATATTTTTTATTATTATGCGGAATTATGTGATAACCCTTTTATCGTGAAAATATGTAATTGCCTATGTGGCCAAGTTTGTTGAAGGTAAGTCTACGAGAGAAATCCCATTTGAACTTTAGGAATAAATTAGGATACAATGTGACATGTCAGTAGGAACTATGTGATCATGAGCTCATTTGTATATGTGATGTGTGATTTTATAAATCCAGGCGCTAGTTATGTACGTTATACCGATGGCTAGGTAACCCGGCTTGTGTTGTGGGTACCTATCAGCTTGTGTGAGCAGCCCGAGTAGTTACGTCTTGACTGTCAACTTGTGTGAGCAGGCGTATGATTAGCTCGAGAATGAGAAACATGTGGTGTGTTAAATAAGGTAGCATGTGGCTACATATAGTGAGATATTGTGTAAGATTTCTAAGTATCCAATAATATTCCTAGTGTTCAACGGGTAAGTTAGTAATTATTTAGTGACTAAGCCAATGATGGGAATTATGCAATTGTATTACGAGTTGGACAAGTATGTACGTAAAATTCTTGAGTAGAGAATTCGATATGTTAAGTACTTCTGGTACGAGTGTGCATAAGAAATTTAAGCTTATGAAACTTTACCTTATTTTAAATTTATGAGTTATGTTGTTTATTATTTGCATGTGAGCTTACTAAGCTTTATGCTTACTCTTTTCCTTTCCATTTTCTTATAGTGCCGTCAAGCTAGTATCGGGGATCAAGAGGCATCGAAGGCATTGATCACACTATCACCTGAAGCTTTCGGTATAGCTAGTTCAAATGTTTTGATTTTTGGCATGTATAGGGACTCGAATCCATAGTTTAGTGTCTTCTTAGTTTAGCCACAAGTTTTGGCTCATATGATGGATGTGATACTCATTTTGTATAAGCCGTTAATGATGGCTAATGTTAATTATTATTATATACATTGATGCAAATTTCTAATGGTTGTGGTTGATTTCATCTTGTATTGGTTTGGCTGATTTTGTATAGGTTGTTGCAAGTAAGGGTGGCAAAGAGGCTTGGTAAATAGCCTTATATTGTCCACACGGGTAGACACACAGGCATGCGTCTCACACACGGCCAGCCCTATGGGTGTGTTGTCCGGCTGTGTGTCCCCTGCACGTAGAAATTTCAAGTCAGTATGCATGGTAGTAAACACAAGGATAGAGACACTGCCGTGTGTCTCAGCCGTGTGGAGTACACGGCCTTTGCCCACGGGCGTGTGCCTTGGCCTTGTGCCCCTAATTGGGTGGTGACGTCAGAAATAGAATGTCAAGGTTTTTGGACACGGGCGTCTCATGGCTGTGTGAGGGACACGGGACATAGACACGGGTGTGTGTAAGGCCATGTGAAAACCCTTGTAGGTTCGAATTTAGAATTTAATTCACACGGGCGTGTCCCTAAATGCTTAGGCCGTGTGTATCACACGGCCTATCAACACGGCCATGTCATAATGGCCACACGATCGTGTTGCCCTTCCACATAGGCGTGTACCTTGTTTTAAAGGTCATTTTTCTAAAGGTTGGTTAAGGACCCGGGTCGGTCTCGAATGGTTTCCAATGTATGTTTGCGGTATCGTAGGCCCATGTTAAGGAGTTTAGATAAAGTTTGAAAAATTTATAATTTTGATTAAGTCTTGATGATTCGAAAACATTGGAATGAATGTGTTTAAGTTTGTTAATGCCTCGTATTTTGTCCCGGCGTAGGGTACGGGTGTGGGGTGTTACACAAAACTCCTCATGTAAAGGGGTCGGATGGAAAAACCCTAGTATCATTAACTAGGGTTACTGCCCCCTATATCTTAGATAAACTAGGATATTTTTTTCTAGTGGAAATAAACTTCTACAACTCCAGAGGGGAAACCTTCCCTTCCAAAAAATAGATGGCATTGGTAGGGCTATTTAGACAACTTTTGAGAGATTGTTATTATGCCGAAAAATAGAGCGAATTTGTTCTCAACTTATAAAAATATTTTTCAGAATAACAATTTTATCGGTTTCTATTAAAGAAGAGAGAATTTTCTTTTTCACTCGAAATGGAAATATTTTTCTAGTTTTATGTTTTGATTCAATTGGTTCGAGCCCACACTCGAATCAGTTCGTGGTTCAAGAATAATAAAGAAGACCGTTTGGTTGAAAGCTGGAAAACATTAAGGATTCGCTTATCCAAAAACATGGGTACGAATTTGGTTAAGGTTTATTGCTATAAATATCACAAATCGGGTCGGTTTTCAAAATCTTAATTTTTTGTTGTGCAAGAAAACCATTTTCAAACTGGATTTTTTCCAACAATTGGCATCAAGTGTAACGCCCTTAATCTGACTCGTTTCACTAGATTTTTGGATCTTGGGTGTTACATTAATATTAAAGACTTATAGATACATAAAATATACAAATTTTCAAAGAAATACATCTTATTAGAAATACTACCCAACAAAGTTGCGTCATGGCAAACAGTGTGTACAAAACTTACAAATATAATTACACATCACATTGGCTTATATTATCCCCCTTATTCAACCTCTAAATAATATTGTTGACTACCAACATGATCTATTCAATCTATAAGGCTTACAAATGAATTTTTAGGACTTGTATGAAAATGTTTCTATCAGACTTGACATGCCTGTGCAACCCCCACTCTGCATGCATAAGTGCCCACTTCACCACTCCTTTGGTGAAGCCTTGGCATCATCCCTCTTGACACCTCCTTTATCTGAGCCATAAAACACAAAGGGGTTAAGTTCAATAGAACTTAGTGAGAGAACCCTCTTTTACCTGAGTCCTTATTCAAGGATTTCATTATTTGTTTCTTGTTCATAACTTTGACCCTATTCATTGTAAAGACTTCGCCATAACCTTCCTTACTGGCTTTTCTTTTCAGAGGTAATTCGCACTTGCCAATTCTTAGAATACTGTGTTTTCCATTTATTCAGAGTCTGCCTATAGGCGTTGTCTTCAGATGGTTGTTGCATGTAAAATGGTGTGCGATTTTTGTGCAAGTATACACGTCGGTTCAAGTAATAAAGATGTAAGTGAGTATCATTCCCACTAGGATTGGATTGAGGCACAAAATTGGTCAAGTTATTCCCACTAGGATTGGATTGAGGCACAAAATTGGTCAAGTTATCTTAATAGGGTCAAGTTAATGCTATAGTAAAATGATTGAAGGAAATGCTATGGAAAAAACTAAAGGAAATATGCGATGATGGGTAAATAACTAGAATTTCTATGACAAAAGTGATAACAAAAATGTAAATATGGGAACTATTGCATGAATAATATAAATGAACAAATAATCAACTAAGAATGCTAAGGCGTAGATATTTCGACAAAGAATCAAGTATGGTGTCTACGATATTTATGTGGAAGGTTGAGATTACTCAAAATCAACCTTTTTGGCAATAATACCGTGGAAAAATCTTGATTAACTTAGGCTTAGTTTAGTAATGCTTCTCAAAAGTGCTTTTAGGAAAAAAAACACTTTTGGGAGAAGCTAAAATTTTCATCTTCTTAAAAAAGTGCTTTTGGGCCAATTTTTGGCTTGGGGGAAGCACTTTTTCTCTAAAAAAGTAGCTTGTTTAGGAGTAGTTTTGTCTCAAAAGTTATTTTTGTCCCAAAAGTGCTTCTTAGAAGCAACACTAAACATACCTTTACTATGTAGAAGAGTCCTAGAGTGGTCTGCCTCTTTTAGAGGCAAAACCTCAAGTCACTGTCCTTGCTCGTACAGGGTCTTATTACAGTAACATGTGTAGTTCCTTCTTAATGACACAAGCATCATTCAAATGTTGCTCATGCCATCCAATATTAGTTAAGTAATCTAACCTTTCCCATATTAAATCAACTTAACAAGAATAATATGCCATCGACTATTCCTAGGGATTGCACTTAAGCAATTGAATGGGCAGTAAAATAATCAGATTTATACCATGGAAACTTAAAACAGTTAAGTATCATCAAAATAACCCCAACCTAATGAGATTTAACTTATCGGTTGGAAAATATAATTCCAAACCATCACCATCGTTCACAACCAAAAAGTTTACAGGAGAGCACTAAGGAAATAATGGAAGAATGCCAAGAAAATAGCTTCCGCTAGTCCACACTTCAACAGCACAGTTCTTTATTGACTGAGAGGATGACTTTCTATTCTACTCCAGATGTTTTACTCTTCTACTTCACTTTGGGATGCCTTTTGAGGTTCCCTTCATCGTCCTTTTATAGATAGAGTTTAGCCAATCAGTTTGTGTTAATCTTCTCCTCTTTTTTAGGGTGATTTATCTGGTACGAGTTTAAATTTCAAACTGAAATAGCTACGTGTGAAATGTTTGACTTAGTCTTCTCAGAACTATGCCATCTGGACTTTGCCCTAGCAAAACTTCACTCATTCATTTTCTTTCTTCGAAAACCTATTCCTTTCCTGCCACCACACAAAACTTCTACAAAAACCAATTAAAAGCACCAAATAACTCAACATAGTCCAAGTCCAAATGCAATATAAGAAATGCTAAGTAAAATGCCCTAAAATGCAACAAAATATACCTAATTACAAAAAATTAGCTAGGTCAAAAGATAGAAAAATATAACTTTTTTAATAGTTATCAATGGTCATCATAAGAGCCGTTCTTTCGATTACGCCACGAAGGCGTTCCTTTCCAGAGATAGCCATAGAAGCTTTTCTTTCAAAGTCTTGCCACAAAAGTTTTCTTTTAACAGACATCGCCACAAAGGCTTCCTTTTAATAGAAATTGCAACAAAGGTTTCCTTTTAACAGAGATAGCCACAAAGGCATCCTTTTTACGAAAATTTCTACAAAGGCACTTCTTTAGTTTACGCCACAAAGGCGTCTCCTTATAGATTACCACAAAGATATTCCTTATTAGAGATTTTCCACAAAGGCATTCCTTTAACAAAAATAGCCATAAAGGCTCACTTATACAGAAATTGGGTTTTTAACGATAGGGATTCGCTTAATCTCACCATTGTGAGGCTTTCCCCTCACCGTTTGGTACTTGCCCAACCATCATATAAATCTTTTCCACATGATGCCATAAGCCAGTCATGGTCGCCAGTCATGGTCTTACACTATATGGCCATCAAAGTGCCGTAGACTTTTCCTTTTAGAGATTCATGTTTTTAGTCACGACGGACCCCTTTAGATGAATTTGGAGACAAATATAGACACTTGATGTAGACTCCTACTTGACAGACTTATTCCTTTTAGACTTCTTCATGATAGATGCATCCATGCTTACAAAAGCAATGTAATTCATATCAAACTCATTCAAACCGTGACTAACTCATGATAGACATGTTCATGCTTTCAGACATATATGCACGCATATCATTCCTTTCCTTATCAGGGTCACCCTTTAGTCACTTAGCATAGAAATATCTAGATTACAAACATACATGTAAGAGTTAGTCTAGAGACTCACCTGTTAACCTCAATAGCAGCTTGCATCCATCTTATTATCCATTCCATTTGTAGAATAGTACTATCACCAATTTCTTCTTCTTCTTTTTTTTAAATCTCAATATTTCTTTTAATTTGAGCCAAATTAAGACATCCATTTTTTCCTTTCCAGTGTTTTTTCCAATCCTGTATTTATTTTAATTGAAGCTTTGTATGGTGCGTTTATAGCATATCCCCTATGATACTTTTAGTTGGCTTTATGAACTGTTCAGTAATTGTCATTGGAATTCTGATTCTTTTACGTAAGGCTATCACTAAGTGGGGGAAGAAAACCCCAACTTTCTGGCCACTGATGCACCGTTTCATATAGTGATAGATCCATGTCTTGATACATACTTGTTTCTTCTGCAAAACAGCATATAGCAAAAACGCTCCAAAAGTATTGACATTAGAGACATTTAAAGCAAGAGAAACTTGAGTATATAAGAATTGCATCCATATTTTTTTGATAAAAAACATAATTTCTTGATTAAAGGATGTGAGAATATCAGTACTAGGGCGACATTTCCACTCACCCCTACCCTTTGGTAAATAATTTATAGCATTATCTATATTAATATCTCTAAAATACTTTAAATTACTTTCCTCTACAAAATCATGTCATAATATGGAGTGTTATAAAGTTCACAAATACTAGAGGGATGACTCGAAACTCTTTCCCTCGTACTGGTACCATTTCCCATGTGGCACCTTCTGGTCTCCTAGACTCTTGGTCCCTAAAAGATGCATAAAATTCTTGTACCAGGGGGACTGTAACAGCCCAATTTCGGTGAAATCAGAACAGTGGTTTTGGGTCCACAAATTCGAGCTGAAAATAAAATTTATTTTTATTTTATTATATGATCCATATTATATTAGAAATGTCATGTTGATACGATCTCGCCTCGGTGATGATTCGAGTCGTTTAGTTTGCCCGATCGTAAAATCTAAGAAGTATCATTCTTACACGATGTTTAAGTATATTCGGCTAAGTATAGGATAAACAAAGGTTTGCAAAGGGGTTTAGGGTGATGATAGGCTATCGTGCGGTCAAATACGGATTTGGCTAACAAAGAAGAAAAAGTAATTAAAATGTTGGATAGGAATAGGAAAGGCTCAAGGTTGAATAATGAACCAATACTATATGTAGTATTGACCTGAGACTTATAAAAACACTTGAGATGGAAAGTGATAGGACCTTGACCCACTATCTATAAGGAGATAGGAACCAAACGTATCGAGGTGAACGCCACACTCGGTCTAGGAGTGCTAAGTTAAAAGAAACTGAATGACGCCACTAGCAAGCTAGATAAGAGAGTTGAAAGACACACAAAATGTTATAAACATTAACCAAAGGAGAAAAAGTCTCTACAACAAGAAAATAACTAAGTATTTATATCTAAACAACATGGCTAGCCTAATAGGCACTTGGGGAGCTGATTGGCCATTTGAATTAAGCTTTTAATGAGCTGAAAATTCCAGAATTAATCTGTGAAGGTGCCATGAAGCTTCGAAAACGTCCCATGGTGTTTCCCAAGTCAGCTTAATAAATTGAGCAATGATGGGGATGAAACAAGCTGACTAAATTCGTCCAAAAGTGTGAATAGTCTTTTAATGAGCTGAAAAGGTGTGGGCAGATTCGGCCAAAGAGCTTAATGAGCCTTAATTGAAGCTCCTTATTCAACTGAATAATTTGGAAGCTTTAAATGGCAGCTTGAGTATTGCAAAGGCCATTAGGTGTAAACACTGAATATGTACAACCCCTTAGGTGTGAATGCACCAAACCGACTGGTCATCCATGTGAATAGAATTTTTTTCAGCAATGTGAAAGCTTTCAAGGATGCTTGGAGAGCTAAATGGTCAACTTTGGGAAGAAGAAATCAGCAGCTCTTCATGTGTCCTTTGCTGTATACGAAAAGGTGTTTGGAAAACTAAACCAACAGTCCTATGTAAATGTCGTCTAATGTATGAAGCTGCACAATTAAAATCAACAAATTAAAGGAGTTTAAGACATATTAAAAATTGGCAGCACCTAGACAAAATAAAAACATGCATTTAGCTAGGACATATTAAACACAAACAACTAAGACACATTTAAGAACCTGTATTTAAAATGTTCAGCTTAAGACACATTAAAATGTTGTAGCTAGACAAATTAAATCAATCTAAGACAAATTAAATGGTCGTAGGATTCATAACACATTTAATTACTTAGACACATTAAAATCATGTACTAACAATGAGATACTTAAGCATGCATTAAAATTAAACACATTTAACACTAAATTAATAAGAATCAGATTTGAACTTATTAATGAGCAAACTAAATTAACTAGCTTAGTTAAAGCATGAAATTATTCCAGCAACTACGAAATGCATACATTAAAATAAAATAGCATCGAGCTCAATGAGTAAGATTAGGCTAAATTGAACTCAAAGGATTGAAATTCGAGCTGAATCAAGCTCAATAAGCTAGGATCGAGCTGATCAGCTAGAAATATGTTGCAATGCTCACTTGGGAAGCTTGGCCAAGGTTGTTCACAGGGCGTGATCGTATTATCCCCTCCCTCTTTAAGGTGATTTGTCCTCAAATCGGGCCAATTGCTCGAGAAATTTTTTTCACCGTCACAGCCCCCTTGGTTGACGAAGCTGGCGCCGTTGCTTCTGATATCCTAAAATTCATACATAGCTTGAACAAAAGTCAGGTTATTTGTAGGTCCTCCCTTTTTAGGAGGGATCCATTTCGACGTGCTACCTACATGAAATTTAAATAGATTAGTGGCAGCATGGATTGTAGGCTCAAAAATACATGCTGTAATCTCATTCAAAAAAAAAATGAAACATATGAATTGATGCCAGGATAAAAAAACATGAGTTAGCCTTACCGTTTCACAATGGATAAAAAGGCCCATCATTGACATCAAAATAGAAACATAAAGTGTTCGAGAATTATGATTTTGGACAACATAAGTCCTTGACTCAAATCCTTTGAACAACTTGATACCAAATGATATATAACCATAACTTTGATTTTGCATGCGTAACTTATCATAGTTCAACAATTGTGTTTTCAGATTTAATGACAAATCATCAGGCAAGCATAAATTGTCCATACATCTATTCACACGAAATTCAGGGTGCTTGATTACTCTAAATAATGATGCAGGATAACGGAGCTTTTGATAGTTACAGTCTTGGGATTCAATGATCCAGGGTTCAAATCCCTTGATCAAGAATAAAGAGCAATAGTCATCGAGATCAAATACAAAAATTCCTCTTACCTTTGCAAGTTGATGTGACAATTTCAAGACAGGTAGCATAAAAAGGATACGATACAATTTTAAGTCATTAACACGCAAAACATGTTCGAACCTTTTAAGCCAGAATATGGAGCAATTTCCAGAATCATAAATCAAATTTTGACCTTGCAAGCCAATAATATTCACATGCTTTGTCTTCACACATGGTGATAAAATTCGGAGAAGATGAGAAAGTTCAACACATTTATTCCAAACAAAATTATAGTGCTCACCTTACTTAGCAACAACCTAGGAAAACATGCTCCGGGTTTGAACACGTGATTTTGATCACCCATTCCATAACGCAACAAAAGTTTCATTTTCACTAAGAAGTCACACATGCCAAATAAAGAAGATGAAGGCAAAAATAAACTCAGACAATCATACCTTTCACAATTCATCTAGATTTGTAGTCTTATACAAGATGAGTTCGCACAAAAACACAATGAATTCACATAACAATCACAATTAAACAAGTCAAGCTTTGTATGTGGATAATCTTTAACACACACGTCAAAAGTTTGTATATGTTGAATTATTCTATCGCCATCAACATTCTTGTCAATACAAAACTTATCAAAAGAAAAATTCTTCCACAAACATAAGGATCCCACACAAAACTTTAGAGGGTTCACATTAACATCACATTCAAACAGATTAAAGGCCTTACGAGAAAACTCTCTATCACATGTGACCAAATTTTGTATAAGGCAATTTATTCTATCGGCATCGATAGGCTTACCAACACAATACATGTCATGAGACAAACTCTTTAGGGCGTAACTCGAGATAAATTCATCAACAACAATCAGAGAATGACAATTAATCGTAATAGGGTGCGGAGATCTTTTGAAAACTAAGTTATCGGTACCTTTTTCAGCAACGTTCAAATCAGATTGACATGACTTAATTGTTAAAGATTCCTTACTTCGCTTACCTTTAAGCACTTGTGGACTAATGTCATTTTTGATCTTACCTTTCTCTATCATTCAAAATCTTCCCACATTGGAAAGGTATTGAAGTCAGAACTTGTCGAATGATTATTTGGAGACCTAAAAAGAAAAAAATACAATACGAGGACAACTCGCATATAGGTTAGTAGAAACATTCCTCACTTTCTCTTGTGCACTCGCATATTTTTCACCCATCTCTTTTTTTATTGAAAACTTACTTTCATTTTTCTTTTCATTTTCTTTTTCAACTACACTCGATTCTTGTTCATCATCTTTTCTTTTCATTTTCTTTTTCAACTACACTCGATTCTTGTTCATCAACTTTTCTTTCTTCAGTCTCTCTCTCTTTTTCAATTTTCTTTTCTTGCTCGAAATCTTTTTCTTTTCCCTTTCTTTCACTCTCAATTTCACTCCATATTCGCTTATTTTCTCGCAGTAGATTTTCTTGCCTCTCTTTTCTTTTTACTTCTTTTTGTCTCTTTCGTTTATTACAAAATGAAGACGATACAAATGAATCAGAATGGAGAGACTCTTGTTGGGTATGAATGGAATGGCTTACATACGAAAAACAATCACCTTTTTGAAATTGATTCTTAGTGGATGAATACCTTGGCATATACAAAGAACGACTTGTGCTTTCTTGTTTGCCATCATAATAGGCTTCAAACTCGAAACTTGTTTGATTTCATCTCGAATTCCTTGATGAATAAGACCCACGATATAGGTCTTTTCCTAAATAGTCATTGGATGATCGTTTGCTTGATAGTCTTGACTCCGTTCCTCGACTTGGTGAAATTGGCTTCCATCAGGCTCTTTCCTTCACTCGGTCCAATCGTTCATGCAATTTGTCAAATTTAGATTTCACCATTCTACGTATCTCTTGCATCACATATTGGAATTCTGATTTTGAAAACTTTTCTCGAAACATGATTTTATTGCTAAAAAGAAAAGTAATTAAAACAAAACAAAAAGTAAATACCTTACCACAACACCTCACATTTCACTCACAAAGAAAAAATTGGATGGCACTCACACTCGTGTTTGCACTCGTTAAATGGCTTTTTCTACACTCAAATGCTTTCTCAACACTCGTGCCTTTTTCCTCTCGCTTTGCCTCTCGAACTTCATAGAAGACTCATTTAGACTTACAAGCGAATCTAGGGGTTGGCTTCAAGTAGGTTTACAAGGGTAATGATGTTTTGGTGTTGGGTGGGCTGAAAGAAAACAAGTTTGGTTCTAAGTGTGGTGTGAAGGGTGTTTGTTGATTGTAGAGGAATACTTGATGGTCGGGAATAAAATATGAACACTCCCAACACAACTTCTTCTTCTTTTTTTTTTCTTTTTATAATTTCAAATTTCTTTTTTTTTCTTCAATTAAAAAATACTAATTACAATGAATACTTTGATGCACGAATTTTTTTTGAATTTTTTTGAATTTTTTTAAATGCTTACTTAAGCACTTCATGAACACCCGTACTTCCTAATTTTAGCTAGCTTTGATACCAAATAATACGAACTCACCTCGGGAGTGATTTGAGTCGTATTAGTTGCCCGACCGTAAATTGGGTAAGTCTTTGGCTCGATTGAAAAGAAGGTGAAATCAAAGTATGGAATAGGCTCAAAAGGGTCTTAAAAGAAGGATTTATGATATTTGGGCGATGGATGGGAATAAACGACTAAGGCAGGAGAATGAACCAACAATTAGTCGTTTATTCCCATCCGTCGTCCAAATATCATAAATCTTTCTTTTGAGACTCTTTTGAGCCTATTCCATCCTTTGATTTCACCTTCCTTTCAATCGAGCCAAAGACTTACCCAATTTATGATCGAGCAACTAATACGACTCAAATCACTCCCGAGTCGAGTTTGTATCACATGTGAAAATTTTGATAAGAAAATTTTACCGATTATGTGCTTAATTACGACAAGGACCAAATCGTATAAAATGTAAAAGTTGGATTCTAGTAGCTAGAAAGATCAAATAGCTATGGAATTCAAAACTTAAGGTCCTTATTTGGTAATTATACTATTAAAGAAAGTATGTAGATATTTTGGTATGACTCATCCATGGAAAAATAAAAAAAGGCTAAGGACTAAATTGGAAAGATGAAAAGTTATTAGATGACAATTTAATTAAATGAAAAAGAAAACAATTTCATATCATCTTCCCAAAATATTTCTATGGAAACCCTAGGAGAGAGGAAGAAGACTTATCAAGCTTATTTGGGTAAGTAATCAAGCCCCGTTTTTAGTAATTTTTATATTTTTGAAACCAAGATAATCTAATCTATCTATTTAGGGATCAATTTGAGAAGTTATCAAAGTATGGAAAATGGGTCATGGATGTACATGCTGAAAATTAGAAATTTATGGTAGAAAATGAAAGATTGTTGATAGATAAAAAAACTTTCATAAAGTGATTTTTGATGAAAACATGATTTAAGGACTAAAATGTAAAGTTGTGAAATTGAAGAAAAATGTTAAATTTTTATAAATACATGTAACAGCCCGATTTTAGCTTAAATTGGAACAGTGTTTTAAAACCACAAATCTGAGATCAAAAAATTATTTTAATATTATTTTTTGTGTTTACATAATGTGAATATATATGTGAAAATTTCGTGAGCTAATTTTATCATTTAATAGCTCAATTTGAGAAAAAAGGACTTTATCGCATAAAATGCAAAAGTTGCATTTTACTTATTTAAAGTGCTTAATTGTCATGGCTTATTAAATAAAAGGTCCTTATGTTGTAATCAGACCATTGATAGTGTAATTTGACATAAATGGGCATTAAATGGATGATAGTAAATGTTTTATATTAAGGTTAAAATGGTAATTAGGTTATTAAGTTAATATTAAATAAAACAAAGTTAAAATAAGCCTAAATTATCATCATCTTCAACAAAAATAAAAAGAAAAAGAATCTTAGGATATGTTTTAGGGTTTGACCCTTTGAAGCTTTCATTGAGGTATGTTTCGAGCTCGGTTTTTGATGGTTTCTAAGTTTTTGTGATCGTTGCTTTGAGTACTAGCTAGCCCGTGCCCTAATTTTTGAATTGGTTGATAAATTTGTGAGTTTCCATTGATGATAGCTTGATGTTTTTGAATGTTGATGATGGAGAATGAATAATTATTGATAGATTTTAATGTTTTGTAAAGTGATTTTTAACAAAAATGTCAAATAATGATTAATTTGTGAAATGTGCAAATTGAGGGGTTTATATATGAAATAAATGAAAAATATGGGCTACTAGGAACCTATATGAAATTCGACTAGGCTTGGGTTTAATGAAATTTCATGAATTTTGTGTAATTGTGAAATAGGGACTAAATTGTAAGAAGTGTGAAAGTTTGGGGCTAAAATGTAAAAATGCCCAAATATGTGTTTAAGGATTAAATTGAATGATTAGTTGACTAAATCGATTAATTTTGAATACATATAGATCAAGAAAGAAAGAATTAGGATTTAGATCGGGGGAAATTGAAAGTTATTGAGTAATCGATCCAATTCGTCAATTTCGAGTACGAGGTAAGTTCGTATGTGGTAATTTCATTATAAATGTATGTTATATGCTTTGGTATTGCATAAAATGTAATTATGAGATTACGAATAATGTTTGAATGGTGAATACAACTATACGGATGTGTTAGACGATGAAATCGACAAGTGAAACTTTCCAGTTGAGCCTTAAGAATAGTTAGGATGCTAATGACATGTCATTAGGTTAATGTATTGGCTTCAAGCCATGATATCGGCACTTCGAGTCCGAATAATACCTTGATTTGGCTACAAGCCATGGTATAGGTACTTATCGATTGTGATCCTTGAGTATCCAATTTCTATTCCAAATGGTATAGCCGAATTTTACTAAGGTCCATAGCAACCCATTTATTTCATTTGTTTCACATTTTGACCCCTCAATTTACAAAATTCACAATTTAATCCTAAATAGGCATTTTTACTAAAAATCACTTAATTAAACATGATAATCTATCAACACATATTTATTTTTCATCATCAAACCACAAAAACAACAAGCTATCAACAATGGCAAATCTCAAATTCATCATCAATTCTGAAAATTCAAGCATGGGCTAGCTAGTATTCAAAGCAACGATCTCAAAAAGTAAAAATTATCAAAAACTGAACAAATTACATACCTCAATCAAGGAAAACAATGGCCGAACCTAGCTTGTTCTTTTTTTTCTTTCTTTTTATTTGTTAATTTTGGTCAAAAGATGAACAAATGCATGGCCATTTTAATTTATGTTTTATTATAACACATATTATTTCATAATTTACCTTTTTACCCTTAATGAAATAATATAAAAGCTTTATAATGGTTGTCCATTACCATCCATGCTATTATTTAATGGCCTAATTTCATTTTAAGGATTCCACATTAAAAAGAACATAGCAATATAGCACTTTAACAAATAGCATGCAACTTTTGCATTTATGTGATTAAGCCCTTTTATCAAATTGAGCACACAAACGATAAAATTTTCACACGAAACTTTCACACACATCAATTCACATACTATAAACACCAAAAATAATTTTAAAAAATTTTTCTGACTCATATTTGTAGCCCCAAAACCACTATTCTGATTAGGGTCTAAACTGGGCTGCTACAGAGAGTGTTATCTCCATGCTACACTTACTTGGGACATGTAGACTCTTTTGAGTCTTGGTGTGATGGAGATCCATGTATCCAATGAGAGCCTTTGATATACATCTTCATCCTCACAAGTTGCCAATGTATCATTATGATATGGTATTTGATGATGCTATGTTATAAGTGTATTTAGCATGCTTATTTTTAGCTCTTCTGTTGTGATTTATTGTAGCATCTTTAGTACTCACTGAGCATGGTTAAGCTCACACTCTTTTATGACTCATTTTGTAGAGAAATAACTTGTGTAAAGTGGTGAGGTGAGCAAGTTGGTGATCCAAAGGCAAAGGCACATTGATTGTGCATGTGAGATGGTTTTTAGTTTATAAGAGATGGAAGTGTGGGTTTAAATTTGAGGGACTAGACTTTACTTTCTTTTGGATCTGTAAATGGACTTTCTATAGACTATTTAAGGACTTTTATGTCTGGTTTGTAGATGTTTATATTACTAAGGTGATTACATGAAGTATGCTTGATTAATGTTTAGACTATATATTGAATAGCATGCTTGTGCCATAGTGATTTGTGATTAATATTGCTTAAATAATGTGTTGAAGGCTTGGATAGATGCAATATGACCAAATGGAAAGCTATGTACCTATAATGCATTCTAAATTGCCATATATGCAAATTTGGTATGTTAAGAAACTTGATTTAAGACTTTAGAAAAGCATGAAGCATATGTGACTGATTTGGATGCCAAAGCATGTTGTAAAAGCTGAACATCGATAATGGCAATACAGAATGATCACAAAGAAAAATGAAAGAAAAATAAGAACACATAGTGTAACAACCTATACCCGGCCCAGTCGCCAAGCCTGAATACTAGGATGCTACACCACCGTCTCGCATTATGCTCATCTCAAATAGTCACATTAGTACACATGCATCTTCTTCTTTTTTTTTTATTAACATAACATCCATATGAATTGTAAGTCATACATTTCTAACTTTATAGATAAAACATGTCAAGCATTCATTAAATAAACATAAAATAAGTACTAAACTTGTATTAGGACCACTTAGCAAAATTTTCAAAATTGTTACATAGGTATTGATACTAAAAAAGAGGAATTGATAATTCTCTCAAGTGGTATCTGTAATCATCAAAATTTGCCCGGGCTTTAAAATTGAAAAAAATAATAGGAAATAAATGTTTATTTATACAATCCATTTATAATAAACAGGCTTTAAAGCCTGATGAGCCCAAACAGTTGCGGCCCAAACATTTAAAGTTTCAAACCGGGCAACCTATTACACCCAAGCCCAGATTTAAACACTTAGACCCATCTACACATGAAGATCCAATATCCTTGACCCAAGGATACACAGGGCCCAAAAGGCCCAAAGCAGTAAATAGATCAGGAAACCCTAAAGTTTCTTGAGAAGTTAGACGCCACAAAGGGGATTCTAGATGCTTCGAGGTTCTAAAAGTCATGACTTTTCAAGTCCAATGGCCCAATCGTCGCCTTCATCAGTGCACCGTGACTCCTCAACTTCGCCACAATGCATCGCGCCACCACCGGCGCACGAATCACGCTAAAATTATCATGCGCTACAATCCAGCACTGGCCCCATCAGCACGCAGTTATTGGTGCTCGAACGAAATACTCGCGATTTGCCTGCAAGAAAAGGAAAGAAAATCACAGCAGACATGCGAAGCGAATACGGAAAGAAATCGGAGATTTCTTTCCAAAACATGTAGTGGTTTATCGAGGCTATAAAGCCTTCTTTTTAATCTGTAAAAAGGGGGGAACCAGAGAGAGATATACCAAAAATATTGTACACAGAATCTTTTTTGCAATAATACACCAAAGATTTTTTTTACAGGAAACAAAGGTGACATATTTTTATTTCTGTATCATTCTCTTGATCATAAGTTCATGCATATAATATATTAAACGGACAGAGGGGGAGAATACCTTGAAAATCACCCTGAAAAGCGAAACTTTTCATGTTCTGACCGTCGTGTGTGACGGAGTAGGTGGCGGCGCGTGGATCTGAGCGCGGAGGTCCGATGACCAGAGCTGATCGGCCAAACGCCGGAGCTCAAAGGACCAGGGATCCTTTTCAGAGGATTTTTTTTGTGTTTTTTAGAAACTGGGTTTCTAAATGATTTTAAAACTAAGAAATTGGCTTATATAGCCTTGATAAAACGACAACATTTTAGACCCCCAGGATCCGCGTGTTGACCCGATTGCCCGGGGAGAATCCGCGTGTTTTTTAGGATTGGGTTAATTACCTAATTAGTCCCTTTACCTTTTTTTTGTTTATAATTTATTTTATTTTATTTATGATTCAGCCCTGATATTTTGTTCTAATTTTAATTTAGTCCCTACAGTAACTGTTGGAAGTCCAAGATTAAAGCCTAGTCGTTTTGGGAATAGGGCAATTTGCCCAATAAGCCCCTTTTGTTTTATGCTCATTCTAATCAAGGCATTAATTCAGTTTTATTTTTAAATTCACCCCTGTAATTTTGTAGAATTCTGGATTTAACCCTACATATTCATTTCTATTATTATATATAAAACCCTTTTTTTTTTTAAATCTTATTTTTAAATTATTATTTTATTATATTTTATTGTTATTTATTATATATCAATTTTTATAAATTATTATTATAATTTTACATTATTATTATACTTTACTTACTTATTAATTATTTATATATATTGTTCTTACATATATACTTTTATTATTTTCTATTATATCTATTACATTTCTTATTTCCTATATATTTAAATTATATTTTATTACATAACATTTATTATTTTTATATTATTTATTATTTATTATTTTCATTTTTATGTTTATATTATTTATTATATTACTTAAATTTTAAAATTAAGAAATCGAATTATATTTATATTTCATATTATACATATTAAACTATTAATTATTTATTTATTATGTATTATTTTATTTTAGAACAATATTTTTATTTTATGTGTTATTTTATAAATTCTTTTACATGTTTTATTTTATATTTCTTTACCCAATATATTTTAGATATTATTATCATTCTTTTACAAATATTTTGTTATTATATCTCACACATTGCATAGCAAATACTGTTTTAATATTATTATTAAATATTATGTTTTTATTTGTGTTATATATATATATATATATATATATATATATATATATATATATATATTCTGTTAACAATAACTCATTTCATTTTTATATATTGCATATATCATATGTTATTTTATATTTATTATTGGATATTATATTTCATGAATATGTACATTGATATCGTATTACTCTTTTTTGTATATCATGCATTATTTAATTATTACTTTGTATGTTTGTATGTTTATTCTTTCTCAATACATGCTACAAATATCTTTGTATGCATATTGTTAATATTTGTTATATATATTATTTTTATATGTATGTATCTAATCCACGTTTTTTTATATATTATTACCATTACTTTGTTTAAATACATGTATTATTTACCTACTACAATAATATGTTACTAAGTATGATTTATAATATAATTCCCCACTCATCATTTTTTAAAACAAAAGGCTCCAAAGTTTTCAAAAAAAATATAAAGGCAATGCTTGATGTTTGGAAATTTCGAGAAAGTAGTGCCCTAACTTATTGGGTTGCGACTTTTCTCGTTGAGTTCGAATAATCAAGTACCCTTCTAAGTTTTTAAAGGTTTTCTAAATGCAAGCAACTGTCTTGGAATTTCAAAACAATATGTCCTAACTTACTGGATGTGGCGTTTTGTTGTTCCGGGATAGGGATTTCCAAAGGGCTAACTCAGTGTCAATATCTTGAAAGGAGTGAGCTCCAATTTTTCAAAATCAAAAACATTTTAAAAGAGGATTGCATCTTGAAATTCCTAATTTCCGACCTTAAAGACATTTGATAATCAATTTGGTACCAATTTTTGGACATTACGAGGGTTAGCACCCTTCCTCGTACGTAACCGACTCCCGAACCCGTTCTTTTGATTTCTTAGACCAAGACCGATGATTTTAAAACAAAAATGTTTTAAAGGTGACCCAATCACACCTAAAAATATTGGTGGCGACTCCCGTTTTCGTTTTTCTTGAAGTCGATTCCCATTTTCCAAAACTCGATTTTAAAAATGGTCTCGACAGCTTGGCGACTCCACTGGGGACGTTTAAGAGAGTCAAGCTGTGTAATTGATTATCTCTTGTCTTAATGTCAGAAATTAAAAATTTTAAAATTTAATCCTCTTTGCATTACATGTGTTTGTATTATTGCATGTGTTGCTATATTCTAATACGCATTGCATTTGCATGATCGTTGTGGTCACACCATTAAGTGGGAGTGAGAAGCTACGCCTTCGTGAGGTTTTCGCCTCCGTGCAGGATAGTGGATCACTTTCGGGATACATCCGTACCTATGGTTTCGTGAGATTTTCATCTCCATGTAGCTATAGGGAAATGTATTCCCTTGAACTGAACTCGATTCGAATGAGCCTATAATAGGTGAGGATCGAGGAATCTGCTGGTTCAGGTACCTCAAACTTTAGAACCAACCTCATATAGAAAAAACCGTAAGAGCCCAACTTAGTTAGGTTTAAATTTTAGATATTACCCTTATAAGTTATCGTTGAAATTTATTGATATCATACTGACTATTTCTTTTCTTTTGTTTGCATGTCATTTTGCATTTACAAAAGATATCGATTGACGATCAGTTTCTAAGTTAGGAAGTGTTATTATGGAGAACGGACTTCTTGATAGAGTGGAAGGCAATGCCAACGTCCATAGATGGTCCGAGCAAACTCAACTAGAAAAGGGAGATAGTATAGCTGAGGGATACGTGTCGGAGTTGTCAGATTATACTCGTATTAGCGTCACGCAGAATAATCTCCAAGAGCTTAAGGAAATTTGGGATCAGTGGGGCAAAGAGACTAAGCAGTTATTCTACAGTAATTACGGAGACTTACCTTACTTGCTTGATGTTCAGATAGACGAGCACTTATTCCGAGCCCTTGCTCAGTTTTGGAACCCGGTGTACAGTTGTTTCACTTTTGGGGAAGTAGACATGTTACCTACTGTGGAGGAGTACACCGCCTTGCTTCGTTGTCGTAGGTTTCAGAATGATAGGATCTATTCACGAGCTGCTTGTGTCCCTACTTTTTGGAAGAAATTGATGATTATTACGGGGATGAGCGAGCAGTGGGCCACGGCCCAATTTAAGGAAAAAGGTGAGTGCAAGTGCATTTCGTGGGACGCCTTGAAAGATTTAATTCTGACACACCCTGATGAGACAAAGAAGGCAGATGTTTTTGCCTTAAGTTTGTATGGATTGATGGTTTTCCCTAGGGCTTTGGGATATGTGGATGAGGCAACCACGGATGTAATATCCTGATTTTGGGCTTAGTCGGAATAGTAGTTTCGTGACCACAAAATTTGAGATAGAAATAATTATTTTATGATTATTTTGATGATTATGATATGATTGCATGACTGTGTGAAAATTTCGTGATGAAATTTTATGCCTAAAGTGTTTAAATTGAAAGTAGGGACTAAATCGAATAAGTTGCAAAATTTGCATTCTAGAAGTTTTTAGTATAAAATTGCATTGAAATATTAATTAGGAGGTCTTAAATAGCAATTTGACCAATTTTAAGTTCATGGACAAAATTAGGACATGGAAGGAATTTTTTGAAAGTTTAGTAGTAAGGGCATTTTGGTCATTTAGGGGTAAAATGAATTAAAAAACAAAATTAAAAGCCAATTTTGCTCATCTTCTTCATGGAGGCCGAAATTAGCATGGGGAAGCCATGGCTAGGGTTTTCAAGCTTTCCAAGCTCAATAGTAAGTGATTCCAAGCCTCGTTTTTAATGTTCTTTACGTTTTTGGAATCCATTGGCTCGATTAAGCTTATTCTAGCAATAATTTAAGCTAGGGTTCATATTTGGAAAAATACCCATAGTTGAAATGTGTTTATTTTGATGTTTGATGGTAGAATATGAAGCTTGAAATTGTGTTAAACAACTTTTGCTAAGTGATTTTATGTAAAAACGAGTAAAACGACATAATCGGTAAAAATACCTAATGTTCATAAGTACATGTTAGAGTGAGAATTTGATGTTGCTATAGAAGGGAAAAATGATTAGAATGTCATAAAACATAAGAAAATAGGCTGAAGTTTAATTTACGAGCTTTGGGGCAAAAGTGTAAATATGCAAAAGTTTAGGGGCAAAATTGTAATTTTGCCAAAATATGATTTTGGGTCAATTTGAATAATGTGAGTCCTAATTAGACTATATTTTAAATGATAGAGCAAGGAAAACTAAAATTCGGGCTAAAATGGGGAAAATACCAAGTTGTGGACGAAAAATGGTAAAAGTAGCCATTTTCGCATACGAGGTAAGTTCATGTGTAAATAATGTAGCATAATTGTTATTTTTAAGTTATTGATGTTAATTATATGATATGCTGATTTTTAATCGTGAAATATTATGCTTTGTGGTTAATGTTGAGTAATATGCAAATTATGTTTACTACTTGATAAATATGAATTGCTACCGAGTATCGGTTTCGATATTCCGTGGAAGACAAAGAAATGTCGATCGAGGGAAAAAGCCCGTTTGAACCTTAGGAATAGATTAGGATACAAGTGACATGTCACTAGGATGGTTGAGCATCCAACTCCTTGAGTTGAGTCCGAGTTCACTTATGGATGCGAATGTTCGAACTCGTTGAGTTGAGTCCGAGTTCGAGAGATGTAACTAGGCATCCGAGCTCGTTGAGTTGAGTCCGAGTTCACTTATGGATGCAAGCGCCCGAGCTCGTTGAGTTGAGTCCGAGTTCACTTATGGGCGAGTTACATGATTGCTTGATTACATATATGGCACTTATGTGCAAATTATCCGTATCCCGAATTATATTCCATGTGTTCAACGGGTAAGTTCTACTCAAATGGAGGAATACTAGAGATGAAAGGAACATATTGGTAAGTGTTGTGAGATGGATACTTTGAACAGTATGTACTTAACCTCCTGTTGAAAACTCGATATATCAACAATGTGGTAAGATGATAAATGAAAATATGACATGAATGTCTTGATGATGATTATACAAATGATATTTTATGTTTGCTTATATGGTTATGTTACTTGCTATTTGCATGTGAACTTACTAAGCATTTATGCTTACTCCCTCCTTTTCATTCCTTGTAGTTTTGACAAGTCACTCGGAAATCGGGAACGGTCGGAGGCTCGCTCACACTATCCGTATACCATCTTGGCATAATGGCTTGTATATTTTGAGTATGGCATGTATAGCACTATAATCATTTTGTATATATGGTCTTATGATATGGTTATTGAGTGGTATGAAAATTCTTGGTAATGATTAGCCATTGGAATGGCTAATCATGACCATATTTGGTGTTATGTATGTCAAATTGCTAGCTAATCCATGGAAACCATGAAATAGGTAAAATTTACCATAAAATAGATTCAGACAGCAGTAGTGACGTGAATTTAAAAAATCACTAAAAATAGTAGAAATGGAATTAAATAATGAATAAGTTATGGAATCGAATCTTGATGAGTCTATTTTCATATGGAATGAACAAAATAGGCATATAAATTATATTTTATGAGATATTTAAACTTTTGTGAAACAGGGCCAGAGTGATTTCTGGATCCCTTGTTTTGACTTTAAAAATTCATAATAAATTTTACAAAAATAATTAGAAGTTGTTATTTATATTTACAGATTTATTATTGAGTCTAGTTTTAAGAGAAATAAACCTCATAGTAATTGAAATTTTGTATAGAGAGATATCTGATTCGTAATACACAGAGGTCAGAGTAGTCGAACAGGGGAGATTTTAACTAATAAAATGTACTATTTTGCTCAACCGAAAATTCTAGAAAAAAATTAGTAGATAGAAATATGAGTCTAGTTTCATATAAAATTTACGGATCTTAATTTCGAGTTTCGTAACTCGAGATATAAATTTTTAAGCGACTGTGATGCAGATTTTCAACTTGTTTGAAAATTTTAAAATTAAATTATTTGAGCTGTTTAAGTAATGAATTAAGTCTGTTAACACCTCGTATTCGACTCCAGCGATGGTCTCGGGTGCGGGGCGTTACAACGGATCTATTTCATCGACTTAGTAAAAAGGTCACTTCTGTCCCTGCAATTTTGGCAAAAACATTCAGGTCTTTAGGTGCATGTAGGAGTGCTGGTACTGACAGGTTTATAGGGTGTGCTCAGTTGCTTTTGGCATGGTTCCATAGTCATTTCTGGTTGATAGATAGGGTAGTCTGTCGGGTTCATCATCGTCGGATGTAGGACGAGAGTTAGCCTTTTTATTAGATAGAGTTAAAGCTTTGGGCCTTAGGGCGAAAGCGTATTTGTAATCCTCTTATATGTAAAGATATTCTTTTTCTAAATAAAATTTTCTAAATGAAGTTGAACTAGAATCGATATTCTTTTTGCATTCATGCATTTGCATCTCATAGCACTTCATCACATCATTTGCATTCAAAGTTATAGAAAGACCCTGATTAGTTAAAGTTTACTCTCAAAAGGTAGAAAAGGAAATCTAGAAATCACGCATCCTTACGGCACTCGTACTAAAACTAAGAGTATGGATCAAAGGTTCGAGCAATTACAAAAAGTTATGCAAGATCAAATGCAAGAGCAATTGGCTAAAATGCAGAATGAAATGAGGGAGCAGATGCTAGAGGCTCAGAGAAATATGATGGCTAAAATGGCTCAGCTGCTGAGAGTCACTGATAAAGGAAAAGCTCCCATGGTGATCACTGAAGAGGAGAATGAAGGTCCTCCTCCGAGTTTTACTCCGCCTCATGTGCCATCAGAAACGAGGGCGCCTCCTAAAAGGCCATCTCACACCGTGGGGCCTCAACATGGGCCAGTGGATGCTGGAATTCCCATAAATTTCCCATCTGGGTTGGGAAATAATTTGGGTGATAGCTCGATCAACCCTATCACTCCTGATCTAGATTTAATGGAGAAGGAGAGAATGGCCACTGAATCCACGAAACAATTGGAAGATCGTTGCAGGTAGTTAGAGGAGAAGTTTAGGGTTTTGGAAGGCGCTGGCAATCATCATGGGATTGATGCCAAAGACTTAAGGTTGGCTCCAAATTTGGTGCTTCCCCATAAATTTAAGATGCCAGAGTTTGAAAAGTACAATGGGACTACTTGCCCAGAGGCACACATAACAATGTTTTGTAGAAGAATGACTGGTTACGTGAACAACGATCAACTATTGATCCATTGTTTTAAGGACAGCCTAGTGCGAGCAGCGGCTAAGTGGTACAATCAGTTGAGCCATGCAAGAATCGGTTCATGGAGAGACCTTGTACAGGCTTTCATGCAATAGTATAACCATGTGACTGATATGACGCCAGATAGGATCACACTTCAAAACATGGAGAAAAAGCCTAACGAAAGTTTTAGGCAATATGCACAACGATGGAGGGAGGTGGCAATGCAAATACAACCACCATTGTTAGAAAAGGAAACTACCATGTTATTTATTAATACTTTGAAGGCGCCATTCATCACACATATGATTGGAAGTACCACGAAAAGTTTCGCGGATATAGTTATGGCAGATAAGATGATTGAGAATGCCGTGAGAGGCAGTAAAATCGAGGGGGAAGTAGCTAAAAGATCGGCCTCAAGGAGAAAAGACAATGAGGTGAATAACATGAACAGTTTCAACTCCAGGGCAATCACAGTTGGGCAACCTAAAGCAGTTACGGGTGAACAGCAAAGTACTCTAAGACAGGAATAGGGGTCCAAGACCAAGTTCGGAGAGGATGCAATTCACTCCTATCCCTGTGACATATCGTGAGCTTTACCAAATCTTATACGATGCACATGCCATTGCTCCATTTCACTTGAAACCGCTGCAGCCACCATACCCCAAATGGTATGATGCAAATGCTAAATGTGAATATCACGCGGGAATATCGGGGCATTCAATTGAAAACTGCACTGGGTTCAAGAAGGTCGTGGAGAGGCTCATTAAAATGGGAGTTGTGAAATTTGATAGTACCCCTAATACTGAAAATCCATTACCAGATCATGGCAATCAAGGAGTGAATGCCATTGATAAAATAAAGAAAGGAAAAGTCAAGGAAAATATTACTGAGGTGAAGACACCCATGGAGGTAATTTGGGAGGAGATGGTGAAGAGAGGAATGCTGACCTCTAGAAAAAGAGGAAAAGGAATAGAGAACCATTGTGAATATCATGGAGAGGTGGGTCATATAATCCAAAATTGTGAAGAGTTCAAGGCCATGGTACAAGGCCTCATGGTTAACAAAGAACTACAGGTTTCTGAGGGTAGTTCTTATGAAGGACAAATATGTGTGTTGGAGAATGAACGACAAAGAACTAGCCAACCAAGAATTATTATTTCCTTGCCAGGGAATAATGAGGCGGGGTCGCAAACTGTGCCCAAAATAGTCATCCATAAACCCAATCCTTTCCCTTACAAGGATGACAGGAGGGTGCCGTGGAACTATGACTGCAATATAACAATACCTAAGGGGGAGAGTATAGCTAGCACGGCCATGGGCATGCAAAATGAAGGTTCCCATACACGAAGTGGGAAACGTTATGACGGGGGGAATATCAGAGTGGAACCCGCAAAAATGAAAGATGTCGAGGCTGAAAAGGAAAAGGATACGGAAGTACCCATTAATGAGCCAGTAAAGGAGGAAGAAGCTAAGGAGTTTCTAAAATTCCTGAAACATAGCGAGTATAGCGTGGTCGAGCAATTGCGCAAGCAGCCGGCACGTTTATCAGTATTAGCCCTACTCTTGAGTTTTGAGGTGCATCGAGATGCGTTGTTAAAGATGCTTAACGAAACATATGTCACCCATGACATATCTGTTAACAAGCTGGACCGGTTAGTAAACAACATAAGTGCTGACAATTTCATCTATTTTAATGATGATGAAATTCCACCTGAGGGCATAGGGTCAACCAAAGCCCTACACATCACTACTCGGTGTAAAGGATACACACTTCCAAATGTACTCGTGCATAATGGGTCTACTTTGAACGTCCTACCACTATCCACCTTGAACAGATTACCCATTGACAGTTCACATATGAAAACATGTCATAACATGGTGAGAGCCTTTGATGGAACTGAAAGGAAAGTAATGGGGCGAATTGACATCCCTCTGGAGATTAAGCCGAATACGTATGAAGTTGATTTCCTGGTGATGGATATCAAACCCTCCTATAATTGTTTGTTGGGGAGACCATGGATACACTCGGCAGGAGCGGTGCCCTCCTCATTGCACCAAAAATTGAAGTTAGTAACAGATGGATGGTTAATAACTATCAATGCAGAGGAGGATATCATAGCAACAGTCACTGGCAAAGTCACTTATGTCGAGGCCGATGAAGAGTCTATTGAATGTTCTTTTCGCTCTGTAGAAATTATCAACGCAACCTTTGTTTCGGAAGGAAGTAAGGTGCCAGCGCGCAAAATGTCGGGAGCTATAAGGATGGCTCTGCAAATGATGATGGGAAGAGGAGCATCGCCGGGAAAAGGACTAGGAAAATAGTTGCAATGAGGGATTCAAATCCCAAAACTGATGGAGAAGAAGGACCGCTTTGGTTTGGGTTTTAAGCCAGACTATAAACACAAGAGGCAGGAGATTAAGAAGCGCCAAGCAAAAAGGCAGGCGCGTTAGAATGGAGAAGAAGTGGAGTGGGAACTGATGACATTCCCACCTATATCCAAAACCTTTAAGTTAGGAGGGTTGCTGGTAGAAGAGAGTCATCAAATCAATGTTGTACATAGTGACAGGTTGGAGCAGGAAAACCTTGAGGGTATTCGCCCTTACGAACCAGGGAGCTCTCTGAACAATTGGACTGCGGAGGATCTTCCTGTAGTCTCTAGAAATTTTTCAGAGTAATTCTCAAAACATGTCTATTACTCTAGGGCCTAGGAGTAGTAAGATTACATTTGTGAAAATAGGCTTATGTTCATCTATTATTATTCAAATAAAACATAACTTTTATCAATTTAAAAGAGTATTGTTTCATTTTTTTATCAACCAATATTCCTTTAAATTCTAACAATTCTTATTCTTTTATTCATAACACATAAACGATCATTCTTAAATTCATTCATTCTTTGTATATTCTTTCGTACCCCTAATAGGTCTGTAGATATCAATGATATGAGCACTAATACTGCTGCTCCTGATTTCTCTTGTGAGCAAGACATGTGTTTAGAGGAGCCTCAAGATTTTGAAGATGTTCAAGATTGTGACGTATCTCTCGATCTATTAAGAATGATAAAATAGGAAGAGAAACAAATCATGCCACATGAGAAAGAGGCAATAGAGAATATAGCCCTAGAGGAAGGGAAGGAGGTGAAAATTGGAACATTGATCACTAAAGGCACAAGGCGTAGCTTGATTGAGTTGCTTCAGGAATTCAAGGATATTTTTGCATGGTCTTATCAAGATATGCCTGGATTGAGTAACGACATCGTAGTACATCGTCTTCCTATAAGACAAGATTGTAAACCAGTCTAACAAAAGTTGCGGAGAATGCGGCCAGATATTGTTCTGAAAATAAAGGATGAAGTCAAGAAGCAGTTTGATGCAGGATTCTTGCAGGAAGTGAAGTACTCCAAATGGATAGCTAACATTGTACCTATTCCTAAGAAGGACAGGAAGGTACGAATGTGCGTTGATTATAGAGATTTAAACAAAGCAAGCCCAAAGGACAATTTTCCTCTGCCACATATTAACACTTTAATAGACAACACAGCGAGATATTTGTTGTTCTCTTTCATGGATGGCTTCTCAGGATACAATCAGATAAAGATACATCCAGAGGACATGGATAAAACTACTTTCATAACATTGTGGGGTACCTTTTGTTACAAAGTAATGTCGTTTGGGCTGAAAAACGCAGGGGCAACATATCAACGAGCCATGGTAAACTTGTTTCATGACATGATTCATAAGGATATTGAGGTATATGTTGATGATATGATTGCCAAATCAAGAACAAAAAAAGAGCATATTGAGGTCTTAAGAAGATTGTTCTTAAGGTTGAGAAAATTTCAGTTAAAGCTTAATCCAGCAAAGTGCACCTTTGGAGCCAGATCGGGAAAGTTATTAGGCTTCGTGGTCAGTGAAAAAGGAATTGAAGTTGAATCAGACAAGGTCAGAGCCATACGGGAGTTGCCTCCACCACGTACAAAGAAGGAAGTTCGAGGATTCCTAGGAAGGTTGAATTACATCGCTCGGTTCATCTCACAATTAACCGAGAAATGTGATCCTATCTTTCGCCTCCTCAGAAAGCACAATCAAGGTACTTGGGATGAAGAATGCCAAAACGCTTTTGAGAAGGTCAAGCAGTATTTGTTGGATGCTCCAGTGTTATCTCCACCTAGCCCGGATAAACCATTAATACTGTATTTATCAGTATTCAGCAATTCTATGGGATGAGTACTTGTTCAACATGAAAAGTCAGGGAAAAGGGAGAAGGCAATTTATTATCTTAGTAAAAAATTCACTGATTGTGAAATGAGATATTCACCAATTGAAAAGTTGTGTTGCACGCTAATCTAGACCACCCGGAGATTAACACAGTACATGCTATGCCATACCACTTGGCTTATCTCCAAGTTGGATCCATTGAAATACATGATGGAGTCAACTGTTCTGAATGGAAGGATGGCGAGGTGGCAAATTTTACTTTCAGAGTTCGATATAGTCTATGTAAGTCAGAAGGCTATAAAAGGAAGTGCGGTAGCTGATTTCTTGGCTAGTAGAGCTCTAGAGGATTATGAGCAATTAAATTTTGATTTTCTAAATGAGGAGTTAATGTGTATAGCAATGACTGAAGATTCTCCGTGGAAGCTTAATTTTGATGGGGCTTCTAATGCAATTGGAAATGGAATTGGGGAAGTCTTGGTATCCCCTAATGGCGATAACTACCCATTCACGTGCAAGTTGGAATTTGATTACACGAACGATATGGCTGAGTATGAGGCATGCATTATGGGACTTCAAGTGGCCATAGAGCAAGGTATAAGAATCCTAGAAGTATATGGAGATTCGGCGTTGGTAATTTATCAGCTTAGAGGTGAATGGGAGACAAGGGACCCTAAATTGATCAATTATCGAAAGGTAGTTTTGGGGTTATTTAAGGAGTTTGATGATATAACCTTTAATTATCTCCCACAAGATGAAAATCAGATGGCAGATGCTCTAGCAACCTTGGCCTCAATGATTAAGGCAAATAAAAAGGAAGAGATAAGACCAATTCAAATGAGTGTCTATGAAGCTCCAGCTAGTTGTTGTAACCTTGAAGAGGAAGAAAAGGATGATAATCCTTGGTATCAGGATATATTGCAATATGTAAGAGACCGTAAGTATCCAGAGTAGGCAACTGAAAATGACAAATGAACTTTGAGAAAGTTAGCTTGTGACTATTTCTTGGACGGAGATGTTCTATACAAGAGGAGGAAAGACCAAGTACTTTTGACATGTGTTGATGTTGTGGAAGCCAAGCTAATTCTAGAAGAGGTTCATGAGGGTGTATGTGGTACGCATACAAATGGATTCACGATGGCAAGATAAATAATGAGGTTTGGCTATTACTGGGCCACCATGGAAGGAGACTGCATCAACTATGCCAAAAAATGCCATAAGTGTCAGATTTATGGGGACAAAATTCATGTACCACCCTCACCTTTACATGTCATGACATCTCCATGGCCATTTTCCATGTGGAGCATGGATGTTATCGGACCAATATCGCCGAAAGCTTCGAATGGACATCGGTTTATCTTCGTGGTGATTGACTACTTTACAAAATGGGTAGAGGCTGCTTCTTACGCAAACGTTACTAAGTCAGTTGTAAGTCGATTTTTGAAGAAAGAAATCATTTGTCAGTATGGAATGCCTGAGAGGATCATATCCGACAATGCATTGAATTTGAACAACAAAACGATAGCAGAGGTTTGCGACCAGTTCAAAATAAAGCATCACAACTCTTCACCCTATCGCCCAAAGATGAATGGGGCAGTGGAGGCTGCCAATAAGAACATTAAGAAAATAGTGGGAAAAATGATTGAGACTTATAGGGATTGGCATGAAAAGCTACCGTTTGCACTCTTGGCCTATCGAACATCTGTCAGAACTTCTACTGGGGCAACCCCTTTCTTGTTAGTTTACGGAATGGAAGCAGTGTTACCTATTGAAATAGAAATACCATCTCTCCGAATTTTAACTGAGATAAGGTTAGATGAAGCCGAATGGGTTCAATCCTGATATGACCAGCTAAACTTGATTGAGGAAAAGAGGCTGAAAGCTATCCGACATGGTCAGATGTACTAGAAGCGTATGGTGCGAGCTTATAATAAAAAGGTTCGTCCAAGGGAATTCCATGAGGGGGACCTTGTGCTAAAAAGAATCCTTCCCATTCAGAAGGACTTTAGAGGAAAATGGATGCCAAATTGGGAGGGGCCATACGTCGTGAAGAAGGCTTTTTCTGGCGGTGCATTGATTTTGACAGAAATGGATAGAAAGAGCCTACCCAATCCAGTGAACTCAGACTCAGTCAAAAAGTACTTTGTCTAAAAGAGAAAAGAATCCAAGGTGAAAACCCGCTAAGGGCGCTTTGAGACCAAAAGGGTTTTGAGTTGAAAACCCGAAAGGGCAGCTCAAATTTTGAAGGGCATACAGCAATTTGGCTATATCTGACTTGGAAAAGAGTAAAGCATGGTGTACATCGAGACATCAACAAAATACTTTGGATATTTTAAACACATGTCGAACTCAAGAAAGGTTTCATGGAACTAATGTATAGACGCTCAAGCAGCGATATTTAGAGCATCTAATTTTTATCCTGTTTGCTATCTTTAGATTCTATTTCTTCTTAAAGATATGCTATCAGACTTATTTTCTTTGTATTGTTAACGATTCACTCAAATCTAATTATTCTTAAAGATTTATTCATCTTCCGATATTATTAAAGTATGTTGCATTGAAATAATGATAGATGAACTAAAATATTTTCACAAACGAAGTTTTGCACATTACTTTGGAATTTCTAGATAATGCAAGAAACTGAAACAGGACAATTGTTCGAGAAATTCACGTAAGTAAGGGATGAAAGAACTCGAGGAATTCCTTTCTTTTAGTCCAAAAGGAAAATAGACAAAGCCAATAATTCAGTCTTTACAGACATCCTCAGTGGATCATAGCATTGGGGGACGGTTTACAGGCTGAGCAAGAATAATACTTTGAGAAAAGAAAAGACAAATGAAGGAATGAGTGATGACGTCTAGGATAGGGGTCATGTTCACAAACATTTTGCATCATAACATGTTTAATTAGACACATTTGACTCATTTCAATCATGGCATCCTAATTATTAGGCATAATTATTCTACAGGTTATTAAAAAGATGCGCCTTAACCTCTTAAGCAGTAGGGTAACAGGTTAAAGTATAGCAGATCTGGCCTTCAGGTGTTCACGCTGAAGCAGTTCCAAGATGATTTGTCGTCTCTATATTTTCAGAGAACAAATCGAAGTTTGGCATCTCCATTTCGACGGAGAGCAGACACATGGTAGATCTAACCTTCAGATGTTTATACTGAAGTAAATCCAAGATGATTTGGCATTCTTGTGTTTACAAGAAACAAATCGAGGACATAGCAGATTTGACTCTCAGATGTTCTTAAACAGATTTAAGATGATTTGACATCCTTGTGCTTACAAGGAACAAATCAAAAACATAACTAATTTGGCTTTCACGTGTTTACGATGAAGCAAATCTAAGATGATTTGTCGTCTCTGTATTGTCAGAGAACAAATCAAAGTCTGGCATCTCCACTTTGATGGAAGGCAGACACATAGCAGATCTCACCTTTAGATGTTTACGCTGAAGCAGATCTAAGATGACAGATCTTATCTCTCTGTATTCGGCGGGAAGTAGATCGAAGATATAGCTGATTTGGCTTTCACGTGCTTACGATGAAGCAAATCAAAGATGATTTGTCATCTCTGTATTGTCAGAGAACAAATTGAAGTCTGGCATTTCCACTTTGATGGAAGGCAGACACATAGCAGATCTCATCTTCAGACAATTAGATTGAAGTAGATCCAAGATGATTTGGTATTCTTGTGCTTACAAGGAACAAATCGAGGACATAGCAGATTTGACTCTCAGATGTTCTCAGATATAGCAGATCTAACCTTCAGATGTTTATACTGGAGCAGATGCAAGATGATTTGGTATTCTTGTGTTTACAAGGAACAAATCGAGGACATAGCAGATTTAACCCTCAAATGTTCTCAAAACAAGATCCAA
Organism: Gossypium anomalum; assembly: GCA_025698475.1. Classification (NCBI taxonomy): domain Eukaryota; kingdom Viridiplantae; phylum Streptophyta; class Magnoliopsida; order Malvales; family Malvaceae; genus Gossypium; species Gossypium anomalum. Next base: position 56,989,843 of record CM046959.1, read on the forward strand.
GATGATTTGTCGTCCCTGTATTGTCAGAGAACAAATCGAAGATTGGCATCTCCATTTTGACGAAAAGCAGACACATAGCAGATTGGACTCTCAGATGTTCTCAAACAGACCTAAGATGATTTGGGCATCCTTGTGCTTACAAGGAACAAATAAAAAAACATAGCTGATTTGGCTTTCACATGTTTATGATGAAGTAAATCTAAGATGATTTTTCGTCTCTGTATTGTCAGAGAACAAATCGAAGTCTGGTATCTCCACTTCAATGAGGTGCAGATACATAGCAGGTCACACCTTCAGATAATTTCATCAAAGCTAGATCCAAAATGATTTGACATCCCTACAAATCGAAGAAGCAGATTCGGCATCTCTGTCAAAGATATCAACATGGCATGCTTGAAGTTGTAGAGAGAAGATAGATTGAAGACCATTCGAGGAAAAATCTCAAAGACTGGGCTAGACCGGGCAAATTTGGTCCTCTATAGTCTTTGCTCGATTCCTATTACATAGCAATGAGCAAAGAGGGGCAGCTGTAATCACCAAAATTTGCCCGGGCTTTAAAATTGAAAAAAATTAATAGTAAATAAATGTTTATTTATACAGTCCATTTACAATAAACAGGCTTCAAAGCCTGATGAGCCCAAACAGTTGCGGCCCAAACATTTAAAGTTTCAGACCGGGCAACCTATTACATCCAAGCCCAGATTTAAACACTTAGACCCATCTATACTTGAAGATCCAATATCCTTGACCCACGGATACACGGGGCCCAAAAGGCCCAAAGCGTACACAGATCAGGAAACCCTAGGGTTTCCTGAGAAGTTAGACGCCGCAAAGGGGATTCTAGATGCTTCGAGGTTCCAAAAGTCATGACTTTTCAAGTCCAATGGCCCAATCGTCGCCTTCATCAGTGCACCGTGACTCTTCAACTTCGCCACCATCGGTGCGCGAATCACGCCAAAATTATTATGCGCTACAATCCAGCACTGGCCCCATCAGCATGCAGTTATTGGTGCTCGAACGAAATACTTGCGATTTGCCTGCAAGAAAAGGAAAGAAAATCACAGCAGACATGCGAAGCGAATACGGAAAGAAATCAGAGATTTCTTTCCAAAACTTGTAGTGGTTTATCGAGGCTATAAAGCCTTCTTTTTAATCTGTAAAAGGGGGGAACCAGAGAGAGATATACCAAAAATATTGTACATAGAATCTTTTTTGCAATAATACACCAGAGATTTTTTTTACAGGAAACAAAGGTGACATATTTTTATTTCTGTATCATTCTCTTGATCATAAGTTCATGCATATAATATATTAAACGGACAGAGGGAGAGAATACCTTGAAAATCGCCCTGAAAAGCGAAACTTTTCATGTTCTGACCGTCGTGTGTGGCAGAGTAGGTGGCGGCGCGTGGATCTGAGCGCGGAGGTCCAATAACCAGAGCTAATCGGCCAAACGTCGGAGCTCAGAGGACCAGGGATCCTTTTCAGAGGATTTTTTTTGTGTTTTTTAGAAACTGGGTTTCTAAATGATTTTAAAACTAAGAAATTGGCTTATATAGCCTTGATAAAACGACAACATTTTAGACCCCCAGGATCCTCGTGTTGACCCGATTGCCCGGGGAGAATCCGCGTGTTTTTTAGGATTGGGTTAATTACCTAATTAGTCCCTTTACCTTTTTTTTGTTTACAATTTATTTTATTTTATTTATGATTCAGCCCTGATATTTTGTTCTAATTTTAATTTAGTCCCTACAGTAACTGTTGGAAGTCCAAGATTAAAGCCTAGTCGTTTTAGGAATAGGGCAATTTGCCCAATGAGCCCCTTTTGTTTTATGCTCGTTCTAATCAAGGCCTTAATTCAGTTTTATTTTTAAATTCACCCCTGTAATTTTGCTGAATTTTGAATTTAACCCTACATATTCATTTCTATTATTATTATATATAAAACCCTTTTTAAAAAAAAATCTTATTTTTATATTATTATTTTATTATATTTTATTGTTATTTATTATATATCACTTTTTATAAATTATTATTATAATTTTACATTATTATTATACTTTACTTACTTATTAATTATTTATATATATTGTTCTTACATATATACTTTTATTATTTTCTATTATATCTATTACATTTCTTATTTCCTATATATTTAAATTATATTTTATTATATAACATTTATTATTTTTTATATTATTTACTATTCTCATTTTTTATGTTTATATTATTCATTATTTACTTAAATTTTAAAATTCGTAAATCGAATTATATTTATATTTCATATTACACATATTAAACTATTAATTATTTATTTATTATGTATTATTTTATTTTAGAACAATATTTTTATATTATGTGTTATTTTATAAATTCTTTTACATGTTTTATTTTATATTTCTTTACCCAATATATTTTAGATATTATTATCATTCTTTTACAAATATTTTGTTATTATATCTCACACATTGCATAGCAAATACTATTTTAATAATATTATTAAATATTATGTTTTTATTTGTGTTATATATATATTCTGTTAACAATAACTCATTTCATTTTTATATATTGCATATATCATATGTTATTTTATATTTATTATTGGATATTATATTTCATGAATATGTACATTGATATCGTATTACTCTTTTTTGTATATCATGCATTATTTAATTATTAATTTGTATGCTTGTATGTTTATTCTTTCTCAATACATGCTATAAATATCTTTGTATGCATATTGTTAATATTTGTTATATATATATATTATTTTTATATGTATGTATCTAATCCACGTTTTTTTATATATTATTACCATTACTTTGTTTAAATACATGTATTATTTACCTACTACAATAATATGTTACTAAGTATGATTTATAATATAATTCCTCACTCATCATTTTTTAAAACAAAATGCTCCAAAGTTTTCAAAAAAAATATAAAGGCAATGCTTGATGTTTGGAAATTTCGAGAAAGTAGTGCCCTAACTTATTGGGTTGCGACTTTTCTCGTTGAGTTCGAATAATCAAGTACCCTTCTAAGTTTTTAAAGGTTTTCAAAATGCAAGCAACTATCTTGGAATTTCAAAACAATATGTCCTAACTTACTGGATGTGGCGTTTTGTTGTTCCGAGATAGGAATTTCCAAAGGGCTAACTCAGTGTCAATATCTTGAAAGAAGTGAACTCCAATTTTTCAAAATCAAAAATATTTTAAAAGAGGATTGCATCTTGAAATTCCTAATTTCTGACCTTAAAGACATTTGATAATCAATTTGGTACCAATTTTTGGGCGTTACGAGGGTGCTAACCCTTCCTCGTACGTAACCGACTCCCGAACCCATTATTTTGATTTCGTAGACCAAGACCGATGATTTTAAAACAAAAATGTTTTAAAGGTGACCCAATCACACCTAAAAAGATTGGTGGCGACTCCCGTTTTCGTTTTTCTTGAAGTCGATTCCCATTTTCCAAAACTCGATTTTAAAAATGGTCTCGACAGTATCGATACCGCTTGGAAAATCAATACCAAACTAGCTTATTGTTTCTTGACTTAAAAACCTAACTTTCAGAAAAAATTGGTACCATTGGAAAATTACCAATAATTTTACCCCGAGTATCGATACTCGTGATAAAATATCAATACCAAATTACAAAATTGTATCCTGCACTTTCGAAAATCATAGAGGTATCATTTTTAAAACCCGAATATCGATACCTCTATTCTAAACCATAAAAACATAATATTCATCATCACATAGTTTATTCCAAATAGTTTCTAAACATCATGCATCAATTGTCTCATAAAATAAACACTGGAATGTCTCAATTAACAATCCAAACATCATATTTTAAGCCCACAAATTATCAAGCTTAATAGGCATGCAGTCAACTAAAGATCATATCAAAACCGACATAAAATCTACCACATTGCCTTTTATTCCCCAAAACACAAATAATCAAAAGAACACCTACTAATAGCAACTAAAGCTCTGGCTTGGACCCACCTCGAGACCACACCATCTTCCATGGTTAAAAAATAGTGGGTGAGCTTAACAAGCTTAGTGAATGCCCAGAATAACACGTAAACAAGTCATTATGCATCAATAAAGCAGTCATGCAACATAATCATAACATCCTCTACTCTTATGTCATATTTTACACATTTAATCATCTTTTATGAATATTTACACATTAATCACATGAATATTTAACTATGTGTTACAACACATATTAATCACATTTAATCACCTTTAGTCACATTTTATGATAGTTTGGCTCTTGAGATTATAAAACATAAAGTGGACTCTATCACCATACATCGGATACACGGATTTCCAATACACCAAAATGACTTAAAGAGTCAAACATGTCTCGTAAGTGAAGCATATAGCTAACACTTTCTAACACACCAAACACACATATCCTGGTGAATGGTGAAAACTGTCCCTGGGCCTCAACTCCCCATATACCACAACACAAAGGTGAGTACTCACAATCCTATGGCATGCCAACTAAATCCAACGGTCTCATAAGATCATAAGGCCAAAATATCCACATTATTATCACGTATTCACTTACCGATTTTCTACTCATATTCACTGCATATTCACATGAATAACACAATATAATCACTTTCACATGGCATGAATAACATACCCACATATTTTTTTCACATCAGTCAACATAAGCTTATAGCATATGTCATAACATCTCATATATATTCATAATTTCACAATTTCATAAGCATACATATATCACATTTTATCATAGTTGTGAGAACACTTACTCTTGGACTTTAGAGTATGTTTAGGCTACCTCTAAATTCCCAATTACACAATGAATCATCTATGAGCATCTATTCCAAAACACTCACCAGAAATATACTCTTACTAAAAAGCCAAAAGTTTAGACAAGTTTTTCTTTGCCTTTGTCTCTACTCATTGAAGGTCCTATTGACTCTGAAACTTCAACAAGACAAACCACACAAACATAAAATCAACAATTAGTCATCAACTCACCTTTAACAATAAAAAAAAATCTTAAGCTACATTCATTTATTAACCGAAACCTTTGACATGGAAAAATTTAAGTTCAAATATCTCGGCCTACATTTTAATTTTTTATACGAAATGAATTTTTTTCAACGTATTCATCTACGACTAATTCTAAACCTTTAAACTACACAAAACTACACGTTTTAAGGTATCGACATTTTTCAACAAGTTTTGACCATTATGAAAAAAATTCATTAAAACTCAAGAAATTCTTAATGAAACTTCAAAGTAACTTTAGAAACCTTATAATCATGTTAAAATAAGTTGAAAAGCATTTTGAAACAACATTTTAATTCACAATCCCAAAATTTACTATTAATAACCAACTTTTCAGCTTTTATTTAAAACATACGTTTTAATGGCTAAAAATTCAATTTAAGAGACTAGATAACATTTAAAACTAATGGGAAGATGAATTGTTGCCTTAGTTGACGAAAATCCAAGCGTTTGATCGAAAACCCAAAAATCCTAAAAAATTCAACAATTGAGAAATCTATGGTGTTTTGGGTGTTCTTCTTGAAATTTTATGGAGGTTTAATACTTGGGAAATGATGGAAATCAAAAGGAATAAAGTTTAACAAATAAAATTAAAGGGGAAAATTTAACAATTACTTGGGACGGAAAACATAAAACAAAAGGGGAAGGTTTTACGTGAAACAGTTTTAGGTGAGGGAAGTATTGGGGTGATTTTTAAATTTTGGTTAAATTGCTTTATAAAAACCCAAAGTTTTGACCCTTTTACAAATCATTCCTATTTTCAAAATTAAAGGTATTTAAAACTCATTTTCAAAAATTGACTTAATTTCCTAATAGTCATTGTCGAAAACATTATTGATTACCAACCTTACGAAATTCCAAGCACATATAAGCTAAATTTCCTAAAACACCCTCAAAAATTCTAGGCCCAATTTTGGGGTGTTACACACAGATTTTACATGGAAACCATTTTAGGAAAAATTCACGGGCAAAGGAGAAAAAAACTCACTAATGTTGAGATTTGAATGATAGAAGAGGAGTTTCGACTACTTCTATTTATAGTTTGAAAAACCATATTCTAATCAATGTCAAATAGAAGGAGAGAAGTTCTATACGGATTCTACTTGTACAATTAAAATTAAATAGATGAAGAGTAGTTTTATACATGTTTTACTTGCGCAACCTGGTCCATACTGCCGGCCCTCGCATCCTCAATGACAACCCCAGTTCAGTTTTATGCTTAGTAAGGACCTATGGTAGCTACGACCTTCACCTCTACAGATCCCCCTAGTTTATTTCTTTAATAGGAATTTGGGTCACATAACTCTAACACATGTTAATGAATGATTTTTTTTGTATTTAAGCATGATTGATATGTTTTATGTAAGTTATATGACATGTTTGTGATTTAAGCATGTTAATTGTTGGAGACTTGGTGATGTGTGTAGGAGCATCCAAAGGTAAGTATCATAGGACATCGTTACTTACCTATGCTAATGTATTTATTAAATTGATGAAAATTGTGTAATAAATTTGAAATTGATTACATAATGAACTTGTGAAATTTTTCATGGCTTAAAGCATTGAGAATTTGTGATTTGTATAATTGCGGCTTGATAAGTATTTGGTTATAAGTTAAAAGTTAACTTGATATATTTTTTAAAATAAATGCTTTCCATGGAAGTGCCAATAAGGATAATTTGGTATGTGTGAACATGTATGATACATATTATTATTGTGAAAATTGTGAATAATATCACTATGGCCAAGTATGTGATGAATTGCAAATTCCTGCAAAATGTCGATAGATTAGATACATGGTAAAAATGTGAAAATGGATATATGGTATTAATGAATAGTTGAATTATGTATAATCAAGGTCATAAATTATGTATGTAATAACATGGAAATGAATATGTTAGGAATCAACCCAATTAAGTAACGAATAAGTAAAAATAGCAAAAGAAATTGAGAAATTGAACACACAAATTTAATGTGGAAATACTCCTCTGAAGAGGATAAAAAACCACTAGCAAAGATAATTTTACTATAATGGCAAAAGAACGAATAGCACAAAAGATAGAGATAAAAATAAACCCCAAAAACTCGAAAATAAAGAACCCTCAAAACGTAAACACAAAATTCTCTAAATATGTTATGAGTTCTAATCTCTAATGGGTGTATTTTCTAAAGTTGTAAAAGAGCCTATTTATAGGCTAAATTCATAGGTCAAATAATAATAAAATAATAATCAGAGTTTAATTGAAACAAATAAACAGAGTTTAACTAGAATATTATTTCTTAAATTTAACTGAAAATAGGAGTCATATTTAACAAATCTCCACCTTGACTCATATTTTCACAACGCCATCTTTGCCAAATCCTGCCACTAGCCTATCTTGAACCATGCAGAGAATTAACTGAGTCGAATCTGTGCTTAGAAACCGAAAGACTATTAGCCTTTGACTTGTACACTGTCAAATCAAAACTAACCCGGGTCTGATTTTCACGAACACAGTGCCCTAACTTTTCAAAACCTGCATCCAAAAGAGAACCTCTCTTCAACGAAACAGTCATACATTTTTCCCTCCTATGACCAAGTTGCCTTCGCTCCAAACGAGTTGACTTCAACTCTGTAACGGACGAGGGATGTCCAATTTCACCGATCACTGTAGAACCTTCCAGAATATAAAGACTGCCAGTTCTTTTACCTTTTAACAAAATGAGAGCTCCACGAGATACTTTAATGCCACTCGACTTGATGTTGATTCCGCATCCTTTCAAGTCTAAAATACTCAATGAGATGAGATTCTTTCATAAATCAGGTACATACCTAACATCTGAGAGTGTCATAATCGTCCGATCGTGTATCCTAATTTTAACTATACCAATACCGATTACCTTACTAGATGAATAGTTTCCCAGGTGCACAACTCCACCTTCAACCGAACTATATGTGGAGAACCATTCTCTATTGGGACACATCTGGAAAGAACATCCCAAATCTAGGATCCACTCGGACATGAGCTTGGAGTTATCGCTCATTGACATTAACAAGAAATCATCACCATTTTCATCGGCCAAATTAGCACCAGCTACATTTTCCTCGTTACTCTCAGCAGCTCTTTTATTTCGCAGTTTATAATAATATGCTTTGACGTGACCTAACTTTTTACAATAGCGACACCTTTTGTCTCGTTTCTTTGATGCTACCAAAATGGAAGCTTGCCTATCTGTCTTGCTATCCAAATGAAACTCATTGTCGAGTTTGTCTCTGCCATAAATTAAGGTCTCCCTGAAAGACTTGTATGAAGAGGGTAAAGAGCACAATAATAGCATAGCCTGATCTTCATCGTCAATGTGAACCTCAACATTCTTTAAATCATTTAAAAGAGTAACGATTTGACTGATGTGATCTCTAAGAAACTCACCTTCGTTCATGCAAAACGTAAATAGACGTTGTTTCAACACTAAATGGTTAGCTAGAGACTTAGTCGCATAAAGAGTTTCTAACCTTTTCCACAAGGCAGATGAGGTCTTCTCCATCAATACCTCATGCAATACCGTATTCACAAGGCACAACTAGATTACAGACAAAACCTTTTCATCAAGCTCTTCCCATTCTATTTTATTTAGATTCTAAGGCTTTTTCCCGGTAACAACCTTTTCTGTAACAACCCGCTTTTGGGCTTAGTCAGAACAGTGGTTTCGAGACCACCAATACAAAGTTGGAGAAAGTATTTTATTATTATTTTAGATTTATAGCATGTTTATATTAGTGCATAAAAAATTTAGTGAAGTAATTTTAGCGTTTGTGAGCTTAATTGTGAAAAAGGACTAAATCGCATAAAGTGAAAAAGTCTTGAATTGATAGCTAAGGGTGTTAAATTTCCATGAAACTTAAATTGGGGGTATTTAAAGGGCAAATAGACCCTTAGATTACAGCTTGGCCGACCATAGGAGACAAAAGCTAGAGAAAGTCAAAGTTAGGTAGAAATTTAGTAATTTATTTGACCAAAATGAAATAAAATAAAGAGGAAAAGATATCATCTTTTTCTCACCCTCTTCTCCACCAAAAATACCAGAAAAAATAGGGGTTTAGAATCTTGAAAAATTTCATCCACTCTTTACCTTCACAAGTAAGTGATTTTGATAGTTTTTCTTGATGATTTTTGTATTTTTGGACCCCTTATAGCATGAGCTTTCAAATGAGAGGACTATTTTGCAAAACTGTTGAAAGTCTAGGGTTTTTCCATGAGAGTGTTCATTTTTTTTGAAAATTTATGGAAGAAAATGAATCATGGTTATGAAATAAACAACTTTTGTGAAGTAGTTTTCATGGAAACCCTAACTAAGGACCATTTTGTATAAGTTGTAAAATAGGTGATAAATGTGAGAAATAATGAAAATTTTTGGTTTCTATAAGAGTAAAAAGGGTTCGGCTAGGCTTAGGATATGAAGAAATTCGATAAAAATCAATTTTTGGACCTAGGGGTAAAATGGTCATTTTGTGAAAGTCTAGGGCCAAAACAGTCATTTTGCCCAATTATGAATTTTTGAGTGTCTAGATTAATATGCTGATGAAATGAATGAATTTCTATCATTTTAGATCAAGAATTACAAAATCCAGGCCTAGACTGGGGAAAAGCAAAATTAGCGGACTAAGCCGACATAGTTGCCATATTTTGAATACCAAGGTAAGTTGTATGTAAATAATAGAACCATATTGTTATTATATGTGTTTGAATTGATATAGCATAAATTTCTTATTTGTGGAAATAATTATGTATGATGAATATTGAGATAGTAGAACTCACGTTGGAACCTTAGGAAATAAATCGGATATTCAGGCCATGACATTTGGGTTATTTGTGTACTAGTGTAAGACATGTCCGGGACATGCATCAGCCACATTATGAGAGCCAATGTAAGACCATGTCTGGGACATGGCATCGACATTTAAACGAGAGCTAGTGTAAGACATGTCTAGGACATGCGTCAGCCATGAGATGTAAGCCAGTGGAAGACATGTCTGGGACATGCATCTGTTACGAGATGTGTTAGTGTAAGACCATGTCTGGGACATGGCATCGGCACGGATATGTGAGAGCTAGTGTAAGACCATGTCTGGGACATGGCGTCGGCCTCGATTGCGATTGTCAATGTAAGACCATGTCTGGGACATGGCATCAGCATTATACCCTATGTTTAAGGTTTAGTGAATATCCGATAGCATTCCAAATGGTTCAACGGTAGGAGTTACAGTTTAAGTTAAACGAGATAAGTATAACCATTTTGTGAGTGGTACAAGTACCTATTTGAAATGTATGAGATGTGAGCTTAATATATGCTATGTGAATTGTATTGGATAGTGATGAGTAAGTTGTGCTTATGCCTACTTTTTTATTATGAGCATGATGATGAATGGTCGAGTTGTTATATTTATTTGCAAGCAACTTATTAAGCTTTATGCTTACCCTATTTCTTTCCCTTTTCTTTTAGTGCTGCCTAATTAGCTCGTGGATCAATAGACGTCGGAGGCATCGATCACACTATCAATCGAAGCACTTGGTATAGTTAGATCTTTTTATTTTGATTATGGCATGTATAGGACCCTAACTTTAGAGTTTGTCTGTGATAACCCGAATTAGGGCCTAATCGGAATAGTGGTTTTGGGACCACAAATCTGAGATAGAAATAATTATTTTATGATTATTTTGAGGTCTATGATATGATTTCATGATTGTGTGAAAATTTCGTGAATAAATTCTATGCATAAAGTGCTTAATTTGAAGTTAGGGACTAAATTGAATAAGTTGCAAAACTTGCATTCTAGAAGTTTTTAGTATGAAATTGCTTTGAAACATTAATTTGGAGGTCTTAAATAGAATTTGACCAATTTCTAAGTTTATGGACAAAAACTGGACATGGATGGAATTTTTGAAAGTTTAGTAAGTAAGGGCATTTTGGTCATTTGGATATTAAATGAAATAAAATGGGAAAAATAACACAAAAAAGTTATCATCTTCTCCATAAGTTGCTGCCGAATTTTGCTCTCCACCATAGCTAGGGTTTTAATACTTTTAAGCCTTGATTGTAAGTGATTTCTATGCCTGTTTTTAATGTTCTTTATATTTTTGAAATCCTTGTAGCTCGGTTTACCTATTTCTACCAATATTTTGAGCTAAGGCTTATATTTAAAAATTTACCCATGGATTATATGTATGAATTTTGATGTTTGATGGTAGAATATGAAGTTTGAGATTGTGTTAAACAACTTTTGCTAAGTGATTTTTTGTAAAAACGAGTAAAATGACATAATCGGTAAAAATACCTAAAATTCATAAGTACATGTTAGAGTGTGAATTTCATGTTGCTATAGAAGGGAAAAATGATCAGCATGTCATAAAACATAAGAAAATAGGATGAGGTTTAATTTACGAGCCTTGGGGCAAAAGTGCAAATATGTGAAAGTTTAAGGGCAAAATGGTAATTTTGCCAAAGTTTGTATTAGGGGCTGTTTTGATGAATGTGTGTATTAAATAAATTAATTTTGTATTATATATCAAGAGAAAAGAGATTCGAGTCAAGATCGGGGGAAAAATAAAGTTTACGAGGAATAGGCTCGACTATTCTCATTTAGTATCGAGGTAAGTTCATATGTAAATATTGTAATATAACCATTATTTTAAATCTTTTAATGCTATATATATGCACGATATTATGATTGTTATCATGTAATTCTATGCTTTGTGGTCACTGTTGGACAACATGCAAAAATTTTATGAATTATATAGAAAAATGTGAAAGACTACCGAATTATCGTCATTGGTATTCCAAGGAGAATGGTAAAGGAGTACGAACGAGGAAAGTCCCGTTGAACCTTAGGAATAGATTAGGGTACAAGTGACATGTCACTAGGATATTTGGGCATCTGAACTCGTTGAGTTGAGTCCGAGTTCGTGAGATGTAACTATGCATCCGAGCTTGTTGAGTTGAGTCTGAGTTCACTTATGGATGCGAACGCCCGAGCTCATTGAGTTGAGTCTGAGTTCACTTATGGGCGGGTTACATGGTAGCTTGGCTCCATATGTGGCACTTATGTGCAAACTTTCCATGTATCTGAGTTATATTCTGATGTGTTCAACGGGTAAGATTCTAGTGAAATGGAAGAATACTCAAGATGCAAGTGACGTATTAGCAAGTGTTGTGGAATGAGAACTTTGGGCGGGTATGTACTTAACCCTCGGGTTGAGACTTGATACGACAACAATAATATGGTAAGATGACGAATGATGAATAGAAATGTGATATATGTTTTTGGGATATTATGCTAATGTTGGTTGGTATAATTGCTTTGTTAAGTTATTTGTTATTTGTATATGGACTTACTAAGCATCTATGCTTACTCCCTCCTTTTCATTCTTTGTAGTTTTGACAAGTCAATTTGGAGATCGGGACGGTCAGACGTATGCTCACACTATCACTGGACAATCACGGTATAATGATTAGCTATTGTAATGGCTAATCAAGTTTATATATGATAACATGTATGCTTTATGTCTTAACTAAACCATGAAAATCCCTAGAAAGGTAAAATTAGCCACAAAACAGAATCAGACAGCAGCAGTGACGTGAATATGAAAAATTACGAAAAATAGTAGAAATGGAATTAAATGATGAATAAGTTATGAAATCAAAGCTTGATGAGTCTATGTTCATATGGAAGAATGAAACAGGTAAATGAGTTATATTTTATGAGATATTTAAGTTTTGGTGGAACAGGGTCAGAGCGATCTCTAAATCCCCTGTTTTGAATTTAAAAATTCACCATAAATTGTACAAAAATAATTAGGAGTTGTACCTTACATGTATGAAATCCTTATTGAGTCTAGTTTTATTAAGAATAAACTGCATAGTCATTGAAACTCTGTACAGGGAGATATCTGATTCGTAATAGACAGGGATTAGAGTATTTAAACCCTAAAATAGGGGAGACTTTAACTAATAAAATGTACTAATTGGCCTAACCAAAAATTCTATAAAAATATTAGTAAGTAGATATGTTAGTCTAGTTTCAGGAAAAATTTACAGAATTGGTTTTCAAGTTTCGTAACTCAAGATATGGACTTTTTAGCGACTGTGACGCAGTTAACCAGCTCGTCTAAAAATTCTAAAATAAATTGTTTGAGCTGTTTAATTAATGAATTAAGTCCGTTAACACCTCGTGCTCGAATCCAGCGACGGTCTCAGGTATGGGGCATTACATTTGGTGGTATCAAAGTAGGTTTGGTCAGTTCTTGGACTAATGGGGTGTAAGTACGGATTTTGCTATACATGCCATATTTATATATTGTGATAGTGTGACGACTACTGACCTTTTTAAATGATTTTTTTATAGTAAATGGATCCCGATCCAACTGTGGCTGATGATGTAGAAAGAAATGCGCCAACTCTTGCTGAAGGGGCAGTGCTGACTGAAAATCAACCTCCTACTATTAGCTAAGGAGGAGGAGAAAGGGCTCGGGAAGCCTTTCTCCAAATAATGAATGCTTGGTATACAGAGTTCATTTGTACGAACCCGACTGCTCAAAAACCTCCCCCACCACCCCGATTCCTCAACCTATACCCCAGATGCCTTCTAGTATGGATCTGATGAAATTCCATAGATCTCTGGTTGACCGAATCCGGAAGGAAAGGGCCGAAGAATTCAGGGCAAATGTTGATGATGACGCTGAAAAAGCAAAATTTTGGCTCAAAAATTCTATTTGGGTATTTGATGAGTTATCTTGTACACCTGAAGAGTGCTTGAAGTGTGCTATATCATTACTGAGGGATTCGGCTTATCATTGGTGGAAGACATTAATTTCAGTGGTACCGAAAGAGAAGGTGACTTGGGAATTCTTTCAAGAAGAATTTCGGAAGAAATATATCAGCGAAAGATTTTTAGACCAGAAGCATAAAGAGTTTCTTGAGTTGAAGCAAGGCAACATGACAGTTACCGAGCATGGAAGAGAGTTTGTTCGATTGAGGAAGTATGCTCGAGAATATATCCCTTCAGAGGTTAAAATGTGCAGACGATTTGAAGATGGACTTAATGAAGACATCAAGGTATTTGTGGGTATTCTTGAGTTAAAAGAATTTGTGGTACTTGTTGATCGAGCTTGCAAGGCTGAAGAACTAATTAAAGAGAAGAAAAAGACAGAGGCTGAGACAAGAAATTGAAAGAAAAGATCGATGAGAAGTACACTCCCACCACAGTCTAGAAAGTCCAGAGATATGTATTCTCGTTCTCAGGCATCAGCGGGACATTCATATGGGGATCGTAAGAAGAAAAATGTGGGTTCCAAATCTCAGACTACTTCGATGGCTAGTGTGGGAAATTCGAGAATTGCTAGAACTGAGTGGCAACAATGTGGTAGAAGTCACTTTGGTCCTTGTAGAACTAATGAATGTTACCAGTGTGGGTCTCCGGATCATTTTATTAGAGATTGTCTAGAGAGGATCGAGAAAGAAAAATTTCGGAGTGCAAAGCCAAGTGGTACTGTTTCAAGAATAAGATCTTCGAGAAATGCTGGGAACGAGGCAAGCAGCAAGAATGTAGTCAAAGAATCAGCGCCGAAATCTAAAGCTAGAGCTCCGGCTAGAGCTTATACCGTAAGGGCGCGTGAAGATACTCCGTCTCCCGACGTGATTACCGGTACTTTCTCTCTTTATGATATTAATGTTATTACTTTGATCGATCCTGGTTCTACTCATTTGTATGTGTGCATGAAATTGGTGTCTAATATGAACATACCTATTGAGTCTACGGAATTTATGGTTAAAGTATCGAACCCGTTAGGCAAATGTGTCATAGTTGATAAAGTATGCAAGAAATGTCCTTTGATGATTAGGGGTCATTACTTTCCAGCCAACTTGATGTTATTGCCGTTTGATGAATTTGATGTTATTTTGGGTATGGATTGGTTGACATTGCATGATGCTATAGTGAATTGTAAACAAAAGGTTATTGAATTAAAATGTAAAAATGGTGAAATTCTACGGGTTGAATCAGACGAATCAGAAGCATTTTAGTGTGATTACTTCGATGTCGGCTCAGAGATATTTGAGAAAAGGTTATGAAGCTTATTTGGCATATGTATTGAATACAAAATAATCTGAGAAGAAAGTTGAATCAGTACCGATTGTATGTGAATTTGCGAATGTATTTCCAGAAGAGTTTTTGGGTTTGCCTCCTGTCAGAGAAGTAGAATTTGGTATTGAGATGATACCGGGAACGACTCCGATCTCGATTGCTCCATATAGAATGGCACAAACAGAGTTGAAAGAATTAAAGACACAGTTGCAAGAATTGACAGATAAAGGCTTTGTGAGACCGAGTTTCTCGGGGCTCCTGTATTATTTGTGAAAAAGAAAGATGGCTCTGTGAGATTATGTGTGGACTATCGGCAGTTGAATAAGGTGACAGTCAAGAACAAGTATCCGTTGCCGAGAATTGACGACTTGTTCGATCAGTTGAAAGGAACGACATGATTTTCAAAGATCGATTTGAGGTCTGGGTACTACCAGTTTCAGGTGAAAGAATCAGATGTGCCTAAAACTGCTTTTAGAACAAGGTACGGCCATTATGAATTCTTAGTTATGCCATTCGGGTTGACAAATGCTCCTGCTGTGTTTATGGATTTGATGAATCGAATATTCCGGCCATATTTGGACAAGTTTGTTGTGGTATTTATTGACGATATCTTGATTTATTCGAAGAACGAGGCAGAACATGCTGAGCACTTGAGGATAGTCTTGCAAATTTTGAGAGATAAGCAGTTGTATGCAAAGTTCAGTAAAAGTGAGTTCTGGCTTCGAGAAGTTGGATTCTTAGGTCATATTGTTTTAGGTGATGGTATACAGGTTGATCCCAGTAAGATTTCAGCTATTGTTGAGTGGAAGCCGCCGAAGAACGTGACTGAGGTTAGAAGTTTCTTGGGTTTGGTTGGATATTACCGACGATTTGTAAATGGATTCTCTAAGATTGTTACCCCTATGACCAGACTACTCCGTAAGGATGTTAAATTCGAGTGGACAGAAGAATGCCAATAGAGTTTGGAGAAATTAAAGAAGTTACTGACTGAAGCACCAATGTTGGTACAACCCGAGCCAGGTAAAGAATTTGTAGTGTATAGTGATGTCTCTCTAAATGGCTTGGGATGTGTACTTATACAAGAGGGAAAGGTTGTGGCTTATGCTTCGAGGCAGTTAAAATCTCACGAAAAGAACTATCCAACTTATGATTTGGAGCTAGCTGCTGTAGTATTTGCTTTGAAGATTTGGTGACATTATCTGTACGGAGAAAAATGTCGAGTGTATACAGATCATAAAAGTCTCAAGTACTTGATGACACAAAAAGACTTGAATTTGAGACAGCGGAGATGGTTAGAATTATTGAAAGATTACGAGCTTGTGATTGACTATCATCTGGGGAAAGCGAATGTGGTTGCCAATGCCTTGAGTAGAAAGTCATTATTTACTTTGAGAGCTATAAATACTCGGTTGACAGTATCTGACGATGGTTTGATTCTAGCAGAGTTAAGGCAAGACCGATGTTTTTACAAGAGATTTATGAAGCTCAGAGAAGTGATAAAGAATTACAAGCTAAAAGAAAATAATGTGAGGCAGATACAGGATCAGACTTCAAAATCGGCTCTGATGGTTGTCTGATGTTTAAAGATCAGATTTGTGTGCCAAAAAATAATGAGTTGATTCGGAGGATCTTGCACGAAGCACACAATAGTTGTTTGTCTATGCATCCGGGTAGTACAAAGATGTACAATGACTTGAAGAAAATGTATTGGTGGAATAGAATAAAAAGAGACATTTCTGAGTTTATATTGCGATGCTTGGTTTGTCAGCAAGTAAAAACTGAACATCAGGTGCCTTCGGGTCTACTTCAGCCTATCATGATTCCTGAATGGAAATGGGATCGAATTACTATGGATTTTGTATCAGGATTGCCGTTAACTCCGAAGAAGAAAGATGTCGTATGGGTGATAGTCGATAGATTGACTAAATCAGCCCATTTTATTCCGGTACGCACTGATTATTCTCTTGATAAGTTGGCTGAATTATATATCAGTGAGATTGTTAGACTTCACGGAGTCCCCTTGTCGATTATTTCGGATAGAGATCCGAGGTTTACTTCGCGATTTTGGTAAAAGCTGTAAGAAGCATTAGGTACGAAGTTAAATTTCAGCACTGCTTTCCATCCACAGATTGATGGACAATCAGAGAGAGTAATTCAGATTCTTGAAGACATGCTCAGATGTTGCGTGTTGGAGTTCCAAGGAAGTTAGGAAAGGTACTTACCGTTGGTGGAATTTGCTTACAATAACAGTTATCAGATGAGTTTGAAAATGGCACCTTATGAAGCGTTGTATGGTCGCAAGTGCCGGACACCCCTGTATTGGACCGAACTCAAAGAAAACCAAATTTACGGAGTTGATTTAATCAAGGAAATCGAAGAAAAAAGTGAAAGTGATTCGAGACTGTTTGAAAGCTGCTTCGGATATGCAAAAATCTTACGCAGATTTGAAGCGAAAAGAGATCGAGTTTCAAGTTGGTGATAAAGTGTTTTTAAAAGTGTCTCCGTGGAAGAAAGTTCTTAGATTCGGTCGGAAAGGCAAGTTGAGTCCACGTTTCATCGGACCGTATGAGGTAATTGAAAGAATTGGTTCGGTAGCGTATCGGTTAGCATTACCACCAAAATTAGAGAAAATTCATGATGTATTCCATGTATCTATGTTACGTCGGTATCGTTCGGATCCTTCACATGTGATTTCACTGACAGAAATCGAGTTACAATCGGATATGACTTACAATGAAGAACCGATTAAAATTTTAGCTCGAGAGGTCAAGCAACTGAGAAATAAAAGGATCGCTCTCGTGAAGGTATTGTGGCAAAAACATGGTGTAGAAGAGGCTACATGGGAGCCCAAGGAAACTACGAGGAATCAATACCCACACTTGTTTACCGGTAAGATTTTTGGGGACGAAAATTCTTAAAGGGGGAGAGTTGTGATAACCCGAATTAGGGCCTAATCAGAATAGTGGTTTCGAGACCACAAATATGAGATAAAAATAATTATTTTATGATTATTTTGATATCTATGATATGATTGCATGATTGTGTGAAAATTTCGTGAAGAAATTCTATGCATTAAGTGCTAAATTGAATAAGTTGCAAAACTTGCATTCTAGAAGTTTCTAGTATGAAATTGCTTTGAAATATTATTTAGGAGGTCTTAAATAGCAATTTGACCAATTTCTAAGTTTATGGACAAAAATTGGACATGGATGGAATTTTTGAAAGTTTAGTAAGTAAGGGCATTTTGGTTATTTGGATATTAAATGAAATAAAATGGGAAAAATAACACAAAAAAATTATCATCTTCTCCATAAGTTGCTGCCGAATTTTGCTCTCCACCATAGCTAGGGTTTTAATACTTTTAAGCCTTGATTGTAAGTGATTTTTATGCCCTTTTTTAATGTTCTTTACATTTTTGAAATCCTCGTAGCTCGATTTACCTATTTCTACCAATATTTTGAGCTAGGGCTTATATTTAAAAATTTACCCATGGATTATATGTATGAATTTTGATGTTTGATGGTAGAATATGAAGTTTGAGATTGTGTTAAACAACTTTGGTAAGTGATTTTTCGTAAAAACGAGTAAAATGACATAATCGGTAAAAATACCTAATATTCATAACTACATGTTAGAGTGTGAATTTGATGTTGCTATAGAAGGGAAAAATGATCAGCATGTCATTAAATATAAGAAAATAGGATGAGGTTTAATTTACGAGCCTTGGGGAAAAAGTGCAAATATGTGAAAGTTTAGGGGTAAAATAGTAATTTTGCCAAAGTTCGTATTAGGGGCTGTTTTGATGAATGTGTGTATTAAATAAATTAATTTGGTATTATAGATCAAGAGAAAAGAGATTCGAGTCGAGATCGGGGGAAAAATAAAGTTTACGAGGAATAGGCTCGACTATTCTCATTTAGTATCGAGGTAAGTTCATATGTAAATATTGTAATATAACTGTTATTTTAAATCATTTAATGCTATATATATACGATATTATGATTGTTATCATGTAATTCTATGCTTTGTGGTCATTGTTGGACAACATGCTAAAATTTTATGAATTATGTAGAAAAATATGAAAGACTACCGAAGTATCGTCATTGGTATTCCAAGGAGAGTGGTAAAGGAGTACGAATGAGGAAAGTCCCGTTGAACCTTAGGAATAGATTAGGATACAAGTGACATGTCACTAGGATATTTGGGCATCCGAACTCGTTGAGTTGAGTCCGAGTTCGTGAGATGTAACTAGGCATCCGAGCTCGTTTAGTTGAGTCCGAGTTCACTTCTGGATGCGAACGCCTGAGCTCGTTGAGTTGAGTCCGAGTTCGCTTATGGGCGGGTTACATGGTAGCTTGGATACATATGTGGCACTTATGTGCAAACTTTCCATGTATCCGAGTTATATTCCGATGTGTTTAACGGGTAAGATTCTAGTGAAATGGAAGAATACTCAAGATGCAAGTGACGTATTAGTAAGTGTTGTGTAATGAGCACTTTGGACGGGTATGTACTTAACCCTCGGGTTGAGACTTGATACGACAAAAATAATATGGTAAGATGATGAATGATGAATAGAAACGTGATATATGTTTTGGTGATATTATGCTAATGTTGGTTGGTATAATTGCTTTGTTAAGTTATTTGTTATTTGTATGTGGACTTACTAAGCATCTATGCTCCCTCCTTTTCATTCTTTGTAGTTTTGACAAGTCAATTTGAAGATCGGGACGATCAGAGGCACGCTCACACTATCACTGGACAATCGCGGTATAATGATTTGTAATTTTTGGAAATATGACATATATAACATTCCAATCATTTTGTGTATATAATTTTATGATATGGCCCATGGATGGAATGGAAATGTTTGAGAATGATTAGCTATTGGAATGGCTAATCAAGTTTATATATGATAACATGTATGCTTTATGTCTTAACTAAACCATGAAAATCCCTGGAAAGGTAAAATTGGCCACAAAACAGAATCAGACAGCAGCAGTGACGTGAATATGAAAAATCACTAAAAATAGTAGAAATGGAATTAAATGATGAATAAGTTATGGAATCGAATCTTGATGAGTTTATTTTTATATGGAAGAAATGAAATAGGTAAATGAGTTATATTTTATGAGATATTTAAGTTTTGGTAGAATAGGGTCAGAGCGATCTTTGAATCCCCTGTTCTGACTTTAAAAATTCACCATAAATTGTACAAAAACAATTCGGAGTTTTACCTTACATGTATAAAATCCTTATTGAGTCTAGGTTTATGAAAAGCAAACATCATAGTCATTGAAACTCTGTACAGGGAGATATCTAATTCATAATACATAGAGGTCAGAGTATCTAAACCCTAAAATAGGGGAGACTTTAACTAATAAACTGTACTAATTGGCCATACCAAAAATCTATAAAAAAATAGTAAGTAGATATATCAGTCTATTTTCAGCAAAAATTTACAGAATTGGATTTTGAGTTTCGTAACTCGAGATATGGATTTTTTAGCGACTTTGATGCAGTTAGCCAGCTTGTCTAAAAATTCTAAAATAAATTGTTTGAGCTGTTTAATTAATGAATTAAGTCCGTTAACACCTCGTGCTCGACCCCAGTGGCGGTCTCAAGTACGGAGCATTACATTGTCAATTTTAATTGGCCAAATGTGTTGGCTTACTTTAGAAATTGATTCATTTTGTACAGGGCCATGGAAAATGGCAGATGTTGAAAGTTGTTTTATGAATACAGGGAGCTCTTTCATGAATGAGTAATTTGTTGGTTGCTTAAGTATATATATGAATTGTGTAAAGGCCTTAGCTATAGCTGTTTGGTTGAGAAATCATATTAAGTTAGACTTTGATACATTGGTTGACATTAGATTGTGTTTCAAGGTGGCAAAAGGCTTGGTAGATAGCCTTATATTGTCTATACGGGTAGACACATGGGCGTGTGTCTAGGCCATGTGTGACATACAGTCAGCCCTATGGGCATGTTGTTCGGTCTTGGGTCCCTTGCATGTAAAAATTGCAAGCCAGTATGCATGGTAGTAAACACACGGGCAGAGACACGATTGTGTGTCTCAGCCGTATGGA
The DNA here is from genome assembly GCA_025698475.1 of Gossypium anomalum. Taxonomy (NCBI): domain Eukaryota; kingdom Viridiplantae; phylum Streptophyta; class Magnoliopsida; order Malvales; family Malvaceae; genus Gossypium; species Gossypium anomalum. The sequence continues at coordinate 57,011,104 of CM046959.1, forward strand.
GGACACGGCCTCTAGCCATGGGCGTGTGCCTCGGCCGTGTGCCCTAAATTGGATGTTGACGTCAGAAACAGAATGTCAAGGTTTTTAGACACGGGCTAGGGTGCGGGAGTGTCATGGTCGTGTGAGGGACACGGGCCATAGACACGGGTGTGTGTCAGGCCGTGTAAAAACCCCTGTAGGTTCGAATTTAGAATTACATTCACACAGGCGCGGGACACGGGCGTGTCCCTAGGTGCTTAGGCCGTGTGTGTCACACGGGCCGTCAGCACGACCATGTCATAATGACCACACGGCAGTGTTGCCCTTGCAGCTGGTCCCGAATGGTTTCCAGTAGACCTTTGAGGCCTCGTAGGCCCATGTTAAGGGGTTTAGACAAAGTTTGAAAAAGTATTAAATTTGATCAAGTCCTGATGATTTTAAAACATTGGAATGCATGTGTTTAAGTGAGGTAATGCCTCGTATCCTGTCCCGACATAGGACTCGGGCGTGGGTGTTACATTTTTCAAGCCGAATTGATCTAGAATTGCTATCATCCGAACTTGCCACATATTGAAATTTGTCTCACCATCGAACTTCTCAATTTCAAACCTTGTTCTTGCCATCTCGGAATGAGCTGATCTATGAAAATTGAACTAGATCTAATACCACTTGTTAGGAATCGACCCGATTAAGCAACGAACAAGTAAAAATAGCAGAAGAAATTGAGAAATTGAACACACAAATTTAGCATGGAAAAACTCCTCCAAAGAGAACAAAAAAACCACGGGCAAAGATAATTTTACTATAATGGCAAAAGAACGATAAGTACAAAAGATGGAGATAAAAACTAAACCCCGAAAACAAAAACCCTTAAAACGTAAACACAAAACTCTCTAAATGTGTTATGAGTTCTAATTTCTAGGTGTATTTCTAGGTTTGTAAAAGAGCCTATTTATAGGCTAAATTCATAGGCCAAATAATAATAAAATAATCTAGACTAATCAGAGTTTAATTGAAACAAATAAATAGAGTTTAAATAGAAGAGTATTTCTTAAATTTGACTGAAAATAGGAGTCATATTTAACAGAATATACGGGAAATGTGTATATGAATTACAAGGCGTAAATGATGTGCAAATATGGATTTTGTAATACAATAAATAAATTTGTAAGTGAAATGCCCTTGTGAGCTTAGTGAAATAGTGAGGGTACAATTGGAATGCCAATATGTATTAGGATGTGCGCTTTGTGTTAGAAGATAGTATTGTGTGTAGATAACAATATGTGCCTTATGACATTGCATGTAAGTGTATAGTGAGGGCCCTAGGATTGTTGTGATGGTTAGGTTACACCTTTAGTGCAACAAGTGTATGGTGTTCAGTTAGGATCTCGAGTATATGAGTCTTATTTTACTAAGGTTTACTTAAAGCAAAGAGTTTCAAATTGGCTAATATGAACTAAGTGAATGTGTCTTATTATAATCAAAACAAAAATGATATGTGCTATGTGTTTGTTACTGTAAATGAAAATGTTTAAGTATGTTTTTTGATAAAATGAACATGTATGAAGTATTCTAGTCAAATGTTAAAAGAATGAGTCAAGGAATACATGTGGACATAAAAATGGCCGAATCTGGCGTGTCACATTGAAGTGTTTTTCGAAAACCTTGTTTTGATTGGAAACACTTCCTAAAAAAATGAAAAACCTTAATTACTTTGTAAAATCTCTTTTCAGATGCGGAAGCTTTATTTAGAACATATGATTTATGAAAACTTGTCATTTTAAAGTTTAGTTGCGGAAACGTAGTATTTAAAAAAAACAGTTATGGTTTAGGAAAACCGCGTTCTACTTCTAATAAATATAAAGCATACAAAAAATGATAACAATCCTAATTTGAAATATTAGCTAGAGGAAAGGCCTTATTACAACCCAAATAAAAAAGAAATAATTTAAATTAAAAATATTAAAAATTACATAAAGACTAGGTCTAAACTTTTTATGCTAGTTGGCCACCTCCGAGTCCCTTCATCCGTCGAACCGCCTACTGAGGATCACCTGAAAAATTTAAAAGGAGGGGGTGAGTTTCAAAAACTCAGTGTATACAACCCTCAACAAGTATAAAGCAATCATCAGTCATTTTGGGCCTGAGCCCAATCCAATAACGATGGCCTTTGGGCCTTAGCCCATATTAGCCTCAGTTGGGCCGAAGCCCACATCACAATAATATCACAATATCATACATGCAATGTTGTGCAACCCACCCCAATTATCCAACCGGTACACATTTGCTCCGTCCCCTGATACACATCCTGTGGGGATATGAATATCGACCCACCTAACTGATACACATCAATGGCAGCCCGGTTGCAGAACTACGTTCTTTGCAGCAAGCTGCCAATCACATGTTGGGCTTAAAATCCGTCGGTGGATCCACGGTTGTCAAGCAACCATGTGACCCTCATATACTTCTTCTGTTCCACAATTCCCAACTCATATGCAACCTAAACAGGATATCATATGAATGCATATGAACGCAGCAGGTTACATGTAGCATCCATAAATCTTACATTCCATACATAAGGGTATTTTAGTCATTTTTACCCTTAAAGGCATTTCAGTAATTTTCCTTCATTACGAGTTTTTACTTGCCTTGGCCCATTAACGAATCCCGTGAGCTAAGATGAACGAATACTATGCACCAGGTAGGATTCCAGAGAAGAGGAGGTGAGTCATTAAAACCGCTTAAGTACCAAGCTCTCCCTAGATCCAATCCTAGACATGCATATACCCGTTGCCACACCTTAACCCTATGACTTGTCCACAGTCCCAATAAATTAATTAACTTTTATGCAGTCATCATATACTAGGCCTAAAACCTCTTACAAAGCCCAGACAAATCCACATACCTGTATATGGCCCACTAGGCCCAATCTCTTTCATATGGCCCATTAGGCCCAATCACATTTATGTGGCCCATTAGGCCCAAATCACATTCCTACGGCCATTGGGCCCAATTCACATTTACAGTCATGTTCACATGCAATTTTCCATCACATAGCATTAACTATCAATTTTTTCCTAATATGGGCCCAACAAGCCATCGGGCCCATTTAGTCCATTCTGGCCCGGTTGGCCAATCCACAGCCCAAGTCTATGGAATCGCCCATGGGGCCTCAAAAAACCTATCGGTTTTCCCCTTACGAGTGTTCACACACTCGCAAGACTACTGTAGCCAAACTTTTGGCTTTTTGACTTCTCGGCTTTTGCCGATCTACTTGTGTGTGCAGTGTATGTACACACCTGGTAATAAAGTGTGCTGCGATCCCCCTTTCCACGAACCTACAACTGATATCACTCAATGATTAATTACATAAACCTATCGAATACTTTACCTAAAAGTCGAAGTCTCACCTTAACCCTACCTGAAACGCCAAGCCTTAATAACTTTTCCTTTGAACACTAATCACGTGTACTTCTCAGATCTGCATTAACCTTTATCATTAAAACATAATGGGTGATTTGTATCCAACATATGTGACCCTTTTCACTAAAGCCTATTCGGCCAACCCTTATCAAATGAAAAACACTTACCAAAGTCTCTCACCTGAGGAGCAAACCGGCAGGGATCCAAAAGACTGGAATTTGATACTAATCTTACCAAAATCGATTAGAAGAAGTGAGGAATAGAGTATTCGATACTTAGCAAAACTGATTGGAAGAACCAAAACACTTACACTAGGACTGACCGACTAGAAAGAGTAGTGGCGGCACCAAAGGTATTCGGCCAAAGAGGTGTTCGGCCCTTGCGATTTGTATGGCAAAAAGGGATTATTCGGCACCAAGGGAAAAGAGAAAAAGAAGTCGGCTAGACTAAAAGTGAATCAAAGAGAATTGAGTAAAGGAAGAAGGGGAAATCGACACAAAGAGAAGGAAAGAAGATCAAGGGTTTTCGGCTTTTAGATCTTGAAGAGAAAAAAAAAGGGTTTCTGGCAACAAGTGAAGGAGAATTCGGCATTTTCCTGGCAACCACACATTCGACACCTATATATAGCCTCTATAGCCGAATTTCCTATGCCTAAATTCCCATTTCGGCTCTACCACTTCTTCACTCCTCATCTCCTAGTTTTTCTCCCTGATAACTCCTTAATCCCCTCCTCAAATTTCTCCTCTTATCACTCCCTACAGAGTTCATATCCAACGCCACCTCTGTCCATCTTTTAAGCAAAAATAAATCCCTCTTTTGAGCAAGAAGGATTCGAACCCCAGACCTTTAACACTAGCAACACGCCACCTATCCCCTAGGCTAGCAAGCTCTTTTCTGTCCAATTCTTCCTTTATTTATTCAAAAGCCCACCTACTTGCCATCAGGGTTCTTTTAATAATTAAACTATAATTTCCTTCACTTCTCAAATCTAACTCCAAAACTAACCGAGACCTACTATCACCTAATTAACACTTAACCGAGAATACTAAGCACACATTTTTTTATCAGAACTGAAAAAAAATTTGGGATTTCGAGATTTTTGGGGCATTACAACTCTACCCCCAAAAGAAATTTCATCCTCGAAATTTCCAACTACTAACACAGATTACCACACCACACTTCTGCTGCGCACTCTAATTCCAACTTAGGTAAATAGCACACTATGGGTAAGTACGTACCATTATTTTCCTTTGGAGCGTCTCCATCCTCTTGACAACGTACTGTATAGACCAAAGCTGGCTGCCTTGCCTCAGCATGACCAGCACCTCTGCCCGGTGCTCCACGACCCAAACCATTTCCACCCCTGACCTGATCACGGCCTCTCAGTGGTTGCTGACCACCCCTCGGTGGCTATACACCACCTCGGTCCATGATTGGCACCTGACCTAACATTCTAGGGCAACTCTTGATCCTATGCTCTATGGATCCACAAGCTAGACAAGCTCCCGTCTCTTCCAACACTCGCCTACATGACCTTTCCCACAATCAGCACAAGGTGGCAGCCCTGGATTAATAGCAGGGGGCCTTGCTCTAATCGGCTCATTAACTCGCCCCTAGCCCTGAGCCTCTCATTCCAACACACAGTGAGTCTCAACCTCCCTCTTGTTTTTACCCCTTTCTTTCTCCCGATTTAGGTGCTCAGTGTGCTTTACCTCCTCCGCTATCTTTGCTTTCTCTACCAAATCCGAGAAAACTCGCTCCCTTTGTAGGGCTATCAATACTCTGATGATATCTCTAAGTCCAGCCTCAAACATAACGCAACACTCATAGTTCGTTGCCACCATAACTCTTGCATACCTACTGAGGCGTAGAAATTTCACCTCATACTTCGCCACAAATTTGTTTCCCTTGGTCAAGTTCAGGAACTCTTTTCTTCTAGCGTCCACATAACTCGCACACACATACTTTCCTTGGAATGCAGTTTTGAAGAACTCCCAAGTGACCTGCTCAGGTTGGGTGCCCTCTTTCACTATCAGCCATCACTGGTAAGCTTCTTCCCTAAGCAATGACATCGCTTCTTTCAAATTTTTGTTGTTGTGAAACAGATCTAAATCCTTCATTATCCTTTTAGTGGCTTCCAACCAGTATTCTGCCACGTTAGGAACCACACCAGCCATGCCCTTATATATCTCAGCCCTATTTGAACGAAGTCACTCCGGAATGGACCCCCGATTTCCCGTGCCATTATTGGGCCCTGCGACCCTTTCCAAAATCCTCAGCATTGCCTGCGATAATGCATCTTCCCCTGTGGCCCTACCATTCGGCCCATTCTCAGCCACGAGTGAGGTCGGAGCCTCTTCTACTCCAATATTGGGCATATGGCCCGATGTCCTTAACACTTCCACAGCCTCGGCCACGGCCTCTTGCACCTCTTCTAGCACTCATCGTCAATTCACGTATTTTCTGCATTAGAAGTTTTATGAAGTTTTAGTTTCAATAATTAAACTGATGTTTTATAAAAGTATTTAAAGAGAAGATTGTTTTCGATAATCCTCTATAGTTTCAAGATCCTACGGGCTTCAGTTAAATTCTAACATAATCATCTAAAGTAGCTCTCTAACTATCTACTGTATATCAAATTAAACAGGCTTAAGAGTAAAAGAACTTACTTGGTTCGACATCGAAGACTCAGTGTGCCACTCAGCAAGACTTCTTTTTTTCCAGAACATTGTAATTCAAATTTTTTTAAACACAAAAGAAACCAAGTAATAAGGCCCACTTCACAGCCCGACTTTTGCAACTGGGCTCTGATACAACTAAATGTAATACCGCAAACCTAGCCTAGATGTTATGGCCGAATCTAGCGTGTCACATTGAAGTGTTTTTCGAAAACCTTGTTTTCATTGGAAACACTTCCTAAAAAAATGAAAAACTTTAATTACTTTGTAAAATCTCTTTTCAGATTCGGAAGCTTTATTTAGAACATATGATTTATGAAAACTTGTCATTTTAAAGTTCAGTTGCAGAAACATAGTATTTAAAAAAATAGTTATGGTTTAGGAAAACCGCGTTCTACTTCTAATAAATATAAAGCATAAAAAAATAATAACAATCCTAATTTGAAATATTAGCCAAAGGAAAGGCCTTATTACAACCTAAATAAAAAAGAAATAATTTAAATTCAAAATATTAAAAATTACACAAAGACTAGGTCTAAACTTTTTATGCTATTTGGCCACCTCCGAGTCCCTCCATCCGTCGAACCGCCTACTGAGAATCACCTGAAAATTTTAGGAGGGGGTGAGTTTCGAAAATTCAGTGTGTACAACCCTCAACAAGTATAAAGCAATCATCAGTCATTTTGGGCCTGAGCCAAATTCAATAACGGTGGCCTTTGGGCCTTAGCCCATACTAGCCTCAGTTGGGCAGAAGCCCACATCGCAATAATATAACAATATCATACATGCAATGTTTTGCAACCCACCCCAATAATCCAACCGGTACACATCTGCTCCGTCCCCCGATACACATCCTGTGGGGATATGAATATCGACCCACCCAACCAATACACATCAATGGTAGCCCGGTTGTGGAACTACGTTTTTTGCAGCAAGCTGCCAATCACATATTGGGCTTAAAAGCCATCGGTGGATCCACGGTTGTCAAGCAACCATGCAACCCTTCATATACTTCCTCCGTTCCATAATTCCCAACCCATATGCAACGTAAATAGGATATCATATGAATGCATATGAATGCAGCAGGTATACATGTAGCATCCATAAATCTTACATTCCACACATAAGGGTATTTTAGTCATTTTTGCCCTTGGGGGCATTTCGGTAATTTTCCTTTATTACGGGTTTTTACTTGCCTTGGCCCGCTAACAACTCTCGTGAGCAAATATGAACGAATACTATGCACCATGTAGGATTCCAGAGAAGAGGAGGTGAGTCATTAAGACCACTTAAGTACCAAGCTCTCCTTAGATCCAATCGTAGACATGCATATACCCGTTGCCATACCTTAACCGTATGACTTGTCCACGGTCTCAATAAATTAATTAAGTTTTATGCAGTCATCATATACTAGGCCTAAAACCTCTTACAAAGCCTAGAAAAATCCATATACCTGTATAATGCTCACTCGGCCCAATCTCTTTCATATGGCCCATTAGGCCCAATCACATTTATGTGGCCCATTAAGCCCAAATCACATTCCTATGGCCATTAGGCCCAATTCACATTTACAGTCATGTTCACATACAATTTTCCATCACATAGCATCAACTATGAATTTTTGCCTAATATGGGCCCAACAGCCCATCGGGCCCATTTAGTCTATTCTGGCCCGGTTGTCCAATCCACAGCCCAAGTCCATGGAATCGCCCATGGGGCCTCATAAAACCTATCGATTTCCCCCTTACGAGTGTTCACGCACTCGTAAGACTACCGTAGCCAAACTTTCAGCTTTTCGACATTTTGGTTTTTGACGATCTACTTGTGTGTGCAGTTTATGTACACACCTAGTAATAAAGCATTTTGTGATCCCCCTTTCCACGAACCTACAACCGATATCACTCAATGGTTAATTAGATAAACCTATCGAATACTTTTCCTAAAATCCGAAGTCTCACCTTAACCTTACCTGAAACGCCAAGCCTTAATAACTTTTCCTTTGAACACTAATCACGTGTACATCTCAGATCTGCATTAACCTTTATCATTAAAACATAATGGGTGATTTGTATCCAACATATGTGACCCTTTTCACTAAAGCCTATTCAGCCAACCCTTATTAAATGAAGAACACTTACCAAAGTCTCTCACCTGAGGAGCAAATTGTCAGGGATCCAAAAGACTGGAATTTGATACTAATCCTACCAAAATCGATTAGAAGAAGTGAGGAATAGAGTATTCGGTACTTAGCAAAACCGATTGGAAGAACCAAAACACTTACACTAGGACTGACAGACTAGAAAGAGCAGTGGCGGCACCAAAGGTATTCGGCCAAAGAGGTGTTCGGCCCTTACGATTTGTATGGAAAAAAAGGATTATTCGGCACCAAGGGAAAAGAGAAGAAGAAGTTGGCTAGACTAAAAGTGAATCAAAGAGAATTGAGTAAAGGAAGAAGGGAAAATTGACACAAAGAGAAGGAAAGAAGATCAAGGGTTTTCAGCTTTTAGATCTTGAAGAGAAAAAAAAAAGGGTTTCTGGCAACAAGTGAAGGAGAATTTGGCATTTGCCTGGCAACCACACATTCGGCACCTATATATAGCCTCTATAGCCGAATTTCCTATGCCTAAATTCCCATTTCGGCTCCACCACTTCTTCACTCCTCATCTCCTAGTTTTTCTCCCTGATAACTCCATAATCCCCTCCTCAAATTTCTCCTCTTATCACTCCCTACAGAGTTCATATCCAACGCCACCTCTGTCCATCTCTTAAGCAAAAATAAATCCCTCTTTTGAGTAAAGAGGGATTCGAACCCCAAACCTCTGACACTAGCAACATGCCACCTATCCCCTAGGCCAGCAAGCTCTTTTCTGTCTAATTCTTCCATCATTTATTCAAAAGCCCACCTACTTGCCGTCAGGGTTCTTTTAATAATTAAACTATAATTTCCTTCACTTCTCAGTTCTAACTTCAAAACTAACCAACACTTAACCGGGAATACTAAGCACATATTTTTTTATCAGAACTGAAAAAAAAATTTTGGATTTCAGGATTTTTAGGGCGTTACAGACTTCTTAGACCATAATGAATGAATTTATAAGTGAAGTGAATCTAAGTTCTTTTAATAAATTACCTATATAAGTACAACTTCATAATTGGAAATAAGAACTAACATAAGCTATAAGGAATGGTAAACTAGGATTATAGACGGTTACTTACTAAGCTTATCAAGCTCACGCCTTATTTGTTTAAACACATAGGTATGGACTTGGCGAGAAGATATGGTGTTGGCTTGGGAGTATTACATCATCCATAGAGACTCTTACGTTTTAATGTACATATTTAAATTTCATTGAATTAGATTATTGGCATGTACACAATGATTTTGTTTAGATAATGAATCTATAGAATTTGAGTTGTAATTCAAGTCTTTTAAATGTCTTTAATTAATTCATTTTTTGTGGTTTACTTTGAATGAGAGTATAGCTTGAATTATGAGTTAAAATGTGTTTTGAAATTGGAATTTTATGTTTTGGAACATATGGAAATGATATGGATATGTTTAGGCATGATTTTGAGTGTTTTGGATAGGTTTTCAGCTTTAGGGTTCCAGGGTTCGATACCCCTGCCAAAGGTATTGCACCCCAACTTGGCAAAAATAACAGAATCTATAGTACAGGGACCTAAGTACCGATACCTAGACCAAGGGTACTGAGACATAGGCCCCTAGACTAAACTTGTCCATAGGTCGAGACACCTGACTCGAAGGCTTGCCCGAAAAGTGGGAGGGTTTGGGAAAAAATATAGGCCCCTAAAATAGGCTTGGACAAAAAAATAAAATTCATTTTATAAAAGGGTCGGGCCTCAGGTAAGTGTTTTTTCCCCAGCCTAGCCCAAATTTGCAAAAAAAATTGTTGTTATTCTTTTACTGTTTTGTCATTGCTTTTTCATTGTTTTGCTATCATTTCGCTATTATGTTACAACTATTTTGTTGTTGTTTTTTGGATATTGTATAAGTCTTGTTTTATTATTAATTTTGCTACTATTTTAGATGTATTTGCTCGCTAAGCTAAACTAATCTCAGTGTTATTCAAGTTTTTATTTTTTATTTTTTTCCTATTTGTTGGGAAACATTTATTTTAATGTTTTTAGTGTATTTGATTTATTATAGTTTTTAAATTTATTTTTATATAAAAAATTTTAATACAGGCGAGCTAAGCCGAGATCTAATTTTGGCATTTTTATCTGAGCCGGGCTTGGGCAAAAATTTAGGCACATTTTTGGGCTGGGCTAGGCATGTGCCTAGAAAATGGGCCTAATTTTTTTACTTGGCCCAAACTGGCCCGGTCCATGGACAACTCTACCCTATACAAGGCCATTACACTATTTTGGCCATTTTGAGCCCTCCAAGTCTCATATATGACCCTGACCACCTTCAATCACCTAAAAAAACATTTTTTAAATGGTTTTAAGTTGATTTTAAAGCCTTAAAAATGAATTATATTATTTTTAAATTTTTATTTAAATTATTTGGAGATTTAATTCTTGATAAAAAAACCCATATCTCTTTCAATTCGAATAACTTTGCTTTAAGCCGATAGCTTCAAACACTTGTTTTATGATTTAGATGTGCCCCATAAGAATTAAATGATCAATAATGATTTCAAATAACATTTCATTATTTTTAAACTTTTTTTCATTTTTTCAAGGATTATTATAAGGTTGCTAAATCGCATTCTATTAAAAAGAAAAATTTTGTGCTAACTAATAAAATGCTTTAGTAGCATCTCCTATTCGTTTTGGTCATCGGGATAGGTATGAGGTGTTACATTTAGTGGCATTAGATATAAATTTTATTTAGTTCTAGGACAAAATCGAGCCTTTGAATCAAGTTAAAGTGTACATGCCAAGTTATGAGTTAAAAGTGATGTGATCCCCCAAGTAATTTTCTAATAGTTTGTGACCAAATTGTCATCAATTTGGTAATGAGTATGACATGATTTGGTAATTGGAAATTAGAATTGATGTAATTAAGAAACCTTTTAAATATGGAACCTTTTATAGTATTGAACTTCAATTTTAGCTATGTGAAATTGATGATATGGAAACACCGCTGCATGTGAGATTAGTAAATGTGCCTCGATAGATGTTAGACACACTTTAAGTCATCTTTTGAGTTAGAAAGTTTTGATTGACTCTTATAGATTAATAGAAGAGCTTCATGATATGAGCTTGTAATATTTTATATAAAAGTGATGAATTAGGATTTTTGTATATGATTCACATTAAGATAGGGTTTCTATAGACCTACTTTTGCAAATGCCACACAAGTGCAAACATGAGCATAAGTAAAAAATAAATTAAGAAGTTATGATTATTGATAGAATGAGTTTAAGAACTTGGTTTAGAGAATATACTTTTGTAATTTTCATATGTGTAAGACTTGTTCGATGAGAAAGAAATGATAATTGTAGCCTTTGAGAACTATTGACTTATATGTAGGAAGATGTTAATATTAGTTTTGTGGATACAATTTTGGGAAGGAATTTTGAGCCCCAAATGCATGGCAATGTGTTATATGCGTGAGCTTTGAGAGCTTCAAACAAAAGAGTTTAGATTCCCAATATATTTATGCTAAGAATTAGGAATGTCAAAATCTATAAAAGTAATGACCTAGCTATTGGTTCTAAGGTGGAATCAAGTTAAGGACGTGAATGTTAAAAGAATATGAACTCTAGTCGCTAGCGATTACCTCGGGGCTCCATTGGCACTACAAAGTTAGTAGGATATAGGGGGAAGGACTAGGAGACATCACCAAAATCTGAACCAAATAGAGATATGAGGATTCTTCTAAACACATTCACCAGACCTAACATCTTTGAGTATTTAATCTTGTCCTTAGAAACGATTTGGAAATAGTGATGAAGAAGTATGATAGTGACCAAAGTCAGTAACTTTGGTGAATTCTAAAAAAATGAATCATCCTAAAGATGAACTAGAGAGATTAAAGTGAGAATGGACAACAAGTCTAGATTTGGGAATGCAAATAATTTAATAAATGAAATAAGTGCTTTAACCGTTGATATTCTGTAAATTGTGTAACACGATTGACCTAACGAATAAGTCATTCTTTTGAGACTTTGAAAATTGCATACGTACACATGTTTTTGAATTTAGCTTTAGTAAGAAAGATCGAATTATGGACTTTCAAGGTTTAATAAGGCTGTGATAGGAATATGATATATCGGTACAATCATTAGTGTGAAACAAATTCTAATAAAAGATTTGACGTGACATTGAACTTATGAGAATAGAACTCATTTGTACCGATCATTAGGACCGGTGAGGGGTGTTATAGGGTGGAGGTAGAGGAGGAGGAGCTCTCATGAATACTGAAGGAACTGATTTAATGTATCAAAGAAAGCCTTATGTGCCAGTCTTTCTTCCCTAGGTGGAACTTGTTCAAGTTCGACTCTTGTCTCTCTATCAAATTTTTGTCTTTTTTTAGACATATCTCCTCTAGTAGGCCTCGAATTTGCAAGTCCTCCTAGCTCATTTGAGCTAGAGGAAAGAGTTTATTTCCCTCTTGCTTTTTATTTAAAAGCTCTAGAGCTTCCCAAGTATTGATCAATATCAATATATAATTACAAGTTTAAGTTCTATCAATGATCAAATTTCATCTCTTCTCATGTCATCAATAAATCCTATATGACATGTACTTCTAGAATCATTTTTGGCCCAAGAATAAAAAATCTAGGCTCTGATACCAAAATAAATGCAACACCTCTTACTCGGGTAAATCGATAACCCAAGAAATGGATGTCACATATAGGCACTCAATCACTTAGTCTTTGATTTCACTTTTTTCACATCATTTTAATCATATTAAACTCATTTAAGGCATTTTAAACCATTTTTGCCACCCATTACTGTTTGGTCGCGATTAGAAGTCCAAACAAATAAAGTTGGTGCAAGAAGGGACATTATCGCGACAATAGAAATGTCTTGTTGTGATAAAGGGGTCACTAAGATCTCTTGTCGCGACCATAGAAAAGCCTTGACGCAACAATGTCATTGTCACAACCATGGAAAAACTTGGTTGCAACCACAACCTCATTGTTTGAGAGAATTGGAGCAGTACAATCATTATCGCGACCACAAGTTGAGTTGTCGCGCCACTGCCATTTCAATTTCCAAAATTCAATCCAAACCTCTCCAAACATATACCAATCAATTCCATTCATAAAATTAGCATTTAAAGCCATGAAAACACCTCAATATAATATGTAATTTGTTATATACTTAGAACAAAATTCAACAAAATCCACTAAGCCGTCAAAATATTTAAACTACACAAAATGGATTAACTAATATTAACATACATAGACCTCAAAATACCTATTTACATACCATAAACTAATACCAAAGTTTAATTTCATACTTTTTTTCCAGTCTTTTTGTTGTGATGAGATGATTTAAGGTCGTAACTTCCCTTTAAAGCTTCACATCAAACCTTTACCTACATGTTGGAAAATAACGCGTTAAGCTTGTGAAAGCTTAGTAAGTACATCAAGAATTAACCTTACCTTAACTTAAACAAAATTTAAGATATATATAAGTATTAAACATAATACTATGAATTAAAATAAGAGAACATTAAATATATAAATTCATATACAATCTATTCACTTATAGATTCACTATCATTTCCTTATATTACTTTTTTTATTAGCCCATAGTAGACTCAACTAAACAAGTGGTGTAACGCCCTCCACCTGACCCGGTCATCCAAATCTGAGTATCCGGTGTTACGCCTAAAGACCAACATACTTAGACTTCTACTTTAATTTTCTATGTAACTATTCAACTAATAAAATTTCTAAGTCTTTTACTTTGAAATACCTCGTTTTACTTATTATATATACCTCATTCTACAGTGTAAAATCACGTTTACGATTTAAATAATACAATTATTGTTTTCACCTTATTTTTATCACTATACAGAGTATTACATCTTATGTGCATACTTAACTTTGCCATGAGGCTTAGTTTTTCCTTTGGTGTTGACCGTAACTCTGCCACAATCTTTCTCTTCTCCGTATGCATATCAGCACAGACCACCGCTCCTATGGCGTAGTCTTAGCATCATCTCCCATTTCCCATCTTTCTAACAAATCCTACAACCAAAGACATCCATAATAAGTTCACAAGAACTTTGTGAGGCATTAACATACATTTATTCTTCATTTCATATTAAATATAAACTTTGCACTTTACTCTATGGAACCAAGCGAGCATTCATCAAACTCAGAAAGAGCATGTGTTATATCTCCACATACCTTGTGTTCCTTCATATTTTGTAAACAATCTTACATCATTCATTATAGGATGATTTGCTCATGAGTTGTATTGGCAACTTACTTTCCATTTAACCTTACTACTAGTGGTCAAGGCAGATTTCGTCAGCTTCTCATCATCATGCATTTCTCGCCATTCTTTCATTGTCTCAAGCCGGATAGTTTCACTTTATTTAGAGTTCACCACTTCGGCATTGCCATTGAATCTTTGTCCCTAGGTCATTTCACAGACTATGCCACTAAGGCGTATTCTTGACTTCAGATGTTTTCCCTTGTCGTCAGACACTCGCTTGATCAATAGGTAGCCACAAAAGCATCCACTTGACTTAGATAGCCATTGTAACACCCCTAACTCGTATTAGTCGTCAGATTAGGGTTACAGAGTATTACGACACATATCGAAACAAATGACAACATAAAATCATTCAACTATTAATTTAAATAACAAAAATTCAAAACCAATGATCATTCATAGAATATATAAAATTATGGGCCTTATATCAAGCTTATGAAACCTAAAAATCAATTTGGAAACAATTAGGGACTGATTTGAAATAAAACAAAAAAATATAAAAAATTTGAAAATAGGGGTCACACAGCCGTGTCGCCAAGCCGTGTAACAACTTGAGACTGTAACACGTAGGTTTGTGCAAGTGTACATAGTTGTTATCAAGTAATAAGTAAGTATCGAGTTATCGTCTCCACAGATATTATATGCAATGATCACTTGATTGTAAAATTACCCTGAAAAATTCAGTAAACAAAAACACAATATGGTTGAAAAGTGATGATTAAAATATATTAAACTAAATGCAATGATCCCTAATGTAAATTATCCTAAGTATGCAAACTATATGAATGAAATAGATTTTAGCAAAATTAAACACAATTTGCAACAATTATAACATAAATAAACTAGGACAATTACATTAATTAAACTCAAATTATTATCAACATGCTTAATAACATTCGGAAAAACATTCCATGGCAACTCGATCTTTCATGAGTTTGGAAATCACATTAGGTCCTTTCGGAATCCTTTACTTAGTAAATATGCATTTTAGTGATCCTTATTTACTAAGGGTTTCTTAGCATTCGTGTTAGGTTGAAACAGTTTAATCACATAAATCTAAGAACTTTGCAAATAACAGAGCTTGGTTAGAGTTGTTATGCAACCTGCAATCGGGTTAGGATCTAAATTGAGCATGCACATTTCAACTATGTGTCCACTAGTCGTCATCTGGTTAGGATCGGTCAGCTAATTCGGGTGCATTTAAATCATGTATGAACAAAATACAGACTTGATTTTAATTGAAAACATGATCGATTGAGGCACAAACATTATAAGCATGAATCAAATAAATATTATTTAATCAAAGCAATCATCCTAGCTTAAAGAAAATTAAGCTAACATTGTTGTAAACAAGAACAAAGAACACATAGCAAACATTTTTAGATTAAATTAAAGAAAAGAAAGACTATACCCAAATTAGAGTGGCTGTCACCCAAGACTCTAACCGACGAGGTTCCTTCACTCCTTCGCTTTGCTCCTTTGCTGATGGCTCTCCAAAGTGGCCGACCAAGGGCTCTTTAAGAAGCTTAATTGCTAAAATCTCTATGAAGAGATGATGCTAGGCATGGGGAATGGAAAATGCTAAAGAGAATTGGGAGAGAAGAGAGAATGATGAGGGGTAAGGGATGATGGATGACGGATTGGGATGATGGATCAAATAAGGTCTTATTTATAGGTGAAGAAAGGAGGGTAGTTTGCTAAAAATAGAGAGGTTTATCTCTTCAAGCTTTTCCAATGAGTGGTCGGACATGCTTAGTTGATTTTGAGTTGAATTTTGCTTGATTTTTAAGCAATTTAAATGTCATAACAACTCAGGACTGAGACTCAGTCAAATGTAAATCTTCAAGCAAATCTCTAATTTCTTCAACATTGTAAGGATCTTGTGTAATGAAACCAAAAAGTGGTTTATGTGGATAGCCATGTGTAGTCGAAATTGGGTTGACTTGGTCTTCAATTTAGATGGTTTTTGTAATCCAACAAAGCTATCAGACCTATCCAAAATAAATCAATAAATTAAAAGGACCAAAAATAAAATATATAATTAATTAAAACCCAAATTATTAATGAAATATTTTAAAATGAATTATTCAATATAATTTTATATTTTATTATTTAATTTAATCATGCATGGCCATTTTATGTCTTAAAAAATATAATTTGTTCAAATAAATATAAAATAAGTCATTTTATGCAAGAAAACTATATGATAAAACATAAATCACATTTTAATAATTTCTATGTCCTAATTTCATATTTTCACATATTTCATTAATTTATTAAACAATTAGTTAGTTTTAACAACAAATTTAAGTAAAAAGGTGATAAATTGCATAGGAAAAATCCTATATATTTTTCAGTTTACAAAGACCATGTGGGAAAAACCTGCACAAAATTGAGTAGACCACATGGGCATGTGGAGTGGCTATGTGTGACACACGGTCATGTGACAGCTATGTTCCCGATCGTGTGTACCTAAAATCACTTCTAAACAAGCCAAAACATTTCTCATTCCTTAGGTGTCAAGCCAAACCAAAATCAATCATTCTCATACCTTCAAAACACATTCAAACAAGCTTAAAACATACCAGAACATTCCACCTAAGTGCCTAACCAATATGCCCTCATTGGCACCACATTTCATACACCAAACTGAACACACATTCAATCATCTCAAGTTACTACCTTAAAGATATACCACATACCAATTCATTCATTTCAACACTTTCATAAGGCATGAATTAAACAGCCAAAGTACCAAATACATACACATCATCAAACTTTACTTAACCAAATTACCAAATATATACACATACGAGCCAAATTACCAAATATATACACATCATCAAACCTTACTTAACCCAAGATTAAAACAGCATCATTATAAACCATTAATTTAAAACTCCTAGTACATGCCATTTATAACCCAACTTCAAATTTATCAAAACTTCTACCAGTTTGGGAACGGGTAGTGTGTATGCTCTGACTTGAATTTCCAACCGATCGAAATTTCCAATGATATACAA
The DNA here is from genome assembly GCA_025698475.1 of Gossypium anomalum. NCBI lineage: Eukaryota > Viridiplantae > Streptophyta > Magnoliopsida > Malvales > Malvaceae > Gossypium > Gossypium anomalum. The sequence continues at coordinate 57,028,634 of CM046959.1, forward strand.
AGAAAGAAAACAAAGAATGTAAGCAAATCAATGCTTAGTAAGCTTGTATATAACGAAAACTTAAATTTATTGAATTTGAACCATTTTGACATTTTATACATAATTTCATTAACAAACTTATGATTTCGTTCATTTCATATACACACAACAAATCTCACAAGTTAGTGATTTCACATATATACGTGAAACTTAAGCATACTATATAGTAAAAACATTCAAATAGCCTATTTACCAATCAATTCATCCAACTCATATTCAAATAGTAAAATGCATTCCATTTTATTATACCATGTCCAATTTCTCCTTTCAATGATTAATTCCACGTAGCTAATGCATATATTCTTTTCATTTTACATATATAATAACTTAAAGCATATCACACATATAATTTTCATAAATAACAATTGCAATTCAATCACCCCTCTCAAATTTATAATACGTGACACATTCCATTTAAAGCTTGTTACCATATAGCAATTTCATAAATGTTCTGTACATAAATAAATTTACATATAGCCATTTCACATAACTCATTCGTATATCATTTAATACCAGATGAACCACAGTGATATAACATTGGATACAAGAGAAAATCCTCACACAAACTATGGCTGTAATTGTAACTATAATTGCTCACACGAGTTGTGAAATGGGCCTACTCACATAAGCTGTAGGTCGGGATATTAGGCTACACGATGTTGCTCACACAAGTTGTGGAGAATCTACAACAAATGCAGGACCTCAGCTATCAGTAGGACATCCAAGACCAACAGCCAAAACTGTAATAACCCCTAATGACATGTCATTTGTATCCTAAGAACTAACAAGGTTCAAACAGGCCATATCTTATCAAAATCGTGTAATCTTTTATATAATAGTTCATCACCATTACTTAACCATGTAATTTTTCTATTTTCAATCGTAATCTTCAACTTGCCTAGCATTTTAATTTAATACAAATCATCAATTTATATCTATCAATCAATTTAAGTTATACATAACATAAATGATAATCGACAATTTATCCAAAACAACACTTAACAGCTTAATAAATATACGAACTTACCTAGACAAAAATGGTTGCAAAAATAAGGTTGACGGCTAATTTGTTAATTTAGCTTTTCCACAATTCGAGTCTAATTGTTTCATTTCTTGATCTAAATAATAGTTTTTGTTCAATTAATCCATTCAAACATCTCAAATAATTAAATTTAAGCTTACAGTCCCTTTAAAATATAAATTTACAAAATTACCCCTAAACTTTACACTTTTTGCAATTTAGTCCCTAAACTCAAAATTTACAAATTAACCACATTTAATCAAAACCCACGCTAGCTATATTCTATATAGTCCCTATTCAGCCCACATTTATCACAATTTCACTACAATTTCAAGAATTTTTACTATTTTAACAATTTAACCCTTTAACAATAAAATTACTAAAAATCACTTTACAATATAGTCCTATTTAACAATTAAACTTAATAACCTACCATTAAACATCAAAGACATTTCAAACTCATCAATGACATAATAAAAAATGTTTAACAATTTTACAAAATAGTCCCTGGGTAGCTAGATCAAGCTTCTGGGATTACAAAAACATAAAAATTACAAGAAACATACTAAAAACGACTTACCAATTAGCAAGAATAAGTTTTTCATGAGCTAGAACATTTTCCCCTTTTGTTTTTGGTTCTTAAATGAAGAAGATGAAAGAAATTCACTTATTTCTTTCTTTTTTCAATGTTTTATTAAACACTAAACATATAATATAATATTTATAAAATAAAATAAATCATATTTTAACTCTCAATGTTTTATTAAACATTAAACATATAATATAATATTTATAAAACAAAATAAATCATATTTTAACTAATAAATCTTCTACCACCGTCCATTACCATTAAGAATGGTATAATTACCATTTAAATCCCTTGACATAACTTGTTTATTATTTTTAGTTAATAGAAATCAATAAAGATAAACTTTTACGTCTTTTATGATTTAGCCATTTTTATTTAATTAACTAAACTTTAAAATTTTTTGACCAAATTTCAATACACCTATATAATCGCTCTATAAATATTTAATAAAAATATTTACGGGCTCAGTTTATAGAAATGACGTCCCCATACCTCATTTTCCAAAACCACCTGACTCTAAGGACAATCACTTGTACTTAACTATTCGTTCAATTTGCAACAATGATTAAACCAGAATTAATATAATATTATAATTTACTTATAAATATTAAATAATAATATTTACACTCACTCATCGACTTTTTGGTCCCAAAACCACTGTTTCTGATGCCACTAAAAAACGAGTTGTTACAGCTATAAAGGCGTCCACATATCATTAGATAGTCACAAGGGCGTCTAGATTCATACAATAGACTTCGCCACGAAGGCATTTCCAACAGAATCAGCCACGAAGGCTCTTCTCACAATAGAAGTAGCCACAAAGGATTCTCTTTGACAATTTCACCATAAAGGCTCACATGTAACAAAGGACGGCCATAAAAGCTCACATAAAACAGATTCAGCCATAAAGGCGTCACTTTTAGGTAATGGTGTTTTCGACGATAGGGATTTGCCTAAACTCATCATCATGAGGTTTGCCTCTTATCATTTGGTACTCACCCAACTGTCCTTTTCATCTTCTCTCCACATGATACCATAGTCCCAAAGTAGGTCTTACACTATGTGGTCTTCTTTTTCCCCGTATAATGCCATAGCAAATAGCTAGGCCTTACACTATATGGTCTTCACTTCCCCATATGATTCCATATCAAATGTTTATGCCTTACACTATATGGTCTTCACTTTCCATGGCCATGGACTTCCATATCAGAATTTGTGTTTATTGTCCCGACGCAACGTGTAGACTTATGCAACTCATGCAACTTATGCACAGACTCCTCATGCAGAGATCTATTCATGCCAATATTCCACCATGCTTTTAGACATGTTTATGCATGTACATACTAACTTATAATGGATATAAACATATTTTTAGGTGCATTCTTTACACTTACACTTTATTCTATAGAGCAGAAACATATCATCAAGCTTACGCCTTCTTTATACATTCATCGTGCACACGTTTCTTTTTCTTAATAGAGGCGCATAACATTACGAAATCATCACATGCAATTTCATCAATCATTCATCATTACAGAACCAACATATTACATTTGCTTGTCTTTATTTCTCATTTTACAAAACAACATTAACAAAGAGATCAACATATAAACATATAACACGAAGAGATCAATTAGTGATTTGCAAGGTACTCATAGGACCTTCACGATATCCTTACCTTTTCCTCACATAATCCTCACCTTTTGCAGCTTCAAACATCAGATCTAGGTTTCCTTTGAATAGATCAACAACCCTTAAATGTTAAACGACAAAAAACTCATCAACATCTTTCCATCTAGTTCATTTCCTTTCTCCCTTGAACACCAAAATCGTACAACAAAGTTTTATCATTTTCGTTACAAAGCTAAATAGGTCTACTCTCATGGTAGCTTAGCATGCAAGGTTGAGAAATTTACCTTACAAAGGGCATCTTAAAGCTGATCCTCTCATTCTGGGCTTATCCTAAAGGATAAGAGGATTTTTCCCCTCAACTCATCCTTATATAGACGGAGAATACTTCCTCATGAAGTAATGAATAGTTCCCAGTACTTACCCAGTCAACTAGATATTTTCTTTTGTTCCAGTGGATGTTCGACACGTGTATTAATCCATGTGAACCAATTAGATGCATAACATCTGTACAAAAACAAATATCAAACCGGCCATTGGGTCTCAACTCGTCCTTTATCTTTAGTCATTTCATCAGAGTGTATCTAATGGCATTACAATTCATGCTGTGACGCATCATGCCTTATTGGCAGCGACTCTATTACTTGAGTCCACTATGTGCTTTATTGGGTGTTCTTTCACATTGATGTCTTGCATCATATTTTGTTATAGACTACATGCCTAATATACATCAAAAGTCTTAATAGGGTGGATAACATTTTACTTTCCTATAGACTATAAGGCTCGTCATTCGTCAGGTCTTATACTTAACTAGAGGAGCTTTCCTATCTTCCTTTTGTTCTGCTCTCCCGAGGAGAGAGAAAAGATATATTTATTGTCTTATACACTTTGATTTGTCCCTTTACTTTATCAGTCAATTAGTGGTCTTATCCAAATCTTCCCAGTTCCAATAATACTGATCAAGTGCTTTCCCTTGTTCTTAACAATTTTAGTTCATGTTCAGTTAAGCTTTAACTATTATTTCCTTATAACTTAACCAAATCAAGGTCATCGTTACTAAATACTCTCTATTGTAAGTATAATCTTTCTATCATAAGTTTCTATTTCTTATAACTAACTTCACCCAACTATGCATGCCAACTAGAGGCTCCTAGGGTGAATTGTAACACCCCTTACCCATATTCGATGCTGGAACAGGGTCCGAGGCATTACCGGGCTTACCACACAAACAATCATACAATTCCAAGCCATAAATTTTTGTCTAAATTAAAACCATTTACAATTAATCACAAAGTCCCTAATACGAGCCTATGAGGCCCTAAACATGCTTTGGGGGTGGTCCGGGACTAAACCGAGAACTTAGGAAATTTTTACAAAACTTAGCAATTTTTTGCTATGAACAGGGGTCACACGCCTGTATGGTTTGTGACACGCCTGTGTGGGCAGGCCATGTGGTCACACACGCCCGTGTCCCTAACCCATGTAACTCTCTGTTTTGCATTGCATGAACAAGTTGATGTCACATCACCAAGTCACACGCTCGTGTGCTAGGCCGTATGAAATAGGTGCAGACTTCACATACTCGGGACACACGCCCGTTATAACACCCCAAACTTGGCCCAGACGTTATGGCCGTATCCGACGGTGTCACATTGAAGGGTGAAACGTAAAATTTGATGTAGGTTAAAAACCTCGAAATCATTTGACTAATGGATTGATTAAAACTTTATGTTGTTAAAGAAAGTCTTAATTTTTATAAACATTTAAAGTTAAATTTCGTGTTTTAAATACAGCGGAAGCTTTTCTTGAAAAACGTTTGGGTATTTACGTTTGGTTTATAAAACGTTGTCTTCTTTTTAAAACGTGAGTCTTAAAACTAAAAGTTAAGCAAACAATATGATAAAATCCAAAAATTAAAACAAACCAGAGAAAGGCCTTATTAAAACAAAACCCAAATAAGAGAAAATGTAATTAAAATAAAGTAATTTAAAATACTAAAATTTGACTGTCCGCAGTGTGGCCACCTCCGAGTCCTCCCAAATATCGAACCGCCTACTAAGGATTAGCTGAAAAATTTAAAAGAGGGGGGTGAGTTTACGAAAACTCAGTGTGTACAACCCTCATTGATCATAAAACATGCATCACATCAGTTTGGGCCTAAGCCCATACATTAACGGTGGCACTTGGGCCTTAGCCCATGGTAGCCTCAGTTGGGCCTGAGCCCATATCACAATCAGAATCATATTATGCAATGTACAAAAACCTTACCAACCCTGCACTCCGTATCCCGTCCAACCCTACACTCCTGTGGGGATTTAATTGACCCACCTATCCCGACACTCCTAATGTAGCACCGGTTGCAGCACTAACCAATTTCCCAACAGAGCTACCAATCACAAAATGGCTTTAAGCTGCCGGTGGATCCACAGTCGTCAAGCCATGCGACCCTAACAAATCATATACTTCCTCCAAATCAATAATCCCATCCCCCATGCAGCATAATATCACATGAATGCAAACATATCATAAATGGCATACAATAACAATCATATAACATGTAGGGGCATTTTAGTCATTTTGCCCTTCAAGGGCATAACAATCATTTTGTGAATCGGGGTCTAAGTACACTTACTAACCCATCAGTAGGTTCATAGTCGTCTCGCGTGACCTGTGCAACCTTTAGCAAACAAACAGTGCGATTGGGCCCAAAGCCCATTTAAGCAGGCCCATAGGCCCAAACGACCCATTAGCTCACCAAGCCCGAATTCGATCCAAGCCATGTGAGTGGCACTGCCAGTCCAACATTTCCCCAGGCTCAACTCGGCCCATTATGGCCACAGCCCACGAGTTCGTTTGTGGTGGCCTTTACTATCGTATCAGATTTTCCACACGTGCGTTCGCACGTTCGTGTGACATCTGTCACTGTACTTTCGGCTTTTCGGCATTTCGGCATTTTAAGATTTATGGATCTAGAGTTAAGGTGGTGTATATACACACCTGGTTCACGAAACGTGCTCTGAAACCACGAGTTCTCCAACCTACATCCAATCTTGACCCAATATTAATCCTTAATCCCAAGGGGTAACCACCCTCTTATGAACACTAAATCCCCAATAGGACAACACTTACCTTGATTAAACAAGTAGGATTTAATCCTCCCTTAACCAGTGATCACCCACTTCTTGGCAAAGATCTGCATTAACACTTAACTATGTTAAATAAAACCCCAAATGTAAACCACTTAAACCAAGTGAACCACTTACCGAAATGAACAACTACGAGTGGAGGGTAGTAGCAATTGGCCCACAAATAGTACACCCTAACCCGAGGCACAAGGTCGTTTAGTCACCCCTAAAAGTACCCGATAGTGAAAAGCCAATGTTAGAGGGGAAGAGAAGAACTATTAACAGGGAACAAAGAGAATAAACCTTGCGCTTACACCTGAAATGGGGTATACGCCTAACCCCAGACAGTGAATAGAGAAGAAAGCCGAAGAAGAACGAGATGAGAGGAAAGGAGAAGTTTCAAGTACTTACCCCAACACCTAGAAATAAGAAATAGAGAGATGGACAGAGTGATGAGATGTTCAGCAACCAGAGAAAAGAAAGGTTACTCGACACAAAGAATGTCAGAGACAAGCCAGAAGAAAAAAAAATGAAAGGGTAGAGGAACAAGAAGGGAGGGAACCTATTTGGTCAAAAGAGAACAAGGAAAAAAAGAAAATACCAAGTTGCAGAGAGAACAGAAGAAGTCAGCTACCAAAAAGAACCCAAAACTGAAACAGAAAACTACCAAAAGAAATGACAGTTTCAAGAATGGGAACAAAAACCTCACAAATTCGGCACTTCAAAGGCCTATAGCCGAATTTTAATGACCAACACTTCACAAATTCGTTCAGCCTTCCAAACACATCCTCAACACCTACACAACCGAAACACTAAGTACCAGAGTTCAAACTCAGTAAGACTCTCCTCCAAATTCAAATTTTCCTCGATTTTCTCCTTAAATATCTCCCCTTATCACTCTACAAATCACTCCAATAACTCGTCCATGACCATTTCAACTTAGAGTCCCAAACCAACACCAATACTAGCAGTCCATGTAACAAAATAAATATCCATCATAATACTATGGCGACACTCGAACCCCTAACCTCATGGACACTCCTAACGCCTCCTTGCCACTTGACCACCTGCTTCTTTACGTCACCTTTTAACCTTAATTATTTAAAAGGCTTACTACCTAATATTCAGGCTTTTATTCACTTAAAACTAAAAATTTTGCTAAATCCCAGGTTTGAACCCAGGACTTCTCCAACACTCCCAAACACTCCTAATCACTTAACCACTATAGTAGATAATCAATTGTGTCATTTCTTGCACAACTAACTACTTATGTCAAGCCTTCTCACTATTCCCCTACTCAAGGCCCATTCCTTCTAAGCCCAAATTCGAGGCGTTACACTCATGTCTAAGGCCATATCCCTCACACGGCTGAGACACACGCCCGTGTCTCTGCCCGTGTGCTCAATCCTGGGCATTCTGTTTCTCAAAATTAAGGTGCAGGGGACACATGGCCAAAACACATGCCCGTGTGTCTACCCCGTGTGGACAAAATAAAGGCTATTTACCAAGCCATTTGCCACCCTTATTCACACATACACATACTCCAATTCAGTGCCACAAAATATAATATACTTAGGCAACCAAAACACTCACAATTATGATCAACACATGCCAATACAATAGCAACATCTACTAAACTCACAACATTTATTATGCCCTAAATCAATCATGCAAATTTCACATTCATTAAGCCTCGATTTACTACTTTTAAGACACCTAATTGTACACAATTTATCATCTCATCAATATATCACATTCCCAAACAATCCATATTCATGTTATGAATCACATTCCATCATTCACCAAGCATACCATGACCATATCACCAAAGACATTGGTACATATATGAATATACTTAGGCTTACAACCATGTTAGCCAAAATAAGCCAATTTACATAGCCAAATATCAAATCAAGCCTTTGACAAACTACAAGCCCATATATTGGCTAAAATCAAAATGACACATATAACAAAATTACCAAGTCCCTATACATGCCATACTTCTAAAATACTAAGATCATCAATACCCAAAATTGAGAGTTTGATAGTGTGATTCGAATCTCCGACGATCTCCGATCTGAGTTAGCTTGGCAACACTATAAAACATGGAAAATAAACAAAGTAAGCTATATAGCTTAGTAAGCTCGTATGCAAGAAATAAACAACCTTACCATGCATATTACATTCAAATAATATAACATAATTAAATGTAAATTGACCATAGTCTCATGATCATAATTCATTCCATCACTAAACTTGCCTCATTTTCATCATTTCAAACATTTAATGAACATGAGCTTCACGAACATACCTGAACCATCTCAAAATGAACTTACACATATTCTCATCTTTGACATACCTGTGAACCACTCAGAATAATAATGTCGAATACTCGGGATTCTTGCACACTAAGTGCCACATATGTAGCCAATGCTACCTCAACCTCATATCACATCATCGCTCGCTCTCGAGCTATCGATGGGCCTACTCACACAAGCTGTCAGTTAAGAAGTAACTATGCGGTGCTGCTCATACAAGCTGTCAAGTATCTACAACATATGCCGGTATACTCAGCCACCGATAGGACGTACAAGACCAACACCCAGATCACATAATCACATAACACATAATGACCCTAGTGACATGTCACTTGTATCCTACCCTATTCCTAAGTTTCAAAAGGGATTTCTTGCTTGTCTATTCATCTTCGGATTCGTTCATAGGATTAAGCTCAACCACATTTATCAAACATACAATTCATGCAATATTAAAGAAATGAATTACAATCATATTAAAGCTTATTTTTAACATACGAACTTACCTCGGTACAAAATGGCTAATAGCTCGATTTAGTCCACAACTTTGTTCTTTCCCCGGTCTAGGTCAGAACCTCGTCTTTCTTGATTTATAATACCACATTTAACTTATTCAATCATCACATTATTCAATTTGATCCCAAAAACACCTCATGGAAAACATTACATTTTTGCCCCTAACTTTTCAACTTTTTACATTTTAGTCCCTAGGCTCGTAAAATAATTTTCATTCAATTTCTTCATTACCCAAGCCTAATCGAACCTATTTCATGCTCATAATAGTCCACATTTTCCATTTATTCACATTTTTACATACATTTTACAAATTTTACAAATAGGTCCCTATTTGACATTTTCATCAAAAATCAATTGGTAAATGTTGTTTATCTAACACCAAACATTTATTTTCTACCATTAGACATCAAAATACACAAATATTCAACATGGGTAAAATTTTAGGCTTTGATTTTCTTTTAAATTAGTCCTTGAAATAGTTAAATCAAGTTACAACATTTGCAAAAACATAAAAATCATTAAAAACGGGACAAAGACAGACTTACAATCGAGCTTGGAAGTTGGCCAAACCTTAGCTATGTCTTCCCCTTATGAATTTCGGCCATGGGGGATGAAATATGAAAAGATGACATCTTTTATTTGGTTAATTTTGATTTTATTAACCAAATAACTAAAATGCCCTTAAGGCTAAACTTTGAAATTTTCCCTAACCATGTCTTTTTTTGTCCAACTTAAAGTATAATGGTCTAATTACCATTTAAGGACCTCCAATTTAAAATTTCATAGCAACTAGACACCTTTAGCTTCTAGAAAACACATTTTGCACCTATTGCAATTTAGTCCTATTTGTTAAATTGGACACTCTATTGATAAAATTTCTTAACAAAAATTTTCACACAATCATTCAATCATACTATAGACCTTAAAGTAATAATAAAATTAACATTTCTACTTCAGACTTGTGGTTTCGAAACCACTATTCCAATTTGACCCTAAAACGAGCTGTTACATGAATCCTTCCTTGTCAGGCTTACTATGTGCTTACCCAAGGTCCGCCAACATTAAGTCATCTCAGGCGCACTCACAATGGTTCCTAGCTTAAACACCATTCACTTCTAACTCATCTTATCATACTCATTTCCTGAACAGTATTCAGATACTAAGATTCTATCGGGCGGGCTGTTACAAGTAGGCTATCCTAAAACAACACTAAAATCACTAGAACGAATGTTCTTACACTATCATGCATCGTGCAAAGTCACTGAAATGCACAGAAGGGCCACTAACACTATGCATTAAAGTGCATTATTACTAATTTGCATTGGAGTGCCACTACACTAGCACACTCAAGATTTCCTAATGGCATGTCATTTATATCCAACTAGTTCACATCTTGTCTACATGGGCATTTATTTGGTTCGCAACAGAATGTGTAAGTATACACAGCCGCTATTAAGTAATAAGTGAGTAAATAGAGTATTGTCTCCACAATGACAGTATGTATTAATCAGCAATTGTAAAATTAATATTTTACAAGTTGGTTAAGGAAATAAATATTTGAAGATGACGGATGTCCTAATTAAATTAACAACTAATATGCAAATAAGATAAAATAATACGTAATGAATGTTTAGCAGCAATCCATAAGATTTAATGACAATAACATGAATAAGCTAGAATAATTACAACTCTTGATTCAATTCATTTATTTTCATGCTTAGCAAATGTTTCGAAGAAATTCCATGGCAATTCGATTATTTATTAACTCGAAATCTAAAATTCATAATCTTCTTTCAAAGTCTTATGTATGTCACTTAGAAAAAATTTTATATTTCTATGTCACAATTTAACTAAGGATTCCTTAGAGTTTACGTGAAGTAACAAGGGTATGTATGTTTGAAACAATTTAATCACATAAATCTAAAGTTATGCAAGGTAATAGTGTTCTTTTGGAATTATTACAACTCTTTAATTTATTCTTATTCGAATATAAATTAAGTAAAATCTTCCCAATATTGTGTCCATTAATCACAATCTAATTCAAATTAAGCAATTAATTCTAATGCAGCCAAATGAACAACATAAATAGTTTTATTTGGAAGCATAAATAATTGAGGAAAAGAACATCATAAACATGATTTGAATAAATTGAATCACAAAATTGCAATCATCCTAGTTGGAACAAATTAAGTCATTGTCATTAATGAAAAAGCAATCAACTAATTTGCAAACATGTTTATAAACAAAGACCAATTTAAAGAGAAAGGAAGAAGAAAATCTGAGATGAATTCGGTGACTTCCTGAGAACTATCCATGACGGCTTCCTCCAATTTTCGTCGTTACTGTTATGCAAATTACTCCTCAAAGTGGTCGGCCAAGAGAGCTTCTCTCAAGAATTGCTTATTAGGGGGAACTCTCAAAGAGAGGATCGAATAAATGAAGGGAAATGGAAAGCTTAGGCATGGAAGAGAAAGAAGAATGTAGTGAATGTGTTGAATGAATGATTGATGAGTGATACCTTGAAAGGTGAATGGAAAGTGGTATTTATACATGAGGAATGGCTTGAGAGTTTACTAAGAATAGCATGAACATCCCTTGGAAACTTCTCATGCATGATTAGCCATATTTCATGAAAAAAGGGTTGATTTTTTCATGATTCTAGCTTGATTTTTGCTTGATTTAAGCCATGGGTTGGACGACAACTATGGGATTTGACTGGGGTTGATTTGTGATTTTTTTTACATATGTAAGGGTCCTTCATTAATTGTTCCAAAGTTGGTTGGGCTGCTTATTCCCCTATTTGGGCTTCAATGTGAAAGGTGGATTTCTTCTTTTCAACAACCCACTTCCAAGTTGGGTTAGAATGAATTCTTTGAGTCCAATGCCTTAGCTTTGTCATCCCACTCTAATTGATATTCAGCTCTTGTGCATGTGTCATCCATACTAGTTTTGAACATCTAACAAATTAGTGTACCAAGCTACAGCAATTTTAGCAAAAATTGTGAAATTTTCAAAATGAAACAACATAAAGTAGAATTATGCGAAATTAACACCTAATTACTCAAAATTATAATCTTGCTTTGATTATGCCAAAATTCTCAATATGTACTCAAAACACATAATTAGTTATCAAAATACTTGGGATTTGCATAAATTCTAAGTAAAAAAGTGCTCTCAAAATCTATATAATTTAGAGTTATAATTATTAACACTAAAATCATTTATCAATAGTATCATATAAAACTTTATATTCTTTTCAATTTAGTCTTTATTAGCACAAAATTCATTATTCTCTATGGCTTCACCATATTATCATTTTACATACTATTACATCACACTTCATTTAAGCACTATTTTCTCAATTTTTTTTATTTCACATGTTTACTTTTTATACACTTTACAATTTAGTCCCCTCTTACTACTATTTCAATACACTTAATCTAGTCACTTTGTATTTGGAATTTAATTCATATCTTCACTACTCACTAATAAATTTCATATTAAACATTGACATGTTCACATATAAATTAATCATATAACTAGTAATATAATCATTTTAATATAACTTATGCTTATGTTAAATTAAATAAAATAAACTTCTTGAGGTACTTATAACCAAAGGCTTGGATAGCTTCCTTCTTTTTTCTCTCACTCTTTAGCTATCTCCTTTCCTTTGTCACCAATATGATATTCACCCATTTTCTCATTTTCTTCATTTTCATATAAAAACTATACAAGATTCAATATAAAAAAATAATCAAATAATTTTTCCATGCACTTTCACTTGAAATAAACATGATCATTTCACAAATGCATGAAAATCTTACCTTAAACCCTTAGGGTTTCACTTGAACTTAAATTTATCTTTCCTCCTATATGCACTAGCTATCTTTACATAAAACTAAGTTTACCAGGTTGTATGTAACATGATGTAACTAAAATTTTCTACAAAGATTGAGTGAATTTTAGTTTGAAAGACCACTTAACGGAGATCAATGACTAGATTGAAAGAAAACAAGGTTTTCCATTGTCCTTTCATGGTATAGATGTGAGAAGAAAGAGAATTGTGAAGATAGTTCACCATATGTACTTTAAATAGACTAAATAAATTAATAATAATAAAATGATAAATGAACCTCGTACGCTATTAATATTACGAGTCACCATTTAAGTTGCCCGATCGTTTCTAAATAGGATCAAACTCGAAATATGATAAAGGAAAGGAATAAAAGAAATATAACGAACAAAATGATAAATGGTATAACTTGCAAACTCAAAAAACAATCTTAGAAACGAACCTATGCTATATACCAACGAGACACTGTAACACCTCTCACTCGTATTCAATGTCAGAATAGGGTTACGGAGCGTTACCAGTCTTACAACACATTTATACATACTTTTATCATACATTTATCCATTTCATATAATCATCATTCAATCTCAAACAATTTGTCCCTAATATGAGCCTACGAGGTCCTAAACATGCTTTGGGAGTGGTTTAGGACTAAACCGATAACTTAAGAAACTTTTACGAACTTTGAGAAATTTTCTCAAAACAGGGGACATACGCCCGTGTGGCCAGGCCGTGTGTCTCACACGAACACCAAGCACGCCTGTGTCATAGACCGTGTGGACATTCAAAATGGAAGCACATGGTCGTGTCCCAGCCCGTGTCCAATCCCGTGTAACTCTCTGACTTGGGTTACACAGCCAACACACACGCCTTTGTGCCCTAAAAATGGCCACACACGCTTGTGTACCAGGCCGTCTGCTAGGCCGTGCCAAATCTATAGGGTATACTGACTTATGCGACACAGCCAAGTCACATGCCCATGTGTGAGGCCGTGTGGAGCATATTACTTAATTTCAAAATCAACACCAGGGGACACACGGCCGTGTACTTGACCGTGTGTCACACACAGCTGAGACACACGCCCGTGTAGACAACAATAGGCTATTTACCAAGCCAATTTGCCACCTTATCTTATGCTCACCTATACCAAACTCAATAACACGAAAACATAGCATTTATGAGCATCTAAATCAACTCCAAATAACATATTCCATACCATTTCTAATACAATTTAATCCAAGATGTAAAATCTCACAATGTGCCATTCAATTACATGTCAAAATCCACTATCATAAACATCAATATAACTTATCTCAAATATGCAAAATTAGTCTAGTCTCACAAGCATAACATATTCATCAATTAACATATAATTAAATCAATATAAACACATAACCAAACTATAACGCCCCAAAATCTAAGTATTTGTTTTGTATGTTGTGTTGCATAAATGTATGCTTACTTCAGTGGTTAAGTATCCTGAGAAGTGTTGGTAAAGTCCTGAGTTCAAGTCTTGGCTTGTATAAAATTTTATTTTTAATTGATTAAACCTTGTCTCTAGTCAGTAGGCTTCTTAGATAAATGTAGATAAAACATGAAAAAAAGGGTCTGTTGGTCTAGAGGTAAGTGGCGTGTGGAGTGTTTCTTGGGGTTTGAGGTTCGAGGCTTGGCGATGCAAAAGAAGCATTTTATTTTACTACAAGTATCGTGGAAGTGTTTTAAGTTGACTGAAATTGAGGTGTTTGAATGGACTTTGAATTAAGTGGTTGAGAGGGGAGTGGATTGCATGGAGGAATTGTAGGAGAAAATAGTGGATTTGGATAGAGGAGTGATCGGTTGGAGTGAGTTGTGTGGGGATTTGGAGAGAGTAAGCTTAGGAGTGATTTTAGGAGAGATTTGAGGGATTCTAGAAGAGGGGAGAGGTTGTGCCGAAATTCAACTCTTGTTCAGAGGGTTTCGGCTGAGGTGGGAAAGGTTAGAAGAGTCAAGTGTGGGGATTGTTTAGAGGTCTTATCGAATTAGGAGTTTTTTTTGGTAAAATCAGCATTAGCTCACCCTTTTTGCCTTTGATGCCGAATTTAGCTTTTGTTATCCCTTCTCTCTACTTCTTGGTTTGGCTTTCTCCCTTTTGGTAGCCGAATATTACTTGTGACCATTCAGGTATTTTTTGGGTTGGCCTATTTTGGTTTTGCTCTCCAATATTGTGCTTTGATTTGACCAACTTTCCCGCTCTCCCTCACTTTTCTTCTCTCAATTATTCTTGTTGCTTTCCCATTGCTCACACTCAGTTTTGTGTAGCTGAATACCTCCTTCCCTTGAAGCCGAATATTGCTTTTATTCCATCAATCTTTCCTTTGTTCTATATTGTCGATTCTCATCTCTTCTTTCCTTCTTCTTATGCTGTTGATTTCTGTTAGGAGAGGTAACTGTTCCATTGTTGCCTCGGTCAAAGCGAGTGCTTTTGGCTTTTGTGTGGGGTATAGGCCGACTACTCCTTTCTTTGAATCTGGGTTTTGTGTTTTCAGTAGGTCCCTACTTGACTTCTGATCTTTCGGCTTTTCTCTTCTTTGTCTATACCTGTTATTACACACTCCTCTACTGCTGTTGCAGTGCAATCCTCCTTTTCAGTTCTCTGTCGAATCTGTTCTTCTTCTTGTGCTCAACTCTTGTCACGTAGGCTCGATAAGTCTTCTGGTATGGGGGAAGTTAAGCCCAATTTATTAGGGAATAAGGCCATTTTGATTAAACTATGTTAAGGTTCTAATAATTTTATTTTGGTAGCATCTAGTCAAGTTGGACTTGGTTTACCTACGGAGCTGTAAGGCTACACCGGTTAAAGCAGTGGAAGTAAGTGTCGGTAACAAGTTCGTTTGGGGATTTTTTAGTATTAAGCATGACTAATGCTGGTCATGGTTTCATCATTTGTTTTAGGTACAATTCATCTCAGGAGGCGTTGAGAACCTAGAATCCTATCAGGTGTGTAACCACACTGCCTTAATCGTAAGTCGGCAAAAGCCGAAATAGGTGACCGTCGACACTACACGAGTGTGCGCTCGCTCGTGTGGTAGTCCAAACGGCTAAATGTAGGCGTAAGATTGTTAAGGCCAGCCATGGGCGATTTCATGGTCTAAGGCCGATTAGGGCCATGATGGGCTGAAATAGGTCGTTTAGGCCCCCGGGCCTGTGGACCCCGCACGGGTAAACCACACAGACGTGTGGAGATTATTAGACCAGGCTGCGTAGGTCACATGGTCAAGGCCATTTTTGGGCTTAGTGGGCCACCCGAAGTGCTATATCATGGCCCGAAGCTAACTCAATGTATCTCTTAATGACATATCACTAGCATCCTAAACTATTCCTAAGGTTCAACCGGGATTTCGAATGTCGAATCATCATCTAATCACTATCATTCATATCCATAGTCCCGTATTTGCAATTTATGCAATATCAAAGCATATAAAATATATTTGTTTTGAAATTTATCACATACGAACTTACCTAGGTTTCGAAAACGATAAAACTAGTCGATTAGCCGAATACTTTATCTTTTCCCCGATCCAAGTCTGTATTTCTCCTTTCTTGATCTAATATATTCAAATTTAACTTATTTAATCATTTCTCTATTCAATTTAATCCAAAACACACATTAGGGCTATTTTCCACATTTGCCCCTAAACTTTTACATTTTTACAATTTAGTCCTTATTACACAAAATCACAAATTCATGCAAATTTCAAAATATCCATGCTTAGCCGAATTACTATTATGCCCCTAGCAGGCCATATTTTTCATTTATTTCACATTTTAACCACAAAGTTTCAAGATTTCTCAATTAAATCCTTATTTTGCATTTTTACTAAAAATCACTTAACAAAACTTATATGTCTATCAACAAGCATTCATAATCTATCAAGTAACTTCAAAATAAAAATGTATTCATAAATGGCATCATTTAAAATCTTCAAAAATTTTGCAAAATAGCCCCTGGGCTAGCTAGTACTAGTTGCAACAATGACAAAAACATAGAAATCATTAAAAACTGAGCAAAAACAGACTTACAATTAGATCATGAAGTGGTCGAATATTTCAAACCCTTAAATGGCTTTCTTCTTTGCTATACACGGTTAAGAAAGATGAATGAAACTCATCTTTCTATTTTTGTTTTATTAATATTATGATTAATAATCAAATTACAACATTAACATTTAATAAAACCATTTAATAACATCCATTTTGTGTCCATATATGTCCACTCACAATTAAAATGGTCTAATTACCACTTAAGGACTTAAATTTAAGGTTCTATAGCTATTAGACACCTTTAGTTATTAGAACCAAAGTTTTACGCTTTACACGATTTAGTCCTTTTTACCGAATTAAGCATTCAAACGATAAAATTACTTCACAAAAATTTCACACATACATGCTATCATGCTGTAAAAAGTTAAAATAATATTAAAATAATTCTTTGATCTCAGATATGTGGTTCTGAAACCACTATTTCTATTTGACTAAAAATGGGCTATTACAACTCTCTCCCCCTTAGGGATTTTCGTCCTCGAAAATCTTACCAGTGAACAGGTTAGGATACTGTTTTCTCATAGCTTCCTTGGGCTCCCACGTAGCCTCTTCGACACAGTGTCGTTGCCAAAGTGCTTTCACGAGAGCTAGGTTTTAATTTCTCAACTGCTCAACCTCATGTGCTAGAATTCTGATCGGTTCTTTGTTGTACGTCATATCAAGTTGAATTTCAATCTTTGACGGAGAAATCACATGTGATGGATCAAATCTATATCGACGTAACATTGATACATGGAATAGGTTATGGATTTTCTCTAGCTTAATTGGTAATGCTAACCAATATGCCACTGGCTCTATTTGTTCAATAATCTCATACAGCCCGATGAATCGCGGCCTCAATTTGCCTTTACGACTGAAATGAAGTATTTTCTTCCACAGATATACTTTTAAGAACACTTTATCACCGATCTGAAATTCAATGTCTTTTCTTTTCAAATCCGCGTACGATTTCTGTCGATCTGAAGCTACTTTCAAATAGTCGCAACTTACTTTCACTTTTTCTTCAGTTTCTCGGATCAAATCAACCCCATGAATCTTTTTCTCACTCAACTCGGTCCAATACAACGGGGTTTGACATTTGCGGCCATATAAACCTTCGTACAGTGCCATCTTCATACTCAATTGAAAGCTATTATTATATGCAAATTCAACCAATGGCAAATATTTCTCCCAATTGTCTTCGAACTCTAAAACACAACATCAGAGCATATCTTCGAGAACTTGAATTACTCTTTCAGATTGACCGTCGGTTTACGGATGAAAAGATGTACTAAAATTCAACTTTATACCCAAAGCTTCTTGTAATTTCTTCCAAAATCGTGATATAAACCTCGAATCTCTATCCGAAATAATCGAAACTGGTACCCCGTGCAATTTAACAATCTCAGCAATGTACAACTCAGTTAATCGTTCAAGTGAATAGTCAGTACGTACCGAAATGAAATGTACTAATTTCAATAATCAATCAACGACAACCCAAATTGTATATTTCTTCTTCGGAGACAGGGGTAATCCCAATACGAAATCCATATTCATTCTATCCCATTTCCACTCCGGTATCATCACAGGCTAAAGCAAACCCGAAGGCACTTGATGCTCGACTTTTACTTGATGACAAATCAAACACTTTGATACAAACTCAAAAATGTCTCGTTTCATACCCGACCACTAATACGACTTCTTCAAATCATTGTACATTTTAGTACTTTCAGGATGAATGGATAAACAACCATTATGTGCCTCATGTAAAATTTTCTAAATTAACTCTAAATTTTTCGATACACAGATTCTACCTTGGAACATCAAACAATCATCGGATCCAATTTGGTACTCTCAATCATTAGTCGAATTGCATTACACTCTTTTAGCTTGCAATTCACTATCACATTTCTGAGCTTTGCAAATTTACTGAAGAAATACTGGTTTAGCCCTTAACTTAGCTAAGATCGAACCATCATCAGATAATGTCAACTGTGTATTCATTGCTCTCAAGGCAAACAATGATTTTCTGCTCAAAGCATCCACGACTATATTCGCTTTCCTCGGATGATAATCGATTATTATAATCGATTACTAACTCATAATCTTTTAGTAGCTCGAGCCATCTCTGTTGTTGCAAATTCAAATCTTTCTGAGTCATAATATACTTTAAACTTTTATGGTCAGTAAAGATGTGGCATTTTTCACCATACAAATAATGTCACCAAATTTTCAATGCAAATACAATAGCGGCCAACTCTAAATCATGCGTTGGATAATTCTTTTCATGTGGCTTCAATTGTCTGGAAGCATAAGCTATAACTTTTCCTTCTTGCATCAACACAACCCAAATCGTTCAATGACGCGTCGCTATAAATCAGAAACTATTTACCCAACTCAGGTTGAACCAAAGCTAGTCTTCAGTTAACAATGCTTTCAATCGATCGAAACTCTGTTGACATTTCTCAGACCACTCAAATTTCACATCTTTCTATAACAGTCTGGCCATCGGTGTCGCAATCATTGAGAACCCTTTAACGAAACGTCGATAGTAACCATCTAGTCCCAAAAAGCTTCTGACCTTAGATATATTTCTAGGTGGTTTCCAGTCAATAACTGCAGATATCTTGCTCAGATCAACTCGAATGCCATCCGCTGAAACAATATGTCCCAAAAATCTGACTTCCCGGAGCCAAAACTCACACTTACTAAATTTAGCATACAATTGCTTATCTCTCAAGGCTTGCAACACAATCCTCAAGTGCTCGGCATGATCAGACTCATCTCGAGAATATATCAAAATGTCGTCAATGAACACAATAACAAATCTGTCTAAATACAGTCTAAAGATCTGATTCATCAAATCCATAAAAACAACAGGAGCATTAGTCAATCTGAAAGGCATAACAAGAAATTCATAATGTCTGTACCTCGTTCTAAATGTTTTTTTTGGGCACATCAGAGTCTTTAACTCGTAGTTGATAATAGCCTGATCTCAAATCAATCTTTGAAAACATCGTTGCAGCTTTTAACTGATCAAACAAATCTTCTATTCTCGGCAACGGATACTTATTCTTTATCGTAACCTTGTTGAGTTGACGATAGTCAATACACATTCTCATTGACCTATTTTTCTTCTTTACAAACAACACAGGCGCACCCCAGGGCGAAAAACTCAGTCGTGCAAAACCTCTATCTATCAACTCTTGCAACTGAGCTTTCAACTCTTTCACTTCGGTCGGAGCCATTCTGTACGGAGCTATAGATATTAGTGAAGTTCTCAGTACTAATTCAATAGCAAACTCGGTCTCTCTTATCGATGGTAACCCGGTAATTCTTCTGGAAACACATCCAAAAATTCACATACTATTGGCACTGTTTCAATTTTTGATTTAGATACTTTAGTATCTAAAACATAAGTGAGGTAAGCTTCGCAACATTTTCTCACATATCTTTGAGCCGACATCGACGAAACCACTATAGGTAATCCATCCGACTCATCAGATTCAATCCGAAGAATTTCATTATTTTGACATTTCAATTCTGTAATCTTTCGTCTACAGTTTACAAGGGCATCATGTAGAGTCAACCAATCTATACCCAAAATCACATCGAACTCATCAAATGGTAAAAGTATCAAGTCGGCCGAAAAATAGTAACCCCAAGTTATTAAAGGACAGTTCTTGCATACTTTGTCAACTAAAACATACTTGCTTAAGGGGTTCGATACTTTAATTACAAATTCTGTAGACTCAACAGACAATTTCTTACTAGACACTAAATCCTCACAAACATACGAATGTGTCGATCTAGGATCAATTAAAGCAATCACATAAGTGCCGCAAAGAAAGAATGTACCAGTAATAACATATGGAGACGACCCCTTTTCGCAAGCGCGAATAGCGTAAGCTCTGGCTAGTGCTTCAGCTTCGGATCTCACAACTGAATCCCTAGTCACACCTCTACCATTAGACACATTCCCTGTATTTCTCGGTGGTCTCCCTCTTGCAGTCATATTACTCGGTCTTGCATTCTAAAATTTATCTTTCTCAGATAACTCTGGACAATCTCGAATAAACTGATCTGGCGAGCCACATTTGAAGCAAGCTTTAACACTATTATTCGAATACTCTCCAAAATGACGTCTCCCACACTGTTGACACTCGGGTTTGTTGTTTCTTACACTGCCAACGCTTGAGACGGAAGTTGCTTGAGCTTTAGAACTCACATGTTGATTTCCATGATCTCTATTCTGATATCCCACTGATGCATTCGATCAACTATACAAATCTCGAGATTTCTTTGATGAAGAATAATAAGGTTTATTCATCGATTTTTTCCTCAAATCTTTAGCTTTTGAATCAGCTTTCCTCTTTTCTCGGCTAAAGTATTCAGCTTTGCAAGCCTTGTCATCTAACACAACAAATTCTTTCAAATCTAAAATCCCGACGAGAAGTTTAATATCTTCATTCAACCCGTCGACAAACCGCTTACACATAATCTCTTCAGTAGAAATATACACCCTAGCATATTTACTCAACCGTACAAATTCTCTCTCGTACTCGGTTACAGTCATACGGCCTTGTTTCAATTCTAAAAATTCTTTATGCTTTTGATCCAGAAATCGCTGGCTTATATATTTCTTCCAGAACTCGGTCTAAAAGAATTCCTAAGTGACTCTCTCTCTCGGTACCACTGATACTAGCATATTCCACCACTGATATGCGGTGCCCCTCAGAAGTGATATAGCACATTTTATACACTCCGTCGGTGTGCAAGAAAGCTCATCAAATACTCTAATAGTGTTTTCTAACCAAAATTCAGCTCTCTCAGGATCATCATCAACATTAGCTCTAAACTCTTCAGCTTGTTTACGATTCTTGTCAACTGGGGGCTTATTTAATCTTAAAAGCTCGACTCCTTCAGGAGCTATAGGAACTAGTTTGGGATTAAAAGAGGGTGGAGGTTGTTGAACAGCCAGGTTTGTCTGGATATACTGTGTGAACCACTCGTTCATCATTTGGTAGCAGGCTTCTTTAGCCTCTCCTCCCTGGCTACCCGACATGGGTCTAGAATCAGAAGGCGTTGTCCCTTGAGCGGGAGCAGGCGTATTACTTTCAACCTCAACAGTTATAGGTCGATTGGGATCCATTTACTATATAAATTAAATTTTTAGGAGTCATCACACTATCACAATTTATATATAGCATGTATAGCTAAAATCTCACATACGCTATGTTAGTCCTAAAATCGACTAAATCTTAGCTCTGATACCAATAAATTTAACACCCCTTACCCGTATTCAACGCCAGAATAGGGTTACAAAGCGTTACCGGTCTTACAACACATTTATACATACTTTTATCATACATTTATCCATTTCATATAATTATTATTCAATCTCAAACAATTGTCCCTAATACGAGCCTACGAGGCCCTAAACATGCTTTGGGAGTAGTTCGGGACTAAATTGATAACTTAAGAAACTTTCACAAACTTTGAAAACTTTTCTCAAAACAGGGGACACACGCCCGTGTGGCCAGCCCGTGTGTCTCACAAGGCCACCAGACACGCCCGTGTCACAGGCTCTATGGACATTCAAAATGGGAGCACATGGCCGTGTCCCAGCCCGTGTCCAACCCCGTGTAACTCTCTAACTTGGGTCACATGGCCAACACACACACCCGTGTGCCCTAAAAATGGCCACACGCCCATGTGCCAGGCCATCTTCTAGGCCGTGCCAAACCTATAGAGTATACTGAGTTATGCCATATAGCCAAGTCACATGCCCATGTGTGAGGCCGTGTGGAGCATACTGACTTAATTTCAAAATCAACACCAGGGGACACACGGCCGTGTACTTGACTGTGTGTCACACACGGCTGAGACACACGTCCGTGTGGACAACAATAGGCTATTTATCAAGCCATTTTGCCACCTTATCTTATGCTCACCTACACCAAACTCAATAACACGAAAACATAGCATTTATGAGCATCTAAATCAACTCCAAATAACATATTTCATACCATTTCTAATACAATTTAATCCAAGATATAAAATCTCACAATGTGCCACTCAATTACATGTCAAAATCCACTATCATAAACATCAATATAACTTATCTCAAAATTAGTCTAGTCTCACAAGCATAACATATTCATCAATTAACATATAATTAAATCAATATAAACACATAACCAAACCAACCAAATTTAGCCAGCTTCCATGGCTATATATACAACCAAATCACAAACCACACATCAAAGGTCATTTGCACATATATATATATACATCCAAGACAACCAAAATGAGCCAACTCTCATGGCTATGTACAAAACCAAATATTTAACATTTACAAGACATTTCAAATGACCAAATCCATTACTAACACATAACCAAAATGACCAAAGTCCCTATACATATACTCGAAACTTAAGTTCAAAAGTACCAAATTGATAATTGGATTGTGTGATGCGATCTTCAACGATCCCCGAGTCTGAGCTAGCTTTGAAAACTATAAAACACAGAGAAATACACAAAGTAAGCTTTATAGCTTAGTAAGCTCGTATGACATAAATTTGATATAATCATAAACACATAATTCAACCATTGATCATAAGTATAAGAATTCATATCAACTAACAAACCTTTCAATAACTGATTCTCAAAACTATATACTTTCTTCATTATTCCTTTGATTCAAAGTATATATGGTTTATGCACATACCTGTACCATCTCGTACTAATCTCACACACATTCTCGTCTTTCATTTACCCATTCAACCATTCGGAATAGAAGTCAGATACTCAAAGATCTCACACGATAAGTACTTATACTATGGCCCATAGCCAAATCAATGTAACTTATCTCCGAAATACTAAAATCATGGCCCGAAGCAAAATTTGTATAACTCGCACCTGAAGTGCTATATCATGGCCCGAAGCCAACTCACTGTATCCCCTAATGACATGTCATTAGCATCTTAAACTATTCTTAAGGTTCAACCGGGATTACAAATGTCAAATCGTTGTCGAATCACTATCGTTCATATCCACAGTCCCGTATTTGCAATTTATGCAATATCAAAGCATATAAAATACATTTGTAATGAAATTTATCACATACGAACTTACCTCGGTCTTGAAAATGATGAAACTAGTCCAAAAATCAGGTGCAGACTTCACACGACCAGGGCACATACCCATGTCCTGAGGCAATGTCCTCCACACGGCTAAGACACACGGTCGTGTCTCTACCCATGTGTTTACTACTAGGCATTCTATTTTACCAAATTAGGGTACAGGGGACACACGGCCGGATCACACGCCCATGAGATAGACGGTGTGACACACGGTCTAGACACACATCCGCGTGTCTACCCATGTGGACAACTTTAAGGCTATTTTCCAAGCCTTTTGTCACCCTCAATAACACATGCACACTTACACATCTCAATGACATCCTACATGGCATAAATGAGCACTTACATATTCATGGACATGGCTCATGCATATTAACTTCTTATCAATTTACACTAGCTAACCAAATCACATGCAATATGTAACATCAATTTACTTCCATTTTATACATCCATGCATTGGTTGTTATTATGCCATTTACTCACAATTCCATCATCAAACATCCTTGATCATATTCACAATTCATCCATGCCATATGAATTTAACTACATCATGAGTGACCATAGCACTTGCCTGCATATACAAATAGGATTACATCCCCATAATTAATATGAGCCATATCTCATGGCTATATACAAAATGAGTCCTCAAATCATTATAAGCCAACACATTTGACTAAACCAATATGACATATAAAAAAAAAGACTAAGTCCCTATACATGCCATACTCAAAATACTTGAATTCACTATACCCAAAAGATTAATTTGATAGTGTGAATCGAGCTCCGACATCCTTCGATCCCTGAGCTAGCTTGGCGATACTATAAGAAAATGGAAAAGAGAGGGGAGTAAGCATAAAGCTTAGTAAGTTTGCATGTAAATAATTAACAACATTAACCATGCATTATTATACATATAACATAACAATATTGATCACAATGTCATCAAGTATCATAAGTACATTTTAAGTCATGTCATTTACATAATGCACAATAAAACTCATGATCATAATTCATTCATTCACTTCTTACCGAGATCTCATCAATTCATAATCTCGATATTTATGAGCTTTGTGTACATACCTGTACCCTTTCAACATGATCATACATTATCATCTCTTTCACATAATCGTTGGATTTCTCGTTGAACCACTTGGAATACTAAAAGATACTCGGGAACTCTCATGCACATAGTAAGATGCAAATGTTATATCCCAGATATAGTCTTACCACTATAGCAAAACAAGTTTTTAGCAGCGTTAAGCGTCGCTAAAACAATTTACGACGTTTTTATAAGCGCCACAAAAAAGCCGCTATAGAACATGACCTTCAGTGGCACTTTTCTCACAAACGCCACTAAAGAACATGACCTTTAGCGGCGTTTTTCCTACAAACGCCACTAAAGAACATGACCTTTAGCGGCGCTTTTCCCACAAACGCTGATAAAGAACATGACCTTTAAAAAAAATTATTTTAATTAAATAAATATTTATTTCTATGATAAATATTATATTATGTTTTTATTTTTGAAATTTGAACTTCAAACTATATATTTTTAAGGATAAAAAAATACTATTTAAATTAAATTTTCTATGAAAATTTTAACTTTAAAACTAAATATAAAAATTGATGAATTTAAATTTAGAATTTAAAATAATAAATTAATAAAAAATTAAAATTCAAAAGTTAGAACTCAAGTTATCTTAAATATTAAAATAAAAATTAAAATATAGAATAAAATTAAAATAAATAATAAAAATTAGATTAAATATAAAGATATAAATAAAATACAGCAAGTCTTTTACTAATAGCAAGTCCAAATACAGCATCTTGTTTGCGAACCTAAACAACATTAAAGATTGGAAATTTGGTCTTTTATAAAAGACAAATTGCTAAGTTTTGAACTAGGAATTCCAATACCTCGGAGGACAATGCAAAGTTTAAAGCTACATAAACTACACTCTCATCAAGACAAGATGCCAATGAACCTACAAACAGAGGGGAAAAAATATAATAGATTTGAATAGTCTGCAAGTGTCTAAAGGATTTTTGTACACTACTCCAGTCTATTAATGCGGAAGTCATTGAAAAGGCTGTGCATAATATGTACCTACAACATACAAAATAATGTAACGTGAAACCCAAATCCGGTAACTACGAGATTGCAGGAAAAGAGAGAACAGCTTAATATTTCGGTTAATTTGGTTGGTTTTCGTTAACGAAACAAAATTAACCTTCAACATTTTTTCAATGGATAATTCTACATATCCAACCAAAATATCATAACAAATCAAATTCTAGAAGCACAATACAATGAAGATATTAATCACCATCAGATGTTAAATTAACACATACTAAAAGTTCAAAACAAATAAAATGAAGGTATAAAAACTTAACAGGACTAATCCATACTAATAACCAAAATAACATTCAAATATCAAATTTTCTTAAAATCTCTTCTGTTAACCAAACTGAATTTTTTATGGTTAACCAACAAATCGAATTTGGTCAGTTAATTCAGCTAAAAACAAAAGAATATTAGCAACAAATTATATAGCAACAAATTATAAATTGAATTTCAAGACCATGTCAAATTTTCTTAGAAAAGTTCTAGTCAATAAAAATTTTGAGAAAGCAATCCAAAAACTCCAACACTCAAATAAACTACATATGGAAACTACATACAAATTGTTTAAGATAAGGATTGATGTATCAGTATCTTAACCTCAGTTTTCTTCAAGTAGCCAAGTTACATACACTCAACACCTCAAACAGATTATGAAGGTATAACCTTGTAGTGACTTACCTTGATTGCAGCACCAAAACATGACTCAATAGTTGTACTACTCTGAAACATTGTTGGGATGTTTTCAAGTAATAGTTCTAAATGTTGGCGGCACTACATCCTCGGAACAAAAAAAACCAAGTCAGTACAAAATAATCGAGAGGCCTTAAATATGACATCATAGTAAATTAATAATTAATAATGTTACAAAGTATACATCTTATTACACTGTTGGGATTGAGTTGCCACAAACCATGTTTTATAAAATGCTGCAAGTTTCCAATCAATTTATAAATTCTAGAATAAATACTTGATTCTCAATTATTTGCATACAAAGAAGTTTAAAAAGCACTAAGTATATAAGGTAGATATCATTACTTAAAGGTCAAAAAGAAGCAATTTGTAAGACCTAAAAACTAATAAGAAAAGAAGTAGCAACCAAAATAAAAGATTTCAACAATCATACATTATGTAACGCCCCAATTTTTGAGATTTTTGGGATTTCTGTGATTTTTGAGGAATTTTAGAATTTCTGTGTTTTGACTCTATAATGTAGGTCTGAGTATGTTAGTGGGCCTTTAGAAGGCCCAAGAGTAAATTTAACCAGAAGCAATTTCAGAATTTTCAATTTTAGAGAGAGAGGGTTCTGGCGTTATGGGCTTTCAAAATAAAGGTGGTAAAATAAGCCACAAGAAGATCTGTGGTAAAGTGGCATGTGACGCCACATAGGTGCTTGAGGAGTGGCGTGTGGATTTTTAGGGGGAGCTAAGGTTCAAGTCACAAGGTAAGCGAATAGAGGTATTATTTTTTTCTTTTCTTTCTATGAGCAGGAATGGTATGTGATGGAACTCAGGTGAAACTCTGTCAGGAAGAGTTTGAGTTGTTCAGGGGATTGAGTAAAGGAGGGATAAGGGGAGAAAATCAAGGAGTCTGAGTAGGAAGTAAGAGTTGGCTATATAGGGGACTCTGTAAGTGCAAATTCGGCTAGGTCTCTTAGTGTTTGCAATCTCGGCATTTGGATTAGTGGTTGCCGATTTTTTTTGTGCATTTCCAGGATTTGTTTGGTTATTCTCCTGTTTTGCCAAAATAGGGTAGGGTATCTTAGGTTTTCTCTCTTTCTTTCTTTTGCTAGAAGCCGAAACCTACACCCTACACCTGTGCCGACTTGTGTAAGACAAAAACTATCATCCTTTCTCTTCTTCAAAATCAAATTCTCTCATCTCCTCCCCTCTTCTTTTCTCTTTTCTTATCGACCCTCATCTTCTTCACCTTTGTTTTCCCTCAAAACCAAATACCTACTTCCGATTTCTCCTTAGCCGAACCTATATCCTCCATATTTCTCTTCTTCTTTTCCTCATTTAACCCCTATCAAAGCTGGTTAGCTGAATCTCCATTGAAGCCGAACCTCTCATCCTTTCTTTCAAACTGAAACTTTTCTACACTGAGGTACTTCTGAAGTCAAATATTTGATTATACTTTTCTTTTCTTGTATAGTGGTTGGATCTACAGTAGATCGGGAGTAGTGTCATAACGTTTTAGGTAAGTGCTCGAATCTTTCATTAGTTACTCATGTGTTAAGGTAAAGCCGAAATCCCTATCAACTAAGGGTGGTTAACGTTTGGACTAAGGGCATATTAGCCTCTTTCTTGTGGTTTTGTGTGCGGTAGTGTGGACAAGGGGGACATTCAACAAAAACGGCTTTGAAGGCTAACACTGTTGGACATCTAGATCTAGTCCATATTTCGACAGAAAGGTAAGAACTTTAGGGACTAAGGCAATGTTGGCCAAATATGGTAAGGAGATTAGTACGTATTTCATTTTTGATATGTAGTCTGACGTTTTAGTAACTCGATTGTAGGCAACTCATGTGTGGATCTCGCCAACGTATCGTTATAGATCAGGTGTGTAAACGACACCCACTTATAGACTAGATCGGCAAAAGTCGAAAAGCTGAAATGTCGAAGAGCCAGCATTTTGCGAACTTGCGAGCGTGCGGCGCTCGTGAGATAGTTGTTTGTTAATCTTGGTAATCTCAACCGGTAAGATTGCAGAGTGCGCAATTTCGTGCACCTCGGTATATTTGGACTTAATGGGCCAAAATTGGGTTAATAGGCCAACGGGCCCAATTAGATAAAAACGCTCGGTAAGTGCTTCTGTTAATACATTAATGGTTGTAATATGCATGAAAACCCTAAAATAGTAAATTTACTAAAATACCCCTGAGTATGAAAATTACCATTATACCCCCAGGGTTAATTTTGACTGAAATGCATGATATTCTGATTCTGTGTGTTGTATGCCATGACATGTATATCTGTTGCATAGGACATGGGTTATATTGATGGAGGAAGCATTCTGGTGGCTATGCCATAAATATCTGTTTTGGTGGCTTTGCCACAATATCTGTATCTGGTGACTCTGTCACAAATCTGTTCTGGCAGCCATGCTGCAAATTCTGTGGTATGTAACGGATGGGTGGGTCGAGTTGTCTCCCCACATGGTGTAAGGTTGGTACGGGGGTGTATACAGATGGATATAGGGGGTTTCCGCATACATAAAATATATGTTCTGTCTCTATTATGGGCCTAGGGGCTTCATTCTGAATTCTGTATAGGGCTAAGGCCCAACTTAATCTATTTTTGTGGTTTAATCTGATTTGGACTATGGTTGGGTTATTTTACACACTGAGTTTTCTAAACTCACCCCTTTAATTTCATCCATACAGGAAATCCCCAACCATAGTGGACTTGGAGCTGTGAGGGATTCGGAGTGGCCACATGTTTTACAAATTCAATTTTGTTCATGTGATTTGATCAACCTTTACTTACTTTAATTGTTTTGGGTTTTAAGTTGTAATAAGGCCACTCGTAAATTTTATGGTTTTATTAATCGTTTCACGTATACTCGATTTAAACTATTAGATTCAGGCTGTGCGGGTTTTGTTCAAAATTAACAAATGATTTCAAAACACACGAGTGTAACAAATGGATAACCTAAAGACTTAATTAATCGGTGTTTTTCTTTCTTAGGCAACAATTAACCATCGCTTTACAAAATCACCCTGATTACCATAAACAAAGAACACAATCAATCGTAAGTCAATCTGACATGTCAGACTTGGCCATAACGTCCAGGCTGGGTTTGGGGCGTTACACATTATATCCAAAGAAATAAAGTCCAATCATGTTAGACACAATGTGCTCAATATCAATATGACTGAAAGCTGAAGTGATAAGTGTATGCAAGCGTCCACTTTTAAAATTGTCGAATGAAACCTGCCCATAACATCAAATAAGTTAGAAGGAGAAAAATAAAAATAAAATAAAAAGGGCAAGTTAAAGATGAACTTCTAAGAATATCTAATCTTGAGCAATATCCTATCAGCAAGCATTATCCCCCAATACATGCTTACAACCAAGGGCTATCTGATATCCCACTAAATGTGCTTAACTATTATATTAGATAAGAAAAAGGATAAAACTAACATTTAAGGACAATAGATTAAAATAGTGGGGTAATAGAAATAAGACTACTATTCAGGGCTCCTCCATTTTTGTACCTAGAAAATCGGATTTAAACTAGAAAGTATATGTATAGGAAATAGGAATTTGGAGATTAAAATCTACCATTGACACTTTACTTTTAACAAGCAAGCCAAAAGCTAAGGACTCACCATAAATTTATCCATCAAAAATCGTCTATCTGCAATCTGCCATAATAAAAAAACTGCAAGATTAGTTAAAATCAGGCCCAAAACCATGTCACTTGCTGAAACCTTTGGAACCATAATCTCCTGCAAATGAAAGAGAAGAAAGATTAGCAACATAGAACAATCAAGCAATATCCATAAGCTGGTTCAAGTTCAACTCTAGCACTGCTTTTGCCATAAGCCATTATTACAAGGAGAAGCATGCTGCTTATGAATTCACAATGTAACTAAAAGTCATCTCAAAGAAGAAAAAATAAATCGTGTTGAAAAGAACTGTTCTCTTCTAACTGGAAAACTTGTCTCTTGAAAGAGCAAAAAAAAAACCACTGCTAAGTTGTTTTAAACTTAATGACAGGGAAAGCAAAATCGCGGCACTAAAGCAGTTGCATTGCATCATAAATTTTGTCATCCAAGAGTAGAATATGAACCTAAACTCTTAACATTATGTGATTTAATGGGTCAAATTTCAACAAAGAATAGAAAAAGATGATACAATAATTTGCAAAATAAATAAATAAATTACCAATGGCTCTTCAGAAGACCACGATTCAGACCAAAACCAAATCTGCTTTTGGGAATCTGAGGTCTGAAAAACCAAACTCTGCAACCCAAAAGACTTTTGCTTGAAACCTTCTGATGAGTAGGGTGACGAGAGTTTTCCCCACATTTCTGGTAGTGAAAATTGAAGGAGCCTTGATATCGTACCAATCCTTCTTAGCGAAAGGATCCGCTCTAAACAAAAAAAAATCAAACATTTAACGAACAAATCTGCTATGTAAAACAATAATATTATAATGCTTACATATTTATTTTTACAAATAAAAGAAAAATAAGGCAAACTTGGTCAGGCAGTCCACTCGACTAAGCAAGCACTTATAACTTTTAAAATGTCCAAAAATACAAACAACAATGATAGAGTAACAAAGTCATGTTTAAACCATAATCAGGTTGTAATGACAACTTCAGGTTCACAACAATACTAATGAACTACAAGTTGATAACAAATGTACAAAAGTGGGAAAGCTCAGCCGCATTACACATTAAAGATCAATAGACATGAATAAATGCAAAAACAATGGTGAAATGACTATCCATCCTCTCTTCCAACAAACAATTTCTACATGGTTGGGAAAACAAATAAGATAAGATAAAAGGGGAAATTTTCCACTTATTGCTCTAATGTAAGGAGAATCAGGGTGCTTCAATAGCCCATGCATTTGCTTGACAGTAAGTTTCATGGTAAAAAACTTGTAAAGAAGGCAAAATGCAGTAGAAGGACCACGACAATTCCCAATCACCCACGGTTCGACATGATCAACTTGATTGTAAATTTCATCAATGACTTCATCGTAAGTCTTTAATCGGTAAAGCTCTTTGAAATAATCAGAGGATAATATATTCATACAAAGCACCTTTTCTAACAGTGAATCAATCGGTTTACCATATGTTTGTATCTCCATGACAATACCCCGCACTGTCAACACAAGAATACACCACACAAAGTGTCATAAATCATAACCTTACTCCGCTCAAAATAACATCATCTAATTTTTGAGAGAAAAGAAACAGACTCAAAAGAACCAAAAAACCCATCCTGATTTCTAATATCTAAAAACAAAAACCTTGAAATTATTCGAGATACAAAAACCAACCTTAATCAAATTAATTGGAAATAAGGTATTTTCTTTAAAACATTGTACGTAGAAGCATATTAATCGTCAATCAAATCTCAAAACCCTAATAAGTACAAACGACAAAACGAATCCCTTAAAAAAATTTCATTTAACAAAATATCCTCGGCCAGAATCGAAATAAACGAATAAAGAGAAGAAGTAAATAGATTCAACATAAGATAAGGGGGAAAACCGAGAAATCATAAGGGAAGGATGAGGAATTAAGAAATGCACCACTAAAAAGCGTGAGAGTGATGAAATTTTGGGAAGGAATCAAAGCAATTGATAGGAGGAGGATAAACAATAAACCCTAAGTCGAAGAGATGAGAGCTTAGGCTTACCTCTTCAGCTAACCAACCTTTTTCCTATGGCGGCCGAACCATGACCCACGGGTATATCAAGTATAGACCCAGAAAAGATCAGGTTTAATAAAAAGAAAGAAAGCTCATTTGAAGAACGAGAAACATGAAGGAAAAGGAAATGAGTACCCAACGACATGCTTCACAAACTTTGCTTTGCTACAAAGAATGGGGGAAAAGGTTAGGGAAAAAAAGCATAGGAAAAAAGGTTGGGCTACAAATTTTGGGAGAAATTTATGGATTTCAGATTGGGGAAAAGGGGGGAAACGAAATTCAGAAGAAGGGGGAAATGAATAAGGTTCATCGGGTTTATTGGTTGGGTAAAAAAGGAGGAGAGTAAAACGACGACATGTTGCCTAAAAGAAATCAACGTTTTCGGCCTTTATCCACTAGTGCCGCTAAATCCCTACATATTGTGGCGTTTAACAAAAAAACGCCACTAAAAAACCTACAAAAAGGCATCATTTTGATTAAAACAAAATCAACCTTTGCGGCATTTTTTTACCTAGCGCCGCTTAAGTCTGACCTATTGCGGCGTTTTAACAAAAACGCTACTAAAAAATCAACAATAAGTTTTTGAGACATTTTTTGACTAGCGCCGCTAAAACCTGACATATTGCGACGTTTCACCAAAAACGCCACTAAGAAATCCAATAGAACGGCGCCGTTTTTATTAAAACAAAATGATTTTTGCGGCGTTGCCGCTAATGCCTTTAATACTACTAAATATTTAAAGAATATTTTTATAAAAAAATATTTATTTTGTCTGCTAAAAATTATTAGTTAAGTGATTTTATAAAACATTTATTATTACTATTTTTTATACATTGGATTTTTATAAATAAAAAAAACCAAGTACTCTCAAAATAAATATCGTATATTTTAATAAGAAAACAAATGATTAAATGGTTGTAATTAATTATTAAGTTAGAATTATCCAATGTAAGCAATCATTCTTTCACATATCAAATTTCTATTAAAGATTGAAACGTTAATCATGATTTTATATTATTCTTTTCTGATCTAATCTCAATTTTATTAGATATATTTCTTCCTAACTAAAATATAATTATTTTGCTAGATGTTCGATGTGGAATGTTTCAGTTTTTGTATTTCATTTTTATTTGTTATAATTTGGTCCTATCCAAAATAGATAGTTACCTATCCATATCAATCTATTACTTTTTTTATTTATTTATCAATGTTTTTTTAAATCTAATATTTAAATACATCAAATGGTTTAGATTAAATATTTTTAAATATAAAAGCATTAATTGATTGTATAAAATTTAATCATTTAACAAATCTCAAGTAAACCTTAAATCCTAAACCCTTTAATAAATATAAAGTTTATCTATTATCTCTTAAATAATTTAAACTATAATCATAAATTTAATATATTAAAATTAACATTATCTCTTTTACAATTATATAAGAAATTATCTAATATATAAATTATAAAAAACTAATTAATCTAAACCCTTAACCCTTATCCCTTAAACCCTAAATCATAAACCATAAACCCTTAACCCCTGACCCCTAAACCTTAAATCCCAACCTTTAAACCATAAACCATAAACCATAATCCTTAAACCCATAATCCATAAACTTTAAAATAGTAACTCCTAAAGTTTAAACCCTAAACCATATACCCTAAACCATAAACCCTAAACTATAATGATAATTAATTCAATATTTTAAAATTAATATTACCTCTTTTACGATTATATAAGAAATTATTTAATATATAAATTAAAAAACAATCAGTCATATAGCCAAAAAACTTTAAAATTATTTTAAATAATAGTATTTTAATTTTTTTTCATTTTTAACAAATATTTTCTATGTTTTTACTTTCAAATTTTTTCTACATGTCATTAATTTTTTTTGAAGAATTTAAATATTCAATTAAAAATAAATTGTATTTTAATTAATATAAATAAACCAGTTAAATAATAAATAGAAAGATAAAATGTTTTTTGCGGCGTTTTTGATAAAGCGCCGCTAAATCTCGATCTATAGCGGCGTTTTTCAGAAAGAGCCGCTAATGCTCGATCTATAGCAGCGTTTTTCAAAAAGCGCCGCTAATGCCACTAAAGCTCAACATATAATGACGGCGTTGTGCTTAACTTTTTTGCAGCGTTTTTTAAAAAGCGTCGCTAATGCTCGATCTATAGCGGTGTTTTTTAAGAAGCGCCCCTAATGTTCGATCTATAATGGCGTTTTTCAAAAAGCCCCAATACTCGATCTGTAGTGGTGCTTTTTGAAAAACGCCGCTAATGCTCGATCAGTAGCGGCATTTTTTTTCCAAACACCGCTAAAAACCTGTTTTGCTATAGTGTACATGGGATTACAGATCGAAGCCGATAGCCCAGCTATTGTCTTACACGATGTCTCATATTGATGCCAATGCCATATCCCAGAGATGGTCTTACATGGGATCACATATCGATGCCAATTCCATGTCCCAAACATGATCTTACATGGGATCACACATAACCCTAATGTCATGACATTTGTATCCTAACTATTCCTAAGGTTCAACTAGGGTTTCGAGATATCAAACTTCGTCGAATCATCATCGAGTCATCATTAATTAAATCCATAAAGACAATTACACAATTCATGCAATATTAAAACATTAAAAACATAATAATGCAATGTTGCATTATTTACACACGAACTTACCTCGGAACCAAAATATGACTAACCATTCGATTTAGTCCACAACCTTATTCTATCCTTGGTTTAGGTCTAGACTCTGTTTTTCTTTATCTATAATAGCAAATATCACTTATTTAATTATCATATTGCTCAAATTAGTCCATAATTCATAATTTGGCAAAATTATAATTTTGCCCTTAAACTTTCACATAATTACAAATTAGCCCTTAGGCTTGTAAAATGAAATGGGTTCATTTTCTTTGTTACCCAAGCCTAGCCGAACTTATAACTTGCTCATAGCAGCCCACATTTTTCATTAAATCATACATGTTACTACTCATTTTACAAACTTTACAAATAAGTCCTTTTTAGCCATTTTCACTAGAAAACACTTAGTAAAAGATGTTTATCACACATCAAACATTCATATTCTTCCATTAAAGATGAAAACACATGCATGTCATACATGGGTCAAATTTCAAATATGAACCCTACTTCAAGATATGCCTAGAAATAGGTAAATCGGGTTACGAGGGTTTCAAAAATGTAAAAAGCATTAAAAACGGGGCTAGGATACACTTATTATTGAGCTTGAAAGTTGAACAAAACCCTAACTATGGCTCCTTGAGATTTTCGGCCAAGGTAGGAGAAGATGGACATAATTTTTTACTTATTTTCCCCTTTTATTCTTTTATTAACCAAATGACAAAAAATGCCCTTAAGGCTTTTCTTTCAAAATTTTCCTATTCATGCCCATTTTTATCCATAAAAATAGAAATTGGGAAAATTACTATTTAAGGACCTCTAAATAATAATTCATGGCAATTTCATGCTTAAAGCTTCTAGAACTCACATTTTGTTATTTTTGCAATTTAGTCCTAAATGCCAAATTAGACACTTTATCAATAAAATTTCTTCATGAAATTTTCACACAAGCATGCAATCATATCATAGACCTCATAATAATCATAAAATAATTATTTCTACTTCGGATTTGTAGTCTCAAAACCACTGTTCTAACTAGACCCTAAGTCTGGATGTTACAAAATCCCTATTTTGCATTTTCACTATAAATCACTTAACAAAACTTGTATATCTATCAACAAGCATTCATAATCTATCAAGAAACTTCCAAATATACATGTATTCATAAATGGCATCATTCAAAATCTTTAACAGTTTTGCAAAATAGCCCCTGGGCTAGCTAATACTAGTTGCAACGATCACAAAAACATAGAAATCATTAAAAATCGAGCAAAAACGGACTTACATTTAGATCATGAAGTGGTCGAATATTTCAAGCCCTAAAATGGCTTTCTTCTTTACTGTACACGGTTAAGAAAGATGAATGGAACTCATCTTTATGTTTTTGTTTTATTAATATTATGATTAATAATCAAATTACAACATTAACCTTTAACAAAACCATTTAATAAAATCCATTTTGTGTCCATATATGTCCAATCACAATTAAAATGGTCTGATTACCACTTAAGGACCTTAACTTTAAGGTTCTATAGCTATTAGACACCTTTAGCTATTAGAACCCCAGTTTTACGCTTTACGCGATTTAGTCCTTTTTACCAAATTAAGCATTCAAACGATAAAATTGTTGAAAAGAATTTTTTGAAAACACCTTTGAAAGAATCCTTCAGAACGAAATTCTTCCCAACAATCATGAAGTAGTATACTTATGCTCAAGAACAAGAAATTCGATATTTATGCTATCTAAGTATACATATCATTCAAATTAGTCTCAATCATTCTTATGATAGCCAAAAATTAGACTAAATGTTTCCTAATAAAGTATGTTAACCCTTACCAATTTAATTTTATTCTCTTATTCAAGATTAAGCTGCAATCATTAAGTTTAACTTATGCCTTCATATGTTACACGTAGCAATTTCTCTCTACTAATATAGGTAGCATTGGAACTTGAATAAATAGGTCTTTAATAAGGTTGTAACATGGCTGGGCTTAGGGGTAGATAAAAGATAGATAAATTTAGGCTAAAAACCCTAGACCCAGTTTGTATCGGACCTTCAAATAATTACCTTCAATACATCAACTTTCTTTGCTTTCACATGCTCTTTTGTACATCTTATTTTAAGAACTCATGCTCTCTTTTTTTTAATTCGAGCATTTTACTGTATGTACTATAATTTTTTAGAGCATTTGATACTTCTTTTCGACTCCCCTAAACTTATTTTCAAAGAACACTTTAAATAGTACCGAGTCTAGTGTTTGGGACAATTTTAAGATAGTTAAGAGAGAAGTGATGGCTAAATTTGCAAGGGTTCAAATAAAATTAGGCCGTATAGTCTCAAATTTAGGTTTCAAAGGATAAAAATTTCATCATGGTTGGCTTGAAAGGCTCAAACAGTCCAAACAACAGCTGCCTAAATCATTTTCAACGCTCTATGCTTCCTAGGATTTCGCCTCAAGAAACTACTAAGTCAGTTCTAAAGATTTAAACTTTCATGCATGCCTAACTTTCCTAAGGAACTAAAATTTTATGGTATGATTTGCATACTTTATTAAAAATACATTTATGTCATTATTAAGCTAACATAACAATTATTTAAATAATCGAACTTTATTTATACAGAAGTTTAGCATACTTAACAACATTTCAAATTATTGAACAAAATATAACCTAATCATAACTGAAAGAAAATTTTATTCTGAGGGGAAAAAATTTCAATTTTTCGGTCCCCCTACTTAAGACGAACAATGTCCTTATTGTTAAAAGTGAATAAATACTATACACCAGGTAGGAGTCTAGAAAAGAGGAGGTGAGTCAATTTGACTGCTTAAGTACCAAGCTCTCTCTAAATCCATTCCTAGACATGTATATATCTATTGCCACACTTTGTACTTTGCAACTTGTTCATTTTTATTTATGATTTCTACATCTTGTTTTATTATGTGAAAAATAAAAATCATAATAGAACCTAATCCTAAAACATTAAATAACCTAGGAAAGAAAATGAAATAAAGTAAAGATCCCCCTTTTTTATTTATTTGCAGATCCCTCAGAATCTGACTCATCTTTTTCCTTCCTCGACATTGGAGTCCATGGTTCAAGTATAAAGTTTGGAAATTCATGCACAAAAATAAACGAGTTATGAAATATATATTTTAAATGCATCTCTGATTGAGTCATTCCGTATTATTGAGTATCTCCAGTAATCTTGTTACTGCAACTACATGTGTTACAACATAGCCATTATACCAAACTGTTCACTTTGTGGAATGGTGCTAAATAAAGGGACTCTCAGCGTCAAACTTACGAAATTTGTTAAGGGTGGTTTCAGTTTTGGGCAGGTGGGTGAGTAGTTGAGGGTAAGGTTTAGAGTTAAAGAGGGTGGCAATTTTAAGGATAGTTTAGGTGAGGTAGTTTGTGACTTCGAATGAAGGTGTTTGGGGTGGTGATTCAGGGAGTTAAGGGCTACAACATTAAGAGGTTAAGTGAGATGCAGTTTTGGGCTACTTGGGAGTGGTGGTAGAGCAAGGTAAGGGCTATAGGTTTGTGTGAAAAAGCATTGAATATTTCCCTTCTTAGTAGTGTCTTGAGCCCAATGGCAACTCCTTTTTGGATCCTAAGCTCCTATACTGAAAATAAAAAGAAAAACTCAAAGAAATTAGTGTTGGGTTAAAAGTTGGCTTTATTTAACAAAACAAATACTTAAATTCTTTGGACTACTTAGAAAAATATTTTTTTGAAAAATTATATTAAATTAAACTCCCAGGAAAGACTGGAGAGGTCACGGATGGTCGCGCTTAAGTCCCAATCTCCTAGACAGAGTTTTAATTAATGTAATGAACTAAAGAAAATTTTATCTAAGTCTGCCATTTTATTCAAATAAGGAAAAAAAACTAAAAATATAAAATAATGATAGAGAAAGTGAAGAGAACTCCCTCCATTTTATTTAGGATTGTCATTGACCATGGTGGTGTCAAATGGCCATTTGTCATACCAAACATAATCATCTAGGAAGTAATCATATTCTTTCCCATCAAATCTGTCCAATATCTTATTAGGGAAAGAAACCCGTAATGACCTTTCTTGGTGGCCTTGTTTAACTTCCTGTAATTCCTACAAATTCTCCAACCCATGACTCGAATATGTGAAATAATCCATCCAATACCCTTCTTGTGCCTTTCCAAAATCACAAGTGCCTCTTCTTCTTGATCTTTGGTGAATTCAACTGAAATAATGACAGGCAAAGTTGAAGACAGACCCAAATAGTCATATTTCAAATAAGGAGACAAAATCTTCAGTCCCAATTTAGTTGGTTCTTCAATCAACACTTTTGGTTGTGTGTACTCCCGAGATAATAACTCAATGATTCCAGTGGAACTTCCTGAGTGAATCCCTTCGTTTTAGCTTCTAACAAAGCCAAACATTCCTTGTCTTCATCATCACTTGGCGAACCTGCTAGTAGAATACATTCTAACGAATCATCTATAGAATTGAGCTCCAACTCTGTAGAAGCCAGCGATTCTATCTTGGAAATAGTAGAATAGTCTTCAACTACATCTGGGGATTTAGCAGCATCGAATTCATTAAAATTCACCTTGTTATCAAAAACTTCTTTCAACTGAGTATCTCGTTACTGCTTCTAGAATCGTTGAGGATATGGCAATGGTGGAATCATAGCTTTAACCGGACAACTCTTACGTGGAAATTTTTCTGCATTTGACAATGGGTGTTAGATAATCAGAACTAACTGGTTTAGAGTTTACCTAATCAAGGATCACTGAATCTAACTTCTGTGATACAGGAGTTTCAACACTTCGTTGAACTTCCTCTTTGCCTTGAGCTAGAACAGGCTCATCTTGAACCTTAACCACATTGGGCTCCAATGTCTTTCCACTTGGCAAAGAGACTGTTTTGCAATGTTCTTTGCCTAAAATTTTTGGATTTTCTATGTTGCTTGGCCAAATGCCTTGGGGTTTATTTTGAAGTTCATCGGTTAGCTGACCCATTTGATTCTCCAGATTTCTTAAAGTGGTATCATTCTTCACTATGTATGCCTATAGCGGATTCTCAAGATCACTTGAATATTCAGTTGGTTGGGGTTGTTGCACTTGTTGAGAATATTCCGACAGATAATTTGGTCAAAATGGCATAATAGAGTCCCTATGGTCCGCCCATTGATTACTCCATGCAGAAATTGGATAATTCTGCCATGAAGAGTTGTAAAAATTTGATTGCGGACCATTCCAGTTCTGATTTCCCATGTAATAATTTGACTCTTGATTCGATAGGTAATGTTCAAAGAAATGCTCATCTCCACAGTATTCACAAGAAATATTCTCAAACTGGTTCGGCTGTTGACCTGATAGATTACCATTGAAACCATTAATAGTTACGTTCTTAAGCATAGAAGACATAGAGGATACCTGGGCTGCCAAAGAAGCAAGTGTGCCTGCTTTATGTACTCTTGCTACTCGTCTTTCTGAGGCTAATCGGTTGGTTGGCCACTGATAGTTGTTGCTAGCAATTCTTTCAATAATCTCGTAAGCATTGTTATAAGACTTAGAAAGAAGGGCTCCATTTGTTGAAGCATCCACCATCATTCTAGTATGAATATTGAGACCAATATAGAAAGTTTCCATTTGAATGCAACAATGAATGCTGTGATGAGGGCACTTTCGTAATAACTCTGTAATATCCTCATTTTGGGCCTAGTCGAAATAGTGGTTTCGTGACCACAAAATCCAAGATAGAAATAATTATTTTATGATTATTTTGAGGTCTATGATACGACTGCATGACTGTATGAAAATTTCGTGAAGAAATTTTATGCATAAAGTGCTTAAATTGAAATTAGGGACTAAATCGAATAATTTGCAAAACTTGCATTCTAGAAGTTTCTAGTATGAAATTGTTTTGAAATATTAATTAGGAGGTCTAAAATAGAAATTTTACCAATTTCTAAGTCTATGGACAAAAATTGGACATGGATGGAATTTTTGGAAAGTTTAGTAGTAAGGGCATTTTGGTCATTTAGGGGTAAAATGAATTAAAATACAAAAAAAAAGCCAATTTTGCTCATCTTCAACCCCATGACCGAATATAGCAAGGAGAAACCATGGCTAGGGTTTTTCAAGCTTCCAAGCTCGATTGTAAGTCCGTTCTAGCCCCGTTTTTCAAGTTCTTTACGTTTTTGGAATCCCGGTAACTTGATTAAACTTATTCTAGCAATAATTTAAGCTAGGGTTCATATTTGGAAAAATACCCAAAGGTGAAATGTGTTTATTTTGGTGTTTTAGGGTAGAATATGAAGGCTGAAATTATGTTAAACAACTTTTGCTAAGCGATTTTAAGCAAAAATGAGTAAAACGGCCTAATCGGTAAAATTGTTATAGTTCATAACTATGTGTTAGAGTGAGAATTTGATGTTGTTATAGAAGGGGAAAATGTTCATCATGTCATAAAACATAAGAAAATATGCTGAAGTTTAATTTACGAGCTTTAGGGAAAAAGTGTAAATATGCAAAATTTTAGGGGCAGAACTGTAATTTTGCTAAAATATGATTTTGGGTTAATTTGAATAATGTGAGCCCTAATTAGACTATATTTTAAATGATAGAGCAAGGAAAACTAAAATTCAGGCTAAAATGGGGAAAATACCAAGTTGTGGACGAAATGGTAAAAGTAGCCATTTTCACATACGAGGTAAGTTCATATGTAAATGTTGGTAACATAGTTATTATTTTAAATGTTTTTATGTTATTTAAATGATATGATAATTATTATGAAATATTATACTCGTGATAATTGTTTGATAATATGTCAAATTATGTGATATACTTGAAAAATGTGAAATACTATCGAGTATCGGTATCGGCATTCCGTAGAAGATGGTTGAGACACATGATTGGGAAAAAGGTCCCGTTGAACCTTAGGAATGGATTAGGATGCAAGTGACATGTCACTGGGATATTTGGGCATCCGAACTCGTTGAGTTGAGTCCGAGTTCACTTATGGATGCGAATGTCCGAACTCGTTGAGTTGAGTCCGAGTTCGAGAGATGTAACTAGGCATCCGAGCTCGTTGAGTTGAGTCCGAGTTCACTTATGGATGCGAACGCCCGAGCTCGTTGAGTTGAGTCCGAGTTCACTTATGGGCGGGTTACATGGTAGCTTGGCTACATATGTGGCACTTATGTGCAAACTTTTCGTGTATCCGAATTATATTCCGATGTGCTCAACGGGTAAAATTCTACTCAAATGGAAGAATACTCGAGATGAAAGGGACGTATTGGTAAGTGTTGTGAAATGGATACTTTGAACAGGTATGTACTTAACCCTCGGGTTGAAAACTCGATATAACAACAATATGGTAAGATGATAAATGAAAATGTGATATGAATGTCTCTGATGATCATGCAAATGATGTTTATGTTTGCTTATATAGTTGTGTTACTTGCTATTTGCATGTGAACTTACTAAGCATTTGTGCTTACTCCCTCCTTTTCATTCCTTGTAGTGTTGACAAGTCACTTCTCGAAAGCGGAAGCGGTCGGAGGCATGCTCACACTATCCGTGTACCATCTTGGCATAATGGCTTGTATATTTTGAGTATGGCATGTATAGCATTATAATCATTTTGTATATATGGTCTTATGATATGGTTATTGAGTGGTATGGAATGCTTGGTAATGATTAGCCATTGGAATGGCTAATCATGATCATATTTGGTATTATGTATGCTAAATTGCTAGCTAATCCATGGGAACCATGAAATGGGTAAAATTTACCATAAAATAGATTCAGACAATGAGAGTAGACGTGAATTTGAAAAATCACTAAAAATATATAATGAATAAGTTATGGAATTGAAGCTTGATGAGTCTATTTTCATATAGATGGAACAAAACAGTATATGAGTTATATTTTATGAGATGTTTAAATTTTTGTGAAACAGGGGCCATAG
This sequence comes from Gossypium anomalum, assembly GCA_025698475.1. Classification (NCBI taxonomy): domain Eukaryota; kingdom Viridiplantae; phylum Streptophyta; class Magnoliopsida; order Malvales; family Malvaceae; genus Gossypium; species Gossypium anomalum. The sequence continues at coordinate 57,072,063 of CM046959.1, forward strand.
CAATTTCTAGATCCCTATTCTCGACTTTGGAAATTCACCATAAATTTTTCAAAGATAATTAGAAGTCATGATTTATATGTACATATTTCTTATTGAGTCTAGTTTTATTAAAAATAAACGGCATAGTCATTGAAACTCAGATGCGAGGAGATATCCGATTCGTAATACACAGAGGTCGAGCGATCGAACCACGAAACAGGGGAGACTTTAACTAATAAACTGTACTAATTTGCTTGACCAAAAGTCTATAAAAAATTAGTAAATATATATATGAGTCTAGTTTCAGGGAAAAATTTACGAATTGGATTTCAAGTTTCAGTAACTCGAGATATGAATTTTTAAGCGATCATGATGCAGATTGCTAGCTTAACTGAAAATTTTAAAAATAAATTTTTTAAGCTGTTTAAAGTAATGAATTAAGTCTGTTAACACCTCGTGTTCGACTCCGGCGATGGTCTCGGGTACGGGGTGTTATAAACTCCTTAAATCGCTCCCATGCCTCATATAAAGATTCTTCATCAAGTTGCTGAAATGAAGTGATTTCATTTCGGGTCTTGGCGGTTAAAGATGGGGGGAAATATTTCATTAATCAACGTTCAACCAACTCTTGCCATGTAGTTATGGAACCAAACAGTAAGGAGTTCAACAACGCTCGTGCTCTATCTCTTAAGGAGTATGGAAATAATCTCAGTATCAAGGCATTCTCAATCACCCCGACTAGTTTAAATGAGTCACTCACTTCCATGAATAGCCAAAGGTGAAGATGTGGATCTTTAGTAGGAATCCCACTAGATTGACCCATATTTTCAACATTTGGAACATGACCGGCTTCAGCTCGAATTATTGTGCCTCAATTTTGGGTCTCCTAATACTCGGATTGAACTCATTGAATAGAGTAATGGCATATTGTTGAATGGCACAGTTTCTATCATCGGCAATAATGATCGGATTGTGAGTATTATAAGCGAATGTTCCTCCTGGATTTTGGTTTGGAATTTCGAAATTCATATCTTCGGTCCTTCTTTGGTTCGCTTGTCTTCTCCTTTGTAAAAAAGTCCTTTCAATTTCAGGGTTTACGGGAAGTAAGTCAATAATTTGATCAATACTCATAAACACCTGAAACAAACGCAAAAAAAAAAATGGAACTAAAATTTAACAGAAAAAAATAGACCAAAATGCAAAATTAACAATTTCACAAATAATTTCTTCTAAAACAGTCCCCAGCAATGATACCAAAAACTTGGAACGATGGAAATGTGCAAGTTTACACAATTGCAACAAGTAATAAAGTGACAAGTAAATGTCGAGTTATTGTACCCACAGGGACTATAAAAAGAATTATTTATTAATGCTATTTGAAAAAATCTTCAAGGGCCTCTTTGCAAGCTAAATAATCAGCTAATAACCTGATTTGGGTCAGCACATGGAACGGTTTTGGGCTGTCCATTACTTGGTCAGTTCAGTTCACTCGGTTCGGCTCAACTGGACCACTTTTCATAATTTATTAATAATAATTTATTAACCCAAATTAAATTGGATATAAATTAAAATTAATTATATTATGAATTAATATACATAATTTTGGACCGTTTTAGTCTGAAAATTAATTCGCCTTGATACTTCAAATTACTTCTTGGTTTTGTGCTTCTAGCAGTGTCTGCCGAACCATTTTTCGCCCTTTGTACAAATCTGTCGAAAATAACCAAATTCATCAAAATTAATTATAAAATTAATTCAAATACAACATGTTCATATTTTAAGTACACTTCAATTATTTTATAAAATTAATTATTTTTTGACAGGAATTTTATCGAAATTGCATGAATTTAAGTTAAAAAGGGCATGAAAAAATGTGTAAATTTTTGTATTTCTAGTAATCATCACACTTCAGAAATAGAAAGGATGGAAGTGATAAGATCAGTTTAGTTTTGAACATCACAACACAAGTCTTGATAAGTTCGGGTTTAGTTCTTAAAGAACAAAGAGATAACTCTTAAAGATATATTAAAAATGTACATTACCCTATTACAAAGTACTTCATTGAATATATATAAGATCTTAGCAAACGAATGGTCATTTTAGCCATTAATGTGAATACATGAATTAAAATAATACATTAATCCTAAATTTCATGAATCTAAGTATTCAAAGAATGCAATGAACAACCATAAGCATTCCTCTTGTAGTCCCTGCACCTTAATGATGAATTTGGTGACCACATTTATTGCGTTGCAAGGTAGTTCATGCATGTGAAGAAATCAATCTGCCAAATTCATGTAAGACCCTTTGCTGACCAAAAATTCCATGTATGTGAAGGAATTTGAATGGACACTTGATGAATGTTCATGTAGCTTAATCCTTAAGGCTTTGCACCTTCTTTGTGACTGGTCGGTTTTGCATGAACCTTAGAGAATGAAAAGATCTAGTTTAAAGCACCTTAATTCCATGTTCCTCCTCTGAATAAACAACTCCTTGTAACCTTTTAGGTGACCAGTCCTTTGTTGTGCCTAGGACAAAATAAAGACATATTAAAGACAAAAATAAACACAACAATTAAACTGTAATGAAAAAGGACATAATAATGACATAACAAACTAAGACATATTTAAAACACAATAGTACACATTAAATATGAAACTAATGATGTAATGAAAGTGACACAATATTTAATACATAAATAATAAGACACAAATTAAAACAACAAAGTATGATTTTAAAAAGTTGTGAAATTAAGACAAAGTAAAATGGATTATTGGGCTTCAAAAGTCCACATGCAAAACGTTGCATGGACTTGGATCTTTAATAGATGCTAAATAAAGATTGGACTTGTCATATTCAACCCAAACATGTCGGATCAAGGTCACAAGTGCTTTCTTGAATCTCTAAGCTCTAATCCACGCCGTAGGCCCAATAAGAATTTTAATTGGACCATCAAAAATATCTTGCATCATATCTCTTGAAGTCTCATCAACATACGGCCCAAATAGTATGGAAATGGGTAGCTTGGTTCTTGGCCCAATTAACGTTCTAGAGACCACATCATCCCCTCCCTCTTCAAGGCAATTTGTCCTTAAATCAAGCTATTTGCTTAAAATAAAATTTTGTTGATCACAGTCCCTTAAATTGTACTTTTCAGCCATTGAATTGAGAACAACTCTTTTCCAATAACCTGAAAAAGAAAAACACCTTTATAAGTATAACTAGTATAAGCTCGTGCAATCATTTCTTCTTCAAAAGGATCTTCCTTTACATTATCACCTCCATTAGCACAAAACAAATCAAAGATATTGCAAATGAACACAATACATTTACTTGGATCCCCTTTTAAAAATGGTGCACAAAAGAAAACTCCAGGGTCAAAGACATGATTTTGCTTTACCATCTCAACATGAATTAAAAAAATTTCCTTTTAGAAGTGATGAATAAATATTGGACAACAAAAATTTATCCACACAATTGTTTAAAATGAAATTCTGATACTTGAATTTTCTTAATAATGATATGGATAAATAATCCCCAGGATGAAACACAAAATTTTGATCCTTCTCATCTTCATGAATCAAATATTTTTCTTTCAAAAACAAATCACCCATGCTAAACAAAGAAAATTTAGGTCTATGAATGTTTGAATAAACAAAACCTTCAAACTTTCTTCGAATAGGCATCTACATCCACAAGTGTTTCCAATGAAGAGTCATGAATTTCACATAACCATAAACATTAAGCAGTTTAAGATTATTATGTGAAAATTCATTGTTAATAACAGTAGACTAAAAAGAAGGCATGTTGTAGAGAAAACTTTTTAAAACAATATCAGTGTCAAACTTATCAACAACATTTGAGATAAGCTTCCTTGATTCAATTGCCAAAGTGCCCTTACCTTCCTTACCTTCTTGATCTTGTGAAACAATTTCATTCTCCAACTTACCTTTCTCCTAAATACAGAATCATCTTTCATTAGATGAGAAATAAAGTAAAACAACCGCTGATGGGTTCTTGGAAACTTGTAATAAAGGGTTATCACAAAACAAATTCGAATTTTGGTTAGTTAAAACATCTCTTTCCTTTGCTTGGGTATTTTTTTGCTGCTTATTTTCTTTTTCCAAATTGAAACTCTCCTCTTTTAATTAACATTTATTTTCACTCGCCTCACCCTCATTACTCGAATGCTCTTTTCTTTTTGTTCTCTTATTTTCTTTCTCTTTTTCTTTTCAATCTCAATCTCACACTCCTCTCCTTTTTTCTTTTCGTATTTTTCTTTTTCTCTTTTCTCAAGCTTTCTCTTTATTTCTTTTTTAGTTTCTTCTCTCTTTACGATTTTGTTTTCCTCTCTCTTATTCTTTTTTACTTCTTCATTCTTTTCTTCTCTTACTATAATAGCCTGATTTAGACCCTAGTTAGAATAGTGGTTTCGGAACCATAAATTCGAGGTCGTAAAATTTTTTAATATATTATTTTATGTGTTTACAAGATGTGAATTAATATGTGTGAAAGTTTCGTGAAATAATTTTATCGATTGGTTGTTTAATTTGATAAAAAGACTAAATCGCGTAAAATGCAAAAGTGACATGCTAGTTGTTTAATGTAACAGCCCGATTTTGGGCCTAGTTGGAACAGTGGTTGTGGGACCACTAATCCGAGGTTAGATAAATTATTTTTAATATTATTTTATGTGTTGTGCCATGATTATATGAGAGTATGAAAATTTTAGTGAATTAATTTTAGCGTTTGTGAGCTTAATCGCGAAAAAGGACTAAATCACATGAAGTTCAAAAGTCTTAATTTGATAGCTAAGGGTGTTAAATTTCCATGAAACTTAATGATCGTGATTTTCCATAATAAGTTTTATAAATTTATAATTAATCGTTCTTGAAAATAACTATTATCACGACATAGGCAAGTGTACCTATCGAACAATAGTATAGCTTTAGCAAGACCGGATTGTCGAACCCAAAGGACTAAAAGTACTAGTAATGACTGTCTTTTTATTATCTAGCCTAAGAAATAAATGGGTTTGTTTTAACTAACTAATTAATTAAACTAAGAAGTTGTAGAAAATAGAATTGGGAAATTACTTCCTGGAAAACGATTGATTAAGGACAATACCTAAGGAAAAATCCACCTAGACTTTTACTTGTTATTCTGGCTCCGAACCGGACGATTTGTTCATTTAACTTGTTCCGTAGAAATCCCTAAGTTATGTTATTATCGCTATTCAAGACTAATAATGTCTAATTCCTAGGTTGAATAACCGGGACTTTTCTCTAATTAACACCCTAGGGTTACATTAACTCGTTCTATGGATTCCCTTATTAGGTTTCACCCTAATCCAGCAAAATCTTGTTACCCTATCTCTGCTTAATTATGACAAAGTTGCTCTTAGTCAGGGTCTATTCCTCCTTCAACTAAAAGTAGTAACTTGAAGTGATATCCTAAAATACCAAAACAAGAACTAAGAACACATAATTAAGAATAAGCCAAATATTTATCATACGATTCAGAAAATAATAACAAGATTCGTCTTAGGTTTCATCCCCCTTAGGTATTTAGGGGTTTAGTTCATAACTAAATAAGAAAACATCTCAGAATAATAAAGAATACAAAACATAAAGAAATCCCAAAACTCCTGAAAGGGAAATTGAGGAGAAATCTTCAGTCTTGATGGTGAATCCAGCTTCTGAGATGGATTAATCGGCTTCCTCAGAGTAATTCCTACTCCCTATTCTCTGTCTCCATTTTCTTCCTCCTCTGAGGTGTATTTATAGGCTTTGGAATGCCTAAGAACCCTCAAAAGTTGCCTTTTTCGGAATTGGACTCAACTTAGGCTCTGGCAGGACATGCCCGCGTGTGACACGCCCAGCGCTACTTCTTGCAGCCGTGTTCGAGCCTGTTAGATTGGCACAGGCGTGTGCTCTACTCATGTAAGTCATGCTTCAATTCTGCCAAATTGACACGACCGTGTTAGCTGCCCGTGTTAGGAGGTCTAGGTAGTGTTGATTTCGTACTTTGGCCCATTTTCTCTGTTTTTGGCCCGTTTCTCATTCCTTTCGCTCTCCTATGCTTACCTAAGTATAAAACATGAAATTAAGGCATTAGGAGCATCGAATTCATTAATTCTAAGGAAAAATCATCCATAAAATGCGTTAAGCATGGGGTAAAAATATGTATAAATTACGGTTTATCAAATACCCCCACACTTCAGCGCTTGCTTGTCCTCAAGCAAAATCCTCAAATCATAATTAAAAATTCCTTTTTCTCAACTTATAATTCCTATCAATAATATTTCAAACTAACTCATAAGTAATCATACATTGAGAATTCAACTAAAAGAACATTAAAGCTTCAAACATTCTAAGTTGAATATTTAATAATGAAAAACTTAGGCATCTCCCTTTATCTAAGTAGTTACCATTGATTCAAAATTGCACAGAGTTTAACATCCTCACTAAGGATTCACTCAAGTCACTCGAAGTGTTTAAGGATAATGAAATTAACACTCATCAGTCAATATGAAAAGTTATTACTATAGGCTTGCATGGAAATCAAATCTCCACCACTATAAATTGAGATGATACATCAATCAAGAGGTCTTTAGAGGGTTGTAGTGAGGCTTGGTTAGGGGGTGTGGTCACAAGCTGAAAGAAAAGGTTAGAATCGAGATTGACTTGAAAAACTACTTAACTAGAAAAATATTTAATCATCACTTGCATACAACATAGCTTCTTCTCTGACTATGGAATTTGAATAATGAAGCTTACAAACAAAAGATAACTACTAATATGAATACATGTTTTTTAAAAAAAAAACAAGTCAAATAACATAGACTAATTATTAAGAACAAGGCATAGCTAAGCAATTTATTCAACTCAAATCTCGACAAAAATATGGATCAAATTAATTTAGGGGATTTCAACAATAATGGGTTAAGGGTTAATATTAAGGGTAATACAAAGAATGGCTTGTTAAGCTCAAAGGGATTTACTAAGGGTTAATCGTGGAGGTAGGCTTTTCATGGCATGAGTGGGTTAATCCTAAGTGCCTCTATCATCTTGACATATCAAATCAAATAGTGTGGTCTTGACATGCATAATCAGGCAAGTTCTAGAATAGCAGTTCAATACTGACGCACTCAAAGCAATAATAAAAGTGAGCATGAAAGAATTAATATATGCTCAAAAGGCTCAAAAATCTCACAAAAATTATGGCTTTTTGATGTTTAAACCTGTGGAATTCAATTCAAGATAATACCAAAACTTGGGGAAACAACCTAAAATTTTAAATTCTTAAAAATCAACTTATCATGGTTAATTTTATAATGTCTTAAAGTTTAAATAATCAATGCATGAATGCCTATTTTTTAATTCAAGATATATCAATAATAATCATCAGTCAATCAAAATTCATCCTAAACATGATATGAGAGATTTACAAGAGAACAAAGCAATATTCAGGGATTTTTCGAATAATGAAATGATTACCCTCCCACACTTAAGATGTACATTGCCCTCAATGTACAAAGATAGATATATAGGAAAATATAAGATCATAAGATAGGGAGAGAATTGAAACTTTTTGAGTGTTTGCATGAATGAATTCCCTAGTTTGGCGACAGCGAAAATTGACAATAGAGTTGGGGGTAAGGCTTGATTCGGAGGAAGAAATATCCTGATAATAATCATAAAGGTAAGTTACGACTAACGAATACGTGAATCAATTAAAAGTAACTAAGAATAAAAATAAAAATAAGGAAATTAGTCTAATTTTTTAAGTGGCACGGTCATCTCACACGCCCGTGTGGTTTGTGTCCAGCCCGTGTTTGTCGCGAGTTGAGAGTTTGTCACACGGCCTTAAGACACGGGCGTGTCGCACGCCCATGCTAGTTTCTCAGTTTCAACCACGGGCATGTTGCACGCCCGTGTTAATTTGACAGGTTCGCCCACGGCCAAGTCACACGGCCATGGCAATTTATCGCAGCCTGTGTTTTGGGGAAATCTTTGCCCTGTTTCCACATGGTCCTAAGCACGCCCGTGTGCTTGGTCGTGTCTCTATGGTGAACCTATTTTCAAGAGCTTCATTAGTAGGTTAGGTGTTTAAACACTAAAATTTAAAGAAGTTAATATAATTAGTGCTCAGGTTACCTCTCGAGAAGCGCTTATTTATAGTCTAAGCTCGACTTACCTCTCCATTGAATGGTCATAGTGGTTTAAGGAGTTCATACTCCTCACTTCTGCTATCAACCTCATCAAAATAAGGTTTTAGACGTATGTTGTTTACCTTAAAAGTGCCGAACTTGGGATGATTTACCTTGACTATACCGAATGGGAAAATACTAACTACCATAAGAGGGATTTCTTCATTCGGGTTGGCAGTGACAAGGTGAGGATCTGCAGCATCTAGTAAGACTTTATCTCCAACCTTAAGTTGATTTGGAGAGGTATCGAGCTCGTTCTAGCGTAGTTTTGGTTTATCGTGTGTTCTCGATTTATGTGTCCGCCATTCATCTAACTCCTCTATTTGTAGCCTTCGTTCTTTATGGATGGGTCCTCTATTATTGCTTGAACATGGCTCATGTACTTCTTTCAGACTCAATTCTTGCAAAGTAGGGTTCGTCATATTATCAGTTTTAGTAGAATGGTGTGGACAATTACCTTCAATGTTTGATGTGATGCCAGAATTGCGGGCTTGAAGGGTAATTGTTTCGTCTCCCATACAAAGTGTGAGCTCGCCTGTACCAACATCAATAATCATTTTAGTAGTTGCTAAAAAGAGCCTCCCTAAAATCAAAGTGGTGTTGTTATCCTCCTCTATGTCTAGAACAACGAAATCAACGGGAAATATAAATTTATCTATTTTAACTAGGACATCTTCAATAATACCCCTAGGAAATCTTATAGTTTTATCTGCTAATTGAATGCTCATCCTAGTTTGTTTGGGTTTCCCAAGACCTAGTTGCTTAAACATTTTGTAAGGCATGACGTTAATGCTTGCCCCTAAATCAACTAATGCATTATTAACATCTAAACTACCAATTAAGCAAGGAATTGTAAAACTCCCTGGATCTTTCAATTTGTGGAGTAGCTTATTCTGTAGAATAGCTGAGCACACTGCGTTTAGCTCCACATACGATGCCTTGTCCAACTTCCGCTTATTTGCTAAAAGCTCTTTTAAAAATTTCATTGCATTTGACATCTGCGATAGAGCTTCAATAAACGGTAAGTTAATATGTAATTTTTTCAAAAGTTTAAGGAATTTACCGAATTGTTCGTCTGAGCGATCTTTCCTCGTCGCGTTAGGGTATGGTACACGAGGTTTATATTCTACATTCACCGTTTTGTTTTCATTATGACTTACCTCACTTTTACCTTTGCTCACCATAGTTTCTTGCATTGATTCTGGCTCAGGCTCAACGAATCCTTCTTTAGCTTGAACATTAATTGCGTTGAGTTGTTCCCTTGGGTTAGGTTCAATATTACATGACAAGCTACCTTGTGGTCATTAGGAAATTAGTTTAGACAGTTGGCCTATCTGAGTTCCGAGTCCTTGGATTGATGCTTGTTGATTTTTTAGTGCTGTCTCGGTATTCTAAAAATGAGTTTCTGACACCGAGATGAATTTGGATAGCATCTCCTCAAGGTTCGGTTTTTTCTCTTGTTGATAAGGTGGCTGTTGGAAGCCTGAGGGTGGTGGTGGTCTCTGATTTCCTTGACCTCCCCATGAGAAGTTTGGGTGATTCCTCCAACCTGCGTTATAGGTATTACTGTAAGGATTATTTTGAGATCGAGGATTATTACCCATATAATTTAATTGCTCATTCTCTATTTTGTGGCCACAGGGTTGATATTCTGGATTACTCGATCTACCTCCTCTCGCTTCATATTGCATTACTGGGTGAACCTACGTAGAACTAAGTAAACCATTAATCTTTTTATTAGAAGTTCTATCTGATTTGACAGCATAGTAACCGAGTCGATGTTATAAACGTCTACTATTTTCGTTGGCTTAGTCCTCATGACTTGCCACTGATAGTTATTCAGTGACATCTCCTCAATAAATTCGTAAGCCTCTTCAGGTGTTTTGTTGTTGATGGTTCCATCAGCGGCTGCGTCAATCATCTGTCTTGTTGAGGGATTCACACCATTGTAGAACGTTTGAACTTGTAGCCATAGAGGTAACCCATGGTGAGGGCACCTTCGTAGCAGGTCCTTGTATCTCTCCCATGCATCGTAATGTGTTTCAAAATCCATATGCACAAAAGAAGAGATATTATTACGTAACTTAGCTGTTTTAGCCGGCAAAAAATATTTTAGTAAAAATTTTCGGTCATTTGTTCCCAAGTAGTGATGGACCCTCATGGTAATGAGTTCAACCATTGTTTAGCTTTGTTCCTAGTGAAAAAGGGAATAACCAAATACGAATTGCATCATCAGAAACGCCATTAATTTTGAAAGTGTTACAAAATTCTAGAAAACTCGCCAAGTGAGTGTTGGGGTTCTCATCCCGCAAACCATCAAACTGAACAAATTGTTGTATCATTTGAATCGTGTTAGGTTTCAGTTCAAAATTATTTGCAACAATAGCAAGACTAACTATACTTGAATCAGTTCCTATTAAATTAGGTTTAGCATAATCATACATAGTACGAGGAGCAGGATTCTGATTTGTTAATTCAGCGGGTACTGCTAGAGGCAGCTGATTGTCTGGATTTTCAGCCATCTCCTCGATTGTAGTTGAGATATCGTCCTCCTGTTCTTCTTCTATATATCTTAAGCTTCGCCTGATTTCTCGTCGGTTTCTACGAGCTGTACGATCAATTTCTTCGTCAAAAAGTAGTGGTCCTGATGGGTTTCTTCTAGTCATAAACTATAAGAACCTACCAGAAAGAAAAAGAAAGTTAGTAAAATAAAATAAAATAAAATTGCAAGAAAAACAAATGGCTAAAGTAATAAAAGTTGAGTGTTCCTAATATTTTAGTCCCCAACAACGTCGCCAAAAACTTGATCGTGATTTTTTGTGATAAGTTTTATAAATTTATAATTAATCATTCTTGAAACTAACTATTATCACGACGTAGGCAAGTGTACCTATCAAACAGTAGTATAGCTTTAGCAAGACCGGGTTGTCGAACCCAAAGGACTAAAATTACTAGTAATGACTATCTTTTTATTATCTAGCCTAAGAAATAAATGGGTTTATTTTAACTAAATAATTAATTAAACTAAGAAGTTGCAGAAAATAGAATTGGGAAATTACTTCTGGGAAAACGATTGATTAAGAATAATACCTAAGGAAAAATCCACCTAGACTTTTACTAGTTATTCTGGCTCCGAACCGGACGATTTATTCATTTAACTTGTTCCGTAGAAATCCTTAAGTTATGTTATTATCCATATTCAAGACTAATAACGTCTAATCCCTAGGTTGAATAACTGAGACTTTTCTCTAATTAACACCCTAGGGTTGCATTAACTCGTTCTATGGATTCCCTTATTAGGTTTCACCCTAATCCGGCAAAATCTTGTCATCCTATCTCTAGGCGCGCAATCAACTCCGCTTAATTATGACAAAGTTACTCTTAGTCAAGGTCTATTCTTCCTCCAACTAAGAGTAGTAACTTGAAGTGATATCCTGAAATACCAAAACAAGAATTAAGAACATATAATTAAGAACAAGTCAAATATTTATCAAACGATTCAGAAAATAATAACAAGATTCGTCTTAGGTTTCATCCCCCTTAGGTATTTAATGGTTTAGTTCATAATTAAATAAGAAAACATCTCAGAATAATAAAGAATACAAAACATAAAGAAAACCCGAAACTCTTGAAAGGGAAATTGAGGAGAAATCTTCAGTCTTGATGGTGAATCCAGCTTTTGAGATGGATCAATCAGCTTCCTTAAAGTAATTCATTACTCTCTATTCTCCCTGTCCCTTTTCTTCCTCTTCTGGGGTGTATTCAAAGGCTTTGGAATGCCTAAGAACCCTCAAAAGTGGCCTTTTCCAAATTGGACTCAACTTAGGCTCGGCAGGGACATGCCCGTGTGACACGCCTGTGTGCGATTACTTCAGGCCATGTTTGAGCCTGTTAGATTGGCACAGGCATGTGCTCTACCCGTGTGAGTCATGCTTTGATTCTGCCAAATTGACACGGCCGTGTTAGCTGCCCATGTGAGGAGGTTTAGGCCGTGTTGATTTTGTACTTTGGCCCATTTTCTCTATTTTTGGCCCGTTTCTTGTTCATTTCGCTCTCCTATGCTTGCCTAAGTATAAAATATGAAATTAAGGCATTACGAGCATCGAATTCACTAATTCTAAGGAAAAATCATCCATAAAATGCGTTAAGCATGGGGTAAAAATATGTATAAATTACGGTTTATCACTTAAATTGGGGTCTTTAAAAGGCAAATAGACCCTTAGACTATAGCTTGGCCGGCCATGAGATAAAGAAAATTAAATGGCCAATGTGTTAGGTAATTAATGACATAATAGGTGATGAAATAATGCCCTAAAGCCTAACTATCATCTTTTTCCTCCACCCTTTCTTCTTGACCAAAAATATCAGCCATTAGAGGAGTTTTTGAAGGTTGAATTTTTAGCCACTTAATCTCTCTACAGGTAAATGATCTTGATAGTTTTTCTTGATGCTTTTTTTACTTTTAGAACCCTTGTAACATGAGCGTTCAAATGAGAGGACTATTTTGCAAAATGGTTGAAAGTCTAGGGTTTTACCATGAGTGTGTTCATGTTGTATTCTGAAATTTTATGGAAGAATATGAGTTATGGTAGTGTAGTAAACAACTTTTGTGAAAAGATTTCTCATGAAAACCCTAAAATAGACCATTTTGCATAAGTTGTAAAATAAGTGATAAATGTGTGAAATATTAAGAATTTTGGACTGCTTCTAGTATAAAAAGTAATCGGCTGAGGAATTTCAGGTTAAAATTAATGATGACCGAGAAATACCATTAGGGTATTTGATGAGTTATCGTGCACACCTAAAGAGTGCGTGAAGTGTATAGTGTCACTCCTACGAGACTTAGCTTACCAATGGTGGAACACCCTTGTGTAAGTTGTACTAAGGGAAAGGATTACATGGGAGTTCTTCCAGGAGGAGTTCCGGAAGAAGTATATTAGTCAGAGGTTTATAGACCAGAAAAGAAAAGAGTTTTTAGAGCTTAAGTAAGGCTGTAGGACGGTGACTGAGTACGAACGTAAGTTTGTGAGACTCAGTAAATATGCACGGGAGTGCGTATCTATAGAAGCCATTATGTGCAAGAGGTTTGAAAATGGTTTGAACGAAGATATTCATCTATTAGTTGGTATCTTGGAGATAAGAGAATTTGTGGTACTCGTGGAGAGAGCATGCAAGGCCAAGAAATTGGCCAAAGAGAAGAGAAAAGCTGGCATCGAGTCCCGAGACTCAAGGAAGAGACAGATGCGGAAATCACAATAGACCTCATCTAAGAGATCGACAGAGTTTCCTACATGATCAAATGTGTCAGTGGGGTTCTCGAATAAGAGCAAGAATAAGTAGCATACGGCATCCAAAGCCCAACCCACTTCTGTCGCGAGTGTTGGTAGTGCCCGGTCAAATAAGTCAGAGTGTTCATAGTGTGATAGGCGTCATTTTGGCGAGTGCTGAGCAAATGAAAGAGGTTGCTTCAAATGTGGATCTTTGGACCACTTCATCCGAGACTGCCCTGAGTTAGATGAGAAGAGAAAAAGCAAGATGTGAGGGCAAATAGTACTCTTACGAGAGGTAGACCACAGAAGAACCCGGGCAGTGGAGCTAGCAGTAGAGGTGCTCCTAGAGATTCAGCTGTGAGGTTCGAGAGTCGTGCACCTGAAAGGACTTATGCTATTCGCGCTCGCGAAGAGGCATCTTCACCAGATGTGATTACGGGTACTTTTTCTCTTCACAATATTTCTGTTATTGCTTTGATTGATTCGTGTTCTACTCATTCCTATGTATAAATGAAATTAGTACCCAGTATGAATATGTCTGTTGAGTCTACCGAATTTGTGATAAAAGTGTCAAACCCGTTAGGTAGGCATGTGATAGTTGATAAAATGTGCAGAGGTTGTCTTCTGATGATTAGAGGTCATTGTTTTCCGGCTGACCTCATGCTACTACCGTTGATGAATTTGATCTAATTCTTGGCATGGATTGGTTGACTGCTCATGATGTGATAGCGAATTGCGGTAGCAAGTTTATTGAATTAACATGTGAGAATGGGAACATAATTCAAGTTGAATCAGGTGAACCGGATAACTCATCATTACTAATCTCATCTTTAACTGCCGAGAAATATTTGAGAAAAGGGTATGAGTATATCTAGCATTTGTGTTGAACACCAAAGAGTCTGAAGTAAAAATTAACTCAGTGTCTGTGGTATGTGAATACCCGGATGTGTTCCTGAAAGAGTTGCCCGGATTGCCTCCAACTAGAGAAGTTGAGTTTGGTACCGAGTTAGTCCCCGGTATGACGCCTATCTCGATTGCTCCGTATAGAATGGCTACAACAGAGTTAAAGGAGTTGAAGACTCAAATACAAGAGTTAACGGATAAAGGTTTAACAAGACCGAGCTATTCACCGTGAACTACTCCGGTACTTTTTGTGAAAAAGAAAGACAGGTCGATGAGATTATGCATAGACTACCGATAGCTCAACAAGGTAAATGTGAAGAACAAGTATCCCTTGCCAAGCATCGATGATCTGTTCGATCAGTTGAGGGGAGCCACCGTGTTTTCTAAGATAGACTTAAGGTCGGGCTACTATCAGTTAAGGGTTAAGGAGCAAGATGTATAAAAAACCACATTTAGGACGAGGTATAGGCACTATGAGTTCCTTGTTATGCCCTTTGGTTTAACAAATGCTCCTGCGGTGTTTATGGATTTAATGAACTGCATTTTTCGGTCGTATTTGGATAAGTTCGTGGTGGTTTTTATCGACGACATATTGATTTACTCAAGTAAGAAGAGTGAGCATACGGAGCATCTGAGAACTATTTTACAAACCTTGAGAGATAAGAAATTATACGCCAAGTTCAGTAAGAGTGAATTTTGGCTTAAAGAGGTTGGATTTCTAGGACGTATCGTGTCAAGAGATGGGATCAAAGTTGACCCAAGCAAGATCTCAGCTATTGTTGAGTGGAAACTGCCGAAGAATGTGACAGAGGTTCGAAGCTTTCTAGGTTTAGCTGGGTATTACAAAAGATTCGTGAATGGATTCTCTATGATAGCTACTCCAATAACAAGGCTGTTACAAAAAGATGTCAAGTTCGAATTGACAGAGAAGTGCCAACAGAGTTTTGAGAAATTAAAGGGCGTGTGCTTTGGCCGTGTGCCCTAAATCGGATGCTGACATTAGAAACAGAATGTCAAGGTTTTTTGACACGGGCTAGGACACGGGCTTATCATGGTCGTGTGAGGGACACGAGCCATAGACACGGGCGTATGTCAGACCGTGTGAAAACTCCTGGAGGTTTGAATTTAGAATTTAATTTACACAGGCATGGGACACGGGCATTTCCCTAGATGTTTAGGCCGTGTGTGTCACACGGGCCATCAGCACGACCATGTCCTAATGACCACACGGGCGTGCTGTCTTCCCACATGGGCGTGTGCCCTATTTCAAGGATTATTTTTCTAAAGTTGGTTAAGGACCCGAGGTGGTCCTGAATGGTTTCCAATGGTTGTTTGAGGCCTCATAGGTCCATGTTAAGAAGTTTGACAAAGTTTTGAAAAAATTTTAAATTTGGTCAAGTCTAAGTGGTTCGAAAATGGTGGAATGCATGTGTTTAAGTGTGGTAATGCCTTGCATCCTGCCCTGGCGTAGGACTCGGGTGTAGGGTGTTACATTTAAAGTGCTTATAAGCTATGATTTATTAAATGAGAAGTCCTTATGTAGCAATTAGACCATGGATAGTAGAAATGGAAAATAATGGCCATTAAATGGATGATTTTGGTGTTATTTTATTAAGGTTATTTTAGTAATTATTTAATTAATGCTTAATAAATAAAACCAAAATCAATTTTGGTTCATCTTCTTTATTAAATGACCGAATATCACAATGAAAAATAGGGTTTGAATGCTCAAAATAGTTTGGCACTTTGGGGAGCAATTGTAAGTCCAATTTCACCCGGTTTTTAGTAATTTTTACATTTTTGAGATCGTTGCTTCGTATTCTAGCTAGCCCATGCTTTAATTTTTGGATTGCTTGATGAATTTTGTGAGTTGCCATTGATGATAGCTTGATGTTTTTGTTGTTTGATGATGAAAAATAAATATTCGTTGATAGATTATTATATTTTGTTAAGTAATTTTTGATAAAAATCCAAATTAGGGATTTATTTGTGAAATTTGTAAATGGAAGGGGGTGAAATGTGAAATAAATGGAATTAATGGGCTGCTAAGGACTTAAGGAAAATTTGGCTATGCTTGAGTATGATGAAATTTTGTGTATTTTGTGACTTTATATGATAAGGATTAAATTTGCAAAAATGTAAAATTTTAAGGGCTAAAGTGCAAAATGCTCATTTATGTGTTCTTGGATGAAATTGAATGAATTGTTGAATAAGTAAGTTAATTTTGGTATTAATTAGATTGGCAAAAGCGAAATTCGGATCTAGATCGAGGGAAAGTCAAAGTATCGGATTAGTCGATTTAATTTGTCATTACTGCGAACGAGGTAAGTTCGTATTTTAATAGACGTTACGAAATCATGTTATAAAGTATATTATTTATGTGAATGAATTCTATGCTGAATGGTAATGTAAATATATATGTATTTTGAATAAGTTATTTATGTTACTATGATATTGAATTGTTCGAGTAGCAGAATATATGAATACGAGAAAGTATCGACAATGTGATGACATCTGAAAGCCCCGTACAAACCATAGGAATAGTTAGGATATATATGTCATGACATAGGACTTCGATATATGTTATCGTGTAAGATCATGTCCGGGACGTTGGCATCGATTTGAGATTTACGTGTAAGACCATGTCCGGACATCAGCATCGCATATGATTTCGTGTAAGACCCTGTCTGGGACAGTGGCATCGATATTTGATTACATGTAAGACCACGTCTGAGACATTGGCATTGTATGAGCTTTTCGAGCTATCCGAGTATCCTTATTGATTCTGAATGGTTCAACGGGCATTCCGAGAAATAAATGATTAAGTGAATAACATTCCAATTCAGGTACGTTAAAATATATACAATGTTTGAAAATGAAAGGTAAGTATATATGCAAAGAATGTTATGTGATGTATATGAAAATGGGATGTGAATATGTGCCAATGAAACATGAACAAATGAGTAAGATGTGATTTATAAAGTTGCATATGTGAAATTGTCAGATGCTATACGATTGAAAGGTGAATTTGAGTATAAATGATGATATGAGATTTATATGAAAAAGATATATGATTAAATGTGTTATTTCCCATAATATGCTCATTTGGCTATATGAAAGTGTGAATTGAATGATATATGATAATTGAATTGAATAAGCTTGTGAAAGCTAAAGTTAGTTAAGTGAGTAAGTATAATATTGAATGATGATAATTCGATATGAGAACATGTTATAAAATTTAGAAAAGTTGTGTGAGATAGCATATCATGCTTATGGCATTGTAATGAAAGTATTTGTTATGTTAAGTTTATTAATATACGAGCTTACTAAGCTTAAAATCTTACTCTATGTGTTTTTCCTATGTTTATAGAGTTTCGGAGATTTGTTCAGGTTGGAAGTCGCAGAAGACCTTATCACACTATCCGGTTATCGCTTCAGTAAATAAAATTTTTGAGTTTTTGGTTATGTGGCATGTATAGGCTAGTTTCGATATGGTTCATTTTGATTTATATATATGTAGCCATGCGAAAATGGCTTATTAATGATGTTAATATTTGTGTATAACTGGGCATGGTATAAGCTCATTTTGAGAAATATGTTTCATGATATGTATGTATGGTGTCTTGGTTACATGTTTTGGTTGAGTAATAATTTAGTTATGGATTTGGTATAATCTTGGTATGAGATTGATATGGTAATTTGAGATGTTGATCATGTATGAGTGAATGAATTTGGCATGTGATTTTGGTAATGTTTTGGTTGCATGTTGAGTTATGAAATGTGGTCTTAAATGCTTGTGATAATAGGTGGCAAAATGGCTTTACAAATAGCTTATTTTTGTCCACACGGGTAGAGACACGGATGTGTGTCTCAGCCGTGTGCGATACACGGTCATGCTACACGGTCGTGTGTCCCCTGGGGTAGCCTTATAAATTAAATAAGTATACCCTACAGATTTGACATGGCTTAGACACACGGGTGTGTTTATTGGCCGTGTGTGTCACACGGGCTCACGCACGAGCGTGTGACTGGCCATGTGACATAAGTCAGAACACCCCCTTAAATAGCACATGGCCTAGCACACGGGTGTGTGTGGCCATTTCGAAAGGTACACGGGCTAAACACACGGGCGTGTGGTCGACCGTGTGACCCAAGTCAGTATGTATGCCCTGTTTTCACACGGTCTGTGACACGGGCGTGTCTGATAACCGTGTGAGGTACACGGCCTGTTCACACGGGCGTGTAACCTATGGTTGTATGAAAATTTTCTAAGTGTTCGAAAATTTTTATATGTGATCGGTTTAGTCCTGAACCCCTTCTAAACATATTTTAAGGTCTCGTAGACCTTCTAAAGGGACTTATTATTGATGTTTGATTATGATATGATGATGATGTATAATATATTTGTAAAATGTTAGTAAAAGTTCTGATATGTCCGGTAATGCCTTTTAACCCTAGTCTGGCGACGGATACAGGTTAGGGGTGTTACACTTCCAATTTCTCTTGATTTCATCATCTTAACTTGGTTTTCACGAATTTGATCTAGAGCCAATAATACCAAGGTGATCTTATTATTTTGACACTCGAAAGTGTACCGGTTAGAGTGGCCATCATAATGAACTTGTTGATCAAATTGCCATGGACACCTAAGAAAGATATGGTAGGCTTGCATCAAGACAACGTCACAAAGTACTTCATCTTTGTACTTACCAATTTAGAAAGATACCATCACTTGTTTGGTGACTTTGATTTCACCATTCTTGTTCAACCATTGCAAGTTGTACAATTGAGGGTACTTTGTTGTAGGCAAATGGAGCTTTCCACCATGATTGTACTTGCAATATTAGTACAACTCCCACCATCAACTATCAAACTATAGACCTTGCCTTTTACATGGCAACGAGTTTGAAGCAGGTTTTCTTGTTGTAATCCTTTGCACTAGGTTCGAACGTTTAGAGCCTTCCTCAAAACAATACTCTCTTTGATCATGATTTTAATAAACAAAAGAACAAATTTGACGATAAGATGTGTACATCACAAAACAAAACCTTCTGTCTTACTCTCGAAAAGAAAGTTCACTCCTCTCGTTTTTGCACACAAATTCTAGCTTTTATCACTCTAATAGGCTGACATGCTCTCGCCTTTTACCACTCAAATCTCTTGAGTTCTTTAAGAACTTAGTATGAAAAGAACTTAACAAAACGGTAATATTGGAGGTGTTGTTAGGATGGGACACAATCGAAGAAAAATAGAAGGTTGAAATTAATTTGACAGAAATATGTTCAAATGACTCAATAGATGATTAGAAGGTATTTTGGCTAAATGGACAAAAGAAAAAAAAATTCGCTTGGTATTTTTTTTCGTAAAAATTTACCAAAATATGTAAAATGGGCTCAAAAGTACTAATCAATTGAAAATTTTCTTAATGGGTTCCCTGACTATTTTTAAAATTTTAACCTCATCTTTTGTTTTTTTCACAATTTTTTTCTCATGATTTTTTTTAAAAATTTGAGAGAGAAAATAAAATGATACCTATAAAGAATTCTAGCTCTGATACCCAATGATGTGAACCTCGTATGCGGTCAAGATTACGAGTCACGATTTAAGTTGCCAAATTGTTTCTAAACAGGATCAACTTGAAATATGATAAAGGATAGGAATAAAAGAAAAATAACAAACAAAATGGTAAATGATATAACTTTCGAACTCGAAAAAAAATCTTAGAATTGAACTTATGCTATTTAACAACGAGACCCATTTTTTATAAAGATGATTAATGTTTTAATAGGTTTGGAAATTAAAGAAAAATCGACCCACTATTTATACATGAAATAGGAACCAACTGTATAAGGGTGATCGCTACACTTTAGAAATAGAAAGTATTGAAATGATAAGATCGATTAAGTTTTGAACGCCACAAGACAAGTCTTGATAAGTTCGGGTTTATTTCTTAAAGAACAAAAAGATATATTAAAAATGTTCATTACCCTATTACAAAGAACTTAATCGAATATATATAGGGCCCTAGAAAACGAATGGTCATTCGGCCATTAATGTGAATACATGAATTAAAATAATACATTAATCCTAAAGTTCATCAATCCAAGTATTCAAAGAATACAACGAACAACCGTATACATTCCCCTTGTCGTCCATACACCTTGATGATGAATCCGGTGGCTGCATTTAACGCGTTGCAAGAGAGTTCATGCATGGGAAGAAGTCAATCGACCAAATTCATGTAAGACCCTTTGGTGACCATATATGTGAAGGAGTTTGAATGGACACTTGATGAATGTTCATGTAGCTTAATCCTTAAGGCTTTGCACCTTCTTTGTGACTATTCGGTTTTGTATGAACCTTATAGAACAAACAGACCTAGTTTAAAGCACCTTAATCCCATATTCCTTAGCTGAATGAACAACTCCTTGTAACCCTTTAAGTGACCGACCCTTTGTTGTTCCTAGGACAAAATAAAGACATATTAAAGACAAAAATAAACACAACAATTAAATTGTAACAAAAAAGACATGATAATGACATAACAAACTAAGACATATTTAAAACACAATAGGACACATTAGATATAAAACTAATGATGTAATGAAAATTACAATATTTAATACTTAAATAATAAGACACACATTGAAACAAAAAAGTACGATTTTAAAAAGTTATAGAATTAAGACAAAGTAAAATGGATGGTTGAGCTTCAAAATTTCACATGCAAAATGTTGCATGAACTTGGATCTTTAATAGATGCCAAATAAATATTGAACTTGTCATATTCAGCCCAAACGTATTGGATCAAACCTACAAGTGCTTCTTTGAATCTCTTAGTTCTAGCCCGTATCATAGGCCTAATAGGAATTTTAATTGGATCATCAGAAATATCTTACATCCTATCTCTTGGAGCCTCATCAACATATATCCTAAATAGTATGAAAATGGGCAGCTTGATGTTTGGCCCAATTAACATTCCAAAGATCACGTCACTAAATAATTTAATAATAATAAAATTATATGATATAATATTAATAATATATAAAGAAAAAAAAAGTATGACAGCTAAAAAAAATCTTTCCATCACATTCCATTTTCAATGGCTTAGATTTAATTCTTTCCTATGTTATCCAATGGCCCTGACAAAATTTTCATATCTTTCTTTAATTAAAAATTTAAACAATTATCTACTCTTTTTGTAATAATTGCACTCTATGTTCTTTCACATTTTCCCACCAATTCAATTTAATTCTTTATACTTTAAATCTTTCATTTTTATTCTAACACTTTTTATAACCTTACAATTTAGTTTATACCCTAAATTAATATTTTTCAATATATTAATCTTTTCAATTCCCTCAAGTATTCAATTATCTTCTCTATTAACACTAATAATTCTTATTTTATTGGCTTCAAAAATTTAAAATCGTATTTTCTCGAATTAACACTATTTACGATTAAGGGGTTTTAGGGACGTTACAATAATTTAGAAAATATAAAATAAAATTTTAAATTTTAGAAGGTGATTAAATTAATTAATTTCAATATTATAGTAACAAATCAGTTGACATTATCAAGGGATAAAAAAATTTCAACAATTTATTTAATTTATTTTGATGTTTTGAAATTTAAATTTTCAATATTTTAAAAAAGAATTTTAGAATTTTAACAATGGGATAAGCAAGTACAATTTGACAATTTTTGTGTATTATTTTAATGCTTGATGTTCTATTTACTCCAATCAATACTTAAAAAAAATATTTTTTTGGGTCACCAAAAAATATTTTTTTGGGTCACCAAACTTAAAGCGACTCGAAAGTTGAGTAACAAAAATGAAAGTGCAAATATGTTATAACATGTACAATTAACTACCGTTAGAGCTTGTGACTGAAATGAAACTGCCCTAAAAGTTAGATAACAAAATTATAAAACTTTAATTTTAGGTGATAAATTGAAAATATTCTAAAAGTTGAGTGGGTCGTTTACCCAAAAAGTCAAAAGTAGAACCCAACCCTTCAAATTCTTACCAATATAAAATAATTCAATATCCTTATGTCTCTTTCAGCTCCTACACTTTTGGTCCAGATGAACCCAACTCACCAATTTAAACCAGTTGCTTCGAAATCCAGGAAAACAGTTCGGTCGAGCCAATGCCTGGAGGGACGGACGAGTCAGAGTTCCAAAGCAGTGACCGTTAGGACCCGGACCAAACCAAGCCGTAAACAAACTCGGCCGCAATCTTCTCCGGTTTCTCTCCCTTGTTTTCGCAATACCACGATACTGCCCCCGGAGTTCTTTCAAATTGACGCTCTTGATTTGGCGCCACGTTTGCTTGGCAAGTTTTTAAGGAGAGATGATGTAGTTCTTCAAATCACTGAGGTAATTTTTGGTGCATTTTTGCTGACTTTCTTCCCAAATTCTTTTCGTTCTTCGGAAAATCGAAATGGAAGTTCGAAATTTGTACTTTTTGGGTGTTGGGGCTTTCATTAATTTGAGCAGTTGAATTTTGTTCAAATGCCCATTTATTTGCTTGCTGAGAAGAAAACCAAAGAAAAACAAAGGCTACCTACTAATTGGGTCTGGTCAAAGTTTCATATTCGCCCCCCCCCCCCCCAAAATTAATTTTAATTCCATTGTTATGTATTTTCTAATTTGAATCATTATGTTTTAACAGGTAGAGGCTTATAGGCCAAATGATTCAGCTTGTCATGGTAGATTTGGAGTCACTGCAAGAACAGCCCCTGTTGTGAGTTTAGCCCTTTTGCTTTCATCTTTCACATGTGCTTGCTAATCTCATTATTGCTCCAGTAATACCTTGATGGTTTTAACACTATTTATGTTTATTTTGGTACTAATAATAATAGATATTGAGATCCTCTATGTGGTTGTTGTAGTTTGGTCCTGGAGGGCATACTTATGTTTATCTTTGCTATGGACTTCATACGATGCTCAATGTTGTTGCTGACAAAGAAGGAGCTGGGGCTGCAGTGTTAATACGTGCATGCGCTCCGGTATGTGGTAAGTTATCATATTATTATCCGATATTAACTAAGTGTCTGTTACTTCTATAATCATCTGCTTTGTTTGTTATCTATTAAATTGCTAATGTTTCTTATTTTTGTAGCCTATTTAGCCTTTCATTGTTGTGAATGCGTAGTTGATAATCCCTTGAATTGTCCTTATTCAATTATTTGCAATCGCCTACGTTAACATCTCATAATATAGTAACTGTTAAGAATTTTTGTGGGAATATTCATTTCTAGTTTTCTTGTCCTTCATAAAAATCTCGAATCTTTACAAGCTTTCTATCTTTGGGTCAGAAAACAAAACATAATGTTTGTTGAAGGCAATATGTGAACCCCGCTGCAGGTTTGGAGACTATTCAGGAGCGTCGTGGTCAGCAAACTGAAAAGCCTATTCTTCTCACTGGACCCGGAAAGGTTAGAGTTTATTATTTCCTCTTATTTTTGGTTTACTTTGATAATCTCTCTCTTTGTTAAGTGCTAATGGAAGATAATTTTCGTGTTCCTTTTTATGCAATGTGGATTTGTTGGTTCAATTAGCATAAACAGTTTTAAATATTGGTCTCAGATAATTAATTAAGAATTCTTCTCAAGTGCAAATAAAATCTTGATCCTCTTTTACCTTGACATATTCATTGCATCACCCATATGCAATTTGAACTTATGAGTGAGATGAGCTATAATGACAAAATTTGGGAGAGGGGGAGGAGGGATGATGAAAATTATCCAAAACAAAAGAAAAGGAAGTGATGAAATGAGTTCAGATTTTTCATTTATCAAACATTCAAACTCAGCATTGGATATGCTACTAAGAAGGTTTAAAGTGAATCTAACAGTTTGGAATGATGCCAAAATTCCAAGGCTTTAATGGCTTCAAAAAAGAACTGAAAAAATGTACCATATATACGGCCAACCCTGCATGCAAACGGTCAGGTCATTTCTGCCTACACATGTGCATATGTACTTCACACTTTGTTTTCTTTTCGTCTGCTTCTCTTTTTGTTACACTTTCATGAAGTATTAACTTTCACTTATCCTTTTACTTTTAAGCTTCCAAGTCATTTATGTGAAAAAAAAAAAGATCTAGGTCATATTCTAGCTGATAAAATGTGGAGGCATTGAATGACACTTAGAAATTATATGAGCTTAACATTAATGTATAATCAGACAATAAAGTTTTTTGTTTGGATTGAAACATTGGTGTATTAAAGTTCTTCAGGTCTTTCATGTATTAAGTTGCTGCAACTTAGCAAAGAGAAAATTTACTCGCTGATCTATTAGTGATCTGGTCCTCCCTCCCCCACCCCAACCCCACCCCCAAAAAAAAAAAAAAAAGATTCCTTGCATAGAGCAATCATCTCCTATGTTATTCAAATTCAAGTGAGAGTGTCAAATATGAGTATGTTTAATTTTTTATAAGTTTCTCTATGTACTTGGCGGGGGGTCATACCCATATGTGCCATACATGGGTGTCAAACATGAGTACTTCATGAAAAAAATAGTCATAAATATCTCTTTGGAGTAATGTATGATTTTTGAGTTATTAATTCATATATTTCTATGTATTAGGTTGGTCAGGCACTTGGAATTACCTCAGAATGGTCTAACCATCCACTATTCACTCCTGGTAATTAGTTGAGCTGCTATATTTATACATAATTCTGATTTCTACTGATGTAGTCCTATAATATAAAATTATATGGAGTGTGGCCTAGGTGGTTTGGAACTCTTGGACGGGCCTGAACCGGATAAGATATTAATTGGGCCACGTGTTGGCATTGAGTACGCTTTACCCGAGCACGTTAACGCCTTGTGGAGATTTGCCATTGCCGGTTCCGCATGGATAAGTGCTCCTAAAAATACTCTCAGGCTTCCCTAGGCTCTTTAGAATACATGAACTTGTTTTGATATGAATTGTTTTTTATCTCTTCTTTTTCCTTCTGTCGTTCTAGGAAAATGTGATATATATATATATGAATTCAATGCACTACAAATGAAGCAAATTCATTTGCAATTTTTTGCCGTTGTACAAATCTCTTTCCTTTTTTTTTCTATAGTTTAGTTTTTTTTTCTCTATTGGGCAACTTTAACTGTCACAAACTTGTGAATCAAAATTCAAACAATTTTTTTTGTCCAATTCAACATTAATTGTCAAATTGACTTGGATCTAATGTATGTTTTTTTGCTCGTCGATAAGTCGTATCACTACTTGAAGCTTGTTGGTGGAACTTTAGAGAAAAGAAAAAACTTGACAACCTAATGACTCAAATAAGCACTTTGAATAATTTAATGACTTAAATAAAATTTTTTAAATAATTTAGTGATCAAATTGTAATTTTTTTTAGCTAAGTGACTACAAAAATTTAATCATAGTTTAGTGACTAAAAGTGCTTTGATATAATGTGCAAGCAAGGGTAATATGTGAATACAGCTTTCTTCTATTGATTTTATTTTATTTGTGAATATCATTTATTAAAAAATATGAGGAAATAGTTATCCAACTATTCAGTTTGTCCTATTTTGACGAATGTGAATTTTGTTTGTTTTAGTAATTTTTTAAAATTAAAAATTTTAGTCATTTTTGACATTAACTTAGTAATAAAATTTGCTTTTGGTTCTACCAATTTGATATTAAATCTAAAAAAATGCAACAACTTTAGCTCTTAATGTTTAAAAAATTTGTTATTTTAGCTCTAATTTTAAAAATTATAAAAATATATCTAAAAAATCTTTAAAATATTTTTATATTTACTTTTTAGAATTTTGTTAATTTATATTTACTTTTTCTTATCGACCACGCTCACATTCTCATCAATCAAGCATATAAAAAACCCATAAATTAAAGCTTTTTTTTTTTATTTAGTCTCCTTTACATTAAAGTTGTTATGAGATTAACGAAATTAAAATTGGATTAAGAAATTTATTTAATTGAGAAATCAATTTAGTTAATTTAATTAATTAAATTAATTAAATTAAGGGAATAAATAATATTTATTTTGGGAAATAGAAAACAAATATTGAGTTGGATTAAATTATAAAGTATTGACTAAAAGTCCAAAAAACACATATAATTTAACCTAATACATTAGAGGCTCAATTCCCTTCATACAATAAGTGAAGGGCTGCTTACTAGGGTGTGTCGCCGACCTCGTTTTCTAAGAGTGTGTTTTTTATTTAAATAATATTATTTTTTAAGGGTTTGTTTAGCTAGGATTCTTGTATCTTTATTTATAAATAGTTCTACTAGAAGTAATAAATTTGTTTCTTTTTTGTGATCTGGTTCGTGTTGCTCAAGTTTGTACTAGACTAAATTCGTGGTAGAAAGATAGCAAAGAAAGTCGTTTGGTTGATATTTAGGATCAACTCAAATTTATTACTATAAATATTACAAAGTGGCTCGATTTTGAAAAAAAATTTAAACTTTCATGGTAACTATTAAAACCATTTTCTTTAACGATTTTTCCAACAGTTTGGGCGAGGGTAGTGTCACAAGGGAAGCAACAAACTTTCTTTAACTATGATTTGGAGAGTTGGTTGTACATGAACCAAATCCAGAAGGACTTACTTCTGAATGTGGGTGCACAGTGGAATGTACTGTCTGGGGACGTTTGTTGGTGTGTATGGAAGAATCGAAATGCTTTTGTTTTTAATTCTACTCTTACCAGTTCTGAACTTGTGCTGAAGCAAAGCATTGCTTATGCTAAGCATATCATCCAATCTATACTGCCTAAGCCAGTGCAACAAGGTGGTGTTCAACAACTGGTTCATTGGGAGGGACCTCATCCGGGCTGGGCCAAATTGAACATAGACGGTGGCGTGGACATAGGAACAAGGCTTGGCCCAGCGGGTGGGTTGTTGCATGATAAACACGGAAATCAATTACTTGGCTACTGTCTAAATGATGGTGTGTTGGACGTTTTGCAAGCGAAATTATGAGGTGTTGTAGACAACTTGTAGCTAGTGTGGAGGGCTGATTTCAGACAGGTTGTGATCGAAGTGGATTACCTTTAGGTGGTTCTATTGCTTAATAATTAGGATGCAGTAGTCAGTCCGTTTTTGCTTAATCCGATATATTAATAGTCTCAAGTTGAGAGATTGAAGTATTACTTGTCAGCATATATTTTATGAGACAAATTAGACGACAGATGCGATAACAAAGTTGATACCACCATTACAGAAGGAGTTAAAGTTGTTCCACTATATGCCACAAAGTTGTCTTTCAGTGTTGAGCAAAATTTAGCATATGTTAGATTTGTGCGGGGTTAAATCAACTAATGATTTTTTGATGCTTTGCTTTCGGACTTCTTCTCAATTCAAAAAAAAAGAAAAAAAAAAACTATCCCAAGAAAATTAAATTAAATAAAAGTAAAAAATAATTGAACTTTAAAAAAAATCATGAAAGAAAAAAGAAGGATAGAAGGAAGAAGATTAAAAATTGAAAATAAATATGTGACATATCACAATTTTTTTAACAAAATAAATTTGTTTAAGGTACAAAATAATATTTTAGGTAGACTAATTTTTCTAAAAAAACTAACTCAGAAAAATGTCATAGTTTAAAGATTATGAAGATATATATTTTTTTTAATTTGCCAGTTTGCCGCCCATATAAAATTAAATGAAAACCCTTAAACCGATTTTT
The DNA here is from genome assembly GCA_025698475.1 of Gossypium anomalum. Lineage (NCBI taxonomy): Eukaryota > Viridiplantae > Streptophyta > Magnoliopsida > Malvales > Malvaceae > Gossypium > Gossypium anomalum. Next base: position 57,100,095 of record CM046959.1, read on the forward strand.
TTTCTTTCCCAAAATCTCGTACTTTAAAGGAAAAAAAGAAACAGAGAAAAAAGTTCACCCTTTGTTTTTCAGAAATGGAAGAAGAAGATCAACGCAAAGTCACAGATCTAGTAATTGAGCTAGTTCGTCGTTTACTCTCTCAACAAAACCCTCAAAACGCAAGCCCTAACTCTTCTCATTTCTCCCAATCTCTTCGCTACGCTCTCCGCATTCTATCCAGCCGTTTAACCCCTTCCGTTTCCCCTGATGCGGACGCCGTCGCCGAATCCATCAAGCGCCGTCTTGCCACTCAAGGTAACTCCTCTGATGCCCTTACTTTCGCTGATCTCTATACCAAGTTCGCTTCCAAAAATGGTCCGGGCAGCGTTAATAACAAATGGGCTGTTCTTTATTTGCTTAAAATTATATCCGAGGATCGAAAGAATGCTATCAGTGGGATGGATTCTTCGGTTTTCTTGCCTAATTTAGGTTTAAATGATGATGAAATGGGAAATGATTTACGGGTTTTGAATGCTAAAGAGAATAGAGAAAAGGCTTGGAAAAATGGGGTTTTATTGGTTTCAAAAGACCCCAAAAATTTACGTGAAATTTCGTTTAGGGAGTTTGGGAATTTGGTTGAGGAAGAGAATGAGGTGACTGAAGAGGTTTTGGTTAGAGATGTGTTGTATGCTTGTCAAGGGATTGATGGGAAGTATGTGAAATTTGATAGTAATTTAGATGGTTATGCTTTATCAGATTCAATTAAGGTGCCTAGAGCTACTCGAACTATTGTTAGGAAGCTTTGTGAATTAGGCTGGTTGTTTAGGAAAGTTAAAGGGTATATTTCAGAGAGTATGGATCGTTTTCCTGCTGAAGATGTGGGGACTGTAGGCCAGGCATTTTGTGCTGCTTTGCAGGATGAGTTATCGGAGTATTATAAGTTGTTGGCTGTCCTAGAGGCTCAGTCAACAAATCCAATTCCATTGGTTTCAGAGAATGCAAGTTCAGGGAACTATTTGTCCTTGAGGAGATTGTCAGTTTGGTTTGCTGAGCCAATGGTGAAAATGAGACTAATGGCCATTTTGGTTGATGAGTGTAAAGCTTTGAGGGGAGGTGCTATGGCTGGCGCTATTCATTTGCATGCACAGCATGGTGATCCTCTAGTCCATGACTTCATGAGGCGATTACTTAGAAGGGTGTGCTCTCCGCTTTTTGAAATGGTGAGGAGTTGGGTTTTGGAAGGGGAATTGGAGGACATTTTTGCTGAATTCTTTATTGTGGGGCAACCAGTGAAAGCTGAATCCCTTTGGAGAGAAGGTTACCGACTGCATGCTGGAATGTTGCCTCTGTTCATTTCCCAATCTATTGCTCAACGTATTCTGAGGACTGGGAAATCTATTAATTTTCTTCGTGTTTGTTGTGATGACCGAGGTTGGGCAGATGCAGCAACAGAGGCTGTAGCTGCTGCTGGAGTGACTACTAGAAGAGGGGGTCTTGGATATGGAGAAACTGATGCACTTGAATCTCTAGTCATGGAAGCAGCTAAGAGAATTGATAAGCATTTGTTGGATGTTATAGACAAGAGGTACAAGTTTAAAGAACACTGTCTTGCAATCAAGAGATATTTGCTGCTTGGGCAGGGTGATTTTGTTCAGTACCTGATGGATATTGTTGGACCAGAGCTTTCTGAGCCTGCTAATGCTATTAGTTCCTTCAAGTTAGCTGGATTACTGGAAAGTGCAATTCGGTCATCTAATGCTCAGTATGATGATCCTGACATACTAGATCGGTTGAGAGTTAAGATGATGCCACAAGGCACTGGTGACCGTGGATGGGATGTATTCTCATTGGAATATGATGCTAGGGTTCCTTTAGATACAGTGTTTACTGAATCTGTCATGACAAGGTATTTAAGAATTTTTAATTTTCTGTGGAAGCTTAGACGGGTGGAGCATGCACTTATTGGTGCTTGGAAGACAATGAAACCCAATTGTCTTACTTCACATGTATACACAAAGCTGCAACATGCTGTAAAATTGCAATTGCTTTCAACATTGAGGCGATGCCAGGTTCTTTGGGATGAGATGAATCATTTTGTTACCAACTTGCAATACTATATCATGTTTGAAGTCTTGGAGGTGTCATGGTCCAATTTTTCCAATGAAATGGAAGTAGCCAAAGATCTTGATGATCTACTTGCAGCACATGAGAAGTACCTCCACTCAATTGTAGAAAAATCACTCCTGGGTGAAAGATCTCAAACCCTTTACAAGTCACTGTTTGTCCTCTTTGACCTTATACTGCAATTTAGAAGTCATGCAGATCGGTTATATGAAGGAATTCATGAGTTACAAGCGAGGTATGTACTGATATCATACTATTTGCACATTTTTTAGTTATCTTAAGTGAAGTGTCCTGTTTAGATGTTCCCTCACACTTGCTTTTTATGTTGTGTAGAACTGCAGAATCCTCTTTAAGTTCTCGAGACAAAAACAAACCGAGGCAAACCAAGGATAAATCTTCAGAGCCAGGGTCTTGGATTAGGGAAGGCAGGAAAGCTCTAACACAGCGTGCTAGTGAATTCCTTCAAAATATGGGACAAGAACTAGATGCATTAGCTACGGAGTATAAATCATTGCTTGAGGGTTTCTTAACTCAGTTGCCTGTTCAGCAACATGTAGATTTGAAATTCCTCCTTTTCCGGTTAGATTTCACTGAATTTTATACTCGACAGCATGCTACCATGTAAAGCTATCAACACTTATGGGTTTAAGGAGTTGCTGCTCATATTTGAGACATAAATGTAGTTCTTCAATTCACTAATGTCATTTTCACAATGCTCCCACTTGAATGAACAATCTCTTGTACACCTGGTAAACATTTAGACTGACCAATTTGTACAACATCTCTTCGTTTTTAGGTAAGACAACTTGTACTCTTCTGTCAGTTTTGTTCTATATTTTTACAGGCATTTGACGCTGTATATTATATTTCAGATGTCTTTCGGATGGCTTGTTTGGAATGTTGCAGTTGATTTGAAGGTATTCTTATGATTTTGTTTATGGTGTTTATGTAGTAGTGTACAAGTTTTGGATCTGATAGTCCAAGGTTATTGGTGTTTTCTTACAGCTCTTACAACTGATATGTCCAAAGGTTGTATATCTGTACCATGTTTCTCTATTTGTTAATTGATGAGCAATTCATGCTATATGTTTGATTTTTATCTCTCTTATTTTAACTTAACCATTTCTTGTGGTATACCTTTGGGGGCTTTATTGCGGCTCTAAGATGTGGCTTTTATCTGGTTTTTGATGCAAAGCCTCTTTTTTTTTTTTTTTTTTTTTTTTTTTTTTTTATTGGTTGCAAGTTTGGCTCGCAATGCAAAGTGTGGTGGCTCAATGCATGTGAACAAGGAAGTTTTACTCTTTTTCATAATTTTCAACTAGGACCATTAACCTACTTGTAATATCTATCCATTTTCATGTTCCTTTTCAATTTCTGCATGGAATAGAGATCAGTAAGTACTAGAATTTTGAAGTTCAAAGTATGACTAGCAATCTGGAAAGAATCTTTTACAATTTTACTTTTAGGTAGTAGGAAATTAATAATATTTAAATGTAACCAGGATTTTATTGTCTTGACAGGGATGGCATATGTTTCTGTTCATTATGTTGCTGTGTTCCGCTGTGGAACACAAATAGATGATATATTCAGTAGTTTTGGATTATTTACACAATGCTCATGTCATGTGAACCTATTCCTCAGCCATGATCTTAATTTTGTATGTTTTCCCCCCTCCCCCTAAAACTGTTTTAGCTGCAAAGGGCGTTTCAAAAGAGCAAAATCCACATTACCAATGATGCTAATAGCATCAGGTGGTTGGGTTTTTACTTTTTCAATGTGAGAATTCTTATTCTCATGGCTTATCATTATGGTTTCACCCATTGATAAGCAATAGCTTTCAGATTCGAGATGCCAAGGAACTTAGTGGTGTATGAGGTGAACTGAAATCCTCTGTCCCTTCTGCCAGCTCCTATTCGTGCCCTACTAATCTAATTGGTCCATGTGTCAGATAGAATTTTATATTTTTACTTCCTGTTAACGCCATGAACTCTTTTTCTTATCCTTCTCAAGTTTCATTCACCTTTTTTTTTTTCTTTCTTTTAAGATTCAAATAAGGATTTATCGGATGCTATGCTTTAAGACTGCATCCGAAGTTTTTTGAGTGGCAAAAAAAGGTCTAAAATTAGTCTCATTGAGTCCCATCTGCAACCTTATAATTGTCAGGTACCAGAAGCTTAAGCCATTTTAAGAACACTACACTAAACCACTCTACAGGTTATAGATCCAGAAACATACATAAGTTCCTTGGTATCAAGCTGAGACTATGGGTCATCATTTTAATCCAGAAACATGCACTTACTAAGCCATGGTAATTTCTGGTTTACTAAACCAGAAACTGAGTTTGTCATACATGTTTGTAGGGTTTTGAGCAAGAAATTTAGAAGCTGCCATTTAAGTCATTTATGGTTAATGGCGCCTTTCCATCAAATATGAGAGAGAATCTAAGTTTAACAGTTATCTTGGTATAAGCTGAGAGAATTATTGAAGAAGGCCTTGATGCCTTGAAATGCTCATATGAATGCTTCACATCAACACATTTGTCGTATGCTATGCATCAGTAATCGGGGAGCAACTTCATACTCTATGGATCCACTCTGTTTCTGGCAGCCTCTCGGATCAGATCTCCTGAGCTTCTGTTATGGTTGAAAAGAAAGCAACACTCTGTTTTCACTGGAACTTGAGAAAGTTGACCCCAAAAAACTAAAACTTAAAGAAGCGGAGAAAAAGAGCACGGCATTAATAGGACTCCAAACATAAATTTAATGTTACATGCGGACCAATAAGATTGATGCGGATAGGGGTAGGCAAAAGGCGCAGAGAATTTTCGTTTGTATGAGGTTGTAATTTGATAGAGGCTTCTCTTTGCATGGATTTTGGATTCGAGATGCCAAGGAATTCGATGGGGGTGTGGTTGTAGTTAAATAAATGCTCCTTTCTCTAGTTTGAAAATCATCCTAACTAATCTCGCTTGAAAATCATCTTTCTCCGCTAACATTATCTTTGCAGTCTTTCAGATTAAGATCTGACTCTTCAAATAGAAGAGAGTTTTCATCGAAATTATAACCATGAACTTGATTATAACTTTCCGAAAGTTCATCCATCATCAATAAAAAATTTAGGCTTCAACTGTTTAAATAGCTATAAGATTAAGAGTAACATTTGTCCCCCAATTTTATAATTTTATATATTTTTGGGTAAGTACAAGGATGGTCACTATTTAGTTCATTATATTTTAGTCACTTAACTTTTTGAAATTAAATACGTTTTAGTCAATCTTAGTTGCCTAGCGGAAGCTTAAGGTGGATTTTATTTTATTGGTCCAATAACAAATTTAGTTCTCTAATGTTCACATATTTTTATTAATTTGATTTTAAATCTAAAACATTCAATAAATTTACCCCCTCAGTGTTTACAAAAATGTTAATTTTAGTCCTAATTATAAAAATTATAAAAAATATTTAAAATTCTTAAAAATTTTAAAAAGTATATAAATTATACAAAATTTTAAATTTTAAAATTAAAAATTTTTAAAAATATTTTGTACTAAAAATGACAGAATATTCTACTTTGTTGTTTGATGCATTCAATTAAAGAAGTTAGAAAATATTAAATGCCATGGCCTTGACCTACAATATCTCTCTAATGCCTAAGCTAGAAATGATAAAGATTTGAGAATACTTTAATCTTCAAATTGGTAATATCTTGTAAAGAGTAAGGCCATCGAGGTTAGTGTCATTAATCCAACTATTTTTGGGGATTTATAAATTTATTAAATTTGAGCTTTTTGGGTTTTATTTAGGTATTTGAGACAAACAAGGTAGGAAAAAAGGGCCTAAATCAAAAGAGACTAAATAAAAAAAATAGTTTTAACTTATGGGTTCTTTTATATGCTTGGTTGATAAGAATATGAGCATGGTCAATAAGAAAAAGTAAATATAAATTAACAAAATTTTAAAAAGTAAATATAAAAATATTTTAAAGCTTTTTTAAATATATTTTTATAATTTTTAAAATTAGAGCTAAAATAACAAATTTTTTAAACATTAAGAGCTAAAGTTGTTGCATTTTTTAGATTTGATATTAAATTGATAGAACCAGAGGCAAAATTTATTACTAAGTTAATGACAAAAATGATTAAAATTTTTAATTTTGAAAAATTACTAAAATGAACAAAATTCACATTGGTCAAAATAGAATGAACTGAATAGTTAGATAACTATTCTTATACTCTACATTATATTTTTTAATATATGATTACACATTCAGAAATAAATAAAATCAATGGAAGAAAGTTGTATTCACATATTACACTTGCTTGCAAATTATATCAAATTAATATCAATATTATTATTATTTTTGGGTAAATTGCACTATTAGTCACTAAACTATGATTAAATTTTTATGGTCACTTAACTAAAAAAAGTTACAATTTAATCATTGAATTATTCAAACGCTTTTATTTAATTTCCTTGATTAGTATATTTATACTAACTAATTAATTTAATTTCATTTTTGAACTTCAATTATTTAATTTTAATTAATTAAATAATAATTTAGAAAACTTTAAATTAATTCTTAAGTCATTTTTATTGTAGTTAATATACCACCTATTTCACTTACTTCATTATTTTAATTATTAACCATTTCTTTATTTAGTAAAATATTAATTAATAAAATTTTATATGTTGCATTCAATCATCTATTACAGTGGCCCAACGGACCCACTTTGTGTTCAAATTGTAAGAATAAAGTGCACAACTGTTGCTCAACATGCCGCCGTGATCTTGGAGATATAAGGTGTTTAGCTTTGGAGGAAGTTGCAGAATCGTTGGAGGTTCCTTGTAAATACCAGAATATTGGATGCCATGATATCTTTCCCTATTACGGAAAGCCTAAGCACGAGCAACACTGTTGGTTTCGTCCCTACAAGTGCCCTTATGCTGCGTCAGATTGCTCCGTCACTGGTGACATCCCAGCCCTTGTTGCACATCTCAAGGATGATCATAAGGTTGAAATTCATGACGGATGCTTCTTCAACCATCGATATGTCAAATCAAATACGCATGAAGTTGAAAGTGCCACATGGATTGCTTACTGTAAGTTGCTTTATTCTACAATACATGGCAAGTCAAGTGTTTCTATGCTTCTCAAATTATAGTTATTTGTGTTGTGATAAAACATTACTCTAAGTTACTTGTAGCTATTTTTTTTCTAGTAGTGGAAAATAAAGCGACTACCATATAAGTCACTTGAGTTCTTTACACCAACCATGGACATTTTGAGGTTTCTAGTTGGACTTCTAAAAGTTATAGCTAGTACTCCTTCTAAACTACCGCAAATCTAATGCTTCTGAAAGGATTTGTTTGACTTGATATGAAACCCTAACCTTCTTTTTGAACTGCGGTATCCTGCACAGGTGTTTAATTGTTTTGGAAGAAAGTTCTGCTTGCATTTTGAGGCTTTCTAGCTTCGGAGGGCACTTGTCTATATGGCCTTTGTACATTTGATGGGTGATGATAATGAAGCAAAACGGTTTAGTTACAGTTTGGAAGTTATTGCAAATGGCCGTAAGCTAATATGGCAGGGTGTAACAGCCCGCTTTTAGTCAAATCGGAATAGTAGTTTTAGGACTACAAATTTAAAGTCAAAATTATTATTTTATTATTATTTTAATGTCTACAGCATGATAGTGTGATTGTGTGAAAATTTCGTTAAGAAATTTTATTGTTTGGTTGGTCAATTTGATAAAAAGGACTAAATCGCGTAAAGAGTAAAAGTGGAGTTCTAATAGCTAAAGGTATTTAATAGCTATAGAACCTTAAATTTAAGGTCTTTATGTTGTAATTAGACCATTATAATAGGTAATGGACATTTATGGACATAAAACAAGTGAATTTTAATGTTTTAAACCAAGGTTAATTTAGTAATTTAATAAATAAAGGTTAATAAGATAAAACAAAGTTAATTATCATCTTTATTCTACATCTTCTAGCCGAAATTAACCCAGTAAGCCATTAACAAAGCTTCAAACATTTCACCAAGCTCTCTAGCTTAATTGTAAGTCCGTTTTCGTCCTTTTTTTAATGATTTCTATATTTTTGTGATCGTTGTAACTAGTACTAGCTAGCCCAGGGACTATTTTGCAAAACTGTTAAAGATTTAGAAAGTTTCCATTGATGAATAAGCATGTATTTTGATGTTTGATGATAGATTTTGAATGCTTGTTGATAGATATGCAAGTTTTGTTAAGTGATTTTTAGTGAAAATGCAAAATAAGGATTAAATTGAGAAATGTTGAAACTTTGTGGTTGAAATGTGAAATAAATAGAAAATATGGGTTTCTAGGGGCATAATAGTAATTCAGCTAGCATGGGTATTAAAGAAATTTCATAAATTTGTGATTTTTGTGTAATAAGGACTAAATTGTAAAAATGTGAAAGTTTAGGGGCAAATGTGCAAAATAACCCTAATGTGTGTTTTGGACTAAATTGAATAGAGAGATGATTAAATAATTTAATTTTGAATATATTTAGATGAATAAAAGCGGAATTCAGATTTGGATCGGGGAAAAACGAAAGTTATCGACTAAACGACTTATTTCGTCGTTTCCACATTCGAGGTAAGTTCGTATGTGATAAATTTCAATACAAATGTATTTCATATGCTTTGATATTGCATAAATTGAAAATACAAGACCGTGGATATGAACGATAGTGATTCGACGACGATTTGACATTCGAAATTCCGGTTGAACCTTAGGAATAGTTTAGAATGCTAGTGACATGTCATTAAGGGATACATTGAGTTAGCTTCGGGCCATGATATAGCACTTCGGGTGCGAGTTATACCGATTTGGCTTTGGGCCATGCATATCGGCTGAATTGGATTCGAGCCATGATATTAGTACTTCGGAGATAAGTTACCTTGATTTGGCTATGGGTCATGGTATAGGTACTTATCGTGTGAGACCCTTGAGTATCCGAATTCTATTCTGAATGGTTCAACGGGTAAATGAAAGAAGAGAATGTGTACGAGATTAGTACGAGATGGTCTAGGTATGTGCATAAACCATATTAGCTTTGAATCGAAGAAATGGTGAAGAAAGTATATAGTTTTGTGAATGAGTAATTGAGGGGCTATTTAGTTGATGTGAATTCTTATACTTATGATCAATTGTTGAATTATGTGTTTATGATTATATTGAATTTATATCATACAAGATTACTAAGCTTTATAGCTTACATCATTTATTTTTCTATGTTTTATAGTGAATTTAAAGCTAGCTTAGATTTGGGGATCGTCGGTGACATCATTACACTATCCACCTATCTCTCGGTACCTATGAACTTGGTATTTTACATAGTTCATATACATTTCACGTATTCCCAATTCATTTACACATATAGCATATTTTCTTATACTTATAACACATATCATCACTTGTACATATGCTTACTTTTTATTCTCAAACATAGTATACATTTCGAACATACCTGAATCGGATACACATTTCATATATTCGGAATCATAAGGATACGCGGATAGCTCGGAAAGCTCGTACAATACCAACGTCCCATACGTGGTCTTACATGTAATCAAATATCGAAGCAACTGTCCCAAACAAGGTCTTACACGAAATCAAATATGATGCCAATGTCTCAGACATGGTCTTACACGTAAATCATAGATCGATGCCAACGTCCTAAATGTGGTCTTACATGAAAACACATATCGGATCCTATGTCATGACATATGTATCTTAACTATTGCTATGGTTCGTACGGGGCTTTTCGGACGTCGGAACTTTGTTGATACTTTCTCAGATATCTCATTCTCAACACATATAATCATTCAACATTGTACATAATCATATAATAAATAGTAATTCAATTCAAAATACATTTATTTTTATATCGACTTACCTCGTACGGATTTGAACGAACGGAGTCGACTGTTCAATGACTTTCGACTTTCCCCGGTTTAATTCCGTTTTCTTTGGTTCTTGATCTATATAAATTCAAATTTGACTTATTCAATCACACATTCATTCAAATCAATCCATATATACATATTTAGGGCATTTTACAATTTAGCCCTCACATTTTCACATTTTAATAATTTAGTCCCTAATCACAAAAATCACTAAATACAAAAAATTTCCATATACCCATGCTTAGCCAAAATTTCATAGTATTCATATAAGCCTATATGTTTCATTTATTTCACATTTCAAAATCTCATTTTCACAATTTAATCCAAATTACTCAAATTCACCAAAAATTCAAAGACAAAATATGTTAACCCAATGCATGTCCTTTATTTTCCATCAATTAACATTTCAAAGCTCACAAAATCAACAATGGCATAACTCAAAATCATCATAAAAATCAGAAATTGAGATATGGGCTTGATAGATTACTAAACAACGATCACAAAAACGTAGAAATTATCGAAAACGGATCAAAAACGAACGTTGAATCAAGCTTCAACCATGGTCGAATAAACAAAGCTTTCCAAACCCTATTTTTTTTCTAATTTTCAGCAAAGATGAACATTAATGGCCTTATTTCATGTTTTTTTTTAATTAAATCAACATTATTAATTGGTTTACCATTTTTCCCTTACATTAAAACATTAAAAAACCTTTATATAATGTCCAACTAAGTCATTTAATGCATTCTATGGTCAAATAACCACATAAGGACCTTACAATTAAAAAGCCATTTCAAATAGACACTTTTAACAAATAACATGCAACTTTTACATTTTACGCGATTAAGTCCTTTTATCAAATTGAGCACACAAACGATTAAATTTTCATACAAAATTTTCACACATACTAATTCACATATAATAGGCATGGAAAATAATATTAAAAATATTTTTTTTGACCCGGATCTATGGTCCCAAAACCATTATTCTGACTAGGGCATAAACCGGGCTGTTACAACTCTCCCCTCTTAGGGATTTTCGTCCCCGAAAATCTTACCGTAGAACACATTCAGTTATTGCTGTCTCATAGCATCTTCAGGCTTCCACGTAGCCTCTTCAATACCGTGTCGATGGCACATCACTTTTACTAACGAAATTTTTTATTTGGCAGTTCTTTAACCTTGCGAGCCAAGATACTGATTGGTTCTTCATCGTATGTCATATCAGACTGAATCTCAATCTCAGATGGAGAAATCACATGTGAGGGATCAGATCTGTATCACCGAAGCATCGATATGTGAAACACATTATGAATCTTTTCTAACTCTCGTGGTAACAACAATCTATAAGCAACTGGCCCGATACGTTTAGAAATCGCATACGACCTGATGAACCTCAGACTCAATTTGCCTTTTCTGCCAAATCGGAGTACTTTCTTCCACGGAGATACTTCCAAAAACACTTTGTCACCGATCTCAATTTCAATATCTTTTCGTTTCAAATCTGCATAAGATTTCTGACGATCGGAAGCTATTTTCAAACTATCTCGAATCACTTTTACTCTCTGTTTAGTTTCTCTTATCAAGTCTACCCCGTGTATCTTATTCTCGCTGAGCTCAGTCCAATACAAAGGTGTACGACATTTATGACTATATAAGGCTTCATACGGTGCCATTTTGATGCTCAATTGAAAACTATTATTGTACGCGAATTCAATTAATGGCAAATACTGTTCCCACAAACTTCAAACTCAAGAATGCAACATCTCAACATATTTTCTAGAATCTGAATAATCCGCTCGGATTGACCATCCGTCTGCTGGTGAAAAGCAGTACTGAAATGCAATTTCGTACCTAATGCCTCTTGTAGTTTCTTCCAAAACCGTGAAGTGAATCTCGGATCTCTATCTGACATAATAGATAATTGCACCCCGTGCAATCTCACAATATTAGAAATATACAACTCAGCTAATTTATCAAGCGAATAATCAGATCGTACTGGAATAAAATGAGCTAATTTCGTCAATCGATCAACAACAACCTAGATCACATCTTTCTTTCTCGGAGATAGGGGCAAACCCAGAACAAAATCCATCGTCATTTTATCCCATTTCCACTCAGGAATCATAATCGGCTGTAATAAACCAGATGACACCTGATGTTCAGTTTTAACTTGCTGACAGATTAAACGTTTTGAAACAAAGTCGGAGATATCTCTTTTCATTCCAGACCACCAATAGAGATGTTTCAAATCATTAGACATTTTCGTACTACCTGGATGCACAGATAAACAACTGTTGTGGGCTTCATTCATAATCATCTGAATCAATTCTGGATTTCTCGGAATAGAAATTCGATATCAAAATCTCAAACAATCGTCATTATCAACTCGAAATTCAGAATCAGGATTTAAATTACACTGAGCTCGTTTTACTAAAATCTCATTATCAACATTCTGAGCTTCACAAATCTGTTGCAAAAATAATAATCTTGCTTTCAATTCGGCTAAAACCAAACCATCATCAGATAAAGCTAAATGAGCATTCATGGCACGTAATACAAACAATGATTTCTGACTTAAAGCATCAGCAACATTTGCTTTTCCTGGATGATAATCGATCACTAGCTCATAGTCTTTTAGCAATTCTAGCCATCTTGTCTCTCGCAGATTCAAATCTTTCTGAGTCATCAGATATTTCAAACTTTTATGATCAGAATAAACGTGAAATTTCTCACCGAACAGGTAGTGGCACCAAATTTTCAAAGCAAATACAATTGCAGCTAATTCCAGATCGTGGGTTGAATACCTCTTTTTGTATAGGTTTAACTGTCTCGAAGCATAAGCAATGACTTTGCCTTCCTGCATCAAAACACATCCCAGGCCATTTAACGAAGAATCACTGTAGATCACAAATTCTTTACCAGATTCAGGTTGTACTAACACTGGAGCTTCAGTCAATAGGGCTTTCAACTGATCAAAGCTTTTCTGACACTTTTTAGACCAATCAAATTTCACATCTTTCTGAAGCAGTTTCGTCAATGGAGTCGCAATCATGGAAAAGCCTTTTACAAAGCGTCTATAATAACCAGCAAGTCCCAGAAAACTGTGGACTTCAGAAACATTTCTTAAAGGCTTCCAATCCAGAATAGCTGAAATCTTGCTCGGATCAACTCGAATACCTGATGCTGACACAATATGTCCCAGAAAACCAACTTCACGCAACCAAAACTCACATTTGCTAAATTTTGCATACAATTGCTTTTCTCACAAAGTCTGTAAAAACTATTCTCAAATGCTCGGCATGTCTGGTTTCGTCATGCGAATATATCAAAATGTCATCTATGAACACAACAACAAATCGATCTAAATACGGTCTAAAAATTCTATTCATCAAATCCATAAAGATAGCAGGTGCATTCGTTAATCTGAAAGGCATAACTAAGAATTCATAGTGTCCGTACCTCGTTAAGAAAGCAGTTTTTGGAATGTCTGAATCTTTTACTCTCAACTGATAATAACTCGATCTCAAATCTATCTTCGAAAATACGGTTGCTCCTTTCAACTGATCAAACAGATCGCCAATTCTGGGCAGAGGATATTTGTTGTTGATAGTCACTTTGTTCAATTGGCGATAATCAATACACATTCTCATCGTGTCGTCTTTCTTTTTTAACAAACAGAACAGGAGCACCCCAAGGTGAGAAACTTGGTCTTGTGAATCCTCTATCAGTCAATTTTTGCAATTGAAACTTTAATTCTTTTAACTCGGTCGGAGCCATTCTATATGGAACTATCAAAATCGGAGTAGTTCTCGGTACTAACTCAATGCCAAATTCAACTTCTTAGATCGGAGGTAATCCCAGAAGTTCTTCAGGAAACACATCAGGAAACTCACAGACAAGAGGTACTGATTCCACTTTCTTTTCTGTTACCTTCGAATCAATCACATAAGCAAAGTAAGCTTCACAACCTTTTCTCACAATACTCATAGCTTTCATTGACGAAATCACAACCGATAAACCATTCAAATCACTAGATTCAATTCAAACTATTTCATCATTCTTGCATCTCAAATCAATAGTTTTCCCTTTGCAATTCACAATAGCATCATGCAAAGTTAACCAATCTATACCCAAAATTATATCAAACTCATCAAAAGGTAATAACATCAGATCAGCGGGAAAATAAATATCTCAAAACATTCGATACTTTAATCACAAATTCAGTAGACTCTACAAGAAAAATTCTTACTATTTACTAAATTCATGCATATATAAGAATGCGTTGATCCAGGATCTATCAAAGCAATCACAGAAGTATCATAAAGAGTAAATGTACCCGTAATCACATCTGGAGATGAAGCTTCCTCACGAGCTCGAATAGCATAGGCTCTGGCAGGTGCTCTAGCCTCAGATCAAGCAGCAGTGTCTTTAGTCCCTCTTTGACTACCACTCACATTGCCCGTATTTCTGGGAGGTCTACCACGAGATGTATTGACACTAGGCCTCAGATTTTGTACAATTTCTTGTTCGACAGACTCGGGGCAATCACGAATAAAATGATCTAAAGAATCACATTTAAAACAGGCCCGATCATACAATCTAAAATTACCAGGATGTCTTTTACCACGGTGTTTACACTAGGGTCGATCGGATTTAGCATTTCCAACACTAGCAATAGAAGTAGCTGGAGCTCTGAAACTCGAATAGGATCTAGCACGATCCCTACTAGAATGTCCCACATTAGTCTTTGAACGGCTATTATCATCTCAGAATTTCTTTGTTTCCAAATGAAATGACTTACTCGATGATCTTTTTCGCATTTCTCTAGCTTTTGAATCGACTTTTCTTTTCTCGTTCCAGAGCTCTTCAGCTTTACACGGCCGCTCAACAAGCACAACAAACTCTTTTATCTCTAATATCCCGACTAACTATTTGATGTCTTCATTCAAGCCATCTTCAAATCTCTTACACATAATTGCTTCAGTCGAGACACATTCTCGAGCATACCAACTTAATCTCACAAATTCTCGCTCGTATTCTGTAACAGACATATGACCTTGTTTAAGCTCAAGAAACTCTTTGCGTTTCTGATTGGTAAATCTCTGATTTCAGAATTTAGCTTGAAAGAAATCCCTGGTGACTTATTCTCTCGGAACCACAGATATCAATGTCTTTCACCAATGCTACGTCGTATTTCTCAAAAGTGAAATAGCACATTTTATGCATTCATCCGGAGTCAATGATAATTTGTCGAATACTCGTATCGTATTCTCTAACTAGAATTTAGCTCTCTCAACATCATCATTATTAGTAGCACGGAATTCTTCGGCCCCATATTTTCTAATTTTATCGACCGGAGGCTTATTTATCTGAGTCGAATTAGCTTGTAGCATGATAGGGACTTGCGGAGGATTAGGCAGGGGTAAGGTTTGTGGCATAGCCGGATTAGTTTGAATATATTGGGTGAACCAATTGTTCATAATTTGGTAGAAGGCTTGTTTAGCCTCTCCATCATGGTTACTCGTAGCCGGTCTAGAGTCAGATGGCACCATCCCTTGCATGAGAGCAGGAGCATTGCTTTCTACCTCGTCAGCTACGGCTCGTTCGGGATCCATTTGCTATATAAAAACACATTTTTATTGTCAGGATTTATCACACTATCGCATTTCATAAATATGGCATGTATAACTAGATTCACATACGCTATGGTAGTCCTAGAACTAACTAAACCATAGCTCTAATACCAATAAAATGTAACACCCCTAACCAGTATCCGTAGTCTGAGTAGGGTTAAAGGCGTTACCAGACAAACCGAAACATTTTACACACAATTCATATACATCATCCACAATCATAATCAAACATTATCATAGAGTCCCTTATATAGGTCATCGAGACCTTAAACATGCATTAGAAAGGGGTCGAGACTAAACCAAGCTCATACAAATTTTTTTGAAACTTATACATTTTTCAAAGTTGTACAGGTCACATGCCTATGTGAACAGGCTGTGTACCTCACACGGCTTTAGAACGCCCGTGTGTCTAGGTCGTGGCAAAACAGAGCATACATA
Organism: Gossypium anomalum; assembly: GCA_025698475.1. NCBI lineage: Eukaryota > Viridiplantae > Streptophyta > Magnoliopsida > Malvales > Malvaceae > Gossypium > Gossypium anomalum. The sequence goes on from CM046959.1 coordinate 57,116,203, forward strand.
CTGACTTATCCACATGGCCGGAGACACGCTCATGTGCCTTGGCCGTGGTCGAAACTGACTTGGGTCACACGGCTGACCACACGCCCTTGTGTCTAGCCTGTGTGCCCTTCGAAATGGCCACATACGCCCATGTGCCAAGGCTGTGTGCCATACACGGCCACCAGACATGCCCGTGTGTCTAGGCCATGCATGAGACTGACTTGCTTATAAATGAAACATTGAAGGACACGATCGAGACACACGCCTGTATGCTCAACCGTGTGGGAAAATATAGGCCATTTGCAAGGCCAAATTGCCACCCATTTTGGGTCATACCTAAAAGCATAAAACCAAACACATTCTAGCCAATTCATACACCAAAACATACACCATTCATGCTATATCATAAACCACCAAATTCATGCTTATAACCATATCAAAATCATGCCATATCATAAGTCAAAGTCATACTAAAACCTATGTTTCATAATCTCAATTTATTCCATCCATTCTCATGCCAATACTAACCAAATTTCACAAATAAGCATATACCAAGAACTTACCAAATTGATAAATTCTCTTGGCCATTCAAAAACACATCACAATGGAAATAATACATCACATAATTCATACCAAAACTCATTCATATACACAACCAAAACCAAGCCACATCACATGGCTAATATTCACAACTCAAAATATATTAATATAATTCTAGCCTATACATGCCATACTCCAATATTTACCCTTTTAAATGTACCAAAATAGAGTTCAATAGTGGGGTGATAATCCTCAACGATCCCTGAGCTCCCAGTAGCTTTGATATCTATAAAAAAATTGATAAACACACAGAGTAAGCTTCCAAAAGCTTAGTAAGCCATATGCAAATAAACTTATTATTCAAAATATGAAAGCATCATCAAAATTACATATACTCCATGGCCAAATACTATCTCAAACCAAATAGTTCATATACATTTCACATGTTCCCAATTCATTTACACATATAGCATATTTTCTTATACTTATAACACATATCATCAGTTGTATATATACTTGCTTTTTATTCTCAAACATAGTATCCATTTCAAACATACTTGAATCAGATACACATTTCATATAATCATTTGTTTCTCGGAATGCCCATTGAACCGTTCGGAATCATAAGGAAAGCTCGTACAATGCCAACGTCCCAGACATGGTCTTACATCTAATCAAATATCGATGCCACTGTCCCAGACAGGGTCTTACACAAAATCAAATACGATGCCAATGTCCCAGACATGGTCTTACACGTAAATCATAGATTGATGCCAACGTCCCAGACGTGGTCTTACACGAAAACACATATCAAATCCTATGTCATGACATATGTATCTTAACTATTGCTATGGTTTGTACGGGGCTTTTCGGATGTCAGAACTTTGTCAATACTTTTTTAGATATCTTATTCTCAACACATATAATCATTCAACATTGTTCATAAGCATATAATCAATAGTAATTCAATTCAAAATACATTTATTTTTATGTCAACTTACCTCGTACGGATTTGAACTAACAGAGTCGACTATTCAGTGACTTTCGACTTTCCCAGGTCTAATTCTGTTTTATTTGGTTCTTGATCTATATAAATTAAAATTTGACTTATTCAATCACACATTCATTCAAATCAATCCATATATACATATTTTGGGCATTTTACAATTTAGCCCTCACATTTTCATATTTTAATAATTTAGTCCCTAATCACAAAAATCACTAAGTACACAAAATTTCCATATACCCATGCTTAGTCGAATTTTCATAGTATTCATATAAGCCCATATTTTTTATTTATTTAACATTTTAGTCCCTCAAAATCTCATTTTCACAATTTAGTCCAAATTACTCAAATTCACCAAAAATTCAAAGATAAAATATGTTAACCCAATACATATCCTTTATTTTCCATCAATTAACATTTCAAAGCTCAAAAAATCAACAATGGCATAACTCAAAATCATCATTAAAATCAAAAATTGAGACATGGGCTTGATAGATTACTAAATAACGATCATAAAAACGTAGAAATTATCGAAAACGAATCAAAAACGAACCTTGAATCAAGCTTCAACCATGGCCGAATAAATAAAGCTTTTCAAACCCTATTTCTTTTCTAATTTTCGGCAACGATGAACATTAATGGCCTTATTTCATGTTTTGTTTAATTAAATCAACATTATTAATTGGTTTACCATTTTGCCTTTACACTAAAACATTAATAAACCTTTATATAATGTAAAACTAAGTCATTTAATGCATTCTATGGCCAAATAACCACATAAGGACCTCACAATTAAAAAACCATATCAAATAGACACTTTTAACAAATAACAGGCAACTTTTACATTTTACGCGATTAAGTCCTTTTATCAAATTGAGTACACAAACGATTAAATTTTCATACAAAATTTTCACACATACTAATTCACATATAATAGGCACGAAAAATAATATTAAAAATATTTTTTTTGACTTAGATCTGTGGTCCGAAAACCACTATTCTGACTAGGGTCTAAATCAGACTATTACAGCTAATCCCTCTAGCAACTATGGTCCGTTTCATCTAAATGGTTAATGTAGGAAATGATGATTTATAAGAGTCAAATTTGGTTGCTCGAAGTTTAATGTAGTAACATCCCTTTTCCATCCTTAAATTGTGCATTTTTCCTTTAGTTATCTGTTTTTTGTCTGCTTTTCCTTAGCAGTGGAAAGAATGAAAAAAAGAAGTTGGATTTAATCTTTAAAATGCAAGAACATTGCCCTTTTTAACAGTTCATATCCCAACCATGAAACCTCGGTTTGTTTACAATAGAAAAACACTGAAAGTTTGTAATGGTAATTTGCCATGCGTGATGCCTGGTGCGGTGGTCATCATATCTATAACAAACTCTGTCGTAACTCTACAAGAATGATCATGGACCTCCGTGTTATTTTCTTATGGATACACTAGATTCATTGGCCTCATGGTTTTGTGAATATTTATATCTTGAATTGAATTTAGTCTATAACTAATGCTTTATTTATATCTCTTAGTTTATGGCACATTGTAAGTAAAAGAAATTATACAAGAATTTTTAAAAAAAAAATTCATTTAATAAAAAATTATGACTATAATGTTGAAATGATAAAGTTGAGTTATTAAAAATAATAACGGTTTGTGTTTGAATCCACATGTACAAATATTCTTTTAATTTTTATAAGAAAAAATAAAATTATTCTCAAAATAATATCTATTGCTTTGTAAAAATAAAAACTTTATACAATTTTCATGTAACGCCAACTTAATAATAGTATAGGTGATATCCTCACTCCAATAAAAACTTATATCATTAATATTCCAAACTCTACTTTTATTCCAAATGGCATATACACACCACCATTACCTTGTGTTAAGGAATGAGCTTGGTTAAACTGATGTTAGCTATTAGGCAGTTAGTTGTTAGGTTGCTGCATTTAGTTGTTAGTTGTTAGTTAAGTTTGTTAGTTAGGTAATTCTGTTAACAGTTTGTAACTAAGTTCTTTTAAGTTAATGGATCAGTTGAGAATCAGTTAGACTCAGTTGTTAGTGCTGAAACCTTAGGTTTTTCATTGACTAGCTTTGTATAAATATCAAGGTTCGGTCCTTATGGATTATTAGAGTCTATTCAATAAAATAAATAGACCAGTTCTGTTTCTTACTTCTTTTCTTTTTTGGTTTTTATTTCTCTTCTTCTGTTGGTTTGATTGTTTCTAACATGGTACCAGAACCAATATTTTTGTGCTATGCAAGATGTTAATTGTTGATTGGAAGGTTTGCTATAAGGAGTAATAGTTGCAGGTTCAAGTGTTGGTCTTCATGGCTCTAAAGGTGGTCTAGAAGAACGATGGTAGTCAACATTAATCTTCAAATGTTGATGAGTAGGTGTATCCACCTCATTCATAAATAGGTTCTTGTGTAGCTAGAAAGAGAATTCAGTAGTTTCCAAAGCACGAAAATTTTAAACTAAGTGAAAATAATTTTCTTTTGTAGAAACATCAGATAATGTTGATTCTTGAGGGATATAACTTGCAAGGGTATGTTTTGGGGACCATTAGTGTTCCTTCTCAGTTTGTGGTTGATAAAGATGACAAGTTAGTAGATAGTCTTGATTTTCTAATGCATAGACAATAGGATAAGCTATTGGCATCATGGCTCTTGTCGACTATGTGTGATGAGGTGCTTGTTTACCTAACTAGTGCCAACACTAGCTTTGATGTGCGAGCTACTATTGAAAAGTAGTTTGCCACTAAGTCTAACATTAAGCTCTCAAGCTTTAGGTATACACTTTATTCTAAAAAAAAGGAAAACTGACTATTAAAGAATACTTATCCAAGATTAAAGGCATGTGTGATCTTCTAACTGCAGTTGGCAGCGTGGTGTTTGGACAAGAGCATATCAATATCATTCTTGCAGGACTTTCAGTTAAGCATGAATTAGTTCGAGTAGTGGCCTTAACTAAAAATGTCTTTCTTTATCTTCTTGTTGAGATACTAGTTGATTGTAAGGTTAGACAACTAGAATTTGTGTTTATAAATGAAACATATAAGTTACTACATGAATAAAAAGATGTATAGTATTCAAGCATATGGAATCAGGTATGGAAGAGTATGAATTAGTCAAGTGAGTAAATGAATCTGGGAGTGTTAAAAGAGTAAATCATCTTATTGTGATGCCTCTGGTAAGGCAGGTACCATGCTAACCGTGTAACAACCCAATTTTGGGCCTAGTCAAAACAGTGGTTTTGGGACCACAAATCTGACGAGAAAAAAATTATTTTTATTATATTTTTATGGTCTACATTTCGTGGAATGATTTTTGAAAATTTCGTTTGCAAATTTTGACGTTTGGGCACTCAATTTAGTTAAAAGGACTAAATTGTAAAAAGTATAAAAGTTGAGTTCTACATGTTAGAGGTGTCCAATTGTTATGAAATTTTAAATTAGAGGTCCTTATATGGTAATTAGACCTCTGGTTAAGTTGGTGGACAAAAATGGACATGGTTAGGCATGTTTCCAAAGTTTTCATTAATGGCATTTTAGTCGTTTAGTTATTAAAATGAATTAAAAACAAAATTAAAAGCCTTTTGTCCATCTTCAACCCCTTGGTCTAAAATTGCATGGATAAACCATGGCCAGGTTTTTTCAAGCTTCCAAGCTTGGTTGTAAATCTATTCTAGTCCCGTTTTTAATGATTTTTACGTTTTTAAAATCCTCGCAACAAGATCTATCTATTTCTACCACTAATTTAAGATATGGTTAAAGTCTAGGGTTTGACCCATGATGAATATGTGTGTTGATGTTTAATGGTATAAAATGCATGTTTATGGTTAGAGAAACGACTTTTACTAAGTGATTTTGGGTGAAAATGCATAAAAGGGCCTATTTCTAAAAGTTATGAAATATGTGTTAAAAATCTGATTTAATGGAAAATGTGGGCTGCGGTCAGCATGAAAATGATTCGGCTATGCATGGGTAGTAAAGAAATTGAACACATTTAATTTTACGAGCCTAGAGACTAAAATATAAATATCTGAAACTTTAAAGGCAAAAATATAATTTTTCCATAATGTATTTTTGGATCACATTGAATAATGTGACTAATAAATAGACTAAATGTGATATTATAGATAAAAGAAAACAAGGTTTGGACTTAGAACGGGAAAAAAATGAGAAATTTACAGTTAGGTCCCTTTTTGCCATTTTGGTATCGAGGTAAGTTCGCAAGTGAATATTGCATTATTATATTTGTATTTTAAATATTTTAAATGCTTCTTTAATGTGTGGAATGAATGATTAATTCTATGGATACAATTGACAAGCTCCGATAAGTGTGAAAAATCCCGTCTGAACCTTAGGAATAGAATATGATATGAGTGACATGTCATTAGGAACCCTGTGATTTATGAGCTCATGAGATATGTGATATATGTTTATGTGGTTCTGGGTGCTAGTCTTGTACATCCTACCGGTGGCTGGGTAGTTTGGCATGTGTTGCGGATACCTGACAGCTCGTGTGAGCAGCCCGTGTAGCTACGTCCTGACCGACAGTTTGTGTGAGCAGACCCGTGAGTAGCTCAAGAATGAGCCTTCATGTGTTGTGAGATATGAGGTAGCTTTGGCTATGTATGAGGCACTTACGTGCAAGACTTTCTGAGTATCCTTTAGTATTCCGAGTGGTTAACGGGTATATCAATGATGAGATGAAAAATGTATAAATATGTTATGAGATGGTACAGGTATGTACAACAACTCATGAGTAATGAGCTTGGTGTGTGATGAACATTCGGTAAGAATGTATTCGAGTAAGTTATGCTTGAGAAATATCGATAACCTTATGAATATTGATTTACACTTAAGATGAATGGGTACATGATAAGATTTGATAATGATCATGTGATAGGCTTATGAGCCTAATTAAATTGTGATATAGTACGATTTATTTATTTAAATTGTGCTTCATTGGATATGAGGAAAAGAAAAGACATGTATAATTGCTGAGTAAAGTCATTATGAGAATATAGTAAGATACGAGCTTAGACAAGTGAAAGGTTGTTGAACTATATGATTACTCATAAATAATGTGCATGTGATTAAGAGGATGGAAATAACTTGTTAAATAATGTGATATGTTATAATGGGGAGACTATGGCGGCTAGGCTAATGCCAATGCATGTAAATGGGGTTTATAACTTAAAAGAGCACGCACTAAAAATGAATAAGTGGTAATCTTATGATTTAATGCAAATTGTAATAATAGTATTCTTATAGATGGATAAAGTAAATGAATGTTAATAGTTGTTTATTATTTGCATATGAACTTATTAAGCTTTATTGCTTACTCCCCTTCCTTTCCTATCTCTTATAGGTTAATTTAGCTAGCTCGGGTTGGAGTTCACTGGAGATGCTATCACACTATCAAGTTATCATTTGGGTATAAGTGAATGCAAGTATTTTAAGTTTATGGCATGTATAGGGACTTGGTCTATTGATTAATTATATGTCATTGTTAATGTGGCCAAATGTGTTAGCTTATAATGGTTATGGTCCAATTTGTGTGTAGCCATGAATGATGGCTTATATTGATCATATGATTATGCACGTGCCTATGTCTTTGAGATGTGGTTTGTGATTGTGTGTATGTGATGGGTTATGTTATCAGTGATGAATGCTTGTTGATATTGTATTGGCATATGTTGGTCATAATTGTGGATGTTTTGGTTACCTAAGTATGTTATGTTTTGTGCCTTTGAATTGATGTGAGTGTATGTGTGAATAAAGGGTGGCAAATGGCTTGGTAAATAGCCTTTAATTTGTCCACACGGGTAGACACACAGACGTGTGTCTAGGCAGTGTGTGACACACGGTCTGCCCCTATGGGCGTGTGATCCAGCCGTGTGTCCCCTGCATTTTAATTTTTGGCAAAACAGAATGTCCAGTAGCCACCACTTGGGCAGAGACACAGGCGTGTGTCAGAGCCGTGTGGTGGACACGACCTTAGCACACGGGTGTGTGACTTGGCCATGTGACCGCAATTTAATGATGACGTGATAAATAGAATGCACTTTAAGATGGACACGGCCTAAAGCACGGACGTGTGATATGCCACATGGGCGTGTGGTCCTGTTTCATGATGAAAATATTCTAAGTTTCCCAAAAGTTTCTAAAGTTCTTGGTTTAGTCTCGAACCACTCCCAATGTATGTTTTGGGCCTCGTAGGCCCATATAAAGGACAATTTGCATATGTATGAATGAATTTGATTTGAATGAAGTTTTTTGGCCTGATTTTGTATGTTTGCCTGAGTTTAAGTCTGGTAACACCTCGTACCCTATTTCAAAGTCGAATACAGGTAAGGAGTGTTACAAACCAGAGAGACAGATCATAGTGACAACAAGAATACTCATAGTATAGTCTCTAGTAAGATGTAGACTAGACTGACAGAACACGACATGATGTATAAGACAATGTGGCTGAGACCCATGGCATAATATGACAATGAAAATACTCATGGTGTTGCCTTTGGTGAGATGTAAACCAAGTTGGAAGATCATGACATGAAAATGTGTATAAGATCATAAGGGAAAAACCCATGGCATCTTTTGAAAAAGCCCACCTAGACAGTAAACACATAACTCTCTATAATGCCTGTGTGGCATGATCTGCGAAGTCTTAGTGGCGTATTCTGTAAGGCCTGTGTTGTGCATTCGGTGATGCTTTCGTGGAAAAAATCTGGTTAATTACCTTTGTGGCAATATTTGAGTAAGCTTTGAGATTTCTTAGCTAATTAAATTTATGATAAAAATCTAATAAGTCTGAAGACAACTTTGTTTGGTTAGCCTTGTGATGTGATTGAATATGCTTTGAGAGGTGTTTCCTAAAAAGAGTTTGCAACAATGTTTCTAAATGCAAGAATCCGTCTTAATAACTCACTAGTACAAAGAACTTGGTATAATCATAGATATAAATGGTCTATGTCTTAGTCAAATCTGAGTTTGTCTACGCTATGTAAGGAAGTGATTTGAGTTTTATGGTATCTGCCAAATATGAATAATTTTCACGTTAGTACAGAGGCCATCTAGAATCTAAGCTGTTTGTCAAGTCGTATGTTCTCGTGATTTGTAACATAGTCGTATGGAATTCTTTAAAATAATTTAGAACGTTTTATTATCAATATAAGCTTTGATTTGGGGTTGGTTTAAGATATAACCTGATTGGTATTCTGATAGTTATCAGAATCAATATGAGAACCCGCCAAAGGTAATATCAGTATAGAGTTCATCTTAAAAGATCATTTAGTTTATTTATCTGCCAAGAATAGTATTTGTGACCATTCAACCATATTTTACCTACTTTCATATGTGTATACATAAATGTCACCTACCATATGTTTACACTTTCATTTGCAACCTATCAACTAAAGACATTAAGACTCATAGAAGCTTGGCACAAACTCAAAACAAACTAAGTTATCAAATCAACATTCAAGCTTTATTACATGCCAAAACACATTCATATCATAAATGCCTATCCAATATACTCTCATTGGTACCACAATTTAACATCCAAATCAATTCAAATCCAATGCCATAAATTCATACCTTAAGCTTACATCACACATCTACCATTTAACCACCTCATTCACACTTCAATGAACAAAAATCTCAAGGCATTCAGAAGTGACCAAAACATATACTTACATATATACATTTATAAGCCAACATCAAGCCATATAGGCAACTAAACTTAATGTAACAACCCAATTTCAGTGAAATCGGAACAGTGGTTTCAGGACCATAAATCCCAGTAAAAAATAAAATTTATTTTAATTTTATTACATGGTCTGTAATATGTTAGAAATGTCATGTGAAAATTCTGATAATAAAATTTTATCGATTTAGTGCTTAATTACGGGATGAACTAAATCACATAAAATGCAAAAGTTGAATTCTAGTAGCTAGAAGGATTAAATAGCTATGAAATTCAAAACTTGAGGTCCTTATATGGTAATTAGACCATTAAAGAAAAGTATGTAGATATTTTAGTGACTCATCCATGAAAATTTAGAAAAAAGGGCAAGGACTAAATTGGAAATTGAAAAATATTGAAAAAGATGATGAAAGATATCATCTTATTTTTCTCATCTTCTTCCCCAAAATTCTATGGAAACCCTAGGAGAGAGAGAAAAAACTTTCATGGCTTAATTGGGTAAGTTTTCTTGTCCTGTTTTTAGTAATTTTGATATTTTTGAAACCGGGATAGCTTAATCTATCTATTTGGAGGATCAACTTGAAAAGTTATCAAGGTATGGAAATTAGGTCATGGATGAATATACTGAAAATTTAAAATTTATGGTAGAAAATGAAAGGTTGTTGATAGATAAACAACTTTTACAAAGTGATTTTTGATGAAAACATAATTTAGAGACTAAAATGTAAAGTTGTGAAATTGATGAAAAATTTTGAAATTTACAGAAAATATGTGCTGTAAATTTTATGTTGAATGTTCGGTTAGGCTTGGAATAGGGAGTAAATTGCATGAATTTCATTTTCCGAGCCTAAGGATGAAATTGGAATTTATGGAAAAGTTGCGGACAAAATGGTAATTTTGTCTAAGATGTAAATTGAGTCCAAATAAATATGAAATGTGTCAAATTGATTATTAAAGTTATTTATATAGATCCGGACAACACAAATTTGAGGTTAGATCGAGGAAAATGAAAGGTTTCGGATTAGTAGATTATTTACACGAACTAGTGTCGAGGTAAGTTCGTGTAACTTAATCGAACATGTAAATATGTTAACTTGAATGTTATGATTGTATGCAATATAATTTATATTTCTTTGAATATTATAAATGTGTAAAATGATTACATGTTTGGAAATGTTGGAAAAAGGGTAAAGTCTCATTTGAAATTGGATTTCGATGGATAAATGTGATTGCCTTATAAAATGAGGTCCTGCATTTGTTGCTGACGGGATTTAGCTCGGACGAGTAATCCTATTGATCTCATTATAGAAGGACTTAGCCCGAATGGGTAATCTTGTTATAAACCCTCTTAAGCATATGTTACAGATAAGATTTAGCCTGGATGGGTAATCCTGATTAAGCTCTTATGAGCATATGTTGGAAACAGGATTTAGCTTGGACAAGTAATCCTATTATGTGATATGAGGCTCGAAAGTGTGCTCACTGATTATGTTCCCTAATGGGTACTTTTGAATATGAAATGACGGGTTATTGAATTGTACACCTTGAGTGTACTATTTGAGTATCCATCGAAATTTCAATGATTCAACAATAAAATACTTGACATGTTATGAGAATTATGAGACGAAATGAATAATGTCTTGTAAGAATATAGCATGATGAGCTCATCTATGTTTACTTGAAGTATATGAAAATTTCGTGACTAACATGTTTGATTGAATGCATGTGTTTAGGCAAATTTGCAAAGTTGATGGAAAACATGATATTGTATGCTTAGATTTAATAAACAAGATTGGTAAGTTTAATTTTCGTTATACGAACTTACTAAGCATGTAATGCTTACTAGATTTTATTTTCCTTATTTTATAGTGCTTGGAAGCTCGCGAAGGTTGGAGACCATTGGAGCATCATCACACTATCCAATAGGTTATTTTGGGTATATATAGTAAAATCATTTTGGTATAATGACATGTATAGGCTAACCTGACCATAGATGGCTTAAATATGTGGTTTGTAATCTAGCCATTGGAATGACTAGTAATTGTTGTTTTTGATATACTTGTAATGTCATACTATGGTAACCATATACATGTTAAAAGGTTGATGAAATTTTGCCTATCATATGGAATATACCAAGGTAAGATTATAAACATGTATGCATGTAATGATATGTCATGTTGAATGATAGAGTTTGCTTAATTTGAATGCTTAAAATGGTTGGTATTTTGTTGTGAGTATAAGTACAGGTCATTGGTGTGATTTTGGGTGAGAAATGAAGCTAGAAATGACTTTATTTTGTCCACACAAGAAAACACATGGGCATGTGTCTAGACCGTGTGTAAAACACGACCTGGTACATAGGTGTGTGGTTAGGCCATGTGTCCCTTACACCTAAAATTTGAGAAACAGAATGCTCAGAATTGAGCACACGGGCAGAGACACGGGCGTGTGTCTCTGCCGTGTGTGCTACACGACCTAGAACACAAGCGTGTGTCTTGGCCGTGTGAAACCTGCACCTAATTTCAGAGAATTTAATTAACCACACGACCTAGCACACAGGCATATGGCTGGCCATGTGCACAAGTTAGAGAGTTACACAGGTACGAACACAGCCTGCAGCACAGGCGTGTCCTAGGGTCACACGGGCATGTCCCTTGGATGGCACGGGTGGAACGACAGAAATGTGCAAGTGTACACAATCGTAACAAGTAATAAAGTGACAAGTAAATGTCAAGTTACCATACCTACAGGGACTGTTAAAAGAATTATTTATCAATGCAATTTAAAACACTTTGGTGAAGAAAAATATTTTGTTTGAAGAGAGTGATTTAAAAACTAAGAAATTAAATAATTAGAATAAATAAAAAGTTCTCAAGGCACGATTTCAAAATAAGATTTAATCAGAGGACAAAATTGTGTTGGATTAATTACATTTCTTTCACTTAGAATTATTAAACTCATGTTTATATTGTTACGAATAATTTCACGGCAACCCGGTAGTTTGCTAACTTATGAACATGCTCACATACCAAAATCCATTCCTCTCTTTATATATCCCTATGTCAATTCAATCGACTAAACAGATTCTAATAAGTAAACATGTTATTGCACATACATACTCATTAAACTGAACTAATCTCTTGTATATCCCTATGTCAATTCAAATGATTAATTAAATCTAATAAGCATATAAAAGACTATGTGAGGTAACAAGATATCCCTACCTTGAAATAGTTTAATCACAATAATCCTGCAAGTTATGCAAGGCAATAATATCGCCAGATACATTGCTAATTTAACCTTCAGCTACTTTAGAAGAATAAACATGCACTGATTAAGTACTGTGTCAATTAATTACAATTTCAATCCGTTTAAATAATTAATTCATTAGCTACCTCGCAGTTGTAACGCAAGAATAACTTAGGCATGATTTTACTTAATCAAGCATTTTATCGAGGTCTATAACAACATAAACACAATTTTAACAATTTAAGAAGATGAAATGCAATCAACACAACACGAATTAAATTCAAGTTAAGCTGATTCAATTAGCCATTCCAACAACATGAATATTCATAGATATGTTTATCATAACAACAACAAAAATTAAAGAGTTAGGGAACAAGAATCAAATCCGGTGATTTTCCGAGGCTTAACTAGGTTGCTTCGTTCTTTCTTCTTGTTGTCCTCACCGATCAAGGCTTCGATGAACACTCAATTGCTGTTCCAAAATGTTGAAGAACCCCCCTTTTCCAAGGGATGAAATCAGCACAAGAGCAAGGGAATTGAAATGGAAAAATGAGAGAAAAAAATGAGAGAGGAGAGAAGTGTTGTGAAATGAATGAGGGATGAATGAGATGCTTTGAATGATCAGCCAAGGGGGTTTTTATAGGTGAATGTAACAGCTCAAATTTGCTAAAAGTTGTAACACCCCTAACTCAAATCCGATTGACGGATTAAGACTAAGATGTATTACCGAACTAAAAATTTAATTATCTCCTTCACATTGTCAATGAACATAAACAAAGATCGAGCTGAAATACATACTGATATTTAAGTTATACGCCATTTTCGTATGGCCAAAATATTTACAAATTCAAAACATAGTTAACATCAGCCTAACCTATACATGCCATATCGAGTCCAAAATATAACTGTACCCAAAAATATCGATAGTGTGATGAACTACTGACAATCCCCAAGTCGGTGGCCAAAATCTACAATCTATAAAATAGAGAAATAAAGAACAGAGTAAGCTTTCAAAGCTTAGTAGGGTTTTTAAGCATTACAAACAATTTAAAGTCTTATCGAAAAACCAAAACATGCATTTAATCAGACTTATACTCAATTTAAATTTGTTTCATGGCTGAATACACATAAACGTATACATAGATTTCTCAGCACATATTTTACTTCTACTTAAAGTTTATCTGATGCATTTAAATAAAATAATCTCATATACAAATATACCATGACCGATCAAATCATTTTCATTTTCACAAATATAACCATCAATCATAATCATATATATATTCTTCTTTGCTACTAAGCTTCACTTCGAAATCAATTCACCGATGAGTAAGTAATACGTACCTGAACGTCTTAAATGTATAATACCTACTTGATGATGGTTTACTACGAACATTCAATTTGTAATCTTACTTAACTTATCGGCGTTGCCTATCAGGTCTTAGGATTTGAAATCAATACCAGCACAAGCCTGCAGGAACTTAAACCCAGTATAATACTAGCTCGAAGCCTGCGGGACTTTAGCCCAGACATAATTCCAGCATATAGCCTGCGGACCTTAAGTTCGGATATAATTCCAGCACATAGCCTGCGGACCTTAAGTCCGGATATAATTCATCACTGAATGTCATGCATACTTATTTGTAAGAGAGTTCAAATCACATAACATCTCACAATCATAGTTCATTTATTCCATTCAAATAATAACGTAACATAGGCACCATGCATATAACCTTTGGTTCAATAACACACATGAGAATATATGTCCATTTTACTTTCCAAACTTATCTCCTAATGTCTATTCGGCTTTAAGCCTTAAACATAAGTTATTTGACACACAATTATATTTGAATAGCATCAATAGATCTCAGTACAGTTATCATACATATATCAAGATATTATCAATTACGTATTAAATATGACTATTCAAAACTTACCTCGGATATACTTGAACGGTTGTGGAATGGCTACTCAATTACTTTCTCTTTTCCTCTATCCGACTTCGACCCTCTTTGCTCTTGAGCTTATTTTAAAACAAATAGATTTATCTCATTACTTATCAAATAGGAACTTTAATTTAATACATGTATATAATATAATTAAGGTACAAATGACCATTTGAAGATCGACACCAAAGCCAGATGCATTACTCAAAATGCCATAGTCCAACTAAGTCTACAATTATTCATTACTACAAATATAGCATTATCATATAAATAAACCCACAATGACCTAATATATATTCTTGCCGAACCACAATTAAGGCACAAACCTAACATTTTAGTCTTTTTATTAATGTACCTCATTAGCTAATCATTCCAATGTAAGATACAATCACATACATTGTTTATACATCCATTTCAATTGACTTCATTCATCAAGACATCAAATGCAATATGCATAATACCTAAACATTTATACCAAATTTGCTAGCACCTAAAGTCTTTGGCCGAATGTTATTAAACTCAAGCCACCCTAATATATTCCTTAAGACACATCTAAAAACCACATTTGGCACCTCTCATCAACAATTTTTACCAATTCTCAAATTCACTTACAAGTACATTTATATAACATATAAAGCATTAAACATTTTCCATCAAGAATCTATAACATGACCGAATACCTATTTTTTTTTTCTCCCTAAATTTAAATTCGACAATCCCCTAAACAAATACTAAACCTTAACTTTCAAGCCAAAATAACTAGCAAACTCAACACATCCAACATAACTCTCCATACTAATGACATCAAAACATATACTAAGAATTTCAAGCTCTTTGGCCGAATTTCAATCCTCCAAAATAACAAAAATTCAACCCATGAAATAGGTAGAATTCAAACTAACCATCCAAATTATACATAAATTTCTAAGAGTGGAATTGTACATACCTTATTCTAGCAATCTCCTTAGCCGAAATTTTTAACAAGAATTTTCTTCTTCCTCTCTTCTAGCTACGGTAGTGGAGGAACAAAGATGAACCAACTTTTGTTTCTCCTCCCACTAACCCATTTTTTTATTACCCTTTATTCTATTATTCATTCTTTAAT
The DNA here is from genome assembly GCA_025698475.1 of Gossypium anomalum. Taxonomy (NCBI): domain Eukaryota; kingdom Viridiplantae; phylum Streptophyta; class Magnoliopsida; order Malvales; family Malvaceae; genus Gossypium; species Gossypium anomalum. The sequence goes on from CM046959.1 coordinate 57,131,750, forward strand.
TCATTTAATTGAAAATAATGTTAATAGAAAATACATACAATATATATTAAACAACAACATGGCCGGCCACTATCTAAAATGGATGAATTGACATGCAAGTCCATTATTTTTATAACATACATTAATAGACCATTTTAAATTAACCTATCACATTTCAAAAATGTCACACATAAATCCTATTTACTAAATTTAACATTCAAATAACAAAATTAAAGTATGAAACTTTCACTCATGCATTTATACATATAATAAGCTTAGAATATATCGGTTAATTATTTTATAACTCGGTTTTGTGGTCCCGAAACCACTTTCCGACTAGGGTCAAATTAGGGCTGTCACAAAAATAGCAGCCAAAGAGCCACCCTTTGGCCGACCATCTATGTGGCAAAGTTGATGGCTTCAACTTTGCTAAATATGGCTTGGGGCAAATCTTCAAAGCCATTAATTGTGGAGGGGCTTGAATGCAACTTTGACAAGTCTTCAAGGGCTCCTTTTCAAGCTTGATTAATAAGCTAATAAGTTGATTTGGGTCAGCATATGGACGATTTTGGGTTGCCCAATTCTTGGCCGGTTCAGTTCAATCGGTTCGGTTCAACTAGACTACTTTTTCCATAATTAATTAATAGTAATTTATTTAGCCCAAATTAAATTGGGTATAAATTAAAATTAATTATATTATGAATTAATACACATATTTGGACCGTCTTAGGCTGGAAATTAATTTGCCTTGATAATTCAAATTGCTTCTCGGTTTTATGCTTCAAGCAGTGTCTGCCGAGCCATTTTTCGCCTTTTGTGCAATTCTATCGAAAATAACTAAAATTAATCAAAATTAATTATAAAATTAACTAAAATTCATCATGTTCATATTTTAAGTACAATTTAATTATTTTATAAAAATTAATTATTTTTGACACGAATTTAATCGAAACGGTATGATTTTAAGTAAAAAAAGGCATGTAAAAATGCGTAAATTTCCGTGTTTTCACACCCCCAAACTTAATTCATTGCTCGTCCCGAATAATGCACAAATTTTGAAAAAAAAAATCTCAGAAACTCCTTTGAAAAATTCCTTCAGGACAACATTTTTCCCAAAATTATGAATTTAAAATACTTATGCTCAAAGACAAGAAATCTGATAGTTATGCTCCTTAAGTATACATATTGTTCAAATTAATCTCAGCAACTATTATGATAGCAAAAATTAGACTAAATGCTTCCTAATAAAGTCATGTTAAACCTTACCAATGTAATTTTATTCCCTTTATTCAAGATTAAGCTGCAATCATTAAGTTTAACTTATGTCTTCATATGTTGTACGTAGAAATTTCTCTCCACTAATGTAGGTAGCATTGGAACTTTTGAATCAATAGGTCATTAACAAGGTTGTAACGTGGCTAGGCTTAAGGGTATGTAAAAGATAGATAATTTTGGGCTTTTAAACCCTAGACTTAGCTTGTATCGAACCTTCGAAATAATCACCTTCAATACACCAACTTTCTTTGCTTTCATATGCTCTTTTGTACATTATCTTTTAGGTACATATGCTTTTTTTGTTAACACGAGCATTTTACTGAATGTACTATAATTTAAGAGCATTTTATACTTCTTTTCAACTCCCTCAAACTTATTTTCAATGAATACTTTGAATAGTACTGAGTCTAGTGTTTGGGACAATTTTGAGATAGTTAAGAGAGAAGTGATGGCTAAATTTGCAAGAGTTCAAATAAAATTAGGCCATATAGTCTCAAAGTTGGGTTTCAAAAGATAAAAAATTTCATCATGGTTGGCTTGAAAGGCTCAAACGGTCCAAACAAAAGTTGCCTAAATCATTTCCAATGTTCTATGCTTCCTAGGATTTCACCTCAAGAAACTACTAAGTCAATTCTAAAGACTTAAACTTTCATATATGCCTAACCTTCGTAAGGAACTAAAATTTTATGGTGCGAGTTGCATGCTTTATCAAAAATACATTCATATCATTATTAAGCAAACATAATAATTTATTGAAATAATAGACCTTTATTTATACTTAAGTTTAGCATACTTAACAAAATTTCAAATTATTGAACAAAATATATCCTAATCATAATTAAAAGAAAAATTTATTCTGAGTGGAAATAATTCAATTTTTCGGTCCCCCCAATTTAAAATGAACAATGTACTCATTGTTTAAAGTGAATAGATGCTATACACTAGGTAGGTTTTTAGAAAAGAGGAGGTGAGTCAATTTGACTGCTTAAGTACCAAGCTCTTTCTATATCCAATCCTAGACATGTATATATATCAATTGCCACACTTTATACTTTATGACTTGCTCACATTTTATTAGTGATTTTCCGCTCTTAATTTATTATGCAGAAGTAAACAATTCCTAATTAACTTAATCCTAAAATGACCTAAGAATAGAAATAAAATAAAGTCAAGATCCCCCCTTTATTTATTTGCAGACCCTTCCGAATTTGACTTATCTTTTGCTCCATCACTATCGCCTTTGCATGGATTGCTTTGCTCCTTCTTCGATAATGGACTCCATGGTTCAAATATAAAATCTTGAAATTCAGGCACAAAAATAAATGCATCATTGTAAATTTTCTTAAGAGCACTTCTCATCGAGTCATCCCTTATTTTTTTAGTATTTCCAGTAAGCTTGTTGCTGCCATTGCATATGCTGCATTATGTCCATTAACTTTCACAGTTCATCTCGAAGATCTGGGCTAGGCAGTCGAGCTCTGAATATTAAAGTTTCGTCATCAGGTTCAATTTCTGGTTCCATTGGTTCCACCTTATCAAGGACTTTAGCCGATTGTATTGGCTCTATTTCTGTGGGATCTTCTTCCTCTTCATCGGGATCCTCACTTTCTTTAACTCGCTGCCGTAGAACAGAAGCTCTAGCTACTCGGTAGTAGTCCCAATCTGTGATTGTGCCCTGGCTATACCCTGTCTTCTTTACGTTTGCAAGAATTTCAGCTTTTAAGCACAAAATTGTTATCGTAAAGGGGAAGTAAGCGGGGCTAGAACGTCTAGTGGCACAATTCCTTATTTCTCTAAGGATGATTTTCCCCACATCAATGGTCTTTCCAGTTAAAATTGAGTATAATAAAACCATTCACTCTAATGGGATTGTAGTCTCATGCGAACTAGGCATAAGGCTGAAACGGATGAAATAGAACCATACCTTTGCAATTGGTGTCAAAGATTCTCTTCGATAAGTGTGGATTCCTTGCTTTGACACAGTTCACTTAGAACCTGGAACTGTAAGTTCCTCGAGAATTTCTTGCAAATTTTCAGGCTTGATGTTGCTAATCAAAGCATAATATTCATCGTTTTCGAAATCAGGTAATTCAAAGAACTCATTAATAGCATTTGAACTTATTGGTACCTTGATTCCGTGAACTGGTACTTCTGTCAAATCGCTTGAGGTGCGTAGAATTCACGAACTAGTTCCTCATCCACACTAGGCCTCTTTTCACAAAATAATTCCCAATTGAGGGTTTCAACAACTTCACGAATACATGCCATAAAGTTTTTGTAGTTGCTCTCTTTCAATGTAAATCCTTTCTCTGGATGCATCTGTTGATTTTTGAAGATACTCTCGTATCTTGCTTTGGCTTCTTCACAATGGAACTTGTTTTGTGTTTCATCAAATTGGGCACAAGCACGAGTTCTCTTGCGAGGTATGATTAACCACCTTTTTTTAGAACTCTTAAAAAATAAATAGTTAGAAAGCAAAAGAAGTCAAATGGAAGTAGTTTGGAAGATTTTGGCTAAGGGGCTTGGTGTAGGTGTATGCCACATGGTTGTGTAAGGCAGCTGGGTGTGCGAATGGAAGGGCGTGGTAGCAAGTAGCAGCGTGCATGGGAGCTGGTCGGGATGTGCGAGTAGCGTGTGGAGCCTCATCGAGTAGGCCTGGCACAGGCGCTTGGCGCAGGTGCGGAACACGACCTGGGCAGTTGGGTTGGATAGCAAGCGTAGCGGCATGGGGAGGCCACTGGCACACCTGTGTACGAGGGTTGTTTGGTGTTTGGGTGTGTGCTAGCCGAATGGTTGGGTGCTGTTGTGGCTAGGGGCTTGCGGTACTTACGAAATTTGGTGCTTTGGGATTTTGGGTGATGAATGAATGGAGAATGTGGTATTTATAATGAAGGGGATAGGACTTAAAAACGAATTCTTAGAGAAATTTAATAATTAAAAACTCTAAGTTCTAATTCTAATCCAAGTTAACAACAATTAATAATTAAATATATGCATATTAAATTATTAATGTTATTAATTTATTTAAACAAAAATGAAATATGATTAAAACTAATCCTAATTCTATGCTAAATTGATAAACATTAATATATAAATTATGATAGATATAATTATATATTAAAGATTATCATCTTATTATTATTAAAAACTTATCAAATAAAATATGATTAAATTAACACTAATCCTAACTCTATATAAGGTTGATAATAATTAATATATATTATAATGGATACAATTATATATTAATAATTATCATCTTTTTTTTATAAAACTAAAAACATTTATTCTAGAAGCCTTTTAAAAATATTTACAAAAAGAGGTATCTAATTTTTATTATTTACGAAAAGAGCAACCAAATTTTAAAAATAATCCAATTAAGTCCCTAGACTTAATGAAAATTTGAAATTGAATTGGAATTTAAAACTTGGGTCAAAACTGACCTTTTTATTTCAAAAGCTAAAAAATTATTTTTCTATTTAGGGAATAATTTCTTGGAAAATTATGTTAAAATAAATTCCTAGGAAATATTGGAGGGGTCACAAGCGGTCCTACTTAAGTTCCAACCTCCTAGACAAAATTTATTTAAACATACTAATCCCGAAAATATACCCTAAATCATTTATTAAAAAGAAAAATTAAACATCTGATAAAATGAACAAAATTTGATTCCGTTCAGTCTTATCTCCCTAGTAATGTTTCAGACGCTGAGCATTAACTTGAAAATTACCTCCCGTACCTTGGAGTTCAACAAATCCGTATGGATAGATGCGATGAATCGTAAATGGACCAGACCTACGTGATTTTAGTTTACTTGGAAAGAACTTTAATCTGGAATTAAATAACAAGACTTGTTGACCAGCTTCAAATTCTCAAAATCGAATGTGCTTGTCATGCCATTTCTTAAGTCTCTCCTTGAGTAGTTTGACATTTTCGTATGAGAACGTTCAGAATTCCTCTAGCTCATTGAGTTGGAGCATCCGTTTCTCTTTAGCAAGCTTAAGATCCAAGTTGAGGTGTCGAAGGGTCTAGTAAGCTTTGTGTTCTAACTCCAAGGGCAGATGACAAGCTTTCCTAAAGACCAACCTATAGGGTGACATCCCTAAAGGTGTCTTGTATGCTGTCCTGTAAGCCCATAAAGCATCATACAGTCTTTTGGACCAATCTCGTTGGTTCGGGCAAACTACCTTCTCAAGTATGCCTTTGATCTCCTTATTTGCCAGTTCAGCTTGCCCATTCGTCTGCAGATGGTAAGCTGTAGCAACCTTGTGTTTCACTCCATGTTTATCTAATAACCATTTCAACCACTTGTTCACAAAATGGGACCCTTCATCGCTGATAATAGCTCATGGGGTTCCAAACCTTGTGAACACGTGTTTCTGCAAAAACTTCATCACAACCCTAGCATCATTTGTCGGATAAGCTTCAGCCTCGATCCATTTAGACACGTAGTCTACTGCTACCAATATATACTTGTGACTAAAGGACGGAGAGAAAGGATGAAGAAAGTCAATACCGCATACATCGAACCATTCTACCTCAATGATATTTGTTCGAGGCATCTCATTTCTGTTGGTGACATTTCCAACCCTTTGACATCGATCACAATTCCTTACGTAAGCATATGCGCACTTGAATAGTGTTGGCCAAAAGAATCTGACTTGTAATACTTTGGCTGCAGTATGTGTACCTCCGAAGTGTCCCCCACTCGGAGCTGAGTGACAATGGTATAAAATCTTTTGTACTTCTTCTTCTGCCACACATCTCCTAATCATTTGATCTGCACACTTCTTAAACAAGTATTGTTCTTCCCAAAAATAGTACTTCATATCGTGAAAAAACTTTTTCCTTTGATGATACATCTTATCAATTGGCATCAAACCATAAGCTAAAAAGTTAGCAATATCTGCAAACCAAGGGTTGTTATGGATATGATTTACCTTCGGTATGTGTTCATCTGGAAATGTCTCTTGAATTGGTATAAGAGAAGAGTTCCCTTCTTACGGCTCCAATCTAGACAAGTGGTCTGTTACTTAGTTTTCCACTCCCTTTCGATCTTGAATTTCTGGATCAAACTCTTGAAGTAGAAGTACCCATCGGATCAGTCTCGGCTTAGCATCTTTTTTGGCAAGTAAATACTTTATCGCCGAGTGGTCTGTATAGACGGTCACCCTGGTACCTACAAGGTAAGATCGAAACTTTTCAAAAGTAAACACAATAGCAAGTAACTCTTTTTCTGTTACCTTATAATTCAGTTGAGCTCCTGTCAAAGTTCGACTTGCATAGTAGATGGGATGAAAAACTTTGTTCCTTCGCTGGCCCATAACAGCTCCCATCGCGAAGTCACTTGCGTCACACATCAATTCAAATGGCAAGCCCCAGTCTGGTGTGACGATTATGGGTGCCGTAACTAACCGAATCTTCAAATATTTGAATGCCTTTAAGCATTCCTCATCAAACTTGAACGTCATGCCCTTCTTCAATAATCTGCATTAGGGCTTTGCAATTTTGGAGAAGTCCTTGATAAATCTCCAATAGAAACCGGCCTAGCCCAAAAAGCTCCTAACACCCTTTACAGATGTTGGAGGTGGGAGTTTCTCAATAACATCTACCTTTGCTTTATCTACCTCGATCCCATGTCTCGTTACCAGACGCTCTAGAACAATACCTTCTCATACAATGAAATGACACTTTTCCTAGTTAAGTACTAGGTTTATTTCTTCGCATCGCCTTAGTACCTTTGCTAGATTGGCTAAGCAATCGTCATACGTATCTTCGAATACTGAAAAATCATCTATAAAAACTTCCAAATACCTTTCAACCATGTCAATAAAAATAGACATCATACATCTTTGAAATGTACCAGGTGCATTACATAAACCAAATGGCATACATCTAAATGCAAATGTATCGTACGGGCAGGTGAATGTTGTCTTGTGCTAATCTTCCGGTGCTACTGTAATTTGATTATACCTCGAGTATCCATCGAGAAAATAGTAATAGTTTCGCCCTCCGAGTCTATCCAGCATCTAGTCCAAAAAGGGCAAAGGAAAGTGATCTTTCCTAGTCGCCTTTTTCAACTTCCAGTAATCGATACAAATTCTCCATCTCGTAATTGTTCTAGTCGATATCAAATCCTTATTCTTGTTTTCAATGACCGTGATACGTCCTTTCTTTGGCACGCAATGGACTGGACTCACCCATAAACTGTCTGAGATGGGGTAAGTTATCCCTCATCTAACCACTTGATGATTTTTTTCTTGACTACGTCCTTCATGATGGGGTTCAGTCTTCGTTGTCCATCAATTATCCCTTTTTTGCCATCTTCTAGGATAATCTTGTGCATGCATAAGGATGGACTAATTCTGTGAATATCGACTATGGTCCATCCGATAGCCTTCTTGAATTGTTTCAACACCAGAATGAGTTTCTCTTCTTACTCAGTAGTTAATTATGCTGAAACAATCATAGGCAGAGTAGAAGAGTTACCTAAATAAACATATTTTAGATGTGAAGGTAGTACCTTGAGTTCTAATTTAGGTGGCTCCTCAATTGACGCTTTTGGTTGGGCATAATCCCTTTTCTCTAACTCTAAAATTTAAAGCGGGATTGCGGATTAATTCCCCTTTGATTAGCTTCTAACAATGCTAAGTATTCATCCTCTTCTTCATCATTCAGAGGATCTGATGTCAAAATTTGTTCCAACGGATCCTCAACATAGTTGAGCTCCTTCTCCACTATTAAATCCTCTAAATCTGATACTATAAAACAATCATCAATTGTGTCAGGAAATCACATAGACTTAAAAAAATTAAATGTTACCTGATCATCCTAAACACGCATAGTAAGCTCGCCCTTCTGCACATCAGTAAGGGTCCTTCTGGTTACTAAGAATGGTCTTCCTAAGATAATTGGCACTTCTTTGTCTGCCTCAAATTCTAGAATGACAAAATTAGCAGAAAAGATAAATTTATCTACACGTACCAATACATCCTCGATCTTTCATTCTGGATGTGCTAAGGGTCGATCTACTAATTGAAGTGTAACCATAGTAGGTCTAACTTCACCTATCCCCAACTTCCTAAATATTAACATAGGCATCAAGTTAAAGCTCGCACCTAAGTCACATAATGCCTTACCACAATATGTTACTCTAATGTTGCAAGGGATGGTAAAACATTCAGGATCCTTCAACTTTAGGGGTAGTTTGTCTTAAAGATATGCACTGCATTCCTTCGTTAGAGCTACTGTCTCAAATTCTCCAAGTCTTCCTTTTTTGGATAGGATATCCTTCATGAATTTGACATAATTCGGCATTTGCTCAAGTGCTTCAACCAATGGGATGTTGATATGAAGTTGCTTGAGTACGTCTAGGAACTTCTTGAATTGAATCTCCTGCTTTTGCTTTTGAAGTCTTTGAGGGTAGGGTGGTGGTGGTTTCTTTACTGGAACTGGTTGATTCGTCCTCTATGGCAATTCTGCATCCAACGGAGTTGTTAGTTGAATAGAATTGGCTAGTTCTGAGATTACCTTGTCGGGTTTTGTGGACTCTAGTTCTGGTGAAACTGGAATTTCAACACTCGGTTGAACTTCCTCTGCATCTTGAGCGTCAGCTTACTCTTTTTCAACTTCAATGTTGTTGGGCTCTACTGTCTTTTCACTTCTTAATGTCAACGCTTTGCAATGTTCCTTACCCGGATTCCTCGGATTCTCCGTATCACTAGGTAAAGCACCTTGTGGTCGGATCCTGAGTTCAGTAGCAAGCTGACCCATTTGGTTTTCTAGGTTTTTCAATGTAGCTACTTGGCTTTGGATTAAGGCATCATTCTTGGCCATGTATGCCTTTAACAGATTTTTTAAGCCATTGGATGGTTTAGCTTGGGTTGGTTTTTGAACTTGTTGGGGAAAACTAGGTGGCTGGGTCGATCTAGGTTGGGCGTAAATGTTACTGGTTCCAGCTCCTTGGTTACTCTAGGAAAAAGTCGGGTGGTTTCGCCACGATGGGTTATAAAAATTGGATTGTAGTCCTTGCCTTCCTTGATTTTGGTTCTGGTTACCTATGTAGTACATGGATTCTGGGTTCGATGGACATTCTTTGAACAAATGTTCTTCCCCACAATAAACACAGACTATATTTTCAAATTGATTTGGTGGCTGTGCTGCAAAACTATTAGACCCATTAGTAGTAAGATTTTTAAGTATTGAGGATATTGATGATACCTGAGATGCGACTGAAGCAAGAGCGTCTACTTCATGTATTCCAACAACTCATCTTCCTGACGCTGCTTGATTGGTTGGCCATTGGTAATTGTTGCTGGCAATCCCCTCAATAATTTCATAAGCCTCATTATAAGACTTAGAAAGGAGAGCACCATTAGCAAAAGCGTCCACTACCATCCTCGTGTGAGCATTGAGACCATTATATAATGTCTCAAGTTGGATGCAATGTGGGATTCCGTGATGAGGGCACTTTCGTAACAACTTTTTGTACCTTTCCCATGCCTCATACAAGGACTCATCATCTATTTGTTGGAAGGCAGTGATCTCGTTCCTCAACTTAGCATTCTTGTTAGGCGGGAAATACTTTATAAGGAATCTTTCTGCAAACTCTTGCCATGTAGAAATTGAGTTTGGTGGCAATAAGTTCAACCAGGCTCGAGCTCTGTCCCTTAGTAAATATGGGAACAACTTCAATCGTAATGCATCTTCGGGTACTCCGGCTAATTTGAAAGAATCGCTCACCTCCATAAATAGTCTTAAATGTAGGTGAGGATCTTCGGTAGGCATTCCATTGAATTGGCCCACTGTTTGAAGCATCTGGAACATGACTGGCTTCAGCTCCAACTGTTGTGCCTCGATTTCGGGTCTCCTAATACTCGAATTAAGATCATTAAACACTGGCACGACATACTGTCTTAAAGCTCTATCCCTATCATCAGCAATAATTATAGGATTTTGAGTAGGGTTTGCTCCATTTCCTTGGTTTGGATTTTCAAAGTTCATCTCTTCGGTCCTTCTCTGATTCACATGTCTTCTTCGTTGTCTGAAAGTTCGTTCAATCTCAGGGTCTACAGGGAGTAGGTCAATAATTCGGTCAATACTCATAAACACCTGAAATGATCACAGAAAAAATTAATTAAGTTAGAATTTAAATAGAAAATTAAACTAAAATGAAAAATTAACAAATTTACAAATAATGAATTTTTAAAACAGTCCCCGACAACGGCGCCAAAAACTTGGAACGACAGAAATGTGCAAGTGTACACAATCATAACAAGTAATAAAGTGACAAGTAAATGTCGAGTTATCGTACCCACAAGGACTGTTAAAAGAATTATTTATGAATGCAATTTAAAACACTTTGGTGAAGAAAAATATTTTGTCTGAAGAGAGTGATTTAAAAAATAAGAAATTATATAATTAAAATAAATAAAAAGTTCTCAAGGCACGATTTCAAAATAAGATTTAATCAAGATGACATAATTGTGTTGGATTAATTACATTTCTTTCACTTAGAATTATTAAAATCATGTTTATATTGTTACGAATAATTTCATGGCAACCCGGTAATTTGCTAACTTATGAACATGCTCACATACCAAAATCCGTTCCTCTCTTGACATATCTCTATGTCAATTCAATCGACTAAACAGATTCTAATAAGCAAACATGTTATTGCACATACATACTTATTAAATTGAACTAATCTCTTGTATATCCCTATGTTAATTCAAACGATTAATTAAATCTAATAAGCATATAAAAGACTATGTGAGGTAACAAGATATCCCTACCTTGAAACAGTTTAATCACAATAATCCTACAAGTTATGCAAGGCAATAATATTGCCAGATACATTGCTAATTTAACCTTCAGCTACTAGAAACACAAAAATTTATATACTTTTTCATACCCAATTTTACTTAACTTCATGCAAATCCGGTTAAATTCTCGTCAAAAATTAATTAAATATTATAAAATATTTAAATCATGTTAAAAATATAAACATAGTGAATTTATTTAATTTTATACTTAATTTTGATTAATTTTAACTATTTTTGACAGATTCACGCAAAAGGCGAAAATTGGCTTGGCTGACACTGTTGAAAGCACAAAATCGAGAAGCAAATTTGAAGTATCGAGGCCAATTAATTTCCAGCCCAAAACGGTCCAGAAATGTGTATTAATTCATAATTAAATTAATTTTAATTTATTTCCTATTTAATTTAGGTTAAATGAATTAATTTTAATTAATTATGAAGAAAGGGCCTAGTGAACCGCACTGGTTGAATCGAATGAAGTGAGCCGAACCAGCCACTAATTGGGCTGACCAGAACAGTCCATTGGCTGACCCAAGTCAGTAAATTAGCTGATAAAATGTGCTTGCAAAAAGGCCCTTGAAAAACCTCCAAATTACGTTCAAACCCCACCTTTATTTTAAGCTTTGTGGATTTGCCCCAACCTATTTTTAGCAAGGTTAAAAGCTTCAACCTTGCCATGTGTGTGGCCGGCCATGGGAGGTCTCTCTTGGCTGCTGAATTTGCTATTTTTAGCAGCCCTCTTCAGCTATAAAAGCCACCCTATGCTGCCCATTTCAAAGCATCCCTCAACATCCCTCATTCTACAACATTCTCTCATCCTCTCTTCACTTCTCTTAAAGTTTCCTCTCCATTTTTCCATCCCATTTTCCCTTCCTCTTGTTCTGATTTTCTCTCTTGAGAAAGAGGTGTTCTTCAGTCATCTTGGGCAGCAATCAAGGATTCATAGAAGCCTTGCTCGGCGAAGACAACGGAGACAAAAGAATGGAGCAACAGTCAAGCCACAGAGAAACACTGGATTTGCTTTCTGTTCCCTTTCTTCTTAATTTCTGTTGTTTGTATGATGAAGATATCTATGAATAATATTGTTTCTGAAATGGTTATTTTAATCAATTTAGCTTTAATTTAATTCGTGTTGTGTTGATTATATTTTGCCTACTTGAATTGTTAAAATAGTGTTTATGCTGTTATAGGCCTCAGTGAAATGCTTGATTAAGTAAATCATGCTTAGGTTATCTGGCATTATAATTGTTTAGATAATTAAAGAATTAATTTTTTAAACGAATTGAAATAGCAATTAATGGACTCAGTACTTGTAACATCCCGAAATAGGGCCTAAACGGAACAGTGGTTGTGAAACCACAAATCTGAGGTAGAAAAATTTATTTTATTATTATTTTGAGGTCTATGATATGTTTGCATGATTGTGTGAAAAGTTCGTGAAGAAATTCTATGCATAAAGTACTTAATTTGAAATTAGGGACTAAATTGAATAAATTGCAAAACTTGTGTTCTAGAAGTATTTTGCATAAAATTGAATTAGATTATTAATTAGAGGTCCTTAAAGAGAATTTTACCAATTTTAAGTTCATGGACAAAATTAGGACATGGAAGGAATTTTTGAAAGTTTAGTAGTAAGGGCATTTTGGTCATTTAGTTATTAAAATGAATTAAAAACAAAATTAAAAGCCAATTTTTGTCCATCTTCTTCATTAGGACGAAATTTCAAGGGTTCTCCATAGCTAGGGTTTGTTTCAAGCTTTCAAGCTCCATGGTAAGTGATTCCAAGCCCTGCTTTTAATGTTCTTTACGTTTTGAGTCCCAGTGCTCTCGATAAAGCTTATGCTAGCAATAATTTAAGTTAGGGTTCATATTTGGAAAAATACCCATAGGTGAAATTTGTGTATTTTGGTGTTTTATGATAGAATATGAGGTTTTAAATTATGTTAGACAACTTGTACTACTCGGTTTTAAGCAAAAACGAGTAAAAGGACTTAATTGGTAAAAATACCTAATAGTCATAAGTGCTTGTTAGAGTATGAATTTGATGCTGCCATAGAAGGGAAAAATGACCAGCATGTCATGAAACATAAGAAAATAGGCTGAAGTTTAATTTACGAGCTTTGGGGCAAAAGTGTAAATATGCGATAGTTTAGGGGCAAAACTGTAATTTTGCCAAAATATGATTTTGGGTCAATTTGAATAATGTGAGTCCTAATTAGACTATATTTTAAATGATAGAGCAAGGAAAACTGAAATTCAAGCTAAAATGGAGAAAATACCAAGTTGTGGACGAAATGGTAAAAATAGCTATTTTTGCATACGAGGTAAGTTCTGATGAAATAAATGCAATGTTCTTTTATTTTACATTATTATTGTTAATTTCAGAATTTATATACTTATTTTATGAGGATATTTAAAGTCGAATTAAAGGCGAAGTGACAGAGAAAAAGCATTAGGAAGCCCCGTTTGAACCTTAGGAATATTAGGATATTGGGGTTGACAGGACAGAGACAGACATGTAAATGAGCCATGTAAGTCCATATCAGTTATATGGCTTTGGAGACAGGAATGAGCCATGTAAGCCCATATTATATATATATGGCATTGGAGACAGGAATAATTCATGTAAGTCCATGTCGAAGACATGGCATTGGCGAGATATTGATAGACAGAACGACCCCAAAGATCCTTAGTATTCCGAGTGGTTCAATGGGTCATTGTACACGTTAAATTACAGTGAATTATCAGCAAAAGGGAAGGTAGATTATATCTATGAATAGTGAAAGGTCAGGTAAGAAAGAAGGTAAGTAAGTAAAGAAGAAGGTAGAAAATGAGAAGTAAAGAAAGTTTATGAGGCTAGGTGACATTATGTATAATTATTCATTATGTTGAATGTTGTAATTTATTTGCTTGTAAACTTACTAAGCCTAGTGCTTACTCTCTTTATTTTCTTTTTCTTATAGTTTTTATCAAGCCACTCGGGGATCGAAGGAAACGTCGGAGGCCGATCACACTATCCAAGAAATAACTCGGTATAATTAGACGTTTTGTTTTGTGTATGGCATGTATAGAGACTTAGCTATCTTTAGTATAATATGAACAATGAATGATGTGTAAATGCTTGCTAGAGACTAGCTAATAAAAATGGCCGATGATATGCATGTTTATTAATATGTATGATTGAATGGTGGTTATCACATGAAAATTATGAAAAATGTGAAAGTAACTTAAAAACAGATTTAAGTATCAGAAATAGCATGACTTTTAAAAATCACTAAAAATCGTAGAGACATGGTTTGATGGTGAATAATATATGAAATTAAATCTTATTATGTCTATTTTCTTATGGAATAAGCAAAACAGGTAAAGGTATTATATTTTATGAGATATCTGAGTTTTAGTGAAACAGGGTCAGAGAAATTTCTAGATCCCCTGTTTCAACTTTGGAAATTCACCATAAATTGTACAAAAATAATTAGATGGTGTAATTTATATGGTTAGAATCCTTATTGAATCTAGTTTTAATAGAAACAAACGGTATAGTTATATTAATTTTGTATAGGGAGAAAAGTGGTTTGTAGTAATTAGAGGTCAGTGCAGTCGAATTCTGAAACAGGGGTAACTTTAACTAATAAACTGTACTAATTGGCTAAGTGAAAAATTCTAGAAAAAATATTAGTAGATAGATATATGAGTCTAGTTTCAGGAAAAATTTACGGATCTTAATTTCGAGTTTTGAAACTCGAGAAATGAATTTTTAAGCAGCTATGACGCAGAAAAACAGTTTATTCTGAAAATTAAAATAAGTGGTTTAGAGTTGTTTAAAAGGTAAGATAAGTTTAGTAATACCTCAAGATTGACTCCGGTGACGGTTTCGGGCGTGGGGGCGTTACAGTACTTAATCAGTGCATGTTTAATTCTTCTAAGGTAACTGAAAATTAAATTAGCATTGTATTTGGCGATACATATGCCTTGCATAACTTGCAAGATTGTTGTGATTAAATTGTTTCAAGGTATGGCTACTTTGTTACTTCACATAATGTTTTACATGTTTAATAAGTTGAATTAATCGGTTGAATCGACATAGGAATATGTGAGAGATAATTTAATTCAATAAGTATGTATGTGCGATAGCATGTTTACTTTATTAAATCTGTTTAGTCGGTTGAATTGGCATAGGGATATGTCCAAGAGATAAATGGAATTTTTTAATTAGTAAATATGTTCATAAGTTAGCAAATTACTAGGTTGCCATGAATTTATTCATAACAGCATAAGCACGAATTTAAAATATTTCTAAGTTAAAAAGGTATAATTAATCCAACACAATTATATCATCTTGATTAAATCTTAATTGAAATTGTGCACTAGAACTCTTTTATTTTTTTTTAAATTTGTTTGCTTAGTTTTAAAATTTTAGTTTATAAATCACTCTTTTCAAACCAAAATTATTTTTACCTCACCAAAGTGTTTTAATTAATTTCATAAATATTGCTTTTTACAGTCCCTATGGGTATGATAACTCGATATTTACTTGTCACTTTATTACTTGTTACGATTGAGTACACTTGCACATTTCCACCGTTCCACTACCTTAGAAGAATAAACATGCACTGATTAAGTACTATGTTAATTAATTACAATTTCAATCCGTTTAGATAATTAATTCATTAGCTACCTCACAGTCGTAACGCAAGAATAACTTAGGCATGATTTTACTTAATCAAGCATTTTATCGAGGCCTATAACAACATAAACACAATTTTAATAATTTAAGAAGACGAAATGCAATCAAACCAACACGAATTAAATTCAAGTTAAGCTGATTAAATTAGCCATTCCAACAACATGAATATTCATAGATATGTTCATCATAACAACAAAAATTAAAGAGATAGGGAACAAGAATCAAATCCGGTGGTTTTCCGAAGCTTGACTAGGTTGCTCCATTTTTCCTTCTTGTTGTCCGCACTGATCAAGGTTTCGATGAACACTCAATTGCTGCTCCAAAATGGTTGAAGAACACCCCTTTTCCAAGGGAATAAATCAGCACAAGAGCAAGGGAATTGAAATGGAAAAATGAGAGAAAAAAATGAGAGAGGAGAGAAGTGTTGTGAAATGAATGAGGGATGAATGAGATGCTTTGAATGATCAGCCAAGGGGGTTTTTATAGTTGGATGTGGAAGCTAAAATTTGCTAAAAATAGCAGCTAAAGAGCCACCCCTTGGCCGGCCATCTATGTGGCAAAGTTGATGGCTTCAACTTTGCTAAATATGGCTTGGGGCAAATCTTCAAAGCCACTAATTGTGGAGGGGCTTGAATGCAACTTTGACAAGTCTTCAAGGGCTTCTTTGCAAGCTTAATTAATCAGCTAATAAGCTGATTTGGGTCAGCATATGGACGGTTTTGGGCTGCCCAATTCTTGGCCAGTTCAGTTCAATCGGTTCGGTTCAACTGGACCATTTTTTCCATAATTAATTAATAGTAATTTATTTAGCCCAAATTAAATTGGGTATAAATTAAAATTAATTATATTATGAATTAATACACATATTTGGACCGTCTTAGGCTGGAAATTAATTCCTTGATACTTCAAATTGCTTCTCGGTTTTATGCTTCAAGCAGTGTCTGCCGAGCCATTTTTTGCCCTTTGCGCAATTCCGTTGAAAATAACTAAAATTAATCAAAATTAATTATAAAATTAACTAAAATTCATCATGTTCATATTTTAAGTATAATTTAATTATTTTATAAAAATTAATTATTTTTCGACACGAATTTAATCAAAATGGTATGATTTTAAGTAAAAAAGGGCATGTAAAAATGTGTAAATTTTCGTGTTTCCAATGAGCGTGTGAGCCCTGGAACTTAGAAAATTTTTGAAATGTTACGAAAAATTCTTAGAGTTTCCAATTATGTCCCAACTTGATTCTAATGGTCGTATTGGGCCTCGAGGGTCCATTTAAGGGACGATATGAATAATCTCAGTTAATAAATAGTAATTTATGTGAATTATCAGAAAAATATTCTAAAAGTTTTAGTAATGCTCCGTAACTCTGTTCCGGCGACGGATACGGGTTAGGGGTGTTACATTTAATGGTATCAGAGCTATGGTTTAGTCGATTCTTAGATTTAACGTAGCAAACACGAGTTTAGCTATACATGCCATTATATAATTCGTGATAGTGTGGTGTCTCCTGATCATTTTAAATGTGTTTTTTGTATAGTAATGTCATCCAACCCAGCTAGAGCTGAATCTAAGGAAGCTGGTAGCAATGCTTCAGCTTCAGTTCAAAGAGTTGTATCTGCATCTGGTAGTGAAAGGGTTGTATCTGAGGGCCAAAGTGAGGAGGCAAAACAAGCCTTCTTTCAATTGATGAATGAATGGTTTACTGAGTATTTAAGAAAAAACCCTGCTGTACGACGACCTCCCCCACCTGCTCCTCAACCAATTCCTGAGATGCCACAGGGTGCTAAAACTGTTAAGACTGGTAAGCTTCCGGTAGATAAAATCTGTAAGCATGGGGTAGAATAATTTAGAATTATCACAATTGATGATCCAGAAAGGGCTGAATTTTGGTTGGAAAATACCATCCGGGTTTTTGATGAATTATCTTGTACACCTGCTGAATGCTTGAAATGTGTAGCATCTCTACTGAAAGATACAACTTATCATTGGTGGAATACCATAACTTAAGTTGTGCCGAGAGAGAATGTTACATGGGAATTCTTCCAGGCCGAATTCAAAAAGAAATATGTTAGTCAGAGATTTATGGATCAGAAAAAGAAAGAATTTTTAGAACTCAAACAGAGAGACATGACTGTATTTGAGTATGAACGAGAATTTTTTCGATGGAGCAAATATGCCAAAGAATGGGTTCTAACTGAGGCTGAGATGTGTAAACGCTTTGAACAGGGTTTAAATGAAGATATCAAGTTATTGATTGGAATCCTTAAAATAAGGGAATTTACGGTGTTAGCCGATCAAGCACACAAAGCTGAGGAATTGAGTAAAGAAAAGAAACAAGCTGAAAGAAAGGCTCGGGTTTCTGGAAAAAGGACTATGAGTAAGTCACAATCATCTGCTTCTAAGAAAATAAAGAAGTATTATGATCGTGTTACTACCTCTACAGGGTATTCTGGAAAAGAGCAAGGCTCTCAATGCTCTAACCCGAGGTCTTTATCGCCATCTCTAACCAGTGTGGGTAGTGTCGGCAATCCCAAACCAAAGTGTAAGCATTGTAACAAATTTCATTTTGGGGAATGTCGGTTGAGAATTTTAGCTTGTTACCGATGTAGCTCATTTGACCATTTTCTTAGAGATTGTCCAGAAAGAGTTTAAAAAGAAATAGAACTAGCTTCAAAGTCGAGTAATCCTGTTTCGAGGGGTAGACCACCCCGTCACCCTAGCAATGTTAGTGTTAGTTGAGGTACTACCAGGGATACAACAGTTAAATCTGAGGCGCGAGCACCTACAAGAACATATGCTATTTGTGCTAGAGAAGATGCTTCTGCACCAGACGTCATTACCAGTACATTTTCTCTACTTGATATTGATATTATTGCTTTGATTGATCCTGGTTCCACACATTCATATATATATGCATAAACCTAGTGTCTGTTAAAAATTTACCTGTTGAATTCTCTGAATGGTAATTAAAGCTTCAAACACCCTAGGCTAGTCTGTTATTGTGGATAAAGTCTGTAAAAACTGTTTGTTGATGGTAAAAGGTTATTGCTTTTCGGCTGACTTGATGGTATTGCCATTTGATGTGATTTTAGGAATGGATTGGTTAACCCAATATGATGTAGTGGTTAATTGTAAACAGAAATATATTGTATTGAACTGTTAGAGTGGTGAATACTTCATGTTGAATCTAATAAACTGGATGAATTACCTAATGTGATTTCAGCAATATCAGCACAGAAATATGTCAAAAAGGGTTATAATGCTTATCTCGCATCTGTGTTGGATACTAAAGTATCTGAGTGAAATATCCAGTCAGTGCCGGTTGTATGTGAATTTCCTGATGTATTCCCAGAAGAATTACCTGGTTTATCCCCAAATAGAGAAGTAGAATTCTCTATAGATCTTGTTCCGGGTACAACACCAATATCCATAGCACCTTACAGAATGACTCCTACTGAATTGAAAGAGCTGAAAGTACAGTTGCAAGAATTGATTGACAAAGGTTTTGCTTAACCTATTTTCTCACCTTGGGGTGCGCCGGTTCTGTTTGTAAAGAAGAAAAATAGATGTTGAGGCTGTGCATTGATTACAGACAACTCAACAAAGAAACAATAAAGAACAAGTATCCATTGCCTTGTATTGATGACTTGTTTGACCAGTTAAAATGTGCCACAATATTTTCAAAGATTGATCTCCGTTTTGGTTACTATCAACTACGGGTAAAAAATTCAAATGTGCCAAACACAACTTTTAGAACTAGGTATGGACACTATGAGTTTCTTGTGATGCCACTTGGTTTGACAAATGCACCTGCAGTGTTTATGGATCTGATGAACATAATTTTTAGCTCATATTTAGATAGATTTGTGGTGGTATTTATAGATGATATTTTGGTTTATTCCCGAGATAAAAATGAACATGTGCAGCATTTGAGCATAGTGTTGCAAACTTTGCGAGAGAAACAATTGTATGCCAAATTTAGTAAGTGTGAATTTTGGCTACGAGAAGTTAGTTTTCTTGGGCATATAGTATCTGCTGAAGGTGTCAGGGTGGACCCGAATAAAATTTCAGCCATTATTAACCGGAAGCCATCAAAGAATGTGTCAGAAGTCTGAAGTTTTCTGGGACTAGTTGGTTATTATCGGAGGTTTGTAAAAGGTTTTTTGAATGATAGCTTCTCCGATGACCCGTCAATTGCAAAAAGATATGAAATTTGAGTGGATTGATAAATGCCAGCAGAGTTTTGACAAATTAAAAGCTTTATTGACAGAAGCTCCAGTGTTAGTTCAGCCAGAATCAGGTAAGGAATTTATAGTTTACAGTGATGTGACATTGAATGGTTTAGGTTGTGTTTTGATGCAAGAAGGTAAAGTAGTAGCCTATGCTTCAAGACAACTAAAACCACATGAAAGAAACTACCAAACACATAATCTTGAATTGGCAACCATAGTGTTTGCATTGAAAATTTGGCGGCATTACCTATTTGGTGAAAAATGTCACATATTCATGGATTATAAAAGTCTGAAGTACTTGATGACACAAAAAGATTTGAATTTGAGACAACGCAGGTGGCTTGAGTTATTGACTACCATCCTGTAAAAGCCAATGTAGTTGCTGATGCTCTGAGAAGAAAATCCCTGTTTTCCTCGCGAGCTAGGAATATTTAATTGTCATTATCTGATGATGGTTCAATTATATCTAAGTTAAAAGCTAGGCTGACATTTTTGCAGTAGATATCTAAGGCTCAGAAAAATGATAGTAAGTTGCAAGCAAAATGGATACAAAGTGAATCGACTCCTAACTCAGAATGTCAGTTTGGGACTGATGATTGTCTATTATTCAGAAGCAGAGTATGTGTACCGAAAGGTTCAGAACTAGTACATAAGATTTTGAATGAAGCTCACAATGGTAAGATGTCTATTCATCCTGAATAAAATGTATAATGATCTGAAAAAGATGTACTGGTGGCCGGGAATGAAACGGGATATTTTTGAATTTGTGTCTAAATGTTTGTTATGTTAGCAAGTAAAAGCTAAACATCAATTGCCTTCTGGACTATTACAGCCAGTTACGATACCAGGATGGAAATGGGAAAGAATTACCATGGACTTTGTATCGAGATTACCCTTGTCTCCAAAAAAGAAATATGTCATTTGGGTGATTGTTGATTGGTTGACAAAGTCTGCACACTTTATTCTGGTGCGTATGGATTACTATTTGGACAGATTGGCTGAATTATATGTTGCTGAGATTGTCAGATTGCATGGAGTGGAGTGCCTATCTCCATCATTTCAAATATAGACCCTCAATTTACATCTCGATTCTAGAGCAAATTGCAAGAAGCTCTGGGTACTCAGTTACACTTTAGCATTGCATTTCATCCATAGACAGATGGTCAATCTAAATGTGTTATACAAATCTTGGAGGATATGCTTTGGTGCTGTATACTTGAGTTTGAGGGTAGCTGGGAAAAGTGTATTCTTTTTGTTGAATTTGCTTATAATAACAGTTATCAGTCCAGCATCAGAATGACACCGTATGAAGATTTATATGGTCGCAAATGTAGAACTCCATTGTATTGGACAGAACTCAGTGAGAAAAAGTTACACAGATTTGACTTAAACCAAGGAAAAAGTGAAAGTAATCCGGGACAGTTTGAAAGCAGCCTCTGATTGTCAAAAGTCTTATGCTGATCTGAAATGAAAAGAAATAGAATTCCAAGTTGGTAACAAGGTATTCTTAAAAGTATCGCCTTGGAAGAAAGTTCTCTGGTTTGGTCGTAAAGGAAAACTGAGTCCACAGTTCATTGGACCATATGAGATTATAGAAAGAATCGAACCGGTTACATATCGGTTAGCTTTTCCACCAAAACTTGATCGAATTCATAATGTTTTTAATGTATCTATGTTACGACGGTATCGATCCGATCCTTCACATGTTATCTCTTTGACAGAGGTAGAGATTCAGCCTGATATGTCATATATTGAAGAACCGATCAAAATCTTAGTTCGAGAAACAAAAGAGTTAATAAATAAAAAGGTTGCATTAGTAAAAGTTCTTTGGAAACGACACGATATAGAAGAGGCTACCTGGGAACCGGAGGATTCGATAGGAAGCAATATCTGAACCTTTTTACTGGTAAGATTTTCGAGGACGAAAATCCTTAAGGGGGAAAAGTTGTAATAGCCCAATTTCAGTGAAATCGGAACAGTGGTTTCGGGACCACAAATCTGAGTCAAAAATAAAATTTATTTTAATTTTATTACATGGTCCGTAATATGCTAGAAATGTCATGTGAAAATTTTGATAACAAAATTTTATCGATTTGGTGTTTAATTACGGGATGGACTAAATCGCATAAAATGCAAAAGTTAAATTCTAGTAGCTAGAAGGATTAGATAGCTATGGAATTCAAAACTTGAGGTCCTTATATGGTAATTAGACCATTAAATAAAAGTATGTATATATTTTAGTGACTCATCCATGAAAATTTAGAAAAAGGGCAAGGACTAAATTGGAAATTGAAAAATATTTAATTAATTAAAAAGATGATAAAAGATATCATCTTATTTTTCTCATCTTCTTCCCCAAAATTCTATGGAAACCCTAGGAGAGAGAGAAGGAACTTTCATGGCTTAATTGGGTAAGTTTTCTTGTCCCTTTTTTATTAATTTTGATATTTTTGAAACCGGGATAGCTTAATCTATCTATTTGGAGGATCAATTTGAAAAGTTATCAAGGTATGGAAATTAGGCTATGGATGAATATGCTGAAAATTTAAAATTTATGGTAGAAAATGAAAGGTTGTTGATAGATAATCAACTTTTACAAAGTGATTTTTTGATGAAAACATGATTTAAGGACAAAAATGTAAAGTTTTGAAAATTGATGAAAAATTCTGAAATTTATAGAAAATATGTTCTGTAAATTTTATGTTGAAATTTTTGTTAGGCTTGGAATAGGGAGTAAATTACATGAATTTTATTTTTCGAGCCTAGGGACGAAATTGGAATTTATGAAAAAGTTGAGGGCAAAATGGTAATTTTGCCTAAGATGTAAATTGAGTCCAAATGGATATGAAATGTGTGAAATTGATAATTAAAGTTATTTATATAGATCTGGACAACACAAATTTGAGGTTAGATCGAGGAAAAGGAAAGGTTTCGGATTAGTAGATTATTTACGCGAACAAGTGTCGAGGTAAGTTCGTGTAACTTAATCGAGCATGTAAATATGTTAACTTGAATGTTATGATTGTATGCAATATGATTTATATTTATGTGAATATTATAAATGTGTGAAATAATTATATGTTCGGAAATGTTGGAAAAAGGGTAAAGTCTCATTTGAATATTGGATTTCGATGGATAAATGTGATTGCCTTATAAAATGAGATCCTGCATTCGTTGCTGACGGTATTTAGCTCGAACAAGTAATCCTATTGATCTCATTATAGAAAGGATTTAGCCCGAACGGGTAATCCTGATATAAACCCTCTTGAGCATATGTTACAGATAGGATTTAGCCCGGACGGGTAATCCTGATTAAGCTCTTATGAGAATATGTTGGAAACAGGATTTAACTTGGACAAGTAATCCTATTATGTGATATGAGGCTCGAGAGTGTGCTCACAGATTATGTGCCCTAATGGGTACTTTTGAATATGAAATGAAATGTTATTGAATTGTACACTTGGAGTGTACTATCTGAGTATCCTTCGGAATTTCAATGATTCAACAGATAAAATACTTGACATGTTATTAGAATTTTGAGATGAAATGAATAATGTCTTGAAAGAATATAGCATGATGAGCTCATCTATGTTTACTTGATGTATATGAAAATTTCGTGACTAACATGTTTGATTGAATGCATGTGTTTAGGAAAATTTGCCAAGTTGATGGAAAACATGATATTGTATGCTTAGATTTAATAAATGAGATTGGTAAGTTTAATTTCCATTTTACGAACTTACTAAGCATGCAAGGCTTACTGGATTTTATTTTCCCTATTTTATAGTGCTTGGAAGCTCCCGAAGGTTGGAGACCATTGGAGCATCATCACACTATCCACTAGCTTTTTTTGGGTATATATAGTAAAATCATTTGGTATAATGGCATGTATAGGCTAACCTGGCCATAGATGGCTTAAATATGTGGTTTGTAATCTAGCCATTGGAATGGCTAGTAATGGTTGTTTTTGATATACTTGTAATGTCATACTATGGTAGCTATATACATGTGAAAAGGTTGTTCAAAGTATGCCAATCATATGGAATATACCAAGGTAAGATTATTAACATGTATGCATGTAATGATATGCCATGTTGAATGATAGAGTTTGCTTAATTTGAATGCTTAAAATGGTTTTTATTTGGATGTGAGTACAAGTACATGTCATTGGTGTGATTTTGGGTGAGAAATGAAGCTAGAAATGGCTTTATTTTGTCCACACGGGAATGTGTCTGGACCGTGTGTGACACACGACCTAGTATATAGGCGTGTGGTTAGGCCGTGTGTCCCATGCACTTGAAATTTGAGAAAAAGAATACTCAGAATTGAGCACACGGGCAGAGACAATGGCGTGTGTCTCAGCCGTGTTGCTACATGGCCTAGAACACGGGCATGTGTCTTAGCTGTGTGAAACCTGCACCTAATTTCGAAGAATTTAATTAACCACACGGCCTAGCACACTGGCGTATGTCTGGCCGTGTGCACAAGTCAGAGAGTCACACGGGTACAAACATGACCCCCGTAGTACGGGCGTGTTCTAGGGTCTTACGGGCGTGTCCCTTGGACCACACGGGCGTGTAAGCCCTGTAACTTAGAAAAATTTTGAAATGTCGAGAAAAATTCTTAGAGTTTCTGATTAAGTCTCGACTTGATTCTAATGCTCGTATTAGGCCTCGAGGGTCTATTTAAGGGACGATATGTATAACCGTGTTGTGAGTGGTACAGGTACCAAATTGGTACGTATGAGAAATGAGCTCAATATAGAATATGTGACTGGTATGGATGGTAATGAGTAAGTTATGCTTATGCCTACCTTTGTGTTATGAGCATGAAGATCATTGATGAATATGTTATTGTATATTTATTTATATGAAACTTACTAAGCTTTTATGCTTACTCCCTTCTCTTTCCATTTTCTTATAGTGCCGCCTAACTAGCTCAAGGATCACCGGAAGTCAGAGATATCGATCACACTATTAGCTTTCGGAATAGTTGGATTTATATTTTTGAATATGGCGTGTATAGGGCTTAGACTTTATTATTTTGTAACTTTGAGAATTGGCCAAATGTGTTGGCTTGGGTTGAAAACCCTTCACTTTGTATTAAGCCTTGAATGATGGCTAACATTCATTTTGAGTTTATAAAAGATACATTTTCGTGGTTGAATGAATGTCTAATGTGGTTGATTTAGTTATATGAATTGTACTTGTTTTAGTATTGGTTGATAGTTGTATGGAGCTATGTATGTAAGGGTGGCAACGAGGCTTGGTAAATAGCCTCATATTGTCCACGCGGGTAGACACACGGGCGTGTGTCTAGGCTGTGTATGACACACGATCTGCCCCATGGGCGTGTAGTCCGGCCGTGTGTCCCTTACATGTAAAAATTTCAAGTCAGTATGCATGGTAATAAACACAGGGCAGAGACACGGCTGTGTGTCTCAGCCGTGTGGAGGACACGACCTAGTACATGGGCGTCTGCCTTGGCTGTGTGACACTTTGGGGTTACTGATGTCAAAAATAGAATACCCAGGTTTTTGCACACGGGCTAACACACGGGCGTGTCCTGGCCATGTGAGGGACATGGGCCATTGACACGGGTGTGCGTCTGGCCGTGTGAAAACCCCTGTAGGTGTGAATTAGAAATTAATTCTACACGGGTGTAGGACACGGGCGTGTCACAGGGTACTTAGGCCGTGTGAGCCATACGGGCCATTAGCACGACCATGCCGAGATGGTCACATGGGCGTGTTGCCCTTCCGTACGGCCGTGTGCCCTGTTTTAAAGGCAAAATTTTCATAATTGGTTTAAGGATCCAGAATGGTCCCGAATAGTTTCAAATGGTTGATTTGGGGCTCGTAGGCCCATAATAAGAAATTTAAAGTAGAAATTGAAAAAGTTTTAATTTGGACCGAGTCTTGACGACTTATTTGTGTGCATGAGATCAAGTTAGGTAATGCCTCGTACTTCATCTGGACGTGGATTACGGGTATGGGGTGTTACATAATCAATAACGGCACTCCAAGAAGCCTTAAAATCTCTAAAACATACAAGTCGACTAATCTTTCAAGGGAGTAGTCGGTACGCACTGGTATAAAATGTGCTGACTTTTTTATTCTATCCACAACAACTCAAACAACATCCTTTTTCTTCGGGGTTACCGGCAAACCTGTCACAAAATCCATAGTGATTTGATCCCATTTCCACTCGGGGACCAAGATAGGCTGAAGTAGACCCGATGGTACTTGGTGTTCACCCTTTACTTGCTGACACACTAGGCACTTGGAAACAAATTCTGAAATTTCTCTTTTCATACCCAACCACCAATACATTTTCTTAAGGTCGTTGTACATTTTCACACTGCCTGGGTGGATGGACAAACAACCACTATGTGCCTCTCTCAGAATCTTCTGAATAACCTCATTGTCCTTGGGTATATAAACTCTGTCTTTGAATATTATACATCTATCGGTACCAATACTAAAACCTGATTCAATTCCCGACTCATACTGAGTTCTCTTGGCTTGTGATTTTTTATCACCTTTCTGAGCTTCAGGGATCTCTTGAAGAAACTTCAATCTAGCTCCCAACTCTGCTAGAACCGAACCATCATCAGACAAATCCATATAGGCATTCATTGCTCTCAGCACAAATAACGATTTTCTACTCAATGCATCAGCGACGATGTTCACCTTTCCCGGATGGTAATCTATTACCAACTCGTAATCCTTTATTAGCTCTAACCATCGGCGTTGCCGTAAATTCAAATCCTTTTGAGTCATCAAGTACTTTAAGCTCTTATGGTCGTTGAATACCCGACATTTCTCGCCATATAAATGGTGTCTCCAAATTTTTAGCGTGAACACAATGGTTGCTAGCTCTAAATCGTGCGTCGGGTAGTTCTTCTCATGTGGTTTCAGTTTCCTTGAAGCATAAGCTATGATCTTACCTTCTTACATAAGCACACACCCCAAACCATTCAAGGAGGCATCACTATATATCACAAATTCCTTACCCGACTCCGGTTGCACTAACACCGGGGGCTTTAGTTAATAAAGCTTTCAGTTTCTCGAAACTCTGTTGACACTTTTCTGTCCATTCGAACTTGACATCTTTTTGCACCAGTCCTGTCATCGGGGTAGCTATTATAAAGAATCCATTTAAAAACCGTCTATAATATCCGGCCAAACCCAAAAAGTTTCAGACCTCTGTCACATTCCTCGGCGATTTCCACTCCACAATAGCCGAGATCTTGCTTGGTTCAACTTGGATCCCGTCACCCGACACAATGTGTCCTAGGAATCTAACCTCTTTAAGCCAAAACTCACTCTTACTGAACTTGGCGTATAACTGCTTGTCTATCAAGGTTTGCAACACAATTCCCAGATGCTCCGCGTGCTCACTCTTATCACGCGAATAAATCAATATGTCATCGATAAAGACGACGACAAACTTATCTAGATACGGTCAAAAAATGCAATTCATCAAATCCATAAACACCGCCGGGGCATTAGTCAAACCAAAAGGCATGATGAGGAATTCGTAATGCCCGTATCTCGTCTGAAACACCGTCTTTGGCACATCTTGCTCCTTAACTCTTAACTAGTACTATCCCGACCTCAGACCAATCTTGGAAAATACAGTCATCGATCCTTGGCAAAGGATATTTGTTCTTCACTGTTACCTTGTTTAGTTGTCTATAGTCGATATATAACCTCATCGACCCATCTTTCTTCTTCACAAAGAGTACCAGAGTGCCCCACGGGGAAAAGCTCGGTCTCGTGAAGCCCTTGTCTGTTAGCTATTACAACTGTGTTTTCAACTCTTTCAACTCTGTTGGGCCATTCTATACGTAGCAATCGAGATGGGTGTCGTACCGGGGACCAATTCAATTTCAAACTCAACTTCCCTCACTGGAGGTAATCTGGGTAATTCCTCCGGAAACACGTCTGTAAACTCACAAACCACCGGCACTGATTCAATCTTCAACTCAGACACTTGGGTATTCAACACAAAAGCTAAGTAAGCCTTATATCCTTTTCTCAAATATTTCTCAGCAGTCAAAGACGATACTATTGCAGGCAATATATCTGACTCATTTGGTCCAACCCGAAGAACATTACCGTCATCGCATTTCAACTCAATAACTTTTCTCCCATAGTCCACTACAACACTATCAGAAGTCAACCAGTCCATCCCAAGGATTACATCAAATTCATTAAATGACAATAACATCAAGTTAGCCAGAAAATAATGACCCCTAATTGTCAAAGGACAATTTCTACATACTTGATCAACTAGCACATATCTGCCTAAAAGATTAGACACTTTTATTTCAAACTCAGTGGACTCTACTAGCAAACTCATACGAGGTATCAAATCCATAAAAATATAAGAGTGGGTAGATCCCTGGTCAATTAAAGCAATAACAAATGTATCATAAATAGAAAAGGAACCCGTGATCACGTCGGAAGACTTTGCCTCTTCCCGGGCTTGTATAGCATAAGTCCTTGCAGGCGTTCTGCCCTCAGACCTTATTGCAGCATCTCTTGGCATTCATCCTCTACTACTAGCCCCACTTCCGGGGTTCTTTTGTGGTCTACCCTTCAAAGGAGCACTACTTGCTTTCACATCTTGTTTTCTCTCTCTCTCTCATCCAATCCGGGACAATCACGGATGAAGTGTTCCAATGATCTACATTGAAACAGCCTCTTTCACTCCCTTGGCACTCGCCAAAATGACGCCTACCACATTGCGAGCATTCTGGCCTATTTGGCCGAGTGCTACCGATGCTTGCGACTGAAGTGGTCTGGGCTCTAGAAGTTGTGTTCTATCGGTTCTTGTTCCTATTTGAATACCCCACTGAAGCACTCGATCGGGTAGTGAACTCTCTCAATTTTTTAGATGAGGGCTGATGTGATTTCCCCATCTATCTCTTCTTTGAATCTCGTGACTCAAAAGCTGCTTTCCTCCTTTCTTTTACCAGCTCCTCTTTCTGGCATGCTCTTTCAATGAGCACTACAAATTCTCTTATCTCTAAAATACCAACAAATACTCAAATATCTTTATTGAAGCCATCCTCAAAACTCTTACACATGATGGCTTCTGTGGACACGCACTCCCGCGCGTACTTACTGAGCCTCACAAATTCACGCTCATATTCCGTCACTAATATTCGGCCTTGCATTAGCTCTAGAAATTCCTTCCTCTTTTGGTCTATGAATCTTTGGCTAATATACTTTTTCTGGAATTCCTCCTAGAATAATTCCCAAATGATCCTCTCTCTCAGTACAACGGACACGAGAGTGTTCTACCACTGATAAGCTGAGTCCCATAGGAGTGACGCTGCGCATTTCATGCACTCTTCAGGTGTGCATGATAATTCATCAAATACCCTAATGGTATTTTCTAGCCAAAACTCTGCTCTCTCTGCGTCATCATCTATGCTAGCCTCAAATTCTTCAGCCCCTTATTTTCGGATCTTGTCTACCGGAGGCTTCTTTCTTCTGAACATGTCCGCGCCTTGCGGAGCTACTGGGGCATACTGAGGAATTGGAAGAGGTGGGGGAGGTGGAGTGTTCGGATTTGCACGAACAAACTCCGTGTACCAAGCGCCAATCATTCAGAGGTAGGCTTCTCTAGCCCCTCCACCTTGGCCCATATTCACGGGCTCACTCTCAATTGGCGCGGTCCCTTTGGTAGGAGCTGACATGGTACTTTCCACGTCATCTGCCGTGGCTCTATCAGGATCCATTTACTATATAAAAACATATTTTATAATCATCAGGAATCGTCACACTATCAATATACAATTATGGCATGTATGGCTAGACTCGTACTCTCACTTGGTTAGTCTTAGAACCAACTAAACCATAGCTCTGATACCACTAAATGTAAATCCATACCCTAACCCACGCCAGGGCGAAGTACGAGACATTTCCTAACTTGATCTTATGCACACAAACAATCTCAAGTCGCCAAGACTCGGTCCAAATTAAAACCTTTCCAATTCCTACTTTAAACTTCTTATTATGGGCTTACGAGCCCCAAATCAACCATTAGAAACTATTTGGGACCATTCCGGGTCCTCAAACCAACTATGAAAATTCTGCCCTTAAAATAGGGCACACGCCTGTGTGGAAGGACAACACGCCCATGTGACCATTTTGACATGGTCGTGCTAATGGCCCATGTGGCTCACACGACCTAAGCATCCTGGGACATGCTCGTGTCCCACACTCGTGTAGAATTAATTTCTAATTCACACCTACAGGGTTTTCACACGGCCAGACACACACCCGTGTCAATGGCCCGTGTCCCTCACACGGTCACGACACGCTCGTGTCCTAGCCCGGATGCGAAAACATGGACATTCTATTTCTGACGTCTGCATGCTCAAAATTGCACACAGCTAAGGCACACGCCCATGTGCTAGACTGTGTCCTTAACACGGCTGAGACACACGGTCGTGTCTCTACCCGTGTGTTTATTGCCATGCATACTGACTAGAAATTTTTACGTGCAAGGGACACACAGCCAGACTACTCGCCCTTGGGGCAGACCGTGTGTCATACATGGCCTAGACACACGCTTGTGTGTCTACCCGTGTGGACAATAATAAGCTATTTACCAAGCCTCATTGCCACCCTTACATACCTAGTTTCATACAAATACCAACCAATACCAAAACAAGCACAATTCATATAACCAAATTAGCCACATTAGACATTCATTCAACCATGAAAATGTATCTTTTATAAACTCAAAATGAATGTTAGCCATCATTCAAGGCTTAATAAAAAATGAAGGGTTTCCAACCCAAGCTAACACATTTGGCCAATTCTCAAAGTCACAAAAAAATAAAGTCTAAGCCCTATACATGCCATATTCAAATATATAAATCCAACTATACCGAATGCTTCGGTCGATAGTGTGATTGATATCTTTGACTTTCGGTGATCCTTGAGCTAGTTAGGCGGCACTATAAGAAAAATGGAAAGGAAAGGGAGTAAGCATAAAAGCTTAGTAAGTTGTATATAAATAGATATACAATAACAATTTATCGATAATTCAACATTCTCATAACACAAAGGTGGGCATAAGTACAACTTACTCATTACCATCCATATAAGTTACACATTATATATTGAGCTCATATCTCATACATACCAAATATGTACCTGTACCACTCACCACAAAGTTATACTTTTCTTCATTAACATAAAATCATGACTCTCACCGTTGACCCATTCAGAACCCTATCAGACATTCCATAAGCCTCCAAATAGGGTAAGTTGCCGATGCCATGTCCCAGACATGGTCTTACATTGGCTATCATCATCGAGGCTGATGCCATGTCCCAGACATGGTCTTACACTAGCTCTCGTATGTCCATGCCGATGCCATGTCCCAGACATGGTCTTACACTTACACATCTTGTAGCCGATGCATGTCCCAGACATGTCTTACACTGGCTTACGTCTCGAGGCCGATGCATGTCCCAGACATGTCTTACATTAGCACTCGTCTTAATGCCGACGCCATGTCCCGGACATGGTCTTACACTGGCTCTCATAATGTGGCCGATGCATGTCCCAGACATGTCTTACACTAGCTCACGCAAGTGACCCAACTGTCATGGCATGAATATCCAATTTACTTCTTAAGGTTCCAACGGGAATCTTACTATCAATTTCAATATACATTCTTAATTCCACAATCAAGCAATTTATGCTATATCGATTCAATAATAATTCAAATACATATGGTAACAATATAGTTGAATTATTTACATACAACTTACCTCAAATTACAAAACGTATACGACTAGTCAGTTTAGTAGATATGCTTGGCTTTCCCCCTGTCTAGGTTCAGATTTGGCAATTCTTGATCTAAAATAGAAAAATGCACTTAGTTAATCACTAAATAAAATTAAGCAATTAAAAATTCACATCTTCGGTAAAATGACTATTTTGCCCCTAGACTTTGGCAAAATGGCCATTTTACCCCTATGCTCGAAAATTGATTTTTATCAAATTTCTTCATATTTTAAGCCTAGCTGAACTCTTTTTACTCATATAGCAACTCCAAATTTTCACTATTTCACACATTTATCAACTATTTTACAACTTGTGCAAAATAGTCCCTTTAGGTGTTTTCATGCTAACTCCTTTCACAAAGTTGTCTATTACATTACTAAGACTCATTTTCTTCCATAAAAACTTAGCAACCATTACAAACCCATTCATGGAAAAACCCTAAACTCTTAACCATTTTGCAACATATACCCTCATTTGAAAGCTCATGCTTCAAGGGTCTCAAAAATGTAAAAATCATCAACAAATGGTATGGAAATCACTTACTTCTAGGGATGATAACTTGCTAAAAATTTTTAAGTTCAAAACCCCCCAAAAATGGCTAAAAATCAGTTGAGAAAGAAGATGGAAAAGGGATGATATCATATTTCTTTATTTTATTTCCTTTTTTAGTCAAATAAGCCACCCAATTCCACTTAACTTTGAAATAGTACGGTCTCATTGTCCTTTAAAATCCCCCAATTTTGATTCTCTAACAAAATAACACCTTTAGCTATCAAATTAAGAGTTTTGCACTTTATGCGATTTAGTCTTTTTTCGAAATTGGGCTCACAAACGTCAAAATTAACCCACCAAATTTTTCATGCACTCATATAATCATGCTATAACATCAAAATAATAATAAATTAATTTATTTGACTCTGGATTTGTGGTCCTGAGACCACTATTCTGACTAGGCCCTAAATCAGGCTGTCACACAAATCTTCAGGCAAATCTCTAATTTCTTCAACATTGCAAGGACCTTGTGCAATTTAACCAAAAAGTATTTTATGTGGACAGCCAAGTGTAGCCAGAAATTGGGTTGACTTGGTCTCCAATTTGGATGGTTTCCTAATCCAACAAAGCTATTAGACCTGTCCAAAATAAATCAAATAGTTAAAGGACCAAAGAATAAAATTTATCCAATTTAATTAATTAATTAATTATTAATGAAATATTTTAAAATGAATTATTAAATATAATTTTATATTTTATTATTTAATTTAATCATGCATGGCCCATTTTATGTCTTAAAAATATAATATGTTCAAATAAATGTAAAATAAGCCATTTTATGCATGAAAACTATATAATAAAGCATAAAATCACATTTTAATAATTTCTATGTCCTAATTTCATATTTTTCACATATTTCATTAATTAATTAAACAATTACTTAGTTTTAACAATGAATTTAAGTAAAAAGGTGATAAATTATATAGGAAAAATCCTATATATTTTTCTGTTTACAACAATTTAGGAGAATATTAAGAAGCACTTAATCCTTCAATGAGTTAAGGTGTTGAGGCGCATTAATTCATCTAAGGTGAGCACTTTGGGTTTGGGGACTTTAGTTTTTTTGTAATCGTTTCGGTTTTTGACTTGGTATCCTTAATCAATTATAGGTTCTGGTGGTCTCAAGATTGCAGTAGCATCAAAATTGAACCAGGTGTGTAACAAAAACATGAGAAATTGAGGTTCAACAAAAGCTAGAAAAGGGGTCTGTCGATGCCACACGGGCATGTGCCCGACCGTGTATGATGTGACAGGCGAGTACATGCCCGTGTAGGCCACGCGGGCCAGGCTGAATTAGGTGTGTGGGCCCACACGTGTTTGTGGGCCAAAAATTCTGAAATGTTCCTTAGGGTCGCATGAGTCAATCTAATCGACTGTGGGCCTTCCGTAGGGTCGGTAAGGGTTAACCAAACCCTAAAACTTGTTATATTTTATTCTGATAGACTAATCTGAGTAGGAAAGACTGATATGTATGTCTGATTATTCTGTATAAGCATGTATGATATCTGCACATGAGCATGCGAGACATGTTATTTATGTATATCTGTTATTTGATATTTGTATCTGTATATGGGGTCAGATTCATATATGTCGAGACCTTTCGTCAACTTTCTGGCAGCTTGGCTGCATACTATTATATTATGTGTCGTATGGACACTATATGTGTAATAGCCCATTTTTCAGTAAAATTGGAACAGTAGTTTTGGGACCACAAATCCGATCCAAAAATAAGGTTTATTTTTATTTCATTATATGGTCTGTATTATAATAGGCATGTCATGTGAAAATGTTGATACAAAATTTTTATCGATTAAGTGTTTAATTACGAGAAGGACTAAATTGCATAAAATGCAAAAGTTGAATTCTAGTAGCTATTAGGATTAAATAGCTATGACATTCAAATCTAGAGGTCTTTATATGGTAATTAGACCTGTAACATCCTGATTTTGGGCCTAGTCAGAATAGAGGTTTTGAGACCACAAATTCGAAGTAGAAATAATTATTTTATAATTATGATGAGGTCTATGACATGAATGCATCCTTGTGTGAAAATTTCATGAAGAAATTTTATGCACTAAGTGTCCAATTTGATAATTAGGACTAAATTGAATAAGTTTCAAAATACATGTTCTAGAAGCTTTGAGCATGTAATTTCCATGGATTTTTAACTAGAGGGTCTTAAATAACAACTTGACCAATTTCTAACTTTATGGACAAAAATGGGCATGGATAGGAAAATTTTGAAAGAAAGGCCTTAAGGGCATTTTTGTCATTTGGTTAATAAAGGAATAAAAAGGGAAAAACGAAGCAAAAATTGGCTCATCTTCTTCTTGTGTTTGCCAAAATTTAGAAGGGCCATAGCTAGGGTTTTTCTTCAACTTTCAAGCTAAATAGTAAGTGCATCCTAGCCCCGTTTTTAATGTTCTTTACATTTTTAAAGTTGTTATCAACCGATCTACCTATTTTTAGCCTTATTTTGAGTTAGGGTTCATATTTAAAGATCTACCCATGTGTGACATGCATGTATTTTGATGTTTAATGGAGGAATATGAATGTTTGATGTGTGTTAGACAACTTTTACTAAGTGATTTTTCATGGAAATACCTAAAAAGGACCTTTTTTGTAAAAGTAGTAAAAATGAGTAATAAAAATCTAATTTGAAGGAAATGTGGGCTGTTATTAGCATATGTTAAGTTCGACACGCAATGTGTTTAGGCTTTGTGATGTGGTTGGTGGCTGCTTATTGGTAATGGATGTGATAAATGGCACACATATGTTTAATGAATGAATTGGGACTAATAGGTATAACCATAACTATGGTATAGTTGAGTAGATTGAAGGTAAGTTCATAAAAATGAATAAATATGAAATTGGTGTAGAACGCCATATGAAAGCATGATGGTTTATGTACGTGACAAGTTGACATTACAAAGTCACGGATTAATCATGATTGTGAGTGTTTGAATGACTAAATATGCTATGTTGCTTGGCATCAAAGTTCTATAAGTGAGTAAGTAATTAAGGGCGGCAAATGGCTTGGAAAATAGCCTCAAACACAGGCATGTGTCTAGGCCGTGTGTGACACGGGGGCATGTGTTTAGGCCGTGTGTGACACACGGTCTGCCCCATGGGTGTGTGATCCAGCCGTGTGTCCCCTACACCCTAATTAGGTAAAATAGAATGCCCCTATGTCAAACGCATTAGCAGAGACATGACCGTGTGTCTTATCCGTGTGAAGGACACGGCCTTAGGACATCGGCATGTGCCCAGGCCGTGTGAAGTCTGCACTTAATTTTTGGGATTTAATTCATCACACGGCCTAGCACACGGGTGTGTGACTTGGCTGTGTGAACCTAACTGTGTTGATGACGTTAGAAACAGAGAGTTACACGGCCTAAGGACACGGGTGTGTCCTAAGCCACATAGGCGTGTGTGTGACCACACGGCCTACCCACACGGGCGTGTGACCCTGTTTCCATGAAAAATTTTCTAAGTCTTCCAAATGTTTTTAAAGTTCTCGTTTTAGTCCCAAACCACTCCCAATGTATGTTTTGGGCCTCGTAGGCCCGTAATAGGGACAATATGCATATATATATAAATGGTTTTAAATTGAATGAAATTTTATGGCCTGATTTTTTGAGAATGGTTATGTTTCTGGTAATGCCTTGAACCCTATCCTGACATCGGACACGGGTAAGGGGTGTTACATTTAGTGGTATCAAAGCTACGATTTAGTTGATTCTCGGACTAACGTAGCATGTGTATGAGTTTAGCTATACATGCCATACATATATTATGATAGTGTGACGACTCCTGACGATTTTGAAATGTGTTTTCATATAGTAAATGGATCCTGACAGAGTAGTGGCAAATGATGTTGAAAGTAACACGCATACACTCACTGAAGGGGCAGTGCCGTCTGATAGTAGACCCCCTACAGTTAGTCTAGGAAAAGAAGGCAGGGAGGCTTTTCTCTATATGATGGACGCCTGGTATACGGAGTTCGTTCGAATGAACCTGAATGCTCAACCCCCTCCACCCCTGCCTATTCCTCAGCCTATTCCTATAGCACCCCAAGGTTGGGATTTTATGAGACTAAATAGACCCTCAATGGATAAAATTCAAAAGCAATGGGCTGAAGAGTTCCGAGTTAGTAAATATGATGACCCTGAGAGGGTAGAGTTCTAGCTTGAGAATACCATCAGGGTA
Organism: Gossypium anomalum; assembly: GCA_025698475.1. Lineage (NCBI taxonomy): Eukaryota > Viridiplantae > Streptophyta > Magnoliopsida > Malvales > Malvaceae > Gossypium > Gossypium anomalum. Next base: position 57,168,323 of record CM046959.1, read on the forward strand.
TTTGATGAGTTATCGTGCACACTAGAGGAATGCGTAAAGTGTGTTGTATCCCTCCTGAGAGACTCGGCTTATCAGTGGTGGAACACCCTTGTGTCGGTGGTACTGAGAGAGAGAATTAATTGGAAATTTTTCAAAGAAGAATTCCATAAGAAGTACATTAGCCAGAGGTTTATTAATCAGAAAAGAAAAGAATTTCTCGAGTTAAAACAGGGTTGAATGATGGTAACAGAATATGAGCGTGAGTTTGTGAGACTGAGAAAATACGCTCGAGACTGTGTATCGACTGATACCATTATGTGTAAAAGATTTGAACATGGGTTAAATGAAGACATCTGATTGTTGGTGGGTGTCCTTGAGCTGAAAGAATTTTTTGTGCTCATAGAGAGCGCTAGTAAGGCTAAAGAATTGGCTAAGGAGAAAAGAAAAGCTGAGTTGGAGTCTCGAGATCTGAAGAAGAGACAGATGGGTAAGTCATTTCAGTCTTCATCTAAGAAACCAAGAGAGTTTAATACTTGATCAAGTGTTTCAGTTAGGTTTTCAAATAGAAACCATGGGAAATAGTATTTAGGTCATAGATAACTTCAATAGCGAGTGTGGGTAATGCTCGACCTAATAGATTCGAGTGTCAACATTGTGGCATACGTCACCCCGGTGAGTGTTGGATGAATAATCAGGCATGTTTTAAGTGTGGATCACATGATCATCTTATCAAGGATTGTCCTGAGATGGTTCAGAAAGAGAAATTCCAGAGTACGAGATCTGGTAATATTGCTTCTAGAGGGAGGCCACAAAGAAATCTGAAAAGTGGAGCGAGTAGCAAGAGTGCACCTAGAGATCTAGTTGTGAGGCCCGAGGGTAGAGCACCTACGAGGACTTATGCCATTTGCGCCCATGAAGAGACTTCATCTCTTAATGTGATTACGGGTACATTTTCTCTCTATGATACTTCTATTGTTGCTTTGATTGATCCGGGATCCACCCATTCGTATGTTTGTGTGAAATAGGTATATAGCATGAATATGCTTGTTGAGTCTATAGAATTGTCCTTTGATGATTAGATGTCACTATTTTTTGGCTAATCTTATGCTTTTGCCGTTTGATGAATTTGATATAATTCTTGGTATGGATTGGTTAACTGCTCATGACGTGATAGTAAATTGTGGAAGAAAATTTATTAAATTGAAATGTGAAAATGAAGATATTTTTCGGGTTGAACATGATGAATTGGATAACTTGCCTGTAGTGATTTCTTCTATGACTGCTCAGAAATATATAAGAAAGAGTTATGAAGCCTATCTTCCCTTTGTACTGAACACAAAAGAGTCTGAGTTGAAAATTGAATCCATGTCGGTAGTATGTGAGTATCCGGATGTGTTTCCAGAAGAGTTGCCTGGGTTGCTGCCTATTAGAGAAGTTGAATTTGGTATTGATTTGATTCTTGGTACAACACCTATTTCAATTACTCCATATAGGATGGCTCTGACAGAATTAAAGGAATTGAAAGTTCAGTTACAAAAGTTAATGGATAAAGGTTTTGCCAGACCTAGTTATTCCCCGTGGGGTGCACCAGTACTATTTGTGAAAAAGAAGGATCGTTCAATGAGATTATGCATTGACTACCTACAGCTCAATAAGGTGACCATAAAGAACAAGTATCCCTTACCAAGGATTGATGATTTGTTTGATTAATTGAAGGGAGCCACAGTGTTTTCAAAGATAGACTTGAGATTCGGTTACTACCAGTTGAGAGTTAAGGAGTCTGATGTGCCGAAAACTGCATTTCGAACGACGTATGGTCACTATGAATTTTTGGTTATGCCTTTTAGTTTAACGAATGCTCCTGCTGTATTTATAGATTTGATGAACCATATTTTCTGGCTGTATTTGGATAAGTTTGTCATTGTTTTTATTGATGATATATTGATTTATTCTCATGATGAGATCGAACATGTCGAGCACTTGAGAACGGTTTTGCAAAATTTGAGAAACAAGCAGTTGTATGCTAAGTTTAGTAAAAGTGAATTTTGGCTTAGAGAAGTTGGATTTTTGGGCAACATTGTTTCGGGTGATGGCATTAGGGTTGACCTGAGTAAGATTTTGGCTATTGTTGAATGGAAACCGCCGAGGAATGTAATTGGAGTTAGAAGCTTTCTAGTCTTGGTCGGTTATTATAGACGGTTTGTTAAAGGATTTTCCATGATTGCTACTCTAATGACGAGGTTGTTACAGAAAGATGTCAAGTTCGAATGGACGGAAAGATGGCGACAGAGTTTTGAGAAACTAAAGGCATTGTTGACTGAGGCTCCAATTTTAGTATAACCTGAATCGGGAAAAGAATTTGTGGTCTATAGTGATGCATCCTTGAAAGGATTGGGTTGTGTACTTATGCAAGAAGGCAAGGTGGTAGCTTATGCTTCGAGGTAGCTGAAACCACATGAGAAAAATTATCTAACCCATGATTTGGAACTAGCTGGCATTGTGTTTGCGTTGAAGATTTAGAGACATCATTTGTATGGTGAGAAATGCTAGGTATTCACTGACCATAAAAGTTTAAAGTACTTAATGACTCAAAAGGATTTGAACCTATGGCAAAGGAGATGGTTGGAGTTGTTAAAAGATTAGAGTTAGCGATTGACTATCACCTGGGAAAGGCGAACGTGGTCGCCGATGCTTTGAGTAGGAAGTCGTTATTTGCTTTGAGGGCTATGAACACTCAATTGGCTTTATCAAATGATGGTTCGATTCTGGATGAGTTTAGGGCTAGACCGATGTTTCTCCAAGAGATTTATGAAGCTAAGAAAAGTGACAGTGAGTTGTAAGACAAGAGAGTTCAGTGTGAGACGGGTAATGAATCATATTTTTGGATTGGTTCCGATGGTTGCTTGATGTTTTGGGATAGGATTGTGTTCCTAATAATACTGAGTTGATTCATAAGATTTTGTATAAGGCACATAGTGGTTGTTTGTTTATTCATCCAGGTAGTACAAAAATGTACAACGACTTGAGGAAAATGTATTGGTGGCCAGGAATGAAAAGAGACGCTCAGAGTTTGTTTCTAAATGTTTGATTTGTCAACAGGTGAAAGTCGAACACCAAGTACCTTCAGGTTTACTTCAGCCGGTGATAGTTCCCGAGTGGAAATGGGATCGTATTACTATGGATTTCATGACATGTTTGCCTTTGACACCGAGAAAAAAAGATGTTGTATGGGTTGTTATAGATCGATTGACAAAGTCAGCTCATTTAATCCCGGTACGCACTAACTATTCACTTGATAAGCTAGCCGAGTTGTATATTTCTGAAATAGTGAGGTTGCACAGAGTGCCTTTATCGATTATGTCGAATAGAGATCTGAGGTTCACTTTGCGATTTTGGAAGAAGTTGCAAGAGGCTTTAGGTACAAAGTTGAATTTTAGTACAGCTTTTCATCCGCAGATCGACGGTCAGTCTGAGCGAGTAACTAAAATTCTCGAAGATATGCAGTGGTGTTGTGTTCTTGAATTCCAAGGTAATTGGGAAAAATATTTATTGTTGGTAGAATTTGCCTACAACAACAGTTTTCAATCGAGTTTGAAAATGGCGCCTTATGAGGCGTTGTATGGGCGTAAGTGCCGAACGCCTTTGTATTGGAGCAAACTTAGAGAGAATCAGATTCGCGGAGTTGATTTAGTCAGAGAAACCGAAGAAATAGTAAAGATAATACATGATTGTTTGAAAGCCTCTTTGGATAGATAGAAATCCTACATGGATTTGAAACGGAAAGAGACTGAGTTTCAGGTCGGTGATAAGGTATTCCTGAAAGTGTCTCCGTGGAGGAAAGTTTTGATGTTTGGCTAAAAAGGCAAATTAAGTCTATGCTTTATTAGACCGTGTGAGATTACCAAAAGGATAGGACCGATAGCATATCGTTTGGCTTTGTCGTCTGAGTTGGAAATAATTCATGATGTATTCCATGTATCTATGTTGCGACGATACCGATCTGATCCTTCGCGTGTGATTTCATCGACAGAGGTTGAGATCTGACTGGATATGACTTATGGCGAAAAGCTAGTTAAGATTTTGGCTCGAAAAGTCAAATAATTGAGAAATAAAAGTATTGCCCTTGTGAAAGTTTTATGGCAAAGACATGGGGTTGAAGAGGCTACATGGGAGCTCGAGGAAAACATAAGAAACCAATACCCAAAACTTTTTACCGGTAAGATTTTCGCAGACGAAAATCCCTAAAAAGGGGGAGAGTTGTAACATCTCGATTTTGGGCCTAGTTAGAATAGTGGTTCCAAACCACAAATCTGAAGTAGAAATAATTATTTTATGATTACGATGAGGTCTGTGATATGATTGCATCCTTTTGTGAAAATTTCATGAAGAAATTTTATGCACTAAGTGTCCAATTTGATAATTAGGACTAAATTGAATAAGTTGCAAAATACATGTTCTAGAAGCTTTGAGCATGTAATTGCCATAGATTTTTACTTAGAGGGTCTTAAATAGCAATTTGACCAATTTCTAATTTTATAGAAAAAAATGTGTATGAATAGGAAAATTTTGAAAGAAAGGCCGTAAGGGCATTTTTTTCATTTGGTTAATAAAAGGATAAAAAGGGAAAAATGAAGCAAAAATTGGCTCATCTTCTTCTTGTGTGTGCCGAAATTTAGAAGGGCCATAGCTAGGGTTTTTCCTTAACTTTCAAGCTCAATAGTAAGTGTATCCTAGCCCCGTTTTTAATGTTCTTTATATTTTCGAAGTTGTCATTAACCGATCTACCTATTTTTAGCCTTATTTTGAGCTAGGGTTGTAACAGACTGATTTAGGGCCTAGTTGGAATAGTGGTCTCGAGACCATAAAATTGAAGTCAAAAAAATTATTTTATTATTATTTTGGAGTCATAGCATGTACATAGTAACCTATGAAAATTTTGGTGAGTTAATTTTGACGTTTGTGAACCCAATTGTGAAAAAGGACTAAATCGCATAAAGTGCAAAAGTCCTAATTTGATAGCTAAAGGTGTTATATTGTTAGAGAATCAAAATTAGGGGTCTTTAAAAGCAATTAGACCCTTTTTTTATAGGGTGGCCGGCCATAGGAGACAATTTGGTCAAAAAGTCCAAATTTGGTTAAGTTTGGTAGCTAATTTGACTAAAATAGAAATAAAATCAGAAAGAGATGATATCACCTTCTCATCTTCTTCACTACCACCGATTTTCAGCCATTTTTAGGGGGTTTTTGAGTTCAAAAATTTCAGCAATTTGAAGCACTCATATGTAAGTGATTTAGATGTCTATTTTTGATAATTTTTGTACTTTAGAGACCCTTGAAGCATGAGCTTTCAAATGAGGGGTCTATTTTACAAAATGATTAATAGTTTAGGGTTTTTCCATGAGAGCATTTAGGGTGTTTTCTAAAATTTTATGGAAGAATATGAGTCCTAGTTGTGTTATAAACAACTTTTGTGAAAGGTGTTAGCATGAAAACACTAAAGGGACTATTTTGCATAAGTTGCAAAATAGGTGATAAATGCGTGAAATAGTGAAAATTTGAGGTTGCTATAAGAGTAAAAAGAGTTTGGCTAGGCTTGGAATACGAAGAAATTCGATAAAAATTAATTTTCGAGCATAGGAGCAAAATGGCCATTTTACCAAAGATGTGAATTTTAAATTGCCTAATTGTGATTAGTGACTAAATGAGTGCATTTTGCTAATATAGATCAAGAATTGTCAAATCCGAACCTAGACCGGGGGAAGGCTAAGCAAATCAACTAAATCGACTAGTCGTGTGTGTTTTGTAATTCGAGGTAAGTTATATGTAAATAATACAACTACATTGTTAATGCATGTATTCAAAGTGTCATTGAATTGAAATAGCATGAAATGCTAGATTGTGAATTGAGAATGCATATTAATAATTGAGGTAGTAGAAATCCTGTGGAACCCTAGGAAATAAACTGGATATTCATGCCGTGTCATTGGGTCATTTGTGTGATCTAGTGTAAGACATGTTTGGGACATGCATCAGCCACATTATGAGAGCCAGTGTAAGACCATGTCTAGGACATGGCATCGGCATTGAGACGAGTGCCAGTGTAAGACGTGTCTGGGACATGCCTCGGCCTCAGGAAGTAAGCTAGTGTAAGACATGTCTGGGACATGCATCGGCTACGAGATGTGTCAGTGTAAGACCATGTCTGGGACTTGGCATCGACACAGATATACAAGAGCTAGTGTAAGACCATGTCTGGGACATGGCATCGGCACACTTACCCGTGTATGAGGCTTATGCAATATCCGATAGTGTTTCGAATGGTTCAACGGTGAAAGTAATATTCTTAATATAATGAGGAAAGTATAACCATGTTATAAGTGGCATCGGTACCTAATTGGTACGTATGAGATATGAGCTCATTGTATAAATGTGACTTGTATGGATGGTAATGAGTAAGTTATATCTAAGCCTACCTTGGTATTATGAGCATGTTGATTATCGATGTATTGTTGTTGTATATTTATTTATATGCAACTTACTAAGCTTTTATGTTTACTCCTTCTTTCTTTCCATTTTCCTTCAGTACCGCATAATTAGCTCAAGGATCACCGGAAGTCAGAGATATCGATCACACTATCATCCAAAGCATTCGGTATAGTTGGATTTATTTTTTTGAATATGACATGTATAGGACTTAGACCTTATTATTTTGTGTCCTTGAGAATTCGCCAAATGTGTTGGCTTGGGATAGATCCCACACTTTACATTAAGCCTTGAATGATGGCTAACTTTCATTTGGAGTTTATAAAAAATTTCATGGTTGAATGAATGTATATTGTGTTTGATTTGATCATATGAATTGTGCTTGTTTTGGTATTGATTGGTAATTGTACGGAACTATGTATCTAAGGGTGGCAGTGAGGCTTGGTAAATAGCCTTATATTGTCTACACGGGTAGACACACAGGCATGTGTCTAGGTCGTGTGTGACACACGGTCCGCTCTATGGGCGTGTGGTCCGGCCGTGTGTCCCCTGAACGTAAAATTTCAAAGTTAGATTGCATGGTAGTAACGACACGGGTAGAGACACGGCCATGTGTCTCAGTCGTGTTGTGGACATAGCCTAGCACACGGGCGTGTGCCTTGGCCATGTGACATTTTGAGTATGCTGATGTCAGAAACAAAATACCCAGGTTTTTACACACGGTCTATGACACGAGCGTGTCATAGCCGTGTGATGGACACGGGCTATGGACACGGGCATGTGTCGTGGCCATGTATCCTTAGTTGGTGATAAAGTCATAAATAGAGAGCTCCATGGGCCACAGACACGGGCGTGTCGAGGTCGTGTGAGGGGCACGGGCCAGGGACACTGGTGTGTGTCCAGGCCATTGAAGTCTGCACTTGAATTATGAAAAATTGTGGAAATAAATTGGCCATACGGGTAAAGGACATGGGCGTGTCCCTAGGTGCTTAGGCCGTGTGAGACACACGGGCCATCAGCACGACCATGTTAAGATGGTCACACGGGTGTGTTACCCTTCCACATGGGTGTGTGCCCTGTTTTAAATGCAAAGTTTGCATAGATTGGATAAGGGCCCGGAAAGGTTTCGAATGGTTTCCAATGGATGATTTAGGCCTCGTAGGCCCATATTAAGAGGCTAAAAGTGGAAATTGAAAAATTTTTAATTTGGACTAAGTCTAGTGACTTGAGAACGATTGTTTGTATGAGAATAAGTTAGGTAATGCCTCATGTCCGCCCCGGCGTGTGTTACGAGTATGGGGTGTTACAAGGGTTCATATTTAAAAATCTACCCATGCGTGACATGCATGTATTTTGATGTTTAATGGAGGAATATGAATGTTTGATGTGTGTTAGACAACTTTTACTAAGTGATTTTTCATGGAAATATCTAAAAAGGACCTTTTTGTAAAAGTTGTAAAAATGAGTAGTAAAAATCTAATTTGAAGGAAAATGTGGGCTGTTATGAGCATATGTTAAGTTCGGCTAGGCTTGGGTGACAAAGAAAATGGACACATTTCACTTTACGAGCCTAGGGACTATGTTATAAATATGTGAAAAGTTAGAGGTAAAAAGACAATTTTTCCAAAATATGAGTTATGGACTGAATTGAATAATGTGTGTATTGAAAAAGCTAAATTTGGTATTATAGAGCATGAAAAACGAGGAACGGACCTTGATCAGGGGAAAAACAAGGTGTATGACGGTTAGATCTGTTTTTACTATTTTTGTACCGAGGTAAGTTCATATGTAAAGAATGCAATGCTGTATCATGTTTTAATGTCTTATCAATGTATGAATTTATATATTTAATTGTTATGATGAATGTGTGAACAACATTATGATATATGAGAATGACGTTGTGAACGAGTTTGACGAAGATGTCGCATTGAGAAAATCCCGTTTGAACATTAGGAATAATCTAGGATACAATGTGACATGTCACTAGGAACTATGTGATTATGAGCTCATAAGATTATGTGTATATATGACCATGTGAATCCTGGTGTTGGTCTTGTACGTTCTACCAGTGGCTGGGTAGCTCGGCATGTTTTGCAGGTACGTGTCAGCTTGTGTGAGCAGTCGGTGTAGTTATGTTCTAACTGTCAGCTTGTGTGAGTAGGCCCGTGATTAGCTCAAGAGCGAGCAATGTGTGATATGTGATATGAGGTAGCATGTGGCTACGTATGAGGCACTATGTGCAAGCTTTCCGTGTATTCAATAGTATTTTATGTGTTCAACGGGTAAATCAGTGAGCTATGCAACAAGTAAGTCAATTATGAGGAACTATGAGAATATGCTACGAGTTAGTATAGGTATGTACGTAAAACTCATGAGTAAAGAACTTGGTATGCTATAAACATGTGGTAAGAACACATATGAGAAAGTTGTACTTATGGGACTTGATGACATTTATGAAACCTTGCCTTATATTAATTGTATGATTTATGTTGCTTATTATTTTCATGTGAACTTACTAAGCTTTAAGCTTACTCCCCTTCCTTTCCATTTCTTATAGTGTCGCCAAGCTAGCTCGGGGATCGAAGGACGTCGGAGACTCGATCACACTATCAATTAGACATTTGGGTATAGTTAGTCACAACATTTTGAGTATGGCATGTATAAGAGACTTGGTTATTTTGTTATGTGTCATTTTGAATAGCCAAATGGTGTTGGCTTATGATGGTATTATGATTCATTTTGTATAAGGCCATGAGGTGTGGTTTATATTTGCTTCTCAGGTTGTAACCCTAATTATTTATGCATGCACGCAATGTGTTTAGGCTTTGTGATGTGGTTGGTGGCTGCTTATTGGTAATGGATGTGATAAATGGTGCACATATGCTTAATGAATGAATTGGGACTAATAGGTATGACCATAACTATGGTATAATTGAGTAGATTGAAGGTAAGTTTATAAGAATGAATAAATATGAAATTGGTATGGAATGAAGTATGAAAGCATGATTGTTTGTGTATGTGACAAGTTGACATTACAAAGTCACGGATTAATCATGATTGTGATTCTTTGAGTGACTAAATATGCTATTTTTCTTGTCATAAAAAATGTATAAGTGAGTGAGAAATTAAGGGTGGCAAATGGCTTGGAAAATAGCCTCAAAGTTGTCCACACAGGTAGACACACGGGCATGTGTCTAGGCCGTGTGTGACACGAGATCTGCCGCATGGGTGTGTGATCCAGCCGTGTTTCCCCTGCACCCTAATTAGGTAAAGCAGAATGCCCAGTAGTAAAGACACGGGTAAAGACACGTCCGTGTGTCTCAGTCGTGTGAAGGACACGGCCGTAGGACATAGGTGTGTGCCCAGGCCGTGTGAAGTCTGCACTTAATTTTTGGAGTTTAATTCGTCACACGGCCTAGCACACGGGCATGTGACTTAGTCGTGTGACCCTAATTGTGTTGATGACATCATAAACAGAGAGTTACACAGGCTGAGGACACGGGTGTGTCCTAAGCCACACGGGCGTGTATGTGACCACACGGCCTACCCACATTGGCATGTGACCCTGTTTCCATGAAAACTTTTCTAAGTCTTCCAAATGTTTTCAAAGTTCTCGGTTTAGTCCTGAACCACTCCAAACGTATGTTTTAGGCCTCGTAGGCCCGTAATAGGGACAATATGCATATATATATAAATGGTTTTAAATTGAACGAAATTTTATGACCCGATTTTGTGAGAATAGTTATGTTTTGGTCCGGTAACGCCTCGAACCTTGCCTCGGCATCGGACACGGGTAAGGGGTGTTACAAGACCATTAAGAAAAGTATATAGATTTTTCTTGGTGACTCATCTATGTATAGAAAAAGGGCAAGGACTAAATTGGAAATAGTAAAATACTTAATTAATTAAAAAGATGATAAAAGATATCATCTTATTTTATGTCATATTCAACCTAAAACACATGGAAACCCTAAGAGAGAGAAAAGAAAATTTCAAGGCCTAATTGGGTAAGTTCTCTTGTTCCGTTTTTAGTAATTTTGGTATTTTTAAAGTCGGGATAGCTTAATCTCTCTATTTGAGGGATTAATTTGAAAAGTTATCAAGGTATGAAAATTGGTCATGGATGTATATGCTGGAAATTAGAAATTTATGGTAGAAAATGAAAGATTATTGATAGATAAACAACTTTTACAATGTGATTTTTGATGAAAACATGATTTAGGGACTAAAATAAAAAGTTGTAAAATATGATAAAAAATTCTGAAATTTTATGAATACATGTGCTAGAAAATTTGTAATGGGGCTTTGGTTAGGCTTGGAGTAGGGAGTAATTTGCACAAGTTTCATTTTCCAGGCTTAAGGACAAAATCAGAATATATGGAAAAGTTAGGGGCAAAATGGTAATTTTTCCTAGGACATAAATTGAGTTCGTTTAAATATGAGATGTGTGAAATTAATTGTTAAATTCATTTATATAGATCCGGACAACACTAATTCGAGGTTAGATCGAGGAAAAGAAAATGTTTCGAATTAGTAGACTTTTTACGCGAACAAGTGTCGAGGTAAGTTTGTGTAACTTAATCGGGTATGTAATTATGTTAATTGAATGTTGTGTTTGGACGAAATGTGATTTATGTTGATGTGCTTTACTTGTATGCTATGATGGAAAATTGATACATGCATGAAATGGCGTTAAAGGGTTAAGTCCCGATTGAATGTGAATTCCGATTATTATATGTGCTTCTCGAAACTAATAAGGTCCTGCATTTGTTGCAGATGAGATTTAGCTCGGACGAGTAATCCCATTGACCTTGATATATAAAGGATTTAGCCCGGATGGGTAATCCCAATATAATACCTCTCGAGCATACGTTATGATTAGGGTTTAACCTGGACTGGTAATCCTAATCGAGCCCCTCTAAGCATACGTTATATAATGGATTTAGCCTGGATTGGTAATCCTTTTATACGATATGTGGCTTGAGAGAGTGTTTCTCAGTTAAGTGTCCTAAGGGGTACCCTTGAATAAGGAATTGACGGATTATTGAATCGTACACTTCGATTGTACTACTTGAGCATCCGTCAGAATTTAATGATTCAATGGACATATAACTCTTGACATGGCATGAAAATCTTAAGATGATATGATAATGACTTGAAATAATATTTCTTGATGAGCTCATCTATGTTACTTGATTGATATGAAAATTTTGGTGACTAACATGTTTGATTGAATGTATGTGATTAGGCAATTTAGCCAAATGGATGGAAACATAACCTTGTATGCCTAGATTTAATAAGCAAGATTGGTAAGTTTAGTTTCTGTTATACAAACTTACTAAGCATGTAATGCTTACTCTATTTATTTTTCCCTATTTTATAATGCTTGGAAGCTAGCGAGGGTTGGAGATCACTAGAACATCGTCACACTATCAACTAGTCATTTTGGGTATACTTAGTAGAAATCATTTTGGTATAATGGCATGTATAGGGAAACTTGGCTAATAGTGGCTTGAAATGTTATTTTGTAACCTAGCTATTGGAATGGCTAGTAATGGTTCATTTTGGTATGACTAAGTAGATTATTATGATATATATATATATATATATACACATGTGTTATGTTAAGAATATGTGATCAATGTTGTTAATGCCTAAGTTCGTCCAAGGTAAGTTTACAAACACATATGCATGTAATGGTATGCTATGATGAATGATAGAATTGTCTATGTTGAATTCTTGGATTGGTTGGTATTGGATGTGTGTTTCATGTGCAGGTCTTGGGTGAAATTTTGGGTGAGAAATGAAGCTAGAAATGGCTTTATTTTGTCCACACGAGCAGACACATGGGCGTGTGTCTAGACCGTATGTGACACATGGCCTGGTAACATAGGCATGCGGCTAGGCTGTGTGTCCCCTGCACCTTAATTTTGAGAAACAGAATGCTTAGAATTGGGCACACAGGCGGAGACACGGGCGCGTGTCTTAGCCGTGTGTGCCACACGGCCTAGAACACGGGTGTGTGTCTTGGCCGTGTGAAACCTATAGCTAATTTCAAATTGAATCGTGTGTGCAAGTCAAAGAGTTACAGGGGTCGAATATGGCCTCCAACACGGGCATGTCCCTTGGACCACACGGGCATGTGAGCCCTGCACTTTAGAAAAATTTTAAAAAGCCATGAAAAATTCTTAGAGGTCTCGATTAAGTCTCGACTAGATTCTAACATCCGTTTTGGGCCTCGACGGCCCGGTCAAGGGACGTTATGAATGATCTTGGTAAATGAATAGTAATTTACATAAGTTATTTGTAAATGTTTCTGAATTTTCTGGTAATGCTCTGAAACCCTATTTTGACGACAAATATGGGTTAGGGGTGTTACAATATGGTGTGTAGGGATGGGTGGGTGTTATATACCCCAAATGGTGTGATGGGATGGTCGGAGATGGTGTGTAGAGGATGAGGGTAGGATTTTGTATGTCTATTTTGATTATCTGATTCTGACATCTGTTTGCTAAGGATTTAAATCCGTGTCTGTATCTGTTCTGCAAATGAGTTCCTGTGTATTTTTGAATGACTATCTTTGTTGGTTTACACACTGAGTTTCCAAAAAGTCACATTTGCTTGTCTGTTTTGGTTCAGGTAATCCTCAGACATAGGCGGGTCGATGGGACGGAGGCTCAGCGGTGACCAGTAGAATAAAACTTTCTTTAATTTAAGGTTTTTTTAATTCTTGGTTTCTATGAGAGTTTGTAATTTTTGGGACTTTTCGGACATTTTATTTTCTTTGGGTTTTGCTGTGGTTTTGTTTTTTTATTATGATTTTTGCGACGCACAACAAATGATTTTTTTCACAATTAACAGCTTCTTGCAAATAAATGTTTTGAAAAAAAAAAGTTTGTTTTTCGACATGTAAAGACACATAGAATTTCCTCTGTGAATTAAGCTTTTCTAAAAGAGCAACTCACAACGATTTTAGTAATAAACATAAGAACTTATACATTTTATAAAAATACAAACTTCTTTTATCGATAAACTAAACAAGGTTTTAATATAATACATTTGATTTCAAAACCCCTTCTTCGTAACACTCCCAGAGTCGGCCATAACGTCTAGGCCAGGTTTGGGGTGTTACACCCTGGGTTAGATAGATTAAGTTACAATGATCTCAAAAACAAAAAAAATCACTAAAAACGGATAAAAATTCACTTACATGCAATAACTGTTGATGGCCAAACCTAAAGCTTGAAAAAAATGGTGTTCTAATTGTCACTCGCGATAAGTTTTAAAATTTATAATTGATCATACTTGAACTAACTATTATCACGATGAAGGCAGGCGTACCTATCAAACAGTAGTATAGTTTTAGCAAGACCGAATGTCAAACCCAATGGAACTAAAAGTACTAGTATTAACTTTATTTTTATTGTCTAGCCTAAGAATAATGGAGGTTGTTTTATCTAAACTAATTAACTAACCTAAGAATGCACAGAAAGTAAATTGGGGAAATACTTTTGGAAAAACTGATTGATTTAGACAACACCCAATGAAGAATCCACCTAGACTTCACTTGTTAATTGACTCTGAACCAGATGATTTATTCACTTGACTTGATCCATAGAAATCCCTGATTTATCTTATTATCCCTATTCAAGACTAATAACGTCTAACCCTAGGTTGATTAATTTAAATCTCTTTCTAATTAAAACCCCTAGTGTTACATTAACTCGATCTTTGGATTCCCTTATTAGATTTGACTCTAATCCGGCAGATTTATGTCGTCCTATCTCTAGGATTGCATGCAACTCCGCTTAATTATGAATGATCTACTCTTAGACAGGGACTATTCATCCTCTGAATAAGCACATCAATACTTGAATCAATATCCTGGAATATTCAAACAAGAGTTAAAAACATAATTAAGAACAAATCAAGTATTTATCATATAGTTCAGAAAATATTAATAAGATTCGTCTTAGGTTTCATCCCCCTTAGGTACTTAGGGGATTTAGTTCATAATACTAGTATTAACTTTATTTTTATTGTCTAGCCTAAGAATAATAGAGGTTGTTTTATCTAAACTAATTAACTAACCTAAGAATGCACAGAAAGTAAATTGGGGAAATACTTTTGGAAAAACTAATTGATTTAGACAACACCCAAGGAAGAATCCACCTAGACTTCACTTGTTAATTGACTCTGAACCGGATGATTTATTCACTTGACTTGATCCGTAGAAATCCCTGATTTATATTATTATCCTTATTCAAGACTAATAACGTCTAACCCTAGGTTGATTAATTTAAATCTCTTTCTAATTAAAACCCTAGTGTTGCATTAACTCGATCTTTGGATTCCCTTATTTGATTTGACTCTAATCTGGCAGATTTATGTCGTCCTATCTCTAGGATTGCATGCAACTCCGCTTAATTATGAATGATCCACTCTTAGAAAGGGACTATTCATCCTCTGAATAAGCACATCAATACTTGAATCAATATCCTGAAATATTCAAACAAGATTTAAAAACATAATTAAGAACAAATCAAGTATTTATCATATAGTATAGAAAATATTAACAAGATTCGTCTTAGGTTTCATCCCCCTTAGGTATTTAGGGGATTTAGTTCATAATACTAAAAGAAAACATCTCAGAAGAATAATAATGACAAAACATAAAGAAAACCCAAAAAACCCTGAAGGAAATTGAAGGGAGATCTTCAGTCTTGAAGGTGAATCCGACTTTTGAGATGGATCAATCGGCTTTCTTCGACTAATTCCTTGCTTCCTACTCTGCGTCTCCTCTTTAATCCTCCTCTAGGATGTTTAAATAGACTTTCCAATGCTCAAAATAGCCCAAACACAGCCTTTCCGAATAGAACTAGACTTGGGCTTGACAGGGCCACGGCCTTGTGCCGCGCCCGTGTGCAACTTGCTTTAAACCGTGTTCAACGTTATGAAATAGTCACGCTCGTGTTGGGGTGACTTTAGGCCGTGTTCAAGCCTACTAAAAGGACACGAGCGTGTGTTCTACTCATGTGAGGAAGTCCAGGCCGTGTTGATTTCCCACGTTGGCCTAGTTTCTCTGTTTTTGGCCCGTTTCTCGTTCCTTTTACTTTCCTATGCTTACCTAAGTATAATATATGAAATTAAAGGATTAGGAGCATCAAATTCCATAAATCTAATGATAATTCATCCAAAATATGCTAAGCATGGGATAAAAATATGTATAAATTATGATTTATCAAATACCCCCACACTGAAGCGTTTGCTTGTCCTCAAGCAAAATCCTCAATTCACAATTAAGAATTCATTTTTCTCAACTTATAATTCCTATCAATAATATCTCAAAATAATCCATAAGTAATCATACATTGAGAATTCAACTAGAAGAACATTAAAGTTTCAAACATTCCAAGTTGAGCATTTTATCACGAAAAACATAAGCATCTCCCCTCATCTAAGTAATCACCTTTGATTCAAAGTATCACAGAGTTTAACATCCTTACTAAAGATTCACTCAAATCACTCAAGGTGTTTAAGGACAATAAATTTAGCACTCAACAGTCAATATGAAAAGTTATTACCATAGGCTTGCGTGAAAATCAAATCTCAACCACTATATAATGAGATGATACATCAATCAAAAGGTCTTTAGAGGGTTGTAACGTGGCTATGGTTAGGGGGTATGGTCACAAGCAGAAAGAGAAGGTTAGAATCGAGATTGAATTGAAAAATTGCCTAACTAGAAAAATACTAAAACTGACAAATTATCTTCCTAATTGAGCTTTTCTTCTTGGATAACATCGTTTAAACCCAATCATTACATAATTTCATTTCTTGTTTTTTTAAGAATCAATCAAGCAACATAGCTAACTATCAGAAATAAAATATAGCTAAACAATTTATTCAAATCAAATCTCGACAAAAATAGGGATCAAATTAATTTAGGGGATTTCAACAATAATGGGTTATGGGTTAATATTATAGGTAAATCAATGAATGGCTTGTTAGGCTCAAGGGGTTTTACTAAGGGTTAATTATGAAGGTAGGCTTTTATGGAGTGAGTGGGTTAGACCTAAGTGCCTTTATCATCTTGATATAACAAATCAATAGTGTGGTCTTGACATGCATAATCGAAGCAAGTTCTAGAATAACAATTCAATATTGACTTACTCATAGCAACAATAAAAGTGAGCATGAAATAAATAATATATGCTCTAAAGGTTCAAGATCTCACAAAAATTATGGCTTTTTTGATGTTAACCCTGTGAATTTCAACTCTAAGATAATACCTAAACTTGGGGAAATAGCCTAAAATTTTAATACTCAAAAATCAACATATCATGCTTGATTCTCTAATTACTTAAAGTTTAAACCATCAATACATAAATACCTATGTTTTAATTCAAGACATATCAATAAAAACCATAAATTAATCAAAATTCATTCTAATAGTGATATGAGTGATTCACAAGAGAATAAGATAGAATTCAGGAATTTTTCTAATAGTGATATAATTGACCCCCCACACTTAAGATGTACATTGCCCTCAATGTATAAAGATAAAGTTAGTGGCAAATATAGGTATAAAATCATAAGATAGGGAGAGAAGTGAAACTTCCTGAATGTTAAATGTATTCCTTGAATAGTAGTTATGGAAAGTGTTCGGCTAAGGCAAGGAAAAGGATACTCCGGTGGTGGTAGAGGTTCGGTTCCACAACCACAGAGTCCAGCGAAGAGGTTATCGTGGTGGTCGGGCAGGACATGGCAATCGTGGAGGACCTTTTCTAGTGGAGTTGTAATTTCCTAAATAATATTGAGCTTTGGAGCTCTTTATAACTGCGATAAAATCAATAATTCTTTAGGAATATAGAGAAGTAGAATTACTCAGAAACAAATAGTCAAAGAAATAAATTAATATGAATTGTAATATTTAAAAATGAAATAAAAATAGTCTTAAATAAAATTAAAACTATAGATATTGGGGCACACGGCCGTGGGGCACGCCCGTGTGACTTTATTTCAGCCCGTGTTTATCATGGTTTTTAGCTTTGGGCGTGTTGGTGCACACGGCCGTGTTCTATTTTGTTCACGTCTCCTACGCCTTTGTGTATTTGTGCACGCCTGTGTTAATTTGACAGGTTCGACCACGGGTGGTGAGCACGGGCGTGTCTCACGCCCGTGTTGATTTGGCAGGATTTCCTATGGCCATGTCGCACGGCCATAGACACTTATCGCATCCCGTGTTTTGGGGAAAAATTTTGCTTTGCTTTCACACGGCCTAAGGCACGCCCATGTACCTGGCCGTGTGGGTCTGGAGAACCTGTGTTTAAGGACTCAGTTAGTGAATTAGATGTTAAACACTAAAATTAAAAGAAATTAATACTGTTAGTGCTCGGGTTGCCTCCCGAGAAGTGCTTATTTATAGTCTAAGCTCGACTTACCTTGATTTCACACGGTCATGGTGGTTCGAGGAGTTTACACTCCTCATTCCTGCTATTAGTTTTATCAAAATAAGATTTTAGACGAGTACTATTTACCTTGAACGTGCCGAATTTGGAATGAGTTACCTTGACTGTACCGTATAGAAATATGTTAAGCACCGTAAGAGGGATTGCTCCATTCGGTTCAGAAGTGGCAATATGAGGGTCTGCTGCATCTAATAGTACCTTGTCTCCAACCTTAAGTTGATTTGGTGAAATATCGAGTTCGTCATGGCGTGGTTTCTGTTTATCATATTTTTCGGTTTCTATGTTCGCCATTCATTTAGTTGCTCGATCTGTAGCCTTCGTTCTTCATAGAGAGGTCCTTTGTTGTTACGTAAACATGGCTCATTTACGCTCTTCGAGCGTGTTTCCTGTAAAGAAGGTTGCACCACATGATCAGTATTAGTAACATGATTTATACTACCACCCTCGTTACTCAGATTACGAGCTTGAAGAGTGATTGTTTCATCACCCACACGAAGTGTGAGTTCACCTGTACCAACATCAATAATGGTTCTAGCAGTTGCTAAAAAGGGCCTTCCTAAAATTAAAGGCACGTCACTGTCCTCTTCAATATCTAGAACAATAAAATCAACTGGGAATATAAATTTATCGATTTTTACTAGTACATCTTCAATGATACCCCTAAGAAATCTAATGGTTTTATCTCCCAATTGAATGCTCATCCTAGTTTGTTTGGGTTTCCCAAGACCTAGTTGTTTAAATATTTTATAGGGCATGACATTAATACTAGCCCCTAAATCAACCAAAGCATTTTTAACGGTTAAACTACCAATTAAACAAGGAATCATAAAACTCCCTGGGTCTTTAAACTTGATGGGTAGCTTATTCTGTAGAATAGATGAGCAAACTACGTTCAATTCCACATGTGACGCCTCATCCAACTTCCTCTTATTCGCTAAAAGCTCCTTTAAAAACTTCATTGCATTCGGCATCTGTGAAGGAGCTTCAATAAACGGTAAGTTAATATGTAATTTCTTTATCAGTTTAAGGAATTTACCAAATTGTTCGTCAGTGCGGCCTTTCCTTGTCACATTAGGGTATGGTACTCGAGGTTTGTATTCTTTACTTACCAGTTTTTGCTTACTGTGGTCTACCTCATCCTTACCTTTACTCACCACAACTCCTTGCTTTGGTTTTGGTTTAGGCTCAACTAACCCTTCTTCATCTCGAACATTAATCGCATTGAGCTGTTCCTTTGGGTTAGATTCAGTATTACTTGGCAAGCTACATTGTGATCGTTCAGAAATTAGTTTGGAAATATGGCTTATCTGAGTTTCGAGCCCTTGGATTGACGCTTGTTGATTTTTAAGTGTTGTCTCAGTATTCTGGAAACGAGTTTCTGACACCGAGATGAATTTTGTTAGCATCTCCTCAAGGTTCGGCTTCTTTTCCTACTAATAAGGTGGCTGTTGAATACCTGGATGATTTTGTGGCCTTTGATTTCCTTGGCCACCCTACGAGAAATTGGGATGGTTCCTCTAACCTGCATTATAAGTATTACTGTATGGGTTATTTTGAGGTCTAGAGTTATTATTACCCATATAGTGGACTTGTTCCTCCTCGGTGCTAGGATTAAAGGATTGATATTCTGTGTACGCCTCCTCCACTTGAATCACACCTCATCACTGGATTTAACTGCATAGAACCAAGTAAACCGTCAATCTTTTTATTCAAGAGTTCCACCTTATTTGTTAGCATATTAACCGAGTCGACATTATAAACGCCTGCTGTTTTGGTTGGCTTAGTCCTCATGACTTGCCACTGATAGTTATTCAATGACATTTCTTCGATACATTCATAAGCCTTTTCAGGTGTTTTGTTGTTGATGGTTCCACCAGCGGCTGCATCAATTATCTGTCTCGTTGATGGGTTTACACCATTGTAAAACGTTTGAACTTGCAACCACAGGGGTAATCCATGGTGAGGGCACCTTCGCAGTAGGTCTTTGTATCTCTCCCATGCATCGTAGAGAGTTTCTAAAACCATCTGCACAAAAGAAGATATATCATTCCTTAGTTTAGCTGTTTTAGCAGGTGGAAAATATTTGAGTAAAAAATTTTCGGTCATTTGCTCCCAAGTAGTGATTGACCCTCGTGGTAACGAGTTCAACCACTGTTTAGCCTTGTTCCTCGGTGAAAAGGGAAATAGCCGAAGGTGAATGGCATCATCGAAACGCCATTGATCTTGAATGTGTCGCAGAGTTCCAGAAAATTTGCTAAATGAGTATTTGGGTTTTTGTCTTGCAAACCATCAAACTGAACAAACTGTTGTATCATTTGAATTGTGTTAGGTTTCAGTTCAAAGTTATTTCCAGCAATAGCAGGCCTAACTATACTTGATTCAGTTCCTATTAAAGTAGGTTTAGCATAATCATAAATAGTACGAGGAGCAGGATTCTGATTTACTGGGTCAGCAGCAATCGCAGGAGGTAGCAGATTTTCTTGATTTTCAGCCATCTCCTCGATTGTGGTTTGAATATCATTAACTTGCTTTTCCTCTGTGTATCTTAAGCTTCACCTTATTTCTCTTTGATTTCTACGAGCTGTGCAATCGATCTTACCGTAAAAAAGTAATGGTCCTGACGGGTTTCTTCTAGTCATAAACTATAAGAACCTGCCAGAAGAAAGAAAAAGAGAATTTAGTAACGAAAATCAAAACAAAATTTAAATTGCAATAAAAGAAAATGGCTAAAGTAATAAAAATCGAGTGTTCCTAATACTTTTTTAGTTCCCCGGAAACGGTGCCAAAAACTTGATTGTCACTCACGATAGGTTTGAAAATTTATAATTGATCGTACTTGAACTAACTATTATCACGATGAAGGCAAGCGTACCTATCGACCAGTAGTATAGTTTTAACAAGACCGGATGTCGAACCCAAAGGAACTAAAAGTACTAGTATTAACTTTCTTTTTATTATCTAGCCTTAGAATAATAGAGGTTGTTTTATCTAAACTAATTAACTAACCTAAGAATGTACAGAAAGTAAATTGGGGAAATACTTTTGGGAAAATTGATTGATTTAGACAACACCCAAGGAAGAATTCACCTAGACTTCATTTGTTAATTGACTCTGAACCAGACAATTTATTCACTTGACTTGATCCCTAAAAATCCCTGATTTATATTATTATCCCTATTCAAGACTAATAACGTTTAACCCTAGGTTGATTAATTTAAATCTCTTTCTAATTAAAACCCCTAGTGTTGCGTTAACTCGATCTATGGATTCCCTTATTAGATTTGACTCTAATCCGACAGATTTATGTCGTCCTATCTCTAGGATTGCATGCAACTCCACTTAATTATGAACAATCTACTCTTAGATAGGGACTATTCATCCTCTGAATAAGCACATCAATACTTGAATTAATATCCTGGAATATTCAAACAAGAGTTAAAAACATAATTAAGAACAAATCAAGTATTTATCATATAGTTCAGAAAATATTAACAAGATCCATCTTAGGTTTCATCCCCCTTAGGTATTTAGGGGATTTAGTTCATAATACTAAAAGAAAACATCTCAGAGGAATAATAATGACAAAACATAAAGCAATCCCAAAAACCCTGAAGGAAATTGAAGGGAGATCTTCAGTCTTGAAGGTGAATCTGGCTTTTCAGATGGATCAATCGGCTTCTTCGAGTAATTCCTTGCTTCCTACTCTGTGTCTCCTCTTTAATACTCCTCTAGGGTGTTTAAATAGACTTTTCAATGCTCAAAATAGCCCAAAAGTAGCATTTTCGAATAGAACTAGACTTAGGCTCGACAGGGCCACGGCCGTGTGCAACTTGCTGCAAATCGTGTTCAAGGCTGTGAAATAGACACGCCCGTGTTAGGGTGACTTTAGGCCATGTTCAAGCCTGTTAAAAGGACACGGGCTTGTGTTCTACCCTGTGAGGAAGTCCAAGCCGTGTTGATTTCCCACGTTGGCCCATTTTCTCCGTTTTTGGCCCGTTTCTCGTTCTTTTTACTTTCCTATGCTCACCTAAAGTATAAGATATGAAATTAAAGGATTAGGAGCATCAAATTCCATAAATCTAATGATAATTCATCCAAAAATATGCTAAGCATGGGACAAAAATATGTATAAATTATGATTTATCATGTTCTTCCTTCAATTTCGGTTGCAAAACCATTGTAGAAGATGATGATATTTATTTTTAAGTTTAAATTAATTATTTACTATTTATTATGGTCTAAATACCATATAACTCCTCCCTCATTTAATAATTAAACCATTTAATCATTATAATTCAATAGTGATTAGAATTTACATATTTTACAATTTAGTCCTTTTAATTAATTAACTATTTAAACTTTAAAATTTCTTAACCAAATTTTAATATGACCCTAATAACACTTCGTAAATATTTAATAAAATATTTACGGGCTCAGTTTATAGAAATAAGGTCCCGATACCTCCTTTTCTTAAACTACTTAACTTTATGGATATACCACTTAAACTTAATTATTTTTTCAATTAACAAAAACTGTTAAATCAATTTCAAAGTAATTATATACTTGACTCGCCATATTTATGGACTCACTCGTCGAATTTGTGACCCCGAAACCACCATTTTTGACACCATTGAAAAACGGGTTGTTACACATGTATTTGACCTATTCAAAACACAACAAAAACATACCAAAACATGTCATTTGCCTAGTCCTAACCTATATGTCATAGGGAACTATCACAAACATTATTCAAACCTAAAATTCAGCTTCATTGTCTATCAAATTCAAGCTTAACTAAAAAATGTCATGTAAAGCATCAAAATACCATAATTTCTTTCACCAACTAACAACCAAATACAAATGCATATTCACTAATACATTTGCCATCAAAAGAACTAATGCACATATCATTTCCTGACATCCAAATAAAATATCCAACTATATTACCATAACATCCAATCAAGCTATCACACAATCATTCTTTCCGTAACAAGTTACAACTTATCAACATTTCATCTCATTCTATCATATAGCATACACAATCCACATTCAAAATGATTGTCCAATCAATAACACGCCTGGGCACTAAGTGTCTAGCTCGAAGACTAACATCCTTGCAAAAACATGCCTGGGCACCAAGTGCCAAGCCTGTAGGCTTCACATCCTCCCCCAGAAACACGCCAAGATCACTGTAAATATAATTTAGAAATCTGCAACAAATGTTGGATTTCAGTACATTCAGTGTATAATATCATGCCATAAATCATCATCTCATCACATATCAATCTCTTATAGCACACAAAATAACCTATTAGCATGTCAATTGTATCCTATATTATGTTTATCTAGGCTTGTTACATATATTAGTATGACAATTTCTATCTCAATCCATTTTTCTCACATTGTACCAATTGTAACATTCAAGCTTACATTCAACATCCGCAAAATACAAAATTCTATAAAACATTATCAAAATACATAATACAATACTGTATGAACTTACCAGGGCCAAACAACAAAGATAGTAGGATTAGGGACTGATCTGTAATTTTCTCTTTTTTTCAATTATCTATCGGTTCTTTATCTATACTATAACTTATTTCAATTTATCAGTCCTAATTAATTTTTAACAATCAATTTGATGCATATTCCTTCTTATTAATATTTTTCAAAATTTTCCTACAGTTTTACATTTCATTCAATTTAGTCCTTAAAACCGAATCAAGCTTATTTTTTACAATTAAGCCCTAAACCATAGTGTCAAATTCAATTTCGTCCCTCTACAGCTCACAAGTAATGAAATTTACAAGAATTTCATGCCAATTTCAACATTTTATCATTTTAGTCCTTAAACTCAAAACTATTTAAAATCACTTTACAAAATAGTCCTATTTCATCATCAAGCTTCAAACTCAAGCATTAACATCTAAAAAGCTTAAAAAACATCAATGGTGAGTTTTCAAAACTTTGACAGTACTTCAAAATAGTCCCTAGGCTAGCTAGATTAAGCTATAACAATATCAAAAACATAAAATTAATAAAAAGCCGACTAAGAAAACACTTACATGCAAGGGATAAAATGAACTAAATTCTCCAAGCTCTCTTCAATGGTTTTTGGTAAAGAATAGTGACATGAAGAAGATGATAATTTTGGCTTATTTTCTCTATGTTTAACATTTATTTAATTACTAAATTAACCTTAAGTAAATTTTTAATTTCATTAAACTATAGTATTTAACAGTCCATTAACATTAGTATGGCTAAATTGCCATATAAACTAATAGCAATTGACTTTTGTAGTTTTTATAATTTAATCCTTTTTCTTTAATTAACTAGTCAAACATTAAAATTATTAGACCAAAACTTAATACGACACTCTAATAACCTCGTAAATATTAAATAAATAATATTTACAGATTCACAAGTTAGAATTGTGGTCCCGAAACCACTATTTTTGCCACCACTGAAAACAGATTGTTACATGAATTGTTTACAAGATTGTCTGCCATGTAACAGTCAACAGAACGGTCTACCATATATGGACTAAGCATGTTGTAGGTCATGTGTATTGTGTTTTGCACGTATTGTAAATTATGTGAGCATGGTGTTTGTGAACCTATATAAAAATGTCCAGGTAATTGGTGGTAACATCCCGTAACTTGTGTTCGACGACCGGACTGAGTGAGGGGTGTCACAGCTGGAGTCTTTGTTGTCTGAGCTATAAGTTCAGATTGTTGGCAAAGTTGTTGTATGGTGTGATAACTCATGCATTGTGGCAGTTTTAAAAAATCCAGTTCTGCATTCTAAGTTCAAGCATGTAGAGCTTAACTTTTCTTCTTCTTTTTTTTTGTTCAAGAGAAGTTGGCAATTTGCACTTTGAATGTTGGTCATGTTCTAGCACACGTCAGGTAGCAGATGTGCTCACCAAGCCTCTGTCTGCTGGTTTTTTCACCAAGTTCAGAACCAATGTAACACTCATAACCCGTTTCCAACACCGAAATAGGGTTACAGAGTATTACAGTACAAAACAAAATATTTTATAACCAATAGTACTTAATTTTCAAATTATTTTAATAAATACACAAAAAATTCAAAATGGAATAAATCATGCATTTATAGGCCATAATTGAGGCTACGTGGATTTAAAAATAACTTTCGAGGAATCAGGGGCCAAATCAGAACATTTCAGGAAAAACTAAAAAAATTTACTTACAAGGTCACACGGCCATGTGATAGAGCCCAGACCGTGTGGCCATACCACACACCTGCGTGTCTAACTGTGTGCTGACCCGTGTAACTCACTGACTCAGCTCACACACTCGTGTCTTAGCCCATGTGTTAGCTCGTGTGAATCTTATACCTAACACACTCAGGGCACACGCTTGTCTGGGCTGCTCGTGTGATAGCCTGTGTCCCAGGCTGTGTGTGTCCAAAAATGACCAAGATCATGCTATTTCCTCACACAATTGCATAGGTACCTAAACCAATTCATAATACATGTTCACAAGTCTTTAAACACACCTTTAACAACCAAAACATGCCATTTTCAATCACCTAACATCATACCAAGCATCATTTACTAAAGCACATTATAATTCTCATGTTACTCATTATCAAAAAAATCATCTACAAGCCATAACATACACCAAATTAACCCATTTCAAACACACAATACCAACTTAATATGACACTTACCATTTCATAGCCTCATACTCAAATTTACTCAAAATTTAACAACCATACTACAAAGACTACCATTCTATCATCAAGTACCAAACATCACACATAGCCATGAAATATAGCATAATAACCATTTACTCTATTAGATGCCATATAAGTCAAATGTTTACAAAATCTACCAAAAGAGTCCTCAGGATAGTGTGATTCTGCGACTTGATCCGATCTCCCGACCACAAAATGTAATCTACAAAACAAGGACAAAGCATGAGTAAGCTTACTTGAAGCTTAGTAAGTTCGTTAAATCAAATGATAAATCTTACCAAATTTAACATAACAAATCAAATTATAAAATTAAATAATAAAGTTCCTGTCAATCACAACTTACAGCAAGTGAGTATTGTATAGTACATTAATTCAAATCATAGTTCAAAGTTTTCATTTAGTAAGATCCCATTTCAGGTAATTTCAGGGTATCACTCATTCGAGTTAACTTCAGAACTTTGACCGACTCACAATACTGCTCACACAAGCTGTAGAGAATCCGCAACAGATGCAAGATCTCAACCATCGTTACGGTTTGTATCACCGGCTCAAGGTCTGATAGTTAATATCCATATTCATTTATCATGTAATCTCCAATCATTCTATAGTTAAGTATAACATTGGATATGATCATAATAAACATGAAATATTATAGATATAATATAGAAATAACGGTACGAACTTATAGAATTGATTTGCAGTAACGGTTTAGAGTATTTCAATCAGCGATCGACGTTGTATCGATTCAATATTTCCATTTCTAGTTACACACATCAATATAATCCAAGATTATGTAATTAGATTCATATAATAAATTTATAAATGTACTAAATTTAAACCGAACGAACTTACCTGACTAAATTGCAGCAATGACAAAGGTACAGAGACTATTTGGTAATTTTCTCTTTTCCTCAGTTTTCCACTCGTTCTTGATCTAAAATAATAATTTTATTCAATTCAATAATTCCAATATAAAAATTAACTCATTTTATGCAATTAAGTCTTTTTTTGCATTTCTATGAAATTATCCCAACATTTCACTTTTATTCAATTTAGTCCCTAAGTCAAAATCATGCAATTTAACCATTTTCTATTAAATCCAAGCTTAGCAGATCTATTAACCCCTTAATTTCAGCCCATACTTGCTGTTATTTTGCATTAAGCCCTTGTACTTTTACTATTTTTATATTTTAGTCCTTAAACATTAAAATCAACAAAAACTACTTTACAAAATAGTCTTATTTAGCAACCAAGCTTCTATCATAAAAATTCAAGAATATACTAAAACCATCAACGGCACAATCCAAAACATTTAACAATATTATAAATTAGTCCATGGATAGCTAGATTAAGCTAATACGAGCTCAAAAATATAAAAATTACTAAAAATGGGCAAGGTTTACTCATCCAATCAAGAATTCAATCTTGGATGAAGCTTTCAATACCCTAGCTATGGAGTTTCATCTTGCTTAACAAGAAGAAGAAAAGAAAATGCGATAATATTAACTTCAACCTATTAATTTAATTTACCATTTACTTATTTACCAAATTAACCTTTATTTTAATGTATAAAATCATTAAAACATGCCTAAAAATGTCTATAATTTAAATATATAGTACAATTACAAACTAAGGAAGGTTTAATTGCACAATTGGTCCTTCAATTATTTTAAATTTTAACTAAATAAGCTTATTTTCAATTTAATCCTAAACAAATTAGCACTCAATGAGAAATAGCCCAAAAGTTAGTGGATTTAATCATATCCACCACCGCTTGGAATTTTTAAACGTAGTTTAATTACCATTTTGGTCCCTTTACTATTTTAAATCAAAAGCAATTAACTTTTACCTCTTTTACAATTTAATCCTTTTATCGTAATTAGGCAATTAATCATCAAAATTACCGGACCAAACTTAAATTACATATAATACGTAGGTCATAATACCTGTTTTCAATAACCACTTGGCTTTTGAACCGAACCACTTATACTAACTTTTAATTCAATTGGTTAAAATTCCTCAAATCAAAATTCATTATAAAATTAACTAGTATAATTTAAATATTAATTTTACGAGCTTACTCGTCAGATTTGTGGTCTCGAAATCATAATTTCTGACACTACTAAAAAATGGGTTGTTACAACCAGGCTTTGAGTTGTTAGCAAGAATGAACAATTACAGACAAAAAGCTGACATGAGCAAATAGTTGGGTGAATGTTAAGGAATGAGCTTGGTTAAACTGATGTTAGGTGTTAGGCAATTAGTTGTTAGGCTACCACAATTAGTTGTTAGCTGCTAGTCAAGCCTGTTAGATAGGTAACTCTATTAACGATTTGTAACTAAGTTCTTTTTAGTTAATGGATCATTTGAGAATAGGTTAGGCTCAGTTGTTAGTGCTGAAATCTTAGTTGATTCATTAACTAGCTTTGTATAAACATCAAGGCTCGATCCTTATGGATTATTAGAGTTTATTCAATAAAGTAAGTAGACCATTTTTGTTTCTTACTTCTTTTCATTTCTGGTTTTTATTTCTCTTCTTTTTCTGGTTTGATTGCTTCTAACACCTTGCTACCTAGAAAAAATATATTACCTCAATTAAAAAAAATTATCCGTTTTGACCTTTTAAATTTTATTGATAAAAAAGGTCACCTCATAGATCAAACTTGATATAAATATTTATGAGATAATATTTGGTACACTGTCAATAAAGTTTTTAGACTTTACAAACAATATTAATAGGTTGACAAGTGTCCTATAAAAGTATAATAAAATATTAAAAAATAAATATTATTTTTAAAAAAGGAGATACATATTAATTTTTTAAGGCTTGTGGAATAAAAAATTTACACTACTAATACACTAAATAGTGGCCCAATATTTATATATCAAGTTAAGAGTATAGATTTGATGTAAAATACATATCTCTTAGGACCATCATATAAAATTGCAAAATTTAGACAATTCATTAAAAAAAAAGTATATATTGCTAGAAAGTATATCTTAATACGAGTAAACATGCGTGCACGTAGAAGTAGGTCAGTTTTAAGATTTCAACGGTTAAACTAAGAGGGACCCGAGTTTGTCGGAAGAACAGGGGCGACATGTGTGTCTGTTCCCATACAGAGCCATTACAGAGGAAGGGAGGAATAAAACATGAAAAAAGGAACAAAAATCAAATCGGAAACAACCAAACCCAACATGAAGAATTCTTTCACTTTTTTGTTTCCCACTAAGATCTTTTTTCTGTTTCTGCAAATTTTCCGATCTTCATTCTTTCCCCCCTTTCCTCTCTGTCAATCAACCCTTCCATAACTTTTTTTGTTTTTTTTGTTCTATTTTCTTAAAACTTTCTTCGGTTGATCCCTTAAGAGGCTTTCAGGTACCGTTTCTTTTGTTCGTTTGAAAATTTGGGTCATCAAGTTTTTCAATGAAAGAAAATCTAATCAACAACTTTTTTTTTATATTTGGTTTTCATGCATGAAAAAAATTGGTTTTTGTATTGAATCTAATAAAGGGTCACATGAGATATTAACATCCTGAAGCAATGTTCTGCTGCGGGGGTTCGGATAATGAACCTAAAGGCCCACCTGCAAACCAGTATACTGCCGCATCTAAAGGAGGAAATCAAAATGGTGGTACTGGTAATTTCTTGTTTCTTTCTTTTTAATGTTGCCCTATTTGTTCTTCGATTCCTTAAGGTGCAGTGGTTTACAGGAGGTACTGGAAGAGGAGAGCCAAATGCTCCGAGTGGGGTTAAACCTGGTGGGGCTCCCCAGAAAGTTCTTCCCATTGAAATCCCATCTGTTCCTTTAGACGAACTAAATAAGATGACAGATAACTTTGGTAAAAAGGCTTTGACTGGAGAAGGATCTTATGGTCGTGTGTTTTTCGGAACGTTTAATGGCCAGCCTGCTGCAATAAAGAAACTGGACACTGGGTCTTCACCTGAGCCAGATTCTGAGTTTGGAGCACAGGTGAGAGCCTTAGATAATAACATCACTGTTGTTATTAAACTGATGATATGTACATGATTTCCATGTGTTTACAGTTATCCGTAGTTTCAAGGCTTACATGAAAATTTTGTGGAGTTTCTGGGGTATCGTATGGAGGAAAATAATAAAATCTTAATATATGAACACGCTACAATGGGTTCTTTGCATGATGTATTACATGGTATGTATGTATGCCTCAGTTTCCACTGTTTCATCTTTTGAGCTTTGAGTTGAAGACTTTGTTTTTTTTTTTTTTAAAACAAATCAGGGAGGAAAGGAGTACAAGGAGCTGAACCAGGTCCGGTTCTGAGCTGGAGCCAAAGAGTAAGGATTGCAGTAGGTGCAGCGAAAGGTCTAGAATATTTGCATGAGAAAGTTCAGCCTTCGATAGTTCACCGTGTTGTTAGATCAAGCAATGTCCTTCTGTTTGATGACTTTGTGACTAAAATTGCGGATTTCAACTTGACCAATCAATTATCTGATTCCTCAGCTCGACTGCATTCCACTCGTGTCTTGGGTACATTTGGGTACCATGCCCCTGAGTAAGTCTTTCTCTTTTACCATTTCACTTTATTATGATTTGCTTTCGACATTGTTTTCGTAAGACTTGAACAAATTTGTCCCCTGCAAATTACAGTTTTGCGCTGTCTGTTTTGTGTTAGGTATGCAATGACGGGACAGATCACGCAGAAGAGTGATGTATACAGTTTCGGAGTTGTTCTTCTTGAACTGTTGACGGGAAGAAAACCGGTGGATCATACAATGCCCAAAGGCCAACAGAGTCTTGTTACTTGGGTGTGTTTCTTTTCTTATTGGAACAACAAAACCCATTTACACTCCATATAGCTTTAACTGATATGACATCATACAATGCAGGCAACTCCAAGGTTGAGTGAAGACAAGGTTAAGCAATGTGTGGATCCCAAGCTCAACAATGATTACCCACCAAAGGCAATCGCCAAGGTTGTAATTCTCTCTTCTGCTGCATAAACTTTCTGTTTCTTTCTTATTTTTTTTCTTTTAAAGCTATGATTTCCTTTCAAATCTTATTAATTAAATATTGGGATTTTCGGTATTATTTATTTGGATAATATCAGCTAGCAGCCGTTGCGGCACTTTGTGTACAGTACGAGGCAGATTTCCGACCAAACATGACAATTGTTGTCAAAGCTCTTCAACCACTTCTTAATGCAAAACCAGAAGCAAAACCAGCAGGAGCAGACCCTCAACCATAGTGTCTATATCTGGCCTGTAAAGCATTAGTGTGAGGCTTTTGTAGTTGTAGTTTTTTTCCTATATATTATCCGGAATATTTTTTTATTCCTAAATTTTTTTCATGCATTTCAAGAATTACATACTGGTATTCGAATAAATGTCGGATGTAAATACTGGACAGGAATGCGTTTAAAAGAAAATGAAAAACATGGATAACGTGGCTCTTTGTTCATGTTTTATAATCTCATTACTTGACGAAATCAATTTTACAGATATCTTTTGTTTAGCATTGCTTATAGAGGTGGGAAAAATACAATTTGATAGCATTAGCAATGTTAAACAATCAATTTTTACCTTCCAATGGGCTTTTCAACCCCAGTATAAAAAAGCTTTATTTAAGTGTTTTTGATTCTTATAAAAGCTAATATGGAGTCTTATTTTAAAAAAAAAAATTATTTTAAATACATAATATTACACATTTGAATTTAATATCTAAAATTAAGTAGCCACGAGATATCGTGAGTCAGTAAAATATTTTTGTTTGTTATTTTATGTGGGAAGTATTTTTTTTAACGAAATTATCTTTAAAAAAATTGAATTCTATTATCAACCTTTAAAACAAATCAATTTATTGTTATTTAATAAGAATATTACTTAAAATGTTAAATTTTTAAATATGACAGTAAAATATACATGTATTTCATATTAATTTGTTAAAATTTTTATTATTTTTATTATAATTTTAAATTATTTATTGGTGTGACATATAAAATAACTAATACCATGTCAACATGAAGTACATGTAGACTGTTATGTTGGTTGCCACATTAAAATAATTTTTAATTAGCATTTCTGTTTTAGAAAACAATTTAACTATTTTAAAAATATTAGTAATCAAATTTAATAAAAAAATTAACAAAAATTATAAATATTAACAACTAAAGATATCATATTACATATTGCGGCAGGGTATAATTATGGAAAATTATAAGGTGACCGTAGATAAGTTCACGGACCCTCCTCAACCATTGGACATTTTAAAACTTTTTTAATTAAGTTTAAAAGGTATATAAGCTAAGTCTCCCCTATCATTATTAAATTTATTTTATTGCATAATTATAAAATTTAATTTTTTAATTTAATGACATAATTTTTAAAATTATATATAGATTTTAATTTAATGTTTCAATAATCGACTTAATTAACTCGTATAAAGAAAAATAGATTAAACTTGCACAGACCGTAACCGTCAATCTTCAACAACTTTCTCTTTTCCTTTGGCGTAGGAAAACTCGACCACCTTCTTGGCTGCTGAAATTGTGTTTAATTAACATATTTTTATGATTTACTTTAGTTAATTTTGGACAAGAGCTCTATCAATTTTAGCATTTTATTGGTAATTTTCTATGTAGAAAAGATATTGTCTTGATTGTGGAAAAAAAAGTCGAATTATGTACCACATGGAATATTTGACATGGAGTGCAACACAAGCCCGTAAGATATTAATATTATTTTAATAACTATTACTTTAAGTAATTAATTAAGACTAGATTTATCTTGGAAGGCAAGTAAAGACTCATTATATTTTGTATTAGAATTTATTATTATTATTATTATTATTATTAGAGTAAACTACAAAGATAGTCACCCAATTTTTAAAAATTCACATTTTAAGCACTTAAAATAAAAAAAATTGAGAAATGAGCACCCACGTCACAAAATTTGTTCATTTTGGACACTATCATTAAAATTACAAATGAAAATATTACATAACATTCCAACTTTTTTTTTTTTTAATTTTACACCTTGGATATTAATATCCACCTCATTATTTTGGATTCAAATAATTTATTTCCACCAAAAATCACTTGGTGTAAGTGACCCTAAACCCTAACAATGAGACTAAACTAATTTTGAGAAGGATTAAACTAAACTTTATTTGATAAATGTTTTGATATAATAAAAATAATGTTTTTGAATAAAATTTGATAAAATTTAAGAGATAATTAATTTCAAAATACTTCTTAGAGATAAAATTTTAAAATTACTTTCAAACACTCAAAAAATATTTTGGAACAAGCTCAAATTGAGTAACAAATTTTTCAAATATTTTTTAACAAGTGAAAACTGCTCCCTGACCTAAAGTATCGATACCAATTTGATCTTCGAAGTTTAAAAAAATTGAGCAAAAATCAAAAGTATCAATACTCTGAACATAGTATCGATACCTTGCAAAAATAATCGATATCCCTGCCTAGTATCAATACCGATTTGAGCTTCAATGTTTTGGAAAATTGAAAAAAATAAAAAAGTATCGATACCCATAACAAAGTATCGGTACCTTGCAAAATTTATCAACACCTTTCTTGGTATCGATATCGTTTTAAGGATCGGTGTTTTGGAAAATCAAAGAAAAATTGCTCGAGTATCAATACCCTTCCCAAGGTATCAATACCTCATAAAAAGTATCGATATTTCCTCTTTTTTATTGATACTATAGGCTTTAACAGTCACTAAATTTAGGCATTAAATGCCCAAAGTATCGATACCTATTGAATTGTAATGACCCTATAGTTAGGGGTGTCGAAAAGTGTATTTTCGGGACTCCGTTCCCATAAATCGGACTCATAAATATTTTTAATGAATATTTATGAAGTTAGTTGTGTAGTTAATTGGATTTTGATTAAGTGAATTTTGTGAAATTAAAAGGTATTAAGTATAAGGACTAAACCGTGTATAAGGTAGAAGTTGAATTATGATTTAAAAATAATTAAAAGGACTAAAGTAGTAATTAAACCTTTGTTTCTTTAAGTGGACGGCATTAATGATGATTTTATATATTCATATGTTAACTTATTATTATATATATGTTATATGTTTTAATTAAATGAAACAAAATTTATATGTATAAATTATAAAATAGTAACAATAGTTATAATAATAGAATAGGTAAGTGGAAGCATGCAAATTAATAGAAAAAAAGAAGAAAGAAAAATAAAGAAAGAAAGGAAGGACAACGTACTGTCACAAAGGGTTGAAAACTTTTCAAGTTCAATTGGTTAGTTAATTTAGTCCATTTTCTTGTAACTTTTATATTTTTAGAATCTCAGTTTTAAGTACTACCCGACTCATGTTGAAATTTTAGCATTGATTAATATTTTAAATGTATTTAATGTTGAATAATTTTAGTATTAGGGATTAAATTGATGGATTTTTAAGCTAGAAAAAGAAAATGATTAAATTGTAGAGCAAATTGTAAATTTTGAGTAATAGGGACTAAATTGTGAAAATTTTGAAATTTAGGGGTTTAATTGAAAATAGGGAGCTAAATTTAAGTTAAAGTGAAATTAGTATAAAAATATAAGATTAAATGTGAAGCATAAAAATTAGTCTCGATTTAGGGACTAAATTGGAATTTAAGCAAATATTGAGTAAAATTTGAAATATTCAATGTGAAATTGAATTGTGTTGTATTGATATATTTTAATTATTTTAATTCTGTACCTAACGTTGTACCAGAATCCTCGACTAAAAAGGGGAAGGATAAAATCGACGTCGAATAGCTCGGAATCCACAGTTTGTATTTCTATCATCCGAACCTAGTTGTTAATTGTTGTATTTGATTCAATGCATATGGTAAGTGGTTGAGGTGAGTAATTTGACACTTTGATAGTGAATTGAAATTATAGTTGATTGAAATGAATTGAATTGATATACACATTATGAATGTATTGATTATTTGAATTGAAATGAATACATGTGTAAATGTGATAATGTGCAAATATGAGAATTGGATATTGGTTGTATTTAAAAGGTGAAATGAAACCATATTAACTATATCGGGTTGAGTCGGATATAGATGGCATGCCATAGGATAGGAAGAGTTCAGGAATTTCTTCGACTTCGAGTCGATGAGGCGCTGGGTGCCAATTTGCTTCGGTTTAACCAATGAGACACTGGGTGTCAATTTATATAGTGTTGGGCGCAGTTATTACTTCGAATTTATCCAATGAGGCACTGGGTGCCAAACTGTTGTATTGGTTGGATCTGTGTATCCATTTGAGTCTGAGTCATGTTAATAGGGGTAAATAAATAATAAATTTCTATAATTAGCATGGAATGTGAAATGGAAATGAGATAATAAATTGAAAAATGAAATGTGAAATATGTTGTGAACCAAAGAAATATATGAATTATGTGCTCATGAATTGAATGTGGAATGAGTTGTGCCATTGTATAAATGTAATGTTGATTGATATATGGAAAGCTATTGATATAGCAAGTGATGGGAATTGAGTTAATTGTTTAAGCCAAATCAAGTATGAAATCATGTGAAAAATTGAATACAATATGGAATGATGCATTAATGTGTATGAAATTGAAATGATCATATCTTGTAATGTTATGCTTAGTTAATAATGTGATTGAAAATTCAATTTGAGCATTCATGTATTATTATGTCTTTAAATGTTTGAATTATAGAAATATCACCGAGTTTTACTCAAAGTACGATTTTGTCTTCTGTACGTAGGTTAGGTGCTTCTCTTTTGATCGTCGACTCAGCGTCCAACAACGATCTCGATCTCAAATGTGGTGATGGTTACCTTTTGTGATGGCATGTACCTAGGATGTCTTAGTTGATAGTTATTTTGTGAATGATTTGTAAATGGAGTTATAAGTGTAATGTTGGTTTGAGTATATAATTATATGTTTGTGTTTGAAGCCATAAATTGGCATGTTATTTTGGAACCATTTCTTGTGATGCATATGTGAACTTAAGCTTTATATTTAGGTAGTTATAAGTTAGGTTGATTTGAATGAATTGGTATACTAATAATATTAATTTGAATGATGCATTGATGATATGTTTTGATGATATAAATGTGGTACTAATGAAGGTACATTGGTTAGGCACCTAGGATGATTGTTTTGGCGTGTTTTGAGTATGTTTGAGTGTGTTTTGGATAGGTTAAAAGAATGGTTTTTGAGTTGCTTAGTGCCCAAGTAAGTAGGAAATAGTAAACTTGAGTTTTAAGGTGCTTTTAGGTGCACATGACTTGGCTACACGGACATGGGCAACACACATGGGCGTGTGATGCAAGTCAAAGAGTTATATGGCCAGCCCACATAGGTGTGTGACCCCTGCAGTTGGAATTTTTCTAAATTTTTCCTAAAATTTTCAAATGTTTCCGATTTAGTCTAGAATCATTTCTAAAGTGATTCTAAGGTCTCGAAGGCTTGAATAAGGGAGGTTATGCATGTTTAATGATGGATTATATTATGATTATTGAAATGATTTGAAATGAATGA
Source organism: Gossypium anomalum (assembly GCA_025698475.1). NCBI lineage: Eukaryota > Viridiplantae > Streptophyta > Magnoliopsida > Malvales > Malvaceae > Gossypium > Gossypium anomalum. The sequence goes on from CM046959.1 coordinate 57,204,495, forward strand.
TTTAGATTACATTTATTCGGTAATGCTTTGAAACCCTATTCTGGTGACGAATATGGGTTAGGGGTGTTACAGTTGTAGGAGACATTAATTGACTGGTTCTTACATCTCCAACGGCTCTATTCAATTTTCCACTAATCCAAATGATTGGAAATAAATTAATAGGTACAAATACAAGCTTCCAAAGCTTTTGCAACTACAAGAGAGATTACAAAAGATCAAAAGCTATCAATAAACATCAACAATTCTTTTATCAACCTTTTTTCTTCAAGTCTTCATATTTTTCTTACAAACACTTCTGAGAAATTCTTTGTATTTTTATCAGCTCAAGTAGTTTTATTGTGTGAGTGCTTAATTGGAAAACATCTTAATCTTGTAAGAATTGTTTCTCTGTTTGCTCATTTGTTTACTCTTTTAAGAGGGTTTAAGTCTTAAGATTTGTGTAGAAATATTAAGGGAATTGTAAGACTAATCCTTGCCCTCAAAGGTTGATCAAATTAGTAAATTTGAGAAAATCCTTAGTTGTGGAAAGATAAGGTAGTTTAGTAGGAAATTGGGGCTAAACCACTATAAATTCTTGTGTTCATTGTCTTATCTTTTCATTCTTGTTTCTATAAAATTTTAAAAGGCCAATTGATTGTCACTCACGATAAGTTTTAAAATTTATAATTGATCGTACTTGAACTAACTATTATCACGATGAAGGCGACCGTACCTATTGAACAGTAATATAGTTTTAGCAAGATAGGATGCCGAACCCAAAGGAACTAAAAGTACTAGTATTAACTTTCTTTTTATTATCTAACCTAAGAAATATGAAGGTTGTTTTATCTAACTAATTAACTAATCTAAGAATGTACAGAAAGTAAATTAGGGAAATACTTTTGGAAAACTGATTAATTTGGACAATACCCAAGGAAGAATACACCTAGACTTCACTTGTTATTTGACTCTGAACCAGACAATTTACTTACTTGACTTGATCCGTAAAAATCCCTAAGTTATGTTATTATCCCTATTCAAGACTAATAACATCTAACCCTAGGTTGATTAATTGAAATCTCTTTCTAATTAAAACCCCTAGTTTTGCATTAACTCGATCTATAGATTCCCTTATTAGATTTGACTCTAATCCGACAGATTTATGTCGTCCTATCTCTAGGATTGCATGCAACTCTGCTTAATTATGAATGATTTACTCTTAGACAGGGACTATTCATCCTCCAAATAAGCACATCAATACTTGAATCAATACCCTGGAATATTCAAACAAGAGTTAAAATAATAATTCAGAACAAATCAAATATTTATCATATAGTTCAGAAAATATTAACAAGATCCGTCCTAGGTTTCATCCCCCTTAGGTATTTAGGGGATTTAGTTCATAACTATAAAAGGAAACATTTCAGAAGAATAATAACAAAACATAAAGAAAACCCAAAAACCCCTGAAAGAAATTGAAAGGAGATCTTCAGTCTTGAAGGTGAATTCGACTTCTGAGATGGATCAATCGGCTTTCTTCGAGTAATTCCTTACTTCCTACTCTGCGTCCCTCTTTTCTCCTCCTTTAGGGTCTTTTAAATAGGCTTTAGAATGCTTTCCAACCCTTAAAATTGTCCTTTTCCGAATAGAACTCAACTTGGGCTCGACAGGGACACGCCCATGTGACACGCCCGTGTGCGATTACTTCAGGCCGTGTTCAAGCCTGCTAGAATGGCACGAGCGTGTGCTTTACCCGTGTGAGGAAGTCCAGGCCGTGTTGATTTCCCATGTCGGCCCATTTTCTCCATTTTTGGCCAGTTTCTTGTTCTTTTTACTTTCCTATGCTCACCTAAGTATAAGATATGAAATTAAAGGATTAGGAGCATCAAATTTCTTAAATCTAATGTTAATTTATCCAAAAAATGTGCTAAGCATGGGATAAAAATATGTATAAATTACGACTTATCAAATACCCCCACACTTAAGCGTTTGCTTGTCCTCAAGGAAAATCCTCAATTCACAATTAAGAATTCATTTTTCTCAACTTATAATTCCTATCAATAATATCTCAAACTAATCCATAAGTAATCATACATTGATAATTCAACTAGAAGAACATTAAAGTTTCAAACATTCCAAGCTGAGCATTTTATCACGAAAAACATAGGCATCTCCCCTCATCTAAGTAATCACCTTTGATTCAAAATATCACAGAGTTTAACATCCTCACTAAAGATTCACTGAAATCACTCGAGGTGTTTAAGGACAATGAATTTAGCACTCAACAGTCAATATGAAAAGTTATTGCTATAGGCTTGCTTGAAAATCAAATCTCCACCACTATAAATTGAGATGATACATCAATCAAAAGGTCTTTAGAGGGTTGTAACGAGGCTTTGGTTAGGGGTGTGGTCACAAGCTGAAAGAGAAGGTTAGAATCGAGATGGAATTGAAGAATTAATTAACTAGAAAAATACTAAAACTTTGACAAATTACATCCCTATAATTGAGCTTTTATTTTGGATAACATCGTTTTAACACAAGCATTATATAATTTCATCATCATTTTTTTAAGAACAAATCATGTAACATAAACTAACTATCAAAGATAAAACATAACTAAGCAATTTATTCAAATCAAATCCCGACAAAAATAGGGATAAAATTAATTGAGGGGATTTCAACAATAATGAGTTATGGGTTAATATTGAGGGTAAATTAATGAATGAGGTGTTAGGCTCAAAAGGGTTCACTAAGGGTTAATTGTGAAGGTAGGCTTTTATGGAGTGAGTGGGTTAAACCTAAGTGCCTCTATCATCTTGACATATCAAATCAGATAGTGTGGTCTTGACATGTATAATCAAGCAAGTTCTAAAATAACAATTCGATATTGACGCACTCAAAGCAACAATAAAAGTGAGCATGGAAGAAATAATAGATGCTCTCAAGGCTCAAAATCTTACAAAAATTATGGCTTTTTGATGTTTAAACATGTGGATTTCAATTCAAGATAATACCTAGACTTTGGAAAAACAACCTAATTTTTTTTTTAAATTCTCAAAAATCAACTTATCATGCTTGATTCTCTAATGTCTTAAAGTTTAAACAACCAATGCACGAATGCTTATGTTTTAATTAAAGGCCTATCAATAAAAACCATAAATTAATCAAAATTCATTCTAATGGTGATATGAGTGATTCACAAGAGAATAAGACAAAATTCAGGAATTTTTCTGATAATGATATAATTGACCCCCCACACTTAAGATGTACATTGCCCTCAATGTACAAAGATAAAGTTAGTGGCAAATATAGATATAAGATCATAAGATAGAGAGAGAGTTGAAACTTCTTGAATATTAAATGGATGAAATCCTTGGGTTGGAGTTATGTAGAGTGGGGAAAAAGACTCCGGTGGTGGTAGAGGTTGGGTTCCACAAGTGCTGCGCCAAAAGAATATTATATCTCATCGTAGCTATGGTCTTGGTCGAGCAGGGCATGGCAATCATGGAGAACCTTTTCCAGTGGATTTTCAAGTTCCAAGTAATAGTGAGCTTTGGGGCTCTTTATAACTGTGATAGAATAAGGAACTTTTTAGGAAATATAAAGAAGAATAATTGCTCGTAATGAAATAGCCGAGATTATAAATTATTTATAAAACCTAAAAATAAAATAGTATCAAAAGGAAATAAAATAAAAAGTACTTTCCGAGGATAAATAAAGATAAAAGTGAGAATAATAATAAAAAAATAAGAAATAAATAAAAAATCTTTAAACATCGTCATCGCCAGATGGTTCATAAGGTGGTGGTGGCGATGAGATATGGAAGTGCTGACAAATCTGATGTAGAGTAGCATCAATGTGATCAAAATGCTGAAAACACTGCTGCTCAAATCGAGTAAGGCGCTCAAAGATGTCAGAGTATGAAGCCGCCACATGAACTGGACGATAGGTGGGTGGTGGCTGAGACGATGGGTCCTCATGTCGTGAAGGGACATCATCAGTAATGTCCTCGGGGGCCTCCTCCTCGGTTGATTGGGCGAGACGATACTGAGGAGGGTAAGTTTCACATCATTTCTCAATCATCCTCATATGTAGCATGCTCGAGATGCCTTGTGGAGGCATCTGGCCAATGAGAGTAAGGGAGGATGCTTGTGCCGCTGTGTTGAGAAGCCCGAAGTGCCGAGCCAATCGAGTCACATAGGGGCCAATGGAGATGACCCCCATCCTATGTTGCTCCGTCTGATGGTGAATGGCGAGGGTAATGAAATGGGTGAGGTCAAAGACGTGCCCATGCGCCATACACTATAGAAAGTAAGAGTCGTGAGTGTTGACAATGTCGGTGCTCTCTCACCATCCTATCAAAGTTTAAGCTAAAATGGCATGTAGGTACCTCAAGGACGGGGCAAGAGCTGATACCTTGAAGCGGCGAGGGTCATAGGTGGCTGAGACAGGGACTAAAGCGTTCTAGCATCATGAAGGAGAATAATTGATGTGGCGGTTGAGAGTGTTGAGGTTGTTCTCCTCTATAAAATTCTTCCGTGTATAGGCCCAATGCGGTACCGAACTCTGGGATGCTCAACTGGCAGACTAAACCGCTGAGGCGAAATTGGACTGTTCCCGGATCATCAAAGTTGGTCATCATGGTCTGAAGATGAAACATTGAGCAGAGCTCCATCGTGAGCTCAAGATACATCGGCTCGACGATCTCAAAGAAAAGCCCCCAAGGGTCGATGGTGAGGAGGGCCCGAATTATGTCAGCAAGTTGGACTTGTTCAAGTGTGGCCCAGTCAATACAGCAGCCCAAACCTAGGGCTCGGGCCTGAAGTATCTGAAAGAGTTCTTCCTGGGGTCCTACAGGAAACTGAAGGAACGGGTGTCTGATCTCCGTGGCAGGAGCCAATGAATATGACGCTCCGTTTTATTTTTTCGAGGTGGGGACAGCTGTTTTCTTTCCACATGAGGTTGACACTGTATACCTGTAATGAAAAATCGAAGTGGAATGAGAATAATTTCATTGGGCTCACATACTAGATGAAAAATATACTAAAACAACCAAAGCAATTATATCAAATAAGTCTATGAGAATAATGCTAACGGAAATATCTAAAGAATGAATGCATGTGGGTTTGATAGCATGATACCCATAGAAGCAAGAAAAATGGATGAATGTAGCATAATATATTGACTAAAAATGGCAAATTTCTAGCAAAGAGCATAAATATTACTAACATTACTATGAATATTCACTCGAAATAGTCAAATGAAACAAAAAGAATCATAAAATAAGTAAAATATTTGAAGAAAATAGAGAGAAAAGAGTAAACAAACACAAGAGGGAGGAGCTTGGGCGTTGAAAATGGTGCTGAAGTCGGCGCACAGGCGTGGCAGGGGGCGTGTGGAAGTTGTAGCGGTTAGGGTTAGGGATTTTAGGGAAGGGGATGATGAATACTGAGGGGTTTATATAGATTTTGAGGCACACGGCCATGGGGCACGCTCGTGTGCCTTTATTTTAGCCTGTGTATTTCGCGTTTTTTTCAAATTTGGGTTCATCTAACCGTCGGTCCACGCCCGTGTTCCTTGGGCGTGTTGGTGCACACGGCCGTGTCGCACGACTGTGTATTGCTTTGTTCACTTCTCCCATGCCTGTGTATGTAGGCCCACGCCCGTGTTAGGTTGACAGTGTCGACCACGGGAATTGGGCACGGGCGTGTCGCACGCCCGTGTTACTTTCTCATGTTCGACCATGGTTCTAAGAAACGGACGTGCTGTACTCCCGTATTATTTTGGCAGGATTGCCCACGGCCATGTCGTATGGCCTTGGTAACTTATCGCATCCCGTGTTGGGGAAAAATTTTGCCCTATTTTCACACGGTCTAAAGCATGCCCGTGTGCCTGGCTGTGTGGGTTTGGAAAACCTATATTCAAGAGCTCAGTTAGTGAGTTAGGTGTTAAGCACTAAAATTTAAGGAAGTTAATACCATTAGTGCTCGGGTTGCCTCCCGAGAAGCACTTATTTATAGTCTAAGCTCGACTTACCTCGATTTCATACGGTCATGGTGTTTCGAGTAGTTTACACTCCTCATTTCTGCTATCAGTTACATCAACGTAAGGTTTAAGACAAGTACTATTTACCTTGAATGTGCCGAATTTGGGATGAATTACCTTGATTGTACCGTATGGAAAAATGCTAAGTACCATAAGAGGGATTGCTCCATTTGGTTCAAAAGTGGCAATACGAGGGTCTGCTGTATCTAATAGTACCTTGTCCCCAACCTTAAGTTGATTTGGAGAAAAATTGAGTTCGTCATGGCGTGGTTTTGGTTTATCATGTTCTTTCGGTTTCTGTGTTCGCCATTCATCTAGTTCCTCGATTCGTAGCCTTCGTTCTTCATAGATAGGTCCTTTGATGTTACATAAACATGGCTCATTTAAGCTCTTCGAGCGTGTTTCCTGTGAAGAAGGTTGCACCACATGATTAGTATTAGTAACATGATTTATACTACCACCCTCATTACTCAAATTACGAGCTTGAAGAGTGATTGTTTCATCACCCACACGAAGTGTGAGTTCACCTGTACCAATATCAATAATGGTTCTAGCAGTCACTAAAAAGGGCCTTCCTAGAATTAAAGGCACGTCACTGTCCTCTTCTATATCTAGAACAAAAAAATCAACTGGGAATATAAATTTATCAATTTTTACTAGTACATCTTCAATGATACCCCTAGAAAATCTAATGGTTTTATCTGCCAATTGAATGCTCATCCTAGTTTGTTTGGGTTTCCCAAGACCTAGTTGTTTAAATATTTTATAGGGCATGGCATTAATACTAGCCCTTAAATCAGCCAAAGTATTTTTAACGTTTAAACTACCAATTAAACAATGAATCATAAAACTCCCTAGGTCTTTCAACTTGTTGGGTAGCTTATTTTGTAGAATGGCTGAGCAAACTGCGCTCAATTGCACATGCGACGCCTCATCCAATTTCCACTTATTCGCTAAAAGCTCCTTTAAAAACTTCATTGCGTTCGGCATCTGCAAAAGAGCTTCAATAAACGGTAAGTTAATATGTAATTTCCTTAGTAGTTTAAGGAATTTACCAAATTGTTCGTCTGAGCGGTCTTTCCTTGTCGCATTAGGGTATGGTACTCAAGGTTTGTATTCTTTACTTACCAGTTTTTTCTTACTGTTGTCTACCTCACCTTTATCTTTACTTACCACAATTCCTTGCCTCGGTTCTGGTTTATGCTCAATTAACCCTTCTTCATCTTGAACGTTGATCGTATTGAGTTGTTCCCGTGGGTTAGGTTCAATATTACTTGGCAAGCTACCTTGTGGTCGTTCAGAAATTAATTTGGAAAGCTGGCCTATTTGAGTTTCGAGCCCTTGGATCGACGCTTGTTGATTTTTAAGTGTTGTCTCGGTATTTTGGAAACGAGTTTCTAACACCGAGATGAATTTTGTTAGCATCTCCTCAAGGTTCAGCTTCTTTTCCTGTTGATAAGGTGGTTGTTGAAAACCCAGAGGATTTTGTGGCCTTTGATTTCCTTGACCACCCAATGAGAAATTTGGGTGATTCTTCCAACCTGCATTATACGTATTACTGTATGGGTTATTTTGAGGTCTAGAGTTATTATTACCCATATAGTGAACTTGTTCCTCCTCGGCTGTAGGATTGAAGGATTGATATTCTGTGTGTATGCCTCCTCCACTTGAATCACACCTCATCACTGGATGTACCTGCGTGGAACCAAGCAAACCGTCAATCTTTTTATTCAAGAGTTCTACCTGATTTGTTAGCATATTAACCGGTCGACGTTATAAATGCTTACTATTTTGGTTGGCTTAGTCCTCATGACTTGCCACTGATAGTTATTCAGTGACATTTCTTCGATAAATTCGTAAGTCTCTTCAGGTGTTTTGTTATTGATGGTTCCACCGGAGGCTGTATCAATTATCTATCTCGTCGAGGGGTTCACACCGATGTAAAATGTTTGAACTTGCAGCCACAGGGGCAATCCATGATGAGGGCACCTTCGCAGTTGGTCCTTGTATCTCTCCCATGCATCGTATTGTGTTTCTAAATCCATCTGCACAAAAGAAGATATATCATTCCTTAGTTTAGCTGTTTTAGCAGGTGGAAAATATTTGAGTAAAAACTTTTCGATCATTTGTTCCCAAGTAGTGATTGACCCTCATGGTAATGAGTTCAACCACTGTTTAGTCTTGTTCCTCAGTGAAAAGGGAAACAGCTGAAGGCGAATGGCATTGTCAGAAACGCCATTGATTTTAACCGTGTCGTAGAGTTTTAGAAAATTGGCCAAATGAGTATTTCGGTTCTCGTCCTGCAAACCATCAAACTGAACAAACTGTTGTATCATTTGAATTGTGTTAGGTTCCAGTTCAAAATTATTTACAGCAATAGCAGGCCTAACTATACTCGATTCATTTCCTATTAAAGCAGCTTTAGCATAATCATACATAGTATGAGGAGCAGGATTCTGATTAACTGGATCAGCAACAATCACAGGAGGTAGCGGATTTTCCTGATTTTCGGCCATCTCCTCGGTTGTGGTTTGAATATCATCCTCTTGCTCTTCCCCTATGTATCTTAAGCTTTGCCTTATGTCTCTTCGGTTTCTACGAGCTGTGCGGTCAATCTTACTATCAAAGAGTAATGGTCCTGATGGGTTTCTTCTAGTCATAAACTATAAAAACCTATCAGAAGAAAGAAAAAGGGAATTTAGTAACGAAAATCAAAACAAAATTTAAATTGGAATAAAAGTAAATGGCTAAAGTAATAAAAATCGAGTGTTCCTAATATCTCAGTTCCTCGGAAACGGTGCCAAAAACTTGATTGTCACTCGCGATAAGTTTTAAAATTTATAATTGATTGTACTTGAACTAACTATTATCACGATGAAGGCAAGCGTACCTATCGAACAGTAGTATAGTTTTAGCAAGACCGGATGTCGAACCCAAAGGAACTAAAAGTACTAGCATTAACTTTCTTTTTATTATCTAGCCTAAGAAATACGAAGGTTGTTTTATCTAACTAATTAACTAATCTAAGAATGCACAGAAAGTAAATTGGGGAATTACTTTTGGAAAACTGATTGATTTGGACAATACCCAAGGAAGAATCCACCTAGACTTCACTTGTTATTCGACTCTGAACCAGACGATTTATTCACTTGACTTGATCCGTAGAAATCCCTAAGTTATGTTATTATCCTTATTCAAGACTAATAACGTCTAACCCTAGGTTGATTAATTGAAATCTCTTTCTAATTAAAACCCCTAGTTTTGCATTAACTTGATCTATGGATTCCCTTATTAGATTTGGCTCTAATCCGGCAGGTTTATGTCATCCTATCTCTAGGATTGCATGCAACTCCGTTTAATTATGAATTTTCTACTCTTAGACAGGGACTATTCATCCTTTGAATAAGCACATCAATACTCGAATCAATATCCTGGAATATTCAAACAAGAGTTAAAATCATAATTAAGAACAAATCAAATATTTATCATATAGTTAAGAAAATATTAAAAAGATCCGTCTTAGGTTTCATCCCCCTTAGGTATTTAGGGGATTTAGTTCATAACTATAAAAGGAAACATCTCAGAAGAATAACGATAAAACATAAAGAAAACCCAAAAACCCCTGAAGGAAATTGAAGGGAGATCTTCAGTCTTGAAGGTGAATCCAGCTTCTGAGATGGATCAATAAGCTTTTTTTGAGTAATTCCTTGCTTCCTACTCTGCGTCCCCCTTTTCTCCTCCTTTAGGGTCTTTTAAATAGGCTTTAGAATTCTTTTCAACCCTCAAAATTGCCCTTTCCCGAATAGAACTCAACTTGGGCTCGACAAGGACACGCCCTGTGACACACCCGTGTGCAATTACTTCAGGCCGTGTTCAAGCCTGCTAGAATGGTACTGGCGTGTGCTCTACCCGTGTAAGGAAGTTCAGGCCGTGTTGATTTCCCATGTCAACCCATTTTCTCCATTTTTGGCCGGTTTCTTGTTCTTTTTACTTTCCTATGCTCACCTAACTATAAGATATGAAGTTACAGGATTAGGAGCATCAAATTCCATAAATCTAATGTTAATTTATCCAAAAAATGTGCTAAGCATGGGATAAAAATATGTATAAATTATGACTTATCACCAATTCTGTTAGAGTATGCGCAAGGACAAATCATGAGATGATTGTAATCACATACTCGTTTTCCCTTGTTTGTAAGACATTGCCATTATTATTTCAGTTCCTTTTTTTGTGTGTGTAAATAAATTGATTAATAATAAAACCCTAAGTATAATCTGATTATTCTTAAAAGGTCATTGTTCAAGTATTATTGTGGGCTTGGACAATAATAATGCATTGAGACTAATGTGTAGTTGATTGATGACAAAGTGTTGTCATTGGCATAGGGATGCCAAAATCAGTACATTAGTATGTGTTAGAGAACAACATACTGGACTAACCCTTTATGATTGTAACGCCCCAATTTTCGAGAATTCTGAAAATGTTAGTAAAATTTAAAATTTTAGGTTTTGTTTGCTTGGCGTGGGTTTAAGTAGGATAGTGGGCCTCTAGAAGGCCCGAGTTTAAGTTAGAATCCGGTAATTTTAATTAATTTTAAATCTATAAGAAAGAGGGGTTCTGGGTAATTGGGTTTTTAAGTATTAATTGTGTAAAATAAAACACAAGAAAGCCTGTGGTGAGTTGGCAAAGTGATGCCACTAAGGAGCTTAGAGGTGGCGTGTGGATGATCAAGGAGAACTGAGGTTCAAGTCACAATGACAGCAATTAAGGGAATTAATTTTTATGTACAGAAAAGGGAAGAAATGGAATCCAAGTAAAAGTCTGTCAGGAGGAGTTTGAGTTGCTCAGGGGATTGAGCAAGGGGGATAAGGGAGAGAATTTAGGAGCTGATTGGGGAGAGCTGTGTTGGCTGAATAGTGGACTCTTGGAGAGCAAGAGGTGGCCGGCCAAGGGTTTCTCTAGGAGGGCAAAATTTAGCTAGGGTTAGTGCTTGTATAAATTCGGCACTAGGGGGTAAGTGAGCCGTTTTCTGATCACCCTTCCTCTCCGTTCATTTTTCTTTTTCTCCATTTGCTATTCTTTTCTTCTTCTTTCCCCCATAGCTGAATCCTTCAACCACCCTACTCTACACCATTTTCCCTCCATTATTTTTAAGACTAAAGCTGATTGCCTCAAATCCTGAAATCCCGAAAAACTTGATTTCTCTTGTGCCGATTTCTCTAAAGCCATATCTTTTAATATTTTTGTTCCTTTTGATCAAAAATTATCTTTTCTAAACCCTAAATATCTGTCGGCAATGTTACTTCAAGATTATAGCCTCACATCATCATCTTCTTCATCACCCAAAAGTCGAAAATACCATAGATTTGGGGGCTTATAGCCGAAACTTCAAAAACTCCTGGATTCGAGTTCTACTATAGTTTAAAGGATAAATTTGCATCAGATTTGCGTGGAAATCAAAAAGGAGTAAGTGGTAAGTGCTCATCATCTCAGATCTGGTCTTATTTTACAATGTTAGGAAAAGCCGAAGCCCTTAAAATCTAGGGAGGCTGTCGATTTGGGCATAGGGCTCTAGGGGTCTTTAACTGATGATTTCTTTCAGTGATTAGTGTTTTTTTAAGTGTTGGATTGAAGGCTTGGATCGTTGGAGCAATCAGATTTGGAGCTAGCTATCGGTTTTGGCAAAAAGGTAAGGTTTTAAAAACTTTTAGGGACATGGTTCGAATATGGGTAAGTGAATATTGGGTTTGGTGGTTGTGGTTTGCAATCTAAGAACTGTGCTAATCAATTATAGGACATCGTAAGGGATCTCAGTAGCATTCGTTGCGAAATAGGTGTGTATCGAACATCCTTTCGTAGTACAATTCGGCAAAAGCTGAAATGCCGAAATTCTGGCATTTCATGGGCTTGTGAGTGTGCGAGTGCTCACAAGACGTGTAGAAACTTTTAGATCTAGCATCGCAAAGTGGTAAGCTAGACGCATGTGAAATTTTGTGAACTTCGATAATTGGGCCTCGATAGACTAAAAGTGGGCCCAATGGGCTTACGGGTCCATATGGGTAAGATAACAAAAAAAAAGGGGCAAATAAATATGTTCTATTAGACTGTGGATTCAAACTGCTTAAAACTGATAAAATTACTGAAATACCTTCATAGGTGGGAAAGTTTACGGATTTACCCCTAGGAGCAAAATTATTGATATACCCCTAGGGTTAAAGTTGGCCAAAATGCATGATTGACTGTTACTGTTTACTGCATGTCATGTTATTATTAATATCTGTTGTATGGGACTGGGATATTGATGGAGGAAGTACTGAAAGTGGCTTGTCCACGTACTGGAGGCTTTGCCTCACCTTACCAATAATTGAGCGTCTTTGTGCCGCAACCGTGGAGTGTAGGTGGGTGGGTTGAGATATTCCCACATGGAGTGTAGGGCTGGTGCGGTGTGCGGCTTTAACGGTTGGTGGGTTGAGTAGTCTCCCGGATGGGCTTGCATTCATTATTACTATTGTTACATGTGTTATCGAATGGGCCTATGGGCCACACTGTTATCTTAAAAGGGCTATGGCCCGATTCTTTATCAGATTCAAAAGGGCTTCGGTCCACTATACACTGTTATCTGGATTGGGCTTAGGCCCAATGGGCTTGAGCTGACTTGGGCTTTGGATGGGTTTTTGTACACACTGAGTTTCCCAAACTCACCCCTTTCTCTTCCATCCTTGCAGGTGAGCCTAATTGGTGGACTTGGAGTCATGGGATTCGAGTGGCCCTGAAGATTAATTTCTGGTTTTAAATAAGTTCGTATTTTTTTTTTACTTTTGATTATTTTCATTTTGCTTAAAGTTGTAATAAGGCCGCTCTTTTAATTATTTTTATTTTGGGATTATTAAACGGGTTAGCACTAGGATGCGTATTATAAAAACTACTTGCTTTCAAAATATCATGATGATCGAGCTAAGCTTCCGCAAAGTAAGTGTTTAAAAAGGAAAATATTTGTTTTAAATAGATCTAACTAAATTTAATGTTCGTAAACAAGTAACACGCTTTAAGTGTGGCATGGATGTATGCATGTCTAGGATTGGATCCGGGAAGAGCTTGGTACTTAAGCAGTCCAACAGACTCACCTCCTCTTTTCTGGCTTCCTACCTGGTGCACAGCTTCCATTCACTTAAACTTAAAACATTAACATTCTTGAAACCCTAATAAAAAGATTTTTGATAAAACGTTAGCAACATTTCCATATGGCACGCTGGATCCGGCCGTAACGTCTGGGCCGGGTTTAGGGTGTTACAATGATTATATTTCTTGGATTATTATGTAATAGTGACAACATTACTCATAGTGATAATTATTTATACGATCTTCAAACTTGAGATCATCATTGTCCCAAAATTATGAGTTGTATATTTTGATACAGTCAAATGTCTACCGCAATAGGTTGTACTATAAAGACTAATGTTGGATATGCCACAATCTATATGGTGAGATATGATTGATCGAGATAGGATTTGTACCTCATACATAATAGGAGCAATATCTTAGGTCACTTGATGAAGTGAGACTAGAAATGCATGACCATGCTCAAATAAGTTTATATGAGATATCACGCTTATTTGTTTATTATAGTTTACTCAGAATATCAAGAAATATGAGATTGGACTATACAAGTGTGACTATTCCATGGCTTTTGTCCAATCTAGATATAAATGATATAATACATGAAAAATTTATCACAGAAAGGTTATGTCGATTCACGACTTCCTGTAACTTAGGTAGCAATAATGCATTGCTAGATGCCACTCATTTCTTGTAACATTAGAAATGTTCTAGTATTATTACTAATATTACAAGGGCTTACAGTGTCACACCCTATAGTTGAAGCGAAGAAAATCCTAACACAATTGGTATTGTATTTAACTGTCACATGAATTAAATTAATTATTAAATTAAATTAATTTAAAAGTTAAATATTGAACGTATTATATGTACAAACTAGTTGTACACAAACAGAGAACATAGTTAAAATTTATATATGAATTTGATTCATATAAAATATTAATTGAATATAGTTTACCAAAATTATTATTATAACTATTTATTTTAATAATTTCGGTCAAAGATAAATAACATGGAAGATAATATTCTTTTGGAAAGAATATGATAAAACTTTCCATATATTATTTAATGGAATATTTCCATTTTTATTATGTGATACCAAAGGAAAAGAGAGTGAATCTCTTATTGTGTTGGGTTACCAAGAAAAACAAATTAGAATATGTCTAACAGCCACTTTTTGAATTCTCTCTGAAAAAGTTTAAAGAGTTTTTGCTGTTCGTTCTTTGGTTGGGTGGACTACGTAGAGGCCGAGACATTTTTGGTTGTGACTTGGAATCAACATTTTGAAAGAAATTAGATCCTAAATGTATATCTTCAACTCTTTTTCAACCCAATTCGTTCCTTGTACATGGTTCCATGGTTGATGATCACCGGAATAATTTTTCCGCTGCGCCATAGGGCATACCAATGTTCCAACAGATTCACCCCCTCTTGGCTATTTTGGTTGATTGATCGAGCTAACAATTGATATTAGAGCTAGTCTCTACAGACGGTTTAACAACCAAGATAAGATCCTTGACGAATCTCAAATAATCATTAACACACACTACAAAGAATGATGTCCACTTCCGGGTCAGTTTTTTATGAAGAATCTCAATCTATCTCAAAGCCTCCATACTTCAATGGAGCCAACTACTCTTATTATAAGATGAGGATGATGCTATTCATTCAAGCTAATGATCTTGTGGCTTGGTATATCATTATGGATAATCCCTCTATCCCTCTATAATAGCCTGTTTTCAGTGGAATCAGAACAGTGGTTTTGGAACCACAAATCTGATATATGAATATCTAATTATTTATTATTTTAATGTCTACAACATGTTAGTAGTGTCGTATAAAAATTTTGTTAAGAAATTTTACTGTTAGCATGCTTAATTCGATAAAAAGGATTAAATTTCAAAAGGTGCAAACTTGAGATCTATAAATTAAAGGGAGTTATTAGCTATGAATTTAAATGTTTGGAGGTTTTATATTGTAATTATACCATTGATATGGTTAATTGACAAAAATGGGCATGGTTTAGTAATTTTTTAAAGGTTAAAAACTATGGTTAAAATGGTAATTAGAAAAATAATCATAAAATAAATAATAGAAAATTTAGTGCTCATCTTCATGAGCTTTCTTGTCCACTGAAATTAGGCATGGAAAAACCCACTTTTAGAGCTTGAAAGTTCTGTTGAGCTTTTGGGATTGCATGATATGAATTTTGACTCCATTTTTAATGATTTATATGCTTTTAAAGTCGTTGTAGCTTAATCTAGCTAGCCCAGGGACTAATTTACAAAAATGTTAAAATTCTAGGGTGTTGCCATGAATGAAATCATGTTGATGTTTGATGGAGGAAAATGAATATATGTTGTTAGATAAATAACTTTTGTAAAGTGAATTTTGTTGAAAATGTCAATTAGGGTTAAATTAAAAAATGCAAAAAGTTTATGGTGTAAACTGTGAAATAATGAAGTTTATGAGTTGATAGGTGTAACAACCCAAATTTCGGTGAAATCGAAACAGTGGTTTCGGGACCATAAATTCGAGCCAAAAATAAAATTTATTTTTATTTTATTATATGATCCATAATATGATAGAAAAATCATGTGAAAATTTTGATAAGAAAATTTTATCAATTATGTGCTTAATTACGAGAAGGACCAAATCGCATAAAACGTAAAAGTTGAATTCTAGTAGCTAGAAGGATTAAATATGTATGAAATTCAAAACTTGAGGTCCTTATATGGTAATTAGACCATTAATGAAAAGTTAGTAGATATTTTTGGATGATTCATCCATGGAAAATTAGAAAAAGGCTAAGAACTAAATTGGAAATCAAAATTATTAAAAGATGATAAATTATTAAATAGAAATAAAAATCATTTTTATCATCTTCTTCCCCAAAATAATACATGGAAATCCTAGGAGAGAGAGAAGAAACTTTCATGGCCAAATTGGGTAAGTTTCCTTGGCCTGCTTTTAGTAATTTTGATATTTTTGAAACCGGGATAGCTTAATCATCTATTTGGGGGATCAATTTGAGAAGTTATCAAAGTATGGAAAATGGGTCATGGATGTATATGCTGAAAATTAGAAATTTATGGTAGAAAATGAAAGGTTATTGATAGATAAACAACTTTTACAAAGTGATTTTTGATGAAAACATGATTTAGGGACTAAAATGTAAAGTTGTGAAATTGAAGAAAAATGCTGAATTTTTATGAATATATGTGCTGTAAATTTTTTAATGGGATTTTGGTTAGACTTGGAATAGGGAGTAAATTGCACAAATTTTTTTTCCGAGCCTAGGGACGAAAAAAGAATTTATGGAAAAGTTAGGGGCAAAATGATAATTTTTCCTAGGATATAAATTGAGTCTAAATGAGTATGAAATATGAGAACTTCGAGTGTATTACCTGCATATCCATTGATATTCTGAATAAATTCAACGGGTGACAATTCCAGACATGAGAAGATATGAATGTTAAAATGAGTTATTACACGTATCCGTCTGAAATACAAGAAAATAATGATACATGACAAATGATATATGAAAACTTGAGATGATGATATTTGTACATGGACTTTATTTGATGATATTTGTACATGGACTTTACTTGATATAAGATTTGAGGATAAGATTCATATGATGTTATTTTCTATTTCTACTGATTGAAGCCCTGAATTGCGAATGTGCAAGTTATATTGTCTTTATCACAGTTGTTTCTACTGAGTATGTGTGATATTACCCTTATGAATTTTCTCTGAGATATCATCAATCTCTTTATTATTCAAACATGGTTTATCTGTGAAAGATATTCATCGGTTGGAGGTAATTACATTCATTACCGTTATAAATATTGACTCGATCATGAAATTTGGTGACAAATATTACAAATTATAGAAACTGAATTATTGCATTGGTTATTATAGGGGCCACTTTCGGTTCTCCCTCTTCTAATTTGAGGTACACTATTGATATTGAAGTGTTGCTTTATCTATACAGTTGAAATGTCAGTCATATTAATGCACTGTGGTTTAAAATCCATCTGATGATTGTGGCTTTGGAAAAAAACTCAAAGCTTCAATGTCAATAATTGAAATAGCTACATTGATAACCCAGTTATTACAGAAAAGAGGTAAGATTTGAATGGACTGACAAATGTTAGTAAAGTTTTGACCAGTTGGAAGCTCTGTTGATCAAAGTATTAATTCTGGTTCAGCCTGAATAGGGTAAGGAGATTTTTATTACCCTACTTCACTATTGAGTAGGGTTAAACTGTGTTTTGATGTAGTAAGGCAAAGTAATAGCCTGTACTTTTAGACAGTTAAAAACCACATGGAAAGAATTACTCGATACATGATCTAGAATTGACACCTATTGTTTTTGTGTTGAAATCTGATAACATTACTTGTTTGGTGAAAAATGTCATATATTCAGCGATTATAAAAAGTTGAAGTATCTGATGTTGCAAAAAGATTTGACTTTAAGATAGCGTATATGACTTGAATTGTTGAAAGATTATGATTTGACAATTGTATACCACTTGGAAAGAACAAATGTGATTACAGACATTCTGAGTAGGAAATCTCTGTATACTTTGCAAGCCATGGATACTGATTATGATTGTGTGATAATAGCTTAATTTTAGCTGAGTATAGAGCTAAATTGATATTTCTACGACAGAATAGCGAAACTCAGAAAAGTGATAATTAGTTGTAAGTTAAACGGGTATAGAATGAAATAATTATTGAATCAGGATAGCAGATTTGAATTTGATGATTGTCTGTTATTCTGAGATAGAGACTGTGTACTGAAGAATTTGGAATTTTTACAGAAAACTTTACATGAATGATCACAGTAGTACTATGTCTGTTTATCTGGGAAATGATAAAATGCACAATGATTTGAAAAAGGTATACTCGTAGCCTAGAATGAAATATGGTAATTTTGAAGCTATATTTAAATGCTGGATGTATCGGCAAGATAGAGATGATACTTTTAAGATGGGTATAGTCAGTGAAAGTACTGAAATGGAAATGGGACAAAATTGCCATGGATTTTATATCAAGATTATCCTTGTCTATGAAAAAGAAAGATACTATTTGAGTAATTGTTGATTGTTTGACGAAGCTTGCACATTCCATTCTAGAATGAGTGGATTTCACACTTGATAGATTGCTTGAATTATCTATTTTTGAGATTGTCAGATTATATGATGTGCTAGTTTCTGCTATGTCTGATAGAGATCTACAGTTTAAATTCTGATTCTGAAACAAGTTACAAGAAACTCTGAGTATACGGTTACATTTTAGTATCGTATTTCATTTTCAGACGGTTGATCGATCTGAGCATATAATTCAGAATTTGGAAGATGTGTTTCAATGCTGTGTACTTGAATTTGAAGGTAACTGGGAAGAGTATTTACCTCTGGCTAAAATTGCTTATTATAACAGTTAACAGTCAAGTACAAAATTTTTACTGTACGAGGCTTTATATGGTTACAAATATAAAACTTCAGTGTTTTGGACGGAGTTCAGTGAGAAAAGATACATGTAGAAAGTTTGATTCTTTAAAATTGAAGAAAGATAAAAATAATCGGAGATAGTTTAAAAGCATTATTTGATCGTCGAAAATTTGATGTGAACCTAAAATGAAAAGAACTAGAGTTCCAGATGAGCGATAAAATATTTTTGAAAGTTTTTCTATGGAAGAAAGTTCCTCGGTTTGGCCGTAAAAGGAAATCAAGTCTGTGGTTTATTGGGTCATATAAGATTATTGAAAAGAATTGGACCTATTGCATGTTGATAGGTATTATTATCAGAGTTATATAGAATTCACAATGTTTATATGAGTATCTATGTTATGACAGTATCGATCAGACCCATCATCTGTTATTAATTTGATAAATATTAAATTCAGCCTGACACAACTTACAGCGAGAGATTGATTGAAATTCTGGCACTTGAAGAGAAAAACTGAGAATTAAAAAGGTAGCTTTAGTAAACGTTTTCTGACAATGACATGATATAGAGGGAGCTACTTAGGAACTAGAGGAAACTATGATAAAGTAATGTCTGATCTCTTTACTGGTGAAATTTTCGAGGATGAAAATTCCTTAAGGGGGAGAGTTGTAACAGCCCAAATTTCGGTGAAATTGGAACAGTGGTTTTGGGACCACAAGTCCGAGCCGAAAATAAAGTTTAATTTAATTTTATTATATGGTCCATCATATAATAGAATTTTCATGTGAAAATTTTGATAAGAAAATTTTATCGATTATGTACATAATAACGAGAAGGACAAAATTGCATAAAATGAAAAAGTTGAATTCTAGTAGCTAGAAGGATTAAATAGCTATGGAATTCAAAACTTGAGGTCCTTATATAGTAATTAGACCATTAATAAAAAGTTAGTAGATATTTTTGAATGATTCATCCATGGAGAATTAGAAAAAGGCTAAGGACTAAATTGGAAATCAAAATTATTAAAAGATGATAAATTATTAAATAGAAATAAAAATAATTTTTATCATCTTCTTCCCCAAAATAATACATGGAAACCCTAGGAGAGAGAGAAAAAACTTTCACGGCCAAATTGGGTAAGTTTTCTTGGCCCGTTTTTAGTAGTTTTGATATTTTTGAAACCAAGATAGCTTAATCTATCTATTTGAGGGATCAATTTGAGAAGTTACCAAATTATGGAAAATGGGTCATGGATGTATATGCTAAAACTTAGAAATTTATTGTAGAAAATAAAAGGTTGTTCGTAACATCCCAAAATAGGGCCTAGTTGGAATACTGGTTTCGGGGCCACCAATCCAACGTTAAAATATTTATTTCAAGAGTATTATGAGGTCTAGAATATGAAAATAAACATATGTTAAAGTTTCATGAAGAAATTCTAAGTATAAGGTGTCCAATTGGAAATTAGGGACCAAATTGAATAAATTGCAAAACTTGAGTTCTAGAAGCAATTTGCATGAAATTGCTTTGAATTATAAATTAGAAGGTCTTAAATAGCAACTTTCCCAAATTCTATGTTTTTGGACAAAAATGGGAATGCATAGAAAAATTTGGAAGTTTTGTAAGGAGGGGCATTTTGGTCATTTGGTAATAAACTTAATAAAAAGGGAAAAAGAAAGCCAAAATCAGCCATCTTCTTCCCCATCACTGTCGAAATTCCTAGAGCTCCATAAGCTAGGGTTTTCAACATTTCAAGCTCTATAGTAAGTGCTCCACAACCCCGTTTCTAATGTTCTTTGTAATTTTCAGATCCTCATAACATGCTCTATCCATTTCTACCCATATCTCAAGCTACGGTTCATGTTTGGAAATTTACCCATGCATGAGGTGCTTGTGTTTTGATGATTTATGGAGGAATATGAGAGTTTAAAGGATGGTAAACAACTTTTACTAGGTAGATTTTCATGGAAAAGGCTTAAAGGACCATTTTATAAAAAAGTACAAAATGTGTGGTAGAAATGTGAAATAGAGGAAAATATGGGCTGGTATGAGCTTAGGATACATTCGGCTAGGCATGGGTAGCCATTGAATTTCATGCATTCCATTATACGAGCCTAGGGACTAATTTGTAAAAAAATGTGAAATGTTAGGGGCAAAATGGTTATTTTGCCCGAGGGTAAAATTTAGGTCTGAAATAAATAGTATGAGGTATTAATAATTTATTTTTACTGATATAGACCCCGAGGAACTAATTCCGGAGGTCGACTGTGGAAAATGAAAGGTTTCGGAATAAACAAAACACGAAACCGAAGTAATTACCAGGTAAGTTTGTGTAACTTGAAGTAAACTTTAAATATACTTTAAAATACATAATCTTAAATGTATGTTAATTTAGATATTGATTCCATGACAATCCATAAAATGTAGTAGTGTAAAATGAAAAAGATGGCAATTGTCCCGGTTGAATGAAAAAGGGAGATTCGATGGGTAAATTCTTGCTTACATGACATGAGATCCTGCATGTGTAGCAGAAAGGGATTTAGCCCGAACGGGTAATCCGATGATCTTGGTATAGTAAGGATCCAGCCCAGACGGGTGTTCCTTAAGTGATTGAACCTCCCGATGAATATATGTGCATTGTGGATTTAGCCCGGATGGGTAATACGATTAAGGACTGAAATTAGCCTGGACTGGCATTTCAGATCCAAGCGTATTGGAGTAATTATCATTGTAAGGGATTTATCCTAGAATGGTAATCCCGACAATACTCCTTGAATTTATGTTATGAGGGATTTAACCTGGACTGGAAATCCTGCCGTAAGAGTGAGGTTCACGGGAGGGTGTATTTAAAATGGTCACTAGCATGACTTAACGGTAAACGGGATACCATTGAGATTTCTGAGAAATTCAACTGGACTATAATGAGAAATTAGAATGGAAATGTTTGAATTGAGGAGCTCATCTAAGATTAATGCTATATTGCTTGAGATGAAACTAACTTGATGATTGAGTGTATGTGATAGGGATTTTATACTATGCATGTTTGGCATGAATATCTTTTACGGTTGTATGCTAAATAACCGATAAGTTTACTTTCCTGTTATCCAAACTTACTAAGCATGTTAATGCTTACCCCCTTTCCTTTCCCTATTTTACAGAGCTCGTGGATTCGTGAAGATTGGAAGACGATTGGAGTATTGTCAACAGTATCAGCTTATCTTGCTTTGGTATATAGATACTTTTACTTTATTACAATGGCATGTATAGGTTTTTGGTTATTTTGTTGTATGTGTCATTGGTTAGCCAATGTAAAGGCCTGAATGATATACCTATTCATTTTGTATATGGCCATAAGACATGGCTCAATTTGATATAGGCTGTAACCTACTAATTATGCATGTTGGTGTTTAAATATTCATGTGATGGTTAAATGTGGTATATCATGTAACACCCCAAACCCAGCCTGGACGTTATGACCGGATCTGACATGCCACATCGAAGCGTTCGAAACAATTTATGTCGTTGATCTCGTAGTATCTACTTAGTGTTTGAAAAGATAATGTTATTATAAGTTAAAGTGAATGGAAGTCATGCACGGGTAGGAAACCAGAAAAGAGGAGGTGAGTCCATCGGACTGCTTAAGTACCAAGCTCTCCCCGGAACCAATCCTAGACATGCACACCGCCATTGCCACACTTTAACGTCAAATATATTTTTAGGAAACCAAGTCGATTAAGTCCATTTTAAGAAAAGTGATTAATTTTGGAAAACATTTTCATTGCGGAAGCTTTGCTTGTTGTCGTGTTATTTTGAAATCAAATGCTATTTTTGAAAACGCGCCCTAAGCTAATCAATTTCGATGGTTAAGTATAAATTATATCTATCTTAATAAAACCTATCAAAACCATTAAAAATAATTAAAGTGGCCTTGTTACAATTAAAAACCCAAAAACCATAAACGTAAATAAAAGAAGGTCCAGTTCACCAGAAGAAAACTGAATTTGCAGAAACGTGTGGCCACTCCGAATCCTTCATAGCTCCAAGCCCACTATAGTTGGGGATTACCTAGTGGATGAAAATAAAAGGGGTGAGTTTGGGGGAAACTTAATGTGTAAATTAACCCAACCATAGCCTATATCAACTCAAACCACAGAAGCAGGTCAAGTTGGCCTTAGCCCAGAACAGATTTCAGAATAAAGCCCATAGGCACATAACAGATCAGAACAGATATTTACATGTTTATACAAAAACCTAACCCATATCCAACCACATGCACTGCCATACCAACCTTTCACCATGCGGGGAGACTACTCGACCCACCCAATCGCTACACGCCACAGAAATATGCAGCATGGCTGCCAGAACAGATAGTGTGACAGAGTCACTAGAAACAGATATTCGTGGCAGAGCCACCAGAACAGATATATGTGGCAGAGCCACCAGATCAGATAATTTGTGGTATAGCCACCAGGACGCTTCCTCCATAATATAACCCATGTCCTCATGCAACAGTTATACAATCATGGTATACATCATACAGAATCAGATCATCATGCTTTTCAGACAAAATTAACCCTAGGGGTATAATGGTCATTTTGCACCTAGGGGTATAATAGTAATTTTACAAACATAAGGGTATTCTAGTAATTTAACTACTCTTAGGGTTTTCATGCATATCATAGCCATTTACGTACTAATAGAAACACTTACCGAGCGTTGTTACCATATTAGGCTCGTTAGCCCATTAACCCTATTTTTGCCCATTAAGCACAGAAATATCGAAATGCACGAAATTGTGCACTCTGCAATCTTATCAGTTTAGTTTACCATATACATCAAACTATCAATCTCATGAGCATTCGCACACTCGCAAGTTCCCAAAATACCTGCTTTTCGGCATTTCGGCTTTTCGGCTTTTGCCGATCTAGTCTATGAGAGGGTGTCAGTTACATACCTATTTTATGACGATTCGATGACGAGATCCATGCACGAACTGCCTACAATTATGTTGCTACCACGTTAAACTACTATCAAAAATGAACTACGTATCAACCCCTTACCATATTTGGCCAATAACACCTTAGGCACTAGCGAACCTACCTTTGCCGAAAATAGCGACTAGCTCAAGATCCGATCGTTCCACTTGTCCAAGCCTTTGATCCGAAACCTCTAGATCACACTATTATCAAGATAAAGTAATTGTCACAACTCTTAGGGCTATAAGCCCAAGTCGACAGCCTCCCTAATCTTTAGGGGTTTCGGCTTTTTCTAAATTACGAAATAAATATTAGGTTGGAAAGCCTTACCACCGGTTCCTTTGGTCAATGATTCCACTTAATTTCTACTCGATTCGGATGCCAATCTAAGCCCTCAAATGATAATAAAAGTTGAGCCTTCAGTGATTTCAATATTCGGCTAAGTCCCTATGGGTGTGGGGTTTTTGGCTTTTTGCAACTATGTAAAGGAAGATGGAATAGGAGGGTTTTTTGTTGTGGTCTTGTCGACAGAAACTCGGAGTTTAGAGAACTAGAGAATCGGTCAAGAAAATGAGAAAAATAAGAGGGTTCTGTCTTAAAATAAATCAGCACAAAAGAAATCAGGCTTTCGGGATTTCGACTTTTTGATGTTATCGGCTTTAGACTTAAAACTACTGATAAAAGATGAAGATAAGTAGTAGGGTAAAGAGATTCAGCAGGCAAGGAGAAGAAAAGAAAAGAAAGTGGATGAAAAGAAGAGAAAAGAATAAAAGAGGAAGAACGGTCAGAAAAATGGCACAACTAACCCTAATGCTGAATTTATATTTGGCACTAACCTAGCCGAAATTTGCCCCCCTAAAGAACCCCTTGGCCGGCCAACTCTTGCTCCTTAAGAGTCCACTATTCGGCCAACTCTGCTCTCCCCAATCAGCTCCCAAATCCTCTCCCTTATCCCTTCCTTACTCAATCTCCTGAGCAACTCCAGCTCTTCCTAACAGTCTTTCACTTCAGTTCCATTACTTACCTTTTCTGCACATAAAAATTAACACCAATAATTTGCTTACCTTGCGACTCGAACCTTAGTTCTCCATAGCATCCACACACCACCTCTAAAGCTCCCAAGTGGCGTCACAGGCCAACTCACCACAGGCTTCCTTGTGTTTTATTTTACCCATTTAATACTTAAAAGCCCAATTAACCAGAACCCTTCTTTCTTATGGATTTAAAACTAATTAAAATTACCGGGTTTTAACTTAAGCTTGGGCCTTCCAGAGGCCCACTTTCATAATTAAACCTACGACAAGCAGAAAGAACACAGAAATTTTAAAATTTACCAACCTTCACAGAATTCCCAAAAATTGGGGCATTACAACTCTACCCTCCTTAAAGAAATTTCGTCCTCGAAATTTACCTGATCCAAACAGATGAGGGTATTGTTGACGCATCGACTCTTCTGGCTCCCAAGTAGCTTCCTCTCTGCCATGATTTCGCCACAGGACCTTCACTAATGGGACAGATTTCCTTCTCAGAACCTTAACATCTCGATCCAATATCTGCATAGGCTCCTCCTCAAAGGTCAAATCAGTTTGCACTTCAATTTCAGCAACTGGCACGACATGAGCAGGGTCAGAATGATAATGCCTTAACATGGAGACGTGGAAAACATTGTGAATCCTGTCGAACTCTGGAGGCAATCCCAATTGATAAGCCACTGGGCCCACTCACTTCAAAACCCGATAAGGTCCAATGAATCGCGGACTCAACTTGCCCTTCTTTCCAAACCTTAATATCTTATTCCAAGGAGAAACCTTCAAGAAGACCACATCACCCACTGAGTACTCAACCTCCTTACGTTTCAAATCTACAAACGACTTTTTCCTATCAACAGCTTCTTTTAACCGACCCCTAATTAGTCTGACGTTGCCCTCAGTATCAGCTACCAACTCTGGTCCAAGAACTTATCGCTCTCCTAGTTCGGTCCAACAACTAGGTGTATGACACCTTCGTCCATACAGTGCTTCATACGGTGCCATTTGAATACTTGCCTGATAACTGTTGTTGTACGCAAACTCCGCCAATGGCAAGTAATCTTCCCAACTACCTCGGAAGTCAATAACACATCCCTTCAACATGTCTTCCAGAATCTGAATAACCCTTTCCGACTGACCATCAATTTGGGGATGGAAAGCTGTACTAAAGTTCAATCGCGTCCCCAACACCTCATGCAACTTTTGCCAAAACTGAGATGTGAACCTGGGATCCCTGTCAGAAATAATCGAAACTGGGACACCATGAAGTCGCATGATCTCTGCCACGTACAACTTGGCTAACTTTTGAAGTGAAAAGTCCGTAAGGACAGGTATAAAATAGGCTGATTTGGTCAACCTATCCACAATTACCCAAATCGAATCTTTCTTCGATGGCGTCAACGGTAGCCCACTCACAAAGTCCATGGTTACCCTCTCCCACTTCCAAAGTGGTATCTTCACTGGCTGCAACAGTCCAGAAGGTAATTGATGCTCAGCTTTCACTTGCTGGCATGTCAAACATTTCCCCACAAATTCCATTACTTCTCGTTTAAGCCCAGGCCACCAATACAATTCTCGCAAGTCGTGATACAACTTATTCCCTCTAGGATGCATGGCACAAAGTCCCCCATGAGCTTCCTTAAGTATTGACTGCCTCAAGTCAGAGTCCTTCGAAAGGTAAATTCTTCCTCAAAAACATAGAACTCCTTCAGTATTCAGGCCAAACTCAGAAGTTTCCCCATCCTTGACTTGTTCGAAACGAGCAACCAAAGACTCATCTCTCAACTGCTTTTCTTTAATCTGATCCACCCAGATTGGCCTTACTTGTAATTCAGCCAACAGACTACCATCATCATACAGACTCAGACGAGCAAACATTGCTCTCAGATTAGATACAGCTCTACAACTTAGAGCATCAGCTACCACATTAGCCTTGCCTGGGTGATACTCGATCGAACAATCATAATCCTTAAGCAACTCTATCCACCTCTTTTGCCTAAGGTTTAGCTCCTTCTGAGTCAACAAATACTTAAGACTCTTATGATCTGTGTAAATAATACACCTTTCTCCGTACAAGTAATGTCTCTAAATTTTAAGTGCAAAGATCACTGCTGCCAACTCCAAATCATGAGTAGGATAGTTCCCTTCGTGAGGCTTAAGCTGTCGTGATGCATAAGCAACCACCTTACCCTCTTGCATCAACACACAACCCAAACCTACATGTGATGCATCACTGTACACAGTAAAATCCTTCCCAGACTCTGGTTGAATTAACACAGGTGCTTCAGTCAGAACTTTTTCAACTTCTCAAAAGCTTCCTGCTGCTTCTCAGTCTATACAAACGGTACTCCTTTCCTTATGAGAGGTGCTGCCATCACAGAAAAACCTTCCACAAACCTTTTGTAGTATCCTGTCAACCCTAGGAAACTCTGAATTTTCGACACCATCCTAGGTGGCTTCCACTCCAAAATCACTTCAATCTTTCGAGGGTCCACTTTAATCCCTTCACCAGAGACAACATGTCCTAAGAAGGTTACCTCCCTCAACCAGAATTCACACTTACTGAACTTCGCATAAAGTTCCTTTTCCCTTAACACTTGCAGCACAATGCAGAGATGCTCATCATGTTTTGCTTCAGTTTCAGAATATACCAGGATATCGTCAATAAAGACGACTACGAACCAATCCAAGAATGGTTGGAACACACGATTCATCAGATCCATAAACGCTGTAGGAGCATTTGTCAGTCCAAATGGTATAACCAGAAACTCGTAATGACCATGCCGAGTCCTAAATGCCGTCTTATGAATATCTGCCTCTTTGAACCTTAACTGATGATATCCAGATCAGAGATCGATCTTGGAAAATACGGAAGCTCCCCTAAGTTGGTCAAACAGATCGTCAATTCTTGGTAGTGGATACTTATTCTTAATCGTCAGTTTGTTCAACTGGCGATAATCAATACACATCTGCATCGTCCTATCCTTCTTTTTCACGAATAGCACCGGTGCTCCCCATGGAGACACACTTGGCCTAATAAAGCCCCTATCCAATAGCTTTTGAATTTGAGCTTTTAGCTCCACTAACTCCTTCGGTGCCATCCTATACGGTGCGATGGACACTGGCGCTATTCCAGGCAACAAGTCGATTCAAAACTATACTTCTCGATTTGGAGGCAACCCCGGAAGCTCCTCTGGAAAAACATCTTGGAACTTTTTTATGGTCTTAACCTTATCCACTGTCAGCCCCTCAGCTTCCGACTGACTTACAAATGCCAAATAGGCCTCACAACCTTTTCGAATCCAGTTTTCAGCCCTCAATGCCGACACCACATTGGACAAATAGTCCATTCGTTCACCTATCATCATAACCTCCTCACCTTCTATGGTCCTTAGTACCATTCGCTTAGTAGCACAATCCAAAGTTGCCTTATGCTTAACAAGTCAATCCATTCCCAGAATGAGGTCAAACTCTCTGAACGGCAACTCCATCAGATCTCCAAGAAAAATCTTACCTTGAGTTTCTAAGGGTACATCCTTATACAGTTTGTCTACCCTAACCGAGTGACCCAAAGGACTTAGAACAGATACCCCACTCACAATCTTCTCAGAGGGCACACCCAATGACCCAGATATGGCACATGGAACATAGGAATGAGTAGATCTAATATCCACCAAAGCAGTATACGACATGCTAGAAACCAAAAACGCACTCGATTATTACGTCGGTCGCCGCCTCCTCACGACGATGAGTCGTGATACACCAACGCCGGGTCGCCGAGCCTCAGCATTTTCGGCACCCCTGCCAGGCCCCCTTCGACCTCGACCATTTCTATTTTTGCCCCTACCTTGCCCACGTCCTCTCGATGGTTGTGGTCCACCTCTCGCGGGTTGAGCAACCCTCTGTTCAGCAACCTGAAACTGATCAGCTCTCTGAGGACAGTCCTTAACTCCATGCTCTATAGATCCGCATCGAAAACAAGCACCGGAACATTTCCTACACTCGCCCAAGTGTACCTTACCACAGTCTCCACAGATTGATGGTCTGACAACATTCATCGGAATAGCACGAACTGGTTCCTCTACTCTTTCTCTCTTAACATTCCTATTTGCACCACCCGAAGGTCCGAAATCCTTCCAGAAACAGTTCTGATCCTTCTCACGGTTTTGCCTCTCAGTACGCTTCACCTCCTCAGCTATCTTAGCTTTTTCCACCAGAACCGCGAAATCACGCTCCCTCTGTGGAGCAATCAGCACCTTAAGTTCATCTCTGAGTCCATCCTTGAAGCGCACACTACGCTCATACTCCGTAGTGACAATTCCCACAGCATATAGGCTTAACCTTAGAAACTCAGCCTCGTACTCTGTAACGACTTATTTCCTTGAACCAGATTCAAGAATTCCTTCCTGCGAGCGTCCACATAACTCGCCCCAACATACTTCCCTTTAAAGGCCGTCTTAAACAGCTCCCAAGTTACCCTATCAGCTGGGGTTCCATCTCTCACGGTGAGCCACCACTGATAAGCCTCATCTCGCAGCAGCGATACGGCTCCCTTTAGCTTTTGCCCCACAGAGCAGTCCAAGTCGTCCATAATTTGTTCTGTGGCCTCCAACCAATATTCTGCCACATTCGGGGCTACCCTAGATACGCCCCTAAAGATCTCTGCTCCGTTAGCCCGGAGTCGTTCAGAAATAGTTCCTCAAATTTTGTTACCCGTACTTGCCCCGTCAACCCTTTCCAGAACAAGGAGCATTGCCTGCGACAGGGCATCATCCCCGGCACCACGATCATGAGACTCCACTTCCGTTGCCGGAGGTACCGGTACATCTGCCGCCGGTATATGTCTCAAAGCCAAAGATCCCACTCGAGCACTTCCTCGGTCACGTCCACGGCCTCTTCCATGAGCGGCTCTTGTACTTATATCGTATTATCTGATTACAAATTTTATGCATTAATTCAATATTCCAGTGATTATTATAGATGTTTTATGAATTAGACAGTAATTCAGAGTTTGTTTTTGCAGAATCGAAGTCTAGCTACAGTTTCAGTCTCTTATCAAATTTTTCTTATGATTTCAGTATCATCCTATCTAAAGTATCCTAGTAGGGTTTCAGTACAGACAGATAATTCAAAAAAATATTCAAAAAAGTTCAGAGTAATACTTACAGGCTTGAGCCAGAGATTCGGAATGCCACTTAAAGATTCAGATTTTTAAAACAGAGTTTTACAGTCTTTATAAAACTTTTATTTCTGAAAACCTTTGTTTTTGTATACCCATTCCACAGCCGATTTGTTATAATCTGGCTCTGATACCACTAAATGTAACACCCCAAACCTGGCCTGGACGTTATGACCAGATTCGACGTGCCACATCGAAGCGTTCGAAACATTTTATGTCATTGATCTCGCAGTATCTACTTCGTGTTTGAAAAGATAATGTTATTATAAGTTAAAGTGAATGGAAGCTGTGCACCAAGTAGGAAACCAGAAAAGAGAAAGTGAGTCCATTGGACTGCTTAAGTACCAAGCTCTCCCCGGAACCAATCCTAGACATGCACATCGCCATTGCCACACTTTAACGTCGAGCATATTTTTAGGAAACCAAGTCAATTAAGTCCATTTTAAGAAAAGTGATTAATTTTAGAAAACATTTTCATTGCGGAAGCTTTGCTTGTTGTCGTGTTATTTTGAAATCAAATACTATTTTTGAAAACGCGCCCTAAGCTAGTCAATTTTGACAGTTAAGTATAAATTATATCTATCTTAATAAAACCTATCAAAACCATTAAAAATAATTAAAGCGGCCTTATTACAATTAAAAACCCAAAAACCTTAAACGTAAATAAAAGAAGGTCCAGTTCACTAGAAGAAAACTGAATTTGCAGAAACGCGTGGCCACTCAAAATCCCTCATAGCTCCAAGCCCACTATGGTTAGCCCAGAACAAATTTCAGAATAAAGCTATTAGGCCCATAATAGATCAGAACAGATATTTACATGTTTATGCAAAAACCCAACCCATATCCAACAACATGGACCCCCATACCAACCTTTCAGCATGTGGGGAGACTACTCGACCCACCCAACCGCTACACGCCACAGAAATATGCAGCATGGCTGCCAGAATAGATAGTGTAACAGTCAGTCACTGTAAATGGATAATCGTGGGCGAGAGCCACCGAGAAACAGATATATGTGGCAGAGCCACCAGATCATATAATTTGTGGCATAGCCACCAGGACGCTTCCTCCATAATATAACCCATGTCCCCATGCAATAGTTATACAATCATGGCATACATCATACAGAATCAGATCATCATGCTTTTCAGACAAAATTAACCCTAGAGGTATAATGGTCATTTTGCACCTAGGGGTATAATAGTAATTTTACATACATAGGGGTATTCTAGTAATTTAACTACTCTTAGGGTTTTCATTCATATCATAGCCATTTATGTACTAATAGAAACACTTACCGAGCGTTGTTACCATATTAGGCCCGTTGGCCCATTAACCCTATTTTGGCCCATTAAGCCCAGAAATATCGAAATGCATGAAATCGTGCACTCTGCAGTCTTATCACTTTAGTTTACCATATACATCAAACTATCAATCTCACGAATATTTGCACACTCGCAAGTTCCCAAAATACTGGCTTTTCGGTATTTCAGCTTTTCGACTTTTACCGATCTAGTCTATGAGAGGGTGTCAGTTACACACCTGTTTTATGACGATTCGATGAGGGATTTAACCTAGACTGGAAATCCTGCCGTAAGAGTGAGGTTCACGGGAGGGTGTATTTAAAATGGTCACTAGCATGACTTGACGGTAAACGGGATACCCATTGAGATTTCTGAGAAATTCAACTGGACTATAATGAGAAATTAGAATGGAAATGTTTGAATTGAGGAGCTCATCTAAGATTAATGCTATGTTGCTTGAGATGAAACTAACTTGATGATTGATTGTATGTGATAGGGAATTTATACGATGCATGTTTGGCATGAATATCTTTTATGGTTGTATGCTAAATAACCGATAAGTTTACCTTCCTGTTATCCAAACTTACTAAGCATGTTAATGCCTACCCCCTTTCCTTTCCCTATTTTACAGAGCTTGTGGACTCGTGAAGATTGGAAGACGATTGGAGTATTGTCAACAGTATCAGCTTATCTTGCTTTGGTATATAGATATTTTTACTTTGTTACAATGGCATGTATAAGTTCTTGGTTATTTTGTTGTATGTGTCATTGGTTAGCCAATGTAAAGGCTTGAATGATATACCTATTCATTTTGTATATGGCCATAAGACATGGCTTAATTTGATGTAGGCTGTAACCTACTAATTATGCATGTTGGTGTTTAAATATTCATGTGATGGTTAAATGTGGTATATCATGTAACACCCCAAACCCGGCCTGGACGTTATGACCGGATCCGACGTGCCACATCGAAGCGTTCGAAACATTTTATGTCGTTGATCTCGTAGTATCTACTTAGTGTTTGAAAAGATACTGTTATTATAAGTTAAAGTGAATGGAAGCTGTGCAGTAGGTAGGAAACCAGAAAAGAGGAGGTGAGTCCATCGGACTGCTTAAGTACCAAGCTCTCCCCGGAACCAATCCTAGACATGCACACCGCCATTTCCACACTTTAACGTCGAGTATATTTTTAGGAAACCAGGTCGATTAAGTCCATTTTAAGAAAAGTGATTAATTTTGGAAAACATTTTCATTGCAGAAGCTTTGCTTGTTGTCGTGTTATTTTGAAATCAAATGCTATTTTTGAAAACGCGCTTACTAAGCTAATCAATTTCACTGATTAAGTATAAATTATATCTATCTTAATAAAACCTATCAAAACCATTAAAAATAATTAAAGCGGCCTTATTACAATTAAAAACCCAAAAACCTTAAACGTAAATAAAAGAAGGTCCAGTTCACCAGAAGAAAACTAAATTTGCAGAAACATGTGGCCACTCCAAATCCCTCACAGCTCCAAGCCCACTATGGTTGGGGATTACCTGCGTAGATGAAAATAAAAGGGGTGAGTTTGGGGGAAACTCAGTGTGTAAATTAACCCAACCATAGCCTATATCAGCTCAAACCACAGAAACAGATCAAGTTGGCCTTAGCCCAAAACAAATTTCAGAATAAAGCCCTTAGGCCCATAACAGATCAGAACAGATATTTACATGTTTATGCAAAAACCCAACCCATATCCAATAACATGGACCCCCATACCAACCTTTCAGCATGTGGGGAGACTACTCGACCCACCCAACTGCTACACGCCACAGAAATATGCAGCATGGCTGCCAGAATAGATAGTGTGACAGAGTCACCAGATACAGATAATCGTGGCAGAGCCACCAGAACAGATATATGTGGCAGAGCCACCAGATCATATAATTTGTGGCATAGCCACCAGGACGCTTCCTCCATAATATAACCCATGTCCCCATGCAACAGTTATACAATCATGGCATACATCATACAGAATCAGATCATCATGCTTTTCAGACAAAATTAACCCTAGAGGTATAATGGTTAGTTTACACCTAAAGGTATAATAGTAATTTTACATACATAGGGTTATTCTAGTAATTTAACTACTCTTAGGGTTTTCATGCATATCATAGCCATTTATGTACTAATAGAAACACTTACCGAGCATTGTTACCATATTAGGCCCGTTAGCCCATTAACCCTATTTTGGCCCATTAAGCCCAGAAATATCGAAATGCACGAAATCGTGCACTCTGCAGTCTTATCACTTTAGTTTACCATATACATCAAACTATCAATCTCACGAGCATTCGCACACTCGCAAGTTTCCAAAATACTAGCTTTTCGGCATTTCAGCTTTTCGACTTTTGCCGATCTAGTCTATGAGAGGGTGTTAGTTACACACCTGTTTTATGACGATTCGATGAGGGATTTAACCTGGACTGGAAATCCTGAAGTAAGAGTGAGGTTCACGGGAGGGTGTATTTAAAATGGTCACTAGCAGGACTTGACGGTAAACGGGATACCCATTGAGATTTCTGAGAAATTCAACTGGACTATAATGAGAAATTAGAATGGAAATGTTTGAATTGAGGAGCTCATCTAAGATTAATGCTATATTGCTTGAGATGAAACTAACTTGATGATTGAGTGTATGTGATAGGGAATTTATACGATGCATGTTTGGCATGAATATCTTTTATGGTTGTATGCTAAATAACCGATAAGTTTACCTTCCTGTTATCCAAACTTACTAAGCATGTTAATACTTACCCCCTTTACTTTCCCTATTTTACAGAGCTCGTGGACTCGTGAAGATTGGAAGACGATTGGAGTATTGTCAACAGTATCAGCTTATCTTGCTTTGGTATATAGATATTTTTACTTTGTTACAATGGCATGTATAAGTTTTTGGTTATTTTGTTGTATGTGTCATTGGTTAGCCAATGTAAAGGCTTGAATGATATACCTATTCATTTTGTATATGGCCATAAGAGATGTTCAATTTGATGTAGGCTGTAACCTACTAATTATGCATGTTGGTGTTTAAATATTCATGTGATGGTTAAAAGTGGTATGTCATGTAACACCCCAAACCCAGCCTGGACGTTATGACCGGATCCGACGTGCCACATCGAAGCGTTCAAAACATTTTATGTCGTTAATCTCGTAGTATCTACTTAGTGTTTGAAAAGATAATGTTATTATAAGTTAAAATGAATGGAAGCTGTACACCAGGTAGGAAACCAGAAAAGAGGAGGTGAGTCCATCGGACTGCTTAAGTACCAAGCTCTCCCCGGAACCAATCCTAGACATGCACACCGCCATTGCCACACTTTAACGTCGAGTATATTTTTAGGAAACCAAGTCGATTAAGTCCATTTTAAGAAAAGTGATTAATTTTGGAAAACATTTTCATTGCGGAAGCTTTGCTTGTTGTCGTGTTATTTTGAAATCAAATGCTATTTTTGAAAACGCGCCCTAAGCTAATCAATTTCGACGGTTGATTATAAATTATATCTATCTTAATAAAACCTATCAAAACCATTAAAAATAATTAAAGTGGCCTTATTACAATTAAAAACCCAAAAACCTTAAACGTAAATAAAAGAAGGTCCAGTTCACCAGAAGAAAACTGAATTTGCAGAAACGTGTGGCCACTCCGAATCCTTCGTAGCTCCAAGCCCACTATGGTTGGGGATTACCTAGTGGATGAAAATAAAAGGGGTGAGTTTGGGGGAAACTCAGTGTGTAAATTAACCCAACCATAGCCTATATCAGCTCAAACCATAGAAGCAGATCAAGTTGGCCTTATCCCAGAATAGATGTCAGAATAAAGCCCATAGGCCCATAACAGATTAGAACAGATGTTTACATGTTTATGCAAAAACCCAACCCATATCCAACCACATGCACCCCCGTACCAACCTTTCACCATGTGGGGAGACTACTCGACCCACCCAATCACTACACGCCACAGAAATATGCAGCATGGCTGCCAGAACAGATAGTGTGACAGAGTCACCAGAAACAGATAATCGTGACAGAGCCACCAGAACAGATATATGTGGCAGAGCCACCAGATCAGATAATTTGTGGCATAGCCACCAGGACGCTTCCTCCATAATATAACCCATTTCCCCGTGCAACAGTTATACAATCATGGCATACATCATACAGAATCAGATCATCATGCTTTTCAGACAAAATTAACCCTAGAGGTATAATGGTCATTTTGCACCTAGGGGTATAATAGTAATTTTACATACATAGGGGTATTCTAGTAATTTAACTACTCTTATGGTTTTCATGCATATCATAGCCATTTACGTACTAATAGAAACACTTACCGAGCATTGTTACCATATTAGGCCCGTTGGCCCATTAACTTTATTTTGGCCCATTAAGCCCAGAAATATCGAAATGCACGAAATCATGCACTCTGCACTCTTATCACTTTAATTTACCATATACATCAAACTATCAAACTCACGAGCATTCGCACCCTCGCAAGTTCCCAAAATACCTGCTTTTCGGCATTTCAACTTTTCGGCTTTTGCCAATCTAGTCTATGAGAGGGTGTCAGTTACACACCTGTTTTATGACGATTCAATGACGAGATCCATGCACGAACTACCTATAATTATGTTGCTACCACGTTAAACTACTATCGAAAATGAACTACGTATTAACCCCTTAGCATATTCGGCCAATAACACCTTAGGCATTAGCGAACCTACCTTTGCCGAAAGTAGCAACTAGCTCAAGATCCGATCGTTCCACTTGTCCAAGCCTTTGATCCGCAACCTCTAGATCACACTATTATCAAGATAAAGTAATTGTCACAACTCTTAGGGCTATAAGCCCAAGTTGACAGCCTCCCTAATCTTTAGGGGTTTCGACTTTTTCTAAATTACGAAATAAATATTAGGTTAGAAAGACTTACCACCGATTCCTTTGGTCAATGATTCCACTTAGTTTCTACTCAATTCAGATGCCGATCTAAGCCCTCAGATGATAATAAAAGTCTTCAGTGATTTCAATACTCGGCTAAGTCCCTATGGGTGTGGGGTTTTCGGCTTTTTGCAACTGTGTAAAGGAAGATGGAATAGGAGGGTTTTTCACTGTGGTCTTGTCGATAGAAACTCAGGGTTTAGAGAACTAGAGAATTGGTCAAGAAAATGAGAAAAATGATAGGGTTCTGTCTTAGAAGAAATCGGCACAAAAGAAATCAGGCTTTCGGGATTTCAGTTTTTTGACGTTATCGGCTTTAGGCTTAAAACTACTGATAAAAGATGAAGATAAGTAGTAGGGTAAAGAGATTCAGCAGGCAAGGAGAAGAAAAGAAAAGAAAGTAGATGAAAAGAAAAGAAAAGAATAGAAGAGGAAGAACGGTCAGAAAAATGGCACAACTAACCCTAATGCCGAATTTATATTTGGCACTAACCTAGCCGAAATTTTCCCCCCTAAAGAACCCCTTGGCCGACCAACTCTTGCTCCTTAAGAGTCTACCATTCGGCCAACTCTGCTCTCCCCAATCAGCTCCTAAATCGTCTCCCTTATCCTTTCCTTACTCAATCTCCTGAGCAACTCTAACTCTTCCTAACAGCCTTTCACTTCAGTTCCATTACTTACCTTTTCTGCACATAAAACTTAACACCAATAATTTGCTTACCTTGCGACTCTAACCTTAGTTCTCCCTAGCATCCACACGCCACCTCTAAAGCTCCCAAGTGGCATTACAGGCCAACTCACCACAGGCTTCCTTGTGTTTTATTTTACCCACTTAATACTTAAAACCCAATTAACCAAAACCCCTCTTTCTTATGGATTTAAAACTAATTAAAATTACCGGGTTTTAACTTAAGCTTGGGCCTTCCAGAGGCCCACTATCATAATTAAACCTACGCCAAGTAGACAGAACACAGAAATTTTAAATTTTGCCAACCTTCACAGAATTCCCAAAAATTGGGGCATTAAATATCATGAATAGACATGTGGAATGTGGCCAAATCACTAGGAGATGGTTATGTCATAATTGGAAATAAGTTATAAAATGAGCCAAGTCTAAATGTATTATATGATATGGTAATCCTTAATGCAAAGAGGATAATTTAGCATGTACAAAACCGATGAGATTAGGTTAACATGCAATAGACCATTGATGGTAGTCATTGGGCATATTTAGGCCATGTTAAATAACATTGAAGTTCACAAATGTGTGCAGATGTTGAGGGTGACCATTGTCTTGGATTGCAGCCTCCAAAAAGGTCCACACGGGTAGACACACGGGCGTGTGTCTAGGCCGTGTGTGATACACGGTCAGCCCCATGGGCGTGTGATACGGCCGTGTGTCCCTACACTAAAAATTTTTAGGTCAGTATACATGGTAGTAAACACATTGGTAGAGACACGGCTGAGCACACGGGCGTGTGTCTTGGCTGTGTGCCCCAAAATGCATGATGATGTCATAAAAAGAATGCTCAAGTTTTTAAACACGAGTGACAACACGGGCGTGTCTAGGTCGTGTGAAGGACACGGCCAGGGACACGGGCGTGTGCTCGGCCGTATGAAAATCCTTGTAGGTTCGAAATGGAAAATAAATTCTATTAATTCCACACAGGTAAGGGGCACGGGCGTGTGCATTGCCTCTACACGGGTGTGTGAGGATTAAACCTAGGAATTTTTGTAAGATTTTTTTAAGCTCTCGGTTTAGTCCTAGACCATTCTCAATGCATGTTTTGGGCCTCGTAGGCCCATAATAGGGACACTATGAATATGTTTGATTGGTTTTAAATTGGAACGAAATTTTATAGCCTGAAAATTTTCAGAAATGTCATGTTTGTGTACGATAATGCCCCGTACCTTGTCCCAGTCTCAGGTACGGGTAAGGGGTGTTACATTTAGTGGTATGAGAGCTACAGTTTAGTCAGTTCTAGGACTAACGTAGCATGTATCGAGTATAGCTACACATGCCATTATATAAGTTATAATAGTGTGACATCTCCTAACCATTTTTAATTGTATTTGAATATAGTAAATGTCTTCCAACCAAGCTCAAGATGAGTCCGAAGGAGCTGAGAGCCATGCTCCAGCTTCTGTTCAGCGAGCTACTAGTAGTAGTAGTAGAAGGCCTATGTCTAAAGGCCAGGAAGAGGCAAGAGCTACCTTCTTCGAGATGATAGATGAATGGTTTATGGATTATTTGAGAAACTACCCCAATATACCACGACCTCCTCCGCCCCCCACTCAGCCTGAGGGA
The DNA here is from genome assembly GCA_025698475.1 of Gossypium anomalum. Classification (NCBI taxonomy): domain Eukaryota; kingdom Viridiplantae; phylum Streptophyta; class Magnoliopsida; order Malvales; family Malvaceae; genus Gossypium; species Gossypium anomalum. Next base: position 57,242,873 of record CM046959.1, read on the forward strand.
GAAGTGCCACAAGGTATGGCACCCATGAGAATTCGTAAAGCCCCAATGGACAAATTTAGAAAATATGGGGCTGAAGAGTTTAGAGCTAAGGTTAATGATGATGCTGAATAAGTCGAGTTTTGGCTCGAGAACACTACGCGAGTTTTGGATGAGTTGTCATGTACACATGAGGAGTGTTTAAAGTGTGTTGTATCTCTTCTAAAAGATACTGCATATCACTGGTGGAAGACTGTATCTTTAGTGGTACCGAAGGACGATATTACATGGGAGTTCTTCCAAGCAGAGTTTAAAAAGAAATACATCAGTCAAAGATTCTTAGACTCGAAGCGAAAAGAGTTCCTGGAACTCAGGCAAGGTAATAAGATTGTGTCAGAATATGAGAGGGAATTCGTACGGTTAAGTCAGTATGCAACGGAGTGGGTCCAATCAGAGATCGAAATGTGTAAGCGCTTCGAGAAAGGCTTAAATGAGGAAATTAAGTTGTTGATCGGGATCTTGGAGATATGAGAATTTGCAGCACTAGTTGATCGGGCTAAGACGGTCGAAGAGCTAAACAATGAAAGAAAGCAGGCAAAGAGAGTGACTCGGATTTCGAATAAGAGATCTAGTGGCAGAACATACTCTTTTCCTACAAAGAAATTGAAGAGTCAAGAAGAGCGCTCCATTGCATCGGTGGGATATTCAGGCAGAACAAGAAGCTCTAAGCATTACAACCCGAAGTCTTCCTCCCTCAAGGTAACTAGTGTGGGAAGTATGGATGATCAAAAGCCGAAGTGTGAAAGCTGCAACAAATTCCACTTTGGTGAGTGTTGAAAGAGGAGTGGTGCATGCTACAAACGTGGTTCTCTTGACCACTTCCTTAAAGATTGCCCAGAACGAGTTGATAATGAGGTGGATCGAGCCCCAAAGTCTAATGCTCCTAATTCTCGAGGTAGACCACCACGGCATCTTGGAAGTGCAAGTGGCAGCTGAAATGTTGCCAATGATACAACTGTGAAACCAGAGACTCGAGCCCCGGTAAGAACTTACACAATACGCACTAGAGAGGAAGCCTCTGCTCCTGATGTCATTACGGGTATAATTTCTTTTCATGATATACAAGTTATTGCCTTGATTGACCCAGGATCGACCCATTCGTATATTTGTATGAAATTGGTGTCTAGCATGAATATGTCTGTAGAACCTACGGAGTTTGTGATTAAGGTGTCAAACCCTCTAGGCAAGTCTGCATTAGTAGATAAGCTTTGTAAGAATTGTCCTTTGACGATCCAAAGTCATTGTTTTTCGGCTAACCTTATGCTTTTGCCCTTTGATGAGTTTGACATAATACTTGGCATGGATTGGTTGACCCTCCACGATGTGATAGTAAATTATGGTAACAAGTATATTGAATTGAAATGTTCAAATGGTGAAGTTCTTCGAGTTGATTCAAGTGAGTTGAATACACCATCGGTTGTGATTTCTTCAATGAAGGCTAAAAAGGGTATGAAGCTTACCTTGCTTTTGTACTAAACTCTAAGTAATCTGAGTTGAGGATTGACTAGGTACCGATAGTGTGCGAGTATCCGGATGTGTTTTCGGAAGAGTTGCCCAGTTTACCTCCAGTCAGATAGGTAGAATTTTGTATTGAACTAGTGCCTGGAACGACATCTATTTCTATTGTCCCATATAGGATGGCACCGACTGAGTTGAAAGAGTTAAAAGCACAATTGCAAGAGTTGACCGATAATGGTTTTGCAAGACCGTGCTTTTAGCCTTGGGGTGCCCCCGTATTATTTGTCAAGAAGAAAAATGGTTTGATGAGACTATGTATAGATTACTGACAACTCGATAAGGTGACCATCAAGAATAAGTATCCGTTGCCAAGAATCAAAAACTTGTTTGATCAATTGAGGGGAGCCACTGTGTTTTCTAAGATAGATTTGAGATCCGGCTACTACCAGTTGCGTGTAAAAGAGTCAGATGCACCTAAGACTATTTTCAGAATGAGGTATGGCCATTATGAATTTCTTGTAATGCCTTTTGGGTTGAAAAATGCACCGGCTGTGTTTATGAACATGATAAATAGGATATTCCGGCCGTACTTAGACAAGTTTGTTGCTTTGTTTATTGATGACATCCTAATTTATTCCAAAAAAGAGACTGAGCATGCGGAATATCTGATAACGATTTTACAGATCCTACGGGACAAACAGTTGTATGCTAAATTTAGCAAGAGTGAGTTTTGGCTCCGAGAGGTTGGAATTCTCGGTCATATTGTTTTGGGTGATGGCATCCGAGTTGATCCAGATAAGATATCTGCTATTGTTGAGTGGAAGCCGCCAAAGAACGTAACTGAGGTTAGAAGCTTTTTGGGCTTAGTCAGGTACTATCAACACTTCGTAAAAGGATTTTCGATGATTGCGACTCCTCTGGCGAGATTGATGCAAAAAGATGTTAAGTTTGAGTGGTCAGAGAAGTGTCAGTAGAGTTTCAAGAAATTGAAGACGTTGCTGACTACAACTCCAGTTTTAGTGCAACCCGAACCGGGAAAAGAATTCGTGGTTTATAGTGACGCGTCTTTAAATGGACTGGGTTGTGTTCTTATGCAAAAGGGCAAGGTAATAGCACATGCTTCGAGGCAACTAAAGCCGCACGAGAAAAGTTATCCAACACACGACTTAGAACTAGCTGTCATTATATTTGCCTTGAAGAGCAGGAGACACCATTTGTATGGTGAAACTTTCCGTATATTCATAGATCAAAAGAGTTAGAAGTATTTGCTGACTCAAAAGGAATTAAATCTGAGACAATGAAGATGGTTAGAATTGATTAAAGATTATGAGCTGATAATTGATTACCACCTGAGAAAGGCTAACGTAGTCGCCGATGCCTTGAGTAGGAAATCCTTGTTTGCATTAAGGGCTATGAACACGAATTTGGCTTTATCTGATGATGGTTTGGTTTTGGCTAAGTTAAGAACCAGACTAACATTTCTCCAAGAAGTTTGCGCAGCTCAGATCAATGATAGTTACTTGCAGGCCAAGAGAGTACAATGTGAGATGGGTGTTGAATCAAATTCCTGGGATGACTCTAATGGTTGCTTGATGTTTCGAGATAGAGTCTGTATACCCAAAGATGATGAGCTTATTCGAAAAATTTTGCAAGAGGCATATGACAGTCCTCGGTCTATTCACCCGGGAAGTAGTAAGATGTACATTGACTTAAAGACCATGTACTGGTGGAAGTGTATGAAAAGAGATATCTCTGAATTCGTGTCGAAATGCTTGATATGTCAAAAGGTCAAGGCTAAACATCAAGTGCCTTCGGGTTTATTACAGCCCGTGATGGTCCCCGAATGGAAATAGGACAGGATTACTATCGAATTTGTGACAGGATTGCCATTAACACCGAAGGAGAAAGATGCCATATGGGTTATAGTTGATAGACTAATGAAGTCAGCTCTTTTTATTCCTGTATGGACAGATTTCTCTCTTGAAAAATTGGCCGACTTGTACGTATTCGAGATTGTGAGAATACATGGGGTACCGTTGTCGATCATTTTAGATAGGGATACAAGATTCACTTCGAGATTTTGGAAGAAGTTTCAAGAAGCCATGGGTACAAAGTTGAGTTTTAGTACGGCATTCCACCCATAGACAGATGGTCAGTCTGAGTGGAGGATTCAGACTCTCGAAGACATGTTAAGGTGTTGTGTCCTTGAATTTCAAGGCAGTTGGGAAAAATATTTTACATTGGTGGAATTCGCCTACAACAATAGTTTCCAAACAAGTTTAAAGATGGCACCTTATGAGGCATTGTATGGCTGAAAGTGCCGAACTCCACTGTATTGGATAGAGCTCAAGGAAAGTCAAGTTCTTGGAGTTGATTTGATCAAGGAAACTGAAGAAAAGGCTAAAGTGATATGTGATTATTTGAAAGTGACGTTAGACAGGAAAAAGTCATATGCTGATTTGAAAAAAAAGGAGATTGAATTTCAAGTTGGAGATAAAGTGTTCTTGAAAGTATCTCTACGAAAAAAGGTTTTGAGATTTGGCCGGAAAGGTAAATTGAGCCCGCGATTTCTTGGACCATACGAGATTACGGAAAGAGTTGGACCATTAGCCTACCGATTAGCACTTCCATTAAATTCGAAAAGATTCATGATGTATTCAATGTATCTATGTTGAGAAGGTATAGGTCAGACCCCTCACAGGTGATTTCGCCAATGGAAGTTGAGATTAGACCGGACATGACCTATGGTGAAGAACCGGTTAAAATTTTGGCTTGAGAAGTCAAACAGTTGAGGAACAAGAACATAGCCTTAGTGAAACTTTTACGGCATAGACACGGAGTGGAAGAGGCCACGTGGGAACCTAAAGAAACCATGAGAAGTCAATATCTGAACTTGTTTACTGGTAAGACTTTCAAGGATGAAAGTCCCTAAGGGGGGAGAAGTGTAACATCCCAAAATAGGGCCTAGTTGGAATAGTGGTTTAGGGGCCACCAATCTGACGTTAAAATATTTATTTCATGAGTATTATGAGGTCTAGAATATGAAAATAAACATGTGTTAAAGTTTCATGAAGAAATTCTAAGTATAAGGTGTCCAATTTGAAATTAGGGACCAAATTGAATAAATTGCAAAACTTGAGTTCTAGAAGCAATTTGCATGAAATTGCTTTGAATTATAAATTAGAAGGTCTTAAATAGCAATTTGCCCAATTTCTAAGTTTTTGGACAAAAATGGGCAAGCATAGAAAAATTTGGAAGTTTTGTAAGGAGGGGCATTTTGGTCATTTGGTAATAAACTTAATAAAAAGGGAAAAAGAAAGCCAAAATCAGCCATCTTCTTCTCCATCGCTGTCGAAATTCCTAGAGCTCCATAAGCTAGGGTTTTCAACATTTCAAACTCTGTAGTAAGTGCTCCCTAGCCCCGTTTTTAATGTTTTTTGTAATTTTCAGATCCTCGTAACATGCTCTATCCATTTCTACCCATATCTCAAGCTGGGGTTCATGCTTGGAAATTTACCCATGCATGAGATGCATGTGTTTTGATGATTTATGGAGGAATATGGGAGTTTAAAGTATGGTAAACAACTTTTACTAGGTAGATTTTCATGAAAAGGCATAAAGGACCATTTTGTAAAAAAGTATAAAATGTGTGGTAGAAATGTGAAATAGAGGAAAATATGGTCTGGTATGAGCTTAGGATACATTCAGCTAGGCATGGGTAGCCAAGGAATTTCATGCTTTCCATTATACGAGCCTAGGGACTAATTTGTAAAAAAATGCAAATATTAGGGGCAAAATGGTCATTTTGCCCGGGGGTAAAATTTAGGTCCAAAATGAATAGTATGAGTTATTTTAATAATTTAGTTTTACTGATATATACCCTAAGGAACCAATTCTGGAGGTCAACCGTGGAAAACGAAAGGTTTCGGAATAATTGAAACACGAAACCGAAGCAATTACTAGGTAAGTTCGTGTAACTCGAAGTAAAATTTAAATATACTTAAAAATGCATATTCTTAAATGTATGTTAATTTAGATATTGATTGCATGACAATCCATAAAATGTAGTAGTGTAAAATGAAAAAGATGACAATTGTCCCGGTTGAATGAAAAAAGGAGATTTGATGGGTAAATTCTTGCTTACATGACATGAGATCTTGCATGTGTTGCAGAAAGGGATTTAGCCTAGACGGTTAATCTAATGATCTTGGTATAGTAAGGATCCAGCCCGGACGGGTGTTCCTTAAGTGATTGAACCTCCCGATGAATATATGTGCATTGTGGATTTAGCCCGGATGAGTAATACGATTAAGGACTGGAATTAGCCTGGACTGGCATTTTAGATCCAAGCGTATTGGAGTAATTGTCGTTGTAAGGGATTTAGCCTAGAATGGTAATCCTGACAATACTCCTTGAATTTATGTTATGAAGGATTTAACTTGGACTGGTAATCCCGCCGTAAGAGTGAAGTTCACGAGAGGGTGTATTTAAAATGGTCACTAACATGACTTGACGATAAACGTGTAACACCCCTTACCCATATCTGACGCCAAAACAGGGTACGAGGTATTACCGGACTTGAGTACTTGTAATCATTTAAAACCGAGTCACAAAATTTCATCAATTTTAAACCTTTCAAACATATTCAAGACTATCTACATTAAATGACTTTATACAATAGAGACCTTCAAATAACATAGGTTAGTATTTTAGGCCAACTCCTAGCAACTTAATAACAATTAAACGAGTCCCCATACATGCCAAAGACTTAAAAATACTTTAAAACCTTTATATATGGATCAATAGTTTGATAGTGTGATTTAACCTCCGGTGACCTCCAACTCGAGCTAACATCTATGACACTATAGGAAAAAAGAAAGGAAGGGAGTAAGCATTATAGCTTAGTAAGTAAATATGTAAATATTAATAAATAATACATTATCATACATTAAACAAAGTCACAATATGTTCCGGAATATTACCATCACAAACACACATATTTTCACTATTACAATTATAAACAAGTTCAAGATAAGCTGTCTAGCAGCGTACCAGCAGCTAAATTATTTATTTCTAGAGCTACAGAACTCCAAATTACAAACCGTTAATTTTCCTTGAAACTAGATTCACGTATATTTTTACCATAAAATTTTCAGAATTTTTGGTCTAGACAGTTAGTACAGTTTATTCGTTGAAATTACCCCTGTTTCACTGCTCAACTGCCCTGACCACTCTTCACTACAAATATCTTTTCTCTTCGTACAGAACTTATATTATGTTATCGTTTATTTTATTTGAAACTAGACTCATTAAGGATTTCAAACATACAAATTATATCCCATAATTATTTTTTAAAAATTTTTAATGATTTTTCAAAGTCAGAACAGGGGATCACGTAGTCATTCTGAACCAGTCTCACAGAAACTTAAATATTTCAGAATATAGAATTGCTTGCTCTGTTTCTTTTATATGCAAATAGACTCATTAAGCATTAATTTGATATCTCATTCAGTCTCTGATTCAATTTCTACTATTTTTGGTAAATTTTTAGATTCACGCCATCAGAATAACTATCCGAGCAGCTTTTATTGTCAATTTTGATCTTTCACACTTCAATTGTATTCATCACTTACCCATAACAATCTTTCCAATTTCCAATCACATATCGAGCATATTGCTCATGAGTTACACACATATATACTTACACTTATCATCACAAAGTCATACACAATTTCATTTAATCAATTTCCCAGTTGAATGCATCGGAATAATAACAGATACGCGATGGTATCGCACATAGCCCACCTTTAAAATCGAAGCTCTCTTGTACACATAGTGGCCTTCACTTAGCACCACTCATGTGACCTAGCTCGATTGTACACATAATTTTGGCTCTCTTGTACACATGGTGAACACTTAGTACCACCCATGTGACGTAGACACTTTATCTCGTAGCTCTCTTGTTTACATGGTGTCCTTCACCAGGAACCACACATGCAACCTAGCTACATTTATCTTGTAGCTCTCTTATCTACATGGTGTACACATAGTATCACCCATGCGACCTAGCTACATACCATCTGTATATTTCGATTCCGAAGGTTCAAACGGGAAGTATCTCACTTTCTAATACTTTATTCCATTCTTCCAATAGTCAATTATAATTTAAAAATCAGCTACAATACATAAAATATGCTGAAATATAAAAACGTCATAAAGATAATGTATTATCTACATACAAACTTACATACTTTCTCATTTCCATGTCGAATTAATATTGAACATTTAAATCATCATAATTATACTTACTTTCAACACCTCGAAAATCATAGTAAATATATAAATTTTACATTGAAACATGCATAAATTAATGCTTATTATACATATGAACTTACCTCGAGACTAAAACGGCCATTTTACCAACTTTCCTGATTTTTGGTTTTTCTCCCATTCCTTCAAATCTCGTTTTTCGGGATCTAAAACATCATATTTTACTTATCTAATTAATTTACTATTCAAAATAGTCCTTAACTCAAACTTTGGCAAAATTACAAATTTGCCCCTAAACTTTTGCATATTTACACTTTTGCCCCTAGGCTTGGGAATTAAACTTCATCCCTTATTCTTATGTTTATGACATGCTGATCATTTTTCCTTCTATGGCAACATCAAATTCTCACTCTAACACATAGTTATGAACAATAACAACTTTTACCGATTAAGCCGTTTTACTCATTTTTACTTAAAACCGCTTAGCAAAAGTTGTTCAGCTGTGGGTATTCTAGAATAAGCTTAATCAAGTTACCTGGATTCTAAAAACGTAAAGAACTTGAAAAACGGGGCTCGAACGGACTTACTATTGAGCTTGGAAATCTTGAAAACCCTAGCCATGCCTTCCCCCATGCTAATTTCGGCCTCCATGAGAAAGATGAGTCAATTTTGGCTTTATTTTCCCTTTTTATTTCTTTTAATTACCAAATGACTAAAATACCCTTAAGGCATTTCTTTAAAATTTTGTCCTATTCATGCCTATTTTTGTCCAAACGAAATATAATGGTCTAATTAAAACTTAAGGACCTCCTCTTTAAAACCCCATTTCAATCAAGTACTTATGAATTAGAACACATATTTTACAACTTTTGCAATTTAGTCCTAAAAGTTCAATTAAGCACTTTATCAGTAAAATTTCTTAACGATATTTTTACACAATATTTTAATCAATAAATAAACCTTAAAACTTAATCGAAATAAAATTTTTGACTTTGAATTCGTGGTTCTAAAACCATCGTTCCGTTTAGGTCCTAAATCAGGCTGTTACAGCAACTTCTTTAAATAAGCCCTAATAGGCAAATTAAACATGCAATCTATAAAATTTCTTATCAATACTCTAACACATGCATCTAATCACTCGGTAAATCATAAAAATTAATCGAAATAAATTTTTCTATCTCAGATTTGTGGTTTCACAACCACTATTCCATTTAGGCCCTATTTCGAGCTGTTACAAAACGGGATACCCATCGAGATTTCTAAGAAATTCAACGGGACTATAATGAGAAATGAGAATGGAAATGTTTGAATTGAAGAGCTCATCTAAGATTAATGTTATATTGCTTGAGATGAAATTAACTTGATGATTGAGTGTACGTGATAGGGAATTTATACTATGCATGTTTGGCATGAATATCTTTTATGGTTGTATGCTAAATAACCAGTAATTTTACCTTCATGTTATCCGAATTTACTAAGCATGTTAATGCTTCCCCCCTTTCCTTTCCCTATTTTACAGAGCTCGTGGACTCGTGAAGATTGGAAGATGATTGGAGTATTATCAACACTATTAGCTTATCTTGCTTTGGTACATAGATACTTTTACTTTGTTACAATGGCATGTATAGGTTTTTGGTTATTTTTTTGTATGTGTCATTGGTTAGCCAATGTAAAGGCTTGAGTGATATACCTATGCATTTTGTAACCTACTAATTGTGCAAGTTGATGTCTAAATATTCATGTGCTGGTTAAATGTGGTATATCATGAATGGACATGTGGAATGTGGCCAAATCACTTGGAGATGGTTAGGACATAATTGGCAATGAGTTATAAAATGAGCCAAGTCTAAATGTATTATATGATATGTAATCCTTAATACAAAGAGGATAATTTAGCATGTACAAAACCGATGAGATGAGGTTAACATGCAATAGACCATTGATGATAGTCATTGGGCATATTTAGGCCATGTTAAATACTATTGAAGTTCACAAATGTTTGTAGATGTTGAAAGTGACCATTGGCTTGGATTGCAGCCTCCAAAAAGGTCTACATGGGTAGACACATGGGCATGTGTGACACACGGTTAGTCCCATAGGCGTGTGGTACGGCCGTGTGTCCCTTGTACCTAAAATTTTTAGGTCAGTATGCATGGTAGTAAACACATGGGTAGAGACATAGCCGTGTGTCTCAACCGTGTGGAAGGCACGGCCTAGCACACTGGCGTGTGTCTTGGCCGCGTGCCCTTAAATGCATGATGATGTCATAAATAGAATGCTTAAGTTTTTGGGCATAGGCATCAACACGGGCGTGTCTAGGCCGTGTAAAAGGCACGGCCAGGGACATAGGCGTGTGCTCGACCGTGTGAAAACCCCTATAGGTTCGAAATGGAAAATAAATTCAATTAATTCCACATGGGTAAGGGACACGGGTGTGTCCCAAGTACAGGAGCGTGTGCATTGCCTCTATATGGGCGTGTGAGGCTTAAACCTAGGAATTTTCCTAAGATTTTCTTAAGCTCTCGGTTTAGTCCCGGACCATTCTCAATGCATGTTTTGGGCCTCGTAGGCCCATAATAGGGACACTATAAATATGTTTGATTGGCTTTAATTTGGAATAGAATTTTATAGCTCAAAATCTTTCAGAAATGTCATGTTTGTGTACGGTAATGCCCCGTGCATTGTCCTAGTCTTGGGTACGGGTAAGGGGTGTTACATTGTTGATAGATAAACAAGTTTCACGAAGTGATTTTTGATGAGAACATGATTTAAGGACTAAAATAAAAAGTTGGGAAATTGAAGAAAAATGTCAAATTTTTATGAATACATATGCTATAAATTTTGTAATGGGATTTTGGTTAAGCTTGGAATAGGGAGTAAATTGCACAAATTTTATTTTCTAAGCCTAGGGACAAAATAGGAATTTGTGGAAAAGTTAGGGGAAAATGGTAATTTTGCCTAGGATGTAAATTGAGTCTAAAAGAGTATGAAATATGAGAAATTGGTGTAAGATTTACTCATATAGATCCTGATAGTCCAAATTCGGAGCTTGAACGAGGAATGTAACACCCCAAACCCTGCTTCGACTTTATAGCCGAATCTGGAGATGTCACATTGAAATGTTTCTCGTAAAATGTAAAGTTGTTAAAAACCCATTCTTTATTAAATCTTTTTGAATGACCTCAAAGGTGATTTCTAGGCTTGTCGTTTATTTTCAAAATGTAAGTCGTTATTAAAATGTTGTTATTTATTTTAAAACGTTGTTTCTTGCGGAAGCTCTTAAAACCGATTATATATTCATGGTATATTTGAAAAATATTTATCTTTTTGAAAACCCATGTCTTTTCTACTGCTAGCAGTTATAAATCAAAACAAATAATGACCCAAATTTAAAATAAAATCTGAAGAGGCCTTATTACAATAAAATACCTAAAAATTAGATTACTTATAATTTAAAATTCAAATACGAAAGTACGTGCGGTTGTGTGGCCACCTTTGAGTCCCATCGCAGCACCGATTCGCCAAAGACTGGGGTCTTCCTATACAGTTAAAACAGGAGGGTGAGTTTACGAAAACCCAGTGTGCGATCCCATATAAACAAACAGTCAGAAAACAAGCCCTTTTTAGTAACAGTGACAATATCAGTTTGGGCTTTAGCTCATCTCAATACAGAAACAGTCATATGTTTGGGCCTTAGCCCATTACAGTAACAATAAGCAGTGCAGTAATAGTAATCAATGCAGTAACAGTAAAAACAGTATACAAGTCCTGCCCATCCAGCCTCTACACTCTATTTCTATCCAACCCTACACTCCATGTAGGGATATAATCAACCCACCCATCCCTACACTCCAAAATTAGCACCGGTTGCGGCACTAAACAGTAATATGCAACTGAACAGCCAGTCATTTAGGCTCGAAGCCTTTCAGTACACTTCCTCTAATCAATATAAACCCATCCCCATGTAATGCATCATATAGTCATGTCATGAATCCAATACAGTTTAAATAGCATGCTAAAATACAATCACACATGTACAAATACATATATACATCACATAGGGCAAACTAGTAATCTTACCATATTAGGGAAAAATAGTCATTTTATCAAATATAGGGGTCAAGGTAAACTTACCGACCCAACAATGGGTCCACAGTCGTCTCGGGCGACCTGTGCAACCTCAACAGTCAAACAGTGAAAATGAGCCCAAGGCCCATAATGCGGGCCCATGTGAGCCCACACGCCCGTGTAGCCCACAAAGCCCAATAGTGGCCTTGGCCGTGTGAATTACACAGCCTAGCCCAATAATCTCCACACGTTCGTATGGTTTACCCGTGTAGGGCCCACATGACCTATTTCGGCCCATCATGGACCTAATCGGCCTTAGACCATGAAATCACTCATGGCCGACCTTAATGACCTTACGCCCACATTTAGGCATTCAAACTACCACACAAGTGAGCGCACGCTCGTATAGTATCGATGGTCACCTATTTCGGCTTTTGCCGATTTACGATTATGGCAGCGTAGTTACACACCTTGCTTGTGTAAGGGTGCAAATAATCCACAAGCGCTCCAATCCCTAGATTCAAACACGATACACTATCAGTCCTTTGACCAACAGGATTAAACAATCTTTATATTACTTTACCAAGATATGACTTAATACTTGCCTTGATCGAGCGATTGAGACTTTGAATACTTCAACTGATGCAGAGGACTGATTACAGGTCCTTAAAGATCACCTGTATTCCAACTAAAACTTATTAACCTTAATCATATTTCTCCCACAATAGTTTGAACTAAGTGTAAACCACTTATCGAATACGTAAAACCGATTAGAGCAGAGAAGTAATCAGTCTATCTCTATAACGATCACCCTATGTGACAAAGGCAGAGGCTTAGCACAAACCGCCCCTTGCAATTATCGGTAGCAAAGAATACATTAGATGGAAACTATTAACATGATAGAAAGAGCAAAAGGAAAAGAATAACTGTGTGCATTCAAACCTGATTGGCCAAATAATAATAGCGAAACCGACAGGATATACGTGAAGTATTCGGCCAAACCACCCAGTGAGAAGGAATTGAGAGAGAGCAGAGACGAGAAAAGAAGTATTCGGTCAACACAAAACTGATTGAGAGAGGGGAGAAGGCAAGGGGAAACGTCCAACGCAACAATATGCAAAAGAAGGAAATTGATGGACTGAAGAGAATTGAGAGAGAGAGATAGAAGCATTCGGCCAATGGGAAAGGAAAAGAAGAATGAAATGAAAAGCAAGAGACCCTAAAATGCTAACCCGAAACAAGCCAAAAGGAAAGAGAGGCACGATCTAATTCCCTAGCACTAATTGGTCTATAAAGAAGAGAATCCTCAAAAATGGGCAGCAACCGAAAAGAATTGCTCCCAACTCACCCCAAACTCGAATCTTTTCCCCAAAACTGATTTCCATGAGAGCCTAAAGTCCCAATTTGGCACAACTCTTCCTTCCCTTCAACTCTTCATGATTTTCTCCCAAAACCTCTCCTAAATTCACTCAAACCGATCTCTCAACAACACAACCACTTTATTTGAAATTTATTCAAACTTTTTAGTGTTTCGGTCAACCCACAACTCTCCCATGGCACAACAGCAACATAAAACACTCCATTGCCCCACTAGGATTTGAACCTCAGTCCTTAAGCAAAGATAACATGCCACTTATCCCCTAGACCAGCAGGCCCTTTTTGTCATGTTTTACCCACATTTAATTAAAAGCCTATGGCCTAGAGGCAGTGCTTATTCCTTTAAAAACATAACTTTTTGTACCTGCCCAGGCTTGAACCCAAAACTTCTCAGACACTTCCCAGAACATTAACCACTAAAACAGATACACAGTTGTGTCACTTTCTTGCACAACTAAATATTTATTTGCAGCTCCCTAACTGTTCCCATGCTCAAGACCTAATACTTCTAGGCCAAAAATTTAGGGCGTTACTAGGAAAGAGGAAAATGTCAGATTAGTAAATTTTACGTGCACGAACATTTTTGAGGTAAGTTCGTGTAGCTAAATTGTATATGTTTTTATGCTTGAATTAAATGTTGTGTTTGTGAATTGTATAAATGCTATAAATATGTGAAATAATCACATACTCGTTAAAGCCCGATAAGTGAAAGTGCCCGATCAATTATAATGCCCGACAAACGATAAATGAAAAAGATGTTAATTTTATGCTTGAGTTGAATGTGAACATTTGAATTGCATAAATGCATAAATATATAAAATTGACAACATGCGTGATTTGACGGATATGTTATTTCCCGAAATGAATGAGGTCTTGCATTTGTTGTGGACGAGATTTAGCTCGGACGAGTAATCCTATTGATCTTATGATAGAAAGGATTTAGCCCTGACGGGTAATCCTGATATAAGTCCTCTCGAGCATATGTCATAAAAAGGATTTAGCTTGGACTAGTAATCCTGTTGTATACATGTGTGGCTCGAAAGTGTACTCTCTAATATAGTACGTTATGGGTACCATTGGACATGTTTTGACGGATCCTGATTCGTACACCTCGAGTGTATTACCTGTGTATCCATTGATATTCCGAATAAATTCAACGGGTGACAATTCCAGACATGAGAATATATGAATATTAAAATGAGTTATTACTCGTATCCGTCTGACATAATTACAAGTTTAAGTCTTTAACTTAGAAAGCCACTAACAAGTTAACCCCTTTTAGAAATAACTACTGAATTTTTATTTTATGTGATTAAGTCCTTTTATTTAATCGGACACTCAAACGACAAAATTAAATCGCGAAAATTTCACAGATATAAATTCACACAAAATAAACACAGAAAGTAATTTTAAAATATTTTTCTGTCTTGGATTCGTGGTCTTGAAACCACCGTTCTGATTAGGGGTCTAAATCGGGCTATTACAATGGAATTCACAACTTGAGGTCCTTATATAGCAATTAGACCATTAATGAAAAGTTAGTAGATATTTTTGGATGATTCATCCATGGAGAATTAGAAAAGGGCTAAGGACTAAATTGGAAATAAAAATTATTAAAAGATGATAAATTATTAAATAGAAATAAAAATCATTTTTATCATCTTCTTCCCAAAAATAATACATGGAAACCCTAGGAGAGAGAGAAGAAACTTTCATGGCCAAATTGGGTAAGTTTCCTTGGCCCGTTTTTAGTAGTTTTGATATTTTTGAAATTGGGATAGCTTAATCTATTTATTTAGGGGATCAATTTGAGAAGTTATCAAATTATGGAAAATGGGTCATGGATTTATATGCTGAAAATTAGAAATTTATGGTAGAAAATGAAAGGTTGCTGATAGATAAACAACTTTTACAAAGTTATTTTTGATGAAAACATGATTTAGGGACTAAAATGTAAAGTTGTGAAATTGAAGAAAAATGATGAATTTTTATGAATACATGTGCTGTAAATTTTGTAATGGGATTTTGGTTAGGCTTGGAATAGGGAGTAAATTGCACAAATTTTATTTTCTGAGCCTAGGGACGAAATGGGAATTTCTGGAAAAGTTAGGGGCAAAATGGTAATTTTTCCTAGGATGTAAATTGAGTCTAAAAGAGTATGAAATATGAGAAATTGATTTAAAATTTACTCGTATAGATCCAGATAGACCAAATTTGGAGCTAAAACGAGGAAAGAGGAAAATGTCGGATTAGTAGATTTTACGTACACGTACATTGTTGAGGTAAGTTCGTGTAACTAAATTGTATATGTTTTTATGCTTGAATTAAATGTTGTGTTTGTGAATTGTATAAATCCTACAAATATGTGAAATGATCACATACTCGTTAAAGCTCGATAAGTGAAAGTGCCCGATTAATTATAATGCCCGACAAATGATAAATGATAAAAATGTTAATTTTATGCTTGAGTTGAATGTGAACATTTAAATTGCATAAATGCATAAATATATGAGATTGACAACATGCGTGATAATTCTTGAAAGATGCTAAATTTTGTTTGAATAAATGGAAAATTCAATGGATATGTGATTTCTCGAAATGAATGAGGTCCTACATTTGTTGCGGACGGGATTTAGCTCGGACGAGTAATCCTATTGATCTCATGATAGAAAGGATTTAGCCCTGACGGGTAATCTTGATATAAGTCCTCTCGAGCATATGTCATAAAAAGGATTTAGCCTAGACTGGTAACCCTGTTGTATACATGTGTGGCTCGAGAGTGTACTCTCTGATGTAGTACCTTGTGGGTACCATTGGACATGATTTGATGGATCCTGATTCGTACACCTCGAGTGTATTACCTACGTATCCATTGATATTCCAAATAAATTCAACAGGTGACAATTCCAGACATGAGAATATATGAATGTTAAAATGAGTTAGTACACTTATCCGTCTGAAATACAAGAAAATGATGATACATGACAAATGATATATGTGAAAACTTGAGATGATGATATTTGTACATGGACTTTATTTGATGAATATATGTTCATTCTTGATTATGGACTTGTACACCTTGAGTGTACTAATCGTGACCTTGATATTCTGAGTAATATGAGTATAGTTCTGATATGAAAATGATCTGAACTCGAAATGAACTAGCATGAAATCATACTTGTAATAATGAGATGGATTATGCATGTTGAATGAATACATGTTGTGGAAAGCATATATGCTTGGAAACTTGATTGTTGTTGAGCCTATATATGGTTTGATGTTATTATGGAATATATGACTAACAAGGGCAATGAGTATATGTGTAGGTCTTGAAGTCAAATTGATTGAATATGCCTTACATAGTTACCTCGAAATAGAATGAATGGTAAGTTAAGTACCATGTTATACAAACTTACTAAGCATTTTATACTTACGTAGTTTTATTTTCCTGTTTTAGAGTATATCGAAAGCTCGTTGGATTGGAAGCTTGGCAGAGATCACTCACACTATCCATCGGTCCATGTCGGCACAATATGGTAAAGCAATTATGGTTATAATGGCTTGTATATGTTTTATAGGCCATATTGGCATGTAAATGATAATGATGTTTGTAACCTAGCCATTGGAATGGCTAGTAATGGAATGTTTTGATGTACTTGTAATGTCATACTATGGTAGTTTCAAAATGTTAAAAAGTTGATCAAATTATGTCTAACATGTAGACTAAACTAAGTTAGGATTGTGAACATGTATTGTAACACCCCTTACCCGTATCCGTCGCTGGAATAGGGTACGAGATATTAACAAATTATAATACATACTATTAAATAAAACTGAGACAAAAATATGACGTGCAATTTGATCATGAATCATTATAACATATGCCATTAACAATACAAGCCAATTTCAAAGGCTTCGTACAAAATTATTAGTTTGATACTATAATTAACATTTTAAACCTAGGCAATTATGATACTATTTTTGGTGATTTTTCAAAATCACGTCACTGCTACTGTCCCAAAACAGTTTTAGTGCTAATTCACTCTTTCACACTTTCTTTGTATTAACCTCATTTTAACTTATATATATCACAAATTATTTTCACAACTTTTCATACATCACAAGTATAGGCCCATGATTACAATGTCACCACAAAGCCATCCCGTTGAACAATTCGGATCAATTCTCGATACTTGATGGTTTCAAAGACACAAATTTCACCTTCACATTTCATTTAATTTGGCTCTCTTGTACACATGGAGAACACCTAGTACCACCCATGCGACCTAGCCAATTTATCTCGTACCTCTCTTGTCTACATGGTGTCCTTCACTTGAAATCACACATGCGACCTAGCTACATTTATCTCTCCCGTAACTCTCTTGTCTACATGGGATACATCCCGTATCACACATGTGACCTAGCCACTACATAGTATCTCGTAGCTTTCTTGTACACATGATATGCACTCAGCACCATACATGTGACCTAGCTACGCTCCATCTATTTTATTTGATCTTTCTGAATGTTAAACCGGGATTTCTCTCTCTATTACTATTTCCATTCTTCCAATAGTCGATTTATGCTTCAACATCAGCTAATATATATATATATATATATATATATATATATATATATATATATAATAGGCTGAAATATAAGAATGTAAATGAAATTAACGTATTATTTACATACAAACTTACCTCGGTGCAAAATATGGGAATTTTGCAATTTAGTCCAAAACTTTTTCCTTCCCCCGTTCGAGATCGATTCCATGCTTTTCTTGATCTATAACAACACATTTAGCTTATTTAACACTCGAACTATTTATTTCAATCCAAAAATCACATTATGCAAAAATTACATTTTTGCCCCCTAACTTTTACAAAATTATGATTTTTCCCCAAGGCTCGAAAATTTAATTTCAGCCCTTATTCTTATGTTTAATGACATTCTGATCATTTTTCTCTTCTATGGCAACATCAAATTCTCACTCTAACACATAGTTATGAATAATAAATATTTTTATTGACTATGCCGTTTTGCTCGTTTTTGCTAAAAATCGCTTAGAAAAAATCGTTCTCCTAAATTCAAACATTCATATTCTACCATCAAACATCAAAATACATGCCTATCATTCATGGGTAAATTTTTAAACATAAACCCTAACTCAAAATAATGGTAGAAATAGGTAAACCGAGTTACGAGGATTTCAAAAATGTAAAGAACATTAAAAACGGGGCTTAAAATCACTTACTATGAAGCTTGAAAGTTGAAGAAACCCTAGCTATGGAGGAGAGCAAATTTCGGCAGCAACTAGTGAAGGTGATGACCAATTTTTGTGTTATTTTTCCCATTTGATTTCATTTAATATTCAAATGACCAAAATGCCCTTACTACTAAACTTTCCAAAAATTCCCTCCATGTCCAACTTTTGTCCATAACTTAGGAATTGGTCAAATTGCTATTTAAGACCTCCTAATTAATATCCCAAATAAATTTCATATTAAAAACTTCTAAAACACGAGTTTTGCAATTTATTTGGTTTAGTCCCTAATCTCAACTTAAGCGCTCAATGCATAGAATTTCATCACGAAATTTTCAAGAAATCATGAAATCATATCATAAACCTCAAAATAATTATAAAATAATTATTTCTATCTCAGATTTGTGGTCACGAAACCACTATTTCGATTAGGCCCTAATTCGGGTTGTCACAATTCTCCCCCTTTAGGGATTTTCGTCCCCGAAAATCTTACCGGTAAAGAGGTTCGGGTACTGTTTCCTCATAGCTTCCTCAGGTTCCCACGTAGCCTCTTCTATCCCATGTCTGTGCCATAATACTTTCACTAATGCTATACTTTTATTTCTTAACTGTTTAATTTCCCGAGCCAAAATCTTTATTGGTTCCTCCTCATAGGTCATATCCGGTCGAATCTCAATTTCTGTTGGAGAAATCACATGTGAAGGATTAGAACGATAACGTCGCAACATTGATACATGAAACACGTTATGAATTCTTTCTAACTCTGCCGGTAAGGCCAATCGATATTCCACCGTCCGATCCTCTTAGTAATCTCTGCATCGCCCAATAAAACATGGACTCAACTTGCCTTTCCGCCAAATCTTAGAATCTTTTTCCATGGTGATACCTTTAAGAACACTTTATCACCTACCTGAAACTCAATCTCTTTTCTTTTTCAATCTGCATATGACTTTTGTCGATCTGAAGCAGCTTTCAGGCAGTCACGAATTACTTTTACTTTCTCTTCGGTTTCTTTAATTAGATCAACCCCATGAATCTGTTTCTCACTAAGTTCTGTCCAATATAAAGGAGTCCGACACTTGCGACCATACAAGGCTTCAGATGCGGTGCCATCTCAGATACTTGACTCAAAATCATTGTGTAGGCAAATTCAACCAAAGATAGATATTTCTCCCAACTACCTTTAAATTCTAAAACATAGCATCTAAGCATATCTTTGAGTACCTGGATTACTCTTTCCGACTGACCATCTGTTTGTGGATGAAACGCGGTACTAAAGTTTAATTTTGTGCCCAAAGCTTCTTGTAACTTTTTCCGTAATCTCGAGGTAAATCTTGGATCTCTATCCGATATTATAGACATAGGTACCTGCAACAACTTTATAATTTCAAAATATATAATTCAACTAATTTATCAAGTGAGTAATCAGTGCGTCTTAGGTATAAATTGAGCCGACTTTGTTAACCTATCAACCACTACCCAGACAAAGATCCTTCTTTTTAAGAGTCAAAGGCAAACCGGTTACAAAATCCATGGTAATCTTATCCCATTTCCACTCGTGCACCATTACGGTTGGAGTAATCTCAAGGCACTTGATGCTCACTTTTTACTTGTTGACAGATCAAACACTTGGTTACAAATTCGAAATGTCCTTTTCATGCCCGGCCACCAATATAACTTCTTTAAATCATTATACATTTTTGTGCTACGTGGTGAATCGACAAACGACCATCATGCACCTCATGTAATATTTTCTGAATCAATTTATCATTTTTCGGTACACAAATCCTATCTCGAAACATCAAACAGTTATCTGGTCTAACTCGAAAATCTGAGTCGTAACCCGATTCGCACTAAGTTCTCTTAGTTAGCAACTCACTATCGTTCTTTTGAGCATCACAGATTAGCTGGAGAAACAACGGTTTAACCCTCATCTCTGCCAAGATTGACCCATCATCAGACAATGCTAACTTCGTATTCATGGCCCTCAAAGTAAAAAGAGATTTCCTGCTCAAGGCGTCAGAAACTACATTCACTTTTCCTGGATGATAATCAATCACTAGCTCATAATCCTTCAATAATTCAAGCCATCTCCGTTGTCGCAGATTCAAATCTTTTTGATTCATTGTGATCAGTAAAAATTCGACATTTTTCACCATACAAATAATGCAGCCAAATCTTCAAGGCAAAGACAATAGCGGCCAATTCCAAATCATGTGTAGGATAGTTCTTCTCATGAGATTTTAACTGTCTCGAGGCATAAGCTACCACTTTACCCTCTTGCATCAACACACATCCATGGCCTGTGAATGATGCATCACTATAAATTACGAACTCCTTCCCTGGCTCGGGCTGTACTAAAATTGGTGCTTCAGTCAATCGTGCTTTCAGCTTTTCAAAACTCTGCTGACATTTATCAGTCCATTCAAACTTAACATTCTTTTGCAACAACTTAGTCATAGGAGAGGCAATCATTGAAAATCCCTCGACAAAACGTCTATAATACCCGGCCAAGCCTAAAAAGCTTCTAACCTCTGATACATTCTTTGGCAGTTTCCAATCAACGATTGCGAAAATCTTGCTCGGATCCACCAGAATACCATCACCCGAGACTATATGTCCCAAAATCTGACTTTACGAAGCCAGAACTCACTTTTACTAAACTTAGCAAACAGTTTCTTTTCCCTCAAGATCTGCAATATGGTTCTCAAGTGTTCGGCGTGTTCAGACTCATCCCAAGAATAAATTAGAATGTCATCTATAAACACTACTACAAACTTGTCTAAATATGGCCGAAAGATTCGGTTCATCAAGTCCATAAGTATAGCTGGAGCATTTGTTAAGCCAAAAGGCATCACAAGGAACTCATAATGTCCATACCTTGTCCTAAAGGCAGTTTTCGGCACATCCGAGTCCTTAACTCTCAACTGGTAGTAACCGAACCTCAAATCGATCTTTGAAAACACTGTTGCCCCCTTTAAATGATCGAATAAATCGTCAATCCTCGGTAACGGGTACTTGTTCTTTATAGTCACCTTATTGAGCTGACGGTAATCAATGCAAAGCCTCATTGATCCATCTTTCTTCTTTACAAACAGTACAGGAGCACCCCAAGGAGAGAAACTCGGTCTCACAAATCCCTTGTCTGTTAACTCTTGCAATTGAGCCTTCAATTCTCTTAATTCAATCGGAGCCATTCTATATGGAGCAATCGAGACCGGTGCAGTCCCCGGCAACAAATCAATGGCAAACTCTATCTCTTTGTTCGGAGGCAACCCAGGCAATTCCTCTGGAAATACATCTGAAAATTCACAGACTATCGGCACTGATTCAAGCTTCGATTTAGATATTTCAGTATTTATTACATAGGCAAGATAAGCTTCGCACCCTTTCCTTACGTATTTCTGTGCAGACATGCGCGAAATCACCATAGGCAATTTATTTGATTCATCTGTTTCAACCCACAGAATTTCACCGTTTTCACATTTCAACTTTAATATTTTCTGTTTTCAATTTACCTTGGCATCATACAATGTCAACCAGTCCATTCCCAAGATAACATCAAACTCATCAAATGGTAACAACATCAAATTAGCCGGAAAACAGTGACCTTGAATCATTAATGGGAAATTCTTGCAAACCTTATCAACTAGCACATATTGGCCTAAGGGGTTCGACACTTTAATCGCATAATCAGTAAACTCAACAGGCAACTTCTTATTAGACACTAAATTCACACAAATATAGGAATGAGTAGACTTGGGATCAATCAATGCAACAATAATAGTATCATAAAGAAAAAAGTACCAGTAATCACATCGGGAGATGATGCATCCTCTCGGGCACGTATGGTATAAGCTCTAGCAGGCGCTCTAGCTTCTGATCTCGCTGCTAAATCTTTCATCACAGTTTTACTGCTAGCTTCACTTCCAGTATTTCTTGGGGGTCTACCTCTGCTGGCGGTAGTACTCTGTCTAGCGCTCTGAAATTTTTCTTCTTTAACTTTCTCCGGACAGTCTCTGATAAAATGCTCGCGAGAACCACACCTAAAACAAGCTCGCTCGTTCCCCCAGCACTCACCAAAATGTTGCCTGCCACATTGCTGACATTCGGTTTTCTAGACCGCACATTACCCACACTTGCCACTGAAGTAGCTTGAGCTTTAGACCCCGAATATGCCTTACCACGATCTCGATGTGAATCTCCAGCTGAAACTGTCATTCGAGGGTTTGTCTCTTTAGACCTCTTTGACTGAAATTGAAATGACTTGCTTATTGGCCTCTTTCTGGCATATCGGGCCTCAATAGCAGCTTTTCTTCTTTCTTTATTCAATTCTTCAGCTTTAAGAGCTCGGCCAACCTATACTACAAATTCTTTCAGCTCCAGAATTCCCACAAACATTTTAATGTCCTCATTAAGCCCATCCTCAAATCTTTTGCACATAATAGCCTCGGTGGACACACATTCCCAGGGCATACTTGCTTTGAGTCTTACAAATTCACGTTCATACTCGCCACGGACATCTTGCCTCGTTTCAATTCAAGGAACTCCTTCCGTTTTTATCAATAAATCGTTGACTTATGTATTTCTTTCTCGAATTCTTCCCGAAGAAATCCCAAGTAACTCTTTCTTTTGGCACCACTGCTACCAAGGTCTTCCACCAGTAGTAGGCCGAATCTCTCAAAAGTGATGCAGCACACTTTAAGCACTCCTCAGGTGTACATGAGAGCTCATCAAGTACACGGGTAGAATTTTCAAGCCAGAACTCCGCTTTCTCGGGATCATCATCAATCTTTGCTCTAAACTCTTCGGCCCCTTATTTTCGAATCTTGTCAACCGGAGGCTTGTTCATTGTTACCAAATCTATGCCTTGAGCAGCTACAGGAACTGTCTGAGGTATGGGAGGAGGTGGAGGAGGTTGAACATTTGGTTTTGCTCGAATAAACTCAGTATACCAATTGTTCATCATTTGAAGAATGGCATCCCGAGCCTCATCTCCCTATCTAAATGTCTCAGGTCTACTTTCCACAGGCGCGGTCTCTTGTGCGGGAGCTGGCGCATTACTAGCAAAGATCATCGAGTGCTGATTCCGTCGAGATCCATTACTATATTAAGACAAAACACAGTTTAGAATAATCAGGAGTCACCACACTATCACAATATTTTTATGGCATGTATAGCTAGACTTTTACACACACTTTATTAGTTCGAGAACCGACTAAATCGTAGCTCTGATACCACTAAATGTAACACCCCTTACCCGTATCCATCGCCGAAATAGGGTACGAGATATTAACAAATTATAATACATACTATTAAATAAAACTGAGATAAAAATATGACGTGCAATTTGATCATGAATCATTATAACATATGCCATTAACAATACAAGCCAATTTCAAAGGCTTCATACAAAATGATTAGTTTGATACTATAATTAACATTTTAAACCTAAGCAATTATGACACGTAACAAAATAACTAAGTCTACTATTTTTGGTGATTTTTCAAAATCACGTCACTGCTACTGTCCCAAAACAGTTTTAGTGCTAATTCACTCTTTCACACTTTCTTTGTATTAACCTCATTTTAACTTATATATATCACAAATCATTTTCACCACTTTTCATACATCACAAGTATAAGCCCATGATTACAATGTCACCACAGCCATCCCGTTGAACAATTCGGATCAATTCTCGATACTTGATGGTTTCAGCACACAGCCCCACCTTCACATTTCATTTAATTTGGCTCTCTTGTACACATGGAGGACACCTAGTACCACCTATGCAACCTAGCCAATTTATCTCATACCTGTCCTGTCTACATGGTGTCCTTCACTTGGAATCACACATGCGACCTAGCTATATTTATCTCTCCCGTAACTCTCTTGTCTACATAGGATACATCCCGTATCACACATGTGACCTAGCCACTACATAGTATCTCGTAGCTTTCTTGTACACATGATATGCACTCAGCACCATACATGTGACCTAGCTACGCTCCATCTATTTTATTTGATCTTTCTGAAAGTTAAACTGGGATTTCTCTCTCTATTACTATTTCCATTCTTCCAATAGTCGATTTATGCTTCAACATCAGCTAATATATATACATATAATAGGCTGAAATATAAGAATGTAAATGAAATTAACGTATTATTTACATACAAACTTACCTCGGTGCAAAATATAGGAATTTTACAATTTAGTCCAAAACTTTTGCCTTCCCCCATTCGAGATCGATTCCACGCCTTTCTTGATCTGTAACAACACATTTAGCTTATTTAACACTCGAACTATTTATTTCAATCCAAAAATCATATTATGCAAAAATTACATTTTTGCCCCCTAACTTTTACAAAATTATGATTTTGCACCAAGGCTCAGAAATTTAATTTCAGCCCTTATTCTTATGTGTAATGACATGCTGATCATTTTTCTCTTCTATGGCAACATTAAATTCTCACTCTAACACATAGTTATGAACAATAGATATTTTTATCGATTATGCCGTTTTGCTCGTTTTCGCTAAAAATCGCTTCGAAAAGATCATTCTCCTAACTTCAAACATTCATATTCTACCATCAAACATCAAAATACATGCCTATCATTCATGGGTAAATTTTTAAACATAAACCCTAACTCGAAATAATGGTAGAAATAGGTAAATCGAGTTAGAGGATTTCAAAAATGTAAAGAACATTAAAAACGGGGCTTAAAATCACTTACTATGAAGCTTGAAAGTTGAAGAAACCCTAGCTATGGAGGAGAACAAATTTCGGCAGCAACTAGTAAAGGTGATGACCAATTTTTGTGTTATTTTTCCCATTTTATTTCATTGAATATACAAATGACCAAAATTCCCTTACTACTAAACTTTCCAAAAATTCCCTCCATGTCCAACTTTTGTCCATAACTTAGGAATTGGTCAAATTGCTATTTAAGACCTCCTAATTAATATCCCAAAGAAATTTCATACTAAAAACTTCTAAAACACGAGTTTCGCAATTTATTCGGTTTAGTCCCTAATATTAACTTAAGCGCTCAATGCGTAGAATTTCATCACGAAATTTTCACGAAATCATGAAATCATATCATAAACCTCAAAATAATTATAAAATAATTATTTCTATCTCAGATTTGTGGTCACGAAACCACTATTTCGATTAGGCCCTAATTCGGGTTGTCACATGTATGCATGTTATGATGTGCCATATGAATGATGGAATTTGCTAAATTTGAATGCTTGAATTGGTTGGTTTATGGATGTGAGTTTAAGTGCAGGTTATTGGTATGAATTTGGGTGAGAAATGACGCTAGAAATGGCTTTATTTTGTCCACACGAGTAGACACACAAGCGTGTGTCTAGATCGTGTATGACACACGGCCAGGTACATGGGCGTGTAGTTAGGTCGTGTATCCCCTGCACCTAAATTTTGAGAAACAAAATGCTCTGAATTGAGCACACGGGCAAGAGGCATGAGCGTGTCTCTTAGCCGTGTGTAGCACAGGGCCTAGAACACGAGCGTGTGTCTTGGCCATGTGAAACCTACACCTAATTTCGAATTGAACTGTTTAACCACACGACCCAGCACATGGGCATGTGGCATGACCATGTGCACAAGTCAGAGAGTTACATAGGGTCGAACACAGCCTGCAGTAAGGGTGTGCCCCAGGGTCACACGGGCATATCCCTTAGACCACACGGGCGTGTGAGCCCTGTAACTTGGAAAAATTTTAAAAATTTCATGAAAATTCTTAGGGTTCCTGATTAAGTCCCAATTCGAATTTAATGTTCATATTAGGCCTCGAGGGTCCATTTAAGGGACGTTACGAATGAATTTAGAATTTGAATAGTAACTTGCATGATTTATTTGTAAAATGTTCTCAAAGTTTTGGTAATGCTCCGAAACCCTGTTTTGACGACAGATACAAGTTAGGGGTGTTACAGTAGGAACCTATAAAAAATTCGGCTACCTTGGGATAGGTATGGGTTTGCATGAATTTCATCTATTGAGCTTAGAGACTAAATTGAAAAGAAATCAAATATGTAGGGGCAATAGTGTCATTTTTCTAATATGTGAATTTGGATTGAATCGAATAGACTAGTTATTAAATTGGTTAAAATTATTTATTTAGATCAAGATAGATCTCAGTCAGATTTAAATCAAGGGAAGGCCAAAGTTGTGGATTAGTCTATCATACTCCTTCACAATAATGTCGAAGTAAGTTCATAGAAATTAAATTATATCATTTTATTTCCTTATGTATTTTTATTTTATAATCATGTAGTTAATTATTATATAATTATATCCCTGATCGCACTTACATGCCCCTGTTGTACTTCGATACCTCTGATCGCACTTACATGCCCCTATTGTACTTTAGTACCCCTAATTGCACTTACGTGCCCCTGTTGTACTTCGGTACTCTTGATAGCAGTTTCATGCCGTGGTTATGTTTCGATAACATTTATTAAGAAAAATAGTGGTTCACTCATTTAATGTTAAGTTAAATAAATTGCTATGTACTTACTAAGTTTTATAAGCGTATTCGAGTTTATGTGTTGTTTTGTAGATTACTGTTGCTGACTTGGGACCGATCGAAACTTTAGCTCACACTATCCATCATCATTAGTAGCTTTTGAACCTTTTTGGGATTGTGGCATGTATATGTGGCTATAAGTATATTTGTATATGTGTCTAGTTCATTTTGGTATAAAACTGAATTACTAAGTTGTATGTTTGGACATTTTGTTTTCTAGGTTGTACATATGTATTTTTGACTTGATAAATTGGTATGAATGAAATCAATTATGAATGGCTTAATGTTGATGAATTACTTTGTTATGCTAGCAATTGAATTTGGTTAGGTGTTTGAACAAATAAAAATGAAAGACTAGTTTGAAAATGCATGAAATATAGGTTATAGGATATGTTTTAAATGTGGATTTGGTAACTTTTTCTTCAATGGCATATAAGTCTATTAGTGGTAGGAGTGGAATGATACAAATGGTACCTTGTTGGTGTTTGGTTATTAGGTAATTTAAATGGCATATGTTAAAGTAAATTTAGTTTAAAGATAGTGAATATTATTTGGCCAAATTGAGTACATGGTTACATATGTTGACATTTCAGGTGCCTATGGGCATCTTGGTTGTATGTTAATATACCATATGTATATAGCTTGATTTTTCATGATTTTGATTTTTCATGATTTTGGTGGCTTGTTATAGCTTGTATATATGTGAAACTTTGGATGTAGGTGCATGAAAAAATGGGTGAGAAAAATGGCTTGTAAAATAGCCTAATTTCATCCACACGGGTAGAGACACAGGCATGTATCTTAGCCGTGTGTGACACATGGCCGTGTGTCCCTTGTAGTTTTAAAAAGGGGTTGAAAGTCAGGTTGTTACACGGCCTAGCAAACGGGTGTGTGAGGTTACTTCTAAGTGTATACGGCCTAGCACACAGGTTGGGACACGGCTATGTGTCCCTATTTCGAATGCCCACACGGCTTAAGACACAGGTGTGTCTCTTGGCCGTGTGACCCCTGCAGCTTTGAAAATTTTCAATGCTTTTTGAAAAATTCTCTGAGTTTCTAGTTTAGTCCTGACTTGTTTCTAATGTGTATTTAGGGCCTCGAGGGCTCGTATAAGGGACATTATGTATGATTTTGATTGTTTCTTTATATGAATCTTGTTATGTTATGAAATGTCTGAAATTTTGTTTGTTTGTACTGTAAACTCTGGTAATACTCTATAACCCTATTCTGAAGACGGATTCAAGTTAGGAGTGCTACACCCTCAGAAACAAGAAGTAGAACTTTTGGTGCCAAAAAACAAGAAATAGTGGAACGAAGAAGAAATAAGGAGTATCAACTGAATGCCAATGCCATGCATACATTATTTTGTGCACTTGGTCTCCATGAATATAATAAGGTGTCACCGTGTTCTAATGCCAAGAAGATATAGGACAAGTGATAACTCTAAAATATTGAGTTATTTTTAGTACTTTTAAGCTTATATTCTTGTAACGCCCTCAAACTGACCTGATTTACTAGATCTGAATCTCGAGTTTTACATCCTTTTTATAGATGTAACTTAAAATTTTTCTCTCTTATCCATTCATGTAAACATCTCTCTATATATGCAATAGAATCTCTAGATGGCATACATTGTATGGTTACACTTACATTTCGCCTATGTACAATTCACTATTTATGTCTACTATAGATTCTTTTGTAAAAATACAATGTATGGGTATTGTTTTGGCTCAATAAAACTTTAAACTTTCCTACTTCCTCTCTCTCTTAGTCTACTGTGTACATCTTAGAGTACTACATATTTATTTAGGCACAAGCTTTAACTATAAACATATTGAATTTCTACTCAAATGACTTATGCGTAGACTTTGACACGCCACTTGATTACCTCTGTATGTATAACAACCTAGCAAACTCTTCCTTGGCGTAGCCCTGGCATCGTCTCTTTGTGCATATTCCTTTACAAATCTGAAAACAGAAATGACTTTTGCAAGTTCGTAAGAACTTAGTGAGCTCAACCTTAAGATACCTTTTTCATTAATTTTGCATTCCATATGTTGTTTAGCTCATCCTTGGGGTGTTTCTTGACCTTCTACCTTCTTTGGTGGGTATAATACTGAGGCTACCATCTTTCTTTCTTCAGAACCATCTTCCTTCTCTTGTGCATATTGTACTTAACATGTCTTTTCCTTATGTATCCTTTCTTAAATCTTATCTTTACATAATCCTTAACCTCTTCACTTACCTTATTATCATACTTCACTTATTCTATACTCACTAGTCTTATCATTATCTACGGGGGAGGTAAACTGCACCCAATACTTATCTCAAAATTTGCTCATATCTTCCTTACTTCAAAGCACTCTCTATTCTTACTCTTAACTCATATCCTTGCCTTGCCATGTACTCCGGCACACACTAGCCTTTCTATTCATCGCTTGTAATTATATGGGGTTTGCCATTCATTTGGTACTCACCTAAAGGCGTTGTCTTCAGATGGTCATCATGAGATCCATTCTTCAGCATCTGCCACAAAGGCAATCCTTCCTGAAAATAGCCACAGAGACTTTCCTTTCAGAGACTCGCCACATAGGCGTCCTTTTAACAGAGATAGATACAAAGGCATTCATTTAACAGAGACAGCCACAAAGGCATCCTTATAACAGAGATCTCTACAAAGACTTTCATATAACATAGATCACTACACAGGCTTCCTTATAACAAAAGATTGCCACAAAGGCATTCTTTTAACTAAGATAGAAACATAGACATTCTTTTAACAGAGATAGCCTCATAGATTCCTTATAACAAAGATTGCCACAAAGGCTTCCTTTTAGAGATAGCCACAAAGGCGTCCATTCATAAATAGACACAAAGTTTTTCTTATATGGAAATTAGTTTTTATGGCGATAGGTATTTGCCTAAACTCAACGTTGTAAGGTTTTCCCTTCATCGCTAGTAGTCACCTAACCTTCATTTACATATTCCATATGATGTTATGGCCTAGCCATGGTCTTACAATATATGGTCTTTAGAGTGCCATGAAATTTTCCTTTAAGAGATTTGTGTTTTTAGTCCCAATGGACAGACCCCTTTAAATGACTCCAGAGACAGACACAGACACTTAATGCAGCTCATAATTGACAAACTTATTCCTTTCAGACTTCTTCATGACAGATGTATTCATGCTTATAGACATGTAATACATTCCCTTAAACTTCATGCATGGACCCTTCATGCAGTGACTTACTCATGATAGAATTTTTCACAACAAACTTTTTCATGTCATCAAAATACACATATACATACTTTACTCATTTAGACATATTAACCATTTTCCATATGAATCATTCATGCAAGTTCATTAGACATACATTTCACATAGAATCATCATATCATGCATTTCTTAGCTTATTTTCAAAGAAGGATCTAACATGCATAATACATTTGCAGGAGTCAACTTAGAGACTCACCTAACTTGTGTATTTAACAACTCTAAACACCATATTCGGTCTTTTATGAAGTATATTGACAACCTCTAATTGACAGAACATGGGAACTCATCAAAATTTGTACACTTAACTCACTTTCTTTCAATTTGAACATCAAAAATCTCTAAATAAGACTTTACCATACTTATTTTACCCAGCGAAACCAAGCTGCTCCTTACCAACTTAGTATGTGAGGTTGTAGATCTTACCCTAACAAAAGGCATCTTAAATCATAGATTGATATCTTCAACTTAACTTGAATAATAAGAGGAATTCTCTTCGTTTCTCCCCCTTTATAAATAGATATTACTTCTTGAAGAAGTGAGAGAAAGGTCCCTATAAACTCGAAATTATATAGGGGTTTTCTACATATTTTTACTACCTTTTTACTTAATAAATATGTTTATCTTGAGTAATTGTTATTAAAATAAGTGAATTTTACTTAATTAGTAATATTGGGCATGAATTTATTAAGTATGTGAAATTATACTTAATTACATGATTTTTGCACATATTTTATGTTATTTCGTGTTAATTTATTAATATGTGATTTTCCACTATGTAGGAGGACCATTGAAGATGAGATTAATGTGAATAAACATTGGACATGCACAAATTAATTCATGTGGATGACAAGACAATGCAATTTGTGTCATGGGGTTGATAATTTAACCCGGTAAAATATGTACTAAAAGGTGGACATGTTTGCTAAGTTATTGGACTGATAAATTGTCCAACAAGGGGGAACTAAAGCCCAGTTTTGACACAAGTAGATGGTAGCCCAAAGCAAGCTTTGTGGTATTTAATTGAAATTCTTATAGTTGGAAAATAATAAGAAAATCAGCCCAAACACTTACTATTGAAACTGTCCACCCTATGACTATTAATAACCTTGGTTTGAATTCAAATTGAAGAGACTAAGTCATCCCCTTCTCCTTGAAATATGGTCGGCCATGTGTGGTAGAAAAAGAAGGAATTTTGAATCTACTTTTAGCTAACTCTACCCTTTACCTTCACCTATAAATACCATGCACCAATCTCTTAATCCCTCACCCCTCACAATTCATTTCTCTTTTCTCATTAGCATTTTCTCTACATTCCATTTCCCCTTTCCTTCCCTTGCATAGCCGCCTATCTCCTTTCCATACTTTAGCCACAAAAGTTATGTTAAAAGCATTCTTTGGCCGATCACCTTGGGAACTACCTAGCAAAGAAACACTGAGTAGAACGGAGGAACGCATTAGTCAGAATAGATCCGAAAGGCTGCTGAACTAAATCAGTCTGAATAGATCCGAAAGGCTACTGCAAACCTACAAGTCCTTGAGAAATGCATGGGGATGCCACCTATATGGAGGAAATTGTTAAACTAAGTTTTACTTTGTAATTTTGATATAACAAATACTATGTTTTGAATAAAAAATAATTTTAAACACAACGTGGCAAAAATTTGATCTCAAATGATATCTTAAAAGAAAAAATATTGAACTTATACTTAGAAAATTTTTCAAAGCCAAGTTAGTTAAAATAAAGTCCTAGACATTTTTCAAACAAACTAAAATTTCTTCAGGCCGAAAAGTATCGATCTGGTATCAATAAATTTAAATGAGTATTGATAGATTCACAAATTTACTGATACATTTTTTTGGTATCGATACGAAATGGTATTTTATTTTGAAAATGTTTACCAAGTATCGATCCGGTATTGATACCTTTTGTTGGGTATTGATAAATTTCTTCAAGTATCGATAATGGTATACATTAACTAATACATTTTTCAGTATTGATACGAAATTAGCATTCTGACTTGTAAAGAATTTATCAAGTATCGATACGGTATCGATACTTTTTATTTGGTATCGATTAATTTCCATAGGTATCAATAGAAAAGGTTCCAAAGGTTACTGATTTAGACATTAAATTCTTTTGATATAGATACTTGTAGAAAAAGGATTGATACCTGTTGTTGCAAGTGACATTAATGCACTAGTATTTTCATCCCCAACGACTCTATTCAACATAACAACAACCATAATGGTTGGAAATCAATTGAAGGGTATAAATACCAATTTCTAAAGGTTCTTCAACTAGATGTGAGATTATTCAAGCTTAAAGATCAATCAAACAACCATTGTGCTTAATTTTTCCATACTTTTCTTTCATATACTTATGAGCTTCATTGTGATTATATCAGCTCAAGTGGTTTTTTTTTTTTTTTTTTTTTTGTAATTGAAACATTATTATCTTGTAAGGGTTATTTCACTGTTTGCTTATTTGTTTCTCTTTGAGAGGGTTTGTGTAACAACCCGTTTTTAGTCAAATCAGAACAGTGGTTTCGGGACCACAAATCTGAGGTTAAAATAATTATTTTATGGTGTTTTTAATGTCTATAGCATGATAGTATGTTTCTGTGAAATTTTCTTTAAGAAATTTTATCATTTGAATTCTTAATTTGATAAAAAGTACTAAATCGCGTAAAGTGCAAAAGTGATGTTCTAATAGCTAGAAGCATTAAATGGGTATGAAATGAAATAGTGGAGGTCCTTATGTTGTAATTAGACCATTAATATATTTAGTGGACAAAGATGGACATAAAATGGATGATATTAAATGGTTTCATAAAAAGGTTATTTTTGTAAATTGCAAATACATGTTAATAAATTAATTAAATAGCAAATGTTATCATCTTTTACATTCTCCCACCACCGAATATTGCAAGAAGAAAAGCCATTGATAGGGCTTTATAATTGGCTAAGTTTCCTAGCTCAATTGTAAGTCCGTTTTTGTCCCATTTTAAATGATTTCTATGTTTTTGAGATCGTTACAACTAGGTCTAGCTAGCCCAGGGACTCTTTTGCAAAACTGTTAAAGTTTTAGGATTTTTCCATTGATGAATAAGCATGTATTTTAATGATTGATGATAGATTATGAAAGTTTGATGATAGTTATACAAGTTTTGTTCAGTGATTTTTAGTGAAAATGTAAATTAGGGATTGAATTGGGAAATATGAAAAGTTTGTTGGTAATTTGCGAAATGAATGAAAAATATGGGTTGTTAAGGGCCTAATTGAAATTCGACTAGCATGGGTTTGGGTGAAATTGCATGAATTTGTGATTTTGTGAAATAAGGATTAAATTATAAAAGTTTTGAAATTATTGGGGCAAAAGTATAAATGTGCTTTAATGAGTGTTTTGGGTTAAATTGAATAGAGTAATGAGTGAATAAGCTAAATTTGATATTATATAGATCAAGAAAAACGAAGTTCGAATCTAGACCAGGAGAAAAACAAAGTACTCGACTAATCGACCTATTTCATCATTCTTGTGAATTGAGGTAAGTTTGTATGTAGTAAGTTTTGTTATAATTGTATTTTAAATGTTTTGATATTGCATAAACTGTGAATACTTCATTGTGGATATATTCGACGATGACTTGGCATTTGAAATCCCGGTTGAACCTTAGGAATATATTAGGATACAAATGACATATCATTAGGGATAGTTATTGAGATAGCTTCGGCTATGTATTGGCACTTCGTGTGCGTTATCAAGATGGCTTCGGCTATGTATATTGGCAGTTCGGGTGCAAGATTATTGAGATAGCTTTGACTTTATTATTATTGGCACTTATTGTGCGAGATTCCCAAGTATCTGATTTTATTCAAATGGTTCAACGGGTTTATCGAGGATATGAATTGGTGAGAATAGATACATATCAGTACAGGTATGTATGGAAACTGAATATGTATTGAGCATATGAAAGAATTGAGTTCATGGCTAAATAGATGATTGAATATATGTTAACATTATTATTATACATATTTTTTAGTATGTTATATGCATAGCTTCAATGTTAACTAAATGGTGAGTTTTGCTTATTATTTTTTACGAGCTTACTAAGTTATAAAGCTTACTCTATTTATTTGACCATGTTTTATAGTGATTTCTAAGCTAGCTTAGATTCGAGGATCGTCGGAGACTTCGACACACTATCCTACTATCATTTTGGTACATAAGTGGATGATGAATTTAGCCATTTGAATTGGCTTGTAAATGTCTAAGGTTTGGTTTGTATATATATAGCCATGTGAGTTGGCTTAACTTGGTTAGTTTGGTTGTATATATATATATATATATATATGTGCATATGGCCTATGTTATGTGATTGAGGTTGGCTTTGTGATGCTTATTGATAGTAGGAATTATGGATGTCAAATGGTTGATATTTGAGAAGTTGTATGCTTGTGAATTTGAGCATAATGATACATGTTTGGAAATGTCTAATTGGTTGAAATGTATATGTGAATTTGGTATAAATGGATTGATCTATTTTGTGACTTGTGTGCATTGTGTATAATGATATGAAGTTTGCATGAATTAGGCTTGGTTTAGTTGGTTTGAATGCCTATATATGCTATGAATTGTGAAAATTGGTTTGGTGTAGGTTTGTGCAAGTTTGGGTGGGAAAATGGCTTGGTAAATATTCTGTTTTTGTCCACACAGGTGTGTGTCTCAATCGTGTGTGACACATGGTGAGGTTGCATGACCGTGTGTCCCTTAGTGTTGAAACTGAAAATAAGTCAGTATGCTCCACACGGCCTCACACACGGGCGTGTGACTTGGCCGTGTGGCATAAGTCAGTAGACCCTACAAGTTTGGCACGGCCTGGCACACGACCTAGTACACAGGCTTGTGTGGCCAGTTTTAGGGCACACGGGTTGGCCACACGGACATGTGTGTTGGCCGTGTGACCCAAGTTAGGGAGTTACAGGGGGTCGAACACGGGCTGGGACATGGCCATGTGATTCCATTTTGAATGTCCACACGGCTTGTGACATGGGGTGTCTTTGGCCATGTGAGACACACGGCCAGGCCACACGGGCGGGTATACCCTATTTTTGGAAAAATTTTCTAAGTGTTCAAAAAGTTTTTGAAGTTATCGGTTTAGTCCCGAACCACCCTAAATGCATGTTTTGGTCCTTGTAGTCTCGTATTAGGGACAATATGAATTTGTTTGAGTGATGATTACATGAAATTGATAATGTATGAGAAATTGTATGTGTAATTGTATAATATGTTTTGTAATGCTTCGTAACCCTATTTCAACGTTGAATATAAGTGAAGGGTGTTACCTTTATTGGTATCAAAGCTATAATTTAGTCGATTCTAGGACTAATGTAGCATATGTGAGAGTCTAGATATACATGCCATATATAACTTGTGATAGTGTGGTGACTCTTGACAATTTGAAATGTATTTTTGTATAGTAAATGGATCCCAATCAAGCTATAGCTGATGACGTTGAAAGTAATGCGCTTGCTTCCATTCACGGAGTAGTGCAGTTAAAGTCGAGACCCGTATCGGGTAGTCAGGGAGGAGAGGCTTAAGAATCCTTCTTCCAATTGATGAATGAGTGGTTTACGGAGTATGTTTGAACAAATTCGGGTGCTTAACAACCTCCACCCCCACCTATCCCCAACTAGTTCCCGTAGCTCCTCAAGGTATGGAGTTTTTAAGACTGAATAAGTCGCCAGTTGATAAGATTCAGAAACATGGAGTTGAAGAATTTAGAGCTAATGTGAATGATGATCTTGAGAGAGCTGAATTTTGGCTTGAAAACACTATTCGGGTGTTTGATGAACTTTCTGCACACCAACTGAGTGTTTAAAATGTGCCATTTCACTTTTGAGGGATACCGCTTATCAGTGGTGGAATACTTTGGTGCCTGTGGTACTAAGAGAAAGAGTTACCTGGGAATTCGTTCAAGCTGAGTTCAGTAAGAAATATATTAGTCAACGGTTTATTTATCAGAAGCGAAAAGAGTTTTTAGAGTTGAAACAGGGTTGTATGTTAGTGACAAATTATGAGCGAGAGTTCGTGAGACTCAGTAAATATGATCAGTAATGTGTTTCAACTAAGGCCATTATGTGCAAGAGATTTGAAGATGGGTTAAACGAAGACATCAGGTTTTTATTCGGGATTCTAGAATTAAAAGAATTCATTGTGTTGGTTGACAGAGCCTTTAAAGCCGAAGAACTTGGCAAAGAAAAGAGAAAGGCAGATTTCGAGGCTAGAGATTCAAGAAAAAGATCTATGAATAAGTCGTATCAGTCTTTGTCAAAGAAATCGTGGGATTCGTTTAGTCGTTCAAATGCTTCAACAGGATATCCAAACAGAGATCGTGGAAAACAATACTTGAGTCCTAAGGCTCAAGCTACATTAGTATTGAGTGTTGGTAGTTTAAGAAACAACAAACCTGAGTGTCAACAATGTGGACGACGACATTTTGGAGACTGTTGGATGATTAATAATAATAAAGCCTGTTTTAGATGTGGTTCACAAGAACACTTTATTTGTGATTGTTCTCAGTTATCTGAGAAAGATAATCTTTAGATTTTAAGACCGAGCAATCCTGCTACTAGAGGGAGGCCACTGAGAAATGTAGGGAATGTAACTAGTAGTAGAGGAATAACAAAGGACTTCACTGTGAGATTCGAGGCTAGAGCACTTGCTAGAGCTTACACGATTCGCGCTTGCAATGAGGCATCGCCACCTGATGTTATCACTGGTACATTTTCTCTTTATGGCACTAATGTTATTGCATTGATTGATCTTGGACCGACTCATTCGTATATATGCATAAATTTGGTGTCCAGTAAGAGTTTGTTTGTTGAGTCTACAGAGTTCGTGATTAAAGCATCGAGCCCCTTAGGCAAGTATGTTCTAGTTGATAAAGTTTCCAAGAACTATCCTTTAATGATTCAGGGTTACTATTTTTTGGCTGATTTATTATTTTTTCCATTTGATGAATTCGATGTGACACTGGGTATGGATTGGTTATTTTTGCATGATGCCGTTGTAAATTGTAGACGAAAGATTATTAAATTGAAATGTCAAAATAGTGAAATCATTCGAATTGAATCAGATGAATCGAGTGAATTGCCTGTTGTGATTTCGTCTATATCATCTCAGAGATGTGTGAGAAAAGGTTGCGAAGCTTATCTTACTTATGTTTTAGATACAAAAGTGTCTGAATCAAAAATTGAGTCAGTGCCAGTTGTTTCTAAGTATCTGGATGTGTTTCCAGAAGAATTATCGAGGTTGCCACCGATTAGAAAGGTCGAATTTGCTATTGAATTAGTTCCAGGAACATCCCCAATATCGATAGCTCCGTATAGAATGGCTTCGACAGAATTGAAAGAGTTGAAATCTCAGTTGCAAGAGTTAACAGATAGAGGTTTTGCACGACCTAGTTTTTTGCCCTGGGGTGCGCCAGTGTTATTCGTAAAGAAGAAAGACGAATCAATGAGAATGTGTATTGACTATCGTCAGCTCAATAAGGTTACAATAAAGAAAAAGTAGCCTTTGTCGAGAAAAGAATCACTTGAAAAAGGCAACAACACTTTTGAAGATTGATTTGAGACCTGGCTCTTATCAGTTGAGAGTTAAAGATTTAGATATGCCGAAAACTACATTTTGAACAAGGTACGGGCATTATGAATCTCTTGTTACGCCTTTTGGATTAACTAATGCTCCTGTCATTTTTATGCATTTGATGAATCAAATTTTTAGACCGTATTTAGAAAGATTTGTTGTTGTGTTCATTGATGACATTCTGATTTATTCATGAAATGAATATGAGCATGACGAGCATTTGAGAATTATACTACAAACCTTGAGAGATAAGCAATTATTTGCTAAATTTAGCAAATGTAAGTTTTGGCTCCGCGAAGTTGGATTTTTGGGACATATTGTTTCAGCTGAAGGCATATGAGTTGATCCGAGCAAGATTTTTGCAGTTGTTGATTGGAAACCACCGAGAAGTGTATCCGAAGTTAGAATTTCTGGGGTTATTTGGTTACTATCGATGTTTTGTCAAAGGATTTTCGATGACTGCTACACTAATGACTAGATTTCTACAGAAATATGTGAAGTTTGAGTGGTCTGAAAAATGTCAGCAGAGTTTTGATCAGTTGAAAACATTGTCAACTGAGGTAGCAGTGTTGGTTCAACCTGAATCAGGCAAAGAATTTGTGATTTTCAGCGATGTCTCATTCAACGGTCTGGGTTGTGTTTTGATGCAAGAGGGAAAAGTGATAGCTTATGCCTCCAGACAATTGAAGTCGCATAAAAAGAATTATCTGACGCATGATTTAGAGTTGGCCGTTATTGTATTTGCATTGAAAATTTGGCGACATCATTTGTACGGTGAGAAGTGCCATATCTTTACCGATCACAAGAGCTTGAAATATATAATGACTTAGAAAGATTTGAATTTGTGACAACGAAGATAGCTAGAGTTGTTGAAAGACTATAAGTTAGTGATTGATTATCATCCGGGGAAAGCGAATGTAGTCGCGGATGCTTTGAGTAAAACATCATTATTTGCTTTCAGAGCGATGAATACATAGTTATTTTTGTATGATGATGGTTCGGTTTTAGCAGAGTTGAAAGCTAAACCAGTTCTTCTTCAGCAAATTTGTGAAGCTAAGAAGTTTGAAATCGAGTTACAAGCTAAAAGATTGCAATGTGAGTCGACTAGTGATTTAGACTTTCAAATCGAATTTGACGATTGTTTAATGTTCCAAGGCAAAATTTGCTTACCAATGAATTTGGAGATTATTCAGAAAATCTTACACGAAGCACACAGTGGTTGTCTATCAATTCACCCAGGGAGTACCAAAATGTAGAATGACTTGAAACAGTTGTATTATGGTCGGGCATGAAACGAGACATTTCAGAGTTTGTGTTAAAATGTTTAGTTTGTCAATAAGTAAAGGCCAAGCGTTAGGTGCCTTCAGGATTACTATAGCTTGTGATGATACCAGAATAGAAATGGGATAGAGTTACAATGGATTTCGTATCGGGATTACCCCTGTTTCAAAAGAAGAAAGATGTTATTTGAGTTGTCATTGATTGACTGATGAAATCTGCACATTTCGTTCTAGTACTTACTGACTATTTGCTTGATAAATTGGCTAAATTATATATTTCTGAGATTGTTAAATTGCACGGGGTGCCAGTTTTGATTATTTCGGATAGAGATCTGAGGTTTACATTGCGATTTTGGAAGAAATTGCAAGAAGCTCTGGGTACGAGGTTGAATTTTAGTACAACATTTTATCCGCAAACTGATGGTCAGTCTAAGAGGGTAATTCAGATTCTCGAAGATATGCTTCATTGTTGTATTTTAGAATTCGAAGGCAACAGGGAGAAATTTTTACCATTGGTTGAATTCGCATATAACAATAGTTTCCAATCGAGCATAAAGATGGCACCGTATGAAGCTTTGTATGGTCGCAAATGCCGAACTCTATTGTATTGAACCGAGTTGAGTGAGAAAAAGATTCACGGGGTTGATTTAATCAGAGAGACTGAAGAGAAAGTAAAAGTAATTCGTGATAGTTTGAAAACAGCTTTAGATCAACAGAAATCGTATGCGGATTTGAAATGAAAAGACATTGAATTTCAAATTAGTGATAAAGTATTTTTGAAAGTATCTCTGTGGAAGAAAATTCTTTGATTTGGTCACAAAGGCAAGCTGAGTCCGTGATTCATCGGATTAAACGAATAGGGCCAGTGGCATATCAGTTAGCGTTACCACTAGAATTAGAGAAGATTCATGAAGTGTTTCATTTTTTGATGTTTTGTCGATATATATCGGATCCATTGCATATCATTTCCCCGACTGAGATAGAAATTCAACCTGATATGACATACAATGAAGAATCGATCAGAATTTTAGCTCAAGAGGTTAAACAGTTGAGAAATAAAAGCATAACTTTAATGAAAGTACTTTGGCAATGTCACAGTGTCGAAGAGGCCACGTGGAAGCCCAAGGAAGCTATGAGAAAAGAGTACCCTAACCTTTTCACTGGTAAGATTTTTGGGGGAAGAAAATCCCTAAGGGAAGAGAGTTGTAACAACCCGTTTTTAGTCAAATTGGAACAATGGTTTTCGGACCACAAATCTGAGGTCAAAATAAATATTTTATGATTATTTTAATGTCTACAGGATGATAGTATGTTTGTGTAAAATATTCGTTAAGAAATTTTATCATTTGACTGCTTAATTTGATAAAAAGGACTAAATCGTGTAAAGTGCAAAAGTGATGTTCTTATAGCTAGAAGTATTAAATGGGTATGAAATGAAATAGTGGAGGTCCTTATGTTGTAATTAGACCACTAATATATTTTTGGACAAAGATGGACAGAAAATGGATGATATTAAATGGTTTTATAATAAGGTTATTTTTGTAAATTGTAAATACATGTTAATAAATTAATTAAACAACAAATGTTATCAACTTTTACGTTCCCCCCCAACCGAATATTGCAAGAAGAAAAGCCATTGATAGGGCTTTATAATCGGCTAAGCTTCCTAGCTCAATTGTAAGTCCATTTTTGTCCCGTTTTTAATGATTTATGTGTTTTTGAGATCGTTACAACTAGGTCTAGCTAGCCCAGGGACTCTTTTGCAAAACTGTTAAAGTTTTAAGATTTTTCCATTGATGAATAAGCATGTATTTTAATGATTGATGATAGATTATGAAAGTTTGATGATAGTTATACAAGTTTTGTTAAGTGATTTTTAGTGAAAATGCAAATTAGGAATTGAATTGGGAAATGTGGAAAGTTAGTGGGTAATTTGTGAAATAAATGAAAAATATGGGCTGCTAGGGACCTAATTGAAATTCGGCTAGCATGGGTTTGGGTGAAATTGCATGAATTTGTGATTTTGTGAAATAAGGATTAAATTATAAAAGTTATGAAATTATTAGGGCAAAAGTGTAAATGTGCTTTAATGAGTGTTTTGGGTTAAATTGAATAGAGTAATGAGTGAATAAGCTAAATTTGATATTATATAGATCAAGAAAAATGAAGTTCGAATCTAGATCGGGGGAAAAACAAAGTACTCGACTAATCGACCTATTTCATCATTTTTGTGAATTGAGGTAAGTTCGTATGTAATAAATTTTGTTATAATTGCATTTTAAATGTTTTGCTATTGCATAAACTGTGAATACTTCATTGTGGATATATTCGATGATGACTTGGCATTTGAAATCCCGGTTGAACTTTAGGAATAGATTAGGATACAAATGACATGTCATTACGGATAGTTATCGAGATAGCTTCGGCTATGTATTGGCACTTCGTGTGCGTTATCAAGATGGCTTTGGCTATGTATATTGGTAGTTCGGGTGCAAGATTATTGAGATAGCTTTGACTTTATTATTATTGGCACTTATTGTGCGAGATTCCCAGGTATCCGATTTTATTCCAAATGGTTCAACGGGTTTATCGAGGATATGAATTGGTGAGAATATATACGTATTAGTACAGGTATGTATGGAAACTGAATATGTATTAAGCATATGAAAGAATTGAGTTCATGGCTAAAGAGATGATTGAATATATGTAAACATTATTGTTATACATATTTTTTAGTATGTTATATGCATAGTTTGAATGTAAACTAAATGGTGAGTTTTGCTTATTATTTTCATACGAGCTTACTAAGTTATAAAGCTTACTATGTTTATTTGACCATGTTTTATAGTGATTTCTAAGCTAGCTCAGATTCGAGGATCGTCAGAGACTTCGACACACTATCCTACTATCATTTTGGTACATAAGTGGATGATGAATTTAGCCATTTAAATTGGCTTGTAAATGTCTAAGGTTTGGTTTGTATATATATAGCCATGTGAGTTGGCTTAATTTGGTTAGTTTGGTTGTATATATATATATTTGCATATGGCCTATGTTATGTGATTGAGGTTGGCTTTGTGATGCTTATTGATGTAGGAATTATGGATGTCAAATGGTTGATATTTGAGAAGTTGTATGCTTGTGAATTTGAGCATAATGATACATGTTTGGAAATTTCTAATTAGTTGAAATGTATATGTGAATTTGGTATAAATGGATTGATCTATTTTGTGACTTTGTGCATTGTGTATAATGATATTATGTTTACGTGAATTAGGCTTGGTTTAGTTGGTTTGAATGCCTATATATGC
The DNA here is from genome assembly GCA_025698475.1 of Gossypium anomalum. Lineage (NCBI taxonomy): Eukaryota > Viridiplantae > Streptophyta > Magnoliopsida > Malvales > Malvaceae > Gossypium > Gossypium anomalum. The sequence continues at coordinate 57,285,412 of CM046959.1, forward strand.
TATGAATTGTCAAAATTAGTTTGGTGTAGGTTTGTGCAAGTTTGGGTGGCAAAATGGCTTGGTAAATATTCTATTTTTGACCACACGGGCAGAGACACAGGCGTGTGTCTCAATCATGTGTGACACACGGTGAGGTTGCACGACCGTGTGTACCCTAGTGTTGAAATTGAAAGCAAGTCAGTATGCTCCACACGGCCTCACACACAGGCGTGTGACTTCGCCATGCAGCATAAGTCAGTATACCCTATAGGTTTGGCAAGGCCTAACACATGGCTTGGTACACGGGCGTGTGTGGCCATTTTTAGGGCATACGGGTTGGCCACACAAGCGTGTGTGTTGGCCGTGTGACCCATGTTAAAGAGTTACACGGGGTCGGCTGCGGGCTGGTACATGGCCATGTGATTCCATTTTGAATGTCCACACGGCCTGTGACACGGGCGTGTCTTTGGCCATGTGAGACACATGGCCGGGCCACATAGGCATGTGTCCCTTGTTTTTGGAAAAAATTTTAAGTGTTTGAAAATTTTCTAAAGTTATCGGTTTAGTCCTAAACCACCCCGAATGCATGTTTCTGGCCTCGTAGGCTTGTATTAGGGACAATATGAATTTTGTTGATTGATGATTACATGAAATTGATAATGTATAAGAAAATGTATGTGTAATTGTATAATATGTTTGGTAATGCTCCGTAACCCTATTCCAGCGTTGAATACGGGTAAGGGGTGTTATAGTTTGAGTCTTAATACTTTTATATAAATCTTAACGGGCTTGTAAGGTTAAACCTTGTCCTCAAAGGTTTATCAAATTAGTAAATTTAGAAAAAAAAATCCTTTGTAATACCCCTTACCCGGTCCAGTTGTCAAACCCAAGTAATAGAATGTTATAGACTAATACGAAACATTTACATACCAAATAATAGGTCACAATTCAATTCAATATCAATTAACCACATTTAATCATGTATAACATGCAATTAAATGAATTTCATGTTTATATCGAGCTTACAAAAGCTTAAAATCAACATGGTAAAAAATAAGGATTAAATTGAAACAAAAAATGAATAGATAAGAAAATTTTGCAAACAGGGATCACACGACTCTGTTAAAGGTTGAGACCATGTGGGATGGGACACATGGCCTTGTGGCCAAGCCATGTAATAGCCTGATGCTGTGTGGAGCTAGAGTCATATAGCCGTGGAAATAGACTGTGTCACTCATTTATGCCGTGTGGGTCAAAAGTGAAAATATTCAAAAGATGTCACATGATCGTGTTACTGGGCCATGTAACAGACTGTGGCCGCATGCACAAAAATCATCGTAAATGTATAGACCATATGGTCGTGTCATATGCTCGTATATGCCACAATTGACACCTCAATCTACAATTCAAAAGCATGAGTATTGTACCAAAAATATCACTTATATCAACCAGCCTAAGTGCTTAACCAATATGCCACAATTTGCACCTCAATCCACAATTCAAATTCAAACATAACACCATATTCAAACCAATCCAATATGCCTTCCAAGACACTGATTCACTATCAACCATACAAGCATGCACAAATCCTTATCAATTCCATTCAAACCTAGCATATGCGTACCATTCATTTACTAAGCTTATTTCAAAAAACATGTTATGCTACCTTATCACCATATAATACTTATAACATACATACCTAACAATCCACAAAGTTTACCAAATACAAGGATTATTACCAAACTTCTAACTATATACATATTCACAAAACATTCAAAATGCCAATTTCATCCAAAACATAAATATACAACCACATAACTTTCTTAGGTACATGCCATCACCAAACCTAAATTATCAACAACTCTTAAGTCTCAGATTACAACTGGATGCTGAAGTAGATGACTAAAAAAAGTACCTAACCTGTGCACAGAAAACAAAATAGTATGTTGAGTATAACTCAATGGTATTTCTATAATCCGAACATTAAAATACAATATAAGTCATTCAAATGTATGAGTTAAGGGTTAATGATGTAATGGAATTTTTCATATTAACTTTTACCGTTTCTTAATTATATTAGCCAAATCTATTGAAAATCACTATTACAAGATATAATACTTCCCCTGCAAATTCTATTTGTAATCTCAAACTTTAGATATTACATTTCATCACCATTTTCCATCTCATAAATACAAAGAACATATTAATCATCCTTTATACTAAATTCTATAAATCATTATTCTGACTCTCATTTTAATTTTCCTATTAACTTGACTTAAACTCAGACGGATATGCAGACCCAACCAACATATCAATTTAAAATGCAACAATTGAGATAGTTCGAATTATAGAAACACAAACCGTAAACTCTAAGCTATTCTTCGACAACTTAATCTTTTCCTTTCTTTTTCAAGGGATCCGGATCGACGTTAGCTACAGGTTAAAAAAAAATAGAAAAGTATCAATACACAATCAAATTCACATTCAATTACTAATTTACGAAAATTTTGCCTTTTATTCAGTTTCGTCCCTAAAACCAAGACTAACATAACTTTCAAATTTTAGCATCTAATTTTTATGTCGATTTCACTCTAGTCCCAAATGAGCTCCCTATTTTTCATTTCTACAACTAATTTCTAAATTTAAGCACTTTAGTCTTTATTGAACAAGACCATCATTTGACTTTACAATTTAGTCCCTTTTCAACTTTAAACTTAAAATCTATCAAATTAACCCCTAGAACTTCAACTATCCATCAATGACAACATTCTCAATCTTTAACAATACCGAAAAATATGACATTAGCCAGGTAGCTTATGCTCCTGGGATTTTGAAACATAAGAATTACAAGAAAATGACTAAATTGAACATACAAATTAAGTTTCAAAAGTCTCAAAATACCTAGGCCATTTGTCCCCCCTTTTTTCTTTTTTTGTTTCGAAAACTTGAAGTTGGAAAGAAAAACTCCTTTCTTTTTCCTCCCACTCAAATTTTATGAGTTCTTAATTTTGTTTATGTTTTATTATAAAATTAGTTTTTAAGCTAAATTTTTTATAACATTATATATGTAACACTAAGGGGTATAATTTTTATACAAGACCTTCACATTGAATTCTAATTGGAGATTCCGTAAGAATTTCACTTTTGATACTTTTATGATTTAGTCCCTATACCCTAATTAAGCACTAAGTCAACAAAATTGCCTGATCGGAATTCAATTCACTTCAAATATTACTCCATAAATATTAAATTAAAATATTTATGAGTTCAATTTATAGAAACTGGGTTCTAAAATGACACTTTTCGACACCACTGACTTTCGAGTCATTACAATTCTCCCCTAAAGGAATTTTGTCCTTGAAGTTTACCTAAAAATAGATGGGGATACTGAGGTCTCATTGTCTCCTCCGTTTCCCAGGTTGCTTCCTCCACACTAGAGTTACACCGCAAGACTTTCACGAGTTGAACTCTTTTATTTCATAATTCTTTCACCTCGTGATCTGGAATTTCAACATGAGACGAGCTAAATTTTGATTTCTTCTATCGTAATAACATGAGATGGACCCAATCGATATCTCCTAAGCATCTAGTCATGAAAAAAATCATGTATTTTTTGTAACTCTGCCGATAATGCCAACTGATACGCAACTGGTCCAACCCTTTCAATGATTTCATACGATTTGATAAATCGAGGATTCAATTTTCCCTTTCGACCAAAATGTAAGATACTTTCTTCCATGGAGAAAATGTTAAGAATACTTCATTGCCTACAGCAAACTCGAGATCTTGATGTTTCAGATCTGCGTAAGATTTCTGTATATTGAAAGCTATTTTCAATCTATCTTTGATCACCATAACAATATCTTCTACTTCCTGGACCAATTCTGGCCCAACAACTTTTCCTTCACACAAATTTGACTAGCAAATAGGTGTTAGACACCTTCGATCATATAATGCATCATATGGAGCCATTTGAATGCTTGACTAGAAACTATTATTATACATAAATTCAACTAAAGGTAAATAATGTTCCCAGCCTAATTCAAAATCAATTACACAGGCTCGAAGCATATCTTCTAAGATCTAAATGACTAGCTCCGATTGTCCATCTGTCTACGAGTGAAAAGCAATGCTAAAATTTAGTCTCCTTCATAAAGATTCGTGTAACTGTCTCTAAAATCTTGAGGTGAATCAGGGATCTCGATCAAAGATAATTGGCATAGGTTCACCGTGCAATCTGACTATTTCTCAAATGTATACCTTAACTAGCTTCGAAAGTGACTAGTCAGTTCTAATAGCAAGAAAATTGGTTGACTTTGTTAGTCGGTAAACTATCATCAAAATGACATCTTTTTGACCTTGTCTCAAAATCCATTTTATACACTTCCGTTTCCATTTAGGAATCAAGATAGGTTGAAGAAGTCCAATGGGAACATGATGTTCCGCCTTAATTTGGTGAGAAGTCAAACATTTAGCAACAAATTTGACTATCTCTCTTTTCATACCGGGCCACCAATACAGTTCTTGTAAGTCACGATACATTTTCGTTCCACTAGGGTGTATAGCAAAAGGGTTATCGTGGGCTTCATGAAGTACTAACTCTTTTAATTCGGCAACATCTGGAACATATATTCGATTATAAAACCTCATACAACCATGATCATCAATGCTGAGGCTTTCTACCTAGCGACGTTGAACTATTTCCCTTTTTCCTAACAACTTGGCATTAATAAGATGTGCCTCTCTAATTTGTTCAAACAACACCGGCTTGATTTTCTACTCGGCCAACAAACTACTATCGCTACTAATACTAAGTTGAGCATACATCGTCTGTAACTTAATTGTTGCTTTTTTCTCAACGCGTTAGCGACAACATTAGCTTTCCCAGGATGATAATCGATGACACAATCATAATCTTCTAAGGATTCAATCTAGTGACATTATCTCAAATTCAACTCCTTTTGGGTTAGAAGGTATTTAAGACTTTTATGATTGGTATAAATATGACACTTTTCATTATACAAATAGTGACTCTAGATCTTTAGATAAAAAACCACATCGAATAGTGCCTCTAGTTCTTTCGAGCAAAAGCCACAGTGGCTCGCTCTAAATCATGTGTCAGATATTTACTTTTATGCGTTTTTAGCTGGCGAGGCCCATATGGGATTACTTTTCCGCCTTTCATTAAAACGCAACCCAAATCATTCAACGAGGCATCACTGTAAACCACAAAATCTTTCCCCGATTCAGGCAAAGTTAAGATCTACAGTTCATTTAACATCAATTTCAACTTTTCAAAACTCTCGTGACACTGGTCATGTCACACCCGAAGTCTTGCGGATCTAAGATTTTGGCATATATTGGTAAAATAATCTGTTTGGCAAACTGTAATCTGCCAATTTGTTTCTTTTGGTACATATGTGTGGGCGTATAGTAGCCGTCGTGTGAGTAAGTGAAGATTTTATTTTAGATTATTCTTTTATTTAAAGAGAAATATTTTGTAACACCCCAAACCCGGCCTAGACATTATGACCGGATCCGACGTGCCACATCGAAGCGTTCAAAACATTCCGTATTACTTAGTTTAGAAAACTTAGTTGGTGTTTTAAAAGATACCCTTTCAAATAGATTAAAGTGAATGGAAGCTGTGCACCAGGTAGGAAACCAAAAAAGAGGAGGTGAGTCCATCGGACTGCTTAAGTACCAAGCTCCCTTCGGATCCAATCCTAGACATGCACACCGCCATTACCACACTTTAACGTCGTGTATGTTTTTAGGAAAACAATTTGATTAAGTCCGTTCAAGAAAGAAAAAGTGACTATCTTTGGAAAACATTTTCTTAGCTGAAGTCTTGCTTGTAGTCTTGATTTGAAATCAATTATTATTTTTGAAATTGCGCCCTAAAGCTAATCAATTTCGATAGTTATAATGTATCATTTTTATCATGATAAAACATAAATCAAAACCATAAAAATAAAATAATTAAGCGGCCTCATTACATTTAAAAACCCAAAATTGTAAACGAAAATAAAAGGACGTCCAGTTCACCAGAAAGAAACCAAGTTTGCAGAAACATGTGGCCACTACGAATCCCTCACGGCTCCAAGCCCACTATGGTTGGGGATCACTTGCGTGGATAAAACAAAAGGGTGAGTTTGGGAAAACTTAGTGTGTAAATAAACCCAACCATAGCCTAAATCAGTTCGAACTACAGAAACAGAATAATTGGCCTTAGCCCAGAACAGAATTCAGAATAAAGCCCATAGGCCCATAACAGATCAAAACAGATATTACATGTTTATGCAAAAACCCAACCCATATCCAACCATGTACACCCCCATACCATCCTTTCACCATATGGGGAGACTACTCGACCTACCCAACCGCTACACACCACGACAATATGCGGCATGGTCGCCAAGATGTGTAATGTGACAGAGTCACCAGAAACAGATAATTGTGGCTGAGCCACCAGAACAGATATATATGTGGCAGAGCCACTAGATCAGATAATTTGTGGCATAGCCACCAGGACGCTTCCTCCATAATATAATCCATGTCCCCATACAACAGATATTCATTCATGGCATACATCATACAAATTTAAATCATCATGTTTTTCAGACAAAATTAACCCTAGGGGTATAAAGGTCATTTTACACCCAGGGGTATCATGGTAATTTTCCATACAAAGGGGTATTCTAGTAATTTAGCTATCTTAGGGTTTTCATGGATATTTATACCATTTACGTGCAATCAGAAACACTTACCGCGTATACTTACCGAATTGGGCCCGTTGTCCTATTAACCGATTTTTGGCCCACTAAGCCCAAAATATCAATAATGCATGAAATTGCACTTACCGCAGTTTTATCACTTCAGATTACCAGAATAATTAACCCATTTATCTTACGAGCATTCGCACACTCGTAAGTTCCCAAAATACCGGCTTTTCGGCATTTTAGCATTTCGACTTTTGTCGATCTAGTCTATGAGAGGGTGTCAGTTACACACCTGTTTCGTGACGACTGCTACTGAGATCCCTTACGATGCCCTACAATGGATTACCACAATTCTTAGATTGCAAACTATAGCACTAATCTCAATATTCACTTACCCATATTCGAACCATGTCCCTAAAAGCCTTAAAAACCTTACCTTTTTGCCGAAAACCAATGACTAGATCCAAGTCTAGTTGCTCCAAAGATCCAAGCCTTCGATCCAACACTCAAGAAGACACTAATAACCAAAAGAAATCATCGGTTAAAGACCCCTAAAGCCCTATGCCCAAATCGACAGCCTCCTTAGATTTTAGGGACTTCGGCTTTATCCTAACTTGTAAAATAAGACTAGATCTGAAGTGATGAGTACTTACCACTTATTCCTTTCTGATTTCTACGAAGATCTGATGTAGATTTATCCTCTAAACAACGGTAGAACTCGAATCCAGGAGATTTGAAGTTTCGACTATAAGCCCCTAAATCTATGGTATTTTTGGCTTTTTAGGTGATAAAAAAGGTGATGATTTGAGGCTATAACCTTGAAGTAATGTTGCCGATAGATATTAAGGGTTTGGAGAAGAGGAATATTGATCACAAAGGAACAAAAATATTGAAGGATTTGGCTTTGGAGAAATCGGCACAAGTAGTGAGTATAGCTTTCGGGATTTCGGCTTTTTATGGCAAATGACTATGAGAGTTTAGAAACGTCTAAAGAAAAAGATGGAGATGAACAGGATGATAAGAAGATTTAGCTATGGAGGAAAGAAGAAGAAAAAGAAAATGGATGAAGAAAGGAGAAAAGAAAAGATGAGGAGAACAGTCAGGAAACGACACAAATTACCCTAAATGCCGAATTTATACTGGCACTAACCCTAGCCGAATTTTACCTCCCTAAAGGTTCCTTTGGCTGGCCAACTCTTGCTCTTCAAGAGTCCACTATTCGGCCAACACAGCTCTCCCCAATTAGCTCCTAAATCCTCTCCCTTATCCCCTCCTTACTCAATCTCCTGAGCAACTCCAACTCTTCCTAACAGTCTTTCACTTCAGTTCCATTACTTACCTTTCATACTCATAAAAATAATTCCCTAATATGCTGTCATTGTGACTTGAACCTGGGTCCTCCCCAACATCCACGCGCCACTTATAGCCTTCCCAGTGGCGTCACATGCCACTATTCTACTTGCTTCCTTGTGTTTTATTTTACACAATTAATACTTAAAAGCCCAGCTTACCAGAACCCCTTTTTCTTATGGAATTAAAATTAACTAAAACTATCGGGTTTTAACTTAAGCTTGGGCCTTCTAGAGGCCCACTAACATAATTAATCCTATGACAAGCAGACAAAACACATAATATTAAATTTTACCAACATTTTCAGAATTCTCAAAAATTGGGGCGTTACAACTCTACCCTCCTCAAAGAAATTTCGTCCTCGAAATTTACCTGGTCCAAACAGATAGGGGTATTGCTGTTGCATCGCCTCTTCTGGCTCCCAAGTAGCTTCCTCTCTGCCATGGTTATACCAAAGCACCTTTACTAATAGAACAGATTTCCTTCTCAGAACCTTAACATCTCGATCCAATATTTGCACAGGCTCCTCCTCAAAGGTCAAATCAGTTTGCACCTCAATTTCTGCAACCGGCACGACATGAGTAGGGTCAGAACGATAACGCCTTAACATGGAGACGTGAAAAACATCTTGAATCCTGTCTAACTCTGGAGGCAATTCCAACTGATAAGCCACTAGGCCTACTCGCTTCAAAACCCAATAAGGCCCAATGAACCGCGGACTCAACTTGCCCTTCTTACCAAACCTTAATATCTTCTTCCAAGGAGAAACCTTTAAGAAGACCATATCACCTACTGAGTATCCAATCTCCTTACGCTTCAAATCTGCATACGACTTTTTCCTATTAGCTGCTTCCTTCAACCGGTCTCTAATCAACTTGACCTTATCCTCAGTATTTGCCACCAACTCAGGTTCAAGAACCTGTCGTTCCCCCAACTTGGTCCAACAACTAGGCGTACGACATCTTCGCCCATACAGTGCTTCATATGGTGCCATTCGAATACTCGCCTGATAACTGTTATTGTACGTAAATTCTACCAACAGCAAGTAATCCTCCCAACTACCTTGAAAGTTAATAACACATCCCCTCAACATGTCCTCCAGAATCTGAATAACTCTTTCCGACTGACCATCAGTTTGGGGATGGAAAGCTGTACTAAAGTTCAATCGTGTCCCCAATGGCTCATTTAGCTTCTGCCAAAATCGAGATGTGAATCTAGGATCTCGATCAGAGATAATCGAAACTTGGACACCATGAAGTCGCACAATCTCTGCCACCTACAACTTGGCTAACTTCTAAAGTGAGAAGTCGGTATGGACAGGTATGAAATGAGCCGATTTGGTCAACCTATCCACAATCACCCATATCGAGTCTTTCTTCGATGGCGTCAAGGGTAGCCCACTCACAAAGTCTATGGTTACCCTCTCCCACTTCCAAAGTGGTATCTTTATCGGGCCGCAACAATCCGTAAGGTAATTAATGCTCACCTTTCACTTGGCCGGCATGTCAAACATTTCCCCACGACTGCAGTATTTCTTCGCTTAAGCCTGTGCCACCAATACAATTCTCGCAAGTCGTGATACAACTTATTCCTCTAGGATGCATGGCACAAAGTCCCCCATGAGCTTCCTTAAGTATTGACTGTCTCAAGTCAGAGTCCTTCGGAACACAAATTCTTCCTCGGAAGCACAAAACCCCTTCGCTATTCAACCCAAACTCAGAAGTTTCCCCTTTCTTAACTCGAAGACTCATCTTTCAACTGCTTTTCCTTAATCCGATCCACCCAGGTTGGCCTTACTTGCAATTCAGCCAACAAACTTCCATCATCAAATAGACTTAGGCGAGTAAACATTACTCTCAGATCAGATACAGCTCTACGATTTAGAGCATCGGCTACCACATTAGCCTTGCCTGGGTGATATTCGATCGAACAATCATAATCCTTAAGCAACTCGATCCATATCCTTTGCCTAAGGTTCAGTTCCTTCTGAGTCAGCAAATACTTAAGACTCTTATGATCTGTGTATATAATACACCTTTCTCTGTACAAGTAATGTCTCCAAATCTTGAGTGCAAAGATCACTGCTGCTAACTCCAAATCATGAGTAAGATAGTTTCCTTCGTGAGGCTTAAGCTGTCGTGATGCATAAGCAACCACCTTACCCTCTTGCATCAACACACAACCCAAACCTACGTGTGACGCGTCATTGTACACAGTAAAATCCTTCCCAGACTCTGGTTGAATTAACACAGGTGCTTCAGTCAGAACTTTCTTCAACCTCTCAAAAGCTTCCTTCTGCTTCTCACTCCATACAAACTGTACTCCTTTTCTTTTGAGTTTCGTCAAAGGTGCTGCCATCACAGAAAAACCTTCTACAAACCTCCTATAGTATCCTACCAAGCCTAGGAAACTTCAAATTTCTGACACTGACCTAGGTGGCTTCCATTCTAGAATTGCTTCAATCTTACGAGGGTCCACCTTAATCCCCTCAGTAGAGACCACATGTCCTAAGAAGGTTACCTCCCTCAACCAGAATTCACACTTGCTGAACTTCGCATAGAGTTCCTTCTCCCTTAACACTTGCAGCACAATCTGGAGATGTTCATCATGTTTTGCTTCTGTTTCAGAATATACCAAAATATCATCAATAAAGACGACTACGAACCATTCCAAGAATGGTTGGAACACACGATTCATCAAATCCATAAATGCTGCAGGAGCATTTGTCAGTCCAAATGGCATAACCAGAAACTCGTAATGACCATACCGAGTCCTGAATGCCGTCTTGTGGATATCTGCCTCTTTGACCCTTAACTGATGATATCCAGATCGAAGGTCGATCTTGGAAAATACAGAAGCTCCTCTAAGTTGGTCAAACAGATCGTCAATCCTTGGCAGTGGATACTTATTCTTAATTGTCAGTTTGTTCAGCTGGCGATAATCAATACACATTCGCATCGTCCCATCCTTCTTCTTCACGAATAGCACCGATGCTCCCTATCCAACAACTCTTGAATTTGAGTTTTCAGCTCTACTAACTCCTTCGGTACCATCCTATACAGTACGATGGATACTGGCGCTGTTTCAGGCAATAAGTCGATTCCAAACTCGACCTCTCGGTTTGGAGGTAATCCCGGAAGCTCTTCCAGAAAAACATCTTGGAACTCTTTTATAGTCCTAACCTTATCCACTATCAGCCCCTCCTCTTCTGACTGACTTACGAATCCCAAATAGGCCTCACAACCTTTCCGAATCCACTTTTCAGTCCTCAATGCCGACACCACATTAGACAAATAGTCCCTTCGTTCACCCATCATCATAACCTCCTCACCTTCCGTGGTCTTTAGCACCATTCGCTTAGCAGCACAATCCAAAGTCGCCTTATGCTTAACTAGCCAGTCCATTCCCAGAATGAGATCAAACTCTCTGAACGGCAACTCCATCAGATCTCCAGGAAAAATCTTACCTTGAGTTTCTAAGGGTATATCCCTATACAGTTTGTCTACCCTAACCGAGTGACCCAAAGGACATAGCACCGATACCCCACTCACAATCTTCTCAGAGCGCACACCCAACGACCCAGATATGGTACATGCAACATAGGAATGAGTAGATCCAATATCCACCAAAACAGTATACGGCATGCTAGAAACCAAAAACGTACCAGTTATTACGTCAGGTGCGTCGCCCTCCTCACGATGACGAGCTGCATACACCAATGCTGGCTGTCGAGCCTCAGCATTTTTGTTAGCTCTTCTAGGTGCCCCTCGTCCTCGATCATTTCTATTTCCTCCCCTACCTTGTCCACGTCCACGTGGTGGTTGTGGTCCACCTCTCACGGGTTGAGCAACCCTCTGTTCGACAACTTGAACCTGATCAGCTCTCTGAGGACAGTCTTTAACTCTATGCTCAATAGATCCGTATCGGAAGCAAGCACCAGAACGTTTCCTAAACTTACCCAAGTGTACCTTACCACAGTCTCCACAGATTAGTGGTCTAACCACATTCATCAGAACTGCTCGGACTGGCTCCTCCACTCTTGCCCTTTTGACATTCTTATTTACTCCACCCGAAGGTCCGGAATCCCTCCAAAAATGGTTCCAATCTTTCTCACGGTTCTGCCTCTTAGTACGCTTCACCTCCTCAGCTATCTTAGCTTTTTCCACTAGAACCGTAAAATCACGCTCCCTCTACGGAGCAATCAGCACCTTAAGATCATCTCTGAGTCCATCCTCGATGCGAACGCTACGCTCATACTCCGTAGCAACTATTCTCACAGCATACCAGCTTAGCCTCAGAAACTCAGCCTCGTACTCCGCAACTGACTTATTTCCTTAAACCAGATTCAGGAATTCCTTCCTGCGGGCGTCCACATAACTCGCCCCAACATACTTCCCTTTAAAGGCCATCTTAAATAGCTCCAAAGTGACCCTATCAGCTGGGGTTCCATCTCTCGCGGTGAGCCACCAATGATAAGCCTCATCTCGCAGCAACGATACGGCCCTCTTCAGCTTCTGCTCCACAGAGCAGTCCAAGTCATCCATAATTCGTTCTGTGGCCTCCAACCAATATCCTGCCACATTCAGGGCTACACCAGATACGTCCCTAAAGATCTCCACTCCGTTAGCCCGGAGTCGTTCAGAAATCGATCCTCGAATCCTGTTGCCCAAACTTACCCCAACAACCCTTTCCAGAATACGAAGCATAGCCTGCGACAGGGCGTCATCCCCGGCACTACGATATGAGACTCCACTTCAGTTGCCGGTGGTACCGGTGCCTCTGCTGTCGGCATATGCCCAGAAGACGCAGTTTCTACCCGAGCACTATCTCGGCCTCGTCCACGGCCTCTTCCACGAGCTACTCGCGTACTCAAATCGTATTATCTGTTTTACAAATTTTATGCATTAATTTCAGTATTCCAGTGATTATTACAGATGTTTTATGATTTAGTATTTCAGATTTGGTTTTCGCAGAATCGATGTCTAGCTACAGTTTTAGTCTTTTATCAAGTTTTCCTATGGTTTTAGTAGCATCCTATCTAGAGTATTCTAGAAGGGTTTCAGTACAGACAGATAATTCAGAATATATTCAGAAAAGTTCAGAATACTTACAGACTTAGGCCGAAGATTCGGAATGCCACTCAAAGATCCAGATTTTGAAAACAGAGTTTTACAATCTTTATAAAACTTTTATTTTCGAAAACCTTTATTTTTTTGTAAACCCATTCCACAGCTGAGTTGTTGCAACTTGGCTCTGATACCACTAAATGTAACACCCCAAACCCGGCCTAGGCGTTATGATCGGATCTGACGTGCCACATCGAAGCATTCAAAATATTCCGTATTACTTAGTTTAGAAACCTAGTTGGTGTTTTAAAAGATACCCTTTTAAATAGATTAAAGTGAATGGAAGCTATGCACCAGGTAAGAAACCGAAAAAGAGGAGGTGAGTCCGTCGGACTGCTTAAGTACCAAGCTCCCTTCGGATCCAATCCTAGACATGCACACCGCCATTGCCACACTTTAACGTCGTGTATGATTTTAGGAAAACAATTTGATTTAGTCCGTTCAAGAAAGAAAAAGTGACTATCTTTGGAAAACATTTTCTTAGCAAAAGTCTTGCTTGTAGTCGTGATGTTTTGAAATCAATTATTATTTTTGAAATCGCGCCCTAAAGCTTATCAATTTCGATAGTTATAATGTATCATTTTTATCATGATAAAACATAAATCAAAACCATAAAAATAAAATAATTAAGCGGCCTTATTACATTTAAAAACTCAAAATTGTAAATGAAAATAAAAGGACGTCTAGTTCACCAGAAAGAAACCAAGTTTGTAGAAACATGTGGCCACTCCGAATCCCTCACGGCTCTAAGCCCACTACGGTTGGGGATCACCTGTGTGGATAAAACAAAAGGGTGAGTTTGGGAAAACTCAGTGTGTAAATAAACCCAACCATAGCCTAAATCAGTTCAAACCACAGAAATAGAATAAATTGGCCTTAGCCCAGAACAGAATTTAGAATAAAGCCCATAGGCCCATAACAGATCAGAACAGATATTACATATTTATGCAAAAACCTAACCCATATCCAACCATGTACACCCCCATACCATCCTTTCACCATGTGGGGAGACTACTCGACCCACCCAACCGCTACACACCACAGAAATATGCAGCATGGCTTCCAGAACAGATAATGTGATAGAGTCACTAGAAACAGATAATTGTGGCTGAGCCACCAGAACAGATATATATGTGGCAGAGCCACCAGATCAGATAATTTGTGGCATAGCCACCAGGACGCTTCCTCCATAATATAACCCATGTTCCTATCCAACAGATATTCATTCATGGCATACATCATACAAATTTAAATCATCATGCTTTTCAAACAAAATTAACCCTAGGGGTATAAAGGTCATTTTACACCATAGTAATTTTCCATACAAAGGGGTATTCTAGTAATTTAGCTATCTTAAGGTTTTCATGCATATTTCTACCATTTATGTGCAATCAGAAACACTTACTGCACATACTTACTGTTTGGGCCCGTTGGCCTATTAACCGATTTTTGGCCCACTAAGCCCAAAATATCAATAATGCACGAAATTGCGCATACTGTAGTTTTATCACTTCAGATTACCAGAATTATTAACCCATTTATCTTATGAGCATTTGCACACTCGTAAGTTCCCAAAATACTGACTTTTCGACATTTCAGCTTTTCGGCTTTTGCCGATCTAGTCTATGAGAGGGTGTCAGTTACACACCTATTTCGTGACGACTGCTACTAAGATCCCTTACGATGCCCTATAATGGATTACCACAATTCTTAGATTGCAAACTATAGCACCAATCTCAATATTCACTTACCCATATTCGAACCATGTCCCTAAAAGCCTTAAAAACCTTACCTTTTTGCCAAAAACCAATGACTAGATCCAAGTCTGGTTGCTCCAAAGATCCAAGCCTTTGATCCAACAGTCAAGAAGACACTAATCACCAAAATAAATCATCGATTAAAGACCCTTAAAGCCCTATGCCCAAATCAATAGCCTCCCTAGATTTTAAGGACTTCGACTTTATCCTAACTTGTAAAATAAGACTAGATCTGAAGTGATGAGCACTTACCACTTACTCCTTTCTGATTTCTACGCAGATCTTATGTAGATTTATCCTCTAAACAATGGTAGAACTCGAATCCAAGAGATTTGAAGTTTCAGCTATAAGCCCCTAAATCTATGGTATTTTTGACTTTTTAGGTGATGAAGAAGGTGATGATTTGAGGCTATAACCTTGAAGTAATGTTGCCGACAGATATTAAGGGTTTAGAGAAGAGGAATATTGATCACAAAGGAACAAAAATATTGAAGGATTTGGCTTTGGAGAAATCGGCACAAGTAGTAAGTATAGCTTTTGAGATTTCGACTTTTTATGGAAAATGACTGTGAGGGTTTAGAAACATCTGAAGAAAAAGATGGAGATGAACAGGATGGTAAGAAGATTTGGCTATGGAGGAAAGATGAAGAAAAAGAAAATGAATGAAGAGAGGAGAAAAGAAAAGATGAGGAGAACAGTCAGGAAACGGCACAAATTACCCTAAATGCCGAATTTATACTGGCACTAACCCTAGCCGAATTTTGCCTCCCTAAAGCTCCCCTTGGCCGGCCAACTCTTGCTCCTCAAGAGTCCACTATTCGGCCAACACAGCTCTCCCCAATCTGCTCCTAAATCCTCTCCCTTATCCCCTCCTTACTCAATCTCCTGAGCAACTCCAACTCTTCCTAACAGTCTTTCACTTCAGTTCCATTACTTACCTTTCATACTTATAAAAGTAATTCCCTTAATATGCTGTCATTGTGACTTGAACCTGGGTCCTCCCCAACATCCATACGCCACTTATAGCCTTCCCAGTGGCGTCACATGCCACTATGCTACTTGCTTCCTTGTGTTTTATTTTACACAATTAATACTTAAAAGGTAGGCCCGAGAATGTGTTTCTTCAGAAGCTATAATGTGTAAACGTTTCGAAGATGGGTTAAATGAAGATATAAAATTGTATGTTGGCATTCTTGAAATCAGAGAATTTGTAATACTTGTCAAGCGAGCTTGCAAAGCCGAAGAGCTCAGTAAAGAGAAAAGAAAAGTTGAAGTGGGAGCAAGAGAGTTCCGTAAGAGATCTTCGGGAAAGCTCTTTCAACAGTCACTGAAGAAATTTAGAGAGGATCCAGGCCGATCTAAAGACACTTCAGGCTTTTCCAGACGAGACCGTGATCGACCCCTGTGAGTACGCGAGTCACTTCAGTTGCCAGTGTTTGAAACGATCGTCGGGATAGGACTGAGTGCAAGTATTGTGGGAAATGGCGTTCGGGAAGCTGTAGATTTCATGACCACTCCTGTTATAAGTGTGGATCAGCTGACCACTTTATCAAGGATTGCCCGAGACTGTCTGAACAGAATGCGAATCAGAGTGGGAAACCGGATACTACTACAGCTTGAGGTAGACCCTCTAGAAATGCGGAAAATGCTAGTGGTGGTCAGAGAGGGTCTAGAGATGCTACGACTAGATCTGAGGCTCGTGCTCCTACTAGAGCTTATGCTATACGCGCACGCGAGGAGGCTTTTTCGCCAGATGTTATTATCAGTACTTTCACTCTCTTTGATACTAATGTGATTGCATTGATTGACCCTGGTTCTACTCAT
Source organism: Gossypium anomalum (assembly GCA_025698475.1). Lineage (NCBI taxonomy): Eukaryota > Viridiplantae > Streptophyta > Magnoliopsida > Malvales > Malvaceae > Gossypium > Gossypium anomalum. Next base: position 57,302,170 of record CM046959.1, read on the forward strand.
TCATATGTATGTGAGACTTTAGCATCCAGTAAGACTTTACCTGTTGAGTCTACTGAGTTCGTAATTCGAGTGTCGAATCCCTTGGGTCGATATGTGCTTGTTGACAAGGTGTGTAAGAAATGCCCCCTAATAATCTGACGTTCCTATTTTCTGGCTGATTTGATGCTTTTACCGTTTGATGAATTTGATGTTATTCTCAGTATGGATTGGTTGACCGTACATGATGCAGTTGTGAATTGCAAAAGAAAGACCATTGATTTGAGATGTGTAAATAATGAGATAATCCGAGTTGAGTCTACTAACTTGAACGGATTGCCAGCAATAATATCCTCGATGTTGGCTCAGAAATATGTGAGAAAAGGGTGTGAAGCATATCTTGCGTACGTACTTGATAGCAAAGAGTCAGAAAAGAAACTTGAATCAGTGCCAGTGGTTTGTGAGTATTCAGATGTTTTTCCTGAAGAGTTATCGGGATTACCACCCGTTCGAGAGGTAGAATTTAGCATCAAACTTGTACCTGGTACTACACCAATTTCGATAGCTCCGTATCGTATGGCACCAACAGAATTGAAGGAATTAAAAACTCAGTTGCAAGAGTTGACAGATAGAGGTTTTGCTCGATCGAGTTTCTCACCTTGGGGTGCACCAGTATTGTTTGTGAAAAAGAAAGACAGAACCATAAGAATGTGTATCGACTATCGTCAATTAAATAAAGTGACAATAAAGAATAAATATCCGTTATCGCGTATTAACGATTTGTTTGATCAGCTGAAAGGAACCTTAGTGTTTTCAAAGATAGATTTGAGATCGGGTTATTATCAGTTGCAAGTTCGAGACTCAGATATACCTAAAACTGCTTTTAGAACGAGATACGGTCACTACGAGTTCTTAGTAATGTCGTTTGGGCTCACTAATACCCCTGCAGTATTTATGGACTTGATGAATTGGATCTTCAGACAGTGTTTGGACCGGTTTGTAATTGTGTTTATCGACGACATTTTGGTCTATTCGCGAGATGAAACCGAACATGCTGAGCACCTAAGATTAGTGTTACAGATTTTACGGGATAAGCAGTATATGCTAAGTTTAGTAAATGTGAGTTCTGGTTGAGAGAAGTTAGCTTTTTGGGACGTGTGGTATCCGCATCGGGTATTCGAGTTGATCCGAGCAAAATTTTAGCCATACTCGATTGGAAGCCTCCGAGAAATATTACTGAAGTTCGGAGCTTTTTGGGACTTGCTGGTTACTACAGACGGTTTGTAAAGGGTTTCTCGATGAAAGCCACACCAATGACGAAACTACTTCAAAAAGATGTTAAGTTTGAACAGTTAGAAAAATGTCAGAAAAGTTTCGATCAATTGAAAACTTATTTGACTGAAGCTCCAGTGCTAGTACAACCCGAATCCGGTAAAGAGTTTTTCATTTACAGTGATGCATCCTTACTTAGGCTGGGTTGTGTATTGATACAAGAAGGTCGAGCTGTAGCTTACACGTCGAGGCAATTGAAGCCACATGAGAAAAACTATCCGACCCATGATCTCGAATTAGCGGCCATTGTATTCGCTTTGAAAATCTGGCGGCACTACTTGTTTGGAGAGAAGTGTTATGTATATTCGGATCACAAAAGCCTCAAATATTTGATGACTCAAAGAGATTTGAATCTGCGACAAAGACGTTGGCTTGAGTTGTTGAAAGACTACGAGCTTGTCATTGACTACCACCCGGGAAAGGCTAACATGGTTGCCGATGCTTTAAGTCGCAAGTCACTGTTTACTTTATGAGCGATGAATGTACACCAGTCCGTTTCATCCGATAATATGCCAAACCATTATTGATTCATCAAATACGTGAATCTCAGAAAGTCGATGATGAATTAGTTGTTAAACGAGCTGAATGCGTTTCAAATGTGGAATCAGAGTTTCAAATTGACGACAACGATTGTTTGAGGTTCAGAAGTCGATTATATGTTCCAAGAAATTCGAAACTTATTTCGATGATTTTGAGCGAGGCTCATAGTAGTCGAATGTCAGTCCACCCGGGTAGTACGAAAATATACAACGATCTGAAACGTCAATTTTGGTGGCCTGGTATGAAACGAGACATTTTTTACTTTGTTTCGAAGTGTTTGTTATGTCAACAAGTGAAAGCGGAACATCAAGTGCCTTCGGGATTACTTCAGCCGATTATGATACCCGAATGGAAATGGGATCAAATCACAATGGATTTTGTATCTGGGTTACCATTGTTGTCAAGCAAGAAAGATGCGATCTGGGTTGTTATTGATAGACTGACAAAATTGGCTCATTTTATTCCCGTATGTACGGATTATTCACTTGACAAGCTAGCTGAATTGTATGTTTCTCATATTGTAAGGTTACACGGGTACCTATTTCTATTATGCCGGATAGAGATCCGAGATTCACATCGCGATTTTGGAAGATATTGCAAGAAGCATTGGGTACCAAGTTGCATTTTAGCACCGCTTTTCATCCCCAGACTGATGGTCAATCCGAGCAGATAATTCAGATATTTGAGGATATGTTGAGATGTTGCATCCTTGAGTTTGTGGTTCATGGGAACGGTATTTGCCTTTGATTGAACTCGCTTACAATAATAGTTTTCAATCAAGCATTAAGATGGCACCTTACGAGGCTTTGTACGGCCGTAAATGTCGTACACTGTTGTTTTGGATCGAGCTTAGTGAAAGTAAAATCTTCGGGGTTGATTTGATTAAAGATGCTTGGCGCGAAAGTAAAAGTAATCCGTGAAAGTCCAAAGCGACTTGGATCGCCGTAAGTCGTATCATGGATTTAAAACGAAAAGATATTGAATATCGTGTCGGAGACAAAGTGTTTCTTAAAGTTTCACCTTGGAAAAGGTGCTCGATTTGGCCGTAGTAGGCAAATTGATTGAGTCCGAGGTTCATCGGACCGTATGAAATATCCGAACGAGTTGGGCCGGTTGCATACAGATTGATTTTACCCCCTGAGCTTGAAAAGATTCACAACGTTTTTCATGTTTCGATCCTTCGACATTATAGATCCGATCCATCGCACATAATTAATCCATCAGAGGTTGAAATTCAATCTGATTTGAGTTACGAAGAAGAACCAGTTCGTATTTTGGCTCGTGAAGTAAAAGAACTACGAAATAAGAAAATCTCATTAGTAAAGGTACTATGGCTTAAGCATGGGGTTGAAGAAGCTACTTGGGAACCGGAAGACTCTATGAACGATCGATATCCTAACTTATTCACCGGTAAGATTTTCGGGGACAAAAATTCTTTACGTGGGGGAGAGTTGTGACAGCCCTAATTTGACCCTAGTCGGAAAGTGGTTTCGGGACCACAAAACTGAGTCATAAAAATAATTAACTGTTATATTCTATGCTTATTATATGTGTAAATGCATTTGTGAAAGTCTCGTGCTTTTATTTTTTCATTTGTATGTGAAAATTTTAAATAGGACTTAGGTGAGACATTTGTGAAATGTGATGGGTAAATTTTAAAGTGATCTGTTAATGCATGTTGTCACAAAGGTGGACTTGCATGGCAAATTAGCCATTTTTGGATAGTGGCCAGCCATGATATTGATTAATGTATATAATGTGAATTTTCTATTAACATTTTTAATTTACAAAATGAATAAAAGAATAAAGAAAAATAAAATCATGGTTAGTGGGAGGAGAAACCAAAGTTGGTTCATCTTTGCTCCTCCATTGCCGTAACTAGAAGAGTGGAAGAAGAAAAATCCTTGTGCAAAATTCAGCTATGGTGATTTGCTAGATTAAGGTATGTTTAATGTCATTCTTGGAAACTTATGCATCAGTTGGATGATTAGTTTAAATTCTACCTATCTCATGGTTTGAATTTAAGTTATTTGGAGGGTTCAAATTCGACTAAGGAGCTTAAAATTTTTAGTAGATGCTTTGATGTTATTAGCATGGATAGTTATGTTGGATGTGTTAAACTGCTTGTTATTTTAGCTTAAAAGTTGAGGTTATTAATTGATTTATAGGATATGCTGAATTTAGATTTAGGAAGAAAAATGGGTAATCGGTCATGCTAGATTCTTGATGAAAAATTGTTTAATGTTTAATATGTTCTATAAATGAGCTTGTAAGTGAATTTGAAGATTGGTAAAATGGTGGATGAGAGGTGCCGAATGTGGTTTTTGGATTTGGCTTAAGGAATAATAATATGGTGGCTTGAATTTAGTAACATTCGTCCAAAGATTTTAGGTGCTAGCAAATTTGGTAAAAATGTTTAGATGTTTTGCATTTTGTATTGGATGTCTTGGTGAATGAAGTCAATTAAAATGAATGTATAAACAATGTATGTGATTGTATCTTACAGTGGAATAATTAGCTAATGTGGTTCGTTAATAAAAAGGGGACTAAAATGTTAGGTTTGTACCTTAATTGTGGTTCGGCAAGAATGTATATTAGGTCAAAGTGGGTTCATTTATATGATAATGTTATAATGGTAGACTTAGTTGGACTTTGGCATTTGAGTGATGCATTTGACTTTTGTGTCGATCTTGGATGATATATGTTATTATATGAAATTAAGTGATGTTTATGAAATTCGAAAATGCAAGGTAATAAGCTAGTAATATGTTCGATTGTGCATGAGTAGAGCATATGTATGATGTTCAAATAGCTAGTTAATAAGGTCATTTTTACTTTAATTGTACAATATACGTGTATTAAATTGAATTGCTCAATTGATAAGAAATTAAATAAATCTATTTGTTTAAATTAAGCTCAACAGGTAAGAGGGTCGAAATCAGATAAGAGAAAAGAGAAAGCAATCGAGTAGCCTATCCGTAACTGTTTAAATATACCCAAGGTAAGTTTTGAGTAGTCTCCTTTAGTATGTAATTGATGATGCTTTTATAAGAGTATATTAAGTTAATTGCGATCTTTGGTTTGTACTTGAATATAGTTGTATAATAAATAGTGCATGTATATGATTTATAGTATAATGGTCACTTTGGGTTTAAGCTTGAATGTGAAATGAATGTGTGATATTAAGTATAACTCTTGAGCCGAAATGTGAATGATAATGTGCATATTGAGCTTATATCCGAATGTAGTGAATGACTACTAAAGTGATAGGTTGATTGAGATGTGTTAAAATATGACTAAGTATGCATGATATTTGAAATATATCCGGACATGAGGTCCACAGGCTACATGCTGGGAATATATCCGGACATGAGGTCCGCAAGCTATATGCTGGGAATATACTCGGACATGAGGTCCGCAGGCAATATGCTGGAAATATATCCAGACTTGAAGTCCGCAAGCTACGTGCTAGAATGATATCCGAGCTAAAGACCCGCGGGCTTGTGCTAGAAATGTGTTTTGAATTCTAAGACTTGACAGGACCGATGCCAGTAAGTTAAGTAAGATTACGACATTGAATGTCCATGGTAACCATCGTTGAGTAAGTAATATATATATTTTACATGTTAAGGTACGTATTATGTACTCATATGTGAAATGATTTTTAAAGTGATTTATTAGTATTAAAGAACGATAAATATATATGTGTGTGGATGGATTCGGTATTTGAGAATAAGACAATGACCTATTCGGTCAGTGTAGGTCATTATATGAAAGTATGTGACTAAAAATAATTGTATAAGTCATATAGATACTGAAATATGTGCTGGAAATTTCTTGTGTATTCATATATACATATTCAGCCAATAGGTTTATAACTAGTGTACTTGTGTATATTCGGCCAAGTGAATTACAATTAGAATACGATTTTTGTGATACTCAATGTTCAATTTAAATGACAAGCTTTAATTATATGAAATGCTTAAAACTTACTAAGCCTCGGAAGCTTACTCTGTTTCTTATTTCTCTATTTTATAGATTGTTGATTTTGGCCACCGACTCAGGGATCTTCAGCAGTTTACCATACTATCAAACTTGTTGGTACAGTTATATTTTGGTCTCGATATGGCATGTATAGGTTAGGCTGTTGACAAAATATGTTTTGTATTTGTAAATATTTTGGCCATGTGAAAATGGCATATATATAACTCAAAGATCAGTGTGTATTCAGCTCAATTACTATTTTTGTTGATTGATTATGTGAATGAAATTAAATGTTTAGCTCGGTAATACCTCATAGCTTAAATCGGCGATCAGACTCGGGCTAAGGGTGTTACAGGTGGCATGACATGGCTATTGTGGGAGCAAGGGTTTGAATCCCATGGCAAACAAGGAGCAATTATTTTGTTATCAAGGGACGACAAGAGTTAGTGCTGGATTTGAACTCTGGTGATGGAGAGTTTGAATTGGTTTTGGGGCATGGTTGTGGAGGATATCAAGGAGGGATAAGGGGAGAAAATTAGGGATATTTTCAAGGAGTCTGAGACTGGGAAGAGTTGTAGCCGAATTGGGGAGCTTGTGGGGCAAAATTCGGCCAAGGGGGTTTGGGATGTGCATTTCGGCAATTGGTGTAGGAGTAGGTGCCAAATTCTCCCTCTGTATTTCCAGTTTTTGTTCTTTTAGCATTTTTTTGGCTTATTTTCTCTCTAGTGTCGAAATGGCAAAGTAACCATTCATGCATTTTCTTTTCGATTTCTCATTTTGGTATTTCCTTCTTTGCTCTTCTCTTTGTTGACTACCCGATATTGTTTCTCTCTTAGTCTCTCTTCTCTTATAATCTATCTTCTTTAGCCGAATATCCTATTTTGGTGGTGAGCCAATTTCTTTCTTCTTTCCTCTTTCCTCTCTTGTGGTAGACTGAATACTGTGGCTCTTCTTCTTCTCTACTCTATTCTATTCTCGGCTTTCGCTCATCTCTCTTTCCCTCTTTTCTGGTGTTGGCCGAATATTGACTGGTAAGTTCCTAGTGATCACTGCTCTTTTCGATTTTTCCTTCCTTTCTCGAAATGTCGAGTCTCATCTCTTTCTCTAATGATTCTAGCATTCTTTAGGGGTAACACTTCTCGAGGAATAGAGAGGTGCGCAGGTATTTCAGAAAGATTAGAATCTTCGCTCGACTCTCAATTAAAGGTAGCATTTTATTTTGCCTTAGTTTTAAATTGGGGTATTTGGCGTGGATCCCTTAGTGTTGGCCGAATGCCGTTCTCTCTGTTACTGGACTCGACTCACGTGTATAGGTAGACATAAGTAATAAAAACCACTTATTGTGCAGTGTGCATGAAAGAGTTCTTTACCAAACCTTCGTTATCGGTTCAGCAAGTAAACCATATTGGCGGATCTGTTCAACTGAGGGGTAGGTTTGGACAAGTTATTTTTATGGGGATTTTGGATAGATTGGTTATCGTAAGTTTAACTGAATCTCGTGAATTAATGTAGGTTGGAGAACTCGTGGATCCTTCGCACGTTTTCGTAAACAGGTGTGTATTCACACTATAGAGAATGTAGATCGGCAAAACCCGAAAAGCTGAAAAGCCAAAACTTCGGCATTTGAGGTCTCACGAGCATGCGAACGCTCGTGGGTTAAACTGAGCTCACAAATCATGGGCGACAAATAGTAGAGGCCGCCACGAGCGTTCTCATGGGCTTAGGCCGCTAAGGGCCTTGATGGGCCGTAATGGGCCTTGTGGGCCCAATGGGCTCGTGGGCCCCACACGGGTAAATCCACGGTAAGTGACTATTAAAGAACCAGACCGTTATTTCTGTTTAGGTTACTTAAGTCACTCGAGGCGACGGTGGACCTTCTTTTGGGTCGTTAAGACCCCAGTTTGTAAAATGGTCGTAATGCCCTTGTAGGGTAAAATGATCGTAATACCCTTATATGGTAGAATGACAATTAAGCCCTTATGTTCCGTATGACTGATGTGCTTATGATTTTCATATATGATTGTGCTGAGTATAACTTTGCATACACGTAATATTTATAACACGACATACTGCATAGGGTTGGGTTATTATTGACGGAGGAAGTGTACGGCCTGTAGTCGTTCTGTACAAGGCTTTCAGCCTTTCTGTGATACTTATGGATTATAGTTATTCTGTTAACTGGCAGCATTGCTGCGATATTTATGGCCTTTATTCGTTCTGTCTACGACGTTGGGCCATTCTGTTGACTTAGTGCTGTAACCGATCCTAAGCTTAGTTTGTTGGCTGGGTGGGTCAATTTTATCCCCACATGGTGTGTTGGTTGGTACGGGTGGTGTGTTGGTTGGATTGGGCTGAGTATCTGTCTGCATATCTGCATCTGATACTAATTTTGTATTGGGCTTAGGCCCACCTAATCCTCTTAATGGGCTAAGGCCCACCTGATACTATTTCTGTGATGGGCTTAGGCCCAGTTTGTTTCCGCATATTGTATGACTGATTGTTCGTATTAAGGGATTACAAACTGAGTTTTTGCAAATTCACCCTTTCTGTCTAACTGTGCAGGTAATACCCAGACTTAAACAATTTGGAGCCGCGAGGGAGTCAGAGGTAGCCACACGATTGTAGTGGATCTGCAACTTGACTTTATTTATTTTTAATTTTCTTATTGGGTTTTGGATTATGTAAGAAGGCCATTATGGGTTTAAGTTTTAATTGGGCTTTTAATTTCTTATATTAAACTGCTAGTCTAGGAAAACTCGAGTTTTCAAAATATTCACGATTTTTCTAAAGAACACGAGCTTTAAACAATAAATTTTTCAAAATGCTTCCGTGATTTAAGTTGAATTAATATTCCAAAGGCAAATATTTTGGCAAACGTTTGTGACGAGATGTTTTGCTAACCTCGAGCAAAAGGTTTTAATTTTAGAAATAAACTTTTAATGACAACTTGAATTTTTGAATAATGCTTTGATGCAACACGCCAGATTTGGCCATAACGTCTAGGCGGAGTTTGGGGTGTTACAATTTTGGTTATAATGGCATGTATAGGTTATTTTGGCTAATGATAGCCTATATGATTTGTTGTGTTTATAGCCATTTGAGTTGGCTTGTGATTTGGTATATTTTGGTATGTATATATGTGGCCTTAACATGGTTGATGATATGTTTGATATGCTTGCATGATAAAAGGGTATAATGATAGCTAACTGTACATTTTGTATTTTTGTTTTGTGATGTGATGAATTGGTACCTTTTTTTGTAAGGCATATATGTCTAAATATGATAGTTTATGGAATGCATTTGGTACCAAATGGTTATGTTATGGTAAATTGATTACATGGTATGTTTTGGTAGGTAAGTGATGTGGCATGAAATGATGCAAAATGGCTTGGTAAATTGTTGGTTTATTTGGTTAAATTGTATACATGAATATACATGTTTACATATTGTCATTTGAGGTGCCTAAGGGCATATTGGTTGTCTGTGAAAACCGGTATAGTTCGAAACAAAGAACTATCGAGGGTTCGAATCCCTCTCTCCTTTTACTCGATGAATAGATTTCTTTTACTACATGTTTAAGGCTTGATTTTGCTTGTTTTGGATGATTGATTATAGCTTGTGTATGTGTACATTTTTGGGTGTAGGCTGATGCAAAATTGGGTGAGAAAAATGGCTTGTAAAACAGCCTATTTTCATCCACATGAGCATGTGTCTCAGCCTTGTCTGACACGCGGCCAGGTGACACGGCCGTGTGTCCCTTATAGCTTTAAAAGGGTTACAAGTCAGGCTGTTACACGGCCTAGCACACGGCTTGACACACGAGCGTGTAGGGTTACTTCGAAGGGTACACGACCTAGTACACGGGTGTGTGGCTTAGCCGTGTGACCAAGTCAGAGAGTTATTTAGGCGCGGGCATGGGCTGGGACATGGCTCTGTGTCCCAATTTCGAATGCCCACACAGCCTAAGACGTGGTCGTGTCTCTTGGTCGTGTGAGTCACACGGCCGTGTGACCCCTGCAGCTTTGAAAAATTTCAGTGTTTTTTGAAAAATTCTCTGAGTATCTGATTTAGTCCTGACTTGTTTCTAATGTATATTTTGGGCCTCGAGGGCTCGTATAAGGGATAGTACGTATGATTTTGATTACTTTCTGGCTTGAATATTGTATGATATGAAATGTTTAAATTTTGTTCGATTGTTTTGTAAACTCCCGTAATACTCCGTAACCCTGTTTCGGCAATGGATTCGAGTTAGGGGTGTTACATACACATTTTAGTCCTTCATCATTAATCTTTTCATAATTATCTTATTTGAGTAATTACCATTCTACCCTTCAACTTTCTCTACAATACCATCCATGAATCATACTTTATTTTGGTAAATTTTCACTTCTAGTCCTTCCTCCTTTTTCCTTCAATTCAATGCAATCATTTCAATTTTTTTATTTTTCTTACTTCTACCCCAATACTTTTCACTCACTTACAATTAAGTCAATACCCCATATTTATTTCTCTTATTTCAAGAGTATTTTTAATTTTCAATAGGCTTTAACTACTTTCTATACTAACACTTAAAAATTCTTATTTTATCTATTTCTAAAATTGTCAAGTATACCTAACCCAACTTGGTATTGTTCCTAACTCAGTAGTAAGTTAGGGATATCACAATAAAAATATAAATTATAAATCTAGATATAGACTACATTGAATAAAGGTGAAAAGTTGATGGACTAAAGTGCATTTTTGTATTTAGTGAAGGGACTTAATTTAACAGCCCAATTTCAGTGAAATCGAAATAGTGGTTTCGAGACCACAAATCTGAGTCCGAAAAATGAAATTATTTAAATTCCATAAAATGATAGGTATTATGATATGAATATTGCATGAAAATTTTTATCGAAAAATTTCATCAATTATGTGTCTAATTGCAAAAAGGACTAAATTGAATAAAATGTGAAAGTTGAATTCTAGTAGTTATAAGTATTAAATAGCTATAGAATTAAAAGTGAGAAGTCCTTATATGGCAATTAGACCATTGATGAAAAACATGTAGATATTTTTAGTGAGTAATCCATGGAAAAATTGAAAAAGGTTAAGAACTAAATTGGAAATTAAATTAAATAAAGTATGATAAAAGATTAAATAGAATTAAACCCATTTTATATCTTCTTTTTCTTCATAAAAATACATGGTAACCCTAGGAAAGAGAAAGGAAACTTATCAAGCTTGAATTGGTAAGTTCTATGTTCCGTTTTTAGTAATTTTTATATTTTTGAGATCGGAAAAGCTTAATTTCTTTATTTGGGTGATTAAATTGAAAGAAAACCAAAGTTTAGAAAATTACCCATAGATGAATATGCTGTAAATTCAAAGTTTTTGATAGAAAATGAAAGATTATTGATAGATAAACCACTTTTACAAGGTGATTTTTAGTGAAAGCATGTGTAGGGAATAAATTGCAAAGTAGTGAAATTCTTGGCAAAATTCTCAAATTTATGAAATACATGTACTGTAAAAGTTATATTGAAATTTTGAATAAGCTTGGAATAAGGAGGAAATTGCATAAATTTCAATTTCCGAGCCTAGGGACGAAATTGGAATTAATTAAAAGTTTAGGGGCAAAATGGTACTTGCCTAAAATATGAAATGGGCTTGATTGAATGTAAAAATAATAGAATTGATGATTAAATTTATTTATATAGATCTGGAAGTGTCAAACAAAGAAAAAGATCGAGGGAAAGATAAAGTTTCGGATTAGTAGATACGATCGATTGTCAAGGTAAGTTCATATAACTAAATTAAAGCATGTAAATGAGTTGAATTGATTGTTAAATTATGTGCATCATTATTTGTAATTGGTATGTACATGTAATAAACCAATGTTGATTTGTGATTTACGTGTAAATGATGAAATATTACATGAATCCGTTTGAATATTGATTTTCGATTGGACAAGTGATTACCGTATTTATGAGATCCTGCATAAGTTGCAATAAAGGTTGTTCCGAAAGGATAATCCTTTGATCTCATCATGAAAAGGAATGTGACCCGAAAGGGTGGTATTGAAAAGGATAGGTATACTTTGTGTATACCATTTGAAAATGAAAGGTATACTATGTGTATACCATTTGAAAAGGAAAGGTACACTATATGTGTATACTTGAAAAGGTTATGTACACTTTATGTGTACAAATTGAAAAGGGTATGTACACTTCGTGTGTACCATTTAAAAAGGGAATGTGCACCTCGGGTGTACAATTAGAAAAGGAAAGGTCCATCGAAAATTCAAAAATTCAACTGAAATGTATTAACAAGTGAAATAAAAAGAAATGATATGATGAGCTCATCTATGCGTAATAATGTTTTTGTACTAACCAATTTGGTTGAATGATGGTGTATAGGCCATATTTGCTAGTCTGCTAAATTGATGGATAAATTGTTTTATGTATGATTTACTTGTTATTTATGAATGGTAAGTGTAGTTGGTTATATTAACTTACTAAGCATATAATGCTTACTAGGTTTATTTTTCCTATTTTATAGTGCTCGAAGCTCGTGAAGGTTTGATTGGGTCGGAGCTATCATCACACTATCAACTTCTTAATTTTGGTATAAACGATAAACTCATTTTGATATAATGGCATGTATAGGCTAATGAGGCCAAATGATGAAGTAACATGTATGTTTACAACCTAGCCATTGGAATGGCTAGTAATATGTATTTTGAGGTAATATGGTATGTTCATGTTCAACAAGATACAAATCACCTTTCATAAAACATGATTTACAAACCAATGTAAAGTTAAGCTTCATGGTATGGCTAAGAGTTGGAAATGTTAGATTGAATGATGGAAATTGGTTAAATTGGCTAGTATATATATGTAAGTTTTTATGCAGGAAAATGGTTAAGTTTGGGTTAGAAACAGGGCTAGGAAATAGCCTTATTTTGTCCACACGGACAGCCCACGGGCATGTGAAATGACCTTGTGTCCCCTGCATCCTTAAATATGAAGTTAGGATAGTACACGAGCAAAAGACACTGCCGTGTGTCTTGACCGTGTGAAGGACACGGGTTTCAAGCATGGTCGTGTGTCAAAATCATGTGAAAATGGCTTTAAAATGATGAAAAATCAGTTTACCACACGGCCTAGCCACATGGGCGTGTGCCCAGGCCATGTGCCCCTTTGATACTTAAGAAATTACAAGTTAGAATTTCACACGGGCTAGCCACACGGCCATGTACCAGGCCACACGGGCGTGTGCCCCTATTTTCAAGGTAAAATTTATAAAGTTGCCGGTTTAGTCTCGAATCATTTCCAAAGCATGTATTGGGCCCCGTAGGCCCATATTAGGGACTTTATCATAAAATTTGAAAAGTTTTAACATAGAATGCAAATTTTTGACTTGGTTTTATACAAATGCTAATGGATAAGTCCAGTAACGCCTCGTAACCCTATTTCGGTAATAGATATGGGTTAGGGTGTTACATTTATTTGTATCAAAGCGACGGTTTAGCCGATTCTCAGACTAACGTAGCAAGTGTGAATTTAGCTATACATGCCATTATATAATTGATGATAGTGTGATATCTCCTAACCAATTTTAAATGTGTTTTTCATATAGTAAATGTCTTCCAACCGAGCAATAGCAGAATCTGAGGAAGCTGGGAGTGCTTCTCAAGCTTCCGTACAACGAGCTACAGATGGTAGTTGTAGTAGAAGGTCCGAGTCAGAGGGCCGAAGTAAATATGCTAAAGAGGCTTTCTTTGAAATGTTGGATAAATGGTTTCCTAAATATTTGAGAAGAAATTCTGTTACTTTTCAACCACAATCTCCCCCACCAAATACTCAGACTGTTCTTGAGAGGTCATCGGGTAGTAAAACTGTTAAAATTGGTAAAGCTGCAGTGGATAAACTCAGAAAATATGGAGCTGAGGAATTTATAGTTACAATTGATGATGATCCGGAAAAATCTGAATTCTGGCTAAAAAATACTACTCGAGTGTTGGATGAATTATCATGTACTCCAGCTGAATGCTTGAAATGTGTTGTATCTTTGTTAAAGGGCACGGCTTATCACTGGTGGAAAACAGTAAGTTCAGTGGTTCCAAAAGAAAAAATTACTTGGGAATTCTTTCAATCTGAATTCAGAAAGAAATATATTAGTCAAAGATTTCTATACCAAAAAAAGAAAGAATTTCTAGAATTAAAACAGGGGAATAGGACCGTTGCAGAATATGAATGGGAGTTTGTTCGGTTAAGCCAATATGCTAGTGAATGGGTACAAACAGAGGCAAAAATGTGTAAATGTTTCAAGGAAGGATTAAATGAAAACATAAAGTTATTGATTGGTATTTTGGAAATAAGAGAGTTTGCAACACTGGCTGATCGTGCAAAGAAAGCTGAAGAGCCAAGTAAAGAAAAGAAGAAAGCAAACAGGGAAGCCCGATTCTCTGGGAAAAGACCTATTAGTAGGTCTCAATCATTTTCTTCAAAGAAATCAAAGAGGTATCAAGAAGGATCTACTACTTTAGCTGGGTATTCCGGTAAAGAGCGTGGTTCTCAATGCTTTAATCCTAAGTCTTCGTTATCATCAGAGACTAGTGTTGGAAGTGTGGGAAACATGAAGCCAAAATGTAAACACTGTAATAAATTTCATCATGGTGAATGGCGAATGAAAACCGGTGCATGTTACAAATGTGGTTCACATGATCATTTTTTGAGAGATTGTCTGGAAATAGTTGAAAGAGATGCTGAACAGAATTCAAAACCAGGTAGCCCTGCTTCAAGGGGCAGACCACCTAGATACCCCAGAAATGTTAGTGGTAGCCGAAGCACTACAAAAGATTCAAATGCTAAATCCGAGGAGGCTCGAACTCCTGCAAGAACATATGCCATATGAGCTCGAGAAGATGCTTCAACGCTAGATGTCATTACTGGTAACTTTTCTTTACTAGATACTGATATTACTGCATTGATTGATCCAGGTTCCACACACTCATATATATGCATAAATTTAGTAAATGTTAAAAATTTACCTGTTGAATTCACTGAATTTGTAGTGGAAGTTTCAAATCCTTTGGGGCAATATGTAAAGGTGGATAAAGTTCGTAAAAATTGTCCACTTATGGTAAAGGGTAAATATTTCTTGGCTGATTTAATACTACTGCCTTTTGAAGAATTCGATGTGATATTGGGAATGGATTGGTTAACCCAACATGATGCAGTGGTTAATTGTAAGCAGAAGTATATTGTGTTGAAATGTCAAGACGGTGAGTTACTTCATGTTGAATCTGACAAGCTAGATGGATTATATAATATGATTTCAGCAATAGTAGCACAGAAATGTATGAGGAAGGGATATGATGCTTATCATGCTTATGTGTTGGATACTAAGGTAACCGAGTCAAAGATTCAATCTATGCCAGTTGTATGTGAGTTTCCAAACGTGTTTCCAGAAGAATTTCCTAGCTTACCACCTATCAGAGAAGTGGAATTCTCTATAGATCTAATTTCAGGAACAACAACAATATCGATAGCACCTTATCGAATGGCTTCTGTCGAGTTAAAAGAATTGAAGGCACAGTTATAAGAATTAATTGACAAGGGTTTTGCTCGACCTAATTTCTCACCATGGGGTGCTCCGGTGTTATTTGTAAAGAAGAAAGACAGATCTTTGAGGTTGTGTATTGATTACCGGTAACTCAAAAGAGTCACTATAAAGAATAAATATCCACTGCCTCGAATTGATGACTTATTTGATCAGTTGAAGGGAGCTACTGTATTTTCAAAGATTGATTTTCGTTCGGGTTATTACTAGCTCCAGGTGAAGGATTCAAATGTTCCAAAGATAGTTTTCAGAACTAGATATGGTCATTACGAATTCTTGGTGATGCCATTTGGATTAACTAATGCACCAGCGGTGTTTATAGATTTAATGAACAGGATTTTCAAACCATACCTAAACAGGTTTGTCGTGGTATTCATAGATGATATTTTAGTTTATTCTCGAAGTAAAGATGAACATGCTAAATATTTGAGGATTGTGTTGAAAACTTTACGGGAAAAACAATTGTATGCCAAGTTCAGTAAATGTGAATTTTGGCTACGAGAAGTTAGCTTTCTTGGTCACATCGTATCTGCTGAAGGCGTCAGGGTTGACCCAAGCAAAATTTCAACAATTATTAATTGGAGTCCACCAAACAACATGTCAGAGGTCAGAAGTTTTCTGGGTTTACCTGGGTATTATCGGAGGTTTGTTAAAGGATTTTCAATGATTACTTCTCCAATAACTCATTTGTTGTAGAAAGATGTAAAATTCGAGTGGAATGATAAATGTCAGCAAAGTTTTGATAAATTGAAGACTTTGTTGACTGAAGCACCTGTATTAGTACAACCTGAATCGGGTAAGGAATTTGTAATTTACAGTGATGCATCTTTAAATGGTCTAGGTTGTGTTTTGATGCAAGAAGGTAAAGTGGTTGCCTATGCTTCAGACAACTTAAACCACATGAAAGAAATTACCCGATACATGATCTTAAATGTTTGCATTGAAAATATGGCGGCATTATTTATATGGTGAAAATGTCATATTTATACCGACAATAAGAGTCTGAAGTATTTAATGACACAAAAAGACTTGAATTTGAGGCAACGCAGGTGGCTCGAGTTAATAAAGGATTATGATTTGATTATTGACTATCATCTGGGAAAGGCCAATGTTGTGGCGGATGAACAAAGCAAGAAATCTTTGTTTACTTTAAGAGTAATGAACACCCCGTTATCTTTGTTAAATGATGGTTCAGTTCTAGCTGAATTGAAAGCTAGACCGACATTTATACAACAAATCTGTGAAGCACAGAAAAGTGACAGTGAGTTGCAAACTAAACGGGAGCAATGTCAAAAGAATTCTGACTTAGAGTTTCAAGTTGGGTCTGATGATTGCTTATTGTTTAAAAATAGAATCTGTTCCAAAGAACTCAGAATTAGTACAAAGGATTTTGTATGAAGCTCATAATGGTGTAATGTCTGTACATCCTGGTAGTAATAAAATGTATCATGATTTGAAAAATATGTATTGGTGGCCGGGAATGAAAAAGGATATTTCTGAATTTGTATTCAAATGCTTAATATGTCAACAAGTAAAAGCTGAGCATCAGGTGCCTTCAGGGTTATTACAGCCAATCAATATACCGGAGTGGAAATGGGAAAGGATTACCATGGACTTTATAATGGGATTGCTTATGTCACCAAGAAAGAAAGATGCCATTTGGGTAGTTGTTGACCGGTTAACAAAGTTGACACATTTTATATCGGTACGTATGGAATTTTTATTGCATAAATTAGTTGAATTGTATGTTTCTGAAATTGTTAGATTGCATGGTGTACCGGTTTCTATTGTTTCTGATAGAGATCCTCTGTTTACATCCCAATTTTGGTATAAATTGCAAGAAGCACTGGGGACACAGTTGCATTTAAGTACTGTATTTCATCCCCAAACTGAGGGCCAATCAGAACAGTGATATAGATTTTTGAAGACATGTTACGGTGTTGTGTGCTTGAATTTGAAGGTAACTGGGAAAGGTATTTGCCTCTGATTGAATTTGCCTATAATAATAGCTACCAATCCAGTATTAAAATGGCACCGTATGAAGCTTTATATGGTCGGAAATGTAAAACACCATTGTACTGGATAGAGCTTAGTGAAAAGAAGATTTATGAGGTTGATCTAATTCGGGAAACTGAAGAAGAGGTAAAGGTGATACAAGACAGCTTGAAAGTAACTTCAGACAGACAAAAGTCTTATGCTGATCTTAAAAGAAAATAAATTGAGTTTGAGATTGAGATTGAGATTGAGATTGGTGATAAGGTATTCTTGAAAGTGTCACCCTGGAAGAAAGTTCTTCAGTTTGGCCATAAAGGAAAATTAAGTCCTCGGTTTATTGGACCATATGAGGTCATTGAAAGAATTGAACTGGTAGCTTATCGGTTAGCATTGCTGCCAGAACTAGAAAGAATTCACAATGTTTTCCATGTGTCAATGTTAAAACGGTATCTGTAACACCCTAACTCATTTCCATCACTGGATTGAGTTATGAGGTAATATCAGACAGAACATTTATTTCAATTTTTTTTTATCGGATGTATATACTTGAATACATTTATAAAACATCTTCAAGTTTATAAATATATAATATTATATACACACCTAACATAAAATACACATCAAAATTATTTTATTTTATATTTGTACTTGAACTGACAACTTATAACACTATCTCAAATTAGATATTATGACCAAGTACAATAGCAAAATTTCAAATAATTACTTATATATGACTAACATGACCGACTCACCCTAATACACATTATCAAATTACTAAGCATTTTCAACTCTCAAAACATGTATATATATATATATATATATACCACATGTAACTTTCATCCCTAAACACATGACATAATAATCTAAAGGAATTTAAACATTGGCCAATAAAAATTTAATCTTACAATCATACTTATGAAAATTTACATACATCATGATAGACTCATTGACTATAGTCAAACCATTTCCAAAATGTATACTCACAATCACATATACCATTCATTAACAGCATATAACCTTGTACCCAAAATGAATCTAAACTATAACTAAACATAACCAAATTCAAACTTAGTAGTTAAGCCATGTTCGCATGGCTGAAATTTACATATATAAATTCAAACAAAATACATATTAGCCTATACATGCCATAATGTTCACTTAAGATCAACTAAAAAAAAAAGGTACCAAAACGTTGCAGGCTGGTGTGATGACTTCGACGATGGTCCCGAACACAAGAAATGGATCAAAGCAAATCTAAATAAGAGACAAGTAAACACACCAAATGAGTATTCAACTCAATAAGTAATAAGCAATATAATACAGACCGTTAACATGAGATCATATGAAAAATAATGTAAGATCAACTATTTCATCTGTACCGAACTATGCCACAATTACTTAGATTATCGATTGAACCCCAAGCCAAGTCTAGCTATACAATTAAATACCTAAAACAACCAGATAGTTTAGATCCTTTCCTCGAAGTATAAAACAATGATCAACTAGATGGTTCCATGCATATACGTTTCATATCTCAGATTTGATTTTTTCGTTAATAGCCCTAGCACTTCATTCCTTTCCCCACATTCTATATCCTCAACCATTTTCGCACACATAATACTAATCGAATGCGCACACATAGTGCCATGATAAACCGCACACATAGTGCTTTGAAAATTCACTCATGTATTGACATTCAAACCAGCACACATAGTGCCATTCAATTTTGCACACATAGTGCCATTCAAATCCGCACACTTAGTGCCAATGTTGACTCATTATAATAAGGCAATTTACTTAAATCAAATAACATATACAACCACATTTATAAATACGTGTATCACTCCAAAAGAATACCTAACATAAGAAATCCTTTTATGATAAGTTAGTATTATTTAGGTATAAGTTAATCAACCTATAAATGCTTATGGACTTACCTTATGTCGGATGAAATGATTCCCAATCGACTACTCAATATTCTTTGCTTTGCCTTTGCTTGATTCCCCTCCTTTGGATTCTTGAGCTAGAATAAATAAATAAATTTAGTAGTTTAATTTACCTTGCAAGATACTCATATATATATAAATTTAATGATTTCACTTCTTCTTACAACCATCCTTGTTCAAGACATCAAAGTCTCAACTAATGTTTATATTATATCTCAAAGCCGAATGTATTATCACTTCCAAAGTAACATTATGCCAAATATGATTACAGTCAAATATACATAATTATGAATCAAACTTAACTTTGTAAGCCAACATCCTCATTTGGTCGATTGTATAGAATCAAAGAAAATTTCACAAATGTGCATACTATATAGCCGAATATGCAAGATCAAATTTAACATCACCTATGTACTTAATTATAATGTCGAATATACAATTTCAATGCAATATCATTTTTATTTCATTTAACACATATTTCTTCCACATAATAATTTGACCGAATGTTTCTAACTAACAAAAACTCCACATCTATTCATAATATCATACCAATGTTCATATATCTATTAGCTAGTTCATTCCTCATATTTCTAATATTCCATTCAAAAAATCAAACACTATCCTCTTAACATCTAACCATCACAACCGAATGCCCATTTTTGTCACCAAATAGAGAAATCAACCTATGGGTTATAATATGGATTTGTCTATTAACTAAATTTGATAAAATTTAATGAAAAATAACATGAAATCTTACCTTGATTAACCCTTAAGTTGACCGAATGCTTTTAACAATTTTTCTTTCTTTCTTCCTTTAGGTTTCGGTTTTGCAAGGAGAAGATGAACACTCTCCCACCTTCCATTTGTTATTTTATTCATCTTTTTCTTATTAATTTATTTTTCTATTTAGATTATTTTATCATTTGCCTTTATAAAATTGCATTTAATTAGACTTAGTGGAGGAACATCATCACATGGCCGGCCACTTCATGAATTAAGGGCATTTTGACATGCAAATCCATGCTTTCTCACCTTGTTGTTATTTAATCCTTACAATTTGCCTATCATCTTTTCTAAATTTCTCAACTAAGTCCTTTCAAGAAAATTCACATTCCTAAGGCCAATTTTAAACATTTATTTTTTTCACACATACACTATCACACTCAAATATATGCAATTAAAATTAAAATAAATTTTTGTGACTCGGTTTTATGGTCTCGAAACCACATTCCGACGAGGGTCTGATTAAGGCTGTCACAGTATCGATCGGATCCATCACATGTTATCTCTCCAACAGAAGTGGAAATTCAGCCCGACATGACATACGGTGAGGAGCCAATTAAGATCTTAGCACGAGAAACAAAAGAGTTGAGAAACAAAAAGATAACATTAGTAAGGGTTCTTTGGTAGAAACATGGAATTGAAGAAGCTAATTGGGAACTTGAAGAAATCATGAAAAGGCAATACCCGAATCTCTTCACTTGTAAGATTTTCAAGGATGAAAATCCTTAAGCGGGGAAAGTTGTAACAGCCCAATTTTAGTGAAATCGGAATAGTGGTTTCGGGACCACAAATCTGAGTCCGAAAAATGAAATTATTTAAATTTCATAAAATGATAGGTATTATGATAGGAATATTGCTTGAAAATTTTTATCGAAAAATTTCATCAATTATGTGTCTAATTGCAAAAAGGACTAAATTGAATAAAATGTCAAAGTTGAATTCTAGTACTTATAAGGATTAAGTAGCTATAGAATTAAAAGTGAGAAGTCCTTATATGGCAATTAGACCATTTATGAAAAACATGTAGATATTTTTAGTGAGTAATCCATGGAAAAATTGAAAAAGGTTAAGGACTAAATTGAAAATTAAATTAAATAAAGTATGATAAAAGATTAAATAGAATTAAAACCATTTTATATCATCTTCTTCTTCATAAAAATACATGGAAACCCTAGGAGAGAGAAAGGAAACTTATCAAGCTTGAATCGGTAAGTTCTATGTCCCGTTTTTAGTAATTTTTATATTTTTGAGATCGGGAAAGCTTAATTTCTTTATTTGGGTGATTAAATTGAAAGAAAACCAAAGTTTAGAAAATTACCCATAGATGAATATGTTGGAAATTGAAAATTTTTGATAGAAAATGAAAGATTATTAATAGATAAACCACTTTTACAAAGTGATTTTTAGTGAAAGCATGTGTAGGGACTAAATTGCAAAGTAGTGAAATTCTTGGAAAAATTCTCAAATTTATGAAATACATGTACTGTAAAAGTTATATTGGAATTTTTGAATAAGCTTGGAATAAAGAGTAAATTACATGAATTTCAATTTCTGAGCCTAGGGATGAAATTGGAATTAATTAAAAGTTTAGGGGCAAAATGGTACTTTTGCCTAAAATATGAAATGGGCTTGATTGAATGTAAAAATCATAGAATTGATGATTAAATTTATTTATATAGATTCGGAAGTGTCAAATAAAGAAAAAGATCGAGGGAAAGAAAAAGTTTCAGATTAGTAGATACGATCAATTGTCAAGGTAAGTTCATATAACTAAATTAAGCATGTAAATGAGTTGAATTGATTGTTGAATTATGTGCATCATTATTTGTAATTGGTATGTACATGTAATAAACCAATGTTGATTTGTGATTTACATGTAAATGATGAAATATTACATGAATTCGTTTGAATATTGATTTCCGATTGGACAAGTGATTACTGTGTTTATGAGATCCTGCATAAGTTGCAATGAAGATTGTCCCGAAAGGGTAATCCTTTAATCTCATCACGAAAAGGAATGTGACCCGAAAGGGTGGTATCGAAAAGGAAAGGTATAGTTTGTGTATACCACTTGAAAAGGAAAGGTATACTATGTGTATACCATTTGAAAAGGAAAGGTACACTATATGTGTATACTTGAAAAGGTTATGTACACTTTATGTGTACAAATTGAAAAGGGTATGTACACTTCGTGTGTACCATTTAAAAAGGGAATGTGCACCTCGGGTGTACAATTAGAAAAGGAAAGGTCCATCGAAAATTCAAAAATTCTACTGAAATGTATTAACAAGTGAAATAAAAAGAAATGATATGATGAGCTCATCTATGCGTAATAATGTTTTTGTACTAACCAATTTGGTTGAATGATGGTGTATAGGCCATATTTGCTAGTCTGCTAAATTGATGGATAAATTGTTTTATGTATGATTTACTTGTTATTTATGAATGGTAAGTGTAGTTGGTTATATTAACTTACTAAGCATATAATGCTTACTAGGTTTATTTTTCCTATTTTATAGTGCTCGAAGCTCGTGAAGGTTTGATTGGGTCGGAGCTATCATCACACTATCAACTTCTTAATTTTGGTATAAACGATAAACTCATTTTGATATAATGGCATGTATAGGCTAATGAGGCCAAATGATGAAGTAACATGTATGTTTACAACCTAGCCATTGGAATGGCTAGTAATATGTATTTTGAGGTAATATGGTATGTTCATATTCAACAAGATACAAATCACCTTTCATAAAAAATGATTTACGAACCAATGTGAAGGTAAGCTTTATGGTATGGTTAAGCATTGGAAATGTTAGATTGAATGATGGAAATTGGTTAAATTGGCTGGTATATGTATGTAATTTTTTATGCAGGAAAATTGTTAAGTTTGGGTGAGAAATAAGGCTAGGAAATGGCCTTATTTCGTCCACACGGGTAAGACACACGGGTGTGTGTCTAAGCCGTGTGTGACACACGGACAACCCGTGGGCGTGTGGAATGATCGTGTGTCCCCTACATCCTTAAATATGAAGTTAGGATAGTACACAGGCAAAAGACACGATAGTGTGTCTTGACCGTGTGAAGGACACGGGTTTCAAGCATGGTCTTGTGTCAAAATCATGTGAAAATGGCTTAAAAATGATGAAAAATCAGTTTACCACACAGCCTAGCCACATAGGCATGTGCCCAGGCCGTGTGCCCCTTTGATACCTAAGAAATTGCAAGTTAAAATTTTACACAAGCCGGCCACACGACCATGGGATCCCCACGGGCTGGCCACACGGCCATGTCCCAAGCCACACGGGCGTGTGCCCATATTTTTAAGGTAAAATTTCTAAAGTTGTTGGTTTAGTCCCAAATTATTTCCAAAGCATATATTAGGCCTCGTAGCCCCATATTAGGGACTCTATCATAAAATTTGAAAATTTTTAATCTAGAATGCAAATTTTTGACTTGGTTTTATATGAATGCTAGAGGATAAGTCCAGTAATGCCTCGTAACCCTGTTTCGGTAATGAATACGGGTTAGGGGTGTTATACTTAATTATAATTATATTATGATAAGATGATTTTTATAGGATATAATTATTATTTGGGACACATAATAAGGTTATGTGTCCTTTAGGAAAAGAAATTTTAATTAAGGGTGAAAAGTGGTGAAATCTGATTGGATGGTTATAATTATAGTTAAATTTGACAGAAATTACAATGGAATATTTTTCCTTATTTTCCTAAGGGTGGTGTTAGAGTTGTGACTCAAATTTCTATTAAAAAAATAAGATAAAATAAAATACAAGTAGAATTCGTACAAAACTACTTTTCTTCTATTTGATATTTATTGTACAAGTAGAATCTGTATAGAAGTTCTCTCATTCTATTTGAAATTGATTAGAATAAGGTCTTTCAACCTATAAATAGAAGTAGTTGAAACTCCTCTTGTATCATTCAAATTTTAACATTAGAGAATTTTTCTTCTCTTCTATCTGTGGTTTTTCCCGAAAGGATTTCCACGTAAAATATGTGTGTTCTTATTTTTCTTTCTTTTTGCTTTGCGATCGTCCTATATTTCCATTATCAATGTTTAGTTTTTACAAACTATTATCAAGAACTTTTCAGATTGCTTGTCTCGATCACAGTAATGGCGATAATGAAGTATGATATTCTGCTGTTGGATCGCAACACCATATTTGTGTTGTGGCAGGTAAAGATGTAGGCAATTCTTGTACAAATGGATTTGGAGGATGCCCTACTAGGGTTAGATAAGATGCCTTCGACATTGACGAATGAAGAGAAGAAGCATAAAGATCAAAAGGCTTTAACACAATTACTGCTGCATCTGTCGAGTGAAATTCTACATGACGTGTTGAAGGAGAAGACCATCGCTTATTATGGAAGAAGTTGGAGCAAGTAAGCATGTTGAAAACTCTAACCAGCAAGTTGCATATGAAGCAGCGTCTTTATTTTCATCGTTTGGAGGAAGGTGCATCTATGCATGAACACTTAATTGTGTTTAAAGAAATTCTCTCAGACCTAGAGGCCGTGGAGGTTCAGTATGATAAAGAATATTTAAGGTTAATTCTACTTTGTTCGTTGCCCCTGTCTTATTCAACTTTTAGATATACAATTTTATATTGCCGCGAATCTCTCACAGTTAATGAAGTCTATACTTCCTTAACTTCGCATGATAAGATGAAACATCTTGTGGCTGGATTTGACTCTCAAGGAGAGGGTCTCATTATTCATGGGAGACAAGAATGAAATATTGATGATAATCATGGGAGGACACTAGAACAAAATCCTTATAGTAAATCTAAGGGTAGATCGAGATCTTCAAACAGAGGTAAAACATGTAACTTCTACAAGAAGAAAAAACACATTAAATCTGAGTGCTATAAGTTGCAGAATAAGATCAAAAAGGAGGCTACGAATCAAAAGAGAAAACAACCAGAACAATTCAGTGAAGCTGATGTTGTAAAAGACTACAGCGATGGTGAACTCCTAATTGCTTTTGACGACAACTCTAAAATGAGCGAGGAATGAATTATTGATTCTATTTGCACCTTCCACATGAGTCCCAACCTAGATTGGCTTACAGCATATGAAACAGTGTCTAAAGGTGCTATTTTGATGGGAAATAATGCTTCATGTAAAATGGCAAGTATTGACATAATCAAAACTAAGATGTTCGATGGAGTCGTCAAAACACTTAGTGGCATATGACATGTACTAGAATTGAAGAGGGATTTGATTTTGTTGAGTACTCTTTATTCAAAAGGGGAACAAGTGCACAACTAAAAGTAGGGTTCTGAAGATTAGCAAGGGTTCCCTCGTTGTGATGAAAGGATAGAGAAAGACTACTAAGTTATATATTTTGCAATGTTATATTGTTACTGGTGATGCAACCATCGCTTCCTTTTCCTTGTCAGATGATGATGTTAGTAGACTTTGACATATGCGTCTTGGGCATATGAGTTAGAACGACATGGCAAAATTAAGCAAAAGAGGACTTCTTGATGGACAAGGCATTAGAAAATTGAAATTCTGTGAGCACTGCATTTTTTAGAAGAAAAAGAGAGTTTGATTCACCAAAGGAATCCATGACACGAAAGGAACATTGGATTATATTCATTATGATCTTTGTGGACCATCCAAAGTGTCTTCAAAGGGTGGCGCTAATTATATACTGACGATCATTAATGATTTTTCCAGAAGTTTGGGCATTCTTCCTAAAGTAGAAAACTGATGTGTTTTTCGCATTTAAGGCTTGGAAAACTATGATCGAGAAACAGACAGGAAAACAGATAAAACACCTCCGCACAGATAATGGATTAGAATTCTATTCTGATAAATTTAATGAATTGTGCAAATCAAAAGGGATCATGAGACACTTGATAGTTCGTCATACTCCACAGCAAAACGGCGTTGCAGAACAAATGAATAGAACAATCATGGAAAAGGCTCGATGTATGTTGTCGAATGATTGTTTACTGAAGTCATTTTGGGCTAAAGTGGTCTCTACTGCATGTTTTTTTATTAATTGATCTCCGTCCTTTTCATTGAGAAAAAGACTCTACAAGAGGTATGGTTTTGTAATCCTGTTGATTATTCTGATTTGAAGATTTTTGGATGTCCTGCGTATGCTCATATTGATAATGGGAAATTGGAACCTAGATCTATTAAATGTGTTTTTCTTGGTTATAAGGCTAGTGTTAAAGGGTATAAGTTATGGTGTCCTAAAAATAGAAAAGTTGTGATTAACAGAGATTTGATGAAACTGTTGTGCTACCTAACTTATCTCTTAACACTTTTCCAATAAAGACTAACAAAACTAGGTGGAGCTTCAGATTGATCTATGATATACAACAGAGTCTACTCTTCAAGTTAGTACAGAAACTTATAGTAGAGTTGCTTCTTCACCATAATATTATATTCCCAAGAACAGACCTATAAGAGAAATTAAATTTCTAAAGAGGTATACCGAGGCTGATATAGTTGCTTATGTTTTAAACATGGCTGAAGGTATAGATGCAAACCAAGAGCCATCTACTTATTCCGAGGCAGTTAGCTGTAAAGATTTAGGAAAGTGGATGATTACCATGCAAGAAGATATGAAATCGCTCCATAAGAACAAAACATGGGAACTAGTAAAGCTTCCTAAAGGTAAAAAGGTTGTTCGTTGTAAATGACTATTCAAAAAGAAAAAAATAGACTCCAGGAGTTGAAGAACCTAGATATAAAGCAAGGTTGGTTGCAAAAGGTTACATTCAGATTCCAAGTGTAAACTTCACAAATGTGTTTTCTCCAGTTGTGAAGCATAGTTCAATTCGAATCTTGCTTGGTATTGTGGCCATATATGATTTGGAGCTTGAGCAGTTGGATGTAAAAACAACGTTCTTGCATGGAGAACTTGAGGAAGATATTTATATGCAACAACCAGAGGGTTTTATAGTCTCAGAAAAAGAGGACTATGTTTGCTTGCTGAAAAAGTCCCTTTATGGCCTGAAACAGTCACCAAGGCAGTTGCACAAGAGGTTTGATTCGTTTATGACTACTCATGATTTCAAAAGAAGCAGTTTTGACAGTTGTGTTTATTTTAAGAAAAATAGTGATGGTTCTTTTATATATCTACTCCTTTATGTTGATGACTTGTTGATAGCAACTAAAGATAAATGAGAGATAAGAAAGGTCAAAGCCCAGCTTAATGAAGAATTTGATATGAAAGATGTGGGAGTAAAAAATAAGATACTTGGGATGGAGATTCTCATAGATAGAAAAGCATGTAAATAGTACCTAAGTTTGAAAGGGTACATTAAGAAAGTTCTTTGCAGGTTCAATATGCAGAGTACCAAGCCTATTAGTACTCCATTAGCAGCCCACTTCAAACTTTCATCAGCTTTATCTCTACAATCAAATTATGAGATGGACTACATGTCATGTGTTCCATATTCTAGTGTAGTGGGATCTCTCATGTATGTTATGGGTTTCTCACGTCCAGATTTATCATATGCAGTTAGTGCAATTAGTAGATACATGGCGAATCCGGGTAAAAAACACTGGAAAGTAGTTCAGTGGATTTTCAGATACTTACAAGGTACTATTGATGTTTACTTACATTTTGGAAGAACTAGAAATGGAGCCATTGGATATGTTGGTTTTGATTTTGCTGGAGACCTTGATAAAAGAAGATCTCTTATAGGGTATGTCTTCACTATTGAGGGTTGCGCAATCAGTTTGAAAGCCATTTTGCAAACTACAGTTGCTTTGTCTACTACTGAAGCTGAGTACATGGCGATTATTGAGACTTGTAAAGAAGTTATTTGGTTAAAAGGACTCTTTGGTGAACTCAGTAAAGACCTTCAGATCAATATAATGTTTTGTGATAGTCAAAATGTCATCTTCCTTATAAAAGATCAAATGTTTCATGAGAGAACAAAGCACATTGATGTTCGGTATCATTTTGTGCGTAATATTATTACTTGTAGAGATATTGTTGTGAGCAAAGTTAATACCCATGAAAATCCTATAGGTATGATGACTAAGTCACTTCCTATAACCAAGTTTGAGCATTGCATAGGCTTGGCTGGTGTTCATTATTGAAGAACACCCCTTACGGGGTTTCATGGAAGAGGTGAAAAACTTGTTTGTTGAGATTTCATGGTGAAGAAATTGTTCGTTGAGAATTCGTATCAAGGTAGAGATTGTTAATTTTGTGTGACTCAAATTTCTATTACAATAAAATAAAATAAAATACAAGTAGAATTCGTATATAACTACTCTTCTTCTCTTTGATATTGATTGTACAAGTAGAATCTGTATAGAAATTCTCTCCTTCTATTTGACATTGATTAGGATAAGATTTTTCAAGCTATAAATAGAAGTAGTCGAAACTCCTCTTGTATCATTTGAATTTCAACATTAGTGAATTTTTCTTCTCCTCTTCCTGTGGTTTTTTCCCGAAAGAGTCTCCACGTAAAATCTGTATTCTTATTTTCTTTCTTTTTAATTTGCGATCATTCTATACTATCATTATTGACATTCAGTTTTTACAGGTGGATGGGAGCTAAAAGCTTGAGTGGCACTTCTACCATGAGCTTCAGCTTAGAAAAAGCTTTTACCAAAATATTCAAGGATTTACCAATATTTATAAGACTTAGGGTTTAAGGTTTATAAATATTGATAAAACTTTAGAAATATTGTTAAATCCTTAGATATTTTGGTAAAAGATAATTTTGGTAGTCTTAGAAATATTGGTAAATCCTTAAATATTTTGGTAAAAGTATTTCCTAACCTTGTTTTTAATGGAGTTCACCTTAGAATTTCCCTAAAAGAAGATTTTATTTCATTTTTTTTTATGGAAAAGGAAGAGAGAAAAAAAAAACCTACCTTGATTCATGCTTGAAAAATAGGAGAAATTGTGTTTTCTCGTCAAATCTAACCTTAGTTTTGAAAGAGAACCTTGTATTTTAGATATCCATCATCTTTTCCATTTGGTATATGAGTTGAAATGAAGAAAAGTGATGAAAAAATTTGTTCTAGTGTAGAGAACTAAAGGAGAACGCTAAGAATAGTGCTTTCCTTTTTCTTCTGCCGTTAAAATCGCTTCTTTAGTAATTAACCCGAAAAATGAGGGGGAAAGAATTCAGTACATTTTGCATATGTTGGAATAAGGTGTAAGCATATTTCATGAAAGGCATAAGATATTTTAATTGTAGCTTGTATAGGTTGGAGACTGGTGATTAGCCATCCCCAAAGATGGGGAGAGTTCCCCGATGTAATAGTTTCCAACTTCCTTGATATAAAACAATTTTGTAGAACGCTGCAGTTGGCCATTCGTTTGAGATGATTAAGTTTACAAATTTTATTTAGCTGTTTTGAATTTACCAATACTAACAATTAAACTTTTGAATTTACAAAACGAAAGGAAAGAATGGAAAATGAAAAAGCATAGCATCTTGCAAGCCTCTCCATCAAGGGTCAAAATATATATATCACCTGTCGGTCAACCTTGTGTCAAAATATATATATCACTTGTCGGTCAACCTTGTGCATTTATTAAGTTAGACAACAGCGTAATCAATATCCAAATTAGAACCGATCCTTATTTGAGAATCGTTTCTTCTCTTACTTGAATTTGACTCGAATTCAAGTCACAAAAACTTTAAAATCGACTTGAAATTAAAGAAATCGACTTGAAATTAAAAGCTCAATACACGATTGAGTTTAATTAAATTTAACTTTTATACTCGAGTTCAACTTCAATTTGAGATAGAAGTTAAATTATTCAAACTTGAGTGAAAAGCAACAAAAAATTAGTTATAGCTCGAACTCTACATGAAATAAAAATCAAAATCAAATTACTCGTATTTGAGTAAAAAACAACAAAAACTTGGTCGTGTTTACGAGCTGCTTGAGCTCGACAAGGACTGGGCTAAATTGAATTTTCTTTAACTTGCAAGCACAGATATCTTACACATCTGCTCATGTAAATAGATAAAAAGTCGATTCATTCTGATTCAGTCCACAGAATCTACTGTAACAACCTAGCAATTTTACAGTTTTTGCATCACTTAGCATCTATGTAATCCAGGTTAAACAACGTGTAGAATTTGTCTTAAGCTCAACATGCCACTTTGGAGAACGGCATAATCGCAAATCAGTTTTAAAAAACCCCAGAAAGCATCCATGTTCAGCATATAATCAGCTTACATTCTGATAATGGCTATTGTATAATAGATTTTCCTTCTAAGTTGTTCCAATGGGTCAGCAACAAACGAAATCAAAAGTCACTTGGGAGGTTGGGCATACACAAAAAGCTTCAAATATGAGCAATATGACATCCAAGTTCAGATGCCTGTTACTCAATCCGTCAATATAAAAAAGGGACTTAAGGGACATGCTAATATTCATCTCAAGCAAACCATTCAAGAAACAGAAATGAAATGACAAATAAATTCAAATGAATTCCGAAAAAACAAAATCTCATACCAGCAAAGCATAATAAAAGGGGAAAAAACTCTGATCTCATACTGAAAGCCCTCAAACATTATATGACACTCTCCCAACTTCTCTTTCTTTCTCTACATGCAATAGAAACAATGACACGAAGGGGGCAAACAATCTAATGAAAACTATAAGCTGAACTTGGATTTTCTTTCATAGTAAGATTATTGTATACCCAATTATAAAGTACTCTCAGACTTCCATATTCTGGGAAAGAAGGTAGGGACTGAATTGCCAAGCAGTCACCTATACCTAACCACTATATCAGAAGAACGAAAACCTTAACCCGTTACTCGCCGCAAACAAATTGTACTGTTCAATTGTAGACTCTTTTTTATTGCAACCATGACTTTCAACATGATCTGCTGAAAACTGGGAAGAAAGTTCTTCCACAATCTCATCTTTCAAAGGGACAGGATTAGATTTGCATCCTGTTGAAAGAGCCACAGGCCCGCCAAAATGGAACAAAGAAAAGCTAGAATCATCCGCATTTGATTTCACATAGACATCATTTTGCCTACCTTCTCCTATTGCTGTTTTTTCTGTTGCATGCAACCTTCCAGTGACAACCCTCTCTGCATTAAATTCAGAAAAAGCTTCACTTGTTCTACCAGGCTTTGGAATCCGAGTTCGCTCCTCCGCATACAAGCCATTGGCTTCCGAAACTGGCTGATAAACTGGAACAGGATCAGGGTTAAATGGGGGAGCAGCTAAATGCTGCAGAGTACCATATGGCATACATAAATGTGAGTTTCCATTTAGACCATAGCCAAGAGGGCCAGTATAAAGATATGGGTTTGGAGGGAAAGGTACTAAACCATTTGCTGGAGTTGCTGGCCAAGATACAGGATTCTGATGGTAGTAACCCATGGTTGAAGGAGTTGGATACACTGGAAATTGTATATGCTGGCTATGCACTGATGTAAACATGCCTTGATGTTGAGAACCCATAAAGGCAGTTGGTTTTCCATTATCAGAATTTTCAGCAGTTTTTGTTGGCAGATTTCCTGGAGCTTTGTTCCCTGTACCATCAGGTTGATGTCCAAACAATGCGTGCCTTTCCAAAGCAACCCCTCCATCAGCATCCTGTTTTTTACCCATTCCTTTCACTTGACACTCAGAGAATCCATTTTCAATGCAGATTGATGCATCTCTCCTATCTGATTGTTGACAGGCATCTTCAGAATCTGACGTTGATGAAGATTCCAGATTTCCATGATTTGAAGCAGAGGTATTGCTATCTCCTTCGCTAAGGCATGAAGAGCAGTTATCAGAATTAGAAGTGCTACTCATCGTAGAATGAGGAATTCCATTCAAAGTAAGGTTTCTATTAGGACAAATTCTGACTTCCTCATAAGCAGCATTAAGTGAAGAACATTGATCCTGTGTTTCCACATGACAGTTCTTATCTGTTGCAAGGTTGGAGTTTCTTGATCTGTTAACATTTCTATGCTCATGATCAATTTCACCCAAATTTACACTAGCTTCACTTGAGCTCATCTCACTAGATGACTTAACAAAGTAGTCATCAGTCCCAGCTCCTTCAATGTAAGTAGAAGACCTCAAAGCAATATCTGTATCAGAGTTGCTCCGGGGGTACTTTTTATGGACTTCTGTGGGCTCCCAAACTTTCTTGGAGTAAAGTGAATCTCGACCAGAAGGATTATTTCCTGAAATAATTTTATGTTTCAGCTTTCCATGATCTTCACGCATGTAAACTTGTTGATTATACTTGTTACCACAATAGAGTTGCTTGGGCATAGCCAATTTAGATTCAGCCTTGCTCACAGATTTGGGCTCTCGACCTACTCTAGGGGCAGACACACGTGGCTCAATCTTGGTTCTGTATTCATTGTGTTCGCCACAGCTGCAAATGTCATATCTGTCACTCTGGCCATTGGAACACTGATACTTCTCAGCGTACTTAACACCACAATTCCGACCATTGGATTTCACATTGGTTATCCTTAACTGCCTATTTGATCCATTGATGTTCCTCAAAGGAGACTCGAAGTTTTCACTTTGATGCCGTGGCTCAGATCTATTAACAGGAGCGCTTTCTGAAACAACAGCAAACCGGCGTCGATCACACCATTTCATAGACGGATCAATTTGACCATCCTTGCGAAATTTCAATCTCCGACGGGAAAATTTTGATTGCTCCATTATAAAAGAGCCATTTCCATCTTTTACCTTTGTACCTTCTGCATCAGGACTATCAAAAGAGTGATTTTGCAAACTTGAGGTGGTGTGCCCATCTAAAAACTGTTCATCTTGAACATCTGGAGAACCAGGTCTTGACACAATAATATCACCTCTGTCACTCACGGAGTCTCTGCAATTAATAACAATATTTTCTTCAACCTCATGAGTTAGTGAAGATTCTTCCTTTGCAACATCAGGAAAAACAGGAGTAGTACTTTCGGCACATTTTTTTTCTTTCTCTCTTTCTTTTCCTTTCAGTCTCTCCTTTCTCCTGAGCTTTTTCTCCCGTTCTTTTGTTCTTTTCCTCTCCTTGCGTTCTTCCTCTTCACGCTTTTCCTTCTCTTCTTCTTCAAGAAGCTTCATCTGCAGAAAATAAGTATGGACAGTAATATCTATCAAAAAACATATTGAGAATATCCTCTCCTATATTTACTGACAAGCATAAAGAAAAATCCATCCCGAAGAATCACCAATTATTCATACCTGCTTTTCTAAAGTAATAATTTCCTTGCATGCAACATAAACGCGTTCTTCCAACAGCTTAACAGCAAGACTAACAAAGATACTATGTGCATTCTGGCGAGCGGTTCCTTCCCTAAAAGCCTTTTCAACCTGAATAACAAAATGGATCAATTATTTATAAGTTCATAAAAAGAATTTTAACACTAATGAGAACACAAACAACTGAAACAGATTGATTTGTATGTTTTCTGTGCCACAACTTCATAGACACAACCCCTAAGAACCACAAACCAAATCCAGTTTATTAAGAACCACAAACCAAATCCAGTTTATTCCCACCAAGTAAATAGTTTGACTCCAACAAGCAAAACAGGATGGGGCAAGTTAGCAAGGGTGGCTTGATACTTGTCTCAAAATATCATTGTTTGCAGAACAAACTCATTGCATTCCTCCATCCAGCCAAGTAGCTAGCTATAGTATAGTGATCGTAAGGTAATCTTTCTTAAAGTAATTCCAATCTTCCCAATTCTATTTATCACTCATATAGGTATCCTAGTCATTAGTTGAATGTACATTCTTTATCCTTCTCAAACCATAAAATTCAACAAACCATTTTAAATAGCGATTCTGTTAAAAACAATGGAATGAAATTCTGATTAATAACTTTCCTGCCACGAACTAACACATCAAGTCATTGATATACACAGGATTTTTGTTATATTCCAAATGACCACACACATAGCTTTTAAGTATCGAATGGAATGATAGAATTCCACAGCTCTCTTTAATGAAAAGAATGGCAGGTACATGCAAGACTTTAAGGCCCAATGAAAAGGTATGAACATGCCTGTTCCTTAAATATAACAGTTGCAGCATCAAGAAGAAACTCTCGAGCAAGTTCAGGACTCTTCGCATGCTTTTGTGGACGGGAGCATTCTCCATCGAGCTCATTTCCATCCTTGTCCATGGAATCATCATCCTGAAAAGATAAGAGTTAATAATCACTACTATCCAAACAACTTCATTTATAAACTTCACAAAGTTTTTAACTACCTCTTCTTCCTCTGCCTCTTCAGCATGCTCAAAAAAGATTCCAATACTTTCACCCCTAGTGATTGTAACATAACCGTCTCCAACTACAAGCCTGCAATGCACACATTGTTGGCCTTTCAATGCATGGGCTTTTACAGAAATCTCAGAGCAGCGGCCATCCAATTTCGAGGCCCTTAGAGTGATATAACATATACTCAAGCCACCAAGATCCAAGCCATTGACTTGAACAGTCCCATTCATGCCAACATTTTCAAATTCCATGATATCTGATTTTCCTTCCCCAGTTCCAACTGCCCACTCAAAGTGGTGATAAGTTCCAACTGTATCAGCAAAAGTTTGACGCCAATCAGCCTGGACACTGTCATCAGATACCTGGGCAAGTAAGACAAATGTTGCATAAGTCGCATATATTTTGAGAAGTCCCACACCAAGCTCAGTAATTATTACTCTAGAAGTCAGAATTCAAATTTCAACCATATATTCTTTATGAACTGTTATATTAAAAGATTGAACATATGAAAGTATCAAAAGAATAGTCAATGCACCAAAAGGTCAAAGATATGGATACCTCATACAGAAAGGCTGTATCTGCAACACAAAACCAACTAGTGCATCGAGGTTCTCTACGCATGCGTTTTAGCTCCTTCAGCTCCTTGAACTCACGGATAACGTTTCTTCTGCAATCTCTGCAAAATCTCTTGCTGTCAAACCTGAGCCAAAATCCAAAGATGAGAATGAGATATGAGATGCATACAGAACAATAGCTAGCAGAAGTCTACAGCAATGTTCTCAAGTAGAGCTAATAAAAAAATAGCAGATATGTGAATGAAATTTAAGCCTAGGCCCAATGGTATGAAATTTAAGCCTAGGCCCAATGGTTCCATATAAAAAGACTCTCAAAAGTGCCAAAAGAGGCTTTTGCAATGTAAAAGTAACATTAATTTTAGCATAAAGCTTTCTGAGAGGAAAAATAATGAATAAAACTGTTACCAGTTTTAGTAGGTAACAACTAACAGAGAACCTATTTTTCATATTCTAAGAAAGTAAGGGTTGTTTTTGTTACGGAAAATGAAATCTGCAAAATGATTCCCCAGTTTTTGGTGTTTGTTTTACGGAAAATGAACTTTAGGTCAACAGAATATTACCCCTTTCCTTTTTCAATAAAGCAGAAGAATAAAGCAGAAGACATTTCGTAAAAGTTGAAGTGAAGAAAAATGGATCAATCCCCTAAATATAGAGATTCATCCCTTCTTGTATAGAAGCTGAAGCAAAGCAAAGAAAAGATTGATCCCTGAAGTTAGGGACCAATCCTTTTTATGTCAATGTAGAGTTTTTGAAAAAAGTTGAACAACAAAAAATATTTTACACAGAACGATCAAAACAACAGAAAATATCACCTTTTCCAATAAATAAGTTCATTTTCCTCAAAACAAACAGACCAAAAGATGTAGGAAGCCTTAATGCATGATAATTTTGTCATCCTTCTACTTAATCACCAAATAAAGGAAATGAACGGTAATGAGGCAAGAGGTGAAAAGAATATACAGCCATTCCAGTCCATTAAACGTTCCATTTTTACTGTTCAAAACAAATTG
The DNA here is from genome assembly GCA_025698475.1 of Gossypium anomalum. Lineage (NCBI taxonomy): Eukaryota > Viridiplantae > Streptophyta > Magnoliopsida > Malvales > Malvaceae > Gossypium > Gossypium anomalum. The sequence goes on from CM046959.1 coordinate 57,338,146, forward strand.
TATCATATTCACTTTTCTAGAAGGATGACACAAATTTTACTCTCAATATGCCTCTAACCATGTACACCAACCCAACCATTTTTTCATCCTCAATAAGTAACAACTTCTCAACAACGACACCATTCCAATACCATTCTTTCTGACCAATTTCCTAGTGCCTGTATCAGCAGTAGCGACAATAATTGCTCAAAAATTTCTCTAGTGAAAGTGTAATGTCTTAGTTAGCAACATCTGACTCCATCATAACCACAAATGTTAAATGAATTGAAAAGGTAACATTAAGGATAATAAGCATGACAAAAAATCATGTAGAGAAAGCAACATGTTAAAGAAAGATCACATGGTGAGCAAACAAAAAATTATGTATAAAGGCCCTTTTTCTTAGGAACAGAACGGACGCAAGCAGTGCCTGCTTCTTTTACTCACCCTCCCTTGTTCATCTAACATAAAGTCACTTGGAAGCACAAACATTGAAACAAAGCAACACATTCAGGATACAATCCTTAAAAAGATGATTTCCATGTCTCCCCACAATCTCTTGATAGCAGGGTTAGTAAAATCAATTTCATCAAATATTTTATCTTGCTTCTCCTTTGCTAACAGAACTGGAGAGCCTACAGTTGACTACCCAGAGGAAGGAACAGAATAATTTCAAGAGAAGAAAAGAGAGAGAAACAGGTTACTATCATTCATTTATGAGTCCAGATTATAAGATCTTATTGTTTTCGTTCTCTAAAAAGAGCTGTAACTTTTGTTGAATATGGAAAAATTTTGGCAACATAACTCAGCCTCATTATCCACTACTTAGTAAGACTCATAAAGGTCATTCTTTAGGATTAACAGTCCTCTGAAGAAAGCAGTACCTAAAGTATTTAAGGTTTCTTACTAATTTATATCTTAAAAAGCTGCTAGGAATAGAAAAGTTTTGAAGACTAGCCTCTCCAGACCTAATGGTTTCTTATCATGCTTGAAAGCCAGAAACAAGTCATTAAGCTATACTCAGGAGATTGTAGAAGGACTTTTAAATATGTTCACGATCAGCCCTAGAGTTACACCACTGTATGAAGAACAAACTCATTTAGCTAAATACTAGTGAGTAGTTTTATTTCAGGATTTTCCATTTAAAAGACTTAGACTACGATAGCTAGGAAATCAGATACTCAATGTATAATTTACTTTGCAGGGCTAGTCAAAGTGTCACCGTGGAGAAGAACACAGGAAATATAAAGATTTGAGAGACACACAAATGACAACTTCATGTCTTTCTACTGTCCACTTCATCCTGAAATTCCACCACAAGCCTTATATTTCTAGCTCCAATGAGAACTGGTACATCAATGATTATCAGACTTCACATTGTTCAGCGGCTAAACAACATAGCAAATGGAACACATTCAACCATAAACAAGCTACAGACACACCTGTACATGAGCCTCTCAATGAAATCTTCTTCCTTCATTCTTAAAAGAGATTGCCGAGTTTCTTCTCCAAGAGCTGACCAGAAATCCACCAAGGTGTCGCAAGAAAGCCTGGCAGTGTGTAGAGCACATGTTTCTCTTGTTCCATGTCCTCTTCCATAACTGGGAATTCCTTGGCTAATCCAACCCCGACCTCCCCCACCACAAGCATCAGGATAAAGCAATTCACGCTCCCGCTCCCTTGCACGAGCACTGTCAAACACCTGATTCAACTGAAACATTAACAACTAGACGAAAAGGAAAAACATAACCAGAGAAAACAATTTGATCAACACGAACATTTTGGAGACCCTTGAGTGACTTTGAGCACAAATAGCAATCAAGAAGTGTCAGTGAACCATCACGACTTGTGGTCAAACCTCCCCAAGGATGCACGGAGGGATTTTGAATTTCATCTTCTGACCCATCTGGCATACTCAATCCTCCATCACTTGGACATTTTGAGAGTCCTGGCCGGTTGTAATGAAGGCTACCAGCTACTCCCTCCTGCTGCAAGGATTTTCCATACATGACAATCTGCAAAAAACCTTCAAGCAGTAGCCCATTACATCTGGAGCAGTACATGTTCTTGCGAGCTTGCTCAAAAAGGGTTTGTTTGTCAATTCTAAGAAGCTCCTGCCGAGCTTGTAGCGGAAGCTCACTCCAGAACTGCAATACAAAAACACAGCTCTTTCTAGTAACTAATCAGAAAATAAAATCAATAAATGATGTACGCATAAACCACATTTGCTATTTAAACAGTATAATCAATGACATCATTTTTGGTACATATGGAGAGTGGAGAAAGAATGTGGAGACCCATTAGGTCTTGGGCTAGGGCTACATAAGGGAAGTATCTCTAACCTATCCCATAGACTCTGCCTCCTCCCATCCCAAAGACTCAAACTAAATTCGTAAAATTGGTGTTTCACCTTCTAACCACTAGGGTGCCGCCTTGGGCACAGCACTATCCTTATTTGCCAATGGCAAACAAGAACCAATCCTTGAATTCCAAATTCCTCCTCAATCACGTACCAATACTTGTGATAGCCAAAAAAAAATTACAAAGACCTTGACCAAAAGCCACATAGAGCTCAACAAGAGTAAAAAGATTCTTTAAGAACCGACACTGACGAAGTAAATTATCAAACTTCTAACTTCTATTTCTTCCATTACTAAATTCAAAACCAGGAATACCCTAAAAGATCAGTGCCTTGTCACTAAACACAATTAGGCAGCTATTTTCTGCCGTCTCCAAGCAAAGGCAGATGTCATTCAACAACAAATCCAATACTAGAATCAAAATTGGCACATAATCAAAATTAATGGGATCTGATAAACAATAAAAAAATCCAATTAAATTAAGATCCAATCCAAACTTAAACTACGCATTAAATAAATAAAAAAATCAACAAGAAACACTGATCCATTCCAATCCCAATTCAATTAAAACAATTATATCACCAAAACTTTCAACAAAAAAATTGAAGTAAAGAAATAAAATCGAATACCTTCTGAAGTTGATTGTAACTAACATCATCGCGATGCTTAGACCAAAACCCAAATGAGGCACTACTATATTGCTCATTTCTTTGCGCTAATCCTGGCATCCTTTGATTTCTTAAATTCTCTTTGATTTACAGTTATTTACCAATCTTTCCATCCCCGCCCTACAATTCCGTGGTTTTTTGGCCGATCCAAAAGAATAACCGATTCAATCGGATTTAACAAAAAAATAAAATAAAATTCCGAGTTCGTGAAAATGATGATGGATGGTTTTCTTTTCTTTTTTTTTTTTTTCTCCTTTTTGGGGATCCAAATCGGATTGAATTTGAGAAAGAGATCGAAGAGGTAATGGAAAAATCTGAAGGGGTGGGCTTTGAGGGTTGATGACGATGATCAGATTTGGAGCTGCATTTTATTTTATTTTTTAATTTATAGTCATATATTTTGTAAATGAAAATCAGTGAGAAAGGATCTTGAGGCTGCTTTGTTTGTTTGGCCAAGGGGGAAAAGGGAATGACAGTTAAATTGGAAACAAAGACTGATACATTAAGTTACAATTTATTACTTCTAAGGTTAAAAATTAAAAATAATTACTAAATAACTATCGGTTTTTTTACCTGAAAGGCATACTCCGCCTTCACTAAGGTCTCACAAATTAATTGCCTATTAATATTATTGGATAATTAGAAATTCTATCATGCGAGAATGTATGTGAAAATTTGTTATTTAAAATACGGATGTTAATTTAAAAATAGTATATAATAAAAATGAAATTTGTAATTTAAAATTAATAAATAATAACATATGAAATATATACAATATTAAAATGAAAAAATAGATTAAATTGTGAATAAAATGAAATTTAAACACGTAAAAATATCATATTAAGAATACTAAATATATTACAATTATTTATCATGATTTTATTATCAATTTTGAGTTAATGTCAAGTTGTGTAGAGGATAAATCTGTTTAAGCAATGAACAAAGTGAATAAAATAAGAATTGAAAAGATCGAACATGCAAATTTTACGTAGAAAAACTCCTCAAGAGAGGATAAAAAGTCACGGGTAAAAGGTGATTTCACTATAATAAAGCAGAATACAAAAGATGGGGAGAATTAAAAGAAAAATCTGAAGCCTCATAAAAAAAAACCCTTCAAAATAAAGAACAAAATTCTTTCAATCTAAATAATTTTTTGTTGTCTAAAACATGAAGTAACTAAAGCCTATTTATAGGCTAAGATTCGTAGTATATATGACTACAACAACTCTAGGTTGATTAGAGTTTAAGTGGGAAACTAAAAACAGAGTTTAATTAAGAGAAGAAAAGTCAAACTAAATTTTGGTCAAAATAAGAGGCATTCTTCAAAAAATCTCCACCTTGACTTGTATTTGGACTAACTCCATTGTCGAGCCCTGTTATGGGCTTAACTGATTCTTTGTTTGATACTTATCAAGTCCAAGCAATGCTCAAACTTTGAAACTAGAAGGCTCTGCGTCAACATGTTGGTCGAATTGTGTTCTGTGCCAATTTTAAAAATATGAATATCCCTTTGAATGATCACCTCTCGAGCAAAATGATAACAAATGTCTATATTCTTCATTCTCTCGTGATGCATTTGATCTTTGGTGAGATGTATGACACTTTGGCTATCACAATATATTACAGTTGCCTTTTTTTAACTTACCAGTTCACTGAATATGTAATAGCACAATTTTACTGAAATCGGAACAGTGATTTCGGGACCACAATTTCGAGCTAGAAAAAAAATTTATTTTAATATTATTGCATGGTCCATATTATGATAGGAATGTTATATGAAAATTCTGATAAGAAAATTTTATCGATTATGTGCTTAATTATGAAAAGGACCAAATTACATAAAATTCAAAAGTTGAGTTCTAGTAGCTATAAGTATCAAATAGTTATGGAATTCAAAACTTGAAGTCCTTGTATGGTAATTAGACCATTAAAGAAAAGTTAGTAGATATTTTTGATGAATCGTCCATGGAAAATTAGAAAAAGGCAATGACTAAATTGGAAAGTGGAAAAATTAATGGGTGATAAATAATTAAATAGAAATATGATAATTTTATATCATCTTCATCCCCAAAATTTCATGGAAACCCTAGGAGAGAGAAATGAAACTAATCAAGCTTAATTAGGTATGTTTTCTTCTCTCGTTTTTAGTAATTTTATATTTTTGAGATCGGGATAGTCTAATCTATCTATTTTGGGGATTAATTTGAAAAGATATCAAAATATAGAAATTTTTTCATTGATGAATATGATGAAATTTTGAAATTTATGGTAGAAAATGAAAGATTGTTAATAGATAACCAACTTTTACAAAGAGAGTTTTCATGAAATTGTGATTTAGTGACTAAATTGAAAAATTGTAAAACCCATGAAAAATTTTGATTTTTAAGAAATTCATGGGCTATTATTAAGACATGTAAAAATTGGCTAGGCTTGGAATAATAATTAAATTGCATAAATTTCATTTTCCGAGCTTAGAAAGGAAATTGGAATTTATCAAAAGTTTAGGGGCAAAATGGTAATTTTTCCTAGAGTGTAAATTGAATCCAATTGAATATGAAATGTGATAAACTGATTATTAAATTCATTTATATAGATCTAGGAAACTCAAATTCGAAGCTAGATCGAGGAAAAGAAAATGTTTCGGATTAGTAGATTTTCATACACAAACAAGTGTCAAGGTAAGTTCGTGTAACCAAATTGCGTTTAATTATATGTTTGAATTGAATATGGTATGTGATTGTATGAATTATATAAATGTTAAAAATAAATGAAATAATCATATGTTCAATCATATCCGAAAAATAATAAGTTTCATTTGAATAATGAAATTCGATGGATATATGTGATTTCCCATATTACATGTGGTACTACATATGTTGCAGACAGAATATAGCTCAGACGAGCAATCTTGTTAAAGCCATCTCGAGCATCTTGATAAATAGTTCTTGCGAGCATCTTGATCGATAGTGATCATGCATGTGTTGCGCACTACCGCAGCTCTGTGTGATCATCTTGTTACATGATTCGATCGGTTGTGATCCAACATATAATACGGACACAAACGTAACTCTAAGTGAGCGTCTTGATATAAGCTTTTATGGGCTTCCTGACATGGCTCGCTTGAACTCCCTATTACCTTATCTGGTGCTCCCTGATATTAACTCTTCGGAGTTATCTGATAAACTCTATGAGCTCCCTGAATAAAACTCTTATGAGTTTCCTGTTTAGCCCGGATAAGTGTCCTGTTACATGGCTCATCTGAGCATCCTAATATGTGGCTCGAGAGTGTGCTCTCTGATTAAGTGCCCTAATGGGTACCCTTGATTATGAATTGACGGTTTACATTTTTGTACACCTTGTGTGTACTTCCTGAGTATCCATCGATATTTCAATAATTCAATGGACAAAACTTATGACATGAGAAATTATGAGATTAAAAGAGTTATGTCCCAAATACTTCTGAAATACCTGAAAACTTACTTAATGTACATGTGAATTATGTGACTAACTTGCTTATTTGAATGTATGTGATTAGGCAAATTTGCTAATTTGTTGGAAAGCATGTTATTCTTATGCTTATTTAAATGAATATGAATGGTAAGTTTACTTTCCATTATACAAACTTACTCAGCATTAAATGCTTACTAGGTTTTATTTTCTCTGTTTTATAGTGTTTCGGAAGCTTGTTAAGGTTGGAGAATGGTCCGAGAATCATCACACTATCCTCCAGCTTGTTTTGGTATAAAAACTAATCTTATTTTGATATAATGACATATGTAGGTTAACTTGACTTATGTTGGCATGTAAATAGTTGTTTGTAGCTTAGCCATTGGAATGGCTAAAAATGGATTGTTTTGGCATGTTATTATAAGGATATATATCATGTTTAGCTTATATGTATGTGGTTTGGTTAAATTGAATTAGGGTAAAATATAAATCATTACAAGAAGGTAAGTTTGATCATATGATTATGTGATACTATTTCATACATGTTAATGATGTTTGTTTGATTTACATGACTTGAATTGGTTGGAAAATGTATGCAAATGTTATTGTAGGTTGAAGGTTAAATTTAGGTGAGAAATAAGGCTAAGAAATGGCCTTACTTTGTCCACACGGGTAAACACACGGGCGTGTGTCTTAACCGTGTGTGACACACAGCCTGGCACATGGGTATGTGGTTTGGCCATGTCTCCCCTGCATCTTAAAATTGAGAAACAGAATGCTCAAATTGGGAACACGGGCACAAACACAGGCGTATGTCTCAGCCGTGTGTGCTACACAGCCTAGATCACAGGCGTGTGTCTTGGTCGTGTGAATCCTACACTTAATTTTTGAAAATTAAATTGACCACACGGCTTAGCACACAGGCGTGTGGCTGGCCGTGTGACACAAGTCAGAGAGTCACACCGTTAAGGACACACGGCCGTGTGCCTCACATCGAATGCCTACACGGTCTACTCACACGGGCATATGACCCCTGTATATAATATTTTTTTTTGAAATTTCGTAAAAAATTCTTTGAGATCCCGATTTAGTCCTAACTTGATTCTAATATTTTGGGCCAAGGATCCATTCAAGGGACAATATGATTAGTTTCGGATATGAAAAGTAAATGACATTAATTATATAAAATTACTTTATAAACTCCGGTAATGCTCTGTAACCCTATTTCGACGACGGATACGGGTTAAGAGTGTTACAGAATAGACCACTTAACTAAATTATTTCTTTTACTGCTTCTGTAATTGCCATATATTCTGCTTCAGTAGTTGACAAAAACACTATGGCTTAATGTGACGCTTTTCAAGTAATGACACAATTCCCAAAAGTAAATAGGTAACTTGTAAGAGACCTTTTTCAATCTAAGTCTCATGCATAATCAGAATCAACATATCTGACTAAACCCTTTTGAGTTCTTCCAAACTCTAAGCACATGTTAGAAGTACCCCATAAATATATGAAAATCCACATAACTGCATTCCAGTGTAACTTACCAGGATTGGCCATGTATCAGCTAACAACACTAACAACATGTAAAATATCATAATGAGTGCATACCATTGCATGCATCAAACTTCCAACTGCGTTTGAGTAATATACTTTTGACATGTACCTTTCATCTTCTTCATTTTGTATTGGGAGTTTAAGATGTGCATCTAAAGGAGTGCTTATCGATTTTTCATCTTACATCTCAAATTGCTCAAGGATCTTCTTGATGTACCTCTGTTGCGATAAAAACAATTTTTCGAAATGTCAATCTCTCAAATTTTCCATCCCCAAAATTTTCTTTCCTGCACCTAAATCCTTCATCTCGAACTTAGAGTTAAGTATGGTTTTAAGATAATCAATATCATATGGATTCTTAGTCGTAATTAACATATCATCAACATAAAACAACAAATATATAAAAGAATCATCATCAGGACATTGTAGATAAACATAACTGTCATACTTATTTCAAGAAAAACCAATCTTCAACATGAATGAGTCAAACTTTTTATACCACTGCAAAGGAGAGTGCTTCAAACTATACAAAGACTTTTGTAAGAGACAAACATAATCATTTTTACTTTCAAATTTGAAGTTTTTTGGTTGTTGCATGTAGATGACCTCCTTAAGGTTAATGTGATGGAAAACAGTCTTTACATCTTATTTCTCTAACTCAAGATTATTTGATACAACAAGGGCCAAAAGTGCCCAAATGGAAGTATGTTTCACAACGGGAGAGAAAACATCATGAAAATTAACTCCCACCACTTGACTGTAGCCCTTTGCAACCAGTTTTGCCTTGTACCTAGTGTCATTAAGACCTAAACCTTTCTTCTTTTTAAACACCCATTTGCAACTAATGATTCTTTTATGGATGGGTGGTTTAACTAGCCTCCAAGTCTCATTCTTTTGAAGTTATTCTATCTCTTCTTCCATTACAATGAGGAATTTACTATAATCAGAGGCTTGAACTACCTCATAATAACACAAAAGATCGTTTGAATCAATGCTCTCAACAACACTTAGAGCATAAGACATTAGGTTTCCTTCACAATATTTCAGTGGTGGTCATATTTCTCACATTTTCCTATCACGAGCCAACTTATAATTAGTTAACTGAGATAGTGAGGGAACCTGAGGGTCGGATGAAACCCTAACCAGATCCAAAATAACTTCAAACTTGCAAGAATCAAAATTTTGTTATGTCATCGTGACCTTTTGAGACTCTTCGTCAGGACAAGACCTTTGTTCATCGTGTTGTTGCGACATTGGTATTTTCTCGTCATAACATCGCCCTCTGTTTCGAATTTTGACTCCACCTTACTCAAGACACTCTAATTTGTTGTGTCTTTAAAAGTAAAAGTCCCATTATCTGATCGAAACATGACAAATTCATCAAACATAACATCTCTGCTAACAATTATTTTGTCGGATTCTGAACATCACAACTTAAAACCTTTTATACTGATAGAGTATCCGAGAAAGATGCATTTAGCAGCCCTAAGTTCGAGCTTTCCCTGGCTAACTTTAGTATAAGTAGGATAATCGAAAATTATAAGATTAGAATAATTGGGAGAATTACCTAATCATCTCCTTTGGAACTTTACTGTTCAATGCTCGATGAGGAGATCGATTTACAAAATAACTTGCCAGGTTTACGGCTTTAGCCAAAAATTCTTTCCCTAAGCCTGCAACTCCATTCTGCTGCAGAAATTCAACAATGGTTTGATGTCTTTTAGTTCCTTCTCATTTGCAAAAATCATTAAACTCAGACGAATAGAACTCAAAACCATTATCTATTCCCAATCGCTTCACGGATTTTTTGATTTGTTGTTTTAATAGTGTTTTCCACTATTTGAAGATTCCAAAGACATTGCTTTTTTGTTTCAAGAAATAAACCCAAACTTTTCTGAAGTGAACACTAATAAAAGTTAGGAAATATTTATTATCTTCTTCTGAGATGTCAAAAGATGGACCCCATAAATCTGAATAAATGTAATCTAGAGTCTCTTTTATTCTGTCCACTACTGAATCAAAATTGAATCGGGTTTGTTTCCCAAAAACACAATACTTGTAGAAACGTAACTTACCAACACTAGTGTCTTCGAGAAAACCTCTATTGCACAAGAATGTCATATCTTTCTCATTCATATGAACTAGTCGCATGTGCCAAAATTTGGTTGGGTCAGAATGGGTGGAAAAAAAGCCACGTCGTGTCGTCACGACATTAGGTTGATTCCCATCGCAACCTGGTGGCAATTTTGGCTTTTCTTTTATAATCACGTCCACAGAAGTAATCGTTGATCCTTGCAGAACATATAGGTTGCCCTTTTTCTGTCCTCTCATCACAACAAGAGCCCCATGAGAAACTTTTAAGCCATTTGACTCAATAACTATCTTACAACCGTTAAAGTCCAAAATTCCCAACGAGATAAGATTTTTCCTTAAATCAGGAACATACTTGACATCCGAAAGTGTCGGAATAATTCTATCGTGCATCCTACTTTGTACTATTCTAATTCTGAACATTTTACATAGAGAGTTATTCCCCATCAGTGTAACACCCCATTTTTAGTGAATTTAGAATAGTGGTTTTGGGACCACAAATTCGATGAGTAAATTATTATTTTGATGTCTATAGAATGTTAGTAGGGTTGTATGAAAATTTCGTTAAGAAATTTTGACATTTGCGTGTTTAATTATGTGAAAAGGGCTAAATCGCAAAAGGTGCAAAAGTAGAGTTCTTGTAGCTAAAGGTGTTAAATAACTATGAAACTTAAATGTGAGTGGACTTAAATGGTATGTAGACCATTTATAATGTTAGTGGACTTTTATGGACACAAATTAAGTGATTTTAAGTTAAAAATGTAAGGTTAATAAAGTAATTTAATTAATAATGTAAAAGAAAAATAAAGAAAAAAATTGTATCATCTTTCTAAACATTTTTCTCCACCGAAAATAAGAAAGAAATCTCCATTGTTGCACCTTGAAGATTCGGCTAGCATTGTCCATTGCATGTAACTAATTCTTGAGTTTGTTTTTAAAGATTTTTATGTTTTTGGGATCATTGTAGCTTAATTTAGCTCAGCTGAGGATTAATTTGCAAAACTATTAAAGACATGGTGTTTTTATATGAATGTTCTTGCATGATTCTTCATGTTTTATGAAAGATTATGAGTCCTTATTGATAAATAATCAAGTTTTGTAAATGAATTTTTGATGAAATTGTCATTTAGGGACTTATTTTTAAAAGTAGTAAAATTTCATAGTAAATTTGAAAATTTTTTATTTGTATGTGTTGATATAGGTCCCTAGTGAATTTGGCTAGCATGAAATAAGGATGAAAATGTTTAGATTTCAATTTATAAGCTTAATGACTGAATTGTGAAAATTTAAAATATTAGGGGCAAAATGGTAATATTGTAAAAATATGAAATGTGGATTGAATTGAACATAGCAGTATTAAATGGATTGAATTTATCTATTTAGATTAAGATAGACCTCATACGGATTTAGATCAGTGAAAAACAAAAGCGTCGAATTGATCGACTACGTTTTTACGCTTTGTTTGTCGAGGTAAGTTTGTAAGATTAAATACCGCTTTAATGTTATAATGATTTATATGTTAATGTATTATTTGCCATGTAACCATAGGATGTATGTCCAACGATGTCACGATGATTATTGAGCCTCGTTTGAACCATAAGAATTCGTAGGATACAAATGACATGTTATTAGGGTTTTCAAGTTTCGGATACTGGTCTTGAATGTCCTACCGATGGTTGAGGTCCTGCATTTGTTGCAGATGCTCCATAAGTTGTGTGAGCAACATTGTTTTGATTACATCCCAACCCACAGCTCATGTGAACAGGCCTATTTCACAGCTCGTGTGAGCAATGATCTAAAGGAAAAGGAAATGTTACAGTCATATGTTTAGCAAACTTTGTGTGAGCTTTCCCATATATCTGATGTTATTCTAAATAGTTCAACGAGTATGAAAAGGAAAGGAACAGTAAGTGTTCAAATAAACTATATCATGAAATTAAGAGCAAGATTGAGATGGAAAGTTTCAATGAAAGAATGTTATGTTTATGAAAATGATGCATTCAAAGGAAACATGTTCATGTACAAATAACTTACCTTATGTTAATTCAAGTGAATTATATTTGAATGGCCTAACATGTGTTGTTGATGATGCTTAGGCTTGTGTCAAGCTTACGGTTGGATTATGTTATGCTTAATCTTAATGTTATGTATTGAAATGGTAAGTTATGTTCATGTTTTACAAACTTACTAAGCATTATGTGCTGACGTAGTTTTCTTTGCTATGCTTTATGGATAATTGGAAGCTCAATGGTTTGAAAGCTTGTCGGAGATCTATCACACTATCCAGCGATTATATCAGTAATTTTTGATGTTTTGGCCAAGGTTATATAATGGCATGTATAGGTGGACTTGTGTTTGATGTTTGGTTGAATGCCTAGATGTTAAATTTGGTGTGTATGAGTCAGTTGTTTTGGTACCATTTTGATGATGGTTGAGTTGTGTCAATTTGGTACATATGATGCATGAATGATATGGCTCAAATGGTAAGTTTATACTGAAATGGTATAAGTCAAGTTATGGTATGTTTTGAGATAGAAATGAATTAGATGTTTATGAATGATTTTAGACTATTGAATTGGTTATTTCATGTTGGTTTTGGTCATGTTATAATGCCTTGATCATGAGTTCAAAATGCTTTTAGGTACATGCTTGATTTGGTGATGGAAATGGTTTGATTTTGGCTAATTTCATGTCCACACGCCCTGAGACACGAGCATGTGACTCAGCCGTGTGTGACATACGGCTAGGCAACATGGTTGTGTGTCCCCTATAGGTTTTAATGCATGCAAGTCAGGTTGTTACACAGCCTAACACACAGACGTATGGAACCATTTCAAGAGTTACATGGCCTGGCACACGGGCGTGTGACCTAACTCAGAAAGTTATACGGGCAAGGACATGGGCCGAGACACGGCCGTGTGTCTCTATTTCAATTGTTACATGGCCTAAGACATAGGCGTGTGTCTCAGTCGTGTAAGTCACATGGCCTGGCCACACGACCGTGTGACCCCTATACTCCAAATTTTATAATTTTTCATGAAATTTCCAAATGTTTCCAATTCAGTCGCGGATTGTTTGTAAAGTAGTTTTTGGGCCTCAAGGGCTCGATTTAGGGACAATATGTACATGAATGAATATTTTATATTATGTTATGTCATTGTATAAAATGTATGATGTAATGTTCAAATTTTATGGTAATGCTCTGTAACCCTATTCTGGCAATGGATACGGGTTAGGGGTGTTACAATCAGCACAACTCCACCTTCAACTGAACTGTACGTGGAGAACTCGTCCCTATTGGGACACATGTGATAGGAACACCCTGAATCTAAGATCCATTCGGAAGTAAGCTGAGAGCTTTCTCTCGTTAACACCAATGAAAAATCATCACCTTTGTTGTAACACCCCAAACTCGGCCTAGACGTTATGGTCGAATCTGGCGTGTCACATTAAAATGTTTTTTCAAAAAACTTTGTCTTATTAATAAATCTCGCTTGAAAGATAAAAGCCCTTTTGTTTAATTCTAAAGTTAACTTAATTATTTGTTAACCATTTTAAATCAACCTTACTTTTTAAACATGTTTGCTGTGGAAGCATTTCAACAATGTTGCGAAATCGTGATGTTTTGAAAACAGATATCATCTTGGAAAATCGCGCTCTACTTTTAATAGATATAAATCATAATAGTTAAAAACCCCCAAATTAAAAGCTAGAAAAATATGAGAAAAGGCCTTATTACATCAAAGACCCAAGGAGAAAGTAATTTAAGTAATGTAAAAGAAGATATGAAAATTTAAAGCTGTTCGTAGTGTGGCCACCTCCGAGTTCTCCCATACGTCGAACCGCCTACTGAGGATTTCCTGAAAAAAATTTAAGAGAGGGGGTGAGTTTACGAAAACTTAGTGTATACAACCCTTATCGACCGTAAAACATACATCACATCAATTTGGGCCTAAGTCTATTACAATAACGGTGGCACTTGGGCCTTAGCCCATAGTAGCCTCAGTTGGGCCTGAGCCCATGTCACAATTAGAATCAGATTATGTAACGCACAAATACCCATCCAACCCTGCACTCCGTATCCCGTCCAACCCTACACTCCTATGGGGATCAACACACCCATGCCTACACTACTGCTGTAGCATCTGTTGCGGCACTAACCAAATTTGCAGTAGAGCTGCCAATCACATAATGGCTTTAAGCCGTCGGTGGATCCATAGTCGTCAAGCGACCATGCGAACCTAGCAAATCATATACTTCCTCCAAACCAATGATCCCGTCCCCCATCCAGCATAATATCACATGAATGCAAACATATCATAAATGGCATACAATAACAATCATATAACATGTAAGGGCACTTTAGTCATTTTATCCTTCGTGGGCATAACGGTCACTTTGTAAATCAGGGTCTAAGTACACTTACTGACCCTTTAGTAGGTTCACAGTCATCTCGCGCGACCCGTATAACCTTTAGCAAACGAACAGTGCGATTGGGCCCAACCCTATTTAAACAGGCCTTTAGGCCCACACGACTTATTGACCCACCAAGCCCGAATTCGATCCAAGCCATGTGAGTGACACGGCCGGTCCAACGTCTTTCCCACCTATTGGTGAGTTTTACACATCTAGGGCCTACGGCCCATTGGGCCCGTACTGCCCAACTCGGCCCAACGTGCCCCATTACGGCCACAGCCCATAAGTTCACTCATGGTGGCCTCTACTATCGCATCAGATTTTCCGCACGTGCGTTCGCGTGCTCGTGTAGTAACCGTTGTTATTCTTTCGGCTTTTTGGCATTTTGGAATTTGCTGATCTAGAGTTAAGGTGGTGTATGTACACACCTGGTTTACGAAACGTATTACGAATCCCCTAGCAACGAAACTTAAATGATAAAGCCTTGCTAATCTCCCTATTCGATATCAAAGTTTACACCCCTAGACAGATTTGATCAAAACTAGAAGTGGGATGTCGATTGCTTCACATCACTTGCCCCATTATCAACCCTCGAGCAAACACTTGATCCTTAAGATCAAAGAAAATAGCATTGTGGCAAGGGAATCTGGCTCACTAGAAGATGGTTGAGAGAAGAGGGATTTTGGCTATGAGAGACTAGTGAGAAAGTAGAAGAGAAAGGCTGCGGTTTAGAAAAGGAAGAAGGTTAGCGTTCAACTCAAGCTAGAAAGAAAGAAGAGAGGTAAAAGGATTAGAAAATAAGGGAAAGGACTAGAAGATGAGAAATGGGGAAGAAATCAACTAATAGATGGCCTAAATGGTAATGCACTTTCGGCTAAAAAAAAAACAACGGACAACCCAGAGTCAGAGAGCCTTGAAAACGAAAGGCAAAGGTACCAAAACGAGTGAACAAAACAAAAAAAAAAAACCAAGAATTCTTCTAGCAAGATTCAACTATACCAAACAATACCCTAAATGCCGAAAATGAACCAAATCCCCTCCTGCCTAATTCTTGTGCAACCCAAAGTCTCTATTCGACTAGACTTCCTCCTAATTCAAATCCTCTTTGATTTCCTCCAACCATCAACTTTATCCCTTAACTTCCTCCTTATATCCCTCTAAGACTCATTCAACTTTTATCATGTAGAATTTTGATGAAACTCTACCACCTACATGTCCTTGAAGAAAAAAAAATCCAGTGCACCTTCCAAGCCTCGAACCCCAGTCCTCACTCCTTTATGAGGCGCCACTGACCACCTAAACCACTATGCTTCTTTTATCAAATTTTACCATTCAAAATTTACGAAGCATTCAACCTAGCGCCAGGGTTCCCTTAATGCTAAAAACCAAAATTTTTCCTATGCCAAGGCTTAAACCCGGGACTTCATAGAGGCCTCCCTAACATCCAAAATCACTAACCCAACAGGACTAACATAAAATTGTGTCGTTTTCTTGTTCTCAAGAATTTTAGGTGCTCCAAACCCAAGGCCCAATTCTTCTATGCCCAAAATTCAGGGCGTTACAGCTCTACCCCTTAAAGAAATTTTGTCCTCAAAATTTCCAACTCTCCAATAGTCGCACAATCCAGGTTACACCACTACGCTTCTGCTGCGCACTCTAATTCTAATTTCAAAATGGATAAATAGTACATATGGATAAAATACGTACCATTATTCGTATCTGGAACGTCTTCATCCTCTTGGCGATATGTTGTATAGACCAAAGCTGGCTGCCTTACCTCAGTATGATCAGCACCTCTTTCTAGTGCTCCACAACCCAAATCGTTTCCACCCCTGGCCTGACCACGGCCTCTAGGCGGCTACTGACCACCCCTCGGTGGCTGTACATTACCTCTACCAAAGACTTGCATCTGATCCGGTCTTCTGGGACACTCTCTGAAATGATGCTCTATGGAACCACAACTTAGACAGGCTTCTGTTCTCCTCTAGCACTCTCTTGCATAACTTTTTCCACAAATAGCACAATGTGGTAACCCAGTAGTAGCAACTGGAGGCCCCGATCTAACTAGCCCATCCACTCTAGCCCTTCTCTTAGGCTTCTGATCGTAATTGGAGGGCTCAGAATCTCTTTTATTTCTGCCCCTTTCTCTTTCCCGATTTAGGCGCTTAGTGCGCTTTACATCTTCAGCAATTTTTGCTTTCTCCACCAATGCTGTGAAATCCCGCTCCTTCTGAGGAGCAATCAGTACCCGAAGACTGTCTCTGAGACCGTCTTCGAACCGAACACAACGTTCACAATTTGTTGCCACTATTCCTTTAGCATATCGACTGAGTTGTAAGAACTCTGCCTCGTACTACGCCACAGATCGGTCTCCCTAAGTCAAGTTCAAGAATTTCTTCCTCCGGGTATCCACGTAGCTTGCGCCCATGTACTTCCCTTGAAACACCGATTTGTAGAACTCCCAGGTTATCCGATCAGGCTGAGTGCCCTCTTTCACTGTAAGCCACCACTAGTAAGCTTCCTCTCGCAGCAGCGACACTGCTCCTTTCAGTTTTTGCTTGGAAGTGCAATCCAGGTTGTCCATTATTCTTTCGGTGGCCTCCAACCAATATTTGGCCACATTCAATGCTACTTCCGCGATACCCTTGAAGATCTCGGTTCCATTCGACCGGAGTCTTTCAAAAATCGACCATCGGCTCCTAATACTAGTGTTGGGCCCAGCGACCCTTTCTAGAATCTTTAACATTGCTTGGGACAATGCGTCGTCCTCAGCTGCTCAATCATACGACCCTGTCTTGGGTACAAGTGAAGCTAGTGCTTCTCTCGCCTCAACATTGGGAATGTGACCTGATGCCAAAGATCTAGCCTTAGCACTTCCACGGCCTCTGCCGTAGCCTCTTGCACCGCTTCTAGTGCTCATTATCACTTCACGTATAATCTGGTTTAGAAATTTTATGCAATTTAGCTCATAGTTTCAGTAATTAAGTAGACGTTTTATGACAGTAGTAGTTAAGAGTTGTTTTTGCAATCGCAGGCTCGCTACAGTTTTAGTTTCCTATAGTTTTTCAGTTTACTCTAGCTAAAGAGTCTCAGTATAGTCTATCATCTAAAGTAAGCCCAGTAACTATCTATAGTATAACAGTTTAAAATAGATTTTAGTATCAGGAGAACTTACTTGGTTCGACGCCGGAGACTCGGTGAACTACACAATGAAAATCCTTCAAAATACTTCAGAATCGTATGTAAATGACTTTAAAATCCAAAAACTAAAGCCCATTTTCCAGTTGAGTTTTGTAACTTAGCTCTGATACCACTAAATGTAACACTCCAAACCTGGCCTAGACGTTATGGCCGAATCTGGTGTGTCACATTAAAATGCTTTTTCGAAAAACTTTATATTATTAATAAATCTCGCTTGAAAGATAAAAGCCTATTTTTTAATTCTAAAGTCAACTTAATTATTTGTTAACCATTTTAAACTAGCCTTACTTTTTAAACATGTTTGCTACGGAAGCATTTCAACAATGTTGCAAAACTGTGATGTTTTGAAAACAGATATCATCTTGGAAAACTGTGCTCTACTTTAAACAAAAAATAGTTAAAAGCCCCCAAATTAAAAACTAGAAAAATATGAGAAAAGGCCTTATTACATCAAAAACCCAAGGAGAAAGTGATTAAAATAATGTAAAAGAAGATAAGAAAATTTAAAGTTGTTCGTAGTGTGGCCACCTCCGAGTTCTCCCATACGTCTAACTGCCTACTGAGGATTTCCTGAAAAAATTTAAGAGAGGGGAGTGAGTTTACGAAAATTTAGTGTATACAACCCTCATCGACCGTAAAGCATACATCACATCAATTTGGGCCTAAGTCCATTACAATAACGGTGGCACTTGGGCCTTAGCCCATAGTAGCCTCAGTTGGGCCTGAGCCCATGTCACAATCAAAATCAGATTATGCAATGCACAAATACCCATCCAACCCTGCACTCTGTATCCCATCCAACCCTACACTCCTGTGGGGATTTAATCGACCCACCTATCCCTACACTCCTGTTGTAACACCGGTTGCGACATTAACCAATTTTGCAGCAGAGCTGTCAATCACTTAATGGATTTAAGCCGTCGGTGGATCCACAGTCGTCAACCGACCATGCGACCCTAGCAAATCATATACTTCCTCCAAACTAATGATCCTGTCCCCCCATGTAGCATAATATCACATGAATGCAAACATATCATAAATGGCATACAATAACAATCATATAACATGTAGGGGCACTTTAGTTATTTTGCCCTTTAGGGGAATAACGGTCACTTCTTAAATCAGGGTCTAAGTACACTTACTGACCCTTCAGTAGGTTCATAGTTGTCTCGCGCAACCCTTGTAACCTTTAGCAAACAAACAGTGCGATTGGGCCCAAGCCCATTTAAACAGGCCCTTAGGCCCACACGACCCATTGGCTTACCAAGCCCGAATTTGATCCAAGCCATGTGAGTGACACGGCTGGTCTAATGTCTTTCCCACCTATTGGTGAGTTTTACACATCTAGGGCCTACGGCCCATTGGGCCCGTACTGTCCAGCTCGAGCCAACGTGGCCCATTACGGCCACAGCCCATGAGTTCACTCATGGTGGCCTCTACTATCGCATTAGATTTTTTGCATGTGCGTTCACGCGCTCGTGTAGTAACCGTTGTTGTTCTTTCGACTTTTTGGAATTTTGGGATTTGCTGATCTAGAGTTAAGGTGGTGTATGTACACACTTGGTTTACGAAACGTGCTACGAATCCCCTAGCAACGAACCTTAAATGATAAAGCCTTGCTAATCTCCCTATTCGATATCAAAGTTTACACCCCTAGATAGATTTGATCAAAACTAGAAGTGGGATGTCGGTTGCTTCACGTCACTTGCCCTACTATCAACCCTTGAGCGAACACTTGATCTAGGCAAAAGAGGAGAAGAACGCAGCCTTATGATAGGAAAATAGAAGGGAGACAGATTTGGAATAGCTGATAGAGAGAGAGTACGGAGTATTTGACTCACCTTAAGATCAAAGAAAATAGCATTGCGGCAAGGGAATCCGGCTTACCAGAAGATAGTTTAGAGAAGAGGGATTTCGACTATGAGAGACTAGTGGGAAAATAGAAGAGAAAGGCTAGGTTTAGAAAAGGAAGAGGGTTAGCATTCGACTCAAGCCGGAAGGAAAGAAGGGAAAGGACTAGAAAATGAGAAATGGGGAAGAAATCGGCTAATAGATGGCCTAAATGGTGATGCATTTTCGACTAAAAAAAAATAGCGAACAACCCAGAGTCAGAAAGTCTTGAAAACGAAAGGCAAAAGGTACCAAACTGAGTGAACAAAACAAAAGAAAACACCAAGAATTCTTCTAGCAAGATTCAACTATACCAAAATAATACCCCAAATGCCGAAAATGAATCAAATCCCTCCTGCCGAATTCTAGTGCAACCCAAAGTCCCCATTCGGCTAGACTTCCTCCTAATTCAAATCCTCCTTGATTTCCTCAAACCATCAACTCTATCCCTTAACTTCCTCCTCATATCCCTCTAAGGCTCATTCAACCTTTATCCTGTAGAGTTTTAATCAAACTCTACCACCTATACGTCCTTTAAGAAAAAAAACATCCAGTGCTCCTTCCAAGCCTCGAACCCCAGTCTTCACTCCCTTATGAGGCGTCACTTACCACCTAAACCACCATGATTCTTTTGTCAAATTTTACCATTCAAAATTTAAGAAGCATTCATCCTAGCGTCAGGGTTCCCTTAATGCTAAAAACCAAAATTTTTCCTATGCCAAGGCTTGAACCCAGGACTTCATAGAGGCCCTCCCCTAACATCGAAAATCACTAACCCAGCAAGACTAACATGAAATTGTGCCATTTTCTTGCTCTCAAGAATTTTAGGCGCTCCAAACCCAAGGCTCAATTCTTCTATGCCCAAAATTCAAGGCGTTACATTTGTCCTCGACTACACTAGCATCAGCAACTTCAGCTTTCTACTTATCTTTCTCATTGTTTTTAACATCCCTTTTGATTTTATTATGAAGTTCCAACAATTTTCCTTAACACGGCCCACCTTTTTACAACAACCACAATATTTGTCACGATTGCTAGATTTGGACCTTGCTTTAAGCTTGTTTTGATCTGTCTTTCTAGTTTGTTGTCTGCCTTTTGCAACTAGAATTGAGGCTTGCCTATCTGATTTTTGTTTGGGCCTAACTTGTTGTTATGTTTATCCTTATTTAGAAATTTCCTTTCCCATCCTCAAACGAGAGATGATTTCTCCCATAAATCAGAGATTCCCTGAAAGATTTATAAAAAGAGGGAAAAAAGTATAACAACAATATAGCTTGATCCTCGTCACTAGTCTCTACTTCAAGATTTTTTAAGTCATTAAGAAGGGTAACAAACTCACTAATATAAGTTCTGATGGACTCATCTTTGACAATTTTGAACATGAAGAGATGTTGTTTTAATACTAACCTATTGGCCATAAATTTTGTCATATATAAAGCTTCTAGTTTCTTCCATAACGCGGACACTATTTTCTCCTTCAAAGCCTCCTATAACATAGTATTTGTGAGGCATACTTGAATAGTGGATAGAGTCTTTTCATCAAGCTCTTGCCTTTCTGACTAATCCATATCTGTAAGCTTCTTCCCTGTAACAACCTTTTTCAGACCATTCTGAACCAGTATTGTTGTCATTTGGACTTGCCACAAATTGAAATTTGCAATTTCGTCAAACTTCTCAATAACAAACCTTGATGTTACCATCTATAAACGGGTTGACTACAAAAATCAAACTAGCTCTGATACTAATTTGTAGGGGATAAACCTGATTAAGCAACAAACAAAGTGAATAAAATAAGAATCGAAAAGATTGAACACACAAATTTTACGTGGAAAAAATCTTTAAGAGAGGATAAAAAACCACGAACAAAAGGAGATTTCACTATAATAAAGGAGAATACAAAAGGTGGAGAGGATTAAAAGAAAAACCTAAGGCTCCACAAAAAAAACCCTTCAAAACAAAGAATAAAATTTCCTTAATCTAAATAATTTTTTGTTGTGTAAAATCTAAAGTAACTAAGACTTATTTATATGTTGAAATTTGTAGCATATATGACTACAAAAACTTTAGGTTAATTAGAGTTCAAGTGGGAAACTAAAAACAAAGTTTAATTAGGAGAAGAAAAGCCAAAATAAATTTTGGTCAAAATAAGATGCATTCTTCCACAAGTTGACTTGTGAGATCAACTCAATCAACAGCATTATCGATATATAAAATTAATGGAGTTAATAAAGTGTGCATAATAAAATTAAAAAGTACACTACATTTTAAGATAAAATATTGGTCGAGTGACAAAATTAAAGTTTTATTAATGCAAATATCACCAAATGTAATTTTCTATTAGCTTTTTTTTTTTTTAAAAATAAAAGACTAAAGTTTTATTACTACCCTTAGTGTAGTATTTTTGTCTACATATACTTATTTTTTTTTGAACAAATTAATTTAATAAAATATCCATCAGTTTCATTAATATCTTTTTTATATTATCCATAATTTTTTTGCACGCAGAGCAAAATGAAAGTATTTATTAGCTCAATGATTATCTAAACATTTAACTAATACTAAGAGGTATTATATGGTCAGATCATAATACGAAAGGATGACTTATATTAGTAGATAATCTAAACACGTCCTCAATCTAATTGGAGTGAATGATTACCATAAGATAGAGACATAGATGTGGCTAACTGGACTAATAGTATATTAGATAAGACTCAAGTAGAATAAATCCTAGATTTTTTTATGAATTTATTCACATGTGATATTCATAGTGTGACATACCTTAATCGTAAGTGGATGATGGACTATGCATGTGTGACTCATATACTTTAACATAAATGAAAGCCTGAGTTCAAATATATAAGGAATCAAAAGCTAGTATGTTGGGTATTTGACTTTTGCAATATGTAGTATCATTCCATAATAGTGGAATTGATAAACCATTTAGAGGGTAAATGATGTTCTCTAATCGGTATTACATTGTAGATGAAAAGTAAACATGGCCATGAGTCATTTGTATTTGTGATAAATGATTTAATTACTATTTGATAGTAATTGACTTTTCATGAAAGAAGATGTAATGATTACCTTGAGATAACATAAGATCATACTGGGAGAACAAATTTATCCTGAAGAGATTAAGGATATCCTATGAGGGTAACACACTTACAAAAAAGTCATTGGATGAGCACTTATTTAGTAGCTTTTGTAATGATATATAATAAGGGAGGGCTTAGTCACGATACTTTAGTGGAATGACTTCATGACTAAATGATGTTTTAATAAATAGGTGAAAAATTGAGACTTAATTACGAATTATTTGACCTTAATTATTTATGTCCAATCATTCCCTTTGCTAGCTTGAGAGATCCATGAACAAATTGTAGGATAGCGAAGTCTATAAATTATACGCCCCCTAGTTGAATCATAAGCACTTACTTCACTTTTGTTGACTCTATCCCACATTGGTAAAATTCTCCCGAAACATAATCTAAAATCAAATCTTCAAATAAAAAATGAATGAAAACAATGAAGTAGGAGAAATAGATCACATGTATCACTATCTTCAGTGAATGCGTTTTCTCGCTAGGTACAAAAAAATGACTTAGGAATTGATTTAAGGTTTTTCAAATTATTTTTTAATTAAAGTCCGAAGATGGAAATAAATTAATTATTCATTATGGATTTGTTGAATAAGAAAATTAAATATATTTCATTATAGATTCTTTTATGGTAAAGTTGTTATAACTTTAGCGAAATTAAATTGGATTAAGAAAATTATTTAATTGAGAAATTAATTTATTTAAATAATTAATTGATTAAATAGATAATATTTTGGGTAATTTTTGTGTCATATTTCGATGCAACAAACCAAGCTTTTTAAACAATTAAAGAGTTTATTCTCAAGTAATTAAGTTAGATTTTACTTTTAGTTGTAGTTTTGAGCATATTTCATGTTTTTATTAATAAAATGGCAATTGCATGCAATTTTGGTTTTAACTTGTGTGTGAAGACTTTTTCAAGTACTTAGTTGATGAGGAAGTGAGAAGATATGGCTCAACTAGAGCCAAGGTTGCAACATGGATGAGTTTCCCATCAACCAATGAGTTGGCCTTCAAAAAATTGCAAGCCCAAGTGAACTGGCATCAAGGTTGCAACACTAAGAGTGAATGTTGTGACATTAGCCTTCAATTCACGACATCGACATAATGAAGTCGTGATACCACCATAGGACCTGAGTGGAAGGATCGAGCAAGACTAAGTGCAAGGTCGCAACATTTAAGTGAGAGAAGACCTATTTTGTTAATGATGTCGCGACATTGGGTCTAACGAGGCAAATTTCTGAAGGGGTAATTTGAAGACATTTTGGTCAACCATGTTGTAAACAAGTTTATAATGGAAGGAAAACACGTAATTGTTAGGTTAAGTTTACTTAGACTATACATATAACTTTATAAGTTTCCTTGGAGAGGTGAGAGGTTTTTAAGTTAATTTTTAGATTAAGGTTTTAAATTTTCTTCTGCAATTTTTTTTCCTTCTTAGAATAGTCCAAGGACTACTCTATACTTTAGGCATTTATTCAAGTTTTATTTCAATTTTCTAATTTTATTTTATCCATTACACAATTCAATCATTGGGGTTTTAGTTATTGGTGGATTGGAGCACTTTTACTTCATAAATTCAAGAATTTCAATAAATTACCTTGAGCGTTTCTAAACTATTTTAATTTCTTTCATTTTTGTTTTTAGATTTGCATGAAATTGATTGGTTAAATTAATTTTTTAATGGGTATGAACTTAATTTGTGAGTAGTTGATTAATTGAAATGCAAAGTAGTGAATTTTAGCTTTAAGGACTAAATTGTAAAAATTAGAAAAAAATTGAATTAATTAAAAAACTTAAAATTGAAAACTCTAGGTGGCAATGTAGATAGGCGAGACCAAGAGGAGACCCTATTGCATAATAATTTGTTAATCAAGTAAGGTTGAGAGGTAAATTTTATTAAATTGCTTATCTTGGTTAAAATTGAGATCGAGAGGTAATATTTTACTAAATAAGAAAATTAGGAATTTCGTCCTCTTAAATCTAATTTCACTACTAACATGGATACTAATCAACTACTATTGTTGCTTGATTGAATAAATTGTTAAATTGGATATACTGCATTTTACTCCTTTTAATTTGAAATCTCATAAATTTCTCTATATTTGTATTATCATAATAATATCTTGCTTGAGTAGCTAGATAGACTTTCCCATGCATGCTTAATTGTTTTTAACAATTTAGTCACCTATTTTCTCTTGGGTTAGATCTTCGAAACATAAGAAATATTACAATTAGACTTGTCACGTTTTTAGTATACACCACACTTCTTTATTTTATTTGTATATTTCTCTGCTCGGTGTCCACATGTCTAGGTGCGGTCAAGTTGTTGGTGCCGTTGTCAGGGATATTGTTGTGTGATAATCACTTGTTGAATGATTTTTTACATGCCCTGTTAGGGAAGATATTTTGCAAAATTGTGACTCTTACAAACGACGCTTGTATTATATTGTAATGTTTGAATTTTTTTTTTTGTTTTTCTATTGTTCATTTTCTTTGAGTGTGATAATTGTGGATATTTAAGAATTGTTAGTTGTGGGTATATAGGATTGTATTTTTGTGTATATTTGATAACTCTTGAAAAGAGTTATATTTCATGTCTTTAAACTTAGTTAATTACCTGTTCTGAAGTGATTTTAGTTGCATTTTAGGATACTGCATTAGTATTTTTAGAGCATTGCATTAAAGAGCTAGGATTGTGCTTAAGTGCTATTACATGTTGCTTTTAATTGCTTGTTGGAAGGACTTGTTTGGTGGTTGATTGGCAGGTGCAAAGTGTAGAAGAAGGAGTAGAGGGTTGAAGGTTTGACGTGATTTCCAACACAAATGCTATGGCAATACCTATAAGATATCTAGTCAGCATTTAATGTGTACCATTCTTAGTCCCAGTTGTACTTGTACCAGAAAAATCCACCTGAAAAAAAGAGAAAGAATTATGGGTTGGTAGACTTACCTTAGAAGGTCAAACCTATAAAAGCCAAAAGAGGAACACTAGAAAGGGGCAGTTTTTCAAATAGAAAAAAAAAAGAAGAGCAACTTTTGACAAGAAAATAGGGAAGGACCAAGAAGGAAGGCAGGTGAAGAAGGAGAAGACGATTGCATCATTTTTGGCATCTGCAAGACATTCTGCTGGTGATGTTGAGAGCTGAATAGGCAAAAGCCAACATCTCGAAATTTCTCCTTTGATTCTTATTGCTTTTCCTTTAGAACTTAATTCTAAAAGATGTTGTTGATTACTGCATTAAACTTGAACTCGATTTACCTATCTATAAGCTAAATATCTTAGGCTTGTGATTACTTTGCTGAACCCATTAATTTCTATTAATGTTCACAATTTAAGTTGAAATTATTTTGCTTTTTTATTCAATGGTATTTCATGCGTATTATGAACTATGTATTGACAAATATGCAACAAGTTATTAAGATAACTTAATGCTAACAAGGTTAGGTTAGAGCCTTTAGGATAGAAATTGAATAATATGAGTGACTGAAAAATTATTTATTCGAAGCAACCTCTAGAGATAGAGCCTTGCCTCATTCGAAAGAGGATAGAAAATATTAGTAGTAGCTTAACTTAAGTCTATAGACAGATAGTACCTTAGGGAAGGTAGCCAAGGTTTGCTCTCGAGAGAAGTAGACTATTGTAGAAACCTATCAAATAGTAGAATGTTTAAGACATTGTTGTGGCATTAATAGTTAGAGAAGGTAGATGTATTAGTAATCCTAGCCGTCCTAATCAACATTGTAATTACTTAATCTTTTTTTCTGTAGTTACTTGGTCCTGGCATTCTTATTTCGTTTACTTGTTTTGTGTTGCAAATTTTATACATCATCATTCTCTCATTTTACCTCTACATTCTCACTGTTATTTTGCTTCAACATTAATCCAGCCTAACTCTAATAACTCGCCAAAATTATATCATTTTAATCCTTATGGAGACGATCTCACTCATCACTTTATTACTTGTTCAACATGTATACTTGCACAATTCACACATCATATTCACAAGCGATAAGGTTTTAGCGTCGTTGCCAGGGATTGACATGATACAGCCACGACCCAAGACCCTCCTAGAGTTAGCATAGAACCTTGGGAAATGCCATTGGGGTTTATCGAGAGTTCATGGAAAAGCAAGCCAAGCAACCCTCACAACCTGATTCGAGCTAATCTAGCTCGTACCTAGCTCATTGAGTTCAATTTCCAACTCATTTTTAACTTAATGTTATTTCATTGCTAGAATAAGCATTTAATTTAGTTTTAGTTAAATTAGTTTATTCAGCTCAAATAATTAAAGTTGCATTTTTAATGTGTCATAATCAGGACATTGTAATTAAATTTTAATGTGTCTTAGTTTAATACATATTTAACAGTTGTTTAATAGTTATTTAAATGTGTCTTAGTTCGAGAAAAATTAAATTCATGTTTCAATTAATTTTGTCCAGCCAAATTTAATTTGTCTTGGCCTAATTAACTAGCTGAATTTATTTATTTCAGGTACATGCATGGACGGCATAAAGATGGTGTACTGATGGTTGCCTTCGCCCAAGTAATTGTTTGGTCATTGAAAAAGCCAAAAGTGAGCTGATGCTTCTGTTCCCAAGCTACTGATTTCTTTTCCCCGAGCTGTCCAGCTATTTGCTTAAGTGTTTTCACATTGTTAGAGGTTCTTTTCACATTCATGACTGTTTGGTTTTAAGCTTCCATACCCAAGGGGTGTTCAAATTCGTTTGTTCACATTCCAATGCTGTTGAAGTGCCCAAGCTGCCATTTAAAGTCCAAGACCTTCCAAATATTTAAGGCAGCTCCTTAAAAACCTTTCACACCCCTTGGCCAAACCTAGCCTAGTTCATCAAGCTTCATTTAGCTCATGCTTAATTTTATTTAATTTAAGCTGATTGGAAACATCAAGGGACTTGTCCATTGGCGTTACCAACACTAGAGAAGGTTCAAGGAAGTTTCCAACTCCATTAAGCTGAACACACGCTGCCCATTCGGTTTCCTCATTGTCTATTCGGCTAGCCTTGTAATTGAGCTATAAATATGAAGCTCTTTAGTTGTATTTTAGACTTTTTGCTACTTTATGAATTTTAATATCTTTGTGAGTTTATTCAACTCTCAATTTTCATTTAAGACTCAAGTTGACTTATCTAGCTTACTAGTGGCGTCATCCTTGTTTCTTTGAACTTATCATTCTTAAACCGAGTGTGGCATTAACCTTTGATACCTTTGGTTCCTATCTCCTAATAGATAGTGGGTCAAGGTCCTTCTACCATTTTTCATTCATCTTAAGTGTCCTATAAGATTCGGGTCAATACTCCTTATAGTATTGGTTCTTTCTTGACCTTAAGCCAATTTCATCCAACTATCCCCCTTAAGACTTACTTTACTTCTAATCTAGTCGAATCTATACTTATTCTATCTTAACACTCAAACCCTTTTGTTTAAGCCTACTTTTAGCCAAATTTAACTAAATTCCAAATTGAACGAAACTTCTCCATTTTACGATCGGGCATCTAAGCGACTCGAATCACTTCATCGAAGCGAGATCGTATCATGACAATTAGTGAAATTTGGTTTTGTTATTTTATTTTGTTTTCTTAGTTTTAGCTATGTTAGTTGTATTTAATTACTGCAGGGTTGCCATTAGTGCTTGAGGAGAAGCATTCATATTAACGAAGAGTTTCCTTTTGATCCAGAGATTGAAAAAACTTCGCGAAGGAGAAGAAAGGAATTATGTAATATGGCTAGGGAAGGGAATGATCCTGGTCTGAATGATCCATTGAATCCAAATGGTTGGGATGTTGATAATCCTATTCATCGTGTGATAGATGACCGAGATAGACCAATTCAGGAACATGTTGTTCCAATTGTGGATGATTTGAATCCAGGGATAGTAAGACCATACATACAAGCTTAGTATTTTGAGTTGAAACCGGTAATGTTTCAGATGTTGCAAACAATAGGACAGTTCGGGGGATTGCCTACTGAAGATCCAAGACTACATTTAAGACTTTTTCTAGAGGTCTATGACTCGTTTAGACAACAGGGTATTCCTGAATATGCCTTGCGGCTTAAACTGTTCCCATACTCTTTGAGAGATTATGCAAGAGCATGGCTTAATACATTGTCGTCGGGAACAATGGCAATATGGAACGGCTTGTGTAATGCCCCATACCCGAGACCATCGTCGGAGTCGAGCACGAGGTGTTATTAACCTTAATTTATCACTTAAACAGCTCAAACAATTTATTTTAAAAAGTTCTAGACAAGCTAATTAACTGCATCATAGTCGCTTCAAAATTCATATCTCGAGTTCCAAAACTCAAAATCCAATTCTGTAAATTTTATCTGAAACTAGACTCATATATATATTTATTAATTTTTTTCTTGAATTTTTGGTCAAGCCAATTAGTACAATTTATTAGTTAAAGTCTCCCCTGTTTTAGGGTTTGACTGCTCTGACCTCTGTTCACTACGAACCACTTTTCTATTTGTAAAGAATTCAAAAGACTATGAAGTTTCTTTCTATTAAAACTAGACTCAATAAGGATTCCAAGAATATAAAATACACCACCTAATTATTTTTTTATGATTTATGGTGAATTTATAAAGTTGAAACAGGGGATCCAAAAATTGCTCTGGCCCTGTTTCACTAAAACTCAAATATCCTCTAACATATAATTACTTTTCCCGTTTCGTTTGTTTCATGTAAAACTAGAAATATTAGGCTTCAATTTAATATTCAATCCATCACTAAATTCAATTTCTATGATTTTTAGTAAATTTTCAAACTCACATCAGTGTTGCTGCAATGTTCTGTTTATGGCAAATTTCATCTTTTCATGAGTTTTTATGGACTAGATAACCTATTAACCTTCCGTGACATCAAACATGATCTAAATTAGCCATTTCCGTTACTTATCATTATCAAGCATTTTCTTAATCAAATCACCACCATATAACAAAATTATTTACACAAAATAGGTATATTGCTATACATGCCATACTTAAGTTTCTGAGGCCATTTACCAAGAAAAAGTCCTTCTGATAGTGTGATCGAACCTTCGACTGTCCCGATTCCCGAGAGCTTCTGCTTGTTCAAAACTACAGTGAATGAAAAGGAGGGAGTAAGCATAAATGCTTAGTAAGTTCATATGCAAATAACAAGTAACATAACAATACAATTATAACAAACAACCTTAGCATGGTATCACCAAAACATATTTCACATTTCTAAACATCATTCATCATCTTATCATCTTATCGTTGTTGTATCTAACTTCAACCCGAGGGTTAAGTACATACCTATCCAAAGTTTCCATTTCGCAACACTTACCAAAACGTCACTTGCATCTATGTGTTCTTCCATTTCACTAGAAATTTTTCCTGTTGAACACATCGGAATATAACTCGGATACATGGATAATTTGCACATTGGTGCCACATAACATATGTAATCAATCAATCATGTAACCCGCCCCATAAGCGAACTCAGACTCAACTCAACGAGCTCGGGCGTTCGCATCCATAAGTGAACTCGGACTCAACTCAACGAGCTCGGATGCCTAGTTACATCTCACGAACTCGGACTCAACTCAACGAGTTCGGACATTCGCATCCATAAGTGAACTCGGACTCAACTCAAAGAGTTCGGATGCTCAACCATCCTAGTGACATGTCACTTGTATCCTAATCTATTCCTAAGGTTCAAACGGGATTTTCCTCGAGCACATATCCTTGCCATCTTCCGTAAAATACCGAAACCAATACTCGGTAGCACTTTATATTTAACAAATAATACAAATAATTTACATTTTATTCGAAAATAACCACAAAGCATATATTTCATGATAAAAATCAGCATATCATATAATTAACATCAATAATTTAAAAATAACAATTATACTACATTATTTACACATGAACTTACCTTGGTACCAAAATATCAATTTAGTCCACAATCTTTTCTTTTCCTCGATTGGGGTCGATTCCACGTCTTTCTTGATTATGGAGCTTGGAAGCTTGAAACAAACCCTAGCTATGGAGAACCCTTGAAATTTCGGCCTAATGAAGAAGATGGACAAAAAATTGGCTTTTAATTTTGTTTTTAATTCATTTTAATAACTAAATGACCAAAATGCCCTTACTACTAAACTTTCCAAAAATTCCATCCACGTCCAATTTTTGTCCATTGACTTAGAAATTGGTCAAATTGCTATTTAAGACCTCCTCATTAATATTCCAAAACAATTTCATACTAAAAGCTCCTAGAATGCAAGTTTTACAAATTATTCGATTTAGTCCCTAATTTCAATCTAAGCAATTTAGGCATAGGATTTCATCACGAAATTTTCACACAATCATGCAATCATATCATAAACATCAAAATAATTATAAAATAATTATCTCTATCTAGGATTTGTGGTCACGAAACCACTATTTCGATTAGGCGCTAATTCAGGATATTACAACTCTCCCCCCTTTAAGGATTTTTGTCCTCGAAAATCTTACCAGTAAACAGGTGTGGGTATTGGTTTCTCATAGTTTCTTTAGGTTCCCATGTAGTCTCTTCTACCCTGTGCTTTTGCCACAATACTTTCACGAGAGCGACACTTTTATTTCTTAGTTGCTTGACCTCTCGAGCTAAAATCTTAATCGGTTCTTCTTCGTAAGTCATATCCGGCCGTAGCTCAATTTCTGTCGGTGACATTATAAGTGAAGGATCCGAACGATATTGACGTAACATAGATACGTGGAACACATCATGAATCTTCTCTAATTCAGGTGGTAATGCTAGCCGATATGCTACCGGTCCAACTTTTTCAATTATTTCATACGGTCCAACAAAATGCGGACTTAACTTGCCCTTCCGTCCAAATCTAAGGACTTTCTTCCATGGAGACACTTTCAAAAATACCTTATCACCAACTTGAAACTCGATTTCCTTTCGTTTCAAATCCGCATAAGATTTCTGTCTATCTGAAGCAGCTTTCAAACAATCTCGAATCACTTTCACCTTTTCTTCGGTTTCTTTTATTAGATCAACTCCGTAAATCTGATTTTCCTTAAGCTCTATCCAATACAAAGGTGTGCGACATCTACGTCCATACAAAGCTTCATAAGGTGCCATCTTCAAACTCATCTGATAACTATTATTATAAGCAAATTCTACCAATGGTAAGTACCTTTCCCAACTACCTTGAAATTCCAATACACAACATCTGAGCATGTCTTCAAGAATCTGAATCACTCTCTCTGACTGTCCATCAGTTTGTGGATGAAAGGCAGTGCTGAAATTTAACTTTGTACCTAATGCCTCTTGCAACTTTTGCCAAAACCGTGAAGTAAATCTCGGATCTCTATCCGAAATGATTGACAAAGGTGTTCCATGAAGTCTAACAATCTCACGGATATACAATTCAGCCAACTTATTAAGAGAATAATCCGTGCGTCTTAGGAATAAAATGAGCCGATTTAGTCAGTCTGTCAACTATTACCCAGATGGCATTTTTCTTCCCCGGAGTTAACGGCAACCCTGATATAAAATCCATAGTAATTCGATCCCATTTCCATTTAGGAACCATGATAGGCTGGAGTAATCCCGAAGGTACTTGGTGTTCAGCTTTCACTTGTTGACAAATTAAGCACTTTGATACAAACTCGGAGATATCTCTTTTCATTCCATTCCACCAATACATTTTCTTCAAGTCATTATACATTTTCGTACTGCCCGGGTGAACTGCCAAGCAACCATTATGTGCTTCATGCAAAATCTTTTGAATCAACTCATCATTTTTTGGTAGTTTCCAATCAACAATGGCTGAAATCTTACTAGGATCAACCCGTATACCATCACCTGAAACAATATGACCCAAAAATCCAACTTCCCGAAGCCAAAATTCACTTTTACTAAACTTGGCATATAACTGCTTATTTCTCAAAGTTTGCAAAACTATCCTCAAATGCTCAGCATGCTCTGTCTCATCTTTTGAATAAATTAAAATATCATCTATAAACACCACAACAAATTTGTCCAAGTATGGCGTAAAATATGCGATTCATTAAATCCATAAACACAAAGAGAGCATTTGTCAACCCGAATGGCATAACTAAAAATTCATAATGACCGTACCTTGTTCTAAAAGCAGTTTTAGGCACATCCGACTCTTTTACTCGCAACTAGTAGTACCCAGATCTCAAGTCAATCTTTGAAAACCATGTCGCTCCTTTTAGCTGATCAAATAAATCATCAATTCTTGGCAACGGATACTTGTTTTTGATTGTCACCTTGTTTAACTGTCGATAGTAAACACACAACCTCATAGAACCATCATTCTTTTTCACAAATAACACAGGAGCACCCCCAAGGTGAAAAACTCGGTCTCACAAAGCCTTTTTCAGTCAACTCTTGCAACTGTGACTTTAATTCTTTCAACTCTCCTGGTTCCATTCTATATGGAGCAATTGAGATTGGAGTTGTTCCCGGTATCAAATCAATACCAAATTCTACTTCCCTGACTGGAGGCAAACCCGGCAATTCTTCTGGAAATACATCCGTAAATTCACACACAACTGGTACTGATTCAACTTTCTTTTCAACTTCTTTTGTATTAATTACATACGCCAAATAAGCTTCATAACCCTTTCTCAAATATCTTTGAGCCGACATTGAAGAAATCACAATAGACAATACTTCTGATTTATTTGATTCAACCAGTAGAGTTTCACCATTTTCACATTTTAATTCTATAACCTTTTCTTTGCAATTTATTATAGCATTATGCAATGTCAACCAATCCATACTATAAATAACATCAAACTCATCAAACGTTAACAACATCAAGTCGGCCGGAAAGTAATGACCCCGAATCATTCAAGGACATTTCTTGCATACTTTATCAACTATCATGCATTTGCCTAACGGATTTGACACTCTAACCATAAATTCTGTGTTCTCAATAGGTATATTAATACTAGACACCAGTTTGATGCATACATATGAAAGAGTAGAACCGGGATCAATCAAAGCAATAGCATTAACATCATAAAGAGAAAATATACCGGTAATCACGTCAGGTGAGGAAGCATCTTCATGCGCTTTAATAGCATAAGTTCTAGCCGGAGCCCTTCCTTCAGATCTAACTGCTGCATCTTTGGCTACATTCTTACTGCTTGCTTCATTCCCAACTTTTCTCGAATATCTTCCCCTCGAGTCTGCACCACGAGCTTTTACATTCTGAAATGTTTCTTTCTCAGCTCTCTCTGGGCAGTCTCTAATAAAATGATCTGGAGAACCACACTGAAAACATTCATTCGCTCTACATGGGCCAAAATGATTTCTGCCACACCGCTGGCACTCGGGCTTAACAAATCTCGTATTCCCCACACTAGCCATGGAAGTAGTCTGAGATTTAGGACCCACAATTCGCTTCTTAGAATTTCCATATGATTGTCCAGCCGGAACCTGTGAACGAGGAATCATATTTCTAGATTTTCTGGATTGCTGTGAGAATGAACTGCTCGTCGGTCTTTTCTTCCAATTTCTAGTCTCAGCCTCTACCTTTTTCTTCTCTTTAAGTAGTTCTTCAGCCTTGCAAGCTCGATCAACCAGTACTGTAATGCCCCCACGCCCGAGACCGTCGCCGGAGTTGAGTATGAGGTGTTACTAAGCTTAATTTAACATTTTTAGAACTTTGGATTATTTGTTTCTACATTCACAGCTTTTAAGCTACTTGCGTCACAGTCACAAGAAAAATCATATCTCGAGTTGTGAAACTTGAAATCAAGATCCGTAAATTTAACTTGAATCTAGACTCATATACCTATATAATAATTTTTTTTTAGAATTTTTGGTTGAGCCAATTAGTACAGTTTATTAGTTAAAGTTACCCCTGTTTTAGGACTTGACTGGTTTGACCTCTGTTTACTACAAACCACAGTTCTCTCTGTACAAAATTCATATGACTATGAGGTTTATTTCTACTAAAACTAGACTAAATAAGGATTCCGAGGATATAAAATACACCACCTAATTATATCTTTACAATTTTTGGTGAATTTCTAAATTGGAAAAGGGGATTCAGAAACTGCTATGACCCTGTTTCACCAAAATTCAAATATCTTTTAACATATAATTCCTTTACCTATTTCATTTGTTTCATATGAAACTAGACATAATAAGATTCAATTTGATATGTACTCCATCACCAAATTCAATTTCTATGATTTTTAGTAAATTTTCAAAATCGTGTTAGTGTTGCTGCAGTACTCTATTTATGGCAAATTTCATCCCTTTTATGAGTTTTTATGCACTAAGTATTTTAATAATTTTCCTTAACATCAAACATAATCTAAACTAACCATTTTCATAATTTATCATTATCAAACATTTTCTCAACCATTCCATCACCATATCATAAGATCATTTACACAAAATAGGTATATTGCTGTACATGCCATACTCAAATTTACAAGCCATTTACCAAAAGTCTTCCTGGATAGTGTGATTGAGCCTTCGACCTATCTCGACTCTGAGTGGCTTGTCCAAAACTACAATGAGTAAGAAGGAGGAGTAAGCATAAATGCTTAGTAAGTTCATATGCAAATAATAAGTAACATAACAAACGGTCATACCAATCAACATTAGCATGCATCACTAAAACACATATCACATTTCTAATCATTTTTCATCATCTTATTACCTTATCGTGATTGTATCAATACTCAACCCGAGGGTTAAATACATACCTGTCTAAAATATCCATTTCACATCACTTACCAATACGTCTCTTTACATCTCGAATATTCCTCCATTTGAGTATAACTTTACCCGTTGAACACATCGGAATATAATTCGGATACATGGATAACTTGCACATAAGTGCCATATATGCAATCAAGCAATCATGTAACCCGCCCATAAGCGAACTCGGACTCAACTCAACGAGCTCGGGCGTTCGCATCCATAAGTGAACTCAGACTCAACTCAACGAGCTCGGATGCCTAGTTACATCTCACGAACTCGGACTCAAGTCAACGAGTTCGAACATTCGCATCCATAAGTGAACTCGGACTCAACTCAACGAGCTCAGATGCTCAACCATCCTAGTGACATATCACTTGTATCCTAATCTATTCCTAAGGTTCAAACGGGATTTTCCTCGAACACATATCCTTGCCATCTTCCGTAAAATACTGAAACCAATACTCGGTAACACTTTATATTTAACAAATAATACAAATAATTTGCATTTTATTCGAAAATAACCACAAAGCATATATTTCATGATAAAAATCAGCATATCATGTAATTGACATCAATAATTTTAAAAAAAAAACAATTATACTATATTATTTACACATGAACTTACCTTGGTACCAAAATATAAAGATTTTGCAATTTAGTCCACAATCTTTTCTTTTCCTCGATCGCGACTTGATTCCCGTTTCTCTTGGTCTATAATAACACATTTAGCTTATTTAATACTCACATTGTCAAATTAATCCTTAACTCAAATTTTCGCAAAATTACAATTTTACCCCTAAACTTTTACATATTTACATTTTTGCCCCTAGGCTCGGGATTAAACTTTATTCCTTATTTTTATGTTTTACAACATGCTGATCACTTTTCTCTTCTGTGGCAACTTCAAATTCTCACTCTAACATGTACTTGTGACTATTAGGTATTTTTACCGATTAAGCCCTTTTACTCGTTTTTGCTTAAAATCGAGTAGTACAAGTTGTCTAACATAATTTAAAACTTCATATCCTATCATAAAACATCAAAATACACAAATTTCACCTGTGGGTATTTTTCCAAATATAAACCCTAGGTTAAATTATTGCTAACATAAGCTTAATCGAGTTATCGGGATCTCAAAAACGTAAAGAACATTAAAAACGGGGCTTGGAATCACTTACTATGGAGCTTGGAAGCTTGAAACAAACCCTAGCTATGGAGAACCCTTGAAATTTCGGCCTAATGAAGAAGATGGACAAAAATTGGCTTTTAATTTTGTTTTTAATTCATTTTAATAACTAAATGACCAAAATGCCCTTACT
This sequence comes from Gossypium anomalum, assembly GCA_025698475.1. Taxonomy (NCBI): domain Eukaryota; kingdom Viridiplantae; phylum Streptophyta; class Magnoliopsida; order Malvales; family Malvaceae; genus Gossypium; species Gossypium anomalum. The sequence goes on from CM046959.1 coordinate 57,374,921, forward strand.
ACTAAACTTTCCAAAAATTCCTTCCATGTCCTAATTTTGTCCATGAACTTAAATTAGTCAAATTGCTATTTAAGACCTCCTAATTAATATTTCAATGCAATTTCATACTAAAAACTTCTAGAATGCAAATTTTGCAACTTATTCGATTTTGTCCCTACTTTCAATTTAAACACTTTAGGCATAGAATTTCTTCACGAAATTTTCACAAAATCATGTAATCATATCATAAACCTCAAAATAATTATAAAATAATTATTTCTATCTCAAATTTGTGGTCACGAAACCACTATTCCGATTAGGCCCTAATTCGGGATATTACAACTCTCCCCCCTTTAAGGATTTTCATCCTCGAAAATCTTACTTGTAAACAGATGTGGGTATTGATTTCTCATAGTTTCTTCAGATTCCCATATAGCTTCTTCTATTCCATGCCTTTGCCACAACACCTTCACAAGTGCAACATTTTTATTCCTTAGTTGTTTGACCTCTCGAGCTAAAATCTTAATCGGTTCTTCTTCGTAGGTCATATCTGATTGTAGTTCAATTTCTGTCGGTGAAACTACATGTGAAGGATCCGAACGATACCGACGTAACATAGATACGTGGAACACATCATGAATCTTCTCTAATTCAGGTGGTAATGCTAGCCGATATGCTACCGGTCCAACTTTTTCAATTACTTCATACGGCCCAATAAAACGCGGACTTAATTTGCCCTTCCGTCCAAATCTAAGGACTTTCTTCCATGGGGATACTTTCAAAAACACTTTGTCACCAACTTGGTATTCAATCTCTTTTCTTTTCAAATCGCATCGATTTACGTCTATCTGAAGCGCTTTCAAACAATCTTGAATCACTTTCACCTTTTCTTGATTTCTTTTATTAGATCAACTCCATAAATCTGATTTTCCTTGAGCTCACCCAATACAAAGGCGTTAAACACTTACGACCATACAATGCTTCATAAGGTGCCATTTTCAAGCTCGTCGATAACTATTGTTGTAAGCAAATTCTACCAACGACAAATATCTTTCCCAACTTCCTTGAAATTCCAATACACAACATCCGAGCATGTCTTCAAGAATCAAATTACTCTTTACGATTGTCCATCGGTTTGTGGATGAAAGGCGATCTTGAAATTTAACTTTGTACCTAATGCTTCTTGCAACTTTTGCCAAAACCGTGAAGTAAATCTCGGATCTCTATCCGAAATGATTGACAAAGGTATTCCATGAAGTCTAACAATCTCACGGATATACAATTCAGCCAATTTATTAAGAGAATAATCAGACGTCTGGAATAAAATGAGCGATTTAGTCGATCATCAACTATTACCCGGATGGCATTTTTCTTCCCGAGTTAACGGCAACCACCCCGATATAAAATCCATGGTAATTCGATCCCATTTCCATTCAGGAACCATGATAGGCTGAAGTAATCCCGAAGGCACTTGGTGTTCAGCTTTCACCTGTTGACAAATTAAGCATTTGGACACAAACTCTGATATATCTCTTTTCATTCCATTCCACCAATACATTTTCTTCAAGTCATTATATATTTTCGTACTACCCGGATGAATCGAGAAATAACCACTATGTTCTTCCTGTAGAATCTTTTGAATCAATTACTCATTCTTTGGTACACAAATCCGATCTTTAAACATTAAACATCCATTAGAACCAATTAAAATCGACTCAGTATCAACTTCACATCTTTGTTTTCTCTTGGCTTGCAAATCTTGATCATTTTTCCGAGCTTCACAAATCTCTTGTAAAAACATCAGTCTTGCTCTTAACTCTGCTAGAATCGAACTATCATCTGATACCTTTAACCGAGTGTTCATAGCTCTCAAAGCAAATAGTAACTTTCTGCTCAAAGCATCAGCAACCACATTCGCTTTTCCCGGATGATAATCAATAACAAGCTCGTAATCTTTCAATAACTCCAACCATCTTCGCTGTCTTAAATTCAAGTCTTTTGTGACATCAAGTACTTAAGACTTTTATGGTCGGTATATACCCTGTACTTTTCACCATACAAATAATGTCGCCAAATTTTCAAAGCAAACACCACATGACCAATTCCAAATCGTGAGTAGGATAATTCCTCTCATGAGGTTTTAACTGCCTCGAAGCATATGCCACCACTTTTCCTTCTTGCATGAGCACACACCCCAAACCATTTAGAGAAGCATCACTATACACCACAAATTCTTTACCTGATTCGGGCTGTACTAACACTGGTGCCTCATTAATAACTTTTTCAATTCTTCAAAACTCTATTGACATTCTTCCGTCCATTCAAATTTAACATCCTTTCTGAGTAATCTAGTTATAGGAGCAACAATTATAGAAAATCCATTTACAAACCGCCGATAATACCCAATTAGCCCCAAGAAACTTCTAACTTGATTACATTTTTTGGTGGTTTCCAATCAACAATGGATGAAATTTTACTAGAATCAACCCGTATACCATCACACAAAACAATATGACCCAAAAATCCAACTTCAGCCGTAGCCAAAATTCACTTTTACTAAACTTAGCATACAGTTTGCTTATCTCTCAAAGTTTGTAAAACTATCCTCAAATGCTCAAAGCATGCTTTGTATCATCTTTTGAATAAATTAAAATATCATCTATAAATACCACAACAAATTTGTCCAAGTATGGTGAATATGCGATTCATTAAATCCATAAACACAATGAGGAGCATTTGTCAACCCGAATGGCATAACTAAAAATTCATAATGACCATACCTTGTTCTAAAAGCAGTTTTAGGCACATCCGACTCTTTTACCCGCAGTTGGTAATACCCAGATCTCAAGTCAATCTTTGAAAACCATGTCGCTCCTTTTAGCTGATCAAACAAATCATCAATTCTTGGCAACAGATATTTGTTTTTGATTGTCACCTTGTTTAACTGGCGATAATCAACACACAACCTCATAGAACCATCCTTCTTTTTCACAAATAACATGGGAGCACCCTAAGGTGAAAAACTCGGTCTCACAAAACCTTTATCAGTCAACTCTTGCAACTGCAACTTTAATTCCTTCAACTCTGCTGGTGCCATTCTATACGGAGCAATCGAAATCGAAGCTGTTCCCGGTATCAAATCAATACCAAATTCTACTTCCCGATCGAGGCAAACCCAAGCAATTCTTAAAATACGTCTGCAAATTCACACACAACCAGACCTTGATTCAACTTTCTTTTCAACTTCTTTTGTATTAATTACATACGCCAAATAAGCTTCATAACCCTTTCTCGGATATCTTTGAGCCGACATTGAAGAAATCACACTAGGTAATGCCTCTGATTTATCCGATTCAACCCGAGTTTCACCATTTTCACACTTTAATTCTATAACCTTTTCTTTGCAATTTATTTTAGCATTATGCAATGTCAACCAATCCATACCCAAAATAACATCAAACTCATCAAACGACAACAACATCAAGTCGGTAGGAAAGTAATGATCCCGAATCATTAAAGGACATTTCTTACATACTTTATCAACGATCACACATTTGCCTAACGGTTTGACACTCTAATCATAAATTACGTGTTCTCTCAACGGTATATTCATACTAGACACCAATTTCATGCATACATATGAATGAGTAGAACCGGGATCAATCAAAGCAATAACATTAACATTATAGAGAGAAAATGTACCGGTAATCACATCAGGTGAGGAAGCATCTTCACGCGCTTTAATAGCATAAGTTCTAGCTGGAGCCCTTCCTTCAGTCTAAGCTGGTGCATCCACAGCTACATTCTTCTTACTGCTTGCTTCGCTCCCACTTTTTCTTGGATATCTTCCTCTCGAATCCGCCCCACTTGTTTTTGTATTCTAAAATTTTTCTTTTTCAGCTCTCTCTGGCCGTCTCTAATAAAATGATCTGGGAGAACCACATCGAAAACATTCATTTGCTCTACACGGACCAAAATGATTTCTACCACACCACTTTTTCTCGGGTTTAACAAATCTCGAGTTCCCTACACCAATTGTGTAAAGTAGTTTGGGATTTAGGACCCACATTTTGCTTCTTATAATTCCCATATGATTGCTCAGCTGAAGCTTGGGAACGAGGATTCATATTCGTTGACTTTCCAGGTTACTGTGAAAATGAACTGCTCATTGGTCTTTTCTTCCAATTTCTAGTCTCACCTCTACCTTTTTCTTTTCTTTAAGTAATTCTTGACACCTTACAAGCTCGATCAACCAATACTACCATTTCTTTTAATTCAAGAATTCCAACAAATACCTTGATGTCTTCGTTGAGTCCGTCTTCAAATCGTCGGCACATCTTGGCCTCTGTAGGAACATACTCTTTGGCATACTTACTTAATCGAACAAACTCTCTTTCATATTCTGTAACCGTCATATTACCTTGCTTCAGCTCAAGAAATTCTTTACACTTCTGATCAATAAATCTTTCACTAATATATTTCTTCCGAAACTCTTCTTGAAAGAATTCCCAAGTTATTTTCTCTTTCGGTACCACCGAAATCAAAGTCTTCCACCAATTATAAGCTGAATCCCTCAACAAAGATATAGCACGTTTCAAACATTCTTCAGGTGTACAAGATAATTCGTCAAATACCCGGATAGAATTTTCAAACCAGAACTCTGCTTTCTCGGCATCATCATCAATATTTGCTTTAAATTTTTCGGCCCCTTGCTTGCGAATTCTATCAACTGGAGTTCTGTGAAATTTCATCAGATCCATACCTTGAGGCGTCGAGTGCAGGTTGAGGAATTGGGGAGGTGGGGAGGTTGTACATTTGGGTTCGTCTGAGAACGAACTCGAGTGTACCATGCACTCATCATTTGGAGAAAGGCTTCCCGACCCTTTCTCCTCCTCCCCGACCAACAGAGGAGGTGGATTTTCATCGATCTTTGCTCCTTCACCGGAGTGGCGCATTACTCTCTACTTCATCTCGCCACACCGTGGATCGGGATCCATTTACTATAAAAAAATCATTTAAATGGTCGAAGTCGTCACACTATCACAATTTATACATACGGCATGTATAGCAAAATCCGTACATACAACACGTGGTCCGAGAACCGACTAAACCTACTCGATACCATTTAATGTAACGCCCCACGCCCGAGACCGTCGCGGAGTCGAGTATGAGGTGTTACTAAGCTTAATTTAACATTTTTAGAACTTTGGATTATTTGTTTCTACATTCACAGCTTTTAAGCTACTTGCGTCACAGTCACAAGAAAAATCGTATCTCGAGTTACGAAACTTGAAATCAAGATCCATAAAATTTACTTGAATCTAGACTCATATACCTATCTAATAATTTTTTTTCTAGAATTTTTGGTTGTGCCAATTAGTACAGTTTATTAGTTAAAGTTACCCCTGTTTCAGGACTTGACTAGTTTGACCTCTGTTTACTACGAACCACATTTATCTCTGTAAAAAATTCATATGACTCTGAGGTTTATTTATTCTAAAACTAGACTCAATAAGGATTATGAGGATATAAAATACACCACCTAATTATATCTTTAAAATTTATGGTGAATTTCTAAAGTTGGAACAGGGGATTCAGAAACTGCTATGACCCTGTTTCACCAAAATTCAAATATCTTTTAACATATAATTCCTTTACCTGTTTCATGTGAAACTAGACATAATAAGCTTCAATTTGATATGTACTCCATCACCAAATTCAATTTCTATGATTTTAGTAAATTTTCAAACTCGTGTCGTTGTTGTTGCAGATGACTCTGCTTATGGCAAATTTCATCCCTTTTATGAGTTTTTATGCACTAAGTATTTTAATAATTTTCCTTAACATCAAACATAATCTAAACTAACCATTTTCATAATTTATCATTATCAAACATTTTCTCAACCATTCCATCACCATATCATAAGATCATTTACACAAAATAGGTATATTGCCATACATGCCATACTTAAATTTACAAGCCATTTACCAAAAGTCTTCCGGATAGTGTGATTGAGCCTTCGACCTATCCCGACTCCTAAGCTGGCTTGTCCAAAACTACAATGAGTAAGGAGGAGGGAGTAAGCATAAATGTTTAGTAAGTTCATATGCAAATAATAAGTAACATAACAAACGGTCATACCAATCAACATTAGCATGCATCACTAAAACACATATCACATTTCTAATCATTTTTCATCATCTTATTACGTTATCGTGATTGTATCAATACTTAACCCGAGGGTTAAATACATACCTGTACAAAATATCCATTTCACATCACTTACCAATACGTCTCTTTACATCTCGAATATTCCTCCATTTGAGTATAACTTTACCCGTTGAACACATCGGAATATAATTCGGATACATGGATAACTTGCACATAAGTGCCATATATGCAATCAAGCAATCATGTAACCCGCCCATAAGCGAACTCGGACTCAACTCAACGAGCTCGGGCGTTCGCATCCATAAGTGAACTCGGACTCAACTCAACGAGCTCGGATGCCTAGTTACATCTCACGAACTCGGACTCAACTCAACGAGTTCGGACATTCGCATCCATAAGTGAACTCGGACTCATCTCAACGAGCTCGGATGCTCAACCATCCTAGTGACATGTCACTTGTATCCTAATCTATTCCTAAGGTTCAAACGGGATTTTCCTCGAACACATATCCTTGCCATCTTCCGTAAAATACCGAAACCAATACTCGGTAACACTTTATATTTAACAAATAATACAAATAATTTGCATTTTATTCGAAAATAACCACAAAGCATATATTTCATGATAAAAATCAGCATATCGTATAATTAACATCAATAATTTAAAAAAAAACAATTATACTATATTATTTACACATGAACTTACCTTGGTACCAAAATATAAAGATTTTGCAATTTAGTCCACAATCTTTTCTTTTCCTCGATCGCGACTTGATTCCCGTTTCTCTTGATCAATAATAACACATTTAGCTTATTTAATACTCACATTATCAAATTAATCCTTAACTCAAATTTTGGCAAAATTACAATTTTACCCCTAAACTTTTACATATTTACATTTTTGCCCCTAGGCTCGGGATTAAACTTTATTCCTTATTCTTATGTTTTACAACATGCTGATCACTTTTCTCTTCTGTGGCAACATCAAATTCTCACTCTAACATGTACTTGTAACTATTAGGTATTTTTACCGATTAAGCCCTTTTACTCGTTTTTGCTTAAAATCGAGTAGTACAAGTTGTCTAACATAATTTAAAACTTCATATTCTATCATAAAACATCAAAATACACAAATTTCACCTATGGGTATTTTTCCAAATATAAACCCTAGGTTAAATTATTGCTAACATAAGCTTAATCGAGTTATCGGGATCTCAAAAACGTAAAGAACATTAAAAACGGGGCTTGGAATCACTTACTATGGAGCTTGGAAGCTTGAAACAAACCCTAGCTATGGAGAACCCTTGAAATTTCGGCCTAATGAAGAAGATGGACAAAAATTGGCTTTTAATTTTGTTTTTAATTCATTTTAATAACTAAACGACCAAAATGCCCTTACTACTAAACTTTCCAAAAATTCCTTCGATGTCCTAATTTTGTCCATGAACTTAAATTAGTCAAATTGCTATTTAAGACCTCCTAATTAATATTTCAATGCAATTTCATACTAAAAACTTCTAGAATGCAAATTTTGCAACTTATATGATTTAGTCCCTACTTTCAATTTAAACACTTTAGGCATAGAATTTCTTCACGAAATTTTCACACAATCATGTAATCATATCAGAAACCTCAAAATAATTATAAAATAATTATTTCTATCTTAGATTTGTGGTCACAAAACCACTATTCTGATTAGGCCCTAATTCGGGATATTACAAGTACTACCATTTCTTTTAATTCAAGTATCCCAACAAATACTTTGATGTCTTCATTGAGTCCGTCTTCAAATCGTCTACACATTTTAGCCTCCGTAGGAATATATTCTCTAGCATACTTACTCAACCTAACGAACTCCCTTTCATATTCAGTAACTGTCATGTTCCCCTGCTTCAACTCAAGAAACTCTTTACGCTTTTGATCAACAAATCTTTCACTGATGTATTTCTTCTGAAATTCTTCTTGAAAGAACTTCCAAGTTACTTTCTCTTTCGGTACTACTGAAGTCAATGTCTTCCACTAATGATAAGCTGAATCCCTCAACAATGATATAGCACATTTCAAGCATTCTTCAAGTGTACAAGATAATTCATCAAATACCCGGATAGAATTTTCAAGCCAGAACTCTGCTTTCTCGGCATCGTCATCAATATTTGCCCTTAATTCTTCGGCCCCTTGTTTACTAATTCTATCAACCGGAGTTCAGTGAAATTTTGTCATATCCACACCCTGAGGCATCGGGGGTATAGGTTGAGGAATTGGGGGAGGTGGGGGAGGTCGTACATTTGGGTTCGTAAGAACGAACTCAGTATACCAGGCATTCATCATCTGGAGAAAGGCTTCTCGATCCCTTTCTCCTCCTCCCTGACCAACAGTAGGAGGTGGATTTTCAGTCGGCGCTGCCCCTTCAGCCGAAGCTGGTGCATTACTTTCTACTTTATCTGCCACAGCTGGATCGGGATCCATTTACTATATAAAAATCATTTAAAAAGGTCAAAAGTCGTCACACTATCACAATTTATACATATGGCATGTATAGCAAAATTCGTACATACAACACGTAGTCTGAGAACTGACTAAACCTGCTCTGATACCACCAAATAACGTCCCCGTACCCGAGACCATCTTCGGAGTCGAGCACGAGGTGTTACTAACCTTAATTTATCAATTAAACAGCTCAAACAATTTATTTTAAAAAGTTCTAGACAAGCTAATTAACTGCATCATAGTCGCTTAAAAATTCATATCTCGAGTTTCGAAACTCAAAATCCAATTCTGTAAATTTTACCTGAAACTAGACTCATATATATATTTACTAATTTTTTTCTAGAATTTTTGGTCAAGCCAATTAGTACAGTTTATTAGTTAAATTATCCCCTATTTTAGGGTTTGATTGCTCTGACCTCTGTTCACTATGAATCACTTTTCTCTTTGTACAGAATTGAAAAGACTAAGAAGTTTGTTTCTATTAAAACTAGACTCAATAAGGATTCCAAGAATATAGAATACACCACCTAATTATTTTTTTATGATTTATGGTGAATTTCTAAATTTGAAATAGGGGATCCAGAAATTGCTCTGGCCCTGTTTCACTAAAACTCAAATATCTTCTAACATATAATTCCTTTTCTCGTTTCATTTGTTTCATATGAAACTAGACATATTAGGCTTCAATTTCATATTCAATCCATCACTAAATTAAATTTCTATGATTTTTAGTAAATTTTCAAACTCACATTAGTGTTGCTGCAATGTTCTGTTTATGGCAAATTTCATCTTTTCATGAGTTTTTATGGACTAGATAACCTATTAACCTTCCGTGACATCAAACATGATCTAAATTAGCCATTTCCATTACTTATCATTATCAAGCATTTTCTTAATCAAATCACCACCATATAACAACATTATTTACACAAAATAGGTATATTGCTATACATGCCATACTTAAGTTTCTGGGCCATTTACCAAGAAAAAGTCCTTCTGATAGTGTGATCGAACCTTCGACTGTCCCGATTCTGAGCCGCTTGTTCAAAACTATAGTGAATGAAAAGGAGGAGTAAGCATAAATGCTTAGTAAGTTCATATGCAAATAACAAGTAACATAACAATACAATTATAACAAACAACCTTAGCATGGTATCACCAAAACATATTTCACATTTCTAAACATCATTCATCATCTTATCATCTTATCGTTGTTGTATCTAACTTCAACCCGAGGGTTAAGTACATATCTGTCCAAAGTGTCCATTTCGCAACACTTACCAAAACGTCACTTGCATCTATGCGTTCTTCCATTTCACTAGAAATTTTTCCCATTGAACACATCGGAATATAACTCAGATACATGGATAATTTGCACATAAGTGCCACATAACATATGTAATCAATCAATCATGTAACCCGCCCATAAGCGAACTTGGACTCAACTCAACGAGCTCAGGTGTTCGCATCCATAAGTGAACTAGAACTCAACTCAACGAGCTCGGATGCCTAGTTACATCTCACGAACTCGGACTCAACTCAACGAGTTCGGACATTCGCATCCATAAGTGAACTCGGACTCAACTCAACGAGTTCAGATGCTCAACCATCCTAGTGACATGTCACTTGTATCCTAATCTATTCTTAAGGTTCAAACGAGATTTTCCTCGAACACATATCCTTGCCATCTTCCGTAAAATGCCGAAACCAATACTCGGTAGCACTTTATATTTAACAAATAATACAAATAATTTGCATTTTATTCGAAAATAACCACCAAGCATATATTTCATGATAAAAATTAGCATATCATATAATTAACATCAATAATTTAAAAATAACAATTATACTACATTATTTACACATGAACTTACCTTGGTACCAAAATATCAGTTTAGTCCACAATCTTTTCTTTTCCTCGATTGGGGTCGATTCCACGTCTTTCTTGATTATGGAGCTTGGAAGCTTGAAACAAACCCTAGCTATGGAGAACCCTTGAAATATCGACCTAATGAAGAAGATGGACAAAAAATTGGCTTTTAATTTTGTTTTTAATTCATTTTAATAACTAAATGACCAAAATGCCCTTACTACTAAACTTTCCAAAAATTCCATCCATGTCCAATTTTTGTCCATAGACTTAGAAATTGGTCAAATTGCTATTTAAGACCTCCTCATTAATATTCTAAAACAATTTCATACTAAAAACTCCTAGAATGCAAGTTTTACAAGTTATTCGATTTAGTCCCTAATTTCAATCTAAGCACTTTAGGCATAGGATTTCATCATGAAATTTTCACACAATCATGCAATCATATCATAAACATCAAAATAATTATAAAATAATTATCTCTATCTAGGATTTGTGGTCACAAAACCACTATTCCGATTAGGCCCTAATTCGGGTTATTACAGCTTGTGCCAGATGTTTTTGCTGCAGTATAATCTACCGAACATGAATGCCAAGCTTAGAAATGACATCACAACTTTTTGACAATCAGAGGATGAAACGCTTTACGCAGCTTGGGAACGATTTAAGGAATTACTTAGAAAATGTCCTATGCATGGTTTTCAACACTAGACTCAAATAGAGGTGTTTTGTAATGGGTTGAATGCACATAAAAGGACGGTAGTCTATTCCTCTACAAATAGTACTTTGTTGGACAAATCCTATAATGAAGGCTATAAGATTTTGGAATAGATTGCCAACAATGATTATCAATATCCCACCACGTGAGTTGGGACTGGTAAGAAAGCTGCTAACACCATTGAGTTTGATGCAATCACTTCATTGACAGCTTAGGTATCATCTTTGGCTAATATGATCAAGACAATGAAAAGAATAACTATAGTCCAGGAGATGAAATTAGCCGAGCTATCTTGTTTATTGTAGTGAAGACCATGTGTTTGATGAATGCCCATCAAACCTAGCATCTGCGTACTACATGGATAATTTCAACTAGAACAATAATCCTTATTCTAACACCTACGACCCAGGGTGGAAACAACATCCAAACTTTAGTTGGAGTAATCAAGGTACTGGGAATTCAAACAATGTTGTTAGATAGAATGCTGAGAAGGTGCCACCTAGTTATAATCAACCCATGTCACAGAAAAATGTCCAACAAGGTCAAGCATCAGCTTCATCATTCCCATCCATTGAATCCTTGTTGAAAGAATATATGGCCAAGAAGGATGCCATGATGTAGAGTTAAGTTGCATCCCTTCGAGCTCTTGAGAATCAAGTGGGACAGATTGCAAATGCTTTAAATTCGAGACCACAAGGAGCATTCCCAAGTGATACTGAGAATTCGAGAACACAAGCGAAGGAACAGTGCAAGGCCATCACTCTCAAAAGTGGGACATAGTTGGATGATGTTGTTCAAGACACCACTGTAGAAGAGGACAACTCCAAACTCAACCATGAAAAGAATTCAGAACAATCTAAACTGCACACTGTAATTGAAAAGACTAAACAGAAGACTGTTACGGTAGAATCAGATTGTGTTGCCAATAAAAATGCTACAGTAAAGCAATATCAGCAACCTGAAAAATGGCCACCTCCACCTTTTCCCCAGCAATTTCACAATTGTAAACAATATGCCCAATTCAAAAGATTTCTAGATATCTTGAATCAAATCCACATCAACGTACCGCTGGTACAAGCTTTGGAGCAAATGCCCAATTATGTGAAATTTATGAAGCATTTATTGTCAAAGAAGTATAGATTGGGAGAATTTGAGACTGTTGCTCTCACTGAAGGGTGCACAGATATGTTGATAAATAAATTACCCCCAAATTTGAAGGACCTAGGGAGTTTTACTATCCCATGTTCAATTGGAAATCATTATGTTGGTAAGGCATCATGTGATTTAGGAACAAGCATCAATTTAATGCCTATGTCTGTCTTTAAAAAGCTGGGAATCAAAAAAGTAAGACCTACTATGGTTACGTTGCAATTGGCTGATCGATCCTACGTACTTCCGGTTATCCTTGGAAGATCTTTTCTTACTACTGGAAGGACTTTAATTGATGTGAAAAAAGGTGAACTGACCATGAGGATGAATGATCAGCAGGTCACCTTCAATGTATTTGATGCCCTGAAATGTGTTGATGAGAATGAAGAATGCCACACCATTGGTTTGATAGAAACAACAATGCATGAAACATTTGCAAAATTTTGCCGCAACAATTTTGATAGTGATACAGATTCACTTGAGCTACATGAAACAAAGACTTTTGAAAAATTCAAAGAACTCATGGAGGCATAGTATATTGTGGATAGACTAGGGAGCAAGTTTGAATAATTGGATTTATTATCTTGCACTTTAAATTCTCCTAAAACATCTATAGAGGAACCTCTTACACTAGAGTTGAAAGCTTTGCTGTTGTATTTAAAATATGCTTACCTAGGAGACAATAACACCTTGCTAGTAGTTATTTTTGTGAAGTTAACACCGGATCAAGAGGCCAGGTTGTTGGATATTCTCCGACGATCTAAGAAGGCATTAGGGCAGACACTTGTCAACATCAAAGGAATCGGCCCTACTTTATGCATGCATAAAATTTTATTGGAGGATTGCCATAGCAATTCTATTGAAAGAGGAGGTTGAATCCCATCATGAAGGAAGTTGTAAAAAGGAGATATCAAGTGGCTCAATACTGGTCTTATCTATCCTATCTCTGGCAGTTCTTAGATGAGTCTTGTACAACGTGTGCCCAAGAAAGGAGGTGTCACAGTGGTCAACAATGATAACAACGAGCTTATACCAACTTGCACTATCACGGGATGGATAGTATGCATGGATTATCGAAAGCTCAACAAGGCAACTAGGAAGGAACACTTTCCCTTACCGTTTATTGATCAAATGTTGGATAGATTAGTTAGGAAGGCATTCTACTATTTCTTGGATGGATATTCATGATATAATTAGGTTGCTATAGCTCCTAGTGACCAAGAGAAGATAACTTTCACTTGTCCATATGGTACTTTTTCATTTACACGGATGTCATTTGGGTTATGTAATGCCCCAACAACCTTTCAGTGTTGTATGATGGCCATATTCTCAAACATTGTTGAAGACTTCCTTGAAGTCTTCATGGACGATTTCTCTGTGCTTAGCAATGATTTTTAAGATTACTTAAAAAATTTGGAATTGGTTTTATGCCATTGTACAGAAACAAATCTTGTTTTGAACTAGGAAAAATGTCATTTCATGGTCCATGAAGGCATTTTTCTGGGGCATAAAGTATCACAACAAAGGATTGAAGTTGACAAAGCAAAAGTTGAGGTAATAGAAAAATTTTCTCCTCCTACTAGTGTCAAAGGTATTTGGAGTTTCTTAGGCCATGCAGGTTTTAATAGAAGATTCATTAAGGATTTCTCGAAGATATCTAAACCCGTGTGCACCTTGCTAGAGCAAAATAGACCTTTTAATTCTGATGAACATTACTTGGTAGCTTTCGAGGAATTGAAGAAATGACTTGTAATTGGTCTAGAGTGGACACTGCCTTTTGAACTAATGTGTGATGTCGGTGATTATACTATGGGAGTAGTGTTGGGGCAAAGGAAAGACAAAGTAGTACGTGCAATTATTATGCGAGCAGAACCGTGACGGATGCGCAACTTAACTATACCACCACAAAAAAGGAATTATAGGCTGTGGTGTTTGCATTCGATAAACTCCGCTCTTATCTAGCTAGTACCAAGGTTACAATATACACAGATCACTCTGTTATTAAGTATTTGGTGAGCAAGAAAGATGCCAAGCAAAAATTGATTAGGTGGATACTCTTGTCGTAGGATTTTGACTTGGAAATTAAAGATCGAAAGGGGATTGAAAATCAAGTGGCTGATCACTTGTCAAGGTTAGAATCTAGAAATGAATATGGCAATGACAAACTTATTAAAGAAGACTTTCCAGATGAGCAGCTTTTAGTTGCCATGGCATTACCTTGGCATGCTGATATGGTGAACTTTTTTAGTAAGTGGTCTGATGCCACCTGATCTCAACAACCAAAAAATAAGAAAATTCCTTCATAATGCCAAGCATTATTATTGGGATGAACCCTTCCTATTTAAGTATTGTGCTAATCAGATAATTAGGAAGTGTATCCCCAATGACGAAATACATAGCATTCTGTAGCATTGTCATTTAGCTCCTTACGGAGGACATTTTGGAGGAATGAGAACTGCTGCCACAATACTTCAGTCAGGATTTTATTGGCCTAGTTAGTTCAAAGATACTCATGAATTTTATTAGTCGTGTGACCGTTGTCAAAGGACAGGAAATCTATCTAAGAGATATGAAATGTTGTTGCAAAATATCCTAAAGATTGAGTTGTTTGATGTCTAGGGAATAGAATTTATGGGTCCATTTCCCCCTCATTAGGAGCCTATTCATTCTCGTGGCAGTGGACTATGTCTCTAAGTGGGTTGAAGTTGTTGCTCTTCCTACTAATGATGCAAAGTTAGTGCTGAAGTTCTTGCATAAGAACATCTTCACAAGGTTTGGAACACCACGAGCCATTATTAGTGATGAAGGATTTTATTTCAATTGTAGGCTAGTAGCTAATGTCTTGCACCGATATGGGATGAAGCATAAGATTTCCACTACATATCATCCCTAAAAAAATAGGCAAGCTAAGATTTCTAATAGAGAAAGTAAACAAATTCTAGAAAAAATGGTGAACCCAACTTGAAAGGATTGGTCCTCTAAATTGAATGAAGCTTTGTGGGCTTATCATATGACATTTAAAACACTGTTGGGGATGTTACCTTTTAGTCTTGTTTATGGAAAGCCATATCAGCTACCTGTTGAGCTTGAGCACATGGCATTTTGGGCCATTAAAAAGCTAAATTTGGATTGGGTTGCTGCTAGCCATAAAAGGTTGTTAGAACTAAATGAAATGGAAGAATTCAGGGCAAAGGCATATGAAAATGCTAAACTATACAAGGAGAAGACCAAGCGTTGGCATGATAATGATCGTGATTTTCCGTGATAAGTTTTATAAATTTATAATTAATCATTCTTGAAGCTAACTATTATCACGACGTAGGCAAGTGTGCCTATCGAACAGTAGTATAGCTTTAGCAAGATCGGATTATCGAACCCAAAGGACTAAAAGTACTAGTAATGACTATCTTTTTATTATCTAGCCTATGAAATACATAGGTTTGTTTTAACTAACTAATTAATTAAACTAAGAAGTTGCAGAAAATAGAATTGGGAAATTACTTCTGGGAAAACGATTGATTAAGGACAATACCTAAGGAAAAATCCACCTGGACTTTTACTTGTTATTCTGGCTCCGAATCGGACGATTTATTCATTTAACTTGATCGGTAAAAATCCCAAAGTTATGTTATTATCCCCATTCAAGACTAATAACGTCTAATCCCTAGGTTGAATAACTGAGACTTTTCTCTAATTAACACCCTAGGGTTGTATTAACTTGTTCTATGGATTCCCTTATTAGGTTTCACCCTAATCCGGCAAAATCTTGTCACCCTATCTCTAGACGTGTAATCAACTCCGCTTAATTATGACAAAGTTACTCTTAGTCAGGGTCTTTTCGCCCTCCAACTAAGAGTAGTAACTTGAAGTGATATCCTGAAATACCAAAGCAAGAATTAAGAACAAGTCAAATATTTATCATACGATTCAGAAAATAATAACAAGATTCGTCTTAGGTTTCATCCCCCTAAGGTATTTAGGGGTTTAGTTCATAACTAAATAAGAAAACATCTCATAATAATAATGAATACAAAACATAAAGAAAACCCAAAACTCCTGAAGGGAAATTGGGGAGAGATCTTCAGTCTTGATGGTGAATCCGTCTTCTGAGATGGATCAATCGGCTTCCTTGGAGTAATCCCTTACTCCCTATTCTCTGCCTCCTTCTTTCTTCTTCTTCTTCTGGGGGTGTATTTATAGGCTTTGGAATGCCTAAGAACCCTCAAAAGTGGCCTATTCTGAATTAGACTCAACTTAGGCTCGGCAAGGACACGCCCTTGTGACACGCCCGTGTGCTATTACTTCAGGCCGTGTTCGAGCCTGTTAGATTGACACGGGCATGTGTTTTACCCGTCTGAGTCATGCTTCAATTCTGCCAAATTAACATGGCCGTGTGAGCTGCCCGTGTGAGGAGGTCCAGGCCGTGTTGATTTCGTACTTTGGCCCATTTTCTCTGTTTTTGGCTCTTTTCTTGTTCCTTTCGCCCTCTTATGCTTACCTAAGTATAAAACATGAAATTAAGGCATTAGGAGCATCGAATTCACCAATTCTAAGGAAAAATCATTCATAACATGCGTTAAGCATGGGGTAAAAACATGTATAAATTACGGTTTATCAAATACCCCCACAATTAAGCGTTTGCTTGCCCTCAAGCAAAATCCTTAAATCATAATTAAAAATTCCTTTTTCTCAACTTATAATTCCTATCAATAATATTTCAAACTATCTCATAAGTAATCATACATTGAGAATTCAACTAAAAGAACATTAAAGCTTCAAACATTCCAAGTTGAATATTTAATCATGAAAAACTTAGGCACCTCCCTTCATCTAAGTAGTTATCATTGATTGAAAATTGCACAGAGCTTAACATCCTCACTGAAGGATTCACTCAAATCACTCGAAGTGTTTAAGGACAATGAGGTTAGCACTCATCAATCAATATGAAAAGTTATTACCATAGGCTTACATGAAAATCAAATCTCCACCACTATAAATTGAGATGATACATCAATCAAAAGGTTTTTAGAGGGTTGTAACGAGGCTTGGTTAGGGAGTGTGGTCACAAGCTGAAAGAAAAGGTTAGAATCGAGATTGACTTGAAAAACTACTTAACTAGAAAAATATTTAATCATTACTTGCGTACAACATAATTTCTTCTCTGACTATGGAATTTGAATATTGAAGCTCACAAAAGGTCACTACTAATATATATCCATTTTTTTTAAGAACAAGTCAAATAACATAGACTAACTATTAAAAACAATACATAGCTAAGCAATTTATTCAACTCAAATCTCGACAAAAAGATATTAGGGGATTTCAACAATAATAGGTTAAGTGTTAATATTGAGGGTAATACAAGGAATGGCTTGTTAGGCTCAAAGGGGTTTACTAAGGGTTAATCGTGGAGGTAGGCTTTTCATGGCATGAGTGGGTTAGTCCTAAGTGCCTCTATCATCTTGACATATCAAATCAAGTAGTGTGGTCTTGACATGCATAATCAGGCAAGTTCTAGAATAACAATTCAATATTGACACACTCAAAGCAATAATAAAAGTGAGCATGAAAGAATTAATATATGCTCAAAAGGCTAAAAAATCTCACAAAAATTATGGCTTTTTTATGTTTAAATATGTGGAATTCAATTCAAGATAATACCAAAAGTTGGGGAAACAAACTAAAATTGTAAATTCTTAAAAATCAACTTATCATGCTTAATTTTCTAATGTCTTAAAGTTTAAATAATCAATGCATGAATGCCTACGTTTTAATTCAAAACATATCAATAAAAATCATCAGTCAATCAAAATTCATCCTAACCATGATATGAGAGATGTACAAGAGAACAAAGTAATATTCAGGGATTTTTTCGATAATGAAATAATTACCTCCCACACTTAAGATGTACATTGTCCTCAATGTACAATGATAGATATATAGAAAAATAGAAAATCATAAGTTAGGGAGAGAATTGAAAATTCCTGAGTGTTGAATGAATGAATTCCCTAGTTTAGAGTTATGGAGGTGGAGGAGGATACTCCGGTGGTGGTAGAGGTTGGGTACCACAAGTGCTGTGCCAAAAGAATATTATATCTCGTCATTGAGTAGGACATGACAGTCATGGAGAACCTTTTCCAATGGAGTTTGAAGTTCCTAAGTGATTGTGAGCTTTGGAACTCTTTATAACTATGATAAAAGAAGGAACTGTTTAGGGGATATTAGGAAAGATAATTACTCATAAAGAAATAGCCGAGATTAAAAGTAATTAATAAAACCTAATAAAGAAGATAATAACAACAAAAAGAAATAACATTTAAATGTTAAAAGTGAAATTAATAAAAAACTTAAAATAAAAATAAAAATGAAAATAAAAATAAAAGTAGAAATAAAAAAATAAAAATAAAGATAAAATTAAATTAAACATTATCGTCCCGGATGGTTTGCGAGGTGGTGGTGGCGATGAGATGTGGAAGTGCTGACAGATCTGCTGGAGGGTAGCATCAATGTTGTCAAATCTTTGAAAACATCACTGTAACACCCTCTCTCAGATCTCGACGCTTCTAATAGGGTTCGAGGTATTACCTGACTTAAACTTAACCACTATATAAAATCGGGCCATGAAATCTCAAACAATTTAAAAAATTTTCCTTCCTCATGTACTCTGTCCCAAACATGGGTTTACAAGACCCAAAAATATACATCCGGGGTGGTTCTAAGCCCAACTGAGAACTCATTTAAAACTTAGAAAAATTTCACGCAACAAGGCTCTACACGCTTGCGCAGGTATAGAGCACACGACCGTGTGCTTAGAACACGCCCATGTCCTGTACCCGTGTCTAAAAACCTGGGCATTCTGCTGAAACCACATGGCCCAAGCACACATCCGTGTCCTGTAATCGTGTCCTTCACACAGCCGAGACACATGGCTATGTCTCTTGCCCGTGTACTACGAGCATGCATACTGACTTTATCACACGGCATGGACAAACACCCGTGTGGTCTGCCCGTGTGCTAAAATGACCTCAAAATTTTAAGTGCAGGGGACGCACAGCCATAACACACACCTATGGGCGTGAGCCGTGTGTCACACACAGCCTAGACACACGCCCGTGTGGACAAACTAGGCTATTTCTCAAGCCCATTTGTCACCCTTTTTGCATATCCTACACAAGATCATTTCAATATACAAATCTCATCACAATGGACACTAATTCATTCATAGAAAGAACATCATACGCATTCATCAAAATGAATAATAGCCATTATTATAGGCTTGATACAAAATAAAGGGCTTTTGACTTAAGCCAAAATACATGAATCATTCTCTTAATTCCACATCCTAGCCTAGCCCTATACATGCCACCTTCAAAAACATAAATCAAACTATACCGAATATTGTGGCCTATAGTGTGATCGATATCTCTGACTTTAATGGATCTTTAAGCTAGCTTGGCGACACTGAAAGAAGAAGGAAAAGAAAGAGGTTAAGCATAAAGCTTAGTAAGTTGCACATAAATAAATATACAACAACAATCTCACCAGTAGTCATCATACTTATAACTCAAAGGTAAACACAATTTAACTTACTCATTACCCTCTACTCGAGTCACATTTTCTAAATTAAGCTCGTTACTCATGCTTACCATATAGGTACTTGTAACACTCACAACATGATTATTCTTTCTTTATCAAAATTGATCTATAACTCTCACCATTGAAACGTTTGGAATACTACTGGATATTCTATGAACCTTCAACATGGGATATATTGCCGATGCCATATCCCAGACATGGTCTTACACTGGCTCTCATATATACGTGCTGATGCATGTCTCAGACATGTCTTACACTATCACTACTCTTAGCCGATGCGTGTCCCAGACACGTCGTACACTGTCTATCTCTGTTGAGGCTGATGCATGTCCCAGACATGTCTTACACTGGCACTCATCTCTGTACCGATGCCATGTCCCAGACATGGTCTTACACTTGTTATCATAGTATGGCTATTGCATGTCCCAGACATGTCTTACACTAGCCCTCATCTAGAAGCCGATGCCATGTCCTAGACATGGTCTTACACTGGCTCTCAGAATGTGGCCGAAGCATGTCCCAGACATGTCTTACACTGGCACACAAATCACCCAATGCCTTGGCACGGATATCCAGTTCGTACCCTAATGTTTCAACGGAATACTTCTATTTTCTCAAATATTACTGTGCATTCTCAATTCATAACTTAAAAACTCATACAATATCAATTCAATGGCGATATAAATACAAATATTAACAGTGTAGTTGTATTATTTACATACAACTTACCTCGGTTTACAAAAAAAAGGTACTTGACTATTCAGTTTAGCCGGTTTGATTGGCCTTCCCCCGATCTAGGTTCAAATTTGGTAAATCTTGATCTATAATGACAATATGCACTCATTTAGTCACTAATTAGGATTAAGCAATCATAAATTCATGTCTTTGGTAAAATGACCATCTTGCCCCTAGACTTTGACAAAATAACCATTTTACCCCTATGCCTGAAAATCGATTTTCATCGAATTTCTTTGTATGATAAGCCTAACCAAACTATTTTTACTCTTATAGCAACTTTAAAATATCACCATTTCACATACTTATTAACTATTTTACAACTTATGCAAAATAGTCCCTTTAGGTGTTTTCATGCTAACATCTTTCACAAAAGTTGTTTATAACACAACTAGGACTCATATTCCTCCATAAAAACTCAGTAAACCTCACAATTCATTTCATGGTAACACCCTAAACTTTCAATCATTTTGCAAGATGTCACCTTCATTTGAAAGCCCATGCTTCTAGGGTCTCAAAAATGCAAAAATCATCAACAAAGGGTGTGGGAATCACTTACTTGTGAGGGCTTTAAGGTGCTGAAAGTTTTCAGCCTTCAAAAATCCATTTTTGCTGATATTTTCAGTTGAGAAAAGATATGGAGAAGAAAGAAATGATAGCTAGGCTTTTAGGCATCATTTTATCACCAAATCATGACATCATCCACCTAACACTTTGACTATTTGCTAAAAACTCATCACATGGCCGGCCAACACTAATAAAAAGGGTGTAATTGCCCTTTAAAAGCCCTTAATTTAAGTTCTCTAGCTATTTAACACATTTGGGTACTAAAATGTAACTTTTACCTTTTATGCGATTTAGTCCTATTTCGCAATCGGGTTTGAAAACATTAAAATTAGCTCACCAAAATTAACATGCACTTATAAAATCACACTATAACCTTATAAAATATAATAAAATAATTTTTCTAACTTCGAATTTGTGGTCCCTAAACCACGGTTCTGACTAGGCCCTAAATCGGGCTGTTACATTTCTCCCCCCTTAAGGATTTTCGTCCTAAAAAATCTTATCGGTAAATAAATTCAGATACTGTTTCTCAGAGACTCCTCGAGTTCCCATGTGGCTTCCTCGACTCAATATCTATGCCACAAAACCTTCACAAGTGGTATACCCTTATTTTTTAACTGTTTAACCTCTCGAGCTAAGATCTTGACTGGTTCTTCACCATAAGTCATAGCTGGAAGAATTTCAACTTCAGTAGGCGCAATTACATGCGAAGGGTCAGATCTGTATCGGCGTAACATAGACACATGAAACACATCATGAATCTTTTCTAACTCTGGCGGCAAATTCAATCTGTAGGCAACCAGCCCTATTCTCTCGGTAATTTCATAAGGTCCTATGAAACGAGGACTCAAGTTGCCCTTTTTACCAAATCTGAGGACTTTCCTCCAAGGGGAAACTTTCAAGAATACTTTATCACCAACCTCAAACTTGATCTCCTTTCGTTTCAAATCCGCATAGGATTTCTGCCTATCCGAAGCAGCTCTTAGGCATCCCTGAATCACTTTAACTTTTTCCTCAACCTCTTTGACCAAATCAACCCTGTGAATCTAACTCTCTTTCAACTCAGTCCAATATAAGGGCATTCGGCACTTTCACCCATACAAGGCTCATAAGGTGCCATTTTCAGACTCGACTGATAGCTGTTGTTGTAGGCGAATTCAACAAATGGTAAGTATTTTTCCTAACTTCCTTGAAATTCAAGGACGCAAAGACCTCAAAGATGTCCTCTAAGATCTGTAGACTCTTTCCGATTGTCCGTCAGTCTGTGGATGAAAAGCCGTACTGAAACTTAACTTGGTTCCTAGAGCCTCTTGTAACTTTTTCCAAAACCTCGAGGTAAATCTCGGGTCTCAATCTGAAATAATCGACAATGGTACACCATGTAGCCTTTCAATCTCGAAAACATACAAGTCAACTAACTTCTCGAAAGAGTAGTCGGTATGCATTGGTATGAAGTGAGCTGACTTAGTTAATTTGTCGACAATAACCCATACAACATCTTTCTTTTTTGGGTTTAATGGCAAACTGGTCACGAAGTTCATAGTGATATGATCCCATTTCCACTCTGGAACCATAATAGGCTGAAGTAGCCCTGAAGGTACTTGGTGTTCAGCCTTTACTTGCTGACATACTAAACACTTGGAAACAAACTCCGAAATGTCCCTTTTTATTCCCGACTGCCAATACATTTTTACGCTACTCGGGTAGACGGATAAACTACCTCTATGTGCTTCTCAGATTTCATGAAGAAAAGTCGATCTAACTCTCAGTTCTGCTAAGATCGAACCATCCTTAAATACGGTCAACTGCGTATTCAAAGCTCTCAAGGCAAACAATGATTTTCTACTCAAGGCATCAGCGACTACATTCGCCTTTCTCGGATGGTAATCGATGATTAACTCATAATCCTTTAATAGTTCTAACCATCGGCGTTGCCTCAAATTCAACTCCTTTTGAGCCATCAAGTATTTTAAACTCTTGTGGTCGATAAATACCCTACATTTCTCCCTATACAAATGGTGTCACCAAATCTTCAAGGCGAACACTACAGCTGCTAGCTCTAAATCATGTGTCGGATAATTCTTCTCGTGTGATTTTAACTGTCTCGAGGCATAGGCTACAACTTTGCCTTCTTGCATGAGTACACACCCTAAACCATTTAAAGAGGCGTCACTATAAATTACAAATTCTTTACCCGACTCTGGTTGCACTAAAATTGGGGCTTCGATCAACAAAGCCTTTAATTTCTTAAAACTCTGCTGACACTCATCTGTCCATTCAAACTAGACGTCTTTTTGAATAGTCTCGTTATTAGAGTAGCTATCATAGAAAATCCATTTACAAAGCGTCTATAATACCCCGCTAACCCAAGAAAACTATAAGCCTCTGTTACATTCCTCGATGATTTCCACTCCATGATAGCTGAGACCTTATTTAGGTCAACTTTGATCCCGTCACCCAACACAATGTGTCCTAAGAATCCAACTTCATTAAGCCAAAACTCGCTCTTACTAAACTTAGCATAAAGCTGTTTATCCTTTAGAGTCTGTAACACAGTTCTCAAATGTTCCGCGTGCTAACTCTCATCACGCGAATAAATCAGTATGTCATCTATAAAAACAACGATGAACCTATCCAAGTACGGTCGGAAGATGCGGTTCATCAAGTCCATAAACACTGTCGGGGCCTTCGTTAATCCAAAAGGCATAACAAGAAACTCGTAATGCCCATATCTCATCCAGAAAGCAGTCTTCGGCACGTCTTGTTCCTTGACCCTTAACTGGTAGTAACCCGATCTCAAATCTATTTTAGAAAATATAGTGGCTCCTCTCAATTGGTTGAAGAGATCATCAATCCTCGGCAAAGGATACTTGTTCTTCACTGTCACTTTGTTAAGCTGTCTGTAGTTGATACATAACCTCATCGACCTGTCTTTCTTTTTCACAAAAAGTACTGGAGCACCCCATGGTGAATAACTTGGTCTAGCAAAACCTTTATCTGTTAACTCTTGCAATTGTACTTTTAACTCCTTTAACTCAGTGGGGGGCATCTTATACGGTGCAATCGAGATTGGCGTTGTACCAGGAGCTAACTCGATACCAAACTCAACCTCTCTCTCTAGGGATAACCCTAGTAATTCCTCTGGAAAGACATCTATAAACTCACAAACCACTGGTACTGACTCAATCTTCGACTCAGACACTTGGATATTCAGCACAAAAGCTAAATAAGCTTCATAACCTTTTCTCAAATATTTTTTGGCGGTCAAAGAATATATTATCACAAGTAGGTTGTTTGACTCCTCTGGCCCAACTCGTATAACATTACCATTCTCACATCTTAACTGAATTACTTTTCTTCCACAATCTATTACCACACCATGGGAGGTCAGCCAATCCATCCCAAGAATTACATCGAATTCATTAAACAGTAACAAAATCAAGTTGGCCGGAAACCAATAGCCTCTAATCGTTAAAGGACAATTTTTACATACTTGGTCCACTAATACATGCTTGCCTAATGGGTTAGACACTTTCATGACAAACTCATTAGACTCTATAAGCATGTCTATACGAGGTATCAAATCCATATATATGTAAGAGTGGGTAGATCCCGGGTCAATTAAAGCGACAACAGTTATATCGTGAATAGAAAAGGTACCCGTGATCACATCTGGAGACTCTTCCTCTTCTCGGGCTCGTATAGCATAGGTCCTCGCTGGTGCTTTGCCTTCAGACCTCATCGCAGTATCTCTCGGTGCACTTCTACTACCAGTCCCACTCCCGGCGTTCCTTTGAGGCCTACCCCTTAAGGGAGCACTGCTTGCTTTCGTATCTTGTTTTCTCTCTCTCTCGTCCATTTCAGGACACTCGTGGATAAAGTGGTCAAGTGACCCACACTTGAAATAGCCCCTCTCGTTAACTCAGCATTCGCCCAAGTGATGTCTTCCATATTGCGAACACTCTAGCCTATTTGGCTGAGCACTGCCAACACTTGCAATTGAAGTAGTTTGGGCTTTAGGTGCCATGTTCCGCTGATTCTTATTTCTCTTCGAATACCCCACCGAAGTATTCGATCGGGTAGTAAATTCTTTTGACCTCTTGGAGGAGGACTGATATGCTTTCCCCATCTATCTTTTCTTTAAATCTCGTGACTCACTGGCTGCTTTCCTCCTCTCTTTCACCAACTCTTCTGCTTTACACGCTCTCCCAACGAGCACTACAAATTCTTTCAACTCTAGGATGCCCACAAATACTCGAATGTCTTTATTGAGGTCATCATCAAACCTCTTACACATGGTAGCTTCAGTGGGTACGTACTCTTGCGCATACTTGCTGAGTTTCACAAACTCCCGCTTATACTCTGTCATAGTCTTATTACCTTGCTCAACTCTAGAAATTCCTTCCTTTTCTGGTCTATAAACCTCTGGCTAATGTACTTCTTTCGGAACTTTCCTTGGAAGAATTCTCAAGTCACTCTTTCTCTCGGTACTATAGAGACGAGAGTGTTCCACCACTGATAAGTTGAGTCTCGTAGAACTGACACGGCACACTTCACGCACTCTTCAAGTGTGCATGATAGTTCATCGAATACTCTCAGGGTATTCTCTAGCTAAAACTCCGCTCTCTCTGGGTCATCATCTACACTAGCCCAAAATTCCTTGGCCCTTTGCTTCTGGATCTTGTCTACCGAAGGCTTCTCTCGCCTAAACACATCCGCACCTTATGGAGCCATCGAAGCATATTGAGGAATCGGAGGAGGTGGGGGAGGTGGAGTGTTTGGGTTCGCGCGAACAAACTCCATACACCAAGCATCCATCATTCGGAGGTAGGCTTCCCTTGCCGCTTCGCCCTGGCCCATACTCACGGGCTCACTCTCTACTGGCGCGGTCCTTTCTGTGGGAGCCGGCGCATTACTTTCCACGTCATCCGCCGTGGTTTTATCAGGATCTATTACTATAAAGGCACAATTTATAATCGTCAGGAATCGTCACACTATCAATATGCATATACGTGGCATGTATAGCTAGAGTAATACTCTGACTAGCTTAGTCCTAGAATTGACTAAACCATGCTCTGATACCATAAAATGTAACACCCCTCGCCTGTATCTGAGGCCAGAATAGGGTTCGAGATATTACCTGACTTAAACTCAACCACTATATAAAACTGGGCCATAAAATCTCAAACAGTTTAAAATTTTTTCCTTCTTCATCTAATCTGTCCCAAACATGGGCTTACGAGACCCAAAATATACATCCAGGGTGGTTCGGAGCCCAACTGAGAAATCATTTAGAACTTAGAAAATTTTCATGCAACAAGGCTCTACACACCCGTGCAGGTATAGAGCACACAATCGTGTGCTTGGGACACGCCCATGACCTGTACCCATGTCTAAAAACCTGGGCATTCTGCCAAAACCACACGGCCCAAGCACACACCCGTGTCCTGTAACCGTGTCCTTCACACGGCCGAGACACATGGCCGTGTCTCTTGCCCATGTACTACTAGCATGCATACTGACTTTCTCACACGGCATGGACACACGCCCGTGTGGCCTGCCCGTGTTCTAAAATGACCTCAAAATTTTAAGTGCAGGGGATGCACAACCATAACACACACCCATAGGCGTGAGCTGTGTGTCACACACGACTTAGACACACGCCCGTGTGTCTTACCCGTGTGAACAAACTAGGCTATTTCCCAAACCTATTTGTCACCCTTTTTGCATAACCTACACAAGATCATTTCAATATACAAATCTCATCACAATGGGCACTAATTCATTCATAGAAAGAACATCATACACATTCATCAAAATGAATAATAGCCATTATTATAGGCTTGATACAAAATAAAAGGGCTTTTGACTTAAGCCAAAATACATGAATCATTCTCTTAATTCCACATCCTAGCCTAGCCCTATACATGCCACCTTTAAAAATATAAATCAAACTATACCGAATATTACGACCGATAGTGTGATCGATATATCTGACTTTAATGGATCTTTAAGCTAGCTTGGCGACACTGAAAGAAGAAGGAAAAGAAAGAGGGTAAGCATAAAACTTAGTAAGTTGCACATAAATAATTATACAACAACAATCTCACTAGTAGTCATCATACTTATAGCTCAAAGGTAAACACAATTTAACTTACTCATTACCCTCTACTCGAGTCATATTTTCTAAATAAGCTCGTTACTCATGCTTACCATATAGGTACCTGTAACACTCACAACATGATTATTCTTTCTTTATCAAAATTGATCTATAACTCTCACCATTAAAAAGTTTGGAATACTACTGTATATTCTATGAACCTTCAACATGGGATATATTACCGATGCCATGTCCTAGACATGGCCTTACACTGGCTCTCATATATACATGCTGATGCATGTCCTAGACATGTCTTACACTAGCACAACTCTTAGCCGATGTGTATCCCAGACACGTCTTACACTGGCTATCTCTGTCGAGGCCAATGTATGTCCCAGACATGTTTTACACTAGCACTCACCTCTATACCGATGCCATGTCCCAGACATGGTCTTACACTGGCTATCATAGTATGGTTGATGCATATCCCAGACATGTCTTACACTAGCCCTCATCTAGAAGCCGATTCCATGTCCCAGACATGGTCTTACACTGCTCTCGAATGTGGCGAAGCATGTCCTGACATGTCTTTACACCGCACACAAATCACCCAATGCCTTGGCAGGGATATCCAGTTCGTACCCTAATGTTTCAACGGGATACTTCTATTTTCTCAAATATTACTGTGCATTCTCAATTCATAACTTAATAACTCATACAATATTAATTCAATGGCGATTTGAATACAAGTATTAACAGTGTAGTTGTATTATTTACATACAACTTACCTCGATTTACAAAAAAAAGGTACTTGACTATTCAGTTTAGTCGGTTTGCTTGGCCTTCCCCCAATCTAGGTTCGAATTTGGTAAATCTTGATCTATAATGACAATATGCACTCATTTAGTCACTAATTAGGATTAAGGAATCATAAATTCACGTCTTTGGTAAAATGACCATTTTGCCCCTAGACTTTGACAAAATGACCATTTTACCCCTATGCCTGAAAATCAATTTTCATCGAATTTCTTTGTATCGTAAGCCTAACCGAACTATTTTTACTCTTATAGAAACTTTAAAATATCACTATTTCACATACTTATTAACTATTTTACAACTTATGCAAAATAGTTCCTTTAGGTGTTTTCATGCAAATACCTTTCACAAAAGTTGTTTATAACACAACTAGGACTCATATTGCACCATAAAAACTAAGTAAACCTTATAATTCATTTCATGGTAGCACCCTAAACTTTCAATCATTTTGCAAGATGTCACCTTCATTTGAAAGCCCATGCTTCTAGGGTCTCAAAAATGCAAAAATCATCAACAAAGGGTGTGGGAATCACTTACTTGTGAGGGCTTTAAGTTGCTGAAAGTTTTTAGCCTTCAAAACTCCATTTTTGCTGATATTTTCAGTGGAGAAAAGATATGGAGAAGAAAGAAATGATAGCTAGGCTTTTAGGCATTATTTTATCACCAAATCATGACATCATCCACCTAATACTTTGACTATTTACTTAAAACTCATCACATGGCTGGCCAACACTAATAAAAAGGGTGTAATTGCCCTTTAAAAGCCCTCAATTTAAGTTCTTTATCTATTTAACACATTTGGGTACTAAAATGTAACTTTTACCTTTTATGCGATTTAGTCCTATTTCGCAATCGGGCATGAAAACATTAAAATTAGCTCACCAAAATTAACATGCACTTATAAAATCACACTATAACCTCATGAAATATAATAAAATAGTTTTTCTAAATTCAAATTTATGGTCTCGAGGCCATTGTTCTGACTAGGTCCTAAATCGGGCTATTACAATTGCTGCTCAAATCGGTTGAGGCGCTGAGAGATGTCAGCATATGAAGCCGCCGCATGAACTGGACGAGAGGGTGGTGGTAGCTGGGACGGTGGGTCCTCGTGCTCGGTAGGGACATCATCAGTAATGTCCTCTAGAGCCTCCTCCTCGGTGGATTAGGCGAGATGATATTGGGGAGGGTAGGTTCCTCAGTGCCTCTCGATCATCCTCATGCTAAGCATGCTTGAGATGCCTTGTGGAGACATCTGGCCAATGAGGGTCAGGGATGATTCTTGGGCCGCGATATTGAGGAGTCCAAAGTGTCGGGCCAGTCGAGTCACGAAGGGGCCAATGGAGATGACCCTCCTTTGATGTCGCTCCGTCTGGTGGCGAATGGCAAGGGCTATAAAGTATGCAAGATCGAAAATATGCCCGTTTGACATACACCATAAGTAGTAAACGTCATGGGTGATAACAACACTGGTGCTCTCTCTCTGCCTTGTTAAAGTGTGAGATAGAATAGAATGGAGATACCTTAAGGGCAGAGGGAGAGATGATTCCTTGGTACGACTGGGGTCATAGCTGGCCGAACGTGGGACGAGGGTGTCCCAGCAATGTGAGGGAGAACGATGGATGTGGCGGTCGAGAGCATGTAAGTCATTCTCCTCTCTAAACTCCTTGGTATGTAAACCCAACACAGTGCCAAATTCTGGGACGCTTAGTTGGCGGACTAATCCGCCTAAGTGAAACTAGACTGTGCTGGAATCATCGTAGTTTGTCATTACCGTTTGAAGATGGAACGTGAAGCATAGTTTCATCATTAGCTCTAAGTATGTTGGCTCGATGATCACAAAGAATAGTTCCCAAGGATCGGTGGTAAGGAGGGCCCGGATCGCATCAGCCAACTACACTTGTTCGACAGCAGCCCAGTCGATGCAGCGGCCCACTGTTAAAGGTTGGGCCCGTAGTTTTGGAAAAGTTCTTCTTGGGGCCCATTGGGGAATTATAAGAAAGGGTGGCAAATTTCTGCGGTAGGGCCTGAGAAAGATGACGCTCCCTTTCGTTTCTTCGAGGCGTGGACGGTGATTTTCTTCCCTCACGAAGATGACATAGTGAACCTGAATTTTAAACCATTAAGTCGTCTTAAGGAGTGGACAAGGTAAAATGCAACTAAAATCAAAAAGGAAAAACCATGAATATGTTCAGCTACAATTATTAAAAATACTAAGTTCAATAACATATTTTTTTTGTAGCATGAGCATTGTGTTGTGAGTAGAAAAATGACAAAGACTAGAGTGCAACCTATTATATGTATGAGAGAATGGCAACACAAAAGGGATAAAAATTTCAACTACCTTAATCATGCATATTGACTTCTAACTAATTAAATGGAATAAAGGAATCATGCAATGGGTGAGAACTTTAATATGAAAAAGATGATAGGTATTATAGATTATGACATTTAAATGATAAAAAGTATGAAAAGAACATGAAAACCTGCATATTATTATGATAAAAAGCCCTAGAAATTAGTAAAATAGACAAGGAAGAAGTAAACAAACACTAGGAAGAGAAGATTAAGCGTAAAAAATAGAGTTGAGGGCGGTGCACGGGCGTGGCAGAAAGGCCGTGTGGACTTGCAGCAGCTAGGGTTAGGGTTTTTGAGTGGGAAAGATAATGAATAGTGCAGGGTATTTATAGATTTTGGGTCACACAACCAGGGGACACGTCCGTGTGCCCCAATTTCAGCCCGTGTGTTTCGCGTTTTTCCTATTTTGGCGCGTCTAAAATTTGACACACGCCCGTGTACCTCGAGCGTATTGGTGAACACGGCCATGTCGCACAACCGTGTCTAGCTTCGTTCGCTTATCCCACGCCCGTGTATGCAATCACCATGCCTGTGTTAAGTTGATAGGTTCGACCACGGGTGTTAGACACGGGCGTGTCACACGCCCGTGCTAATTTCTCAGTTTCAACCACGGTCCTAAGGCACGGGCGTGTCGTACGCCCTTGTTGTTTTGACAGGTTCGCTCATGGCCATGTCGCATGACCGTAGCGATTTATCGTAGCCCATGTTTTGGGAAATCTTTACCCTGTTTCCATGCAGTCTTAAGCATGCCCGTGTGCTCGGCCGTATTTCTGTGGTGTACCTGTTTTCAAGAGCTCCGTTAGTAGGTTAGGTGTTAAACACTAAAATTTTAAAGAAGTTAACACAATTAGTGCTCGGGTTGCCTCTCAAGAAGCACTTACTTATAGTCTAAGCTCAACTTACCTCTCCGTTGAATGGTCATGGTGGTTTAAGGTGTTCATACTCCTCATTTCTACTATCAATCTCATCAAAATAAGGTTTTAGACGTATGTTGTTTACCTTAAAAGTGCCGAACTTGGGATAATTTACCTCGACTGTACCGAATGGGAAAATACTAAGTACCATAAGAGGGATTTCTTCATTCGGGTTAGCAGTGACAAGGTGAGGATCTGCGGTATGTAGTATTAAGTTGATTTAGAGAGGCATCGAGCTCGTTTTGGCGTAGTTTTGGTTTATCGTGTGTTCTTGGTTTATGTGTCTGCCATTCATCTAGCTCCTCTATTTGCAGCCTTCGTTCTTTATGGATGGGTCCTCTTTTATTGCTCGAACATGGCTCATGTACTTCTTTCAGACTCAATTCCTGCAAAGTAGGTTGCGTCATATTATCAGTTTTAGTAGAATGGTGTGGACAATTACCTTCAATGTTTGATGTGATGCCAGAATTGCGGGCTTGAAGGGTGATTGTTTCGTCTCCTACTAGAAGTGTGAGCTCGCCTGTGCCAACATCAATAATCGTTTTAGCAGTTGCTAAAAAGGGCCTCCCTAAAATTAATGGGGTGTTGTTATCCTCCTCTATGTCTAGAATAACGAAATCAACGGGAAATATGAACTTGTTTATTTTCACTAGTACATCTTCAATAATAGCCCTAGGAAATCTTATGGTTTTATCTGCTAATTGAATGCTCATCCTAGTTTGTTTAGGTTTCCCGAGACCTAGTTGCTTAAACATTTTGTAAGGCATGACGTTGATACTGGACCCTAAATCAGCTAATGCATTATTCACATCTAAACTACCAATTAAGCAAGGAATTGTAAAACTTCCTGGATCTTTCAATTTGTGGGGTAGCTTATTCTGTAGAATAGCTAAGCACACTACGTTTAGCTCCACATGCGACGCCTCATCCAATTTCTACTTATTTTCTAAAAGCTCTCTTCAAAAATTCATTACATTTGGCATCTGCGACAGAGCTTCAGTAAATGGTACATTGATATGTAATTTTTTCAAAAGTGTAAGGAATTTACCGAATTGTTCGTCTGAGCGATCTTACCTCATCGTGTTAGGGTATGGGACACGAGGTTTATATTCTACATTCACCATTTTGTTTTCATTATGACCTACCTCACCTTTACCTTTGCTCACCATAGTTTCTTGCATCGATTCTGGCTCAAGCTCAACGAATCCTTCTTTATCTTGAACATTAATAGCGTTGATCTGTTTCCTTGGGTTAGGTTCAGTGTTACTTGGTAAGCTACCTTGTGGTCATTCAGAGATTAGTTTGGACAGCTGGCCTATCTGAGTTTTGAGTCCTTGAATTGATGCTTGTTGATTCTTAAGTGCTGTCTCGGTATTCTGGAAACGAGTTTCTGACACCGAGATGAATTTGGATAGAATCTCCTCAAGATTCGGTTTCTTCTCTTGTTGATAAGGTGGCTATTGGAAGCCTGAGGGTGGTGGTGGTCTCTAATTTCCTTGACCTCCCCATAAGAAGTTTGGGTGATTCCTCTAACCTGCGTTATAGGTATTACTGTAAGGATTATTTTGAGATCGAGGATTATTACCCATATAATTTAATTGCTCGTTCTTCATGGTGTGGCATAGGGTTGATATTTTGGATTACTTGATCCACCTCCACTCGCTTCACATTGCATTACTGGGTGAACCTGCATAGAACCAAGTAAACCATCAATCTTTTTATTTAGAAGTTCTACCTGATTTGACAGCGTAGTAACCAAGTTGATGCTATAAACGCCTACTGTTTTCGTTGGCTTAGTCCTCATGACTTGCCACTGATAGTTATTTAGTGACATCTCCTCAATAAATTCGTAAGCTTCTTCAGGTGTTTTTTCGTTGATGGTTCTACCAGCAGCTGCGTCAATCATCAGTCTTGTCAAGGGATTCACACCATTGTAGAACATTTGAACTTGCAGCCATAGAGGTAAACCGTGGTGAGGGCACCTTCATAGTAGGTCCTTGTATCTCTCCCATACATCGTAAAGTGTTCTAAGTCCATCTGCACAAAAGAAGAGATATCATTACGTAACTTAGTCATTTTAGCCGGCGAAAAATATTTTAATAAAAATTTTTTGCGTATTTGTTCCTAAGTAGTGATGGACCCTTGTGGTAACGAGTTCAACCATTGTTTAGCTTTGTTCCTCAGTGAAAAAGGGAATAATCAAAGGTGAATGGCATCATCAGAGATGTCATTAGTTTTTAAAGTGTCGCAAAATTCCAGAAAATTCGCCAAGTGAGTGTTGGGATTTTCATCCTACAAACCAACAAACTGAACAAACTGCTGTATCATTTGAATCGTGTTAGGTTTCAGTTCAAAATTATTTACAGCAATAGCAAGCCTAACTATACTTGACTCAGTTCCTGCTAAATTAGGATTAGCATAATCATACATAGTACGAGGAGTAGGATTCTGATTTGCTAATTTAGCGGGTATTGCTGGAGGTAGCTGATTGTCTTGATTTTGAGCCATCTCATCGATTGTAGTTAAGATATCATCCTCTTGCTCTTCTTCTATGTATCTTAAGCTTTGCCTTATTTCTCGTCGGTTTCTACGAGCTGTGCGATTGATCTCCTCGACAAAAAGCAGTGGTCCGGGCAAGTTTCTTCTAGTCATAAACTATAAGAACCTGCCAGAAGAAAGGAAATTAGTAAAATAAAACTAAAGTTAAATTGCAAGAAAAATAAATGGCTAAAGTAATAAAAGTTAAGTGTTCCTAATATTTTAGTTCCCGACAATGGCACCAAAAACTTGATCGTGATTTTCCGTGATAAGTTTTATAAATTTATAATTAATCGTTCTTGAAACTAACTATTATAATAACGTAGGCAAGTGTACCTATCGAACAGTAGTATAGCTTTAGCAAGACCAGATTATCGAACCCAAAGGACTAAAAGTACTAGTAATGACTGTCTTTTTATTATCTAACCTAACAAATAAATAGGTTTGTTTTAACTAACTAATTAATTAAACTAAGAAGTTGCAGAAAATAGAATTGGGAAATTACTTCTGGGAAAACGATTGATTAAGGACAATACCTAAGGAAAAATCCACCTAGACTTTTACTTGTTATTCTGGCTCCGAACCGGACGATTTATTCATTTAACTTGTTCGGTAGAAATACCAAAGTTATGTTATTATCGCTATTCAAGACTAATAACGCTAATCCATCGGTTGAATAACCGAGACTTTTCTCTAATTAACACCCTAGGGTTGCATTAACTCGTTCTATGGGTTCCCTTATTAGGTTTTACCATAATCTGGAAAAATCTTGTCACCCTATCTCTAGGCGCGCAATTAACTCCGCTTAATTATGAAAAAGTTACTCTTAGTCAGGGTCTATTCCTCCTCCAACTAAGAGTAGTAACTTGAAGTGATATCCTGAAATAACAAAGCAAGAATTAAGAACACATAATTAAGAACAAGTCAAATATTTATCATACGATTCAGAAAATAATAACAAGATTCATCTTAGGTTTCATCCCCCTTAGGTATTTAGGGGTTTAGTTCATAACTAAATAAGAAAACATCTTAAAATAATAAAGAATACAAAACATAAAGAAAACCCAAAACTCTTAAAGAGAAATTGAGGAGAGATCTTTAGTCTTGATGGTGAATCCGGCTTCTGAGATGGATCAACCGGCTTCCTTGGAGTAATTCCTTACTCCCTATTCTCTGCCTCCTTCTTTTTTCCTCTTCTAGGGTGTATTTATAGGCTTTGGAATGCCTAAGAACCCTCAAAAGTGGCCTTTTTCAAATTAGACTCAACTTAGGCTCGATAGGGACATGCCCGTGTGCTATTACTTCAGGCCGTGTTCGAGCCTGTTAGATTGGCACGGGCGTGTGTTCTACCAGTGTGAGTCATGCTTCGATTCTGCCAAATTGACACGACCATGTGAGCTGCCCATGTGAGGGGGTCCAAGCCATGTTGATTTCGTACTTTGGCCCATTTTCTCCTTTTTTGGCCCGTTTCTCTTTCCTTTCGCCCTCCTATGCTTACCTAAGTATAAAACATGAAATTAAGGCATTAGGAGCATCAAATTCACCAATTCTAAGGAAAAATCATTCATAACATGTGTTAAGCATGGGGTAAAAACATGTATAAATTACTATTTATTAGATAACAGAATTATGCCAAGGCAATTTGAACCAGGGCAACAAGTGTTGTTGTTCAACTTAGGCTCAAATTATTCCTTGGTAAATTAAAATCTCACTAGTTAGGTCCCTTTATAGCTCAAGTATACCTGTATGGAGCTGTTAGTTTCAAAGACCTAAAAACGGGGGTCACATTCAAAGTTAATGGACAATGCTTGAAGCACTATTGGGGTACTCATATAGATCATGACAAGCAATCCATTGACCTCCGTGATGTTTGAGTTAGCAGTTTTTTTTCCTTTCTTTAATTGTTTTACTTTCATTTTGTTTTCATTTTTTATTATCATTAATTATTTAAGGTAGTTTCATTTCTATTTTTATCTTTGATTAATCAAAAGTTTTTCTAGATTTTTGGAGACAAAATAAAAGTGTGGGATAATCAGTTGTGATAATAAGAGGGCTTTGTCGCAACATCTCATAAGAGAATTATGCCTCGACAAGCTGGGTGAATGAATGTCGAGGTACGAGGTAACATAGGTTGATTGGACAGAAAAGTTCAAGAGAGAGATTTTTGGATAGCTGGGCCCATTCTGTTACTAGGTTAGCCCGAGGAGGAAAAGGTAAAACTTTTATTTTAGGGCTAGGTCACCTTGCATTTCCCCCTAAAAATCCCCTTATGTTTCCCTGCTCCACCCACAAACATTTCTTTACACGTTTCATTTTTCTGAAGTGTCAACAT
The DNA here is from genome assembly GCA_025698475.1 of Gossypium anomalum. Lineage (NCBI taxonomy): Eukaryota > Viridiplantae > Streptophyta > Magnoliopsida > Malvales > Malvaceae > Gossypium > Gossypium anomalum. The sequence goes on from CM046959.1 coordinate 57,411,248, forward strand.
TATCTCCTCTAGTCACCTCTTTTCAGCTGCTCACATTTCTTAAGTTTCCCACAGAGTTTCCATCTTTACCATTTCTTTCCCTTCAACTTATCCTACATTTCCACTGACCACATTTTCTGATATTTCTTTCTATCCTCCTTCAATGGCATGAGTAAAGACTTCTTCAAAGGTTGCAAAATCGTCATAGGCCAGCACTACTCGACCTAAAACCTTTTTCAATAGTGCCACGGCCGCAAAATATAACAATAACATCTCAAAGTACCTTTTTGTTTTGAAAAAGGGTTCTTGTTCAGTTACGAACCACACATCGGCTATGACGAGCCCGTGTCCTCCATCATAGAAAAGCACGGGTGGAGTATTTTTTGTTCACACCATGAGGACATTTTCGAAAAGATTGTTTGTGAATTTTATGTACATGTTAATTCACCCGATTCTCCTTTTACCTATGTTCGTGGTGTTTTAGTTTAGTTCGATGAAGTTCATATTAACGCCCAATTTGGGATCATTGATGTGCAAGATGAACACACACCCTTCGCTAAAAATGTCATTGCTGATGGATTGACTCAAGTCTTGAATGATTTATGTGTCGCAGGTATGCGTTGGATTATTTCTAGTCAAGATTGCTATACCGTTACGAGGGCTTCTTTAAAGCCTATTAGGAAAGTGCGGTACCATTTTCTGAAGAGCCGCCTCATGCTATCAACTCATAATACAACTGTCTCAAAGGAGAGGATGCTCTTATTACATTCGATCATCATAGGGAGAAGAATCAATATCGGTCGGATCATTTTTCAAGAGGTGCACCAATGTGCCAAGAAAAATGCTGGTAGCCTAAACTTCCCCTCCCTCATTATTGCTTTGTGCCACACGTCTAGAATCCCTCTTAATGCTGATGAGGATGTCACCCCCAACAATGGTGGACTATCCCAAGTCATTTTTGCCAAAGTCCAAGGCATTGATGCTACAAAATCAACTTAGCATAGTCAGGCTACCATTTCTACTGTAGCACATTTTCCCATGGCAGCACCTTCAGCATCTCGTAGCTTATTCGAATAGCAAGTGTTGCACTTCTTAAAGCAACTAGAGCAAAGGATTTCTCTCTTTGAGATTCAACAGTTTCAACTAGCTGACGAGATGGTTAATGCCCAAGAGCAGCAGGCTCAATATTGGACTTATGTAAGGAGTAGGGATTTGGCTCTTAAAAGATCCCTGCAGAAGAACTTTACAAAGTTGATGCCAAAATTCCTTGCCTTCCCCACCTCTTTGCTCCCAATTCCTAAAGCTACATAGGAGCTAGCTCACACTCCTACTCCTAAAGCTGAACACACAAATTTGGAAACCTTTGCTGATGAAGGGAAAATGTTGCTGAGGATCCTTAAGAATGAAGAAGATGAAGAGAAAGATGAAACCGCCACTACTGCTACCACGAAAGGTAAGGATCTTACTTCACACCCCACCAGCTTCCGCAACTGCATAAGATTGTGAGATCGATCATCTTATTGATGAAATCACAAAAAAATGATAAGGAGGGGGACAAAATGAACCCCATGAAGAGGAAGCTATGCTACAAAGTTAGTGCCCGTAAATCCACTCACAGGGCCGAATGAAGTAACTACACACTAGTCTAAGCTAGGGAAGTTTTTTTTCCCTACCTCATGCATTTTATTTCTTTTGCCATGACATTTTTTGAACATATCTATATTTTTTTTCTATTACATATTGGTACATGCATTGAGGAAAATGAATCCTTTAGGTTTGGAGGTGTATTGTGCATTTAGGCTGCATTATATATTTAGTACTTATGCTCATTCTAGTCTCGTTGAATTTCTTTTGCCACTGCCACGTAACTACTAAGTACTTTTTTGCCTATGCAGAGTACAATCTTTACTTATGATGTTCGATGAGGAGATTAATTCTTAAATAAATCTAGAAAAATGTGACAGTGGATTAGGCGAATTTAGCTTAAGATATTTTTCCTAAGAATCGACCCCTAAAAAATGAGATATCCTAACTTCTATTACAATTGATCAATAGTAAGTTCTTTTAAAAACCTAGAGAATTTTGAAGATAAGCTCAGTAAAATGCAATACTCAATAATGAATAAAATGACAAAGTTTAAGAAAGATCAAGGAAATGCCATAAAATACTCAAATGCTTAGAATTGCCAAATAGGTCAGTAACACTTTGTATGTTCCATTGCGTTGTTGATTATAAAAAGTGAGTTTAGGCAAAAGTGTGTAATAAAGAAAAATAAGTTTATCAGCACTCCACTTTAGTATAGGTTGAGCAGCTAAAGAGGTAGTTGTTTGCTCCATCCATCTTCTAGGTTAAAACCTTAGCTTCATGAGTGAGTTCTATTCAAATCGTGACATGATTAAGTATCTAAAAAATTAGTGCATGCCCCATTGTGATTGTCGAGTCAAAGAATTGTGTGACGATTCAAATATGCTCCATTGTGATTGTCGAGCCAAAGAATTGTGTAGCGAGTTGAGCCCCCTGTTCTAAAAAAAAAAAGCAAACTGAGTTTAGATGAAATATGAACTAAGTAAATTAAGAGATATTTGCTATAGTCAAATTGCATATTGGAGTATGTAGGATTTTTGTTCTTAGGGCAATATTTTCTGTACTGCCTTTGCTAAAAATAAACTTATGAAACTTGAACTAACTTTTTAGACATAGAAGATTGCTGAGAACTTAAGTACAAAATGCTCTCTATATGGTTTGGCAATACAAAAGTGGTTATGTGGCCATGGCAATTCTTGCATTCACACATTCATGAATACTTTGCTTAAGGGAAAGCAATAACTCAAGTTTGGGGGTGTGATAACTCTTGAAAATATTTATATTTCATGCCTTTAGACTTAGTTAATTGCATGTATGTAAGTGATTTTAGTTGCATTTTAGGATATTGCATTAGTTATTTTAAAGCATTGCATTAAAGAGCTTGGATTGTGCTTAAGTGATATTACTTACTGCTTTTAATTGCCTGTTGGAAGGAATTTTTTGGTGGTTGATTGGTAGGTGCAAAGTGTAGGAGGATTAGAGGGTTGAAGGTTTAATGTGACAAATTTCAGATTGTTTACCAACACAAATGCTATGGCAATACCTGGAAGATGCCTAGTCAGCACACTTAATGCGTACCATTCTCAGTCTCAGTTATACTTGTACCAGAAAAATCCACCTGAAAAGAGAGAAAGTATTATGGGCTGATGGACCTACCCTAGAAGGTCAAACCTATAAAAGCCAAAAGCGGTAGTTTTTCAAATAGAAAAAAAAAAGGACCAACTTTTGACAGGAAATGAGGGAAGGACTAAGAAGGAAGGCAGCTGAAGAAGGAGAAGATGACTATATCATCTTTGGTAGCTGCAAGACATTGTGCTAGCGGTGTTGAGAGCTAAAAAGGTGGAAACACAAAAATATATAGACTTTTTTAGCACCTTTTGAGCTCTAATTCATGTAGTTTCGTAGTAAATTTTGTCAAAATTCACACTTTAAGTATAAAATAATTAATTTGCACTTAATTTATTAACATATTGAATTTTAATTATTTTTATAATAAATTATCACAAAGTTGGTTTATTTTCAAAAGTTTTGCACAAAAGGTGAAAATTGGCTAGGTAGACACCTTGAAAGGCTTGAACCATTGGGGAATTTTTGTATCAAGTGAACCAAGGGCAAGATTAAATATATTTCTAGCCAAGTTTGGTCCAAATAATGATCATTTTATATACTTTATATTTAATTTTTCTCAAGTTAAATTGGGTTAAAAATTAATATGAAGCTTGAAGGAGAAAGTGGCCTAGTGTGCTAAGCATTGAAGACTAATCCAATAAGAAAATTTGCAGCCAAAATCGACCCAATAAGCTGAACCAATCAGCTTATTTAGCTGATTAAATTAATTTCAAAAGCCCTCAAGTTTGATTAAAATCCTGTTCAAACCCCTCCACTTTTTGTGCATTTAAGGATTTGCCCCAAGCTAAATTTAGCAAAGTTTAAAACATTCAAACTTTGCTCAACGTGTACCCAGCCAAGGGAACTGTGTGATTGATAATTATTTTCTATTTATAGCAGCTAATCCCAAAAATAAATACCCCCTTCACCTATTAACTCAACATACCTCTCACACCTTTCATTCCACACATCTCTCTCCTTTCCACTTTCTTTTCTCTCCTTTGCTTTACATTTTTTTCCTTCCATTCCCTTGCTGATTTCCCTCTTGGAAAGGATCCCTTCAACCATCATTGGTAGCATCATTCAAGTGCTTGTAGAAGCCTTGGTTCAACAAGAATGAGCAAAGAAGGAGGAACGGAGCAAACTAGTCAGACTTTGGAAAAACACGAGATTTGATTCTAGTTTCCTATCCTTTAACTTTTACTGTTGTTGTTATGAGCATGTCTATTAATATTTGTTATGTTGTTATTTTTAATTTAATTCAGATGGCTTAAATTTAAGTTGTGTTAGGTTGATTGCATTTCGTGCATTTAAGTTATTAAAATTATGTTTATGTTGTTATAGGTCTTGGTAAATTGTTTGATTAAGTAAAAACTTGATTATTTATTCTTGAATTACAATTGTAAGGTAACTAATGAGTTAATTATTAATGTAACACCCCTAACCTGAATCTGCTGCTGAAGCAGGGTTATGGAGTATTACCGAAGTTTAAAATTTAAATAGACAACAAATTCAAACATTTCATAACATATAACATTCATGTCAGAAACCAATAATAATCATGCATATTGCCCCTAATACGAGCCCTCGAGGTCCAAAATACACATTCAAAACAAATCGGGACTAAATAAAAAATTCAAAGAATTTTTTGGAAACTTATAAAATTTTCAAAACTGCAGGGGTCACATGGCCAAGAGACACGCTCGTGTCTTAGGCCATGTGGGCATTCGAAATAGGGACACATGGTCGTGTCCCAGCCCGTGTTCGTGCTCATGTAACTCACTGACTTGTGCCATATAGCCAAGCCACACGCCCATGTGCTAGGTTGTGTAAGGATACAAACTTGCACTCTTAAAAAGATATAGGGGACACACGGCTAAGACACATGCTCGTGTCTCTGCCAGTGTGCACGAAAATAAGCCATTTTACAAGCCACATTTCTCCCCTAATTTAGCATCCACATACACTCAACATTTTGCATATACACAAGTCATAATTAGACATCCAAAACAAGCCAAAACCAAGCCTTAAACATGTAAAATCTTCACATACAACCAATATGCCCTTAGGCACATCAAATGACAATATGCAAACATGTCAACCATATATCCAGATTTACCTAAGTGACCAAATACATATATGCATAATTGTACCAAAACCTATCATGTAGGTCACTTATCAAGCTCACTCATTTGGTACCCAAAATGCCCTTTCACAAGGTAAATCATTTTGCATCTTTTCATGTCACTTAACTTACTTGCCAAAACATAAAAATATTTCCAAATGGTACCAAATATACCATTCTAAACCAATTATCAATATACCTATAAGTTTTCCACAACAAAGCACTAATCACACCAAGATATATAACATATATTATATGCATATTCAAACCACATTTTACTTTCCATCATTCTACCATATCAAACGCACATCAAATATAATAAGGTTACATATATATACACATCAAAGTATACTAAACACAAGCCAAATAAGTGGTTAATCTGAACAAAACACTTATATGCCAACATTGGCCAAATTAACCTATACATGCCATTATAACCGAAATTAAATAATTGAATGTACCAAAAGAGCCGATGCATAGTGTGATATAGCTCCGACAAGCTTCCAACCCGAAGAAGCTTCTAAATCACTATAAAACATGGAAAATAACATAGAGTAAGCATTTAAGCTTAGTAAGTTCGTATAACATAGAATTTAACTTACCATTTAGTCACATTTAAGGTAAGCATACAAATCATATCCAACCTCAACTTGGCCAAAAGCCTAGACACATATCCTCATCAACCATGTTAGTCATGTAATTCATATAAATATCCAGAAACATGTATGAGCTCAACAATAATTAAACTTCCATGTACATATAATTTCCAAATCATGTATCTATATATCATGTACAAATCATTTTTATATATCTCATGTAAATACCTGTGGTAGTTCATATTGAACTCATGTAATCTCGTAACAGAACAATGCCCGTTGAACCATTTAGAATATCGTTGGATACGCGGGTAGTACACACGAGGTGTACTCAACTGTAATCCATCAATCCATGTACATGTATGCCTATAAGAGCTATAAACGGTAAGCTCCTTTGAGTTGAATAACGGTAAGCTCCTCCGAGCTGAATAATGGTAAGCTCATACGAGCTGAGTATCGGTAAGCTCATAAGAGCTAAAATCGGTAACCCTAATGACATGTCATTTGTATCCTACAAATTCCTAAGGTTCAAATGGGGCTCGGTAATCATCGTACATTGTCGGATATGCAATTGGTACTCTTACATAATGATTACACACTTCACAAACATATAATTCAATTTAAAACATATAAATGTACAATTTAATTACATGAACTTACCTCAACAAGTGTATGTAGATACGGAGACGACTAATCCGAGATTTTCTCTTTGCCTCAATCTAACTCTGTATGAGGTCTAACCTGATCTATACTAATGAATTTAGATCAATTCAATATAATTCACATTCAATTTAGTCCAACAAATATTTTTGGAAAAATTACCATTTTACCCCTATACTTTTAATTCTTTGCAATATAGTCCCTAGGCTCGAAAAAGCAAATTCATTCAAATTTATCCCTACCCAAGCCTAGCCAAATTATAAAAATAATTATAGCAGCCTATATATTTCACAAATTCCCACTTTTACCACACAATTGATTACATTTTTCAATTTAATCCCTAATTGATAATTTCATCAAAAATTCCTTTACAAAAGTTGTTTATCTAACAACAACCATTCATTTTATACCATTAAACTTCAAAACCCTAACATATTCATCAATGGAAAAACTGAAATACTTTAACAATTTTGAAAATTAGTACCTTGGCTAGCTAGATTAAGCTATAACGATTCCAGAAATATAGAAATCACTAAAAATAGGACAAAAATCACTTACCAATTGGATTTTGAAGCTTGGCCAAACCCTAGCTCTATTTTCTCCAAGTAGAATCGGTTTGTGGTGCATTTTGAAGAAGATGAACATAATAAAATTGTTTTGTTTTATTAATATATAAATTTAATTACCTATTTATAATTAATTCAAATTACAAAATTGCCAAGCCATTATCATCCACTAACATATTAATGGGCTATTTACTATATAAGGACCTCTACTTTAAAGTTCCATAGCTATTTAATACCTTTAGCTATTAAAACTCAACTTTTCCACTCTTTGCGATTTAGTCCTTTTTATCAAATTGAAAATGTAAACAGTAAAATTTCTTAACAAAAATTTTCTACGATAATACTATCATGTTGTAGACCATAAAATAATAATAAAATAAATTTTCTAACTTCAGATTTGTGGTCGACCTATTCTGATTTTACTAAAAACGAGCTGTTACAATTAATCGTGTTGAAATTGTAATTAATTGACACAATACTTAATCAGTGCATGTTTGATCTTTTAATGTAGCTGAGGGTTAAATCAGTGATGGTATTAAATGGTACATTAGCCTTGCATAACTTGCAAGATTATTGTGATTAAACTGTTTCAATGTAAGAATATATTGTTACTTCACTTAATCTTTTACTTACTTATTTAAATTGATTAATTGTTTGAATTGACATAGTGATATGTTCAAGAGATTAGTTAATTTAGTAAGTCTATATGTGCTATAATTAACAAATTACCAAGTTGCCGTGAATTTATTCGTAACAACATGAACATTGTTTTGGTAACATTAAGTTAAGAAATATAATTAATCTAACACAATTATGTCATGATTAGAATCATTTTTTGAAATCGTGCATTGAAACTTTTATTTTTATTCTATTTTATTTTACTTAGTTAAATTTTAGATTTTAATCACTTCCTCAAAATCAAAATATTTTTAATCATCGAAGTGTTTGAATTTCATTTCATAAATAATTTTATTTCACAGTCCCTGTGAGTACGATAACTCGACATTTACTTATCATTTTATTACTTGTTGCGATTGTGTACACTTGCATATTTTCATCGTTCCAATAGGTAAAAGGCAACATCTTGAAATTTCTCATTTGATTCTTTTCACATTTCCTTTAGAACTTAATTGTAAAAGATAATGTTTATTGCTGCATTAAACTTGAACTCGATTTACCTAGCTATGAGCTAAATCTCTTAGGCTTGGGATTAATTTGCTGAATCCATTAATTTTTACAATTCAGGTTGGAATTATTCTGATGTTTTATTCAATGGAATTTCATGCTTATTAGAAGCTATGTATTGACGAATATGCAACAAGTTATTAAGATAATGTCGACAAGGTTAGGTTCTTAAGATAGACATTAGATAATATGAGTGAATGAAAATTATTTATTCCCAGGAACCTTTAAGCATAGAGCCTTGCCTCATTCGAAAGAGGGTAGAAAATATTAGTGGTAGCCTAACTTAAGTTTATAGACATATAGTACCTTAGGGAAGGTAGCCTAAAGTTTGCTCTCGAGAACTGTAGAAACCTATCGAATAGTAAAGTGTTCAAGATATTGATGTGACACTAATAGTTAAAGAAGGTAGATGCATCAGTAATCCCAACCGTCCTAATCAACCTTGTAATTACTTAATCTTCTTTTTTGTAGTTACTTGGTCGTGACATTCTTGTTTCATTTACTTGTTTTGTGTTACACATTTTATACATCATCACTCTCTCATTTTGCCACTACATTCTCATTGTTATTTTGCTTCAGCATTAATCCAGCCTAACTCTAATAACTTAACCAAATTACTGCTCTAATCCCTATGGAGACGATCTCACTCAACACTTTATTACTTGTTTGATGTGTATACTTGCACAATTCGCACATCATATTCACAAGTGACAATATTGTTTTTCTTTTTGCAGGATGGCTTCTTTATTTGACAAAATGTTATTTGACCAAAAATGGTTATGACTTAGTATTACAAGGACAAGTATAAGTTTTCCTCATTTTGAGATAAACCCAAAGCTAATAATATGGATATCAAAGAATGTTCAATTTTGTAATGATAAAGCAAAGGACCTTGTTGGATTTTTACGCCAATCTGAGCATATATGTAGTACAATGGTTTATTCTAGGATTTTAGGTGAAGTGATTGGATTGGTACTCTTTCCATTTGCATTGGGAGGAAAGGCAAAAGAATGGCTAGATGCACTACCACCGAATATTATCCATACATGAGAGGAATTCCTTTGTTTTTATGGAAACAGATGCCTATGTATAACTCCCTTACTCGAACTATCGCCAAATCTGGGTATGGAATGTCACAACTGAACTGGGTCCATATACAAGATTAGAACTCATTATTTTAAAATCAAAATGTATTACCTATTTATATATATAAGAACTTTACAATAGAGACAAAAATTTTAAATAAAAGTTCATTGTCTCAAGCCCGGACTCTAAGGGAACCACTTAGTTACAATATATTCAATAGGTGAAGTCTCTAAAGGTACCACCTTCCTATGTACATGACATTTTACTAGTGGGGCACCTTGATCCAACACGGCTTGGCTTGGCCCCTCCTCAAGTTCCTTGTCCCGCTAATCCTAAAACCACAAGTTAAACCTCTGTAAGTCCAAAAAGAACTTAGTGGATCTCCTAACTAGATTACTCATACTTAGATTTCATCTCTTAGGGGTAGTAAAAGAAAAGAAACTAAATACAGTTAACTCCCTACTTATGCAGGAAGATTTCTCTTAACCCGGCATGGCGACTCTAATTTATTCTCGATCTATCCAATGGCCGATAAATCATTAAGCATTTTTTCTCCTGGGCAATCTATCAACCTTCGATAAGTCTTGGTGGTTCCTTGGATGTCTCGCCATTTTCGTAGACTCTGTCTTTTCATTACTTGCATTCTTTCTTCTATTTATTTCTAATGTGGATTATTCGTTCCACCATGTCTTTATAAGATAGTCCTTCATCCTACCCTCCTAATGGCCCCTCAGGGTATACCCCTTGGCGATCATTCCACATTTGTTTAGTCTATGGAAAACTCATTTTTTCACTATAGCCCCCAAGGACTTACTGATGTTACATCCGTCAAGTTAACTAATGAGGTCCTCTACCGCTTTGGCAGACTAATCCTCATTTCTCCCTTTATTCAGGTGGAAAAATTGTTACATATTAATTCTTCTTAATCTACCCTATTTATGATTCTTAGTTTTAGTATGAGATGTGTCCGTCTACAACCGGACTGTTTGGACTTATAGTTTCTAGTAGGTAGATGACTAGTTTACCAATGTAGTTACCTATCTCCTTTATTTGGATTTCCCATAGAACTACTCCTTGGCAAATATAATCATAGTAGATTTTCCTCAAAGAGGAATAATCTTGACAAACATATCTGTCACTTGGATTAACCTACTTAGTGCCCCCTCTTATCGATGAATTCCATTTAACCCTTTTCTGACCAATTTATTAATCAGGAATACTTACAATATACCTTCCCTGTTCAATCTACAAGTATGACAGACCTTATGTCAGAAGTAATCTCCCATTAACCTCCTAAGGTTCTTCATTAGCATGTAGAGCTTCTTGGCAGTTTTTAATGGTAGATATTAGCATGTAGAGCTTCTTGGCAGTTTTTAATGGTAGATCCTTACTTATGATTTATGGGTAGATCCCGTTTCATTACCTGACCACTAGGCATTAACAACTCATATCTCCCCACCAATTCTTAATTGGGTCGTCCCTATATGCCTTATTGGCTTTCATGATTACTGTTTTGATGGATTGTTCCCCCTTATTTTTGCTACTTTGGCCTTGTTTTGCAGATTCCTTAAATTCTACTTGTCAACACTGACATTATTCTTGCACTATTTTTTCGTAAGTGTGATTCGCTATATTTATTGTCCAAGTGATCTATCCCATATTTAATGTCCCAATGGACTTCGTTAGTTACTGTAGCTAAGCTATGGTCTTACACCTTCACCCCATGTTTAATGTTCTAATGGACGTCCCTCTGTTTACTGTCCTGGCTAACTACCCGTGTTTATTGTCCCAGTGAACTACACTGATAACTGAGATGTAGTCTTACACCATATACCTCTTGGAGGTGTCGCCCCAAAGGACCTTACTGCCTTTATGGTTTTTATCTATAGAACTTAAAAATAGTTATCTAGGTGTCATCCTGAAGGACATGTTCCACATTTCACCTTGATGCTCGAACACTAAAGTGCCCCTTACAAGGCCCGAAGCTTCACACATCACAGTTTGCTCATAGCAACCTTGGATGGTGGAATCTTAGCAAAATTCCCTAATCCTCCATCCATTCCTCCATTTAGCCATTTCTAACCTTGATGTTTGAACATAGCAGTGTCCTTTCTGCAAGGCCAGAAGCTTCGCACATCACGGTTTGCACACAGCCGTACCATATGGCGGTATATAACAAAATCATCCTTTACTAATCCTAACTTCATCTAGCCTGTTGATGATTCCTTTTTGTATTCTACAATAAATAAATAGACATTACAAGGGATTCATAACATTTTTTCATAATAACATACTGACGGATACTCATAAACCTACTCAACCTTATGCAGTCAAGCATTCTCCAGCAACAGATATCATGTATAATCATCGAACTCATTCTGAAATTAACACATACTCATGTTAAATGTCTCGAGATGATTCGATTGTTTTGCAAGTTTACACAATCATTGACAAGTAATTAAGTGGTAAGTATATCGAGTATCGTCTCGACAAGGACTATCTATGTTAATCAAGATTGCAAAATTAATTACAAGAAAATTTGTTGGTAATGAAAATCAATTTAAGTGATGGGTTTGATTAAATTAAACTAACCTAAATCTGCTAAAAATTAAATTAAATAAATGAAAGAATGAGTGCGCAAGTATTTCAGAGAAATCACAATATTATGCATTTGTCATAATAATTCTCCTTTCTAACTTAGAAATATTTAAATGTTGCTAATATAATGACCCGAAAGTTAGTGGTGTCAAAAAATATGGTTTCGAAACCACAATTTCGTAAACTGGACTCATTAATATTTTTAATAAATATTTACGGAGTTATATTAGAAGTGAATTGAATTTTGATTAGGTAAATTTGTTGAATTAGTGCTTAATTATGGTACGTGGACTAAATAGTATAAGTGTCAAAAGTTAAGTTGTTATTAAATTATAAGTTTGATCATGACTAAGGGAATTTTGAAACAATTAGACCAATGGTCTATGAATAGTGGACGGGTATAAGGTATAATAGATTAAAAATGTTATAAAAAATTAATAAAATTAAATTAAAAGTTAATTAAAACAAAAAGATGTTAATTACTGGATTGAAAGAGAATGTACCATTCTCTTTTCACTTTGGACATTTTGAAACAAAAAAAAAAAAAAAAAAAGGCAGAAGAAGATGATGAATGACTAGGCCTTTAAGCTATCAATCTTTAATTTGGTTAGTTCAAATTAGTCCTTTTTTTTGTAATTTTAATATTTTCGGAATGTAACAGCTCGTTTCTCGAGGCGATTTTGTACTAAAGAAGTTATGTGGAAACTGTAAAACTTAATGAGATTATAGTACGCAAATCTAGTTAAAAGGTAAAAATTTCGAGGATGAAATTTTCTAAGGGGGTGAGTTGTAATAGCTCATTTTTCAATGGTTTCAAAAATAGTGGTTTCAGGACCACAATTCTGACGAGTGAATTTGTCAATATTATTATTTAATATTTATGAGTCAAGTATTATGATATAGTGAATTCTTATTCAATAATTTTATTTAATTGGATAATTAGTTAAATTGAAGTGGTTCGATCCTTAAGTCAACTAGTTTTAGAAATTAAGGTGTCGGGACCTCTTTGCCATAAATCGAGCCTAAAAATATTTATTAAATATTTATGGAGTTACTATATAGGTGTATGGAAGTTTGGTCTGGAAATTTTAGTGATTTGATAGTTAATTAAGGAAAAGAGACCAAATCGTAAAAGTTGTAAAAGTTAATCGCTATTAAAGGTTACTAATTAAAATGTTTAAATAGTATTTGTTTGAGCATTAGAATGACAATTATTCAATAATTGTTTATAGTGGATGAGTATTGTCTGTTATTATAGTAAAAATATAAGTAAAAATTAAAGTTAAAGTTATATTAAAATATAATAAAACATAAAAACAAACTTATCATCTTTTTCATTTGGTCATCTTCACCATTTGGAAATAAGAAATAAAAGAGAAAGCCATTTCTGAATCCTTAAGCAATCGACTCTCTTGCATGGTAAGCAAATCATTCATGTTTCTAGTAATTTTTATGTTTTTGAGATCGTTAAAACTAGGTCCAGCTAACCTGTACCTCCGTTTTCATAACTCTTAATTTTAAAACTTGTCATTGATGAATCTTAAATGTTTTTAATAGAAAATGGTAGATTTGGAAGCTATGTAATGTTTAAGGACTATTTTATAAAGTGAATTTTTGTTAATTCTGAACTTAAGGACTAAATTGTTAATATCTTGAAATTGATATATAATTTTTGAAATTTTTTATAATTGGTGACTGTAGTTGAATGTATTTGAAGTTGATTTAAAGTTTAAAGTCCAAATTAGGAAGTTATGATAAGTTTGATTTTAGGGACTAAATTGAATAAAATGTATAAAATGAATAAAAATATTATAAGCATGAATATGAGTGTTATTATGAGAATGATATTGATATTTTGAATCTTAAATATTATTTTGATCAGGTTGTTGACTTCGGTGAAAAAGGAAAAACTGTCGAATAATCCTTAGTACCTAAAGCGTTACCGTTTTGTCAGGTAAGTTCATACAATATAAATAGGTTTAATTTGTTGTCGAATTATGTTTTATATGTGTAATTGTATTGATTGAAAGCTTGAATTTGGATATGAGCTAGTATATAAATTGAGAATTTAATCTAATTGAAATGAATTGTTGCAAAATGGTATGAATTGAGATTAAATCCCGATGAAATTAGTAAAAGTTTCATATACGGGTTATGAGTTCTTGCCCAGGTTCCCAGCTCTTGCATATGTTGTACTTCTCTTACGAGAATGCTAAATTTTTTAAAGAAAAAACCAAAAGATGACATGACAAATGTATAAAATCTCAAGAATTTAAAGTCGGTCAAAGGGTCCTATTGTTCAATTTAAGACTGAAGCTATTTCCTAGAAAGCTTAAGTTTCAATGGTCCGAACCATTCACCATCCAACAAGTCTATCCATAAGGAGTGGTCAAACTACAGGATGGTAAGGGAGGTAAGTACAAGGTCAATGGACAACGACCTAAAAACTATTGGAATAGTGAGAATGAGCAAAATAACACCTCGCTCACTTTATTGGACTTATAATTTTCTTTTTATTTTTAATAATTGACTTAGGCACTATTTTTCTTGGACCGTTATATTAGAAAAAATTCTGTCAATGAGATTTGATTTTAAGCCGGACTGTTTATGACCCCTCCAATCTTTATTGGAAATTGATTCTGATGTAATTTTTCGGAAAAATATTTCATAAGAAATTAAATAAATTTTAATTTGCAAAGTAAATGGTCAGTTTGGCTCAAAATTTTAATTTAATTTTATTTGGTTTATTTTCAATATAGGTACTTTACCTATTAATTTTATTGTTTTAAAATAAATTGCTGTAATTTTTTGTAATTATTTTGTACAGCTAAAAATATTTTTTAATTAATATTTTTGCAAAATAAAATGGATTTTATTTGTTTAACATTAATCTTCTTGCTTTTAGTATTTTATTCTCTCGGGTTAATTGCTTACTTGTTTTAGTAGAATTCTATTTCAGCATAATTGAACCTAAAATCACCCTTATAAATAGACCCCTTTACAACACCCTAACACACCAACAAACCATCAGCCATCTCCTCTTTTAAACCCCTTTGACGTCACCTCTTCTCTTCCTTTTTTTTTTTCCTCCATGATTTCTTCCTTTTTCATCCATGTTTTTCTTCTTCCCAAAGTTGTCGGTCGAATCACCTTAAGCCGCCACACTTCTTAGCCACCTAGTCACACCTTTTAGCCATTCAACCACCACAACTAGCCGCACCTTAAAAGACCCAACTGTTGCACCACCTTAGCCATTAAGTCACCACACCTAGCCAAAAATTTTATCGATTTTCCATAATTTTTTACACTCCAAAGATGTCTCACACTTGAAAGGGAAGTACGTCTTAAACCACTAAATCTTGAGATTGATTCCATAGCAAAGAAGCAACGAAAAGATTTGAATCAATTTTCAAAAAGCAACAGATGCTTCCGGACAAGTTCGACTTGGAAAATATTGATTTGACGATAGTACTATCAGGCAATGGAAAATTGTCAATGCTTTAAAGTGGAATATGTTTTGGACGAAAATACTACTTTTTAAGGCTGGATTAGTTCGGGAATCTTACTCGAATTTGACCTCGTCTATTGAAACAGAAGTTCTTATTTGAGGTAAAAAGGTACCTTTCATACGTTATTCTACTATGTTAGAAAACGTTGATTGGGAATTACTTGAAGAAGTGCTAAAAGAAGTCATGATTCCTGGATCTAAATGGGTAATAAGAAATAAAATAATCACACTTGCCAAAGAGAGTTTCTAAACCCAACAACAAAGGTATGGTTTTATTTCATACGATTCAGTCTTATGCCTGTCTCACATAGTTCCACTATCACGATAGAACAAATGTTTTTGTTATATGCAATCATGATAGAAAGGTTTATCAATGTGAGAAAGATTATCCACAAAGAAATCTGAGATTGTGTTTCTAAGTAGGTTGGTTACTCTCATTTTCCTTCATTGATTACATTGTTATGCTTGCAATCTCACATACTTCCAAAAGAAGATTTCAAAGCAAGAAACCACCAAGGTCGTATCACAAACGATGGTGTTGCTAGACTAGTAGGTGGCATTGCTAGGCAAAAGCAACCCATTGATGAATAATCTGAAAACAAAACCACCTGATCATCCAGTTGATATGAAGCTTGATTTCATGACACCCGTCGGACTGTTATTCTCGAATGGTTCGAGCCTACACCTACCTTTCCATCATCCAAAGCAACTGCACAATCGGGCCAAACTGAAATCATGAGCATGCTACAACAAATGCATCAAAAACAAGCTTATTGGAGACATGCTAAAATTTGAGACTATTCGATAAGAGGTGCATTTAGAAAACTCACACATAACCCATTTGATTTTTTGCCTAAATTTCCAGATTTTATCTTTCGATCCATGTATGCCAACTTCGAAAGCCAAGCAAGATGAATTCATCACTCTCGAGAGAAGAGCTAAAAGTACAGAGGGTCGAGGGAAAGTGGAAACAATTTCAAATAATGAGGATTCTACCAAATAAATAAGGGATTGTTCTTTTTCTTTTCTTTCTAAGACATGTTAGATTTAATTATTTCTCTTTATTTTTGTTTTTTGCATAATAAAAATTAAAGCTGCAATTATGAATAGATTGGAAAAATTTAAAAATAATTTTTTTGAAGTCCACAAAAAAGAAGAAGTGTGGTAATGGTTATGTGCATGTCTAGTATTAGATCTGTTAAGGAAAGGTTTGGTATTTAAGTAGTCAATTTGACTCACCTCCCTTTCCTGAGATCCTATCTGGTGCATAGTTTCCATTCACTTCTTTATTTTTGTCCCTTCTAATTTATGTTTTAAACAATGAGGACATTCTTTCTCTTTAAGCGAGGGGATTGGAAATAATTTTTTTAGGATTTTTAACGAAAATTGAATTCCTTCCATCAAGTTATGTGTAAGTACAATATTGCTTGAAAATTTACTTTTTGCTTAACTACGTTAACTTTAGTGTGTATAAAATTCTATTCTTTCAATTATTTTTATGTTAAGCTTAATTATGTCAAAAATGGTGAACTTAGTTTTTGTGTGCAAGACAATCCATAAAATTTTAGTCCTTAGAAAAATTAGGTATGCATGAAAGTTTTGGCTTTTAGAATTGACTTAGTAACTTCCTTGAGGCTAAATACTAAGAGGTGATATAGTTTGAAAATGATTTAGGCAAACTTTTATTTGGACCATTTGAGCCTTTTGAGCCAACCTTAATAGTAATTATCCTTTGAAACCCTACTTTGAGCTATATGGCCTAGTTTTTCTTTTGAACATTACATGAATTGAGACATTTCCTTCTGTAATAATTATCTTTATTTGTCACAAACATTAGACTCAATACATTCAAAATATTTTTTGTGATTAAGTTTGGGGGAGTAAAGAAGAGTATTAGAATGCTCAAAATGTTGAAATTATTTGCTCGAATAAAGAAATGTTGCTTAAAAATATTCCGGTTATAGGAAAATAAAGCACATAGAGTATAGATTCTCAAATTGAAAAAGAAGTTGGTGTTTTGTGGGATAATTGTAAAATTGAAGGTCCGAGGTAAGCTAAGTCTAAGGTTTTTAGACTAAAATTATCTATATCTTTTCTATACCTTGACCCTAGCCCCATTACAACCTTCTGAAAGATCTATTGATTTAGATTATTATGCCGACTACATTAGTGGAGAGGAATTACTAAGCTCAACATATGAAGACACAAATTAAACTTATGGATTGTTGGTTAGTTAATTTGAAGGAAATGAAATTTGATTTGAAAGTACTTAGCACACATTTTTTAAGAGAAGTTATTTAGTACATATTTTTGTTAGCATATTAATATTTGAAATAATTGCTTATTATATATACTGAAGTTACATGTTTTTCAAATTTTCTATTACTGAGTATAGTTTTGTTGAACACATGATTATGGGAAAAATTGACTTTCGATGAAAAGGGATTTTCTTGCAAAGGTAAGTTCTTTGAGTTTTAAGGTCAGTTAGCATTACTTTGGATGAACAATGAATTGAGTTTGCGGGGGGTGATGACACTAAATTATATAAACTTTTTCAGCACCTTTTTACTAGTAATTCATGCAAATTTTGAGTATTTAAATAAGAATTTTTGTAATTTTATTACAAAATTACTTAAATGGGTTTAATTAAAGATAATTTTCCATTTTTAATTATTTACATGCTAATTTGACATAATTTTTACCTTTTTGTCACAACTTTGTGCAATAGGAGGAAAATTGGCCTCGAAGCTCACCTGTTCAATGCTCGATGTTGTAGCAGTCTTCTATAGCAAAAGCCATGCAAAGGAGGACTGATAATTAATCAGCAATGAACATCCAAAATTAATTAGAAGTACGAATAATGGACAGACTTGACCCAGCTTAAAAATTGGATCAGTGAAGTAGTCAAGTCTACTGCTCAATTTTGAAGCTAAACCGTCCAATTAAGGAAGGGAGGGCCCAAATTCAGTTAACCAGCAGCCCAATCATCCATTGAATAATTAAATTAAGAGTCCTTAGAATTTATAAAAATTGCAAAATAACCCCAACAAGTTTTCCAAGTGACCATTCAACTCTTTCCTTGAAACATCCCTTGTTTTTGCTATTTTTAGCAAAGCCATCCTAATCACTCCTCTTCTCAAGGTGGTCTTCCATGAGAATAGGGGATTGACTGTTATTTTTAGCAAATACAAGCTTCCCCTACTAGTATAAATATCGCCCATCACTCGTTCATCCATCTTTCTCTATTTTTTCTCTTTGCTTTCCTTTTCCATTTTCTCATTCTTCAAATGAGTTGTGCAAGGATTTTAGAGCGGCCCATTTGGCCATTGGAGGAGCATTTTGGCTACATTGCTATGGCAATGAGTGAAGCCCAAAGAAGGAGCAAGGCTCAAAGAAACACTGGAAACGACTTTGCAGTTCTTTCATTTTCTCTTTTAATTTTTTGTTGTTCAATTTAGAAATCATGTTTGCAACTGAATTTATTGTTTTTAATATAATTATGGTTACATAATTCCTTCGGTGTTAGAATAATTTAATTTCCATAATTTAGATTATTTATGTTGTTGGTGATGTTATGTGCCTCAAATGTTTATACATTCAGATAAAATTATGACAATGTCATTCATGCATTATAAATGTGGGGAATGTAACAGAATTAATTATTAAATTTTAACTAGACTGTAATTAATTGATAGACTATTTGAATGGTGCATGTTTAATCTATATTCAAGAGATTTAGGTTAAAGTTTATCATACCATTCATGAACAATAAAATTAACATGTATTTCAATTAATTTCGATTTAATATCAAGCTTATGGAAGGTTAAGATTAAGTTGACAAATAATATGGATCAAATTAAAACAAATTTAAAAAGGTAAGAAAAATCTGCATACAGGGGTCACACGGCCATGTCCTCTGGCTGTGTGTGAAAGCTAAGCCCGTGTGTGATGGAACACATGGCCGTGTCACTAACCGTGTGCAAGAGCTTAGCCTATGTGAGATAGGTCACACGGTCGTGTCCCTAGACCATGCAAATAAATATAGATGTGTCCACCAAAATCAACTAAATTTTTACACACAACAAGGTCATGCCATGAGCCTATGTACGGCACATGATCGTGTGCTTGCCATGTCTCAGGTCGTGTGAACCTATAGTTACATTTCAAAACAAGTTTTCTAACAAAATTCACTTAGGCTACAAGTCAACCATTTTAAGTCATCTTAATCCACTTCAAAAACAAATCAAAACAAGCCAAAACCATCATTTAAAATCACCATCCTATGTGCCTAACCAATATGTCAAAAGTGGCATCTCAATTCAAAATTTAAAGCTAACCAAATGAATATATATACAACTATACAAGTATGCCTTTAAGGCACCTCAACCATTTCTATAGTACCTAGCACAATAAAAAAAAAAAACAAATACCAATTCAATAATCACTAAATGCCACACTCACTATCAAATACTCAAGGACAAAATAACCATTCGATCAATTTCATGTTTTAAACATCAAACTCACCAAAACATCTCCTAAACATAACCTAATCCTATCATACATCATTCCACATCCAAGCATCAACCAAAACACATTGTATAGCATGATATTTCCTTATTCATAAAGACATTAGGCATATAACCCAAGCAACCTAACAAATCATAAACAACATGACTATTACCATCACATGTATATACGTAGTCTCCAAAATGCCAAAAACATACAAAATAACCTTTAATAGTATAGAACATCCTAGGTACAAGCCAATACCAAAATGAACAATGCACCAACACTTGAGTTCAGGATTGTTGTTGGATACTGAGTCGATGATCGAATAGATAAGTATCTAACCAACGCATAGGAAAAACAAAACCATAAATCGAGTATTACTCAGTGATATTTCTATAATTTGAACATTAAAACATATTGTAAGTCATAAAAATGTATAAATTAAAATAGAGATCATATGCAATGTACAAGATCAATATACCAAAATTAAGGCAGGACAATCTCATTCCATAAGTTATTAGATAGCATAACTCATATAATAGCATAGTTCATCTCAATTTCCAATTCCTTGGATTCATTGATTATAATAAATTCACCATTTCATGATCCATTTCACATTTCATTTCTATTTCTTATCATTTGTCATTTCAATATCGAATATCTTGATTTTACCATCTATTTCCCTATTAACACGACTCAGACTCTAACGGATACATGGATCCAATCAGCACACTAGTTTGGCACCTAGTGCCTCACCGAATAAATTCGAAGCAAATAATTATGCCCAACACTATAAGTACATTGACACCTAGTGTCTCATCGGTTAAACCGAAGCAAATTGGCACCCAGTTTGGCACCCAGGGTTTCCATTTCATATTTAATTACTAGCCAATGTCTCATCTCATATTTATTTTCATTATGTAAATATTTATTCAACATATATATAGCAACCACAATTATCCCAATACTTACTAAATTTTCACATTTATAAAGAATACACACATTTCTCAAATATACTCAATTTAATCCTCATAATTATCAATCGATTCAAATCACCTCAAATGAACAAGAAATCTCACCTCATATTTTTACCATATACAAACAGTTTAAAATGAAGCAATTACAAGTAGTTTGGATTATAGAAACACAAACTGTAAACTCTGAGCTATTCGTTGATGACTTTGTGTTTTCCTTTCTTGTTTGAGGAATCTCGGTCGACGTTAACTATAGATTAAAAAAAACACATAAAATTATCAATATACAACCATTTTCACATTCAATTTCTAATTTATGCAACTTTTTCATTTTATTCAATTCAGTCCCTAAAATCAGACTAACATAACTTTCACATTTAGCCTTCTAAATTTATGCCAAATTCACTAGAGTCCCTATAGGAATTCCTAATTTTTAATTTTACAAGTTTTACAATTTATGCATTTTAGTCCCTATTGAACAAAATCATCAATTGACTTTACAATTTAGTCCTTTTTCACTTCTAATCTAATTATTCAACCATGATAACATCCTCAAACTTCAATAGTAATAAAAAAATACGACATGGGTTAGCTAGCCTAAGCTTCTGGGGTTCCGAAAACATAAAAATTACAAGAAAATGACTAAATTGAACAAACCAAATTGAAGCTTGAAAGTTTAAAGCCCTAGCCGTTCTTCTTCTTCTTCTTCTTCTTTTTGTTTTGAAATGTATAAAGTGAAAAGAGAATGGTTTCATTCTATTTCAGTCCACTAACTAACATCCTTTTCTTTCTAATTAACTTCTAATTTTATTTTATTAAAATTTTATAACATTTTTAATCTATTATACCTTATTGTCATCCACTATTAATAGACAATTGGTCTAATTGCTTTAAAAGTCCCTTAGTCATGATTAAACTTATAATTTAACAACAATTGAACTTTTGACACTTATACGAGTTAGTCTTTATACCATAATTAATCACTAATTCAACAAATTTACCTAACCAAATTCAATTCACTTTTAATAAATATTTACAAGTTTGATTTACTAAATTGGGGTTTCAAAACCATATTTTCTAACACCACTGACTTTTGGATCGTTACAATTCTCCCCTCTTAAAGAAGTTTCGTCCTCGAAATTGACCTAAATAGAGGTAGGGATACTGACATCTCATCGCTTCTTCTGGTTCCTAGGTTGCCTCCTCAACACTGTGGCTATGCCACAGAACTTTCACGAGTGGAACACATTTATTTTGAAATTCTTTCAGCTCATATACTAAAATTTTGACTGGTTCTTCTTTGTAAGACAAGTCAGGTTAAATCTAAATTTTGTCCATCGAAATAATGTTAGATGGATCCAATTGGTATCTCCTAAGCACCGACATGTGAAAAACATCATGTATCTTCTGTAGTTCAACCAGTAAAAGTTAATTGATACCTACCTGGTCCAACCCTATCGGTGATTCCATACGGTCCGATAAATTAAGGACTCAGCTTTCCTTTTCGATCGAAATGTAAAACTTTCTTCCACAATAATACCTTTAAAATTACTTTATCACCCACAACAAACTCTATATCTCGACATTTCAGATTAGTGTATGATTTTTCTCTACCGAAAGCTATTTTCAATCTATTTTAGATCACCTTGACTATACCATCCATTTCCTGAATCAAATCTGCCCCAACAATTTTTCTTTCACTTAGATCTGACTAGCAAGCAGCTGTTCAACACCTATAACCGTACAATACTTCATACGGAGTCATTTGAATGCTCGACTAGAAACTATTATTGTACACAAGTTCAGTTAACGATAAATAACATTCCTAGCTTGAATCAAAATCAATAACGTAAGATCAAAGCATATCATCCAAAATTTGAATAACATGCTCAGATTTCCTGTCTATTTGCTGGTGAAAAGTTGTGTTGAAGTTAAGTTTCATACCTAGATATTCATACAAATGTTTCCAGAATCTCTAAATGAATCGGGGATCCCGATCAGAGATAATCATATAGGTACGCCGTGCAATCTAACAATTTCTCGAATGTAAACCTCTACAAGCTTTAAAAGTGGCAAATCGGTGTTGATCATAACAAAATGGGTTGATTTCGTCAGTTGATCAATTATTACCCAAACTACATTTCTTTTGCTTTGAGACAACCGTAACTCTGGTACAAATTCCATTATTATGTGCTCTCATTTTAGTTCAGGAATCAAAATAGGCATAAGAAATTCGATGGGAACCTAACATTTCACCTTAACTCGCTAACAAGTTAAGCATTTAGCCACAAACTCAACTATTTCTCTTTTCATTCTGGGCCACCAATATAATTCCTGTAAATCGCGATACATTTTTATTCCACCAGGGTGCAATGCAAAAGGACTATCGTAAGCTTCGCAAGTATTAATTCTTTCAATTCAGCAACATCTGGAACACAAATTCGATTACGACATTGCTAATACTAATTTGAGAAAACATCACCTGCAACTCAACTGCTACCTTTCTACTCAATGCGTCAACTACAATGTTAGCTTTACTAGGGTGATAATCGATAACGTAGTCGTAATCTTTCAAAACTTTAACCCAACGAAACTATCTCAAATTCAACTCCTTTTGATTTAGGAGGTATTTAAGATTTTTGTGATCAGTATAAATATGACACTTTTCACCATACAAATAATGCCTATAGGTCTTTAGAACAAAAACCATAGCGGCTAGATTTAAATTGTGTGTTGGATAGTTGCGTTCATGCATTTTTAGTTGGCGAGACATGCACCCAATCACTTTCCTGTCTTGCATCAAAATGCAGCCCAGACAACTCAAAAAAGCATCACTATATATCACAAAGTCTTTCCCGGTTTCAAGCAAGGTTAGAACTAGTGCTTCAGTTAACATCTATTTCAATTTCTCAAAAACTCTCCTGGCAGTGATTGCTACAAACAAATTGAAAATTCTTTTGTAAAAGATTTGTCATCGGTGTGGTTATTTTCGAAAACCCAATAGCAAACCTTCGATAGTAACCAACCAGTCCAAGAAAGCTACAGACATCCAACACATTTCTTCATGCTTGCCACTATACAATGGCCTCGATCTTTTTCGGATCAACTCAAATCCCATCAATCGAAATAACATATCCAAGAAACACAACCTCAGGTAACTAGATTTAGCAATTGTTAAGCTTTCTATACAATTACTTTTCTTCCAACACTTGTAAAATAATCCGAAGATGTTGTTCGTGCTCAGCTTCAGATTTCGAATATACCAGAATGTCATCGATGAAAACTACCACAAATTGATCCAGCTAGGGCTAAAAAATACTGTTCATGAGGTCCATGAATACTGCCGGAGCATTTGTCAAACCAAAAAGCATCACCAGGAATTTATAATGCTCGTAATGCATATGGAACATTGTTTCTGGTATGTCACTATCTTTCACTTTGAACTAATAGTAACCCAATCTCAAATTGATCTTAGAAAAGACTGAATCTCCTTTCAGTTGATCAAATAAGTCATCGAAACGAGCTAGGGGTACCAATTCTTAATCATTTACTTATTCAGTTGCCGATAATCTATACAGAGTCGCATTGAATATTCATTCTTTTAACGAACAACACTAGAGCTTCTCAGGGCAATATACTAGGGCGTATAAAGTCGTGGTCTAGTAAATATTGAAACTAAACTTGTACTTCCTTAAGCTCCATCGGTGTCGTAGGATAAGGGGAAATCAACACCAGAGTCATACCAAGGAACACTTCAATTGCAAATTCAACTTTCTGATCTAGTGGTAATCTCGATAATTCCTTGGGAAACACGTCAAGAAATTCACAAACAGTTTGGATCTTGCTAATCTAGGTATCACTAGTGTTCGAGTTAATAACATAGGCTAGAAAAGTTCACAACCTTGATTTAGGAGTTTATTAGCTTGAACTGCTAAAAATGTAGGAAAAATTTGCATTCAGGGGTCACACGGCCATGCCCCTGGCCATGTGTGAAAGCTAAGCTCTTGTGTGATGGAACACATAGTCATGTCACTAACCGTGTGTAAGAGCTCAGCCCGTGTGAGATAGGCCACACAATCATCTCCCTAGACCGTGTAACTAACTGTGATCGTGTACACCAAAATCACCTAAATTTTTATAAACCATGCAGTCATGCCATGAGCCCGTGTATGGCACACAGCTGTGTGCGAGGCCATCTCTCAAGTCGTATGAACCTGTAGTTACCTTTCAAAATAAGTTTTCTAACAAAATTCACTTAAGCAACAAGACATCCATTTTAAACCATCTTTGACCACTTCAAATGTAACACCCCTATCCCGTGACCGTCGCCAGAATAGGTAAGGGGCATTACCGGACTTGTAACTCATGTCAGAACATTAAAATTTTGAACTTTTTCTTGAAATGAAGATCATTCATTTAAATGAGTACTAAGCACAGCCAGGGATAAAATTTAAACTTCTCTAAGTAAACATTCAAAAGATGCCATTTTCGCATGGCTTATATACATTAACCAAAAATATTCTTCCGCCACTAGTCTATTCTATACATGCCATAAGATAATCCAAACCATAGCAGTATTTCAAGCGTTGGATAGTGATAGTGTGACTAGTTGCCGACGATCCTCGAGCAAAAAAAAAAAATCCGAATCAACAATCTATAAAACAGAAAAACATAACAACAGAGTCGACTTTTGTAAGCTTCGTAAGTCTTAAGCATTTTAAAACCAAAGTGAACTCAAATATGACCAATTGGTTTATTTGATTCAGATATAACATTTCATTTCATATCTATAGTTATCCTCATTGGACAAATCAAAATGTATATCTCCCGATATCCTATAGTATTTCTCCATAACCGAATACTCACATATTCATATGGCATTTTCATATTTGCTTTTCACTTTACAATCATGATTTAATTACGATGGGTCTAACATGAACAAGTATTTATCACATACCCGACCAACCAAATTAAAAGTCGATCTTACGAATTCTCATATAACCTCTTTCTAGGTATACTTCCCTTTTTGGCCGAATATACACAATTACGTAATACACGATAAGCAGATAAATTCTCACTTGATAGTGATCTCTTATAAACATTAGTACATTACGTATTTTCACCTAACTTTTCACATTGACCAAATGCGCAATAATCATAGAAACGATCTTATTGCTTTACTCACATATGCATCACATAACAACCTTGTGATTTAATCCAAATCAAGCTTAAATATAATGTCAAAATACATACCTGAACAACTTAACGCATTGAACGTATTTATTACCAATTGTTACTGTGAAGTCGTATAATCTCATGCTTTACTCGGATCTTCAGCGAGACCTTTAGCTCGAATAATCCCCACACGTAGTTATCGGGTCTTACCCGGAGTATATTTCCAAGTTTCATGTACATTTAATCACATGTTACAACATTCACATCGACTGTCGTATTTGTAGTTCATTTGCCTCATCAAATATCTAATAATACACACCTTTCACATTTGGTCATTCAGCCACAATATACACACATCTCCTACATAGTTCACATTAGCCATTCGGCTTTACCAAATATACATATCTCAAACATATTTCACACTAGCCATTCGGATTTACCACATATATATATCTCATACATATTTCACACTAGCCATTCGGATTTACCACATATATATATCTCATACATATTTCATATTAACCATTCGGCTTTACCACATATACATATCTCATACATATTTCACACTAGCCATTCGGCTTTACCACACATATACATATTTATCTTGTACATCAATTTCAGCAATGGCTTATAAGCAACTCAAATAGTTTCATCAATGTTTACAACAAAGTCACATATTCACTACAAGCTGTTTTCCTGAGCAATAGTCACTAAATTATTTATAACTGGAGCTACAAAACTCCAAATCAATTGCCGTTAATTTTCCCTGAATATAGACTCATATGTATTCCATCCATAAAATTTTCAGAATTTTAGGTTTGGCCAATCAATACCAGATTTTTCTTAAAGTTTCCCCTGTTTCACTGTTTGACTAATCTGACCACTCTTCGCTACGAATCAAATTTCTCATTGTACGGAATTAAAAATGTGTTATATTTGATTTCATTTGAAACTAGACTCATTAAGGAGTCTAAGAATATAAATTTTATCTTATAACCATTTTTGTACAAATTATAGTGATTTTCTAAAAACAGAACAGGGGATTTCGGAGTCATTCTGATACTGTCTCACACAACTGTAAATATCTCTTTATAGGAAATTTCTTTGCTCACACGGTCTCTTTTATAAGAAACTAGACTAATTAAGCTTTGATTACATATTTTATTCAGCCTATAATTCCGCACCAACAATTTATGGTGATTTTCTAAAATCTCGTTACTGCTGCTGTCCTAAGCAAATTATTACATTTTGCTCTTAAATTTCCAAGTCCAAACATTCATGAACTTACCATTTGAGTTTAAGACATATCATGGCCATATCATATCTTATTAAATCAACTCATTATGTCCTATTATGATTGAATTTACTCAACGTTTAATCACTTAAAACTTACCTCGGAAGTGGTCGACGACTAGATATCCACGGCTATTCGTTTGCTTTCTCTTTTCCCCTATCCGACTTTGATCCTCTTTGCTCTTAAGCTTAATTACAACAATAGATTTGCTTAAGTACTTAACTAATATTATTCACTTAACAATCACATTTGGCAGTCACATATCATTGAATCTATATCTAAAACAATAGATTTCAATATGTATCATATTTAATAAAACATGCCATGACTCGATTTCATGCTTATTTAATTTATATCTAATTCACATTCACAAGCAAAGAGTCACTTAATTTATCATGCTTCCTTATACATGAATTTAATCATATTGTCGTATGTCCTTATGTGTACATGGTACATACATAAGGCATATGTATATATACATATACATATATATACCTATATATGACCATTAAAATTTAAACATTTAATCATAATCGGTAAGCTTTATTTCAACTATTTAAGGTGCAAACCAATTATGTTATTCATTAACATTTCGTCATATTAAATCTTTGATTAACCAATTTAACACATACCAAAATCCAATCATACATCTAACCTTTATCTCAATACCAAACCGAGTTGTAAGATTATACATTATACTAAGCATATCATTAAACATACCTATTCAATTTAGCTAATTTCATAGCCGATTAATCACCTTACCCCACATTACTCAATGCCGAATATTAACCCAACATCACAAGCATAATCACCATGAAACTTACCTTAATACACATTTTATCCCATTGCCGAATACACATGTATATTGTCAAACAAATATTTATTCACATAACAACAAGTCATTCACATCTCTATAAATGATCATAATCGGGCATTATAAACAAATCAACTAGTTTAGCATTCAAATTCTTCTAACCATTCCTCAAACATTTACTCAATGAACAACAATCCAAGCTCATCAAAGCATGGTCGAATGTATCATTCCTCTTAAATTCAAAAATAAATGCATGGCTAACTTCAAAATCTATTTAACAACTCAACTTTATAAACACATATTCGGCTAGGAAGAAAGATTGATAATTTAACAACCTTAGCTTAACATATAATTTGTTGTAACACATCTTTAAGCATTCTTTTATTCCATCAACTCAAAACACATTCATCACTCACCATAACTAATTTCATATTCGGCAATGGCCCCCAATATAGTGACCGATTCTTCTCAACTAGCACCTAGTGTACACACATGATCATTTGTTTGATTCAAACACTTATTCACCAAAAAAAAATTCATCCAAATTAACAAGAACATCCATCACATTCCTTGTTATCTACCATGACCAAAACCCATTTTCATTCACCAAATATCAAAAATTTAACATGGGTTCAATAAGGAACTTAGAAATTTACTAGGATTTAACTAATATTTCAAAAATTAACCAAAACTTCTTACCTTAATTCCCAACACAAGATGACCGAATGCCTTAGGTGTTCTTTCTTCCATTTTCTTTTCTTCCTTATGGTTTCGGCAAGATGAGAAAAAAAGATGATGAAACTTTGTTTTTATCCCCACTTACTAATATAAATTTATTATTTCTATATATAAAAATCATTTTATAATAAAATGTTTATTTATACCTTTATTATACATAATTCCCACCAATTAAAAATGGAGACAAAAGAACACATTATTACATGCATGTGTTGGCCGGCCATTTACATTCAAAAATGGTCTAATTGACATGCAAGTCCACATTTTTGAAGGCCTGTTCTATTAGATCATTTTATAAATTTACCTATCCTATTTTACCAATGTTTCACATAAGTCCCGTTTCAAAATTTCACATACAAATAGCAAAATTAATGCTTGAAATTTTTACATATGCATTTACTCACCTCATGAACATAGAATATAACTTTCAATTATTTATAAAACTCGGTTTCGTGGTCCCGAAACCACTTTTTGACTAGGGTCAGATTAGGGGTGTCACATCAAAAACAAATCAAAACAAGCTAAAACCATCATTTAAAATCACCATCCTATGTGCCTAACCAATATACCAAAATTGGCACCTCAATTCACAATTTAAGGCCAACCAAATGAATATATATACAACTATACCAATATGCCTTTAAGGCACCTCAACCATTTCCATAATACCAAGCACAACCAAAAGAAAATAGAAATACCATTTCAGTAATTACTAAATGGCACATTCATTATCAAATACTCAAGCACAAAATAACCATTCAATCAATCTCATGTTTTTAACATCAAGCTAACCAAAACATCTCCTAAACATAACCTAATCCTATCATACATCATTCCATATCCAAGAATGAACCAAAACACATTGCATAGCATGATATTTCCTCACTCATAAGGACATCAGGCATATAACCCAAGCAACCTAACAAGTCATAAACAACATGACTATTACCATCACATATATACACAGTCTCGAAAATGCCAACAAGATACAAAATGATCGTTAATAGTACAAAACATCGTAGGTACATCCCAATACCAAAATGGACAATTCACCAACACTTGAGTTCAAGAATGTCATTGGATGCTGAGTCGACGATTGAATTGATAAGTACCTAACCCACGCACGAGAAAAACTAAACCGTACGCTGAGTATAACTCAATGATATTTCTATAACTTGAACAGTAAAACATATTGTAAGTCATAATGATACATAAATTAAAATAGAGATCATATGTAATGTGCCAGATCAACATACCAAAATTAAGGCATGACAATCTCATTCCATAAGTTATTTGATAGCACAACTGATATAATGGCACATTTCTTCTTAATTTCTAATTCCTTGGATTCATTGATTATAATCAATCAATATTTACAATTCAATTCACCATTTCAGGATCCATTTCACATTTCATTTCCATTTCTCATCATTTTCCATTTCAATATCGAATATGTTGATTTTACCATTTATTTTCCTATTAACACAACTCGGGCTCTGACAGGTACATCGATCCAACCAACACACTAATTTGGCACCCAATGCCTTATCAGATAAAATCAAAACAAATAATTGTGCCCAACGCTATAAGTAAATTGATATACGATGTCTCATCGGTTAAACTGAAACAAATTGGCACCTAGTGCCTCATCGACTCGTAGTCGAAGTAACCCTAATCTCTTCCTATCTTATGGCATGCCCACTATATCTGACTTTACTCGAATAGTTAATAGGGTTTCGATTTAATATTCAATTACGAACTAATGTCTTATATCATATTTAGTTTCAATATGTAAACATTTATTCAACATATATATAGAAACCACAATTATCCCAATAC
Organism: Gossypium anomalum; assembly: GCA_025698475.1. Classification (NCBI taxonomy): domain Eukaryota; kingdom Viridiplantae; phylum Streptophyta; class Magnoliopsida; order Malvales; family Malvaceae; genus Gossypium; species Gossypium anomalum. The sequence continues at coordinate 57,442,086 of CM046959.1, forward strand.
TTACTTAATTTTCACATTTAGAAAAAATACACACATTTCTCAAATATACTCAATTTAATCCTTATAACTATTAATCGATTCAAATCACCTCAAATGAACAAGAAATCTCACCTCATATTTTTACCATATGAAAACAGTTCAAAATGAAGCACTTACGAGTTTTTCGGATGATAGAAACACAAACCGTAAACTCTAAGCTATTTGTCGACGACTTTGTATTTTCCTTTCTTTATCAAGGAATCTGGATCGACGTTAGCTAAGGATTAAAAACAACACATAAAATTATCAATATACAACCATTTTTTACATTCAATTTCTAATTTAAGAAATTTTTTCATTTTATTCAATTTAGTCCCTAAAATTGAGACTAACATAACTTCACATTTAGTCTTCTAATTTTTTTTCGAATTCACTAGAGTCCCTATAAGAATTCTTTTTTTTCAATTTTACCAAATATTTCAAAATTTATGCATTTTAGCCCCTATTGCATAAAATCATCAATTGACTTTACCATTTAGTCCTCTTTCACACCTAACCTTAAAATCTATCAAAATAACACTTTAAGCTCCAATTATTCAACAATGGCAACATCATCAAAATTTTATCAGTAACGAAAACTAAAACATGGGTCAGGTAGCCTAAGCTTCAAGAGTTTTGTGTAACACCCTATACCTGGTCCATTCACCACACCCGAGCTATAGGATGCTACAATAGTAAACTGAAACATTCATAAGTAATTTATTAAAGATACTCAGTAATCAATAAATACAAGTTAATTCCATGTTAATGTATTACAATCAAAATCAAGTCTTAATCGGGCTTACGAAAACCTTTGAGCAAGTTCAGAACTAAACCGGGACCAATATGAAACATTTACAGATTATTAAGCATAAATGCAAAATAAGGTCACACAATAATGTGGCTACGCCGTGTGCCAACCTAAGGCCATGTGGTGAAAGGCCACATGCTTGTTTCCTCAAACCGTGTAATAACCTAATGTCATGTAATATAAGGTCACACAGCCATGTTGCCAGGCCGTGTAACATCTATGGACGTGTGAACTAAAAATCAACTTGACATGTAGCACACACGGTCATGTGGTAGCCTGTGTGCAACATAAATGACCTATTTGTGCAAGCTTTCATACCATTTCCTCAAGTGATCTATAATGCCATTTCATGTTATTTAAACCAACACCAAAACATGCATATTTCGAAGCCCAAAATACAAAAATACCAATGCACCTAATCATTTTATCAAGCAACCAATATGCCTTCATTGGCACCAACAAACCAATAACTCAAATCAAACCAAGTCTTATACCATTTCATACCACAATTCAATTCACATACATATTACCAATTAAGCTTTGTCATTTCTTTAACATTCAAACACACTTAACTTAGCAAATACCATATATCCAATATCAAACCATAACTATAGATTTACATACACAAGGTTATTATACTAAACAGACTTTAAGTAGCTTAATTTCATTCAACCTTTGTACATGTTACAATCAACCAACTTAAAACATAAAAAAATTACCAAATTGAAAGTTGATGGGTCTGAGCTTCTCACTAATCTGATGACACATTCCAGACATCCAAACTCTACATAAAAGTATTAACACAACTAAGTATATAGAATACTTAGTAAGCTCATACAATATAAACAAACATCTTACCTTAATCATTTAACAAATACATAAATTAATCTAATTTATGAAACAATTTCACCTACCATGGCATCCAAAAGCAACATCAATCAAGTGAGGTTTAAACCAAATCCACATGTATAAACTCAAATGGTGAAACACCATATTCAACTTTAAATATAACATTAATTCGTAATGTAATTTATCACTTTACTCATATTCACCCTTCAATTCGAATCATATATCGCTATCAAGATTCAAACAACATCTTTAACCATATAAGGTTTTAAGCTCAATCACATATACAACCACAGTTGTCCATATTTTCATTTCAAACCAACTGATACCTTATATTCAACTCATATGTATAACTTACCATCAAGCAATGGCATAAAATCACTTTTTATTCACAATAATACTCGATGAAATTTCGTAAAAGACCTCCGTATACATGTGAAAATAATAGTGTCTAGTCACTTGTTAGGGTTGAACCTACAAGAATCATTTGCCTGGCTAGGGCTTATTATTACCATATTCTCTAGTCCACAACATATGCAGGAGCTGGGAACGTAAACATGTATTCTCAAGTCCGCAACATATACAAGAGTTGGGAACTTGAATTTGTATTCTTTAGTTCGCAACATATACAGGAACTGGGAAGCTGAATCCATATTCTCCACTCAACCTCAATTCCTTGAGCTCGTCAAGTTGAAGCATCCTTCTCTTTCCAACTTGTTTCAACTCTAGGTTAAGTTGTTTCAAAGCCCAATAGGCTCTATTTTCCAACTCCAACGGTAGATGATAAGATTTTTTGAAGACCAACTGATAAGGAGTCATCCCTAAATCTATTTTGAAAGCTGCCCGATAGGCCCACAGAGCATCATTAAGCCTTCGAGACCAATCCCTTCTATTTAGTTGTACCACCTTCTCGAGTATCCCTTTGATTTCTTGATTCACTAACTTGGTTATCTATTTGTTTACGGATGATAGGTAGTAGCCACTTTATGTTTTACATTGTATTTGTCAAGAAACCACTTAAGCCACTTATTCAAAAAGTGAGATCCTTCATCGCTAATTATAGCTTTAGGGGTCCCAAACCTTGTAAATATGTGCTTATGTAGGAATCACATGGCTACTTTGGCATCATTCATCAGATATGCCTCAGCTTCTATCCATTTGGATACATAGTCCACAACCACTAGGATATACTTGTTACCATAAAAAGAAGGAAACGAACTTAAAAAGTCAATACCCCAAAGGTTAAATAATCCTACCTCAACTGTGCTCGTCAGTTGCATCTCGTTCCTTCTTAATATGTTTCCAACATGCTGGCTTCAATTGTATCTTTTTACATATGCGTATGTGTCCTTGAATAAAGTCAGCTAGAAAAATCCAACTTGTAAAACCTTTGCTGTGGTGTAAGAACCTCCAAAATGTCCCCCACTTGGGAATGAATGGTAGTGATACAAGATCTCAACTACATCACTTTCAGCCCTACGCTTCCTGATTATATGATCTGCACATTGCTTAAACAAGATAGGCTCCTTTTAGAAGTAATATCATATCTCATGAACGAATTTCTTCCTTTTTTGGTATGTCATTTCGAAAGGCATCATTCCATATGCTAAATCATTTTCATAATCAACAAACCAAAGAGTTTCATCGACTTGACTTACCTCAAAGATATGCTCATCCGAGAAATTCTCATTAATAGGGACAAAAGAATGAGTTACCTCGTGTTTTTCCAACCTTGAAAAATGGTCCATCACTTGGTTCTTGACTTTTTTCCTGTATTGGATTTCAAGGTTGAAATCTTGGAGTAAAATTACCCATTGAATAAACCTTAGCTTAGCATACCATCGAATAAACCTTGGCTTAGAATCTTTCTTCGTAAGTAAGTAATTAATGACTGAATAATCTATGAAAACCATCACTTTAGTGCCTATAAGATAAGAATGGAACTTGTTAAAAGCAAAAAATATAGAAAAATTTTCTTTTTCAATTACCGTATAATTGAGTTGGGATCCTGTCAAAGTTCTTCTTGCATAGTAGATTAGATGAAATATTTTGTTTCTCCATTGCCCTATCATAGCTCCCACAATGAAATCACTAGGATAGCACTCAGCTCGAAAGGAGAGTTCTAGTCTAGTATGATGATGATCAGTGCTGAGACTAACCATTTTTTCAACTCTTCAAAAGCTCTCAAGCATGACTCACTAAAGTCAAATATTGTGTCTTTTTTCTAGCAACATACACAAGGTCTTGGAAATCTTCGAGAAGTCCTTGATAAACCTCCGATAAAAACTAGCATGTCCCAAGAAAATTCTAATGCCTTTAACGGTGACTGGGGTAGGCAACTTCTCAATTAGATCCAGTTTTGCTTTGTTGACTTCGATCCCAATTTTGGATATTCGATGACCTAGGACAATGCCTTCCTTAACTATGAAGTGTCCATTCTCCTAGTTAAGGATAAGGTTCATCTCCTCACATCTTTTAAGCACCTAAGCTAAATTGGTTAGATAATCATCATACGAATCACCAAAAATAGAGAAATCATCCATAAAAACTTCTAAAAATTTTTCAACCATATCAGTAAATATTGCCATTGTGCATCTTTGGATAGTTGCATGTGCATTACATAAACCGAAAGGCATACGTCTAAAGTAAAACGTATTGTAAAAGCAAGTGAAAGTTGTCTTATGCTAGCCCTCCAAGGCTACAACTATCTGGCTGTATCTCGAGTACCCATCTAGAAAGCAATAATACTCCCTACCCACAAGTCGATCCAACATCTGGTCCATAAGTGATAATGGAAAATGGTCCTTCTGGGTTTCTTTGTTCAACATTTTGTAATCTATACAGATTCTCTAATTCTTTACTCTCCTCTTCAAAATCGGTTCATTATTATCGTTCTCTACAATCATGATTCCACTCTTCTTTGGTACACACTGTACTGAACTCAACCGTGAACTATCAGAGATGGGGTAAATGATTCTTGCATCTGACCACTTGATTATTTCTTTTCAGTCTACCTCCTTAATGATTGGATTGTGCCTCCTCTACCCATTAATTATGACTTTTTCACCATCCTCTAGTAAAATCTTATGCATACAAAAGGACGGAATTGTTCCTCATATGCTAGCTATAGTCCAACCGATCGCCTTCTTGAATTTTTTTCAACACTTTAATCAGCTTTCTTTCCTAGCTTTTGGTTAGCTTTACTGAAATAATCACAAGCAAAATAGAGGACTTACCTAAATAAATGTATTTTAAATGAGAAGGTAATACGTTAACTTCCAATTTAAGTGGTTCATCGATTGATGCTTTGGGTTGTGTATATTCTTGAGACTTTAGCTCCAATGATTCAAACCTGGCTTATGGTATATAACCCTTTGATTTGGCTTTCACCAAAGCCATATGTTCCTCACCTTCTTCGTTTGGTGGGTCAGACCTTAAGACATGCTCCAACGGGTCATCTAAAGAATTAAAATCCTATTTCGTAGAGACTAAGGCCTCTAAATCCAACATCGTTGAATACTCTTCAATTAGATCAGGGAATTCCATAGCCTTAAAAACATTAAAAGTGAATGTTCTCTCAGTCGCTAAGAAAGGTCTTCCTAGGATGATTAACACCTCATTTTCTACTTCAAAATCTAAGATAATAAAGTCACTAGGAATAATGAACTTATCTACACATATCATGACATACTCAATCTTTCCTTTCAGATGTGCTAAAGATCGATTTGTTAGTTTAAGTGTTACAATTGTTGGTCTAAGTTTACCTATACACAACTTTCTAAAGATAGACATTGTAACCCGTTTTTAATCAAATCAGAATAGTGGTTTTGGGACCACAAATTCAAGGTCAAAAAAATTATTTTATTATTATTTTAATGTCTACAGCATGATAGTATGTTTGTGTAAAATTTTGTTAAGAAAATTTATCGTTTGATTAGTCAATTTGATAAAAAAGACTAAATTGCGTAAAGTGTAAAAATGTTGTTCTATTAGTTAAGGGCATTAAATAGATATAAAACCTTAAAGTTAAGGTCCTTAAGTAGTAATTAGACCATTAGTATGATAGTGGATGATAGTGGCATGGCATTTGGTGTAATTAATAAATGTTTTAAAGGTTAATTTTGTAATTTGGTAAATAAAGGTTAATTAAATAAAACAAAAGCCAAATTTTTCTTAGATCATCATCTTGCTTAGTTGAAATTTTGAAGGAAAGAATAGCCATAGTTAGGTTTTCAGTCGGCCAAGCTTTCCTAGCTCATTAAGGTACGATTTTTGTTCTGTTTTTAATGATTTCTATGTTTTTGGTATCGTTGCAACTAGGTCTAGCTAGCCCAGGGACTATTTTACAAATTTTTCAAAGATTTTGAATGTTTCCATTGATGAATAAGCATGGGTTTTGATTTTTCATGATAGATTATGAATGTTTGTTGTGAATTATACAAGTTTTATTAAGTGATTTTTAGTGAAAATGCAAAATAGGGATTAAATCGTGAAATGTGGAAACTTTATAGTTAAAATGTGAAATAAATGAAAAATATGGGTTGCTAGGGGCATAATTGTAATTTGGCTATCATGGTTTGTGGTTAAATTGCATGAATTTGTGTTTTTATGAAATAAGGACTAAATTGTAAAAGATGTGAAACATTAGGGGCAAATGTGTAAAAGTTACTTAAACTGAATTTTGGACTAAATTGAATAAAGAAATGATTAAATAAGTTAATTTTGATTACATATAGATCAAGAAAAGTGAAACTCGGATCTAGATCAAGGGAAAGACAAAGTTCTCGATTAATCGACTAGTTTAGCCCTTTTTGCATCCAAGGTAAGTTCGTATGTTATAAGTTCCATTACAAATGTAGTTTATATGATTTGATATTTCACAAACTATGAATATGAGACTATAGATATGTTTGATAGTAATTCTACGATGATTCGGCATACGAAATCCCAGTTGAACCTTAGGAATAAATTAGGATACTAGTGACACGTCATTAGGGAATTCATTGATTTGGCTTCGGGCCATGATACCGACACTTTGGGTACGAGCTTCATTGATTCGGCTTTGGGCCATGATATTGGCACTTAGGGTGTGAGACTTTCGAGTATCTGAAATTTATTCTGAATGGTTCAACAGGTAAAAGAATGATGTGGTTGAGCATGAGATTGATACGAGATGGCGCAGGTGTGTAGATAAATCATATAAGTTTTAAATCGAAGAAATGGTGAAGAATACATAAAGTTATATGAATGAGTATGTAACAGCTCGATTTTGGGTCTAGTTGGAATAGTGGTTCTGGGACCACAAATTCGACGAAGAAAAATTTATTTTTATTATATTTTTATGGTCTGTAGTTTTAAGGAATGATTTCGTGAAAATTTCGTTCGAAAATTTTGACGTTTTGGCAGTCAATTTGGTCAAAAGGACTAAATTGTAAAAAGTGAAAAAGTTGAGTTCTACATGCTAGAGGTGTCTAATTGTTATGAAATTTTAAATTGGAGGTCCTTAAATGGTAATTAGACCAATGGTTAAGCTGTTGGACAAAAATGGACATCGTGAGATAAAATTTCAAAGTTTTTCATTAAGGGCATTTTAGTAATTTGGTAATTAAAATGAATTAAAAAGCCAAATTAAAGGCCAAAATTTGTTCATCTTCCTCCCTTCGCCGAAATTCACATGAAGAAACCATGGCTAGGGTTTTTCAAGCTTCCAAGCTTGATTGTAAGTTCGTATGTAATAAGCACCATTATAATTATGCTTTTAATGCTTTGATATTGCATAAATTGTATATACGGGACTACAGTCATGTTCGATGACAAATCAACTATATATGGCACTTAGTGTGTGAGATTGAGATAGCTTCGGCTATATATGGCACTTAGTGTGCGATTCGACATAGCTTAGGCTATATATTGCACTTAGTGTGTGAGATTGAGATAACTTCGGCTATATATGACACTTTGTAAATGGAAAAATATATAGGATTTTTCCTATGTCATTTATCACCTTTTTACTTAAAATTGTTGTTAAAACTAAGTAATTGTTTAATAAATTAATGAAATATGTGAAAATATGAAATTAGGACATAGAAATTATTAAAATGTGATTTTATGCTTTATTTTATAATTTTCATGCAATAAATGACTTATTTTATATTAATTTGAATAAATTATATTTTTAAGACATAAGGTGGGCCATGCATGATTTAATTAAATAATAAAATATAAAATTATATTTAATAATTTATTTTAAAATATTTCATTAATAATTTGGGTTTTAAATTAATTGATTAAATTGAATAAATTTTATTCTTTGGTCCTCTAACTTGTTGATTTATTTTGTATAGGTCTGATAGCTTTGCTGGATTACAAAACTGTCTAAATTGGGGACCAAGTCAACCCAAAATTCGGCTGCATATGGCTGTCCATAAACCACTTTTTGGTTTAATTGTACAAGTTCCTTGAAGATTTGAAGAAATTACAGATGTACTTAAAGATTTGCACTTGACCGGGTCTTAGTCCTGAGTTGTTGTGGCACTCAAATTGACCAAAAATCAAGCAAAAATCTAGTCAACTTCCCCAATTTATGGCCTGTCACCCATGGAAGATGCTTCAAAATATGAAAACTCATATTTTTAGTAAACTATCCCCCTCTCCTCACCTATAAATAAGACCTCATTCTCACATTTCTACTCATCCGTCATCCCTCATCACTCATCCCTCATCATTCATCATTCTCTCCTCTCTAAATTCTCTTAGCATTCTTCTTTTCTCCCCATGCCTATTGTAACATCCCAAAATTGGGCCTAGTCAAAATAGTGGTTTTGGGACCGCAAATATGACGTTAAAATATCTGTTTTATGATTATTATGAGGTCTAGGATATGAAAATAAGTATGTGTTAAAGTTTCATGAAGAAATTTTAAGTATAAGGTGTCCAATTAGAAATTAGGGACCAAATTGAATAAATTGTAAAACTTGGATTCTAGAAGCAATTTTTATGAAATTGCTTTGAATTATTAATTAGAAGGTCTCAATTTTTAGGTTTTTGAACAAAAACGGGCATGCATGGAAAATTTTGAAAGGTTAATAAGGAAGGGCATTTTGGTCATTTGGTAATAAACTTAACAAAAAGGGAAAATGAAAGCTAAAATCAGCCATCTTCTTCCCCATAGCTGCCAAAAATTCAAGAGCTCCATAAGCTAGGGTTTTGACATTTTCAAGCTTAATAGTAAGTGCTCCCTAGCCCCGTTAATAATGTTCTTTGCATTTTTGATATCCTCGTAACATGCTCTCTCTACTTCTTCCCATATTTCAAGCTAGGGTTCATTTTTGGAAATTTACCCATGCATGAGGTGCTTGCGTTTTGATGATTTATGGAGGAATATGAAAGTTTAGAGGATAGTAGACAACTTTTACTAAGTAGTTTTTCATGGAAATGGTTTAATGGACCATTTTGTAAAACTTATAAAAATGGGTAGAAAAATGTGAAATGATGGAAAATGTGGGCTGTTGTAAGCATGAAAAATATTTGGCTAGGCTAGGGTAACCAAGACAATTACATGCATTCCATTATACGAGCATAGGGACTAATTTGTAAAAATGTGGCATGTTAGGGGTAAAATGGTCATTTTGCCTGGGGTGAAAATTTAGGCATGAAATGAATAGTGTGAAGTATTAATAATTCATTGTTGCTTATATAGACCCCGAGAGACCAATTTTGGAGGACGACCGAGGAAAACAAAAGGTTTCAGAGTAACCGAAATTCGAACTCGAAACATCTTCCAAGTAAGTTCGTATAACTCGAATGTAAACTATTACGTTAAAAACGTATGTTCGTGCATAAATTATAATAGTGATATTCAATGTATGGTAACTCATGAAAGATTGATGTTATGAGAAAATATCCCGGTTGAATGAAAAGGATATCTGATGGATTTTCTGAAAATGAATTGATGGTAAAAAGGATCTAGCCCGGACGGGTCTTCCTAAGGTGATTTAGCCTCTCAAAGAATATGTGTGCATTATGGATTTATCCCGAATGAGTAATCCGATTACGATCTGAATTTAGCCTAGACTGGTAATTCAGATCCAAACTCATAGGAGTATATGTCAATGTAAGGGATTTAGCCTGGACTGGTAATCCCGACATTACTCCATGAGTTTATGTTACGGGGGATTTAGCCTGGATTGGTAATCTTGCCGTAAGAGCGAGGCTCACGGGAGTGCGTATTTAAAATGATCACTTGCATGATTTGACAGTAAACAAGATATCCATCGAGATTCTGAAAAATTCAATGGGATTAAAATGAGAAATTGAAATGGAAATGTTTGAATTGATGAGCTCATCTAAGACTAATGTTATAATGTATTGGCATGAGAATAACTTGATGGTTGAGTGTATGTGATAGGGAAATTATACTTTGCATGTTTGGCATGAATATCTTTTATGGTTGTATGCTAAATAACCAGTAAGTTTACCTTCCCGTTATCCAGACTTACTAAGTATGTTAATGCTTACCCACTTTCATTTCCCTTGTTTTAGAGCTCGCGGACTCGTGAAGATTGGAAGACGGTTGGAGCATCGATCACACTATCAACTTGTCTTGCATTGGCATATAGAAACATTTATTTTGTTATAATGGCATGTATAGGATTTTTGGTCATTTTGTTATATGTGTCATTTGGCAAGCCAATGTAAGGGCTTAAATGATATGTTTATTCATTTTGTATATGGCCATGAGATATGGCTCATTTTGATGTTGGTAGTAAACCTACTAATTTTGCATGTTTATGCTTGAATGTTTCATGCGATGGTTAAATGTGATATATCATGAATGGACATGTGAAATGTGGCCAAATCACTTGGGGGTGATTTGGGTCATAATTAGCATGAGTTATAAAATGAGCCAAATGATAAAATGTGATTGTTGAATGGTAACCCTAACACAAAGAGGGTAATATCAATATAGGATTAGAAGAGATAGGAGGCAACATGCATGACCTTGTCTAAGGAGGTTTTAAGGGTAGAATTATATAATAATAGATGTTTAAGGAACATATTAGTATGTATGGTTGGTTGAGGGTGACCAAAGGCTTAGAAAATAGCCTCTAAAATGGTCCACACGGGCAAACACATGGGCATGTGTCTAGGCTGTCTGTGTGTTGTACGGCCGTATGTCCCCTGCACCTAAAATTTTTGGGTCAATATGCATGGTAGTAAACACACGGGCAGAGACACATCCATGTGTCTCAACCGTGTGGAGGACACGGCCTAGCACACGGGCGTGTGCCTTGGCCATGTGCCTCTAAATGAATGATGACATCATAAATAGAATGTCTAGGTTTTGGACATGCGCGATGACACAGGCGTGTCTAGGCCGTGTGAGGGACAGAGGCCAGGGACACGGGTGTGTGCTCGGCCATGTGAAAACCCCTGTAGGTTCAAAATGGAAAATAAAATCCAAATAATCCCACACAAGTAAGGGACACGAGCGTGTCCCAAGCACACGGGTGTGTGCATTGCCTCCACACGGGCGTATGAGGCATTAATCCAAGACATTTTCCAAATTTTTTTTAAGTTCTCGGTTTAGTCTCGGATTGCTTTTAATGTATGTTTTGGACCTCGTAGGTCCATAATAGGGACAACATGATTTTGTTTAATTAGTTTTAATTTAGAATTGAATTTTATAACCTATTTTTCTCGGAATGTTCATGCTTTTGTACGGTAATGCATCGTACCTTGTCTTGATCTCGTGTATGGGTAAGGGGTGTTACATTTAGTGGTATCAGAGCTACGGTTTAGTTGATTCTCAGACTAACGTAGCATGTATCGTGTCTAGCTATACATGCCATTATACAAGTTATGATAACGTGACGTCTCCTAACCCTTTTAATTCTATTTGGATATAGTAAATGTCTTCCAATCAAGCCCAAGATGAGTTTGAGGGAGCTGAGAGCCATGTTCTAGCTTTCGTACAGCGAGCTACTTCTAGTAGTAGAAGGCCTATGTCTGAGGGCAGGGAAGAGGCGAGAGCTGCCTTTTTTGAAATGATGGATGAGTGGTTTAGTGATTACTTGAGAAATCGTCCCAATATACCACTTCCTCCTCCACCCCCTTCTCGACCTAAAGAAGAAGTGGCACAAGGTATGGTACCCGTGAGAATTGGTAAGGCCCTAGTGGATAAACTTAGGAAATATGGAACTGAAGAGTTTAGGACCATGATTGACGATGATCCGGAATGTGCTGAATTTTGGCTTGAGAATACCATGCGAGTTCTCGACGAACTGTCGTGTTCTATTGAGGAAAGTTTGAAATGCACGGCGTCGCTATTGAAGAACACTGCATACCACTGGTGGAATATTGTATCCTCGGTGGCACCGAGAGAGAGTATCACATGGGATTTCTTTCAAGTGGAATTTAGGAAGAAATATATTAGTCAAAGGTTTCTAGATTAGAAATGGAAAGAGTTCCAAGAACTCAAACAAGGAAATAAAATTGTGTCAGAATACGAAAGGGAGTTCATAAGACTAAGTCAGTATGCAAGTGAGTGGGTCCAAACGGAGGCAGAAATGTGTAAGCACTTCGAAGAAGGTCTGAATAAGGAAATTAAACTGTTAATCAGGATCTTGAAGATAAGGGAATTGGCTACATTAGCCGACCGAGCCAAGAAGGCTGAAGAGCTAAATAACGAAAGAAAGCGAGCAAAGAGAGAAGCTAGAATTTTGAGTAAGAGATCTAGCGGCAGAACACACTCTTCCCCTACAAAGAAATCGAGAAGTCAACAAGAACGCTCCACCACATTGGTGGGATACTTGAGTAGAATAAGAAGCTCTAAGCGTCACGACCCGAAATCTTCTTCTCCTAAGGTAACTAGTGTGGGAAGTGTAGATGATCAAAAGCCAAGATGTAAAAGTTGAAACAAATTTCATTTCGGAGAGTGTCGAATAAAGAGCGGAGCGTGTTTCAGATGTGGTTCTCTTGACCACTTCCTTAGAGATTGCCTGGAGCGAATCGATAAAGAGGTGGAGTTAGCCCCAAAGCCAAATGCTTCTATTTCTTGAGGTAGACCTCTAAGACATCCTGGAAGTGCTAGCGACAGTTGAACTATTACAAATGATTCTACTGTAAAATTAGAGGCTCGAGCCCCAGCGAGAACTTACTCAATACGCGCTAGAGAGGAGGCTTCAGCTCCTGATGTCATTACGGGTACATTTTCTCTCCATAATACTCATGTTATTGCCTTGATTGAATCGGGATTGACCCAATCATAATTTGCATGAAATTGTTGTCTAGCATGAATATGTTTGTGGAACCTACGGAATTTGTGATTAAGGTGTCGAACCCTCTAGGCAAGTCTGTTTTAGTTGATAATGTTTGTAAGAATTGTCCTTTGATGATTCAAGGTCATTATTTTTCTGCCAACCTTATGCTTTTTCTGTTTGATGAGTTTGATGTAATACTTGGTATGGATTGGATGACCCTCTACGATGTGATTGTAAATTGTGGTAGCAAGTATATAGAATTGAAATGTTCAGATGGCGAAATTCCCCGAATTGATTCAAATAAGCCGAACGCACCACCAGTTGTGATTACTTCAATGTTGCCTCAAAGGTATATGAGAAAAGGGTATGAAGTTTACCTTGCTTTCATATTGGTGCTAAAGAATCTGAATTGAAGATTGAGTCGGTACCGATAGTTTGTGAATATCTAGACGTGTTCCCAGAAGAGCTACCATGATTACCTCCTATTAGAGAGGTGGAGTTTAGTATTGAGCTAGTATCGGGAATAATGGCTATCTTTATTGCTCCATACAGAATGGCCCCAACTGAGTTGAAGAAGTTAAAATCACAGTTGCAAGAATTGACTGGCAAAGGCTTCACAAGACCTAGATCTTCACCTTGGGGTGCTCCCGTATTATTCGTGAAAAATAAAGATGGATCGATGAGGTTATGTATAGACTACTGACAACTCAACAAGGTGACTATTAAAAACAAGTATCCTTTGCCAAGGATCGATGACTTGTTCGATCAGTAGAGGGGAGCCACCATGTTTTCAAAAATAAATCTTAGATCTGGCTACTACCAGTTACGAGTTAAAGAGTCAGACGTGCCTAAGACTGCCTTCAAGACTAGGTATGGTCACTACGAGTTTCTTGTCATGCCTTTTGGTCTAACAAACGCCCCAGCTACGTTTATGGATTTAATGAATCGTGTTTTTCGACAGTACCTGGACAAGTTTGTTGTGGTATTCATAGATGATATTTTGATCTATTCCCGAAATGAATCCAAACATGCCGAACATTTGAGGACTGTTTTACAGACTTTACGAGACAAGCAACTATACTAAGTTTAGTAAAAGAGAATTTTGGCTTCGAGAGGTCAGATTCCTCGGTCATATTGTGTCAAGTGATGGCATCCGAGTTGATTCGAATAAGATTTCTACTATTATCGAGTGGAAGCCGCCAAAGAACGTAACTAAGGTTAGAATCTTTCTGGGCTTAGCCGATTATTACCGACGCTTTGTAAAAGGATTTTCTATGATTGCAACTCCCTTGACGAGGTTACTGCAAAAGGATGTTAAATTTGAATGGTTGAAAAAAGGTCAGCAGAGTTTTGAGAAATTGAAGACATTACTAACAGAAGCTCCAGTTTTAGTGCAACCTGAACCGGGAAAAGAATTTGTGGTCTACAGCGATGCGTCCTTAAATGGACTGGGTTGCGTGCTTATGCAAGAGGACAAAGTGATAGCCTATGCTTCGAGGCAACTAAAACTGCACGAGAAAAATTATCTGACTCATGACTTGGAGCTAGCTGCCATTGTATTTACCTTGAAGATTTGGAGACACCATTTGTATGGTAAAACTTGCTGTGTATTCACCGATCACAAGAGTTTGGAGTACTTGATGACTCAAAAGGAATTGAATCTAAGACAGTGGAGATGGTTAGAATTGATTAAAGATTATGAGCTGATAAATGATTACTTCCCGGGAAAGGCGAACGTAGTCGTTGATGCTTTGACTAGAAAGTCCTTGTTTGCAATGAGGGCTATGAACACACAATTGACGTGTCTGATAATGGTTCAGTTTTGGAGGAGTTGAGAGCCAAACCGACATTTCTACAAGAAGTTTGCGCAGCTCAGACCAATGATAGTGACTTGCAAGCCAAAAGAGCATAATGTGAAACGGGCGCTGAATCAGATTTTCGGGTTAATTCTAATTGTTGCTTGATGTTTCAAGATAGGGCCTATGTACCCAAAGATGATGAACTTATTCGGAACATTTTGTAAGAGGCACATAATAGTCGTATGTCTATTCATCCGAGAAGTACTAAGATGTACAATGATTTAAAGAAAATGTACTGGTGGAATGGTATGGAAAGAGATATCTTTGAATTTGTGTCAAAATGCTTGATATGTCAATAGGTTAAGGCTAAACACCAAGTACCTTCGGGTTTATTGCAGCTTGTGATGGTTCCCGAATGGAAATAGGACAGGATTACCATGGATTTTGTAACAAGATTGTCGTTAACCCTTAAAAAGAAAGATGTTGTTTGGGTTATAGTTGATAGACTAACAAAGTCAACTCACTTTATTCCAGTATAGACTGATTACTCTCTTGATAGATTGGTCGACTTTTACATATCCGAGATTGTGAGACTACACGGGGTACCATTGTCGATCATTTCAGATAGGAACCCGAGATTCACTTTGAGATTTTGGAAGAAACTACAAGAAACCTTGGGTACAAAGTTGAGTTTTAGTATAACATTCCACCCACAGACTGATGGTCAGTCTGAGCGAACGATTCAGACTTTTGAGGATATGTTACGGTGCTATGTCCTTGAATTTTAGGGTAGTTGGGAAAAATACTTACCATTGGTGGAATTCACCTACAACAACAGTTTCCAAACGAGTTTACAGATGGCACCATATGAGGCATTGTATGGCCAGAAGTGCTGGACTTCATTGTATTGGATAGAACTCAAAGAACACCAGGTTCACGGAGTTGATTTAATCAAGGAAACTGAAGAAAAGGTTAAAGTGATACGCGATTGTTTGAAAGCAGCATCGGATAGGAAAAAGTCATATGCTGATTTGAAAAGAAAGGAGATTGAATTTCATGTTGGAGATAAAGTGTTCTTGAAAGTATCTCCATGGAAAAAGGTTTTGAGATTTGGCCAAAAAGGCAAATTAAGCCCGCGGTTTATTGAACCATATGAGATTATCAAAAGAGTTGGACCATTAGCCTACCGGTTAGCGTTGCCATCCGAATTGGAAAAGATTCATGATGTATTCCATGTGTCCATGTTGCGTAGATATAGATCAGACCCTCTCATGTAATTTTACCAACAAAAGTTGAGATTAGACCAGATATGACTTATGGTAAAGAACCGGTTAAGATTTTGGCTCGAGAAGTCCAACGATTGAGGAACAATATTTGAACCTGTTTACTGGTAAGACTTTCGAGGACGAAAGTCCCTAAGGGGGAGAAATGTAACATCCCAAAATTGGGCCTAGTCAGAATAGTGATTTTAGGACTACAAATCTGACGTTACAATATCTGTTTTATGATTATTATGAGGTCTAGGATATGAAAATAAGTATGTGTTAAAGTTTCATGAAGAAATTTTAAGTATAATGTGTCAAATTGAAAATTAGGAACCAAATTGAATAAATTGCAAAACTTGGGTTCTAGAAGCAATTTGTATGAAATTGCTTTGAATTATTAATTAGAAGGTCTTAAAGAGTAATTTTCCCAATTTCTATGTTTTTGTACAAAAATGGGCATGCATGGAAAATTTTGAAAGGTTAGTAAGGAAGGGCATTTTGGTCATTTGGTAATAAACTTAATAAAAAGGGAAAATGAAAGCTAAAATCAGCCATCTTCTTCCCCATAGCTACCGAAAATTCAAGAGCTCCATAAGCTAGGGTTTTGACATTTTCAAGCTCAATACTAAGTGCTCCCTAGCCCCGTTATTAATGTTCTTTGTATTTTTGAGATCCTCGTAACATGCTCTCTCTATTTCTACCCATATTTCAAGCTAGGGTTCATTTTTGGAAATTTACCCATGCATGAGTTGCTTGCATTTTGATGATTTATGGAGGAATATGAGAGTTTAGAGGATAGTAGACAACTTTTACTAAGTAATTTTTCGTGGAAATGACTTAAAGGACCATTTTGTAAAACTTGTAAAAACGGGTAGAAAAATGTGAAATGGTGGAAATTGTGGGTTGTTGTAAGCATGAAAAATATTTGGATAGGCTAGGTAACCAAGAAAATTACATGCATTTCATTATACGAGCCGAGGGACTAATTTGTAAAAATGTGGCATGTTAGGGGCAAAATGGTCATTTTGCCCAGGGGTAAAAATGGTCATTTTGCCCAGGGGTAAAAATTTAGGCCTGAAATGAACAGTGTGAAGTATTAATAATTCATTGTTGCTTATATAGACCCTGAGAGAAAAATTTCGAAGGTCGACCAAGGAAAAAAAGGGTTTCGGAGTAACCAAAATTTGAACCCGAAACATCTTCCAAGTAAGTTCGTATAACTCGAATGTAAACTATTTTAAATACGTTAAAAACGTATGTTCGTGCATGAATTATAATAGTGATATTCAATGTATGGTAACTCATGAAAGATTGATGTTATGAGAAAATATCCCGATTCAATGAAAAGGATATCTGATGGATTTTTTGAAAATGAATTGACGGTAAAAAGGATCTAGCCCGGATGGGTGTTCCTAAGGTGATTTAGCCTCCCGAAGAATATGTGTGCATTATGGATTTATCCTGAATGAGTAATCCGATTAAGATCTGAATTTAGCCTAGCTGGTAATTCAGATCCGAACACATAGGAGTATATGTCAATGTAAGGGATTTAGCCTGGACTGGTAATCCCGACATTACTCCAAGAGTTTATGTTACGAGGGATTTAGCCTAGACTGTTAATCCCGCAATAAGAGCGAGGCTCACGGGAGTGTGTATTTAAAATGATCACTTGCATGATTTGACGGTAAACAAGATATCCATCGAGATTCTGAGAAATTCAACGGGATTAAAATGAGAAATTGAAATGGAAATGTTTGAATTGATGAGCTCATCTGAGACTAATGTTATAATGTATTGGCATGAGACTAACTTGATGGTTGAGTGTATGTGATAGGGAAATTATACTTTATATGTTTGGTATGAATATCTTTTATGGTTGTATGCTAAATAACCAGTAAGTTTACCTTCCCGTTATCCGGACTTACTAAGCATGTTAATGCTTACCCCTTTTCATTTCCCTTATTTTATAGAGCTCGCAGACTCGTGAAGATTGGAAGACGGTTGAAGCATCGATCACACTATCAACTTGTCTTGCATTGGTATATAGAAACATTTATTTTGTTATAATGGCATGTATAGGATTTTTGGTCATTTTGTTATATGTGTCATTTGGCAAGCCAATGTAAGGGCTTAAATGATATGTTTACTCATTTTGTATATGGCCATGAGATATGGCTCATTTTGATATAGGTAGTAAACCTACTAATTTTGCATGTTTATGCTTGAATGTTTCATGTGATGGTTAAATGTGATATATCATGAATGGACACATGAAATGTGGCCAAATCACTTGGGGATGATTTGGGTCACAATTGGCTCGGTAATGCCTCGTACTTTGTCCCAGTCTCGAGTACAGGTAAGGGGTGTTACACCTATCATCATCTTTTCATAAATATTTTAGCATTTGAGCCTCTTAAAGAGCCCTTGGTTGGCCACCTTGGAGAGCCATCAGCAAAGGAGCGAAGCAAAGGAATGAAGGAGCCTTGACAGTCAGAGTCTTGGGTGACAGCCACTCTGAGTTAGGTTTAATCTTTCTTTTCTTTAATTTAATTTAAAGATGTTTCTATGTGTTCTTTGTTCTTGTTTACAACAATGTTAGCTTAATTTTATTTAAGCTAGGATGATTTCTTTGATTAAATAATATTGATTAGATTCATGCTTATAATGTTTGTGCCTTAATTGATCATGTTTTCAATTAAAATAAAGTCTGTATTTCGTTCATATGTGATTGAAATGCACCTAAATTAGCTGAGCGATCCTAACTAGGCAACGGCTAGTGGACGCATAATTGAAATGTGCATGCTCAGTTTAGATCCTAACCCGATTAAATTGCAGGTTGAATAACAACCTAACCAGGCTCTGTTATCTACATAGTTTTTAGATTTGTGTGATTAAATTGTTTCAAACCTAACACGTCCCTGTTACCTCGCACGAATACTAAGAAACCCTTAGTAAATAAGGATTAGTAAAATGCGTATTTACTAAGTAAAGGACTTCGAAAGGACCTAACGTGGTTTCCAAACTCATGAAAGATCGAGTTTCCATGGAATGTTTTTTCAAATATTATTAAACATGTTGATAATAAGTTGAGTTTAATTCCTAGTTTATTTATGTTATAATTGTTGGAAATTGTGTTTAATTTTGCTAAAATCTATTTCATTCATATAGTTTGCATACTTAGGTTAATTTGCATTAGGGATCATTGCATTTAGTCTAATATATTTTAATCATCACTTCTCAACTAAATTGTGTTTTTATTTACCAAATTGTTAATATAATTTTACAAATTAAGTGACTTAGCACAAATACAATCCCTGTGGAGACAATAACTCGATACTTACTTATTACTTGATAACGACTGTGTACACTTGCACAAACCTACGCGTTAAAAGTTTTTGGCGCCGTTGCTGATTGTCAACTATTGACATAGTCATTTCTTTCATGAAATTATTTATTTTAAATGTGATTTATTTCTAACATTGCTAACTTATTCTTTTTAATTTTGTGATTTTCTTTTCAGGTGTTTATGAGCATAGATCGAATTATCGATTTACTCCCTGTATGTAACACCCCTTACCCAAGACCGTCACCGGGGTCGAGCACGAGGCGTTACCTGACTTAACTTACTAACTCGGGGCATAAAATTTACTTTTAAAATATCCCCAAAAAGGGCCGTCGATACCCTAGAACATGCAATTGAAATGGTTCGGGACCAAACCGAGAACATTAAAAAATTTTCGAATACTTAGACAAATCAAAACAATTTATTTCATTATTCCTTATAAAACTGCCCACCTGCGCTATAGTCACTAAATAAATCATAACTCGAGTCACAAAACTCAAAATTTAAATTTGTAAATTTTCCCTGAAACTAGACTTATATGTATTCTTACTAAGTTTTTTCCAGAATTTTTTGTCTATCCAATCAGTACAGTTTATTAGTTAAAGTTTCCCCTATTGCATTGTTCAAATACTCTAACCTCTCCTCACTACGAATCAATTTTCTCCCTGTACAGAATTAAAATAACCATGCTGTTTGTTTCTCTTGAAAGTAGATTCACTAAAGAATCTAGAAATATAAACTATAACTCCTAATTCTTTTTGTACAATTTTTTGTGAATTTATAAATTTAGAATAGGGGATTCAGAAATTGCTCTGACCCTGTCTCACTAAAATTCAAATATCTCTTAATATACACTTCTTTTGCTTACTCTGTTTCTTTTATATGAAAATAGACTCAATAATGTTTAATTTTATATCTTATTCATCACCTAATTCAATTTCTACTATTCTTGGTGTTTTTTTAAGATCACGTCACTGCTGCTGTTCAATACTGTTTTAATGTTAATTTCACTTTTTCATGATTTCTTTGTATTAACTACCATTTAGGCATACATAACACCGAAACAGGTTTTTCATTAGCCATTTCAATAGCTAATCATTATTAAATTTTTACATACCATTCTTTAGCCATATCATAAGGACATACACACAAAATGGCTAAGTCCTTAACATGCCATAAACTAGAACGTTTGTAAACGAAGATACCCATTTGGTAACTTGATAGCCGATAGTGCGAAGTGATCTTCGACAACCTCCAACCCGAGCTTGATTTTACATACTCTGAAACATGGGAAAGTGAAAGAAGTAAGCTTATAAATCTTAGTAAGTTCACATGTAAAATAATAAGCATTAGCAATCAATTTAGCTTACTACTATGCTATCATAATTTGCTTAAATAATTTTTAGTTCTTACTTTCCCATCTTACTCATCGGTAACCTTACCAAAAGCTCAGAATACAAAAGGCACCTGACTTAATAGCTTGCTTACATACCTGCAACATCTCACTTAACACATGAGTACTCTTTCATAATATAGGCATATTGCCAATCATGTCATAAAGTGTCACAAGCATAACTGAAAACTCATCACTTACTTAATACTTGATAATCTCAATTACTTACAATCTCAATATTAAATAAGCCTTAAATGCATACCTGTACTCTTTCTTCATGTTCTCACCTTGTCATTTTTTTGACTTACTCTTTGGATTACTCGGGAACCTTTTCCTTTTTGAACTTACCATTGCCATGTCTTGACATGGTCTTACGTGGTATCCTTGCCTTATGAACTCACTAATGCCATGCCTTGGCATGGTCTTACATGGGACCTTTGCCTTATAGTAACTCATAAATGCCATGTCTTGACATGGTCTTACATGATTTCCTTGCCTTATAGAACTTATCAATGCCATGCCTTGTCATGGTCTTACATGATATCCTTATCTTACCAAATGCCATGTTCCAAACATGGTCTTACATGGTATCCTTGTCTTATCAAATGCCATGTTCCAAACATGGTCTTACATGGTATCCTTATCTTAGTGCCAATATCACATCTGGATGTAGTCTTACATGGAGTCCTTAATCAATGTCGATGCCATGTCTTGACATGGTCTTACAAAGGATCCTTGCCTTGCCAATATCACATCTGGATGTAGTCTTACATGGAGTCCTTAATCAATGCCGATGCCATGTCTTGACATGGTCTTACATAGGATCCTTGCCTTACCAATGCCATGTCTTGACATGGTCTTACATGGTATCCTTAACTGTCAATTCCTCCTTAAATGCCATGTTATGAACATAGACTTTTCTATCAATTCTTCCTTAATTGCCATGGTACAACCATGGACTTTGAGATATCAATGCCTTGTCAAGTCATAGCTGAAACATGCTTGCTCAAATTCTCAAGGTTAGTCGCATAACTCAATAATAACAATACTAATAACAATAATTGCATAATAATAAAATGCTACTCAACTTACATACTTACATTCCCAATCTCATCATATCATCAACTTAACTTATTCTCATCAAACTATGCTAGTCAATACTTTCTTGTTATCATACAAAGCCATAATACAAAATATGGTCTTACATATAAATTATACAAGTTCTCGTTCTAATATCGAATTATTATCGAACATTAATCATTATATCTAAAACTCAATACTAAAGTATTTATGGCCAAAATATCAATTTATCATTCAAATATGCATAATTAAATGCTTATTAAACATATGAACTTACCTCGATACCAAAACGACCATTTTACCAACTTTCCCGATTTTTTATTTTTCTCCCGTTCTAGGTCCAAATCTTACTTTTTCGGGATCTAAAACATCATATTTCACTTAGTTAATTAATGTACTATTCAAAAACATTCCCTAACTCAAACTTTGGCAAAATTACAATTTTGCCCCTAAACCTTTGCAGAATTACAATTTTACCCCTAGGCTCAAAAATTAAAATTTATCCATTTTTCTTATGTTTTATGACACGCTGAACATTTTTCCCTTCTATGGAAACATAAAATTTCCACTCTATCATGTACTTTTGAACATTAGGTATTTTTACCGGTTTTGTCATTTTACTCGTTTTCACTTAAAATCGCTTAGCAAAAGTTGTTTAACATAATTTCAAGCTTCATATTCTACCATAAAAAAATCAAAATAAACACATTTAACCTACGAGTATTTTTCCAAATGTGAACCCTAGCATGAATTATTGCTAGAATAAGCTAAATCAAGTTACCGAGACTCTAAAAACATAAAGAACATTAAAAACGAGGCTAGAACAGACTTACTATTGAGCTTGGAAAGCTTGGAAACCCTAACCATGGCTTCCCCCATGCTATATTTGGCCTCCATGAAGAAGATGGACCAATTTTGGCTTTATTTTCCCTTTTTAATTCTTTTAATTACTAAATGACTAAAATGCCCTTAAAGGCTTTTCTTTCAAATTTGTCCTATTCTTGCCCATTTTTGTCCAAACTTAAATATAATGGTCTAATTTCTAAATAAGGACCTCCACTTTAAGAACCCATTTTAATTAAATCCCCTTTATTATCTAGAAATCACATTTTGCTAATTTTACAATTTAGTCATAATTATCAAATTTGGCACTTATATATAAAATTTCTTCACGAAATTTTCACACAATTATTCAATCAAAGAATAAACCTTAAAACTTAATTGGAATATTTTTTTTGACCTTGGATCCATGGTTTCGCAACCACTATTTTGTTTAGGCCCTATTTCGGGATGTTACATTGTAGACCCTAAAATTGAGCAAACTTTCAGACAAAGAAGATGTGAACGAACAGCTCAAAGAAAAGTCGAGATGGACCTTGGAAATCAGGATCAAGACCAAGGTAATAAAGCCAATCATGTACGAAATCCTATCCTCATTGCCGATGATAGGGATTGATGCATCAAAGAATATGCTGTGCCACTTTTTAGTGAGTTAATCCAGGAATTAGAAGGCCAGATATTGAGGCAACCCAATTTGAATAGAAACTAGTATTGTTTCAAATGCTCCAAATGGTGGGCCAATTCAGATGTATACCCACAGAAGATCCACATCTCCACCTTCTATTGTTTATGGAGGTGAGTGATTCATTCAAGATAGCCGGTATGACTGAAGACGCACTGAGGATGAAGTTGTTTCTATACTCGTTGCGAGATCGAGCACGAGCATGGCTCAATTCATTGCCACCATGTTCCATATCTACATGGCAAGAATTAGCAGAGAGATTTTTGGTTAAGTATTTTCCGCCTAGCAAAAACGCTGAATTGAGGAACGAGATCACAACCTTTCAACAATTGGATGATGAGTCTTTGTATGAGGTGTGGGAGCGATTCAAGGAGTTACTTCATAAGCATCCTCATTATGGGATTCCTCATTGTATCCAGTTGGAGACATTCGATAATGGTCCCAATGCACATACAAGATTGATGGTAGATGCTTTTGTGAATGGTGTAATTTTGTCTAAGTCTTATAATGAGGCTTATGAGATCATCGAGAGGATCGCAAGTAATAACTATCAATGGCCAACAAATCGAACAGCTTCAGGAAGACGTGTAGCCGGAATTCATGAAGTTGACGTCCTCACTTCGTTATCAGCTCAGGTAACGTCTATTTCCTCTATGTTAAAATAGTTTACCGCTAATAGTGCTAATAATTTTGCAGCTCAGCCACCAAGTCCGTACGAAGTAGTTTCCTGTGTGTACTATTGGGAAGGTCATTCTTTTGAGAATTGTCCATCAAATCCCAAGTCAGTGTACTATATGGGGAACAAATTTCAAAATAGGAGTGGACAAGGACCCTAGTGCAACTTCTATAACCTTCATGGTGTAATTATCTGAACTTTTCTTGGAGCAACCAAGGAAATGGACCAAACCACAATTCATTACAGCATAGACTTAACCAATCTCAAGGGTTTAATCAGCAAGCTCCAAAACCACCTCAAGTTGAGGCATTAAATAGTTTGGAGAACTTGTTGAAAGCATACATG
Organism: Gossypium anomalum; assembly: GCA_025698475.1. NCBI lineage: Eukaryota > Viridiplantae > Streptophyta > Magnoliopsida > Malvales > Malvaceae > Gossypium > Gossypium anomalum. The sequence continues at coordinate 57,466,445 of CM046959.1, forward strand.
GCAAAGAATGACGCTTTGATCAAAAGCCAAGCAGCAACACTGAAAAATTTGGAAAACCAAATGGGTCAGTTAGCTACGGAGCTTCGTAATAGATCGTAAGGAACCTTACCGAGCGATACAGAGAATCCAAGAAAGTTAGGTAAAGAACATATCAAGGAAGTGGCATTGCGAAGTGGTAAAATTCTGGAACCCCGATTGATTGATGTCGAAGATAAGCCCGTTGAGAAGAATCAACCAACTGTTGAAATTCTTAAGGAATTAGAATCTGCAAAGATTGACAAGGTAAATCCTAACTTAGTGAATTCAGATACTTTAACATCTTCTTTGGATGCAGATTTACCTACTCAGAAAAGTTGTCTGGTTCAACTGAAAGTTCCATCACCTCCATATATGCAAAGATTGCAGCAACACAAGTAGAAACATTAAGTGCAATTCAAGAAGTTTTTGGATGTTCTGAAGTAGTTACACATTAATATTCCATTGGTGGAGGCTTTAGAACAAATGCCAAATTATGTGAAGTTTATAAAGGATATACTATCCAAGAAGAAACGACTGAGTGAGTATGAGACTATTACCTTGACAAAGGAGTGCAGTGCATTCCTGTAGAACAAATTGCCACCAAAATTGAAATACCTATGAAGCTTTACTAAACCCTGTAACATTGGTGAATCTTACTGTGGTAAAGTTTTGTGTGATTTAGGAGCAAGTATCAACTTGATGCCTAAGTCTATTTTCAAGATGTTAGGCATAGGTGAAGTAAGACCTACAACTGTGACGCTTCAGCTAGCGTATCGATCTTTAGCATATCCCAAGGGAAAGATCGAGGATGTTTTGGTAAGAGTCGATAAATTTATTTTTCCTGCTGATTTCAATGTCTTAGATTTTGAAGCAGATAAGGAAGTTCTGATCATCCTTGGGAGACCTTTCTTAGCCACAAGAAGAACATTAATTGATGTGTAGAAAGGTGAACTCACCATGCGAGTTCAAGACGATCAGGTAACGTTTAACATTCTTAAAGCGATGAAATTTCCCTATCCAGCAGAAGAGTGTTTAGTTATGGAAGAGATAGAAACCTTGGTTTCTATGGCAAGCAATTTTAAAGAAGATCCATTCGAGAAAGCCTTAGATCTTGACCCTTTGGAGGATGAAGAAGATGAAGAAAACATGGTTTTGATGGAAGCCAATCCGAGAAATTTTATTCAATCCACACGGTTTGAATCTTTGGAGTTAAAAGTCAGAGAATTTGTGCAACCCAAGTTCTCAATCGATGAACCACCTTAACTTGAACTAAAGGTACTTCCTTCCCATTTGAAATACGTTCATTTAGGTGACTTTTCTACTTTGCCTGTGATTATTTTAGCAGAATTAATGAAAGATCAAGAGGAGCAACTAAGTGCTATTCTAAAGAAATTTAAGAAAGCAATTGGTTGGACCATAGCTGATATTTGAGGTATAAGCCCTTCTTTTTGCATGCATAAAATTATTTTGGAAGAAGGTGAAAGAGCTCAAATTGATGGGCAAAGGAGGCTCAATCCTATTATGAAAGAAGTTGTGAGAAAGGAAGTGATCAGATGGTTAGATGCAGGAATCATCTATCCTATTTCAAATAGTTCATGGGTAAGTCCGGTACAGTGTGTGCCAAAGAAAGGTGGAATCACGATTGTCAAAAATGAGCATAACGAGTTAATTCCAACAAGAACTGTTACCAGTTGGAGAATTTGTTAGAGAAAATTGAATAAAGCCACTCGGAAGGACCATTTTTGTAACAGCCCAATTTTGGGCCTAGTCAGAACAGTGGTTTCAGAACCACTAACCCGAGGTTGGAGAAATTATTTATAAATTATTTTATGTGTGATGGCATGTTTATAAAGGTGTATGAAAATTTTGGTGAATTAATTTAATTGTTTGTGAGCTTAATTGCGAAAAAGGACTAAATCGCATAAAGTGCAAAAGTCCTATTTTGATAGCTAATGGTGTCAAATAGCTAGAGAACCTAAATTGGGGGTCTTTAAAGGGAAATTAGACCCTTTAGAGAGGCATGGCCGGCCATAAGAGACAAAGATAGTCAAAAAAGTAAAAAGATGACTAGGGTTGGTAATTGATGACATTAGCAAATTAAATATTAAAATAAAATCAAAGAGGTCATCTTTCTTCTCCATATTTTCCACCAAAAATAGCAGCCATTAGAGGAGTTTTGAAGCTTGAAATTTCAGCCACTTGGTCTCTCTACAAGTAAGTGATTTTGACGGTCCTTGTTGATTTTGGTTTTTTTAGGACCCTTGTAGCATGAGCTTTCAAATGAGGGGACTATTTTGCAAAATGGTTGAAAGTATAGGGTTTTACCATGAGATTATTCATTTTTTTCTAAAATTTTATGGAAGAAAATGAATCATGGTTCTAAAATAAATAACTTTTGTGAATGGATTTCTCATGAAAACCCTAATAGGACCATTTTGTAAGTTTTGTAAATTTTGTAAAATAGATAGAAATGTTGTGAAGTATTGGAAAATTGGGATTGTCATACGAGAGATATATGGTCGGTTAGGCTTGAATAATAAGGAAACTTGATAAAAACTGATTTTCGGGCCTAGGCGTAAAATGGTCATTTTGTGAAAGTCTAGGGGCAAAATGGTCATTTTGCCCAAATTATAAATTATTGGGCATTTAGATTTAATTGATGATTAAATGACTAAATATTTCCATTTTAGATCAAGAAATACAAAATCTGAACCTAGACCAGGGAAAGGCTAAGCAAGTAGATTAAATCAACTAGTCGCCACATTTTGAGTACCAAGGTAAGTTGTATGTTAATAATGCAACTAGATCTTTATGATGTGCAATTCAATTGATATAGCATAAATTGTTGTGATTTTGAATATGAGAATACATGCTTAGAAATTAGCATAGTGGAGACTTTCGTTGAACATTTGGAATAAGCTTGGATATTAGTACCTTGATATTGGGTGATATATGTGCGAGTGTAAGACATGTCTGGGACATGCGTTAGCCACAATATGATAGCTAGTGTAAGACATGTCTGGGACATGCATCAACCTCGAGATATTTAAGCCAGTGTAAGACATGTCTGGGACATACATCAGCCTCGTGATAGACAAGCTAGTGTAAGACCTGTCTAGGACATGGCATCGACATCGATAGATGAGAGCCGGTGTAAGACCTGTCTGGGACATGGCATCGACCTTACTATATGAAAGCCACTTAAGACCATGTTTGGGACATGGCGTCAACATCTTAACCCATGTTAGGGCTATTGAGTATCCATAATATTCCAAATGGTTCGACAAAAGGTTTATGATTTATATCGAAATGAGAAAAGTTATGATCATGTGATGAGCGGTGCAGGTACCTAATTGAAATGTATGAGATATGGGCTCAATGTATGCAATATGAGTCGTATTGGATGATGATGAGTAAGTTGTACTTACGTTTATTTATAGTATTCATGAATAAGATATGAAAGGTTATGAGCATATTGCTTTATGATAAGTAGTTGTTGTTTATTTTCTTGCAACTTACTAAGCTTTATGCTTACCCTATTTCCTTTCCATTTTATTACAGTGTCGCCAATGTAGCTCGAGGATCATTGCCTACATCGGAGAAGCCAGTCACACTATCATCCGAAGCACTTGGTATAGTTAGATCTTTTATTTTGATTATGGCATGTATAGGACCCTGACTTTTGAGTTTTGTGTCATTGTTAATTGGCCAAATGTGTTGGCATACTTTAGCATTTGATTCATTTTGTACAAGGTCATGGAAAATGGCTAATATTGAAAGTTTATATATATGAATGCAAGATAGTTTTTCATGAATGTGAAATTGTTGGCTTGGTTGATTGTAAGAAATGTATATAGGCCTTAGCTATGGTTGTTTGGTTGAGAAATCATATTAAGTTAGACATTGATATGTTGGTTGGCATTAGATTATGTTTCATGGTGGCAAAAGGCTTGGTAAATAGCCTTATATTTCCACACGGGTAGACACACGGGCATGTGTCTAGGTCGTGTGTGACACACGGTCAGCCCCATTGGCGTGTTGTTCAGCCGTGTGTCCCCTGCACATAAAATTTGCAAGTCAGAATGCATGGTAGTTAAAACATGGGCAAAGACATGGTCGTGTGTCTCATCTGTGTGGAAGACATGGCCTCTGGCCACGGGTGTGTGCCTTGGCCATGTGCCCCTAATTGGATGCTGACGTCAGAAACAAAATGTCAAGGTTCTTAGACATGGGCTAAGACACGGGCGTGTCATGGCCGTGTGAGGGACACGGGCCGTAGACACGGGCGTGTGTCAGGCTGTGTGAAAACCCCTGTAGATTCAAATTTAAAATTTAATTCACACGGGTATGGAAGACGGGCGTGTCCCTAGATGCTTAGGCCGTGTGTGTCACACGGGCCATCAGCACAGCCATGTCATAAAGGTCACACGGGTGTGTGCCCTGTTTCAAGAGTTATTTTTCTGAAGTTAGTTAAAGGACTCGAGTTGGTCCCGAATGGTTTCCAATGGATGTTTGGGGCCTCGTAGGCCCATGTTAAAGAGTTTAAAAAAAGTTCGAAAATGTTTTTAATTTGATCGAGTCTTGATGACATCGAAATGATTGTATGCATGTGATTAAGTTTAGTAACACCTCGTTTTCTGTCCTGGCGTAGGGCACGGGTGTGGGGTGTTACATTTTGTGGTATTAGAGTTATGGTTTAGTCGATTCTAAGACTAAGCTAGTGTGAGTATGAGACTAGTTATACATGCCATAATTGTATATTGATAGTGTGATGACTCCTAACGAGATAAATTATGTTTTTATTTATATAGTAAATGGATCCTGACGTAGCTACGGAAAATGCTGTTGAAAGTAATGCGTCGGCTCCCGCAGAAGGGACTGCACTAGTAAAGAGTGGGCCCGTGACAATGAGTCATGACGGAGGGGCTAGAGAAGCTTACCTCCACATGATGGATGCCTGGTACTCGGAGTTTATTCGTGTGAATCCGAATACTCTACCTCCCTCACCTCCTTCGATTCCTCAGTATTCCCTATAGCTCCGCAAGGAGTGAATATAGTTAGGAGAGAGAGACCCCTAGTAGATAAAATATGAAAGTAAGGGGCCAAGGAATTTTGGGCTAATATTGATGATGACCCAGAAAGAGCAGAGTTCTGGTTGGAAAATACCATTATGGTATTTGATGAGCTATCGTGCACGCTTGAGGAGTGTGTGAAGTGTGTAGTGTCACTCCTACGAGACTCAGCCTATCAATCGTGGAATACTCTCGTGTCTGTTATATTGAAAGAGAGGATAACTTGGGAATTCTTCCTGGAAGAGTTCCGAAAGAAGTATATTAGCCATAGGTTTATAGACCAGAAAAGGAAATAATTTTTAGAGCTGAAGCAAGGCCGTAGGATGGTGACGGAGTACGAGCATGAGTTTGTGTGACTCAGCAAATATGTACGGGAGTGCATATCTACAAAAGCCATCATGTGCAAGAGGTTTGAAGATGGTCTGAACAAAGATATCCATCTATTAGTTGGCATCGTAGAATTGAGGGAATTTGTCGTGCTCGTTGTGAGAGCATGCAAGGTCGAGTAATTGGCCAAAGAGAAGAGAAAAGCTGACATTGAGTCTCGAGACTCAAGGAAAAGACAGATAGGGAGATCACATCAAACCTCATCTAAGAGATCGAGGGAGTTCACTACCCGATCAAATGCGTCAGTGGGGTTCTCGAGCAAGAGCAAGAACAAGCAGCACACAGCGCCTAAAGCTCAAACCACTTCTATCGCGAGTGTCATTAGTGCTCGGCCAAATAGGCCAGAGTGTTCGCAATGTGGTAGGCATCATTTCGGCGAGTTCCAAGGGAATGGGAGGGGTTTCTTCAAATGAGGATCACTAGACCACTTCATTCGAAACCGCCTCTAATTAGATGACAAAGAAAGAAAGCAAGATGTAAGGGCGAGTAGTGCTCCTTCGAGGGGTAGACCAAAGAAGAACCCAAGCATTAAGGCTAGCAGTAGAGGTGCTCCTAAAGATTCAGCTGTGAGGTTTGAGGTCTGAGCGCCTGCATGGACTTATGCCATTCAAGCTCGCGAAGAGGCATCTTTACCAAACGTAATTATGGGTACTTTTTCTCTTCATAATATTTTTGTGGTTGCTTTTAATCGACCCGGGGTCTACCTATTCCTATGTATGCATGAAACTAGTACCCGATATGAATATGTCAGTTGAACCTACTGAATTTACGGTGAAAGTTTCTAATCCGTTAGGTAAACATGTGTTAGTAGACCGAGTATGTAGAAATTGTCCCTTGATAATTAGATGTCATTATTTTCCAGCTAACCTTATGTTGTTGCCGTTTGATGAATTTGATGTAATCCTTAGTATGGACTGGCTGACTTCTCATGGGGTTGTAGTGGATTATGGACAACAAGTCATCAAGTTGAAATGTGAAAACGGGGATGTCCTCCGGGTTGAATAGGGTGAATCGGATAACTCACCTGTAGTAATGTCGTCTATTACTGCGGAGAGATATTTGAGGAAATGATATGAGTTCTACCTTGCATTTGTATTGAATACTCAAGCGTTGGAAGTGAAAATTGAGATAGTGCCTGTCGTGTGTGAGTACCCGGATGTGTTTCTGGAAGAGTTGCCCAAATTGCCTCCAACTAGGGAAGTTGAGTTTGGTATCGAGTTGGTCCCTGGTACGGCGCCTATCTCGATCGCCCCGTATAGGATGGCTTCGACAAAATTAAAAGAGTTGAAAGTTCAACTGCAAGAGTTAACTGACAAGGGTTTTGCGAGACCGAGTTTTTCTCCGTGGGGTGCCCCAGTGCTATTTGTGAAGAAAAAGGATGGATCAATTAGGTTATATATAGATTACAGACAGCTCAACAAGGTAACTGTGAAAAACAAGTATCCCTTGCCAAGGATCGATGATTTGTTCGATCAGTTGAAGGGAGCTACCGTGTTTTCTAAGATCGACTTAAGGTCTGGCTACTACCAGCTAAGGGTTAAGGAGCAAGATGTGTCAAAAATCGTGTTTAGGACAAGGTATGGGCACTATGAGTTTCTTGTTATGCCCTACGATTTAACGAATGGCCCTGCGATGTTTATAGATTTAATGAATCGCATTTTTCGACCGTATTTGGATAAGTTCATTGTCATTTTTATCGATGACATATTTATTTATTCATGTGATGAGAGTAAGCACGCGGAGCATTTGAGAATGATTTTACAAACCTTGAAAGATAAGCAGTTATATGCCAAGTTCAGTAAGAGTGAATTTTGGCTTAAAGAGGTTGGAATCCTAGGAAACATCGTGTCGGGAGATGGAATTAGAATTGACCCAAGCAAGATCTTGGCTATTGTTGAGTGGAAACCGCCAAGGAATGTGGCAGAGGTTCGAAGCATTTTAGGTTTAGCTGGGTACTATCGAAGATTCGTGAATGGATTCTCTATGATAGCTACTCCGATGGCAAGATTGTTACAAAAGGATGTTAAGTTCGAATGGACAGAGAAGTGTCAACAGAGTTTTGAGAAATTAAAGGCTTTGTTGACAGAGGCTCTAGTTTTAGTGCAACTGGAACCAAGAAAAGAGTTTGTGGTGTATAGTGATGCATCCTTGAATGGGTTAGGGTGCATGCTCATGCAAGAAGGCAAGGTAATAGCCTATGCCTCGAGACAGCTAAAACCACACGAGAAGAATTACCCGACGCATGATTTAGAGTTGACCGCCATTGTATTCGCGTCGAAAATTTAGAGACACTATTTGTATGGCAAGAGATGTTGAGTGTTCACTGGCCATAAAAGTCTCAAGTATTTGATGACTCAGAAGGAGTTGGATTTACAGCAATGAAGGCGGCTAGAATTGATAAAGGATTACGAGTTAGTGATTGACTACCACCCGGGGAAGGCGAATGTAGTCGCTAATGCATTGAGTAGGAAATCATTGCTCACCTTGAGGGCTATGAATACTCAATTAGCCGTGATTGATGATGGCTCGATTCTAGCTGAGATGAAAGCTAGACCTACATTCCTTCAAGAGATATGTGAGGCTCAGAAAGGTGATAAGGACTTGCAAGCTAAGATGGCTCAGTGTGAGACGGGAAATGAATTAGAATTTCGTATTGATATCGACGATTTTATGATGTACCAAGACGGAATTTGTGTACCCAAGGATAATGAGCTCATTCAGAAGATTTTACGAGAGGTACATAGTGGTTGTTTGTCTATCCATCCGGGTAGCGTAAAAATGTATAACGACTTGAAGAAAATGTACTGGTGGTCGGGAATGAAAAGAGACTTTTCTTAGTTAGTTTCTAAATGTCTAGTTTGTCAACAAGTGAAGGCTGAACACCTAGTACTTTCGGGTTTACTTCAACCCGTAATGGTTCCCGAGTGGAAATAGGATCGTGTAACCATGGATTTTGTGTCAGAGTTGCCTTTGACACCAAAGAAAAAGGGCTCCGTTTGGGTCATTGTTGATTGGCTTACAAAGACGACACATTTGATATCAGTGCGTGCCAATTATTCCCTTGAGAAATTGACTGAATTGTATGTTTCCGAGATCGTGAGACTTCATAGAGTGTCTTTGTCGATTATTCCTGTTAGAGATCTAAGGTTTACCTCGAGGTTTTGGAAGAAGTTGCAAGAGGCATTGGGAACAAAACTGAATTTTAGTACAGCATTTCACCCGCAAACCGACGGTCAGTCGGAGAGAGTAATTTAGATTTTAGAAGATATGTTGCGGTGTTGTGTTCTCGAGTTTCAAGGCAGTTGGGAAAAGTACTTACCTCTGGTTGAATTCGCTTACAACAATAATTATCAATCGAGTTTTAAAATGGCGCCCTATGGGGCTTTGTATGGGTGTAAGTGTCAAACGCCCTTATATTGGACAAAACTTAAAGAGAATTAGATTCATGGGGTCAATTTGGTCAAGGAGACTGAAGAGAAGGTTAAAGTGATTCGTGATTGCTTGAGAGCCGCTTCAGATAGACAAAAATCCGACACGGATTTGAAACGAAAAGAGATCGAGTTTCAAGTTGGTGATAAGGTGGTTTTGAAGGTATCCCCATGGAGAAAAGTCCTCAGATTTGGTAGAAAAGGCAAGTTGAGTCCTCGTTTCATAAGACCTTATGAGATTACCAAGAGAGTAAGGCCTGTTGCCTACCGGTTGGCTTTGCCTTCAGATTTGGAAAAGATTCACGACGTGTTTCATGTGTCCATGTTACGTCGATATAGATCAGATCATTCGCATGTGATCGCACCAATTGAGGTTGAAATTCAGCCAGACATGACTTATGGCTAAGTGCCAGTTAAGTTTTTGGCTCAGGAGGTAAAACAATTAAGGAATGAGAGTATTGCACTTGTTAAATTATTATGGCATGGACATGGAGTCGAAGAAGCCAATTGGAACCCGAGGAGACCATGAGAGACCAATACCCGAATCTATTCACCAGTAATATTTTCGAGGACGAAAATCCCTAACAGGGAGAATTGTAACAGCTCGATTTTGGGCCTAGTCAGAACAATGGTTTCAGAACCACTAACCTGAGGTCGGAGAAATTTTTTTTTTATATATTATTTTATGTGTGATGGCATGTTTATAAAGGTGTCTGAAAATTTTGGTGAATTAATTTTAGCATTTGTGAGCTTAATTGCGAAAAAGAATTAAATCGCATAAAGTGCAAAAGTCCTATTTTGATAGCTAAGGGTGTCAAATAGCTAGAGAACCTAAATTGGGGGTCTTTAAAGGGCAATTAGACCCTTTAGAGAGGCATGGCCAGCCATAGGAGACAAAGATGGTAAAAAAAGTCAAAAAGATGACTAGGCTTGGTAATTGATGACATTAGCAAATTGAATATTAAAATTAAATCAAAGGGGTCATCTTTCTTTTCCATCTTTTCCACCAAAAATAGCAGCCATTAGAGGATTTTTTGAAGCTTGAAATTTCAGCCACTTAGTCTCTCTACAAGTATGTGATTTTGATGGTCCTTTTTATTAATTTTTGTACTTTTAGGACCCTTGTAGCATGAGCTTTCAAATGAGGGGACTATTTTGCAAAATGGTTGAAAGTCTAGGGTTTTACCATGAGAGTGTTCATGTTGTTTTCTAAAATTTTATGGAAGAAACTGAATCATGGTTGTGAAATAAATAGCTTTTGTGAAGGGACTTCTCATGAAAACCCTAATAGGACCATTTTGTAAAGTTTTTAAAATAGATAGTAATGTTATGAAATATTGGAAATTTGGGGTTGTCATAAGAGAGATAAATGGTCAGTTAGGCTTGACTAGTAAGGAAACTTGATAAAAAATAATTTTCGGGCCTAGGGGTAAAATGGTCATTTGTGAAAGTCTAGGGGCAAAATGGTCATTTTGCCCAAATTATAAATTATTGAGCGTTTAGATTTAATTGATGATTAAATGACCAAATGTTGCCATTTTAGATCAAGAAATACAAAATTCAAACCTAGACCGGAGGAAGGTTAAGCAAGTAGATTAAATCAACTAGTCGCCACATTTTGAGTACCGAGGTAAGTTGTATATTAATAATGCAACTAGATCTTTATGATGTGCAATTGAATTGATATGGCATAAATTGTTGTGATTTTGAATATGAGAATACATGTTGAGAAATTAGCATAATGGAGACTTTCGTTGAACATTTGGAATAAGCTTGGGTTTTAGTACCTTGATATTGGGTGATAAGTGTGCGAGTATAAGACATGTCTGGGACATACGTCAGCCACAATATGAGAGCCAGTGTAAGACATGTTTGGGACATGCATCGGCCTCAAGATATTTAAGCTAGTGTAAGACATGTCTGGGACATGCATCAGCGTTGAGACGAGAGCTAGTGTAAGACATGTCTGGGACATGCATCAGCCTCGCAATAGACAAGCTAGTGTAAGGCCTGTCTGGGACATGGCATCGACCTCACTATATGAAAGTCAGTGTAAGACCATGTCTGGGACATGGCGACAGCATCTTAAGCCATGTTAGGGCTATTGAGTATCCGTAGTATTCTAAATGGTTCAAAAAAAGGTTTATGATTTATATCGAAATGAGAAAAGTTATGATCATGTGATGAGTGGTACAGGTACCTAATTGAAATGTATGAGATACGGGCTCAATGTATGCAATATGATTCATATTGGATAATGATGAGTAAGTTGTACGTACGTTTATTTATGGTATTCATGAATAAGACATGAAAGGTTATGAGCATATTGCTTTATGATAAGTAGTTGTTGTTTATTTTTATGCAACTTACTAAGCTTTATGCTTACCCTATTTCTTTTCCATTTTCTTACAGTGTTGCCAAAGTAGTTCGAGGATCATTGCCTACATCAGAGAAGCCAGCCACACTATCATCCGAAGAACTTGGTATAGGTAGATCTTTTATTTTGATTATGGCATGTATAGGACCCTGACTTTTTAGTTTTGTGTCATTGTTAATTGGCCAAATGTGTTGGCCTACTTTAGCATTTGATTCATTTTATATAAGGTCATGGAAAATGGCTAATATTGAAAGTTTATATATATGGATGCAAGATAGTCTTTCATGAATGTGAAATTGTTAGCTTGGTTGATTGTAAGAAATGTATATAGGCCCTAGATATGGTTGTTTGGTTGACAAATCATATTAAGTTAGACTTTGATATGTTGGTTGGCATTAGATTGTGTTTCAGGTGGCAAAAGGCTTGGTAAATAGCCTTACATTGTCCATACGGGTAGACACACAGGCGTGTGTCTAGGCCATGTGTGACACACGGTCAGCCCCATGGGCGTGTTGTTCGGCCGTGTGTCCCCTGCACGTAAAATTTACAAGTCAGTATGCATGGTAGTTAACACAAGGGCAGAGACACAGCCATGTGTCTCAGCTGTGTGAAGGACACGGCCTCTGGCCACAGACATGTGCCTTGGCCGTGTGCCCCTAATTGGATGTTGACGTCAGAAACATAAAGTCAAGGTTTTAGACACGAGCTAGGACAGAGGCGTGTCATGGCCGTGTGAGGGACACAGGCCATGGAAATGGGCGTGTGTCAGGCCATGTGAAAACCCTTGTAGGTTCAAATTTAGAATTTAATTCACAAGGGCATGGGAGACTGGCGTGTCCCTAGATGCCTAGGCTGTGTGTGTCACACGGGCCGTCAGCACGGCCATGTCATAATGGTCACACGGGTGTGTGCCCTTTTTTAAGAGTTATTTTTCTAACATTAGTTAAAGGACTCGGATTTGTCCCGAATGGTTTCCAATGGATGTTTGGGGCCTCGTAGGCCCATGTTAAAGAGTTTAAACAAAGTTCAAAAAAGTTATTATTTTGATCGAGTCTTGATGACATCTAAATGATTGTATGCATGTGATTAAGTTTAGTAACGCCTTGTATTCCGTCCCGGCGTAGGGCACGGGTGTGGGGAGTTACATTTAGTGGTATTAGAGCTATGGTTTAGTTGATTCTAGGACTAACCTTGTGTGAGTACTAGTCTAGCTATACATGCCATAATTGTATATTGATAGTGTGACGACTCCAGACGAGATAAACTGTGTTTTTATTTATATAGTAAATGGATCCTGACGTAGCTACGACCGATGCATGGAAAGTAATTCACCGACTCCCGCAGAAGGGACCGTGCCAGTAGATAGTAGGCCCATGACAATGAGTCAGGGCGAAGGGGCTAGATAAGCTTACCTCTACATGATGGATGCCTGGTACTCGAAGTTTATTCGTGCAAATCCGAATACATGCTGGTAATATTCACTTATATGGTTGAAAATTTTGTTGAGGTTTTCATGGATGATTTTTCTATTTTTGGTAACACTTATGATATTTGTTTGAGTAATTTGGCTAAGGTACTGAAGAGATGCGAAGAGACAAATCTTGTCCTTAACTAGGAAAAATGCCATTTTATGGTCAAGGAAGGGATTGTCTTAGGACATAAAATCTCTGAGAGAGGAATTAAAGTCGATAAAGCAAAGGTGGATGAAATTGAAAGATTCCGGCCCTAATGAATGTGAAAGGAGCCAAAAGTTTCTTAGGCCATGCTGGTTTTTATCGAAGGTTTATAAAAGATTTCTCAAAAATTTCTAAACCGTTGTGTTTGTTGTTAGAGAAAGATACAGTGTTTTATTTAAACAAAGCATGTTTGGAAGCTTTTGAAGATTTGAAAAAACGATTAATCTTATCCTTAATAATCGTTACACCTGATTGGAACTCACCTTTTAAGTTGATGTGCGATACAAATGACTATGCTATTGGAGCTGTGATGGGTCAAAGAAGAAACAAAGTATTTCACCCTATTTACTATGCAAGTAGAACTTTGACGGGAGCCTAACTCAATTATACACTTAATTATATAGTAACCGAAAAGGAACTCTTTGCAATAGTTTTTGCTTTTGACAAATTTCGCTCATATCATATAGGTACCAAAGTTACAGTATTTACTAACCATGCGGCCATTAAATACTTGCTCACGAAGAAAGATGCAAAATCGAGGCTAATTCGTTGGATACTGTTACTCCAAAAATTTGACCTTGAGATCCAAGATAGAAAGGGTGTTGAAAATCAAATAGCTGATCATCTGTCAAGGTTGGAACAAGATGAGGTAACTCAATCAGATGTGCCTATCAACGAGAATTTCCTAAATGAACACTTATTTGAGGTAAATTGAATTCATGAAACACCTTGGTTTGCTAATTTTCCCAATTATCTTGCATGTGGAATAATTCCTCAAGAAATGACATACCAACAAAGGAAAATATTCCTTCAGGATAGTCGGTATTATTTTTGGGAAGATTATTTTTGTTTAAACAATGTGCACATAATATAATCCAAAAGTGTGTAGCTGAAAGTGAGATTGCTAAGATCTTGTATCATTGCTATTCATCTCCAAGTGGGGGACACTTTGATAGTTCACGTACTGCGGCAAAGATTTTGCAACTAGGTTTCTTTTGGCCTACACTATTTAAAGATGCTTATGCTTATGTGAAGAACTATGATAAATGCCAAAGGACCGAAAATATATCAAGGAGGAATGAGATGCCCTTGACAAAAATTTTGGAGATTGGATTATTCGACGTATGGGGCATTGACTTCTTAGGCCGGTTTCTTTTATTATATGGGAACAAATACATCTTAGTTGCTATGGACTATGTATTCAAGTAGGTTGAAGCTGAAGCATACCCTACAAATGATGCTACGGTAGTCATGTGATTCCTACATAAGCATGTGTTTACATGATTTGGGACACCAAGAGCTATTATTAGTGGTTGCTTGACAAATATGATGTGAAGCACAAGATTGCTACTGCCTATCACCCCCAGTCCAATGGGCATGTTGAGAGAATGAACCATGAAATCAAATGTATCCTTGAAAAGGTAGTATGCCCTAGCAAAAAAGATTGGTCTCGAAGGCTCGGTGATGCATTATGGGTGTATCCAACAGCATTTAAGACACCATTAGGAATGACTCCTTATTGGCTAGTTTTTGGGAAGGCATGTCATTTACCATTAGAGTTGGAGAATAGAGCTCACTGGGCTTTGAAGCAGTTGAACTTTGATCTTAAGCAAGCCGGTGAGAGAAGGATGTTACAACTTGATGAGTTGGAAGAGCTGAGGTTGTTTTCCTATGAGAATGCCAAAATGTGTAAAGAAAGATCAAAGAGATGGCATGATAGTCATATACAACCTTGTGAGTTTAAAGAAGGTCAGAAGGTTTTGTTGTTTAATTCAAGGTTGAAGTTATTTCCTGGGAAGCTTAAATCCTGATGGAAAGGACCCTATACCATATACCGAGTTTATCCTTATGGAGCTGTTGAATTATATGACAATTACAGAGGTACGTCTCAAACATTATTTGGATGGTGAAGTTGAGTGACTTGAATCTTCGTTCAAATTAACAGACCCTTGATTTTTGATGAACTTGTTCAAATCCTCGTTCCCTTAGTTTTCTTCTTTTTTGCTGAAATCACCTATTGGCACTGCAAGAAGATTGTTGAAGCATCATCCTTGCCATCACACGATTTTTGCCGTAGCAAGTCTTAACCACCTTGCTGATTTCTTTCTTTTTCCATTTGTGCAGAAACTTTGTCAAAATCTTCGAGAAAAGATAGTATGTCTCACAAAAGAACTAGATCATCAAAGACTACTTCTGAAAACTTGATTTTCATCGATGAAGAAATGAAAGAGAGATTTGATTCAATTTTCAAGCATCAACCTATGATGCCGAAAAAGGGCTTTAACTTAAAGAGTAATAATATGATTGTTGTTCCTGTGCCAATTAGAAAGATAATCAATGCTCTCAAGTGGGAACGATTTTGTATTGCTTGTTCAGTTCCTGATGATGAATTAGTTCGAGAATTCTATGCAAGTTTGACAACACAAGATGCTACTGAGGTCATCGTTCAAAAGAAAAAGGTACCTCTTACTTCTAAGTCCATCAATAATTTGTTTAACTTACCTAATGTTGGAGAAGATGAGTACTATCCTATGATGAACAATATCAATTGGGATTTTCTTCAACAAGTGCTTGATGTTGTGACAAATCTGGGATCTCAATGGATTATGAGAAAGTATGGGAGCCATTCTTGCCGAAGAGAATACCTAAAACCAGTAGCAAAGGTGTGGTTTTATTTTGTTCGCTACAGTTTTATGCTTATCTCATATAGTTCCACCATCTCGACGGAACGAATACTTTTGTTATATGCAATATTGACAGAAAAGTCCATTAACGTTGAGAAAATTATCCTCAAAGAGATTCACGATTGTGCTAAAAAGAAGGCAGGAAGTGCTTATTTCCCATCATTAATCACTTCACTTTACTTAAGGTCCCGTGTTAAAACACAAGCAATCTGAAGGGGCTATATGTTCAAGGGTGCATTTCAAATTATGATATTGAAAGATTAGTAGAGAGCATGCATGAGCTGAATCAGGATGAGCAAGAAGAGCCAATTGAGCCAGATACCGAGGAGTCAACAGATGGAACTAAGACTGAAGCTAATTCAGTTACAGACACTAAAGAGGAAGAATCTAATAAGGAACCGAACAATCCTAAACTAGTTGAAGGATCTGAAAACCCTGAACCAAGGGTTGAGCCAGAAGAATTTGATAAGGAACCAAACATCCCTGAACCAAGGGTTGAGCCAGAAGAAGAACCAGTCAAGCTAAGTGTTGAACTTGAATATACAACTCTCATGCCGACTTCTGCAAATACTTCAAAGAAATTGGAGTTGTCAATTTGGATGGATATGTGCAAGTTCAAGCACAATCAACAACAAATTTATTGGAAATCTGCAAAAATTAGAGATGACTCAATTCAAATTCTTTTAAGAGTATCCCTAATACTTTAGTTCCTGAGTTCCCAGGTGCTATCTTTGAGACATGGACGGAAGATACTGACGATGCAAGCATAGATGGAGTTGAAAAAGACAAGGGGAATGAGTCAAGAAAATAAAAGGGGGAGTCTTGTCTTATTATTTATTTATTTTTAAGTCCTTAGGAATTTATTTCTTTCGTAATAAGGATTTAATTTCTACAGAATAAAACATAGCAAGCATGAATAAACTTAACACTTCTTTAGAAAAAAAAGACTAAGTGATGTGGTAATGGGAATGAACATGTCTAGGATTGGGTTATTAGGAAAGACTTGGTATTTAAGTAGTCTTAATGACTCACCTCTCTTTCTTTACAACCCTACCTGGTGTTCAGTTTTCATTCATTACTTTGTTCTTGCAATGAGGACATTGTTTCTTTTTAAAAGGGGGTAAGACAAATAAATTGCTCAAACTTTTAATTTTTTTTCAAGTATGTTTCAATCATTTCTTTCATAAGTATGTTTTAATAAATGAATGTTTAGAGATTTTTTAATAAGATAGTTTGTATGCAAGTATGAATGATGATTTTATCTAAGTGAAAGTATGTTATCGTGAAGAATGGAATGCTTGTATGATCTTAGCCTTAGTAATGTTTGCCATGAAAACATAGTTTCTTTGGAGATTAAGTTTCTTTTGAGATTAGACATACATGAAGGTTTATATCTTTAGAATTGACTTAGTAACTTTCTTGAGGCGAAATCCTAGGGGACATAAAAATCTAAAATGATATAGGCACTATTTCTTTGGATCATTTGAACCTTTTCAAGCCAACCCTATGATATTTGACCCTTGAAACTGAAAATTTGAGCTTAAAAGCCTATTTATTGCAATGAACCTACATTATAAGCCACATTACCATCTTTTAAAGTTATCCTAATTTTGTGCACCTATCTTAACTAAAGTTGTCTTGGTAATCATTTAGGGAAGTTTTCATAAAGATGTATGTGCTCATGCTTAAAAAAAAAGAGCGAAGAAAAGTTTGCTTAGTCTCCAAAAAGGAAAAATGTATGAGCTTGAGTTTAAAATAAGTTTGGGGGTGTTCCAAAGGCTCACTTAAAGAAAAAGGTTGTATTACGAGAAAACCAAGACAAAGTTAAAGGTTAAGATTTTTAAAACCGAAATGTCCCATCTTTTAAAATCCCTACCTTTAACTGAGCCCCATTATAACCTTATAAAAGACCTATTGATTTGATGATTATGTCACCTACATTAGTGGAGAGGAAGTCCTAAGTTCTACATATGAAGATCATAAATAAGCCTTATGATTGTTTACTTGATTAATAGGAAATTATGTTGAATGAAGAATGTTATCTATGACTGTGACATACACGCAAACTATGATTCATGTTGGCATATTTTGAAGCTTAATGTAATAGCCCGGTTTAGACCCTAGTTGGAATAGTGGTTTCGAGACCACAAATCTAAGGTAAAAAAGTATTTAAATATTATTTTTAGTGTTTATAATATGTGAATTGATATGTGTGAAAGTTTTGTGTGGAAATTTTATTGTTTGTGTGCTCAATTTGTAAAAAGGACCTAATCGCATAAAGTGTAAAAGTGACCTACTATTTGAATAATGGCTTAATTGATGTGTCTTCTTAGATGTGAGGTCCTTATGATGCAAATAGACCATGGTTATAATTAAATGACATAGTTGGACATTAGATAGTGGAATTCTAATAAAAATAGCAAGGCTAGAATGGTAAAATGATTATAAATGTTAATTAATTATAACAAAAAATAGAAATTATGCATTTATCACCTTGTTTGCCAAAATTGAAGAAACAAAAGCTAGGGTTTATGTGTTTGAAGCATTCAGCCAACATCTAGCTTGATTAAAGGTTCATTTTAACTCGGTTTTTGATAATTTCTATGTTTTGTGATTGGTACTTAGTATTCTATCAAGCCCATGTCTCAATTTCTGATTTTGATGATGATTTTGAGTTATGCCATTGTTGATTTTGTGAGCATTGAAATGTTAATTGATGGAAAATGAAAGATATGTATTGAGTTGACATGTTTTGTCTTTGAATTTTTGATTAATTTGAGTAATTTGGACTAAATTGTGGAAATGAGTTTTTGAGGGACTAAAATGTGAAATAAATAGAATATGTGGGCTTTTATGAACACTATAGAAAATTCGGCTAACCTTGTGTAAAAGGAAATTTTGTGTATTTTGTGATTTTATGAATTGGGACAAAAGTGATAAAATGTGAAAATGTGTGGGCTAATTTGTAAAATGCCCTAAATGTGTATATATGGATTGAATTGAATGATTTTTTTGAATAAAAGGGTTAATTTTGAATGCATATAGATCAAGAAAAGAGGAATTCGAATTTAGATCGAGGGAAATCGAAGGTTATTAAGTAAACGATCTGAATTGTCAAATCCAAGTACGTGGTAAGTTCGTGTGATAAATGATGCTACAAATTAAGTTTACTTGCTTTGATAATACATAAATTGTATATATATTTGATTACAGTTTGAACATGATGATAAATCGACTGTATTTGGCACTAAGTGTGTGATTCAAAATAGCTTCGGCTATAAATAACACTAAGTGTGCGAATTGGAGCAGCTTTGGCTGTTCGAGGCACTAAGTGTGCGATACTGAGATAGTTTCGGTTATTTGAGATGGCACTAAGTGTGCGAGATCGTAATAGCTTCGGCTAATCATTAATGCACTAAGTGTGCAAGATCTTAAGGTGCGAAAAGACTTTCAAATGAATTAATGTATTTGAACAAGAGGGATATCTATTATGGTACATTTTGAGAGTTGTATATTTGGTATATGGCATGTATAGGCTAGAGGTATTTTGGTATATTTGCGATGTGAATATTTAGCCATGAGATTTGGCTTATAAATATTGGTATGTATGGCCTTTTAAATTGGCCTAAATGATATGTTTGATAGGTAAGCTATATGATGTAAATAATGCTTATGTGATGGTTTGATTATGGATTGTTGAATTGGTAAGTTTGTGGTATGAAGTATGTGGTAAGATGATGAGATTATACTTTTGAAACTTATGTAAGTTGTGATTATTTTGGTACATTGATTAAGCATGTTTTGGTTGAGAAATTGAGTAGTGAATTGGATGTTAATTGAATGGTATGAATTTATACAGAATTGGTTGATTTGGTTGCCTATGAATGTATGCAAAAGATGCAAAAATGTTGTGGTTTTCGAGTGCTTGAGATAGGTGGAAATTGTGGCTTTAACCAAGCCTGATTTCACCCCACACGGTTGAGCACACGGGTGTGTGTCTTGACCGTGTGACTGTTGTAATTTAGCCATTCAAGTCAGTCTCGAGCACGGCCTAGCCACACGGGCGTTTCTGGTGGCCGTACGAGGCACACAACCTTGGTACATGGGCATGTGTGGCCATTTCGAAGTGAACACGGGCTAGACACACGGGCTTATGGTCAGCCGTGTGACCCAAGTCAGTTTCGACCATGGCCAAGGTACATGGACGTGTCTGTGGCCGTGCGGACAAGTCAGTATGTATGCCCTGTTTTGCCACGGCCTAGACACACGAGCATGTCTAAAGCCGTGTGAGGCACACGACCTGTTCACACGGGCGTGTGACCTGTACCACTTTGAAAAATGTTTAAGTTTTGAAAAAAAATTGTGTGAGCTCGGGTTAGTCCTGACCCTTTTCTAATGCAGGTTTAAGGTCTCAATGACTTATGTAAGGGACTCTGTATTAATGTATGACTTGTGATGCTATGATGTTTTTGAAATGAATGCTAAATGTTTCGATATGTCTGGTAATGGCTTTAACCCTATTCCGGCAACGGATACGGGGTAGGGGTGTTACACTTAGTATAATCTAATGGAATATTTGCATATGAATTACTTGTTAATAAAAAAGATTGATGAGAGTGAAGTTATTAATGCATTATTATGAGACAAAGATTGATGCTACTTACATAATTAGCAATTTTGCCTTAGCAAGACCTTTTGTTGTGCACGAACATTACTTGGGATGAGTAATGATCTAAGTTTGGGGGTGTGTAAATGGAAAAATATATAGGATTTTTCCTATGTCATTGATCACCTTTTTACTTAAAATTGTTGTTAAAACTAAGTAATTGTTTAATAAATTAATGAAATATGTGAAAATATGAAATTAGGACATAGAAATTATTAAAATGTGATTTTATGCTTTATTATATAGTTTTCATGCAATAAATGGCTTATTTTATATTAATTTGAATAAATTATATTTTTTAAGACATAAAGTGGGCCATGCATGATTAAATTAAATAATAAAATATAAAATTATATTTAATAATTCATTTTAAAATATTTCATTAATAATTTGGGTTTTAAATTAATTAATTAAATTGAATAAATTTTATTCTTTGGTCCTCTAACTTGTTGATTTATTCTGGACAGGTCTGATAGCTTTGCTGGATTAGAAAACCATCCAAATTGGGGACCAAGTCAACCCAAAATTTGGGTGCATATGGCTGTCCATAAACCACTTTTTGGTTTAATTGCACAAGGTCCTTGAAGAGTTGAAGAAATTAGAGATTTACCTGAAGATTTGCACTTGACCGAACCTCAGTCTTGAGTTGTTGTGGTACTCAAATTGACCAAAAATCAAGCAAAAATTAGCTCAGCTTCCTCAATTTATGGCCGGCAACCCATGGAAGATGCTTCAAAATATGAAAACTCCTATTTTTAGTAAACTATCCCCTCTCCTCACCTATAAATAAGACCTCATTCTCACATTTCTACTCATCCCTCATCATTCATCATTCTCTCCTCTCTAAATTCTCTTAGCATTCTTCTTTTCTCCCCATGCCTATCATCATATTTTCATAAAGATTTTAGCATTTGAGCCTCTTAAAGAACCCTTGGTCGGCCACCTTGGAGAGCCATCAGCAAAGGAGCGAAGCAACTCTGAAGTGGGTTTAATCTTTCTTTTCTTTAATTTAATTTAAAGATGTTTGCTATGTGTTCTTTGTTCTTGTTTACAACAATGTTAGCTTAATTTTATTTAAGCTAGGATGATTGCTTTGATTAAGTAATATTTATTAGATTCATGCTTATAATGTTTGTGCCTCAATCGATCATGTTTTCAATTAAAATCAAGTTTGTATTTCGTTCATATGTGATTGAAATGCACCTGAATTAGCTGAGCGGTCCTAACCAGACGATGGCTAGTGGACGCATAATTGAAATGTGCATGCTCAGTTTAGATCCTAACCCGATTAAATTGCAGGTTGCATAAAAACATTAACCAGGCTCTATTATCTGCATAGTTTTTAGATTTGTGTGATTAAACTGTTTCAAACCTAACACGTCCCTGTTACCTCGCACGAATACTAAGAAACCCTTAGTAAATAAGGATCGGTAAAATGCATATTTACTAAGTAAAGGATTCTGAAAGGACCTAACGTGGTTTCCAAACTCATGAAAGATCGAGTTACCATGGAATGTTTTTCTGAATATTATTAAACATGTTGATAATAAGTTGAGTTTAATTAAAGTAATTGTCCCAGTTTATTTATGTTACAATTGTTGCAAATTGTGTTTAATTTTGCTAAAATCTATTTCATTCATATAGTTTGCATACTTAGGTTAATTTGCATTAGAGATCATTGCATTTAGTCTAATATATTTTAATCATCACTTCTCAACTAAATTGTGTTTTTATTTACCAAATTGTTAATATAATTTTACAAATTAAGTGACTTAGCACAAATACAATCCTCGTGGAGACGATAACTCGATACTTACTTATTACTTGATAACAACTGTGTACACTTGCACAAACCTACGCGTTACACACTTAGTGTGTAATTTGACGTAGCTTCAGCTATATATGGCACTTAGTGTGCGAGATTGAGATAGCTTCGGCTATATATGGCACTTACAGTGCGAGGTCGAGATATATTCGACTATATATGGCACTTAGTGTGCGATTTGAGATAGCTTTAGCTATGTACAGCACTTAGTGTGCGAGATATCGAGTATTCAATGGTATTTCAAATATGTATGAGCTTGTTATGGATTGGAACAGGTATGTACATGCATAGTATGAGTTTTAAATCAAAGAAGTTACGAAGTTTACATATAAGCGTATGAATAAGCATGTGAAAGGTTTGTTAGTAGTCATGAATTTCATGTTAATATGTTTAAAATGATGAATGGTGTATTTGTGAGTAGATAAGTTTATATCATACAAGCTTACGAAGCTATAAAGCTTACTTCGTTTATTTTCCATGTCTTATAGTGATTTCAAAGCTAGCTCAGATTCAGGGATCGTCGGAGACTATGTCACACTATCCAGCCATCACTTTGGTACTTTTAAGCTTATGGTTTGGTCATATGGCATGTATAGGACTATGATCATGTTGGTTACGTTTTGGTAATGAGTTTTTCCATTTGAGATGGCTTGTGAATGGTTATTTTTTGGTTTGTATAGACATAGTTTTGAGACTTGGCTTAATTTGGCTAGTTTGGTTATGTGTATATATATAAGTGTGCTTATGACTTATATTATGAGGTTTGCGGAATTGGTATCATGCTTGTCAATTGGAACAAAATGATGTATGTTAGGTTAATGTTTTTAGATATGCAAATGCCATTTTGTAATGTGTTTAATGTTACTTGGAAATGGTTAATGAATTGATAATGTTTGTGATTGAGGTTTAGGCTAAGAAATGCTTAGATGAAATGGTAAGAATTATGTTTGAATTGGTAGTTTTGGATTGCCTATTATGCTTTGTTTTGGTGCCATATGTGTAGGTGAGGGTGTACCAAATAGGGTGGCAAATTGGCTTGGTAAATAACCTAATTTATGTCCACACGGGCATAGACACGAGCGTGTGTCTCAGCCGTGTGTGACACATGGTCATGTTACACGGCCTTGTGTCCCTTGGTGTTGAAAATTAAATCAAGTCAGTATGCTCCACACGACCTCACACACGGGCGTGTGACTTGGCCGTGTGGTATAAGTCAGTATACCCTACAGGTTTGGCACGGCCTAGCACACGGCCTGACACACAGGCGTGTGTGGCCATTTCTAGGGCACACGGGCTAGCCATACGGGCATGTGTGTTGGCCGTGTGACCCAAGTAAGAGAGTTACACGGGGTAGGACACGGGCTGGGACATGGCCATGTGCTCCTATTTCGAATGCACACACGACCTGTAACACGGGCGTGTCTGGTAGCCGTGTGTCTGGTCACACTGGCGTGTGTCCCTGGTTTTTAGAAAAAATTTCTATGTATTCCAAATGTTTTTAAAAGTTATTGGTTAGTCCCGAACCACTTTCAATGTATGTTTAAGGCATCGTAGGCTTGTATTAGGGACATATTGAATGATGAATGTTTAAATTAAGGAAATGTATGTTAAAAGTATGTATAATTGTGTTGTAAGTTCGGTAATGCTCCTTAACCCTATTTTTGCGTTGAATACAAGTAAGGGGTGTTACATATATTGGTATCAGAGCTACGATTTAGCCGATTCTAGGACTAATATAGCATGTGTGAGAGTCTAGCTATACTTGCCATATATAAACTGTGATAGTGTGGTGACTCCTGACATTTTTAAATGTTCTTTCATATAGTAAATGGATCCCAATCGAGCTATAGCTGATAAGGTTAAGAGTCCTGCTCCCGCTCAAGGGACTATGGCGTCTGATTCTAGACTCGTAACGGGCAGTCAGGGAGGAGAGGCTAAAGAAGCCTTCTTCCAAATGATGAACGAGTGGTTTACTCAATATATTCGTATGAACTTGGCTACTCAACAACCTCCACCCCCTCCAAATCCCCAACTGGTTCCGGTAGCTCTTTAAGGAGTCGAGCTTTTAAGATTAAACAAACCTCCAGTTGACAAGATCCGTAAGCACGAGGCTGAATAATTCAGAGCTAATGCTGATGATGACCCTAAGAGAGCGAAGTTTTGGCTTTAAAATACGATTCGAGTGTTTGATGAGCTTTTTTGCACGCCAGCAGAATGTTTAACATGTGCTATATCCTTTTTGAGAGACACCACATATCAGTGGTGGAATACGTTAGTATCCATAGTGCCGAGGGAGAGAGTTACCTGGGAATTCTTTTAGACTAAATTTCAAAAGAAATACATCGATCAACAGTTTTTGGATTAAAAGCATAAAGAGTTTTTAGAATTGAAACAAGGCCGCATGACTGTAACCGAATATGAAAAAGAATTCGTACTATTAAGCAAGTATGCTCGACAGTATGTTTCTACTGAAGAAATAATGTACAAGCGGTTTGTTGATGGGTTAAATGAAGATATTAAACTACTAGTTGATATTTTAAATTTAAAAGAATTTGTTGTGTTAGTTGACCGGGCTTGCAAAGCCGAAGACTTTAGCCGATAAAAGAGAAAGGCTGATTCAGAAGCAAGAGACTTAAGGAAGAGATCAATGAGTAAATCTTATCATTCCTCGTCGAAGAAATCCAGAGACTATTTTAATTGATTGACAGCTTCATGGGATATTCCAATAGAGATCGTGGAAAGTAATACACCAGCCCTAAAGCTCAAGGCACATCAGTATCGAGTGTTGGCAATCTGAAAGATGTTAAACCCGAGTGTCAAGTGTGGAAGACAACATTTTGGAGATTGGTGGATGAAAAATAATAATAGAGCTTGTTACAATTGTGGTTCACGAGATTATTTTATCCGATATTGTCCTGAGTTAAATGAAAAAGATAAATCTCAGAATGCAAGATCGAGCAATACAGCTACTCGTGGAAGGCTGGCAAGAAATATGGGAAACGCAAGTGGTAATCATGGTACAACGAGAGATTCTATAGTGAGATCTGAGGCCAAAGTACCTGCTAAAGCTTACGCTATTCGCGCTTGCGAAGATGCGTCATTGATAAACCGTAATTTATACATATTTTTATCCCTCGCTTAACATATTTATGAATGATTTCTCCTTAGATTTGGTGAATTTATGCTCCTAATCCTTTAATTTGATGTTTTATACTTAGGTGAGCATAGGAGGATGAAAAGAACGAGAAACAGGCCAAAAACAGAAAAAATGGGCCGAAAAGGGAAAACAACACGGCCTGGACTTCCCCACATGGGCAGCACACACGCCCGTGCCAATCTAACAGGCTCGACCACGGCCCAAATCAACTTCAGCACGGGCGTGTTGATATCTCAGCCTCGACCATGGCCTGAAGTATTCGCACACGGCCGTGCCACACGTGCGTGTCCCTGTCGAACCCTATCTAAGTTCCATTCAAAAAAAGGAAAGTTTTAGGGCTTTTAAGCATTCCAAAGCCTATTTAAACACCCTAGAGGAAGACTAAAGGGGGGACGGAGAATGGGGAGTGAGGAATTACTCCAAGGAAGCCGATTGGTCCATCTCAGAAGCCGGATTCATCATCAAGACTGAAGATTTCTCCTCAATTTCCCTTCAGGAGTTTTGGGTTTTCTTTATGTTTTGTATTCTTTATTATTCTGAGATGTTTTCTTATTTACTTATGAACTAAAACCCCGAAATACCTAAGGGAGATAAACCTAAGATGAATCTTGTTATTATTTTCTGAATCGTATGATAAATATTTGACTTGTTCTTAATTATGTGTCCTTAATTCTTGCTTTGGTATTTCAGGATATCGATTCAAGTTAACGCTCTTAGTTAGAGGATAAATAGTTCCTGGCTAATAGTGACTTTGTCATAATTAAGCGGAGTTGATTGCGCGCCTAGAGATAGGGTGACAAGATTTTGCTGGATTAGGGTGAAACCTAATAAGGGAATCCATAGATTGAGTTAATGCAACCCTAAGGTGTCAATTAGAGAAAAGTCTTGGTTATTCAACCTAGGGATTAGACGTTATTAGTCTTGAATAGGGATAATAACATAACTTAGGGATTTCTATGGAACAAGTTGAATGAATAAATCATCCGGTTCGGAGCCAGAATAACAAGTAAAAGTCTAGGTGGATTTTTCCTTAGGTATTGTCCTAAATCAATCGTTTTTCCCAAAAGTTATTTCCCAATTCTATTTTCTACAACTTCTTAGTTAAATTAATTAGTTAGTTAAAACAAACCCCTTTATTTCTTAGGCTAGATAATAAAAAGATAGTCATTACTAGTACTTTTAGTCCTTTGGGTTCGACAATCCAGTCTTGCTAAAGCTATACTACTGTTCGATAGGTACACTTGCCTACGTTGTGATAATAGTTAGTTTCAAGAATGATTAATTATAAATTTATAAAACTTATCACGAAAAATCACGATCAAGTTTTTGGCGCCATTGCCGGGGACTAAAATATTAGGAACACTCAATTTTTATTACTTTAGCCATTTATTTTTGCAATTTAATTTTATTTTTAATTTTATTCTAATTTACTAATTTTCTTTTTCTTTCTTTTGGCAGGTTCTTATAGTTTATGACTAGAAGAAATGCATCGGGACCATTGCTTTTTGATGAAAAAATTGATCGCACAGCTCGTAAAAATCGACGAGAAATCAGGCGAAGCCTAAGATACACAGAAGAAGAGCAAGAGGACGATATCTCAACCACAACCAAGGAGATGGCTGAAAATCAAGACAATCAGCTACCTCCAGCAATATACGCTGAATTAGAAAATTAGAATCCTACTCCTCGTACTATGTATGATTATGCTAAACCTAATTTAACAAAAACTGAGTCAAGTATAGTTAGGCCTACTATTGCTGCAAATAATTTTGAACTGAAACCTAACACGATTCAAATGATACAGTAATTTGTTCAGTTTGATGGTTTGCAAGATGAGAATCCCAACGCTCACTTGGCAAATTTTCTAGAAATTTACGATACTTTTAAAATTAATGGTGTCTCCGATGAAGCCATTCGTCTTCAGTTATTCCCTTTCTTACTAAGGAACAAGGCTAAATAGTGGTTGAACTCGTTACCATGAGGGTCCATCACTACTTGGGAACAAATGACTGAAAAATTTTTATTAAAATATTTTTCGCCTGCTAAAACGGCTAAGTTACATAATGATATCTCTTCTTTTGTGCAGATGGATTTAGAAACACTTTACAATGCACGAGAGAGATATAAGGACCTACTGCGAACGTGCCCCTACCATGGGTTACCTCTATGGCTGCAAGTTCAAACGTTCTACAATGGTGTGAATCCCTCAACAAGACAGATGATTGATGCAGCCACTGGTGGAACCATCAACAATAAAACACCTGAAGAGGCTTACGAATTTATAGAGGAGATGTCACTGAATAACTTAAGTGGCAAGTCATGAGGACTAAGCTGACTAAAATAGCAGGCGTTTATAACGTTGACTCGGTTACTATGCTATCAAATCAGGTAGAACTTCTAAATAAAAAGATTGATGGTTTACTTGGTTCTACGCAGGTTCACCCAATAATGCAATGTGAAGCAAGTAGAGGTGGATCGAGTAATTCAGGATATCAACCCTATGGCCACAACATGGAGAACGAGCAATTAAACTATATGGGTAATAATCCCTACAGTAATACCTATAACGCAGGTTGAAGGAATCACCCAAACTTCTCATGGGGAGGTCCAGGAAATCAGAGACCACCACCACCCTCAGGCTTTCAACAGCCACCTTATCAACAGGAAAAGAAACCAAACCTTGAGGAGATGCTATCCAAGTTCATCTCGATGTCAGAAACTCATTTCCAGAATATGGAGATAGCACTTAAAAATTAACAAGCATCAATCCAAGGGCTCGAAACTCAGATAGGTCAGCTGTCCAAACTAATCTCTGAATGACCACAAGGTAGCTTGCCAAGTAATATTGAACCTAACCCAAGGGAACAGCTCAACACAATTAATGTTCAAGATGAAGAAGGATTCATTGAGCCTGAGCCAGAATCGAGGCAAAAAACTGTGGTGAGCAAAGGTAAAGGTGAGGCAAGTCATAATGAAAACAAAACGGTGAGTGTAGAATATAAACCTCGTGTGCCATACCCTAATACGACAAGGAAAGACCGCTCAGACGAACAATTCGGTAAATTCCTTAAACTTTTGAAAAAATTACATAAACTTACCATTTATTGAAGCTTTATCGCAAATGCCAAATGCAATGAAATTTTTAAGGGAGCTTTTAAAAAACAAGCGAAAATTGGACGATGCATCGCATGTGGAGCAAAACGCAGTTTGCTTAGCTATTCTACAGAATAAGCTACCCAATAAATTAAAAGACCCAGGGAGTTTTACAATTCCTTGCTTAATTGGTAGTTTAGATGTTAATAATGCATTAGCTAATTTAGGGGCTAGTATCAATGTTATGCCTTACAAAATATTTAAGCAACTAGGTCTTGGGAAACCTAAACAAACTAGGATGAGCATTCAATTAGCAGATAAAACTATCTGATTTCCTAGGGGTATTATTGAGGATGTGCTAGTTAAAATCGATAAGTTTATATTTCCGGTTGATTTTGTTGTTCTAGACATAGAAGAAGATAACAACACCACTTTGATTTTAGGGAGGCCCTTTTTAGCAACTGCTAAAACGATTATTGATGTTGGAACAGGTGAGCTCACACTTTGTGTGGGAGACGAAATGATCACCCTTCAAGCTCGTAATTCTGGCAACACATCGAAAATTAAAGGTAATTATCCACACTAGTCTACTAAAACTGATGATATGACAAAACCTACTTTGCATGAATTGAGTCTGAAAGAGGTACACGAGCCATGTTCCACCAATAATAGAGGACCCATTCATGAAGAACGAAGGCTAAAAATAGAGACTGAGAACACACGATAAACCAAAACTACGCTAGAATGAGCCTGATACCTCTCTAAATCAAGTTAAGGTTGGAGATAAAGTTTTACTAGATGCTGCAGATCCTCACATTGTCACTGCCAACCCGAATGAAGAAATCCCTCTTACGGTACTTAATATTTTCCCATTCGGAACAGTCGAGGTAAGTCACCCCAAGTTCGGCACTTTTAAGGTAAATAACACCCATCTAAAACCTTATTTTAGTGAGATTGATAGCAGGAATGAGGAGTATGAACTCCTCAAACCACCATAATCCTTCAACGGGGAGGCAACCCGAGCACTAACTGTATTAACTTCTTTAAATTTTAGTGTTTAACACTTAAGCTACTAACAAAGCTCTTGAAAACAGGTTCACCACAGAGACACGACCAAGCACACGGGCGTGCTTAGGACCGTGTAGAAATAGGGCAAAAATTTCCCCAAAACACAGGTTGCGATAAATTGCCATGGCCATGTGACATGGCTGTAGCAGAGCCTACCAAAATAACACGGGCATACGACATACCTGTGCCCTAAGACCGTGGTTAAAACTAAGAAACTAGCACGGGCATGCGACACGCCCGTGTCTAGCACCCGTGGTTAAACCTGTCAAATTAACACGGGCATGGGGCTTGTATACACCAGAGTGGGAGAAGCAATGAAGCTAGACACGGTCGTGTGGCACGGCTGTGTGCACCAACACACCCGAGGTACACGAATATGGGTCAAATTTCAAACGCGCCAAGATAGGAAAAACGGGAAACACACGGGCTAAAATTGGGGAACACAAGCATGTCCCCTGGCCATGTGGCCCAAAATCTATAAATACCCTGCACTATTCATTGTCTTCCCCACTCAAAAACCCTAACCCTAGCCGCTGCAAGTCCACACGGCCACCTTGCCATGCCTGTGCGCCGCCTCCAACTCTATTTTTGACGCTCAATCCTCCCTTCTTAGCGTTTGTTTACTTCTTTCTTTTGTATTTTACTGATTTCTAAAGCTATTTATCATAATAATATGCAAGTATTCATGTTATTTTCATATTTTTATCACTTAAATGTCATAATCTAGAATAACTATCATCTTTTTCATGTTCAAGCTCTTATTCATTGCATGATTTCTTTACTCCATTTGATTAGTTAAAATTGAGTATTCATGTTTAGGATAGTTGAAATATTCATGTCTTTTGTGTTGACATTTTTCATCCATATATCATGTTGCATTCCCTAAAATTCTTCACCATTCTTACTCATACTACTATACAATGCCACAAGAGTATGCTATTGAACTTATTGTTTTAATTTTTGTGGCTGAACATATTTATGCCTTTTTCCTCTTAAAATTTAGTTCCATATTACCGTGTCTAATCATCAAGAGGAATTGATGATTCCAATTACAGGTTCACCATGTCATCTTTACAAGGAAAGAAAGCCACCGTCCCCGCCTCGAAGAAACAGAAGGGAGCGTCATCTTCCTCGAGTCCTACCGTGAAAATTCGCCTTCCTTTCTTACAAATCCCCAATGGGCCCCAAGAAGAACTTTTCCAAATACTACGGGCCCAACCTTTAATTGCAGGCCACTGTATCGACTGGGTTACGGTAGAACAAGTTCAGCTGGCTGATGCGATTTAGGCCCTCCTTACCACTGATCCTTGGGAGCTATTCTTTGGGATCATCGAGCCGACGTACTTAGAGCTCATGATGGAACTATGCTCAACGTTCCATCTTCAAATGGTAATGACAAACTACGATGATCCCGGTACAGTCCAGTTTTGCTTAGGCAAATTAGTCTGCCATCTAAGCGTCCCAGAATTTGGCACTGCATTGCGCTTATATACCGAGGAGTTTAGAGAGGAGAATGACTTACATGCTCTCGACCGCCACATCCATCATTCTCCCTCACGTTTCTGGGACGCCCTCGTCCCATGTTCAGCTAGCTACGACCCTAGTCGCACCAAGGCATCATCTCTCCCTCTGTCCTTAAGGTATCTACATTCTATTTTATCTCACACTTTGGCAAGGCGAAGAGAGAGCACCGGCTTTGTCACTACCCACGACATCTACTACTTATAGTGTATGTCAAACGGGCATGTCTTCAATCTTGCATACTTTATAGCCCTTGCTATTTGCCACCAAACGGAGCGACACCGGAGGGGGGTCATCTCCATTGGCCCCTACGTGACTCGACTGGCATGACACTTCGGGCTCCTCAACATCGTGGCCCAAGAATCATCCCTTACCCTTATCGGCCAGATGTCTCTACAAGGCATCTCGGGCATACTTAGCGTGAGGATGATTGAGAGGAGCCGAGGAACCTACCCTCCCCAATATCGTCTTATCCAATCTACCGAGGAGGAGGCTCCAGAGGACATTACTGATGATGTCCCTTCCCAGCACGAGGACCCACCTTCCCAGCCACCACGCTCCCATCGTCCAGTTCATGCGGCGGCTTCATTTGCTGACATATTTGAGTGCCTCAACCGATTCGAGTAGCATTGTTTTCAAAGATTTGGCAACATTGATGCTACTCTCTAGCAGATCTGTCAGCACTTCCACATCTCATCGCCACCACCACCTCGCGAACCATCCGGCGATGATGATGATGTTTAATTTAATTTTTATCTTTATTTTTATTTTTATTTTTAGTTTTATTTCTATTTCTATTTTTAAGTCTTTATTAATTTCACTTTTGACATTTAAATATTATTTTCCTTTTTGATACTATCTTTTATTTAGGTTTTATTAATTAATTTTAATCTCGGCTATTTCTTTATGAGTAATTATTCCTCCTAATATTCCCTAAAAAGTTCCTGATTTCCTCACAAATATAAAGAGCTCCAAAGCTCACAATCACTTAGGAACTTCAAACTCCATTGGAAAGGGTTCTCCATGACTGCCATGCCTTACTCGATAACGAGATATAATATTCTTTTGGCGCAGCACTTGTGGCACCCAACCTCTACCACCACCGGAGTATCCTCCTCCACTCTACATAACTCCAAACTAGGGAGTTCATTCATTCAACACTCAGGAAGTTTCACTTCTCTTCCTATCTTATGATTTTATATTTTTCTATATATCTATCTTTGTATATTAAGGGCAATGTACATCTTAAGTGTGGGGGCTAATCATTTCATTATCTGAAAAATCCCTGAATGTTGTCTTATTCTCTTGTAAATTTCTCATATCATGTTTAGGATGAATTTTGATTGACTAAAAATTTTTATAGATATATCTTGAATTAAAACATAGGCATTCATGCATTGATTATTTAGACTTTAAGACATTAGAAAATTAAGCATGATAAGTTTGTTTTTTAAGAATTTAAAATTTTAAGTTGTTTCCCCAAGTTAAGGTATTATCTTGAATTGAATCCATAGGTTTAAACATCAAAAAGCCATAATTTTTGTGAGATTTTGAGCCTTCAAGAGCATCTATTAATTCTTTCATGCTCACTTTTATTATTGCTTTGAGAGTGTCAATATCAAATTGTTATTCTAGAACTTGCCTGATTATGCATGTCAAGACCACACTATTTGATTTGATATGTTAAGATGATAGAGGCACTTAGGATTAACCCATTCATGCCATGAAAAGCCTACCTCCACAATTAACCCTTAGCAAACCCCTTTGAGCCTAAGAAACCATTCCTTGTATTACCCTTAATATTAACCCTTAACCTATTATTGTTCGAATCCCCTCAATTAATTTGATCCCTATTTTTGTTGAGAGTTGATTTGAATAAATTCCTTATCTATGTCTTGTTCTTAATGGTAATCTATGTTATTTGACTTATTTTTTGAAAAAAAAACATGTATACATATTAGTAGTGATCTTTTGTTTGTGAGTTTCGGTATTCAAATTCCATAGTCAAAGAAGAAGCTTTATTGTACACAAGTAATGATTAAATATTTTTCTAGTTAAGTAATTTTTCAAGTCAATCTCGATTCTAACCTTTTCTTTTAGCTTGTGACCACACCCCCTAACCAAGCCTCATTACAACCCTCTAAAGACCTTTTGATTGATGTATCATCTCAATTTATAGTGGTGGAGATTTGATTTTCATGCAAGCCTATGGTAATAACTTTTCATATTGACTAATGAGTGTTGATTTCATTGTCCTTAAACACTGCGAGTTATTTGAGTGAATCTTTAGTGAGGATGTTAAACTTTGTGAGATTTCGAATCGATCGTAACTACTTAGATGAAAGGAGATGCCTAAGCTTTTCATGATTAAAATACTCAACTTGGAATGTTTGAAGCTTTAATGTTCTTTCAGTTGAATTCTTAATATATGATTTCTTATGGATTTAGTTTGAGATTTATTGATAGGAATTATAAGTTGAGAAAAAGGAATTCTTAATTATTAAGAGAGGATTTTGCTTGAGGACAAGCAAATGCTTAAGTGTGGGGGTATTTGATAAACCGTAATTTATACATATTTTTATCCCTTGCTTAACACGTTTATGAATGATTTCTCCTTAGATTTGGTGAATTTGATGCTCCTATCCTTTAATTTCATGTTTTATACTTCGGTGAGCATAGAAGGACGAAAAGAACAAGAAACGAGCCAAAAATAGAGAAAATAGGCCGACAAAGGAAAACAACACGGCCTGGACTTCCTTATACGGGCAGCACACAAGCCCGTGCCAATCTAACAGGCTCGACCACGACCCAAATCAACCTCAGGACGGGCGTGTTGATATCTCAGCCTTGACCACGGCATGAAGTATTCGCACACCGTCGTGCCACACGGGCGTGTCCCTACCGGACCATAGCTAAGTTCCATTTAGAAAAGGGCAAGTTTTAAGGCTTTTAGGCATTCTAAAGCCTATTTAAACACCCTAGAGGAAGACTAAAAAGGGGACGGAGAATAGGGAGTGAGGAATTACTCTAAGGAAGCTGATTGGTCCATCTCAGAAGCCGGATTCATCATCAAGACTGAAGATTTCTCCTCAATTTCCCTTCAGGAGTTTTGGGTTTTCTTTATGTTTTGTATTCTTTATCATTCTGAGATGTTTTCTTATTTAGTTATGAACTAAAACCCTGAAATACCTAAGGGGGATGAAACCTAAGACGAATCTTGTTATTATTTTCTGAATCGTATGATAAATATTTTACTTGTTCTTAATTATGTGTTCTTAATTCTTGCTTTGGTATTTCAGGATATCGATTCAAGTTAACAGTCTTAGTTGGAGGATGAATAGTCCCTAGCTAAGAGTGACTTTGTCATAATTAAGCGGAGTTGATTGCGCGCCTAGAGATAGCGTGACAAGATTTTGTCGGATTAGGGTGAAACCTAATAAGGGAATCCATAGATCGATTTAATACAACCCTAGGGTGTTAATTAGAGAAAAGTCTCAGTTATTCAACCTAGGGATTAGACGTTATTGGTCTTGAATAAGGATAATAACATAACTTAGGGATTTTTACGAAACAAGTTGAATAAATAAATCGTTCGGTTCGGAGCCAGAATAACAAGTAAAAGTCTAGGTGGATTTTTCCTTAGGCATTTTCCTAATTCAATCGTTTTTCCCAAAAGTAATTTCCCAATTCTATTTTCTGCAACTTCTTAGTTGAATTAATTAGTTAGTTAAAACAAACCCCTTTATTTCTTAGGCTAGATAATAAAAAGACAATCATTACTAGTACTTTTAGTCCTTTGGGTTCAACAATCTAGTCTTACTAAAGCTATACTACTGTTCGATAGGTACACTTGCCTACGTCGTGATAATAGTTATTTCAAGAACAAATAATTATAAATTTATAAAATTTATCATGAAAAATCAGGATTAGTCATCACTAGATGTTATTTGTAATAGCCCAATTTCGAGTCTGATCGAAACAGGTGGTTTCGGGACCCCTTAACCGAGTAAAAATATTATTTTTATTATTTTAATAATGTTTACAGTGTGGTAGTATTACTGTGTGAAAGTTTTGTAAAGAAATTTTTACTGATATTCGGTAAAAAAGATTAAATTGCGTAAAATGAAAACTATATGTGCCATTAGTAAAATGACTTATTTGATAATGGCTTTATAAATGGGAGTCCTTGCATGGTAATCAAACCATTGCATATTTGAATGGACGGTAGTGGACCTTCAATTTCATAATTTATTTAAACATGGGTATTTTGGTAAATTATGGAATAATGCTTAATAAAATAAAGCCATATGATATTTTTATTATGTTTTCATCATCCTCAACCGAATAATTAAATAAAGAAAGGGTTTTGGAAGCTTTAACATTCGACCATGGATTTCTAAGGGATTTAGATCAATCCAAACGAATTCAAGATTTTGATCGAGGAAAAATTAGAAAGTAGACGAATAGTCGACGGATACACGAGGTAAGTTCATATGGTTTAAAATAAAATTACATGATATAAGAAATGATGGGTAATTGGCCAAATTGTAAGTATGTAATGGTAGATATGTTAAATGGCTTTGTACTTATTATATTAATATTACATGATGATGGAATGCCATAATATATATTCGGTCTTGTGTTTGAAAGTAATGAAGTACCTTGTGGCTGAGTAAATGTATATTGGAGTTAATTGAGCTTTAATATATGATAAATTAAATGCCTTGTATGTGGTAAGTTACTAAGGAAATATTTGTTGTTGATTAAATTAAATACTATATATACATATATGTGCCAAATTGAAATGTATATAAAAAAAAAGTTGAGGTTGCCGAATGCAAATAAAGTTGATAAATTTGAATTGATGAATAGTGAATAATTGAATTTCGGCACAGAGGATGCGAGTATAAAAGGTGATAGATGTAAAAATTGCACTAAGTGTGCGGGTCTGATTATTGAGCACTAAGTGTGCAAGCTTAAGTATCTAGCACTAAGTGTGCAAATTCGATATATAATGTTGAATAACTATTGGCACTAAGTGTGTGACTTTTCGAGTAATTGGGAATGGTTGAAAGTATTTTTGCCTTGAATTTCTTGAGAAGTATTTATGGTTTATAAATTTGAATTTGAGCAGGTGAGTATCAAACCTATACGGTTAATATTATTGATCGTAAAGCTATATGATTGATAACGGTAAATAAGGTTGCATGATAGATGTACAAATTGGATGAGTAAAATGATATGATTATATATATCTATATACGATACCATGTAGTAAGTCTATAAGAAATCTAAATGTTCTTGTTTGAATAAAACTATTTATTTAAAGTGTTAATTTTGGATATATGGCTAAACGAATTATAGCCGAATGTAGTGAGGATAGAATGGGAATGTTTCAGTTGTTTGGATTAATTTTTGATATTGAGAAATTGAATGGAAAATGTATGATAATCGAATTTTCTTATGAATGAAAGTGTGCTTGAGTTGATTGTGAATTAATGATATTTGGGTTTCTAGCCTAGCAGGCTATGTGCCAAAGAATTTGATCAGGCTTTGTGCCTAGCAGGCTTATTGCCGGTGAATAAATATCAGACCTTGGGTCTAGCAGGCCTTGTGCCGGTGAATGATTCAGGCTAAAAGCCTAGCAGGCCTTGAGCCGGTGAATGATTCAGGCTAAAAGCCTAGCAGGCCTTGAGCCGGTGAGTTTTATCAGACTTATTCCTAGCAGGTTTATACCGGTGTATTACTTTAGGCTCGATGCTTACAAAGTTGGGTGCCAATGTGGTACAGAATGTGTAAGACGAGTTGGACGGTCAGGTATGACCTAATTTATTTGTTATTCAAAATTAAGTAAGTAAAACGATTATTTGTTACAAATTATGAATTATTGATGTTACTAATGAATTAATATTTATACGGGTATAATTTTACTATCGGTTATATAAAGGTGTTACAGGTTATACGTAATGAAATAAATCGACCCAATGCTATGTGAATTCTATGATATTGATATCGTATTGGTGATATGTGATATAAATGGTTTAGTCACATATATGGCATTTAGTATGCAAGATACAGGGTTTTTGATATTGGTCTCAAGGGTTCAATCAGAAATGTGATGTCATGAGAATAGAAATAATGATACAAATCAGTACAGGTATACATAGTACACTTGACAAGCAAGTGACATTGATAAATTTATATGACACGTGAGTAGATGTGATAAATTAAACATGAATTAAATGACTGTTAAGGAAATAAATATTGAATTAGATCAGGCTGGTTTAAAAGCAATCTTATTGCTTAAAATGACAAGCTTTATGTTAAATCTTTTATACAGTGTTGATAATTATGCGAGCTTACTAAGCTTATTAGCTTACTCTGTCTATTCTCTGTATTTTACAGTGATTCGAATACTCACTCAAGTTGGAAGTCATCGAAGATTTAATCACACTATCCAGGAGGCAATTGGTATTCCCGAACTCTTTGAAATTGGGTAATATGGCATGTATAGGCTAGTTAATAAGTTGATTATATGGTCAATTGTTTATATGAATGTGAGATGAATTTTCAGTATTATGATCAAGCTATGTGATATGCCTTAATATGAGAAAAGTTAGTTTGATACGAAAGCATTGTATGATGTGTGCATCTAGTGTTAAATTTTATAATTGGTATTTTGGTTGGAATGATATGTACTTATGGATGAGTTGATAAGAATGTTGACATGTGATTAATTTGTAAGTGGTATTTAGATGCTTATATATAGGTGATGCTTTAATTCTGGATTTTCTTTAGCACATCATTAGGATATTTATCATTTGATGTAGGTGTTCTCTCTAAAAAGTTCAGTATATTATTATATTCGGGATTACAATACCTCAGATTTCTTATGATTCTATGTGGTTACATGTGAAACATATTTATAGAATGGATATAGTTATATTCACTCTGGTTATACAAATTTCAAATCTATAGAGATGGTAAATTTGCATTGGTTGTTATTGGAACCATATTGATTTCCCCTTTTTTTTTTATGTTGAGCTGCATTATTGACAGGAGAAATTGATTCATTTGATTATTTTGGTTGAGTTATCCGTTTGAAAGGTACTTAAATTTTGTGTACTTGAGTTATCCGTAGATTTGAAAAATAAATCTTGTACGCTTATAGGTAAATTGACAGGTAGTTTGAATGAAGAGTTCATATTCTAGAAGATATGAAAGAGAGTTTAAGTACCAAGAAATCCAGAGATTTTACAGCGATTGAGATATGAAGCTCACAGCAATAGTTGGCCTAATTTTCCAGGAAACATAAGATGTTTAATAATCTGAAACAGTTATATCGATTGATAGGTATGAAACAAGATATTTTTGACTCTACGCTTTGAAGTTTAAAGTATCATCAAGATAAACTGATTGATATGTGTCTTCGGGACTGTTATAGTCTGAGATGATATCAGAGAGAAAAATGAGTTAGTAGTAGGATGGGTCCTGTATTGGGATTGTTCTTACCACCGAAACAGAAAGATGTTATCTGAGTTACTATCGAATGTTTAAAAAGTCTGCACATTCATTTCTATACGTACAGATTTCTCTTTTAATAAACTTGTTGGGTGGTATATTTTAGAGATTTTTAGATTATACGGTGTGTCAGTCTTTATTATCTTGAGAACCCGAGATTTATATTGCGATACGGTAGAAGGCTACAGTAAATTTTGACTATAAGATTGAATTCTAATATGGCATTTCATTCTCAAACTGATGGTCAGATGATTCAAATTCTTAGAAATTATGTTTTGTTTTTGTGTTTTAAAATTTAAAGGTAACTAAGAAAAGCACTTACTATTGGTGGAGTTTCTGTAATGGTTATCAGATTATATGGATGGCATTATATGAAGTATTGTCTAGTTGCAATTACCAAACACCGTTATACTGGACAGAATTGTGTGAGAAAAAGAGACACAGGTTGAATTGATCAAAGAAACCGAAGAAAAAGTGAAAGTGATTCACAACAGTTTAAAAGCAGCTTCTGATAAACAGAAATCATACGCGGATTTGAAACTTAAAGAAGTAGAATTTCAGGTCAGAGACCGTGTATCCTTGAAAGTATCACACTGGAAGAAATTCTTCGTTTTGGTCGTAAAGGAAAGTTAAGTCCACGATTCATTGGGCCATATGAAATTGTTAAAAGAATAAGGCCAGTTGCATATCAACTCTCATTACCCTCTAAACTTGAAAAGAAACATAATTTTTTTCATGTTTCAATGCTACATCG
Organism: Gossypium anomalum; assembly: GCA_025698475.1. Lineage (NCBI taxonomy): Eukaryota > Viridiplantae > Streptophyta > Magnoliopsida > Malvales > Malvaceae > Gossypium > Gossypium anomalum. The sequence goes on from CM046959.1 coordinate 57,505,692, forward strand.
TTATCGATCTGATCCATCACATGTGATATCTCCTCTTGATGTGGAAATACAATTGGATTTATTATACAATGAAGAACTGATCAGAATTATAGCTCGAGAGATTAAAGAGTTAAGAAATTAGCATATAGCACTTGTGAAAGTTCTTCGGTGTAAACACAGTATAGAGGAAGCTACATGGGAGCCCGATGAAGCTATGCGAAAACAATATTCTAACCTATTTACCAGTATGATTTTTGAGGACGAAAATCCCTAAAGGGGGGAAGAGTTGTAACAGCGCAATTTCGAGTCTGATCGGAACAGGTGGTTTCAGGACCCCTTAACCGAGTAAAAATATTATTTTTATTATTTTAATAATGTTTACAGTGTGGTATTATTACTATGTGAAAGTTTCGTAAAGAAATTTTACCGATTAAATAGTCAATTCAGTAAAAAGGATTAAATTGCGTAAAATGAAAACTATATGTGCATTAGTAAAATGACTTATTTGATAATGGCTTTATAAATGGGAGTCCTTGCATGGTAATTATACCATTGCATATTTTAATGGACGGTAGTGGACCTTCAATTTCATAATTTATTTGGTTATTAAACATGGATATTTTGGTAAATTATGGAATAATACTTAATAAAACAAAGCCATATGATATTTTTATTATGTTTTCATCATCCTCAACCGAATAATTAAACACAGAAAGGGTTTTGGAAGCTTTAATATTCGACCATGGCTTCCTAAGTGATTTAGATCAAGCCAAACGAATTCAAGATTTTGATCGAGGAAAAATCGGAAGGTAGACGAATAGTCGACGGATACACGAAGTAAGTTCGTATGGTTTAAATTATATGATATAAGAAATGATGGGTAATCGGCCAAATTGTAAGTATGTAATGGTAGATATGTTAAATGGCTTTGTACTTGATTATATTAATATTACATGATGGTGGAATGCCATAATATATATTCGGTCTTGTGTTTGAAAGTAATGAAGTACCTTGTGGCTGAGTAAATGTATATTGGAGTTAATTGAGCTTTAATATATGATAAATTAAATGCCTTGTATGTGGTAAGTTACTAAGGAAATATTTGTTGTTGATTAAATTAAATACTATATATACATATATGTGCTAAATTGAAATGTATATAAAAAAAATTTGAGGTTGCTGAATGCAAATAAAGTTGATAAATTTGAATTGATAAATAGTGAGTAACTGAATTTCGGCACAGAGGGTGCGAGTATAAAAGGTGATAGATGTAAAAATTGCACTAAGTGTGCAAGTCTGATTATTGAGCACTAAGTGTGCAAGCTTAAGTATCTAGAACTGAGTGTGCGAATTCGATATATAATGTTGAATAACTATTGGCACGAAGTGTGCGACTTTTCGAGTAATTGGGAATGGTTGAAAGTATTTTTGCCTTGAATTTCTTAAGAAGTATTTATGATTTATAAATTTGAATTTGAGTAGGTGAGTATCAAACCTATACGATTAATATTATTGATCGTAAAGCTGTATGATTGATAATGGTAAAGAAGGTTGCATGATAGATATACAAATTGGATGAGTAAAATGATATGATTATATACATCTATATACGATACCATGTAGTAAGTCTATAAGAAATTTAAATGTTCTTGTTTGAATAAAACAATTTGTTTAAAATGTTAATTTTGGATATATGGCTAAATGAATTATAGTCGAATGTAGTCAGGATAGAATGGGAATGTTTAAGTTGTTTGGATTAATTTTTGATATTGAGAAATTGAATGGAAAATGTATGATAATCGAATTTTCTTTGATGAAAGTGTGCTTGAGTTGATTGTGAATTAATGATATTTGGGTTTCTAGCCTAGCAGGCTATGTGCCAAAGAATTTGATCAGGCTTTGTGCCTAGCAGGCTTATTGCCGGTGAATAAATATCAGACCTTGGGTCTAGCAGGCCTTGTGCCGGTGAATGATTCAGGCTAAAAGCCTAGCAAGCCTTGAGCCGGTGAGTTTCATCAGGCTTATTCCTAGCAGGTTTATACTGGTGTATTACTTTAGGCTCGATGCTTACAAAGTTGGGTGCCAATGTGGTACAGAATGTGTAAGACGAGTTGGACGGTCAGGTATGACCTAATTTATTTGTTATTCAAAATTAAGTAAGTAAAACGATTATTTGTTACAAATTATGAATTATTGATGTTACTGATGAGTTAATATTTATACGGGTATAATTTTACTATCGGTTATATAAAGGTGTTACAGGTTATACGTAATGAAATAAATCGACCCAATGCTATGTGAATTCTATGATATTGATATCGTATTGGTGATATGTGATATAAATGGTTTAGTCACATATATGGCATTTAGTATGCAAGATACAGGGTTTTTGATGTTGGTCTCAAGGGTTCAATTGTAAATGTGATGCTACGAAAATAGAAATGATGATACAAATCAGTACAGGTAACATAGTACACTTGACAAGCAAGTGACATTGATAAATTTATATGACACGTGAGTAGATGTGATAAATTACACATGAATTACATGACTGTTAAGGAAATAAATATTGAATTAGATCAGGCTAGTTTAAAAGCAATCTTATTGCTTAAAATGACAAGCTTTATGCTAAATCTTTTATACAGTGCTGATAATTATGCGAGCTTATTGGCTTACTCTGTCTATTCTCTGTATTTTACAGTGATTCGAATACTCACTCAAGTTGGAAGTCATCGAAGATTTAATCACACTATCCAGGCTGCAATTGGTATTCCTGAACTCTTTGAAATTGGGTAATATGGCATGTATAGGCTAGTTAATAAGTTGATTATATGGTCACTTATTTATATGAATGTGAGATGAATTTTCAGTATTATGATCAAGCTATGTGATATGGCTTAATATGAGAAAAGTTGGTTTGATACGAAAGTATTGTATGATGTGTGCATCTAGTGTTAAATTTTATAATTGGTATTTTGGTTTGAATGATATGTACTTATGGATGAGTTGATAAAAATGTTGAAATGTGATTAATTTGTAAGTGGTATTTAGATGCTTATATATACGTGACTACATGGAATGGTCACTTTAGTATAAGCTTATATAATTGTTTTAAGCATGATATGTTGGATTAGTGTTGAATGATGTTGACGACTGATAAGTTAAAGTCTTACTATTTCGGTTCGAGTTACAAGTCCGGTAATGCCTCGTACCCTGTCCCAGCATCAGATACGGCTAAGGGATGTTACATTTTATGGTATCAGAGCTATAGTTTAGTCAGTTCTTAGACTACCATAGTGTATTTGAGTCTAGCTATACATGCCATATTTAACCAATGATAGTGTGATATCTTCTGATTCTGACGAGAATGGTTTTAATTAGACAGACATGCCTTCCAATCGAGCTAATTCTGATAGTACTGACTATGATACGTGAATACCAAGTAAAATGTATGTGTGATGAGTTGAAACTCATAAAGGTATGAATGATAATTTATAACATTATGTTATTGATAAATGTTATGTTATGCGCGAATATATGTGAGAGTCAAATTATGAGGCTTTACAACCTTCACCTCCTTACCGGTACAGAGTTATAATGAAATTCATCAGATTTGGATTGAATAAGTTCCCAAGTATGGAATCAAAAAGCTCAAGGATTAAATTATTTATAACATAGTTAGATATGATAATAGATTAACAAATAAAGACTATCATGGAAAAGATGATAGATTTCTCAAAGATCATTCAGATTATGCAATGCTACTGTTAAAGAAGAAATTTTACTTTAGTTGACTAAAATTATACAGGTATGTTAATTAAAGAATGCATTGCTAGAATCTTTTCTAAATTGATTATAAATAATGGATGAGATAATCTGAGAATAGTGATGACAAGACTAGATAGTGAAGTAATAATTTAATTGTACTGATAGCTAAGTGCAGCGATTATAGTTGAAATATATTGTGCTGATTTCTTTAGAGTATTTTACATGCTAATTTATCTTCAGATGTATGTAAAACTGTATATCTTCAGATGAAATTCTTATCATATGAAAATGTTATCTAAATATACTGATATATGAAAGCTTTGTTGGGCTATTCGGGTTACGATCTACATTATTCTATTTTCTCCGATATTCTATTACCTTGTGTTGATGGAAGTCAACTGTAAAATTTATATGATGTTGGTATTCTGTCTTGGTTATTGTTCTGTTGAATATACATGAAAATCATATTGCTTCTGTTACCATTGAATCCAGTGCATATGAGTGATGCTTTAATTCTGGATTTCCTTTAGCACATCATTAGGATATTTATCATTTGATATAGGTGTTCTCTCCAAAAAGTTCAGTATATTATTATATTCGGGATTACAATACCTCGGATTTCTTATGATTCTATGTGGTTACATGTGAAACATATTTATAGAATGGATATAGTTATATTCACTCTGGTTATACAAATTTCGGATCTATAGAGATGGTAATTTTGCATTGGTTGTTATTGGAACTATATTGATTTCCCCCTTTTTTTTATTTTGAGCTGCATTATTGACAGGAGAAATTGATTCATCTGATTATTTTGGTTGAGTTATCCGTTTGAAAGGTACTTAAATTTTGTGTACTTGAGTTATCCGTAGATTTGAAAAATAAATCTTGTATGCTTATAGGTAAATTGACGGGTAGTTTGAATGAAGAGTTCATATTCTAGAAGATATGAAACAGAGTTTAAGTACCAAGAAATTTAGAGATTTTACAATGATTGAGATATGAAGCTCACAGTAGTAGTTAGCCTGATTTTCTAGGAAACATAAGATGTTTAATAATCTGACACAGTTATATCAATTGACAAGTATGAAACAAGATATTTTTGACTCTACGCTTTGAAGTTTAAAGTATCATCAAGATAAACTGATTGATATGTGTCTTTGGGACTGTTATAGTCTGAGATGATATCAGAGAGAAAAATAAGTTAGTAATAGGATGGGTATTGTATTGAGATTGTTCTTACCATCGAAACAGAAAGATGTTATCTGAGTTACTGTCGAATGTTTAAAAAGTCTACACATTCATTTCTATACGTACAGATTTCTCTTTTAAGAGACTTGTTGGGTGGTATATTTTAGAGATTTTTAGATTATACGGTGTGTCAGTCTTTATTATCTTGAGAACCCGAGATTTATATTGCGATACGGTAGAAGGCTACAGTAAATTTTGACTATAAGATTGAATTCTAATATGGCATTTCATTCTCAAACTGATGGTCAGATGATTCAAATTCTTAGAAATTAAGTTTTGTTTTTGTGTTTTAAAATTTAAAGGTAACTAAGAAAAGCACTTGCTATTGGTGGAGTTTCTGTAATGGTTATTAGATTATATAGATGGCATTATATGAAGTATTGTCTAGTTGCAATTACCAAACACCGTTATACTGGACAGAATTGTGTGAGAAAAAGAGACACAGGTTGAATTGATCAAAGAAACCGAAGAAAAAGTGAAAGTGATTCACAATAGTTTAAAAGCAGCTTCTGATAAACAAAAATCATACGCGGATTTGAAACTTAAAGAAGTAGAATTTCAGGTCAGAGACCGTGTATCCTTGAAAGTATCACACTAGAAGAAATTCTTCGTTTTGGTCGTAAAGGAAAGTTAAGTCCACGATTCATTGGGCCATATGAAATTGTTAAAAGAATAAGGCCAGTTGCATATCAAATTCTCATTACCCTCTAAACTTGAAAAGATACATAATTTTTTTCATGTTTCAATGCTACATCGTTATCGATCTGATCCATCACATGTGATATCTCCTATTGATGTGGAAATACAATCGGATTTATTATACAATGAAGAACTGATCAGAATTATAGCTCGAGAGATTAAAGAGTTAAGAAATTAGCATATAGCACTTGTAAAAGTTCTTCGGTGTAAACACAGTATAGAAGAAGCTACATGGGAACCCGATAAAGCTATGCGAAAACAATATTCTAACCTATTTACCAGTATGATTTTCGAGGACGAAAATCCCTAAAGGGGGAAGAGTTGTAATAGCACAATTTCGAGTTTGATCGAAACAGGTGGTTTCGGGACCCCTTAACCGAGTAAAAATATTATTTTTATTATTTTAATAATGTTTACAGTGTGGTAGTATTACTATGTGAAAGTTTCGTAAAGAAATTTTACCGATTAAATAGTTAATTCAGTAAAAAGGATTAAATTGCGTAAAATGAAAACTATGTGTGCATTAGTAAAATGACTTATTTGATAATGGCTTTATAAATGGGAGTCCTTGCATGGCAATTATACCATTGCATATTCGAGTGGACGGTAGTGGACCTTGAATTTCATAATTTATTTGGTTATTAAACATGGGTATTTTGGTAAATTATGGAATAATGCTTAATAAAATAAAGCCATATGATATTTTTATTATGTTTTCATCATCCTCAACCGAATAATTAAACAAAGAAAGGGTTTTGGAAGCTTTAACATTCGACCATGGCTTTCTAAGGGATTTAGATCAAGCCATACGAATTCAAGATTTTGATCGAGGAAAAATCAGAAAGTAGACGAATGGTCGACGGATACACGAGGTAAGTTCGTATGGTTTAAAATAAAATTATATGATATAAGAAATGATGGGTAATTGGCCAAATTGTAAGTATGTAGTGGTAGATATGTTAAATGGCTTTGTACTTGATTATATTAATATTACATGATGGTGGAATGCCATAATATATATTCGGTCTTGTGTTTGAAAGTAATGAAGTACCTTGTGGCTGAGTAAATGTATATTGGAGTTAATTGAGCTTTAATATATGATAAATTAAATGCCTTGTATGTGGTAAGTTACTAAGGAAATATTTGTTGTTGATTAAATTAAATACTATATGTACATATATGTGCCAAATTGAAATGTATATAAAAAAAAAGTTGAGGTTGCCGAATGCAAATAAGATAAATTTGAATTGATAAATAGTGAGTAATTGAATTTCGGCACAGAGGGTGCGAGTATAAAAGGTGATAGATGTAAAAATTGCACTAAGTGTGCGGGTCTGATTATTGAGCACTAAGTGTGCAAGCTTAAGCACCTAACACTAAGTGTGCGAATTCGATATATAATGTTGAATAACTATTGGCACTAAGTGTACGACTTTTCGAGTAATTGGGAATGGTTGAAAGTTTTTTTGCCTTGAATTTCCTGAGAAGTATTTATGATTTATAAATTTGAATTTGAGCAAGTGAGTATCAAACCTATACGGTTAATATTATTGATCGTAAAGATCTATTATTGATAATGGTAAAGAAGGTTGCATGATAGACGTACAAATTGGATGAGTAAAATGATATGATTATATATATCTATATACGATACCATATAGTAAGTCTATAAGAAATTTAAATGTTCTTTTTTGAATAAAACAATTTGTTTAAAATGTTAATTTTGGATATATGGCTAAATGAATTATAGCCGAATGTAGTAAGGATAGAATGGGAATGTTTGAGTTGTTTGGATGACTTTTTGATATTGAGAAATTGAATGGAAATTGTATGATAATCGAATTTTCTTATGAATGAAAGTGTTCTTGAGTTGATTGTGAATTAATGATATTCGGGTTTCTAGCCTAGCAGGCTATGTGCCGGAGGATTTGATCAGGCTTTGTGCCCAGCAGGCTTATTACCGGTGAATAAATATCAGACCTTGTGTCTAGCAGGCCTTGTACCAGTGAATGATTCAGGCTAAAAGCCTAGCAGGCCTTGAGCCGGTGAGTTTTATCAGGCTTATTCCTAGCAGGTTTATACCGGTGTATTACTTTAGGTTCGATGCTTACAAATTTGGGTGCCAATGTGGTACAGAATGTGTAAGACGAGTTGGACGGTCAGGTATGACCTAATTTATTTGTTATTCAAAATTAAGTAAGTAAAACGATTATTTGTTACAAATTATGAATTATTGATGTTACTGATGAGTTAATATTTATACGGGTATAATTTTACTATCAGTTATATAAAGGTGTTACAGGTTATACTTAATGAAATAAATCGACCCAATGCTATGTGAATTCTATGATATTGATATCGTATTGGTGATATGTGATATAAATGGTTTAGTCATATATATGGCATTTAGTATGCAAGATACAGGGTTTTTGATGTTGGTCTCAAGGGTTCAATTGTAAATGTGATGCTGCGAGAATAGAAATGATGATACAAATCAGTACAGGTATACATAGTACACTTGACAAGCAAGTGACATTGATAAATTTATATGACATGTGAGTAGATGTGATAAATTACACATGAATTACATGACTGTTAAGGAAACAAATATTGAATTAGATCAGGCTGGTTTAAAAGCAATCTTATTGCTTAAAATGACAAGCTTTATGTTAAATCTTTTATACAGTGCTGATAATTATGCGAGCTTACTAAGCTTATTAGCTTACTCTGTCTATTCTCTATATTTTACAGTGATTCGAATACTCACTCAAGTTGGAAGTCATCGAAGATTTAATCACACTATCCAGGAGGCAATTGGTATTTCTGAACTCTTTGAAATTGGGTAATATGGCATGTATAGGCTAGTTAATAAGTTGATTATATGGTCACTTGTTTATATGAATGTGAGATGAATTTTCAGTATTATGATCAAGCTATGTGATATGGCCTAATATGAGAAAAGCTGGTTTGATACGAAAGCATTGTATGATGTGTGCATCTAGTGTTAAATTTTATAATTGGTATTTTGGTTTGAATGATATCTACTTATGGATGAGTTGATAAGAATGTTGAAATGTGATTAATTTGTAAGTGGTATTTAGATGCTTATATATATGTGACTACAGGGAATGGTCACTTTAGTATAAGCTTATATAATTATTTTAAGCATGATATGTTGGATTAGTGTTGAATGATGTTGACGATTGATAAGTTAAAGTCTTATTGTTCCAGTTTGAGTTACAAGTCCGATAATGCCTCGTACCCTATCCCAGCATCAGATATGGGTAAGGGATGTTACATTATTATCGATACATTCTCTCTTTACGTCACTAATGTTATTGCATTGATTGATCCTGGATCGACTCACTCGTATATATGTATGAATTTGGTGTCTACTGAGTTTGTGATTAAAGTATCGAACCCCTTAGGCAAGTATGTTCTAGTTGGCAAAGTTTGCAAGAACTGTCCTCTGATAACTCAGGGTCACTATTTTCTGGCTGATTTGATGCTTTTGCCATTTGATGAGTTTGATGTGATTTTGGGTATGGACTAGTTGACTATGTATGATGTAGTTGTGAATTGTAGAAGAAAGATTATCGAATTGAAATGTCAGAACGGTGAAATTATTCGGATTGAGTCTGATGATTCTAGTGTATTACGTATTGTGATATCGTCTATGTTAGCCTAGAAATGTATGGAAAAGGGCTGTGATGCATATCTTGCATATGTACTGGATACAAAGGTCTCTGAATCAAAGATTCAATCTGTACCTATTGTTTGTGAGTTTTTGAATGTATTTTCAGAAGAATTACCAGGTTTACCACTAATCAGAGAGGTTGAGTTTGTCATTGAATTAGTGCCGAGAACTTCACCGATATCTATAGCTCCGTACAGAATGGCTCCGACAGAGTTGAAAGCTTAGTTTCAAGAGTTAAGGATAGAGGTTTTGCACGACCAAGTTTTTCACCTTGGGGTGCGCCAGTATTGTTTGTTAAGAAGAAAGACGGGTCAATGAGAATGTGTATTGATTATCGTCAGCTCAAAAAAGTTACGATAAAGAACAAGTATCCATTGCCGAGAATATATGATTTGTTTGATCAGTTGAAAGGTGCAATGGTGTTTTCAAAGATTGATTTTAGATCTGGCTATTATCAGTTGCGAGTTAAAGACTCAAATATGCCGAAAACTGTGTTCAGAATAAGGTACAGACACTATGAATTCCTTGTTATTCCTTTTGGACTAACTAATGCTCCTACCATTTTTATGGATTTGATGAATCGAATCTTTAGACCGTATTTAGACATATTTATTATTGTGTTCATTGACGATACTCTGATTTATTCATGAGATGAATCTGAGCATGCCAAGCATATGAGGATTGTGTTGCAAACCATAAGAGATAAGCAACTATAAGCTAAATTTAGTAAATGTGAGTTTTGGGTCCGAGAAGTTAGATTTTTGGGACATTTGTCTTGACGGATGGTATTCGAGTTGAACTGAGAAAGATTTTTGCAGTTGTTGACTAGAAACCACCTAAAATGTATCTGAGGTCAGAATTTTTTGGGATTGGCTGGTTACTATTCTAACACCCCAAACCCGGCCCAAACGTTACGATGGAATCCGGTGTGTCACATCGAAGCGTTACTAGAAAAGTCATGTTTTATCTAAAGTCTTTCTTAGTGTTTAAAGAATATCTTTGTTATGGGTTAAAGTGAATGAAAGCTGTGCACCAGGTAGGACGCCAAAAAAGAGGGGGTGAGTCAATTAGACTGCTTAAGTACCCAGCTCTCCACGGATCCAATCCTAGACATGCACACAACCATTGCCACACTTTAACTGAGTGATTGTTCATGGAAAACCAGTTTGTTTAAAACCATTTTAAAAGGTTATTAATTTTGAAAACGTTTCCGTACCGGAAGATTTGCTTTGTTATCGCGATACTTTGAAATCAAGTAATCTTTTTAAAACGCGCCCTAAAGCTATTCAATTTTCCAACAATTAAAATAATATCATATCTAAGCTAGCAAAACATACTAAAACAATTAAAAATACTTAAGCGGCCTTATTACAACTTAAAACCCAAAACAATTAAAGTAATTGAAAGCTGATCAAATCACAAGAGAAAACTAAAATTTGCAGAACACGTGGCCACTCCAAATCCCTCACAGCTCCAAATCCACTATTGTTGGGGATTACCTGCATGGATGAAAATAAAGGGGTGAGTTTGAGAACTCAGTGTGTAAAATAACCCAACCATAGTCCAAATCAGCTCAAACCATAGAAACAGATTAAGTTGGGCCTTAGCCCTATACAGAATTCAGAATGAACCCCATAGGCCCATAACAGAGACAGAACAGATATTTCATGTATGCAGAAACCCAACCCATATCCATCCGTATACACCCCCGTACCAACCTTGCACCATGTGGGGAGATTAATCTACCCACCCATCCGCTACACGCCACAGAATTTTGCAGCATGGCTGCCAGAATAGATATTGTGATAGAGCCACCAGATACAAATATTATGGCAAAGCCACCAGAACAGATATTTATGGCATAGCCACCAGATACAGATATTTGTGGCAACGCCACTAGAACGCTTCCTCCATCAATAAACCCATCTCCCATGCAACAGATATACATGTCATGGCATACAACACACAGATTCAGAATATAATGCGTTTCAGTCAAAATTAACCCTAGGGGTATAATGGTCATTTTGCACTTAGGGGTATAATGGTAATTTTCATACTTAGGGGTAATCTAGTAAATTAACTATTTTAGGGTTTCCATGCATATTACAACCATTAACGTATTAACAGAAACACTTACCGAGGGTTGTTACTGAATTAGACCCATTGGCCCATTAACCCGATTTTGGCCCATCAAGCCCGCACACCGAAGTGCACAAAATTATGCACTCTACAATCTTACCGCTTGAGATTACAAGAATAATCAAACAAATCATCTCACAAGTGCTCACACGCTCACAAGTCCACCAAAATGCCGGCTCTTCGGCATTTTGGCTTTTCAACTTTTGTTGATCTAGTCTATAGGTGGGTGTCGTTTACACACCTGTTTGCGACGAATTGACGATGGAAACCCCTTTACGATATCCTACAATCGGTTGGCCATATGTTAGACTACAGGTCGACAACTATCAAGTATAAAACTCCTTACCATATTCGGCCATTAACACCTTAGGCCCTAAAGTTCTTACCTTTGCCGAAGTTTGGTCCAGATCGAGTTGTCCAACAGTGTTTGCCTTTGAAGCCCTTTGCTGAATGTCCCTCTTGTCCACACTAGCGCACCCAAAACCAAATGAAAGAGGCCAAATGCCCTTAGTCCAAACGTTAGCCACCCTTAGTTGATAGGGATTTCAGCTTTTACCTTAAAACATGAGTAAACAATGAAAGATTCGAGCACTTACCTAAAACGTTATAACACTACTCCTGATCTACTGTAGATCCAACCACCGCACAAGAAGAGGAAAGTATAAACAATGATTCGGCTTCTGAAGTACCTCAGTGCAGAGAAGTTTCAGTTTTTTTTTAAAGAAAGGATGAAAGCTTCGGCTTCAATGGAGATTCGGCCAACCAACTTTGATAGGGGTTAATGAGGAAAAGAATAAGAGAAATATGGAGGATATAGGTTCAGCTAAGGAGAAACCGGCAGTACAAAGGTGAAGAAGGTCAAGGTTGATAGGAAAAGAAAAGAGAAAAAGAAGAGGGGAGGAGAGGATTCGATTCTGAAGAAGAGAAAGGTTGATAGTCTATCACAAGTCAGCACAAGTGTAGAGTGTGGGTTTCGGCTTCTAGCAAAAGGAAGAAGAAGAGAGAAAAAGAAACCCTAAGATACCCTACCCTCTTTCGGCAAACAGGAGAATAACCTATCAAATCCCGAAAATGCACAAAGGAATTCGGCAACCACTAATCCAAATGCCGAAAGTGCAACACTAAGAGACCTAGCCGAATTGCACCTACAGAATCCCCTATACGGCCAACTCTTGATTCCTACTCAGACTCCTTGATTTTCTCCCCTTATCCCTCCTTACCCAATCTCCTGGACAGCTCAAACTCTTTCTGATAGAGTTTCACTTGAGTTCCAACACATACCATTCCTGTTCACAAAAATAATACCTTTTATTTACTTACCTTGTGACTCGACCTTAGCTCCCCCTCGACTTCCATACGCCATTTTTTTAGCACCTCAGTGACGTCACCCTGCCACTTTACCACAGGTCTTCTTGTGGCCTACTCTACTAATTAAATCTTAAAAGCCCAACAAACCAGAACCCTTTTCTCTTTTTGTAACATCTCGAATTTGGGCCTAAATGGAATAGTGGTTCTGAAACCACAAATCTGAGATAGAAAATTTTATTTTGATTAATTTTTATGATTTACCGAGTGATTAGATGCATGTGTTAGAGTATTGATAAGAAATTTTATAGATTGCATGTTTAATTTGCCTATTAGGGCTTATTTGCAGAAGTTGCTGTAATAGCCCGATTTAGGGCCTAAATGGAACGATAGTTTTAGAACCACGAATTTGAAGTCAAAAAATTTATTCCGATCAAGTTTTAAGATTTATTTATTGATTAAAATATTGTGTAAAAATATCGTTAAGAAATTTTACTGATAAAGTGCTTAATTGGACTTTTAGGACTAAATTGCAAAAGTTGCAAAATATGTTTTCTAATTCATAAGTACTTGATTAAAATGGGGTTTTAAAGAGGAGGTCATTAAATGTTAATTAGACCATTATATTTTGTTTGGACAAAAATGGGCATGAATAGGACAAAATTTTAAAGAAAGGCCTTAAGGGTATTTTAGTCATTTGGTAATTAAAAGAAATAAAAAGGGAAAATAAAGCCAAAATTGAGTCATCTTTCTCATGGAGGCCGAAATTAGCATGGGGGAAGCCATGGCTAGGGTTTTCAAGCTTTCCAAGCTCAATAGTAAGTCCATTGTAGCCCCGTTTTTCAAGTTCTTTACGTTTTTGGAATCCCGGTAACTTGATTAAGCTTATTCTAGCAATAATTTAAGCTAGGGTTCATATTTGGAAAAATACCCATAGGTGAAATGTGTTTATTTTGATGTTTTATTGTAGAATATGATGGCTGAAATTAAGTTAAACAACTTTTGCTAAGCGGTTTTAAGCAAAAATGAGTAAAACGACTTAATCGGTAAAAGTTGTTATTGTTCATAACTATGTGTTAGAGTGAGAATTTGATGTTTCCATAGAAGGGAAAAATGATCAGCATGTCATAAAACATAAGAATAAGGGGTGAACTTTAATTCTCGAGCCTAGAGGCAAAAGTGTAAATATGCAAAAGTTTAGGGGTAAAATTGTAATTTTTCCAAAGTTTGAGTTAAGGACTGTTTTGAATAGTAAATTAATTAAATAAGTAAAATATGATGTTTTAGATCCCAAAAATGAGATTTGAACCTGGAATGGGAGAAAAATTGAAAATCGGGAAAGTTGGTAAAATGGCCGTTTTAGTCTCGAGGTAAGTTCATATGTATAATAAGCATTAATTTATGCATGTTCCAATGTAAAATTTATATATTTACTATGATTGTCGAGGTGTTGAAAGTGAGTATAATTATGATGATTTAAATGTTCAATATTAACTCGACATGGAAATGAGAAAGTATGTAAGTTTGTACGTAAATAACTCATCCATTATTTTTACTTTATTATATTTTGTTATCATATAGAATGTGGTTGCCTATAGAATGATTATTTGTTGTAAATTACAAATTGAAAAAAAAAAGACTATGAATAAATTTGTAACATATTGGAAAGTGAGGAATTTCCCGGCTGAGCCTTTGGAATAGGAATGATACGAACGATCTATTGTGAGGTCACGTGTGTAGCACTAAGTGCAGGCTACTATGTGTACCGGATAATTGGTCGCATGTGTAGTACTAAGTGCAGGCTACTATGCGTACCCGATAACTTCGATCACGTGTGTACTAGTAAGTGCAGGCTACTACGTGTACCGGATAATTGGTCGCATGTGTAGTACTATGCGCAGGCTACTATGCGTACCAGATAGCCTTGGCTACAAGTGTGAAAATATGTGCAAGCAACCGAGTATTAGTTATTATTCCGAAGAGTTCAACGGGAAAATTGATTAAGTAAAAATACATGTGAACATGATTATGTGATGAATAAGTGCAAATATATGTTTATGAAAAAAATTATGAGCAATGTGCTCGATATTTGAGCAAACTTCGATAAGACAAAATGGATTAAGTGAAATTATGTAAGAGTGAATTTTAGTAGTAAAACAGTGTTGGACAGCAGCAGTTGCGTGATTTTGAAAATTCACCAAAACTCATGGAAGTTGAATTAAATCTTAAATAAATTATAAGTTGAATTAAATCTCAAATAAATTATGGAATTAAAGCTTAATAGGTCTATTTTCATATAAAAGAAACAGGGAAAGCAAAAGAGTTCTATATTATGCGATATTTGAATTTTTACGAGACAGTGTCAGAATAAATTCGAGATCCCTAGTTCTTACTTTGAAAAATCATTAAAAATTGTACAAAAATAATTATGGGATATAATTTGTATGTTTGAAATCCTTAATGAGTCTAGTTTCAAATAAAATAAACGATAATTTAATATGGGTTCTGTATGAAGAGAAAATTTATTTGTAGTGAAGAGTGGTCAGGGCAGTTGAGCAGTGAAACAGAGGTAACTTCAATGAATAAACTGTACTAATTGGCTAGACCAAAAATTCTGAACATTTTATGGTAGAAATATACATGAATCTAGTTTCAAGGAAAATTAACGGTTTGTAATTTGGAGTTCTGTAGCTCCAGAAATAAATAATTTAGCTGCTGGTACTCTGCTAGACAGCTTATTTTGAACCTGTTTATAATTGTAATAGTGAAAATATGTGTGCTTGTGATGGTAATATTCCGGAAACATATTGTGACTTTTTTTAATGTATGATAATGTATTTTTTATTAATATTTACGTATTTACTTACTAAGCTATAATGCTTACTCCCTTCCTTTCCTTTTTCCTATAGTGTCACAAATGTTAGCTCGAGTTGGAGGTCGCCAGAGGTTAAATCACACTATCAAACTATTGATCCATATATAAAGGTTTTAAAGTATTTTTAAGTCTTTGGTATGTATGGGGACTTGTTTAATTGTTATTAAGTTGCTAGGAGTTGGCCTAAAATACTGACCTATGTTATTTGAAGGTCTCTATTGTATAAAGTCATTTAATGTAGATAGTCTTGAATATGTTTGAAAAGTTTAAAATTGATGAAATTTTGTGTCTCGGTTTTAAATGATTACAAGTACTCAAGTTCGGTAATACCTCGTACCCTGTTTCAGCGTCGAAAATGGGTAAGGGTGTTATATTTAATGGTATCAGAGCTATGGTTTAGTCGGTTCTCGGACTAACCTAGCATGTGTAAGAGTTAAGCTATACATGCCATATTACTACCTGTGATAGTGTGATGCCTCCCGATCCTGATGAAATAGTTCTGTTGAGACAGAAGTGTTTTCCAACCGAGCTACCATCGACAGTGTAAAAAGGGGTTAAGTAAGTTCATATAATTTGGTGGATATATTGGTGTACTTAAAAATAGATCTTGGTGACTTGTGATGATATGTGTGAGATCAAGTGTAAAATGAAATAGACATAAGTGGAGAAATATAGAAAAGTGAAAAGAAACGAAAGTTTACATCGTTATAAACTCACCCATGTTCGTTTGACATTGACATTATATTATGTGTCTAATTTATTTGACTAAGCGAATGTGATAAATAGATTTACTCAAATTCGTGAAATGTATGTTTGAGTGCATTTGTTTTAAGATATGAATATGTGTGTAAGTCTGTCTCTAAGTGAATTGTATAATCATAATATTAAGATGAAATGAGACTCGTAAAAGGTAAGAGTATTGGTTCATGATGTTTATGTGATAATGAATGAGTTGTGAATAAGAATTTCTCTTGGAATATGAAAGATGAGATGAAGGGAAAGTTTATATTATGATAAGTGTTCATGTTGATTGGCAATTTTGTGATGCTATGAGTGTAACTTGTGAAATTAAATGAATGTTATGAGTAATTCTATTTGAGAATTATGAACACATGTATAAGTGTATTTGTTTGTATAAGATGATAGGAGGGTTGTGTAAAATGAATATGCATGTTGAGTTATTTGAAGCAAATTATATATATATTGATGAGTGTTAAGTTATATGCATGAATATATAAGAGGCAAGTTAGAAGTGTTATAGCCTCACCCCTTCCAATAAGATTAATTGACAATGTGATAGCATTTGAGAATGGTTTAATAAATGAACTCAATTGCAGAAAAGTTGTCAGGTTAATATGAAGATTTTCTAGATTCTGAAATGTTACAGTTAAAGAAAGATTAGACTTAGTTAATTAACTCATCCAGGTATTATGCTTAAAGTATATGATTGCTGGATTTTTTTTAAAAATAAATTTTGATTGTGAATGAGATAATGTGGATTTAGTAATTATAGAATTAGACAGAAGAATAATGATTGAGCTGTATTAATAGCTGAATGCAGAGTTTTTGGTTTAAAAAAAGAAAAAAAAAAAGAGAAAGCAAATGTGGGAATTGGAAACAAGTTTCGATTAATATAGAGGTCATACAGTGTTGAAACTTAGTTATATTGGATTTCAATTTGATAGGGGGTGATTTTGAAAGTACTGCTTTGAAGAAAATTTGTTTGGAGATGTTTAAGAAATTTTGAGAAAAGATATTGAATCTTCTTACCGGTAAGATTTTCGGGAACGAAAATCCCTAAAGGGGGGAGAAATGTAACATCTCGAAATAGGGCCTAAATGGAATAGTGGTTGTGAAACCACAAATCTGAGATAGAAAAGTTTATTTTGATTAATTTTTATGATTTATCAAGTGATTAGATGCATATGTTAGAGTATTGATAAGAAATTTTATGGATTGCATGTTTAATTTGCCTATTAGGGCTTATTTGCAGAAGTTACTGTAACAACCCAATTTAGGGCCTAAACGGAACGATGATTTTAGAACCACGAATTTGAAGTCGAAAAATTTATTCTGATTAAGTTTTAAGGTTTATTTATTGATTAAAATATTGTGTAAAAATATCGTTAAGAAATTTTACTGATAAAGTGCTTAATTGGACTTTTAGGACTAAATTGCAAAAGTTGCAAAATATGTGTTCTAATTCATAAGTGCTTGATTGAAATGGGGTTTTAAAGAGGAGGTCCTTAAATGTAAATTAGACTATTATATTTTTTTTGGACAAAAATGGGCATGAATAGGACAAAATTTTAAAGAAAGGCCTTAAGGGCATTTTAGTCATATGGTAATTAAAAGAAATAAAAAGGGAAAATAAAGCCAAAATTGACTCATCTTTCTCATGGAGGCCGAAATTAGCATGGGGGAAGCCATGGCTAGGGTTTTCAAGCTTTCCAAGCTCAATAGTAAGTCCGTTCTAGCCTCGTTTTTCAAGTTCTTTAGGTTTTTGGAATCCCGGTAACTTGATTAAGCTTATTCTAGCAATAATTTAAGCTAGGGATCATCTTTGGAAAAATACCCATAGGTGAAATGTGTTTATTTTGATGTTTTATGGTAGAATATGAAGGCTGAAATTATGTTAAACAACTTTTGCTAAGCGGTTTTAAGCAAAAATGAGTAAAATGGCTTAATCGGTAAAATTTGTTATTGTTCATAACTATGTGCTAGAGTGACAATTTGATGTTGCCATAGAAGGGAAAAATTATTAGCATGTCATAAAACATAAGAATAAGGGATCAATTTTAATTCCTGAGCCTAGGGGCAAAAGTGTAAATAAGTAAAAGTTTAGGGGCAAAATTGTAATTTTTCCAAAGTTTGAGTTAAGGACTGTGTTGAATAGTAAATTAATTACATAAGTAAAATATGATGTTTTAGATCCCGAAAAATGAGATTTGAACCTGGAATGGGAGAAAAATTGAAAATCGGGAAATTGGTAAAATGGCCGTTTTAGTCTCGAGGTAAGTTCATATGTATAATAAGAATTAATTTATGCATGTTTCAATGTAAAATTTATATATTTACTATGATTTCTGAGGTGTTGAAAGTGAGTATAATTATGATGATTTAAATGTTTAATATTAATTCGACATGGAAATGAGAAAGTATGTAAGTTTGTACGTAAATAACTCATCCATTCTTTTTACTTTATTATATTTTGTTATCATATAGAATGTGGTGGCTATAGAATGATTATTTGTTGTAAATTACAAATTGAAAAAAAAAAAGACTATGAATAAATTTGTAACATATTGGAAAGTGAGGAATTTCCCGGCTGAGCCTTCGGAATAGGAATGATACGAACGATCTATTGTGAGGTCATGTGTGTAGCACTAACTGCAGGCTACTATGTGTACCGGATAATTGGTCGCATGTGTAGTACTAAGTGCAGGCTACTATGCGTACCCTATAACTTCGATCACGTGTGTACTACTAAGTGCAGGCTACTACGTGTACCGGATAATTGGTCGCATGTGTAGTACTATGTGCAGGCTACTATGTGCTCAATATTTGAGCAAACTTCGATAAGACAAAATGGATTAAGTGAAATTATGTAAGAGTGAATTTTAGTAGTAAAACAGTGTTGGACAAAGTTAGTTATGTGATTTTGAAAATTCACCAAAACTCATGGAAGTTGAATTAAATCTCAAATAAATTATAAGTTGAATTAAATCTCAAATAAATTATGGAATTAAAGCTTAATGGGTCTATTATCATATAAAAGAAACAGGGGAAGCAAAAGAGTTCTATATTATGCGATATTTGAATTTTTACGAGACAGTGTCAGAATGAATTCGAGATCCCCTATTCTGACTTTGAAAAATCATTTAAAATTTTACAAAAATAATTATGGGATATAATATGTATGTTTGAAATCCTTAATGAGTCTAGTTTCAAATAAAATAAACGATAATATATTATGAGTTCTGTATGAAGAGAAAATTTTTTTGTAGTGAAGAGTGGTCAGGGCAGTTGAGCAGTGAAACAGAGGTAACTTCAATGAATAAACTGTACTAATTGGCTAGACCAAAAATTCTGAAAATTTTATGGTTAAAATATACCTGAATCTAGTTTCAAGGAAAATTAACGAATTGTAATTTGGAGTTCTGTAGCTCCAGAAATAAATAATTTAGCTGTTGGTACTCTGCTAGACAGCTTATTTTGAACCTGTTTATAATTGTAATAGTGAAAATATGTGTTTGTGATTGTAATATTCCGGGAACATATTGTGACTTTTTTTAATGTATGATATTGTTTATTAATATTTACATATTTAATTACTAAGCTATAATGCTTAGTCCCTTCCTTTCCTTTTCCTTATAGTGTCACAGATGTTAGCTCGAGTTGGAGGTCGCCGGAGGTTAAATCAAACCATCAAACTATTTATCCATATATAAAGGTTTTAAAGTATTTTTAAGTCTTTGGCATGTATGGGGACTCGTTTAATTGTTATTAAGTTGCTAGGAGTTGGCCTAAAATACTGACTTATGCTATTTGAAGGTCTCTATTGTATAAAGTCATTTAATGTAGATAGTCTTGAATATGTTTGAAAAGTTTAAAATTGATGAAATTTTGTGTCTCGGTTTTAAATGATTACAAGTACTCAAGTCCAGTAACACCTCGTACCCTGTTTCGACGTCGGATACGAGTAAGGGGTGTTACACTTTTAAACACAAAATTATTAAATCCACCAGGTTTTAACTTATACTTGGGCCTTCTAGAAGCCCACTAACATTCTTAAACATGATTTATACAATTAGTTCATACACAAAAATCAAGTTCCACCAAAACTCACAGAAATCTCTAAAAGTCTCAAAAATCAAGGCGTTACAGCTATCGACATTTCGTTAAAGGGTTCTCCATTATTGCTACACCAATAACCAGACTGCTACAAAAAGATGTAAAGTTTGAATGGTCTGAAAAATGTCAACAAAGTTTTGATCAACTGAAAGCATTGTTAACAGAGGCACCTTTGTTGGTTCAACCTGAATTGGGTAAAGAATTTTTTATTTACAGCAAGGCATCATTGAACGGATTAGTTTACGTATTGATGCAAGAGGGAAAAGTTATAACTTATGCCTCAAGACAGTTAAAACCGCATGAAAAGAATTATCCAACGCACGATTTAGAGTTGGCTGCTATTGTTTTCGCATTGAAAATTTGGCGACATCATTTGTACGGTGAAAAATGTCACATCTTTACTGATCATAAAAGCTTAAAGTATATTATGACTCAGAAAGATTTGAATATGTGACAACAGAGGTGGCTCAAGTTACTAAAAGACTATGAGTTAGTAATAGATTATCACCTGGGGAAAGCTAATGTAGTCGCAGATGTTTTGAGTAGAAAATCTTTGTTTGTTTTGAGAGCGATGAATATGAGATTGACTATGTCTGATGATGGTTTGGTATTAGTTGAGTTGAAAGCTAAACCAGTTTTTCTTCGAAAAATTTGTAAAGCTCAAAAGTGCGATACTGAGTTACAAGCTAAAAGAATGTAATGTGAGTCAAATAGTGATTCAGACTATCAAATCGGAGCCGATGATTGTTTGATGTTCCGAGATAGAATCTACGTACCGAAAAATCCAGAATTGATTCAGAAAATTTTAAACGGGGCACATAGTGGTTGCTTATCAGTTCATCCTGAGAGTACCAAAATGTATAATGTTAGGGATGAAAAGAGATATTTCAGAATTTGTATAGAGATGTTTGATTTGTCAACAAGTGAAAGTTGAGCATCAAGTACCTTCGGGTTTGCTTCAACCTATTATGATACCAGAATGGAAATGGGATAGAGTGACTATGGATTTTGTATAGGGACTACCCCTGTCTCCGAAGAAGAAAGATGCAATTTGGGTTGTCGTTGATCTACTGACGAAGTCAGCACATTTTCTTCCAGTACGTACAGACTTTTCACTTAACCGGCTAGCTGAGTTGTATATCTCTGAGATTGTGAGATTGCATGGGGTACCTGTTTCTATTATTTTGGATAGAGATCCAAGGTTTACATCGCAGTTTTGGAAGAAGTTGCAAGAGGCTATAGGTACGCGATTACACTTTAGTACCACTTTTCATCCACAAACCAACGGTCAGTTTGAGAGAGTAATTCAGATTCTCAAAGATAAGCTTCATTGTTGCGTTTTAGAGTTCGAAGGCAATTGGAAAAAATATTTCCCATTGGTTGAATTTACGTATAATAATAGCTTTCAATCGAGTATAAAGATCACATCGTACGAAGCTTTGTATGGTCGTAAGTGCCAAACACCTTTGTATTGGGTCGAACTTAGCGAGAAATAGATTCACGGGGTTGATCTGATAAGAGAAACCGAAGAGAAAGTGAAAGTAATTCGCGACTGTTTGAAAGTAGCTTTGATAGACAGAAATCGTATGTAGATTTAAAACAGAAAGACATTGAATTTTAGATTGGTGATAGAGTGTTTCTGTGAGTATCTCAGTGGAAGAAAATCCTTAGATTTGGCCGGAAAGGCAAGTTGAGTCCGCGTTTCATTGGGTCGTACGAGATCATCGATTAGCTTTACCATCAGAGCTAGAAAATATCCATAAATTATTTCACGTATCGATGTTGCGTCGATATTGATCAGATCCCTCACATGTGATTTCACCGTCAGAGATTGAGATTCAGCCTGATATGACGTATAACGAAGAACCGATCAGAATTCTAGCTTCAGAGATTAAAGAACTGAGAAATAAATGCATAGCTTTAGTGAAAGTCTTGTGCAAACGTCACGGGGTTGAAAAGGCTAATTGGGAGCCTGAGGAAGCTATGAGAAAATAGTACCCTAACTTATTCACTGGTAATATTTTTGGGGACGAAAATCCCTAAGGGGGGAGAGTTGTAACAGCCTGTTTTTGGTCAAATCAGAATAGTGATTTTGGGACCACAAATCTGAGGTCAGAATATTTATTTTATTATTATTTTAATGTTTATAGCATGATTGAAAGATTGTGTGAAAATTTCGTTAAGAAATTTTATTGTTTAAATGGTCAATTTGAGAAAAAGGACTAAATCGCGTAAAATGCAAAAGTGATGTTCTATTAGCTAAAGGTGCCTAATAGCTATGGAACTTAAAAGAGGAGGTCCTTATGTTGTAATTAGACATTAATAGCATGATCAGACATATATGGACATTAAATGGATGGTATTAATAGTTTTTTATTAATGTTGTAATAGTAATTAACATAATTATCAAAATATAAGTAAAACAAAACAAAATTATGCCTTCATATCATCTTCCATAACTGAAGTTTAGGTCTTGAGAAGCAATTTTTATACCTTCAAGCTCGACACTTCTATTTTCATCAATTAGGTATGTGTTTTTTATCTGTTTTTAATTATTTCTATATTTTTTAGATCGTTATAGCTAGTACTAGCTAGCCTAGGGACTAATTTACAAAATTGTTAAAGATTTTGAATGTTTCCATTGATGAATATGTATGAGTTTTGATGATTGATGATGGATTTTGAATAGTCGTTGATAGTTAAATAAGTTTTGTAAAGTGATTTTGAGTAAAAATGCAAAATAGGGATTTATTTGTGAAAATGTGTGGTTAAATGTGTAAATAAATGAAAAATATAGGCTACTAGGGGCATATTAGTAGTTTGGCTAGCATGGGTATATTAGGAATTTCATTAATCTATGATTTTATAAAATAAGGACTAAATGGTAAAAAATGTAAAAGTTTAGGGACAAATGTGTAAAATAACCCTAATGTATATTTTGGATTGAATTGAATAAATATTTGATTAAATGAGTTAATTTTGAATATATTAGATCAAGAAAAATGGAATTCGGACCAGGACCGGGGAAAAATAAAAGTTATCAACTAATCTACTTAATTCGCCGTTTTAATATCTAAAGTAAGTTCGTATGTAATAAGCACCGTTGTAATTATGCTTTTAATGCTTAGATATTGTATAAATTGTATATACAAGACTACAGTCCTGTTCGACGATAAATCAGCTATATATGGCACTTAGTGTTGCGAGATTGAGATAGCTTCGGCTATATATGGCACTTAGTGTGTGAGATTGAGATAGCTTCGGCTATATATGGCACTTTGTGTGCAAGTCGACATAGCTTCTGCTATATATGGCACTTAATGTGTGAGATTGAGATAGCTTCAGCTATATATGGCACTTAGTGTACGAGATCGAGATAGCTTCGGCTATATATGGCACTTACTGTGCGATTTGAGATGACTTCGGCTATCTACGACACTTAGTGTGCGAGATATCAAGTATTCAATCGTATTCTAAATATGTACGAGCTTGTTATGGATTGGTACAGGTATGTACATGCGTAGTATGAGTTTTAAATCGAAGAAGTTACGAAGTTTGCATATAGCGTATGAATAAGCATGTGAAAGGTTTGTTAGCAATCATGAATTTCATGTTAATATTTTTAAATTGATGAATGGTGTATTTGTGAGTAGATAAGTTTATATCATATAAGCTTACTAAGCTATAAAGCTTACTTTTTTTTATTTTCCATGACTTATAGTGATTTCAAAGCTAGCTCAATTTGGGGATCGTCGGAGACTACGTCACACTCTCCAACCATCACTTTGGTACTTTTGAGCTTATGGTTTGGTCATATGGCATGGATAGGATTATGGTCATGTTGGTTACGTTTTGGTAATGAGTTTTGCCATTTGAGATGGCTTGTGAATGGTTATGTTTTGGTTTGTATATATATAGTTGTGAGACTTGGCTTAATTTGGCTAGTTTGGTTATGTGTATATATAAGTGTGCTTATGGCTTATATTATGAGGTTAGCAGAATTGGTATCATGCTTGTGAATTGGAACAAAATGATGTATGTTAGGTAAATGTTTTTAGGTGTGCGAATGCCATTTTGTAATGTGTTTAATGTTACTTGGAAATGATTAATGAATTGATGATGTTTGTGATTGAGGTTTAGGATAAGAAATGCTTAGATAAAATGGTAAGAATTATGTTTGAATTGCTAATTTTGGATTGCCTATTACGCTTTGTTTTGGTGCCATATGTGTAGGTGAGGGTGTACCAAATGGGGTGGCAAATTAGCTTGGTAAATAGCCTAATTTATGTCCACATGGGCAGAGACACGAGTGTGTGTCTCAGTTGTGTATCACATACAATCATGTTACACGGTCGTGTGTCCCCTGGTGTTGAAAATTAAATCAAGTCAGTATGCTTCACATGGCCTCACACACGGGCGTGTGACTTGGCCGCGTGGTATAAGTCAGTATACCTTACAGGTTTAGCATGGCCTAGCACACGGCCTGGCACACGGGCATGTGTGGCCATTTTTAGGGCACACGAGCTAGCCACACGGGCTTGTGTGTTGGTTGTGTGATCTAAGTAAGAGAGTTAGATGGGGTAGGACACGGGCTAGGACACGGCCATGTGCTCCCATTTCGAATGTTCACACGGCCTGTAACATGGGCGTGTCTAGTGGCCGTGTGTTGTTTTGAGGAAAATTTTCTATGTATTTCAAATGTTTTTAAAAGTTATCAGTTAGTCCTGAACCACTTTCAATTATGTTTAAGGCCTCGTAGGCTTGTATTAGGGACATATTGAATGATAAATGTTTGAAATAAGGAAATGTATGCTAAAAGTATGTATAATTGTGTTGTAAGTTCGGTAATGCTCCTTAACCCTATTTTGGCGTTGAATACAGGTAAGGGGTGTTACAAGCTGAATCCCCTAGTAAAATAATAGGCATAATAAATTGATATGTATATACGTATTTGAATATGTATAATGCCAAAAAAAAAGAAGAAGTAAAACTGAGTTAGTTAAAAGATGAACTAAGTGAATATTGCATGAATAGTTACGATTTTTCTTTCTTTTAGGGTAATATTTTCTACACTGCCTTTTCCAAAGAAGCTTATGAAACTTTATCAAATTTTTAGACATAGAAGATTACTGAGAACTGAAGTACAAAATGCTTTCTTAAAGGTTTCACTACGCAAAGTTGATTATGTTGCTATGGCAATTCTTACATTCATGCATTCATGCATATCTTGCTTAAGGACAATCAATAACTCAGGTTTAGGGGTATGATAACTCTTGAAAAGATTTATATTTCATGCCTTTAGACCTAGCTAATTGCTTGTACTTAAGTAAATTTAGATGCATTTTAGGACATTCTATTTGTAATTTCATTGCATTACATTAAGAAGATTAGGTTGTGCTTGAATGTTATTATATGTTACTTTTAATTGCTTATGGTAGGGCTGTGTTTTGTGGTTTGGTAGGTGCAAGTTGAGAAATGAAAAATAAAGGAATGAAGGTTTGTCGAGGCAAAAGGTTGGACATTTTGTCCGCACGAATGTTGTGCCAACTCCAGGATGACCGAGTCAACACTCAACGCCTACCAGTTTTGACCCAATTGTACTTGTACCAAAAAAATCTGCCTAAAAAAGATGAGAAGATAATCCTGGGATGTTGGTTTTTATCCTAGAAAAAAAGGAATTTAAAATGAGGAGAAGATAATCATGGGTTGTTCAAAAAAGAATTTTAAAATAAAAGAAGATAAACATGGGTTGTTTGATTTAACCTAGGGAAAAAGCTATAAAAAGCCAAAGGAGAGACGAACAAATGTGGACATCCATAGGCGAAACTAAAGAGTAGCGATGAGTAGTGATAGAAAGAGGAAGACAAAGGCAGTCCCTCTCAGCCACCACAGGACACTGTGCCACTGGAGTGTGAACTTGACATCTGAAAGTTGTCTTCCAGTCATTCTTCTATTATTTCTTAACTATTTCTTTGTGAATTGATTTAATGAAAACAATGTTAAATGATGTTTTGGTTTTGAAATTTATT
Source organism: Gossypium anomalum (assembly GCA_025698475.1). Classification (NCBI taxonomy): domain Eukaryota; kingdom Viridiplantae; phylum Streptophyta; class Magnoliopsida; order Malvales; family Malvaceae; genus Gossypium; species Gossypium anomalum. The sequence continues at coordinate 57,532,288 of CM046959.1, forward strand.
TGCCAACCCATGAGCTAAGTCTCATGAGGTTGGGATTACATGATGAAACTTTTATCTTCTTTAATGGTTGAAGCATAGATTTGAATTAATTTATTTTTTCATTTAATTGTTTTTATTTCTAAATTGTATGCAAGCAATCCCTAGACATAGACGACATGCCCATAAACTAATTTAATTATGAAAAGGTTGGATTAGTTAGACCAAAATTGAATGATATGAGCAAGTACTCGACAAATACTTGTAGTAGACTCTAGACATAGACCACTGTTCATACAGAAGGAATAGTGTAGGGTATCGTATTAAAGGCCTATAGACAAGGGTAAGGTAACATGAAGTTTTTGCTCTCGAAAGAAGTAGACCACTTTAAAACTCTTTGGAGCAATAGATTGATTACGATTTTGCCGAGGCATTGCTTATAGTAATGGTGGATTCTTAGTAATTCGAACCTTCCATATCAACATCTTATATCCCTTATCCCTTGCTGTAGTATCTTTACCATCGCATCCTTAGTTGTTTATTTGTTCAGTTATATATTATTCATATAATCATTTTTGTAATTGCCATTGAATTTTTATTCTTGCATTGCCATAGCATTTTCAATTATTCATCAATTACACATTTTGTTCAGATTAATATTACTTTTGTTTACCACTGTATTCTTATCATTATTTTGCTATAACATTAATCTAACTTTATTATAATAACTTGACCATTTGTATACAAAATTCAATCTCTGTGGAGAAGATCTCACTTATCACTTTATTACTTGATCCGACGTGTATACTTACACAATTTGCATATCATATTCAAATATGACAAGTTTTTAACGCCGTTGCAGGGGACTAGCAATTTGGTTTGATTATTTTACTTAATCCACTAGTTTATTTAACTTAGTTATATTTAATTTCTATAGGTTTTCCATCAGTGCATGAGAAGAGGCATTCCTACTAACAAATAGTATCCTTTTGACCTAGAAATCGAGAGAACTTTATGAAAAAGGTGGAAAAAACTGTGAAAAAGGGCAAGGAACGAGAATAATCCTGGTCTCAATGATAATCTAAATGGTCAAGATGCTAACCCTCAATTTGTAGGGTGATAGATGATTGAGACAGACCAATTTGGGAGCATGTTGTTCCAATTCTGGATGATCTGGATCCAGGGATAGTTAGACCACAAATACAAGCTCAGCAGTTTAAGCTGAAACTGGTAATGTTTTAGAAGTTTCAAATAGTAGGAAAGTTTGGTGGATTGCTGAATGAAGATCCATGATTGCATTCAAGACTTTTTCTAGAAGTCTATGACTCGTTTACGTAGCAGGGTGTTCCTGAAGATGCTCTCAACTTAAAATGTTCCATATTCTTTAAGAGATTATGCGAGACCATCGCTGAATGCTTTGCTGTCAGGAATAGTGGCTTCATGGAATGATCTTTGCCCGAGGTTTTTGTTACGATTCCACCAAAATATAAATGCCAAGCTTAGAGATAACATCACATTCTTTCCACAATTAGAGGATGAGACACTATATGAAGCTTGGGAACGATTTAAATAGTTAATTCTGTAATTTTCGATACATGAATTTTAGCACTGGACTTAAATGGAGATGTTTTATAATGGGTTAAATGAACATACGATGATGGTAGTTGATGCTTCTATCAATGGTACCTTGTTGGATAAGTCTTACAATGAAGCATATAAGATTTTAGAATGGATTGCCAACAATGATTATTAATATCCTACCACACGAGTCTAGACTGGCAGGAGAGCGGCTAGCACCATTTAACTTGATGCAATCACTTTATTGACTGCCCATCTTTAACTAATCTAATTAAGATAATGAAGAGGGCAACTATAGTTCAAGAGATGAAATCAGTTGAGCTATCGTGTGTTTATTGTGGTGAAGATCATCTGTTCGATGAATGCCCATCAAATCCAGCATCTGCGTGCCACATGGGTAATTTGAATTGGAATAATAATCCCAATTCCAACACCTATAATCTAGTGTGGAAGAAACATCCAAACTATGGTTGAAATAGTCATGGTATGCGGAATTTTAACAATGCTTCAAGACAGAATGCCATCAGTGCACCACCTGGTTATAATCAACCTATGTCAAGGCAAAATGTCCAACAAGGTTAGGCATCATCATCTGTTGAAGACTTGTTGAAAGAATATATAGCCAAGAATGATGTCATAATTTAGAGTCAAGTTGCTTCCCTCCAAGCTTTTGAGAATCAAGTGGCCCAAATAAAAAATGCTTTAAGTTCGAGACCACAAGGAGCATTGCCAAGTGATACCAAGAATTTGAGATCATAAGGGAAGGAAAAGTGCAAGGCCATCAGTCTTAAAAGAGGAACTCAGCTTGATGAGCTCAAGATTCCACGGTAGGAAAGGATAACTCAAATAACAACCATGTAAAGATCCCAGAGCCATCTGAAAATCACACTGTACCTGAAAAGGGTAAACAGCAGAATGTTACAGTAGAATCAGATTGTGTTGCCAACAAGAATGCCATGGTAAAATAATATCAGCAACTTGAAGGAATACCACCTCTGCCTTTTCCTTAACGATTCCATAATTCTAAATAGGATGTTCAGTTCAAAAGATTTTTGGAGCTCTTGAAGCAACTCAATATCAACATACTGCTAGTAGAAGCTTTGGAGAAAATCGCCAATTACGTGAAATTTATGAAGGATATATTGTCAAAGAAGCGTAGATTAGGAGAATTTGAAACTTTGCTCTCACTGAAGAGTGCATAGAAATGTTGGTGAATAAATTACCTTTAAGGTTGAAGGAACTATGGAGTTTCACTATCCCATTATCAATTGGAAATTGTTATATTGGTAAAGGATTATGTGATTTAGGAGTAAGTATAAATCTAATGCCTTTGTCTATTTTCAGGAAGTTGTGAATTAGGAAAGCAAGACCTACTACGGTTATGTTGCAATTGGTTGATCGATCCTACCTACATCTGGAAGGTAAAATTGAATATGTGCTAGTAAGTGTAGATAAGTTTATTTTTGTAGCCAATTTCATTATTTTAGAATGTGAAGCTGACAAAGATGTACCGATTATCCTTGGAAGATCTTTTCTTGCTATAGGTAGAACTTTAATCGATGTGTAGAAAGGTCAATTAACCATGAATATGAATGATCAATAGGTCATGTTCAATGTATTTAATGTGTTGAAATGCACTGATGAGAATAAAGAATGTTGTGTCATTGACTTGATAGGAGCAACAGTGGAGGAAGAGTTCACGAGATTTTGCCATAGCAATTCTGATAGTGATGAAGATCATTTGAGCAGAGACCCTTGTGCACTTTGCTGAAGCAAAATAGACCTTTCAATTTTGATGAACAATATTTGGTAGCTCATGTATATCCACATAGAGCTATTGATGTCAATGACATGAAAATGGGGGACACATTTAATGTTAATGGACAACGATTGAAGCACTACTAGGGTGCTCATATAGAGCGAGACAAACAGTCCATTTATCTTCGAGATGTTTAACTTCAACATCTTGAAAATTCTTTTTATTTCATTTTGTCGATTTAAATTTCTCTTAGTTATTTCATTTCCTTTGTTTAATAAACAACAAGAGGGGAAGGGAGAGGTGACGTAGAGTCCGTTGAGACGAATCCTAGCAATAAAGAGAATGCACCCAAAGTACTAGAGAAGAACCCGAGAAAACAGAGTCTGTCAGCATTGAGACTTACCTTGAGGACAAAGATGAAGCAAATCCCTCAGTTGTGCCACTAGTAACAACTGAATAGGATCATGAGATTGATCATAAAGAAAAGGCGAATGTACCACTCAATTTACTTAAAAGACCAATGCGTTATAAGATAAGTGCACGAAAGACCACTCGCCGCAATTAAAGTACCACCATTTAGTTCTAATCTCGGGAAGTTTTTTTCCCTTTTATTACATTTCATTATGTACATATATATGTTCTTGCATTCATGAATCATATATGTACATGCATTGAGGACAATGCATCCCTTAGGTTTTAGGGTGTATTGTGCATCTAGACTGCATTAGATATTTAGTTAAGCATATGTATTTTAGTATTTTTGTTCATTTTCCATAGCACACATAACTACCAAAAAAATTTGTTTACACTATAATGAGTGTTTTTTTGTCTATGATGTTTAATGAGGAACTTAATTCTTCTTTAAACTTAGAAAGTTGTAACAGTTGAATACGTGACGTTAGCTTAGGATAGTTTGTTAATAAATTAGTCCGTAAAATTAGGATGTCTTAATTTCGATTACAATTGATCCATAGTAAGTTTCTTTTGATAAACTTAGAGATTCTTGAAGCTAAATTCAGTATAATGGCAACACTCAACAATGAATAAAGTGGTAATGCTTAAGAAAATTAAAAGGAATAATAATAATCTAAAGAATGCCACAAATACTCCAATGCTTAGAACTACTGAGTAGCTCAGCAACATTTTGTTTGCTCTATTATGATGTTGATTAGAAAGCAAGTTTGAGTATGAGTGTGTAATAAAGAAAATTAGGGGCACTCCACTATAGTAACAGGCTGAATAACTAGGGAGGTAGTTATTTGTTCAATCTATCTTTTTAGTCAAAAGCCTTAGCTTTATGAGTGAGTATTCAAATTGTGACATGATTGAGTATTCAGTAATTTAGTGTATGCTTCATTGTAATTGTCGAGTCAAATAATCATGTGATTAGCTGAATCCCCTAATAAAAAAAAGAAGCATAATAAATGGATATGTATGTATGTATTTGAGTATGTATAAGGCTAGAAAAACAAAGAAGGAAAACTGAGTTAGTTAAAAGATGAACTACATAAATTAGGAGGTACTTGCTCTAGTGAAAATTGCATGACTACTTAGGATATTTCTTTCTTTTAGGGCAATATTTTCTGCACTGCCTTTTCTAAATAAGCTTATGAAACTACATCAAATTTTTAGACATAAAAGATTGTTGAGAACTGAAGTACAAAATGCTTTCTTAAAGGTCTCACAATGCAAAGGTGATTATGTTGCTATGGCAATTCTTACGTTCATGCAGTCATGCATATCTTGCTTGAGGACAAGCAACAACTCAGGTTTGGGGGTGTGATAACTCTTGAAAAGAGTTATGTTTCATGCTTTTAGACCTAGTTAGTTGTCTGCGCTTAAGTGAATTTTGTTGCATTTTTAAGGCATTCCATTTGTAATTTTCAATACATTACATTAAGAAGATTGGACTGTGCTTAAATGTTATTATATGTTACTTTTAATTGCTTGTGGTAACACTGTTTTTGATGCTTTGGCAGGTAGGTTGAGGAACGAGAAATAAAGGAGTGAAGGTTTGACGGGGCAAAAGGTTGGACAATTTGTCTGCACGAATCCCGTGGAAATTCTAGGAAGTTTGAGTCAACACTCAACGCATATCATTTTTAGCCCAACTGTACTTGTACCTAAAAAATCTTCCTAAAAAAGAGAAGATAATCCTAGGCTGTTGGTTTTTATCCTAGAAAAAAAAAAGAATTTAAAAAGAGGTGAAGATAATCTTAGGTTGTTGGAAAAAGAATTTAAAAAGAGGATTTACCCTAGGGAAAAAGCTATAAAAAGCCAAAGGCGGAAACCCTTAACGACGAACAAAGGTGGAGATCCATAGGTGAAACTAGAGGGTAGTGGTTGAGTAGAGATAGAAAGAGGAAGATGAAGGTAGTCCCTCTCAACCACCACGAGACACTATGCCACTGGAGTGTGAATTGGATAATCGAAAGTTGTCTTCCTGTCATTCTTCTGTTATTTCTTAACTATTTCTCGATGAATTGATTTGATGAAAATAATGTTTAATGATATTTTGGTTTTGAATTTTATTTGCCAACTCATGAGCTAAATCTCATAGGGTTTGAATTACATGATGAAACATTTATTTTCTTTAATGGTTAAAGCATAGATCTGAATTAGTTTACTATTTCATTCAATTATTTTTATTTCTAAATTGTATGTGTGCAATCCCTAGACATAAATGACTATGCAGCATGCCCATAAACTAATTTAATTATTAAAAGGTTGGATTAGTTGGACCAAAATTGAATGATATGAGCAAGTACTCAACAGATACTATTAGTAGACTCTAGACATAGAGCAGTGTTCATACAAAAGGAATAGTACAAGGTACCGTATTAAAGGCCTATAGACACGGGCAAGGTAACTTGAGGTTTTTACTCTCAAAAGAAGTAGACCACTTTAGAACTCTCTAGAGTAGTAGATTGATTACGATTTTGCCGAGGTATTTCTTACAGTAAGGATGGATTCTTAGTAATTCCAACCTTCTATATCAACATTGCATATCCCTTATCCCTTGTCGTAATATCTTTACCGTCGCATCCTTAGTTGTTTCTTTGCTCAGTTATATATTATTCATACTAGAGAAAAAAACTTTCACTTGGCCGACCACCTTGTAGTGCAGTTTGTGGAGGAGCAGCTGTAAAAATTAGAGGAACCCTCCACGAATAGTGATCACACTATGAAAGAATTTTTCTTCCTTTTTGCTCTTCCTTAATTATTCATTATGTTTGCAAATTGCTTTGTTGGCTTTTCATTAATGATGATAGCTTAATCTTGTTTAACTAGAATGATTACATTTATTTAATAAAGTTGATTTAAGTTATGCTCATATTGTTCTATGCCTCAATCATTCATGTTTTCAATTAAACTCAAGTATTTATTTCATTTATACGTGATTGAATGCATTAGAATTAGTTGAGCGATCCTAACTAGATGACGACTAATGGGTGCAATAATTGAAAAGTGCATGCTTAATTTAGATCATAACTCGACTAAATTGAAGGTTCATAATAACTCGAAAGAGCTCTATTATCTTGCATAGTTTTTAGGATTATGTGATTAAATTGTTTCAAACCTAACCCGTCTTTGTTACTTCACATGAATTTTAAGAAACCCTTAGTTGAATATAATCAGTAAAATACATGTTTTTCTAAGTAAAAGATTCTAAAATGACTTATTTTTTGTTTCAAACTCATGAAAGGTCGAGTTGCCTTGGATTATTTTTCCGGAACATTGTAAGCATGACGAAAATGAACTAAGTTAAATAATCTAATTATTCTAGCCTACGTATGTTATCATTATTAAAATCTTGTGAAATCTGCTGCTAAATCCATCTCATCCATTTTAACTATTCATTTCATTTGCATTTAGGTTAACCTGTATTAGGGATCACTTTGCATCTAGTCATTTATTTTTTCCAACACTCAAAATTATTATGTTTTTCTTACCAAAGTTAATATTAGTTTTGCAAAATATTGATTAAAATATACAGTCCCTACAGAGACGATAACTCTTATACTTACTATTTCATAACGACTGTGTACACTTGCACAAACCCTGTGTTATAGAAACGAAGTTAATCAGGATATACATAATAGCGGTCACTCTGCTAAGAATTTACATAGGGTCAAACTGGTAGCACCACCGTTGATTCAGCTGGTGTTTAACAAACTAGTGTTGATAGAGGTGATAATGAGGGTTAAGGCGATTCAAATATATTTCATACTATAGCTGAAGCTCTTCAGAGAGTGGTGGGAGCTACTCCTATGGTAGTATATGTGCCTTTGGTTTGATGGGCTCCAATTAAAAAGTTGTGAAGATATGGTGCTACTAAATTTATGGGTGTTAAAGGGGTTGATCCGCCAGCGGCTGAGATGTGGCTAGAATCAACAACACAATAACTTTAACTACTAGAGTGTAATTCTCGTGAGAGTGTTACTTGTGATGTTTCGTTGTTACAAGGTGAATATTATACATGGTGGAAAATTGTTACATGTCACATACCTACTGGTTCTATCAATTGGGAATTCTTTCAGTCAGAGTTTTAGAAAAAACTATTTCAGGGAACTATATATGGAGGATTGAAATCAAGAATTCCTTTTGTTGTAACAGGGAGAACTATCTGTGGTAGATTATTAGTAAGAATATTTACGACTTAACAAATATTCTTTAAAGCTCATACTGGCTAAAGAGGGGAGTTGTAAATGCTTTCTGTGTGGGTTGCGTGGCGAACTCAAAACACAGTTGGCTACGTTAAAGATAAAAGAATTTGTTGATTTGTCAGTACGGGCAAAAATGGTCAAATAGTCTATATGATTGGATAAGAAACCCGAACCTCCTAGTCTTACAAGAAAATGATTCAGAACCCCTAGTTTGCATACAATGACTAAACGAACTAGAGAATCCCATTAGCCTTCAAGGGCGACTGCAAGATTGGCTACATCGAACAGAATGTGAGATCGTCAACTGATAGTTTCAATTGGTTTTATAAGAGAGCCGACTAGAGCTCCTGAAGTGCTGAGTTATGAGCATTGAGGGAAGAAAAATTAGGGGAAATGCTAAAAATTATCGAATGCTTGTTTCCGATAAATCATTGAAGTATTTCGCACGTAAGTGTCCGAGAGATGAAAATGCTGCACCTGTTGTTACTCAAAGATATGCACCTGTGGTTAGGGGTCGTGGTATTAGTCATGGTGGTTCAGTATCCAAAGGTGATGCTAGAAAGGGAAAATAATATGTGGTACAACAATCAGTGGCTAGAACTCTGGCACGAGCTTCTATGGTTTGAACTCGAGAGGAAGGTGATGCTACTGACATCGTAGCAGGTATATTTCTACCATTCTTTGCACCCATTTACACTTTAATGGGCCCTATTTCCTCTCACTCATATATTAATGTCAATCTGGTTAATAAATGTGAGTTATAGTTACCCAAATTTTGTATTTCTAGGAAACGTTATTTTTATAGATGGTATTCGAGTGGATCCGAAAAAGATCAAGGCTATCTTACAGTGGAAAGCACCAAGAAATGTTTCAGAGGTCTGTAGCTTCCTTAGTTTGGTCGGTTACTACCAAAGATTTGTAAATAGGTTTTTGAAGGTAGCTATGCTGATGAAGGAAATGTTGCTAATCCAGTTTGTTTGGAAAGAACTGTAACACCCTATACCTAACTCGATTCACTAGGTCTGAATCTTGGGTGTTACTACACACGATACTTTAACAAAATATTGAACTATTGGCAAATACTCTTTAACGAAAACATTTTTCTTATTATTTTAACTAAAGACTTAATATCTTAAAAAAAAGGAAAGTATTAAAATAAAATAAAATATTTTAATAAATTTTGTCTTTAATAAATTCACTGCTACTTTGGCACACTCCTAGCATCGTCCCTCCTGGTGCATACTCTTACCACAATACCTGAAACAAAAACAAACATTGTAAGTTCAAAAGAACTTAGTGAGCTTTATTACAAAATACCTTGATGGGTACTTTAATATTTAAAGAACATATGTGCGCCAACTATCCTTCGGAACCACTTACTTCTATATTGGCGGATACCATTACAATTTTTGGCTTAGACTTATTCATCAATAGTCATACTCTTAACATACAAATTATTTCTAAACTGACCATCTTAAGGTCCTTTTAGACATTTCATTAATCTATTCATTCTTTTAACCACAAAAGTACTAGTCAAAAGAATATATCTTTAGAGCCCACTTGATACAAACTATCTCTTCATAGATACTGTAACACCCCAAAATCGGCACGAACGTTATGGCCAGATCCAGCATGTCACATTGAAGTGTTTTATCGAAAACCTTGTTTTCATTGAAAACCCGTCTTTAAATAAAAACTACTCATTCTTGTATGAAAATAATTACTTTGTAAAATCTCTTTTCAGTTGTGGAAGCTTTATTTAAAATAGATGATCTATGAAAACTTGTCATTTAAAGATTGAGTTACGAAAACATAGTATTTGAAAACAGTTATGGTTTAGGAAAAACATGTTCTACTTCTAGTAAATATAAAGCATAAAAATAATAATAAACCTAAACTGAAATAATAACCAGATGAAAGGCCTTATTACAACCCAAATAAAAAAATTAAAATATTAAAAATTAAATAAAAGACTAAGTCTAAACTTTTTGCTAGTTGGCCACCTCCGAGTCCATCCATCCGTCGAACCACCTACTGAGGATCATCTGAAAAATTTAAAAGTAGGGGGTGAGTTTTCGAAAACTCAGTGTGTACAACCCTCGACAAATAGAAAAACATGCAATAGCAAGTCCTTTCAGGCCTGAGCCCAATTCAATATCAAAATAGATGTAAAGCAATCAAATATGCACGGACCCCACCTATCCAACTGCTACACACCATCTCCATCCCTCGATACACATCATATGGAGATATGAATATCGACCCACCTATCCGATACACTCCAATGGTAGCCCGGTTATGGTACTACCTAACGTTGCAGCAAAGCTGCTAATCATATGTTGGGCTTAAAAAGCCATCGGTGGATCCACGGTCGTCAAGCAACCATGCGATCCTCATATACTTCCTCCGTTCCATAATTCCCAACCTATATGCAACCTAAACAGCATATCATATGAATGCAGCAGGTACTCATGTAACATCCATAAATCTTACATTCAACACATAGGGGTATTTTAGTCATTTTTGCCCTTAGAGGCTTTTTGATAATTTCTCTTTATTATGGGTTATTACTTACCTTGGCCCGTTAACAAGTCCTCATTGGCTAAAGTGAACAGATACTATGCACAAGGTAGGAATCCAGAGAAGAGGAGGTGGGTCAATAAGACCGCTTAAGTACCAAGCTCTCCTTAGATCCAATCCTAGACATGCATATACCCATTGCCACACCTTAACCTTGTGGCTTGTCCACAGTCACAATTAATTAATTATTTAAGTTTTATGTCTGTTTAAGCAATTATTAGATACTAGGCCCAAAACCCCTTACAAAGCCCAAACGAGTCTACATACATGCATATGGCCCACTAGGCCCAATCTCAGGCCCAAATCACATTTGTATGACCCATTAGGCCCAAATCACATTCATAAGGCCCGTCAGGCCCAATCACCTTCATAGTCATGCAATCATATGATTTTTCATCACTCAGTAACAAATTGCCAATTTTGCCTAATATGGACCCTACAGCCCATTAGGCCCATTTAGCCCATTCTGGCCCGGTTGGCCAATACGTGGCCCAAGTCCACGGAATCGCTCATGGGGACTTTGATAACCTATCAGTTTCCCCTTATGAGTGTCCGTGCACTCGCAAGTCTATTGTAGCCAAACCTCCGGCTTTTTGGCATTTCAGATTTTCAGCATTTCGGGATTTGCCGATCTATGTGTGTGTGCAGTGTATGTACACACCTGATACTAAAACGTGTTGCGATCTCCTCAGCCACGAACCTACAAATGATGTCACTCAACAATTCATCACACACTTATCAAATACGATCACCAAAAGCTGAAAATCTCACCTTTGCCTTACCTTGAACGGCAAGCCTTAATAACCCTTCCTTGATCACCAATCACGAATATTCCTTAAATCCAAAACCCCTAAACGCCTAAGGAGCAATTCAGCACAGATCTAAAATTTGAGATTCGATACTAATCCCACAAGAATCGACCGAAGTAGAGGGAGTAGTGGTAGCACAGAGGGTCTTCAGCCAAAAAGGTATTCGACTTTTGAGATTTGTATGGTGAACGGGGTTATTCGGCACAAATAAGAAGAAGAGAAGAAGGAATCGCTAAAACCAAAGGTGAATCAAAAGAGAATTTGAGAAGAGAAAGAATGGAAAATCAGCAAGCAAGGAATTTGGCTTCTGAGCACTTAGAGAGAAGTGTTTCGATAACACAAAAAAAAAAAAGAAGAGAAATTTGGCTAAAGGAAGAGAAGCAATTTCGGCATTACCTAGAATCCCCAAAATCGGCACCTATATATACTATAGTCGAATTTACCTATCCCTAAATTCCCTATTCATCTCCACTTCTCTATACCCCTCATCTTCTAACTTTTCTCCCTGATAACTCCTTAATCCCTTCCTTAAATTTCTCCTCTGATCACTCCCTTTAGAGTTCACATCCAACGCCACTACTGGTCATTTATTGAGCAAAAATAAATCCTTCTTTTGAGCAAGGAGGGATTCGAACCCCAAACCTCCTTGCCATGGATGTGACGCCACCTCTAAGCCCCACATGTGACATTACTTGCCACTCCAACACAAGGCTCCCTGTGTCCAATTCCTCTTTCATTTATTTTGAAACCAAACTACTTGCCATCAAGGTTCTTTTAATTATTAAGCTATAATTTCCTTCACCCTAAAGTTCAAACTCAAAACTTAACCAGGCCTATTATCACATAAATAACACTTGACTAGGAACATTAAGCACACCTTTAATCAAAACCGAAAAAGAAAGAAAGTTTGGGATTTTTGGGGCGTTACAACTCTATCCCCTTAAAGAAATTTCGTCCACGAAATTTCCAACTAATAACACAGACTACAACACCACACTCCCGCTACGCATTCTAATTCCTACTTAGGTAAATAACACACTATGGGTAAGTACGTACCAGTATTCACCTCTAGAGTGTCTCCATCCTCTTGACGACGTGCTGCATAGACCAAAGCTGGCTACCTCGCCTCAGCATGACCAGTACCTCTGCCCGATGCTCTATGACCCAAACTGTTTCCACCCCTGGCCTGATCAAGGCCTCTCGGCGGTTGCTAACCACCCCTTGGTGGCTGCACACCACCTCGGTCCATGACTGGCACCTGACCTGACATTCTAGGGCAACTCTTGATCCTATGCTCCATAGATCCACAAGCTAGACAAGCTCATGTTCTCTTCTAGCACTCTCTTGCATGACCTTTTCCACAAGTAGCACAAGGTGGTGTACCAGTAATAGCAACATGGGGCCCTACTCTGACTGGCCCATCCACTCTGGCCCTTCTTTTAGCCCTCTGATCGCAATTGGAGGGCTCAGAATCCCTTTTATTTGTGCCCCTTTCTCTTCTCGGTTTAGGTGCTCAGTGTGCTTTGCCTCTTTATCGATTTTTACTTTCTCCACCAATGCTGCAAAATCCCGCTCCTTTTGAGGAGCAATCAATACTCGAAGACTGTCTCTACGGTCGTCTTTGAACTGAACACACCGTTCATAATCTGTTGCCACCATTACTCTTGCATACCTACTAAGGCGTAGAAATTCCGCCTCATACTTTGCCACAGATTTGTTTCCCTAGATCAAGTTCAACATCCACATAACTCGCACCCACATACTTCCCTTAAAACGCAGTTTTGAAGGACTCCCAAGTGACCTACTCAGGTTGGGTGCCCTCTTTCACCGTCAGCCACCACTGGTAAGCTTCTTCCCTAAGCAGTGACACTGCCCCTTTCAATTTTTGTTCAGGTGAACAGTCCAAGTCCTCCATTATCCTTTCAGTGGCATCCAACCAGTATTCAGCCATGTTAGGAGCCACACCAGCCACACCCTTAAAGATCTCAACCCCATTTGATCAAAGTCGCTTCGGAATTGACCCTCGATTTCCCGAACCATTATTGGGCCCTGCGACCCGTTCCAAAATCTTCAGTATTACCTACGACAATGCATCATCCCCCGCGACCCGGTCATACGGTCCAGTCTCAGCCATGGGTGAGGCTGGAGCCTCTTCTACACCAACATTGGGCATGTGGCCCGATGCCGACGATCCAGCCCTAACACTTTCGCAGCCTCGGCCACAACCTCTTGCACCTCTTCTAGCACTCATCGTTGATTCACGTATTATCTGGATTAGAAATTTTATGAATTTTTAGTTTCAATAATTAAGCCGATGTTTTATGAAAGTATTAAAAAAAAGTTGTTTTAGTAAATCCTTTATAGTTTAAAGGTTCTACGAGCTTCAGTTTCACTAAAAGCCTCAGTATAATCATCTAAAGTAACCCACTACCTATCTACAGTATATCAAATTAAACAAGCTTAATAATAAAAGAACTTACTTGGTTCCACATTATAGACTCAGTGTGCCGCACAGCAAGATTTTTTTTTTCCAAAACATTGTGATATAATAAGGCCCACTTCACAGCTCGAGTTTTGCAACTTGGCTCAGATACCACTAAATGTAATACCCCAAACTCGGCCGAGACGTTATGGCCAGATCCAGCGTGTCACATTGAAGTGTTTTATTGAAAACCTTATTTTCATTGAAAACCCTTCTTTAAATAAAAACTACTCCTTCTTGTATGATAATAATTACTTTGTAAAATCTCTTTTCAATTGCGGAAGCTTTATTTAAAATAGATGATCTATGAAAACTTGTCATTTAAAGATTGAGTTGCGGAAACGTAGTATTTGAAAACAGTTATCTACTTCTAATAAATATAAAGCATAAAAATAATAATAAACCTAATTTGAAATAATAACCAGAGGAAAGGCCTTATTACAACCCAAATAAAAAAAATTAAAATATTAAAAATTAAATAAAAGACTAAGTCTAAACTTTTTGCTAGTTGGCCACCTCCGAGTCCCTCCATCCATCGAACCGCCTACTGAGGATCACCTGAAAAATTTACAAGGAGGGGGTGAGTTTTTGAAAACTCAGTGTATACAACCCTCGACAAATAGAAAAGCATGCAATAGCGAGTCTTTTCGGGCCTAAGCCCAATTCAATATCAGAACAGATGTAAAGTAATCAAATATGCACGGATCCCACCCATCCAACTACTACACACCATCTCCATCCCCTGATACACACCATGTGGGGATATAAATATCGACCCACCCATCCAATACACTCCAACGGTAGCCCGGTTGCGGTACTACCTAACGTTACAGCAAAGCTGCTAATCATATATTAGGCTTAAAAAGCCATCGGTGGATCCACGATCGTCAAACAACCATGCTATCCTCATATACTTCCTCCGTTCCATAACTCCCAACCCATATGCAACATAAATAGAATATCATATGAATGCAGCAGGTATTCATGTAACATCCATAAATCTTACATTCAACACATAGGGGTATTTTAGTCATTTTTACCTTTAGGGGCTTTTCGGTAATTTCTCTTTATTATGGGTTATTACTTACCTTGGCCCGTTAACAAGTCCTCATTGGCTAAAGCGAACAGATACTATGCACCAGGTAGGAATCTAGAAAAGAGGAGGTGGGTCAATAAGATCGCTTAAGTACCAAGCTCTCCCTAGATCCAATCCTAGACATGCATGCCACACCTTAACCTTATGGCTTGTCCACGGTCACAACTAATTAATTATTTAAGTTTTATGTCTGTTTAAGCAGTTATCAGATACTAGGCCCAAAACCCCTTACAAAGCCCAAACGAGTCTACGTACATGCATATGGCCCACTAGGCCCAATCTTATTCATATGGCTCATTAGGCCCAAATCACATTCGTATAACCCATTAGGCCCAAATCACATTCATATGGCCCGTCAGACCCATCACCTTCATAGTCATGCAATCATATGATTTTTCATCACTTAGTAACAAATTGCCAATTTTGCCTAATATGGGCCTGGTTGGCCAATACACGAACCAAGTCCACAGAATCGCTCATGGGGCCTCTGGTAACCTATCGGTTTCCCCTTACGAGTGTTCACGCACTCGCAAGTCTATTGTAGCCAAACCTCTGACTTTTCACCATTTCGAGATTTGCTGATCTACTATGTGTGTGCAGTGTATGTACACACCTGATACTAAAACGTGTTGCGATCTCCTCAGCCACGAACCTACAAATGATGTCACTCAACAATTCATCACACACTTATCAAATACGATCACCAAAAGCTGAAAATCTCACATTTGCCTTACCTTGAATGGCAAGCCTTAATAACCCTTCCTTGATCACCAATCACGAATATTCCTTAAATCCAAAACCCCTAAAAGCCTAAGGAGCAATTCAGCACAGATCTAAAATCTGAGATTCGATACTAATCCCACAAGAATCGACCGAAGTAGAGGGAGTAGCGGTAGCACAGAGGGTCTTCAGCCAAAAAGGTATTCGGCTTTTGAGATTTGTATGGTGAACGGGGTTATTCGGCACAAATAAGAAGAAGAAAAGAAGGAATCGCTAAAACCAAAGGTGAATCAAAAGAGAATTTGAGAAGAGAAAGAATGGAAAATCAGCAAGCAAGGAATTTGGCTTCTGAGCACTTAGAGAGAAGTGTTTCGATAACACAAAAAAAAAGAGAAATTTGGCTAAAGGAAGAGAAGCAATTTTGGCATTACCTAGAATCCCCAAAATCGGCACCTATATATACAATAGCCAAATTTACCTATCCCCAAATTCCCTTTTCGGCTCCACTTCTCTGCATCCCTCATCTCCTAACTTTTGTCCCTGATAACTCCTTAATCCTTTCCTTAAATTTCTCCTCTGATCACTCCTTTCAGAGTTCACATCCAATGCCACTACAGGCAATTTATTGAGCAAGAATAAATCCTTCTTTTGAGCAAGGAGGGATTCAAACCCCAAACCTCCTTGCCATGCATGTGACGCCACCTCTAAGCCCCACATGTGACACTACTTGCCACTCCAACACAAGGCTCCTTGTGTCCAATTCCTCCTTCATTTATTTAAAAACCAAACTACTTGCCATTAAGGTTCTTTTAATTATTAAACTATAATTTCGTTCACCCCAAAGTTCAAACTCAAAACTTAACCAGCCCTATTATCACATAAATAACACTTGACTAGGAATATTAAGCACACATTTTATCAAAACCGAAAAAGAAAGAAAGTTCAGGATTTTTGGGGCGTTACAGATACACTCAATCTAGAAAAATTGTTCACAGATACTAAACACTAGCGGTTACATACACATTTGGCTAATATTTATGCAGATTTGAATACCATTGGTCTACTAATCAAATCATACCCTGGCTCGATGTCATACCAACTCATATTGATAATATACAACACAAATCATTTAGGTAAATTCCTCCCCACTTTATTACAGAAACCAGGTTACCCAAAATAACAAAGACTCAGATTCAATGAGATTTCAGAAGAAGACATGGCATTGTTCAAATATGTCGGATACCAAATACTCAAATTTTGACACTATAAAGCAAATGAAATCAATTTGACAATTTCTTATATCTTTCATAACTACGAATACTTCCAACTTTCAACACTAATAGATTATCATGGCAAATACCCCTTTTAACATACAAATATATACTTCTTTTCAAAACTTCCTATATCTAATTCAACCAAATTAACCTTAGACATTTCATAGTCTTACAATAGTAGTATCTATCATAGAAAAACCATAATTTATCTTAAACTTACCATAAGGGTGGATAAGCACATCTTACCAGATGGACTTAGTAGAGCACACCACAAAGGGCCAAACAGAATACGCCATAAAGGCATCATACAAAATCACATGTTATTATCCCCGCAGACTTTTACAGAAGGTGTCATGGGGTTCTCCCTCATGGACTTATACATAATTTCATGTTTAGTGATCTGCCAATTTGATTCACATGTTATCAAAGGCTACACCATGAACATAACTTACACACATTCATGTATCATGATCTACCAGTCCAGTTTTCATCTTACAGGAGGCTATGTCATAAGTGTTTCCAAATTATAACAAGATGTCATGGGTCACAACCTCATGGTCTTACACTTGTTTTCATATCGTGATCTGCCAATCTGGCTAACAATTTAATTGCCCTACCAAGGGCTTCACAGAGAGACATTTCTCATAATTTACTTACTCAAATTTATCTACATTCCAAACTAACTCATACTTTTCATATCTCAAACTATACCTGCATACTTACTAATCAGCATTCCTCTCCACAAAACTTTATACATATCATCATAGTAATTATTTCCTCTTTACTAGGCCTATACTCTTACAAATTATCATATATATCATCATACTATATATATACTTTTACTTGAAACTTTTATATAGGAGAGAGTCAGGGTAGAGACTCACCTTAAACTCACCTACTATAATTCTAAGCTCCAAACTCAAACATCCTTCTCAAATCAACAGCAATAATTGCTTACAGAACATAGGATCACCATTAAAATTCATTTATATACAATTTACTATCATCTCAAACTTTGATAACCCCTATGCAAAGCCTTATACTTACAACTTACAGTTAATATACCACATACAAACTTTTCCAAAACATCTAACATACAGAGTTGTAATACTTACCTAGAGATGGAATGATCACTAATTAAACCAAGAATCCTTAACTTCTAGTTTTATATGGAAAAAATATCATTGGATTTAAAGAAAAAGAATTAGAAAGTAGCATTAAAGGAAGAAGAAGAACCCTATTCAAAACCCTTCTCACACACATATACATGACTCATCCTACTTAGTGGAACTTAACAAGTATCACAACTTCAGAAATTTTCCTTCTTAATGGCCTACAATTTCTAAGAGAAACATAAATAAGAATCCTATATTATAGATATTAGACTAGTCTATCCAATTGGTTCCTAACAAGATTACTTTACAACCTAACTAGCACAATACTTCAAACAAACAAAGCGTACTATACCTTTGGCGTTAACCTATACCATAATTCCCTTTTCACTTAACCAAATATGTAACGCCCCAATTTTCGGGAATTCTGAAAATGTTGGTAAAATTTAATATTCTGTGTTTTGTCTGCTTAGCGTAGGATTAATTATGTTAGTGGGCCTCTAGAAGGCCCAAGCTTAAGTTAAAACCCGATAGTTTTAGTTAATTTTAATTCCATAAGAAAAAGGGGTTCTGGTAAGCTAGAAGGCTAAGCCTCACAAATTTTCGTTCATAATCAATAACCGACATGGAACCTTGTTTAAGTTCAAGAAATTCTTTCCGTTTCTGATCAATGAATTTCTGGCTGATATACTATTTCTGAAACTCGATTTGGAAGAACTCCTAAGTCACTCGCTCTCTAGGCACAACAGAAATCAACGTATTCCACCAATAGCAGGCAGAATCACGTAGCAAAGATATAGCACATTTTAAGCATTCATCGGGTGTGCAGGACAGTTCATCAAACACTCGGATAGTGTTGTCCAACCAAAATTTAGCTTGCTCAGCATCATCGCTATCTGTAGCCTTAAATTTAGTAGCCCCGCTTTTTAGATTCTACATTTCTGGGGCTTATTTAACCTCGTCGATCGATTCACGGAGGTATCGTGAGGTCAGGGGTGTATTATTCGAGAGTAGGAGTTGTGGAACAGCCGTATTAGTTCGAATGTATTGGTTGAACCAATCATTCATCACATTATAAAAAGCCTGTCTAGCCTCATCGTTCTAATTGCTTGCGATAGGTTGAGAGTCCATCAGCACTGTCCCATGCGCGGGAGCAGGCGCTACACTCTCAACATCATCAGCTACCACTTGATTGGGATCGGGATCCATTACTATACGAAAACACATTTTTAACTGTCAGATTTCATCATACATCGTATTAATATTATATGGCATGTATAGCTAGACTCAAACACTCTACGTTAATCCTAGAATCGACTAAACCTGGCTCTGATACCAATAAAATGTAACACCTCTAGCTCGAATCCGATCGCCAGTTTAAGCTATGAGGTATTGCCGAGCTAAACATTTAATTTCATTCACATAATCAATCAACAAAAATAGTAATTAAGCTGAATACACACTGATTTTTGAGTTATATATACGCCATTTTCACATGGCCAAAATATTTACAAATACAAAACATATTTTGTCAATAGCCTAACCCATACATGCCATATCAAGACCAAAATATAACTGTACCAACAAGTTGGATAGTATGGTAAACTACTGACGATCCCCGAGTCGGTGGCCAAAATCAACAATCTATAAAACAGAGAAATAAGAAACAGAGTAATCTTCCGAGGCTTAGTAAGTTTTAAGCATTTCATACAATTAAAGCTTGTCATTTAAATCGAACATTAAGTATCACAAAAATTGTATTCTAATTGTAATTCACTAGGCCGAATATACACAAGTACACTAGTTATAAACCTATTGGCCGAATATGTATATATGAATACACAAGAAATTTCCAGCACATATTTCACTATTTATATGACTTATACAATTATTTTTAGTCACATACTTTCATATAATGACCTACACTGACCGAATAGGTCATTGTCTTATTCTCAAATACCGAATCCATCCAGACACATATATATTTATCGTTCTTTAATACTAATAAATCACTTTAAAAATCAATTCACATATGAGTACATAATACGTACCTTAACATGTAAAATATATATATTACTTACTCAACGATGGTTACCACAGACATTCAATGTCGTAATCTTACTTAACTTACTGGCATCGGTCCTGTCAAGTCTTAGAATTCAAAACACATTTCTAGCACAAGCCCACGGGTCTTTAGCCCGGATATCATTCCAGCACGCAGCCTGCGGACTTCAAGTTTGGATATATTTCCAGCATATAGCCTGCGGACCTCATGTCCGGTTATATTCCCAGCATATAGCTTGCGGACCTCATGTCTGGATATATTCGCAGCATGTAGCCTGCGGACCTCATGTCTGGATATATTTCAAATATCATGCATACTTAGTCATATTTTAACACATCTCAATCAACCTATCACTTTAGTAGTCATTTACTACATTCGGATATAAGCTCAATATGCACATCATCATTCACATTTCGGCTCAAGAGTTATACTTAATATCACACATTCATTTCACCATTCAAGCTTAAACCCAAAGTGACCATTATACTATAAATCATATACATGCACTATTTATTATACAACTATATTCAAGTACAAACCAAAGATCGCAATTCACTTAAAATTCTCTTATAAAAGCATCATCAATTACATACTAAAGGAGACTACTCAAAACTTACCTCGGGTATATTTGAACAGTTACGGATAGGCTACTCGATTGCTTTCTCTTTTCCCTTATGTGATTTCGACCCTCTTAGCTCTTGAGCTTAATTTAAACAAATAGATTTATTTAATTACTTATCAATTGAGCAATTCAATTTAATACATGTATATCGTACAATTAAAGTACAAATGACCTTATTAACTAGCTATTTGAACATCATACATATGCTCTACTCATGCACAATAGAACATATTACTAGCTTATTACCTTGCATTTTCGAAATTCATAAACATCACTTAATTTCATATAATAACATATATCATCCAAGATAGACACAAAAGTCAAATGCATCACTCAAAATGCCAAAGTCCAACTAAGTCTACCATTATAGCATTATCATATAAATGAACCCACATTGACCTAATATACATTCTTGCCGAACCACAATTAAGGTACAAACCTAACATTTTAGTCCCCTTTTTATTAACGAACCACATTAGCTAATTATTCCACTGTAAGATACAATCACATACATTGTTTATACATTCATTTTAATTGACTTCATTCACCAAGACATCCAATACAAAATGTAAAACATCTAAACATTTTTACCAAATTTGCTAGCACCTAAAATCTTTGGCCGAATGTTACTAAACTCAAGCCACCATATTATTATTCCTTAAGCCAAATCCAAAAACCACATTCGGCACCTCTCATCCACCATTTTACCAATCTTCAAATTCACTTACAAGCTCATTTATAGAACATATAAAACATTAAACAATTTTTCATCAAGAATCTAGCATGACCGATTACCCATTTTTCTTCCTAAATCTAAATTCGACATATCCTATAAATCAATTAATAACCTCAACTTTTAAGCTAAAATAACAAGCAGCTTAACACATCCAACATAACTATCCATGCTAATAACATAAAAGCATCTACAAAAAATTTTAAGCTCCTTAGCTGAATCTCAACCCCCTAAATAACCTAAATTCAAACCATGAGATAGGTAGAATTTAAACTAATCATCCAAATGATGCACAAGTTTCCAAGAATGACATTGAACATACCTTAATCTAGCAAATCACCATAGCTGAATTTTGCACAAGGATTTTTCTTCTTCCACTCTTCTAGTTACGGCAATGGAGGAGCAGAGATGAACCAACTTTGGTGTCTCCTCCCACTAACCATGATTTTATTTTTCTTTATTCTTTTATTCATTTTGTAAATTAAAAATGTTAATAGAAAATTCATATTATATACATTAATCAATATCATGGCCGACCACTATCCAAAAATGGCTAATTTGACATGCAAGTCCACCTTTGTGACAACATGCATTAATAGATCACTTTAAAATTTACCCATCACATTTCACAAATGTCTCACCTAAGTCCTATTTAAAATTTTCACATACAAATGACAAAATCAAAGCACGAGACTTTCACAAATGCATTTACACATATAACAAGCATAGAATATAATAGTTAATTATTTTTATGACTCAGTTTTTTGGTCCCGAAACCACTTTCTGACTAGGTCAAATTAGGGCTGTCACACCACCACCACTAGGCTACAAGCTAATTTGTATCATCAATCAATCGTAATAAAATATAAGCCCTACATACCAACGTCCAGATTCACTTAAGAGCAAAAATTAAAATAAATTGCAAGAGCCAAGACTTGAACCTAGGCTCCCTTGCAACCTTAATGACGCCACAACCACTAGACCACATGCTTCCTTGCGTCATTTTTTTAACACAATAATTTAAAAGATTTACTTCCAAGCATCTAGGGTTTTATTCATGTAAAATCAAAATTTTTGCTAAAGCCCAGGTTTTAACCCAGGACTTCTCCAACACTCCCAAACACTCTTAATCACTTAACCACTACGGCAGACAATCAATTGTGTCATTTCCTTGCACAATTAAATACTTATACAACCTCCTTACGGACCCACACTCAAGGCCCAATACTTCTAGGCCCAAGTTCGGGGGGTTACAAAAATGTAACCAACTAAAAGTACCAAAAGAGCTTATGAATAGTATGATATAGCTCCGACAAGCTTCCAACTCGAACGAGCTTCTGAATCACTATAAAACACGAAAAATAACACAGAGTAAACATTTAAGCTTAGTAAGTTCGTATAACATAGAATTTAACTTACCATTTAATCACAATTTAGGTACGTAAACCTAGCATATCCTAACTCAATTTAGCCAAAAGTCTAAACATATATTCATCAACATGTTAGCCATGTAAAGCACATATAATATCCAATACACATGGATGAACTCAACCACTATTCAAATTTCATATACATGTATCATACATTTCATATATCTATATATCATGTAGCACTATTTCCATGTACTTCATGTAAATACCTGTAATAGTTCGTATCGAACTCATATAATATTGTAATAGAACTACGCCCATTGAACCATTTAGAATATCATTGGATATTCGGGTAGCACACACAAGGTGTACTGAACTGTAATCCATCAATTTCTGTACATGTATGCTCATACGAGCTCTAAATCGGTATGCTCTTACGAGCTGAATATCAGTAATCTCATGCAAGCTGAATACAGGTAAGCTCTTTTGAGCTGAGAATCGGTAATCCTAATGACATGTCATTTGTATCCTACGAATTCCTAAGGTTCAAACGGGACTCAATAATTGTTGTACATTGTTGGATATGTAATTGGTATTCATATATGACAATAATGCAAATCACATACATATAATTCAATTAAATCATATTATGACACAATTTAATTACACGGACTTACCTCGACGAGTATATGTAGATACGGAGGCGATTAATCAGAGATTTTCTCTTTGCCTCAATCTAACTCTGTATGAGGTTTGACTAGATCTAACTCTGTATGAGGTTTGACTAGATCTATACGAATAAATTTAATCCAATTCAATATATTTCACATTGAAATTAGTCCAACATACTTTTTTGGAAAATTACCATTTTACCCCTATACTTTTAATTTCTTTACAATTTAGTCCCTAGTTCATAAAAATGGAAATTTACACAATTTCACCATAACCCACTATGGTCAAATATCAAATAGGTCCTTAGCATGCACTATACTTCAATTATTTCATAATTTTACCATGCATATTTTCTAATTTTCAATTTAGTCCCTATTTGACAATTTTACTAAAAATTCCTTTACAAAAGTTGTTTATCTAACAACAACCATTCATTTTCTATCATCAAACTTCAAAACTCAAGCATGTAAATTAATGGTGAAAACCTTAATAGTTTAACAATTTTGCAAATTAGTCCCTGGGCTAACTAGATTAAGCTACAACGATCCCAGAAACATAGAAATTATAAAAAACGGGACAAAAATGGATACATAATTGAGCTTACAAGCTTGGCTGAATGTGAAGTACAAAAATGGCTTCTTTTTGCTTGATATTGGTTGATGAAGAAACTAAAAAATGAAGACTTTAATTGTTTTATTTATTTAATCTTCATTTACTAATTTCTAAAATTAACCTTAATAACTAAGCCATATTTGAAAATTGCCAAGCCATTATCATCCACTAACACATTAATGGTATAATTACCATATAAGGGTCTCCACTTTAAAGTTGTATAACTATTTAATACCTTTAGCTAATAGAACACAACTTTTGCACTTTACGCGATTTAATCCTTTTATCTAATTAATCATGTAAACAGTAAAATTTCTTAATGAAATTTTTATATGGTATTTCTATCATGCTGTATACCATCAAATAATAAAATAAAATTTTCAACCTCGAATTTGTGGTCCCAAAACCACTATTCTGATTTCATTAAAAACGGGCCGTTACAACTCTCCCTCCTAAAAGTGATTTTCGTCCCTGAAAATCTTATCAGTAAAGAGGTTTAGATATTGCTTTCTCATAGCTTCCTCGGGTACCCAGGTGGCTTCCTCTATTCCGTGTCATAGCCAAAGAACTTTTATTAAAGCTATGTTTTTATTTCTCAATTCTTTCACCTCTCGTGCCAGAATTCTGATAGGTTCTTCAATGTATGTCATGTCAGGCTGAATCTTGACATCCGTCGGGGAGATAACATGTGAAGGGTCAGATCGGTAATGTTGCAACATAGACATGTAAAAACATTATCAATTATTTCAATTTCTGATGGTAAAGCTAATCGGTATGCCATAGGTCTGATTCTTTTAGTAATCTCGTACAGCCCAATAAATCACGGACTCAATTTTCCTTTGCGACCAAATCAAAGAAATTTCTTCCAGGGCGATACTTTCAAAAATACTCTGTCGCCAACTTGGAACTTTATATCTTTACGTTTAAGATCTGCATATGATTTCTGATGATTTGAAGCTGCTTTCAAACTATCTTGGATCACTTTCACTTTTTCTTCAGTCTCGCGAACCAAATCAACATTGTGTACCTTTTTCTCACTGAGCTCGGTTCAGTATAATGGAGTTTAGGATTTATGATCATACAAAGCCTCATACAGTGCCATTTTTATGCTCGGCTGAAAACTGTTATTATATGAGAATTTGACCAATAGTAGATATTTCTCTCAGTTGCCTTCAAACTCTAATACACATCAATGAATCATATCTTCAAGAATCTGAATAACACATTCGAACTGACCATCGGTCTGAGGATGAAATACAGTGTTAAAACACAACCGTGTACTAAGAGTTTCTTGTAACTTTCTCCAAAATCATGATGTAACCATGGATCTCTATTCGAAATAATGGAAACTGGCACTCCCTGTAACCTAACAATCTCAGAAACATATAGTTTAGCCAATTTGTCAATGGAGAAATCTGTACATACTGGAATAAAATGATTAGACTTCATCAAACGGTCAATAATAACCCAAATAACATCTTTCTTTTTTGGAGATAGGGGTAAGTAACCCTGATACGAAATCCATAGTAACTCTATA
Source organism: Gossypium anomalum (assembly GCA_025698475.1). Classification (NCBI taxonomy): domain Eukaryota; kingdom Viridiplantae; phylum Streptophyta; class Magnoliopsida; order Malvales; family Malvaceae; genus Gossypium; species Gossypium anomalum. Next base: position 57,557,952 of record CM046959.1, read on the forward strand.
CCATTTCCACTCCGATATCATCACTAGCTGTAACAGTCCTAAAGGCACCTGATGTTCAGTATTAACTTGCTGATATATCAAACATCTCGATACAAAATCAGAAATCTCACGTTTCATTCCTTGCCACCAGTACATCTGTCTCAAATTGTTGCACATTTTATTGTTTCTCGGATGAATAGACAAACTACCACAATGAGCTTCGTGCAAAATTTTCTATATAAGCTTTAAATTTTTGGTACACAAACTCTACCTCTGAACAACAAAAATTCATTGAGTCTTATCTGAAACTCTGAATCAGAAGTCGACTCACAGTGTACCCGTTTAGCTAACAACTCACTATCACATTTCTAAGCTTCAGAGATCTACTATAAAAACATCGGTTTAGCTTTTAACTCAGCTAAGATTGAGCCATCATTAGATAATGATAGTCAGGTATTCATCACTCGTAGAGCAAACAAGGACTTTCTACTCAAAGCATCATGAACTACGTTTGCTTTACTCGGGTGATAATCAATGATCAACTCATAATCTTTCAATAGTTCGAGCCATCTGCACTGTCTTAGATTCAAATCTTTTTGCAACATTAAATACTTTAAACTCTTGTGATTCTTAAATATGTGACATTTTTTGCCGAAAAAATGGTGTCGCCAAATTTTCAATACAAACACAATAGTTGCCAACTCTAAATCATGCACCGGATAGTTCTTTTCGTGTGGCTTTAACTATCTAGAAGCATAAGCTATCACTTTACCTTCTTGCATTAAAACACAACCTAAACCATTCAAGGATGCATCGTTAAAAATCATAAATTCTTTACCCGATTCAGGCTGAACCAGAATTGGTGCTTCGGTCAATAGTGCTTTCAACTGATTGAAACTTCGCTGGCATTTATCTGACCATTTAAAATTCACATCTTTTTGTAATAGCCATATCGTCAGTGTAGCTATTACAGAGAACCCTTTGATGAATCTTCAGTAATAACCATCTAATCCTAGAAAACTTCTAACTTCAGATACATTTGTCGATGGTTTCTAGTCAACAACTGCAGAAATCTTACTTGGATTAACTCTGATGCCTTTGGCCGATACTATATGTCCCAAAAACTGACTTCATAGAGCCAAAACTCACATTTGCTAAATTTAGCAAATAGTTATTTATCTCATAGAGTTTGCAAAACAATTCTTAAATGCTCGGCATGTTCAGTCTTGTCTCAGGAATATATTAGAATATCATCAATAAATACCATAAAAAATCTATCTAAATACGGTTTAAAGATTCTGTTAATCAAATCCATAAATACTGTAGGTGCATTAGATAATGTCATCATAAGAAATTCATAATGTCCGACATCTGAATCTTTCACTCGTAGTTGATAGTAACTAAAATGGAGATCAAGTGATTAATTACGAGTAAAATATGGTTTTAAAAAGTTTTTTGATATGGTAATTTATGCTATTTGAATGATTAATTAAGTTCAAGTGGTAAGACTCTAAAGTCAAGTGGTTTTAGAAAATGAGGTACTGAGACCTCATCTCTATAAACCAAGATGTAAATTTTTATAAATATTTACAAAGTGCCATTAAGGTGGTAGCAAAGTTTCATTAACAGTTTTTAACGATTCAATAGTTAATTAAGAGAAAAGGACTAAATCGTAAAAAGTGTAAAATTTTAATTCTACTAACTAAAGATGTTTAATTGCTATGGAAAATTAAATTCATGGACTAGTGTGGTAAATATAGCATATTATATATATGTGTGGGTAGTTGGCTTTGTCTTATTATGAAAATATATATGTTTTATTAATTAAAAAACAAATTATAAGGTAATAAAATAAACTAAAGAAATCACCTTTTCTCTTTTCATTGTTTTGCTAAAATTGAGAAAGAAGAAAGCCATTGCTAGACTTTCAAGCTTCAGCCAAGCTCCCATGTATGCATGTAAGTCCATTTTAGCCCCGTTTTTAATAATTTTTGTGTGTTTTAGATCGTTGCAACTAGGTGCAACTAGCCCGTACCTTTGATTTTGAAAATGTTAAAGATTTTGAATGTTTCCATTGATGAACCTTGTGATTTTAGATTTTAAATGATGAATTTGAGATATTGTTATTTAAAAGTATTTTATTAAGTGGTTTTTGATGAATTTTTCGATTAGGAACTAAATTGTTAAAATAGTAAAAGTACAAGGATTTGATGTGAAATTGTTGCAATAATGGGCTTTATTGGATGCCATGAGTATTTAGCTAGGCTCAAATTTGGGTAAAAATGGTTAATTTGCATGTTTTAGGCTTAGGGACTAAATTGAATAAAAGTGAAATTTTGGGGGTAATTTTGTAAAAAATGTCAAAAGTGACTAAATTGCATAAAATACATTGTTTTAAGATCTAAATTAATAGATTGAATGAAATTATTAATTTAGATCAAGACTAAGTGGAGAATCGAGGAGAATGGAAAGTTACCAAAATGCCCCTATACTTTGACATTTTTGCAATTTAGCTTGGTAATTTCGTAAGGTTAAAATTTAACATTTATATAAATAGGTGATTGGTATTACATGATATTATATATATTCTATTGTTGGAAATGAATCATTATCTGAGTTATAATATTGAATTTGAATTGAACGTGGGATAGAGTACATTCTTGTTTTTGTGTATTACAGGGTTTAGAGTGGAGATGGTATTGGAAAGAGATATTTGTATATTACCCAAGTAAACTGAGGTTCAACATTTTTTTTGAACTCTCATGTTATACTTTCTGTTTAACGTGATTTGGGTGGATAAGCTCTTAAGAGTTTTTGTTCAGCTCTTATGAGCTTCTGTTGGCGTGTTTCAGGTGGACTAGTTCTAATGAGCTTCTATTTGGCATATTTCAGTTGAATTAGATGTTATGAGCTTCTGTCTGGTGTGTTTGGTCTACTGAAGATGTACTCTTACTCGTAAGTCGTTCTTTAAATGGAAAATCCTGGCAAGGTAATCTGTTTAATGAATTTGAAAAATATGTTATGTTAAGATGTATGATAAATCCAATTGAATCATGCTCAGGTATAATGGTCATCTGTGTCAAATTCATATGAATCATGTTTAAATGAACTAACATGTGTTGTTGATGTGCTTAGGCTTATGCCAAGCTTGTGGATATGATTGATATTTATGATTATACTTGTATTATGCATATGAAATGGGTAAGAAAAGGGAATGAAATAGTAAGTGCGTAATTGGGATGTATTATGATGTTATAAAAAGTTTAATGTGATAAACGATGTATTTATACGTGAGCAAATTCTGTAAGCTATGGATGAATAAGTCTATATCATGGATAAATACACTAAGTTAGGAATTGATAATATTGTTTAGACTTATGATAAGCATTGGGAACAGAATGAAAAGAGAGTAAATTGAAAAGTGTATAATCTTATAGAAAGGTTGTTTATTATCTATTAAGTCCCCTAGAATCCTATCACATTATGAATGATAGATATATGTGACATTAATGAACTTATTCATTTGCGAGTTGTTGTTCATATCTATTTATGAATCTTATGGCATTGGCATAGAGTTATGTTTATTCTATAAAGTTTATTATTGAAGTGGAATTCTATGCTTAAAGTTTATACAAGCTTACTAAGCATACACTGCTTACATATTTATTTTTCCTTTACTTTACAAATTATTGGAAGCTCGATCGGGTTGGAAGCTAGCTGGAGATCCATCACATTATCCATCAATTTTTTTATTGGTAGATTTTGATGCTTTGGTAATGGTTATAATGGCATGTATAGGTGGACTATGTTTAATGTTTAATTGATGGGTTTGGCATATATATGTCATTTTGGTTGATGATTATGGCATGAAATGTTGCCTTGGATTTGAAGCACTTAAGGGACTATTAATATCTTGTTGGTTGGGCTTAGTATGGTTAAATTGATGCATATTTTGAAATGATCAAAATTGGTATATGTTAATGTATCTTTAAATGGCCAAAATGGTATGTGAGAAATTGGTCTCAACATGGTCAAAATATAGTTCACTTTGGAAAGGTTTAGAACTAGATGTGCATGATGTAAATATGGTTTATAAATGTTGGTTATTTGGTACTATTTAGAAATGGTTGGTTTATATTATTTAGGTGGTTATGATGCATGAGAGGAACAGTCCAAATGGTAAGGTTATTTTTTATATGGTATGTAACACCCTATACCCGTGTTCAATACTAGAACAGAATATGAGTATTGTAACACCCCATACCCATATTCTAGACCGAAATAAGGTACGGAGCATTACCATTCACGAAAACATGAATTCACACATTAACCTGACCTTACTCAATTTACTTACTTTAGCTTAGACTAAAGTTGATAGCATTAACAGATATACATAGATACATGTAGATTTTAAAAATTAAAAAAAAAGTGATACTTTAAAACAAATTAATTATGACATATAACAAAATGATTAGTCTCTCTCTATACATGCCATAATTCCAAAGTAGTGATTACAAAATACCAAAAAGTATTGATAGTGTAGATGAGTCTCCGACGATCTCCAAAATCCCGAGCTGACTTAATAATTCTATAAAACAAGAAAAAGAAACGATGGTAAGCATATAGCTTAGTAAGTAAGTACTAAATTGATATATAATTTATCAAAGTAAAACAATCATACTAGTACATAGTTACATATATTGATGACAGGCTGTTTTCTAGAGTCCCAGTTAAAAGAAAAATCATATCTTGAGGTACATATCTCAAAATTCAATTCTGTAAATTTTCCTTGAAACTAGACTCATAAGTCTATTTACTAATTTTTTTCTAGAATTTTGGGTCGGGCCAATTAGTACAGTTTATTCGTTAAATTCTCCCCTATTTCAGGGTATGACTACTCTGACACCTGTGCATTACGAACAAAATTTCTCCCTGTACAAGATTCCAACTACCATGTCATTTATTTCCCTTAAAAACAGACTCAATAAGGAATCTATGCATGTATGGTATGACTATTAATAATTTTTTTACAATTTATTGTGAATTTCTAAAGTCAGAACAAGGGATCTTAATTTCATTCAGAACCTGTTTCACAAGAATTCAATTATCACATAATATAGAAGTCTTTTGTTTTCCCTGTTTCTTTTATATGAAAGTAGACCCATTAAGCTTTAATCACATAATTTATTTGAGATTTAATTCTACTTCCATGATTTTTGGTTAATTTTCAAAATTATGCAACTGCTGCTGTCCAACATTGTTTTACTACAAAAATTCACTCTTACATATTTCGCTCAATCCTTTCCATTTTACTGAAGTTCTCTCACTTATCGAGCATATGGCTCATAAATTCAAATAAACATATACTTGCACTTATTCATCACATAATCACTTTCACATGTATCTTCATTTAAATCAATTTCCCGTTGAACTTATCGGAATAACGACAAATACACCACTACTTGAACATTTTCCCATTTCCACACGTGTAGCCGAAGCTATATGATACGCATAGTAGCTTTGCACTTAGTACTACACATGCGACCAATAATCCGGCACACGTAGTAGCTTTGCACTTAGTACTACACACGTGACCACGGTTTTCAGTGCATAGTAGCTTTGCACTTAGTACTACACATGCGACCAATAATCACACGCAGTAGTAGCTTTGCACTTAGTACTACACACGTGACCACACAATAGTTCATTTGTATCGTTTTTATTTCAAGGTTCAACAGAAATTTCTCACTTTTCCAACATTTTACTAAATTGTCCGAAATCAATTTAAATTCATAACTTACATCAAATAACCATTTGATAGGCAGCCATATTCCACATGTTATCAAAATACAATAACATAAAAGAAATCGATGATTTATTTACGTACAAACTTACCTCGGTGCAAAATATAGAAATTTTGCAGTTTAGTCCAAAGCTTTTTCTTTCCCCTGTTCGAGGTCGATTCCACGCCTTTCTTGATCTATAACAACACATTTAGTTCAATTAACACTCAAACTATTTATTTCAATCCAAAAATCACATTATGCAAAAATTACATTTTTGCCCCCTAACTTTTACAAAATTACAATTTTGCCCCAAGGCTCGGGAATTTAATTTCAGCCCTTATTCTCATGTTTAATGACATGCTGATTATTTTTCTCTTCTATGGTATCATCAAATTCTCATTCTAACACATAATTATGAACAATAGGTATTTTTATCGATTATGCCGTTTTGCTCGTTTTCGCTAAAAATCGCTTAGAAAAGATCGTTCTCCTAACTTCAAACATTCATATTCTACCATAAACCATCAAAATACATGCCTATCATTCATGGTAAATTTTTAAACATAAACCCTAACTCGAAATAATAGTAGAAATAGGTAAATCGAGCTACGAGGATTTCAAAAATGTAAAGAACATTAAAAACGGGGCTTGAAATCACTTAATATGAAGCTTGAAAGTTGAAGAAACCCTAGCTATGGAGGAGAGTAAATTTCGGCAGCAACTAGTGATGAAGATGATCAAATTTTGTGTTATTTTTCCCATTTTATTTCATTTAATATACAAATGACCAAAATGCCCTTACTACTAAACTTTCAAAAATTCCTTCCATGTCCAAATTTTGTCCATGAACCTAAAATTGGTCAAATTGCTATTTAAGACCTCCTAATTAATATTTCAATGCAATTTCATACTAAAAACTTCTAGAATGCAAGTTTTACAATTTATTCAGTTTAGTCCCTAATCTCAACTTAAGCGCTTAATGCATAGAATTTCATTACGAAATTTTCACGAAATCATGAAATCATATCATAAACCTCAAAATAAATATAAAATAATTATAAAATAATTATTTCTATCTCGGATTTGTGGTCACGAAACCACTATTTCGATTAGGCCCTAATTCGGGTTGTCACAATTCTCCCCCCCTTTAGAGATTTTCGTCCCCAAAAATCTTACCAGTAAAGAGATTCGGATATTGTTTCCTCATAGCTTCCTCAGGTTCCCACGTAGCCTCTTCCATTCCATGTCATTGCCACAATACTTTCACTAAGGCTATATTTTTATTTCTTAAGCTGTTTAATTTCCCGAGCCAAAATCTTTATTGGTTCCTCCTCATAGGTCATATCCTATTCGAATTTCAATTTACGCGGAGGAATTACATGTGAAGGATCGAGCGGTAACGTCGCAGCATCGACACATGAAACACGTTATGAATCTTTTCCAACTTAGTTGGTAAGGCTAGCCGATAAGCCACTGGTCCAACTCTTTCAATAATTTTATAAGGCCCAATGAAACGTGGACTTAACTTGCCTTTTCGGCCAAACCTTAAAATTTTCTTCCACGGAGATACCTTTAGAAAAGCTTTATCACCCACTTGGAACTCGATCTCTTTTCTCTTCAAATCCGCGTATGACTTTTGTCGATCTGAAGCAGCTTTCAGACAATCACGAATCACTTTCACTTTCTCTTCAGTTTCTTTTATCAAGTCAACTCCGTGAATCCGTTTTTCACTAAGCTCGGTCCAATACAAAGGAGTTCGACACTTGCGACCATACAATGCTTCAAATGCGGTGCCATCCGTATGCTCGACTGAAAACTGTTGTTGTAGGCAAATTCAACCAAGGCTAAATATTTCTCCCAACTACTTTGAAACTCTAAAACACAACATCGGAGCATATCTCGAGTATCTGAATTACTCTTTCAGATTGACCGTCTATTTGTGGATGAAACACGGTACTGAAATTCAATTTTGTACCCAAAGCTTCTTGTAACTTTTTCCAAAACCTCGAAGTAAATCTCGGATCTCTATCCGAAATAATAGATATAGGTACTCCGTGTAATCTCACAATTTCAGAAATATATATTTTAGCCAACTTATCAAGGGAGTCATCGGTACGTACTGGTATAAAGTGAGCTGATTTTGTTAATCTATCAACCACAACCCAGATGGCATTTTTCCTTTTTGGAGTTGAGACAACCCTGTCACAAAATCCATCATAATTCTGTCCCATTTCCACTCGGGAATCATCACTGGTTGAAGTAAACCTGAAGGTACCTGGTGTTCAGCTTTCACTTGCTGGCAAATCAAGCATTTGGCTACAAACTCAGAGATATCTCTTTTCATACCATTCCACTAATATATTTTCTTCAGGTCGTTGTACATTTTCGTACTACCAGGATGAACTTGCAAACAACCACTGTGTGCTTCATGTAAAATCTTCTGAATCAACTCAGTATCTTTAGGTACACATACTCGATCACGAAACATTAAGCAATCCTCTGGTCCGATTCGAAAATCTGAGTCACAATCCAATTCACACTGAGCTCGCTTTGTTCGTAATTCACTGTCATTCTTCTGAGCTTCACGAATTTGTTGAAGAAATAGCGGCTTAACTCTTAATTCGGCCAAAAGCAAACCATCATCAGACATAGTTAAATTTGCACCCATAGCTCTCAAAGCAAACAAAGATTTTCTACTTAAAGCATCTGCGACTATATTCGCTTTCCCGGTGATAATCAATTATTAATTCATAATCCTTTAACAATTCAAGCCATCTCCGTTGACGTAAATTCAAATCTTTTGATCCATCAAATATTTCAAACTTTTGTGATCGGTAAAGATTCGGCACTTCTCACCAGATAAAATAATGACGCCAAATCTTCAAAGCAAAGACAATGGCGGCCAACTCTAAATCATGTGTCGGGTAATTCTTCTCATGCGGTTTCAAGCTGTCGTAAGGCATAAGCTACTACTTTACCTTCTTGCATTAAAACACAACCAAGACCAATTGATGACGCATCACTATAGATCACAAATTCTTTCCCGACTCGGGTTGCACTAACACGGGTGCTTTGGTCAACCGCTCTTTTAACTTCTCGAAACTTAGTTGACATTCTTCATCCAATCAAACTTAACATTCTTTTGTAACAAATTTAGTCATTGGAGAGGCGATCATCGAAAATCCTCGACAAAGCGTCGATAATATCCACTAATCCCAAAAAGCTTCTAACCTCGGATACATCCTTTGGCGGTTTCCAATTAACAATTGCAAATTTTGCTCGGATCAACTCGAATACCATCACCCAAACTACATGTCCCAAAAATCCAACTTCATGAAGCCAAAATTCACTTTTACTGAATTTTGCAAACAATTTCTTTTCTCTTAAAATCAGTAATACCATTCTTAAATGTTCAAAGATGTTCGGACTCATTACGAGAATAAATCGATATCATCTATGAACACAACCACAAACCTATCCAGTATATGGTCGAAAGATTCGATTCATCAAATCCATAAAGATAGCTGAAGCATTTGTTAGACCGAAAGGCATCACAAGGAATTCATAGTGTCCATACCTCGTTCTGAAAGCGGTTTTCGGCACATCCGACTCCTTCACTCTCAATTGGTAATAACCAGACCTCAAATCGATCTTTGAAAACACTGTGGCCCCCTTTAACTGATCGAATAAATCATCAATCCTCGGCAACGGGTACTTGTTCTTTATAGTCACCTTATTGAGCTGACGGTAATCAATGCAAAGTCTCATTGAACTATCCTTCTTCTTTACGAACAATACAGAGCACCCAGGAGAGAGAAACTTCGGTCTCACAAATCCTTTGTCTGTTAACTCTTGTAATCGAGCCTTCAATTCTTTTAATTCATCGGAGCCATTACGTATGTAGAGATCGAAATTGGTACAGTTCGTGTAACAAATCAATAGAAAATTCTACCTCTCTAATCGGAGGCAACCCTGTAATTTTTCCGAAATACATCCGAGAACTCACGGACTACCATGCTGATTCAAGCTTCGACTCGGACATTTTAGTATTTAATACGTAAGCAAGATAAGCTTCACACCCTTTTCGCATATATCGTTGAGCGGACATATATGAAATCACCATAGGCAATTTATTTGATTCATTTGTTTCCACCAAGAATTTCACCATTTTCACATTTCAACTCAAGAGTTTTACATGCGCAATTTACTCTAGCATCATGTAATATCAACCAATCCATACCCAAAATGACATCAAACTCGTCAAATGGTAGCAACATTAGATTAGCTTGGAAAAGTGACTTTGAATCATCAAAGGACAATTTTTGCAAACCTTATCTACTAATACATATTTGCCTAAAGGGTTTGACACTTTAATCACAAATTTAGTAGATTCTACGGGCAAGCTCTTACTAGATACTAAATTCTCACAAACATAAGAATGAGTAGATCCGGATCAATCGATTGCAATAACAGATAGTATCATAAAGAGAAATGTACCAGGTGATCACATTAGGAGATGACGCCTCTTCCCGAAACACGTATGGCGTAAGCTCTAGCAGTACTCTCTAGCTTCCTGGTCTCCCGATTAATTCCTTTGTCACACTTCTCTTCGCTAGCTCCACTCCCGGTATTTCTGGAGGTCTACCTCTATTAGCAACACTAGTCTGTTTGGTACTCAAAAATTTTCTTCTTCAACCCTTTTTGGACAATCCTTAATATAATGTTCTAGAGAACCACATTTGAAACAAGCCCGCTAATCGTCCAACACTCCCCAAAATGTTGTTTGCTACAAATCTTGCTTTTCAGTGTCTATTAGATCTCACATTACCTACACTCGCTATTGAAGTAGCTTGGGCTTTAGAATCCGAATATGATCTTCCACGATCCCGATACTAATGTTCGGTTGAAACGATCAACCGAGGATTCATTTCTTTAGACTTCTTTGGCTTTGAGATTGGAATGACTTACTAATTGGCCTCTTTCTTGCGTCTCTGGCTTCTCTCACACTTTTCTCTTCTCGTTGTTCGGTTCTTGACTTTACCAAATTCGGTCAACCAATACCACAAACTCTTTCAATTCTAAAATCCCAACTAGTAGCTTGATGTCTTCATTTAACCCATCCTCGAACCTCTTACACATAATAGCTTCGGTGGACACACACTCCTGAGCATACTTGCTAAGTCCGACAAATTCACGTTCATATTCTCCCCACGACATTGTGTCTTGTTTGATTCAAGGAACTCTTTCCGTTTTGATCAATAAACCGTGGCTTATATACTTCTTTCTAAACTCCTCTTGAAAGAAATCCCATGTAATCCTTTCTTTCGGAACCACTGATATCAATGTCTTCCACCAATGATATGCCGAATCCCTTAGCAATGATACGGCACACTTCAAACATTCTTCGGAAGTACAAGAAAGCTCATTGAATACCCTGGTAGAATTTTCAAGGCAGAACTCTGCTCTTTCGGGATCATCATCTATATTAGCTCTAAATTCTTCAGCCCCTTGCTTTCGAATTTTATCAACTGGGGGTTTGCTCGATCTTACCATTTCGGCACCTTGAGGAACTACGGGAACTGGTTGAGGAATAGGAGGAGGTGGAGGAGGCTGAGCGTTCGGATTTGCCCAAACAAATTCTGTATACCAATTACTCATCATACGGAGAAAGGCTTCCCGGGCCCTATCTCCCTGATCATGTGTCTCATGTCTACTCTCCACTGGCGCAGTCCCTTGCGCGGAGCCGCGCGTTACTTTCTACATCATCATTTCTGACTCGGTCGGGATCCATTTACTATAAAAAAAAACATGATTTAAAGTGTCAGGAGTCATCCCACTATCATAATATAATTATGGCATGTACAGATAGACTTCCACACACAGTACGTAGATTCGAGAACCGCCTAAACCAGGCTCTGATACCAATAAATGTAACACCCCATACCCATATTCTAGACCGAAATAAGGTACGGAGCATTACCATTCACGAAAACATGAATTCACACATTAACCTGACCTTACTCAATTTACTTACTTTAGCTTAGACTAAAGTTGATAGCATTAAGAGATATACATAGATACATGTAGATTTTAAAAATTAAAAAAAAAAGTGATACTTTAAAACAAATTAATTATGACATATAACAAAATGATTAGTCTCTCTCTATACATGCCATAATTCCAAAGTAGTGATTACAAAATACTAAAAAGTATTGATAGCGTAGATGAGTCTCCGACGATCTCCAAAATCCCGAGCTGGCTTAATAATTCTATAAAACAAGAAAAAGAAAAGATGGTAAGCATATAGCTTAGTAAGTAAGTACTAAATTGATATATAATTTATCAAAGTAAAACAATCATACTAGTACATGGTTACATATATTGATGACAGGCTGTTTTCTAGAGTCCCGGTTAAAAGAAAAATCATATCTTGAGGTACATATCTCGAAATTCAATTCCGTAAATTTTCCTTGAAACTAGACTCATAAGTCTATTTACTAATTTTTTTCTAGAATTTTGGGTCGGGCCAATTAGTACAGTTTATTAGTTAAAGTCTCCCCTATTTCAGGGTATGACTACTCTGACACCTGTGCATTACGAACAAAATTTCTCCCTGTACAAGATTCCAACGACATAATGTTTATTTCCCTTAAAAATAGACTCAATAAGGAATCCATGCATGTATGGTATGACTCTTAATAATTTTTGTACAATTTATGGTGAATTTCTAAAGTCAGAACAGGGGATCTTAATTTCATTCAGAACCTGTTTCACAAGAATTCAATTATCACATAATATAGGAGTCTTTTGTTTCCCCTGTTTCTTTTATATGAAAGTAGACCCATTAAGCTTTAATTCCATAATTTATTTAAGCTTTAATTCTACTTCCATGATTTTTTGTGAATTTTCAAAATTATGCAACTGCTGTCCAACATTGTTTTACTACAAAAATTCACTCTTACATATTTCGCTCAATCCTTTCCATTTTACTGAAGTTCGCTCACTTATCGAGCATATTGCTCATAAATTCAAATAAACATATACTTGCACTTATTCATCACATAATCACTTTCACATGTATCTTCATTTAAATCAATTTCTCGTTGAACTTATCGGAATAACAACAGATACACCACTACTTGAACATTTTCCCATTTCCACACGTGTAACCGAAGCTATATGATACGCATAGTAGCTTTGCACTTAGTACTACACATGCGACCAATAATGCACACGCGTAGTAGCACGCACTTAGTACTACACACGTGACCCACGGTTTTCAGATGCACGCATAGTAGCTTTGCACTTAGTACTACACATGCGACCAATAATCCGGTACACGTAGTAGCTTTGCACTTAGTACTACACGTGACCACACAATAGTTCATTTGTATCGTTTTTATTTCAAAGGTTCAACAGAAATTTCTCACTTTTCCAACATTTTACTAAATTGTCCAAATCAATTTAAATTCATAACTTACATCAAATAACCATTTGATAGGAGCCATATTCCACATGTTATCAAAATACAATAACATAAAAGAAATCGATGATTTATTTACGTACAAACTTACCTCGGTGCAAAATATAGAAATTTTGCGGTTTAGTCCAAAGCTTTTTCTTTCCCCGCTCGAGGTCGATTCCACGCCTTTCTTGATCTATAACAACACATTTAGTTCAATTAACACTCGAACTATTTATTTCAATCCAAAATCACATTATGCAAAAATTACATTTTTGCCCCCTAACTTTTTCAAAATTACGATTTTGCCCCAAGGCTCGGGAATTTAATTTCAGCCCTTATTCTTATGTTTAATGACATGCTGATCATTTTTCTCTTCTATGGTATCATCAAATTCTCATTCTAACACATAATTAGGTATTTTTATCGATTATGCTGCTTTTTGCTCGTTTTAAGCTAAAAATCGCTTAGAAAAGATCGTTCTCCTAACTTCAAACATTCATATTCTACCATAAAACACCAAAATACATGCCTATCATTCATGGGTAAATTTTTAAACATAAACCCTAACTCGAAATAATAGTAGAAATAGATAAATCGAGCTACGAGGATTTCAAAAATGTAAAGAACATTAAAAACGGGGCTTGAAATCACTTACTATGAAGCTTGAAAGTTGAAGAAACCCTAGCTATGGAGGAGAGTAAATTTCGGCAGCAACTAGTGATGAAGATGACCAAATTTTGTGTTATTTTTCCCATTTTATTTCATTTAATATACAAATGACCAAAATGCCCTTACTACTAAACTTTCAAAAATTCCTTCCATGTCCAAATTTTGTCCATGAACCTAAAATTGGTCAAATTGCTATTTAAGACCTCCTAATTAATATTTCAATGCAATTTCATACTAAAAACTTCTAGAATACAAGTTTTGCAATTTATTCGGTTTTGTCCCTAATCTCAACTTAAGCGCTTAATGCATAGAATTTCATTACGAAATTTTCACGAAATCATGAAATCATATCATAAACCTCAAAATAAATATAAAATAATTATAAAATAATTATTTCTATCTCGAATTTGTGGTCACGAAACCACTATTTCGATTAAGCCCTAATTCGGGTTGTCACAAGTATTACTAGAACAACATACATATAATTATAGCAAATCAAGACCTAAAATGATTATCTAAATTTAAATCCGTCAATTGATCACTCATCTTTTTAAAAATTAAATTCACATATATCATAAACTTATAATGTAACTAACATTAGATCATACCGATAACAAAATACGAATGAAATATCTAACGTTAGAATTCAACTTTTAAAGTAATATTACTAAAATTTATAACAAAATACTCAAGCCTTCTATACATGCCATATGTCCAAAATGTGTTTACAAAATACCAAAAGGAAAGATGGATAGCGTTGGTGAGCTTCCGACAACTTTTCCCCGAATCACGAGCAAACTTGATTTCACTATAAAATAAAACAAGAAAGGAAGAGGAAGCAAAGTAAGCTAAAAGCTTAGTAAATAATATGTAAATATTAAAGATAAAAAACTAATAATGGCATTTATAGATCCAAAATATGTATCCATAATTACACAACCTTTTTCTCATATGCATTTATCATTCATTTCTGTTCAGTACAAGCTGTCCATTAGAGTCCCAGTCACTAAATTGTTTTCATCTGAAGCTATAGAACTACAAATTAAGATCCAAAAATTTTAACAAAAACTAGACTCATATGTATTCTTATCATAAAAATTTTAGAATTTTTGGTTGGGCCAATTAATACATTTTATTCATTGAATTCTGCCCTGTTTCGTGGTTTAGCAGCTCTGACCACTCTTAACTAAAATTTAATTATATTTTGCTAAAAAATTCAAATGAGGTTCTCGTTTCTTTCTTCTGAAAATAAATTCAATAAGGAATCTAAACATATAAATTATGTTCCTTAAATATTTCTGTACAATTTTAATGATTTTTACAATTTAGAATAGGGGATTACAAAATCAGTCTGAACCAGTCTTACAAAAATATAAATATCTCAAAATACAGAATTCCTTTGTTTGATCTGTTTCTTTTATATGAAAATAGTTTTAATAATATTTAATTCCATATCTCATTCCACTTATAGTTCAACTTCTACCATTTTTGGTGATTTTTCAAAGTCACTCCCTTGCTGCTGTTTTAGACTGTTTATCCCAAATTTCATTCCTTCACTAAAATTTCTTATTATCAACTTTCAAGATAATACTTATCCATATTCATCTTATCTAAAATTCAATCACATATCTAACTCATAATTCAAAACTCATATATTCATATTCCTGTATTATCCCACATTTTTTTTCACGTTAAATTTCATTTAGCAAACTTATTTTTCCCGGTGAACACTTCGGAAAGTAACAATATCCGGTGGTTTTAGCACATAGCTCCACCTTCCGTAATTAATGCCCAACTTAGTGGTATATGCACATAGCACCACACTATTGGGCTAACATGTAATTGTGGCATACGCACTTAGTGCCACTTTTCAAATTAACATGTATAACTGTGTCATATCCACTTAGCAACACGTTACATGTTTAACCGTGACATATCCACTTAGCACCACGTTAATGAATCAATATATGTAACCGTGGCATATCCACTTAGCACCACGTTACATGTACCAATATGTGTAATCATGGTATATCCACTTAGCACCACGTTACACGTATAACCGTGGTATATCCACTTAGCACCACGTTTTTCCATTCCGAAGGTTCAACCGAGATTTCCTCATTTAATCTCAATTCATCAACCACAAATCACCGTTCGTGTCCATTAATTGAACAATACTAAAACTTATTTCACATGTAACAAAATAAAATATTATAACATAATAAAACAATACATTATTTACATATAAACTTACCTCGGTGCAAAATAAAGAAATTTTGCAATTTAGTCCACAATCTTTTCCTTTCCCTGATCAAGGTCGATTCCACGTCTTTCTTGATTATGGAGCTTGGAAGCTTGAAACAAACCCTAGCTATGGAGAACCCTTGAAATTTCGTCCTAATGAAGAAGATGGACATATTTTGCCATCTTTTTCTTTTTTTTTAATCTTTTAATTACCAAATGACTAAAATACCCTTCATTAAAACTTTGGTTTTTTCTACCTATGTATGTCCATTTTTGTCTATGAAAACCTAATTGTATAATTACCATTTAAGGACCTCTACTTCAATTATGCTCTTCAATTAAATCCTTTGACATCTAGAACTCATATTTATCAACTTTTGTAATTAAGTCCTAATAGGCAAATTAGACATGCAATTCATGAAATTTTCTATCGATATTCTAACACATGCATCTAATCACTCGATAAATTATAAAAATTAATCAGAATAAATTTTTCTACTTCAGAATTATGGTTTTGAAACCACTATTCCATTTAAGCCCTAATTCGGGCTATCACAACTCTCCCCCCTTTAGAGATTTTCATCCCCGAAAATCTTACCGTTGAAAAGGTTTGGGTACTATTTTCTCATAGCCTCTTCTGGTTCCCATGTTGCCTTTTCTGATCCATGTTTTTGCCACAATACTTTTATTAACTTTATCTTTTTACTTCTGAGTTCTTTAATCTCCTGTGCCAAAATCTTAATTGTTTCTTCACTGTAACTCATATTTGGCTGAATTTCCACTTCTGTAGGAGAAAGAACATGTGAAGGATCTGATCGATATCATCGTAGCATAGATACATGAAAAAAATTATGAATTCTGTCGAGTCCCGGTGGTAATGACAATCGATAAGCAATCGGTTCAATTCTTTCTATGATTTCATATGGTCCGATGAATCTTGGACTCAATTTACCCTTTCGACCGAACCGGAGAACTTTTTTCCAAGGAGATACTTTTAGGAATACCTTGTCACCAACCTGAAATTCAACCTCTTTTCGTTTAAGATCGGCATATGATTTTTGAGGGTCAGAAGCTGCTTTCAAACTTTCCCGAATTACCTTCACTTTTTCTTCTGTTTCCCGGATCAAATCAACCCCATATATCTTCTTTTTACTAAGCTCTGTCCAATATAACGGGGTTCTACATTTTCTACCATACAGAGCTTCATACGGAGCCATTTTAATACTGGATTGATAACTGTTATTGTAAGCAAATTCAATCAAAGGTAGATGCCTCTCCCAATTACTTTCAAAATCTAGTATACAACATCGAAGCATATCTTCCAATGCCTGAATTATGCGCTCAGATTGGCCATCAGTCTGAGGATAAAATGCGATGCTAAAATACAACTGGGTACCTAGGGCTTCTTGCAATTTGTCCCAGAAACGAGACGTAAATCGGGGATCTCTATCTGATATAATGGAAACAGGCACTCCATGTAGCCTGGAAATCTCAGATATATACAACTCAGCCAGTTTATCTAAAGAATAATCCATACGTACCGGAATAAAGTACACTGACTTTGTTAATCGGTCAACAATCACCCAAATGGCATATTTCTTCCTTGGAGACAATGGTAACGCAGATACAAAATCAATAGTAATTCTTTCCCATTTCCATTCTGGTATAGTGATTGGCTGAAGTAACCCCGAAGGTACCTGATGTTTAGCTTTAACCTGCTGACATATCAAACACTTTGATACAAATTCAGAAATATCATGTTTCATACTTGGCCACCAGTACATCTTTTTCAGATCATTATACATTTTATTACTCCCGGATGTACAGACATAGTACTGCTGTGGGCCTCGTGTAAAATCTTTTGTATGAGCTTTGAATTCTAAGGTGCACATATCCTACTCCTGAATAACAAACAACCATTGGTCCCTACTTGAAATTCAGAATCAGTACCTGACTTACATTATGCCCGTTTAATTTGTAACTTTTCATCATTTTTCTAAGCCTCACAAATCTGTTGCATATACATTGATCTAGCTCTCATTTTAGCTATAACTAAACCATCATCAGGCAAGGATAACCGGGTATCATAGCTCGCAAAGTATATAAATATTTCTAGCTCAAAGCATCAGCTACAACATTAGCCTTACCCGGATGGTAATCAATAATCAAATCATAATCCTTTATCAGTTCAAGCTACCTGCGTTGTCTTAAATTCAAATCTTTCTGTGTCATCAAATATTTTAGGCTTTTATGATCAGTATAAATATGACATTTTTCACCATACAAGTAATGCCGCCATATCTTCAACGCAAATACAATAGCAGCTAATTCGAGATCATGTACTGGGTAATTTATTTCATATAGCTTAAGTTGTCTTGAAGCATAGGCTATTACTTTACCTTCTTGCATCAAGACACAACCTAAACCATTTAATGATGCATTACTATAAATAATAAATTCCTTACCCAGTTCAGGCTATACCAATACAGGTGCTTTTGTCAACAATTCTTTTAATCGATCGAAACTCCGTTGGCATTCTTCCGTCCACTTGAACTTAACATCTTTCTACAGTAAACGGGTTATCGAAAAAGCTATCATAGAGAACCCCTGAACAAATCTTCGATAATAACTAGCTAAACCCAAGAAACTTCTAACTTCAGATACATTCTTCGGTGGACTCCAGTTTGTAATAGCTGAGATTTTACTCGGATCTACCCTAATGCCTTTGGCGGATACAATATGTCCAAGAAAACCCACTTCTCGGAGCCAGAATTCACATTTACTGAATTTAGCATAAAGTTACTTTTCACGCAGAATTTGTAACGCTATACTCAAATGTTCTGCATGCTCCTTTTCATCTGGAGAATAAATCAAAATATCGTCAATGAATACCACCACAAATCTGTCTAAGTATGGTTTAAATATCCGGTGCATCAAATCCATAAATACTGTAGGTGCATTAGTTAGCCTAAACGGCATAACTAGAAACTCATAATGTTCATACCTGGTTCTAAGGGCTGTCTTTGGCACATCTAATTCGTTTACCCGTAACTGATAGTAACCTGATCGAAGATCAATCTTCGAGAATACTGTGGCACCTTTCAGTTGATCAAATAAATCATCAATTCGGGACAACGGGTACTTATTTTTAATAGTCACCTTATTAAGCTGCCGATAGTCGATACACAATCTCAAGGACCCATCTTTCTTTTTTACGAACAGAACCAGAGCACCCCAAGGTGAATGACGTGATGGAACAAAACCTCTATCTACAAGTTCCTATAATTGTGCCTTTAACTCCTTTAATTCTGTAGGAGCCATTCAGTACGGAGCTATAAAAATCGGAGTAGTTCCTGGAATTAAATCTATAGAAAATTCCACTTCCCTTTCTGGTGGTAGCCCTGGTAATTCCTTCGGAAACACATTAGAAAATTCACATACTACCAGCATGGCATGAATCTTTGACTCTGATACTTTAGTGTCGAGTATATAAGCCAAGTAAGCATCATACCCCTTTTTAACATATCTCTGTGCTGCCATCACTGAGATCACATCAGATAACCCTTCTGTCTGATCAAATTTAACCAGGAGGAACTCGTCATTCTGACATTTTAACAAAATATATTTTTGTATATAGTTTACTACTACATCATGCTGAGTTAGCCAATCCATACCCAAAATAACATCAAACTCATCAAATGGTAACAACATTAGGTTAGCCGGAAAACAGTAGGCTTGAATCGTCAAAGGACAATTCCTACAAACCTTATTTATGAGCACATGTCTGCCTAGAGGATTTGATACTTTAACTACAAATTTAGTTAATTTCACAGGAAATTTCTTACTGTGTTCTAAATTTTCACAAATATAAGAATGAGTGGACCCGAGGTCAATTAATACAATAACATCAGTATCATAAAGTAAGAAAGTACCAGTGATCACATCAGAGGATGATGCCTCCTCACGAGCTCGTATAGCATACGTTCTGGCAGGTGTTCTTATTTCTGACCTTGCAGCTGAGTCTTTTATCATGCCTTTGCTACTAGTCCCACCTCCAACATTCCGCGAGGATCTACCTCTACTATCAACATTACTCTGCCTGACACTCTGAACTTTCTCCTCTTCTATTTTCTTAGGACAATCTTTGATAAAATGTTCTTTGGAGCCACATCTGAAACAAGCTCGAATCTTTCCCCAACATTCTCTGGGATGTCATTTATCACAATCTCGACACTCGGGTCTATCTGATCTTACATTTCCCACACTTGACATCGAAGTAGTTCAAGCTCTAGAACCCGGATTCAATTTTTTCTTGTCTCGATAAGAATACCCTGCTGAAATTGTCTTTCGAGGATTTGCTTCTTTTAGTCTTTTTTATTGGGACTAAAATGACTTGTTCATCGATCTTTTCCTTTGATCCCGGGCCTCGATATTAGCTTTTCTCTTTTTTTTATTCAATTCCTCATCTTTACAAGCTCCGTCAACTAGTACCACCATTTCTTTTAATTCTAGAATCCCTACTAATACCTTGATGTCTTCATTAAGTCTATCTTCAAACCTTCTGTACATTATTGCTTTGATAGAAACACATTCTTGTGCATATTTACTGAGCCTTACAAACTCGCGTTCATATTTTGCCACCGTCATCTTTCCTTGTTTCAATTCAAGAAATTCCTTCCGTTTCTGATTGATAAATCGCTGGCTAATATATTTCTTCCAAAATTCTTCCAAGAAAAAAATCCCAGGTTACTTTTTCCTTTGAAACTACGGATATCAGAGTCTTCTACCACTGATAGGCTGAATCTTTTAGTAATGACACCTCACATTTTAAACACTCCTCAGGTGCGCAAGATAATTCATCAAATATACGCAGAATATTTTAAAGCCAGAACTCTGCTTTTTCTGGATCATCATCAACGTTTGCTCTAAATTCTTCAGCCCCTTGTTTACGAAGCTTATCTATTGAAAGTTTTGTCAATCGTACAATATCAATATTTTGCGGAGCTGCGGGGACAGGTTGTCGTATAGGTGGGGGAGGAGGAGGTTGAACATTAAGATTTGCTGTAATAAAATTAGTATACCAGCCATTCATCATTTGAAGGAAAGCATTCCTAGCTTCGTCTTCTTATCCCGATGTCTCATGTCTACTTTCTACAGGCGCGGTCCCTTGCGCGGGAGCTGGCGCATTACTTACAGCATCATCAGCCGCTCCTCGATCAGGATCCATTACAAAAAAAAAAAAATACAATTTAGTAATGTTGGAAGTCACCACACTATCACAATATATTTATGGCACGTATAGATAGACTTTCCCACTCACTATACTGGTCCGAGAACTGACTAAATCACAACTCTGATACCACTAAAATGTAACACCCTATACCCGTGTTCAATACTAGAACAAAATATGAGTATTACTAGAACAACGTACGTATAATTATAGCAAATCAATACATAAAATGATTATCTAAATTTAAATCAGTCAATTGATCACTCGTCTTTTAAAAAATTAAATTCACATATATCATAAACTTATAATGTAACTAACTTTAGATCATACCGATAACAAAATACGAATGAAATATCTAACGTTAGAATTCAACTTTTAAAGTAATATTACAAAAATTTATAACAAAATACTCAAGCCTTCTATACATGCCATATGTCCAAAATGTGTTTACAAAATACCAAAAGCAAAGATGGATAGCGTTGGTGAGCTTCCGACAACTTTTCCCCGAATCACGAGCAAACTTGATTTCACTATAAAATAAAACAAGAAAGGAAGAGGAAGCAAAGTAAGCTAAAAGCTTAGTAAGTAATATGTAAATATTAAAGTTAAAAAACTAATAATGGCATTTATAGATCCAAAATATGTATTCATAATTACACAACCTTTTTTTCATATGCATTTATCATTCATTTCAGTTCAGTACAAGCTATCCATTAGAGTCCCAGTCACTAAATTATTTTTATCTGAAGCTATGGAATTACAAATTAAGATCCATAAATTTTAACAAAAACTAGACTCATATTTATTCTTACCATAAAAATTTCAGAATTTTTGGTTGGGCCAATTAATACATTTTATTCATTGAAGTCTGCCCTATTTTGCGGTTTAGCAGCTCTGACCACTCTTCACTAAAATTTAATTATCTTTTTCTAAAAAATTCAAATAAGGTTCTCGTTTCTTTCTTCTGCAAATAAATTCAATAATGAGTCCAACCATATAAATTATATTCCTTAAATATTTCTGTACAATTTTTAATGATTTTTACAATTTAGAATAGGGATTACGAAATTAGTCTGAACCAGTCTTACAAAAATATAAATATCTCAAAATAAAGAAATCTTTTGTTTGATCTGTTTCTTTTATATGATAATAGTTTGAATAATATTTAATTCCATATCTCATTCCACTTCTAGTTCAACTTTTACCATTTTTGGTGATTTTTCAAAGTCACTCCCCTGCTGCTGTTTTAGACTGTTTATCCCAAATTTCATTCCTTCACTAAAATTTCTTATTATCAACTTTCAAGATAATACTTATCCATATTCATCTTATCGAAAATTCAATCACATATCTAACTCATAATTCAAAACTCATATATTCATATTCCTGTATTATCCTAAATTTTTTTTTTCACGTTAAATTTCATTTAGCAAACTTGTTTCTCCCGGTGAACACTTCGGAAAGTAACAATATCCAGTGGTTTTAGCACATAGCTCCACCTTCCGTAATTAATGCCCAACTTAGTGGTATATGCACATAGCACCACACTATTGGGCTAACATGTAATTGTGGCATACGTACTAGCGCCACTTTTCAAATTAACATGTATAACCGTGTCATATCCACTTAGCACCACGTTACATGTTTAACCGTGGTATATCCACTTAGCACCACGTTAATGAATCAATATATGTAACTGTGGCATATCCACTTAGCACCACGTTATATGTATCAATATGTGTAATCGTGGTATATCCACTTAGCACCACGTTACACGTATAACCGTGGTATATCCACTTAGCACCACGTTTTTCCATTCTGAAGGTTCAACCGAGATTTCCTCATTTAATCTCAATTCATCAACCACACATCACCGTTCGTGTCCATTAATTGAACAATACTAAAACTTATTTCACATGTCAAAAATAAAATATTATAACATAATAAAACAATACATTATTTACATATAAACTTACCTAGGTGCAAAATAAAGAAATTTTGCAATTTAGTCCACAATCTTTTCTTTCCCCGATCAAGGTCGATTCTACGTCTTTCTTGATTATGGAGCTTGGAAGCTTGAAACAAACCCTAGCTATGGAGAACCCTTGAAATTTCGTCCTAATGAAGAAGAGGGACATATTTTGCCATCTTTTTCTTTTTTTTAATCTTTTAATTACCAAATGACTAAAATACCCTTCATTAAAATCTTTGGTTATTTCTACCTATGTAAATCCATTTTTGTCCGTGAAAACCTAATGGTATAATTACCATTTAAGGACCTCTACTTCAATTATGCTCTTCAATTAAATCCTTTAACATCTAGAACTCATATTTATCAACTTTTGCAATTAAATCCTAATAGGCAAATTAGACATGCAATTCATGAAATTTTCTATCGATATTCTAACACATGCATCTAATCACTCGATAAATTATAAAAATTAATCAGAATAAATTTTTCTACTTCAAAATTGTGGTTTCAAAACTACTATTCCGTTTAGGCCTTAATTCGGGCTATCACATGGTATGTGTAAGAACCCGTTTTTCAGTGGTGTCGAAAACAACGATTTTGAGGCCATAAATTCGACGAGTAAGTTTGTAAATATTATTATTTAATATTTATGAGTCAAATATGGATTTAAAAAGGTTTTTGATTTGGTAATTTATGTTATATAAATGATTAATTAAGTTCAAGTGTTAAAACCTCAAAGTCAAGTGGTTTTAGAAAATGAGGTATTGGGACCTCGTTTCTATAAACTGAGAATATTTATGCAGTGTTATTAAGGTTGCATTAAAGTTTTGTTAAGAAATTTTAATGTTTAGATAGTTAATTAGTTAAAAATGACTAAATTGAAAAAAGTACAAAATATGCTAAATATAGCATTTAAGTGATGAAATAGCTTAATTAATAAAGGAGGAAGGACTTAAGTAACAATTATTCCCTAATTAGTATAGTGGGATGGAAATTTAATAGGAAATGATAAAATAATGTGTTTTGGACTAAAATTTTGAAAATTAATGAAAGTTTAAAGAAAATTAAACAAAATTAAAGAATGAAAAATAAAATTACTTTTATTTTTCTTCTTCAATGGCTGAAAGCCATAGCCAAGGAGGTGAAGCTTTAGTTTTGGGTGTTTTCTTTGCATGGTAGGTAATACTGACTCGTTTTCTTGTAATTTTTATGTTTTTTGAGATCGTTGCAACTAGGTTCCATTAGCCCGTACCTTCATTTTTGAAATTGTTAAAGATTTTAAATGTTGCCATTGATGAATCTTTGTGATTTTAGATGTTAATTGAGGAATTTGAAGTATTAGTTGTTATTTATAAGTATTTTGTTAAGTAATTTTGATGAATTTGCCGATTAGGGATTAAATTGTTGAAATAATAAAATACAAGGACTTTGTGTGAAATTGTTACAAAAATAGGTTGAAATAGAAGCTAACAATGTTCGGTTATTAGGAATTTGCACTAAAAATGGTTAAATTGCATGTTTTAGGCTCAGGGACTAAATTGAATAAAAGTAAAATATTAGGGGCAATTTTGTAAAAGTACCAAAAATGACTAAATTGTATAAAGTAGATTATTTTACTATCTAAATTATTAAATTGAATAAAATTATTAATTTAGTAAATTGAATGAAATTATTAATTTAGATTAAGATTGAGTGGAAAATCGAGGAGAATGAAAAATTACCAAAAAGCTTCCTGTACTTTGACATTTCTGTGATTTGGCCAAGTAAGTTCATACGGTTTAGTATTTAATATCAATATATATTATTGATTAGATTATTATTGAACAACTTATATATTTATTTTTTAATTGTGGGTAATGAATAGTAAATTGAGATATACTATTGGTTTTGATGCTCAGTTTGGATTGAATGCTAGATAAAGTACAAACGTGTTTTGGTGTGTTACAGGGGATTGGAGTGGAGATGGTATTGGAGGGAGATATCTATTTATTACCCAAGAAAATCAAGGTTCAGCATTTGTTGCGAAGTCTTGCGTTATACTTTCTGTTTCGGGTGGACCAGCTTTTATGAACTTCTGTTTGGCGTATTAAAATTGGATCAGCTCGTATGAGCTTCTATCTGGTGTGTTCAGTTGATCGAACGATGTAGTCTTATTCATAAGTCGTTCTTCGAATGAAAAATCTCAGTAAGGTAATCTGTTTAATGAATTTGAAAGATTTGTGATTTATTGAATATTTATCTGAATATAGATGAATTCATCTGATTGTAAATCTCAGTAAGGTAACTTGTTTAGTGATTTTGACGGAATTTCCATATATTTAAGCTTGAATTGAATGTTTCGATTCACCGCTTTAGATTGTGGATGACAGGAACACATATGATTAATTTTTATGTTTATACTTTGTACTATGCAAATGAAAAGAGTAAAGAAAAAGAATAAAAAGTGATTTGCGAGTTGATGCACTAACATGTGTTATGGATAATACTGAAGCTTGTGCCAAGCTTAAGATTGGATTATATCATGCTTAATCTTAATGTTATACATTGAAATGGTAAGTGTTCAAATGGAAATATGCTTATGTTTATGAAAAGGTAGTATAAATCAAAGGATGTAATTTCTTATGAAATGATTTATCATGGACTTGATCCCAAAAGAGTTGTGTATAAATGTACTAACTTGTGTATTGATGATGACAATTAGGTTTGTATCAAGCTTGTAGTTATGGTTTATGTTTTGTGTTATGCAAATGAAACAGGTGAGAAAACGTAATGAAATGGTAAGTTGACAATTGAAATGTAATGTGATAAGATACAAGGATTGATGAATTAGAGGACTTACCTATATGTGAGAAATTTATTTATGCTAAAGGTGAATTTACCTATGTCATAAATAATCATAGTAATTCATGAATTGATAATGTAATTAAGCTTATGCTAAGTAAATGGAATGGAAAGTAAATAAGTGGAATGATTCATCATTTTAAGAAAAGATTGATGATTATGTAGTGCAATTTACAAGATCTTATTATGTTTTGAATAGATAGTATATGTGAGTTGATAGTTTTATAGTTTGATAAATCTTGTGGCATTGGTAAAGCTTTACATTTTCTATATAAAGTTCATATATATGATGAAATGTTATGCTTAATATTCATACGAGCTTACCAAGCATTCATTGCTTACATAGTTATTTTCCTTTACTTTACAGATTATCAGAAGCTCGATCAGGTTGGAAGCTCGTCAGAGATCTATCACACTCTTCGGTGATTATATCGGTAGATTTGATATCTTGATCAAGGTTATAATGACATGTATAGGTGAATTGTGTTTGATGAGATGTTGTTATGTTTGGCTTGTAAATGTGGTATTTTAGTTAGTGTGCTTTTGGCATTTGATGTCTTGATAGTTGGTGTTTTTATTACCAAATTGAAACATGGGTTAAATGGCCAAAGTGGTATGTGCTGGCATGGGTGAAATGTGGTCAATTAGGTTATGTGTTCATATAGAAATTAGTTAAGTTTGTTTGGATGAAACATGATCATTTTGATACAAATGTAAGTATGAACGCTTGGTCGTGATTGAGGTGCCTAAATGGCATATTGGTTGAATGGACTTATGGTATATTGAGATAATCTTATTATGCATATTTTGGCATGTTTCGTTGTCATAGGTTCATTTGGCGTGTTGGTACTTGTTGAAATTGGGTGAAAAAAAAGGCTTGATTTTAGCCTATTTCTTGTCCACACAGCCTAAGACACGGGTGTTTCTCAGCCGTGTGTCCCCTGTAGATTGTTAATGGTTGCTTTTTGAAAGTTGCACAACCTTGCACACCGCCTGGCATACTGGCGTGTGAGGCCATTTCGAGAGTTACATGGCCTGGCATACGAGTTGTGGCTTGGCCGTGTGACCCAAGTCAGTGAGTTATACGGGCACAGACACGGGATGGGACACAGTCGTGTGTCCCTATTTCGAATGTTACATGGCCTAAAACACAGACATGTGTCTCAGCTGTGTGAGCCACACGGCCTGGTAACACGGCCGTGTGACCCTACAGTGTAAATTTTTCTAAGTTTTTCCTAAAATTTCTAAATGTTTTTGATTTAGTCCCGGACTATTTCTGTTGTATTTTTTAAGGCCTCGAGGGCTCGATTAAGGGACATTATGAATGTATTTGAATGAAATTAGAATATGTATTGCATTGATATATGATTTGAATGGTTTACTGTTCTGTTTGTCTGGTAATGCTCCGTAACCCTGTTCTGGTGATGGATACAGCTTAGGGGTGTTATAGTATGAATATATTATGGTATGGTTGATATGCATCAATTGTGATATGTTTTGGCATAGAAACAAAATAGTCTAAAATGGTTAAATATGCACATGTTTAGGAATGTTTAATGTATAGGTGTTTTGTGCTTGCTGAAATTGTAAGAGTATGCCCAAAGATCAATCATGAGATGGTTGTAATAACATACTTGGTTTATCATGTTTATTAATATAAGGCATTGCCATTATTATTCCAGTTTCTTTTCTATGTGCATAAATAAACTGTTTTATAATAATGTCCTGAGGATAATATGATTATTCTTAAAAGATCCTTCATCAAGTATTGTTGTTGGCTAGGACAATAATAATGCATTAAGACTAACATGTAGTTGATTGATGATAAAGAGTTGTCAATGATATGGAGTGTCAGAATCAATGCATGAATATGTGTGTTAGAGAACAACATATTGGACTGACGCGCTATGAGTATGTTTCTTGGATTATTATGTAATTGTCACAACATTACTCATAGTGATTAATATGTATATGATCCTCATACTTGAGATCATCTTTATCCCAACATCGTGAGTTACAGTCAAACAAACACCATAACTGGTTGTTCTATAAAGACTGATGTTGGATATACCACAATCTATGTTGAGGGATATAGTTGATCAATATAGGATAAGTCCCTCCTACATAATGGGAGTAATATCTCAGGCCACTTGATTGAGTGAGGCTAGAAATGCATGGCGATGCTCAAATAAGTTGATATGAGATTTCATAATTATTTGTGTATCATAGTCTACTCAAGGTATCAAGAAACATGGGATGGACTATGCAAGTGTGACTATTCCATGACTTGTGTCCATTCCAAAGATATAGGACTTAAGGATTAATGCATGAAAGGTTAATCACAAAAGGTTATGTCGAATCATGACTTCTTGTAACTTAGGTAGCATTGATGCATTGCTAGATGCCACTCATTGTTTGTAACATTAGAATCGTTCTAATATTACTGCTAACGTTACAAGAACCTATAGGGTCACACCCTATGTTTGAAATGAACGAGGTAAAACATAGTTGGTATATTTCTTGGTTGTCACATGAATTAAATTAATTATAGAATTAATTTAATTGGGCAATCAAATTGTTAAACATACTATATGTACAAGGATGTTGTACACATAATCAGAACATAATTTTATTGATATATGAATTTAGTTCGTATATAAGTTTAAATAAATATAGTTTACCGAAATCTTTATTATAATTAATGTAATTATAATTTTTGGATTAAACATTATTATATTTATTTGAATGATAATTATTATGTTCGGATTAATTTTAATGAATTAAAATTTGTTATAAGTGTATACCAATTAAGAGCGAGTTATATATAGTAAGGGTAAAAACCCTAAAAAGGATATATAAAAACTAGCCCGAAAATATGCAAAGTGGTCTAGCAGCCATTTTGCAAAATACTCTCTGAAAATAGTTTTCTGGGATTTCTACCGTTCATTGTTAATCGGGTGGACTACGTAGAGGCCGACATCGGAAAAGGCTGCGGCTTGGTTCGATAGTGGTTCAGCATTCCTGTTGCCTAGGCGTTGCTGTATACTCAGATTGAAGTTTTGGTAATTTTGAAACCTTTTTATCACCCCGATTCGTTCCTTACACATGGATCCTTGGTTTGGATCGCGGATTTTTTTAATTTTTCATTGCGCCTTGGAGGGACCGGTTTCCAACAATGGTATCGAGCCACTTGTGTATCTGACGACTTCGCTTAAATACTTGGATGGTGCAATTGTATGAGATGCATGTTTCAATTTTATTATGTTATTCTGTTTAAATCGTTTAAATAAAATCGATAATTGTTCCTTTCGATAAGTGATTAAATGTTAATCATGATGTTATGGCCCATTCGGTTTTATGTTTTTCTTTATTAACTTTAAGAAATGCAGATGAAGCGGGGTGGCACTTACAATTTCCATGAATTGACATCGCCGATGGAACAAGGGTTGTTCCGATATGAAACCTCAAAGATTAAAATCCTAAAAACACGATTCTGTTGATAAAAGTTATCAAATCGTAAGGTTTCATTTGAATGGGGTTTGCGGTTCATACCGCGGGGCTCCGCCCCCGCCTTTAGATCCCCATCATCTTCCAGTATGTTTTGTAATAAATAAACTTAATAGGCCATAAAAGGTTGAAAGGATATTTTATAATTCACTTAGTAAAATGTTGTATAAAGTATGCTATTTTTTGAAATGCACGGTGTTTGAAATGCATAGTTATAGCCCGATGACCCATTTGATAAAAGGTTGTAATTTTATAAGTACAGCTTGCGTGTCGTGCCTTACTACTATTCTTCTGTATTTCTCTTCTCATCTTACTCCCTCGTATGTAAAATGAGTTTCTGAATTTTGTAATTTGTAAAAGTTGCTGTGGACTAGACGAGAAGAAAGATGGGCCGACCAGTGTGGATCGACATCTTGTGAAACGGCTTACACCTTTAGGTTCCCTTTTGGTTCTCCCATTGGCTTGGGTTGAACCACCATAGTTTATGGGCTATAACTATTGCATTTATTTATTGCTTTACTTATTCATGTATGAGATGCTATGGATATCTAAAGCATGCAAATTTGGTAATAATAAACCCCATTAATTGATGAGATCAATTAAAAGATTAAATGGACTAAAGTAGACCATAATTGGTGAGTGTAACACTCTAATAAAATCCCTCTATTAAAATATTAAGTCAACATGGCCTTCCAATTTATGCCCTCGTTAAGGCCTCGATCAATACTATGTAGGTTTTGCCAAAGTGAAGTACTATATTTATCTTGGTTAAACGCGAAGAATAAACAAGTGATATTCGCCGGTTAAAAAATTGGTTAATGACTTAACTAGGTTACTCTAATAGGATTAGAAACCTAGAGGCAAGTAATTTGGATAAATCATAAGATGATTAGAGCAAGAGTTGTTAACCAAATTGTAGGAGTTACATATGATGTAATTAGCAAGTGTTGCTTACCTAAATAACCATAATTTTGAGAGTAAAGCCAAAGCTGACTTAAGAGGAGATGAAATATGGATCCTTAACCCACTAGAAATACTTTCAAGAAAGTCTTTCCGAAATTAATATATGAGGGTTATTAATTTTGAAATAAAATAGTGGGAACATCATTTAATAAAGTCCTTTTAATGATTGGTATAAACTTGGTAAATTTATTCACACGCATATTTTATTGTTGTAGATACATTATGGCTGTAAACACTAATACACTCTCATTACGATCGGTCCTTGAGAAGGACAAATTGAATGGTTCGAATTTTCTTGACTGGTTCCGTAACTTGAGGATTGTCCTCAAACAAGAACGGAAATTATATGTCATTGAAAAACCACTTCCTGATGTACCACCAGCTAATGCCTCGAGGGCTGATAAAGATGCTTACAAGAAGCATCTCGATGAAATGGTAGACGTTGGATGTCTTATGCTTGCCACTATGAATCTTGAGCTGCAAAAGCAACATGAGGATATGGTTACTTATGATATGATCGAGCACCTGAAAGAACTATATCAAGGGCAAGCAAGGCAAGAAAGGTTCGATATCTCTAAGGCCCTATTCCAATGTAAGTTGGCTAAAGGAAGCCCAGTAGGACCTCATGTTCTTAAGATGATTGGTTATATTGAAAGCCTATCTAAGCTTGGGTTTCCATTGAGCTAAGAGTTGGCCACTGATGTTATTCTTCAATCATTGCCGAATAGTTACAGCCAGTTTGTCCTCAATTTCAATATGAATGAAATTGATAAGACTCTACCACAGTTGCTTAGTATGTTACGAATTGCTGAAGGCAACATGAAAAAGGTTGGACCCAAGCCCATACTGATGGTCCGTAACAACAAGGGCAAGGGAAAGGCTAAAGTTCCGACAAAGCCCAAAGGCAAAGGTAAGCCTAATCTTGGAAAGGGAAAGGCTACACTGAAACCTAAAGGTAGGGTGTCTAAGGAAGGAAACTGTTTTCATTGTAGTGTGACTGGACATTGGAAGCGGAACTACCCTGTCTATCTTGAGGAAATCAAGAAGGCCAAAGCAAGCGGAACGTCTGCTTCAGGTATTTATGTTATTGATATTAATTTATCAACTACTACTTCTTGGGTATTAGATACTGGTTGTGGTTCTCATATTTGTACTTCTGTACAGGGACTACAAAGGAGTAGGACTTTGGCTAGAGGAGATGTAGACCAGCGAGTTGGAAATAGAGCAAGAGTTGCTGCATTAGCTGTGGGAACATATACTTTATCTTTCCCTAGTGGACTTGAGTTAATTTTAGAGGATTGTTATTTTGTGCCCAGTTTGACTAAAAACATTATTTCAATTTCTTGTTTAGACAAAATTGGTTTTGAGATAATAATTAAGAATAACTGTTGTTCCTTTTATCTCAATAATGTTTTTTATGGTTCGGCACAATTGATTAATGGCCTCTATATTTTAGATCAAATGAATCCCATTTACAACATAAATACTAAAAGATCTAAAATAAATGACTCAAATCAAACTTATCTTTGGCATTGTCGTTTGGCCCACATAAGTGAGAAACGCATATCCAAACTCCATAAAGATGGTCTCTTGGATTTATTTGTTTTTGAACAATTTGAAGTATGTGAATCTTGCTTATTAGGAAAAATGACTAAATCTCCTTTTACTGGTAAAAGTAAATGAGCTAGTGATTTATTGGGCTTAATACATTCAGATGTATGTGGACCAATAAATACACAAGCCAGAGGTGGATTTCACTACTTCATTACTTTCACTGATGATTTCAGTAGATATGGGTATGTTTATCTCATGCGCCATAAATCTGAGGCCCTTGAAAAGTTCAAGGAATTCAAAAATGAATTACAAAATCAACTAGGCAAAACTATTAAGACACTTTGATCTGATTGAGGTGGAGAGTATTTGAGCCTAGAGTTTGATGATCTTTTGAAGGAATGTGGGATTGTCTCACAACTTACTCCTCCTGGTACTCCTCAATGGAATAGAGTTTCTGAGAGAAGAAATCGAACTCTTTTAGACATGGTTCGATCCATGATGAGTCATGCTGATCTACCGACTTCTTTTTGGGGACATGCACTTGAAACAGCTATTTTCACACTAAATCGTTTTTTATCTAAATCGGTTCAAAGACGCCATATGAGATGTGGACTGGGAAACGTCCCAGTATGTCTTTTATGAAAATTTGGGGTTGCGAAGCTTATGTTAAACGTCCGACGTCTACTAAGCTTGAACCTAAATCTGAAAGGTGTATCTTTGTGGGGTATCCGAAAGAAACCAAAGGATATTATTTCTGTAATCCCACTGAGAACAAAGTGTTTGTTGCTTGGACTAGTGTCTTCCTAGAGAGAGAATTTGTTTCTAGAAAAGAAAGTGGGAGAAAGATTGAACTTGAAAAAATTCGAGAATCACAAGATACCACAGAACCAGAGATAGAACAACAGCAAATTCCACACGAAATTGAGGAACAAGTAACTGATGTAGAAACACAACCACCGCATAGATCTTTAAGTGAATGCCATGCACCTGAGAGATATGGATTTCTCATTACAACGAATGGTGACATTCTTCTTATAGATCAAGATGAGCCTAGGACTTATCAAGAAGCGGTGGCGAGCCCAGACTCTGAGAAATGGCTTGAGGCCATGAGATCTGAGATGGATTCCATGTATGAAAACCAAGTTTGGACTTTGGTTGACCCACCCGAAAGGGTTAAACCTATAGGGTGCAAGTGGGTTTTCAAAAAGAAAACTGACATGGATGGTAATGTACAAACATACAAGGGGCGATTAGTCGCTAAAGGTTTTCGCCAAATTCATGGTGTTGACTATGATGAAACCTTTTCTCTTGTAGCTATGTTTAAATCCATCAGGATCTTGCTCGCCATAACTGCATTTCATGATTATGAAATCTGGCAGATGGATATCAAAATAGCTTTCCTTAATGGGAAACTTGAAGAGGATGTGTATATGACACAACCTGAAGGTTTTGTCGATCCAAAGGATCCTAGAAATATATGTAAGTTACAAAGATCCATTTATGGATTAAAGCAAGCTTCTCAAAGTTGGAATCTTCGTTTTAACGATGCAATCAAAGAGTTTGGTTTTATCAAAAATGAAGATGAGCCATGTGTTTACAAGAAAGTTAGGGGGAACACAATCACATTCTTGGTACTGTATGTGGATGACATACTTATCATGGGCAATGACATACCTACCTTACAGTCTATTAAGACTTGGTTAGGAATTTGTTTTTCTATGGACTTGGGCGAAGCCACTTACATCTTAGGAGTCAAGATCTATAGAGATAGATCAAGGCGACTACTAGGTATACATATATAGATAAAGTATTGAAAAGGTTCAATATGGAAGAATCTAAGAGAGGATTCCTACCTATGAGACATGGTATTTCACTCTCGAAGGAAATGTGTCCTTCAACTCCACAAGAGAGAGAATGCATGAGTAAAATTCCATATGCTTCTACTATTGGATCTATCATGTATGCCATGTTATGTACCCGTCCAGATGTCTCATATGCCTTAAGTATGACGAGCAGGTACCAAGTAGATCCCGGTGAAGGCCACTGGACCACAGTCAAAAATATCCTTAAGTACTTAAGAAGAACTAAGGATACGTTCCTAATATATGGAGGTAAGGAAGAGTTAAGTGTAAAAGGTTACACTGATGCCAGCTTCCAAACCGACAAGGATGATTCTCGATCACAATTAGGTTTTGTGTTTTGCCTTAATGGTGGTGCTGTGAGCTGGAAGAGTTCAAAGCAAAGTACAGTAGCTGATTCTACAACAGATGCTGAGTATATTGTAGCTAGTGAGGCAGCAAAAGAAG
This sequence comes from Gossypium anomalum, assembly GCA_025698475.1. Lineage (NCBI taxonomy): Eukaryota > Viridiplantae > Streptophyta > Magnoliopsida > Malvales > Malvaceae > Gossypium > Gossypium anomalum. The sequence goes on from CM046959.1 coordinate 57,592,468, forward strand.
CAGTTTGGATCAAGAAGTTCATTACTGAACTAGGGGTTGTGCCGAGCATATCAGATGCTATAGAACTCCTATGTGATAACAATGGAGCCATTGCACAAGCAAAAGAACCCAGATCTCACCAACGATCCAAACATATACTTAGGCGCTACCATCTTATTCGAGAGGTTATCGATCGAGGGGATGTAGAGATATGCAGAGTACTTACAGATGATAACATTGCTGATCCCCTAACCAAGCCTCTGACACAGCAGAAGCATGATCGTCACACTAAGTCACTTGGTATTAGATATATAAGTGATTGGTCTTAGTGCTAGTGGGAGATTGTAAAAGTATGCCCAAAGATCAATCATGAGATGGTTGTAATAACATACTTGGTTTATCATGTTTATTAATATAAGGTGTTGCCATTATTATTCCAGTTTCTTTTCTGTGTGCGTAAATAAACTGTTTTATAATAATGTCCTGAGAATAATATGATTATTCTTAAAAGATCCTTAGTCAAGTATTGTTGTTGGCTAGGACAATAATAATGCATTAAGACTAACATGTAGTTGATTGATGATAAAGAGTTGTCATTGATATGGAGTTTCAAAATCAATGCATGAATATGTGTGTTAGAGAACAACATATTGGACTGACCCGCTATGAGTATGTTTCTTGAATTATTATGTAATTGCCACAACATTACTCATAGTGATTAATATGTATATGATCCTCATACTTGAGATCATATTTATCCAACATCGTGAGTTGTATATTTTGATACAGTCAAACAAACACCGTAACTGGTTGTTCTATAAAGACTGATGTTGGATATACCACAATCTATGTTGAGGGATATAGTTGATCAATATAGGATAAGTCCCTCCTACATAATGGGAGTAATATCTCGTGCCACTTGATTGAGTGAGGCTAGAAATGCATGGCCATGCTCAAATAAGTTGATATGAGATGTCATACTTATTTGTGTATCATAGTCTACTCAAGGTATCAAGAAATATGGGATGAACTATGCAAGTGTGACTATTCCATGACTTGTGTCCATTCCAAAGATATAGGACTTAAGGATTAATGCATGAAAGGTTAATCACAAAAGGTTATGTCGAATCATGACTTATTGTAACTTAGGTAGCATTGATGCATTGCTAGATGCCACTCATTGTTTGTAACATTAGAATCGTTCTAATATTATCGCTAACGTTACAGAGGAAACCTATAGGGTCACACCCTATGGTTGAAATGAACGAGGTAAAACATAGTTGGTATATTGCTTGGTTGTCACATGAATTAAATTAATTATAGAATTAATTTAATTGGGCAAACAAATTGTTGAACATACTATATGTACAAGGATGTTGTACACATAATCAGAACATAATTTTATTGATATATGAATTTAGTTCGTATATAAGTTTAAATAAATATAGTTTACCAAAATCTTTATTATAATTAATGTAATTATAATTTTTCTAAGTTAAACATTATTATATTTATTTGAATGATAATTATTATGTTCGGATTAATTTTAATGATTAAAATTCATTATAAATATATACCAATTAAGAGGAGTTATATATAGCAAGGGTAAAAACCTAAAAGGATATATAAAAACTAGCCCAAAAATATGCAAAGTGGTCTAGCAAAATTGCTTAGCAAAATACTCTCAAAATAGTTTTCTCGGGATTTCTACCATTCATTGTCAATCGGGTGGACTACGTAGAGGCCCGACATTGAAAAATGTTGCGGCTTGGTTCGATAGTGGTTCAAAGATTTCATTGCCTAGGCGTCATTGCCTCAAAACCTTTTATCACCCTGATTCGTTCCTTACACATGGATCCTTGGTTTGGATCGCTGGAATTTTTTTTTTAATTTTTCGCTGCGCCTTGGAGGCACCGGTGTTCCAACGTCATTATGTTTGGCTTGTAAATATGGTATTTTGGTTGATGAACTATTTATCATGTTGGCATGTAAATATGTGGTTTTATGATTGATGACATGCTAGCATTTTGGTGCTTAAATGGTTGATGTTGAAATGATGATGATATGTTTTGATTGACCAAAATCGGTCTATTTAGATGTGTTTGGCATATGGTTAATTATGCTATGACTTGACATGAAAATAGGTAGTTGTGTATGGCTGGTGAATGGCTAGATTATGCAAATGTTTAAACGTATTTGGTTGTTGTGTTTGAGGTGCCTTTATGGCATATTGGTTGAATGGAAATTGGTCATTTTATGCATGGTTGAACATGTTTTGATACCTTGGTCATATGTGCAAATGACTTGTTTAAGTGTACTTGAATTGGGTGAAAGAAATGACTTGAATTTGGCCTATTTATTGTCCACATGGCTTGAGACACAGGCATGTGTCTCAGCCGTGTGAGTCACACGGCCTGACCACACGGCTGTGTGACCCTCGTAGTATGAATTTTTCTATCTTTTGCCATGAAGTTCTAAATGTTTTTGATGTAGTCCCGAATCATTTTGAAAGTGTTTCTAAAGGCTCGAAGGCTCGAAAAAGGGACGTTATGCATGTGTTCTATTGGATTTTTCAATGATTATGAAATGTTTTGAAATAAATGTTTTGATTTTATAATTTTTTGGTAATGTTCTGTAACCCTATTCTGGCGACGGATACGGGTTAGGGTTGTTACACATTGGTTGTAAGTACTTCAAGAATTTTTCTTTGGTTTAATTTTAATCTAGGTATGGATTATGTTGGAATAGTTAATTTAATTAAAACATGTTAATATTATGTGTGCAAAATTTTATTAAGTAGTGATAAATATAGTTGAATTTTGGATTATATGAAGAATTGATTTGATATATTGAAATAATAGTTAAAAAGGACTAAATTGTTATAAGAATTGAATTTCTAATGAATTGGATGAAGTGTAAAGAATTAATAAATGTTTGAGAAGTGAAAGCGAGCTTGAATTAAAAAGTATAGTGAATTTTATGATAATAAGGACTAAATTGTAAAAAGTGAAAAATTTAAATTATTTTTATTTTAATGAGTAGATGGGATGGAATAAATGTATTAAAAGTCTATGTAGATGAGATGAGAACTAGTAGGATATGAATATCATTCCATTAGGAAATCCTATGCTCTCAAATGAAAGTGGCATTTTGGTGCAATCAAAATATGGCACTTCGGTGAAAATGAAAGTGGCACTTCAGTGCAGTACTATGATTGTTCCATATATCCTATATGTTCTCTTTAGTCTACAATGGGCTATACCAATGAAACATGGTAAGATAAAATTTTCAATGGATATGATAAGTGATTTAAGCCTTGTAAATTGATCCCTATTTATTAGTATTAGCTTTATGAAATTATACATATTCTAACATTAATTATGCTTTAAATAGAAAGTTTATTCTTGTAGTACTTAGTAAATTGTCACAAGCTTAGCACGTTATTTTCTAATACATAGGTAAATGTTAGACTTGAAGTGCTAGAGTGGAGAATCAATGTTAGCTTATCTCATCACATCCCAAGCTTGGAAGAAAGTATGGTTTGGATATTCTAGTACTAGCTATGGCATGTACATAGGTAAAGTCTAGTTGTGAATATAAGTATTTTGGTGAACCTATTGTTAGAACTTGAAACTCTTTTCTTATTTTATAAACTTAGATGTAATTGAATGAGTTTATGATGAATTATGTGAATCTTGAGTTTGGAATTGAACTTATATGAATGATATGTTTTGAAATACTTGTTGAAGCTCCATATATTTTGGGATTTTTTTTAAAGTTATTTAGATTGATAAATCCTAGAATAATCAATTGAGATTATGTAGGAATATTTTTTTTTATCTTTTAGTAGTTTACTAGAATAAGGGAATCACTTTCCCAGTTATGTTGTGAATCTTTTTTCTATTTATATTTAATTCTTTGCTTAATAAAATTAGAACAGTTTTATTGAATACTCTCTTGAAAACTTTCATGGCATCCGAGCTAGGTTAAATTTCTAGTAACACCATGGTAAAATAGTCATCACTAGAGATAAGAGATCCAACAATCAAATAGAGATAGAAAGTTCTACCGTCGGAGCAACTACCGAGAGTGCAATGACTTAAGGGAAGAGGCATCTTACCTCTCTTTTTAGTTGACATATCACAAGCTGAATGGCAAGAATTACCTCGAATGGTCGCAGTCAGTGAAGTTAGCAATTGATGGGCGAGGCAATCTAGGTCATTTAACTAGTGAAGTTAAGCAACCACAGTGGGAAATCCAAAAATGAGCACATAAAGGTTAGAAAATTCCATGATAATTGCGTGGCTTATTAATTCCATGGAAGCATCCACAGGTGAGCCTTTTTCATTTTCTCCCAACTGTTAAAGATGTTTGAGACGCTATAAAAGACACTTATTCAAATTTAGAAAGTGCTTCACAAATCTTTGTGTTAAAAATAGAACTCTAGAAGGCTAGGGAAGGGGAAAAGAAGGTTACTTCTTATTATAATGAGATGATGTCTCTTTGGCAAGAACTAGATCAATGCTATAATGATTAATAAGAGTGTCTTGGAGATAGTGTAAAATCAATGAGAAAAAGAAGAGAATGAGTGAGCTTATTTATTTCTGGCTAGTTTAAATAGAGAATTTGATAAAGTGAGATATCAGATCCTAGGGAAAAAATCATTTCCAACACTCCGTGAGATTTTTTCTAAGGTTAGAATAGAGGAGACTAGGGAAAAAGTAATGTTAATACCAGGATTTGAAGCTAACGATGATAATTTTGATCTTGTGATTGTTAAAAATGATGATAACAATGAAAAAGGGAAGAAACATTGGTGTGCCCACTGCAAAAAACACACTCGAGAAACGTGTTGGAAGCTCCATGGAAAACTGACTAATGGGAGAAAGAAGAGTGTCAATGGTCGTGCTCCACAATCTTGGGATAGTAGAGCTTTCCAAATGACTAATAAAAATTATGAGCAGCAAAGTTCTCTGGAAGAGTCTCTTTTCACTATGGAAGAACTAGAGCATCTACACAAGTTTTTTCAATCACCACAGTTTTGGATGAATTATTCTATTCCTAACTCATCCAATAGTCCTTCTTGGTCTTTTGCCCAATCAGGTACTGATTCTCTATTTTTTTTAGTGTCGAGCCTTGTAAAACAAACATGTGGATCATTGATTTTAGAGCTAATGGCCATATGACTAGTAGTCATCTCCTTTTCTCAACTTACACACCGTATGCAAGAAACAAAAAGATCAAAGTAGCATATGGGTCATTCTCGGCAATAGCTGGGAAAGGGACTATTAAAATTTCACCTTCCTTGATTTTACATGATGTTTTACATATGCAAAATCCAGCTTGTAATCTCATACCTATCAATAATTATCCCAAACCTCAATTTTTGTGTTGTATTTGACTCCTCTATGCGTAAATTTTAGGACATGGTCTTGAGGAGAATGATTTGCAGTGCTAAAGAATCTAGTGGAATTTATGTTTTTAATGACGACCATCTAAGTTGACCAGCAACTACTCTATATTTGAACTTTGTTTCTAGTTTTGACAAGGTTATGATTTGGCATTATAGGCTTAGACATCCTAATTTTTACTAGACATTCGTTGCATGATCTATTTAAGAATAAAAGTCCTTTATATCACTATGAAATTTGTGAATTAGCTAAACATCATTGATCATTTTTTCCACCTAAAAAATATAAAGCTTCCAAACCTTTTTCGTTAATTCATAGTGATGTTTGAGGACTTGCAAGAGTCTCAACTTTTTCAAGAAAATGTTGGTTTGTCACATTTATTGGTGATCATACTTGCATTTGTTGGGTTTTTCTTTATTAAAAGATAAGTCTGAAGTTAAAAATGTGTTTCAATATTTTTATACTATGGTGAAAAAACAATTTGGTATAGAAATAGAAATATTTTGTAGTGACAACGGTGGGGAATTTTTTAGTTACCAATTAAGCATTTTCTTAACCAAACATGGAATAGTCCAGCAAAGCTCTTGTATAAATACATCACAATAGAATGGGATTGCAGAAAGAAAAAACTGCCTTCTTTTGGAAGTAACTAGAGCCTTGATGTTCACTAGCCAAGTACCACATTATCTTTTGGGAGAGGCCTTGTTAACGGCTACATATCTCATTAATAAAATGCCCTTTAAAACTCTAAACTATATAAATCTTTTTAGTCTTTTTAAAGATAGCTTTCCTAACTCTAAATTAATCACAGATTTACCCCTCCAAGTTTTTGGGTGTAGTATTTTTGTTCATCTTCACAACCAGGATAAACTAGATTCTAAAGCAAACACGTGTCTTTGTTGGGTATGTTTTTAATAAAAAGTGTTACAAATGTTATGATCTAATTGATAGGAAGATTATTGTTACCATGGATGTTATTGAAACAAAATCTTACTTTGATTCTAATCATCAAGCTGAGAATTTGTAACACCCCAAAAATGGGGCTTAGGAGTTTTAGGGTATTTTAGAAATTTCAACCATAGAGTGTAAGAAAGTTTGCAACATGATATGCCGATAATGTTTTCAATTATGGTTTTTAGAAAATTAAATCAATTTCTGAAAATGAGTCTAAATATCTTTAATTTTGCAAAAGGATTGATTTGTAAAAGAGTCAAAACTTAGAGTTTTTAAGAGGTAGTTAAACAAAACTTCAAAAATCAACCTTTTTTCCCCTTTATCTTTATAAAACCTATTATAGTTCCTCCCACCCTTTATGTTATGCCATCCCTTGCTCCTCCACACCCCAATCACCCAATTTTGATTCCCAACCTTCATTCTATTGATTTCTTTCATTCTTATAACATTAAACCTTCATAGAATTTCAAGAAAAACACCTAAAACCACCATAAATTCCTCAAGTGTCAAGTTTGTGGGTTTTTTGAGTTTTCGATCAAGTGCTTGGTTTTTCCTCATATAAGGTAACCATTCATCTTTCTAATAGTTTTTAATGTTATCTAGTCTTCTAAATGGAATTTTTAGCCATTAAATTACATGTTTTAAATAAAAGCTGAAACTTGGGTCGTTAAAGGTGAATTTCAAGGTTTTGCATAAAAATATGGTTTCAAAGTGTTTTTCAATTATTTTTTATGTGATTAGAAGGTTTCTAAAGTTACTTTAAAGTTTCGTTAAAGATTTCTAACGTTTTAATGAATTTTTGGAAAATAGTCATAAAACATGTTGAAAAAGTCGATATCATGAATTGAGTAGTTTTGTATAGTTTAAAGGTTAAGAATTAGTTGTATGTGAATTATAAGATGAACAAAATTTGTTTTAGGTGAAAATATTAAGTATAGATCTAGATATTTGAATTTAAAGTTTGTTATGTTATAAGTTTCGGTTACATGGGAACATAGCTTAGGCTTATGTTTTTGATTGCTCGTGGTGAGTTCTTAGCTGATTATTGAATGCATCGTTGTGTGAATTGTTGTGTTGAAGTTCCAGATTCGATAGGAACTTCTACGGCTAGAGATAAAGGCAAGGAAAAGCTAGTTTGAGCTTTCGGCTTTTCAGCGAAAGCGTAATTAGAGATAAAGGCAAGGAAAAGCTAGTCTGAGCTTTCGACTTTTCAGCGAAAGCGTAATTAGTGAGTTCAGTGGCGGAGCCAAAAATTTCTTTTTGGGGGGGGCCCAAATTTATATTTATATTTTATGATAGTAAAAATGTAAGTTCATCATTTTAATAGTCTATACCTTTAAAATTTTTAAAAGGTTAAATCAAATTTTTATCATTTTTGGGGGGCCAAAGTGTAATTTTACCATTACAAATTTAAATTTTATAAATTATAAAGGGCCTAAATTGAAAATCTACCATTTTATGGGGGCATGGCCCCCCTGGGTCTCTTAGTGGCTCCACCACTAGGTGAGTGTTTGGAATAATTACTTATGGACATGATTCAATGCGTTATTTGGGAATTTAGCAGTATCCTAAACCCCTACACTAAATTTCGAGTGTAAGCTTTCTCATACCTATGTTATCTTGTGAATAAAATGCTTATGCATTGGTGAATATGTGAATTGAGATGAGATGTTATAACATGTGGTATGTGGTTATGATAACTGTTGCGAAAGTGCAAATATGTACATGTTATGTATATGTTAAATGTTAGTAACAATATTTTGCTAAATATGCAAATATGCAGTGATTGTGCATGGATAATCGATAAGTGATATGTGTTTGACTTTAGATATTTTGGCCTTGTGATCTTGAAACCGTTGGATATAGTTGTCATGCCATAGGATTGTGAGTACTCACCTATATGTACAGTGATTTTGGGCATTGAGGCCTTGGGACATGTTGGAGGGATAAGGGAATGTGAGCTAAGGTCCATTCAATGGGACATGTGAGGGGAAATAAGGAGAGTGTTAGCTTTATGCTTCACTTTTGAGACATGCTTGACTCTATGAGTTTATGTTTGGTATGTTGGAGATCTGCGTATCTGATGAGTGACAATAGAGCTCACTTTTATGTTTTATAGCTCAAGTGCCAAATTAACTTAAAATGTATATATGTAATGTGATGTATGCTTAAATGAGTATGTGAACATTGTGCAACTTATCTATAAAGATGTTTTGAATATAGTGATATATGCTTGAACGTTAGGTGATTATATGTGTACTAGGATATATGTTTTTAAGTGAATATGTTACCATGTAAAAAAACTAGTAATAATGCATAAGTAAGTATAATATGACATTGGAGTTGGAATTGTTGAGGTTATGCTATATGGTTGTTTTGTTGATGCTTGATGAATTGTTTGCATTATGGTTATTCTGAGCATTCACTGAGCTTGTTAAGCTCACCCACTCTTTTTAAACCTTTGCAGATTAGCAGAGAGCCGGTGTGAGCGGTGTGGTTTCTGAGAGGTGATCCAAGCAAGTCTATTTATTATTTTCATAGGGGTCCTATATTTATTTACATTTTAGGGAATGAGGCAACGTGATAGATGTGTTATGGCCATGTTGATTTCTAGACATTTTTCTTGTTTTTGGTTCATTTTATAAGGATTACTTATTATTGTTATACTTGGGTTCATGAACATGAAGATGGATTGACGTTACTTGCTCGAACACAATTTTGCAATATTGAACTGCTAATTAGGCCGTTGAATGGTTATTTGTCGAAGTAATTGATGTATGATGTTTAGGAAATAAATTTGAATGGATTAAGTGCTTATGTATGCTGCATCTTTGTAACCTGGAGTAGAGGTATCGACATTAGGGCTTTAAAATGATGCCTCTATATTTTTTGAAAGTACAAGGAGACATGATAGTTAATTGGTATCGATACCTCAACTCGAGTATCGATAGTCGGGGTAAGTTTATCGATACCTTGCGAAAGGTATCGATAGTTTTTGACAATTTGAAATTTGGCGAGAAACAGAATGCTAGTTTGGTATCGATTTTCCTGGTGGTATCAAACAGAAAATTCAAACATTTCATATCATACAATATTCATGTTAGAAACCAATAAAAATCATACATACTTTCCCTTATATGAGCCCTCAAGGCCCAAAATATGTATTAGAAACAAGTCGGGGCTAAATCGGATACTCAAAGAATTTTTCAAAAATCACTAAAATTTTTCAAAAATCACTAAAATTTTTCAAAGTTGCGGGGTCACACAGCCGTGTCCTCAGGCTGTGTCACTCACACGACCAAGAGACATGCCCATGTCTTAGGCCGTGTGGGCATCTGAAATAGGGACACAAGGCCGTGTCCCAGCCTATGCCCTTGCCTATGTAACTCTCTAACTTGGTCACACGGCTAAGCCACACGCCCGTGTGCTAGGCTGTGTACCGTTCGAAGTAATCCCACACATTCGTGTTCCAAGCCGTGTGCTAGTTTGTGTAACAGCCTGACTTGCAACCCTTTTAAAACTACAGAGGACACACAACTGTCTCACCTGGCCGTGTGCCACACACAGCTGAGACACACGCCCGTGTGGACGAAAATAGGCCATTTTACAAGCCATTTTTCTCACCCAATTGGGCATCAACCTACACCCAAAAAGGCACATATACACAAGCTATAATCAAGCATCCAAAACAAGCGAAATCAAGCCTTAAACATGTAGTATTTTCACATACAAATGATATGCCCTTAGGCACCTCAAATGACAATATGTAAACATGTATATTAATGTATAGAATTTAACCAAATAAACCAACAATTTACCAAGCCATTTTGGAATCATTTCATGCCACATCACTTACCTACCAAAACATACCATGTAATCTATTTACCATAACACAACCATTTGGTACCAAATGCATTCCATAAACTATCATATTTAGACATATATGCCTTACAAAACGAGGTACCAATTCATCACCAATTCATCAGATCACAAAACACAAATACAAAATGTATAGTTAGCTATAATTTTACCCTTTTATCATGCAACCATACCAAACATATGATCAACCATGTTAAGGCCACATATATACATACCAAAATATACCAAATCACAAGCCAACTCAAATGGCTATAAACACAACAAATCATATAGGCTATCATTAGCCAAAATAACCTAGACATGTCATTATAACCAAAATGTAACCAACTAAAAGTACCAAAAGAGTTGATGGATAGTGTGATATAGCTCTGACAAGCTTCCAACCTGAACGAGCTTCTGAATCACTATAAAACACAGAAAATAACACAGAGTAAGCATTTAAGCTTAGCAAGTTCGTATAACATAGAATTTAACTTACCATTTAATCATAATTAGGTAGTAAACATAGCATATCCCAACTCAGTTTGGCCAAAAGCTTAAACACATATTCATCAACATGTTAGCCATGTAAATCACATATAATATCCAATACACATGGATGAACTCAACCATTATTCAAATTTCATATACATGTATCATACATTTCATATATCTATATATCATGTAACATCATTTCCATGTACTTCATGTAAATACCTGTAGTAGTTCGTATCGAACTCATATAATCTCGTAATAGAGCTACGCCCGTCGAACCATTTAGAATATCATTGGATATTCGGGTAGCACACACAAGGTGTACTGAACTGTAATCTATCAATTCCTGTACATGTATGCTCATACGAGCTCTGAATCGGTATGCTCTTATGAGCTGTAAACGGTATGCTCATACGAGCTGAATATTAGTAAGCTCATATCTTTATGACCAAATCGAAGAACTTTCTTTCAGGGCGATACTTTCAAAAATACTCTGTCATCGACTTGGAACACTATATAGATATGTTTAAGATCTATATATGATTTTACTGAGGCATTACTGAAAGTAAGGATAGATGCATAGTAATCCTATCCTTCCAATCTACATCATAGACCTTCAAACCATTGTCACAACATATTTGCCATAGCATTCTTAGTTATTTATTTATTCATGTAAATTTTCTAATAATTGGCATTGTAATTTTTCTCATAATTGGCGTTGCATTTTTACTCTTACTTTGGCTTACCATTTTCCAATATTAGTCAGTATATATTTCAAACTCATCTTTATTCTTTGAATTTACCACTACGTACTTAACTCGGCTTCGTCATAACATTAATCATTATCATAACTTGACCATTTCTATACCTAATTCAATCCCTATGGAGACAATTTCACTTATCAGTTTATTACTTGATTCGATGTGTATACTTGTACAATTCGCTTATCATATTCATACGCGACAAGTTTTTAGCACCATTGTTGGGGATTGGCAATTTGGTGTAATTTGGTTTGGTTATTTTACTTAATTACATTAGTTTTAACTTAGTTTACTTTAATTTTCACAAGTTTGCCATCAGTGCATGAAAAGAGGCATTCCTGTTAACAAAGAACAACCTTTTGACTCAAAGGTCAAAAGAACTTTATGAAGAAAGCAGAAAGAACAGTGAAAAATGGCTAGAAACGGGAATGATGTTGGTCTTAATGATAATTTGAATGGTCAAAAGGTTGTTATCTTGGCATGTTAATGATGGTAGGAAAATGGTTACTTGTGATATGTTTTAGTTCATATTTGAACTAGGTTATTATGGATGGAAATGACCTTTTTAACATGTATAGGAATTTATGTATTTGGTAATTTAGTATGTTATGTTTGGAAGAGTATGTTTGGTTGATGGACTTGGAAGTGCTTGTTAAACTATGTCATTTTGGTACTTTTAAGTGATAGTGTATGTCACCCATTGGGATATTGTGATGGCATAGAATTAGTAAATTATGTTGGCATGTGATGGTTAAAATGCACTAGGTTAGGTAAATGTGTAATGGTTAAATTTCTTTAGTTTAAGTTTTGATGTTTATATACAAATTAAGGTGCCTTTGAATGGCATATTGGTTAAGTGAATTGGGTTGTTTTAAATGGTATATTTTTGCATGTTTGAATGATGATTAGGTACCTTGCATGTGTGATTAAATAGGTTGAATTTTTATGCATGAAATAGTATTGTAATGGCTTGATTTAGATATATTTTGGGTCCACACTGTAACACCCCTCACCCATATTCAACGCCGAAATAGGGTTACTGAACATTACTAAACTTACAACTTAAACAACCATCCAATTCAAATCAAAACTCATCAACCAAATGTAATTCCAATCAAATACAATCACATTGTCCCTATTACGAGCCTACAAGGCCCTAAACATACTTTGGGAGTGGTTCGGGACTAAACTGATAGCTCAAGAAATTTTTACGAAACTTAGAAAATTTTTCTCAAAACAAGGGCACACGGGGTGCGAACATTCTAAATGGGAGCACATGACCATGTCCCAGCCCATGTCCGACCCCTTGTAACTCTCTGACTTGGGTCACATAGCCAACACACACGTTCGTGTGGCTAGCCCGTGTACCCTAAAAATCGACATACATGCCTGTGTGCCAGGCTGTGTGCTAGGCCATGCCAAACCTGTAGGGTATACTGACTTAGGCCACAAGGCCAAAACACACGCCCGTGTGTGAGGCTGTGTGGAGCATACTGACATGGTTTCAAATTAAATAATAGGGGGCACATGGCTATGTAAGATGACCGTGTGTCGTACACGGCTGAGACGCACGCCCGTGTCTCTGCCTGTGTGGACAAAAATAGGCTATTTACCAAGCCAATTCACCACCCAAACTTAGGCACACCTATACAACTCATATGGCACAAAACTTAGCATCAATAGACATATGATTCAATTCCAAATCAAGCATAATTTATACCATTTCCAACACCAACCATTGCAAAACATAAATACCACATTATGCCATCTAAGTTCATACCAATCTTTATTTTCTCAATTCATCAAAATGACCATTAACAAATATGTATCAATATGCCCAATTCCACAAACATAGTAATTCGCAAATCATCACTTATTGACATTCAAATTACCTATTATCAATAAGCATCATGAATTCAACTTTAATCATTCAACAGATTTCACAAAGCATAGACATATATATATATACATGATTCAACCATACCAAAATAACTCAAAGTAAGCCATCACTTATGGCTATATATATACAAACCAAAACATATACACTTATAAGCCAATTCAAATGGCCAAAATCATTACCAAGACTTAATCGACATGACCAAAGTCCCTATACATGCCATATACTTAAAATACCAAAGTTCATAGGTACCAAGAGATAGGTGGATAGTGTGAAGCGATCTCCGTCGATCCTCGAATCTGAGCTAGCTTGATAACACTGTACCATTTCATATCATTCTCATACTCAATCACATCTTTCGTTTACTCGATAAACCAATCCAAATAGAAGTCGCATACTTAAGAGCCTCACACAATAAGTACCTATACCATGGCCCGAAACCAAATCAAGGTAGCTTATATCCAAAGTACTGATATCATGGCCCGAAGCCAAATCAATGTATCCTCTAATGACATGTCACTAGTATCCTAAACTATTCCTAAGGTTCAACCGGGATTTCGAATGTTGAATCATCGTCGAATCACTATCGAACATATCCATAGTCTTGTATTCACAATCTATGCAATATCAAAGCATATGAAATACATTTGTATTAAAACTTATAATATATGAACTTACCTCGGTTTCAAAAACGATGAAATAGACCGATTAATCTGAAACTTTGCTTTTCCCTCGATCTAATTCCAAATTCGACTTTTCTTGATCTATATAATATCAAATTCAACACATTTGATTATCCCTCTATTCAATTTAGTCCAAAACACACTTTAAAGCACATTTACACTTTTGACCCTAATATTTCACCTTTTTTACAATTTAGTCCTTATTTCATAAAATCACAAATTAATGAAATTCAAAATAAACCCATGCTAGTCAAATTACTATTATGCCCTAAGCAGCCCTTATTTTTATTTATTTCACCTTTTAACCACTAAATTTCCACATTTCACAGTTTAATCCCTATTTTGCATTTTCACTAAAAATCACTTAACAAAACTTGTATATCTATCAACAAGCATTCATAATCTATCAAGAAACTTCAAAAGTCCTGCTTATTCAACAATGGAAACATCTAAAATCTTTAACAATTTTGCAAATTAGTCCCTGGGCTAGCAAGAATAAGCTGCAACGATCTAAAAAATATAGAAATAATTAAAAAAGGGATAAAATTCACTCACCAATTGAGCTACCAAGCTTAGTTGAATCAACATGCATCCATGGAGTTCTTTTCTTCTTATTTTTGGTTGAGAAAGTGAAGAAGAAAGATGATACTAATGTTTGTTTTATTTAATTTAATTTTAATTTCTAATTTACTATTTTAACCTTGTAAACAAAACATTAAAATTCACCTAACCATGCACATAAATGTCCACTTACAATATGAATGGTCTAATTACCATGCAAATGCTCATATATTTCCATTCTATAGCCAATTAGTGCATTTAACTTATAGACCTCAAGTTTTGCACCTTACGCGATTTACTCCTTTTTATCAAATTGAGCACTCAAGTGAAATTTCTTAACGAAACTTTCACACAATCATACTATCATGTTGTAGGCATTAAAATAATAATAAAATAAATATTTCAAATTCAAATTTTTGGTCCCGAAACCACTGTTCTGATTTGACAAAAATGGGCTATTACAACTCTCCCCCATTAGGAATTTTCGTCCCCGAAAATCTTACCAGTGAATAGGTTAGGGTATTGTTTTCTCACAACTTTCTCAGGCTCCCACGTAGCCTCTTTAACACCATGCCACAAAAATTTCACTAAAGCTATGCATTTATTTCTCAACTCTTTAACCTCCCGAGATAAAATTCAGATCGGTTCTTCATTATATGTCACGTTGGGTTGAATTTCAATCTCAACTGGAGAAATTACATATGAAGGATCTGATCTATATCGACGCAACATCGATACATTAAACATATTGTGGATCTTCTCTAACTCAGTCGATAAAGCTAGTCGATATGCCACTGGCCCTATTCTTTTAATAATCTCATACGACCCTATAAAATGCGGACTCAACTTGAATACTTTCAGAAACACTTTATCACCGATCTGAAATTCAATATCTTTACATTTCAAATCCACGTACGATTTCTGTCGATCTGAAGTTGCTTTCAAACAGTCGTGGATTACTTTCACTTTCTCTTCAGTTTCTCTAACCAAATCAACCCTGTGAATCTGTTTCTCGGTCAACTCGGTCCAATATAACGAAGTTTGAAATTTGTGACCATACAATGCTTCGTACGATGTGATTTTTATGCTCGATTGAAAATTCTTATTATATGTGAATTCAACCAATGGCAAATATCTCTCCCAGTTGCCTTCGAAATCTAAAACACAACAGCGAAACATATATTCGAGAATTTAAATTACTCTCTTGGACTGACCGTCAGTTTGCGGATGAAATGCAATACTAAAGTTCAACTTCGTACCCAGGGCTTCTTGCAATTTCTTCTAAAATCTCGATGTGAACCTTAGATCTCTATCAGAAATAATCGAAACTGGCTGTAACACCCCGTACCCGAGTCCGCTGCCGGAGTCGGACACGAGGGGTTAACGGCTTAAACTATTCACTTTCGCAGTCCATTTTAAAAATTTTCCAGACGATCAAGCAATCGCATCATCACACCCTTAAAAATCATAACTTGAGTTCCACAACTCGGAAATCAGATTCGTAATTTTTCCCCAAAACTAGACTCATATGTCAATCTACATATTTTTTCTTAGAATTTTTGGTCGGGCCAATTAGTACAGTTTATTAGTTAAAGTCTCCCCTATTCCAGGGTTCGACTACACTAACCTCCATGCATTACGAATCGGATATCTCCCTGTACAGGGATTCAATACTGATGTCGTTTGTTTCTATAGAAACTAGACTCAAAAAGGAATCTAAACATATATGGCATGACTTCTAAATGTCTCTGGTTAATTTATAATGAATTTCCAAAGTCAGATCGGGGATCCAGAAACCGTTCGGCCCCGTCTCACGAAAACTTTAACATCTCATAATATAATGTTCATATGAACGTTTACGTTACTTTCCTATGAAAATAGATTCATCAAGGTTTGATTACAATGCTATGATCAAAGTATACTTAAAGCCATTTTCGCATGGCTTATATACATTAACCAAAATATCCTCCCGCTACTAGTCTATTCTATACATGCCATAAGATATTCCAAAACATAGCAAGTATCAAACAAAGGGATAGTGATAGTGTGACTAGTTGCTTGACGATCCCGAGCTTGTAGCTTTAAATGAGACCTATAAGGCAGAGGAAAAAGAGTAAATGGAGTAAGCATTACAATGCTTAGTAAGTTTTAAGCAAGTCGAGAGATAATAATCAAATTATAACATAGTTGTTCGTATTTTTATTTCACTCTTCCTTCAGCATACCATCCCTTTACCGAATATGCACATCTCATCATATACAATAGGCGGATAAACTCTCACATAAAAGTGAGCTCATGTGACATAGATATATCGTATGATTTCACATAACCTCTCCCACTAATCCGATGTCACATAATCATAGGAGTAGTCCCATAGATTGCTCTCGTATGCATCATATATAAACTTGGAGTACATACCTGTTTAACCTTTCGCATTGCGTATATTTATAAGCAATTCTTATTGCGAAGTCTTACCCGGACATAATCTCCACACGTAGTCATCGGGTCGTACCCGGACATAATCTCCACACGTAGTCATCGGGTCTCACCCGGAACATATTTCCAAGTTTCATGTACACTTAATCGCATGTTACAACATTCACATTAGCCATTCGGCTTTACCACATATATATATACACTTTCACATTCATCACGTCGGCTATTAGGCCTTATCACACATATATATACATTTTCACATTCATCACATCGGCCATTAGGCCTTATCACATATATATACACTTTCACATTCATCACATCGGCCATTAGGCCTTATCACATATATACACACTTTCACATTCATCACATCGGCCATTAGGCCTTATCACATATATAAACACTTTCACAAATTTTAATATCAAGGATCCATCTAATACTCATATATCATTTTACAATATCACGTTTTAGAATTCAAATATGGTTTCAATCAATAGCTTATGAGCAACTAAAACAAGTTTTATCCATGTTTGCAACAAAATCACATATTCGCTGCGAGCTGTTTTCCTGAGCAATGGTCACTAAATTATTTATAACCAGAGCTACAAGACTCCAAATCACTTGCCGTTAATTTTATCTGAATATAGACTCAGACATCTTTCATCCATAAAATTTTCAGAATTTTAGATGTGGCCAATCAATACCAGATTTTTCTTAAAGTTTCCCCTGTTTCACTGTTTGACTAACCTGATCAGTCTTCACTACGAATCAAAATTCTCATTGTACAGAATTCAAAGTATGTTCTACTTGATTTCATTTGAAACTAGACTCATTAAGGAGTCCAAGCATATAAATTTTATCTTGTAACCATTTTTGTACAATTTATAGTGATTTTCTTAAAACCGAACAGGGGATTTCGGAGTCATTCTGACACCGTCTCACACAACTTTAAATATCTCTTTATAAGAAATTTCCTTACTTACACGGTCTCTTTTATAAGAAACTAGACTAATTAAGCTTTGATTTCATATTTTATTCAGCCTATAATTCTACACCAAACATTTATAGTGATTTTCTAAAATCACGTTACTGCCGCTGTCTTGAGCAAATTATTACAATTTGCTCTTAAATTTCCAAGTCCAAACACTTAGGAACTTACCATTTGAGTTTAAGACATATCATGGCCACATCATATCTTATTAAATCAACTCATTATGTCCCATTATGATTGAATTTACTCAACATTTAATCACTTAAAACTTACCTCGGAAGTTGCCGAACGATTACGACGGCTATTCGATCACCTCTTTCTTTCCCTTATCCAACTTTGATCCTCTAGGCTCTTGAGCTAGGTCAAACAATTTACTTCCCAAATTAAACATAGTCATACGACATCCATATACATTTTATACTAGCCGAAATGTACCATCAGGATATACTTTACTCAAATAATTTACATTAGCCGATCATGTATAATGTTTTGTAACTTAATAAACTTATCATACATTATGTATTCATAATATTTGTGCAGCCAATTATCCATGGTCATACACACACAATCAAAAATAAATACCAATTTTTCATATCCTCTAGGCCCTAAGCCGAATACACTTGTCATGTTCACCTACATTTTTCAAGTACAACATTCTCATTTTCGGCATTAGTATCAAGCATAATAGCTAATTCTTCCCACCACTTCATCAATGCAATCATACCATCACAAATCAACTTAAAATAACCATATCTAATAATCAAATACCTATAGCATTGCACCTTTCTCACATAGCAAGTACAACTAAATTCATTATTAATATATATATATATCTAAACACTTAACTACAAGATTTAATCACCATTATTAAATCATAAAACAGCTTATAACCATCATCTATATTTACTTCACATAAACCGAAATAACCATTACCTCATCTTTAAAACACTTAGCATTTTACCCATTTAATCAAGCCAACTCTCAAGACCATTCCATCACACAAATTATACCATAAATCATACTTACAATTTCAGTTAATGCATGACCGAAACTCACCATCATTAACATCATTATCAAGCCAAAACCAAAACACATCTATGGGATGAGTAGAGTTTGAACTAATCATCTCAAACATGCATAGGTTTTCAAGAATCATTCAATACATACCTCATTCTAGCCATCTTCTAAGCCAAAAATCAAAGCAACCAAACTTTCCTCTCCCTCCCTTTAGGCTACGGCAATGGAGGACAAAGATCAACCAATTTTTGATTCAATTTTTCTCTATGACCCAATGCACATACCTTGGATTTTTAGCTTGCTATCTTGCTGAAATTCTCAAAGCATATTTCTTCTTTCTTTCTCCAACATTCGGCAAGAACAAGGTGGGAATGTATGGCTTTATTTTTTTATTATTATTTTTTTTCTAATACTTATTTCCTATTATAAAACCATGTAGTCATTATAATATTAACACAAAATGCATGTTTTTTTGTATCCCATACCATCATGGCCGGCCACTTCCTCTAGAGTGGGGAATTTGACATGCAAGTACAATTATTTTGCAACATGCATAAATAGGCCACTTACATTTGCCTAGCACATTTCTAAATTCTTTCACATAAGTCCTATTTAATAAAATTCACTCACAATTAACAAAATTCAAACATGAAATATTCACACATACAAATTCCACATACAATAAGCATAGAATATAACATCTAATTATTTTTGTGACTCGGTTTTGTGGTCCCGAAACCACTTTCCGACTAGGGTCACATTAGGGGTGTCACACTGGCACCCCGTGCAGTCTAACAATCTCAGATATGTACAATTTAGCCAATCTATCAAGCGAATAATCAGTACGTATCAGAATAAAATGGGTCGATTTCATCAATCTATCAACTACAACCCAAACAACATCTTTTTTTTTCAGATTTAGGGTAACCCCAATACGAAATCCACCGTAACTCTGTCCAATTCCCACCCTGGTATCATCACAGGCTGTAACAATCCCGAAGGTACTTGGTGTTCAGCTTTGACTTGTTGACAAATCAAACACTTGGATACAAAGTCAGAAATGTCTCATTTCATACTCAACTACCAATACAATTGTTTCAAGTCATTGTAGATTTTGGTACTCCCTGGGTGAATAGATAAACAACCATTATGTGCCTTGTGCAGAATTTTCTGAATAAGCTCGAAATTGTTTGGTACAAAAATTTTGTTTCGAAACATTAAACAATCATTGGCTCTGATCTGATAATCTGAATCACTAGTCGATTCACATTGCATTCTTTTATCTTGCAACTCGGTATCACACTTTTGAGCTTCACAAATTGTTGAAGAAAAACCAGTTTAGCTTTTAACTTTGTTAAAATAGAACCATCATCGAACATAGTGTAACATCTCGAAATAGGGCCTAAATGGAATAGTGGTTACGAAACCACGAACCTGAGATAGAAAAGTTTATTGCGATTAATTTTATGGTTTATCAAGTGATTAGATGCATGTGTTAGAATACCGATAAGAAATTTCAGTGATTGCATGTCCGATTTGCATATTAGGGCTTAATTGCAAAAGTTGACAAATATGAGTTCTAAATGCTAAAGGATTAAATTGAAGAGTATAATTGAAGTAGAGGTCCTTAATGGTAATTAGGCCCTTAGGTTTTCATGGAAAAAAATGGACATACATAGATAAAAATAACTAAAGTTTTAATGAAGGATATTTTAGTCATTTAGTAATTAAAAGATTAAAAAAGGGAAAAAGATGGCAAAAATATGCTCATCTTCTTCCTTAGACCCAATGTCAAGGGTTCTCCATAGCTAGGGTTTGTTTCCAAGATTCCAAGATCCATAATCAAGAAGAACGAAATCTGGAGTTAGACCGGGGAAAGAAAAAGATAGTGGACTAAATCGATATAGTTGATCGTATTTTGTTTCGAGGTAAGTTTGCGGTAATAAAAGCAATATTCTATTATTTTATGTTAATGTTGTTAATTTCCAGCATGTGTATATTTATTTTAAGAAATTATTCAAAGAACATTCAAGCATGAATTGACGGAGAAGTAATTTTCAGAAAGTCCCGATTGAACCTTAGGAATATGTAGGATACAAATGTCATGACATTAGGGTTTAAGGATACCATGTAAGACCATGCGAAGGCATGACAATCGGTAAGGTTTTTAAGGAAAGGAAATCATGTAAGACCATGTTAAAACATGGCATTGATAAGTTACTATAAGGCAAAGGTCCCATGTAAGACCATGCAAAGGCATGGCATTGGTGAGTTCATAAGGCAAGGATACCATGTAAGACCATGTCGAGACATGACAATGGTAAGTTTCAAAAGGATACCATGAAAGACCATGACAAGTCATGACAATAGTAAGGTACCATGTATCCTTAGTATTCCAAGTGGTTCAACGGGAAAATTTAAAGAGAATATCAAGGTAAGGTAAGGTAAGACGAGTTATACTAGAAAGGTAAGACAAGTTCATGCTAGAAGAGAAAAGGTAAGTATATAATGCTCATGTATGCTTGATAAGGAAAAAGGTAAGTAAAACTTATTAATAAATTTGATTAAGTAAGTAAGTATTTAAGTAAGTGAGTAAGTGAAGAAGTTTAAAATATGTCTATGATAATTAATGAAGTTGCATTAAGTAGTATCATGCCAAGTAGTAAGATAATTCTTATAAATGTTGTTATTTATTTGCATGCAAACTTAATGCTTACCCCATTTATTTTCCTTTATTTTTATAGTTTTGTCAAGCTAACTCGGGGATCGTAAAGTACGTCAGAGGTTCGGGCACACTATCATAAGGATTATTTTGGCATAGCTAGACGTTTCAATTTGAGTATGGCATGTATAGCATCGTAGCCATTTTGTGTGTATGATCTTATGATATGGCTAATGAATGGTATGTAAATGCTTGATAATGATTAGCTATTGGAATGGAAAATCAATGACATGTTTGGTGTTATGTATGCCTAAATGCTAGTTATTTCATGGAAATCATGAAAAAGGTGAAATTAGCTTTAAAATAGTATCGGATAGCAGTAATGACGTGAATTTGAAAAATCACTAAAAATAGTAGAAATTAATTTAGATAGTTAATGAGATATATAATTAAATCTTATTGAGTCTATTTTCATATGAAAGAAACAAAGTAAATAAAGGAGTTGTATTTTATGAGAAATTTAAATTTTGGTGAGATAGGGTTAGAGTGATTTCTGAATCACCTATTCTAACTTTAGAAATTCACTTAAAATTGTACAAAAATAATTAGGAGTTATAATTTATATGTATAGATTCCTTATTGAGTATAATTTTAATAAAAATAAACAGCATGGTTGTTTAAATTCTGTACATGGAGAAAATTAATTCGTAGTGAACAGAGGTCAGAGCAGCCGAACACTAAAATAGGGAAAACTTTAACTAATAAACTGTACTAATTGGCTAGACCAAAAATTCTGAAATAAATTTAGTAAGAAGATATATGAGTCTTGTTTCAGAGAAGATTTACGGATTTGAATTTTGAGTTTTGTAACTCGAGTGATTTATTTAGTGACTATGACGCATATGGACGGTTTATTTATGAAAGATGAAATAAATTGTTTTGATTTGTTTAAGTGATCGGAAAATTTTTATTGATTCCGGTTTGTTCCCGAACCGTTTCAATTTTATGTTTTAGGGTCTCGAGGACCCATTTTAGGGACATATTGAATGAATGAAACTAAATTAATTTTAAAAGCAAACTTTTATGCCCCAAATTAGTAAGCTAAGTCCGGTAACGCCTCGTGCTCGACTTTGGCGACGGTCTCGGGTAAGGGGTGTTACACATAGTCAATCTCGTATTCATCGCTCTCAAAGAAAATAGATATTTTCTACTCAAAGCATATGCTACCACATTTTCTTTTCCCAGATGATAATAGATTACTAACTCATAGTCTTTTAGTAGCTCGAGCCATTTCCGTTTCGCAAATTCAAATCTTTTTGAGTCATAATATACTTTAAGCTTTTATGATCGTAAAGATTTGGCATTTTTCACCGTACAAATGGTGTTGCCAAATTTTCAATGCAAATACAATAGCGGCCAACTCTAAATCATACGTCAAATAATTCTTCTCATGCGGTGTCAACTGTCTAGAGGCGTAAGCTATCACTTTACCTTCTTACATCAAAAAACAACCCAAACCGTTCAATGATGCGTCACTATAAATCACGAACTCTTTACCTGACTCAGGTTGAACCAAAACTGGTGTTTCGGTTAGCAATGCTTTCAACTGCTCGAAAGTCTATTGACATTTTTCAGACCACTCAAATTTTATATATTTCTATAGTAATCTAGTAATCGGTGTATCAATCATCAAGAACCCTTTTACAAAATGTCGATAGTAGCCAACTAACCCAAAAAAGCTTCTGACTTCGGATACATTTTTTGGTGGTTTTCAATCAACAATTGTCAAAATCTTACTCTGATCAACTCTTATACCTTCCGCTAAAACAATGTGCCCTAAAATTTTGACTTCTCTGAGCCAAAACTCACATTTACTGAATTTAGCATACAATTGCTTATCTCTCAAGGTTTGCAACACAATCCCCAAATGCTTGGCATGCTCAAACTCATCTCGAGAATAGATTAGAATGTCATCAATGAATACAATAACAAATCTGTCTAAATACGGTCTAAAGATTCTATTCATCAAATCCATAAAAATGGTTGGAGCATTAGTTAGTCCAAAAGGTATAACAAGGAATTCATAATGTTTGTACCTCATTCTAAATGCAGTTTGCAGCACATCTGAGTCTTTAACTCTCAACTGATAATAACCCGATCTCAAATCAATCTTCGAAAACACTGTTGCCCTTTTTAACTTATCAAACAAATCATCAATTCTCGGTAAAGGATATTTGATCTTTATCGTAACCTTGTTGAGCTATCAATAGTCAATACACATTCTCACTGATCCATCTTTCTTCTTTACGAATAATACTAGCGTACCCCAGGGCAAAAAACTACGTCGTACAAAACCTCTATCTGTTAACTCTTGCAAATGAGATTTCAACTCTTTCAATTCTGTCGGAGCCATTCTGTACGGAGCTATAGATATTGGTGAAGTTCCCGATACTAACTCAATAACAAATTCAACTTCTCTGATCGGTGGTAATCTAGGCAATTTTTCTAGAAATACATCCAAATATTAACAAACTATAGACACCGATTCAATCTTCGATTTAGACACTTTTGTGTCCAGTATATAAGCAAGATAAGCTTCACAATATTTTCTCACACATCTTTGAGCTGACATAGATGAAATCACTACAGGTAATCCACTCGACTCATCTGATTCAATTTGAAGGATTTCAACGTTTTGACATTTCAGTTCAATAATCTTCATCTACAATTTACAATGGCATCATGCAGAGTCAACCAATCCATACCCAGAATTACGTCGAATTCATAAAATGGAAATAGCATTAAATCAGTCGAAAAATAGTAACCCCGAGTCATTAAAGCACAGTTCTTGCAAACTTTATCAACTAGAACATAGTTGCCTAAGGGGTTCGATACTTTAATCATAAACTCAGAAAATTCAACAGGCAAATTCTTACTAGATACTAAATTCGTACAAACATATGAATGCGTCGATCCAGGATCAATTAAAGCAATCACATTAGTATCATAAAGAGAGAATATATCAGTGATAACATCAGGTGACGACGCTTCTTTGCGAGCGCGAATAGCGTAAGCTCTAGCTGGTGCTCTAGCCTCAGATCTCACAGCTGAATCCCTAGTCATACCTTTGCCACTAGACACATTCCCCATATTTCTTGGTGGTCTCCCTCTTATAGTCGTATTGCTTGGCCTTGTATTCTAAAGTTTATCTTTCTCAGATAACTCTAGGCAATCTCGAATAAAATGATCTGGCAAGCCACATTTGAAACAAGCTTTATTATTTTTATTCCAGCATTCTCCAAAATGTCGTCTCCCACACTGTTGACACTCAGGTTTATTGTTTCTCACACTGCCAACGCTTGAGACAGAAGTAGCTTGAGTTTTAGGACTCATGTATTGATTTTTTGCGATCTTTATTCTGATGTCCCACTGAAGCATTTGATCGACTATACAGATCTTGAGATTTCTTTGATGAAGAATAATAAGGTTTACTCATCGACCTCTTTCTCAAATTCTAGTATCTGAATCAGCTTTCTTCTTTTCTTTGCTAAGTTCTTCAGCTTTGCAAGCTCTATCAACCAGGACAACAAAATCTTTCAAGTCTAGAATTTCGACTAGAAGTTTAATGTATTCATTCAATCTATTAACAAACCGCTTGCACATGATCTCTTCGGTAGAAACATACTCTCGAGCATATTTACTCAACTGCACAACTTTTCTCTCGTACTCGGTTACGGTCATACGACCCTGTTTCAATTCTAAAAACCCTTTGTACTTTTGATCCAGAAACTGTTGGCTTATATATTTCCTCCTGAACTCAGTCTGAAAGAATTCCTAGGTGATCCGTTCTCTAGGTACCATAGATACTAGAGTATTCTGCCACTGGTATGCGGTGTCCCTCAGAAGAGATATAACAAATTTTAAACACTCAGTGGGTGTGCAAGAAAGCTCATCAAATACTCTGATAGTTTTTTCAAGCCAAAACTCGACTCTTTTAGGATCATCGTCAACATTAGCTCCGAACTCTTCGACCTCGTGTTTACGGATCTTACCAACTGGAGGCTTATTCAATATTAAAAGTTCTACACCTTGAGGAGCTATGGGAACTGGTTGGGGATTAAGAGGGGGTGGAGGTTGTTGAGCAGCTGGATTTGTCCAGACATACTGCGTGGAGGAGGTTGTTGAGCAGCTGGATTTGTCCGGACATACTGCGTGAACCATTCTGTAACAACCTGATTTTGGGACTCGTCAGAACAGTGGTTTCGAGGCAGTAAATCTAATGTAATAAAATTTATTTTTTATATTTTTATGGTCTACAATTTCACAAAATGATTTTTTGAAAATCTCATTTGAAAATTTTGACATTTGGGCACTCAATTTAGTTAATAGGACTAAATCATAAAAAGTGCAAAACATGAGTTCTAGAAGCTAGAGGTGTCTAATTGCTATGAAATTTTAAATTGGAGGTCCTTATATGGTAATTATACCATTGGATAATTTGTGGACAAATATGGACATGGTTAGGTATGTTTTAAGTTGTTTTTTATTAAGGGTATTTTGGTAATTTGGCTAATAAAGCCAAATTAACATGAGAAAAAGATGTCATCTTCTTCATTTCTCATGCCTTGGCTGAATGTACCATGGAAGCCATGGCTAGGGTTTTTTTCAAGTTTTCCAAGCTCCATAGTAAGTGCATCCTAGCACCGTTTTTAATGTTCTTTACATTTTTAAGGTCATAATAACCCAATTTACCTATTTCTACCCTTGATTTGAAGTAGGGTTCATGTTTAAAAATTTACCCATGTGTGAAATGTGTGTATTTTGATGTTTAATGGAGGAATATGAATTTTTTTGTGTGCTAAATGACTTTTACTAAGTAGTTTTCGGTGAAAATACTAAAAAGGACTAATTTGTAAAAGTTATAAAATTTGTCATAAAAGTGTGATTTAGTGGAAATTATGTGTTGTTATAGTTATGAAAGTGGTTCAGCTAGGCTTAAAGTGCAAAGAAATTGAATCAAAATCATTTTACGAGACTAGAGGCAAAAGTGTAAATAAGACAAAGTGTAGGGGCAAAAATGTAATTTTTCTATACTATGATTTTTGTATCACATTGACTAATATGACTAATAAATAGACTAAATGTGATATTATAGAGAAAAGAAAATGAGGTTCAGACTTAGAATGGGGGAAAAATGAGAAATTGGTAGGTTAGGTCCCTTTTTGCCATCTTTGGTGTCGAGCTAGTAAATAATGCAATGTTGTATCATGTTTTAATGCTTTATTAATGTATTAATTTCTATGTTTAATTGTTATGATGAGTGTATGAACGACATTATGGTCTATGAGAGTGACATTGTGAATGAATCCAATAGAGATGTGATATCAAAAAATCCTATTTTAACCTTAGAAATAGTTTAGGATACAAGTAACGTGTCACTAGGAACCAACTGATTTATGAGCTCATGAGATATGTGATATATGTTTATGTGGTTCCGGGTGCTGGTCTTGTACGTCCTACTAGTGGCTGGGTAGTCCGGCATGTGTTGCGGATACCTAACAGCTTGTGTGAGCAGCCCGTGTAGCTATGTCCTGACCGACAGCTTGTGTGAGCAGACCTGTAAGTAGCTCGAGAATGAGCATTTATGTGTTATGTGATATGAGGTAGCTTTAGCTACGAATGTGGCATTTATGTGTAAGCCTTCCGTGTATCAAATAGTATTCCAAGTGTTCAACGGGTAAATCAATGAGTTATTTGACAAGAAAGTCAATGACGAGGAAATATGAGAATATGCTACGAGTTAGTACAGGTATGTATTTATAATTCATGAGTAAAGGACTCGGTATACTATGAAAATGTGGTAAGAATGCATATGAGAAAGTATGTGACTATATTACATGTGGTATAGGTATGTACACAGAACTTATGTGAAATGAATTTGGTATATGATGAATTCTTGGTAAGAATGTACATGAACAAGTTATGCTTGTGAGATACTGGTAACCATGTGATTAATGATTTACATTTATGATGAATGGGTGCATGATAAAATTTGAAAATGATCGGGTGTTAGGCTTATAAGCCTAATTGGGTTGTGATATAGTACGATGTATGTACTTAAACCGTGATTTATTGGATATGAGAAACAGAAAAAAAGAAAAGCGTGATTGTCGATTAAAGTCACTATGAAAACATTGAGAGATATAAGCTATAGATAAGTGAAAGGTTGTTAAGCTATGTGTTGAAATTATGATTATTCGTAAATGATGTGCATGTTGTTAAGGGAATTGAAATAACTTGTTAAATAATGTGATATGCTATAATAAAGATATCATGGTTGTTAGTCTAATGCCAAGAAATGCAACTAGTATTTGTAAGATAAAAAGAGTAAGCATTATGAATGAGTAAGTGGTAATCATGAGATTTAATGCAAATTGTATTAATAACATTCTTAAGAATGGGTAAAGTAAATGAATGTTAATAGTTGTATATTATTTGCATATGAACTTACTAAGCTTTGAAGCTTACTCCCCTTCTTTTCCTATCTCTTATAGGTTAATTTAGCTAGCTCGGGTTGGAGACCACCGGAGATGCTATCACACTATTAAGCTATCATTTGGGTCTAAGTGAACACAAGTATTTTAAGTTTACGGCATGTATAAGGACTTTATCTTTTGATTAATTATGTCATTATTAATTTGGCCAGGTGTGTTGGCTTATAGTGAATTGGTGATTCAATTCGTATATGGCCATGAGATATGGTTAATATTGATTATTTGGTTGTAAATCTATTCATATATGCATGCATGTGTCAAGGTCATACATGATGTGGTAAAAATTGTTTGGCATGGATGAATTGTGGATATGACCATGGATGTTTGATGATGGAATTGTGAGTGAGTGGCATGAGTATGTTAAATGGAAGTAAACTTCAACTTTTAGTGCATGCAAATTTATAAATTTGGCTTGACAAAGTATGAAGTTTTATGCATGTATTAGTAAAGATGGAATGGTCATGATCATGTCTTGTTTGTGTATGTTTTAAGTGCTCAATTATGCCATGTTAAGTGCCCTTGAAGTCATGTATGTGTTTGTGCAAATAAGGGTGGCAATTGGCTTAGAAAATAGCCTTGTATTTGTCCACACGGGTATACACACGGGCATGTGTCTAGGCCATGTGTGACACACAGTTTGCCCCATGGGCGTGTGATCTGGCCGTGTGTCCCCTACACCCTAATTAGGTAAAACAAAATGCTTAGTAGTAAACACATGGGCAGAGACACGGCCGTGTGAAGGACACGGCCTTAGGACATGGGCGTGTAACCCTCCTAAACAAGAAAATTTTCTAAGTGTTATATAAGTTTCAAAAGTTCTCGGTTTAGTCTCGAGCCACCCCCAATGGATGTTTTGGGCCTCGTGGGCTGGTATAAGGGAAAATATGCTTGTGTATGAATGGTTTTAATCTGGGCAAAATTTTATGGTCCGGTTTTGTATGAATGTTTTTGTTTGAGTCCGGTAATGCCTCAGACCCTGTCCCAGTGTCGGATACGGGTAAAGGGTGTTACACATTCGTTCATCATTTGGAAGAAGGCTTCTTTAGCCTCTCCTTCTGGGCTACCCGATACGGGTCTAGATTCAGAAGGCGCTGTCCCTTGAGTGGGAGCTGGCGCATTACTTTCAACCTCAACAGCTACAACTCGATTGGGATCCATTTACTATATGAAAACACATTTTAAAATGTCAGGAGTCATCACACTATCACAGTTTATATATGGCATGTATAGCTAAACTCTCACACACGCTACATTAGTCCTAGAATCGACTAAACCATAGCTCTGATACCGATAAATGTAACACCCCTCACCTATATTCAATGCCAAAATAGGGTTATGGAGCATTACTAGACTTAGAACTTAATCAACCATCTAGTTCAAATCAAAATTCATCAACCAAATGTAATTCCAATCAAACACAATCATATTGTCCCTATTACGAGCCTACAAGGCCCTAAACATACTTTGGGAATGGTTCGAGACTAAACTGATAGCTCAAGAAATTTTTACGAAACTTAAAAAAATTTTCTCAAAACAGGGGATACAAGCCCGTGTGGCTCATTCGTGTGTCTCACATGGCCAATAAACACGTCCGTGTCATAGGCCATGTGAACATTCGAAATGGGACCACATGATCGTGTCCCAGCCCATGTTCAACCCTGTGTAACTCTCTGACTTGGGTCACATGGCCAACACACACGCCTATGTGGCTAGCTCGTGTACCCTAAAAATCACCATACACACCCGTGTGCCAGGCTGTGTGCTAGGCCGTGAAAACCTGTAGGTTATACTGACTTAGGCCAAACGTCCAAGTCACACGCCCGTGTGTGAGGCCTTGTAGAGCATACTGACTTGGTTTCAAATTCAACACCAGGGTACACACGACCGTGTAACATGACCATGCATCACACACGGTTGAGACACACGCCCATGTCTCTGCCTCTGTGGACAAAAATAGGCTATTTACCAAGCCAATTTGCCACCCAAACTTAGGCACACCTACACAACTCATATGGCACAAAACATAGCATCAATAGACATATAATTCAATTCCAAATCAAGCATAATTTATACCATTTCCAATACCAACCATTACAAAACATAAATACCACATTATGCCATCTAAGTTCATACCAATCGTTATTTTCTCAATTAATCAAAATGACCATTAACAAATATGTATCAATATGCTCAATTCCACAAACATACTAATTCACAAATCATCACCTATTGACATTCAAATTACCTATTATCAATAAGCATCATGAATTCAACTTTATCATTCAACACATTTCACAAAGCATAGACATATATATATATATATGATTCAACCATACAAAAATAACTCAAAGTAAGCCACCACTTATGGCTATATATATACAAACAAAAACATATACACTTACAAGCCAATTCAAATGGCCAAAATCATTACCAAGACTTAACCAACATGATCAAAGTCCCTATACATGCCATATACTTAAAATACCAAAGTTCATAAGTACCAAGTGATAGGTGAATAGTGTGAAGCAATATCCGTTGATCCCTGAATCTGAGCTAGCTTGATAACACTGTACCATCTCATATCATTCTCATACTCAATCACATCTTTCGTTTACCCAATGAACCAATCGGAATAGAAGTCGGATACTTAAGAGTCTCGCACAATAAGTACCTATACCATGGCCCAAAGCCAAATCAAGGTAGCTTATATCCGGAGTACTGATATCATGGCTCGAAGCCAAATCAATGTATCCTCTAATGACATGTCACTAGTATCCTAAACTATTCCTAAGATTCAACTGGGATTTTGAATGTCGAATTATCGTCGAATCACTATCGAACATATCTATAGTCTTGTATTCACAATCTATGCAATATCAAAGCATATGAAATACATTTGTATTAAAATTTATAATATACAAACTTACCTCAGTTTCAAAAACAACGAAATAGACTAATTAATCCGAAACTTTGCTTTTCCCTCGATCTAATTCCAAATTCTGCTTTTCTTGATCTATATAATATCAAATTCAGCACATTTAATTATCCCTCTATTCAACATAGTCCAAAACACACTTTAAACCACATTTACACTTTTGCCCCTAATATTTCACATTTTTTTACAATTTAGTCCTCATTTAATAAAATAACAAATTAATGAAATTCAAAATAAAACCATGCTAGCTGAATTACTATTATGCCCTTAGCAACCCATATTTTTCATTTATCTCACCTTTTAACCACTAAATTTTCATATTTCATAATTTAATCCCTATTTTTCATTTTCACTAAAAATCACTTAACAAAACTTGTATATCTATCAACAAGCATTCATAATCTATCAAGAAACTTCAAAAAACATGCTTATTCATCAATGTAAACATCTAAAATCTTTAACAGTTTTGCAAATTAGTCCCTGGGCTAGCTAGAATAAGCTACAACGATATCAAAAACATAAAAATCATTAAAAACGGGACAAAATTCACTCACCAATTGAGCTACCAAGCTTAGCCAAATCAACATACATCCATGGAGTTCTTTTCTTCTTATTTTTGGTTGAGAAATTGAATAATAAAGATGATACTAATGTTTGTTTTGTTTAATTTAATTTTAATTTCTAATTTACTATTTTAACCTTGTAAATAAAACATTAAAATTCACCTAACCATGCACATAAATGTCCACTTACAATATGAATGGTCTAAATACCATGAAAATGCTCATATATTTCCATTCTATAGCCAATTAGTGCATTTAATGTATAGACCTCAAGTTTTGTACCTTACGCGATTCAGTCTTTTTTATCGAATTGAGCATTCAAACAGTGAAATTTATTAACGAAAATTTCACATAATCATCCTATCATGTTGTAGGCATTAAAATAATAATAAAATAAATATTTTGACTTCAGATTTGTGGTCTCGAAATAACTGTTTCAATTTGACTAAAAACGGGATGTTACACACACGGTTTGAGACACGGGCATGTGACTTAGCAGTGTGTCATCTGGTGACTTCTTTGCAAGTCAGTGAGTTACAAAGCCTGACACATGGGCGTGTGACATGGTCATGTGACCCTACTCAGAGAGTTACACGGGTGAGGAAACGAGCTGGGACACGGTTATGTGCCGCTAGTTTGAAGGTTACATGCCCTGAGACACAGGCGTGTGTCTCAGCCGTATGAGGCACAAGGGCTAGCCACACGGCCGTGTGACCCCTGTTTTGCAAATGTTGCATCTTTTTCCTAAACTTTTTTACTTGTTTCAAATTGGTCCCGAATTGCTTCTAAGCTATTTTTAGGGCCTCGAGGGCTTGATTTAGGGACAGTGTGCATGTGAATTAATGGTTTATGATGTGATTAAATTATTGAATGTTAGAATGTTTAAAAGTTTTGGATTGTATGGTAATGTTCTGTAACCCTAGTCTGATGATAGAGACGAGTTAGGGGTGTAACACTATGCAGTGATTATCGCCAGCTGAATAAGTTGACCATTAAGAATAAGTATCCACTTCCGAGGATTGATGATTTATTTAACAAGTTTTGGGGAGCATCAATTTTCTCGAAGATTATTTTAAGGTATGGGTACTATCAGTTGAAGGTGAAGGATGTGGGTGTTATAAAGATAGTTTTTAGGACTTGTTATAGGCATTTTAAGTTTCTTGTCATGCCATTTGGTTTGGTGAATGCACCTGTCACATTTATGGACATAATGAACTGTGTATTCCATTCCCATTTGATTAGTTCATCAGGGTTTTCATAAAAGATATATTGGTGTATTCTCAATTGGAAGATGAGCACGATGAACATTTGAGAGTGGTTCTTCAAATTTTGCGAGAGAAGAAATTGTATGCTAAGTTGAGAAAGTGTGAGTTATGGCTTCATGAGGTGGTGGAAAGCAATACTCGAGTCCTAAAGCTCAAGCTACTACGATGTCAAGTGTTAGTAGTGTGAGAAATAATAAACCCGAGTGTCAACAATGTGGATGACGACATTTTGGAGAATGCTGGATGAATAAAAAAGGTTGTTTTAAATGTGGCTCGCAAGATCATTTCATTCGAGATTGCCCTGAGTTAGCCAAGAGAGATAAATATCAAAATACAAGATCGAGAAAAATAGCTAATAAAGGGGAGACCACCTAGAAATTTGGGAAATATGAATAGTAGTAAGGGAACAACCAAGGACTCCACTATGAGATTTGAAGCTAGAGCGCCAGCTAGAGCGTACGCTATTCGCACTCGCGAAGATACGTCGTCCCCAGATGTTATCACCGGTACATTTTCT
Organism: Gossypium anomalum; assembly: GCA_025698475.1. Classification (NCBI taxonomy): domain Eukaryota; kingdom Viridiplantae; phylum Streptophyta; class Magnoliopsida; order Malvales; family Malvaceae; genus Gossypium; species Gossypium anomalum. The sequence goes on from CM046959.1 coordinate 57,626,004, forward strand.
CTTTATGACACTAATGTAATTGCTTTGATTAATCCTAGATTGAATCATTTGTATATATGCATGAATTTAGTGTCTAGTAAGAGTTTACCTGTTGAGTCTACCAAATTTATGATTAAAGTATCGAACCCCTTAGACAAGTATGTCTTAGTTGATAAAGTTTGCAAGAACTATCCTTCGATGACTCGGGGTTACAATTTTTCGGTTGATTTGATGCTGTTACCATTTAATGAATTTGATGTGATTCTGGGTATGGATTAGTTGACTCTGCATGACACTGTTGTGAATTGTAGACGAAAGACTATTAAATTGGAATGTCAAAATAGTGAAATTCTTCAAATTGAATCAAATGGGTTGAGTGGATTACCTGTTGTGATTTTGTCAATGTCAGCTCAGAGATATGCGAGAAAAGGTTGTAAAGCTTACCCTGCATATGTATTGGGTACAAAAGTGTCTGAATTGAAGATTGAATCATTACCAGGGGTTTGTGAGTATCTAGATGTGTTTCCAGAAGAGTTTCTTGGGTTACCACCGATCAGAGAAGTCGAGTTTGCTATTGAACTAGTACCGAGACCATCACAGATATCTATAGCTACGTACAAAATGGCTCTGACAGAATTGAAAGAGTTGAAAGCTCAGTTGCAAGAGTTAATAGATAGAGGTGTCGCACAACCTAGTTTTTCGCCCTGGGGTGCACCAGTATTGTTTGTAAAGAAGAAAGATGGATCAATGAGACTGTGTATTGATTATTAAATTATAGAATGTTAAAATGTTAAAATGTTTTTGATTGTACGGCAATGCTCTGTAACCCTAGTCTGACGTCGAAGACGAGTTAGGGGTGTAACACTATGCATTGATTATCGCCAGCTAAATAAGTTAACCATCCAGAATAAGTATCCACTTTCGAGGATTGATGATTTGTTTAACAAGTTTTGGGGAGCATCAGTTTTCTCGAAGATTATTTTGAGGTATGGGTACTATCAGTTGAAGGTGAAGGATGTGGGTGTTATAAAGATAGCATTTAGGACTCGTTATGGGCATTTCAAGTTTCTTATCATGCCATTTGGTTTGGTGAATGCACCTATCACATTTATGGACATGATGAACTGTGTATTCCATTCCTATCTGATTGGTTCATCAGGGCTTTCATAGATGATATATTGGTGTATTCTCAATTGGAGGATGAGGACGATGAACATTTGAGAGTGGTTCTTAATGTTTTGTGGGAGAAGCAGTTGTATGCTAAGTTTTAAAAGTGTGAGTTGTGGCTTTGTGAGCTGGTGGAAAGCAATACTCGTGTCCTAAAGCTCAAGCTACTTCGGTGTCAAGTGTTGGTAGTGTGAGAAATAATAAACTCGAGGGTCAACAATTTGGACGACGACATTTTGGAGAATGCTGGATGAATAATAAAGGTTGTTTTAAATGTGGCTCGCAAGATCATTTCATTCAAGATTGCCCTGAGTTAGCCGAGAAAGATAAATATCAAAATGCAAGATCAAGCAAAACAACTACTAAAGGGAGACCACCTAGAAATTTGGGAAATATGAATAGTAGCAAGGAAGCCCTTGAGGACTTGTCAAAGTTGCATTCAAGCCCCTCTGCAATTAGTGGCTTTGAAGATTTGCCCTAAGCCATATTTAGTAAAGTTGAAGCCATCAACTTTGCCATATAGACGGCCAGCCAAGGGGTGGCTCTTTGGCTGCTATTTTTAGCAAAATTTAGCTGCCACATTCAGCTATAAAACCCCCATTGGCTGATCATTCAAAGCATCTCATTCATCCCTTATTCATTTCACAACTCTTCTCTCCTCTCTCACTTTCTCCTCTCATTTTTCCATTTCCATTCCCTTGCTCTTGTGCCAATTTCTCCCCTTGGGAAAGGGTTCTTCTTCAGCCATTTTGAGTAGAAATTGAGTGTTCATAGAAGCCTTGACCAGCGAGGACAACAAAAAAGGAAGAACGGAGCAACCTAGTCAAGCCAAGAAAAAACACCGGATTTGATTCTTGTTCCCTATCTCTTTAATTTTTGTTGTTGTTATTATAAACATTGTAACACCCCAAACCCGGCCCAGACGTTACGGCCGAATCCAGCGTGCCACATGGAAATGTTGCTAACATTTTATCAAAAATCTCTTTATTAGGGTTTAAAGAATGTTAATGTTTTAAGTTTAAGTGAATGGAAGCTGTGCACCAGGTAGGAAGCCAGAAAAGAGGAGGTGAGTCTGTTGGACTGCTTAAGTACCAAGCTCTTCCCGGATCCAATCCTAGACATGCACACATCCATTGCCACACTTAAAGCATGTTACTTGTTTACGAACATTAAATTTAGTTAAATCTATTTAAAACAAATATTTGCCTTCTTAAACACTTACTTTGCGGAAGCTTAGCTCGATCATCGTGATATTTTGAAAGCAAGTAGTTTTTATAATACGCATCCTAGTGCTAACCTGTTTAATAATCCCAAAATAAAAATAATTAAAAGAGCGACCTTATTACAACTTTAAGCAAAATGAAAATAATCAAAAGTAAAAAAAAAATGCGAACTTATTTAAAACCAGAAATTAATCTTCATGGCCACTCGAATCCCGCCACTCAAGTCCACCAATTAGGGCTCACCAAAGGATGGAAGAGAAAGGGTAAAGTTTGGGAAACTTCGGTGTGTACAAAAACCCATCCAAAGCCCAAGTCACTTAAGCCCATTGGGCCTAAGCCCCAATCCAGATAATAGCGGTGTATAGCGGACCAAGCCCTTTTCGAATACAATGGCGGGCCATAGTCCCTTTTAAGATAACAGTGTGGCCCATAGGCCCAATTCAGTAACACATGTAACAGTAGTAATAATGAATGCAAGCCCATTTGGGGAGACTACTCAACCCACCAACCGCTACACTGCACCCGTACCAGCCCTACACTCCATATGGGGAATATCTCAACCCACCCAGCCCTACACTCCACAGTTGTAGCATCGCTGCTCAATTATCGGTAAGGTGAGGCAAAGCCTCGAGTACGTGGACAAGCCACTTTCAGTACTTCCTCCATTAATATCCCAGTCCCATGCAACATATATTAATAATAACATGACATGCAGTAAACAGTAACAGTCAATCATGCATTTTAGCCAACTTTAACCCTAGGGGTATATCAGTAATTTTGCTCCTAGGGGTAAATCCGTAAACTTTCCCACCTATGAAGGTATTTCAGTAATTTTATCAGTTTTAAGCAGTTTGAATCCACAGTCTAATAGAACATATTTATTTGCCCCTTTTTTTTATTATCTTACCCATATGGACCCGTAAGCCCATTGGGCCCACTTTTAGTCTATCGAGGCCCAATTACCGAAGTTCACAAAATTTCACATGCATCTAGCTTACCACTTTGCAATGCCAGATCTAAAAGTTTCTACACGTCTTGTGAGCACTCGCACACTCACAAGCCCATGAAATGCCGAAATTTCGGCATTTCGGCTTTTATCGAATTGTACTATGAAAGGATGTTCGATACACACCTGTTTCGCAACGACTGCTACTGAGATCCCTTACGATGTTCTACAATTGATTAGCACAGTTCTTAGATTGCAAACCACAACCACCAAACCGAATATTCACTTAACCATATTCGAACCATGTCCCTAAAAGCCTTTAAAACCTTACTTTTTTGCCAAAACCGATAGCTAGCTCTGAATCTGATTGCTCCAACGATCCAAGCCTTCAATCCAACACTTAAGAAGGCATTAATCACCAAAAGAAATCATCAGTTAAAGACCCCTAGAGCCCTATGCCCAAATCGACAGCCTCCCTAGATTTTAGGGACTTCGGCTTTTCCTAACATTGTAAAATAAGACCAGATCTGAGATGATGAGCACTTACCACTTACTCCTTCTTGATTTCCATGCAAATCTGATGCAGATTTATCCTTTAAACTATAGTAGAACTCGAATCCAAGGGTTTTTGAAGTTTCGGCTATAAGCCCCCAAATCTATGGTATTTTCGACTTTTGGGTGATGAAGAAGATGATGATGTGAGGCTATAATCTTGAAGTAACGTTGCCGACAGATGTTTAAGGTTTAGAAAAGATGATTGTTGATCAAAAGGAACAAAAATATTGAAAGATATGGCTTTGGAGAAATCAGCACAAGAGAAATCAAGTTTTTCATGATTTCAGGATTTGAGGCAATCGGCTTTAGTCTTAAAAATAATGGAGGGAAAATGGTGTAGAGTAGGGTGGTTGAAGGATTTAGCTATGGGGAAAGAAGAAGAAAAGAATAGCAAATGGAGAAAAAGAAAAATGAACAGAGAGGAAGGGTGATCAGAAAACGGCTCACTTACCCCCTAGTGCTGAATTTATACAAGCACTAACCCTAGCCGAATTTTACCCTCCTAGAGAAACCCTTGGCCGGCCACCTCTTGCTCTCCAAGAGTCCACTATTCGGCCAACACAGCTCTCCCCAATCAGCTCCTAAATTCTCTCCCTTATCCCTCATTGCTCAATCCCCTGAGCAACTCAAACTCCTCCTGACAGACTTTTACTTGTATTCCATTTCTTCCCTTTTCTGCACATAAAAATTAATTCCCTTAATTGCTGTCATTGTAACTTGAAGCTCAGTTCTCCTTGATCATCCACATGCCACCTCTAAGCTCCTTAGTGGCGTCACTTAGCCAACTCACCACAGGCTTCCTTGTGTTTTATTTTACACAATTAATACTTAAAAACCTAGTTACCCAGAACCCCTCTTTCTTATGGATTTAAATAATTAAAATTACCGGATTCTAACTTAAACTTGGGCCTTCTAGAGGCCTACTATCCTACTTAAAGCCACGCCAAGCAAACAGAACATAAAATTTTAAATTTTACCAACATTTTCAGAATTCTCAAAAATTGGGGCGTTACAACTCTACCCTCCTTAAAGAAATTTCGTCCTCGAAATTTACCGGGTCCAAACAGATGAGGCTATTACTGTTGCATCACCTTTTTTGGCTCCCATGTAGCTTCCTCTCTGCCATGGTTACGCTAAAGCACCTTGATTATTAGGACAGATTTCCTTCTCAAAACTTTAACCTCTCGGTCTAAAATTTGCACGGGTTCCTCCTCAAAGGTCAAATCAGTCTTTACTTCAATCTCCTCCACCGGCACCACGTGTGAAGGATCCGATCGATATCGTCTCAACATGGACACATGAAAAATGTCATGGATTCTGTCCAACTCCGGTGGTAACTCTAACTGATACGCTACTGGCCCTACCCGCCTAAGAATCCGATAAGGCCCTATAAACCTCGGACTTAGTTTGCCTTTCTTGTTGAACCTCAAAATCTTCTTCCAAGGGGAAACCTTCAAGAAAACCATATCCCCAACAGCGAACTCAATCTCTTTGTGCTTCAGATCCGCATACGACTTCTGTATATCAGATGCCTCCTTTAATCGATCTCTTATTAACCTAACCTTACTTTTAGTATTTGCCACCAATTCTGGTCCAAGCACTTGTCGTTCACCCAACTCTGTCCAACACGTCAGCGTACGACATCTTCGCCCATACAGTGCTTCATAAGGTGCCATTCAAATACTCGCCTGATAATTGTTATTGTACGCGAATTCTGCTAACGGCAAGTAATCCTCCCAACTGCCTCGAAAGTCGATAACACATCCCCTCAACATGTTTTCCAGAATCTGAATAACTCTTTTCGACTGACCATCAGTTTGGGGATGGAAAGCCGTGCTAAAGTTCAAACGCGTCCCCAACGCCTCATGCAAATTTTGCCAGAACCGAGATGTGAATCTAGGATCTCGATCAGAGATAATCGAAACTGCGACACCATGAAGTCGCACAATCTCAGCCACATACAACTTGGCTAACTTCTGAAGTGAAAAGTCTGTGTGAACCGATAGAAAATGGGCCGACTTGGTCAACCTATCCACAATCACCCATATCGAGTCTTTCTTCGATGGCATCAAGGGTAGCCCACTCACAAAGTCCATGGTTACCCTCTCCCACTTCCAAAGTGGTATCTTTACTGACTGCAACAATCCAGAAGGTAATTGATGCTTAGCTTTCACTTGCTGGCACGTCAGACATTTCCCCACGAATTTTGTTACTTCTTGTTTAAGCCCAGGCCACCAGTACAGTTCCCGCAAGTCGTGATACAACTTATTCCCTCCAGGATGCATGGCATAGAGTCCACCATGAGCCTCTTTTAGAATTAACTGCCTCAATTCAGGGTCCTTTGGAATACAAACTCTTCCACGAAAGCACAGAAATCCTTCAGTATTCAGTCTAAAATTCTTATTCTCACCATCCTTAACTTGCTGGAACCGAAAAGCTAACGAATCATCCTTCAATTATTTTTCCTTAATCCGCTCAGTCCAAGTAGGCCTCACTTGCAATTCTGCCAACAGGCTTCCATCGTCGAACAGACTCAAACGTGCAAACAAGGCTCTCAAATCAGTAACAACCCTTTGACTCAATGCACCAGCCACCACATTAGCCTTTCTTGGGTGGTACTCAATCGAACAGTCGTAATCCTTAAGCAACTCTACCCATCTACGTTGCCTAAGGTTCAACTCCTTCTAAGTCAACAAATATTTTAGGCTCTTATGATCTGTGTATATGATACACTTTTCTCCATATAAGTAGTGCCTCCAAATTTTAAACGCAAAAATCACTGCTGCTAGCTCCAAATCATGCGTAGGGTAGTTCACTTCATGAGTCTTCAGCTGTCGCAATGCATAAGTGACCACGTTACCCTCTTGCATCAGTACGCAACCTAACCCCACATGCGACGCATCGCTGTATACAGTGAAGTCCTTCCCAGACTCCAGTTGAATCAACACTGGCGCTTCAGTCAATACCTTTTTCAACTGATCAAAAGCTTTTTGCTATTTCTCGGTCCAAACAAATGGTACTCCTTTCCTTATGAGTTTGGTCAAGGGTGCAGCCATCATCGAAAAACCTTCCACAAACCTTCTGTAGTATCCTGCCAACCCTAGGAAACTCCAAATTTTCGATACTGACCTAGGTGGCTTCCATTCCAGAATTGCTTCAATTTTATGAGGATCCACCTTAATCCCCTCGGCAGAGACTACATGCCCTAAGAAGGATACCTCCCTCAACCAGAATTCACACTTGCTAAATTTAACGTAGAGTTCCTTCTCCCTTAACACCTGCAGCACAAGGTGGAGATGTTCATCGTGTTTCATTTCTGTTTCAAAGTATACCAGGATATCGTCAATAAAGACGACTACGAACCGATCCAAGTAAGGTTGGAATACTCGATTCATCAGATCCATGAAAGCTGCAGGTGTGTTCGTCAGCCCAAACGGCATAACCAGAAACTCGTAATTACCATATCGAGTTCTGAATGCTGTCTTATGAATATCCAGTTCTTTTACCCTTAGCTGATGGTATCCAGAACGAAGATCAATTTTGGAAAATACCGAAGCTCCCCTAAGTTGATCGAATAGATCATCAATCCTTGGCAGTGGATACTTATTCTTAATCGTCAGTTTGTTCAACTGGCGGTAATCGATGCACATGCGCATTGTCCCGTCTTCTTCTTCACAAACAGAACTGGTGCTCCCCATGGAGACACACTAGGTCTAATGAAGCCTCTATCCAGTAACTCTTGCATTTGAGCTTTCAGCTTACTAACTCTTTCGGTGCCATCCTATAGGGTGCGATGGACACTGGAGCTGTTTCAGGCAGCAAATCGATTCCAAACTCGACTTCCCGGTTCAGAGGTAATCCTAGAAGCTCTTCTGGGAAAACATCCTGGAATTCCCTAACAGTTTTGATGGTCTCCACGGTCAGATTCTCAGTTTCAGCTTGACTTACAAAAGCCAAGTATGCCTCACATCCCTTACGCATCAGTTTCTCAGCAATCAAAGCCGATACTACATTGGACAAGTAATCTCTTCGCTCCCCAATAATCATTACCTCTTCACCCTCGACAGTCCTTAACACCATCCTCTTAGCTGCACAATCCAAAGTTGCCCTATGCTTGGTCAACCAATCCATCCCTAGGATTAAATCGAATTCTTCGAACGGTAACTCCATCAAATCTCCACAGAAAACCCTACCTTGAATCTCTAAAGGCACCTCCTTGAAGAGTTTTTCTACCTTAACTGAATGACCTAAAGGACTTATCACGGTTACCCCACACACAGTCTCCTCAAAGTGAACACCCAATGCCCCAGAAATGTTGTATGCAACATACAAATGAGTTGATCCCACATCAATCAAAGCAGTATAAGGTACACCATAGATAAAAAACGTACCAGTTATGACATCAAGTGCGTCACCCTCCTTGCGGCGACGAGCAGCATATACCAAAGCTGGCTGACGAGCCTTAGCATTACCAGTATCTCTGCTAGGTGCCCCACGTCTACGGCCATTGCCACCGTGACCTTGTCCACGACCTCCACCTCTCACTGGTTGAACCGGTTGCACAGCCCCTTGCTCAGCTACTTGAGCCTGAGCCGCCCTCTTAGGACAATCTTTAATCCTATGCTCCTTTGACCCACAACAAAGACAAGCCCAGAACGCTTCTAGCACTCCCCTTGATGCATTCTACCATAATCTCCACAAGCTTGCGGTCTAACTGTGTTCACCAGAACTGTTCGAACTGGTTCCTCTATCCTAGCTCTCTTAACATTTCGGTTTGCAGTACCAGCTGGTCCAGCATCCCTCCTGAATCGCTTTCGATCCCTATCGCGATTCTTTCATTCGGCTTGTTTCACCTCCTCGGCTATCTTAGCCTTCTCTACCAGTACAGTAAAATCGCGCTCTCTCTGCGGAGCTATGAGCACCATTAACTCAGCCCTGAGGCCATCCTCAAAACGAACACTGCGCTCATATTCAGTGGAGACGATGCCACTAACATACCGTCTCAATCGCAGAAACTCTGCCTCATATTCAGCAATGGTCTTACTACCCTGGGTCAGGTTCAGGAATTCCTTTCTGCGTGCATCCACATAGCTAGCTCCGACATATTTTGCATTAAAGGACTGCTTGAACAGCTCCCATGTTACCCTCTCAGCTGAGGTACCCTCTCTCATAGTGATCCACCACTGATACGCCTCATCCCGCAGCAACGACACCGCCCCTTTTAACTTCTGCTCCATAGAGCAGTCCAGGCCATCCATAATCCGCTTCGTGGCTTCTAGCCAGTACTCAGCCACATTTAGGGCTACTCCAGATACGCCCCTAAAAACCTCAGCTCTGTTGGCCCGAAGTCGTTCAGAAATAGACCCCCTATTCATGGGCCCAACATTAGCTCCGACCACCCTTTCCAAAACCCTCAATATGGCCTGGGACAAAGCGTCGTCCCCTGCGGCCCGATCATACGGCCCATTTTTATTAACCGGTGGTGGTCGTGCCTTACCAGCTGGTATGTGTTCAGAGGACGCAGATCCAGTTTGAGTACTACCTCGGCCTCGACCACGGCCTCTTTCCCGAGCAGGTCTCGTACTCATATCGATTTATCTGATTATGAATTTTATGTCATTAGTTTATTGTTTCCACTGTTTATTACAGAGTGTCTTATGAATAGATAAAGTTTCAGAGTTGTTCTCCCGTAACTACAGTTTAACTATTGTCTCCGTTTCCTAGAACCTAGTTTATCCTACAGTCTCAGTTTTGTAGCCTTAATACCACCTTATCTATAGTACTGTATCCAAGGCTAGTACTAGCTACAGTATTATTTTTAGTACAGTTCAGTATATATAGAGCAGAAAGAATACTTACAGACTTGGTGCCAGGGATTCAGTGTGCCACCTTATAAATTTTCAAACAAGTTAAAAGATTTAGGCCTTTTTAAAACTCATTTCTCAAACATTTTATTTTAAGGGACTAAGTTTGGAGAGTATCTCTTTTAAATAGAAAATTTGTTTTTAAAAGTCAAAATTTTCCAAAAATACCCTCTTTGAACTCAAAGTTTGAAAACCTTTTTGGACGCAATCCACAGCCGAGTTGTTACAACTGGGCTCTGATACCACTAAATGTAATACCCCAAACCCGGCCCAGACGTTATGGTCGAATCCAGCGTGCCACATGGAAATGTTGCTAATGTTTTATCAAAAATCTCTTTATTAGGGTTTAAAGAATGTTAATGTTTTAAGTTTAATTGAATGGAAGCTGTGCACCAGGTAGGAAGCCAGAAAAGAGGAGGTGAGTCTGTTAGACTGCTTAAGTACCAAGCTCTTCCCGGATCCAATCCTAGACATGCACACATCCATTGCCACACTTAAAGCATGTTACTTGTTTACGAACATTAAATTTAGTTAAATCTATTTAAAATAAATATTTGCCTTTCTAAACACTTACTTTGCGGAAGCTTAGCTTGATCATCGTGATATTTTGAAAGTAAGTAGTTTTTATAATACGCATCCTAGTGCTAACCCGTTTAATAATCCCAAAATAAAAATAATTAAAAGGGCGACCTTATTACAACTTTAAGCAAAATGAAAATAATCAAAAGTAAAAAAAAAATGCGAACTTATTTAAAACCAGAAATTAATCTTCATGGCCACTCTGAATCCCGCCCAGCTCTAAGTCCACCAATTAGGGCTCACCTGCAAGGATAGAAGAGAAAGGGGTGAGTTTGGGAAACTCAGTGTGTACAAAAACCCATCCAAAGCCCAAGTCAGCTCAAGCCTATTGGGCCTAAGCCCCAATCCAGATAACAGTGTATAGCGAACCGAAGCCCTTTTCAGAATATAGTAAACTGGGCCATAGCCCCTTTTAAGATAACAGTGTGGCCCATACGCCCAATTCAGTAACACATGTAACAATAGTAATAATGAATGCAAGCCCATTTGGGGAGACTACTCAACCCACCAACCGCTACACTGCACCCGTACCAGCCCTACACTCCATGTGGGGAATATCTCAACCCACCCAGCCCTACACTCCACAGCCGACATCGCTTTACTCAATTATCGGTAAGGTGAGGCAAAGCCTCCAGTACGTGGACAAGCCAATTTCAGTACTTCCTCCATCAATATCCCAGTCCCATGCAACATATATTAATAATAACATGACATGCAGTAAACAGTAATAGTCAATCATACATTTTGGCCAACTTTAACTCTAGGGGTATATTAGTAATTTTGCTCTTAGGGGTAAATCCGTAAACTTTCCCACCTATGAAGGTATTTCAGTAATTTTATCAGTTTTAAGCAGTTTGAATCCACAGTCTAATAAAACATATTTATTTGCCCCTTTTTTTTATTATCTTACCCATATGGACCCGTAAGCCCATTGGGCCCACTTTTAGTCTATCGAGGCCCAATTATCGAAGTTCACAAAATTTCACATGCGTCTAGCTTACCACTTTGCGATGCCAGATCTAAAAGTTTCTACACGTCTTGTGAGCACCCGCACACTCGCAAGCCCATGAAATGCTGAAATTTCAGCATTTTGGCTTTTGTCGAATTGTACTATGAAAGGATGTTCGATACACACCTGTTTCGCGACAACTGCTACTGAGATCCCTTACGATGTCCTACAATTGATTAGCACAGTTCTTAGATTGCAAACCATAACCACCAAACCCAATATTCACTTACCCATATTCGAACCATGTCCCTAAAAGCCTTTAAAACCTTACCCTTTTGCCAAAACCGATAGCTAGCTCCGAATCTGATTGCTCCAATGATCCAAGCCTTCAATCCAACACTTAAGAAGACACTAATCACCGAAAGAAATCATCAGTTAAAGACCCCTAGAGCCCTATGCCCAAATCGACAGCCTCCCTAGATTTTAGGGACTTTGGCGTTTCCTAACATTGTAAAATAAGACCAGATCTGAGATAATGAGCACTTACCACTTACTCCTTTTTGATTTCCATGTAAATCTGATGCAGATTGATCCTTTAAACTATGGTAGAACTCGAATCCAGGAGTTTTTGAAGTTTCAGCTATAAGCCCCCAAATCTATGGTATTTTTGACTTTTGGGTGATGAAGAAGATGATGATGTGAGACTATAATCTTGAAGTAACATTGTTGACAAATATTTAGGGTTCAGAAAATATGATTGTTGATCAAAAGGAACAAAAATATTGAAAGATATGGCTTTGGAGAAATCGACACAAGAGAAATCAAGTTTTTCGGGATTTCAAGATTTGAGGCAATCGGCTTTAGTCTTAAAAATAATAGAGGGAAAATGGTGTAGAGTAGGGTGGTTGAAGGATTCAGCTATGGGGGAAAAAAGAAGAAAAGAATAGCAAATGGAGAAAAAGAAAAATGAACGGAGAGGAAGGGTGATCAGAAAACGGCTCACTTACCCCCTAGTGTCGAATTTATACAAGCACTAACCCTAGCCGAATTTTGCCCTCCTAGAGAAACCCTTGGCCAGCCACCTCTTGCTCTCCAAGAGTCCACTATTTGGCCAACACAGCTCTCCCCAATCAACTCCTAAATTCTCTCCCTTATCCCCCTTGCTCAATCCCCTGAGCAACTCAAACTCCTCCTGGCAGACTTTTGCTTGGATTCCATTTCTTCCCTTTTCTGTACATAAAAATTAATTCCCTTAATTGCTGTCATTGTGACTTGAACCTCAGTTCTCCTTGATCATCCACACGCCACCTCTAAGCTCCTTAGTGGCGTCACTTTACCAACTCACCACAGGCTTCCTTGTGTTTTATCTTACACAATTAATACTTAAAAACCCAGTACCAGACCCCCTCTTTCTTATGGATTTAAAATTAACTAAAATTACCGGGTTCTAACTTAAACTTGGGCCTTCTAGAGGCCCACTATCCTACTTAAACCTACGCCAAGCAGACAGAACATAAAATTTTAAATTTTACCAACATTTTCAGAATTCTCGAAAATTGGGGCGTTACAAACATATCTATGAATATTTATGTTGTTGGAATGGTTAATTTAATCAGCTTAGCTTGAATTTGATTCATGTTGGTTTGATTGCATTTCATCTGCTTGAATTATTAAAATTATGTTTATGCTGTTATAGGCCTCGGTAAAATGCTTGATTAAGTAAAATCATGCCTAAGTTATTCTTGCATTATGATTGTTAGATAACTAATGAATTAATTAATTAAATGGATTGAAATTGTAATTAATGGACACAGTACTTAATCAGTGCATGTTTATTCTTCTAAGGTAGCTGAAGGTTAAATTAGCAATGTATCTGGCGATACACTTGCCTTGCATAACTTGCAAGATTATTGTGATTAAACTGTTTCAAGGTAGGGATACCTTGTTACCTCACATAGTCTTTTATGTGCCTATTAGATTTAATTAATCGTTTGAATTGACATAGGGATATGCAAGAGATTAGATCAATTTAATAAGTATGCATGTGCTATAACATGTTTGCTTATTTAAATCTATTTAATTGTTTGAATTAACATAGGGATATGTTAAGAGATGAATGGATTTATGTAAGTGAGTATGTTCATAAGTTAGAAGATTCCCGGGTTACCGTGAATTTATTCGTAACAGCGTAAGCATGAGTTTAATAATTCTAAGTTAAAGAAATGTAATTAAATCAACACAATTATGTCATCTTGATTAAATCGTATTTTGAAATCATGTATTTGAGATTTATTTATTTGTTTTACTTAGTTAAAATCTTAGTTTGTAATCACCCTCTTCAAACAAAAGATTTTTCCTCACCAAAGTGTTTTAAATAGCATTCATAAATAATTCTTTTCACAGCCCCTGTGGGTACGATAACTCGACATTTACTTGTCACTTTATTACTTGTTGCAATTGTGTACACTTGCACATTTTCGTCGTTCCAAGTTTTTGGCGCCGTTGCCGGGGACTGTTTTAAAAAGTCATTATTTGTGAATTTGTGTAATAGCCCGATTTAGGGCCTAGTCAGAACAGTGGTCTTGGGACCAGAAAAATTATTTTATTATTTTGATGAGGTTATAGTATGGTTTTATTAGTACATGAAAAATTTGGTGAGCTAATTTTAATGTTTTCAAGCCCGATAGTGAAAAGGACTAGATTGCATAAAAGGCAAAAGTTACATTTTAGTACCCAAATGTGTTAAATAGCTAGAGAACTTAAATTTAGGGTCTTTAAAGGGCAATTAGACCCTTGTGAATAGCCTAGCCGGCCATGGTGTGAGGGGAGACAAAATTGTCAAAGTTTGGGGATGCTTATGTCACCAATTTTGACTAGTTTCATTTTAAATAAAAGAAAAAGAAAAAAGAAGGAAAAAGCTATTATCTTTCTCCCATCTTAGCCGAAAATATCAGCAAATATTTTGGGTTTAAGAGATTGAAGTTTTCAGCAACTTAAAGCCCTCACAAGTAAGTGATTCTCACACCCTTTGTTGATGATTTTTGCATTTTTGAGACCCTTGAAGCACGAGCTTTCAAATGAGGGTGATATCTTGCAAAACGGTTAAGAGTTTAAGATTTTTCCATTGATGTTTTTGAGATGTTTATTGAGTCTTTATGGAGGAATATGAGTCCTAGTTGGGTTATAAACAACTTTTGTGAAAGGTGTTGCCATGAAAGCACCTAAAGGGACTATTTTGCATAAGTTGCAAAATAGATGTTAAGTGTGTGAAATATTGAGAATTTGGGATTGATATAGTAGTAAAAAGAGTTTATCTAGGTTTTAAATACAAATAAATTCGATAAAAATTGATTTTCGAGCATAGGGGCAAAATGGTTATTTTGTCAAAGTCTAAGCGCAAAATGGTCATTTTGCCAAAGGTGTGAATTTATGATTGCTTAATCCTAATTAGTGACTAAATGAGTGCATATTTTCATTATAGATCAAGATTTGCCAAATCTAAACCTAGACAGGGGGAAGGCCAAGCAAACCGACTAAACCGAGTAGTCAAGTACTTTTTGTAAACCGAGGTAAGTTGTATGTAAATAATACAACTACACTGCTAATACTTGCATTCATATTGCCTTTGAATTGATATTGTATGAGTTGCTAAGTTATAATTTAATAATGCCTAGTAATATTTGAGATAATAGAGATATCCTGTTGAAACTTTAGGATACAAACTGGATATTCCTACCAAGGCTGTAATATTCTGATTTTGGGCCTAGTCAAAATAGTGGTTTCGTGACCACAAAATCCAAGATAGAAATAATTATTTTATGATTATTTTGAGGTCTATGATATGATTGCATGATTGTGTGAAAATTTCGTGAAGAAATTTTATGCATAAAGTCCTTAAATTGAAATTAGGGACTAAATCGAATAATTTGCAAAACTTGCATTCTAGAAGTTTCTAGCATGAAATTGTTTTGAAATATTAATTAGGAGGTCTAAAATAGCAATTTTACCAATTTCTAAGTCTATGGACAAAAATTGGACATGGATGGAATTTTTGGAAAGTTTAGTAGTAAGGGCACTTTGGTCATTTAGGGGTAAAATGAATTAAAATACAAAATTAAAAGCCAATTTTGCTCATCTTCAACCGCATGGCCGAATATAGCAAGGAGAAACCATGGCTAGGGTTTTTCAAGCTTCCAAGCTCGATTGTAAGTCCGTTCTAGCCCCGTTTTTCAAGTTCTTTACGTTTTTGGAATCCGTAAATTTGATTAAGCTTATGCTAGCAATAATTTAAGCTAGGGTTCATATTTGGAAAAATAACCATAGGTGAAATGTGTTTATTTTGATGTTTTATGGTAGAATATGAAGGCTGAAATTATGTTAAACAACTTTTGCTAAGCAATTTTAAGCAAAAATGAGTAAAACGGCCTAATCGGTAAAAATTGTTATTGTTCATAACTATGTGTTAGAGTGAGAATTTGATGTTGTCATACAAGGGAAAAATGTTCAGCATATCATAAAACATAAGAAAATATGCTGAAGTTTAATTTACGAGCTTTGGGGAAAAAGTGTAAATATGCGAAAGTTTAGGGGCAAAATTGTAATTTTGCCAAAATATGGTTTTGGGTTAATTTGAATAATGTGAGCCCTAATTAGACTATATTTTAAATGATAGAGCAAGGAAAACTAAAATTCAGGCTAAAATTGAGAAAATACCAAGTTGTGGACGAAATGGTAAAAGTAGCCATTTTCACATACGAGGTAAGTTCATATATAAATGTTGGTAACATAGTTATTATTTTAAATGTTTTTATATTATTTAAATGATATGATAATTATTATGAAATATTGTACTCATGAAAATTGTTTGATAATATGTCAAATTATGTGATATACTTGAAAAATGTGAAATACTACCGAGTATCGGTATCGGCATTCCGTAGAAGATGGTTGAGTCACATGATTGGGAAAAAGGTCCCGTTGAACCTTAGGAATGGATTAGGATACAAGTGACATGTCACTGGGATATTTGGGCATCTAAACTCGTTGAGTTGAGTCTGAGTTCGAGAGATGTAACTAGGCATCCGAGCTCGTTGAGTTGAGTCCGAGTTCACTTATGGATGCGAACGCCTGAGCTAGTTGAGTTGAGTCCGAGTTCACTTATGGGCGGGTTACATGGTAGCTTGGCTACATATGTGGCACTTATGTGCAAACTTTCCATGTATCAGAATTATATTCCGATGTGTTCAACGGGTAAAATTCTACTCAAATGGAGGAATACTCGATATGAAAGGGACGTATTGGTAAGTGTTGTGAAATGGATACTTTGAACAGGTATGTACTTAACCCTCGGGTTGAAAACTCGATATAACAACAATATGGTAAGATGATAAATGAAAATGTGATATGAATGTCTCGGTGATGATCATGCAAATGATGTTTATGTTTGCTTATATAGTTGTGTTACTTGCTATTTGCATGTGAACTTACTAAGCATTTGTGCTTACTCCTCCTTTTCATTCCTTGTAGTGTTGACAAGCCACTCGAAAATCGAAAGCGTCATCGAGGCACGCTCACACTATCCGTATACCATCTTGGCATAATGGCTTGTATATTTTGAGTATGGCATGTATAGCATTATAATCATTTTGTATATATGGTCTTATGATATGGTTATTGAGTGGTATGGAAATGCTTGGTAATGATTAGCCATTGGAATGGCTAATCATGATCATATTTGGTGTTATGTATGCTAAATTGCTAGCTAATCCATGGGAACCATGAAATGGGTAAAATTTACCATAAAATAGATTCAGACAGCAGTAGTGATGTGAATTTGAAAAATAACTAAAAATAGTAGAAATGGAATTAAATAATGAATAAGTTATGGAATTGAAGCTTGATGAGTCTATTTTCATATGGATGGAACAAAACAGGTATATGAGTTATATTTTATGAGATATTTAAATTTTTATGAAATAGGGCCAGAGCAATTTCTGGATCCCCTATTCTCATTTTGGAAATTCACCATAAATTTTTCAAAGATAATTAGAAGTCATGATTTATATGTACAGATTCCTTATTGAGTCTAGTTTTATTCGAAATAAATGGCATAGTCATTGAAACTCTGTACAGGGAGATATCTAATTCGTAATACACAGAGGTTAGAGCAGTCGAACCCTGAAACAGGGGAGACTTTAACTAATAAACTGTACTAATTTGATTGAACAAAAATTCTATAAAAAAATTGGTAAATAGATATATGAGTCTAGTTTTAGGGAAAATTTATGGAATTGGATTTTGAGTTTCGAAACTCGAGATATGAATTTTTAAGCGACTATGACGCAGATTGCTAGCTTGACTGAAAATTTTAAAAATAAATTGTTTGAGTTGTTTAAAGTAATGAATTAAGTCTGTTAACACCTCGTGTTCGACTCCAGCGATGGTCTCGGGTACGGGGCGTTACATTTGGTGCTATCAAAGCAGGTTTAGTCGGTTCTCGGACTAACTTAGCATGCGTAAAAATTTAGCTATACATGCCACTGATCTGTGATAGTGTGATGTCTTCCGACGCATATGAGTACCGTCTTATTTAGACAGGGTACTCTCCAACCGAGCTGCGCCGGCCATGTTCAATGTTATGTGAAGGTATTTGAGTAAAATTATGATTATGATAAGTCTCGGTTCAGAAAAGTATGAATAAAAGTTTATGATACATATGTGATAAATATCCATATTTGCTTAATGCTCATATGATGTAATGTATATGGCTTACTTGATAAGATGAACGGAATAAATAGAAAGTAGTAGAGGTATGAATAAAAGTCATAATATTATGATATGAATGAAAATGTCCTTGTCTTGATTTGGACATCGAATGTTGATGAATGCTAATGATATATAATTTTTATGAGATAAGGATTATAATGAAATGAACTTATCTATGTTAAATTGTTGGACTGAATTATATGATTGTAATGACATGTACATGATGCACGAAATGAAAGTTGTGATTGTGATGCAAATATCTATGTTTGTTTGGCCCTATAAGATGTCATGAGCATGAATTAATTTAATTAAATGAATGGATAAGTAAAGCTATCTAGAAAACATAGAATGTATACATAAGTATATTGTCTAAATGGGACAAAGAGGAAAATTTGTGTGTTTAACATGAATGTTGCATTGCCTGAATGAATGACATGATTTTGATGATGTTGCTATGATGATGGAAGTTGTGTCATATGTGTATGTATAAGAAAGTCATGTCAGAGGTCCTACAACCCCTCCCCCTTAACGAAGTGGTACTTATAATGGAATTTCATGAGATTTGTATTGAATAAGTTTCCGGTTGAGAACCCAAAGAGTTCAGTGATAGAATAATTATAAGTATAATCAGAGATTGAAAATGAGTTGATAAGTAAAGTTAGAGCTAGTAAAATTTCAGATTGACGTAAAGATTATTGGAGTTATGCACTGTCCCAATTAGAGAAGGAATTCTCTTGGTAAATCAAATTACTCAGGTGCAAGGTCGAGAAAAGTGTAAATCGAAATTTATTCAGAACTGGCCTTCTTTAGTGAATGGTTTAATATTAAATTTGTGACGGCAGAACTAGTTGGGGAAATGATATTTGAAATATGAACTATCTGAGTGTGACAGTTATGACTGGACAGATTTAGTAGTCTCTTTTGAGATGTTCTATGTGTTTACCCGTTCTCAGAAATATTTCTATGGCTACTGATCTTCTGAAGAAATTATTGTTATATGGGAATGTCTTCTAATTCTGGTGTTGGATGAAAGCATTGGTAGTCTGACTGGTTTATAATTTATATTGCTTTATTTCATCGGGTATTCTATTTCATTTCGTCTGATAAGAATTGATGAGAGAATACATATGATATTATAATTCTGTTTCTTCTACTTGATGCTTCATCTGATATATATGTATGGGAAGATATACTGATCTTGTTATATTTGATTTCAGTGGGATTAAATGATGTTTTCTTTCGGACTTTCTTTCTTTGAAGAATTATCGGGGTATTCTATATTTTCTCTATGAGTTTGGTTTTCGATTCTCCGGCATAGTATCGTATCTTGGGTTTCTTTATCCTGGATATTTTAATTCTAGATTTCTTTATTCCGGGTTTCTCTATCTTGGATTTCTTTATTTGGTTTTCTTGTTATCTTTGTTCCATAATTTGTCAATTATGACTCATGTTCGAAGTGTGTTCTTCAGCTCGTGATAATCATGTCAAATATGACTATACTTCTAATTTGATCTTGGTAATGTGGTGATTTTAGTATTGGGATTTTTTTTCTAATTTCTGTGTAAGGATTTGACATCAGTAAAGGCATAGGTGATAAAAGCGCAGTTTCAGTCGGTATGGTGAATTATTTATTTAAAAGATTTCATGTGACAATTATGTCAGGATTATTTTTCTCAAGTCTGATAATAGAATTTCATTTTTGTACTGATAAAAGAGTAAATAGTCTGAACGAAGTGTATAGTTATTAGAAAGAGTTGGATATTAGTTAAAGTCACTACGAACGATAAGGTTTTCATCTTATGAAAGCTGAAAAGTTTATTACATGTTGACAGAGTTCGAATAGATGAGAATATTGGTAATCGAAGCGTCTGAACTAGACTAGTCTACATTGAGCAAAGACTTCCTGACTTTCAGTAATGTACTGTTGTATGAATTGTGATGTGTTTCAAGACAGTAAGGTAATGTGATAGTTTAGAGCATTCAATGTTACATAAAATCTGAGTTGTTAAAGAGGTTAAAGCTGAGCATTGGGATCTATCAAAATTATCCTTGTCAATGTTGATATTGGGATGGAAATGAGAAGGATTATTCTTGAGGCCATATCAGAATTATTTCTATGGCAGAAAGAGGAAAATGTGATGTATCCTATTCTTAAATGTTTGGAGAAATCTATAAATCATATCGGTATTGAATGGATTCCTACTCATCAGATTCATGGAATTTCAGGTCTCTTTGATTGTTGGATTTCTTGGAATTCCAGTCTCCATTAATCAAGTTAAGATCCTGGTTTTATGTCATGATATCATGGGAAACAGAGAAGGGTTGAAAATTTAAAACAGTTGAGAGTTGAGATCTGTAATCTTTTAGACCATATGAGAAATTAAAGAGATGTATTGGAGGTACACCCTAAGTGAAAGTTCTTCAAAGATCAATATGAGATTAAAAGTGAAGACCACTTTTCCCTAGTAAGATTTTCTAGGGACGAAAATCCTAAAAGGGGGGAAGAGTTGTAATATTCTGATTTTGGGCCTAGTCGAAATAGTGGTTTCGTGACCACAAAATCCAAGATAGAAATAATTATTTTATGATTATTTTGAGGTCTATGATATGATTGCATGATTGTGTGAAAATTTCGTGAAGATATTTTATGCATAAAGTGCTTAAATTGAAATTAGGGACTAAATCGAATAATTTGCAAAACTTACATTCTAGAAGTTTCTAGTATGAAATTATTTTGAAATATTAATTAGGAGGTCTAAAATAGCAATTTTACCAATTTCTCAGTCTATGGACAAAAATTGGACATGGATGGCATTTTTGGAAAGTTTAGTAGTAAGGGCATTTTGGTTATTTAGGGGTAAAATGAATTAAAATACAAAATTAAAAGCCAATTTTGCTCATCTTCAACCCCATGGCTGAATATAGCAAGGAGAAACCATGGCTAGGGTTTTTTAAGCTTCCAAGCTCGATTGTAAGTCCGTTCTAGCCCCGTTTTTCAAGTTCTTTACGTTTTTGGAATTCTGATAACTTGATTAAGCTTATTCTACAATAATTTAAGCTAGGGTTCATATTTGGAAAAATACCCATAGGTGAAATGTGTTTATTTTTATGTTTTATGGTAGAATATGAAGGCTGAAATTATGTTAAACAACTTTTGCTAAGCGATTTTAAGCAAAAATGAATAAAACGGCTTAATCGGTAAAAATTGTTATTGTTCATAACTATGTGTTAGAGTGAGAATTTGATGTTGTCATAGAAGGGAAAAATGGTCAGCATGTCATAAAACATAAGAAAATATGCTGAATTTTAATTTACGAGCTTTGGGGAAAAAGTGTAAATATGCGAAAGTTTAGGGGCAAAATTGTAATTTTACCAAAATATGATTTTGGGTTAATTTGAATAATGTGAGCCCTAGTTAGACTATATTTTAAATAATAGAGCAAGGAAAACTAAAATTCGGGCTAAAATGGGGAAAATACCAAGTTGTGGACGAAATGGTAAAAGTAGCCATTTTCACATACGAGGTAAGTTCATATGCAAATGTTGGTTATTATTTTAAATGTTTTTATGTTATTTAAATGATATGATAATTGTTATGAAATATTATACTCGTGATAATTGTTTTATAATATGTCAAATTATGTGATATACTTGAAAAATGTGAAATACTACCGAGTATCGGTATCGGCATTCCGTAGAAGATGGTTGAGTCACATGATTGGGAAAAAGGTCCCGTTGAACCTTAGGAATGGATTAGGATACAAGTGACATGTCACTGGGATATTTGGGCATCCGAACTCGTTGAGTTGAGTCCGAGTTCACTTATGGATGCGAATGTCCGAACTCATTGAGTTGAGTCCGAGTTCGAGAGATGTAACTAGGCATCCGAGCTCGTTGAGTTGAGTCGGAGTTCACTTATGGGCGGGTTACGTGGTAGCCTGGCTACATATGTGGCACTTATGTGCAAACTTTCCATGTATCCGAATTATATTCCGATGTGTTCAACGGGTAAAATTCTACTCAAATGGAGGAATACTCGAGATGAAAGGGACGTATTGGTAAGTGTTGACAAGCCAGCTCGGAAATCGGAAACGGTCAGAGGTACGCTCTCACTATCCGTATACCATCTTGGCATAATGGCTTGTATATTTTGAGTATGGCATGTATAGCATTATAATCATTTTGTATATATGGTCTTATGATATGGTTATTGAGTGGTATGGAAATGTTTGGTAATGATTAGCCATTGGAATGGCTAATCATGATCATATTTGGTGTTATGTATACTAAATTGCTAGCTAATCCATGGGAACCATGAAATGGGTAAAATTTACCATAAAATAGATTCAGACAGCAGTAGTGACGTGAATTTGAAAAATAACTAGAAATAGTAGAAATGGAATTAAATAATGAATAAGTTATGGAATTGAAGCTTGATGAGTCTATTTTCATATGGATGGAACAAAACAGGTATATGAGTTATATTTTATGAGATGTTTAAATTTTTGTGAAACAGGGCCAGAGCAATTTCTGGATCCCCTGTTCTGAATTTTGAAATTCACCATAAATTTTTCAAAGATAATTAGAAGTCATGATTTATATGTACAGATTCCTTATTGAGTTTAGTTTTATTAAAAATAAACGGCGTAGTCATTTAAACTCTGTACAGGGAGATATCTAATTCGTAATACACAGAGGTCAGAGAAGTTGAACCCTGAAACAGGGAAGACTTTAACTAATAAACTGTACTAATTTGCTTGACCAAAAATTCTATAAAAAAATTAGTAAATAGATATATGAGTCTAGTTTCAGGGAAAATTTACAGAATTGGATTTTGAGTTTTGAAACCCGAGATATGAATTTTTAAGCAATTGTGATGCAGATTGCTAGCTTGACTGGAAATTTTAAAAATAAATTGTTTGAGCTGTTTAAAGTAATGAACTAAGTCTGTTAACACCTCGTGTTCGACTCCGGCGACGGTCTCGGGTACGGGGCGTTACAAAGGCATTGGGTGAATTGTGCACCAGTGTAAGGCATGTCTGGGACATGCAGCAGCCATACAGAGATAGCCAGTGTAAGACGTGTCTGGGACACGCATCGGCTAAGAGTTGTGTTAGTGTAAGACATGTCTAGTACATGCATCAGCACACATATATGAGTGCCAGTGCAAGACATGTCTAGGACATGCATCGGCCTCGACAGAGATAGCCAGTGTAAGACGTGTCTAGGACACACATCGACAATATATCTCATGTTAAAGGTTCAGAGGATATCCAGTAGTATTCCAAATGGTTCAATGGTGAGAGTTATAGATCAATCTTGATAAAGAAAGAATAATCATGTTGTGAGTGTCACATGTACCTATATTGTAAGCATGAGTAATGAGCTTAATTTAGAAAATGTGACTCGAGTAGATGACAAAGAGTAAGTTGAGTTATGTTTACATTTGAGCAAGACATCTAGTGGTGAGATTGTTGTTGTATATGTATTTATATGCAACTTACTAAGCTATATGCTTACCCTCTTTCCTTTCCCTCTTCTTTTAGCATTATTTAGCTAGCTCGAGGATCCCTTAAAGTCAGAGATATCGATCTCACTATCATCTGCAGCATTCGGTATAGTTTGATTTATATTTTTGAAGGTGGCATGTATAGGGCTAGACTAGGATGTTACATCATGGGATCTGTTTATATATTTTGGCTTAAGTCAAAAGCCCTTATTTTGTACCAAGCCTAGAATAACGGCTATTATTCACATTGATGAATGCATATGATTCCCTTTTCTATGGTTGAATTAATGTCCATTGTGATAAGATGAGTATATTGAAATGATCTTGTATAGGTTGTGCAAGATGGGTGACAAAAAAGGACTTGGGAAATAGCCCAGTTTGTCCACACGAGTAAGACACAAGGGCGTGTGTCTAGGCCGTGTATGACACACGGTTCCCGCACAAGGGTGTGTGTTATAGTCGTGTGTCCCCTGCACTTAAAACTTTAAAGTCATTTTAGCACACGGGCAGGCCACACGAGCATGTGTCCATGTCGTGCCATAAAGTCAGTATGTATGCTAGTAGCACATGGGCAAGAGACACGGCAATGTGTCTTGGCCGTGTGAAGGACACGGTTGCAGGGCACGGGTGTGTGCTTGGGCCGTGTTGTTTTTGCAGAATGCCCAGGTTTTCAGATAGGAGCTCGAAACATCGTGTCCCAAGCAGATAGTCATGTGCTCTATACCCACACGGGCGTATAGAACCTTGTTGCATGAAATTTTTCTAAGTTTTAAAAGGGTTCTTGTTTGGGCTTTAAACCACCTCGGATATATGTTTTGGGTCTTGTAAGCCTATATTTGGGACAGATTTCTTGAGAAAGGAAAATTTTTAAATTGTTTGAGATTTCATGGCCCGATTTTATATAGTTGATTAAGTTTTAGTCAGGTAATACCTCGAACCCCATCCCGGCATCGGATAGGGGCGAGGGGTGTTGCAATTTGTTAGTTTTACATTGTGGTTTATTTTTCTGTTTAATCTTTACTTAATTAAATTTTCTGTGATTATTTCAGATGTTTATGAGTATTGGTCGAATTATTGACGTACTACCAGTAGACTCTGAAATAGAACGAACTTTTTGAGAGTGAAGAAGACAAGCAAATCAGAGAAGGATAGAAGTGATAAACTTTGAAAATTCGAATCAAGGAAATGGAGAAAACCCTACTCAAAATCCTATCCTCATTGCTGATGATAGGGATAGAGCTTTAAGACAGTATGTCATGCCAGTGATTAATAATCTTAATCTGGGTATAAGGAGACCCGAAATCGAGGCACAATAATTCGAGCTGAAGCCAGTCATGTTCCAGATGCTTCAGACAGTGGGCCAATTTAGTGGAATGCCTATCGAAGATCCTTACCTACATTTATGACTATTTATGGAGGTGAGCGATTCTTTCAAATTAGCTGGAGTACCTGAGGATGCATTACAATTGAAGCTATTCCCATATTCACTAAGAGACAGAGCTTGAGCCTGGTTGAACTCATTGCCACCAAACTCAATTTCTACATGGCAAGAGTTAGTAGAAAGATTCCTTATGATGTATTTTTCACCTAGCAAGAATGCTAAGTTGAGGAACGAGATCACTGCCTTCCAACAGATGGATGATGAGTCCTTGTATGAGGCATGGGAAAGGTACAAAGAGTTATTACTAAAGTGTCCTCATCACGGAATCCCACATTGCATCCAACTTGAGACATTTTATAATGGTCTCAATGCTCACACGAGGATGGTAGTGGACACTTCTGCTAACAGTGCTCTCCTTTCTAAGTCTTCTAATGAGGCTTACGAAATCCTTGAGAGGATTGCCAGCAACAATTATCAATGGCCAACCAACCGAGCAACATCAGGAAGACGAGTTGCTGGAATACATGAAGTAGACGCTCTTACTTCACTCACATCCCAGGTATCATCAATATCCTCAATACTTAAAAATCTTACTACTAATGGGTCTAACAATTTTGCAGAACAGCCACCAAATCAATTGGAAAATATAGCCTGTGTTTATTGTGGGGAAGGACATTTGTTTGAAGAATGTCCATCGAACCCAGAATCCATGTACTACATAGGTAACCCGAACCAAAATCGAGGAAGGCAGGGGCTGCAATCCAATTTTTATAACCTATCATGACGAAATCACCCTAATTTTTCATGGAGTAATCAAGGGGCTAGAACTAGTAACACTTACACCCAACCTAGACCAACCCAGTCGCCTAGTTTTCCCCAACAAGTTTAGAAACCAGCTCAGGCTAAATCATCCACTAGCTTGGAGAATTTATTGAAGACATACATGATGAAAAACGACGCCACTCTAAGGAATTTGGAGAATCAAGTTGGCCAGCTTGCTACTGAACCCAGGAACCAACCACAAGGTGCTTTACCTAGTGATACAGAGAATTCGAAGAATCTGTGGAAGGAGCATTGCAAAGTGTTGACATTGAGGAGTGGAAAGACAGTAGAGCCCAACACCATCGAAGCTGAAAAGGAGCAAGCTGATGCTCAAGACCCAGAGGAAGTTTAACTGAGTGTTGAAATTCCAATTTCACCAGAACCAGAGTCTGCAAAACCCATCAAGGTAATCTCAGAACCAACTAATTCTGACCAACTAACAACTCTGTTAGATACAGAATTGCTATAGAAGACGAATCAACCAGTTTCAGTAAAGAAACCACCACCACCCTACCTTCAAAGACTTCAAAAGCAAAAGCAGAAGATTCAACTCAAAAAGTTCCTAGGCGTACTTAAGTAACTTCATATCAACATCCCATTGGTTGAAGCACTTGAGCAAATGCCGAACTACGTCAAATTCATGAAGGATATCCTGTCCAAAAAATGAATACTTGGAGAATTTGAAACAGTAGCTCTGACGAAGGAATGCAGTGTGTATCTTCAAGACAAACTACCCCCAAAGTTGAAGGATCCTGGATGTTTTACCATACCTTGCAACATTGGAGCAACATATTATGGTAAGGCATTATGTGACTTAGGTGCGAGTATTAACTTGATGCCTATGTCAATATTTAGGAAGTTGGGGATAGCTAATGTTAGACCTACTACGGTTACACTTCAATTAGCAGATCGATCCTTAGCACATCCAGAAAGAAAGATCGAGGATGTATTGGTACGTTTAGATAAATTTATCTTCCCTGCTGATTTTATCATTCTAGACTTTGAAGCAGACAAAGAAGTGCCAATTATCTTAGGAAGACCGTTCTGAGCAACCTGAAGGAACCTTATTGTTGTGTAAAAGGGTGAGCTTACTATCCGTGTTCAGGATGATCATGTAACATTTAATGTTTTTAAGTCTATACGATTTCATGACACAATCGATAATTATTTTGTAGTATCCAATTTAGAAGATTTAATAGTGGAGAAGGAGCTCAACTATGTTGAGGATCCATTGGAACAAACTTTGACATCAGATCCTTTGAATGATGAATAGGAGGATGAATATTTAGCTTTGTTAGAAGCTAATCAAAGGGGATTTAATTCGCAATCCCACTTTGAATCTTTGGAATTAGAGAAAAGGGATTATGCCCAACCAAAAACGTCAATCGAAGAGCCATCTAAGTTAGAACTCAAGGTACTACCTTCACATCTAAAATATGTTTATTTAGGTAACTCTTTTACTCTGCCTATGATTGTTTTAGCAGAATTAACTACTGAGCAAGAAGAGAAACTCATCCTGGTGTTGAAACAATTCAAGAAGGCTATTGGATGGACCATAACCGATATTTACGGTATTAGTCCATCTGTATGCATGCACAAGATCATACTAGAAGATGGCGAGAAAGGGACGATTGATGGATAACGAAGACTGAACCCCATTATGAAGGACGTAGTAAAGAAAGAAATCATCAAGTGGTTAGATACGGGTATAATTTACCCCATCTCAGACAGTTCATGGGTAAGTTCGGTCCAGTACGTGCCAAAGAAAGGATGTATCACGGTCATTGAAAACAAGAATAACGAGTTGATACCAACTAGAATGGTTACGGGATGGAGAATTTGCATCGGTTACTGGAAGCTGAACAAGGCGACTAGGAAATATCACTTTCCTTTGCCGTTTTTGGACCAGATGCCGGATAGACTCGCAGGGTGAGATTATTACTATTTTCTCAATGGATACTCGGGGTATAATTAGATTACAGTAGCACTGAAAGATTAGCTCAAGACAACATTCACCTGCCCGTATGGTACATTTGCATTTAGACGCATGCCATTTGGTTTATGTAATGCACTTGCTACATTTCAAAGATGTATGATGTCTATTTTTACTGACATGGTTGAGAAGTATTTGGAAGTTTTTATGGATGATTTTTCATTATTCGGAGATACATATGATGATTGCTTAGCCAATCTTGCAAAGGTACTAAGGTGATGTGAAGAAACAATGTAACACCCCTCACCCGCATCCGACACCAGGACGAGGTTCGAGGTGCTACTTGACTTTAACTCAATCAACTATGTAAAACAGAGCCATGAAATTTCAAACAATTTAAAACTTTTCCTTTCCCATGTAATATGTCCCTTATGAGGGCTTACGAGACCCTAAACATACATTCGGGGTGGTTCGGGACTTAACCAGGAACTCATTTAAAACTTAGAAAAATCTCTTGCATCAAAGCTCCACACACCCATATGGGTATAGAGCACACGCCCATGCGCTAGGGACACGCCCGTGTCTAAAAACCTGGGCATTCTGCCAAAACAACACGGCCCAAGCACACACCCGTGCCCGGCAACCGTGTCCTTCACATGGTCGAGACACATGGCCGTGTCTCTTGCGTGTGTGCTACTAGCTTACATACTGACTTCATGGCACGGCATGGACACAGGCCCGTGTGGTGTACCCATGTGCTAGAATGACTTTAACGTTTTAGGTACAGGGGACACACGACCATAACACACACCCATGGGCATGAACCGTGTGTCATACATGGCCTAGACACACGCCCGTGTGTCTTACCCGTGTGGACAAATTAGGCTATTTTCCAAGCCCTTTGTCACCCATCTTGCACAATCTACACAAGATCATTTCAATATACCCATCTCATCACAATGAACATTAATTCAACCATAGAAAGAACATCGTATGCATTCATCAAAATGAATAATAGCTATTATTCTAGGCTTAATACAAAATAAAGGGCTTTTGACTTAGGCCAAAATACATAAACAATTCTCATGATGACTATACTAGTCTAGCCCTATACATGCCACTTTCAAAAATATGAATCAAACTATACCGAATGCTGCGAGTGATAGTGTGATCGATATCTCTGACTTTAAGGGATCCTCGAGCTAGCTAGATAACACTGAAAGAAGAGGGAAAGGAAAAAGGGTAAGCACAAAGCTTAGTAAGTTGCATATATATAAATATACAACAACAATCTCACCACTAGATATCATGCTCAAATGTAAACATAATTCAACTTACTCTTTGTCATCTACTCAAGTCACATTTTGTAAATTAAGCTCGTTACTCATGCTTACCATATAGGTACCTGTAACACTCACAACATGATTATTCATTCTTTATCAAGATTGATCTATAACTCTCACCATTGAAACATTCGGAATACTACTGGATATTCTCTGAACCTTTAACATGGGATCTATTCCCGATGTGTGTCCCAGACATGTCTTACACTGGCTATCTCTGTCGAGGCCGATGCATGTCCCAGACATGTCTTACACTGGCACTCATATGTGCGTGCTGATGTATGTACTAGACATGTCTTACACAAGCAAAAATCTTAGCCGATGCGTGTCCCGGACACGTCTTACACTAGCTATCTCTATGCCGATGCCATGTCCCAAACATGGTCTTACACTAGCTCTCATAGTATGGCTGATGCATGTCCCAGACATGTCTTACACTAGCCCTCGCTTGGATGCCGATGCCATGTCCCAGACATGGTCTTACACTGGCTCTTAGTATTTAGCCGAAGCATGTCTTACACTGGCGCACAAACCACTCAATGTCTTGGCACGATTATCCAGTTCGTATCCTAATGTTTCAACGGGATACTTCTATTATCTTAGATATTACTATGCATTCTCAATTCATAACTCAACAATTCATACAATATCAATACAATGGCGCTATGAATACGAGTATTAATAGTGTAGTTGTATTATTTACATACAACTTACCTTACAAAAAAGTACTCGACTCTCGGTTTAGTCGATTTACTTGGCCTTCCCCCGGTCTAGGTTTGGATTTGGTAAATCTTGATCTATAAGGACAATATCCACACATTTAGTCACTAATTAGGATTAAACAATCATAAATTCACACCTTTGGTAAAATGACCATTTTGCCCTTAAACTTTGACAAAATAACCATTTTGCCCCTATGCTCGAAAATCAATTTTTATCGAATTTCTTTGTATTTCAAGCCTAGATAAAATCTTTTTACTACTATAGCAGTCCCAAATTTTCAACATTTCATACACTTATCATCTATTTTCCAACTTCTGCAAAATAGTCCCTTTAGGTGTTTTCATGCCAACACCTTTCACAAAAGTTGTTCATAACCCATCTAGGACTCATATTCTTCCATAAAAAAACAATAAACATCACAAATGCATCCATGGAAAAACTCTAAACTCTTAACTATTTTGCAAGATATTACTCTCATTTGAAAGCCCATGCTTCAAGGGTCTCAAAAATGCAAAAATCATCAACAAAGGGTGTGAGAATCACTTACTTGTGAGAGAAACAAGTTGCTGAAAATTTAAGCTTTCAAACCCCTTTTCATGGCTGATATTTTTGATGGAAAGAGATGAGAAGAAAAGAAATTGACAACCTTTTTCTGTTTTATTTCATTTTGGTCAAAATAGTCACCAAATTCTACCTACTCTTAAAAATTTGTCTCCTCTATGTCTCATGGCCGGCTATGCTATCAATTAAGGGCATAATTGCCCATTAAAGACCTCCAATTTAATTTCTGTAGCTACTTAACACATTTGGGTACTAAAATACAACTTTTGCCTTTTATGCGATTTAGTCCTTTTTCACAATCGGGCTTGAAAACATTAAAATTAGCTCACCAAATTTTTCATGCACCATTAAAATCATACTATAACCTCATTAAAAATAATAAACTAATTTTATAACTTCAATTTTGTGGTCTCGAGACCACTATTTTGACTAGGCCCTAAATCGGGTTATTACAAACAAACATAGTACTCAACTGGGAAAAGTGGCATTTTATGGTACGAAAAGGTATTGTTCTAGGGCATCGGGTAACGAGACATGGAATCAAAGTAGACAGAGCAAAGGTAGATATTATTGAGAAACTCCCACCTCCAACATTTGTAAAGGGTGTTAGGAGCTTTTTTGGCCATGCTGGTTTCTATCGGAGATTCATCAAGGACTTCTCCAAAATTGCAAAGCCCTTATGCAAATTATTGGAGAAGGACGCGACGTTCAAATTTGATGAGGAATGCTTAAAGGCTTTCAATGATTTGAAGATTCGGTTAGTTACGGCACCCATAATTGTCACACCAGACTGGGATTTTCCATTTGAATTGATGTGTGACGCAAGTGACATCACGATAGGAGCTGTTATGGGCCAGTGAAGGAACAAAGTTTTTCATCCCATCTACTATGCAAGTCAGACTCTGACAGGAGCTCAACTGAATTATACGATAATATAGAAAGAGTTACTTGCTATTGTGTTTGCTTTTGACAAGTTTCGATCTTATCTTGTAGGTACCAAAGTAACTGTCGATACAAACCACTTGGCGATTAAGTATTTACTTGCCAAGAAAGAAGCTAAGTTGAGACTGATCCGATAGGCACTTCTACTTCAAGAGTTCGATCTAGAAATTCAAGACCGAAAGGGAGTAGAAAACCAAGTAGCAGACCACTTGTCTAGATTGGAGCCGCAGGAAGAGAACTCTCCTCTTATACCAATTCGAGAGACGTTTCCAAATGAACACATACTGAAGGTAAAACATGTCCATAACACCCCTTCGCTTTCTGATATTGCTAACTTTTTAGCTTGTGGTTTGATACCGATTGATAAGGTGTATCATTAAAGGAAAAAGTTTCTTCACGATGTGAAGTACTATTTCTGGGAAGAACCATACTTGTTCAAGAAGTGTGCAGATCAAATGATCAGGAGATGTGTGGCAGAAGAAGAAGTACAAAAGATTTTGTACCATTGTCACTCAGCTCCGAGTGGGGGACACTTCAGAGGTACTCGTACTACAGCCAAAGTATTGCAAGCCAGATTCTTTTGGCCAACCCTATTCAAGGACGCATTCTCTTATGTAAAGAGTTGTGATCGATGTCAAAGGGTCAGAAATGTCACCAGCAGAAATGAGATGCCTCGAACAAACATCATTGAGGTAGAATTATTCGATGTTTGGGGTATTGACTTTCTTGGTCCTTTCCCTCCATCCTTTGGTCACAAGTATATATTGGTAGTAGTAGACTATGTGTCTAAGTGGGTCGAGGCTGAAGCTTATCCGAAAAATGATGCTAGGGTTGTGATGAAGTTTTTGCAGAAACACGTGTTCACAAGGTTTGGAACCCCAAGGGCTATTATCAGTGATGAAGGGTCCCATTTTATGAACAAGTGGTTGAAATGGTTATTAGATAAACATGGAGTGAAACACAAGGTCACTACAGCTTACCATCCGTAGACGAATAGGCAAGCTGAACTAGCAAATTAGGAGATCAAAGGCATACTTAAGAAGGTAGTTTACCCGAACCGATGAGATTGGTCCAAAAGACTGGATGATTCTTTATGGGCTTATAGGATAGCATACAAGACACCTTTAGGGATGTCACCCTATAGGTTGGTCTTTGGGAAAGCTTGCCATCTGCCCTTGGAGTTAGAACACAGCTTACTGGGCTCTTCGACAACTCAACCTGGATCTTAATCATGCTAAAAAGAAATGGATGCTCCAACTCAATAAGCTAAAGGAATTTCGAACATTCTCGTACGAAAATTCCAAATTACTGAAGGAAAGACTTAATAAATGGCATGACAAACACATTCGAGTTCGAGAATTTTAAGCAAGTCAGCAAGTCTTGTTATTTAATTCCAGATTAAAGTCCTTTCCACGTAAACTAAAATCACGTTGGTCCGGTCCATTTACAATTCATTGCGTCTATCCATATGGAGTTGTTGAACTCCAAGGTAAGGGAGGTAATTTTCAAGTTAATGCTCAGCATCTGAAACATTACTAGAGAGACAAGACTGAACGGAATCAAATTTCGTTCATCTTATCGAATGTTTAAATTTTCTTATTTTCCCTTTTAATAAATTATTTAGGGTATATTTTCGAGATTAGCATCTTCAAATAAATTCTGTCTAGGAGATTAGAACTTAAGCGGGACCCCTTGTGACCCCTCCAATCTTTCTTGGGAATTGATTTTAACATAATTTTCTGAGAAATTATTCCCTAAATGGAAAAATAATTTTTTAGTTTTTCAAATAAAAAAGTCTATTTTGACCCAAGTTTTGTTTGCCAACTTATTCTTATTTGTCAACTTTTGTTTCATAATTATTTTCCTTAGGAGCTTTTAATTTTTATGAAAAAAGTGGTAAAACTGAATTTTCTCTTAAATTTAATTTTATTCTAATGATTAATTTTTCAATTTATTAAGTCATTAATTAATTTTATTAATTAATTTTTTGAGAAAATATTTTTTCCCATCTTTTACCACTTGCAAAGGTATGGTTCTATTTCATCTGATTCAGCCTTATGCCTAGTTCACATGGAAATACAATTTCATTAGAGTGAATGGTCTTATTATACTCGATTTTAACTGGGAAAACCATTGATGTGGGAAAAATCATCTTAAGAGAGATGAGGAATTGTGCCGCTAGACGTTCTGGCCTAGCTTATTTTCCCTTTACGATAACAAGTCTGTGCTTAAAGCTGAAATTCTTGCAAACGTAAAGAAGATAGGCTATAGCCAGGGCACGATCATAGATTTGGACCTCTACTGAGTAGCTGGAGAATCTGTTCTGCAGCAATGAGTGGAAGAAAGTGAGGATCCCGAAGAAGAGGAAGAAAATCCCACAAAGATCGAGCCAATGCAATAAGGTGGAACCAATGGAACCAGAAGTTGAACCTGATAACGAAACTTCAATATTCAGAGCTCAACCGCCTAGCCCAGATCTTCGAGATGAACTGTCAAAGTTGATGGACATAATGTAGCATATGCAATGGCAGCAACAAGCTTACTAGAGATACTAAAAAATAAGGGATGTCTCGATGAGAAGTGCTCTTAAGAAAATTTACAATGACCCATTTATTTTTGTGCCTGAATTTCCATATTTTATATTTGAACCATGGAGTCCATTATCGAAGAAGGAGTGAAGCAATTCATGCAAAGGCAATAATGATGGAGCAAAAGATGAGTCAAATTCAGAAGGATCTGCAAATAAATAAAAGGGGGGATCTTGACTTTATTTTATTTTTGTTCTCAGGTCACTTTAGAATTAAGTTTAATTAGGAATTTTTATTTTTCACATAATAAAGCAAGAGATGGAAATAATATGAACAAGTCGTAAAGTATAAAGTGTGGCAATAGGTATATACATGTCTAGGATTGGATCTAGAAAGAGCTTGGTACTTAAGCAGTCAATTTGACTCACCTCCTATTTTCTAGAATCCTACCTGGTGTATAGTATTTATTCACTTTAAACAACGAGGACATTGTTCATCTTAAGTGGGGGGACCAAAAAATTGAATTTGAATTATTTCCACTCAGAATAAATTTTTCTTTTATTTATGATTAGGATATATTTTGTTTAATAATTTGAAATTTTGTTAAGTATGCTAAACTTCAGTATAAATAAAGTTTTATTATTTCAATAAATTATTATGTTAGCCTAATAATGGTATGAATGTATTTCTAATAAAGCATGCAAATCGTACCATAAAATTTTAGTTCCTTACGAAAGTTAGGCATGCATGAAAGTTTAAGTCTTTAGAATTGACTTAGTAGTTTCTTGAGGCAAAATCCTAGGAAGCATGAAACATTGAAAAAGATTTAGGCAACTTTTGTTTGACCGTTTGAGCCTTTCAAGCCAACCATGATGAAATTTTCATCCTTTAAAACCCAACTTTGAGACTATATGGCCTAATTTTATTTGAACCCTTGCAAATTTAGCCATCACTTCTCTCTTAACTATCTTAAAATTGTCCCAAACACTAGACTCGGTTCTATTCAAAGTATTCTTTAAAAATAAGTTTGGGGGAGTTAAAAAGAAGTATCAAATGCTTTAAAATTGTAGTACATTCAGCAAAATGCTCAAATTTAAAAAAAAATAAAAAGAAAGAAAGAAAGAGAGCATGAGTTCTTAAAATAAGATGTACAAAAGAGCATGTGAAAGCGAAGAAAGTTGATGTTTTGAAGGTAATTATTTCGAAGGTCTGATACAAGCTGAGTCTCGGGTTTAAAAGACTAAAATTATCTATCTTTTACCTACCCTTAAGCCCAACCACGTTACAACCTTGTTAAAGACCTATTGATTCAAAAGTTCCAATGCTACCTACATTAATGGAGAGAAATTGCTACGTACAACATATGAAGACATAAGTTAAACTTAATGATTGCAGCTTAATCTTGAATAAAGGGAATAAAATTACATTGGTAAGGTTTAACATGACTTTATTAGGAAAAATTTATTCTAATTTTTGCTATCATAATAGTTGCTGAGATTAATTTGAACAATATGTATACTTAAGTAGCATAACTATCAAATTTCTTATCTTTGAGCATAAGTATATTAAATTCATAATTTTGGGAAAAATGTTATTTTGAAGGAATTTTTCAAATGTGTTTTTGAAAAATTCTTTTCAAAATTTGTGCATTACTTGGGATGAGCAATGGATTAAGTTTGGGGGTATGGAAACACGAAAATTTACGCATTTTTACATGCCCTTTTTAACTTAAAGTCATACCGTTTTGATTAAATTCTTGTCGAAAAATAATTAATTTTTATAAAATAATTAAATTTCACTTAAAATATGAGAATTTTGAGTTTTAGTTAATTTTATAGTTATTTTTGATGAAATTTTGGTTATTTTCGACAGATATGCACAAAGGGCGAAAAATGGCTCGGCAGACACTGCCTTAAGCACAAAACCGAGAAGCAATTTGAAGTATCGAGGTGAATTAATTTCCAGCCTAAGACGGTCCAATTATGTGTATTAATTCATAATATAATTAATTTTAATTTATACCCAATTTATTTTGGGCTAAATAAATTATTATTAATTAATTATGGAAAGAGTGGTCCAGTTCAATCGAACCGATTGAACTGAACCAGCCAAGGATTGGGCAGCCCAAAACCGTCCATATGTTGACCCAAATCATCTTATTAGCTGATTAATTAAGCTTGCAAAGAAGCCCTTGAAGACTTGTCAAAGTTGCGTTCAAGCCCCTCCACAATTAGTGGCTTTGAAGATTTGCCCCAAGCCATATTTAGCAAAGTTGAAGCCATCAACTTTGCCACATAGATGGCCGGCCAAGGGGTGGCTCTTTGGCTGCTATTTTTAGCAAATTTTAGCTGTCACATTCAGCTATAAAAAACTCCCTTGGCTGATCATTCAAAGCATCTCATTCATCCCTCATTCATTTCACCACTCTTCTCTCCTCTCTCACTTTCTCCTCTCATGAAAGGAAAAACACCAGATTTGATTCTTGTTCCCTATCTCTTTAATTTCTGTTATGAACATATCTATGAATATTTATGTTGTTGGAATGGTTAATTTAATCATCTTATCTTGAATTTAATTTGTGTTGGTTTGATTACATTTCATCTGCTTGCATTATTAAAATTGTGTTTATGCTATTATAGGCCTCGGTAAAATGCTTGATTAAGTAAAATCATGCCTAAGTTATTCTTGCATTATAATTGTTAGGTAACTAATGAATTAATTAATTAAACATATTGAAATTGTAATTAATGGACATAGTACTTAATCAGTGCATGTTTATTCTTCTAAGGTAGCTAAAGGTTAAATTAGCAATGTATTTGGCGATACACTTGCCTTGCATAACTTGCAAGATTATTGTGATTAAACTGTTTCAAGGTAGGGATACCTTGTTACCTCACATAGTCTTTTATGTGCCTAATAGATTTAATTAATCTTTTGAATTGACATAGGGATATGCAAGAGATTAGTTCAATTTAATAAGTATGTATGTGTCATAACATGTTTGCTTATTTAAATCTGTTTAATCGTTTGAATTAACATTGGGATATGTTAAGAGATAAATGGATTTGTGTAAGTGAGTATGTTCATAAGTTAGAAAATTACTGAGTTGCCGTGAATTTATTCGTAACAGCGTAAGCATGAGTGTAATAATTCTAAGTTAAAGAAATGTAATTAAATCAACACAATTATGTCATCTTAATTAAATCATATTTTGAAATCGTGCATTTGAGATTTATTTATTTGTATTACTTAGTTAAAATCTTAGTTTTTAATCACCCTCTTCAAACAAAAGATTTTTCCTCACCAAAGTGTTTTAAATAGCATTCATAAATAATTCTTTTCACAGTCCCTGTGGGTACAATAACTCGACATTTACTTGTCACTTTATTACTTGTTGCGATTGTGTACACTTGCACATTTTCGTCTTTCCAAAATCGATGACAGAGTATTTTTGAAAGTATCTCCATTGAAGAAAATCCTTCAATCTGGTCTCAAAGGCAAATTGAGTCTCTGATTTATCGGGCCGTACGAGATTATCGAAAGAATAGGGCCAATGGCATATCGGCTAGGTTTACCTTTAGAATTAGAAAAGATCCACAATGTATTTCATGTGTCGATTTTACGACGGTATTGATCAGACCCATCGCATGTAATTTCTTCGGAAAAGATTGAAATTCAACCTGATATGACGTATAACGAAGAACCGATCAAAATTCTAGCTCGAGAGGTTAAGGAGTTAAGAAATAAAAACATCGCTTTAGTGAAAGTTTTGTGGCAACATCACCGAGTTGAAGAAGCTACGTGGGAAATCGAGGAAGCTATGAGAAAACAGTACCCTAATCTCTTTGCTAGTAAGATTTTTGTGGACAAAAATCCCTATGGGATGAGAGTTGTAACAGCTCGTTTTTAGTCAAATTGAAATAGTGGTTTTGGTACCACAAATTCAAAGTCAAAATAATAATTTTATTATTATTTTAATGTCTACATCATGAATATAAGATTGTGTGAAAATTTCGTTAAGAAATTTTGTCGTTTGAATGCTTAATTCGATAAAAATGACTAAATCGCGTAAGTGTAAAACCTGTGTTCTATTAGCTAAAGGTATTAAATGACTATGAAATTAAATAGTAGAGGCCCTTATGTAGTAATTAGCCCATTGTTAATGTTAATGGACATTTATGGACATGCATTAAGTGTTTTTAATAGTTTTTAATTAAGGTTAAATAGGTAATTTGGTTATTTAAAGTAAAATAAATAAATAACAAACCAAATTTTTATGTTATCATCTTCCTTAGTCGATTTCCAAGAATAAGAAATAGCCATTTTTTAAGCTAGGGTTTAGCCAAGGCATTTTTGTTCAAATAGATCAAGAAAAGCGAAATACGGATTTAGATCGAGGAAAGAACAAAGTTTTGGACTAATCAACTCGTTTTATCATTTTTGCATTCGAGGTAAGTTCTTATGTAATAAGCATTGTTGTATTTGTGTTTTAAATACTTTGGTATTGCATAAACTGTGAATACGACACTACAGACATGTTCGACGATGATTCGACAAGTGTCAAATCCCGGTTGAACCTTAGGAATAGATTAGGATACAAATGACAGTTAATTAGGGGTTATGTGATTAGGGTGCTGGTCTGTACATCCTATCGGTGGCTAAGTTATCCAACATGTGTTGCAGATACTCGTTAGCTTGTGCGAGCAGCACCGTGTAGCTTCGTCATGACCGTCAGCTTGTGTGAGCGGACCCGTTGATAGCTCGAGAGTGAACATTATATGTAATACGGGATTGAGATAGCTTCAGCTATGCTTGTGGCACTTAAGGTGCAAGTTTCCCGTGTATCTGATAGTATTCCAAATGGTTCAACTGGTATGTCAAAGACATGGATAAGCATGAGACTAGTAAGATATGGTACAAGTATGTACAAGAACCGTCTAAGTATTGAATCGATGAAACTTATGAATTTCACAACTAATCTTGTGATTGATTATGTGGAAGGTTTGTTAACTAATATGAGTTATGTGATGATATATTCAATTGTTTGAATTGTGTATTTATGATTAATTGAGTTTATTTCATATGAGCTTACTAAGCTTTATAGCTTACATTGTTTATTTTTCCATGTTTTATAGTGATACCAAAGCTAGCTCGGATTTGAAAATTGTCGGAGACTTCATCACACTATCCAACTATCATTTTGGTACTTTTGAATCTATGTTTTGGTTATATGGCATGTATAGGAAGTATGGTCATTTTGGTTATGGTTTGGTAATGAATTTAGCTATTTGAATTGGCTTGTAAACATTAAGTGTTTGGTTTTGTATATAGCCATGAGAGTTAGCTTATTTTGGTATATTTGATAATATCTATATACGTGCATATGGCTTGTGTTATGTGTTTGATGATGGATATGTGATGCTTGTTGATAGTTGGCATCTAGGGATATTAAATGGTTGAGTTTTGAATATTGTTATGCTAGTGAATTTAGGCAAATAATGCATATTTGAATGTGGTTATTTTGATGATTTGAGAAAGTGAATTCTGGTATAAAATTGAATGGCATATTGTGGTATTTGTATGCCTTGTTTTGTTGGTCTTGAAATGGTATGAATTATGCTTGGTTGAGGTTAGTTGAATGCCTATTTATACCATATTGTGTGCCATTTGGTTTCGTGTAGGTGTGTACAAATTTGGGTGGCAAAATAGCTTGGTAAATAGCCTATTTTTGTCCACACGTGTGTGACACACGGTCAGGTTACACGGCTGTTTGTCCCCTAGTGTTGAATTAAAAATCAAGCCAGTATGCTCCACACGGCCTAGCACACGGGCGTATGACTTGGCCGTGTGGCATAAGTCGGTATACCCTACAGGATTGGCACGGCCTAGTACACGGCCTGGCACACGGGAGTGTGAGGCCATTCCAAAAGGGCACACGGGCTGGTCACATAGGAATGTGGTTGGCCGTGTGACCCAAGTCAAGGAGTTACATAAGGTAGGACACGGGCTGGGACACCATGTGATCCCATTTCAAATCTCCACACAGTCGGGCCACACAGGCGTGTCCTCTGTAGTTTAAAATTTTTTCTAAGTTTTGTAAAAATTTCTTGAGTCAGTTTAGTCTCGAATCACTTCAAATGCATGTATAAGGCCTTGTAGGCTCGTATAGGGATGTTATGAATGAATGTAAATGTTTTATATTTGGAATTGGAAAATGTATGTTTATTTGTGTTATAAGTCAAGTAATGCTCCGTAACCTTATTCTGGCGTTGAATACGGGCGGAGGGTGTTACAGACACAGTCAAAATTTGGTAAGGAGTATGTTGTTTTCAGTGATGCTTCTTACACAAGATTGGGTTGTGTGCTGATGCAGGAGGGAAAGGTAGTAGCTTATGCGTCGGTGTAGTTGAAACCACATAAGTGTAACTATACGACCTATGATCTGGAGTTGGTTGCTGTAGTCTATCCACTCAAGATTTGGCGTCAATACCTGTATGGTGAGAGGTGTGTGATTTACACTGATCACAAAAGTCTTAAGTATCTCCTTACCCAGAAGGAGTTGAACTCGAGACAGAGGCGTTGGATTGATTTGCTAAAGGACTATGACTGTGTGATTGAGTATCATACAGGAAAGGTGAATGTTGTAGGTGATGCCTTAAGTTGCTAGTCTTTAGTTGAATTAAGGGAAATGTTTGCGAAGTTGTCAGTTTTCGAGGATGGTGGTTTGTTGGTTGAGCTGTAGGTGAAGCCAACCCTTGCGCAACAGATTCGAGAGAGACAACCATTTGATAAGAGTTTGGTGCGTCATATCCGTCATGTTGAGCTGGGTGTTCTTGGAGATTTTAATCTAAATTTTGATGGTGTTCTTTATTTTTGAGGTCGGATATGTGTTCTGATGTACGAGGATCTGAGGCACTTGATTCTTACTGAGGTTCATAATATTCCATGTGCTATTCATCCTAGTGGGAACAAGATGTATCAGGATCTTCAGGTTTTGTATTGGTGGTCAGGGTTAAAGAAGGACGTAGCTGATTTTGTTACTAGATTTTTAGTCTTCTAGAGGGTTAAAGCTGAGCATCAACATCTGTCTGGGTTACTTCGGCCAATCAGGATTCCAGAGTGGAAATGGGAG
Source organism: Gossypium anomalum (assembly GCA_025698475.1). Classification (NCBI taxonomy): domain Eukaryota; kingdom Viridiplantae; phylum Streptophyta; class Magnoliopsida; order Malvales; family Malvaceae; genus Gossypium; species Gossypium anomalum. The sequence continues at coordinate 57,666,905 of CM046959.1, forward strand.
TGGATTATGATGGATTTTGTTTCGAGTTTGCCATTGACTCCATCTCGGAAGGATTTTGTTTGGATGATAGTTGATCAGTTTACAAAGGGTGCGCATTTCTTGCTTATGCATACAACCTTCAGTTTGCAACAATTAGTCGAGCTTTACATAAGGGAGATTGTTAGATTATATGGAGTTCCAGTTTCTATCATATCAGATTGAGATTTACGGTTAACGTCAAGATTCTTGAAGACATTGCATGAGGATTTGGGTTCGAAGCTTCACTTCAGTACAATGTATCATCCACAATCAGATGGTCAATTTGAGAGAGTGATCCAGATTCTCGAAGATATGCTTCAGAGTTGTGCTATTGATTTTTGTGGCTATTGGGATCGTCATTTGCCGTTGGCTGAGTTCACGTACAATAATAGTTATCAGAAGAGTATTCAGATGGCTCTGTTTGAGGCATTTTATGGTAGAAAGTGTAAGACTCCACTATGTTAGTCTGGCATGGAGGAGAAGAGAAATTTGGTTCATGATTTGGTTTGTGAGATCGAGGACAAGGCAAAACTTATTTGTGAGCAGTTGAGGTCTGCTTCAGATATCAAATATTAGGTCTGTGATAAGGTGTTTTTGAAGGTTTCGCCTTGGAAGAAGTTTTTGAGGTTTGGGTGAAAGGGTAAGCTCAGTTTGAGGTTCATTGGCCCTTACGAGGTTATTGAGAGGATTAGACCAGTTTCTTGTTGTCTTCTAATACCGCCTGAGCTTTAGCGCATTCATGATGCCTTTTATGTTTCCATGCTATGGAAACATAGACCGAATCTTTACCATGTTGTTCCTATTGAGGAGATTGGGGTTTGATTTGACCTTTCGTATGAGGAGGAACTGATTGTGATCCTAGACCGAGGTCAAGGTGCTATGCAATAAGACGGTTCCATTGGTGAAAGTTTTGTGGCACAACCAAAAGATTGAGGAAGCCACTTGGGAGTCAGGAGATATCATGAAGCGTCAATATTCGTACTTGTTTGATTTAGGTAAATTTTGAAGATGAAATTTCTTTTAAGAGAGGGAGAGTTGTAAGGCCTCAAAAATAGGTCTAGTAGTTCCAGGTAAGTTTACCAGGTTCCGAGTGAAAATTAGGAATTAATCAGGTTAATTAGCGATTTATATTCTAAATTAGTTACTTAATTTCATTTAAAATTGGTAAATAATTGTAACACTCCAAACCCGGCCTAAATGTTAGGCCCGAATCTGGTGTATCACATCGAAGTGTTTTTCGAAAACCATGTTTTCATTGAAAACCCTTCTTAATATTTAAAAAAATGTCATTTCTTTAAAAACCTAAGTTTGCGATCGTTTATTTTCAAAACGGGGTTCATTAAAAAAAATCGTAAATTTTATTCCCAAAATTTCCTTTTTAGTTGCGAAAGCTAATTTTTATAAGTAACCGATTTATGAAAACATGATGTTTAAAAGTTGAGTTGTGAAAGTGTAGTGTTTTAAAAACAATTATTGTTTTGGAAAATCGCGATCTACTTTTAATAGATAGAAAACGTAATAAACTAAAAATCCCAAATTAAAAATCGAAAATTAAAAGAGGCCTTATTACAACCGAGATCAAAATATAAGTACTTATAAGTTGATAACTTAAAAGAAAATTGGAAACAATAGCAGTTGTGTGGCCATCTCCGAGCCCTTCGCAGCACTGATCCTCTTAATACTGGGGATTACCTGCACAGTTAATAAACGGGGTGAGTTTATGAAAACTCAGTGTGTAATCCCCTCCTAAACTAAAATAGTTAGTCTGGGCAGGAGCCCATTACAGTAACAGAACAATGTGTATGGGCCTAAGCCCAGTACGATTTCACTTGGGCCTTAACCCTCATCAGAATCAATTGGGCCTAGCCCATTCTCAATATCAGTAACAGTTGGGCCTAGCCCATATCAGAAACAGTTCCATATGCATAATGTGTGATGCATGCTAACCCATCCCATCCAACCCTGCACTTGCCTCCGTTAAAGCTTGTACTACCTACGGCGAATAAATCACTCGCGCCATCCCGACACTCCCAATGTTAGCACCGGTTGCGGCACTAACCAAAATCGTAGCAAAGCTGCTATACAGCTTTAAGCCTTTAGAAGCGGTATGATAATTGACACAAAGCCATCAGTAACTGTAATAAGTTCGGCACGTAGCCATCAGCGACGGTAATATAATCGACACACAGCCATGGGTAAATATGGTCGACATAGAGTCATCAATAAATATGATAGGCACATAGCCACCGGTAAATACGATTAGAACAAAGCCATAATCAAGATGGCAGAAAGCCATGTTTAGGTTGGCACAGAGCCATAATCAGATTACGCGGCTTTAAGCCCTCCGTCGGTCCACAGTCGTCTCGTGTGACCCGTGCGACCTTATCAGAACTTCCTCCATACCAATGTCCCAACGCCATGCAATATGTCATGTATGTCATGCTCAATCATCACATGTGTATGCAAAATGGCCATGCTTAGTAACAGTCATTTAAACATATATTAAAAGCATATCAGTCATACGACTACAGTCAAGTCAGTTAAAACACAATCATACGATCACAGTCAAATCAGTCAAATTCACAGTCTAAGTCGATCATCTACCCATAAGGGCAAAACAATCATTTTACGCTATAGGGGTATTTCGATAATTTTACACTACAAGGGTATTTCGATAATTTTATAAACTGAGGGTATTTCGATAATTTTACACTACAAGGGTATTTCGGTAATTTTATAAACTGAGGGTATTTCGATAATTATACAAATCGAGGGTATTTTGGTAATTTTACAAATTGGGGGTATTTTGGTAATTTTACAAATTGAGGGTATTTTGGTACAAACTAGGGATATTTTGGTAATTTTACAAATCGGGGGTATTTCGATAATTTTACAATCCAGGGGTATTTTGGTAATTTTACAAACTGAGGGTATTTCAATAATTTTACAAACTGAGGGTATTTTGGTAATTTTACAAACCGAGGGTATTTTGATAATTTTATAATTTTGGGGTATTTTGGTAATTTTACAAATTAGGGGTATTTTGGTAATTTTATAAATCGGGGGTATTTTGATAATTTTACAATCCAGGGGTATTTTGATAATTTTAAAAATTGGGGGTATTTTGATAATTTTACAATATGGGGGTATTATGGTAATTTTGCAAACCGGGGGTATTTTGGAAGTTTTACAAACCGGGGTCTTAACGACCCAACAGATGGTCCACCGTCACCACAAGCAACTTAAGTAACCTAAACAGACATAACGGTGTAAGTGGGCCTAAGGCCCATTACTCGGCCCAAGTGGGCCCACACACTCGTGTGGCCCATTAGCCCAGAAACCGCCGCAGCTATCCGAACATCACAATCCAAACAACACTTACCGCATCACATACATTTATCCTTGTGGGGCCCACAAGCCCACTGGGCCCACACTGCCCATTTAGCCCAACGAGGCCCCGAACAGCCCAAGACCACGAGAGCGCTCGTGGTGGCCTCTACAGTCTAACGCTCATGTTCGTGGGCTCGGTTCACCACACGTGCAATCACACGCCCATGTGGCATCATACACCATACTTCCGGCTTTTTGGCATTTCGCCGATCTACAGTCTGTTCAGTATGTGAACACACACATATTATGGAGTTGCAACCGAACCACTTCTGAAACGAGAACCAATCTAATAGTCGTAGAGTTCCCCTCTGACTGAGCCCCCACGCATCGCCCAAAATTTTGCCCCTTTACGAGAAACATTAGATCGATTGGTAAGTATTTAAAATCCTATATGGAAAACATCATACTTAAATCAGTTACCCCAAAAGTGGATAGACTACTCGCCTAAACTTCCTCAATAGAATCCACACCCCTAGCAAGATTCGGTAGTTCATATGTTATTTGAAGAAAGAAGCATATATTAGGCCTCAAAGATAAAGAAAAAGGATAACCGAAACTTGTTAGTAGAGCTAACAGAAATTCAGCTAGAAAAGAAACAATAAACCAATTGAAACATACCATTACCAATAACTTAGAGGGCTTTTGGCAATAGACAATCAAAGAGGTTTGGCCAAAGCAAGAAGAACCAAAAGACTTTGGGAGAAAGAGATAGTATGGTATTCAACTCAACAGAGAAAAGAAGAATGAAATCGAGAAAGAAATGTTCGGCTTCAGAGAAGAGGAGGAGAAGAAGAAAAAGGGAAAGAGAATGGTGATGGGAGAAGAGAAAGACTTTAAGAGAAGCACCTCGAAGTAAGCCTTACAATATTCGGCCAGAATATGAGAAAGGCAGAGAAAAGAAATGGTCGAACAATCCAGGAGCAAACAAAACCGAAAAACTGAGGGGACTGAAGGGAGAAAAACAGTAAAGCAAATTCGGCAAAGGACTTCAATAAATTCGGTAAATGGGAATTGACCAAAACGAACAAAAACCCGAAGGAAGAGTATTTCGGCACCAATGAATGAAAGAAAAGAACGAAAATGCTAAAGTCAGTAACCGAAAGTGAGAAGAAAGGAATCACTAGCCTTTTGCTGAATTTTTGAGTTCCTAAAGTTCAATTTTGGCACAACTCTTCCACTCCATTCAAATTCGAATCTTTCTCGATTTTCTCCTTAAATTTCTCCCATCCATCTCTTCAAATTCGGCTGACAACAACTCCAACCAAATCTATTCAAACCCTTGGTGTTTCGGCCAAACACAACTTCCTCCCAAAGCCACCGGCAAAAATAATCCTCATTTGCACAAATAGGGATTCAAACCTCTGACCAATAGCACACTCCACATGCCACTATCCACTAGACCAACAGGTTTTTTTATATCATACTTTATCAAATTTTATTTATAACCCTACTGACCAAAGATAGGGGTTTTATCCTTAAAAACCAAAAAAATTTATGGAAGTCAGGACTTGAACCCATGACTTCCCAGACACTTCCAGAGCACACAACCACTAAGCTAGACACTCAATTGTGCCACTTTCTTGCACAATTAAATATTTATGTGTAGTCTCCTAGCTGTTCCCATGCTTAAGGCCCATTCCTTCTAGGCCCAAATTCGGGGCGTTACAATAATATTCTGGAAAATAAAAATATTTTTAGAAAAAATTAATTTTATGGTTTTAAATAATTTTTTGGTAAAAATAAATATTTTGGGTTAAATTGGAATTTAAAAAGAAATTAAAACGGGGGTTTAATTGGGTGATTTAAAATATTAATTAAAATGGACTAATTTAAAAAATAAGAGAAATGTGCCAGAGTTTTTATAGCAAATAAACCATATTTTCGGAATTTTGGAGGGAAATGAGCAAATTGTAAAACAAGGGAAAAGGGGGAGTGGTCTGATGGCAAATTCCCCAAATTTTGAAAATCAGGTCGGGGTTTTTAGTTTTAAAAACTCTACGACTACCTCATTTTTCACCTGAATTGAGAGCTTTTTCTCTCTTTTTTTTTGCTTGTTTTTATAAACCAAATATCAGAAAATAGCTCTAAACCATTTCTCTCCCAAAATTTTTTTTAAAATCTCTCGAAATAATATTCAAAGTTAGGCAAAAAGTCATCCGAATTTCTTCAAGCACTTTGATTCAAACTTTCATATCAATGATTTGAGTTCAACTGAAGGTAATCTTCATCTCTAAGCTTGTTTTTAAGTTGATTGCAATAATTATTTGTAAATTAAAGTAATTATAATGGATTTTCAACTTTAATTTATTCTTTCTTGAACTTGAGGATCAACAATGGTGGATCTTTAATTTTGAGTTGGAATCCAAATATTAATGGATGTCTAAGCTCAAAATATGTCTAATAAGAGGTTTTTAATCTGAAACCAAAAGATCAAACATTTTTTATGGATCAATGTTGAGAAATTCAAATTTGATCAAGAACACGGATGATTTTTCTAGAAAATTATGAAATGGAATAAATGATGAAATTAACACTTAGAATAAATATTATTGGACTAGGAATGAAGATTAAAATTAGTTTGAGCTACTGAAAAGGGAGTTTAGGTGAGGGATTCCATATTCTATCTTAGTTGTGCAACGTCGGTAAGGTAGGTTAGAGTAATAATTTAGATTTGCATACTTTATTAAATTTTGTGCTTCTTGTTGCTATTGTTAGTTTGTAATGCATACTTTATCTTTGTTAAAGCTCCACATCAAGAGGAGGAGCGTCCAAATCAGAATTAAACCTCAAACTTGCTTGTTTGAACACGTTTTTGCTTAAAAAGCTAGGAGTGGAGGTGAGTGATATTAAGGGAAATTTGGTAAATTAGCCTAATTATGTATTAAATTAAAGGTTTAATTGGTTTAATTAATGACTTAATTACATATTGGATGTTTGGATTTGACAAAATAGGTTTTATTTTATAAAAGAGCAAAATGGAAATTGGTTTGGTAAGTTGTGTATTATGCTTTTAGCATGATTAAATTGTATGTAATAAAATGATATTTGGCGCATGAATTGCTGATTTATGGAACATTTAATAAAGGTGTTCTAGTTGGTACATGAATATTGGGAAAATTATATTTACTATGCTTAATTTTATTGATGTTAAAATTGCTTAGTAACATGCTTTTACTTGCATTTTAACATCCTAAATTAAGTGATTGAATAGTAGATTTTATGCCTTGTACGTATGATTATATTGGCAACACTGCATGGTGGATCCATTAGATATAGTTGGCATGCCATAGGATTCGTGAGTACTCACCATTATTTGTGATATTGTGAGCATATGGCTTTTGGTAGACTGATTTGTTTAGAGTAGATAAGGGAGTGTTGAGCTTGAGTTTCCACTCATCGTGTAACACCCCTTACCCATATTCAACACAAGAACAGGGTTCGAGGCATCACCGGACTCAAACACAAGAAATCATACTATTTTGGGTCATGAAAATCCATCCAAATTAAAACTATTCAAATACAATATATTATCCCTATTGCGGGCCTACAAGGCCCAAAACATGAGTTCGGAGTGGTTTGGGTCTAAATCGAGAACTCTCATACACATAGTAAGATGCCAATGTCATATCTTAGATATGGTCTTATATGGGATCACGTATCGAAGCCGATAGCCCAGCTATGGTCTTACACGATGTCTCATATACATGCCAATGTCATATCCCAGATATGGTCTTACATGGGATCAAATATCAATGCCAATGCCATGTCCCAGACATGGACTTACATGAGATCAAATACCGATGCCAATGCCATGTCCCCGACATGGTCTTACTTGGGATCACACATAACCCTAATGTCATGACATTTGTATCCTAACTATTTCTAAGGTTCAACCAGGGTTTCGAGATATCAAACTTAGTCGAATCGTCATCAAGACATCATTAATTAAATCCATAAAGACAATTACACAATTCATGCAATATTTAAGCATTAAAAACATAATAATGTAATGTTGCATTATTTACACACGAACTTACCTCGGTACCAAAATATGACTAACTATTCGATTTAGTCCACAACCTTGTTCTTTCCTCGGTTTAGGTCCGGACTCCATTTTTCTTGACCTATAATAGCAAATATCACTTATTTAATTATCATATTGTTCAAATTAGTCCATAATTCATATTTTGGCAAAATTACAAATTTACCTTTAAACTTTCACATAATTACAAATTAGCCCCTAGGCTCGTAAAATGAAATGTGTTCATTTTCTTTGTTACCCAAGCCTAGCAGAACTTATAACATGCTCATAGCAGCCCACATTTTTCATTAAATCATACATCTTACTACTCATTTTACAAACTTTACAAAAATGTCCTTTTTAGCCATTTTCACTAGAAATCACTAAGTAAAAGATGTTTATCACACATCAAACATTCATCTTCTTTCATTAAACATCAAAACAGATGCATGTCATACATGGGTCAAATTTCAAACATGAACCTTACTCCAAAAGATGGGTTGAAATAGGTAAATCGGGTTACGAGGGTTTCAAAAATGTAAAGAGTATTAAAAGCGGGGCTAGGATGCACTTACTATTGAGCTTGAAAGTTGAACAAAACCCTAGCTATGGCTCCTTGAGATTTTCGGCCAAGGTAGGAGAAGATGGAGACAATTTTTGACTTATTTTCCCTTTTTATTCTTTTATTAACCAAATGACAAAAATGCCCTTAAGGCCTTTTATTCAAAATTTTCCTATTCATGCCCATTTTTGTCCATAAAAATAGAAATTGGGAAAATTGCTATTTAAGGACCTCTAAATAATAATTCATGGCAATTTCATGCTTAAAGCTTCTAGAACTCACATTTTGCAAGTTTTGCAATTTAGACCTAAATGTCAAATTAAACACTTTATCAATAAAATTTCTTCATGAAATTTTCACACAAGCATGCAATCATCATAATAATCATAAAAAAATTATTTTTACTTCAGATTTGTGGTCTCAAAACCATATTTTGACTAAACCCTAATTCAGGATGTTACAACTCTCCCTCCTTAGGGATTTTCGTCCCCGAAACTCTTACCAATGAAAAGGTTTGGGTATTGGTTTCTCATGTTTTCCTCGGTCTCCCATGTAGCCTTTTCAACCCCATGCCTTTTCCACAAGACTTTCATAAGATTAATACTTTCATTTCTCAATTGTTTGACTTCCCGAGCCAAAATCTTAACAGGCTCCTCGCCATAAGTCATATCCGGTTGAATCTCAACCTCTGTTGGTGAAATCACATGTGAAGGATCAGATCGGTATCGGTGCAACATAGACACATGAAACACATCATGAATTCTTCCCAACTCAGATGGTAAAGCCAATCGTTATGCTACTGGCCCTATCTTTTCGGTAATCTCATATGGTCCAATAAAACGCGGACTCAACTTGCCCTTCCAGCCAAATCTGAGGACTTTCTTCCATGGAGATACTTTCAAGAATACCTTATCAACAACTTGAAACTCAATCTCTTTTCGTTTCAAATCTGCGTAGGATTTCTGTCTATCCTAAGCATCTTTCAGACAATCACAAATTACCTTTACTTTCTCTTCAGTTTCTTTGACTAAATCAACTTTGTGAATCTGATTTTCTCTGAGTTCAGCCCAATACAAAGGCGTTTGGCACTTATGTCCATATCATGGCTCATAAGGTGCCATTTTTAAACTCAACTGAAAACTATTGTTGTAGGCAAATTCTACCAACGGTAAATACTTTTCCTAACTAACATGAAACTCAAGAACACAACACCGTAACATATCTTCAAGAATCTGAATTACTCGTTCAGACTGACCGTTAGTTTGCAGATGGAAAGCGGTACTTAGTTTGTTGATGGAAAGCAGTACTAAAATTCAATTTCGTACCCAACACTTCTTGTAACTTTTTCCAAAACCGTGAAGTGAACCTCGGATCTCTATCTTATATAATCGACAAAGGCACTCCGTGTAATCTCAAAATTTTAGAAATATACAACTCGGCTAACTTATCAAGTAAATAATCGGTACGTACTGGTATAAAATGAGCTGACTTTGTCAACTAATCTACAAAAACCCATACAGCATCTTTCTTTTTCGGTGTCAAAGGCAAAATCGTCACAAAATCCATAGTAACGGTCCCACTTCCACTCGGGAACCATCACAGGCTGAAATAAGCCTGAAGGTACTTGGTGTTTGACTTTTACTTGCTGAAAAATTAGGCATCTCAAAACAAACTCGAAAATATCTCTTTTCATACTCGACGACAATACAATTTCTTCAAGTCATTGTAGATTTTTGTACTTCCCGAATGTATAGACAAACAACCACTATGTGCCTCTGTAACACCCTTTACCCGTATCCAATGCCTAAACAGGGTATGAGGTACTACCGGACTTGAGTACTTGTAATCATTTAAAACCGAGACACAAAATTTCATCAATTTTAAACTTTTCAAACATATTCAAGACTATCTACATTAAATGACTTTATACAATAGAGACCTTCAAATAACATAGGTAAATATTTTAGGCCAACTCTTAGCAACTTAATAACAATTAAACGAGTCCCCATATATGCCAAAGACTTAAAAATACTTTAAAACCTTTATATATGGATCAATAGTTTGATAGTGTGATTTAACCTCCGGCGACCTCCAACTGGAGCTAACATCTGTGACACTATAGGAGAAAGGAAAGGAAGGAAGTAAGCATTATAGATTAGTAAGTAAATATGTAAATATTAATAAACAATACATTATCATGCATTAAACAAAGTCACAATATGTTCCCGGAATATTACCATCACAAACACACATATTTTCACTATTATAATTATAAACAGGTTCAAAATAAGCTATCTAGCAGAGTACCAGCAGCTAAATTATTTATTTATGGAGCTACAGAACTCCAAATTACAAGCCATTAATTTTCCTTGAAACTAGATTCACGTATATTTTTACCATAAAATTTTCAGAATTTTTAGTCTAGCGAATTAGTACAGTTTATTCATTGAAGTTACCCCTGTTTCACTGCTCAACTGCCCTGACCACTCTTCACTACAAATAAATTTTCTCTTCGTACAGAACTCATATTATGTTATATTTTACTTTATTTGAAACTAGACTCATTAAGGATTTCAAACATAGAAATTATATCCCATAATTATTTTTTGTACAATTTTTAATGATTTTTCAAATTCATAACAGGGGATCTTGAATTCATTCTGATACTGTGTCACAAAAATTCAAATATCACATAACATAGAATTCTTTTGCTTCCCCTGCTTCTTTTATATGAAAATAGACCCATTAAGCTTTAATTTCATAATTTATTTGAGATTTAATTCAACTTACATGATTTTTGGTGAATTTTCAAAATCATGCAACTGCTGCTGCCCAACACTGTTTTACTACTAAAATTCACTCTTACATAATTTCACTTAATCCATTTTGTCTTATCGAAGTTCGCTCAAATATCGAGCACATTGCTCGTAATTTTTTTCATAAACATATATCTGCACTTATTCATCACATAATCATGTTCACATGTATTTTTACTTAATCGATTTTCCCGTTGAACTCTTCGGAATAATAACTGATACTCGGTTGCTTGCACATATTTTCACACTTGTAGCCAAGGCTATCTGGTACACATAGTAGCCTGCACATAGTACTACACATGCCACCAATTATCCGGTAGACATAGTAGCCTGCACTTAGTACTACACACGTGATCGAAGTTATCGGGTATGCATAGTAGCCTGCACTTAGTACTACACATGCGACCAATTATCCGGTACACGTAGTAGCCTGCACTTAGTACTACACACGTGACCTCACAATAGATCGTTCGTATCATTCCTATTCTGAAGGCTCAGCCGGGAAATTCCTCACTTTCCAATATGTTACAAATTTATTCATAGTCTTTTTTTTTTCAATTTGTAATTTACAACAAATAATCATTCTATAGGCAACCACATTCTATATGATAACAAAATATAATAAAGTAAAAAGAATCGATGAGTTATTTACGTACAAACTTACATACTTTCTCATTTCCATGTCGAATTAATATTGAACATTTAAATTATCATAATTATACTCACTTTCAACACCTCGACAATCATAGTAAATATATAAATTTTACATTGAAACATGCATAAATTAATGCTTATTATACATATGAACTTACCTCGAGACTAAAATGGCCATTTTACCAACTTTCTCGATTTTTGATTTTTCTCCCATTCAAGGTTCAAATCTCGTTTTTCGGGATTATTGAGCTTGGAAAGCTTGAAAACCCTAGCCATGGCTTCCCCTATGCTAATTTCGGCCTCCATGAGAAAGATGAGTCAATTTTGGTTTTATTTTCCCTTTTTATTTCTTTTAATTACCAAATGACTAAAATGCCCTTAAGGCCTTTCTTTAAAATTTTGTCCTATTCATGCCCATTTTTGTCCAAACAAAATATAATGGTCTAATTAACATTTAAGGACTTCCTCTTTAAAACCCTATTTCAATCAAGTACTTATGAATTAGAACACATATTTTGCAATTTTTGCAATTTAGTCCTAAAAGTCCAATTAAGCACTTTATCAGTAAAATTTCTTAACGATATTTTTACACAATATTTTAATCAACAAAAAAACCTTAAAACTTAATCGGAATAAAATTTTTCTACTTCGAATTCGTGGTTCTAAAACCATTGTTTTGTTTAGGCCCTAAATCGGGCTGTTACAGCAACTTCTACAAATAAGCCCTAATAGGCAAATTAAACATGCAATTTATAAAATTTCTTATCAATACTCTAACACATGCATCTAATCACTCAGTAAATCATAAAAATTAATCAAAATAAACTTTTCTATCTCAGATTTGTGGTTTCACAACCACTATTCCATTTAGGCCTTATTTCGAGATGTTACAGCCTCATGCAAAATCTTCTGAGTTAACTCGGTATTTTTAGGAATACAAATCCTATCTCAGAACATTAAGCAACCATCAGAACCAATCAAAAAATCTAATTCAATACCTGACTCACACTGAGCTCTCTTATCTTGCAACTCATTGTCACTTTTCTAAGCCTCATAAATCTCTTGGAGAAACATCGGCCTAGCTTTCAACTAATCTAGAATCAAACCATCATCTGAATAAGCCAACCGTGTATTCATAATCCTTAAAGCAAATAACGACTTCTTACGAAAGGCATCGGTGACCACATTCGCCTTTCCCAAGTGGTAGTTAATCACTAAATCGTAATCTTTTAACAAATCCAACCATCTCCTTTGTCGTAGGTTCAAATATTTTTGAGTCATTAAGTACTTTGGACTTTTAAGGTTAGCATACACATGACATTTCTCACCATACAAATGATGTCTCCAAATCTTCAACGCAAACACAATGGCAGCCAATTCCAAATCGTGTGTCGGATAATTCTTCTCATGCGGTTTCAGCTGCTTCGAGGCATAATCTATCACCCTACCTTCTTGCATAAGTACACGACCCAATCCATTGAAGGATGCATCACTGTAAACCACAAATTCTTTTCTTGGTTCAGGTTGTACTAAAACTGGAGCCTCAGTCAACAATACCTTTAGTTTCTCAAAAATCTGTTGGCATTTTTTTGTCCACTCGAACTTCACATATTTCTGTAACAACCTCGTCATCGGAGTAGTAATCATGGAAAATCCTTTAACAAACCGTTTGTAATAGCCGGCTAAGCCTAGAAAGCTTCTGACCTCTGACACATTCCTCGGCGGTTTCCATTCAACAATAACTAAAATCTTACTCGGGTCAACTCTAATACCATCACCTGAAACAATGTGCCCCAAAAATCTGACTTCTCGAAGCCAAAATTCACTTTTACTAAACTTAACATACAACTACTTGTCTCTCAAATTTTGCAAAATCATTCTCAAGTGCTCGGCATGCTCGATTTCATCACGAGAATAAATTAGTATATCATCAATAAAAAAACCAACAAATTTAACCAAGTACAGTCTAAAAATTTGGTTCATTAAATCCATAAATACAATGGGAGCATTCGTTAAACAAAATGGCATGACCAGAAATTTATAGTGACCATACCTCGTGTAACATTCCGAATTAGGGTCTAGTTAGAATAGTGGTTTTGAGACCACAAATCTGAAGTAGAAATAATTATTTTATGATTATTTGATGATCCATGATATGAATGGATGTTTGTGTGAAATTTTCATGAAGAAATATTATGCCTGAAGTGTCCAATTTGAAGTTAGGGACTAAATTGAATAAGTTGCAAAACTTGAGTTCTAGAATCTTTAAGCATGAAATTGCTATGGATTATAAATTAGAAGGTCTTAAATAGCAATTTGACCAAGTTCTAAAATTTTGGACAAAAATGGGCATGAATAGGAAAATTTTGAAAGAAAAGCCTTAAGGGCATTTTGATCATTTAGTAATTAAAAGAATAAAAAGGGAAAAAGAAGAAAAATTCATGTCCATCTTCTTCCTTAAGTGCCGAAATTTAGGTGGTCTCCATAGCTAGGGGTTTGCAACTTTTCAAGCTTGATTGTAAGTACCTCCAAGCCCTTTTTTTAATGTTCTTTACATTTTTGAGATCCTTAAAGCATGATCTATCCATTTCTACCCTTATTTTGAAGTAGGTTTATGTTCAAAAATTTACCCATGTATGACATGCATGTTTCTTGATGTTTAATGGAAGAATATAAAAGTTTGAGGTGTGATAAACATCTTTTACAAAGTGATTTAGCATGAAAACACCTAAAAATAACCTGTTTGTAAAAGTTGTAAAATGGGTAGTAAATATATGAAATAAAGAAAAATGTGGGTTTCTAGGAGTAGGAATATGAGTCAGCTAGACTTGGGTAACAAAGAAAATGTATGTATTTCGTTTTACGGGCCTAAAGACCAATTTGTAAATAAGTGAAAAGTTAAGGGTAAAAAGTTAATTTTACCAAAGTATGTGTTATGGGTCGATTCAAAAAATGAATGTATTAAACAAGTTAAAATTGACATTCTAGATCAAGAAAAACGTGATTCGGGTCTTGATCGGGGGAAAAATAAGGTTTACAAAGAATAGGCTCGTTTTCATCATTTTGTACCGAGGTAAGTTCACATACAAATAATGTGATGCTATGTTATATTTTTGATGCTTGAGTGTTATGTGAATTCAAATTATTTAATGCTATTATGAGTTATGCTTTGATTGCTCCATGACTAAATGATTGGTAGTATGGACATTGAGATCGGCATTATGAGCAAGCTTGACAGAGATGTGATATCGAAAAATCTCGTTTGAACCTTAGGAATAGTTTAGGATACAAGTGACATGTCAATAGGAACCCTGTGATTTATGAGCTTATGAGATATGTGATAAATGTTTATGTGGTTCTGGGTGCTGGTCTTGTACGTCCTACCGATGGCTGGGTAGTCTGGCATGTGTTGCGGATACCTGACAGCTTCTGTGAGTAGCCTATATAGCTACGTCCTGACCGATAGCTTGTGTGTGTAGACTCGTTAGTAGGTTGAGGATGAGCCTTTACGTGTTATGAGATATGAGGTAGCTTTGGCTACGTATGAGGCACTATGTGTAAGCTTTCCGTGTATCCAATAGTATTCCAAGCGTTCAACGGGTAATTCAAAGTGTAAATTGATGTATATGACAAAGACGAGAAAGTAAGAGATTATGTTATGAGTTGATACAGGTATGTATACCGAACTCATGGGTATTGCCTTGGTATGTGATGAACTTATGACAAGGTTATTTACATGATGAGTAAGTTTAAGTGATTTGATGAAATACAAATTTATATTCTTTATGTTAAATGTATGTTAAATACTTGTTTAGATTGCATATTATTTGCATATGGACTTACTAAGCTTTAATGCTTACCCCCTTCCTTTCCATCTTTTATAGTGTCACCAAGCTAGCTCGGGGGTTGAAGGACATTGGAGACTCGATCACACTATCAATTGGACATTTGGTATAGTTAGTCTCAACATTTTGAGTATGGCATGTATAGGGGACTTGGTCATTTTGTTATGTGTCATATTAATTAGCCAAATGAGTTGGCTCATGATGGTATTATGATTCATTTTGTATAAGGCCATGAGATGTGGCTTATATTTGCTTCTTGGGTTGTAACCCTAATTATTTATGCATGCATGCAATGTGTTTATGCTTTGTGATGTGGTTGGCAGTTGCTTATTGGTAATGGATATGATAAATGGCACATATGCTTAAGGAATGAATTGGGACTAATAGGTATGACCATAGCTATGGTATAATTGAGTACATTTAAGGTAGGTTTATAAGGATGAATAAATATGAAATTGGTGTGGAATGCCATATGAAAGCATGATGGTTTGAGCACGTGATATGTTGATATTACAAAGTCATGGATTAATCATGATTGTGAGTATTTGAGTGACTAAATATGCTAGGTTGCATGCCATAAAAAATGTATAAGTAAGTGAACATTTGAGGGTGACAAATGGCTTGGAAAATAGCCTTAAAGTTATCCACACAGGTAGACACACGGGTATGTGTCTAGACCGTGTGTGACATACGGTCTGCCCCATAGGCGTGTGATCCGGCTGTGTGTCCCCTGCACCCTAATTACGTAAAATAAAATGCCCAATAGTAAACACACGGGCTAAGACATGGGCGTGTGTCTTGGCCGTATGAGGGACACAACTTGGACACATGGGTGTGTGCCCAGGTCGTGTGAAGTCTGCACCATTTTATGAAAAATTATGAAATTTTAATCAACCACACGGTTTAGCCACACGGGCGTCTGACTATAATTTAGTCTGACGTCATAAATAGAGAGTTACACGGCCTGAGGGCACACGGGCATGTCTTCTATCTCCACACGGGCGTGTGACCTTGTTTTGTGAAAATTTTCTAAGTTTTCCCAAAGTTTTCTAAAGTTCTCGATTTAGTCCTGAACTACTCCCGATGTATGTTTTGAGTCTCATAGGCCCATATAATGGACAATTTGCATATGTATGAATGAATTTGATTTGAACAAAATTTTGTGGTTCGGTTTTGTATGTTTGCTTGTGTTTAAGTCCAGTAATGCCTCGTATCCTATCCCGGCGTCAGACATAAGTAAGGGGTGTTACACCTTATCCGAAAAGTAGTTTTCGGCACATCCGAGTCTTTAACTCTCAATTGGTAGTAACTGGACCTCAAATCTATCTCTGAAAACACTGTGGCTCCCTTCAATTGATCAAACAAATTGTCGATCCTTGGCAAGGGATACTTGTTCTTTATGGTTACCTTATTGAGTTGTCGATAGTCTATACACAGTCTCATTGAACCATCTTTCTTTTTCACAAACAATATTGGTGTGTCGCACAGAGAATAACTAGGTCTCGCAAAACCTTTATCCATTAATTCCTGCAGTTGAACTTTTAACTCCTTTAATTCTGTTGGAGCCATCCTATATGGAGAAATCAAAATAGGTGCAGTACCAGGAATTAACTCAATACCAAACTCAACTTCCCTAATCAGAGGCAATCCATGCAACTCTTCCGGAAACACATCTGGATACTCACATACTATCAGCATTGATTCAATTTTCAACTCAGACTCTTTTGTATTCAGTACAAAGGCAAGATAAGCTTCACAACCCTTTCTTATGCATTTTTGAACAGTCATAGAAGAAATCACTACAGGCAAGCTATCTGATTCATCTGGTTCAACCCAAAGAATATCACCACTTTCATATTTTAATTCAATGATTTTCCTTCCACAGTTTACTACTACATCACGCATTGTCAACCAATCCATACCAAGTATTATATCAAATTCATCAAATGGCAAAAGCATAAGATTAGCCAGAGAACAATGACCTTTAATCATTAAAGGGCAATTCCTACATAATTTGTCAACTAACACATGCTTGCCTAGAGGATTTGACACTTTTATAACAAATTATGTAGACTCAACAAGCATATTCATGCTAGACACCAATTTTACACAAATATACGAATGGGTAGATCCCGGATCAATCAAAGCAACAACAGAAGTATCATAGAGAAAAAATGTACCGTAATCACATCAGGGGATGAGGCCTCTTCGCGAGCGCGAATGGCATAAGTCCTCTTAGGTGCTCTACCCTCGAGTCTCACAGCTGGATCTCTAGGTGCACTCTTACTACTCACTCCATTTCCCAAATTTCTCTGTGGTCTCCCTCTAGAAGTAGCATTGCCCGATCTTTCACTCTGTAATCTCTCCTTCTCAACCATCTCGGGGCAATCTCTAATGAAATGATCTTGGGAACCACACTTAAAATAAGCTCCATCGTTAACTCAGCACTCACCGAGGTGACGTCTACGACAATGTGAACACTCCGATCTACTCGGTCGGGCATTACCAACACTAGCAATTGAAGTAGTCTGAGCTTTTGAAACCGAGTACTGCTTACCCTTATTTCTATTTGAGTTCCTAATTGAAGCACTCGATCGAGTATTAAACTCCCTCAGTTTCTTAGATGAGGACTGCAGTGACTTACTCATCTACCTTTTCTTCGAATTTCGAGACTCAAACTTAGCTTTTTTTTTCTCTTTAGCCAACTCCTCGGCCTTGCAAGCTCTCTCAACCAGTACAACAAACTCTTTTAATTCTAGGATGCCAACTAGCAATCGGATGTCCACATTTAATCCATCCTCAAACCTCTTACACATGATGGCCTCAGTCGATACACACTCCCGGGCACACTTACTGAGTCTTACGAACTCACGCTCATACTTTGTTACAAATATTCGACCTATTTTAACTCAAGAAATTCCTTTACCTTTTGATTAATAAACCTCTGACAATGTACTTCTTACGAAACTCCTCTTGGAAAAATTCCCAATTAATTCTCTCCCTTGGTGCAACCGACACAGGGGTGTTCCACCACTGATAAGTTGAGTCTCTCAGGAGTGATACAACACACTTCATGCATTCCTCAAGTGTGCATGATAACTCATCAAATACCCTAATGGTATCTTCGAGCCAGGACTCTGCCCTCTCAAGGTCATCATCTATACTAGCTTGGAATTCTTCGGCTCCTTGCTTTTGAATTTTATCCACTGGAGGTCTATTCAATCTCATAAAATCCATACCTTGGGGTACTATAGGAACAGGTTGAGGAATAGGTGGGGGTGAAGGGGGTTGAGCGTTCGGGTTCATTCGAACGAACTCCGTATACTAGGAATTCATCATATGGAGGAAGGCTTCCCTAGCATTTTCTCCTCCTCCCTGACTCACGGTCACAGGCTACTCTCAATTGCGCATTTCAAGACTTGAACCTCAGACCTCACAGTTACAACACATGCCACCTTGCCACTCCACCACAGGCTCTTTCTATGTCAT
Organism: Gossypium anomalum; assembly: GCA_025698475.1. Lineage (NCBI taxonomy): Eukaryota > Viridiplantae > Streptophyta > Magnoliopsida > Malvales > Malvaceae > Gossypium > Gossypium anomalum. The sequence goes on from CM046959.1 coordinate 57,685,700, forward strand.
ATTTTATCCTCAATTAATTATAATGTCTATAGGCCAAAGTCCATGTTCCTTTAAAAGAAAAACCAAAATAAATTACAAGAGCCAAGACTTGAACCCAGGCTCTCTTGCAACCTTAATGACGCCACAACCACTAGACCACATGCTTCCTTATGTCATTTATTTCCCACAATATTATAAAAGGCCTATTTCCAAGCATCTAGGGTTTTATTCACTTAAAACCAAAATTTTGCTAAAGCCCAGGTTTGAACCCAAGATTTTTCCAACACCTCTCAGGGCCATTAACCACCAAAGTAGAGATTTAATTGTGTCATTTCCTTGCACAATTAAATACTTAAATACAACCTCCTTACGGACCCATACTCAAGGCCCAATACTTCTAGGCCCAAATTCGGGGTGTTACAACTCTACCCCTTTAAAGAAATTTCATCCTCGAAATTTTGAACTATCTGAACAAACGCTTAGCTCAAACTACACCACTACGCTCCCACTACGCACTCTAATTCCAAACTACACCTATATACTTTTAACTTAATCTCAAAACCTCTCACAGCCAACCAAACATCTAACCACAGAAGCAAATAGATATTTACCACACATGCAGACAATTTCTATATTCAAACATCATATCCAAACAAAACACACCTGACTTAAAAGGAACTGTGCAATCCTGAACCCGATGCTCTTGCTTCAACGGACTGTTATCCCTCTTCCTATTGCACTCCAAGCACCTAGCCTGAAGTGTTTCACCATACGCCTTAACTCTTACCTCGAACACCTCTTTCAGGACCTCCCTTACCAACTGGGTCAGTGCCTCCGTACCAAACTCTGGGTTATTGTTACCTAAAGTTGGCAGACTTACCTCGACTACCGTTTCCTGAACCATCTTATGTTTCGGGGAGACAAGCAACTCCTCACAACCTTGCTTGCCTTCGGAATCCATCACAGTATTATTGTTAAAAAAAATCTGATTTCTAGAACATACACTGAATAAATACAAAATCTAACTTTAAATGCAGATCTAACGAAAAAACTTACGGATTAGTACACGAGACTCGGTAAACTACACACATTTAAGAAAATATTCAGAAAAACATTTCAAATACTTCAAATCTTTTCAAACCTTTTTGAAACAATTCTTTTGAAAATCCAATTTTAAAACCCATTCCACAGCTGCGTTTTGCAACCTAGCTCTGATACCACTAAATGAATACCCCAAACTCAGCCTAGAAGCTAGACCCGAATCTGGCGTGTCAAATTGAAGTGCTTTTCGAAAACCATGTTTTCATTAGAAACCCTTCTTATTTAAAGCGTAGTGTATTCAAACTTCTTAATTTTATTCCCAAAATTCCTTTTTTCTTTGTGGAAGCTAATTCTAAGAGTAACCGATTTACGACAAAGTGATGTTTAAAAGTTAAGTTGCAAAAACGTAGTGTTTTGAAAACAGTTGTAGTTTTGGAAAACTGCGATCTACTTTTAACCATTATAAAACATGGTAATTAAAATCCCAAAGTAAAATAAAAACCAGAATCAAGAGAGGCCTTATTACAACCCAATTAAAAAGAAATACGCAACAGTAATAACAAATGTGAAAACATAAACAGTGTATGGTCATCTCTGAGTCCCTTGCAGCACCGAACCACCTAACGCTGGGGATTACCTGCACAATTAATAAACGGGGTGGGTTTATGAAAACTCAGTGTGTAATCCCCTCCTAAACTAAAGCAGTTAGTAAACCGACAGAATTCAGAATCAATCTGGGATGGAGCCTATTATAGTAATAGTGCATACAGAAACGGTCTGGGCCTAAGCCCTATGCAGTGACAGTGTGGGCCTAAGCCCAAAATAGTATAATCACAATGCAGGTATACAACCCAACCCAATTCAACCAGCTCACCACCCGTACCAACCAACGCACCATGTGGGGATTAAATCGACCCACCCAACTAACACACCAATATTGCAGCGTAGCTGCTAATAGTAACACAGCAAAGCTGTTAAAATATATACGGCTTTAAGCCCTTAGTAGCGGTCTTATTATTGGCACAAAGCTATCGGTAACTGTATTATGTTTAACACATAGCCATCAGCGACGGTAATATAATCGGCACACAGCCTTCGGTAAATATGATCGACACAGGGTTGTCAATACGTATGTTAGGCACATAGCCACAGGTAAATACATTTGGCACAAAGCCATAGTCAACATAGCATAGACCCACTTTTAGTTTGGCAGAGAGCCATAATCAGAATAAGCGGCACTAAGCCATCCATCGGTCCACAGTCGTCTCGTGTGACCCGTGCGACCTTAACAGATCAATACTGGATCCATAGTCGTCTCGTGTTTCCCGTGCGATCCTATCAGAATAGTACTTCCTCCATATCAAAGTCCCAACCCTATGTAATATGTCGTGTATGTCATGCTCAATCATCACACTTGTATGCAGAATGGCCATACTCAGTAACAGTCTTTTAAACATATAGTAAAAGCATATCCGTCGTACAACCACCGTCAAGACAATTAATTCACAATCGTACAATCACAGTCAAAATAGTTAAATCACAATCGTACAATCATAGTCAAATAAGCCAGATTCATAGTCCAAGTTAGTCATTTACCCACAAGGGCAAAACAGCCATTTTACTCATTAAGGCAAAACTGTCATTTTACCCTACAAGGGTATTTCGGTAATTTTACACTACAAGGGTATTTTGGTAATTTTATAAATCAGGGGTATTTTAGTAATTTTTCAAATCAGGGGTATTTCGATAATTTTATAAATCAGGGTCTTAACGGCCCAACCAAAGGTCCATCGTCGCCTTGAGCGACTTAAGTAACCTAAACAGACATAACGGTGCAAATGGGCCCAAGGCCCATTACTCAGTCTAAGTGGGCCCACACGCCCATGTGGTCCATTTATCCCAATTTAGTTACGACTATGTGTACACCATAGCCCAGTTCAGTAATAGTCACTTACCGCAGATTTTTCTGTGTGGGCCCACGAGCCCATTGGGCCCACACGGCCAATTTTGACCCATCAAGGCCCAAAATAACCTAGGTCACGTGCGCGACATGACACGTCTATCTACATCCCGCTTAACAACAAAATTTACCCACGCGAGTCTAGGGGCCTATTGGGCCCATACGGCCCATTTAACCTAGAAATATTCACGGCCATCTGAATGACGTAACCCAGTCCAAATCCTACAACATAACATACATTTTATCGTGTGGGACCACAAGCCCATTAGGCCCACACGGCCCAGTCCGGCCTATGCCATGTACGCGACATGACAAGCCCAACCATATTCCACCTAGCAGTTAGATTTACACAAGCAGGCCCACGGGCCCATCGAGGCCCTAAACGGCCCTAGCACACGAGAACATTTGTGGATAGCAAAATATTTACTCCATTGCGCATTCCAAGACTTGAACCTCAGACCTCACAGTTACACCACATGCCACCTTGCCACTCCACCACAGGCTCTTTCTATGTCATATTTTATCCTCAATTAATTATAAGGTCTATAGGCCAAAGTCCATGTTCCTTTAAAAGAAAAACCAAAATAAATTACAAGAGCCAAGACTTGAACCCAGGCTCCCTTGCAACCTTAATGACGCCACAACCACTAGACCACATGCTTCCTTATGTCATTTATTTCCCACAATATTATAAAAGGCCTATTTCCAAGCATCTAGGGTTTTATTCACTTAAAACCAAAATTTTGCTAAAGCCAAGGTTTGAACCCAAGATTTCTCCAACACCTCTCAAGGCCATTAACCACCAAAGTAGAGATTTAATTGTGTCATTTCCTTGCACAATTAAATACTTAAATACAACCTCCTTACGGACCCATACTCAAGGCCCAATACTTTTAGGCCCAAATTCGGGGCGTTACATTTTTTTTGATTTTATGAATTAGGGACTAAAGTGTTAAAATGTGAAAATGTGAGGGCTAAATTATAAAATGCCCTAAATATGTGTATATAGATTGAATTGAATGATTTGTTGAATAAAAGACTTAATTTTTAATACATATGGATCAAGAAAAGAGGAATTCAGATCTAGATCGAGGGAAATTGAAGGTTATCGAGTAAACGATCCGAATTGTCAATTCCGGGTATGAGGTAAGTTCGTACATGATAAATGATGCTACAAATTAAGTTTATTTGCTTTGATAATATGTAAATTGTATATATTTGATTATGGTTTGAACACGATGATAAATCGACTGTGTTTGGCACTAAGTGTGCGATACAAAATAGCTTCGGCTATAAATAGCACTAAGTGTGCGAATTGGAGTAGCTTTGGCTGTATGAGGCACTAAGTGTGCGATATCAAGATAGTTTCAGTTATTTGAGATGGCACTAAGTGTGCGAGATCATAACAGCTTCAGCTAATCATTAATGCACTAAGTGTGCAAGCTCTTAAGGTATGGAAAGACTTTCGAATGAATTGATGTACTCGAATGAGAGGTGAGAATGAAAATGAATAAATACGAGAAAGTTCAGGTATGTACAATATCTATGTGGTATATAATACTATGTGTATGAAGCTTAATGAATTAGTATGAACATATTAATTGTGATGGAATAGAATTGATAGATGATTTGAGAACTACTAAGTGTTTATTAGTTGATGTTTTATATTTTATAAACTGTTGATTATATTTGGTACGAACTTACTAAGCTTTAAAGCTTACTGTGTGAAATGTTCTCTATTTTACAGTGTTATAAAGCTAGCTCGAATTCAGGGATCGTCAGCGACTCACTCACACTATCAGACAACTATTTTGGTACCATTTTTGAGAGTTGTATATATGGTATATGGCATGTATAGGCTAAAGGTATTTTGGTATATTTTGTGATGTGAATATCTAGCCATGAGATTTGGCTTATAAATATTGGTATGTATGGCCTTTTAAATTGGCCTAAATGATGTGCTTGATAGGTAAGTTATATGATGTATATAAGGCTTATGTAATGGTTTGAATATGGAATGTTGAATTGGTAAGTTTTGTGTATGGAGTATGTGACAAAATGATGAGTTTATGCACTTAGAATTTATGTAAGTTATAATGATTTTGGTATGCTTTGGTTGTGAAATTGAGTAGTGAATTGGATGGTATTTGAATAGCATGAAATATGTACAAATTGATTGATTTGGTTGCCTATGAATGTATGCAAATGATGATATAATGTTGTGGTTTTAATGCTTGTAGGTATGACCCAAAATGGGTGGCAAATTGGCTTTTCAAATAGCCTATTTTTGTCTACACGGGCAGAGACACGGGCATGTGTCTCAACCGCGTGTGACACATGGTCATGTTACACGGCCGTGTGTCCCCTAGGGTAGTCCTACAATTAAAAGTCAGTCTGGAGCACGGCTTGACACACGGGCATGTCATGTGGTCATGTGGACAAGTCAGTATATATGCCCTATTTTGCCACGGCCTAGACACACGAGCGTGTCTAAAGCCATGTGAGGCACACGGCCTGTTCACATGGGCATGTGACCTGTTCAACTTTGAGAAATGTTTAAGTTTTGAAAATTTTTGTATGAGCTCGGTTTAGTCCTGACCCCTTTCTATAGCATGTTTAAGGTCTCGTAGACCTATATAAGGGACAATTGTGTATGATTATTATATGTTTTGATTATGTTTTGCGTAAGTATATGTGAATGTTTTGATATGTCTGATAATGCTTTTAACCCTATTCTGGCGACGGATACGGGTTAGGGGGTTACATGCAATTTAGTCCTAAATGTCAAATTGGACATTTTATCAATAAAATTTCTTCATGAAATTTTCACACAAGCATGAAATCATATCATAGACCTCATAATAATCATAAAACAATTATTTTTACTTCGGATTTGTGGTCTCAAAACCACTATTTCGACTAGACCCTAATTCAGGATGTTACACATCAGGTTGTTTGAGGCACTATAAAGGAGCATGTGGCTTCGGCCCGCTCAATTCGGAGGACTGTATTTGATTTGTGAGAGTTTAAAAATCCATTTATCCAATGTATGATCACATTTACTTATTGCCATAGATGTAATATGCCAATATAATTCATTGATTCTGCCAATATAATTGAATGTTTATATGTTAAAATATGATCTTACATGCCATGGAAATTTTTTTTCTTAATTCTTGAAATAACATGTGATGTTATAATGAATTGTTAACATGTTGTGACTAAAAATTTAATGCTTAATTGCTTTGATTTATGCATGATTGGTGTAAATTACTTGATGTTTTTACTATTGTTCACTGAGATTTTTTAAGCACACACCCTTACATTTCGTGCTGAGAATTTCTAGGTGTAAGGAGTCGAGAAGTGAGTGCAAGGGCGATCTAAGAATAAGGCTCAGAAGTGGCTTAAGAAATTTGCTTTAGAGACTATATAGGGGCATTGTGATGCTTTTGGGGCTGGTGTTATTTTACTTATAATGGACATTGAACATTAAATTTTGGACTTTAATTTTGGTGATTCTATAATTGCTTTAATACATGATTTTATGTCTAATTGATGTTTGATTTATGGTATGTTGATAAGTGTTTGTATGGTGGTTGATAACACGGTGTATGAAGCATGTATTTTATATTAACAATGTTTAATTGAAGCTTACCATGGAGTGGATTACTTGTGATTAATGTATGTAACTTGTGTGGATTAATTGGTGTTTACTAAGCGTGTAATTGGGTGTTAAATTTTGATTAATTGTTGTATATTTGTTGTAAATAAATTAAATTGGAGATGTGTGGATGTTTATGGTAATTAATTGTAGCTATATCAAGTTTAATGGGTAAGTAAAATATGTAAAATCAAGAAATAAAAATGAATTTTTGACAAAAAAATGTGCAGTGGTTTGCAAAGGAGCATGTGGGTTTTTAAAGGTTTGCTTTTTAGCTTTTGTAATCTAGTATTATAATTTGCTTAATTTATAATTTAGTCCTAAAACTTGATTAGATTAATTGAAGTCTTCAATGATAGGGAAACTTGATAATATTTTAGGATTAGACTTGTAACTATTAATATTTGGTAGAAACACTCTTAATTTTTAATTTGGAAAATGTACTAAAAGTTTGTAAAAGTTACGATTTAGTCCTTAAGAATAAAACTTGAATTAGACATAGTAAATGAACTCGAATTAAGCTGAAATTTGTAGGGCTAACATAATTTGACTAAAAGAAGGTCGGTAACTATTTAGGATAAAAATTGGGATAGTTTAACCTTATATGGTAAAATGACCAAAATACCTTTAGGTTTAAATACTTAGAAAAAGTTTAAAATAGTTCACAAATTGCTTCTGCATTAATAAATAATAGTTAATTAGTCATAAATGAGGTGTTGTGGGTCGGGTGGTCGTTAGCTGGAGAGTCGCTTTGGTGGCTAATGTAACGCTTCGAATTCAGGCCGATCCGTCCCGGTCGGGTTTGGGGTGTCACATTATTAAATAGTACATTAGCCTTGCATAACTTGCAAGATTATTTTGACTAAACTGTTTCAATATAGAAATATATTGTTACCTCACTTAATCTTTTATGTGCTTATGAAGATTGATTAATTGTTTGAATTGGCATTGAAAAATGTTCAAGAGATTAGTTAATTTAGTTAATATGTATAAGCAGTAGTTAGCAAATTACCAAGTTGTCGTGAAATTATTCGTAACAACATGAAATTGAGTTTTGTATTTCTAAGTTAAGGAATATAATTAATCTAACACAATTATGTCATCTTGATTAAAACCATCTCTTGAAATCTTGCATTGAATATTTTATTTTATTTTATTTTACTTAGTTAAATTTTAGTTTTTTTATCACTTCTTCAAAATCAAAATATTTTTAATCACCAAAGTGTTTGATTACATTTCATAAATATTTTTCTTTCACAGCCTCTGTGGGTACGATAACTCCACATTTACTTTTCACTTTATTACTTGTTGCGATTATGCACATTAGCACATTTTCATAGTTTCAGTGGTGTTGAAAACCCACTGTGAAAACTAGTTGTATGTCAAGTTCAGCAAATGTGAGTTTTGGCTTAGTTAAGTCACCTTTCTAGGCCATGTTATATTTGTGGAAGGTATCAGGGTAGATACCGATAGGGTTAAAGTTATTTTGGAGTGGAAACCCCCAAAAAGTGTTATTAAAGTACGTAGCTTTTCGGGTTTGGTAGGATACTACTGAAGGTTTGTGAAAGGTTTTTCGATGTTAGTTTCACCTATGACTCGAATTTCGCTAAAGGATGAAAATTTTATATGGTCAGAAGCTTATCAAAAGAGTTTTGATAGGCTGAAAAATTTTTAAGCCAATGCCCTAGTTCTGTCCTAACCTATTCCCAGAAGCGAGTTCGTGATATTTACTTATGCTTCCCTAAATGGCATTGGTTGTGTCTTTATGCAGAATGGAAAAGTCATAGCCATACAAAAGGAATTACTTGACGCATGATCTCGAGTTGGCCACAGTTGTTTTTGCTCTGAAGATTTGGAGACATTACTTGTAGGGTGAGAAGTGTCATATATTCTCTAACCAGAAGAGCTTGAAATATTTGCTTTCCCAAAAAAGAATAGAATCTTCAAAAATGGCGTTGGGTTGAGGTGTTCAAGGATTATGACTTGACGATTGACTATCACTCGAGGAAAGCAAATGTCGTGGCTGATGTGCTAAGTAGAAAGTTTAACACCCCTAACCCGTATCCGTCGCCAGATTGGGGTTACAGGGTATCACTAGAACAAAATACCATTTAAAAAAAAATATAACATGCATTTGTATTTATTAGTGCATAACATTTTATATCACAAAACACATCGTTATTTCCAATAAAATGTAACTTTCAAACGATTTCACATTACAATTTATACTTCATAAGGGTATGTCCTTAACTACAAACATATATATATATCCGAAAACATGAATCACCCATACCATGCCGTGAACATATTAAAACAAACATATAACATGTTCGGATATAACTAAACTGCCTTCAATGCTATATCACATATAACACATTAGCCAATACAACAACCGAAATTCAAATAATCCATTCACCATGCAAAGCAAAAATCGAATCGACCCACTTCACACATTCCAAAGTCATTAAGCAATTTGACATTCATAATAGATATCAAAAATACCACTCGACCATAACACATTGCAAATTAACTAAAAGAACTTAATCATAATCCAACAAAATGGAAGTTAATCCATTTCTCATGGCCTTTATATACAACTCTATTAAACAACAAAATCTCTCAAAATATTATCCTATACATGCCATAATGTTAACTTAAGATTAACTAAGAAGGGGTACCAAAACGTTGCAGGCAGGTGTGATGACTTCGACGATGGTCCCGAGCACACAAAATGGATCAAATAAAATATAAATAAGAGACAAGTAAAAACACCAAATGAGTTTTCAACTCCGTAAGTCGTAAGCAATAAAATGCAACAATTAACTTAGTATGTCGAAATAGAAACTAGAAAGGTCCATATATTACCTAAATCATCAATTTAATTACTAGTCAACTATTACTATCAAATCAAAGTATCATATAACCGAATACCTTAATTCCTTCCTCCCATATTTAAATATGATGAAATAGATGCATTCACGCATAAATTTTTTAAATTTTTTTCATGTCTCCAATTTCTTATTTTAACAATAGTTTTTGTCCTTCATTTAGTTCCTACATTTATTTTATCAACAACCGATTTCTCATACATAGTGCTCAAGCAAGGAAATTTGCACCCATATTACCATGTTAACCCGCACACATAGTGCCATATAAATCCGCACACATTGTGCCATACAAATCCGCACACATAGTGTCATTCAAATCCACACACCTAGTACCAAAGTCATTTCGTTATAACAAAGTGATTGATTTAATTAACTAAGGATAATCAGCCACATACCTTTCAATCAAAAGAATACATAAACGAGAGTAATTCCTTCATGATATGTATATACTAATTATGTATAGAATAACCAACTTTAATTGCTTATAGACTTACCTTGTGTTGGATAAAACGGTTCCAATCGGCTACTCGATACTCTTCGCTTTGCCCTTGCTTGATTCCCCTCCTTTAAGTTCTTGAGCTTAAAATAAATAAATTAACTAGTTTAATCGCCTTGCTTGTTATTTATATCCAATAATATTAATGATTTTATATTACAAGAACCACACAGTAAAATTTGGTATTTCTACCTTATGCTTTTAAGCTATTCGGCTATTGACCACCTAAGATCACATTACTATCAATAATCCAATCAATACTTCAATTAAACACACATATATAAACACATATATATTTGTATATACGGCAACCACCCTTGCTAATTACTCACATATATAGTTTAATGATTTTCACTACATCTTACAACCGTCATTGTTCAAGACATTAAAACTTCAACTAATGTTCATCTAATGCCTCAAGGCCGAACACATTATCACTACCAAAATAACAATTACTCACCATTTATCATTTAACACATAGTTTCATCTCATGAACACTTTGACCGAATTCTTCTAAACTAGCATAGCTTCACATCTATTCATATCATCATATAAATTCACATATATCCATCTATCTAGCTCATTTTTCACCTTTCTACTATTTCCATCCACAACATCAAAAACACCATCCTCTTAGCATTTATCCAATCTAACCGTATGCCCATTTTGTCACCTAATTAAGTAAAATATCAACATATGGGTTATAATAAGACATTGACTACTAACTAGATTTTAGTAAAATTTAATAGAATTAACATGAAACCCTACCTTAATCAACCCTTAGGATGGCCGAATGTCCTTGAGAATTTCCTCCTTCTTTCCCCTAGGTTACGGCATTTGCAAGAGGAAGAAGATGAATACTCTCTCTCTCCTTTCTTCTTTTATTCATCTTTTCCTATTAATTCATTCTTTTTATTTAGATTATTTTAACCATTTTCCAATATAAAATTATAATAAATTTAACTTAGTGGGAGAAACATCATTACTTGGCCGGCCATTAATTGAATTTTGGGCAATTTGACATGCAAACCCAAGCTTTCACACTTTGTAATTATTTGATCCTTACAATTTACCTATCATATTTTCTAAGTTTCTCAACTAAGTTCTTCCATGAAAATTCATATTCCCTAGACTAAATTAAAACATCAAATTTTCTACAGATACACTATCACACATAGAATATATGCAATTAAATTTAAAATAAATTTTTATGACTCGATTTTGTGGTCCCGAAACCACATTCTGACTAGGGTCTAATTAGGGCTGCCACAACTCTCCCCCACTTAAAAATTTTCGTCCTCGAAAATCTTACCAGTAAATAAAATAACGTTCTTTCATAGAGTCTTCGAGCTCCCAAGTAGCTTCTTCTACTCCATGTTTGACCCATAATACTTTTACTAAAGAAATCTTCTTATTCCGCAATTCTTTCAATTTTTTCATTACGAGTATGAGGTGTTACATTTAGTGGTATCAGAGCATGGTTTAGTCGGTTCTAGGACTAACCTAGCATGAGTACGAGTCTAGCTATACATGCCATAGTTGTATATTGATAGTGTGACGAATCCTGAAAATTATAAAGTATGTTTTTCATATAGTAAATGGATCCTGACGTAGCTACAGCAGATGACGTGAAAAGTAATGTGCTAGCTCCCACTGAAGGGACCGCGCCAGCAGATAGTGGGCCCATGACACTGAGTCAGGGCAGAGGGGCTAGAGAAGCTTACCTCCACATGATGAATGCCTGGTACTCAGAGTTTATTCGGGCGAATCCGAATACTCCACCTCCCCCACCTCTTCTGATTCCTCAGTATGTCCTTGTAACTCCACAAGGAGTGGATTTGGTTAGGAGAGAGAAACCCCCAGTAGATAAGATCCGAAAGCAAGGGCCGAGGAATTTTGGGTTAAGAACGATGATGACTCGAAGAGAACAGAATTTTGGTTAGAAAATACCATTAGGGTATTTGATGAATTATCGTACACGCCCGAGGAGTGCGTGAAGAGCGCAATGTCACTCCTACGAGACTCAGCCTACCAATGGTGGAATACCCTTGTGTCTGTTGTACCAAGGGAAAGGATTACATGGGAGTTCTTTCAGGAGGAGTTTCGAAAGAAGTACATTAGTCAGAGGTTTATAGACCAGAAAAGAAAAGAGTTTTTAGAGTTGAAGTAGGGTCGTAGAACGGTGATTGAGTATGAACGTGAGTTTGTGAGACTTAGTAAATATGCACGGGAGTGCGTATCTACAGAAGCCATTATGTGCAAAAGGTTTGAATATGGTTTGAATGAAGATATTTTTCTATTAGTTGGCATTTTGGAGATAAGAGAATATGTAGTGCTCGTGGAGAGAGCATGTAAGGTTGAGGAATTGGCCAAAGAGAAGAGAAGAGTTGACATCGAGTCCCCAGACTCAAGGAAAAAATAAATGGGGAAGTCACAGCAGACCTATCTAAGAGACCAAGAGAGTTTCCCACCCGATCGAACACGCCAGTAGGGTTCTCAAGTAGGAACAAGAGCAAGCTGAACACGACTTCCAAAGCTCAGATTACGTCTGCCGCGAGTATTTGTAGTGTTCGGCCAAACAGGACAGAGTGATCACAGTGTGGTAGGCGTCATTTCAGCGAGTGCCAAGCAAATGAAAGAGGTTGCTTCAAATGTGGATCTTTGGACACTTTATCCGAGACTGCCCTAAATTAGATGAGAAAGAGAATAAGCAAGATGCGAGGGCGAATAGTGCTCCTACGAGGGGTAGACCACAGAAGAACCCAGGCAGTGGGGCTAGCAGTAGAGGTACCCTTGGAGATTCAACTGTGAGGTTCGAGTGCTGAGCACCTGCAAGGACTTATGCCATTCACGCTCGCGAAGAGGCGTCTTCACCAGATGTTATTATGGGTACTTTTTCTCTTCATGATATTTTTGTTATTGATTTGATTGATCCAGGGTCTACTCATTCCTATGTGTGCATGAAATTAGTACCCAGTATGAATATGCCTGTTGAGTCTACCGAATTTGTGATAAAGGTGTCAAACCCGTTAGGCAGGCATGTAATAGTTTATAAAGTGTTTAGAGAATATCCTTTAATGATTAGAGGCCATTATTTTCCGACTAACCTCATGCTACTATCGTTTGATGAATTTGATCAGTTCTTGGCATGGATTGGTTAACTACTCATAATGTGATAGTGAATTGTAGTAGCAAGTTCATTGAAATGAAAAGTGAGAATGGAGATATTATTCGGGTTGAATCAGGTGAACCGGATAACTCACCAGTACTGATTTCGTCTTTGACTGCCGAGAAATATTTGAGAAAAGGATATGAGTCCTACCTAGCATTTGTATTGAATACCAAAGAGTCGAAATTGAAAATTGAGACAGTGCCGGTGGTACGTGAGTATCTAGATGTGTTTTCGAAAGAGTTGCCCGGATTGCCTCCAACCAGAGAAGTTGAGTTTGGCATCGAGTTGGTCCCTGGTATGACACCTATCTCAATTGCTCCGTATAGAATGACTCCAACGGAGTTAAAGGAATTGAAGGCTTAGTTACAAGAGTTAACGGATAAAGGTTTTGCAAGGCTGAGTTATTCACCATGGGGTGCTCCGGTACTTTTTGTGAAAAAGAAAGACGGGTCGATGAGGTGTGCATAGGCTACCGACAGCTCAACAAGGTGACTGTGAAAAACAAGTATCCCTTGCCAAGGATCGATGATCTGTTTGATCAGTTGAGGGGAACCACTGTGTTTTCTAAGATCGACTAAAGTTTAGGATACTATCTGTTAAGGGTTAAGGAGCAAGATGTACTAAAAACCGCGTTTAGGACAAGGTATGGGCACTATGAGTTTCTTGTTATGCCCTTCGATTTAACAAATGCTCCTGCGGTGTTTATGGATTTGATGAATCACATTTTTCGGCCGTACTTAGATAAGTTCGTCGTCTTTTTTATCGATGACATATTGATTTGTTCGAGTGATGAGAGCAAGCACGCGGAGCATTTGAGAACGGTTCTACAAACTTTGAGAGATAAGCTGTTATACGCTAAGTTCAGTAAGAGTGAATTTTGGCTTAAAGAGATTGGATTCCTGGGACACATCGTGTCAGGAGATGGAATTAGAGTTGATCCAAGCAAGATCTCAGCTATTGTTGAGTGGAAACCGCCGTGGAATGTGACAGAGGTTCAAAGCTTTCTGGGTTTTGCTGGATACTACAGAAGGTTTGTGAATGGATTCTCTATGATATCCGCTCTAATGTCAAGTTCGAATGGACAGAAAAGTGCCAACTGAGTTTTGAAAAATTAAAGGCATTGTTAACCGAATCTCCAGTTTTCATGCAACTGGAACTGGGAAAGGAGTTTGTAGTGTATAGTGATGCATCCTTGAATGGGTTAGGCTGTGTGCTCATGCAAGAAGGAAAGGTTATAACCCATGCAAGAAGGCAAGGAATGTGACACACGGATGTGTGTCTAGGCCGTGTGTGACACACAGCCAGCCCCATAGGCGTGTTGTCTGGCCGTGCGTCCCCTGCACGTAAAAGTTTCAAGTTAGTATGCATGGTAGTAAACACACGGGCAGAGACACGGCCGTGTGTCTCAACTGTGTGAAGGGTACGGCCTAGCACACGGGCGTGTGCCTTGGCCGTGTGACCCTTAAGGATTACTGATGTCAGAAACAGAATGTCAAGGTTTTTAGACACGGGATAGGACACGGCCATGTCATGGCCGTGTGAGAGACACGGGCCATAGACATAGGCGTGTGTCAGGCCGTGTGAAAACCCCTGTAGGTTCAAAATTAGAATTTAATTCACACGGGTGTGTCCCTCGAGGCTTAGGCCGTGTGTGTCACACGGGCCATTAGCATGGCCATGTTCTAATGACCATACAGACATGTTGCCCATCCACACGGGAGTGTGTACTGTTTTAAAGGTCATTTTCCTAGTGTTGGTTAAAGGATCTGAATTGGTCCTGAGTGGTTTCCAAGAGGTGTTTTGGACCTTATAGGCCCTTGATAAGAATTTTTAGACAAAGTTTGGAAAAAGTTTTTAATATGACCAAGTTTTAATGACATCAAAATGTGGAATGCATGTGTTTGAGTTTAGTAATGCCTCGTATTCTGTCCCAGTGTAGGGCACGGGTATGGGGTGTTATGTGCTATTCGATAGAGAGCAATTGACACTAGAGCTATACTAGGATAGAGCTCAATACCGAACTCAACTTCTCTATCTGGCAGTAAACCAAGCAACTCCTCAGGTAACACATCCGAAAAATTTCAGATAGCCCGAATCTCATCCAACCTCAACTCCTTACCATTGGTATTTAGGACATAAGCTAGATAAGCTTCGCACCCTTTTCGAACCAACTTCTCGGCTCTAAGCGAAACAATCACATTAGAAAGCAACTCAAACTTTTCTCCAACAACAACTTCGGAGCCATCTGCGCAACACAAAGTCACAAACTTCGCCTCACAACCACAATTCACTTGATGCTCGGTCAACCAATCCATCCCAAGGATAATATCGAAGCCCCAGAACGACAATTCTAAAATATTTAAAGGAAATACTTGTCCCTAAACCATCAGACGACAACAATAGTAAACCTAATCCGCCACTACACTATTTATAACACCCCTCACCCGTATTCAACTTTGGAATAGGGTTAAGGAGAATTATCAAACTTACTACACAAATAACATAGATTTCACATACATTTTTGAATTTCAAATAAACATCATTCAAATCATTCACATTGTCCCTAATACGAACCTATGGGGCCTTAAACATGTATTTGGGATGGTTGGGGACTAACCGATAACTTATGAAATCTCTAGAAAAACCTATAAAATTTTACAAAATACAGGGGACACATGCCCGTGTGGCCCGACCGTGTGTCTCACACGGCCAAAGACACGCCCGTGTCACAGGCCATGTGGACATTCGAAGTGGAATCACATGGCCGTGCCCCAGCCCATGTCTGACCCTGTGTAACTCTCTGACTTGGGTCACATGGCCAACCACACGCCCGTGTAACCAGCCCATGTGCCCTTCAAAATGGCCACACATGCCTGTGTGCCATACCGTGTGCTAGGCCGTGCCAAACCAGTGGGGCATACTGACTTATGCCACACGGCCACGTCACACACCCGTGTGCTGGGCCATGTGGAGCATACTGACTTGATTTCAATTAAACACCAAGGGACACATGGCCGTGTAACATTACCATGTGTCACACACGGCTGAGACAAACGCTTATGTCTCTACCCATGTGGACAAAAATAGGCTATTTGTATACAGCTACACCAAACCAAATGCCACCAAAACATGGCATAATTAGGCAATCAAACCAACTAAATCAAGCCTAATTCATGCTAGTTCTATACCATCATCCAAAATACACATAAATAGCAAAATAGACCATTCCATTTATACCAAATTCACATTCACATTTCAACTAAATGGACACTTTCAAACATGCATCCTTATGCCTAAACTTACAAGTATACAACTTCTCAAAAATCAACCATTCACCACAAGCATTAACATAGCAATTATCAACACATGACAAAGGCCATTTACATATATATACACAACCAAATCAACCAAAATAAGCAAACTCTCATGGCTATGCACAAAACCAAATACTTAACATTTACAAGCCATTTCAAATGACAAAATTCATTACCAAACAATATATTAAAATGACCATAATCCTATAATGCCATATATCCAAAAACATAGACACAAAAGTACCAAAGCGATAGTTGGATAGTGTGATGAAGTCTCCAACGATTTATGAATCCGAGCTAGCTTTGTTATCACTATAAAACACGAAAAAATAAATAGTGTAAGCTATATAGCTTAGTAAGCTCATATGCAAAATAAATAAAACTTACCAACCAACAAATCAATAACATAAACATCATATAATGTAATTCAAGTTGAAAGTATAACTTAACATATGTATTCAATCCAAAGATTAAGCACAATTTCCATCAACTTCTTCGATTTGGTTATCATATAGTTCATGTACATACCTATAGAAGCTCGTATCGATCTCATACTCATCCGTATCTTTGATATACCCGTTGAACCATTTGGAATACTCTCAAATACATGGGAAACTCACACCCTAAGTGCCACATACATAGCCAAAGCTATCTTAATCTCATATCACATATAATACTCACTCTCGAGCTATCAACAGGTCTGCTCACACAAGCTGACGGTCATGACGTAGCTACACGGTGTTGCTTACACAAGCTGACGAGAATCCACAACACATGCTGGATAACTCAGCCATCGGTAAGACGTACGGACCAATACCCAATCGCATAACCTCTAATGACATGTTATTCGTATCCTAATCTATTCCTAAGGTTCAATCGGGATTTCACATTTCTCGAAACGTCATTGAATTTATCCGCGAGGTTGTATTCACAATTTATGCATTATTAAAGCATTTAAAACACAATTAATACAATGCTTATTACATATGAACTTACCTCAAATGCAAAAATGACAAAATTGATCAATTAATCCAACACATTATTTTTCCGGTCTAAATTCGAATTTCCCTTTTCTTGATCTATATAATATCAAATTTAACTCATTTAATCAACCTATTCAATTCAGCCTAAAAATGCACATTATAGAACTTTTACACTTTTGCCCCTAATATTTCAACATTTTTAAAATTTAGTCCTTATCCTATAAAAATACAAATTCATGCAATTCAACCTAAACCCATGCTAGCCGAATTTCAATTAGATCCCTAGCAGCCCATATTTTTCATTTATTTCACAAATTAACCCTGAATTTTACACATTTCACAATTTAATTCCTATTTGGACATTGTACTAAAAATCACTTAACAAATGTTGTTTATCTATCAACAAGCATGCATTTTCTATCTTCAAACATCAAAATACACCAAAATTCATCAATGGAAAAACCTAAACCTTTAATAGTTTTGCAAAATAGTCCCTGGGCTAGTAAGACTAATCTGCAACGATCTCAAAAACGTAGAAACCATTATAAATAGGACAAAATTGAACTTACATGCACAAGGAGACTAGGCCAAATGCTTTAAGCTATTTTCATGGTTTTTCTATGCCCTAATTTCGGTTAAGAAGATGATGAATGCATAAAATGGCTTTCTGTTTTATTAATTATAACTTATTTGTTAATTTACCTAATTAACCTTTTAATTTAAATCAAATTTCAACAATACTATTCTCATAAATGTCCACTAACATACTAATGGTCTAATTACCACATAAGGGCCTCCACTTTAAGGTTCTATATCTATTAGACACCTTTAGCTATTAGAACTCAAGTTTTACACTTACGCGATTTAGTCCTTTTTATCAAATTAAGCACTCAAACGTTAAAATTTCTTAACAAAAATTTCACACAATCACACTATCATGTTGTAAACATAAAAATAACAATAAAAAATTTTGACCTCAAATTTGTGGTCTCGAAACCACTATTCTGATTTGACTAAAAACGGGCTGTTACAACTTTCTCATCTGAGGAATTTTCATCCCCAAAAATCTTACTAGAAAAGAGGTTAAGGTATTGTATTCTCATAGCTTCTTTAGGTTCCCACATAGCCTCTTCGACTCCATGTCGTTGCCACAAAACCTTCACCAAAGCTATGCTCTTATTTCTCAACTCTTCATCGTGAATCTTTTCTAACTTTGGCGATAAAGCTAGCCGATATGCCACTGGTCCTACTCTTTCAATAATCTCATACGGCCTGATAAATCGTGGAATCAATTTGCCTTTGTGACCAAATCGAAGAATCTTCTTTCACGAAGACACTTTCAAAAATTCTTTTCCGCCGATTTGAAATTCAATGTCTTTACGTTTCAAACCCGCGTAAGATTTCTGTCGATCTGAAGCTACTTTCAAACTATCGCAAATTACTTTCACTTTATCTTCAGTCTCTGTAGTCAAATCAACCCCGTGAATCTTTTTCTCACTAAGCTCAATCCAATATAATGGAGTTCAGCAGTTGCAAGCATACAAAGGTTCATACGGTGCCATCTTTATGCTCAATTGAAAACTTATGTTATACGCAAATTCCACCAATGGTAAATATTTCTTCCAGTTGCCTTCAAACTCTAAAACACAGAAATGAAGCATATCTGCAAGAATCTAAATTACTCTCTCAGACTAATCGTCAGTTTACGGATGAAAAGCAGTATTAAATTTCAATCGCGTACCCAAAACTTCTTGCAATTTCTTCCAAAATCATGACATAAACCTCAGATCTCTATCTGAAATAATCAAAACTGGCACCCCGTGCAATCTAACAATCAGAAATGTACAACTTAGCTAATCTATCAAGTGAATAGTCTGTACATACCAGAATAAAATGTGCAGACTTCGTTAGCCGATCAACGACAACCCAAATAGCATCTTTCTTTTTAGGAGACAGAGGCAAACCTGATACAAAATCCATTGTAACTCTATCCCATTTCCACTCTGGTATCATCACAGGCTATAGTAATCCTGAAGGTACCTGATGTTCAGCTTTAACTTGTTGACAAACCAAACATCTCGACACAAAGTCTAAAAATGTCTTATTTCATGCCCGACCACCAATACAATTGTTTCAAATCATTGTACATTTTAATACTTCCCGGATGTATATTTTAGCATCCGCGACTACATTCGCTTTCTCTGGGTGATAATCAATCATTAACTCGAGCCATCTTTGTTGATGCAAATTCAAATCTTTTTGAGTCATTATATACTTCAAGCTTTTATGGTCGATAAAGATATGACACTTTTCACCATATAAATAATGCCGCCAAGTCTTCAATGCAAAAATAATAGCAACTAGCTTTAAATCATGCGTCGGATAATTTTTTTCATGTAGTTTCAACTGTCTGGAAGTATAAGCTATCACTTTACCCTTTTGCATCAAAACACAACCCAAACCGTTCAATGACGCATCACTGAAAATCACAAACTCTTTACCCAACTCAGGTTGAACCAAAACTGGTGCCTCAGTTAACAATGCTTTCAATTGATCAAAACTCTGCTGACATTTCTCAGACCACTCGAACTTCATATCTTTCTGTAGCAATCTAGTCATCGGTGTAGCAATCATTAAGAATCATTTTAGAAAAATGCCAATAATAGCTAGCTAATCCGAAAAAACTTTTGACTTTGGATACATTTCATGGTGGTTCCCAATCAACAACGGCAAAAATCTTGCTCAGATCAACTCGTATGCCTTCCTCCGAAACAATATGTCCCAAAAATCCAACCTCTCAGAGCCAAAACTCGCATTTGCTGAATTTAGCGAACAGTTGCTTATCTCTCAAGGTTTGTAGCACAATTCTCAAATGTTTAGCATGCTCAAACTCATCTCGTGAATAGATCAGAATGTCGTCAACGAATACAACAACAAATCTGTCTAAATACGGTTTAAAAATTTGAGTCATCAAATCCATAAAAACTGTAGGAGCATTAGTTAAACCGAAAGGCATAACAAGAAATTCATAATGCCCATACCTTGTTCTGAACGCTATTTTGGAACATTCGAATCTTTAACTTGCAACTGATAATAGTTAGATCTCAAATCAATCTTCAAAAACACTGTTGCTCATTTCAACTGATCAAAAAAATCATTAATTCTCAGAAAAGGATACTTGCTCTTTATCATAACCTTGTTGAGCTGACGATAATCAATACAAAGTCTCATTGATCCGTCTTTCTTCTTTACGAACAACATTGGTGCACCCCAAGGCGAAAAACTAGTCGCTCAAAACCTCTATTTGTTAACTTTTGCAACTGAGCTTTTAATTCTTTCAGTTCTGTTAGAACCATTTTGTATGGAGCTATCGATATCGGTGATGTTCCCAGCACTAATTCAATAGCAAACTCAACCTCTCTAATCGATGGCAATCCCGATAACTCTTCTGGGAATACATTCGAATACTCACAAACCACTGGTACTGATTCAATCATCGATTCAGACACTTTTGTATCTAGTACATACACAAGGTAAGCATCACAACCCTTTCTCACATATTTCTAAGCTGACATCGACGAAATCACAACAGGCAATCCATTCAACTCATCTGATTCAATTTGAAGGATTTCACTATTCTGACATTTCAATTCAATAATCTTTCGTCTACAATTCACAGCAGCATCATGCAGCGTCAACCAATCCATACCTAGAATCACATCGAATTTATCAAATGGTAATAACATCAAATTAGCTTAAAAATAGTAACCTTAAGTCATTAAAGGATAGTTCTTGCAAACTTTATCAACTAGGACATATTTGCCTAAGGGGTTCGATACTTTAATCATAATCTCGGTAGACTCAAAGGCAAAGTCTTACTAGACATTAAATTCATACATATATATAAATGAGTCGATCTAAGATCTATCAAAGCAATTGCATCAGTGTCATAAAGAGAAAATGTACCGATGATAACATCTTGTGATGACGCATCTTTGAGAGCGCGAATAGCTTAAGCTCTGGCAGGTGCCCTAGCCTCAGATCTGACAGCAAAGTCCTTTATCGTTCCTTTGCTACTGGCCATATTACCCGTATGTTTAGGTGGTCTACCTCTAGCAGTTGTGTTACTCGATCTTCCATTCTGGAATTTATCTTTCTCGGTTAAATCAAGGCAATCTCGGATAAAGTGATCTAACAAACCACATTTGAAACAAGCTTTATTAGTCATCTAGCAATCTCTAAAATGTCATCGTCCAACTGTTGACACCCAAGTTTATTGTTTCTCACACTACCAACACTTGACACCGAAGTAGCCTGAGCTTTAGAACTCATATATTGCTTCCCACGATCTCTATTAGCATATCCCATTGAAGCATTTGGATGACTATACGAATCTCATGATTTCTTTGGCGAAGATTGATAGGGTTTATTCATCGATCCTTTTCTCAAATCTCTAACCTCGAAATTAGCTTTTCTCTTTTCTTTAATAAGTTCCTTGGCTTTTCAAGCTCTATTAACTAGCACCACAAATTCTTTCAACTCTAGAATCTCGACTAGCAACCTGATATCTTCGTTCAACCCATCTTCAAATCTCTTACACGTAATTGCCTCAGTTGAAACACATTCTTGAGCATACTTACTGAGTCTGACAAACTCTCACTCGTACTCAGTCACAGAAATACGACCTTGTTTTACCTTTAGAAACACTTTCTATTTTTTATCAATAAACTGTTGGCTGATATATTTCTTTCTGAACTCAGTTTGGAAGAATTCCCAGGTGACTCGTTCTCTCGGTACTACGATACCAAAGTATTCCACCACTAATACGCAGTGTCCCTTAAAAGTGATACTCCACATTTTACACATTTAGCTAGTGTACAAGAAAGTTCATCAAATACTAAATCGTATTTTCAAGCCAAAACTCAGCTCTCTCAAGATCGTCATCAACAGTAGCTCTGAACTCTTCAGCCCCGTATTTCAAATTTTATCAACTGGCAGCTTATTCAATCGTAAAAGTTCCATGCCTTGAGGAACTACGGGAACCAGTTGGAGATTAGGTGGGGGTAGAGGTTGTTAAGCAGCCAGATTAGTTCAGACATACTCAGTGAAGCATTCGTTCATCACCTAGAAAAAGGCTTCCTTAGCCTCTCTTACCTGACTACCCAATTCGAGTCTCGACTCTGATTGCGCTACCCCATGAATGGAGGTGGGCACATTACTTTCTACATCATCAGCTACAACTCGATTGGGATCCATTTACCATATAAAAACATGATTTAAAACTGTCAGATATATCACACTATCACAGGTTATATACGGCATGTATAGCTAGACTCTCACATATACTACATTAGTCCTAGAATCGACTAAAACGTACCTCTGATAACAATAAATGTAACACCCCTCACCCGTATTCAACTCTAGAATAGGGTTAAGGAGCATTATCGGACTTATTACACAAATAACATACATTTCACTTACATTTTCAAATTTCAAATAAACATCATTCAAATTATTCACATTGTCCCTAATACGAGCCTATGGGGCCTTAAACATGCATTCGGGGTGGTTCGGGACTAAACCGATAACTTATGAAATCTCTGGAAAAACTTATAAAATTTTACAAAATATAGGGGACATATGCCTGAATGGCTCGGCCGTGTGTCTCACACAGCCAAAGACACGCTCGTGCCACAGGCCATGTGGAAATTTGAAATAGAATCACATGGCCGTGTCCCAGCCCGTGTTTAACGCCGTGTAACTCTCTGACTTGGGTCACACGACCAACCACACGCCCGTATAACTAGCCCGTCTGCCCCTCGAAATGGCCGCACACGCCCATGTGCCAGACCATGTACTGGGCCATGCCAAATCTGTAGGGTATACTAACTTATGCCACATGGCCAAGTCACACGCCCGTGTGCTGGGCCGTGTGCAACATACTGACTTGATTTCAATTCAACAATAGGGGACACATGGCTGAATAACATAACCATGTGTCACACACGGCTGAGACACACTTCTGTGTCTCTACCCGTGTGGACAAAAATAGGCAATTTAGCAAGCCATTTTGCCACCCAAATTTGTATACACCTACACCAAACCAAATGCCACCAAAACATGACATCAATAGGTAATCAAACCAACTAAATCAAGCCTAATTCATGCTAGTTCTATACCATCATCCAAAATACACAGAAATAGCAAAATAGACCATTCCATTTATAACAAATTCACATTCACATTTCAACTAAGTGGACACTTTCAAACATGCATCATTATGCCTAAACTCACAAGTATATAACTTCTCAAAGATCAACCATTCACCACAAGCATTAACATAGCAATTATCAATACAAGACAAAGGCCATTTACATATATATATACACACAACCAAATAAAAAATAAGCCAACTCTCATGGCTATGCACAAAACCAAATACTTAACAATTACAAGCCATTTCAAATGACCAAATTCATTACCAAACTATATATTAAAATGACCATAATCCTATACATGCCATAAATCCAAAAACATAGACTCAAAAGTACCAAAGTGATAGTTGGATAGTGTGATGAAGTCTCCTATGATTTTCAAATCTAAGCTAGCTTTGTTATCACTATAAAACACTGAAATTTAAACAGTGTAAGCTATATAGCTTAGTAAGCTCGTATGCAAAATAAACAAAACTTACCAACCAACAATTTAATAACATAAACATCATATAATGTAATTCAAGTTGAAAGCATAACTTAACATATGTATTCAATCCAAAGATTAAGCACAGTTTCCATCAACTTCTTTGATTCAGTTATCATATAGTTTATGTACATACCTGTACAAGCTCGTATCGATCTCATACTCATCTATATCTTTGATATACCTGTTGAACCATTTGGAATACTATCAGATACATGGGAAACTCACACCCTAAGTGCCACATATATAGCCGAAGCTATCTTCATCTCGTATCATATATAACGCTCACTCTTAAGCTATCAATGAGATTGCTCACACAAGCTGACGGTCATAACGTAGCTACACGGTGCTGCTCACACAAGCTGACTAGAATCCGCAATACATTCTAGATAACTCAGCCACCGGTAAGACGTACGGACTAGTACCCGATCCCCTAACCCCTAATGGCATGTCATTCGTATCCTAATCTATTCCTAAGGTTCAACCAGGATTTCACATTTGCTGAAACATCAACGAATATATCCTGTAACACCCCAAACCTGATTCAAACGTTATGGCCAGATCCAGTATGTCACATTGAAGTGTTTTATCGAAAACCTTGTTTTCATTGAAAACCCTTCTTTAAATAAAAACTATTCCTTCTTGTATAATAATAATTACTTTGTAAAATCTCTTTTCAGTTGCGGAACCTTTATTTAAAATAGATGATCTACGAAAACTTGTCATTTAAAAATTGAGTTACGGAAACGTGGTATTTAAAAACAGTTATGGTTTAGGAAAACCATGTTCTACTTCCAATAAAAAAATATTAATCCTAATTTGAAATAATAACCATAGGAAAGACCTTATTATAATTCGGACTGAAATAACTTAACGTACTAGAAATTACATGCTAAAGAAAACGAGTCCAAGTCATATTGCTAGCTGGCCACCTCGGAGTCCCTACTACTGTCGAACCACTTACTGAGGATCACCTGAGAAAAATAAAAAAGGGGGTGAGTTTTCGAAAACTCAGTGTGTACAACCCTCGGCAAATAGAAAAGCATGCAATAGCAAGTCTTTTCGGGCCTTAGCCCAATTCAATATCAGAACAGATGTAATGTAATCAAATATGCATGGATCCCACCCATCCAACCGCTACACACTATCTCCATCCCCTGATACACACCATGTGGGGATATAAATATCGACCCACCCATCTGATACACTCCAATGGTAGCCCCGTTGCGGTACTACCTAACGTTGCAGCAAAGCTGCTAATCATATATTGGGCTTAAAAAGCCATCGGTGGATCCACAGTCGACAAGCAACCATGGGATCCTCATATACTTCCTCCATTCCATAATTCCCAACCCATATGCAACCTAAACAGAATATCATATGAATGCAGCAGGTATACATTTAACATCCATAAATCTTACATTCAACACATAGGGGTATTTTAGTCATTATCGTACTTAGGGCATTTTGGTCATTTCTCATCATTATAGGTCTAATTACTTACCTTAGCCCATTAACAAGTCCCCGTTGGCTAAAGTGAACAGATACTATGCACCAGGTAGGATTTTAGAGAAGAGGAGGTGAGTCATTAAGACCGCTTAAGTACCAAGCTCTCCCTAGATCCAATCCTAGACATGCATATGCCCATTGCCACACCTTAACCTTATGACTTGTCCACGGTCGCAATTAATTAATTAATTAAGTTTTATATCTGTTTAAGCAGTTATTAGTTATCAGATACAAAGAAAAAGAAGGAAGAACAAGGGATTTCAGCTTTTAGATCTTTGGAGAACAAAGTGTTTTTTGGTAATAAGGTGAGGGAGAATTCGGCATTAGCCTGGCAACCTCACATTCGGTACCTATATATAGCCTCTAGCCGAATTTCCTATCCCCTAATTCCCAATTCGACTCCACCTCTTTACACTACTCATCTCCTAATTTTTCTCCCTGATAACTCCTTAATCCTCTCCTCAAATTTCTCCTCTTATCACTCCCTATAGAGTTCATATCCAACGCCACCACTGTCCATCTCTTAAGTAAAAAAAAAAATCCTTCTTTCGGGCAAGGAGGGATTCGAACCCCAAACCTTCTTATCTTAATTTGACGCCACTTGCCACTCCACCACCAGGCTTTCTTGTGTCAAATTCTTCATTTATTCAAAAAGCCATCTACTTGCAATCAAGGTTCTTTTATTTATTAACCTATAATTTCCTTCGCCCCTAAGTTCGAACTCATCCCTTAACCAAGACCTATTACCACATAATTAACACTTGACTAGGAATGTTAAGTACAATTTTTATCGAAATTAAAAAAAGAAAGTTCAGGATTTCGGGATTTTTGGGGGGTTACAACTCTACCCCCTAAAATAAATTTCATCCTCAAAATTTTACCAGATTCAAACAGTTGAGGATATTGACATTGCATCGCTTCCTCAGGTTCCCAAGTAGCCTCCTCTACCTTGTGATTTCGCCAAAGCACTTTGACTAATGGAACGGACTTCCTTCTCAGTACCTTAACATCACGACCAATTATTTGTATGGGCTCTTCCATGAAAGTTAGGTCTGGCTTAACCTCGATTTCCTCAACCGCCATGACATGTGAAGGATCTGAGCGATACCATCTTAGCATGGAAACATGGAACATGTCGTGGATCTGGCTTAGTTCAGAAGGTAGCTGATAAGCGACTGGTCCAATCCACCTTACAACCCAATATGGCCCAATGAACCTTGGGCTCAGCTTCCCCTTCTTTCCAAACCTTAATACCTTCTTCCACGGAGAGACCTTAAGAAAAACTAAGTCCACCACTGCATACTCTATCTCTCCTCGTTTAAGTTCAGCATACGAATTCTGCCTATCCGAGGCCTTCTTCAACCGATCCCAAATCAATTTCACCTTATCCTCAGTATCTGCTACTAACTCAGGGCCCAAAACTCTTCGTTCGCCCAACTCCGTCCAACATGTTGGAGTTCGACACCTTCGCCCATATAGTGCTTCATACGGAGCCATCCCAATGCTTGCTTTATAGTTATTATTGTACGCGAATTCGACTAATGGCAAATAGTCCTCCTAGCTACCTCAGAACTCAATCACACATCCCCTCAACATATCTTCCAATACTTGGATCACCCTTTCCGACTGTCCATCAGTTTGAGGGTGGAATGCCGTGCTGAAGTTCAACCTAGTACCCAATGCCTTATGCAGCTTGTTCCAAAATTGCGAAGTGAAACGTGGGTCCCTATTAGATATTATGGACACTGGCACTCCATGCAATCTTACAATCTCCGCCGCATACAACCTAGCCAGCTTTTGTAACGAGCAATTGATGCGAACTGGTACAAAATGGGCAGACTTAGTTAATCGATCCACTTTAACCCAGATCGAGTCTTTCTTAGTAGGCGTCAAGGGTAGCCCACTAACAAAGTCCATAGTAATCCTTTCCCACTTCCATAGTGGAATCTTTACTGGTTGAAGCAATCCTGAAGGCAACTAATGTTCTGCCTTCACCTTTTGACAAACCAAACATTTACTTACGAACTCCATAACCTCGCGCTTAAGTCCAGGCCACCAATAAAGCTCTCGCAAATTCTAATATATCTTGTTTTTGCTAAGATGCATAGCATAGAGGTTGCTATGTGCTTCCCGCAGAATAGATTGTCTTAGATCATTGTCTTTTGGTATACACATTCTCCCACGGGAAACAACATTCCTTCACTATTTATCCCAAAGTCTGATGTCTCCTCATTCTCTACTTGTCTAAAACGAGCACCTAAAGTCTCATCCACTAATTGCTTACTCCTTATCTGCTCGACCCACACCGGTTTTACTTGAAGCCCAGCTAACAAGCTACTATTATCCAACAGGCTTAAACGGGCGAGCATAGCCCTCAAGTCTGACTTAACCCTACGACTCAAAGCATCGGCTACCTCATTCACTTTGCCAGGGTGGTATTCAATCGTACAATCATAATCCTTCAATAATTCCACCCACCTACGCTGCCTAGGGTTTAGCTCTTTTTGGGTAAGGAGGTACTTCAAACTCTTATGGTCTGAATAAATTATGCACTTCTCCCCGTATAAATAATGCCTCTATATATTTAGCGCGAATACCACCGCAGCTAGTTCCAAGCCATAGGTTGGAAATTTTACCTCGTGAGTCTCAAGTTGCCATGACGCATATGCAACCACCTTTCCTTCTTGCATCAATACACATCCCAAGCCCACATGCGACACATCACTATAAACCGTAAACTCCTTCCCATGCACTAGCTGAATCAACACAAGGGCCTCAGTTAAAACCTTTTTAAGTTTTCCAAAACTCTTTTGCTACTTGTTCGTCCAAACAAATGGTACCCCCTTCCTCAAAAACTTAGTTAAAGGTGCAACGATTACTGAAAAAGCCCTCAACAAACCGCCTATAATACCCTTCCAAGCCCAGAAAACATCAAATTTCTAATACCGACTTGGGTGTTTTCCAGTCTAACACTGCTTCAATTTTCTGGGGATCCACCTTAATCCCCTCAGCTGACACCACATGTCCTAGAAAAGTAACCTCCCTTAGCCAAAATTCACACTTACTGAATTTGGCATACAACTGCTTCTCCCTCAAAATCTACAACACAATCCTTAAGTGTGCATCATGCTCATCCTAATCTCTTGAGTACACTAAAATGTCATCTATAAAAACTACCACGAACCGATCCATGTAGGGTTGGAAGACCCGAGTCATAAGATCCATAAAAGTGGCAAGTGCATTCGTTAGCCCGAATGGCATCACCAAGAACTCGTAGTGCCCATAACAAGTTTTGAAAGCTATCTTATAAACATCTGCCTCCTTAACCCTCAATTGGTGATACCCTAAACGTAGGTCAATCTTCGAGAAAATGGAAGCTCCCCTAAACTGATCAAAAAGATCATCGATTCTCGGTAGAGGGTACTTGTTTTTCATAGTTAACTTGTTTAACTATCGGTAATCGATGCACATTTGGTCGAATGAATCCTCGATCCAAAAATTCCTGAATCTGTGCCTTAAGTTGTAGTAACTCCTTTGGTGCCATCTGATGAGGCGCGATGGACACCGGAGCCGTACCAGGTAACAATTCGATTCCAAATTCTACTTCTCTACTGGGTGGCAACCCTGGCAGCTCCTTGGGAAAGACATTCAGAAATTCCCTCACTGTTCTCAACTCCTTAACGTAAGGCTCTTAGCCTCTGTATTGCTAATATAAGTCAAATGGTCTTTGTATCCCTTTCGTACCAACTTCTCAGCCCTTAATGCTAAAATCACATTCGGCAGATAATTTCAGCGTTCACCAATCACCACCACCTCCTTATCCTCCACCGTTCTTAACAACATTTGCTTTGCAGCGCAATCCAAGGTGGCTCAGTGTTTCACCAGCCAATCCATACCTAAGATTAAATTGAACTCACTAAATGACAACTCCATCAAATCTGCTAAAAAGGTAACCCCCTGGACTACTAAGGGTACCTCCCTAAACAACTTATTCACTCCCACTGACTGACCTAACGGACTTATCACAGTCATCTCATTCCCAGTAATTTCAAACATATCACCCAAAGATTTAGTCATATTGCATGCAACATATGAATGGGTCGATCCAATATTAATTAATGTTGTGTAAGGTAACTCATATATAAAGAACATACCCGTTATCACATCTCGGGCATCCCCGTCTTCTCGATGATGAGCAGCATAAACCAAAGCTGGCTGCCTCACCTTAGCATGACCTTCATTTCTGCCTATTGCTCCACGTCTACGTCCATTGCCGTTACTGCCCCTAGCCTGCCCATGACCCCTTGGCAGCAGTTGACCACCCCTTGGTGGCTGGACACCACCTTGGCCCGCAACTGGCACCTGAGCTGGCATTCTAGGGCAACTCTTGCTCCTATGCTCCATGGATCCACAAGTTAGACAAGCTCCCGTCCTCTTCCAACACTCGCCTACATGGCCTTTTCCATAATCAGCACAGGATGGCACCCCTGGATTAACAGTAGGGGCCCTGCTCTAACTGGCCCATTAACTCTGGCCCTAGCCCTAGGCCTCTGTCCAACACCAGGAGTCTCAGCCTACCATTTGTTCTTACCCCTTTCTTTTTCCCTATTTAGGCGCTCAGTGCGCTTTACCTCCACCGCTATCTTTGCTTTCTCCACCAACTCCGAGAAAACTCACTCCCTTTGTGGAGCTATCAATACTCTAAGGTTATCTCTAAGTCCATTCTCAAACCTAACGCAACGCTCATAGTCTGTTGCCACCATAACTCTTGCATACCTACTAAGGCGTAGAAATTTCACCTCATACTCTGCCACAGATTTGTTTCCCTGTGTCAAGTTCAGGAACTCCTTTCTTCTAGCATCTACATAGCTCGCACCTACATACTTCCCTTGAAATGCAATTTTGAAGAGCTCCCAAGCGACCTACTCAGGTTGGGTGCCCTATTTCACTGTTAGCCACCACTGGTAAGCTTCTTCCCTAAGCAATGACACCGCCCCTTTCAGCTTTTGTTTAGGTGAACAGTCCAAGTCTTCCATTATCCTTTCAGTGGCCTCCAACCAGTATCCAGCCACGTTAGGAGCCACACCAGCCACACCCTTAAAGGTCTCAGCCCCATTTGAACGAAGTCGCTCTGGAATGGACCCCCGATTTTTCGTGCCATTATTGGGCCCTACGACCCTTTCGAAAATCCTCAATATTGCCTGCGACAATGCATCTTCCCACGCGGCCCGATCATACAGTCCATTCCCAGCCACGGGTGAGGCCGAAGCCTCTTCTACTCCAACATTGGGCATATGGCCCGATGCCGATGATTCAGCCCTAACACTTTCGCGGCCTCGGCCACGGCCTCTTGCACCTCTTCTAGCACTCATCGTCTATTCACGTATCTTCTAGATTAAAAATTTTATGAAGTTTTAGTTAGTTTCAATAATTAAACCGATGTTTTATGAATGTATTAAAAAGTAGGTTGTTTTCGTAATTCTTCTACAGTTTCAAGATCCTACGGGCTTCAGTTCGACTCTAACTAAAAACCTCAACATAATTATCTAAAGTAGCCTACTAACTATTTACAGTATATCAAATTAAACAAACTTAATAATAAAAGAACTTACTTGGTTTGACGTCGGAGACTCGGTGTGCCGCACATCAAGAATTTTTTTTCAAAACATTTTGATGCAATCAAAAAGTAATTTTTTTAAAACCCAAATAATAAGGCCCAGTTCACAACCCGAGTTTTGTAAATGGGCTCTGATACCACTAAATGTTACACTCTAAACTCGGCCCGGATGTTACGGCTAGATCCAGCGTGTCATATTGAAGTGTTTTATCGAAAATCTTATTTTCATTGAAAACCCTTCTTTAAATAAAAACTATTCCTTCTTGTATGATAATAATTACTTTGTAAAATCTCTTTTCAGTTGTGGAAGCTTTATTTAAAACAGGTGATCTACGAAAACTTTTCATTTAAAAATTGAGTTGCGGAAACGTGGTATTTAAAAATAGTTATAGTTTAGCAAAACCATGTTCTACTTCTAATAAAAAAATATTTATCGTAATTTGAAATAATAACCAGAGGAAAGGCCTTATTACAATTCGAACTGAAATAACTTAAAATACTAGAAATTACATGCTAAAGAAAACGAGTCCAAGTTGTGTTGCTAGTTGGCCACCTCGAAGTCCCTACTACCGTCGAACCACCTACTGAGGATCACCTGAGAAAAATAAAAGAAGGGGTGAGTTTTAGATAACTCAGTGTGTACAATCCTCGACAAATAGAAAAGCATGCAATAGCAAGTCTTTTCGGGCCTGAGCCCAATTCAATATCAGAACAGATGTAAATCAATCAAATATGCACGGATCCTATCGAACCAATCGCTACACACCATCTCCATCCCTCGATACACACCATGTGGAGATATAAATATCAACCCACCCATCCGATACACTCCAATAGTAGCCTAGTTGAGGTACTATCTAACGTTGCAGCAAAGCTGCTAATCATATATTAGGCTTAAAATGCCATCGGT
The DNA here is from genome assembly GCA_025698475.1 of Gossypium anomalum. Classification (NCBI taxonomy): domain Eukaryota; kingdom Viridiplantae; phylum Streptophyta; class Magnoliopsida; order Malvales; family Malvaceae; genus Gossypium; species Gossypium anomalum. Next base: position 57,717,929 of record CM046959.1, read on the forward strand.
GGATCCACGGTCATCAAGCAACCATGCGATTCTCATATACTTCTTCCGTTCCATAATTCCCAACCCATATGCAACCTAAACAGGATATCATATGAATGCAGCAGGTATACATGTAACATCCATAAATCTTACATTCAACACATAGGGGTATTTTAGTCATTATCGCACTTAGGGCATTTTGGTCATTTCTCATCATTATGGGTCTAATTACTTACCTTTGCCCGTTAACAAGTCCCCGTTGGCTAAAGTGAACAGATACTATGCACCAGGTAGGATTCCAGAGAAGAGGAGGTGAGTCATTAAGACCGCTTAAGTACCAAGCTGTCCCTAGATCCAATCCTAGACATGCATATGCCCATTGCCACACTTTAACCTTAAGACTTGTCCATGGTCGCAATTAAATAATTAATTAAGTTTTATGCCTGTTTAAGCAGTTATCAGATACTAGGCCCAAAACCCCTTACAAAGCCCTAACAAGTCTACATACATGCATATGGCCCACTAGGCCCAATCTCATTCATGTGGCCCATCAGGCCCAAATCACATTCATTTGGCCCATTTGGCCCAAATCACATTTATATGGCCCACTAGGCCCAATCACTTTCACGGTCATGCTCCCATACGATTTTCCATCACATAGCATCAATTACCAATTTTGCCTATTATGGGCCCTACAGCCCATCGGGCCCATTTGGCCCAAGCTGGCCCGGTTGGCCAACTCACAGCCCAAGTCCATGGAATCGCCCATGGGCCTTAGCTAACCTATCGATTTCCCCCTTATGAGTGTTCGCGCACTCGCAAGACTATTGTAGCCAAACTTTGGCTTTTCAGTATTTCGACTTTTCGGCATTTCTGCTTTTCGACATTTCGGGATTTGTCGAACTACTTGTGTATGTGCAGTGTATGTACACACCTAGTAATAAAGCATGCTGTGATCCCCTTAGCCACAAACCTGCAATCGATATCACTCAAGGATTAATGTCACATATTTATCGAATACTTTACCTAAAAGCCTAAGTCTCACCTTAACCTTACCTGAAACGCCAAGCCTTAATAGTTTTTCCTTGATCACTAATCACGAGTACTTCCCAAATCTGCATTAACCTTTATCGTTAAAAACATAATGGGTGACTTGTATCCAACATATGTCACCCTTTCTACTAAAGCCTATTCGGCCCACCCTTTCCGAAATGAAGAACACTTACCAAAATCCCACAACTTAGGAGCAAATCGGCACGGATCCAAAAGAGGGATTCGATACTAATCCTACCAAAATCGATTAGAAGAAGTGAGGGACAGAGTAATCGATGCTAGCAAAATTGATTGAGAGAACAAAACACTTACACTAGATTTGGCTGGGTGGAAAGGGTAGTGGTGGCACAGAAGATATTTGGTTCTTGAGACTTGTATGGTAAAAGAGGTTATTCGGAACAAAGAGAAGTAGAAGTCGTTAAAAACCAGAGGTGAATCAAAAAGAGAACTTGAGTAGGGAAGAATGGAAAATCGACACAAAGAAAAAGAAGGAAGAACAAGGGATTTTGGCTTTTTGATCTTTGAAGAACAAAGTGTTTTCAGGCAACAAGGTGAGGGAGAATTTGGCATTAGCCTGGAAACCTCACATTCGGCACCTATATATAGCCTCTAGCCAAATTTCCTATCCCCTAATTCCCAATTCGGCTCCACCTCTTTACACTCCTCATCTCCTAATTTTTCTTCCTGATAACTCATTAATCCCCTCCTCAAATTTCTCCTCTTATCACTCCCTGTAGAGTTCATATCCAATGCCACCACTGTCCATCTCTTAAGTAAAAAAAATAAATCCTTCTTTTGGGCAAGGAGGGATTCGAACCCCAAACCTCCTTGCCTTGCATATGGCGCCACTTGCCATTCTACCACCAGGCTTTCTTGTGTCCAATTCTTCCTTCATTTATTCAAAAAGCCGCTTACTTGCCATCAAGTTCTTTTATTTATTAACCTATAATTTCCTTCACCCCTAAGGTTGAACACATCCCTTAACCAAGACCTACTATTACATAATTAACACTTGACTAGGAATGTTAAGCATAATTTTTTTCGAAACCGAAAAAAGAAAGTTTAGAATTTTGAGATTTTTAGGGCGTTACATATTCACAAGGTCGTATTCACAATTTATACATTATTAAAACACTTAATACACAATTAGTACAATGCTTATTACATACGAACTTACCTCGAATGCATAAACGACCAAATTGATCAATTAATCCAAGACCTTATTTTTCCCTAAGTCTAAATCTGAATTTCACTTTTCTTGATCTATATAATATCAAATTTAACTCATTTAATCATCAACCTATTCAATTTAGCCCAAAAATGCACATTATAGCAATGTACACTTTTGCCCCTAATATTTCAACATTTTTACAATTTAGTCCTTATCTTATAAAAATACAAATTCATGCAATTCAACCTAAACCCATGCTAGCTGAATTTCAATTAGGTCCCTAACAGCCCACATTTTTATTTATTTCACAAATTAACCATGAATTTTACACATTTCACAATTTAATCCCTATTTGGACATTTTACTAAAAATCCCTTAACAAATGTTGTTTATCTATTAACATGCTTGCATTTTCTATCTTCAAACATCAAAATACACTAACATTCATCAATGGAAAAACCCTAAACCTTTAACAGTTTTGTAAAATATTCCCTGGGCTAGCTAGACTAAGCTACAATGATCTCAAAAATATTGAAATCATTTAAAACGAGAAAAAAAAGAACTTACATGCACAAGGAGACTAGGCCGAATGCTTCAAGTTATTTTCATGGTTTTTCTATGCCCTAATTTTGGTTAGGAAGATGATGAATGCATAAAATGGCCTTTTGTTTTATTAATATCACTTATTAATTAATTTACCTAATTAACCTTTTAATTTAAATCAAATTTCAACAATACCATTCTCATAAATTTCCACTAACATACTAATGTATAATTACCACATAAGGACCTCCATTCTAAGGTTCTATAGCTATTAGACACCTTTAGCTATTAGAACTCAAGTTTTACACTTTACGCGATTTAGTCCTTTTTATCGAATTAAACACTCAAACGTTAAAATTTCTTAGCAAAACTTTCACACAATCATACTATCATGTTGTAAACATTAAAATAGTAATCAAATAAATTTTTTGACTTAGATTTGTTGTCCTAAAACCACTATTCTGGTTTGACTAAAACCGGTTGTTACATTATCACCTAGAGTGCTATTAACCATAACACCCAACCTAGATGTCTCTATAGGAATCCCTAACTCTTTATCTACATCACTCAGAATAAATGATCTCGTAGCACCCGAGTCAACTAAAGCTAGAAGAGGAAAAGACTATAGCGTTAAACTAACTGCAATGACATATGTGGCCTCTCTAGTCCGAGGCTCTCTAATTCTATAAAATCTAGCTGGACCTCCATTACCACCTCGAGTAGCTCTACACTAACCAACACTTCTACCACCATCACCGTTACCACAACCCCTCCCTCAAGCCGGAGCAGCTGCAGCAGCAACAACAGCAGCAGGTTGGTCTTGAACCACAACTGTTCTCCTCGAGAAATCACTAACACAATGCTCCATCGGTCCACAACAAGACAAGCGCCATTCATCCTCAAACACTCACCACAATGACAACAACTAAAATGCTCACATAACGACCATGTAACAACTCCTTGATCACTCATACTAGCCTCAGCTCTCGCGGCCTGCCTATCCTGACCTCGGCCTGCTGTACCACGTTATCCTGACCTCCCAAAATGACCCCTCTAGCCCTTTTGGCCAAATCCACTAATAAACTAAGACGTCTTCTTAACAGCACTATCAAAAATAGCTTTGGGCTCCTCCTCCAAAGTCTTCTCAAAAGCACAGGTTTTCTTAACCAACTAATAGAAGACCTCAGCAGACTATGCTACTAGATACAACTTAATCTCACGGTTTAGTCCAAACTTGAACCTTTTATAATGACTCACCGCGTGAGCCACCAACTCAGATGCATACTAGCTCAAATGCACAAACTTAGCTTCGTACTCATTTACAAACAAAGGATGTAACAACTCATTTTTAGTCAAATCAGAACAGTGGTTTTGGAACCAAAAATATAAGGTCAAAATACTTATTTTATTATTATTTTAATTTTTACAGCATGATCATATGTTTGTGTGAAAATTTCGTTTAGAAATTTTATCGTTTGAATGGTCAATTTGATAAAAAGGACTAAATCCTATAAAGTGTAAAACTTATGTTCTATTAGCTAAAAGTGTCTAATAGCTATAGAAATTTAAAGTTAAGGTCCTTATATGGTAATTGGACCATTAATTAGATAGTGAATGATAATGGCTTGGCATAATTGAAATATTGAATTAATAATAAGGTTAATTTTGTAATTTGGTAATTAAGGTTAATTATAACAAAACAAAATCATTTTATCACCTATTATCGTATTCTCCAACTGTTTGCTAGGGCAAAGGAAAAAAAATTTTCTCCTTTACATCCGGCCAAGCTTTCTAGTTCAATAGTAAGTTTGTTTTTGTCTTATTTTAATGATTTCTGTGTTTTTGGGATCGTTGTAGCTAGGTCTAGCTAGCCCAGGGACTATTTTGCAAAACTGTTAAAGATTTTGAATGATGCCATTGATGAATACATTTTTATTTTTGAGTTTCTTGATAGATTATGAATGCTTGTTGATAGATATACAAGTTTTGTTAAGTGATTTTTAGTGAAAATGCAAAATAAGGATTAAATTATAAAATGTGTAAAGTTAGTAGTTTGAATATGAAATAAATGGAAAATATGGGCTGTTAGGGTATAATGGTAAATTGGCTAGCATGGATTAGTCTTGAATTTCACAAATTTATGATTTTATGTAATAAAGACTAAATTGTAAAAATGTGAAAGTTTAGGGGCTAATGTGTAAAATAGCTCAAATGTATATTTTGGATTGAATTGAATAAATAGAGGAATAAATAAGTTGATTTTGATTACTTATAGATCAAGAAAAGAGGAATTCAGATTTAGATCGGGGAAAAAGTAAAGTAATTGAATAGTTGGTCCATTTCTTCATTTCTGTACACGAGGTAAGTTCGTATAAGTGAACTCAAATGTGTATTTGTTTAATTGATGGATGGAATTGAGATTTTATTTATCCTATTAGTTAAATTTGGAGATCTTAAATTAAATGTACTGTTAAATAAAACAAGTTGTTGAATAAGACCATAGTTGGGCTATGGCAATCTGAAAATAAAACCATAACCGGGTTATGGAATGTGAATGTAAGACCACGGTAGGGCCATGGAAATGTATGTGTAAGACCATAGTTGGACTATGGCATCGAAAAATTGATGTACTCGTACCATAAGCGTTTATAAGCCGAAGTGGTTTGGTAAGAGAATTGGTGAGAAATAGATACGTATCGGTACAGGTATGTACGAAAAATTGTTCAAGTAACGAGTTAAAAGAAGTTGAGGACTTATGAGTTACTATGTGGTTAAATCATTGATTGATGCTTTAAATGCTATTTAAGTTATCTATTTTGAAATGCTAATGAATGATGAGATTATTTCATATTTACATACGAACTTACTAAGCTTTATAGCTTACTTTGTTTATTTTTCTATTATTTTTTGTATTTTGAAGCTAGCTCAGATCCGGGGATCATCAAGGACTTCATCGCACTATCAGAAATCTATTTTGGTACTTTTGAAGTTATGTATATATGGTATATGGCATGTATAGGCTTTGGTCATTTTGGTATGTTTGATGGAAATGTATTTTGGCTATTAGAAGTAGCTTATAAATGTTATGTGGTTTGTTGTAAATATTGCCATATGATATGGTAGATGTTGAATAATGATATCAAAGTGTTTATTATGGTATGTGGTATTTAGCTGGTTGAGATATGCTTGTTGTGGATTGGTTTGGATGATAAAGTAGATGATTTATAGTACATGATATATATGTGAGTTATGACTAGTAAAGAAAGTTAAGTTGATAGGTATTTGAATAGGTAAATGGCATTGAATTGAATATTGAAATGGTTGAAATATATATAGTATGAATTGTATTTTGGTTGATGATGTTTGGCTGCATATTTGTGTCTTGAAATGGTACCATTTAAGTTATGTAGGTACATGCAAATTTGAGTGGCAAATTGGCTTGGTAAATAGCCTATTTTTGTTTACACAGGCGTGTATCTCAGTCGTGTGTGACACACAGTCATGTTACACGACTGTGTCCCCTAGTGTTGAATTTGAAACACGGGCGTGTGACTTGGCCGTGTGGCATAAGTCAGTATACCCTACAGGTTTGGCACGGCCTAGCATACGGCCTGACACACGAGCGTGTATGGCCATTTTTAGGACACACGGGCTTGTGTGTTGGCCATGTTACACAAGTCAGAGAGTTACACGAGGTTAGACACGGGCTGAGACACAGCCATGTGCCCTCATTACAAATGTCTACATGGTCTGTGACACGAGCGTGTCTGGTGGCCGTGTGAGACACATGGCCGGGCCACATGGGCGTGTGGCCCTTGTTTTTGAGAAAAATTTCATTGTGTTTTAAAAGTTTACAATGTTATCGATTTATTCCCTAACCACTCCCAATGCATGTTTAGGGTCTTGTAGGCTCATAATAGGGACCATGTGATTGAAGTTGATTGATGATTGCTTGAAACGTGAAAATTTATGCATAGTTGAATGTTTAATTATTTATAAGTTTAGTAATACTCCATAACCCTATTTCAGCATTGAATACGGGTGAGGGGTGTTACATTTATTGGTATCATAGCTACGATTTTGTCGATTCTAGGACTAACATAGCGTGTGTGAGCGTTTAGCTATACATGCCATATATAATCTATGATAGTGTGATGAATCCTGACATTATAAACTATGTTTTCATATAGTAATGGATCCCAAACGAGTTGTAGTAGATGATGTTGAGAGTAATGCGCTAGCTCCCCCTCAAGGGACAGCGCCTACTTAATCTAGACTCGTGTCAAGTAGTCACGGAGGTGAGACTAAATAAGCCTTTTTCCAAATTTTTAATGAGTGGTTCACTCAATATGTGCAGACAAATCCGAATACTCAACAACCTCCACCCTCGCCAATTCCTCAACCAATCCCTGTAGTTTCTCAGGTTATTGATCCTATATGATTGAACAAGTCACCGGTTGATAAAATTCGTAAGCATAAGGCTGAAGAGTTTAGGGCTACAGTTGATGATGACCCCGAGAGAGCTGAATTCTGGCTTAAGAATACAATCAGATTATTCGATGAGTTGTCGTGTACATCTGAAGAGTGTATTAAATGTGTTGTATCCTTGTTGAGAGACACTGCGTATCAATGGTGGAATACTTTGACATCAATGGTACTGAAAGTACGGGTTACATGGGATTTCTTTCAATCTGAGTTCAGAAAGAAATATATCAGCTAGAGGTTTATTGATCAGAAATGTAAAGAGTTTTTAAAATTAAAATAGGGTCGTATGTTTGTGACAGAATATGAACGAGAATTTGTGAGGCTTAGTAAATATGCCTAAGAATGTGTTCTAACGAAAGCTATTATGTGCAAAAGATTTGAAGACGGATTGAACGAAGATATCAGATTGCTAGTCAAAATTCTAGAGTTGAAAAAGTTCGTGGTACTCGTCGATCGTGCTTACAAAGCTGAAGAACTGGGCAAAGAAAAGAGAAAGGCTAATTCTGAAGTTAGAGATTCGAGAAAGAGATTGATGAATAAACCATTTCACTTTTTATCTAAGAAATCACGAGATGTTTATATTTGATCAAATACATTGATGGAGTACTCTAATAGAGATTGTGGGAAGCAATTTACAAGTTCAAAAACTCTAGCTATGTCAATGGCAAGTGTAGGTAATGCCAGATCGAATAAACCTGAATGTGGATGATGTAGAAAACGACATTTTGGATAGTGTAGAATGAAGGACAAAGCCTGTTTTAGATGTGGTTCGCATGAACATTTCATTCGAGATTGTCTTGAGTTAGATGAGAAAGATAAATCTCAGAATGTAAGATCAAGCAACACGACTGTGAGAGGAACACCACCTTTTAAAGTTGGAAATGTGAGTGGTAGTAGAGGTGCAACACGAGATACTGCTGTGAGATCCGAGGCTAGAGCACCGGCCAGAACCTATGCTATTCGTGCTCGTAAAGAAGCATCATCTCCATATGTTATTACCGGTACATTCTCTATTTATAACACTGATGTAGTTGCATTGATAGACCCCGGATCAACACATTCATATATATGTGTGAATTTCGTGTCTAGTAAGAATTTACTTGTTGATTCTACTGAGTTTGTTATAAAACTGTCAAACCCCTTAGGCAAATATGTCCTGGTTGACAAAGTTTGCAAGAACTGTCTGTTAATGACTTGGGATAACTATTTTTTGGCTGATTTGATGTTGTTGTTGTTGTTTGATGAGTTTGATGTAATTCTGGGTATGAACTGGTTGACATTGCATGATGCAGTAGTAAATTGTAGATGAAAGAGAATTGAGTTAAAATGTCAGAATAATGAGACTCTTCAAACCGAATCAAATGATCTGAGTGGTTTACCAACTAAAATTTCAGTGATGTTAGCTCAGAAATATGTGAAAAAGGGATGCGACAGATATCTTGCATATGTAATTGATACAAAAGTGTCAGAATCAAAGGTTGAATCAATACCAGTTGTTTGCAAGTATCCATATGTGTTTCCAAAAGAGTTACCGGGTTTGCCATGTATCAGAGAGGTTGAACTTGCTATTGATTTAGTACCGGGAACTTTATTGATATCTATAGCCCTGTATAGAATGGCTCCGATAGAGTTTAAAGAGTTGAAAGCTCAGTTGCAAGAATTATCTAATAGAGGATTCGTACGACTGAGTTCCTCACCCTGGGGTGCACCAGTGTTGTTTGTAAAGAAAAAAGATGGTTCTATGAGAATGTGTATAGACTATCGATAGCTTAACAAAGTGACAATCAAGAATAAATATCCTCTACCGAGAATTGATGATTTGTTTAATCAGTTAAAAGGGGCTACAGTGTTTTTTAAAATTAATTTGAGATCTGGCTATTATTAGTTGTGAGTTAAAGATGTTGATGTGCCGAAGACAGCTTTTAAAACGAGATGCGGACAATATGAATTCCTTGTCATGCCTTTCGAATTAACTAACACTCCTGCAGTCTTTATGGATTTGATGAATCAAATTTTTAGACCGTATTTAGATAGATTCGTTGTTGTATTTATTGATGATATTCTAATTTATTCTCGAGATGAATCTCAGCAAATGTGAGTTTTGGCTCCGAGAGGTTGATTTCTAGGGCATATCATTTTAGAGTTGACCCGAGCAAGATTTCTGCAACTATATGTAATAGCCCGATTTTGGACCTAGTCAGAACAGTGGTTTTGGAACCACTAGCCCGAGGTCAGAGAAATTATTTTTGATATTATTTCATGTGTGATGGCATGTTTATAAAGGTGCATGAAAATTTTGGTGAATTAATTTTAGTGTTTGTGAGCCCAATTTCGAAAAAAAGACTAAATCGCATAAAGTACAAAATTCTTGATTTGATAGGTAAGGGTGTCAATTAGCTAAAGAACCCAAATTAAGGGTCTTTAAAAGGAAAATAGACCATTAAAATAAAGGTGGCCGGCCATGGGGGCAAAATGAGGCATGTTGACTAGGTTAGGTGTGTTTGGTGACTAAATTGGTTAAAAATAAAATTTAATAAAGAGAGAATGATATTTTATTTTCTCTCATATTCTTCCCACTGTTCATACCAAAAAAAAGAGGGGTTTTTAAGCTTCAAAAATCTCAGCCACTTTCTATTCTCATAGGTAAGTGATTTTGATAGTTTTCTTGATGATTTTTGCATTTTTGGACCCCTTGTAACATGAGCTTTCAAATGGGGGGACTATTTTGCAAAATGGTTGAAAGTCTAGGGTTTTACCATGAGTGTGTTCATTTTGTTTTCTGAAAATTTTTGGAAGAATATGAGTTATGGTAGTGTAATAAACAACTTTTGTGAAGAGATTTTTCATGAAAACACTAAAAAAGACCATTTTGCATAAGCTGTAAAATAGGTGATAAATGTGTGAAATATTAAGAATCTTGGACTGCTTCTAGTGCAATAAGTGATCGGCTAGGCTTAAGATACAAAGAAATTTGATAAAAATCGATTTTAGGACCTAGGGGTAAAATGGTCATTTTGTAAAAGTCTAGGGGCAAAATGGTCATTTTGCCCAATTTTAAAATTGTTGAGTATCTAGATTAATAAAATGATTAAATTTGTGAATTTTTATCATTATAGATCAAGATTTACAAAATCTAGGACTAGACCAGGGAAAAGCAAAGCAAGTGGACTAAGCCGAGTTAGTCGACTACATTTTGTAATCCGAGGTAAGTTTTATGTAAATAATACAACTACATTGTTATTATATGTGCTTGAATTGAGATAGCATGAATTTCTTGTTTGTGGAAATAATCATGTATGGTGAATATTGAGATAGTAGGACTCCCGTTTGAACCTTAGGATATAAATCAGATATTCAGGCCATGACTTTCGGGATAATTGTGTGCTAGTGTAAGACATGTCTGGGACATGCATCGACCACATTATGAGAGCCAGTGTAAGACCATGTCTGGGACATGCGTCGGTATTGAGACGAGAGCTACTATAAGACATGTCTGGGACATGCATCGGCTACATGATGTGTTAGTGTAAGACCATGTTTGAGACATGGCATCCGTACGGACACGTGAGAGTCAGTGTAAGACTATGTTTGGGACATGGCATTGGCATTATACCCTATGTCTGAGGTTTAGTGACTATCCAATAGTATTTCAGATGGTTCAACAGTGAGGGTTATAGTTTAAGTTAAACGAGAAAAGTATAACCATGTTGTGAGTGATACAGGTACCTAAATGAAATGCATGAGATGTGAGCTTAGTATATGTTATGTGAATTGTGTTGGATAGTGACGAGTAAGTTGTGCTTATGCCTATTTTAGTGTTATGAGTATGATGATGAATGGTAAAGTTGTCATTATATTTATTTTTATACGACTTACTAAGCTTTATGCTTACCCTATTTCCTTTCCATTTTCTTATAGTGCCGCCAAAGTATCTCGAGGATCATTGACTACGTCGATGAAGCTAGTCACACTATCATCTGAAGCACTTGTTATAGTTAGGTCTTTTATTTTCATGCAACTTGCTAAGCTTTATGCTTACTCTATTTTCTTTCCATTTTCTTATAGTGCCACCAAAGTAGCTCGAGGATCATTGTCTACGTAGGAGAAGCCAGTCACACTATCATCCAAAGCATTTGGTATAGTTAGATCTTTTATTTTGATTATGTATGTATAGGGCTCTAACTTTTGAGTTTTGTGTCATTGTTAATTGGCCAAATGTGTTGGCTTACTCTAGTATTTGATTCATTTTGTGCAGGGCCATGGAAATTGGCAAATGTTGAAAGTTGTTTTATGAATACAAGAAGTTCTTTCATGAATGAGTAATTTATTGGTTGCTTAAGTATAAATGAAATGTGTGAAAGCTTTAGTTATGGTTGTTTGGTTGCGAAATCATATTAAGTTAGACTTTGATATGTTGGTTGAAATTAGATCATGTTTCAGGGTGGCAAAAGGCTTGGTAGATTGCCTTATATTGTCCACACGGGTAGACACACGGGCGTGTGTCTAGGCCGTGTGTCAGCCCCATGGGCGTGTCGTCCGGCCGTGTGTCCCCTGCATGTGAAAATTTCAAGTCAGTATGTATGGTAGTAAACATACGGGTAGAGATACGGCCGTATGTGTCAGCCGTGTGAAGGGCACAGCCTAGCATACGAACGTGTGCCTTGGTCGTGTGACCCTTAAGGATTGCTGACGTCAGAAATAGAATGTCAAGGTTTTTAGACACGGGCTAGGACACGGGCGTGTCATGGCTGTGTGAGAGACATGGGCCATAGACACGGGCGTGTGCCAGGCCGTGTGAAAACCCCTGTAGGTTCAAATTTAGAATTTAATTTACATGGGCGTGGGACACGGGCGTGTCCCTAGAGGCTCAGGCCATATGTGTCACACGGGCTATCAGCACAGCCATGTCCTAATGACCACACGGGCGTGTTGCCTATCCACACGGGAGTGTGTCCTGTTTTAAAAGTCATTTTCTTTTTGTTGGTTAAAGGACCCGAATTGGTCCTGAGTGATTTCCAAGAGGTGTTTTGGACCTTATAGGCCCTTGATAAGAAGTTTTAGATAAAGTTTGGAATTTTTTTTAATATGAACAAGTTTTAATGACATCAAAACATTGGAATGCATGTGTTTGAGTTCAGTAATGCCTCGTATTCCATCTCGGTGTAGGGTACAGGTGTGGGGTGTTGCATTATAGATTGGAAACCTTTGAGAAATGTATCTGAAGTCCGAAGTTTTCTGGGACTAGCTGGTTATTATCGACGTTTTGTGAAAGGATTCTCTTTGATTGCAACACCTCTGACTCGATTACTTCAAAAAGATGTAAAGTTTGAATAGTCTGAAAAGTGTCAGTAGAGTTTCGAACAGTTGAAAGTATTATTGACAGAGGCACCAGTTTTAGTACAGTCTAAGTCGGGTAAAGAATTCGTAATTTATAGTGATGCGTCATTGAACGGTCTGGGTTGTGTACTGATGCAGGATGGCAAAGTAATAGCTTATACTTCTAGACAGTTGACGCCACCTGAAAAGAATTATCCGATGCACAATTTAGAGTTGGTTGCGGTTGTCTTCACATTAAAGATTTGGCGACATCACTTGTTTGGTGATAAATGCCATATTTATACAGATCACAAGAGCTTAAAATATTTAATCACTCAGAAAGACTTGAATTTACGACAATGGAGATGGCTTGAATTGCTAAAAGACTATGAGCTAGTAATTAATTATCATCCCGGGAAAGCGAACATTGTTGCTGATGCTCTGAGCAGAAAGTCATTATTTGATTGCGTGTGATGAATATATAGTTAGCTTTGGCTGATGACGGTTCGATTGTAGCTGAGCTGAAAGCTAGGCCGTTATTTCTTCAACAAATTTATGAAGGTCAGAAATGTGATAGTGAATTGCAAGCTAAAAGAGTGCAAAGTGTGTCGACTAGTGATTCAGAGTACCAAATCGGAGCTGATGATTGTTTAATGTTTCGAAACAGAATTTGTGTATCAAGAAATTCTGAGCTTATTCAGAAAATTTTGCAAGAAGCGCATAGTGGATGCCTATCTGTTCACCCTGGAAGTACCAAAATGTTTAATGATTTGAAGAAGTCGTATTGGTGGTCGGGTATGAAACAAGACATTTCTGAGTTTGTATCAAAGTGTTTGATTTGTCAGCAAGTGAAAGCTGAGCATCAAGTGCCTTCAGGTTTGCTTCAGCCTATGATGATACCAGAGTGGAAATGGGATAGAATTACGATGGATTTCTTATCGGGATTGCCTTTTTCTCTAAAAAAGAAATATGCTATTTGGGTTGTTGTTGATCGGTTAACAAAATTAGCACATTTCATCCTGGTATGTACTGATTTTTGACTTGATAAATTGGCTGAGTTGTATATTTCTGAAATCGTTAGATTGCACGGGGTGCCAGTTTCAATTATTTCAGATAGAGATACGAAATTTACGTCGTGGTTTTGGAAGAAATTGTAAGAAGCTCTGGGTACGAGGTTGAATTTCAGTATAGCTTTTCATCCACAAACCGATGGTCAGTCCGAGAGAGTGATTGGGAGAAATATTTGCCGCTGGTTGAATTTGCGTATAATAATAGTTTCCAATCCAACATAAATATGGCACCGTACAAAGCTTTGTATGGTCGCAAATGCCGAACTCCATTATATTGGACCGAGCTTAGCGAGAAACAAATTCACAAGGTTGATTTGATCCAGGAGACTGAAGATAAAGTGAAAGAAATTTGTGATAGTTTAAAAGCAGCTTCAGATCGACAGAAATCATACGCGGATTTGAAACGAAAAGACATAGAATTCCAGATTGGTGATAAAGTATTTCTGAAAGTATCTCCGTGGAAGAAAATCCTTAGATTTGGTCGAAAAGGCAAGCTGAGTCTGCGTTTCATCGGACCGTACAAGATTATCAAAAGAATAGGGCCAGTGGCATATCAACTAGCTTTACCGATTGTGTTGCAAAAGATTCATAATGTATTTCATGTATCAATGTTGCACCGATATATGATGCAATCCCGACCGCATCATGTTTCGATACAACTCGACGGCCTCAGAATTAGCCTAAGCTCGAAGGGCCCAAGTGCAAAATGAAGCTTAATTTCAGCTCAATGAGCTCAATTCTAGCTTCTTCAAGCTCGTCTAGTTCAATCCGAGCTCTTTTAGCTTAACTTCAATCAATTTTTAATTTGCTAGAATAAGTATTTAATTTGCTGGAATAAACTTAAATATTATTTAAGTTCAAGTAATAAATGTGTTTAGTTAATTTAGTTTAATTAATTAAGTTGCTGAAATAAATTACTCATCTTAGTTAATTGAGTTCATCTTAGTTAATTAAGTTACTGGGATAAATTATTCATCTTAGTTAATTAAGTTCATCTTAGTTAATTTAGTTGTTGGAATAATTTATTGTTGCATGTGTTTTTTTTTTAAGTTTATTAATTAAGCTCATTAAGTCTAATATTTGTTTAAATGTGTTTAATGTGTTTAATTTGTTTTTAATATGTATGTTTGTAGGTGACTATTCAGCTTAAATAAGTTATGTAGAAGGGGCGGTTACAAAGTGTTAAATGTAACTTTTTTAGTTGGAATTGGTTACATACAAGGGGTTGTTACAACATTTAAAGAAGAGCATTATGTACCAATAAATTTTGGCAGCCTATTCTTCTTCTCCAATGAGTTATTCAAGAATAGTAATAGACAACAATTAAAGGAGAGCATTAACCAAGTTGTTGGTGTCTATTCGGTTGCCCAAGCATTCAAGTTCAACTAAAACAGTTGAATTGGAACATTAAATCATGTTAGTAGTTGCTGTTGCATAGACTTAGAGATTCCATTCTTGTGGCATCAATCTGTTCTTTGATAAACCGAACTTATCACCTTTGATGTGGCGTTCATATACCTCTAGTTCCTATCTTGCATAGATAGCGGGTCAAGGTTCTTCATAAAAATTTTCTTAAACCAAAATCCATCTAAAAGCTACTTTGAGACTCGGGTCAACAATCTCAATATTGTTGGTTCATTCTCTGCCCTTAGTCGAATTATCAATCCCACACTTCACTATCTTTCTTTTAGACCTTGTTTGAAGCTTATTTTCTATTATTTTCCATCCATCTCGAAACGAACCAAGTCTGACTCAAATTCACAATTGACAACAAATATGACTCGAGACATCATCAAAATGAGTCCGTATCATTTGGTATCAGAGCTAGTGGAATTTGGGGTAAGAATCAATGTTCTCGGCATTATGGTATTGTAGTTCATTTTAAAAAAAAATTGGATTTAAAAAAAATTCAGTCTCCATTCAAATTCAATGAGTGAATATCAAGTTTTACAAGTAAAAAAAAATTCATGAAAAAAAAAGTGTTCAAGTTCTTGTCACTGAGTTTTGAAAGTTCTACTCACTATCCAAAATCAATATTCTACTATTCGACCACACTCAACCCTTTTTCATTTCTTGTTTCAAGCCTACCCTTTATCCTACAACATTCCCTACCAAAACTGAACATCAATTTTGCAAACTGACCCACAACAACTGCTTCTAAGTCTAACTAGTCCGTTTGAGAACTTAGAGAGGCGGAGTGAGCAAAAAAAGGCAAGGGAAAGTGAGACTATTCGAGTGAGTAAAAGCCAAGTGAGTGTGATTTCTTTGTGAGTGAAACGTGAGGTTTTGTGGTGAGGTATTTATTTTCTGTTTTGTTTTACTCACTTTTATTTTCAGCAGTAAAATTATGTTTCGAAAAAACTTTTCAGAATCGGAATTCCAATATGTGATGCAAGAGATGCATAGAATGGTGAAATCTACATTTGACAAATTGCATAAACGATTGGATCGAGTGGAGTAAAGAGCCCGACGAAAGAAAATTTCACCAAGTCGAGGGATGGAGATAAGATCATCATGGAAGAACACATCCAATGACTATTCGAGAAGAGATTCTTATCGAGATTCCTATTCATCAAGGAATTCGAGATGAAATGAGGCGAGTTATGAGTTTGAAACCTTTCAAGGTGACAAACAAGAACGTAGAAATTTCACTTCAAGTGCCTTAAAGTATTCATCCACAGAGGAACATGCACAAAGAGATGATCATTTTCCTTATGTAGATGCTTTTCCTTCTATCCAAAGGAAAGCTTGCCATTTTGTTTCCTTCATATTGTCTTCATCTTGTAATAAAAGGAAAAGAGAAAAAGAAATAACAAGAAAAGAGAGACAATAGATTTTTATGAGAAAAAATGAGCAAATATGGAATGAAATCGAGAGACGAAAAAAATAAATTGAAAAAGAAAGAGAGAATGAAAAAGAGCAAAAAGAGATTGAGAGCGGAAAAGAGTGCGAGCAAGAAAAGCATATTGAAAAAGAAAGTAAGAATGTGAAAGGAAAAAGTGACCTTGAGTTTTCAAAAATAAAAGACATTTAAAAGAGAGATAATTTAAACATGAAATTAAAAAAAAAAAGAGTGGAAAGGATGAGAAAGAACAAGAAAAAGTGAGTGTTGTTTTAACTAACCCAAATGTGAGTTGTCATTGTTATGTTTCTTCTTTTCATATTTCTCAATATCCATGTGACAAGCTTCAACTACAATATTTTCCTGATGAGAGACAGTTCAAGTTGATCGAGAAAGGTAAGATCATAGATGACCTTAGTCTACCGGCACTTAAAGGTAAGCAAGATGGCAAGACGAGTTTCTGTAACGAAAATTACCGCGTTGACAAGTGTCTTGGTGAAGTAAGTATAAATCAGTACAAACAATGTTTGAATTTGTGTGCTAAAAAGTTGTCATGTAAAACTCTTAGTCCGATTGTTTCTGATGGTGGTGAGATGTTTCTGCTTTGTTGTGTAAATTTCACATGTTTGTGTAAGTTTGATCAAATGAAAGTTGAGATATATGGCTGTTTGAATGTTGGTATTTTCACATTTTCTTTGTTTAACACATTTGCTAAAAGATTTTCGTGTAAGACGATTAATCTATCTGATTGTGTTGTTCCTAAGACATCTTTAAATTCTTGTGCGAAATAATCATGTCTCTACATGTCAGTTCGAAAGAGAATCAAGAAGTTTGATTGTCCTACATCCTCTTTATTTGGCATGTGTGACTTCTTGATGAAAAAGGAATTCTTGCTGTATTTTGGAAAGAATGATCAAAATCATGTGTTTAATCTTGGAGTTTGTTATTATGAATTGTCCATGAGAGAAAGCAAGCATCGTAAATTTTGTTTGAATGAATGTGTAAACAATTTTGGCTTGTATGTTGCTTTGCCTTTAAGTTTGAAAATGAGATATGTGAATCTTGTTGGCCTGCCAAGTCAAAATCAAATCTTTGATTCCGGAGGTTGTTCTATATTATTACTTAACAGATTCGAACATGTGTTGCATGATTTTAACTTTAATGTGCTACATGTTTTTCATAAGTTACCAGCCATGAATTTTTCTAGTCAAATTGAAATGGTGAACAAAGACTTTGTCTTTGATCCCGGTGAATGTTGTCCCATATCATTTTTCAACAGATTCGGACATGGAATTTGAATATTTTGAATATTTTGTGAATTTGGTTTGTTTCCATTGAAGAAAAAGGTAAGATCGATTTCTATTTTTGATCCCGGTATTGGATTACTTGTTCAAGTTGTGAATAAATCTCGAAAAGTTCCTTTGTGTTTAACCTTCATCGTGTCACTAATTTGTTTTGTTCTTTTGTAGGTGACGATGTGAGGTGGTACCCTCCTAAAGAGGGAGGGCATGCAAATGACCTTCTTTCTTTCGGAGCTATTTGTGGCTCTTAGAATGTTGAAAATGATTTTGTTTGGATCATGAACAAAAGGGTTTGTGATCTTGAAATTTTTTTTCGAGTAAATGGCCCAATTTGTGGACAAATCGTCTTCAAGAGGGAGGATATGATGCAATCTCGGCCGCATCATGTTTCGATACAACTCAACGACCTCAGAGTTGGCCTAAGCTCGAGGGGCCCAAGTGTAAAATGAATAACTCAATAAGCTCAATTCTAGCTTCTTCAAGCTCGTCTAGTTCAATTCGAGATCATTTAGCTTAACTTCAATCCATTTTTAATTTGCTGGAATAAGTATTTAATTTGCTAGAATAAACTTAAATAATATTTAAGTTCAAGTAATAAATGTGTTTAGTTAATCTAGTTTAATTAATTAAGTTGCTAGAATAAATTACTCATCTTAGCTAATTGAGTTCATCTTAGTTAATTAAGTTGCTAGAATAAATTACTCATCTTAGTTCATTTAGTTGTTAGAATAATTTATTGTTGCATGTGTTTTTTTTAAGTTTATTAATTAAGCTTATTAAGTCTAATATGTGTTTAAATGTGTTTAATGTGTTTTTAATGTGTTTGTTTGTAGGTGACTATTTAGCTGAAATAAGTTATGTACAAGGGGTGGTTACAAAGTGTTAAATGCAACTTTTTTAGTTGGAATCAGTTACATACAAGGAGCTATTACAATATTTAAAGAAGAGTATGATGCACCAATAAATTTTGGCAGCCTATTCCTCTTCTCCAAGGAGTTATTCAAGAATAGCAATAGACCACAATTAAAGGAGATCATTAACCAAGTTGTTGGTGTCTATTCGGCTACCCAAGCATTCATGTTCAACTAAAACACTAAATTGGAACATTAAATCATGTTAATAGTTGTTGTTACTTAGGCTTAGAGATTCCAAAAGTTTGTGTTTAATAATTAAGTTTTTATTCAGCTCATAACCGCACATTAAAGCTGAATTCATGTGACTTTTCAGCTAGGTCTCATGTAAGCACTATAAATACTTGTAATTAGCTTATTTAAAGGAATTTTTATTGAATTTTATGCTAAATTTAAAACTTGTGAGATTTCCAATTCTCCTTGTTCTTTCGAGACTAAATTGACTTATCAAGTATTCTTGTGGCATCAATCTATTCTTTGATAAACCGAACTTATCACCTTTGGTGTGGCGTTCATATACCTCTGGTTCCTATCTTGCATAGATAACGGGTCCAGGTTCTTCATAGATTTTTTCCTAAACTGAAATCCATCTAAGAGCTACTTTGAGACTCGGGTCAACAATCTCAATGTTATTCGCTCATTCTCTGCCCTTAGTCGAATTATCCATCCCATACTTCACTATCTTTCTTTTAGACCTTATTTGAAGCCTATTTTCTATTATTTTCCATCCATCTCAAAACGAACCAAGTCTGAATCAAATTCATGATTGGGCAAAAAATACGACTTAAAACATCATTGAAACGAGTTCGTATCAATATAGATGCGATCCATCACATGTGATTTCTTTGGCAGAGATTGAAATTCAACCCTATATGACCTACAACGAAGAACCAATCAGAATTCTAGCTCGGGAGATTGAAGAGCTGAGAAATAAATGCATGCCTTTAATGAAAGTATTGTGGCAATGTCACGGGGTTGAAGAGGCTACGTGGGAGCCCATGAAAGCTATGAGAAAACAGTACCCTAACCTATTCACTGGTAAGATTTTCGGGGACGAAAATCCCTAAGGGGAAAAGTTGTAACAGCCCATTTTTAGTCAAATCGGAACAGTGGTTTCAGAACAAAAAATTTGAGGTCAAAATATTTATTTTATTATTATTTTAGTGTTTACAGCATGATTTCGTTTAGAAATTTTATTGTTTGAATGGTCAATTTGATAAAAAGGACTAAATCGCGTAACGTGTAAAACTTATGTTCTATTATTTAAAAGTGTCTAATAGATATAGAACTTTAAATTTAAGGTCCTTATATGGTAATTAGACCATTAATTAGATAGTAGATGATAATGGCTTGGAATAATTGAAATATTGAATTAATAATAAGTTTAATTTTGTAATTTGGTAATTAAGGTTAATTATAATAAGAAAAATCATTTTACCACCTTTTATCATCTTCTCCAACCATTTGCTAGGGCAAAGGAAGCCATTTTTTCTCCTTTACATTTATCCAAGCTTTCTAGTTTAATAGTAAGTTCGTTTTTGTCTCGTTTTTAATGATTTCTGCGTTTTTGATATCGTTGCAACTAGGTCTAGCTAGCCTAGGGACTATTTTGCAGAACTGTTAAAGATTTTGAATGATGCCATTGATGAATACATGTGCATTTTGAAGTTTCTTGATAGATTATGAATGCTTGTTGATAGATATACATGTTTTTGTTAAGTGATTTTTAGTGAAAATGCAAAATAGGGATTAAATTGTGAAATGTTTAAATTTAGTCGTTTAAATGTGAAATAAATAAAAAATATGGGTTGTTAGGGGTATAATGGTAAATTGGCTAGCATGGGTTAGTCTTGAATTTCATAAATTTGTGATTTTGTGTAATAAAGACTAAATTGTAAAAATGTGAAAGTTTAGGGGCTAATGTGTAAAATAGCTCAAATGTATATTTTGGATTGAATTGAATAAATAGAAGAATCAATAAGCTGATTTTGATTACTTATAGATCAAGAAAAGAGGAATTCGGATTTAGATTGGTGAAAAAGCAAAGTAATTGAATAGTCGGTCTGTTTCGTCATTTCTGTACACGAGGTAAGTTCGTATAAGTGAACTTAAATGTGTATTTATTTAATTGATGGATGGAGATCTTAAATTAAATGTACGGTTAAATAAGGCAAGTTGTTGAATAAGACAATAGCTGCGCTATGGCAATAAGAAAATAAGACCATAACCGGGTTATGGCATGTGAATGTAAGACCACGGCAGGGCCATGGCAACGTATGTGTAAGACCATAGTTGGATATGGCATCAAAAAATTGATGTACTTGTACCGTAATCATTTATAAGCCAGAGTGGTTTGCTAAGAGAATTGGTGAGAAATAGATACGTATTGGTACAGGTATGTACAGAAAACTGTTCAAGTAACGAGTTAAAAGAAGTTGAGGACTTATGAGTTACTATGTGGTTAAACTTTATGTTAACTCATTGATTGATGCTTTAAATGTTATTTAAGTTATCTATTTTGAAATGCTAATGAATGATGAGATTATTTCATATTTACATACGAACATACAAAGCTTTATAGCTTACTTTTTTATTTTTCTATGTTTTATAGTATTTTGAAGCTAGCTCAGATCTAAAGATCGTCAGGGACTTCATCGCACTATTAGACATCTATTTTGGTACTTTTGAAGTTATGTATATATCGTATATGGCATGTATAGGCTTTGGTCATTTTGCTATGTTTGAGGGAAATGTATTTTGGCTATTAGAAGTAGCTTATAAATGTTATGTGGTTTGTTGTAAATATTGCCATATGATATGGTAGATGTTGAATTATGATATCCAAGTGTTTATTATGGTATGAGGTATGTAGTTGGTTGAGATATGCTTGTTGTAGATTGGTTTGGATGATAAATTAGATGATTTATAGTACATGATATATATATGTGAGTTATGACTAGTAAAGCAAGTTGAGTTGATAGGTATTTGAACAGGTAAATGGCATTGAATTGAGTATTGAAATGGTTGAAATAGACATAGTATGAATTGTATTTTGGTTGATGATGTTTGGCTGCATATTTGTGTCTTGAAATGGTACCATTTAAGTTATGTAAGTACATGCAAATTTTAGGTGGCAAATTGGATTGGTAAACAGCCTATTTTTGTTCACATGGGCAGAGACACGGGCGTGTGTCTCAGCCGTATGTGACACACGGTCATGATACACGGCCATCTGTCCCTTGGTGTTGAATTTGAAATCAAGTCAATATGCTCCACAAGGCCTCATACACGAGTGTGTGACTTGGTCGTGTGGCATAAGTCAGTATACCCTACAAGTTTGGCGCGGCCTAGGACATGGCTTGGGATACAGGCGTGTATGGCCATTTTTAGGGCACAGAGGCTAAGCACACGGGTGTGTGTGTTAGCCGTGTGACCCAATCAGAGAGTTATACAGGGTCAGACACGGGCTGGGACACGGCTATGTGCTTCCATTTCGAATGTCCACATGGTCTGTGACACAGGTGCGTCTGGTGGTCATGTGAGACACACGGTCAGGCCACACGGGCATGTGTCCCCCATTTTTGAGAAAATTTTCATTGTGTTTTAAAAGTTTACAATTGTAACACCCCTAACCCGTATCCGTTGCCGGAATAGGGTTACGAGGCAATATTGAACAATATGTATCATTCACATTCATAACACATACATTTATGCATTTATAATCAAAATCCATTGTACACACTCACATTGTCCCTTATAAGGCTCTACGAGACCTTAAAACATGCTTAAAAGAGGTTCGGGACTAAACCGATAACATTTACAAACATTGGGAAACTTAAAAAATTCTCATTCATTCAAGGGTCACACGCCCGTGTGAACAGGCCATGTGCCTCACATGGCCACAAGACACGCCTGTGTCACAGGTCATGTGGAAACAGGGCATACATACTGACTTGCATTACACGGCCGAGGACACACTCGTGTGTCAGGCCGTGTGAAAACTGGAGGGTATACTGACTTGGGTTACACAGCGAATCACATGCCCGTGTGTCCACCCCGTGTGCCCTATGAAATGGCCACACATGCCCATGTGTTAGTCCGTGTTCCATTTAGGGGGTATACTGACTTATACCACACGACCAACCACACTCCCTTGTGTGAGACCATGTGGAGCATACTCACTTCAATTCAATTTCAACACCAGGGGACTCACGACTGAGACACACACCCATGTCTCTATCCGTGTGGACAAAAATAGGCCATTTGCAAAGCCAGTTTGCCACCTTTTTTGCACATACCTAAACAAGCTCATATGATATCATTTTAAGACATAAATATGCAGCCAAAAGTCATCAACCAATGCACAATCATACCATATTCAATTCAACCATATTTGATACTCAAATCAATGCCAAATACTTATTCAAATACTTATATCATCAAGCATCCAATCAGAAGCATAAACTTCTCAAATTATCAACTTCAATAATACCATATAGCTCATTTACCAAACTCAAAAGATAACCATTTGAACAACTATGAAACCTTAATCACATTTATATCAAAACATACCAAAAAAAGCCATCACTCATGGCTATAAATACAAAAGAAAACATATACATTTATAAGCCAAATCTCATGTCTATAATCACAACCAAAGTACCATAACTAGCCTATACATGCCATATAGTGTGACGTAGTCTCGACGATCCCCAAATCCGAGCTAGCTTTGAATTCACTATAAAACATAGAAGAAACAAACAAGGTAAGCTATAAAGCTTAATAAGTTCGTATGATATAAACTTATCTAATCACAAAAATATCATTCAATAATTTAAGCATAACAACATGTAACTCTTGATTACAAACAAACCTTTCACCTTCATTTTCATATGCTATATGTAAACTTCTTGACTTCTTCGGTTTCAAACTCATAATATACATATACATACCTGTATTAATCTATAACTAGTTCATACATACACAATATGCCGTTGAATACTCGATATTTCGCACACTAAGTG
Source organism: Gossypium anomalum (assembly GCA_025698475.1). Classification (NCBI taxonomy): domain Eukaryota; kingdom Viridiplantae; phylum Streptophyta; class Magnoliopsida; order Malvales; family Malvaceae; genus Gossypium; species Gossypium anomalum. Next base: position 57,741,624 of record CM046959.1, read on the forward strand.
CCATATTCAATGTTTCGCGTGCCATGTTCGATGTCTCGTACACTAAGTGCCATACTCAATGTCTCGTACACTAAGTGTAATATCCCGAATTAGGGCCTAATCGGAATAGTGGTTTTGTGACCACAAATCCGAGATAGAAATAATTATTTTATAATTATTTTGAGGTTTATGATATGATTACATGATTGTGTAAAAATTTCGTGAAGAAATTCTATGCCTAAAGTGTTTAAATTAAAAGTAGGGACTAAATCGAATAAGTTGCAAAATTTGCATTCTAGAAGTTTTTAGTATGAAATTGCATTGAAATATTAATTAGGAGGTCTTAAATAGCAATTTGACTAATTTAAGTTCATGGACAAAATTAGGACATGGAAGGAATTTTTGGAAAGTTTAGTAGTAAGGGCATTTTGGTCATTTAGTTATTAAAATGAATTAAAAACAAAATTAAAAGCCAATTTTTGTCCATCTTCTTCATTAGGCCGAAATTTCAAGGGTTCTCCATAGCTAGGGTTTGTTTCAAGCTTCCAAGCTCCATAGTAAGTGATTCCAAGCCCCATTTTTAATGTTCTTTACGTTTTTGAGATCCTGATAACTCGATTAAGCTTATGTTAGCAATAATTTAACCTAGGGTTTATATTTGGAAAAATATTTGTGTATTTTGATGGTTTATGATAGAATATGAAGTTTTAAATTATGTTAGACAACTTGTACTACTCGATTTTAAGCAAAAACGAGTAAAAGGGCTTAATCGGTAAAAATACCTAATAGTCACAAGTACATGTTAGAGTGAGAATTTGATGTTGCCATAGAAGAGAAAAGTGATCAGCATGTTGTAAAACATAAGAATAAGGAATAAAGTTTAATCCCGAGCCTAGGGGCAAAAATGTAAATATGTAAAAGTTTAGGGGTAAAATTGTAATTTTTCCAAAATTTGAGTTAAGGATTAATTTGATAATGTGAGTATTAAATAAGCTAAATGTGTTATTTTAGATCAAGAAAGACGTGGAATTGACCTCAATCGAGGAAAAGAAAAGATTGTGGACTAAATTGCAAAATCTTTGTATTTTGGTACCAAGGTAAGTTCATGTGTAAATAATATAGTATAATTGTTTTTTTTTTAAATTATTGATGTTCATTATATGATATGCTGATTTTTATCATGAAATATATGCTTTGTGGTTATTTTCAAATAAAATGCAAATTATTTGTATTATTTGTTAAATATAAAGTGTTACCGAGTATTGGTTTCGGTATTTTACTAAGATGGCAAGGATATGTGTTCGAGGAAAATCCCGCTTTGAACCTTAGGAATAGATTAGGATATAAGTGACATGTCACTAGGATGGTTGAGCATCCGAACTCGTTGAGTTGAGTCCGAGTTCACTTATGGATGCGAATGTCCGAACTCGTTGAGTTGAGTCCGAGTTCGTGAGATGTAACTAGGCATCCGAGCTCGTTGAGTTGAGTCCGAGTTCACTTATGGATGCGAACGCCTGAGCTCGTTGAGTTGAGTCCGAGTTCGCTTATGGGCGGGTTACATGATTGCTTGATTGCATATATGGCACTTATGTGCAAGTTATCCATGTATCCGAATTATATTCCGATGTGTTCAACGGGTAAAGTTATACTCAAATGGAGGAATATTCGCGATGTAAAGAGATGTATTGGTAAGTGATGTGAAATGGATATTTTGGATGGGTATGTATTTAACCCTCGGGTTGAGTATTGATACAATCACGATAAGGTAATAAGATGATGAAAAATGATTAGAAATGTGATATGTGTTTTAGTGATGCATGCTAATGTTGATTGGTATGACCGTTTGTTATGTTACTTATTATTTGCATATGAACTTACTAAGCATTTATGCTTACTCCCTCCTTCTTACTCATTATAGTTTTGGACAAGCCAGCTCAGGAGTCGGGATAGGTCGAAGGCTCAATCACACTATCCGGAAGACTTTTGGTAAATGGCTTGTAAATTTAAGTATGGCATGTATAGCAATATACCTATTTTGTGTAAATGATCTTATGATATGGTGATGGAATGGTTGAGAAAATGTTTGATAATGATAAATTATGAAAATGGTTAGTTTAGATTATGTTTGATGTTAAGGAAAATTTTTAAGATACTTAGTGCATAAAAACTCATAAAAGGGATGAAATTTGCCATAAACAGAGTACTGCAGCAACACTGACACGAGTTTGAAAATTTACTAAAAATCATAGAAATTGAATTTGGTGATGGAGTGCATATCAAATTGAATCTTATTATGTCTAGTTTCACAGGAAACAAATGAAACAGGTAAAGGAATTATATGTTAAAAGATATTTGAATTTTGGTGAAACAGGGTCATAGCAGTTTCTGAATCCCCTGTTCCAAATTTATAAATTCACCATAAATTGTAAAGATATAATTAGGTGATGTATTTTATATCCTCAGAATCCTTATTGAGTCTAGTTTTAGGAGAGATAAACCTCATAGTCATATGAATTGTTTACAGAGAGAAATGTGGTTCGTAGTAAACATAGGTCAAACCAGTCAAGTCCTGAAACAGGGGTAACTTTAACTAATAAACTGTACTAATTGTCTCAACCAAAAATTATAGAAAAAAATTAGTAGATAGGTATATGAGTCTAGATTCAAGGAAAATTTATGGATCTTGATTTTGAGTTTCGTAACTCGAGATATGATTTTTCTTGTGACTATAACTCAAGTAGCTTAAAAGCTGTGAATGTAGAAACAAATAATCCAAAGTTCTAAAAATGTTAAATTAAGCTTAGTAACACCTCATACTCGACTCCGGCGACGGTCTCAAGCGTGGGGCGTTACATTAAGTGGTATCGAGAGCAAGTTTAGTCGGTTCTCGGACTACGTGTTGTATGTACGGATTTTGCTATACATGCCATATGTATAAATTGTGATAGTGTGACGACTTCGACCATTTAAATGATTTTTTTATAGTAAATGGATCCCGATCCAAATTGTGGCGATGAAGTAGAGAGTAATGCGCCACTCCGGTGAGGAGCAAATACGATCGAAAATCCACCTCCTACTGTTGGTCGGGGAGGAGGAGAAAGGGGTCGGGAAGCCTTTCTCCAAATGATGAGTGCATGGTACACCGAGTTCGCTTGTATGAACCCAAACGCACAACCTCCCCACCTCCCCAATTCCTCAACCTGCACTCGACGCCTCAAGGTATGGATCTCGATGAAATTTCACGAGACTCCAGTTGATAGAATTCGCAAGCAAGGGGCAAGAATTTAAAGCAAATATTGATGATGATGCCGAGAAAGCGGAGTTCGCTTGAAAATTCTATCCGGTATTTGACGAATTATCTTGTACACTGAAGAATGTTTGAAATGTGCTATATCTTTGTTGAGGGATTCAACTTATAATTGGTGGAAGACTTTGATTTCTGGTGTACCAAAGAGAAAATAACTTGGGAATTCTTTCAAGAAGAGTTTCGGAAGAAATATATTAGTGAAAGATTTATTGATCAGAAGCATAAAGAATTTCTCGCACACTAAGTGCCATATTCAATGTCTCGCACACTAAGTGCCATATTCAATGTCTCACACACTAAATGCCATATTCAATGTGTCACACACTGTCGTATATAGTCAAAGCTATCTTAAATCGCACACTAAGTGCTAAACATAGCCGATTTATCATTGAATATGACCATAATCTCGTATATACAATTTATGCAATATCAAAGCATTAAAACCATAATTGTAATAATGTTTATCATGTACGAACTTACCTCGGATGCTAAAACGGCGATTTAAGTCAATTATTTGATAACTTTCGTTTTTCTCTGGTCTAGGTCTGAATTCCTCCTTTCTCGATCTAAATGTATTCAAAATCAACTTATTTATTCATCAATTCATTCAATTCAGTCCACGAACACTTATTTAAGCATTTTTACACTTTAACCCATAATGTTCCATATTTTTACAATTTAGTCCTTATTTCATAAATAAACAAAATTCACACAATTTAATTTAACCCATGCTTAGCCGATTTATATTTGAGTCCCTAAAAGCCCATATTTATCAACATTTCACACATTTAACCAGACATTTTACAAATTTCACAATTTAATCCTATTTAAGCATTTTCATCAAAAAATCACTTTACAAAACATGATAATCTATCATTTATCTATCATTTTTCATCAACATCTATCACAAATCTCAAGCATTCATCAATGGAATTTTACAAAAATCACAAACAAACTCAAAAATTAGGACATGGGCTAGCTAGTACTCAGAGCAACGATTACAAAAACATAGAAATCGTCAAAAACTGAACAAATTTCATACCCCAATCAAGAATAAAAAGGGCCGAACCCTAAAATGCTTTAATGGCTATTTCTTTTCTCCATATTCGGTGAAAGAGATGAGAATATAAGCTTAAAATTGTTTTTGTTTTATTTATTATACATTAATATATAGTTTACCATTTTACCCTTAGTTAATAAACCATTAATCATCAAATATATGCCCATGTATGTCCATTCCCACTACAATGGTCTAATAACAACATAAGGATCTTTCATTTGTTAAGCCATGGCAATTAAGCACATTTAACATATAGGATGCCACTTTTGCATTTTACGCGATTTAGTCCTTTTTTTCTCAAATTGAGCTATTAAATGATAAAATTAACTCACGAAATTTTCATACATATATAATCATATGCTATAAACACCAAAAATAATATTAAAATGATTTTTCGACATCAGATTTGTGGTTCCAAAACCACTGTTCTGATTTAGCTAAAACCAGGCTATTACAACTCTCCCCCCTTAGGGATTTTTGCCCCTGAGAATCTTACCAGTGAATAGGTTTGGATATTGCTTTCTCATAGCATCCTCGGGTTCACGTAGCTTTTTAAACCCCATGTCAATGCCATAATACTTTCACTAATGCTATTCTTTTATTTCTCAACTCTTTGATCTCACGAGCCAAAACTCAGATCGGTTCTTCACTATATGATAAATCTGGCTGAATTTCAACTTCAGTCGAGGAAATGACCTGTGAAGGATCAAATCTGTATCATCGTAGCATTGATACATGAAACACATTATGAATCTTTTCTAAATCAGACGGTAATGCTAGTCAATAAGCCACTGGCCCAATTTGCTCAGTAATCTCATATGGTCCGATGAACCTCGGGCTCAATTTCCCTTTTCGACCGAATCGTAATATCTTTTTCCATGGCGACACTTTTGGAAACACTTTATCCCCGATTTGAAACTTAATATCTTTCTGTTTCAAATCTACATAAGATTTCTGTCTATCTAAGGTTACTTTCAAACTATCTCGTATTACTTTCACTTTTTCTTCAGTTTCTCTAATCAGATCAATTCTGTGAATCTTATTATCGCTAAGCTCAAATACTTGATTGAAAGCTATTATTAAAAGTGAATTCAATCAACGATAGGTATTTCTCCCAACTACCTTCAAACTCAAGAATGCAACAACGCAACATATCCTCGAGTATCTATATAACTTGCTCAGATTGACCATCCGTCTACAGGTGAAATGCGGTACTGAAATGTAACTGTATACCCAGTGCATCTTCCAATTTCTTCGAAAATCGTGATGTGAACCTCGAATCTCTATCTGAAACAATAGAAATAGGTACCCCGTGTAATCAAACAATCTCTGAAATGTACAACTCAGCAAGCTTGTCAAGCGAATAGTCCGTTCATACCGGAATGAAATGAGCCAATTTTGTCAACCTGTCAACAACGACCCAGATTACATCTTTCTTACTTAGAGATAGGGGCAAACCTAAAACAAAATCTATAGTCACTCTATCCCATTTCCACTCGGGAATCATGGTAGGCTGTAATAAACCTGAGGATACTTGATGCTCAGCTTTGACCTGCTGACAAATCAAACATTTCGAAACAAATTCTAAAATATCACGTTTCATGTCGTGCCACCAATAAAGTTATTTCAAATCATTATACATTTTCATGTTTCCAGGATGAACAGATAAATGACTACTATGTGTTTCATTCAAAATCATCTGAATCAACTTTGAATTTCTCAGAACACATATTCGGCCTCTAAATCTTAAACAATAGTCAGAATCAACTTGAAACTCTGAATCAGGGTTCGACTCGCATTAAGTTCGTTTCGCTAGCATTTCATTATCGACTTTTTGAGCCTCACAAATCTGCTGTATAAACAACGATCTTGCTTTCAAATCAGCTACAACTAAGCCGTCATCAGATAGAGCCAACTGAGTATTCATTGCACAAAGAGTAAACAAAGATTTCTGGCTTAATGCATCAGCAACAACATTTACTTTTCCCGGATGGTAGTCAATCACTAATTCGTAGTCTTTTAGAAATTCAAGCCATCTGTGCTATCACAAATTTAAATTCTTCTGAGTCATCAGATATTTCAAACTCTTGTGATCTGAATAAACATGGCATTTCTCACTGAACAGATAATGGCGCTAAATTTTCAATGCAAACACAATGACTGCTAACTCTAAATCATGCGTCGGGTAATTTTTTTCATGCGGCTTCAACTGTCTCGAAGCACAAGCTTTAACTTTGCCTTCTTGCATCAAAACACAACCCATACCATTCAACGATGCATCACTAAACACTACGAACTCTTTACCCGATTCAGGCTGAACTAACACCGGAGCTTTAGTCAATAAAGCTTTTAACTGCTTGAAACTTTTCTGGCATTTATCCAACCACTCGAACTTAACATCTTTTTGAAGTAATTTCATCATCGGAGTCGCAATTATCAAAATGCCTTTCACAAATCGTCTATAATAGCCAGCGAGTCTTAGAAAGCTGTGGACCTCAGAAGCATTTCTCGGAGGCTTCCAATCTATAATCGCAGATATCTTGCTTGAGTCAACTTGGATACCTGCAGCTGAAACAATATGCCCTAGAAAACCAACCTCGAGCAACCAGAATTCATATTTGCTAAATTTTGCATACAACTACTTATCTCGCAGAGTCTGTAGTACAATCATCAAATGCTCAGCATGTTCGGATCCATCACTTGAGTAAATTAAGATGTCATCAATGAACACAACTACAAATCAATCTAGGTAGGGTCTGAAAATCCGATTCATTAAGTCCATAAAGACAGTAAGTGCATTTGTTAGTCCAAAAGGCATAACTAAGAATTCATAATGACCATATCTCATTCTAAATGCGGTCTTTGGCATACTGTAGCCCTTTTTAATTGATCAAACAAATCATCTATTCTAGGCAGAGGATACTTATTCTTGATCGTTATTTTGTTAAGCTGACGATAGTCTATACACATTCTCATCATGCCATCTTTCTTTTTCACAAACAATATAGGAGCACCCCATAACGAGAAACTTGGTCTAGCAAAACCTCTATTTGTTAACTCTTGCAACGAGCTTTCAATTCTTTTAACTCTGTTGGAGCCATTTTGTACGGAGCTATCAATATTGTTATAGTTCCCGACACTAACTCAATACCAAACTCAACCTCTCGGATCAGAGGTAAGCCCAGTAACTCTTCAGGAAACACATCCGGATACTTACACACAACTGACACTGATTTGATCTTTTTTTCAGTCACTTTTGTATCAAACACATAAGCAAAATAAGCTTCGCAACCCTTTCTTACATATTTCTGAGCTAACATAGAAGAAATCACTACTGGTAAACCATTCAAATCATCTGACTCAATCTGGATAATCTCATTATTCTAACATCTCAGATCAATCGTCTTTCGTTTATAACTTACTATAGCTTCATGTAGCGTTAGCCAATCCATATCCAGAATTATATCAAATTCATCAAATGGCAACAACATCAGATCTACTGGAAAACAAAAATCCCGAATTATTAATGGATAGTTTTTGCACACTTTATCAACCAAGACACACTTGCCTAAGGGGTTTGATACTCTAATCACAAATTCAGTAGACTCTACAGGCAAAGTCTTACTGGATACTAAATTCATACATATATAAGAATGAGTTGATCCTTGATCTATCAATGCAATCACATTAGTATCATAGAGAGTGAAAGTACCGGTGATAACATTTGGAGATGACGCTTCTTCACGAGTGCGAATAGCATAGGCTCTAGCAGGTGCTTTTCCCTTAAATCTCGCTATAGAATCTCTTGTTGTACCATGATTACCACTTGCGTTTCCCGTATTTCTTGGCAGCCTCCCTCGAGTAGCTGTGTTGCTCGATCTTACATTCTAAGATTTACCTTTTTCATTTAGTTCAATACAATCTTTAATAAAATGATCTCGTGAACCACAACTGTAACAAACTTTATTATTAGCTTTCATCCAGCTCTCTCCAAAATGCCGTCTTCCATAATGTTGACACTCGGGTTTAACATCTTTCACATTGCCAACACTTGATACCGATGTAGTTTGAGCTTTAGGGCTGGTGAATTGCTTTCCACGATCTCTATTAGCATATTCCACTGAAACTGTTGATCGGCTAAAATAATCTCTAGATTTCTTCGACAAGGATTGATAAGGTTTACTCATTGATCTCTTTTTTGTATCTCTAGCTTCTGATTCAACTTTCTTCTTTTCTCGACTAAAGTCTTCGGCTTTGCAAGCCCATTCAAATAGCACAACAAATTCTTTTAAATCTAAAATTCCGACTAGAAGTTTAATATCTTCATTCAGCCCATCAACAAACCGCTTACACATAATTTCTTCAGTAGATCCATACTCACGAGCATACTTACTCAACCGTACAAATTCCCTCTCGTACTCGGTTACAGTCATGCGACCTTATTTCAATTCTAAAAACTCTTTATGCTTTTGATCTAGAAAATGTTAACTAATGTATTTCTTTCAGAATTCAGTCTGAAAGAATTCCTAAGTAACTCTCTCCCGCGGTACTACCGAGACTAACGTATTCCACCACTGATACGCTGTATCTCTCAAAAGGGATATAGCACACTTTAAACATTCAGCTGGCACGCAAGAAAGTTCATCAAACACTCAGACTATATTTTCAACTCAAAACTCGGCTCTCTCAGGGTCATCATCAACGTTAGCTCTGAACTCTTCAGCCCCGTGTTTGCGGATCTTGTCAACAGGAGGCTTATTTAATCTTAATAGCTCGACTCCTTGAGGAGCTACAGGTACGGGTAGAGGATTAGGAGGGGATGGAGCTTGTTAAGCAGTCGGGTTCGTATGAATATACTGAGTGAACCACTCATTCATCATTTGAAAGAAGGCTTCTTTAGCCTCTCCTCCCTGACTGCCCGTAATGGGTCTAGAATCAGATGGTGCTGTCCCTTGGCGGGAGCAGGCGCATTACTTTCAACCTCATCAGCTATTGCTTGATTGGGATCCATTTGCTATATAAAATTTTAAAATTTTAGGAGTCATCACACTATCACAATTTATATATGGCATGTATAGCTAGACTCTCACACATACTACATTACTCCTAGAATCGACTAAATCGTGGCTCTGATACCAATAAAATGTAACATCCCTAACCCATATCCGTCGCTGGAATAGGGTTACGAGGTATTGCTGAACAATACGTATCATTCACATTTATAACACATACATTTATGCATTCATAAACAAAATCCATTGTACACACTTACATTGTCCCTTATAAGGCTCTACGAGACCTTAAAACAAGCTTAAAAGAGGTTCGGGACTAAACCAATAACATTTGTAAACTTTGGAAAACTTAGAAAATTCTCATGCATTGAAGGGTCACACACCCGTGTGAACAGGCCGTGTGCCTCACAGGGCCACCAGACAAGTCCGTGTCATAGGTCGTGTGGAAACAGGGCTTACATACTGGCTTGCATCATACAGCCAAGGACACGCCCGTGTGTCCAACCCGTGTGTCCTATGAAATGGCCACACACGCCCATGTGCTAGCCCGTGTGCCATTTAGGGGGTATACTGACTTATACCACACGGCCAACCACACGCCCGTGTATGAGACCGTGTGGAGCATATTGACTTCGATTCAATTTCAACACCAGGGGAGACACGATCGTATATCATGACTGTGTGTCGTACATGGCTACGACACACGCCCGTGTCTCTGCCCGTGTGGACAAAAATAGGCCATTTGCAAGGCAAATTTGCCACCCTTTTTGCAGATACCTAAAAAAGCTCATATGATATCATATTAAGACACAAATATGATGCCAAAAGTCATCAACCAATAAATAATCATACCATATTCAATTCAACCATATTTGATACTCAAATCGATGCCAAATACTTATTCAAATACTTATATCATCAAGCATCCAATCACAAGCATAAACTTCTCAAATTAGCAACTTCAATAATACGACTCATTTTAACAAACTCAAAATATAACCATTTGAACAACTATGAATCCTTAATCACATTTATACCAAAACATACCAAAATAAGCCATCACTCATGGCTATAATCACAACCAAAGTACCATAACTAGCCTATACATGCCATATACCCCATATATATACAACTTAAAAATACCAACTAGATGGTTGGATAGTTTGACTTAGTCTCTGATGATCCTCAAATCCGAGCTAGCTTTGAATTCACTATAAAACACAAAAGAAACAAATAACGTAAACTATAAAGCTTAGTAAGTTTGTATGATATAAACTTATCTAATCACAAAAATATCATTCAACAATTTAAGCATAATAACATGTAACTCTTGATTACTAACAAACCTTTCACCTTCATGTTCAAATGCTATATGTAAACTTCATGACTTCTTCAGTTTAAAAATCATAATATACATATGCATACTTGTATTAATCCATAACTAGTTCATACATACACAATATGTCGTTGAATACTAGATATTTCACACACTAAGTGCCATACCTAATGTCTCGCACACTAAGTGCCTTATTCAATGTTTCGCACACTAAGTTTCATGTTCGGTGTCTCGCACACTAAATTTCATATTCAATGTCTCGCACACTAAGTGTCATATTCAATGTTTCATACACTAAGTGCCGTATATAGCCGAAGCTATCTTAAATCGCACCCTAAGTGCTAAACGTAGCCGATTTATCATCGAATATGACCATAATCTCGTATATACAATGTATGCAATATCAAAGCATTAAAACCATAATTATAATAATTTTTATCACGTATAAACTTACCTCGGATGCTAAAATGGTGATTTGAATCGATTATTCGATAACTTTCATTTTTCCCTGATCTAGGTCTGAATTCCTGCTTTCTTATCTAAATGTATTCAAAATCAACTTATTTATTCATAAATTCATTCAATTCAGTCCACAAACACTTATTTAAGCATTTTACACTTTAACCCCTAAAGTTCCACATTTTTACAATTTAATCCTTATTTTATAAATACACAAAATTCACACAATTCAATTTAACCCATGCTTAGCCGATTTATACTTGAGTCCCTAGCAGCCCATATTTATCAACATTTCACACATTTAACCACACATTTTACAAATTTCACAATTTAATCCAATTTAAGCATTTTCATCAAAAATCACTTTACAAAACATGATAATCTATCCTTTATCTTTTATTTTTCATCAACATCTATCACAAAGCTTAAGCATTCATCAATGGAATTTTACAAAATCACAAAAAAACTCAAAATTTAGGGTATGGGCTAGCTAGTACACAAAGCAACGATCACAAAAACATAGAAATCATCAAAAATCGAACAAATTTCATACCTTATATAACAGCCCAATTTTAGCTAAATCAAAATAGTGGTTTTGGAACCACAAATGTGAGGTCATAAAATTATTTTAATATTACTTTTGGTGTTTAAAGCATGTGAATATGTATGTGTGAAAATTTCTTGAGCTAATTTTATCGTTTAAGTGATTAATTTGAAAAAAAGGACTTAATCGCGTAAAATGCAAAAGTAGCATGCTATAAGTTAAAGTACCTAAATGCTATTTTTTTTTAAACCAAGGGTCCTTGTGTTGATATTAGACCATTAAAAGTGTGAGTGGACAAAGATGACCATCCATTATGTCATTAATAATGTTTATAACCAAGGGTATTTTAGTAAAATAGTTAATAATGGTTAATAAATAAAAAAAATTGAAGTTTTGTCCATATTATTATCATCTTGGCCGAATATTAAGAAGGAAAAGAAACCATTGAAGTTTTCTAGGGTTCGACATTTGTGGGCTTCAATTGGTAAGTGTTTTAAGCTCGATTTTTTATGATTTCTATGTTTTTGTGACCGTTGTATCAAGTACTAGCAAGCCCAAGGACTAATTTGAAAAGTTGCTTAATGTTTAGAAAGTTTCCATTGATGAATTTATGTGTTTTTGAATGTTGATTATGGAAAATGACTATTTGTTGATAGTTTTACATGCTTAGTAAAGGGATTTTTGATGAAAATGATTAATTAGGGATTAAATTATGAAAAGATGAAAATATGGGGTTAAAAGTGTAAATAAAAGAGAAATATGGGCTGCTAGGGGTACTATAGTAATTTGGCACACATCGGTTTGAATTGAATTGATGTAATTTTATGTTTATTGAAATAAAGACTAAATTGTAAGAAATGTGAAAGTTTAGGGCCAAAGTGAAAATTGGCTTATATATGTGTTTGTGGATGAAATTGATTGAGTTGGTGATTAAATGGATTAATTTTGAATATATATAGATCAAGAATGAAAGAAATAGGATTTAGATCAAGGGAAATCGAAAGTTACCAAATAGTCAATCCGGTCCCTTTATTCTGACTACGAGGTAAGTTCATATGCAATTAAATGTCTTTAGATTGAATTACATGTGTTTACTTGTCATGGAAATGTTATAAATCTTGAATGAGCACTTACGAGCAAGAATCGACAGAGTTACAATATCCAAAAGTCTCGTATGAACCTTAGGAATAGTATAGGATACGAGTGTCATGACATTAGGTTATCGAGATGTAATTTCATGTAAGACCATGTCTAGAACATTGCCATCGTTAATCAATTTCGTGTAAGACCTTGTCTGGGATAGTGGCATGGATATGTAATAACATGTAAGACCATATCTGGGATATGACATTGTACGAGCTTATGTGATTATCGAGTATCTTTAATGATTCTGAACGGTTCAACGGGCAAAGTCAAGTCGAGAAAGAATATATGAAAGAGCTAAGTGACTCAGGTACATACGAAATTCATATGAGTATTGAAAAGGGTAAATATTTGATGAACTCGATTAAGACATTGAATATATGTTCAATGAGAAAGGTTTTTGAATTTGAATGTGATTAGCTAAGTTTAACATTTTTGAATTAATATGCAAATATTCATGTGTTGACTTTATTTGTATGGCTTCTAAGCTTTTGAAGCTTACTTTGTGTGTTCTTCCATGTTTTATAGATTATCGAAGCTAGCTCAGACATTGAGGATCATCGGGAACCATCATCACACTATTTACTACTTGTTGGTATTTTTAGATGCTTGTAATTTTGGTATATGGCATGTATAGGTAGTGAGTTGATGATATGTTTTATGGTTTGAATAGCCATGAGATTGAGCTTGCTTTTGTTGGAAATGTTGGAATGTATTTGGCCATTTAAGTTGGCTTAAAATTATGTTTTGGATAAGTGTTATATGTGATGTATATAATGTATTGTGTTTTGGGATTGTTTTCCATGGTTATGGATATGACTAAATGGTTACTCATTTAGTTAGTTATTAATGTTTGAGAAATGGTACATTATGGTATGATTTATAGATGATAAACTGATATGTTTGAGAGGCACGGTTTAGTTGATGGTAAGGTGATGAAAATACATTTAGAAGTTATGTGAATTTGGTGATTTTGGCCTAATGAGTTAGTATGTTTTGAATATAAAATTGAGTAGTTGAAATGGTTAAGGATAGATGGCATAATATGTGTATGAATTGGCATGTTTTGGTTGCCTATATATGCATTGAAATGGTATTATTGGGTTACTTTGTGTGCATGAAAGACGGGTGGTAAATTGGCTTTATAAATGTCCTTTTTTTGTCCACACGGGCATGTGTCTCAGCCGTGTCCAACACATGGTCATGTTGCACAACCGTGTGTCCCCTAGGGTAACCCTTTGAATTAAAGCCAGTATACCCTACAGGTTTGGCACGGCCTAGACACACGGGCATGTCTACTGGGCGTGTGTGACACACAGGCTGGCACATGGCACACGGGCGTGTCCTCGGCCATGTGGTATAAGTCAGTATGTATGCCATATTTTCACACAGCCTGTGACACGGGCATGTCGGGTAGCCGTGTGAGGCACATGGCCTGTTCACACGGGCATGTGACCCTGTAATGATGAAAAATTTTCCAAGTTTCTCAAACTTTGTAAATGTTATCGGTTTAGTCTCGAACCACTACTAAGCATGTTTTAAGGTCTCGTAGAGCCTTATAAGGGACAATATAAATGATTTGAATGGATTTTATATATGAATGCATAAATGTATATGTTATGTATGTGAACGTTATGTATTGTTTAGTAATACCTCGTAACTCTATTCCAGCGATGGACACGGGTTAGGGGTGTTACATTTAATTGGTATCAGAGCTACGATTTAGTCGATTCTAGGACTAACATAGCGAGTGATAGTCTAGCTATACATGCCATATATTAATGTAAATTACGATAGTGTGATATTCCTGACAGTTAAAATGTGTTTTTATATAGCAAATGGATCCCGATCGAGCCGTAGCTGACAATGTTGAAAGTAATGCACCTGCTCCCACTCAAGGGATAGTGCAGTCTGATTCTTGACTCGTAACTAGTAGCCACGAGGGAGAGGCTAAAAAAGCCTTCTTCCAGATTATGAATGAGTGATTCAAAAAATTTGTACGAATGAATCCAGTAGCTCAACAACCTCCACCCCACCTGTTCCTCAACAAGTCCCAATTGTGCCACAACTGGTAGATCTGATTCGATTGAGTAAGCCACTTTTTGATAAGATTCGAAAACACGGGGCTAAAGAGCTCCGGGCTACAGTTGAAGATGCTGAGAGAGCTGAGTTCTGGCTCGAGAACACGATCAGAGTATTTGATGAATTGTCCTATACTCCAGATGAATGTATCAAGTGTGTTGTATCTTTGCTTAGAGATAATACATATCATTGGTGGAAAACATTAACATCTGTGGTTCATAAAGAACATGTTACTTAGGAATTCTTTCAATCTGAATTCTAAAAGAAATACATAAGTTAGCAATTTCTCGATTAGAAACATAAAGAGTTTCTAGAATTGAAATAAGGTCAGATGATTATCACTGAATATGAAAGAGAGTTCGTACGTTTAAGCAAGTATACCCAGGAATATGTTTCCACTGAAGAGATCATGTGCAAAAGGTTCGTTGATGGATAGAATGAAGATATAAAACTGTTAGTTGGGATACTTGAATTGAAGGAATTTGTTGTCCTGGTTGAAAGGGCTTGTAAAGCTGAGGATCTCAGCAAAGAAAAGAGAAAAGCTGATTTTGAAGCAAGAGATTCAAGAAAGAGATCAACTAGTAAGTCTTATCAATCTGCATCGAAGAAATTCCAAGACTCGTTTAATCGTTCTACTCCATCAGTGAGACATTCGAATAGAGATCATGAAAAGCAACCTGTGAGTTCTAAAGCTCCGGCTATCTCAATAGGTAGTGTTGGCAGTGTGAGACCTAACCGACCTAAATGTAAACATTATGGTAAACGACATCTTGGTGATTGTAGATTGAATGATAGGGCTTGTTTTAAATGTGAATCATTGGATCATTTTATCCGCGATTGTCCGAAGTTGGCTGAGCAAGATACAGTACAGAATACGATGCCAAGTAACGCTGCAGCTGGAGGTAGACCACCCAAAAACATGGGAAATGTGAGCGGTGGTAGAGGTGTGACATGAGACACTATTGTGAGATCTTATGCTAGAGCACCTACACAAGCCTACGCTATTCGCGCTCGTGAAGAAGCGTCATCTCCAGATGTTATCATCGGTACTTTTACTCTCTATGATACTAAAGTTATTGCATTGATAGATCCAGGATCAACTCATTCGTATATTTGTGTGAATTTAGTATCCAGTAAGACTTTTCCTGTAAAGTCTACCGAAATTGTAATTAGTCTATCGAACCCCTTAGGCAAGTGTGTATTGGTTGATAAAGTGTGTAAGAACTATCTGTTGATGATTCAAGATTTGTTACCATTTGATGAATTTGATATAATTCTGGGTATGGATTGCTTAACGTTGCATGATGCTGTTGTGAATTGCAAATGAAAGATGATTAATTTGAGATGTCAGAATAATGACATTATCCAGATTGAGTCAGATGATCTGAATGGCTTGCCAGCAGTGATCTCATCAATGTTAGCTTAGAAATATGTGAGAAAGGGTTATGAAGCTTACTTTGCTTATGTTTAGATATGAAAGTGACTGAAAAGAAAATTGAATTAGTATCAGTTGTATGTGAGTATCCAGATGTGTTTCCTGAAGAGTTACCAAGTTTACCACTGATCTGAGAGGTTGAGTTTGGCATTGAGTTAATACCGGGTACAATGCCAATATCGATAGCTCCGTACAAAATGGATCTGATAGAGTTAAAAGTATTGAAAGCTCAGTTGTAAGAACTGATGAATAGAGGTTTTGCAAGACCGAGTTTCTCACCTTGGGGTGCTCCTGTGTTGTTTGTAAAAAAGAAAGATGGCACGATGAGAATGTGTATAGACTACTGACAGCTTAACAAAGTGACAATCAAGAATAAATATCTTCTGCCCAGAATAGACGATTTGTTTGATCAGTTAAAAAGGGCTACAGTGTTTCCAAAGATAGATTTGAAATCGGGTTATTACCAGTTACGAGTTAAAGACTCTGATGTTCCAAAAACCACATTTAGAACAAGGTACAACGATTATGAATTCTTAGTTATGCCTTTCGGACTAACGAATGGACCTGTTATCTTTATGGACTTAATGAATAGTATTTTCAGACCTTACCTAGATCGATTTGTTGTTTTGTTCATAGATGATATTTTGATATATTCACAAGATGAAACTGAGCATGCCGAACATTTGAGAATTGTATTGCAGACCCTGCGTGATAAGCAATTATATGCAAAGTTGAGTAAATGTAAGTTTTGGTTGCGTGAGGTTGGTTTTTTAGGGCATATTATTTCAGCTGATGGTATTCAAGTCGATCCGGGCAAGATTTCTGCAATAATGGATTGGAAGCCTTCGAGAAATGTTTCTGAGGTCTGCAATTTTCTAAGACTAGCGGGATATTATAAACAATTTGTGAAAGCTTTTCAATGATTGCGACTTCGCTGATGAGATTGCTTCAGAAAGATGTAAAGTTTGAATGGTCTAAGAAATGTCAGAAAAGTTTTGATCAGTTGAAAGCTCTTTTGACTGAAGCTCCAATGTTAGTACAACCAGAATTGGGTAAAGTGTTTGTGATTTATAGTGATGCATCGTTGAATGGTTTCGGCTGTGTTTTGATGCAAGAAGGCAAAGTCATAGCTTATGCCTTGAGATAGTTGAAGCCGCATGAAAAGAATTATTCGACGCACGATTTAGAGTTAGTAGCAATTGTATTTGTGTTGAAGATTTGGCACCATTATATGTTTGGTGAGAAATGCCATATTTATTCAGATCACAAGAGTTTGAAATATCTTATGACTCAGAAAGATTTGAATTTGCGACAGCGGAGATGGCTAGAATTGCTAAAAGATTACGAGTTAGTGATTGATTACCATCTGAGAATAGCAAATGTTGTTACTGATGCATTAAGCTGAAAATCTTTGTTTGCTCTACGTGCAATGAATACTCAGTTGGCTCTATCTGATGACGGTTCAGTTGTAACTGAATTGAAAATGAGACCGTTGTTTATACAGCAGATTTATGAAGCTTATAAAGTTGATAATGAAATGTTAGCAAAATGAGCTCAATGTGATTCAAACCCTGATTCAGAATTTCAAGTTGATTCCAGTGATTGTTTAAGATTCAAAGGCCGAATATGTGTTCTAAGAAATTCAGAGTTGATTCAGAGGATTTTGAACGAAGCACATAGTAGTTGTTTATCTATTCATCTGGGAAGTATGAAAATGAATAACAATTTGAAACAGCTCTATTAGTGGCATGGTATGAGATGTGACATTTCAGAGTTCATTTCTAAATGTTTGATTTGTCAGCAAGTTAAAGCTGAGCATCAAGTGTCATCAGGTTTATTGCAACCTATTATGATTCCTAAGTGGAAATAAGATAGAGTGACTATGGATTTTGTTTCTAGTTTGCCTTTATCTCTGAGCAAGAAAGATGCAATCTGGGTTGTTGTGGATAGATTGACTAAATCGACTCATCTCATTCTGATACGAATGAACTATTTGCTTGAAAAGTTAACTGAGTTGTATATCTCTGAGGTTGTGAGATTACACGGAATACCTATTTCTAATATTTCGTATAGAGATCCGAGGGTCACATCAAGGTTTTGGAAGAAACTGCAAGATGTACTGGGTACAAAACTACATTTTAGTACCACATTTCACTCGTAGATGGATGGTCAATCTGAGCGAGTTATACAGATACTCGAGGATATGTTGAGATGTTGCATTCTTGAGTTCGAAGGTACGTGGGAAAGGTATCTGCCATTGATTGAATTCGTGTATAATAATAGCTTCCAATCGAGTATAAAGATGGCACCATACGAAGCTTTATACGATCAAAAATGTAGAACACCGTTGTACTGGACTGAACTTAGTGAGAATAAGATTCACGGGGTTGATCTGATTAAAGAAACAGAAGAAAAGTGAAAGCAATTCATGATAGTCTGAAAGCGGCGTCAGATCAACAAAAATCATACACATACTTGAAACGGAAAGATATTGAGTTTCAAATCGGGGATAAAGTGTTTTTGAAAGTATCTCTATGGAAAAAAATACTTTATTTTAGTTGTAAAGGCAAATTGAGTCCAAGATTCATCGGGCCGTATGAAATTATCGAATGAGTTAGACCAGTGGCTTATCGGCTAGCATTTCCGTCTGAGTTAGAAAAGATTCATAATGTATTTCATGTATCGATGCTTCGACGATACCGATCTGATCCTTCGCATGTTATTTCCCCGACCGAAGCTGAGATTCAATCAGATTTATCGTATAGTGAAGAATCGATTCGAATTCTAGCTCATGAGATCAAAGAGCTGAGAAATAAAATAATTACATTAGTGAAAGTTTTATGGCATCGACACGGCTACATGGGAACTTGAGGATGTTATGAGAAAGCAATATCCAAACCTATTCACTAGTAAGTTTTTCGGGGACGAAAATTCTCTAAGGAGAGAGAGTTGTAACAGCCCGGTTTTAGCTAAATCGAAACAGTGATTTTGAAACCATAAATTTGAGGTCGTAAACTTATTTTAATATTATTTTTGGTGTTTATAGCATGTGAATATGTATGTGTGAAAATTTCATGAGATGATTTTATCGTTTAAGCGATTAATTTGAAAAAAAAGGACTTAATAGCGTAAAATGCAAAAGTAGCATGCTATAAGTTAAAGTGCCTAAATGCTATGTTTTTTTAAACTAATGGTTCTTATGTTGATATTAGAGCCTTAAAAGGGTGAGTGCACAAAGATGACCATACATTATGTGTTTAATAATGTTTCTAACCAAGGGTATTTTAGTAAAATAGTTAATAATGATTAATAAATAAAAACAAATTGAAGTTTTGTCCATATTATTATCATCTTGGCCGAATATTAAAAAGGAAAAGGAACCATTGAAGCTTTCTAGGGTTCCGTACTTGTGAGCTTCAATTGGTAAGTGTTTTGAGCTCAGTTTTTTATAATTTCTATGTTTTTGTGATCGTTATATCGAGTACTAGCTAGCCCAAGGACTAATTTGCAAAATTTCTTAATGTTTTGAAAGTTTCCATTGATTAATTTATGTATTTTTGAATGTTGATGATGGAAAATGAATATTTGTTAATAGTTTTACATGTTTAGTAAAGGGATTTTTGATGAAAATGATTAATTAGGGATTAAATTGTGAAAAGATGAAAATGTGGGTTAAAAGTGTAAATAAATGAGAAATATGGGCTACTAGAGGTACTATAGTAATTCAGCACACATGGGTTTGAATTGAATTGGTGCAATTTTATGTTTATTGAAATAAAGACTAAATTGTAAGAAATATGAAAGTTTAGGGCCAAAGTATAAATTGGCTTAAATATGTGTTTGTGGATGAAATTGATTGAGTTGGTGATTAAATGGATTAATTTTGAATATATATAGATCAAGAACGAAAGAAATCAGATTTAGATCGAGGGAAATCGAAAGTTATCGAATAGTCGATTCGGTCCCTCTATTCCGACTACGAGGTAAGTTCATATGCAAATAAATGGCTTTAAATTTAATTACATGTGTTTACCTATCATGGAAATGTTATAAATTTTGAATGAGCACTTATGAGCAAGAATCGACAGAGTTACGATATCCGAAAGTCTCGTACGAACCTTAGAAATAGTATAGGATACGAATGTCATGAAATTAGGTTATCAAGATGTGATTTCATGTAAGACCATGTCTAGGACATTGGCATTGTATTAAGATTACGTGTAAGAGCATGTCTGGGACATTGGCATCATTAATCGATTTCACGTAAGACCCTGTCCAGGATCGTGGCATCGATATGTAATAACATGTAAAACCATATTTGGGATATGGCATTGTACGAGCTTATGTGATTTCTGAGTATCCTTAATGATTCCGAATAGTTCAGTGGGTAAAGTCAAGTCGAGAAAGAATATATGAAAGAGCTAAGTGACTCAGGTACGTATGGAATTCATACGACTATTGAAAAGGGGAAATATTTGATGAACTCTATTAAGACATTGAATATAGGTTAAATAAGAAAGGTTTGTGAATTTGAATGTGATTAGCTAAGTTTAACATTTTTGCATTGATATGCAAATATTCATGTGTTGACTTTATTTGTATATGGTTTACTAAGCTTTTGAAGCTTACCTTGTGTGTTCTTCCATGTTTTATAGATTATCGAAGCTAGCTCGGCATCGAGGATCATCGGGAACCATCATCACACTATCGACTACTTCTTGGTATTTTTGGATGCTTGTAATTTTGGTATATGGCATGTATAGGCTAGTGAGTTGATGATATGTTTTATGGTTTGAAATAGCATTAGATTGACCTGCTTTTGTTGGAAATGTTGGTATGTATTTGGCTACTTAAGTTGGCTTAAAATTATGTTTTGGATAAGTGTTATATGTGAAGTATATAATGTCTTGTGTTTTGGCATTGTTTGCCATGGTTATGGATATGACTATGGTTACTCATTTAGTTATTTATTAATGTTTGAGGAATGGTACATTATGGTATGATTTATAGATGATAAATTGATATGTTTGAGAGGCATGATTTAGTTGATGGTAAGGTGATGAAAATACATTTAGAAGTTATGTGAATTTGGTGATTTTGGCCTAATGAGTTAGTATGTTTTGAATATGGAATTGAGTAGTTAGAATGGTTGAGGATAGATGGCATAATATGTGTATGAATTGGCATGTTTTGGCTACCTATATATGCATTGAAATGGTATTATTGGGTTTCTTTGTGTGCATGAAAGAAGGGTGGCAAATTGGCTTTATAAATGGCCTATTTTTGTCAACACGGGCGTGTGTCTCAGCCATGCCTGACACACAGTCATGCTGCACAGCCGTGTGTCCCTTAGGGTAACCCTTCGAATTAAAGTCAGTATACCCTACAAGTTTGGCACGACATAGACACACAGGCGTGTTTACTGGCCATATGTGGCACACGGGCTAGCACATGGGCATGTGGTCGGCCGTGTGACCCAAGTCAGTAACCTCTCCAGTTTTCCCAGGACCATGGCACAGGGCGTGTCCTCAGCCATGTGGTGCAAGTCAGTATGTATGCCATGTTTTCACATGACCTGTGACACGGTCGTGTCTAGTAGCCGTGGGAGGCACACGGCCTATTCACACGGGCGTATGACCCTTTAATGATGAAAAATTTTCTAAGTTTCTCAAACTTTGCAAATGTTATCGGTTTAGTCTCGAACCACTTCTAAGCATGTTTTAAGGTCTCGTAGAGCCTTATAAAGGACAATATGAATGATTTGAATGGATTTTATATATGAATGCATAAATGTATATGCTATGTATGTGAATGTTGTGTATTGTTCGATAATGCCTCGTAACCCTATTCCGATGACGGATACGGGTTAGGGGTGTTACACTTCAATTAAGAATAACAAGGGTCGAACCCTAAAATACTTCAATGGCTATTTCTTTTCTCTATATTCAGTGAAAGAGATGAGAATAAAAGCTTAAAATTGTTTTTGTTTTTATTTATTATACATTAATACATAGTTTACCATTTTACCCTTGGTTAATAAACCATTTATCATCAAATATATGCCCAGTTATGTCCATTCCCACTAACAATGGTCTAATAACAACATAAGGACCTTTCATTTATTAAGCCATGGCAATTAAGCACATTTAACATATAGGATGCCACTTTTGCATTTTACGCGATTTAGTCCTTTTTCTCAAATTGAGATATCAAACGATAAAATTAGCTCATGAAATTTTCACACATATAAAATCACATGCTATAAACACCAAAAATATTATTAAAATAATTTTGTGACATCAGATTTGTGATTCCGAAACCACTATTTTGATTTAGCTAAAATCAGGTTGTTACAACAATGTTATTGGTTTAGTCCCGAACCACTCCCAATGCATGTTTAGGGTCTCGTAGACTTGTAATAGGGACCATGTGATTGAAGTTGATTGATGATTGCTTGAAATGTGAAAATTTATGCAGAGTTGAATGTTTAATTGTTTATAAGTTTGGTAATACTCTATAACCCTATTCTGGCATTGAATACGGGTGAGGAGTGTTACAAAGTACCTTTGACTAAATCCATGAACTTGCATCTCCTAGCCTCCCGATACTACTCTCTCATAATAAAATTTGTATGTTATATTGCATATTTGCTTGCTTGCTTTAGTGGTTAGGTGTCTTGGGAAGAGTCTGAGAAGTCCTGGGTTCAAGCCCTGGCTCCGAAATTTAGAAGGGAATATGGGGGATTTGGATAGTGATCAGCTTGAGGAATATGATGAGGGATTTCTGGAGAAAAATTAGGGGTGTTGGGGTTGTTGAGGAGTTGTAGCCGAATAGGTACTTTGATCACAAAGGAATTCGGCCTTGAGGTTGGTAGCTATTCTCTCCATTTAGGGTTTTGCCAAACTTTTGGGTTCTTTTCACTTTTTGTTTCTAAAGCCGAGAATTGCTATTGATTTTCTGTATACCTTTCGGTTCTTTTTGCTCTTCTCTCCAGACCTCTTGCCCACCGATTTTCTTTTCCTTCACTTTCTTTCCCAATCGGTTTTCTTCTCTTTGGCCGAATACCTATTGCCTTCTTCTCTCTCAAATCCATTCAGTCTTTGTTAGCCGATTCTTTTCTTCCTCTTCCCTCTTCAATCGGTTTCTTATTGATAAATTTACCTCTTTCTCTTGCTTTCTCAATCGGTTGGCTTGGCCCAATACTTTTTCCTTTCCACTCTGTTCCTCGGTTCTTTTCGAGTGACCCTCATTGCATTGTTAAAATCGAATACACTTCCCCTCTTTTCTTTCTGTCAGTTCTCTACTTTTTGTGTTAGTCAAATATTCCATATCAGGAGTATGGTTGTGTTAGCATTTACTTTTGTCAATTTGTGTGCTTTCGGCTTTTGTTGAGGGTGTGGGACGATTTGCTTCTTCTCCTTTTCTGACTTGGCACTTTCGGTAAGTTACTATACTTTTGGTTCAATGGCTTACGGGTAGGGTTTAGTTAACAAATGGAAATTGGGGTGCAGGTAGTCTTTAAGGTTTCCAAGTGATCTCTTGCAACAGTTTTAGTGGGTGGTCGATCTGGACAAGTGATAGGTAATCTTATGAATAAGTGTTTTGGTTAAAGTTCGCTTCGACTTGTTTGTTAGCCTATTAACCGAAGCTTCTGTTTGAAATAGGTTGGAGTGCTCGTGGGCTAGTTGCACTTTCACAAACAGGTGTGTAACCATACTGCCATAATCGTAAATCAGCAAAAGCCAAAATAGGTGACCGTCGACACTACACGAGCGTGCACTCGTTCGTGTGGTAGTTCGAATGCCTAAACATTGGCGTAAGATTATTAAGGCCGGCCATGAGCAATTTCATGGTGTAAGGCCGATTAAGGCCATGATAGGCCAGAACAAGTGTTGGACCCCACGAGCCTGTGGGCCCCACACGGGTAAACCACATGGACGTGTGGAGATTATCGGGCCAGACTGTGTAGTTCAAACGGCCAAGGCCATTTTTGGGCTTAGTGGGCCCACATGGGTAGCCTTATGGGCCTTGGGCCCATTTTCACTGTTTGACTGTTAAGGTTGCAAGGGTCGCCCGAGACGACTGTGGACCTACTGTTGGGTCGGTAAGTATACCTAGACCCTAAATTGATAAATGACTATTATGTCCCTATGAGGTAAAATGACTGCTATGCCCTTATGTATGTATGACTGTAATCGAGCATGCCATTTAATATTATGCATAATCTTCACATTCTGTTTCTAACGTCAGCATCCAATTTAGGGCACACGACTGAGGCACACGCTCATGGCCATAGACCATGTCCTCTATACGGCTGAGACACACGGCCGTGTCTCTGCCCGTGTGTTTACCACCATGCATACTGACTTAAAATTTTTACGTATAGGGGACACACGGCCGGACAACACGCCCATGGGGCTGACACACGGCCTAGACACATACCCGTCTGTCTACCCGTGTGGAAAATATAAGGCTATTTACCAAGCCCTTTTCACCCTGAAACACAAAATAACAACATTTATCATGCTAAAGATCATCATAGTATGATTCCTCAATCCTACAACCACATCTAAGGCCAATACACATTTCATGTTTACTAAAACAACTAACAAATTACCCATTCATGAAATAACTTCTTGTATTCATATAACAACTTTTAACTTTAGCCATTTTTATGGCCTTATACAAAATGAATCAAAAGGCTAAATTAAGCCAATATATTTGGCCAATTAACAATGGCACAAAATTCTAAATTCAGGGTCCCATACATGCCATAATCAAAATAAATAGATATAACTATACCAAATACTTCGATTGATAGTGTGATCAATGTCTATGACATCCTTTGGTCCACGAGCTAATTAGGCGGCACTATAAGAAGATGGAAAGAAATAGGGTAAGCATAAAGCTTAATAAGTTACATGCAAATAATATAACAATAATTATACCATTCATCATCATGCTCATAATGCTAAAATAGGCATAAGCACAACTCACTCGTCACTATCCAACACAACTCACATAGCATATACTAAGCCCACATCTCATGCATTTCATTTAGGTACTTGTATCACTCACAACATGGTTATACTTTTCTCGTCTAACTTAAACTATAATTCTCACCATTGAACCATTTGAAATACTATCGGGTATTCACTAAGCCTCATCATAGGGTATAATGTTGATACCATGTCCCAGACATGGTCTTACACTAGCTCACATGTTAAGTTGATGCCATGTCCCAGACATGGTCTTACACTGACACACCTTGTAGCCGATGCATGTCCCAGACATGTCTTACACTGGCTTACATCTCGAGGCCGATGCATGTCCCAGACATGTCTTACACTAGCTTTCGTCTCAATGCCGATGCCATGTCCCAGACATGTTTTACACTAGCTCTCGTCTCAATGCTGATGCCATGTCCCAGACATGGTCTTACACTGGCTCTCATAATGTGGTCGATACATGTCCCAGACATGTCTTACACTAGCACACATTTATCCCGAATGTCACTGCATGAATATCCGATTTATTTCCTAGTGTTCAACCGAGAGTCCTACTACCTCAATTCTTATCATACATAATCATACCACAATCAAACAATTTACGCTATAACAATTAATTCGAGATTCAAAACAAGGTAGTTATATTATTTACACACAACTTACCTCGGATTACAAAATGTAGACAACTAGCTTGACTTAGTCCACTTGCTTCGCTTTTCCCCGGTCTAGGCCCAAATTTTGTAATTCTTGATCTATAATGATTAAAAAAATTTCATGAATTTAATCATCTTATTAATCTAGGTACCCAACAATTTAGAATTGGGCAAAATGCTAGACCTTTGCAAAATGACAATTTTACCCCTAGGTTCGAAAATTAATTTTTATCGAATTTCTTCATATCTTAAGCCTAGTCGATTTCTTTTTACACTATAATCAGTCCAAAATTCTCAATATTTAACACCTTTATCACATATTTTACAACTTATGTAAAATGGTCCCTTTTAGGGTTTTCATGAGAAATCTCTTCACAAAAGTTGTTTATTTCATAACCGTAGTTCATTTTCTTCCATAAAATTTCAGAAAATAACATGTCTACTATCATGGAAAAACCCTAAAATTTTAACCATTTTGTAAAATAGTCCCCTCATTTGAAAGCTCATGCTATAAGGGTCCCAAAAATGTAAAAATCATCAAGAAAAATCATCAAAATCACTTACTTGTGAGGGAACTAAGTGGCTGAAAATTTCAAGCTTTCAAAACCCCTATTTTTACTGGTATTTTTGGTGGTGAATAAGGTGAGAAAAAGATGATATCTTTTTCCCCTTATTTTATTTTTATTCAAGTCAAAATGGGTCACCAACTCACCTAATTTTGACCATTTCTCTTTCTTTTGTCTCCTATGGCCGGCTACCACTTATCTAAGGGTTTATTTTCCCTTTAAAGATCCCAAATTTATGATTCATGGTAATTTAACACCCTTAGCTATCAAAATAGAACTTTTGCACTTTATGCGATTTAGTCCTTTTTCACAATTAAGCATGCAATCACTAAAATTATTTCACCAAAATTTTCATGCACTCATATAATCATGTCACAACACAAAATAATATTAAAAATAATTTCTTCAACCTCGGGTTAGTGGTTCCAAAACCACTATTTCGACTAGGCTCAAAATTAGGCTGTTACAGTTTAGTGCCGCAACCGATGCTATATTTTAGAGTATAGGGATGGATGGGTTGATTTTATCCCCACATGTAGTGTAGGGCTAGACGGAGTGGAGTGTAGAGGATGGATGGGTAGGATTTCTGATTGCATTTCTGTTACTGTTACTGAAATGGGCTAAGGCCCACACTGATATTGTTACTATAATGGGCTAAGGCCCTAACTGATACTGGACTGTTACTAAAACGGGCTTAGGCCCAGACTGTAATTGCCTACTGTATGACTGACTGTTGTTAAAGGATTATACACTGAGTTTTTATAAACTCACTCCTCTACTTTTCTACACAGGTAATCCTTAGGCGGATCGGTGCTACGAGGGACTCGATGAGGGCCACACAACCACATTTGCTTTTTTTTAACTTTTAATTTATAAGTATTTTAATTTGGGTATTTGTTTTGTAATAAGGCCTCTTTAAGTTTTTATTTTTAATTTGGGATTTATTTACTTGATTCATATCTACCAGTAGTAGGCCGAGGATTTTCAAAAAGACAAATGCTTTTCAAACACCACGTTTACACGACATATTTCAAAAGCTTCTGCAACAAACATTGTTTTTAAGTTTAATAACAATCTAATATGATTAAAATTTTGCTAAAATGACTTGGGTTTTAACAAAGAACAAGATATCCTAAATTTTCGTTAAGATCACAAAGAGGTTTTAATATAGAATGGATTTTTCAATGGAATTATGTTTTTCGAAAAACACTTCAATATGACATTGCAGATTCAGCCGTAACATCTAGGCCGAGTTTGGGGTGTTTCATTTAGTGGTATCAGAGCCAGGTTGCAAAACTTGGCTGTGGATTTAGGTTTCTTTTAAACTTAAAATTTTGAAAAAGAACTGTTTCAAATCATTTGAAATACTTGAAAATGTTTTACTGAATGTGTGGTACACTGAGTCTCTGGAACCGATCCTGTAAGTTCTCCGAAACTACTATTTGTTTAAATTGAAATACTGAGAATACTGTAGGCAATAGACTGTACTAAAATACTCTGCTTAGGGTAACCTAAAACTGTAGTAAGACTGCGATCTGCGAAAACAAAACTTTGAGTTACTGAAAATATTTTCCATAAAATATTCATTAATAAACACTGGAACTGTAAAGGTAATGCATAAAATTGTTAATACAGATAAAAGCGTAAATCGATAATGAGCATCATAGGTGCTCGTGGAAGGGGTACAAGAGACTGCGACAGAAGCCGTGGAGGTGCTAGGACTGGGTCTTTGTCATCTGGCCATATGCCTAACGTTGAAGCTAGAGGGGCACCGGCTTCACCTGTGACTGAGACTGGGTCTCGTGATTGAGTGGTTGGGAACGATGCACTGTCCCAAGCTATGTTGTAAATTCTGGAGAGGGTCGCTGGGCCCAATACTAGTGCTATGGGTCGTGGGTCAGTTACGGAATGACTCTGGTCTAATGGGGTTGAGATTTTTAGGGGTATTGCTGGAGTTACCCCTAATGTGGCTGAATATTGGATTGAGGCCACAAAGTGGATCATGGATGACCTCGACTGCACCCCCGAGCAGAAGCTAAAATGTGCAATATCATTGCTACGAGATGAAGCCTATAAGTGGTGGCTTACAGTTAAAGAGGGTACTCAGCCCGACCAGTTGACCTGAGAATTTTTCAAGACTGCATTCCTAGGAAAATATATGGCCGCTAGTTATGTAGATGCCCAGAGGAGAGAATTTCTAAATTTGATTCAGGGGGATAAATTTGTGGCTGAATACGAGGCTAAATTTTTGCGACTTAGCCGCTATGCACGTGGGATGGTGGCAACTGAATATGAGCACTGTGTTTATTTTGAAGATGGCCTTAGGGACAATTTAAGGGTTCTGATAGCTCCAAAGAGGGAGCGAGATTTTGCATTTTTAGTGGATAAGGCAAAGATCACTGAGGATTCAAAGGAAAGTGGTAAGAACAAGAGGGATTCAAAGCCCTCAAGTTCAATTATAAGGCCTAAGAAAAAGGCTAAAGTTGTTGGGCCAGTTAGAGTTGGGGTCCCTGTTGCTGCTTTTGGATCGCAGCCCTGTGCGGATTGTGGGAGATGCCATCAGGGCGAATGCTGGAAAAATATTGGAGCATGTTTAAGGTACGGATCATTAGAGCACCGTATCAGAGATTGTCCATGGAGGCCCGATCAGATGCAAGCTACTGGTATAGGTACTGTTCAGCCACCGAGAGGTGTTCAGCAGCCACTGAGAGGCCGTGGTCAGGCCAGAGGTGGAAATAGTATGGTCCGTGGTCATGGAACACCGGGCGCGGTGCTGTCTTGGTCATCTTGAGGCACGAGGCAACCGTGCTCGGTTTATCTTTGCGTCACCGAAAGGATGGAAACGCTCCAGATGTTATTACGGGTATGTTCTTTATCCATAAAGTACCTTATACTGCACTGATTCATGTTGGGCCTATGCATTCTTATATAGCATGAACTATGTCTGAGACTTTGGGTATAATGGTTGAAAACACTGCAAGTGAGGCTACTGTGTTGAGTCTATTAAGGCAGTCAGTGAGAGTGAATAAACTATTTAAGGATGTACCTATGGAGGTCTAAGGAGTTATCTTCTTAGCGGATTTGATGGAACTCCCTTTTGGAGAATTTGACCTAATACTGGGCATGGACTGGTTAGTTAAGCATCAAGTGAATTTGGATTGTGCTATTAAATGGGTGGTACTGAAAACTACAGAGGGTAATGAGTTAGTTGTAATTAGGGAGCGTCAAAATTATTTGTAAAATTTGATTTCTGCACTTAGGGCTAAAAAATTGGTTCATAAGGGTTGTGAGGCATATCTAGCCTACATTGGTGTTTCTGATTCTAAGGTTTCCTCTGTTAAGGATATCAAAACAGTTAAAGACTTTTCGGATGTTTTCCCTGATGAGCTACCTGGATTACCTCCAAATCGTGAAGTTGAGTTTGGGATTGAGCTCCTGCGTGGTACAGCTTTGTTGCCCACCGCCCCTTATAGAATGGCACTGAAGGAGCTAGTGGAGCTTAAGGCTCAGATTCAAGAATTACTGGATCAAGGATTCATCCAACCTAGTGTGTCTCCATGGGGAGCACCAGTTTTGTTTGTGAAAAAGAAGGATGGATCAATGCGTATGTGCATTGACTACCGGTAACTGAATAAATTGACTATTAAGAACAAGTACCCCCTACCGAGGATAGACGATTTATTTGACCAATTTTGAGGAGCTTCAGTTTTCCCTAAGATTGATCTTCTATTGGGGTACCATCAACTCAAGGTCAAAGAGTCTGATGTTTACAAGACCGTGTTTAAGACTCGTTATGGTCATTACGAGTTTCTAGTGATGTCGTTTGGACTGGTGAATGCACCAGCAGCTTTTATGGATTTGATGAACCGAGTGTTCCAGCCCTATCTGGATCAGTTCGTAGTGGTTTTTATAGATGACATCCTGGTGTATTCAAGAACTGAAGATGAACATGACGCACATCTCCGAGTTGGTCTACATATTTTGAGCGAGAAATAATTATACGCTAAGTTTAGCAAGTGTGAATTCTAGTTACGAGAGGTAACATTTCTGGGTCACGTGGTATCTACTGAGGGGATTAGGGTTGACCCTCAAAAAATTGAGGCTGTTCTGGATTGGAAGCCGCCTAAGACGGTATCTGAGATTCGAAGTTTTCTAGGTCTGGTAGGGTATTATAGATGGTTTGTTGAGGGGTTTTCATTAATTGCTGCACATTTGACTAAGTTGTTGCGTAAGGGTGTGTCGTTTAACTGGACTGATGCTCAGCAAGAAAGTTTTGAGAAACTTAAGAAAGTTCTGACTGAGGCCCCTGTCTTGATACAGCCAGAGCTTGGGAAAGAGTTTACTGTGTATAGCGATGCATCACATGTTGGTTTGGATTGTGTGTTGATGCCAGAGGGTAAGGTGGTAGCATACGCATCCCGCAAGCTTAAGACTCATGAGGTGAATTATTTAACGCATGACTTGGAGTTAGCTGCGGTGGTATTCACACTGAAAGTTTGGATGAATTACCTGTACGGTGAGAAGTGTATTATTTACACGAATCACAAGAGCCTCAAGTATCTCCTCACTCAGAAGGAGCTAAATCTTAGGCAGCGTAGATGGATTGAGTTGCTTAAGGATTATGACTGTTTGATTGAATACCATCCTGGTAAGGCCAATGTAGTGGCTGACACACTGAGCCGTAGGGCTATGACGGATCTGAGGGCAATGTTTGCACGTCTCAGCTTATTTGATGATGGTAGCCTATTGGCCGAACTTCAGGTTAAACTGATGTGGATTGAGAAAATTAAAGGTAAACAGTTAGAGGATGAGTCACTAGGTCCTCGATTCCGACAGATTGAGAGTGGGGAAGCTTCAGATTTTGGACTGAATAGCGAAGGGGTACTGTGTTTCCGTGGGAGGGTCTGTGTAACAAGGGATACTGATTTGAGGCAGTCTATACTGTAATAGGCGCATAATAGTCCTTATGATATGCATCCTGGCAGGAATAAGATGTACCAAGACCTTCGTGAGTTATATTGTTGGCCTAATGTTAAGCATGAAGTTACCGAATTTGTAAGTAAATGCCTTACTTGCCAGCAGGTTAAGGCTGAACATCAGTTACCTTTAGGGTTGCTTCAGCCAGTTAAGATTCCACTTTGGAAGTGGAAGAGAGTGACTATGGACTTCGTAAGTAGGCTACCCTTAACGCCTACTAAGAAGGATTCAGTATGGGTCATCGTGGATCGATTGACCAAATCTGCCTATTTCATACCTGTTCGTACTGATTACTTGTTATAGAAGCTGGCTAAACTGTATGTGTCTGAGATAGTGCGATTGCATGGGGTACCAGTTCCCATAATATCTGATAGAGATTCTCGCTTCACGTCTTGATTCTGGAAAAAGTTACACGAGGCTTTGGGTACAAGGTTGGACTTCAGTACTATGTTCCATCCTCGCATGTATGGTCACCGAGAGGTGATTCGAATCTTCGAGGACATGTTAAGGAGTTGTGTGATAGATTTCCGCAATAGTTAAGAGGATTACTTGCCGTTGGCAAAGTTTACGTATAACAATAACTATCAGTCTAGCCTACAGATGGCACCATACGAGGCATTATATGGTCGTAGGTACCGTACTCCTTTGTGTTGGACTAAATTGGGCGAGCGGCGTGTTCTGGGCCCTAAATTGGTTTCTAATATCGAGGATAAAGTTAGATTAATTTGGGATCAATTGAAGGCGGCATCTGACAGACAGAAGTCATATGCGGATCTGAAGCGTAAGGAGATTGAGTATTCTGTGGGGGACTTAGTATTTCTTAAGGTCTCGCCATGGAAGAAGGTATTGAGGTTTGGACGGAAGGGCAAGTTAAGCCCTAGGTTCATCGGGCCTTACCGCATACTGAAGCGTGTGGGACCGATTGCCTATCAACTTAAGTTACCTCCAGAGTTGGATCAAATTCATGATGTGTTCCATGTCTCTATGCTGAGGCATTATCGCTCTAATCCTGTGCATATTATCTTGACTAAGGTGATTGAGGTTAGGCCAAATCTGACCCTTGAGGAAGAGCCAGTTCAGATTCTAGACAGTGATGTAAAGGATCTAAGGGAGAAGCCTGTCCCACTGGTTAAGTTACTTTGGTGTAATCATAGCTCTGAGGAGGCCACGTGGGAACCTGAGGAGGTGATGCGACAACAATACCCCCATCTGTTTTGACATGGTAAATTTTGAGGCCAAGATTTTCTTTTAGGGGGTAGAGTTGTAACGCCCCAAATCTTAAGTGATCAAATTTGTATGTTATGTTGCATATTTGCTTGCTTGCTTTAGTGGTTAAGTGTCCTGGGAAGAGTTTGAGAAGTCTTGGGTTCAAGCCCTGGCTTGTACCAAAATTTTTTTTTACTTGAATAAATCTTATCTCTAGTCAGTAGGCTTCTTAAATAAATGTGGATAAAATAGGACAAAAAGGGCCTGCTGGTCTAAGGGTAAGTGGCGTGTTGAGTGTTCCTTGGGGTCTGAGGTTTGAGGCTTGACGATACAAGAGAAGCATCTTATTTTGCTGTTGTGCCGTGTAAGAGGTTGAATATCAGTAGAACTTTGATGCTAATGGGCGGTTGGAGTGTTTGAAGGGTGAGGGGATTGTGTAGCTGAAATTTAGGAGAGAATATGGGGGATTTGGATAGTGATCGGCTTGAGGAATATGAGGAGGGATTTTTGGAGAAAAATTAGGGGAGTTGGGGTTGTGGAGGAGTTGTAGCTGAATAGGTACTTTGATCACACAGGAATTCGCCTTGAGGCTGGTAGCTATTCTCTCCATTTCGGGTTTTGCCAAACTTTTGGGTTCTTTTCACTTTTTGTTTCTGAAGCTGAGAATTGCTATCAATTTTTCGAGCACCTTTCGGTTCTTTTTGCTCTTCTCTCCAGACCTCTTAGCCACCGATTTTCTTTTCCTTCACTTCCTTTCCCAATTGGTTTTCTTCTCTTTGGTCGAATACTTATTGCCTTCTTCTCTCTCAAATCCATTCAGTCTTTGTTGGTCGATTCTTTTCTTCTTCTTCCCTCTTCAATCTATTTCTTATTGATCAATTGCCCTCTTTCTCTGGCTTTCTCAATCGGTTGGCTTGGCCGAATACTTTTCCTTTTCACTCTATTCCTCGGTTCCTTTCTAGTGACCCTCATTGTGTTGTGAAAACCGAATAACTTCCCCTCTACTTTTTGTGTTAGCCAAATATTCCATATCAGAAGTGTGGTTGTGTTAGCGTTTGCTTTTGCTTTTGTTGAATCGTGTGCTTTCGGCTTTTGTTGGGGGTGTGGGCCGATTTGCTTCTTCTTCTTTTTTGACTTGGCACTTTCGGTAAGTTACTATACTTTTTGTTGAATGGCTTACATATAGGGTTTAGTTAACAAATGGCGATTGGGGTGCAGGTAGTCTTTAAGGTTTCCAAGCGATCTCTTGCAACAGTTTTAGTTGGTGGTCGATCTGGACAAGTGATAGGTAATCTTATGAATATGTGTTTTGATTAAAGTTCACTTCAACTCGTTTGTTAGCCTATTAACCGGAGCTTCTATTTGAAATAGGTTGGAGTGCTCGTGGGATAGTTGCACTTTTGCAAACAGATGTGTAACCACACTGCCATAATCGTAAATCGGTAAAAAGCTAAAATAGGTGACCGTCGACACTACACGAGCGTGCGCTCATTTGTGTGGTAGTCCGAATACCTAAACGTGGGCGTAAGATCGCTAAGGTCGACCATGAGTGATTGCATGGTGTAAGGCCGATTAGGGCCATGATGGGCCGAAACAGGTGTATGGGCCCCACGGGCCTGTGGGCCCCACACGGGTAAACCACACGGAATTGTGGAGATTATTGGGCCAGGTTGTGTAGTTCACAAGACCAAGGCCATTTTTGGGCTTAGTGGGCCACACGGGCGTATAGGCCCACATGGGCCGTCTTATGGGCCTTGGGCCAATTTTCACTGTTTGACTATTAAGGTTGTACGGGTCACCCGAGACGATTGTGGACCTACTGTTGGGTCGGTAAGTATACCTAGACCCAAATTGATAAATGACTATTATATCCCTATGAGGTAAAATGACTGTTATGCCCTTATATATGTATGACTGTAGTCGAGCATGCAATTATATATATATTTTATACATTCATAATATTATGATATATTGTATACATGCATGGGGACGGGTTTATTATGTTTGGAGGAAGTGTACTATACTAGCAGCTCTGCTACAAATACTATTTACTACCGTAACCGGTGCTATATTTTGGAGTGTGGGGATAGATGGGTTGATTTTATCCCCACATGGAGTGTAGGGCTGGACGGCGTGGAGTGTAGAGGATGGATGGGTAGGATTTTTTTATAGCATTTCTGTTACTGTTACTGAAATGGGCTAAGGCCAACACTGATACTATTACTGTAATGTGCTAAGGCTCTAACTGAGACTGGACTGTTACTGAAACAGGCTTAGGCCCAGTAATTGCCTACTATATGACTCACTGTTGTTAAGGGATTATGCACTGAGTTTTCATAAACTCACTCTTCTGCTTTTCTGCGCAGGTAACCTTTAGGCGGATCGGTGCTGCGAGGGACTCAATGGGAGCCACACAACCACATTTGGTTTTTTTTAACTTTTAATTTATAGGTAATTTAATTTGGGTATTTGTTTTGTAATAAGGCCTTTTTAAGTTATAATTTTTAATTTGGGATTTATTTATTTGATTCATATCTGCTAGTAGTAGGTCGCGGATTTTCAAAAAGACAAATGCTTTTCAAACACCACATTTATGTAACAGCCCGATTTTGGGGCTAGTCGGAATAATGGTTTTGAGACCGCAAATATAAAGTCAAAAAAATCTTTTTTTATTATTTTGGGGTTATAGCATTTTTATAAGGGTGTATGAAAATTTTGGCGAGTCAATTTTAACGTTTGTAAGCCCAATTGCAAAAAGGACTAAATTGCATAATGTGAAAAAGTCCTATTTTAATAGTTAAAAGTGCCAAATAGCTAGAGAAACTAAATTGGGGGTCTTTAAAGGGCAATTAGACCCTCTAGAGTGGCATGGCCAGCCATAGGAAGCAATTTTGGTCAAAAAGTCAAAAGAAGGCTAGAGTTGGTTTTTGATGACATTAGCAAATTGATTCTTGAAATAAAAAAATCAAAGGGGTCATCTTTCTTCCCCATATTTCCACTAAAAATAGCAACCATTAGAGGGTTTTTGAGCTTCAAAATTTTCAACCACTTAATCTCTCTACAAGTAAGTGATTTTGATGATTTTTCTTTATGATTTTTGCATTTTTGGACCCCTTGGAGCATGAGCTTTCAAATGAGGGGACTATTTTGTAAAATAGTTGAAAGTCTAGGGTTTTTCCATAAGAGTGTTCATGTAGTTTTCTGAAATTTTATGGAAGAATATCAGTCTTAGATGTGTAATAAACAACTTTTGTGAAGGGATTTCTCATGAAAACTCTAATAGGGACTATTTTGCATAAGTTGAAAATTTGATGATAAGTGTGAGAAATAATGGAAATTTTGGATTGCTACATGAGTAAAAAAGGTTCGACTAGGCTTAAGATATGAAGAAATTCGATAAAAATTTATTTTCAACCTAGGGGTAAAATGGTCATTTTGCAAAAGTCTAGGGGAAAAATGGTCATTTTGCCCAATTATAGATTTGTGAGTGCCTAGATCGATAAAAATGATTAAATTTTTGAATTTTTGTTATTATAGATCAAGAAATTCAAAATTTGAACTTAGACTGGGGGAAGGCCAAGCAAGTAGAGTAAATCGACCAATTGCTTACATTTTGTAATCCGAGGTAAGTTGTATACAAATAATACAACTACATTGTCATTATATGTGTTGAATTAATTTAGCATGAATTGCTTGATTGTGGAAATGAGAACGCATGATGATAATTGAGATAGTAGAATTCTCGTTTGAACCATAGAAAATAAATCGGATATTCATGTCATGATGTATGGGTTATTGTGAGCTAGTGTAAGACATGTCTGGGACATGGCATCGGCATTGAGACGAGAGCTAGTGTAAGACATGTCTAGGACATGCATCGGCCTCGAGATGT
The DNA here is from genome assembly GCA_025698475.1 of Gossypium anomalum. Lineage (NCBI taxonomy): Eukaryota > Viridiplantae > Streptophyta > Magnoliopsida > Malvales > Malvaceae > Gossypium > Gossypium anomalum. The sequence goes on from CM046959.1 coordinate 57,778,283, forward strand.
AAGCCAGTGTAAGACATCTCTAGGACATGCATCAGCTACAAGATGAGCTAGTATAAGACCATGCTTGGGACATGGCATCGACATCCTACCCCATGTTTAAGGCTTATTGAATATCCGGTAGTGTTTCGAATGGTTCAACGGTGAGAATTATGGTTTAAGTTAATAAGAAAAGTATAACTGTGTTGTGAGTGATACAAGTACCTATTCGGCATGTGTGAGACATGAGTTCAATATATATTATATGATGTGTATTGGATAGTGATGAGTAAGTTGTGTTTATGCCTATTTTATATTAAGAGCATGTTGATGAATGGTAAAGTTGTTGTTATGTATTTGCATGCTACTTACTAAGCTTTATGCTTACTTCCTCTATTTTCCACTTTCTTATAATGTCACCATAACATCACATGCTATTTCAAGAATTAAGAATCAATTTTTCCATGGAATTAAAATCATATTTTAACACATAAGTATTCAATTATATTGGCACAATCAATCAATTATATTGGCATATTACATCCATGGCAATAAGTAAACGTGCGATCATACATTGGATAAATAGATCTCTGAGCTCTCACAAATCAAATACAGTCCTTCGAATTGAGAGGGCCGAAGCCACACGCTCCCTTCTAGGTCCTTAAATAACCCGATGAGTGGAGACTCAAGCTTAACACTCCCTTATCTACAAACACATCAGTCCACCAAGAGCCATATGCTCACAATATCACAAATAATGGTGTGTACTCATAAATCTTATGGCATGCCAACTATATCCAATGGATCCACCATGCAATGTTGCCAATATAATCATACATACAAGGCATAAAATCTTTTATTTAATCACTTAATTTAGGATGTTAAAATGCAAGTAAAAGCATGTTGCTTAGCAATTTTAACATCAATAAAATTAAGCATAGCAAATATCATTTTCCCAATATTCATATACCAATTAGAAAACATTTATCAAATGTTTCATAAATCAGCAATTCATGCTCCAAATATCAATTTATTCCATACAATTTAATCATGCTAAAAGCATATACACAACTTACCAAACCAATTGTCATTTTGCTCTTTTATAAAATAGAACCTACTTTTGCAATTCCAACCATCCAATATGCAATTAAGTCAATAATAACAACAATTAAACCTTTAATTTAACACATAATTAGGCCAATTTACCAAATTGCCCTTAATATCACTCACCTCCACACTTAGCTTTTTAAGCAAAAATGTGTTCAAACAAGCAAGTTTGAGCTTCAATTCTAATTGGCACGTTCCTCCTCTTCATGTGGAGCTTTAACAAAGACAAAGTATGCATTACAAACTAACAATAGCAACAAGAAATACGAAATTTGATAAAGTATACGAATCCAAATAATTGCTCTAAACTACCTTACCGACATTGCACAACTAAGCTAAAATATGGAATTCTTCAACTAAACCCCCTTTCCAGCACCTCAAACCACTTCTAATCTTCATTCCTAGTTTGAGAATATGTATTCTAAGTGTTAATTTCATCATTTAATCTGTTTCATAATTTTCCGGAAAAATTATCCAGGTTCATGATCAAATTCGAATTTCTCAACATTGATCCATAAAACGTGTTTGATCTTTTGGTGTAAGATTAAAAACCTCTTATTAGACCTATTTTGAGCTTAGACATCCATTAATATTTGGATTCTAAGACATCCATTAATATTTGGATTCTAACTCAAATTTAAAGATCCACCATTGTTGATCCTCAAGTTCAAGAAAGAAGAAATTAAAGTCAAAAATCCATTATAATCACTTTAATTAACAAATAATGATTGAAATCAACTTAAAAACAAGTTTAGAGATGATGATTACCTTTAATTTAACTCAAATCATTGATTTGGAATTTTGAATCAAAATGCTTGAAGAAATTCAGATGACTTTTTACCAAACTTTGAAAATTATTTCGAGAGATTTTAGAGAGAATTTTGGGAGAGAAGGTTTAGATCTATTATTCTCTTATATTTGGTTTATGAAAACAAGCAAAAAAAAAACGAGAGAAAAAGCTCTCAATTCGAGTGAAAATGAGTGAAAAGTGAGGTAATTGCAGAGTTTTAAAACTAAAACCCCCACCTGATTTTCAAAATTTGGGGAATTTGCCATCAGGCCACTCCCCCTTTTCCCTTGTTTTACAATTTATTCATTTCCCTCCAAAATTTTGAAAATATGGTTTAGTTGCTATAAAACCTTTTACACATTTCCCTTGTTTTTCAAATTAGTCTCATTTAATTAATATTCTAAATCACCCAATTAAACCCCAATTTTAAATTATTTTTAAATTCCAATTTTACCTAAAATATTTATTTTTACCCAAAAATTATTTAAAACATAAAATTAATTTTTCTAAAAATATTTTTATTTTTTGGAATATTATTTATGGATTTTTAGATGAAATTAAGCTAACTAATTAAGAATGCAAATCACTAATTAACACGATTAATTCCCAATTTTCACTTAAAACCCGATAAACTTACCTGAAACTACTAGACCTATTTTTCGGGCCTTACAAATACCATCGCTAATTTAATCTTTAGCTACCTTAGAAGATTAAACATGCACCAATTACATACTGTGTCAATTAATTATAATTTTAATATGTTTAATAATTAATTCATTGATTACCTTACATTTTTAATGCAAGTACAACATAACATGGTTTTATTTAATTGAACAACTCACCAAGGCCTATAACAACACAAATATAATTTTACTAACTCAAATGGACAGAATGTAGTCAATCCAACACGAATTAATTTAAGCCATTTTAATTATAAAAAGAAAAACAACAAAAAAATTATTCATATTCATGATCACACATAAACAAGAAAATTAAAGAGAATGGAACTAGAAAGCAAATCCAGGATTTCTTTAAAGCAAGACTAGCTCCTTTTCTTCTCTACTCATTGTGTTGAACCGAGGTCTCTACGAAAAATTGAATGATGCTTTTCCAAGGTGGAAGAAGGCCTTTTTCTATAAGGAAATCCCTAAGGGAAATAGACAAGAAAAAGGGAAAAACAAGGAAGAGAAAGTGAGTGAAAGACAGAGATGTGTGGGAATGAATGTGTTGAATGAAGTAGCAAAAAGAGGTATTTGTAGGTGGGAGTGGCTGCTAAAAATAGCAAATAATTAGCAGCCATACACTTCCCTTGGTCGGCCACACATGGAGCAAAGTTTGAATGTTTCAAACTTTGCTAAATTTACCTTCGGGTAAATCTTCAAAGGCACAAAAAATGGAGGGGTTTGAATGGAGTTTAAGGAAACTTTGAGGGCTACTTTGCAAGCATAAAAATCAGAAAAATTAAGCTGATTGGGTCAACTTGTTGGACGGTTTTGGGCTGCCATTTCTTGTAACACCCCTCGCCCGCATCCGACGCCGTGACGGGGGTTCGAGGTGCTACCTGACTTTTACTAACACTTCTATACTAAACAAGGCCATGAAATCTCAAATAATTAAAAACTTTTCTTTTCACATACAATCTGTCCCATATACGGGCTTACGAGGCCCAAAACATACATCCGAAGTGGTTCGGGACCCAACCGAGAACTCATGAAAAACTTAGAAAATCTCTTGCATCAAGGCTTCATACGCCCGTGTCCCAAACCCATGTCCAAAAACCTGGACAAATACAAGGCTATTTTCCAAGCCATTTTGTCACCCTCACAACACATGCACACATACTTATACAATAGCATACAACATGGCAAAATTAGGCACTTAAACATTCCTAACATGACATGACCATGGTAATTTCACATGCAATAGATATCATAGATTTTTCTCACATCTTTACCACATTCATGCTATAATCATTATAAACTCATCACGTAATACCATAACACATGCATGTATAATTAAAATGAATTTACAATCCCATAATCAAAATAGTCCAACACATATGGTCAAAGCCATATCACATACTCTAATATTTAAACTCCTATACATGCCATAGACTCAAAGTACTTGAAATCACTACACCAATAGCGTTAGCTTGACAGTGTGATAATATCTCCGACGAACTCCAACCCGAACAAACCTGGAAACCCTAGAGAACATGGAAAAGAAGGGGGTAAGCTTTCGCTTAGTAAGTTCATATGAAAACAATAAGCAACTCATTAACTTGTTTTATCAATGTTTACAACATATTCTCAAGTTCACGACAAGCTGCCTTCCTGCGCAACAGTCACTAAATTATTTATCTCTGGAGCTACGAAACTCCGAATTAAGTTCTATAAATTTTCCCTAAAACTAGAATCATTTACCTTTCTACCATAAAATTTCCATAATTTTTGGTTAATCCAAATAGTACAGTTTATTACTTAAAGTCTTCCCTGTTTCAGGGTATGACTACTCTGACCCCTGTGTGCTACGAACCAAATTCCTTCCTGTACAGAATTCCAATGACCATGCAGTTTGTTTCTCTTAAAAATAGACTCAATAAGGAATCCGTGCATGTAAGGTATGACTCTTAATAATTTTTTTACAATTTATGGTGAATTTATAAAATCAGAACAGGGGATCTCGAATTCATTCGGACCCTGTTTCACAAGAATTCAAATATCACATAATATAGAATTCTTTTTCTTCCCCTGTTTCTTTCATGTGAAAATTGACTCATTAAGCTTTAATTCCATAATTTATTTGAGATTTAATTCTACTTCCATGATTTTTGGTGAATTTTCAAAATCATGCAACTGCTGCTGTCCAACATTGTTTTACTACTAAAATTCACTCTTACTTAATTCGCTCAATCCTTTCCATTTTACCGAGGTTCACTCAAATATCGAGCATATTGGTCATAAATTTGAATAAACATATACTTGCACTTATTCGTCATCACTTTCACATGTATCTTCATTTAATCGATTTCCCGTTGAACTCATCGGAATAACAACAGATACACAACTACCTGAACATTTTCCCATTTCCACACTTGTAGCCGAAGCTATATGATACGTATAGTAGCCTGCACTTAGTACTACACATACGACCAATAATCTGGTACACGTAGTAGCCTACACTTAGTACTACACTCGTGACCACAGTTTTCGGGTACGCATAGTAGCCTGCACTTAGTACTACACATGCGACCAATAATCTGGTACACGTAGTAGCCTACACTTAGTACTACACACGTGACCTCACAATAGTTCATTTGTATCGTTTCTATTCCGAAGGTTCAACAGGAAATTCCTCACTTTTCCAGCATTTTACTAAATTGTCCGTAATCAATTTAAATTCATAACTTACATCAAATAACCATACATGTTATCAAAATACAATAACATAAAAGAAATCGATGATTTATTTACGTACAAACTTACCTCATTGGGACCATCATCAACTCTTTCCTCGGATTACCCGTTGAACACTTGGAATACTAATTGGATACTCAGAAAAGCCTTTGCACATAAGTGCCTCAATTGTAGCTAAAACTACCTCATATCTCATGACATTTCAATGCTCACTCTCGAGCTAGTCATCTAGACTCATAATTCCTAGTGACATGTCACTCGTATCCTAATTTATTCTTAAGGTTCAAACGAGATTTTCCCTCGCCTATCAAGGCTTTGTCTTATCATAATTCTATTAACCACATACACATTACATTAATATCTATATAATTCATGTAATGATAACATTTAAATACATGTATAGCATTGGTATTGTTTACATACGAACTTACCTCGATACCACAAAGGTGAAAAAGACATAATCATCCCTTAATCGATTTCTTTCCGTTCTAGGTCCGAATCTCGATTTCCTTGATCTATAATATCACATTTAGCCTACCAATCAGTCACAATATTCATATGGGTCTAAAAATCATATTTTTACAAATTTTCATTTTGACCCTAAACTTTTGCATATTTGCACTTTTGCCCCAATGCTCGTAAAATAATTTGTATCACATTTGATGAACCATTTTCATAGCTATAGCAACTCATAATTTCAACTATTTTACACATTTACAACTCATTTTACAACTTAGCAATCTAGCCCTTTTTAAGGTGTTTTCATGCAATTTCTTTCACAAAAGTTGTTTATTAGACAACTAGGACTCATAATCTTCCATAAAAACACAGAAAACAACACATTTGCTCTCATGGAAGAACCCTAGACTCTTCATCATTTGCAAAATAGTCCCCTCTTATGAAAGCTCATGCTTTAGGGGTTCCAAAAATGTAAAAATCATCAAGCAAAGACATTAAAATCACTTACAAGCAAGAGAAATATGTTGCTGAAATTTTCCAGCTTCAAAACCCTTTCTTTGCTGCATATTTCGGTGAAGAAGAAGAGAAAAATGATAGCTTTTTTTTTTTTGATTTATTAATAATAAAACTAGTCAAAATTGGTGACCAAATTTCACCTAATTTTGACTTTTCAACAATTTTGTCTCCCATGGCCGGCCATCACACTTTCAATAGCCTAATTTCACTTTAAATACCCCCAATTTAAGATACAAGGCAATTTAACACCTTTAGGTATTAAAACACAACTTTTACCTTTTACGCGATTTAGTCCTTTTTCGAAATTGGACTAGAAATTGCTAAAATTAACTTACCAAAATTTACATGCACTTATAAAATTATATTACAACACATAAAATAATACTAAAAAAATTTTCCCTGGCCTCAAAATAGTGGTCCCGAAACTACTGTTCCGACTAGGCCCAAAATCGGGCTGTTACATTTCTCTTATTCGATTAGCCTTCTTTTATTAGCACAATCGAGCCACTTTCTCCTTCAGGCTTTATATTAATTTTTAACCCAATTAACTTTGGATAAAAATTAAATATAACTTGCATAAAATAATTATCATTTAGACCATCCTTGGCTAGAAAATAATATTCATCGTTTTGGCTAGAAAATAATATTCATCCTTACTCTTGGTCTACTCGATGCAAAATTTTCTCCAACGGTTCAAGCCTTTCGAGGTGTCTATCGAGCCAATTTTCACCTTTTCTGCAAAACTATCGAAAATAAACCAAATTTGTGAAAATTCATTATAAAAATAATTAAAATTCAATATTTTAATAATTTAACTGCAAATTAATTATTTTATAATTAAATTATGAATTTCGACAAATTTTACTACGAAACTGCATGAATTAAGGCTCAAAAGGTGATAAAAAAGTCTATATATTTTTCTGCTTCCAACCACACGCAAATGCTCAACGTGTTCTGATTTACTACTTGAATGAGCCAATATATTATTGATAAAAACGAATACGAATCAATCCAAATAAAGTTGAAATACTCTATTCATCAAGTCTATGACTACTGCTGGAGTATTAATGTAGCAATCCAATTTTCAATGGTGCTAGAAACAATGGTTAAGAATGTAACACCCATAACCCGTTCCCATCGTAGGATTAGGATTACGGCATATTACCATACAATTTAGAACAATCAATAACATATAGCATCAATTTTCCAATTTAATTAATAGGATTTCATAATAATTCATATCGGAGTAAAACATTCATTTATAGGTCTTAAATCTATCTTACATAGCCTTAAAAAATAATTTAGTAACAATCAAGGACTAATTCGAAGCAAAACAAGGGTCACAAGGCCGTGTGTCCAGGCCATGTGATAAAGCTTGGACCCTGTGATTCCAGACATGGTCATGTAGCTGACCGTGTACCCGTTGAAATAATTTTTGTAACACCCTATACTCATAACCCAGGCCGGGGTGGAGTACGAGGCATTACCTAACTTGTTCTCATGCAACCATTCGTTCTCAAGTCACCAAGACTCAGTCCAAATTAAAACTTTTTCAATTTCTACTTTTAAACTCTTAATATGGGCCTACGAGGCCTAAATCGAACATTGGAAACCATTCGGAACCTTTCCGGGTCCTTATCCAATCTATGCAAACTTTGCATTTAAAACAGGGCACACGCCCGTGTGGACAGGTAACACGCCCGTGGGACCATCTTAACATGGTCGTGCTGATGGCCCGTGTGTCTCACACGACCTAAGCACTTAGGGACATGCCCGTGTCCTTTACCCGTGTAGCCAATTTAATTATGCAATTTTACATAATTCAAGTGCAGACTTCACACGGCCTGGACATACGCCCGTGTCCCTAGCCCGTGTTTCTCACACGGCCTCAACACGCCCTTGTCTATGGCCCATGGAACTCTCTATTTGTGACTTCATTATCAACTAGGGATACACAGCCACGGCACACACCCGTGTCCATAGCCCATGTCCATCACATGGCCATGACACGCTCGTGTCGTAACCCATGTGCAAAAACCTGGGTATTCTGTTTCTGATGTCAGCATACTCAAAATGTCACACGGCTAAGGCACACGCCCATGTGCTAGGCCATGTCCACCACACGGTTGAGAAACACGGCCGTGTCTCTGCCCGTGTATTTATTACCATGCATACTGACTTAAAATTTTTACGTGCAGGAGACACACGACCGGACCACATGCCCATGGGGTGGACCGTGTGTCATACATGGCCTAGACACACACCCGTGTGTCTACCCGTGTGGACAATATAAGGCTATTTACCAAGCCTCATTGCCACCCTTATGTACCCAATTCCATACAAATACCAATCAATACCAAAACAAGCACAATTCATATGACCAAATCAGCCTTAATAGACATTCATTTATAAGGCAAAATACTCAACTATGGAAATAACATCTTTGTATATAATCAAAATGAAAAATGAAGGGTTTCTAACCCAAGCCAACACATTTGGCCAATTCTCAAAGACACAAAATATTAAAGTTTAAACCCTATACATGCTATATTCAAAAATATAAATCCAACTATACCGAAAGCTTCGAATGATAGTCTGATCGATATCTCTGAATTTCGGTGATCCTTGAGCTAATTATGCGGCACTGAAGGAAAATGGAAAGAAAGAAGGAGTAAGCATAAAAGCTTAGTAAGTTGCATATAAATAAATATACAACAACAATTCTTCAATAATCAACATGCTCATAATACCAAGGTACGCATAGATATAACTTACTCATTACCATCCATACAAGTCACATATTATACAATGAGCTCATATCTCATACGTGCCAATTAGGTAATTGTGCCACTCACAACATGGTTATACTTTCCTCATTATATTAAGGATATTACTTTCACCGTTGAACCACTCAGAATACTACCGGATATTGCATAAGCCTCATACAAGGGTAAGTGTGCCGATGCCATGTCCCAGACATGGTCTTACACTGGTTATCATCTTCGAGGCCGATGCCATGTCCCAGACATGGTCTTACACTAGCTCTCGTATATCCGTGTCGATGCCAAGTCCCACACATGGTCTTACACTGACACATCTCGTAGCCGATGCATGTCCCAGACATGTCTTACACTGGCTTACTTCCTAAGGCCGAGGCATGTCCCAGACACGTCTTACACTGGCACTCGTCTCAATACCGATGCCATGTCCCAGACATGGTCTTACACTGGCTCTTATAATGTGGCCGATGCATGACCCAGACATGTCTTACACTAGCTCACACAAATGACCCAATGACACGGCATGAATATCCGATTTATTTCCTAGGGTTCCATAGAATTTCTACTATCTCAATTATCAATATGCATTCTCAATTCACAATCTAGCAATTCATGCTATATCATTTCAATGACAATTTGAATACATGCATTAACAATGTAGTTGTATTATTTACATACAACTTACCTCGGATTACAAAACGCACACGACTAGTCGGTTTAGTCGATTTGCTTGGCTTTCCCCCGGTCTAGGTTCAAATTTGACAATTCTTGATCTATATTAGTAAAATGCACATATTTAGTCACTAATCACAATTAGGCAATTTAAAATTCATGTCTTAGGTAAAATGACCATTTTGCCCCTAGGCCTTGGCAAAATGACCATTTTGCCCCTATACTCAAAAATTAATTTTTATCAAATTTCTTCATGCCTCAAGCCTAGCCAAACTCTTTTTACTCTTATAGCAACTTCGAATTCTCACTATTTCACACATTTATCACTTATTTCACAAACTTTGCAAAATGGTCCTATAAGGGTTTTCATAAGAAATTCTTTCACAAAAGTTGTCTATTACACAACTAAGACTCATTTTCTTCCATAAAAACTCAGCAGCTATCACAAATCCATCCGTGGTAAAACCTTAAACTCTTAATCATTTTGCAAAATAGACCTCTCATTTGAAAGCTTATGCTTCAAGGGTCTCAAAAATGTAAAAACCTTCAAGAAAACTCATTAAAATCACTTACTTGTGAGAGGAATAAGTTGCTGCAAATTTTTGAAGCTTAAAACCCTTAACAATGGCTGAAAAATCGGTGGACTGAGGAGAAAATGAAAGAAAAAGATGATAGCTAGGCTTGGGTAATTTTATAAGACACTGTATGTCATCAAATTTCACCTAATGTTCACTTTTCAACATTTCCATCTACCATGGCTGGCCATCACCTAATTAATGGCCCAATTTCATTTTAAAAACCCCCAATTTATGATACATGGCAATGTGGCACCCTTAGCTATCAATTTAGGACTTTTACATTTTATGCGATTTAGTCCTTTTTCGCAAATGGGCTCACAAACGTCAAAATTAACTCACCAAATTTTCCATGGGCTACTATATACATGCTATGACTCCAAAATAATAATAAAATAATTTCTCTGACTTCAGATTTGTGGTCCTGAGACCACTGTCCTGACTAGGCCCTAAATCGGGCTATTACAATTTCACACAATCGTGTCACAGGCCATGTGCTAGCCCATGTATCATTTGAATTACCTTCACACAGCCATGTCGTAAGTCGTGTGCTAGATTGTGTTTGAAATTGTTTTGAGACACACGACCGTGTGTCAGCCCATGTGAAACCTACACCTAACACGTTCAGGACACACGCTAGTGTGCGTTCTCGTACGTGACTTACGGCTATGTGGCAGCCCATGTCCCAGGCTGTGTGTGCCCAAAAATAACCTAAAACATGTTTAATTTACATCCAAATGCTTAGGTACTTAAACTAACTTATAACACATGATCACAAGCCATCAAAACACATTTAAAAACACTAAAATCATACCAGAACAAACAAACTAATTGCCTAACCAATGTGTCATCAATGACTCCACAAATCAACATTTACATTCAATCGTTTAAGATAAATCTCAATTCACAAGTTTATAACCTAGTGATTAATAATCACCTAGAGTATTTAAGTACTTAGGAACATTACAAAACATAACCAAATGCTCCTATTACATGTCATATAATCCAAATCAAATTCATAATCTACCAAGGAACCTCGAACAGTGTGATTCTTCGAGTTGATCAAATCGTTCGATTTCCACAAAACAGTATCTACAAGGAAACAAAACAATAACACAAGTAAGCTTCATATAGCTTAGCAAGTTCGTCAATTTAACGATAAAGTTTACCAAATTAAACATAGTAATTCAAACAACAAAATTAATGAATAAAGTTCTTTTCAACAGAGTTACTATCAAAATTACTGTCAATCACAGGTCACAACATGTGAGACATGCTCAATAATAGTACAAATCAATTTTCCATATTTCAATAACATTTAGTGATCAATAAATAATGTCCGATAAACGATATACAAATAAGAGTACATGGTTATCCATCCAAAACACGCCAAACACTCAAATGAGCCTATCCAATAGATAACACGCCTCAACACCAAGTGCCTAGCCCGTAGGCTAACACCCCTCCTGTAACACACCCCATCACCACATGCCAAGCCCGAAGGCTTTACCACAGCCTCTGATTACACACTAGAAACACTGTAAATATAACACAATAGTTCGCAACAAATGCTGGACTTTGGTATATTCAGTGGACAAGAAATACATAAGAATCATCATCTCATCTCATCTCATACAAGTCCCGTATAGCACGCAATATAACCTATTGGCATGCCAATCATACTCTATCCTACATTCATTGGTTCAGTGCATTCCATCACAGAACAATACATGAATATCTCACTATCTCATATTTCATATGCAAGCATTAGTTCAACAACCAAATATTCATCGGCTCAAAATATCTAAATCAGTGATTGATACCATATAAATTTATTATTTCCATTTTCAATTACATCCATCAATATATTATTTAACATTCAACAACTAAATTCATATAACATACACTTAAATTGTATTAAAATTAAACCGTACGAACTTACCTAACTAAATTGCAGCAATGACAAAGGTACAAGGATTATTTGGTAATTTCTCTTTTCCTCGGTTTTCCACTCGTTCTTGATCTAAAATAATAATTTCATTCAATTCACTAATTCCAACAACAAAATTATCTCATTTTATGCAATTTAAGTCCTTTTTAACATTTTTATGAAATTACCCCCAATATTTAACTTTCATGCAATTTAGTCCTTAAGCTCAAAACTTACAATTTAACCATTTCTAACCACAATTAGTTTTAGCCGAATTATTCAATACCTTTCTACAACCCCTGCTTGTTGTTATTTCACACCAAGTCCTTGTACTTTTACCATTTTCACATTTTAGTCCTTGAACATTAAAATCAACAAAAACTACTTTACAAAATAGTCCTATTTAGCAACCAAGCTTAATATTTTACCATAAAACTTCAAGAAAAACTCAAATTCCCAATGGCACAATCCATAACATTTGACAGTTTTACAAATTAGTCCTTGGGTTAGCTAGATTAAGCTAATACAAGCTTAAAAATATAAAAATTACTAAAAATGGACATTAAACACATAACCAATAGAGAACCCTAGCTAGCCGAAGCTTGCTCTCCCCTTAACAATGGTGTTTTGACCTTTGGAAGAAGAAAACAATGAAATTTCATAGCCAAATTGGCTTTTATTTCATTTAAATTTTATTTATTTACTTAATTATTATTTTACCCTTAATTAATTCATAAAATTTTAGCTAAATGAAAACCAAAATCGTACACTATGGGTAATGGTGGTTTATTCACATCCAAACCCTTTAATTTACCTATTTTAACTAGTAAATCCATCTTTTTTCCATATTTATAATTTAGTCCTTTTTACTTAATTAACCATCCAAACATTAAAATTTCCTAATCAATTTTTAATAAGACACTAATTACCTCGTAAATATTAAATAAATGATATTTATGGCCTGAAACATTAGAGTTGTGGCCCCGAAACCACCATTTCGAATCATACTAAAAAAATAGACTAATTACTAAATCCTTATTTAATTAGGATTTAATTACAATTTACCACAATCTAAAGAATTCCACATCATTTCTATATTAGGCCATTTAAGGAGGGTCCAATTACGCAATTGGTCCTTCAATTATATTAAATTCCAATTAAACAAGCTTATTTACGATTTAGCCTTAAACTAATTAGGACTACATGAATAAATAACCCAAAAGTTAGTGGAATGATTGACATCCACTGCTGCTTGGACTTTTTCACAATGGTTTAATCACCATTTTGGTCCCTTTACTATTTTAAACCTATAGCAATTAACTTTTACCACTTTTACAATTTAATTCTTTACCTTAATTAAGAAATAATTCATCAAATTTTCCGGACCAAACTTCAATTCAAAAATAATATAACTCTATAATTATGAAATAAAAATATTTACAGCCTTAAATTACAAAATCGAGGCCCCAATAGCTCATTTTCAACAACCACTTGACTTTTGGACTAAACCACTTATATTAACTATTAATTCAATTAATTAAAGTTCATCAAATCAAAATTCAATATAAATATTATTATTAACTCATATAATTTAAATACTAATTATACGAACTTTCTAATCAATTTTGTGGTCCCTAAACCACTATTTTTGACACAACTGAAAATCAAGTTGTTACAAAGAAACCCTATTCTCCGATGATTGAGTCCATAAATATCGTTAAATAATATTTTTGAGTTAATTATAGTATTATATTGAATTTTGGTTTGACGAATTTGTTAATTGGATACTTAGGTATGGTACAAGTGTTTTGACCCTAAAGTCTGCATTGGCAAAAAATGAGGTATCGGGACCTCATTTTTGTAAACCGAGCTCATAAATGTTTTTATTAAATATTTATCGAGTGATTGTATAAATGAATTAAATTTTGGATATGAAATTTCACTAAAATGATGACTAATTAAGGTACAAGGACTAAATCATAAAAGTGATAAAAGTTAATCATTATTGATTTTTATTTGTTAAAAGGGCTTGAATGATAATTAACTGAGGTTTAAAGTGGAAATCATCCCATTTTAGCATTTTAGTGGAAGGTTTGCTAGTGGTTGGGTTAATAAATTATAAATTTTAATTAAATTAGTAATAAATGTATAAAACATAAAAAGAAAATGTTGTCATCCATACAATTCTTTGTCTTCTCCATCAAAACCACCAAACGAAAAGTTGGAAGCCATTGTTTGAAGCTTTGAATATTCGAACCTATGCATGGTGAGCTTAAACTGGTCATTTTCTCATAAATTTTATGTTTTTAAGATCGTATGAGCTTGGTTTTAACTAACCTGAGTGTTAGTTTCTCAAACTGTTAAACTTTATAAATTACACCATTGATGAATACTTGATGAATTAGTATTAATTGGTTAAATTTTATGCTTAGATATGAAAAATGACTAATTTGTAAAGTGAAAATTATTAATTAAGTATAGGGACAAAAACATAAATGTTTTGAAAGTAACATGAATTTTTTGTAATTATTGATTTTAGATGGTTATAGAAGGATGAAATTGAAATCATATTGAAAAATGAAGCTTAAAATTGGAAGGTATAGCTATTTTAGTTTTAGGGACTAAATTGAATAAAATGTAAAATTTTAGGGAAATTTTAAAAATTGAAATTGAATTGATTTATACTTAAAATTGGATTCTATAAGGTAATTTGAATTGATAATTGAAATGAATTATTATAGATCGTTTAATAGCCCATTTTGGGTCTAATTGGAACAGTGGTTTCGGGACCACAAATTCGACATAGAAAATTTTATTTTTCTCATGTTTTTATGGTCTAAAGTTTTATCTAATGATTCTGTGAAAATTTCATTCAAAAATTTTGACGTTTGAGCACTCAATTTAGTAAAAAAGGACTAAATTGCAAAAAGTGCGAAACTTGAGTTCTAGAAGCTAAAGGTGTTTAATTGCTATGAAATTTTAAATTCAAGGTCCTTAGATGGTAATTAGACCATTTTTTAAGTTAGTGGAAAAAAATGGACATGGTGTAAGAGAAATTTTAGTGTTTTAAGAAAAGGGCATTTTGGTCATTTGGTAATTAAATGAATTAATAAGAAAATGAGAAGCCAATTTTTGCTCATCTTCTACCCCTTGGCCAAAATTTACAAGAGGAAGACATAGCTAGGGTTTTTCAAGCTTCCAAGCTTGATTGTAAGTCCGTTCTAACCCCGATTTTAATGCTCTTTACATTTTTGAAGTCGTTGTAACTCGATCTACCTATTTCTAGCTCTAATTTGAGGTATGATTAAGGTCTAGTGTTTGACCCATGTTAAACATGTGTGTATTTTGATGGCTAATGGTAGAAAATGCACGTTTGATGTTAGAAAAAACAACTTTTGTTAAGTGATTTTCGGTAAAAATGTTAAAAAGGACCTATTTGTAAAAGTTATAAAATAAGTAGTAAAAGTGTGATTAAGTGAAAAATGTGGGCTGGTATAAGTGTGAAAATGGTTCAGCTAGGCTTGGGTTTTAAAGAAATTGAATACATTTCAATTTACGAGCCTAGGGAATAAATTGTAAAAATGTGAAACATTAGGGATAAAAATGTAATTTTTCCATAATATGATTTTTGGACTGAATTGAACAATGTGAATATTAAATGAGTTAAGGTTTTCATTATAGATCAAGATAAACAAGGTTCAAACCTAGATCAGGGGAAAAACAAAGTGTTTGACGATTAAGCCAAATTTTACTATTTTTGTACCGAGATAAGTTCTTATGTAAATAATGCATTGTTATATTTATGTTTTAAATGCTTTAATATTGTATGAATTGTGATTTACTCTTTGGATGTATTCGACAAAGTTTCGACAAGTGAAAATTCCCGGTTGAGCCTTAGGAATAGAATAGGATACGAGTGACATGTCACTAGGAACCCATGTGTTTATGTGATCCGGGTACTAGTCTTGTACGTCTTTCCCGTGGCTAGGTAGTCCAACATGAGTTGTGGATACCTGACAGCTTGTGTGAGCAGCATTGTGTAGCTACGTCCTGACTGACAGCTTGTGTGAGCAAACCCGTGAGTAGCTCGAAAATGAGCCTATATGTATTATGAGATGTGAGGTAGCTTTGGCTACATATATGGCACTTATGTACAAGATTTCCAAGTATCCGTTAATATGTCGAGTGTTCAACGGGAATGCCAAAGTTGTGAAAGACTATGGTATGTTATAAGTTGGAACAGGTATATACGTAAAACTCATATGTAATGAGCTCGATAAGTAATGAACCCTTGGTAAGGTTATGATTGAGTAAGTTAAGACTAAAGATTTAGATATCTTTCATGTAAATTTTTATCATCCTAATTGTACGTTAAATTTGTGGTTATGATGCTTATTATTTACATAGGAACTTACTAAGCTATAAAGCTTACTCCCCTTCCTTTCCCTTGTCTTATAGTGTCACCAAGCTAGCTTGGAATTTGGAGACCATCGGAGATCCACTCACACTATCAACAATTATTTTGGTACCAATGATTTCAACATTTTGAGTTATAGCATGTATAGGGGACTTGGTCGTTTTTTTATGTGTCATAATTGATTTGTCCAAAGGTATTGGCTTATATTGTTTGAAAGTTCGTTTTGTATAAGCCTTTTGAAATTGGCTACTTTTGGTATATTCAATTTATATGATGATGCCTTTCATTGATGTGGAAATTTACATGATTTGGGTTGATGAGTGTATAATGTTTGTGTATGAAGGATGGTAGCATGTGAATGATGCATTGATGCCTTGATTGTGGCTGATTTGGTTGTATGTGAATGCTTTAATTGGTGCTATGTTGTGTTGTGTAGTGCGTCAATCAAAGGGTGGCAAAATGGCTTAGTAAATAGCCTTATTTTTGTCCACACGGGTAGACACACGGGCGTGTGTCTAGGCTGTGTGTGACACACGGCTTGCCCCATGGGCATGTGTCTAGGCCGTGTGTCCCCTGCACCTTAATTTATAGAAACAGAATGCTCAGAATCGAGCAGACGGGTAAAGACATGGGCGTGTGTCTTAGCCGTGTGGATGACACGGCCTCAGGCACAGGTGTGTGCTCTGGGCATGTGAAGTCTGCACCTATTTAATGAAAAATCATAAATTTTAAATCGACTACAAGACCTAGCACACGGATGTGTGACTTGGCCGTGTTTCTTCAATTTGTTCTTAGGTGACAAACAGAGAGTTACACAGGGTTGGGACACGGGCGTGTGTGACCATACGGCCTGCCCACACAGGCGTGTGTGGCGCCTGCTTAGTGAAAAAAATTTTAAGTGTTGCAAAGTTTTCTAAAGTTCTCGGTTTAGTCCCGAACCACTTCCAATACATGTTTTGGGCCTCATAGGCTCATATTAGGGACTTTATGATTAAATGCAAAAAGTTTTAATTTGGGCAAAAATTTATGGCTCGAAAATGTATGCTTGCTTGTGTTTAAGTCCGGTAATGCCTCGTACCCTATCCCAGTGTGGAATACGGGTAAGGGGTGTTACAGATAGAAACTTGAATCAATTGGAAGAAAATCGAGAAATAGGAGAAATTATGTATTAGTTCCTAATACATTGTGGTTGTTATTTTTCCAAGTTTATATGTAACTTACTATGTTATTTTATATTATGTTTGAATTGTATGATTATATTTATTAATTTATGTACATGTGAAATAATAATGAATTATGGCATCAAAGGACTAAATTAGAAAATGTGAGATTTGTGATTAATATGAATAAATGTGTAGTACAGAATGGATTTATAATTTTTTATATGAATGGATGATATAGACATGGTGATGTTATATTGTTTAAAAGGTGTATATATTGTTTTGGCATCAAGTGGATTAAATCGATAATATGTGAAATATTCAATAAATGTAAATAGATACGTAATATAAAATGGATTGGAAATTGTTATATGATTGGATGGTGAGTACAAGATGATGTTACATGGTTCAAAACATATATGAATTGTTATTTGGAACATGAAAGTGTGTATACGGATATAGGGTTTGAAATGATACAGATAAGGAAAATAGGTGTTCGATCAGGAATTAAAACGATGGCTTGAGATCCAACATTTGTTGTGGATTCTCTGAAGCTAGTGTTAGCAACATTATACTAAGCTACTGTTAGTAATCCTAATCAGAAGCTAGTGTTAGCAGCCTGAATACGTCAGATTGTATGAACAAACGGGTGTTGCGATCAGGGATTAATTCAATGGTTTGAGGTCCAATATTTGCTTTGGATTATCTAAAGCTAGTGTTAGCAACATCGAACTAAGCTAGTGTTAGCAACCCTGATTGAAATATGTGATTAAATGGAAAATGAAATGATTGAAATATGTGATCATGTTATGTATTGTTATGTTGCAAAATGGGTATTATTTGAATGTGACATAAATAAGAATTGAATTATATAAATGTTTATGAATTAAGTATGACTGGATGACACATCTTATGTTATATTGAATTGTTGAACATGTATACATGATTTGTTTTATAAGTTCTTGATGTGTAAGTAAACTAACCTAATAGTTGTTTTGTTGAAATGTACATGAAAGTTTAAGGATGCCAAAGGATGTCATGTTTTATGCCAATGAGTTTCAATAGCTTAAATTGTTGTAAACTTAAGGTAAGTTAAGTTAATTTTTATATGGACTTACTAAGCATTCAAAACGCTTACTTGTTGTCTCTCCTTTCCTTGAGGATTGTCGATTGCGAAACGTGTCATTTGGATCACCACGAAGCTCACTGTAACACCCTACGCCTGACCCGATCGTCAGATCCAGGTATAGAGCGTCACAACTTAAAACCATTGAAATTAAAATACCATTTCTAAACCAAACATCTTAGATTACCACTCAAGCATAAGTTAAAAGTTCATTTCCAATTGACTAACATCATTGAAATAGTTTGGTATGTATCCCAACAAAACTACATACAAAAATCCAAAAACACAAAACAACATTTTCAAATACAAGTTTTGTTTCAAGTTCAATCTGGCGGAATCTAACAGACATCCTAATTCCCCAGTGATTTCATGTAACACCCTTAACCCGTCTCCGTTGTCGGATTAGGGTTAGGGAGTATTACCGATCAATCAAAAAATATTTATCATTATAACATAAAATAAATTAAACTTATTACAAACCATTCAATCATATGCATTATGTCCCTAAATCGAGCTTTCAAGGCCCTAAAAATAGCTTAGAAGCAATTCGGGACTAAATAAAAAAAATAGAAGTTTTAAGAAAAAAGTGCAAACAAGGGTCACACGACCATGTGGCCAGGCTGTGTGAGATAGCCCAGGCCATCTAACATTCAAACAAAGGGACACACGGTTATGTCAAAGCCCATGTCCTCATCGGTGTAACTCATTGTGTAGGGCCCACAGCAATCTAACTCTCTGAGTTGCCACACACGGCCGTGTGCTAGGCCATGTGCTAGACCGTGTAACTCACTAACTTAAAACACTAGAATTTTACAAATGACACACGGTCGTGTTGCTAGGCCGCGTGACAGCTCCTGTCCCAGGCCATGTGATCCCAAAAAATTGTCTTAATATTAAGCCATTTCAATGCCAAATCATGTCTACCTAACCATTCCATTTGGGCATACATTCAACAAATTTAAACATCATTCAAACACACATAAACAAGTCATTTTAAACATCCTAATTCATCTAACCAATATGTCATTCAAACGCACCACAATTACACCAAAACATCATTTACAAAAACAAGTCAACGTTGCCAAATTCCAAGAATACAAACCTAGTTCCTTAACTACCAAATAACATTACATATGATCATTTGCATATCACCACAAACATACCAACAAGGGCCTTATAGACAGGCATTTAAAAGTGACCAAAATGACATGGTGAGGTGTTAAGGTTCACCAAAAAAGACATCAACATACTAAAACATCCATTACACATCCATGAACTACCAATACAAAATACCTATACATGCAATTATTAACCTTGGCCAAAATACTCAAAAACTACCGAAATGGTTGCTGGATAGTGTGATAGGTCTCCAACAACCTTCCAACTGATCAAGCTTCCGATAATCTATAAAGCAAAGGAAAGTAACTACGTATAAAATTAAACATAACTACCATTTCGTTAACACAATTCATAAAAAGCATAAAATCATTACCAGTGCCATAAGCTTAGTATAAGCCTATACAACATCATCAAACTCACAAGTTAGTACACTTGTCCATGATACAATGAATTCAACCATAAGATAAGTAGGTTTCCATATGTAAATACATCATTTAACTCATCAATATTTTCATAAGATCATGATTCATTCCATTTGCATACTTACCATTTCATTTCCTTTTCTCATCCATTGAACCATCTAGAATTATATCGGAGACTCGAGAATGCTCACACATAGTGTGCCTTTCCATATAACTGTAACCTTTCCTTTACATCAATCTCACACGAGCTGTGAAATGAGCCTGCTCACACGAGCTGTGGGTCAAAATGTAAGCTACAAGATGCTGCTCACACGAACTGGAGAATTCGCAACAAATGCAAGACCTCAGCCATCAGTAGGACATTCAAGACCAGCACCCGAAACATGAAATCCCTAATGACATGTCATTCGTATCCTAAGAATTCTTAAGGCTCAAATGGGATTCGCTATCCGTCAATTATTCATAACCTTTGATACATTTATTTTCAAATTCATTTATATTAAAAAAATTTAGCTAACATTAAAACTATCATAGTTCATACAAACTTACCTCGATAATTAAGGCGCAGAAGTAGAATTGAACACTAATCCGAAGCTTTAGCTTTTCTACGATTTAAGTCTGATTGTGGTTTATCTTGATCTAAATAGATAGTTTCAATCAATTAAGTACTTCTAGTATTAAATTTAATTCATAGTTCATAGTTATACAAAATTACAAAATTACCCCTAGTACTTTGACTTTTCACAATTTAGTCCTTAAGCTCATAACTTAAATATAGCTCATTTTAGCCTAAATCCAACTTAACCAATGTTCCAAAGGACCTTGAAACGACCCATTAATACCAACATTTCACAATAAAACCCACATATTTACACTTTTAATAATTTAACCCCTAATTGCAATTTCACCAAAAATCATTTAACAAAACATTTTTATTTAACAACCAAAGTTAATAATCTATCCACTAACATCAAAACACATTCAAAAACATCCATGGAAAGTCCCTCAACCTTTAATAGTTTTACAAATTAACCCCCGGGCTAGCTAGATTAAGCTAAAACGAACTCAAAAAAAACAAAAAATCATTAAAAACAAGACCGAAATCACATACCATGGAAGCACCAATGCTAGCCGAACCTTAAAGCCCTAAAATAGATATTTCTTTCTTCAATTTTTAGTGGAGATTAAGTGAGGAAGATGAAAAAATTTTGTTTTATTTAGTTTAGGTTTTAATTATTCAATTACAAATTTAACCTTTAAAAACTATTAAAATTTCTTTAAAACCTATCCATGTACATCCGCTAACATATAACATGGTATAATTACCATATAAGTCCATTAGCTTTCCTTTCCGTAGCCATTTAGCCATTTTAACTAATAGAATTCAACTTTTATACCTTTTTACGATTTAGTCCTTTTACCTAATTAACCATTTAAACATCAAAATTTCTTAACGAAAATTTGATACACCCTTAATATAATCTCGTAGACATTAAATAAATATTAAAGTAATAACTCACTCATCAGAATTGTGGTCTCAAAACCACTGTTTCCAACACCACTGAAAACGGGATGTTACAACTCTCCCCCTAAAGGAATTTTCGTCCTTGAAAATCTTACTAGAAAATAAATTCGGGTATTACACTTTTATCGCTTATTCTGGTTCCCAGGTAGCTTCCTCGGCTCCATAACGTTGCCAGAGAACCTTAACTAAAGCTATGTGTTTATTTCTTAACTCTTTAACTTCCCAAGTTAAAATTCTGATTGGTTCTTCAATGTACGACTTATCTAGCTGAATCTCAACATCAATTGGTTGAATCGCATGCGAAAGGTCAGATCGATACTACCTTAACATCGATACATGAAACAAGTTATGTATTTTCTCTAACTCTGACAGTAAATCCAAATGATAAGCCACTAGCCCAATCCTCTCGATGATCTCGTACGACCCGATGAATCGTGTACTAAGCTTTCGTTTTCGGCCAAAATGGAGAACTTTTCTAAAAGGCAATACTTTTAAAAATAATCTGTCACCGACTTGAAATTCAATATCTATTCTTTTCAAATCTGTGTAAGATTTCTGATGATCAAAAGCAGCTTTCAAACAATCACGTACTACTTTCACCTTTTCTTTGGTTTCTCAAATCAAATCAACACTGAATAGCTTTTGTCTCACTCAATTCAATTCAGTATAATGGAGTTCAACATTTTTGTCCATACAAAGCTTCGTATGGCGCCATTTTAATACTCATCTAATAACATTATTATAGGCAGATTCAACCAACAGAAGAAATTTCTCTCAGCTACCATCAAACTATAAAATACAACAACAGAGCATATCTTCAAGTACTTATATCACTCGCTTAGACTAACCCTCGATCTGTGGATGAAACGCTGTACTAAAATGTAGTCTAGTGCCCAAAGCTTTATGCAATTTACTCCAAAATCAAGAAGTCAACCGTGGATCTCTAGTAGAGATAACAGACACCAGCATACCATGCAGTCTAACAATCTGAAAAACGTATAATTCTGCTAGCTTCTCAAGTGAGTAACCCATAAGTACTGGAATGAAATGTGTGAATTTAGTAAAATGATCCACAACTACCTAGATAGCATCTTTCTTCCGCGGAGACAAAGGCAAACCTAATACAAAATCCATCGTAATTCATTCCCATTTCCATTCTAGAATCATCACAAGCTGTAATAGTCCAAAAGGTACCTAATGCTCGACTTTGACTTGCTGATAGGTTAAACATTTTGATACAAACTCTTTAATCTCTTGTTTTATACTTGGCCACCAATACATCTGTTTCAAATCACCGTACATTTTGTTACTACCAAGATGTATCAATAAATTATTGTTGTGAGTTTCCTATAAAATCTTCTGAATAACATCAGAATTCCTTGGAACACATATCCTATTTCAGAACTACAACCTACTATTAGAACTAACATGAAATTCTAAATCAAGAGTCGACTCAATCTACTCCCGCTTAGTAATTAACTCGGAGTCATTTTTTTTATCTTCGTAAATCTATTGCAGAAATGTCGGTGTAGCTTTTAATTCTGCTATAATTAAACTACCATCAATCAATGCCAACTGAGTGTTCGAAGCTCACAAAGCAAATAAAGACTTTTTACTTAAAGCATCAGCAATGACATTAAATTTTCTTGGATGATAATCAATTATCAAATCATAATCTTTTGTAGCTCCAACCATCTACGTTGTCTCAAATTCAATTCTTTTTGTGACATCACGTACTTCAAGCTTTTATGATCTCTGAAGATATGACATTTTTCTTCGTATAGATGGTGTCGCCAGACCTTTAAAGAAAATAAAATAGCCGCAAGCTCTGAATCATGAGTCGGGTAATTTTTCTCGTACTGTTTCAACTGTTGAGATGCATAAGCTACCACTTTGCCTTCTTGCATCAAAACACAGCCCAAACCATTCAATGAAGCATCACTATAGATCACAAATTCCTTATCGGGCTCTGGCTAAACCAACACAAGGGCTTCGGCCAACAACGCTTTCAACTTATCAAAGCTTTGTTGACACTTTTCAAACGATTCGAACTTGACATCTTTCTGAAGTAGCTTCGTCAATGGCGTAGCAATCATCAAAAAACCTGTTAACAAATCTCTGATAATACCCGGCTAAACCCAAAAAATTTTTGATCTCTGAAACATTTCTTTGATGCTTCTAGTCTACTATAGCTGATATTTTTCTCAAATCAACTCTAATACCGTCTGTTGAAACAACATGTCCAGAAAATCCAACTTTACAGAGCAAGAATTCACACTTGCTAAATTAGTAAACAACTGTTTATCACACAAAATCTGCAAAATTATTCTCAGATACTGGGCATGCTCAATTTCTTCTCGAGAATAGTTAGAATCTCATCAATGAACACAACTGCAAATTTGTCTAGATACGGTTAGAATATTATGTTCATCAAATCCATAAACACAGCAGGTGCATTGGTTAAACCAAACGACATAACTAAGAATTCATAATTGTCCATACCTGGTTCTAAAAGCAGTCTTCAGCACATCCGAATGTTTAACTTGTAACTGATAATATTTAGAATAGAGATCAATCTTTGAAAACATTGTTGCACCTTTCAACTAATCAAACAAATCATCAATACGTGGCAAAGGATATTTTTTTTATCGTGACTTTGTTAAGCTTTCGATAGTTGATACATAACTGCATTGACCCGTATTTTTTCTTAAAAAACAATACAGGAGCACCCCAGGGGGAAACTAGGTAAAACAAATCCCCTATCTGATAACTCTTGCAATTGTGTTTTCAACTCTTTTAATTCTATAGTTATCATTCTCTACGGAGCTATCGATATTGGAGAAGTTCCCGATACTAAATCAATAGCAAATTCACCCTCTGACCAGCAGTAACCCTGGTAACTCTTCTCAGAACACATCCAAGAATTCATAAACAGTCGACACTGACACTAATTCCAATTCTGAAGCCCTAGAATCAAATATATAAGCTAGATACCCCTCACAGCCCTTTTTGACATATTTCTGTGCTGACATAGCTGAAATCACATTAGATGTACCATAATTTCTATCTAATTCAACTCAAATTATTTCAATATTCTAACATTTCAACATAATTTGGTTTTATCTACAATTTACAATAGCACTATGCAGACTCAACCAGTCCATACCGAGAATCACATCAAACTTATCAAATGGTAATAACATCAAATCAACAGGAAAGTTGCAATCCTGAATCATCAAATGATAGTTTTTACAAACTTTATCAACTAATACATACTGACCTAAAGGATTTGTTACTTTGATCACAAATTTAGTGGACTCATAGGTATTTTCTTATCCAACACTAAAGTTGTGCATACATATGAATGCGTTGGCCTCAAGTTAATCAAAGCATTAACATTAGTATCAAAGATAGAAAATGTACCCGTAGTCACATCAAGTGCCAAAGCTTCCTCACAAGCTCGAATCGCATAACCCCTAGCTGGTTCCTGAGCCTCAGATCTAACCGTAGAATCTTTCATTCCACTTCAACCGTTACCCGTATTTCCACTATTTCTGGATGGTCTCCCTCTCGCAACTATGTTACTTGAACGATTGTTCTAAGCTTTCTCTTTATTAGATCTTTCAGGGCAGTCTCTAAGGAAATGGTCATAAGAATAACATTTAAAGCACGACTCATCTCTCAATATGTACTCTCCTAAATGTCGTCTATTATATTGTTGACATTCAGGCTTATTATTTTAGACACTACCAATATTAGCTACAAATGTAGCCTGAGGTGTCAAACTTGAATGTTGCTTCCCTTTATCTCTTCTCGAAAATTCCACTGAAGCTGATGTATGACTATGAAATTCCTTTAATTTTTTCAATTAAGATGA
This sequence comes from Gossypium anomalum, assembly GCA_025698475.1. NCBI lineage: Eukaryota > Viridiplantae > Streptophyta > Magnoliopsida > Malvales > Malvaceae > Gossypium > Gossypium anomalum. The sequence goes on from CM046959.1 coordinate 57,804,150, forward strand.
AAATGACTTTCCCATAGGGCACTTACCAGTGTCACGAGCTTCAGAATCTGCCTTTCTTTTATCTTTACTGAGTTCTTTCGCTTTATGTGTACGATCCACCAAAGCCACAAATTCTTTCAATTCCAGAATTCCAACTAACAGTTTGATATCTTCATTTAGATCGTCTTCAAACCAGGTACACATAACAGTATCTGATGGTACACATTTCCGAGCACACTTGGTGAGTCGCACAATTTTTTTCATAGTCAGCTACAGTCATACGGTCCTATTTCAATTCAAGAAACTCTTCCTATTTCTTGTCCAGATACTGTTGACTAACATATTTCTTCTTGAATTATGTCTAAAATAAATCCCAATTCACACGGTCCTTCGGTACCATAGCAATCAAAGTATTTCACCACTGATACGCTGAGTCTTTCAATAAAGATACTACACACTTTAAACATTCAACAGGTGTACAAGACACCTCATCAAAAACTCTCACAGTGTTTTCTAACCAAAACTTGACTTTTTCAGGATCATCTTCAACTGTACCGTGAAACTTTTCAACCCCATATTAACGTATTTTATCAACTGAAGGCTTGCTCAAACATACTTGTTCCAAACCTTGAGGAATAGTGGGACAGGTTGGAGTACGAGAAGGGGTAGAGGTTGTTGAGCCATCGTGTTCGTTCTAACGAACTCAGAGATCCACTCTGACATCATTTGGATAAAGACTTCTTTCACCTCACTTCCCCGACCATCAGCTACAGGCCCACTACTAGCTGCTCCGTGAACGGAGGCTTGTACATTACCTTTTACCTCACCGGAGACAACTCGGTTGGACGACATCTTTTATCTATATGAAATTATAGTTCATTTTGAGTCAGGAGATATCACACTATCATAGGTTATATAATGGCATGTATTTCTAGACACTATACGTGCTACTTTCAGTCTGAGAACTGACTAAATCGTGGCTCTGACACCATTAAATGTAACACCCCTAACCCACTCTATTGTCAGATTAGGATTACGAAGCATTACCAATCAATCGAAAAAAATTTATCATTATAACATAAAATAAATTAAACTTATAATCAACCAATAAATCATATGCATTCTATCCCTAAATCGGGCCTTCGAGGCCCTAAAAATAGCATACAAGCAATTCAAGACTAAATCAAAACAAAACAGAAGTTTTAAGAAAAAAATGCAAAAATGTGCAAACAGGGGTCACATGGCTGTGTGGCCAGGCCGTGTAACATTCGAACAAAGGGACACACGGCGGTGTCCCAACCTATATCCTCACTTGTGTAACTCACTGAGTAGGGTCACACAACTGTGTAACTCTCTGAGTTGCCACACAGGGCCGTGTGCTAGGTTGTATGCTAGGCTATGTGCTAGACCATATAACTCACTAACTTAAAACACTACAATTTTACAAATGACACACGACCGCGTCACCAAGCTACGTGACAGACCATGTCCTAGGCCGTGTGATCCAATAAATTGACCTAACATTAAGCCATTTCAATGCCAAATCATGCCTATCTAACCATTCCATTTGGGCATACATTCAATGAATTTAAACATCATTCAAACACACATAAAGATGTCATTTTGAAACATCATAATTCATCTAACCAATATACCATTCAAGGGCACCACAATTACATCAAAGCATCATTTACCAAAACAAGTCAATGTTGCCATATTCCAATCATACAAACCTAGTTCGTTAACTACCAAATAACATCACTTATGATCATTTGCATATCACCACAAACATACAAACAAGGACCTTATACACAAGCACATAAAAGAGATCAAAATGACATAACTTGGTGAGGTGTTAAGGTTCACCAAACCAAACATAAACCTCAAAGACATCAACATACTAAAACATCCATTACACATCCATGAACTACCAATACAAAATACCTATACATGCCATTATTAACCTTGGCCAAAATACTCAAAAACTACCAAAATGGTCGTTGGATTGTGTGATAGGTCTTTGACAACCTTCCAATTGATCGAGCTTCCGATAATCTATAAACCAAAAGAAAGGAACTACATGAGCAACAAGTGCTAAGTAAGCTCGTATAAACTTAAACATAACTTACCATTTCGTTAACACAATTCATAAATTAAGCATAAAATCATTACAAATGCTATAAGCTTAGTATAAGCCTATAGAACAGCATCAAAATCACAAGTTAGTACACTTGTCTATGATACAATGAATTCAACCATAAGATATGTAACAGCCCGATTTTAGGTCTAGTCGAAACAGTGGTTTCGGGACCACAAATCTGACGCAAAAAAATTATTTTTCTTATATTTTTATTGTCTACAGTTTTATGGATTCTATGAAAATTTTGATAAAAAATTTTGTCGTTTGAGCACTCAATTTAGCAAAAATTGCAAAAAGTGCAAAACTTGAGTTCTAGAAGCTAGAGGTGTCTAATTGCTATGAGATTTTGAACTAGAGGTCCTTAGATGGTAATTAGACCATTTGTTAAGTTAGTGGACAAAAATGGACATGGAGTAAGTGAAATTTTAGTGTTTTAAGAAAAGTGCATTTTGCTCATTTAGTAATTAAATGAATTAAAAAGCAAAAATCAAGTCAAAATCTTTGTCCATCTTCTCTCCCATGGTTGAATATCCCTAAGGAAGACATAGCTAGGGTTTGTTCATCTTCCAAGCTGAATTGCAAGTCCGTTCTTGCCCTGTTTTTAATGCTCTTTACATTTTCGAAGTCATTGTAACTCGATTTACCTATTTCTAGTACTAATTTGAATTATGATTAAGGTCTAGGGTTTGACCCATGTTAGACATGTGTGTATTTTGATGGCTAATGGTAGAAAATGCATGTTTGATGAAAATGTCAAAAATGACCTATTTGTAAAAGTTACAAAAATGAGTAGTAAAAGTGTGATTAAATGAAAAATGTGGGTTGGTATGAGTGTGAAAATGGTTCGGCTAGGCTTGGGTTTTGAAGAAATTGAATACATTTCATTTTACGAGCCTAGGGATTAAATTGTAAAAATGTGAAACATTAGGGGCAAAAATATAATTTTTCCATCATATGATTTTTGGACTGAATTGAACAATGTGAATATTAAATGAGTTAAATTTGCCATTATAGATCAAGAAAAATGAGGTTTGGACCTAGATCAGGGGAAAAACAAAGTGTTTGACGATTAGGTCAAATTCTACTATTTTTGTACCTAGGTAAGTTCGTATGTAAATAATGCATTGTTATATTTATATTTTAAATCTTTTAATATTATATGAATTGTGATTGACTCTTTGGACATATTCGATAAAGTTTCGACAAGCGAAAATTCTTGGTTGAGCCTTAGGAATAGAATAGGATACGAGTGACATGTCACTAGGAACCCAAGTGTTTATGTGATCTGAGTACTGGTTTTGTACATCCTACAAGTGGATGGGTATGCTGGCATATGTTGCGGATACCTAACAGCTTGTGTGAGAAGCACTATGTAGCTACGTCCTGACTGACAGCTTGTGTGAGCAGGCCCGTGAGTAGCTCAAAAAAGAGCCTATATGTTTTATGAGATATGAGGTAGCTTTGGGTATATATATGGCATTAAGGTGCAAAGATTTCCGAGTATCCGTTAATATTCTGAGTTTTCAACGGGAATGTCAAAGTTGTGAAAGATTAGGGTTATGTTGGGAGTTGGAACATGTAACACCCTTAACCCGTATCCGTCGCCGGAATAGGGTTACAAGGCATTACCGATCAATACACATCATTCACATACATTTATGCATTCAATATCAAATTACATTCATCTCAATCATATTGTCCCTTCTAATGTCCTATGAGACCTTAAAACATGCTTAGAAGTGGTTCGGGACTAAACCAATCACATATAAAAATTTCTAAAAACTTAGAATATTTTCATACCTTCATGGGTCACACGCCCGTGTGAACAAGCCATGTGCCTCACACGGTTGCTAGACATGCCCATGTCTCAGGCCATGTGAAAACAAGGCATACATACTGACTTGGGTCACACGGTCGACCACACGCCCATGTGTCTAACCCGTGTACCCTTCGAAACAGCCATACACGCCCATGTGCCAAGACTGTGTGCCTCATACAGCCACTAGACACGCCCGTCTGTCTTGGCCGTGCCCAAGACTGACTTGAATTTCTAATTATACTCCAAGGGACTCATGGCCGTGTAATATGACCGTGTGTCGCACACGGCTGAGATACACGCCCGTGTCTCTACCCGTGTGGACAAAAATAGGCCATTTGAAAAGCCAATTTGCCACCCTTTCCACAAGCATACGTAGTAACCAAATAAATACCATTTAAATACATCTTTAAGAAACTAAAAACATACCAATTCATACTCATATAATGTCATCTATTCACAACCATTTAAAACATTCAATTTCATATACAAAACATACCAAATCATTATACTAAAGTTATCACAATTTACCTAATTTCAAAATGCATTAATTCATCAACTTACCTGCAATTTCAAGTCACTCAAAGTACCATATCATCATCTCAAAACAAACCACAATATGCCAACTTCCAAGGATTAGCACATCAATTAAAAACTAACCAAAATATCCAACACATAACCACACCAAATAAGCCAACATAATAGGCATTATATACATCACATATATAACACTTACCAACACAATTCAAGCCAACTTTAATGGTGATACAGACCAATATTTACAAGCCAATTCTCATGGCTAATATCATAGTTCAAAACATACAAAATGACACTAGCCTATACATGCCATATATACAAAGCTTCAAAAGTATCAAAAAATAGTCGATAGTGTTATGATGGTTCCTGATGATCCCGATGTCCGAGCTAGCTTCGATGATCTATAAAACATGGAAAGGACACACAAAGTAAGCTTTAAAAGATTAGTAAGCCATATACAAATAAAGCTATCATATGAATCATAACATTTTTATCAATAGACACATAAACCTTTCTCAATGAATACATACTCAATCTCTCATACAAACTCATCAATTACTTCGCTTTCCAATAATCATATAGATCTCATACGTACCTGAGTCATTTAACTCGTTAACACATTAATTCTCTACTTGTCTTTGCCTGTTGAACGACTCAGAATTGTTAAGGATACTCAAAAATCACATAAGCTCTTACAATGCCATATCCCAAATATGGTCTTACATGTTATCACATATCAATTCCACTATTCCAGACAGGGTCTTACACGAATCAAAATACGATGCCAATGTCCCAGACATGGTCTTACACACAATCACAATGCAATTCTAATGTCCCAGACATGGTCTTACATGTAATCACAACTCGATAACCTAATGTCATGACATTCGTATCCTATACTATTCCTAAGGTTTGTATGGGACTTTTGGATATCGTAGTTCTGTCAACTCTTGCTCGTAATTGTTCATTCAACATTTATAACATTTCAATGATAAAAATACACATACAATTTAAATTAAAGGCATTCATTTGTATATGAACTTACCTCGTACAGACACGAATGAACCGGAATAACTATTCGACCACTTTTGATTTCCCTCGATCTAATTTCGTTTTCTTTCGTTCTTGATCTAAATAAATTCAGATTTCACTAATTTAATAACACATTTAATCAATTCAATCCACAAATATATAATTAGGCCTTTTTATACTTTGGCCCTTATATTTTCACACTTTAACATTTTAGTCCTTATTTCACAAATACACAAAATTCACAAAATTTCATTACACCCAAGCCTAGCCAAATTTCATGCAAGTCCCTAGCAGCCCAAAACTTTCATTTATTTCTCAATTTAACCCTCAATTTACACTTTTCACAAATTAATCCTATTTAGGCATTTTCACTCAAAATCACTTTATAAAACTTGTATATCTATCATTAAACCTTCATAATCTATCATTAACCATCACAAAGCTCATAAATTCAACAATGGAACTTCACAAAATCATCAACAATTTCATAAATAGGGTACGGGCTAGCTAGAACACGAAGCAACGATCACAAAAACATAGAAATCATCAAAAACCGAGTCAAATTACATACCTAATTGAAGAATTATTCTTGCCAAATTTAAAACACTAGGCTAGCTTCTTCTTCCTTCAATATTCGGTGCATGAAGATGAGAATAAAGCTTTAAATTTGTTTTGTTTTATTAATTATAACTTATTAACCAATTTACCATTTTAACCTTTAGTAAAAACATTATAATTCACATGATTCAAGCCCATTTATGTCCATCTCCACTATCAATGGTCTAATTACAACATAAGGACCTCTCATTTAATAAGCCATAGCAAATAGACACCTTTATCAAATAGAAACTTTTGCATTTTACGCGATTTAGTCATTTTTCTCAAATTGAGCTATTAAACAATAAAACTATTTCACGAAATTTTCACACATATATAATCACATGCTTTAAATACCAATAATAATATTAAAATAATTTTACAACGTCAAATTTGTGATTTTGAAACCACTATTTCGATTTAGCTAAAAATCGGGCTGTTATAGTACAGGTATGTACGGGAAATTCATACGTAATGAGCTCGATATGTGATGAACCCTTGGTAAGGTTATGATTGAGTAAGTTATGACTATAAGATTTTAACAATATTCATGCCAATTTTCATTATGTTAATTGTATGTTAAATGTGTGATTATGGTGCTTATTATTTGTTGTTGGGTGACAAATAGAGAGTTACACGGGTTCGGGACACGGGCATGGGTAACCACACGGCCTGCCCACACAGTCGTGTCCCATATCCACACAGGCGTGTGACCCCTGCTTAAGGCAAAAAAATTTATAAGTTTTGTAAAATTTTCTAAAGTTCTCGGTTTAGTCCCGAACCACTTCTTATGCATGTTTTGGGCCTCGTAGGCTCGTATTAGGGAATTTATGATTAAATACAAAAAGTTTTTATTTGAACAAAAATTCATGACTCAGAAACGTATGTTTGCTTGTGTTTAAGTCCGGTAATGCCTCGTACCCTGTTCCGGCGTCGAATACGGGTAAGGGATGTTACAAGATAAGTAGATTTTCATATGTAAATACATTATTTAACTCATCAATCTTTTCATAATATCATGATTCATTCCATTTGCATACTTACCATTTCATTTTCTTTTCTCACCTGTTGAACCATCTAGAATTACATCGGATACTCGGGAATGCTCATACATGGTGTGCCTTTCTATATAACTGTAACCTTTCCTTTACATCATTACTCACACAAGTTCTGAAATGGGCTTGCTCACACGAGTTGTGGGTTGAAATATAATCTACACGATGCTACTTACACAAGCTGGAGAATCCACAATAAATGCAAGACCTCATCCATCGATAGGACATTCAAGACCAGCACCCGAAACACGAAATCCCTAATGACATGTCATTCGTATCCTAAGAATTCTTAAGGTTCAAACGGGATTCCCTACTCGTCAATTATTGATAACCTTTTATACATTTATTTTCAAATTCATTTACATTAAAACAACATAGCAAATAGTCAATTTAGCTAACATTAAAACTATCATAGTTCATATGAACTTACCGTGATAACTAGGGCGTAGAAGTAGAATTGAACTCTAATCCGAAGCTTTACCTTTTCTTTGATTTAAGTCTAATTGTCATTTATCTTGATCTAAATAGATATTTTCAATCAATTAAGTACTTCCAGTATTCAATTTAATCCATAGTTCATATTTAACCAAAATTACAAAATTACCCCTAGACTTTAACTTTTCACAATTTGGTCCTTAAGCTCATAACTTAAATATAACACATTTTAGCCTAAATCCAAATTAAACAATGTTATAAAGGACCTTGAAACAACCCACTATTACCAACATTTGACAAAAAAAACCTATAGATTTACAGTTTTAACAATTTAACCCCTAATTGCAATTTCACCAAAAATTATTTAACAAAACATGTTTATTTAACAACCAAAGTTAATAATCTATCAACTAACATCAAAAAAATTCAAAAACATCCATGGAAAGTCCCTCAACCTTTAATAGTTTTGCAAATTAACCCCCGGGCTAGCTAGATTAAGCTAAAACGAACTCAAAAACATAAAAATCATTAAAAACAAGACCAAAATCACATACCATGCAAGCACCTATGCTAGCAAAACCTTCAAGCCCTAAAATGGCTATTTATTTCTTTAATTTTTAGTGGAGATTAAGTGAGGAAGATGAAACAAATTTGTTTTATTTAGTTTAGGTTTTAATTATTCAATTACAAATGTAACCTTTAAAAACTATCAAAATTTCATTAAAACTTGTCCATGTACATCCACTAACATATAACATGGTATAATTACCATATAATTCCATTAGCTTTCCTTTCCATTGCCATTTATCCCTTTTAACTAATAGAATTCAACTTTTACACCTTTTACGGTTTAGTCCTTTTTACCTAATTAACCATTTAAACATTAAAATTTCTTAATGAAACTTTAAATGATCTTAATATAATCTCATGGAGACTAAATAAATATTAAAATAATAACTCACTTTTTGAAATTGTGGTCTCAGAACCACTGTTTCCAGTATCACTGAAAACAGGCTATTACATTTCATGTTATACCAAGACAAGAAAATGACTTACAAATTGGCCGCAAATCTGGCTGAATCCCTACAATAGTATGTCCAACCTACAAGCTTGGAAATAGGAAGAAAAGAAATAAAGTAAGTTCATAAGAATTTAGTGAGTTCCATGGAAACAAAGACTCACAATAGGGTTCAATAGATACCCTTAGACTGAGACTTAGACTGACAAAATGGTACGCCACTTTTGGTGGATACAGTTTCCCTCTTTTTTTTGAAGTATCCACTGGCAAATACTTCCGCAAACAGACACAACCCCAATGACGGACACTACTCTGCTATTGGAGACCTGTATATAATGGACACAAGGCATAAGTGCTTTATTTGTATTCCACTTTATGGACTACCACTTTATGATTGATTATCATATTGGTTACACTTCATGCAACGTTCACACTTTGTCAAACATAATATACATTTTTTTATCAGTATACTCCCTTCCTTTTGTTAGTTTATTATCCTTGTTTTGAAAAACCAATATTCTTGTATCTTTATACAGCACCATCGAGCCATTAGACTAGTCATAACCTCCGTACCATCATCATTCCTCCTTAAAATTCAAACACACGAGTGTTCCCTCACAAGGTCAGGTATTCACCATTCACTCTTTGCACCTAAGTGCCATACCGGAGGTAAAACATAATATAGTATATCTTCTTTTCATCATCATATGCAACAACCCTCTGATACCTCCTTACACTATTTCGGATACAGAGCTTGTGCACCAAGGAAGGAGTATTTATACCAATTCACATGCAATACTTTTATCTCTGAATTACTGACCGTAACCTTTCATGCATTGACTCCTTACCACTTCCTTTTTTGTCATACATACCAAGACCAAAGATTAAGACTTCTTACCTGGGTATACAGCAGGAAATTTTAAACATAAGAATGCAGATAACAGGCTTAAGGTATAAAAGAACTCACCAGAAATCTTCACTTAAAGCTTTCGACTCAACGGGTTCTTTCCCTTTAGTAGTAGGACCTTCTCCCATATCTTTGGATAAAACAATCAAATAACTTATTTAAAAATAAGAACAACCAAAACTTAATGAAATAACATGAATCAATAAACATGAAAATAGTTCCCGAATGGAAGTTTTCTTCCTATCCAGTATTTAGGTGGAAATCCTACTAAACGGATCTTATAATAATTCCTTTCTACCTGGTAAAACTTAAAGAAGGATTTAAGAATTTACGAGTAGGCAACATAAAGAGAGAAACTTATATAAGCTTGACAAACATCTCTTCAATTAACGATGAAGAACACCTCTAGTTTTTCTTTGATGATAATGAGTTCAAATAGAAAAGATGAAATGAAAATCTTCTTTTCACTACTTAGTTGTCCTATTTATAGCTATCTCTAGCCCAAATCCCGCTCAAGGTTAATCTCTAATCAATAATCATGCACACACGCTTCCACTAATTAATCGCATCCTATAAGGCTCTCCAAGTATCCTGATTATTGACACGTTACCTTCACTAGGATGCTAGATGACTTAAACGTGTCTTACTAACCACTACAATTACCTTGTTAGCAACACAAAACACAAGTGGCATTCTTATTCGTGGAGAGTCTAGCAAATGAGAATATCGTGAAAATAAAAAACTCGCCAACTATAAAATGAGATTCTGCAAACTCGGTGAGGCTTAACGAAATACTTTGCTAGGAAATTCACCAATGTTAACCTATCTAAGTCTCTTAACTTAGGCGGTCTCGCTAGCAAAATCTTCCAAACAATACCAGTTTGCCAAAAGAGGGTGTGACACTCACACTATCCTATCGACAATTCGATAAACTTTTAATCATTCTAGACTATTTTATATGGTATGTATATAAGCTTTGGTATGGATATGAGTTTATTTAGTATGTGGATGACATTGATCCTTAATTAATGCTTGAACTTGTTTGGCATTTCAAATGGTGGTTAAATTTTCATGTTTATCAAGTAATAAGTCTTAGTTGTATTTTTGAATGACTAAATTTGGTATGTGTAAAAGTCTTGTTAAATGTTTGTGCTCACTTGAATGTTAATATTGAAGATCTAGCTTGTGGCTAGTATTTTGAATAGTATATGCATTGTAATTAAAGGTATATGTGTGAGTGATGAATACCAATGTCTTGTTTATGCTTGTGAATGGCTTGATGCCTAATTGGTTAATATAGAAATGAATGAGTATAGAATGTGTGCAAGCTTTCAATGGTATGGAAGGTTTAAATGTGATTGTATGATTAGTAGCCTTTGAGGGATATTAGTAAATGGATTAAATATGGTTAGAATATGGTATTTTGAGAATGGTTTGATTGAGTTTTATGCAGGCCATAGGAGTACCTAAGCCACCATTTGAAAAGGGCTTTGATTTCAGTATGAAAGGTACCATAAATCGTGTGATTTTTTACCAACCAGGTAAAAGTATGGATACCATAGACCAAAATATCGATACTTTATCAATTGAATAGTATTTTAAATGGACAAAATATCAAATTGGTATGGATACCGTATTTAATATCAATACTTCTTAATAGGGTATCGACAATCGATACTTATTTTTTAAAAGTTTTATAACAACCCGTTTTTAGTCAAATCAGAACAGTGGTTTTGGGACCACAAATCTGAATTTGAAATAATTATTTTATTATTATTTTGATATCTATAGCATGATAGAATAATTGTGTGAAAATTTCGTTAAGAAATTTTATCATTTGAATGCTTAATTTGATAAAAAGGACTAAATCGCATAAAGTGTAAAACTTGAGTTCTATTAGCTAAAAGTGTCTAATACCTATATAACATTAAAATGGAGGTCCTTATATGGTAAATAGCCCATTAATTAGATAATGGATGATAATGGCTTTGTATTATTGAAATTTTGATTAAGTAATAAGGTCAATTTTGGTATTTAGTAAATATAGTTAATAATAAATAAAACCAAATTAAACACAATCTTTTATCATCTTTCTTCAACTAAAATTCACCAAGAATAAAGCCATTTTTGTGCTTAACTTTCAGCGATCTTATCTCATTCAATTAGGTATGTATTTTTAATCCATTTTTGATGATTTCTATGTTTTTGAAATCGTTGCAGCTTAATCTAGCTAGCCCAGGGACTAATTTCCAAAACTACTAAAGGTTTAGGGTTTTCCATTGATAAATATAGGTTTATTTTGATGTTTGATGATAGAAAATGTATGTTTTTTGTTAGATAAACAACATTTGTAAAGTAGTTTTTGACAAAATTGTCATTTAGGGATTTAATTGAGAAATGTTGAAATTTTGTGGTTAAATTGTGAAATAAATGAAAAATATGGGCTTGTAGGGGCTTAATTGAAATTCGGCTAGCATGGGTATAGGTTGAATTTCATGGATTTTGTGTTTTTATGAGCTAAGGACTAAATTGTAAAATTGTTGAAATATTAGGGGCAAAAGTGTAAAGTTGCCTTAAAATGTATGTTGGACTAAATTGAATGGAATGATAATTAACTGAGTTAAATTTGATATTATATAAATCAAGAAAAGTGAAATTCAAATTTAGATCGGGGGAAAAATAATAAGATTTTGGACTAATCGACTTATTTCACCGTTTTTACAATCGAGGTAAGTTCGTATGTTAATAAGCATTATTATAATTATGTCTTAAATGCTTTAATATTGAATGTATTGTGTATACGACCTTGCAGATATAATTGACAAAGATTACGTGTTGAGAAATCCCGGTTGAACCCTAGGAATAGATTAGGATACGAATGACATGTCATTAGGGGTTATGAGATTTGAGTGCTGGTCCGTACGTCCTACCGGTGGCTGAGTTATCCGGCATGTGTTACGGATTCTCATCAACTTGTGTTGGCAGCATCGTGTAGCATCGCCATAACCATCAGCTTGTGTGAGTAGACCCGTTGATAACTCGAGAGTGAGCATTATATGTGATATGAGATTGTGATAGCTTTGGCTATGTATGTGGCACTTAGGGTGCGAGATTCCCGGGTATCCAATATTATTCTGAATGGTTCAACAAGTATATCGAAGATATGAAATGGTGAGAAATAAATATGTATCAGTACAGGTATGTACGGAAACTACATAAGCATCGAATTTATGGAAGTTGTGAATTTATGGTAAATTATGTGATTGAATATATGTTAACATTGTGGTTAAATATTTCATAATATGTTGTCTTCATATTTTGAATGTTATTTGAATGGTGAGCTTTACTTATTATTTCATACGAGCTTACTAAACTTTATAGCTTACATTATTTATTTCTCTGTGTTTTATAGTGAAATCAAAGCTAGCTCGGATTCCGGAATCGTCGGAGACCTCATCACACTATCCAACTATCACTTTGGTACTTTTGAATCTATGTATTTGGTTATATGGCATGTATAGGAGTTAAGGTTACTTTGATATATTTTGGAAATGGATTTAACCATTGGTGTTGGCTTATAAATGATTATGGGTGTGCTATGATTTTAGCCATGTGAATTGGCTTATATTTGGCATGTTTTGCTTATATATATATATATATATATGTGTGTGTGTGTGTGTGTGTGTGTATGTGTGTGTGTGTGTGTGTGTATTTATTCTTATAATGTGTGGATGATTATTGATAGAAGATGCTTGTAACACCCCTCACTCGTATTCAATGCCAAAACAGGGTTATGAACCATTATCAGACTTATAACACATAAAATCATATATTTTACATACAATTCTCAAATTCAATAAATGATCATTCAAAAATCATTCACATCGTCCTTAACACGAGCACATGAGGGCTAAAACATCCATTCAGGAATATTCGAGAGTAAACCGAAAACTCAGGAAATTTTTACGAAATGTAACGCCCTAATTTTTGAGATTTTTGGGATTTCTGAGGATTTTAGTGAATTTTAGGATTTCTATGTTTTGACTGCTTGAGGTAAGTCTAAGTATGTTAGTGGGCCTTTAGAAGGCCCAAGTCTGAGTTAAAAATCGGTAGATTTAACTAATTTTAATTCTACAAGAAAAAGGGGTTCTGGTAATTTGGGCTTTTAAAATTTAATGGGTAAAATAGGCCACAAGGAATCATGTGGCAAGGTGGCATGTGACGCCACTTGGGAGCTTTAAAATTGGCGTGTGGATGACTAAGGAGAGCTGAGGTTCAAGTCACAAGGTAAGCAGATTGTGGAAAAGGGATGTAATGGAACTCAAGTGAAACTCTGTTAGGAGGAGTTTGAGCTGCTCAGGAGATTGAGTAAGGAGGGGATAAGGGAGAAGATTTAGGAGCTGATTAGGGAGTGCAGTATTGGCCGAATGGTGGACTCTTGGGGAGCAAGAGTTGGCCGGCCAAGGGATTCTGTAAAGCCAAAATTCGGCTAGACCTACTGATACTTACAATTTCGGCATTTGGGAAAAGTTGTGCTGTTTCTGAGCATTCTTCCTCTTCTTCTCTTCTTTTCTCTTCATCTACTTTTTCTTCTTCTTCTGTTCCTTTCTAGCCGAATCTTCCTACTATTCTACTCATCTCCACTTTCTTATCATTTATTCCTAAGCCTTATACACAAAAGCCGAAATCCCAAAAGCCTATATTTCTTCTGTGCTGATTTCTCCTAGCCAAACCCTTTGATTCTTCTCCATCTTTTTGTCGATTCTTTCATCTTTTAAACCCCAAAGTCCTGTCAACAAAGCCACTACAAAACCCTCATATCTCATCTTTTTCTTCACTGTTTTAAAAAGCTGAAAACCCCATCGTCTTAGGGGCATAGCTGAATCTTTAGACCAGAAAAGGATCGACTTTTGCTAGGGTTTGAGGGTTAGATCTACACCAGAATCGAATAAGAACTAAAGTGGAATCGTTGGCTGAAGGAACCAGTGGTAAGTTTTAGAATTTATTTCTTTATTTCGGGAATTAAGGAAAGCCAAAACCCTTAAGGAGGGCGTTCACAAAGGGCTTGAAGACTATTTTGGTTGGATCTTTGGATCTAATCCATATTTTAGCAAGAAAGAGGTAAGAATGTTAGGGTCTAAAGTAAGGTTGGCCGAATATGGTAAGGGGATATGTGCATAGCTTATTTCGATATTTAGACTGACGTGTTAGTAATCCAATTGTAGGCGGCTCTTGGGTGGAACTCGCCAACGAAATGTTATAAATTAGGTGTGTAATTCACACCCTCTCATAGACTAGATCGACAAAAGCTAAAAAGCCAAAATGCCGAAAACTGATATATTCTGATATATTCTGAAACTAAAGCGAAACATGAGGAGCATCTTCGTATTGTGCTACAAGTGTTAAGGGAAAAGGAACTTTATGCGAAATTTAGCAAATGTGAATTCTGGTTGAGGGAGGTAACCTTCCCAGGACATGTAGTCTCTGCAGAGGGGATTAAGGTGGACCTTCAAAAGATTGAAGCGATTTTGGAATGGAAGCCACCTAGGTCGGTATCGGAAATTCAAAGTTTCCTAGGGTTGGTTGGATACTATAGAAGGTTTGTGGAACCTTTTTCTACGATGGCATCACCTTTGACAAAACTCATAAGGAAAGAAGTACCGTTTGTTTGGACTAAGAAGCAGCAGGAAGCTTTTGAGAAGTTGAAGAAAGTTCTGACTGAAGCACCTGTGTTAATTCAGCCGGAGTCTGGGAGGGATTTTATTGTGTACAGTGACGCATCACATGTGGGTTTGGGCTGCGTGTTGATCAAGAGGGCAAGGTGGTGGCTTATGCATCATGACAGCTTAAGCCTCATGAAGGAAACTATCCTACCCACGATTTGGAGCTGGCAGCAGTAATCTTTGCACTTAAGATTTGGAGACACTACTTGTACGGAGAAAGATGTGTTATATATACAGACCATAAGAGTCTCAAGTATTTGTTGACTCAGAAGGAACTAAACTTTAGGCAAAGGAGATGGATAGAGTTGCTTAAGGATTATGATTGTTCGAATA
Source organism: Gossypium anomalum (assembly GCA_025698475.1). Classification (NCBI taxonomy): domain Eukaryota; kingdom Viridiplantae; phylum Streptophyta; class Magnoliopsida; order Malvales; family Malvaceae; genus Gossypium; species Gossypium anomalum. The sequence goes on from CM046959.1 coordinate 57,819,722, forward strand.
AGTACCACCCAGGCAAGGCTAATATGGTAGCCGATGCTCTAAGTCGAAGAGCTGTATCTGATCTGAGAGCAATGTTTGCTCATCTGAGTCTGTATGACGATGGGAGTCTGTTGGCTGAGTTGCAAGTAAGGCTAACTTGGGTGGATCAGATTAAGGAAAAGCAGTTGAAGGATGAGTCTTTGGTTGCTTGTTTTCAGCAAGTTAAGAAAGGGGAAACCTCTGAGTTTGGGTTGAATAGTGAAGGGGTTCTGTGTTTCCGAGGAAGAATTTGTGTTCCAAAGGACTCTGGGTTGAGGCAGACAATACTGAAGGAAGCTCATGGGGGACTTTGTGCTATGCATCCTGGAGGGAATAAATTGTATCACGACTTACGAGGATTGTATTGGTGGCCTGGGCTGAAACGAGAAGTGACGGAGTTTGTGGGGAAATGTTTGACATGCAAGCAAGTGAAAGCTGAGCATCAACTACCTTCTGGACTTTTGCAGCCAGTAAAGATACCACTTTGGAAGTGGGAGAGGGTAACCATGGATTTTGTAAGTGAGTTACCCTTGACACCAACAAAGAAAGACTCGGTTTGGGTGATTGTGGATAGGTTAACCAAATCGGCTCATTTCATACCTGTCCGCACAGACTTTTCACTTTAAAAGTTAGCCAAGTTGTATATGGCGGAGATCATGCGACTTCATGGAGTCCCAGTTTCAATTATCTCTGATCGGGATCCTAGATTCACATCTCGATTTTGGCAAAAGTTGCATGAGGAATTGGGAACGCGATTGAACTTTAGTACGGCTTTCCATCCCCAGACTGATGGTCAGTCAGAAAGGGTTATTCAGATTCTGGAGGACATGCTGAGGGGATGCGTTATTGACTTCTGAGGTAGTTGGGAGGATTACTTTCCATTGGCAGAGTTTGCATACAAAAACAGTTATCAGAAGAGTATTCGAATGGCATCGTATGAAGCGCTATATGGACGAAGGTGTCGAACCCCTAGTTGTTGGACCGAACTGGGGGAACGACAGGTTCTTGGACCAGAGTTGGTAGTTGATACTGAAGATAAGGTCAAAGTAATCAGAGATCGGTTAAAAGAAGCATCTAATAGGCAAAATTCATATGCGGATTTGAAGCGTAAGGAGATTGAGTACTCAATAGGTGATATGGTCTTCTTGAAGGTTTCTCCTTGGAAGAAGATATTAAGGTTTGGTAAGAAGGGCAAGTTAAGTCCACGGTTCATTGGACCTTACCGGGTGTTGAAGCGAGTAGGACCAGTGGCATATCAATTGGAATTACCTCTAGTGTTAGATAGGATACACGATGTTTTTCACGTCTCCATGTTAAGGCGTTATCGTTCTGGCCCTACTCATGTCATGCCGGTTGCAGAGATTGAGGTGCAAACTGATTTGACTTTCGAGCAAGAGCCTGTACAGATATTGGATCGAGATGTTAAGGTTCTAAAAAGAAAATCTGTCCCATTAGTAAAGGTGCTTTGGCGTAATCATGGCAGAGAGGAAGCTACTTGGGAGCCAGAAGAGGCGATGCGTCAACAATACCCTCATCTGTCCGGATGAGGTAAATTTCGAGGATGAAATTTCTTTAAGGAGGGTAGAGTTGTAACACCCCAATTTTTGGGATTTTTGAGATTTCTGAGTAACGCCCCAATTTTTGGGATTTTTGAGATTTCTGAGAATTTTTGTGAATTTTAGGATTTCTGTTTTTTGACTGCTTGAGGTAAGTCTAAGTATGTTAGTGGGCCTTTAGAAGGCCCAAGTCTGAGTTAAAAACCGGTAGATTTAACTAATTTTAATTCTATAAGAAAAAGGGGTTCTGGTAATTTGGGCTTTTAAAATTTAATGGGTAAAATAAGCCACAATGAAGCATATGGCAAGGTGGCATGTGACGCCACTTGGGAGCTTTAAAAGTGGCGTGTGGATGACTAAGGAGAGTTGAGGTTCAAGTCACAAGGTAAGCAGATTGTGGTATTATTTTTATGTACAGAAAAGGGATGTAATGGAACTCAAGTAAAACTCGGTTAGGAGGAGTTTGAGCTGCTCAGGAGATTGAGTAAGGAGGGGATAAGGAAGAAGATTTAGGAGCTGATTAGGGAGTGCAGTATTGGCCGAATGGTGGACTCTTAGGGAGCAAGAGTTGGCCGACCAAGAGATTCTGTAAAGCCAAAATTCAGCTAGACCTACTGATACTTACAATTTCGGCATTTGGGAAAAGTTGTGCTGTTTCTGAGCATTCTTCCTCTTCTTCTCTTCTTTTCTCTTCATCTACTTTTTCTTCTTCTTCTCTTCCTCTCTAGCTGAATCTTTCTACTATTCTACTCATCTCCACTTTCTTATCATTTGTTCTTAAGCCTTATACACAAAAGCCAAAATCCCGAAAGCCTATATTTCTTTTGTGCTGATTTCTCCTAGCCAAACCCTTTGATTCTTCTCCATCTTTTTGTCGATTCTTTCATCTTCTAAACCCCAAAGTCCTGTCAACAAAGCCACTACAAAACCCTCATATCTCATCTTTTTCTTCACTGTTTTAAAAAGCCAAAAACCCCATAGTCTTAAGGGCATAGCCGAATCTTTAGACCAGAAAAGGATCGACTTTTGCTAGGGTTTGAGGATTAGATCTACACCAGAATCGAATAAGAACTTAAGTGGAATCGTTGGCTGAAGGAACAGGTGGTAAGTTTTCAAATATATTTCTTTATTTCGGGAATTAAGAAAAGCCAAAACACTTAAGGGTGGCTAGCGTTTTGGAATAAGGGTTTTTGTGCCTCTTTCTGTTTGGTGGTGTAAGCGTTAAGCATGGACAAGAGGGCATTCAGAAAAGGGCTTGAAGACTATTTCGGTTGGATCTTTGGATCTAATCCATATTTCGGCAAGAAAGAGGTAAGAATGTTAGGGTCTAAAGCAAGGTTGGCCGAATATGGTAAGGGGATATGTGCATAGCTTATTTCGATATTTAAACTGACGTGTTAGTAATCCAATTGTAGGCGGATCATGGGTGGAACTCGCCAATGAACCGTTATAAATCAGGTGTGTAACTGACACCCTCTCATAGACTAGATCGGCAAAAGCTGAAAAGCTGAAATGCTGGAAAACTGGTATTTCGTGAATTTGCGAGTGTGCGAATGCTCGTAAGATAAGTGGATTAACATATTTGGTAATCTGAAGTGATAAGACTGCAATATGCGCAATTTCGTGCATTTCGATATTTTTGGGCTTAATGGGCCAAAATCGGGATAATGGGCCAGCGGGCCTAATTTGGTAAGAACACTCGGTAAGTGTTTCTGTTAGTGCATAAATGGTAGAAATATGCATGAAAACCCTAAAATAGTTAAATTATGAGAACACCCCTAAGTATGGAAAATTATCATTATACCCCTAGGTACAAAATGACCATTACACCCCTAGGGTTAATTTTGACTGAATTGCATGATGATCTGATTCTGTATGTCATGATTTGTATATCTGTGCATAGGGACATGGGTTATATTATGGAGGAAGCGTCCTGGTGGCTATGCCACAATTATCTGATTTGGTGGCTCTGCCACAAATTTCTGTTCTGGTGGCTCTGCCACGATTATCTGTATCTGGTGACTCTGTCACATTATCTATTTCTGGCAGCCATACTGCAAATTCTGTGGCATGTAGTGGTTGGGTAGGTCGAGTAATTTCCCCACATGGTGTAAGGTTGGACGAGGGTGCATATGGTTGGATTTAGGTTGGGTTCTGCATAAACATGTAATATCTATTCTGTTCTGTTACAGGCCTATGGGCCTCATTTTGAAATTTGTTGTAACACCTTCACGCCCGAGACCGTCGCCAGAGTCGAGCTTGAGGTGTTACTAAACTTAATTCATTACTTAAACAAATTCAAACAACTTATTTTAAAATTTCCGACAAGTCGGCTAATCTGCGTCACGATCGCTTAAAAAGTCATATCTTGAGTTTCAAAACTCGAACTCAAGATCCGTAAATATTCTCTGAAACTAGACTTATAATTTTTTTCTAGAATTTTTTGTTAGACCAATTAGTACAATTTATTAGTTAAAATATCCCCTATTTCGTGGTTTGACTGCTCGACCTCTGTGAATTACTTAATTAGATATCTCCTGTACATAAAGTTCCAATGACTATTCCGTTTGTTTCTAATAAAACTGGACTTAATAAGGAATCTGTACATTTAAAGCATGACTTCTAATTATCTTTGTAAAATTTATGGTGAATTTCCAAAGTCGAATATAGGGATCTAGAAATCGCTCATGCTGTTTCATAAAAATTTAAACATCTCATAAAATATAACTCATATACTGTTTTGTTCCATCCATATGAAAATAGACTCATAATTATTCAATTCCATATTTTATTCATCATATAATTATATCTCTACTATTTTTAATGAATTTTCAAACTCACATCATCACATTGTTCTCAATTTATTTTATGGTAAATTTTACCTATTTCATGGTTTCCATGGATTAGCTAGCAATTTAGCATACATAACACCAAATATGATCATGATTAGCCATTGGAATGGCTAATCATTACCAAGCATTTCCATACCACTCAATAACCATATCATAAGACCATATACATAAAATGATTATAATGCTATACATGCCATGCTCGAAATATACAAGCCATTATGCCAAGATGATACACGGATAGTGTGAGCGAGCCTCCGACCGTTCCCGATTTTCGAGCTGGCTTGTCAAAACTACAAGGAACGAAAAGGAGGGAGTAAGCATAAAAGCTTAGTAAGTTCACGTGCAAATAGCAAGTAACACAACTATATAAGCAAACATAAAACATCATTTGCATAATCATCACCGAGACATTCATATCACATTTTCATTTATCATCTTACCATATTGTTGTTATATCGAGTTTTCAACCCGAGGGTTAAGTACATACCTGTTCAAAGTATCCATTTCACAACACTTACCAATACGTCCCTTTCATCTCAAGGATTCCTCCGTTTGAGTAGAATTTTACCCGTTGAACACTTCAGAATATAATTCAGATACATGGAAAGTTTGCACATAAGTGCCACATATGTAGCCAAGCTACCATGTAACCCGCCCATAAGTGAACTCGGACTCAACTCAACGAGCTCAGGCGTTCGCATCCATAAGTGAACTCAACGAGCTCGGATGCCTAGTTACATCTCTCGAACTCGGACTCAACTCAACAAGTTCGGACATTCGCATCCATAAATGAACTCGGGCTCAACTCAACGAGCTTGGATGCCTAGTTACATCTCTCGAACTCGGACTAAACTCAACGTGTTCGGACATTCGCATCCATAAGTGAACTCGGACTCAACTCAACGAGTTCGGATGCCAAAATATCCTAGTGACATGTCACTTGTATCCTAATCCATTCCTAAGGTTCAATGGGACCATTTTCCCAATCATGTGTCTCAACCATCTCCTACGGATTGCTGATACAGATACTCGGTAGTATTTCACATTTTCCAAGTATCACATAATTTGACATATTATCAAACAATTATCACGAGTATAATATTTTATAATAATTATCATATCATTTAAATAACATAAAAACATTTAAAATAATAACTATGTTAGCAACATTTACATATGAACTTACCTCGTATGCGAAAATGGCTACTTTTACCATTTCATCCACAACTTGGTATTTTCCCCATTTTAGCACGAATTTTAGTTTTCCTTGCTCTATCATTTAAAATATAGTTTAATTAGGACTCATATTATTCAAATTGACCCAAAATAATATTTTGGTAAAATTACAGTTTTGCCCCTAAACTTTCACATATTTACACTTTTTCCCCAAAGCTCGTAAATTAAAATTCAGCCTATTTTCTTATGTTTCATGACATTCTGATCATTTTTTCCTTCTATGGCAACATCAAATTCTCACTCTAACATGTACTTATGACTATTAGGCATTTTTACCGATTAAGCCCTTTTACTCGTTTTCACTTAAAACCGAGTAGCACAAGTTGTCTAACATAATTTAAAACCTCATATTCTATCATAAAACACCAAAATACACAAATTTCACCTATGGGTATTTTTCCAAATATAAACCCTAGGTTAAATTATTGCTAGCATAAGCTAAATCGAGCTACCGGGATTCTAAAAACGTAAAGAACTTGAAAAACGGAGCTAGAATGGACTTACAATCGAGCTTGGAAGCTTGAAAAACCCTAGCCATGGTTTCTCCTTGCTATATTCGGCCATGGGGTTGAAGATGAACACATTTGGGTTTTAAAATTTGTCTTTTAATTCATTTTACCCCTAAATGACCAAAATGCCCTTTTTACTATTCTTTAAATTTTTACCCTTCCAAGCCCATTTTTGTCCAAATTTTTTTAGAAATTGGTAAAGTTACTCTTTAAGGACCTCTAATTAATAATCTAATTCAATTTTATGCAAAATGCTTCTAGAACACAAGTTTTGTAATTTATTCAATTTAGTCCCTAATTTCAAATTAAACACTTTATGTATAGAATTTCTTCACGAAATTTTCACACAATCATGAAATCATATCATAGACCTCAAAATAATTATAAAAAAAATTTATTTCTATCTCAGATTTGTGGTCTCGAAACCACTATTCCGACTAGGCCCAAAACTAGGATATTACAACTCCCCCCTTTAGGGATTTTCGTCCCCGAAAATCTTACCGGAAAAGTGGTCTTCACTTTTAATCTCATATTCAGAGCCGAAGAACTTTCACTTAGGCTGTACCTCCAATACATCTCTTTAATTTCTCATATGATCTGAAAGCTTACAGTCTCAACTCTCAACTGTTCTTAAATTTTCAACCCTTCTCAGTTTCACATGATATCATGACATAAAACCCGGATCTCAACTTGATTTAATGGAGACCAGAATTCCAAGAAATCCAACAATCAAAGAGACTTGAGAGAAGTAATCCACCGTACCAATTGAAACTCGCACTTTTATCACTTATGCCTTTACTGTTGTCAAACCTTACACGAAAATTAGAAAAATCCCAATACTGAAATCACCACATTACCCAAATCAAATCAGAAGTATAGTCATACTTGACATGATTATCACAAGCTGAAGAATGCACTTCGAACATGAGTCGTAATTGACAAATTATGGAACAAAGATAACAAGAAAACCAAATAAAGAAATCCAAGATAGAGGAACCCAGCATAAAAAAATCCAGAATAAAGAGATCCAGGATAAAGGAACCCAAGATACGATACTATGCCGGAGAATCAAAAACCAAACTCATAGAGAAAATACAGAATACCCCGATAATTCTTCAAAGAAAGAAAGTCCAAAAGAAAACATCATTTAATCCCACTGGAATCAAATATAACAAGAACAATATATCTTCCCATACATATATATATCAGATGAAGCATCAAGTAGAAGAAACAGAATCATAATATCATACGTATTCTCTCATCAATTCTTATCGATATCGAAAATGAAATAGAATACCCGATGAAATAGAGCAATATAAATTATAAACCAGTCAGACTACCAATGCTTTCATCCAACACCAAGATTAAAAGACATTCCCATATAACAAGAATTTCTTCAGAAGATCAATAGCCATAGAAATATTTTTGAGAACGGGTAAACACATAGAACATCTCAAAAGAGACTGCTAAATCTGTCCAGTCATAACTATCACACTCAGATAGTTCACATTTCAAATATCATTTCCCTAACTAGTTCTGCCTTCACAAATTTCATATTAAACCATTCACTAAAGAAGGCCAGTTCTGAATAAATTTTGATTTACACTTTTCTCGACCTTGCACCTGAGTAATTCGATTTACCAAAGAGAATTCCTTCTCTAACTGGGATAGTGCATAATTCCAATAATCTTTATATCAATCCGATACTTTACTAGCTCTGACTTTACTTATCAGCTCATTTTCAACCTCTGATCATACTTATAATTATTCTATCACTGAACTCTTTGGGTTCTCAACCGGAAACTTATTCAATACAAATCTCATGAAATTCCATTATAAGTACCACTTCGGTAAGGGGGAGGGGTTGTAGGACTTCTGACTCGACTTTCTTATACATACACATATGACACAACTTCTATCATCATAGCAACATCATCAAAGTCAAGTCATTCATTCAGGCAATGCAACATTCATGTTGGCTTACACAAATTTTCCTATTGTCCCATTTAGACAATATACTTATGCATACATTCTATGTTTTCTAGATAGCTTTACTTATCCATTCATTTAATTAAATTAATTCATGCTCATGACATCATATAAGGCCAAACAAACATAGATATTTGCATCAAAATCACAACTTTCATTTCGTGCATCATCATGTACATATCATTACAATCATAAAATTCAGTCCAACAATTTAACATAGATAAGTTCATTTCATTATAATCCTTTATCTCATAAAAATTATATATCATTAACATTCATCAACATTCAACGTCAAATCAAGACAAGGACATTTTCATTCGTATCTTGATATTATGACCTTTATTCATACCTCTACTACTTTCTATTTATTCCGTTCATCTTATCAAGTAAGCCACATACACTACATCATATGAGCATTAAGCAAATATGGATATTTATCGCAACATGAACTTTCATCTCACATATTATCACATATGTATCATAAACTTTTATTCATACTTTTCTGAACCGAGACTTATCATAATCATAACTTTACTCAAATACCTTCACATAACATTGAACATGGTCAGCGCAGCTCGGTTGGAGAGTACCCTTTCTAAATAAGACGGTACTTATACGCGTCGGAAGACATCACACTATCACAGATTAGTGGCATGTATAGCTAAACTTTTACACATGCTAAATTAGTCCGAGAACCGACTAAACCTGCTCTGATACCATAAAAAGTAATGCCCTCACACCCGAGACTGTCGCCAGAGTCGAGCTTGAGGTGTTACTAAACTTAATTCATTACTTAAACAGCTCAAACAACTTATTTTAAAATTTCCAGACAAGCTGGATAACTGTATCACAGTCGCTTAAAAAGTCATATCTTGAGTTTCAAAACTCGAATTCAAGATCTGTAAATTTTCTCTGAAACTAGACTCATATATCTATCTACGAATTTTTTTCTAGAATTTTTTGTCAGACCAATTAGTACAGTTTATTAGTTAAAGTATCCCCTATTTCAGGGTTTGACTGCTCTGACCTCTATGAATTACGAATTAGATATCTCCCTGTACAGAGTTCCAATGACTATTCCGTTTGTTTCTAATAAAACTGGACTCAATAAGAAATCTGTACATATAAAGCATGACTTCTAATTATCTTTGTAAAATTTATGGTGAATTTCCAAAATCAGAATAGGGGATCCAGAAATCGCTCTGGCCCTGTTTCATAAAAATTTAAACATCTCATAAAATATAACTCATATACCTGTTTTGTTCCATCCATATGAAAATATACTCATAATTATTCAATTCCATATTTTATTCATCATATAATTATATCTCTACTATTTTTAATGAATTTTCAAACTCACATCACTGCTGCTGTCTGAATTTATTTTATGGTAAATTTTACCTATTTCATGGTTTCCATGGATTAGCTAGCAATTTAGCATACATAACACCAAATATGATCATGATTAGACATTCCAATGGCTAATCATTACCAAGCATTTCCATACCACTCAATAACCATATCATAAGACCATATACATAAAATGATTATAATGCTATACATGCCATGCTCGAAATATACAAGCCATTATGCCAAGATGATACACGGATAGTGTGAGTGAGCCTCCGACCGTTCCCGATTTTCGAGCTGGCTTGTCAAAACTACAAGGAACGAAAAGGAGGGAGTAAGCATAAAAGCTTAGTAAGTTCACGTGCAAATAGCAAGTAACACAACTATATAAGCAAACATAAAACATCATTTGCATAATCATCACCGAGACATTCATATCACATTTTCATTTATCATCTTACCATATTGTTGTTATATCGAGTTTTCAACCCTAGGGTTAAGTACATACCTGTTCAAAGTATCCATTTCACAACACTTACCAATACGTCCCTTTCATCTTGAGTATTCCTCCATTTGAGTAGAATTTTACCCGTTGAACACTTCAGAATATAATTCAGATACATGGAAAGTTTGCACATACGTACCACATATGTAGCCAAGCTACCATGTAACCCACCCATAAGTGAACTCGGACTCAACTCAACGAGCTCGGATGCCTAGTTAAATCTCTCGAACTCGGACTCAACTCAACGAGTTCGGACATTCGCATCCATAAGTGAACTCGGGCTCAACTCAACGAGCTTGGATGCCTAGTTACATCTCTCGAACTCGGACTCAACTCAACGAGTTCGGACATTCGCATCCATAAGTGAACTCGCACTCAACTCAACGAGTTCCGATGCCCAAATATCCTAGTGACATGTCACTTGTATCCTAATCCATTCCTAAGGTTCAACGGGACCATTTTCCCAATCATGTGTCTCAACCATCTCCTACGGATTGCCGATATCGATACTCGGTAGTATTTCACATTTTCCAAGTATATCACATAATTTGACATATTATCAAACAATTATCACGAGTATAATATTTTATAATAATTATCATATCATTTAAATAGCAGAAAAACCTTTAAAATAATAACTATGTTACCAACATTTACATATGAACTTACCTCGTATGCGAAAATGGCTACTTTTACCATTTCATCCACAACTTGGTATTTTCCCCATTTTAGCCTGAATTTTAGTTTTCCTTGCTCTATCATTTAAAATATAGTTTAATTAGGACTCATATTATTCAAATTGACCCAAAATAATATTTTGGTAAAATTACAGTTTTGCCCCTAAACTTTCACATATTTACACTTTTTCCCCAAAGCTCGTAAATTAAAATTCAGCCTATTTTCTTATGTTTTATGACATGCTGATCATTTTTCCCTTCTATGGCAACATCAAATTCTCACTCTAACATGTACTTATGACTATTAGGCATTTTTACCGATTAAGCCCTTTTACTCGTTTTCACTTAAAACCGAGTAGCACAAGTTGTCTAACATAATTTAAAACCTCATATTCTATCATAAAACACCAAAATACACAAATTTCACCTATGGGTATTTTTCCAAATATAAACCCTAGGTTAAATTATTGCTAACATAAGCTAAATCGAGCTACCAAGATTCTAAAAACGTAAAGAACTTGAAAAACGGGGCTAGAATGGACTTACAATCAAGCTTGGAAGCTTGAAAAACCCTAGCCATGGTTTCTCCTTGCTATATTCGGCCATGGGGTTGAAGATGAACACATTTGGGTTTTAAAATTTGTCTTTTAATTCATTTTACCCCTAAATGACCAAAATGCCCTTTTTACTATTCTTTAAATTTTTACCCTTCCAAGCCCATTTTTGTCCAATTTTTTTTAGAAATTGGTAAATTTACTCTTTAAGGACCTCTAATTAATAATATAATTCAATTTTATGCAAAATGCTTCTAGAACACAAGTTTTGTAATTTATTCAATTTAGTCCCTAATTTCAAATTAAACACTTTATGCATAGAATTTCTTCACGAAATTTTCACACAATCATGAAATCATATCATAGACCTCAAAATAATTATAAAAAAATTATTTCTATCTCAAATTTGTGGTCTCGAAACCACTATTCCGACTAGGCCCAAAACTAGGATATTACATCTGTTATGGGCTAAGGCCAACTTAATCTGTTTCTGTGGTTTGAGCTGATATAGGCTATGGTTGGGTTATTTTACACACTGAGTTTCCAAACTCATCCCGTTATTTTCATCCATGCAGGTAATCCCCAACCATAGTGGGCTTGGAGCTGTGAGGGATTCGGAGTGGCTACACGTTTTGCAAATTTCAGTTTTCATCTGGTGAATTGGACATCTTTTCATTTAATTTTATGATTTGGGTTTCAAGTTGTAATAAGGCCGCTTTAATTATTTTAATTGTTTTAATATGTTTTTTTAAGATAGATATGATATTATTTTAATCGTTGAAACTGGTTAGCTTAGGGCGCGGTTTCAAAAACAGTATTTGATTTCAAAACATCACGACAACAAAAAAAACTTCCGCAATGAAAATGTTTTTCAAAATTAATCACTTTTCTTAAAATGGACTTAATCGAATTGGTTTCCTAAGAATATACACAAAGTTAAGGTGTGGCAATGGTGGTGTGCATGTCTAGGATTGGATCCGAAGGGAGCTTGGTACTTAAGCAGTATGATGGACTCACCTCCTCTTTTCCGGCTTCCTACCTGGTGCACAGCTTCTATTCACTTTAACCTATATTGAGATTATCCATTAAAACACTAAGTTTTTCTAGATCAAAAATATAAAATGTTTATAATGTTTTGATGTGGCGCGTCGGATTCGGTCATAACGTCTAGGCTTGGTTTGGGGTTTTACATGAAACTTAAAAAATTTTCAACAATATAGGGGACACACGCCCGTGTGGCCCGGCCGTGTGTCTCACACGGCCAAAGACACGTCTGTGTCACAGGCTGTGTGGACATTCGAAATGGAAGCACATTGTAATAGCCCAGTTTTAGTTAAATTAGAACAGTGGTTTCAGAACCACAAATCCGAGGTCGAAAAATTATTTTTAATATTATTTCTGGTATTTACAACATGTTATTTTATATGTGTGAAATTTTCGTGAGTTAATTTTATCGTTTGAATAGTCAATTTGAGAAAAATGACTTAATCACGTAATATGCAAAAGTTGCATTCTATTTGCTAAAAGTGTCAAATAGCTTTGGATTTTAAATATGATGGCCTTAAATGGTAATTAGACTATTTTAAATGTTAATGGACATTAATGGGCGTCCATTATATGATTTTATATGTTTATTACTAAGGTTAAAAAGGTAAAGTAGTAAATTGAGTTATAATAAATAAAACTAAACATTTTATCATCTTATTTTCATCTTCCATTACCGAAAATGCATAAGAAAAACAGCCATGGAGGTTTGAGTATCTAGCCAAGCTAATTTGTTCAATCAATGCATGATTTTTGCTCGATTTTTAATGATTTCTACATTTTTTAGATCGTTGCTTCGTATTCTAGCTAGCCCGTACCTTAGATTTTGAAATTGTTAAAGATTTTAAGAGTTGCCATTGATGAGTTTATGTGTTCTTTGGTGTTTGAAGGTGACATATGAAAGCTTGATGATAGATTTTAATGTTTTATAAAGTGATTTTTGACAAAAATGTCAAATAAGGATTATATCATGAAATGTGTAAATTGAGGGATTGAAATGTGAAATAAATGAAAATTATGGGCTTTTAGGGACCTATAGGTAATTCTACTAAGCTAGAGTATAATGAAATTATGTGAATTTTGTGTATTTGTGAATAAGGACTAAATTGTTAAAAGTGTGAAAGTTTAGGGGTTAAAGTGTAAATATGCCTAAATGTATATTTTAGACTAAATTGAAAGAATATATGATTGAATAAGTCAATTTTGAATTCATATAGATCAAGAAAGAAAGAATTCAGATTTAGATCGAGGGAAAAACAAGGTTATCGAGTAGTCGACTCGATCCGTCAATTTCGAATACAAGGTAAGTTCGTATAATTGAACTTAAATGTGTATATATTTATTGAGTGAATGAAATTGAGATAGTATTTATTCTACTAGATAAATTTTGAGATATTACATGAAATGTACAAGTTTAGTAAAGTAAGTTGTCGAATAAGACCATACCCGAGCTATGGCAATCGAATAATAAGACCATAACCGGGTTATGGCATGTGAATGAAAGACCACGATAGCCTTGGAAATGTATGTGTAAGACCACAATTGAACTATGGCATCAAAAATCGATGAATTTGTATCGTAAGCACTTATGAACCGGAGAGGTTTGATAAGAGTAATATAACAGCCCAAAATTGGGTCTAGTCGAAATAGTGGTTTCGGGACCACAAACCCAAAGAGAAAAATTTTATTTTTATTATATTTTTATAGTCTATAAATTTATGGAAATATTTCGTAAAAATTCCGTTCAAAAATTTTGAGATTTGGGCACTCAATTTAGTCAAAAGGACTAAATTGTAAAAAGTGCAAAAGTTGAGTTCTTTATATATGAGGTGCCTAATTGTTATGAGTTTTAAATTGAAAGTCCTTATGTGATAATTAGTCCTTTAATAAGTTAGTGGATGGATATTTGTTTGGTATTTTTGAAATTTGGTTGAAATAAAAAGGGTAATTTTGTAAATTAATTAAAATGACCTAATAAGACAAAAATGATAAAAGCTATCATATTTTTTTTATTCTTTCTTCTTCAACCGTGGGAAAGAACCAAAAATGGCAGCCATGGATGAGCTCCATTCGGCCAAGCTTCTATGGCTTATATAGATCAAGAAAACATGAAATTTTGGATTAAGATCGGGGAAGAACAAAGTTGTGTGCTAAGTCAAGAAAGTTAGCCGTTTCGGCATTTGAGGTAAGTTGGTACGATAATAATACTGCAATAATGTTGTAATTTATATTTGAAAGTTAAATTTAGTGAATTAATTGAATTATGTTAAATTAAATGTTATGGTGCTAAGTTTATGAATTGATTTAAAAATATGTCTATGGTACATGAAGTGCATTGAATTATCATACATAAATGTGGTTTCTATGATTATGGATATTATGAGCAATTGTAAGTTCATATGATTTTTAATAATGCAATGTGTAATTTAATGTTATTGCCTTGATATTAAATGAGATGTAAGTTTATATGTAAGTAATACATCAATTTTACTTGTATTATGATATTTTATAATAATATTGGAAATATGTTTGTTGATAATTACTTGATTGGTGAAATTGTTGGAAAAGAGAGAGGAATCCCGGTTGAACCTTCGGAAAGATTAGATGATATAGATGGTATGTAGCTAGGTCGCATGGGTGATACTATGTGTACACCATGTAGACAAGAGAGCTACGGGATATATGTAGCTAGGTCGCATGCATGGTTCCAGGTGAAGGACACCATGTAGACAAGATAGCTATGAGATAAACTGGCTAGGTCACATGGTGGTACTAAGTTCTCACCATGTGTACAAGAGAGCCGAACTTTATGATGGGTGGAGCTGCTGAAACCACCAAGTATCGAGGATTGATCCGAAGTGTTCAACGAGAGACTTACTATGTACTGCTTTGTGAGTTTTGTGATGAATAAGTGCAGGAACTTGGTTATGTGAATGATGTGTTCATTAAGTGACCGGGATGTGGTAAGGTTATAAACAAGTAAGTTATACATGAGGATGATTTTATGGTGACCTTGTAATCATGGGCCTATACTTGTGATGTATGAAATATGGTGAAAATGATTTGTGATATATATGTTAAAATGAGGTTAATACAAAGAAAGTGTGAAAGAGTGAATTAGCAATAAAATTGTTTTGGACAGTAGCAGTGACGTGACTTTGAAAATCACCAAAAATAGTAGGAATTTAATTAGAGGCTGAATGAGATATAAAATTAAAGCTTAATGAGTCTCTTTTCGTATAAAAGAAACAGAGCAAGCAAAGGAATTCTATATTTTGAGATATTTATATTTTTGTGAGACTGGTTTAGAATGATTACGTGATCCCCTGTTCTGACTTGGAAAAATCATCATAAATTGTACAAAAATAATTATGGGACATGGTTTATATTATTAGAAACCTTAATGAGTCTATTTTTTATTGTAATAATCAAAAACATTATTTGAATTCTGTACAATGAGATAACTGAGTTTTTATATAGAGAGGTCAGAATTGTTAGACAGTGAAATAGAGGAAACTTTAAGAAAAATCTGGTATTGATTGGCAAAACCAAAAATTCTGAAAATTTTATGGTAGAAATTTATATAAGTCTAGTTTCAAGGAAAATTTACAAAACTAAATTTTGAGTTCTTTATCTTAATAAATAATTAAATTAGCGACTATGATTTAGGAAAACAGCCTTAGCTGATCTTGTGTAAAAAGATGAAATCATGTGATTAATGATTCTATTTTCTTGAGCATATTTATTGAGGAATGGGATAATATTGTTAATTAAATTGCTTATTATTATTAATATGCCAACTTACTAAGCTTTTAATCTTACACCATTTTCCCATTTCTCTTAGTGTTGTCAAGTTGGCTCGGGGTTGGAGATCGTCGGAAGTATCATCACACTATTAGTTTATCAAATTAGAATAATGGTAATTCTTATTTATTGTCAAATAAGTGGCATGTATAGATAATTAGTTATTAATATTAAGTAATATTATGATTTATCCAAATGTATAAGCTCATTTTTGCTTCGTTGTATATAGCCATAAGTTTTGGCTCATAATGGTTAAAGTTATGTAAACCTATTTTATGTATGCAAAAAAATAATAATAATAATAATTTATAAGTGTCTGAAAATTTCAGTTTGTTCCCGAACCTATTTCAATGATTGTTTTAGGCTTCTTAGGCCCTTTTAAGGGAAAAATTATATATGTTTGAAAAGTTTAAAATTTGATGAAATTTTAAGTCTCGGTTTTAAATGATTACAAGTACTCAAGTCCGGTAATACCTCGTACCCTGTTCTAGCGTCAGGTACGGGTAAGGGGTGTTACAAGTAATGATGAGAAATAGAAAAGTATCGGTACAGGTATATATGGAAAACTATTCAAGTATTGAGTTAGATGAAGTTGAGAACTCATGAATGATGATATGAATAAA
Organism: Gossypium anomalum; assembly: GCA_025698475.1. Lineage (NCBI taxonomy): Eukaryota > Viridiplantae > Streptophyta > Magnoliopsida > Malvales > Malvaceae > Gossypium > Gossypium anomalum. The sequence goes on from CM046959.1 coordinate 57,836,439, forward strand.
TTTGATGTTAGCTCATGAATTGATGCTTTAAATGTTAATGATATTATCTATTTGGAATTGCTATATGAATGTTTTGATTATTTCATGTTCACATACGGACTTACTAAGCTTTATATCTTACTCTGTTTAATTTTTGATGTTTTATAGATCTACGAAGCTAGCTCGGATCCAGGAATCATCAGAGACTTTATTGCATTATCAATCATCTATTTTGGTACTTTTGAAGTTATGTATTTATGGTATATGGCATGTATAGGCTTGAGTATTTTTGGTATGTTTGATGGATATGTATTTTGGCCATTTGAGGTGGCATAAAATGATGATCTTATTGATGCTTATGAATGTGCAAATATTTCTACCTTTAATGTTTGGTAATAAACCTATAATGAATGAATGGAATTGAAGTGGTTATGTATTTTTGGATTAGTTTTGCTAAACAAATTATACATGTGAATTATGCTTAGGAAAGCAAATTAAATTGTTTGGTATTTGAATAGGAGTATTGAATTTAGTTGAAATGGATATGGTATGATTATGTATTGGATAATGACTTTTGGTTGCATAATTGTGTCTTAAAATGATACCTTATGAGCTTGTGTAAGTATGTGCAAAAAGGGTGGCAAATTGGCTTTGCAAATGGCCTATTTTTGTCCAAATGGGCAGAGACACGGGTGTGTGTCTTAGCCGTGTGTGACACACGGTTATGCTACACAGCCGTGTGCCCCCTGGTGTTAAATTTGAATTAAAGTCAGTATGCTCTACATGGTTTCACACACGGGCGTGTGACTAGCCATGTGGTATAAGTTAGTATACCCCCTAAAAGGCACACGGGCTGGACACACGGGCGTGTGGCTGGCCGTGTGACCCAAATCAGTATACTCTCTAGTTTTCACACGGGGTGTCCTCGGCCGTGTGATGCAAGTCCGTATGTATGCCCTGTTTCCACACGGCTTAAGACATGGGCGCGTCTACTAGCCGTGTGAGGCATACGGCCTGTTCACACGGGCATGTGACCTCTATTTATAAGGAAAATTTCTAAGCTTTCCAAAATTTTCGTATGTTATCGGTTTAGTCCTGAACCACTTCTAAAGCATGTTTAAGGCCTCGTAGGTCTTTATAAGGGGCAATGTGGTTGTATTGAATGATGTATGAGAATGAATGTTATATGTTATGTATTGACCGGTAATACCTCGTAACCCTATCCCTGTGACGAATACGAGTTAGGGGTGTTACACACATGGTCGTGTCCCAGCCCGTATCCCAGCCCTTATTTGACCCCGTGTAACTCTTTGGCTTGGGTTACATGGCCAACAAACATGCTCGTGTGACTAGCCCATGTGCCTTAGAAATAGCCACACACGCCCGTGTGCCAGGCCATGTGCTAGGCCGTGTGCTAGGCCATGCCAAACCTGTAGGATATACTGACTTATGCCACACGGCCAAGTCACACGCCTGTATGCTGGGCCATGTGGAGCATACTAACTTGATTTTAATTTCAACACCAGGGGACACACGACCATGCAACATAACCGTGCGTCACACACGGCTGAGACACACGCCCTTATCTCTGCTCGTGTGGACTAAAATAGGCTATTTACAAAGCCATTTTGCCACCCAATTTGCATATACCTACATTAAACTAAATGGCACAATCCATGGCATAAAAATAGACATTCTATTAACCTCATTCAAGCATAATTCATTCCATTTCAACACCAACCAATACAAAACACATCAATACCACAATACACCAATCAATTTCATACCAAAACTCACTTTTACCAAAACATTAAAATAACCAATTCCAAATATGCATCATTTATTTAGATTCACTATCATACCTATATTATAACTCAACCATTTGCTATCCATATTACCTATTATCAACAAGTACCTCATATATCCATCATCAAGTTCACACACAAGCCATATGCACAATTATATACAACCAAATTAACCAAAATAAGCCAACTCCCATGGCTATATACAAAACTTTACAAGCCAATTTAAATGGCTAAATTCATTATCAATCCATAACCAAAATGACCAAAGTTCCTATACATGACATATACTCAAAATACTTAAGTTCAAAAGTACCAAAGTGATAGCTTGATAATGTGACGAAGTCTCTAACAATCCCCGAATCCGAGTTAGCTTTGATTTCACTATAAAACATAAAAAATAAACACAATAAGCTATAAAGCTTAGTAAGTTTGTATAGCATAAAAATCAATTTACCATATACGCACAACTTAAACAAATAATGCATAACATAATATAGTTCACATTGAATCATCAACTTACCACAAATTCATTCACAAAATTTATATAACTTTCATAATTTCCTTATTTCAACACTTGTAAGGTTCATGTACATACCTGTACCACTTCATATCAACTTATACTTATCCACATCTATGATATACCCGTTGAACCATTTGGAATACTATCGGATACTCAGGAAGGTCGCACCCTCAGTGCCACATATATATAGTCGAAGCTATCTCAATATCATATCTCAATACTGCTCACTCTCAAGCTATCAATAGGTCTGCTCACACAAGCTATCAATACTGCTCACATATATATAGTCGAAGCTACACGGTGTTGCTCACACAAGCTGACGAGTATCCGTAATACATGCCTGATAACTCAGCCACCAGTAGGACTTACAGACCAGCACCCAAAACAATAATAACCCCTAATGACATGTCATTTGTATCCTAATCTATTCCTAAGGTTCAATCAGGATTTCTTGTTGCCAAATCATCATCAAACATATCCGCAGGGTTGAATTTACAATTTATGCAATATCAAAGCATTTAAAATAAAATTATAATAATGCTTAATACATACGAACTTACCTCGGATGCAAAAACAGTGAATAAAATCAATTAATCCGAAACTTTGTTCTTTCCCCGATCTAAATTCGTATTTCGCCTTTCTTGTTAATTGAGCTTGCAAGTGACCGAATGCTTCAACCCTAAAATATGGATTTTTTCCTCTTCAATTTTAGCAATGAAGAATATGATAGCCTTAACATTTTTTTTGTTTTATTTAATATACCTTAATAACCAAATTACCTAATTAACCTTTAATATAATTCATTAAGTTCACTTAATATAAGTCCATAAATATCCAATAACATTTATAATGGTCTAATTACCACTTAAGGACCTTAACTTTAAGGTTCCATAGCTATTTGGTACCTTTAACTAATAGAACATAACTTTTACACTTTACGCGATTTAATCCTTTTTATCAAATTAATCACTCAAATGATAAAATTTATTAATGAAAATTTTACACAAACATATTATCATGTTGTAGACATTAAAATAATAATAAAATAATTATTTCAACTTTGGATTTATGGTCTCAAAACCACTATTCCGATTTGACTAAAAACGGGTTGTTACAATGCTTGTTATGAATAGGTATTATGGATATCAAATGGTTGAGTTTTTGAATGTTGGTATGCTAGTGAATCTAGGAAAGTAATGCATATTTGAAAGTGGTTATATTAATGATTTGAGAAAGTGAGATTTGTTATGAAATTGAATGGTATATTGTGGTGATTGTCTGTTTTGTATTTGTTGGTATTGAAATAGTATGATTTATGCTTGATTGAGACTGGATGAATGCCTATTTATGCCATGTTTTGGTGCCATTTGGTTTGGTGTAGGTGTATACAAATTTAGTTGGCAAGATGGCTTGGTAAATAGCCTATTTTTGTCTACACGAGCATGTGTCTCAACCATGTGTGACGTACGGTCAGGTTACATGGCCGTGTGCCCCCTAGTGTTGAAATAAAAATCAAGTCAGCATGCTCCACACGGCCCAGCACACAGGCATGTGACATAGCCGTGTGGCATAAGTCAGTATACCCTACAGAATTGGCACGGCCTAGCACATGGCACACGGGCTGGTCACACGGCCGTATGGATGGCCATGTGACCCAAGCCAGAGAGTTACACGAGGTTAGACATAGGTTAGGACACGGCCATGTGATCCCATTTCGAATGTCCACACGACCTGTGACACGGGCGTGTTTTTGGCCATGTGAGACACACGGCTAGGCCACACGGGTGTGCGTCCCCTTAACTTTGAAAACTTTTCTAAGTGATCCAAAATTTTTTTGATTTATCAGTTTAGTCCCGAACCACTCCTAATGCATGTTTTGGGCCTCGTAGGCTCGTACTAGGGACAAAGTGAATGATGTTGAATGATGATTAATTGAAATTTGAAAATGTATGTGAAATGTATGTTTAATTGAATAATATGTCTTGTAATGCTCTGTAACCCTATTCTAGCGTTGAATACGGGTAAGGGGTGTTGTATTTAATGGTATCAGAGTCACGATTTAGTCAATTCTCAGACTAACGTAGCGTGTGTGAGAGTCTAGCTATACATGCCATATATAACCTGTGATAGTGTGATATCTCCTGACAATTTAAAACGTGTTAGTAAATGGATCCCAATCGAGCTGTAGCTGATGATGTTGAAAGTAATACGCCAGTCTCCATTCATAGAGTAGCGCAATCTGAGTCGAGACCTGTATCGGGTAGTCAGGGAGGAGAAGCCAAGGAAGCCTTCTTTTAGATGATGAATGAGTAGTTTACGGAGTTTGTTCGAACAAATCCAGCTACTCAGCAACCTCCACCCCCATCTAATCCCCAACCAGTTCTCGTAGCTTTTCAAGTTGGAACCTTTGCGATTGAATAATCCACCAGGTGATAAAACCCAAAAATACGGGGTTGAAGAACTCAGAGCTACTGCTAAAGACGACCCTGAGAGAGCTAAGTTTTGACTTGAGAATACGATCAGAGTATTTGATGAATTATCGTGCACACCAGCTGAATGTGTAAAATGTGTCGTTTCACTTCTTAGAGACACCACATATCAATGGTGAAATATTTTAGTATCTATGGTACCGAGAGAATGGGTCCCTTGGGAATTCTTTCAAGTCGAATTAAGAAATAAATACATTAGCCAGTGGTTTATTGATCAAAAGCGAAAAGAGTTTCTGGAGTTAAAACAGGGTCGAATGTCTGTGATCGAGTATGAGAGAGAGTTTGTAAGACTCAGTAAATATGCTCGAGAGTGTGTTTCCACCGAAGCAATTATGTGTAAACGATTTGAAGGTGGGTTGAACAAAGATATCAGATTGCTCGTTGGGATTCTAGAGTTGAAAGAATTTGTGGTGCTAGTTGACAAAGCTTGCAAAGTAGAACAACTTCGCAAAGAAAAGAGAAAAGCTAATTTTAAGGCTAGAGATTCGAGAAAGAGATTGATGAATAAACCCTATCAATCTACGTCAAAGAAATCACGAGATTCGTATATTCATTCAAATGCTTTAATGGGATATCCAAATAGAGATCGTGGGAAGCAATACTCAAGTCCTAAAGTTCAAACTACATCAGTATCGAGTTTCGGTAGTGCAAGAAATAATAAACCTAAATGTTAACAGTGTGGACGACAACATTTTGGAGTCTGCTGGATGAATAATAAAGCTTGCTTCAAATATGGTTCGTTAGATCACTTTATTCGAGATTGTCCTAAGTTAACCGAGAAAGATAAATTTTAGAATGCAAGACCGAGCAACATAGCTGCTAGAGGGAGACCACCTAGAAATATGGGAAATGTGTCTAATAGCAAAGGAACGACAAAGGTGTAATACGCCTAACCCATAACCATCGCTGAAATAGGTTAAGAGTCATTACCAGACTCGTGACTCAGATCAGAACAATTAAATAATAAATATCATCTCATTTTAATAAACATGGATCATTCATATTCAATATGAACTTTAAACGATCATACAAAGTCTAAATCATGCATTTAGGACCAAATCGATAACATATGAAAGTTTTAAAACTTAGAAAAAATTTTGACATTTCAAAGGTCACACGCCCGTGTGAACAGGCCGTGTGCCTCACACGCCCTTAGACACGCCCATGTGTCTAAGCCATGGCAAAACAGAGTATACATACTGACTTGTCCACATGGCCACAAGACACGTCCATGTGCCAGGCCGTGTGAAAATTAGGGAGGCTACTGACTTGGCCACACGGCCGACCACACGCCCGTGTATCAGCCCGTGTACCACACACGACCAATAGACATGCCTGTGTGTCTAGGCCGTGTCAAAACTGGAGGGTATACTACTTTAATTCGTAGGGTACCCTAGGGGACACATGGCCATGTAACGTGGTTGTGTGTCGCACACGGCTGAGACACACGCCCGTGTGGACAAAAATAGGCCATTTGAATAGCCAATTTGCCACCCCAATTTGGGTCAACCTATAAGCACCAAACCAAGCATATATGCACCACCATTTTAGCCAATTCACAACAAAAATATAAGCCATTCATGACAATTCATTTCCAACCAAATACATGCTCATAAGCCTTACTAATCTATATCAAAACATAAGACAAAAGCATGTCAAAACATTTCTTTCAATACATCATTTAACCCTATGATCAAAACTTATCAATTACCATAGCTAACATATACCAAAAGCTTACTAATCTTACCATTTCTTATATCCATACATAAACTCACCAAACATATCATATTGCATCACATTTATTATACAAAACCATAACATATCCACAACCATACCAACCCATATCACATGGCTAAATATATATACATCACAAAGCATAATCTAAACACTTCTAGCCTATACATGCCATACTTCAATATATGCATTTTCAAAGTACCAAAATAAGGTTCGATAGTGTGGTGAAAATCCTCAACGATCCCCGAGCTTACAATAGCTTCGATATCTATAAAACAATGCAAACACACACAAAGTAAGCTTTCAAAAGCTTAGTAAGCCATATACAGTTAAACTTATCAACATAAGCATATAAAAATCAAGAATAAATGTACTTTTTGACCAAGGTACTATCATATATCACATGGTTCATTTATAATTCATATGTTCTAAAAGATACTTATACTTACCTTTCATTCTCAACATAATGTACAATTCAACCGTACCTGAATCGAATATACATTTCACAAACTCATTCATATCTCAGAATGCCCGTTTAAACCATTCAAAAATGTAAGGACACGCGGAAAGCTCGGATAACATATACAATGCCAACGTCTCAGACGTGGTCTTTCATGTAATCAAACATCGATGCCACTATCCCAGACAGGGTCTTACACGAAATCAAATACGATGTCGATGTCTCAGACATGGTCTTACACGTAAAACAGAAGTCGATGCCAACGTCCCAGAAGAGGTCTTACACGCTAACACATATCAGAATCCTATGTCATGACATATGTATCCTAACTATTCCTAAGGTTCGTACGGGGCTTTTTGGACGTCAGAATTTTGTAAATACTTTCTCGGATAGCATATATTTAGCTTAGATATTCACTCATCACAATTCGATATCAAATGAATAATAATAATTCAATTCAAACAAGCTTATTTGTATATCGACTTACCTTGATATTTAGCTTATTTGTATTCAAACTAGATGGCACTTGATGTTCAGCTTTAACTTGCTGACAGATCAAACATTTAGAAACAAAGTCAGAGATATCTCTTTTCATTTCGGATCACCAATAATGTTTTTTCAGATCATTATACATTTTCGTACTACCTGAATGCACAGATAACTGACTATTGTGAGCTTCACTCAAAATCATCTAAATTAACTCTGAATTTCTTGGAATATAAATTCGATCTCGGAATCTCAAACAATCACCTTTGTCAACTTTGAATTCTGAATCAAACTCTAAATCACACTGAGCTCTTTTAACTAAAATCTCATTATCGATCTTCTGAGCTTCGATAATCTGCTGTAAGAACAAAGGTCTTACTTTCAATTCAACTAAAACTATACCATCACCGGATAGAACCAAATGAGCATTCATCGCACGCAAAGCAAACAATGATTTTCGACTCAAAGCATCAGCAAGAACATTTGCTTTTCCTGGATGATAATCAATCACAAGTTCGTAGGCTTTTAATAGTTCTAACCATCTTCTCTGTCACAGATTTAGATCTTTCTGAGTCATCAGATATTTCAAACTCTTATCATCAAAATATACATGACATTTCTCACCGAATAGGTAGTGGCGCCAAATATTTAGAGCAAATACAATCGCAGGTAACTCAAGGTCATGTGTTGAATAGTTCTTTTCGTACGGCTTCAACTGTCTCGAAGCATAAGCAATGACTTTGCCTTCTTGCATTAAAACACATCCCAGACCAATCAACGAAGCATCACTGGAGATCACAAATTCTTTACCCGATTCAGGTTGTACCAATACCGAAGCTTCAATCAACAAAGTTTTCAACTGATCAAAGTTGTTCTGACACTTTTCAGACCACTCAAACTTCACATCTTTTTGAAGCAGTTTCGTTAATGGAGTTGCAATCATAGAAAAGCCTTTTACGAATCTTCTATAATAACTAGCAAGTCCCAGAAAATTGCAGACTTCAGAGACATTCCTCGAAGGTTTTCAATCCAGAATAGCTAAAATTTTTCTTGCATCAACTCGGATACCAGATGCTGATACAATATGACCCAGAAAACCAAGTTCTCGCAGCCAGAATTCACATTTACTAAACTTCGCATACAACTATTTATCTCACAGAATCTGTAGCACTAATCTCAAATGCTTGGCATGTTCGGATTCATCACATGAATAAATCAATATGTCATCAATGAATACAACAACAAATTGATCTAAATACAGTTTGAAAATTCTATTTATCAAATCCATAAAGATAGTAGATGCGTTAGTCAATCCAAAAGGCATAACTAAGAATTCATAGTGATCGTACCTCGTTCTGAAAGCAGTTTTTGAAAGGTCTGATTCTTTTACCCGTAACTGATAATAGCCTGATCTCAAATCTATTTTCAAAAACACAGCAGCTCCTTTCAACTAATCAAACAAATCATCAATTTGGTGCAGGGGATACTTATTCTTGATAGTCACTTTGTTCAACTGACGATAATCTATACACATTCTCATCGTACCATCTTTCTTTTTCACGAATAAAACTGGAGCACCCTAAGGTGAGAAACTCGGTCTAGCAAATCCTCTATCTATCAACTCTTGCAACTGAGACTTTAATTCCTGTAATTTGGTCAAAGCCATTCTATATGGAGCTATTGAAATCAGAGTAGTACTAGGTAACAATTCAATGCCAAATTCAACTTCTTTAACCGGAGGTAGACCCGGAAGTTCTTTAGGAAAAACATCAGGGAACTCACACACAACAAGCACTGATTCAACGTTCTTTTCTGATACTCTCAAATCAATCACATATGCAAAATAGGCTTCACAGCCCTTTCTTACAATACTTAAAGCTTTCATCGAAGATATCACAACAGGCAATCCATTAAAATCAGTAGATTCAATTCTGACTATTTCATCATTCTTGCATTTCAAATCAATAGTTTTCTGTTTGCAGTTCACAACAGCATCATGCAAAGTTAACCCAGAATTATATCAAACTCATCAAAAGGCAACAACATCAGATTAGCCAGAAAACAAATGTCTCGAAACATTAACGGACAATTCTTGCAGACTTTATCAACCAGAACACATCTACCTAGGAGGTTCGAAACTCTAATTACAAATTCAGTAGACTCTACAGGCAAAGTCTTACTATTCACTAAGTTCATGCATATATACGAATGTGTCGATCCAAGATCTATCAAAGCAATCACAGAAGTATCATAAAGAGTAAATGTACCCGTAATCACGTTTGACAATGAAGCTTCCTCACGAGCTCGGATAGCATAGGCTCTAGCAAGTGCACGAGCCTCAAATCTAGCAGCTGTATTTTTGTTCCCCTCTGACTGCCACTAACATTTCCCACATTTCTGGGAGATCAACCACGAGAAGCATTGCCACTCGATCTCAGATTTTGCACACTTTCTTGCTCGACAGATTCAGGGCAATCACGAATAAAATGGTCTAACAATCCACATCTGAAACAAGCCCGATCATACAGTCTATAATTACTGAGATGTCTTTTACCACAATGCTTGAACTCAGGGCAATCAAATTTAGCATTTCTGACACTGGCAACAGATGCAGCTGGAGCTTTGAAATTTGATTGTGATCTAGCACGATCTATATTCGAATGTCCCACATTAGCCTTTGAACGCCTATTATCATCTCTGAACTTCTTTGATGCAGACCGAAATGATTTTCCCGATGATTTCTTTCGTACCGCTTTAGCTACAAAATCAACTTTTCTTTTCTCTTTCCCGAGATCTTCAGCTTTATAGGCTCGTTCAACAAGCACAACAAATTCTTTGATTTCCAGAATCTCGACTACCAAACCAATATCCTCATTCAAACCATCTTCAAATCTTTTGCACATTATTGCTTCCGTAGATACACATTCACAGGCATACTGACTTAATCTTACGAATTCCCGCTCGTATTTTGTGACGGACATACGACCTTGTTTAAGCTCAAGGAACTCTTTATGTTTCTGATCGATGAATCTCTGACGGATGTATTTCCTTCAAAATTCAGCTTAAAAGAAGTCTCAGGTGACTCATTCACTCGGAACTATGGATCTCAAAGTCTTCCACCAATGGTACGCCGTATCTCTCAAAAGTGAAATGGCATATTTTATGCACTTTTTAGGATTCAACAATAGTTCATCAAATACCCGCATTGTGTTCTCTAACCAGAACTCAGCTCTTTCAGCATCATCATTCGTTGTAGCTCAAAACTCTTTAGCCCCATACTTTCTAATCTTATCTACCGAAGGCTTACTTATCTGAACCGGATTCACAGATGGCATAACAAGAGCTTGTGGCAAATTAATCGGGGGTGGAGGTTGTTGTACAGCCGGATTGGTTCTAATATATTGGGTGAACCAATCATTCATCATCTGATAGAAGGCTTGTCTAGCCTCACTATCACTGCTACTTCTAGCCGGTCGAGAATCAGATGGCGTCATCCCTTGCGCGGGAGCAGGCTTATTGCTTTTGACATCATCCGCTACGGCTCGTTCGGGATCTATTTGCTATATAAAAGCACATTTTAATGTCAGGATTCATCACACTATCGTAGTTCCTAACTATGGCATGTATAGCTAGACTCACATACGCTATGGTAGTCCTAGAACTGACTAAACCATAGCTCTGATACCAATAAAATGTAACACCCCTAACCCGTAATTGTCGTCAGAATAGGTTAAGAGGCATTACCGGACTCGTAACTCAGATCAGAGCAATTACATAATAAATATCATCTCATTTCAACAAATATGGATCATTCGTATTCAATATGAACTTAAACGATCATACAAAGTCTAAATCATGCGTTCAGGACCAAATCGGTAACATATGAAAGTTTTAAAACTTAGAAAAAATTTTAACATTTCAAAGGTCACACGCTCGTGTGAACAGGCCATGTGCCTCACACGCCCTTAGACACGCCCGTGTGTCTAAGCTGTGGAAAAATAGGGCATACATACTGACTTGTCCACATGGTCACAAGACACGCCAGTGTGCCAGGCCGTGTGAAAATTAGGGAGGCTACTGACTTGGCCACACGGCCGACCAGACGCCCGTGTATCAGCCCGTGTGCCACACACGACTAATAGACATGCCCATGTGTCTAGGCCGTGTCAAAACTAGAAGGTATATTGACATTAATTCGTAGGGTACCCCAGGGGACACATGGTCATGTAACGTGATCGTGTGTCACACACGGTTGAGACGCACGCCCGTGTCTCTACCCGTGTGGATAAAAATAGGCCATTTGAATAGCCAATTTGCCACCCCAATTTGAGTCAACCTATATGCACCAAACCAAGCATATATGCACTACCATTTTAGCCAATTCACAACCAAAATATAAGCCATTCATGACATATCATTTCTAACCAAATACATGCTCATAAGCCTTACTAGTCTATATCTAAACATAAGACAAAAGCATGTCAAAACATTTGTTTCAATACATCATTTAACCCTATGATCAAAACTTATCAATTACCATAGCTAACATATAACCAAAGCTTACTAATCTTACCATTTCTTATATCCATACATAAACGCGCCAAACATATCATATTGCATCACATTTATTATACCAAAACCATTTCATATCCACGAACATACCAACCCATATCACATGGCTAAATATATATACATCTGATCGTCGATTTTTCGTGTGATAAGTTTTATAAATTTGTAATGACTTGTTCTTGAAACTAACTATGATCACGACATAGGCAAGTGTACCTATCAAACAGTAGTATGGCTTTAGCAAGACCGGATTGTCAAACCCAAAGGACTATGAGTACTAGTAATTACTGTCTTTTTATTATCTAGCCAAATAAAAGAGGATTGTTTTGACTAACTAATTAAACTAAGAGCTTGCAAAAAATAGAAATTGGGAAATTATTATTGTGGAAAACGATTGATTGAGACAATACCTAAGGAAAAATCCACCGAGACTCTTACTTGTTATTTTGGCTCCGAACCGGACGATTTATTCATTCAACTTGTTCCGTAGAAATCCCTAATGTATATTATTATCCCTTTCGAAACTAACAACGTCTAATCCCTAGGTTGAATAACCGAGAGTTATCTCTACTTAACACCCTAAGGTTGCATTAACTCGATCTATAGATTCCCTTATTAGGTTTTACCCTAATCCGGCAAAATCTTGTCACCCTATCTCTAGGCGCACAATCAACTCCGCTTAATTACGACAAAGTTACTCTTAGTCAGGGTCTATTCCTCCTCCAACTAAGAGTAGTAACTTGAAATGATATCCCGAAATACCAAAACAAGAATTAAGAACATGTAATTAAGAACAAGTTAAATATTTATCATACGATTCAGAAATAATAACAAGGTTTAGTCATAGGTTTCATCCCCCTTTGGAATTAAGGGGTTAGCTCAAAACTAAAAAAGAACCACATCTCAGAATAATAAAAATTACAAAACATAAAGAAAACCCAAAACTCCTGAAGGGGAGGTTGAGGAGAGATCTTCAGTCTTGATGGTGGCTCCGGCTTCTGAGATGGATCAATCGGCTTCCTCGGAGTAATTCCTTACTTCCTATTCTTCTTCTCCCTTTTCTTCCTCCTTTAAGGTGTATTTATAGGCTTTGGAATGCCTAAGAAGCCCTAAAATTTGGCCTTTTCTGAATGAAGCTTAACTAGGGTTCGGCAGGGACACGCCCGTGTGGCACGGCCGTGTGCGATTACTTCAGGCCGTGTTCGAGCCTGTTAGATTGGCACGGGCGTGTGAGCTGCCCGTGTGAATCGTGCTTTAATTCTGCCAGATTGATACGGCCGTGTGATCTGCCCGTGTGAGGAATTCCAGGCCGTGTTAATTTCGTGCTTTGGCCCATTTTCTCCGTTTTGGCCTATTTCTCGTTCCTTTCATTCTCCTATGCTTACCTAAGGATAAAAAATGAAATTAAGGCATTAGGAGCATCGAATTCACCAAATCTAAGAAGAAATCATTCATAAAATGCGTTAAGCATGGGTTATAAATATGTATAAATTACGGTTTATCAAATACCCCTACACTTAAGCGTTTGCTTGTCCTCAACCAAAATCCTCGGATCATAGTTAAAATCTCCTTTTTCTCAACTCATAATTCTGATCAATATTATCTCAAATCATCTCATAAGTAATCATACATTGAGAACTCAACTATAAGAACATTAAAGCCTCAAACATTCCAAGTTGAATATTTAATCATGAAAAACTTAGGCATCTCCCTTCATCTAAGTAGTTATCATTGATTCGGAACCTCACAGATTTTAACATCCTCACTAAAAATTCACTCAAATCACTCGAAGTGTTTAAGGACAATGAAATTAGCACTCATTAGTCAATATGAAAAGTTATTACCATAGGCTTGCATGAAAATCAAATCTCGACCACTATAAATCGAGATGATACATCAATCAAATGGTCTTTAAAGGGTTGTAATGAAGCTTGGTTAGGGGGTATGTTACAAGCTGAAAGAAAAGGTTAGAATCGAGATTGAACTGAAAAATTACTTAACTAGAAAAATATTTAATCACCACTTGTGTACAACATAGCTTCTTTTCTGACTATGGAATTTGAATAATGAAGCTTATAACAAAAGATAACTACTAATATGTATACATTTCTTTTAATTAAGAACAAGTTAAATAATCATAAGTAATTATTAAGAACAAGACATAGCTAAGCAATTTATCCAACTCAATTCTCGACAAAAAATAGGGATTGAATTAATTTAGGAGATTTCAACAATAATGGGTTAAGGGTTAATATTGAGGGTAATACAAGGAATGGTTTGTTAGGCTCAAAGGGGTTTACTAAGGGTTAATTGTAGAGGTAGGCTTTTCATGGCATGAGTGGGTTAATCCTAAGTGTCTCTATGATTTTGATATATCAAATCAAATAATGTAGTCTCAACATGCATAATCAGGCAAGTTCTAGAACAACAGTTCAATATTGGTACACTCAAAGAAATAATAGAAGTGAGAATGAAAGAATTAATAGATGCTCAAAAGGCTCAAAAATCTCACAAAAATTATGGCTTTTTGATGTTTAAATCTGTGGGATTCAATTCAAGATAATACCTAAATTTGGGGAAACAACCTAAAATTTTAAATTCTTAAACATCATCTTATCATGCTTGATTTTCTAGTGTCTTAAAGTTTAAAAATCAATGCATGAATGCCTATGTTTTAATTTAAGATATATCAATCAAAATTATCAGTCAATCAAAATTCATTTTAAACATGATATGAGAGATTCACAAGAGAATAAAGCAATATTCAAGGATTTCTCAAATAATGAAATAAATACCCTCCCACACTTAAGATGTACATTGTTCTCAATGTACAAGGTTAGATATATAAGACAATATAAGATCATAAGATAGGGAGAGAATTGAAACTTCCTGAGTACTGAATGAATGTCCTAGTTTGGTGAGAACGATGATTGACAATAGAGTAGGGCATGATGTTAAGGAAGAAATAAGCTGGTAGTAATCATAAAGAGAAGTCGTGTTTAGAGAATACATGAATTATAAAAAAAAAAGAATTAAGAATAAAAGTGGAAGTAAAAGAAATAATGTAATTTTGTAAGTGGCATGGTCATCGCACACGTCTATGTGGGTCGTGAATTGGGAGTTCGTCACACGGCCTTCAGACACGCCCGTGTGCGATATGGTTCGTTTCATCCATACCCATGTTCCTATGCACATGCCCGTGTTATTTTGGCAGTGTCAACCACGGGTGTTTAGACACGGGCGTGTCTCACGCCCGTGTTAGTTTTTCAGTTTCTACCATGCTCTTCAGACACGAGCGTGTCGCACGCCCGTGTTGTTTTGGTAGGTTTGCCCACGGCCATGTCACACGACCGTGGCGATTTATCATTGCCCGTGTTTTGGGAAAATCTTGCCCTGTTTCCATACGGTCTTACACACGCCCGTGTGCTTGGCCGTGTCCCTATGGTAAACCTGTGTTCAAAGATTCAGTTAGCGATGGAAAGTGTTAAACACTAAAATTTAAATAAGTTAATACAGTTAGTGCTCGGGTTACCTCCCGAGAAGCGCTTATTTATAGCCTAAGCTCGACTCACCTCTCTGTTGAATGGTCAAGGTGGTTTAAGGAGTTTGTACTCCTCATTCCTGCTATCACTCTTATCAAAATAAAGTTTGAGCCTGGAATTTTTTACCTTAAAGGTGTCGAACTTGGGATGACTTACCACCACTGTACCGAATGGGAAAATACTAAGTACCGTAAGAGGGGTTTCCTCATCCAGTTTGGGAGTGACAATGCAAGGGTCTGCGGCATCTAATAAGACTTGATCTCCAACCGTAAGTTGATATGGAGAGGTATCGAGCTTATTTTGGCATAGTTTCGGTTTATCAGGTGTTCTCGGTTTATGTGCTCACTATTCGTCTAGCTTCTCTATCTGTAGCCTTCATTTTTCATGAATGGGTCTTCTAGTGTTGTTGGAACATGGCTCATGTACTTCTTTCAAGCTCAATCTCTGCACACTAGGTTGCATCATATTGTCAGTTTTAGTAAGATGATGTGGATCATTACCTTCTATATTTGATGTGATGCTAGAATTACGAGCTTGAAGGGTGATCGTCTCGTCTCCTACACGAAGGGTGAGTTCACCTGTGCCAACATCAATAATTGTTTTAGTAGTTTCTAAAAAGGGCCTCCCTAAAATCAAAGGGGTGTTGGTTCCCTCCTCTATGTCTAAAACAAAAAAATCAACGGGAAATATGAATTTATCCACTTTTACTAGTACATCTTCAATGATACCCCTAGGAAATCTTATAGTTTTATTTTCCAATTGGATGCTCATCCTAGTTTGTTTAGGTTTCCCAAGACCTAGTTGTTTAAACATTTTGTAAGGCATGACATTGATACTTGCCCTTAAATCGGCTAATGCATTATTCTCATCTAAACTACCAATTAAGCAAGGAATTGTAAAACTCCATGGATCTTTCAATTTATTGGGTAGCTTATTCTGTAGAATAGTCGAACACACTACGTTTAGCTCTACGTGTGACGTTTCGTCCAACTTTCGCTTGTTTACTAGAAGCTCTTTTAGAAATTTCATTGCATTTAGCATCTGTGACAGAGCTTTAATAAACGGTAAGTTAATATGTAATTTTTTCAAAAGTTTAAGCAATTTACCGAATTGTTCATCTGAGCGGTCTTTCTTTGTTGCTTTAGGGTATGGCACACGAGGTTTGTATTCTACGTTCACCGTTTTATTATGACTTACCTCACCATCACCTTTGCTTTCCACATTTTCTTGCCTTGGTTCTAGCTCAGTCTTAACGCATCCTTCTTGAGCATCAACTGTATTGAGCTGTTCCCTTGGGTTTGGTTTAGTATTACTTCGCAAACTACCTTGTGGTCGTTCGGATATTAACTTGGACTGTGTCTCGACCCCTTAAATTGATGCTTGTTGATTTTTGAGTGCTGTCTCGGTATTCTGGAAACAAGTTTCTGACACCGAGATGAATTTGGATAGCATCTCATCAAAGTTCGACTTCTTTTCCTGTTGATAAGGTGGCTATTGGAAACCCTAAGGATTCTGTGGTCTTTGATTTTCTTGACCGCCCTAAGAGAAATTTGGGTGGTTCTTCCAACCTGCATTGTACGTATTACTATATGGGTTATTTTGAGATCTAAAATTATTGTTACCCATATAGTTGACTTGTTCCTCTTCGGTTGTAGGATTGAATGGTGGGTATTCTGTAGGCACACCTCCTCCACTTGAATCGCACCTCATCGCTGGATGTACCTGCGTAAAACCAAGTAAACCATCAATTTTTTTATTCAGAAGTTCTACCTGATTTCACAACATGGTGACAGAATCGACATTATAAACGCCTGCTGTTTTCGTTGGCTTAGTCGTCATGACTTGCCACTGATAGTTATTCAGTAACATCTCCTCAATGAATTCAGAAGCCTCTTCAGGTGTTTTGTTATTGATGGTTCCACCGGCGGCTGCATCAATCATTTGCCTTGTTAAAGGGTTCACTCCATTATAAAACGTTTGAACTTGCAGCCATAGAGGTAACCCATGGTGTGGGCACCTTCGCAAAAGGTCCTTGAATCTCTCGTATACATTGTAAAGCGTTTCTAAGTCCATCTGCACAAAAGAAGAAATATCATTATGCAACTTAGCTGTTTTTGCTGGTGGAAAATATTTTAATAGAAATTTTTCGGTCATTTGCTCCCAAGTGGTAATGGACCCTCGTGGTAGTGAGTTCAACCACTGTTTAGTTTTATTCCTTAGTGAAAAAAGGAATAACCGAAGGTGAATGGCATCATCAGAAACACCATTAATTTTGAAAGTGTCATACAATTCTAGGAAATTTGCCAAGTGCATGTTGGGGTTCTCATCCTGCAAACCATCAAACTGAACAAATTGTTGTATCATCTGGATCATGTTAGGTTTCAATTCAAAATTATTTGCAGCAATAGCAGGTCTAACTATACTTGACTCAGTTCTTGTAAAATTAGGTTTAGCATAATCATACATAGTACGAGGAGCAGGATTCTGATTTGTTAATTCAGCGAGTATGGCTGGAGGTAGCGGATTGTCTTAATTTTCAGCCATCTCTTCAGCAGTAGTTGAGATATTGTTCTCTTGCTCTTCTTCTGTGTATGTTAAGCTGCGCCTGATTTCTCGACGGTTTCTACAAGCTATACAATCAATTTCCTCGTCGAAAAGCAATGGTCCTGACGGGTTTCTTCTAGTAATAAACTATAAGAACCTACCAGGAGAAAAAGAAAGAAAATTAGTAAAGTAAAAATTAAAGTTAAATTGCAAGAAAATAAATGGCTAAAGTAATAAAAATTGAGCGTTCCTAATATCTTAGTCCCCGACAACGGCGCCAAAAACTTGATCGTCGATTCTCCGTATGATAAGTTTTATAAATTTGTAATGACTCGTTCTTGAAACTAACTATGATCACGATGTAGGCAAGTGTACCTATCAAACAGTAGTATAGCTTTAGCAAGACCAGATTGTCGAACCCAAAGGACTATGAGTACTAGTAATGACCGTCTTTTTATTATGTAGCTGAATAAAAGAGGATTGTTTTGACTAACTAATTAAACTAAGAGCTTGCAGAAAATAGAAATTGGGAAATTACTATTGTGGAAAACGATTGATTGAGACAATACCTAAGGAAAAATCCACCTAGACTCTTACTTGTTATTCTGGCTCCGAACCAGACGATTTATTCATTCAACTTGTTTCGTTGAAATCCCTAGTGTATATTATTATCCCTTTCGAGACTAACAACGTCTAACCCTAGGTTGAATAATCGAGAGTTATCTCTAATTAACACCCTAAGTTTGCATTAACTCGATCTATGGATTCCCTTATTAGGTTTCACCCTAATCCAGCAAAATCTTGTCACCCTATCTCTAGGCACGCAATCAACTCCGCTTAATTACGACAAAGTTACTCTTAGTCAGGGTCTATTCCTCCTCCAACGAAGAGTAGTAACTTGAAGTGATATCCTGAAATACCAAAACAAGAATTAAGAACATGTAATTAAGAATAAGTTAAATATTTATCATATGATTCAGAAATAATAACAAGGTTTAGTCATAGGTTTCATCCCCCTTAGGTATTTAGGGGTTTAGTTATAACTAAGCAAGAACACATCTCAGAATAATAAAAATTACAAAATATAAAGAAAACCCAAAACTCCTGAAGGGGAGGTTGAGGAGAGATCTTCAGTCTTGATGGTCGCTCCGGCTTCTGAGATGGATCAATAGGCTTCCTCAGAGTAATTCCTTACTCCCTATTCTTTGTCTCCCTTTTCTTCCTCCTTTAGGGTGTATTTATAGGCTTTGGAATGCCTAAGAAGCCCTAAAATTTGGCCTTTTCTGAATGAAGCTTAACTAGGGTTCGGCAGGGACACGCTCGTGTGGCACCGCCGTGTGCGATTACTTCAGGCCGTGTTTGAGCTTGTTAGATTGGCACGGATGTGTGAGCTGACCGTGTGAATCGTGCTTCAATTCTGCCAGATTGACACGGCCGTGTGTGTAATATCCTGATTTTGGGCCTAGTCGAAATTGTGGTTTCGTGACCACAAAATCCAAGATAGAAATAATTATTTTATGATTATTTTGAGGTCTATGATATGATTGCATGATTGTGTGAAAATTTCGTGAAGAAATTTTATGCATAGAGTGCTTAAATTGAAATTAGGGACTAAATCGAATAATTTGCAAAACTTACATTCTAGAAGTTTCTAGTATGAAATTGTTTTGAAATATTAATTAGGAGGTCTAAAATAGAAATTTTACCAATTTCTAAGTCTATGGACAAAAATTGGACATGGGTGGAATTTTTAAAAAGTTTAGTAGTAAGGGCATTTTGGTCATTTAGGGGTAAAATGAATTAAAATACAAAATTAAAGCCAATTTTGCTCATCTTCAACCCCATGGCCGAATATAGCAAGGAGAAACCATGGCTAGGGTTTTTCAAGCTTCCAAGCTCGATTGTAAGTCCGTTCTAGCCCCGTTTTTCAAGTTCTTTACGTTTTTGGAATCTTGGTAACTTGATTAAGCTTATTCTAGCAATAATTTAAGCTAGGGTTCATATTTGGAAAAATACCCATAGGTGAAATGTGTTTATTTTGATGTTTTATGGTAGAATATGAAGGCTGAAATTATGTTAAACAACTTTTGCTAAGCGATTTTAAGCAAAAATGAGTAAAACGGCTTAATCGGTAAAAATTATTATTGTTCATAACTATGTGTTAGAGTGAGAATTTGATGTTGTCATAGAAGGGAAAAATGTCCAGTATGTCATAAAACATAAGAAAATATGCTGAAGTTTAATTTACGAGCTTTGGGACAAAAGTGTAAATATGCGAAAGTTTAGGGGCAAAACTGTAATTTTGTCAAAATATGATTCTGGGTTCATTTGAATAATGTGAGCCCTAATTAGACTATATTTTAAATGATAGAGCAAGGAAAACTAAAATTCGGGCTAAAATGGGGAAAAAACCAAGTTGTGGACGAAATGGTAAAAGTAGCCATTTTCACATACGAGGTAAGTTCATATGTAAATGTTGGTAACATTGTTATTATTTTAAATGTTTTTATATTATTTAAATGATATGATAATTATTATGAAATATTATACTCGTGATAATTGTTTGATAATATGTCAAATTATGTGATATACTTGGAAAATGTGAAATACTATCGAGTATCAGTATCGGCATTCCGTAGAAGATGGTTGAGACACATGATTGGGAAAATGGTCCCGTTGAACCTTAGGAATGGATTAGGATACAAGTGACATGTCACTGGGATATTTGGGCATCCGAACTCGTTGAGTTGAGTCTGAGTTCACTTATGGATGCGAATGTCCGAACTCGTTGAGTTGAGTCCGAGTTCGAGAGATGTAACTAGGCATCCGAGCTCATTGAGTTGAGTCTGAGTTCACTTATGGATGCGAATGTCCGAACTCGTTGAGTTGAGTTCGAGTTCGAGAGATGTAACTAGACATCCGAGCTCGTTGAGTTGAGTCCGAGTTCACTTATGGATGCGAACGCCCGAGCTCGTTGAGTTGAGTCCGAGTTCACTTATGGGCGGGTTACATGGTAGCTTGGCTACATATGTAGCACTTATGTGCAAACTTTTCGTGTATCTGAATTATATTCCGATGTGTTCAACGGGTAAAATTCTACTCAAATGGAGGAATACTCGAGATGAAAGGGACGTATTGGTAAGTGTTGTGAAATGGATACTTTGAACAGGTATGTACTTAACCCTCGGGTTGAAAACTCGATATAACAATAATATGGTAAGATGATAAATGAAAATGTGATATGAATGTCTCGGTGATGATCATGCAAATGATGTTTATGTTTGCTTATATAGTTGTGGTACTTGCTATTTGCATGTGAACTTACTAAGCATTTGTGCTTACTCCCTCCTTTTCATTCCTTGTAGTGTTGACAAGCCACCGGAAATCGAAACGGTCGGAGGCACGCTCACACTATCCGTATACCATCTTGGCATAATGGCTTGTATATTTTGAGTATGGCATGTATAGCATTATAATCATTTTGTATATATGGTCTTATGATATGGTTATTGAGTGGTATGGAAATGCTTGGTAATTATTAGCCATTGGAATGGCTAATCATGATCATATTTGGTGTTATGTATGCTAAATTGCTAGCTAATCCATGGGAACCATGAAATGGGTAAAATTTACCATAAAATAGATTCAGACAGTAGTAGTGACGTGAATTTGAAAAATCACTAAAAATAGTAGAAATGGAATTAAATAATGAATAAGTTATGGAATTGAAGCTTGATGAGTTTATTTTCATATGGATGGAACAAAACAGGTATATGAGTTATATTTTATGAGATGCTTAAATTTTTGTGAAACAGGGCCAGAGTAATTTCTGGATCCCTTGTTCTGACTTTGGAAATTCACCATAAATTTTTCAAAGATAATTAGAAGTCATGATTTATATTTACAGATTCCTTATTGAGTCTGGTTTTATTAGAAATAAACGACATAGTCATTGAAACTCTATACAGGGAGATATCTGATTCGTAATACACAGAGGTCAGAGAAGTTGAACCCTGAAACAGGGGAGACTTTA
Source organism: Gossypium anomalum (assembly GCA_025698475.1). NCBI lineage: Eukaryota > Viridiplantae > Streptophyta > Magnoliopsida > Malvales > Malvaceae > Gossypium > Gossypium anomalum. The sequence continues at coordinate 57,858,600 of CM046959.1, forward strand.
ACTAATAAACTGTACTAATTTGCTAGACCAAAAATTCTATAAAACAATTAGTAAATAGATATATGAGTCTAGTTTTAGGGAAAATTTACAGAATTGGATTTCGAGTTTCGGAACTCGAGATATGAATTTTTAAACGACTGTGACGCAGATTGCTAGCTTGACTGAAAATTTTAAAAATAAATTGTTTGAGCTGTTTAAAGTAATGAATTAAGTCTGTTAACACCTCGTGTTCGACTCCGGCGACGGTCTCGAGTACGAGGCATTACATTTAGTGGTATCAGAACAGGTTCTTGGACTAACTTAGCATGCGTAAAAATTTAGCTATACATGCCACTGATCTGTGATAGTGTGATGTCTTCCGACGCATATGAGTACCGTCTTATTTAGACAGGGTACTCTCCAACCGAGCTGCACCGACCATGTTCAATGTTATGTGAAGGTATTTGAGTAAAATTATGATTATGATAAGTCTCGGTTCAGAAAAGTATGAATAAAAGTTTATGATACATATGTGAAAAATATCCATATTTGCTTAATGCTCATATGATGTAGTGTATATGGCTTACTTGATAAGATGAACGGAATAAATAGAAAGTAGTAGAGGTATGAATAAAAGTCATAATATTATGATATGAATGAAAATGTCCTTGTCTTGATTTGGACGTCGAATGTTGATAAATGCTAATGATATATAATTTTTATGAGATAAAGGATTATAATGAAATGAACTTATTTATGCTAAATTGTTGGACTGAATTATATGATTGTAATGACATGTACATGATGCACGAAATGAAAGTTGTGATTGTGATGCAAATATCTATGTTTGTTTGGCCCTATATGATGTTATGAGCATGAATTAATTTAATTAAATGAATGGATAAGTAAAGCTATCTAGAAAACATAGAATGTATGCATAAGTATATTGTCCAAATGGGACAGTAGGAAAATTTGTGTAAGCCAACATGAATGTTGCATTGCCTGAATGAATGACATGATTTTGATGATGTTGCTATGATGATGGAAGTTGCGTCATATGTGTATGTATAAGAAAAGTCGAGTCGAGGTCCTACAACCTCCCCCTTACCGAAGTGGTACTTATAATGGAATTTCATGAGATTTGTATTGAATAAGTTTCAGTTGAGAACCCAAAGAGTTCAAAGATGATAGAATAATTATAAGTATGATCGAGAGATTGAAAATGAGCTGATAAGTAAAGTTAGAGCCAGATAAAGTATCGGATTGACGTAAAGATTATTGGAGTTATGCATCATCCCAATTAGAGAAGGAATTCTCTTTGGTAAATCGAATTACTCAGTGCAAGGTCGAGAAAAGTGTAAATCAAAATTTATTCGAACTAGCCTTCTTTAGTGAATGGTTTAATATGAAATTTGTGACGGCGAGAACTAGTTGGGGAAATGATATTTGAAATGTGAACTATCCGAGTGTGACATTATGATCGGACAGATTTAACAAAGATCTTTTGAGATGTTTTATGTGTTTACCCGTTCTCAGAAATATTTCTATGGCTATTGATCTTCTGAAGAAATTCTTGTTATATGGGAATGTCTTCTAATTCTGGAGTTGGATGAAAGCATTGGTAGTCTAACTGGTTTATAATTTATATTGCTCTATTTCATCGGGTATTCTATTTCATTTCGTCTGATAAGAATTGATGAGAGAATACATATGATATTATAATTCTGTTTCTTCTACTTGATGCTTCATCTGATATATATCTATGGGAAGATATATTGATCTTGTTATATTTGATTTCAGTCGGATTAAATGATGTTTTCTTTTGGACTTTCTTTCTTTGAAGAATTATCGGGGTATTCTATATTTTCTCTATGAGTTTGGTTTTCGATTCTCTGGCATAGTATCGTATCTTGGGTTTCTTTATCCTGGATCTTTTTATTCTGGATTTCTTTATTCCAGGTTTCTCTATCTTGGATTTCTTTATTCGGTTTTCTTGTTATCTTTGTTCCATAATTTGTCAATTACGACTCATGTTCAAGTGCATTCTTCACTTTCGTGATAATCATGTCAAATATGACTATACTTCTAATTTGATCTTGGTAATGTGGTGATTTTAGTATTGGGATTTTTTTTCTAATTTCTGTAAGGGATTTGACATCGATGAAAGGCATAGGTGATAAAAGTGCGAGTTTCAGTCGGTATAGTGAATTATTTATTTGAAAGATTTCATGTGACAATTATTTCAGGATTATTTTTCTCAAGTCTGATAATAGAATTTTATTTTTGTACTGATAAAAGAGTAAATAGTCTGAACGAGAAGTGTATATTTATTAGAAAGAGTTGGATATTAGTTAAAGTCACTATGAATGATAAGGTTTTCATCTTATGAATGCTGAAAAGTTTATTACATGTTGACAGAGTTCGGATAGATGAGAATATTGGTAACCAAAGCTTCTGAACTAGACTAGTCTACATTGAGCAAAGACTTCCTGACTTTCAGTAATGTACTGTTGTATGAATTGTGATGTGTTTCAAGACAGTGAGGTAATGTGATAGTTTAAAGTATTCGATGTTACATAAAATCTGAGTTGTTAAAGAGGTTAAAGCTGAGCATTGGGATCTATCAAAATTATCCTTGTCAATGTTGATATTGGGATGGAAATGAGAAGGATTATTCTTGAGGCCATATCAGAATTATTTCTATGGCAGAAAGAGGAAAATGTGATGTATCTTATTCTTAAATGTTTGGAGAAATCTATAAATCATATCGGTATTGAATGAATTCCTACTCATCAGATTCATGGAATTTCAAGTCTCTTTGATTGTTGGATTTCTTGGAATTCTAGTCTCCATTAATCAAGTTAAGATCCTAGTTTTATGTCATGATATCATGGGAAACTGAGAAGGGTTGAAAATTTAAGAACAGTTGAGAGTTGAGACTGTAAGCTTTTAGACCATATGAGAAATTAAAGAGATGTATTGGAGGTACAGCCTAAGTGAAAGTTCTTCAACACCGAATATGAGATTAAAAGTGAAGACCACTTTTCCGGTAAGATTTTCGGGGACGAAAATCCCTAAAAGGGGGGGAGAGTTGTAATATCCTGATTTTGGGCCTAGTCCAAATAGTGGTTTCGTGACCACAAAATCCAAGATAGAAATAATTATTTTATGATTATTTTGAGGTCTATGATATGATTGCATGATTGTGTGAAAATTTCGTGAAGAAATTTTATGCATAAAGTGCTTAAATTGAAATTAGGGACTAAATCGAATAATTTGCAAAACTTACATTCTAGAAGTTTCTAGTATGAAATTGTTTTGAAATATTAGTTAGGAGGTCTAAAATAGGAATTTTACCAATTTCTAAGTCTATGGACAAAAATTGGACATGGATGAAATTTTTGAAAAGTTTAGTAGTAAGGGCATTTTCGTCATTTAGGGGTAAAATGAATTAAAATACAAAATTAAAAGCCAATTTTGCTCATCCTCAACCCCATGGCCGAATATAGCAAGGAGAAACCATGGCTAGGGTTTTTCAAGCTTCCAAGCTCGATTGTAAGTCCGTTCTAGCTCCGTTTTTCAAGTTCTTTACGTTTTTGGAATCCCGGTAACTTAATTAAGCTTATTCTAGCAATAATTTAAGCTAGGGTTCATATTTGGAAAAATAACCATAGGTGAAATGTGTTTATTTTGATGTTTTATGGTAGAATATGAAGGCTGAAATTATGTTAAACAACTTTTGCTAAGCAATTTTCAGCAAAAATAAGTAAAACGGCTTAATCGGTAAAAATTATTATTGTTCATAACTATGTGTTAGAGTGAGAATTTGATGTTATCATAAAAGGAAAAATGTTCAGAATGTCATAAAACATAAGAAAATATGCTGAAGTTTAATTTACGAGCTTTGGGACAAAAGTGTAAATATGCAAAAGTTTAGGGGCAAAACTATAATTTTGCCAAAATATGATTCTGGGTTAATTTGAATAATGTGAGCCCTAATTAGACTATATTTTAAATGATAGAGCAAGGAAAACTAAAATTCAGGCTAAAATGGGGAAAAAACCAAGTTGTGGACGAAATGGTAAAAGTAGCCATTTTCACATACGAGGTAAGTTCATATGTAAATGTTGGTAACATAGTTATTATTTTAAATGTTTTTATATTATTTAAATGATATGATAATTATCATGAAATATTATACTCGTGATAATTGTTTGATAATATGTCAAATTATGTGATATACTTGGAAAATGTGAAATACTATCGAAAGTAATCTGGGTATCGGCATTCCGTAGAAGATGGTTGAGACACATGATTGGGAAAAAGGTCTCGTTGAACCTTAGGAATGGATTAGGATACAAGTGACATGTCACTAGGATATTTGGGCATCCGAACTCGTTGAGTTAAGTCCGAGTTCACTTATGGATGCGAATGTCCGAACTCGTTGAGTTGAGTCCGAGTTCGAGAGATGTAACTAGGCATCCAAGCTCTTTGAGTTGAGTCCGAGTTCAGTTATGGATACGAATGTCCGAACTCGTTCAGTTGAGTCCGAGTTCAAGAGATGTAACTAGGCATCCGAACTCGTTGAGTTGAGTCCGAGTTCACTTATGGATGCGAACGCCCGAGCTCGTTGAGTTGAGTCCGAGTTCACTTATGGGCGGGTTACATGGTAGCTTGGCTACATATGTGGCACTTATGTGCAAACTTTTCGTGTATCCGAATTATATTCCGATGTGTTCAACGGGTAAAATTCTACTCAAATGGAGGAATACTCGAGATGAAAGGGACGTATTGGTAAGTGTTGTGAAATGGATACTTTGAATGTATGTACTTAACCTCAAAGTTGAAAACTCGATATAACAATAATATGGTAAGATGATAAATGAAAATGTGATATGAATGTCTCGGTGATGATCATGCAAATGATGTTTATGTTTGCTTATATAGTTGTGTTACTTGCTATTTGCATGTGAACTTACTAAGCATTTGTGCTTACTCCTTCCTTTTCATTCCTTGTAGTGTTGACAAGCCAGCTCAGAAATCGGAAACGGTCGGAGGCACGCTCACACTATCCGTATACCATCTTGGCATAATGGCTTGTATATTTTGAGTATGGCATGTATAGCATTATAATCATTTTGTATATATGGTCTTATGATATGGTTATTGAGTGGTATGGAAATTCTTTGTAATGATTAGCCATTGGAATGGCTAATCATGATCATATTTGGTGTTATGTATGCTAAATTGCTAGCTAATCCATGGGAACTATGAATGGGTAAAATTTACCATAAAATAGATTCAGACAGCAGTAGTGACGTGAATTTGAAAAATCACTAAAAATAATAGAAATGGAATTAAATAATGAATAAGTTATGGAATTGAAGCTTGATGAGTTTATTTTCATATGGATGGAACAAAACAGGTATATGAGTTATATTTTATGAGATGCTTAAATTTTTGTGAAACAGGGCCAGAGTAATTTCTGGATCCCTTGTTCTGACTGTGACACAGATTGCTAGCTTGACTGAAAATTTTAAAAATAAATTGCTTGAGCTGTTTAAAGTAATGAATTAAGTCTGTTAACACCTCGTGTTCGACTCCAGTGACGATCTCGGGTACGGGGCGTTACAGTGTGATCTACCCGTGTGAGGAGGTCCAGGCCATGTTGATTTCGTGCTTTGGCGCATTTTCTCCGTTTTTGGCCTGTTTTTCATTCCTTTCGTTCTCCTATGCTTACCTAAGGATAAAACATGAAATTAAGGCATTAGGAGCATCGAATTCACCAAATCTAAGGAGAAATCATTCATAAAATTCATTAAGCATGGGTTATAAATGTGTATAAATTACGGTTTATCAACATCACAAAGCATAATCTAAACACTTCTAGCCTATACATGCCATCCTTCAATATATACATTTTCAAAGTACCAAAATGAGGTTCGATAGTGTGGTGACAATCCTCGACGATCCCCGAGCTTACAGTAGCTTCGATATTTGTAAAATAATGCAAACACACACAAAGTAAGCTTTCAAAAGCTTAGTAAGCCATATACAATAAACTTGTCAACATAAGCATATAAACATCAAGAATAAATGTACTTGTTGACCAAGGTACTATCATATATCACATGGTTCATCTATAATTCATATGTTCTAAAAGATACTTATACTTACCTTTCATTCTCAACATAATGTACAATTCAACCGTACCTGAATCGAATATGCATTTCACAAACTCATTCATATCTCAGAATGCCCGTTTAAACCATTCAAAAACGTAAGGATACGCGGAAAGCTCGGATAGCATATACAATGCTAACGTCCTAGACATGGTCTTACATGTAATCAAGCATCGATGCCACTGTCCCAGACATGGTCTTACATGTAAAATAGAAATCGATGCCAATGTCCCAGACGAAGTCTTACATGATAACACATATCAGAATCCTATGTCATGACATGTGTATCCTAACTATTCTTATGGTTCGTATTGGGCTTTTCGGACGTCGAAATTTTGACGATACTTTCTCGGATAGCATATATTTATCTTGGACATTCATTCATCACAATTTGATATCAAATGAATAATAATAATTCAATTCAAACAAGCTTATTTGTATATCGACTTACCTCACACGGACTTGGATAGATTGTATCGGCTACTCGACAACTTTCGACTTTCCCCAATCTAATTCCGTATTCTTTAATTCTCGATCTTAATCAATTCAAATTTAACTTAATCAATCACGTATTCATTCAAAACAATCCATATACACACAATTAGTGCATTTTGCAAACTAGCCCTCACATTTTCTCATTTTGACACTTTAGTCCCTAATTCACAAAATCACAAAATACACATAATTTGCTTGTACACAAGGTGGGCCAAATATTCAAAGCTTTCAAAAAAGTCCACACATTTCATTTATTTTACATTTTAGTCCCTCAATTTACAAATTTTACCATTTAGTCCATTTTACTCAAATTCATCAAAAATCCAAAGACAAAACATGTAAACCCAACATCAAGCTTTCATATTTCAACATTTAACATCACAAAGCTCATGAATTCATCCCTGGCACATTTCAAAATCATTAACAAAATCAGAAATTGAGGCATGGGTTCGATAGAATGCGAAGCAACGATTACAAAAACGTAGAACCGAACAAAAACCATACCTAAATCAATTATTTGCTTGGCCGAACCCTAGATGCTTTTCTCTTTTCTTTTAATTTGTATTTTTGGTTGTGGATGAACATATAATAGCCAAATTTTATGTTTTATTTCTTATTATTAACTTAAATAAACAAATTCCAATTTTGCCCTTAATGAAATAATAACAAAAACTTATAATGGTTGTCCATAAAAGTCCATTCACCATGTTAATGGTTCAATTGCAACATAAGTACCCTTGTTTTAGAAAGCCAAATCAAATAGGTACTTTAACAAACAGAAGGTTACTTTTACATTTTACATGATTAGGTCCTTTTTCAAAATTAAGCACACAAACATTCAAATTTTCATACGAGACTTTCGCACATGCTCATTCACATATCATAAACACGGAAAATAATATTTAAATATTTTTTAGACTTAGATATGTGGTCTCGAAACCACTATTCTGACTAAGGTTTAAACCGGACTGTTACAAAAGGACTCTACTGTGAGATCCGAGGCTAGAGCACCGACTAGAGCTTACCTATTCGCACTCGCGAAGATGCGTCGTCACTAGATGTTACCATCGGTACATTTTCTCTCTATGACATTGATGTAATTACTTTAATTGATCCTAGATCTACTCATTCGTATGTCTGTTTGAATCTAGTGTCTAGTAAGAGTTTGCCTGTTGAGTCTACTGAATTTGTGATTAAAGTATCGAACCCCTTAGGCAAGTATGTCCTGGTTGCTAAAGTTTGTAAGAATTTTCCTTTGATGACTCAGGGTTACTGTTTTTTGGAAAATTTGATGCTATTACCGTTTGATGAAATCGATGTAATTTTGGGTATGGATTGGTTGACGCATGATGTTGTTGTGAATTGTAAATGAAAGACTATTGAATTGAGATGTCAGAATAATGAAATCCTTCGAATTGAATCTGATGAGCCGAGTGGATTACCTATTGTAATATCGTCAATGTTAGCTTAGAAATATGTGAGAAAAGGTTGTGATGCTTACCTTGTGTATGTACTAGATACAAAAGTGCCTGAATCGAAGATTGAATCAGTACCAGTGGTGTGTGAATATCCAGATGTGTTTCGAAAAGAGTTGCCTGGGTTGTCACCGATCAGAGAGGTCGAATTTGCCATTGAATTAGTGCCGAGAATATCACCAATATCTATAGCTCCGTACAGAATAGCTTTGACAGAATTGAAATATTTGAAAGCTCAATTGCAAGAGTTAACATATAGAGGTTACGCACAACCTAGTTTTTTGCCCTAGGGTACACCAGTGTTATTTGTAAAGAAGAAATATGGGTCAATGAGATTGTGTATTGATTATCATCAGCTCAACAAAGTGACAATTAAGAATAAGTATCCGTTATTGAGAATTGATGATTTTTTTTATCAATTAAATGGAGCAACAGTATTTTCGAAGATCGATCTGAGATCTGGCTATTATCAGTTGTGAGTTAAAGATTCAAATGTACCGAAGACTGTGTTCAGAACAAGGTATGGGCATTATGAATTTCTTGTTATGCCTTTCAGATTAACTAATGCTCCTGCAGTTTTTATAAATTTGATGAATCGGATCTTTAGACCGTATTTGGAAAGATTTATTATTGTATTTATTAATCACATTCTGATTTATTCCCGAAACGAATCTGAGCATGCTAAACATTTGAGAATTGTGCTACAAATATTGAGAGACAAGTAACTGTTCATTAAATTCAGCAAATATGAGGTTTTAGCTCCGAGAGGTTGGATTTTTGGGACATATTGTTTCAGCGGAATGTATTCGAGTTGATCTAAGTAAGATTTCTATAATTCTTGACTAGAAACCACCAGGAAATGTGTCCAAAGTTCGAAGCTTTTTGGGATTAGTTGGCTACTATCGGCATTTTGTAAAAGGATTCTCGACGATTGCTACACCTATGAGTCGATTGCTACAAAAAGATGTGAAGTTCAAATGGTCTGAGAAATGTCAACAGAGTTTTAAACAGTTGAAAGCATTGTTAATGAGGCACCAGTTTTGGTTCAACCTGAGTCAGGTAAAGAGTTTGTGATTTTCAGCGACGCATCAGTGAATGGTTTGGGTTGTGTTTTGATGCAAGAGGGTAAAATGATAGCTTATGCTTCCAATGTAATAGCCCGGTTTAGACCCTGGTCAGAATAGTAGTTTGGGACCACAAATATGAGTCAAAAAAATATTTTAATATTATTTTCTGTGCCTATTATATGTGAATTAGTATGTGTGAAAACTTCGTATGAAAATTTAATCGTTTGTGTGCTCAATTTGATAAAATGACCTAATCGCGTAAAATGTAAAAGTTGCCTGCTATTTGTTAAAGTGCTTAATTGATTTGTCTTATTAAAAAATAGGTCCTTATGTTGTTATTTGACCATTGAACATATGAGTGGACATTAATGGCCTTGATATTAATGTTTTAAATGTTTATAATGTAAGGGTAAATTGGTAATTGATGTATTAATGTTAATTAAATTAAACAAAACCTAAAACTAGTTTCATTTTGCCAAAAATTAAAGAACAAAAGAAATAATAAAAGCGCTTAGGGTTTTGACACTTGTGATTGTGGATTAAGGTATGTGTTTTGGTCATTTTTGATAATTTCTATGTTTTTGTAATCGTTGCTTTGTATACTATAAAGCCCATGTCTCAATTTCTGATTTTGTTGATGATTTTGAGTTATTCCATTGATGAAACTATAAGTTTTATGAAGTTTGATGATAGTAAATGGAAGATATGTGTTAGATTATTAATCTTTGTCTTTAAATTTTTGATGAAATTGAGTAATTTAGGCTAAATTGTGAAAATGATATTTTGAGGGACTAAAATGTAAAATAAATGAAATATATGGACTTATATGAGTACCATGAGAATTCGATTTAACACGAGTGCATGAAAATTATGTGTATTTTGTGATTTTGTGAATTAAAGACCAAAGTGTTAAAATGTGTAAATGTGAGTTCTCATTTGTAAAATGCCCTAAATATATGTTTTTGGATTGATTTGAATGAATGTGAGTTTGAAAAGTAAAATTTGAATTGATTTAGATCAAGAACCAAAGAAAACAGAATTTGTCTGGGAAAAGTCAAAAGTCATTGAATAGTCGACTCTGTTCGTTCAAATCCGTACGATGTAAGTCGATATACAAATAAACATGTTTTGAATTGAATTATTACTGTTAATATGATATTGAACATTGATGAATGGTTATATGAGTTGAGCATGAGATATTTGAGAAAGTATCGATAAAGTTTCGACGTCTGAAAAGCTCCGTATAAACCTTAGGAATAGTTAGGATACATATGTCATGACATAAGATTTCGATATGTGTTATCGTGTAAGACCATGTCTGGGAAGTTGGCATCGACTAATGATTTACTTGTAAAACCACGTCTGGAATGTTGGCACCGTATTTGATTTCATGTAAGACCCTGTCTGGGACAATGGCATCGATATTTGATTACATGTAAGACCATGTCTAGGACGTTGGCATTGTATGAGCTTTTTGATTTATCCGCGTATCCTTATGATTTCAAACGGTTCAACAGGCATTCTGAGAAACGAATTATTATATGAGATGTTTATCCAATTCAGGCACGTTCGAAATGTATACTATGTTTGAGAATAAAAGGTAAGTATATGTACAAGTGATGATATGTGTTATAAATATGAGAAAATATGCTATATGTGTAAATGAATTGGGATTATATGAAATGTATATGAACTATGTGGTTTGAGATAGTATTTGGCCATGAAGTATATGTAATTTGATGATGCTTTCATGTTTTGAATGATTAGTTTATTTGTATATGGCTTACTAAGCTTTTGAAAGCTTACTTTGTGTGTGTTTGTATTGTTTTATAGATATCGAAGCTACTAGGAGCTCAGGGATCGTCGAGGATTATCACCACACTATCGAACTCTATTTTTGGTACATTTTGAAAGTGTAAATATTGGAGTATAGCATGTATAGGCTAGAAGTATGTGATTAAGTTTTGTAATGTGTATATCTAGTCATATGATATGGTTTGGTTTTGGTTGTGTATATGAATGAGTTTTGGTATGAATTATGTGATGCAATGTTGCCAATGTGATATGATCATGAATGGCCAAGAGAATTGGTCAATTTGGTAAGTTCTTGGTATATGCTTATTTGTGAAATTGGTTAGTTTTGGCATGAGAATGAATGGAATGAATTGAGATGATGAAATATATGTTTTGGTGTGTATTTGGCTTATGATTTGGTATGATTTTGGTATGGTTATAAGTATGGATTTGGTTGTTTATGAAATGGCATGGATGGTGTATATTTTGGTGCATGAAATGGTTGAAAATATGATGCTTTAGATGCCTATTTGTTGCTTGTAGGGATGACCCTTAATGGGTGGCAAATTGGCTTTGCAAATAGCCTATTTTTGTCCACATGGGCAGAGACAAGGGCATGTTCTCAACCGTGTGTGACACACGGTTATGTTACACGGCCGTGTGTCCCTTGGGGTACCCTACGATTTTATGTCAGTCTTGAGCACGGGCGTGTGGCTAGCCGTGTGTCCCAAGTCAGTTTCGACCATAACCAGGGCACACAGGCTTGTCTCCGGCCGTGTGGATAAGTCAGTATGTATGCCCTGTTTTGGCACGGCCTAGACACACGGGTGTGTCTAAAGCCATGTGAGGCACACGGCCTGTTCACACGGGCGTGTGACCTGTACAACTTTGAAAAAAATGTATAAGTTTCGAAAAATTTTATATGAGCTCGGTTTAGTCCCAAACCCTTTCTAATTCATGTTTAAGGTCTCGATGACCTATATAAGGGCCTCTATGATAATGTTTGATTATGATTGTGGATGATGTATATGAACTGTGTGTAAATGTTTTGGTTTGTCCAGTAACGCCTTTAACCCTAATCCGACGACGGATACGGGTTAGGGGTGTTACATCCAAACAGTTGAAACCGTATGAAAAGAATTATCTGATGCACGATTTAAAGTTGGCAGCTATTGTTCTTGCATTGAAGATTTGGCGACATTATTTGTACAGCGAAAAGTGTCATATCTTTACCGATCATAAAAGCTTGAAGTATATAATGACTTAGAAAGATTTGAATTTGCGACAACGAAGATGGCTCGAACTATTGAAAAACTATGAGTTAGTGGTTGATTATCATCTGGGGAAAATAAACGTAGTCGCTGATGCTCTGAGTAGAAAATCTTTATTTGCTTTACTAGCGATGAATACACAATTAACTTTTTCTGATGATGGTTCAATTTTGACTGAAGTAAAAGCTAAACCATTATTTCTCCAACAAATTTGTGAAGCTCAGAAATGTGATAATGAATTGCAAGCTAAAAGAGTGCAATGTGAGTCGACTACTGATTCAGATTATCAGATCAGATCCGATGATTATTTAATGTTCTAAAATAGAATTTGTATATCAGGAAACTCCAAACTTATTCAAAAAATTCTACACGAAGCACACAGTGGTTGTTTATTTGTTCATCCGAGGAGTACTAAAATGTATTATGATTTGAAACAACTGTATTGGTGGTCGGGCATGAAACGAGACATTTCAGAGTTTGTGTCGAGATGCTTGGTTTGTCAACAAGTTAAAGCCCAACCTCAAGTGCCTTCGAGATTACTACATCCTGTGATAATACCAGAGTGGAAATGGGATAGAGTTATGATGGATTTCGTATCGGGATTACCCCTGTCTCCGAAAAAGAAAGATGCTATTTGGGTTGTCGTTCATCTACTAATGAAATCGGCACATTTCATTCTCATACGTATAGACTATTCGCTTGATAGATTAGTTGAGTTGGACATCTCTGAAATCGTTATGTTGCACGGGGTGCCAGTTTCTATTATATCAGATAGAGACCCGAGGTTTACATCGCGATTTTGGAAGAAATTGCAAAAAGCTTTAGGTACACGATTGCATTTTAATATTGCTTTTCATCCACAAACTGACAGTCAGTCTGAGAGAGTAACTCAAATTCTCGAAGATATGCTTCGTTGCTGTGTTTTAGAGTTTGAAGGCAACTAGGAGAAATATCTATCATTAGTTGAATTCGTGTATAACAACAGTTTTCAATCGAGCATAAAAATGGCACTATGTGAAGCATTGTATGGTCACAAATGTCGAACTCCATTGTACTAGACCGAGCTTAGTGAGAAAAAGATTCACGAGGTTGATTTGGTTAGAGAAACTGAAGATAAAGTGAAAATAATTCGCGACAGTTTGAAAGTAGCTTCAAATCGACAAAAATCAAACGCAGATTTGAAACGTGAAGACGTTGAATTTCAAGTCGGCGACAAAGTATTTTTTAAAGCATCTCTGTGGAAAAGATTCTTCTTGGTTGTAAAGGCAAGTTGAGTCCGCGGTTATCAGGCCGTACGAGATTATCGAAAGAATAGGACCAGTAGCATATCAACTAGCTTTACCATCAGAGTTAAAAAAGATCCATAATGTGTTTCATGTGTCGATGTTGCACCGATATAGATCAGACCCGTCACACATAATTTCTCCGTCAAAGATTAAAATTTAGCCTGATATGACATATAGCAAAGAACCAATCAGAATTTTAACTCGAGAGGTTAAAGAGTTCAGAAATAAAAACATAGCTTTAGTCAAATTACTTTGGCCACAACATAGTGCCGAAGAAGCCATGTGGGAACCTGAGGAAGCTATGAGAAAACAGTACCCTAACCTCTTTTCTAGTAAGATTTTCGGAGACGAAAATTCCTAAGGGCAAGAGTTGTAACAGCCCGTTTTTAGTCAAATCAGAATAGTGGTTTCAGGACCACAAATTTGAAGTTGAAATAATTATTTTATTATTATTTTGAGGTCTAAAGCATGATAGAATAATTGTGTGAAAATTTCACTAAGAAATTTTATCATTTGAGTGCTTAGTTTGATAAAAAGGACTAAATCACGTAAAGTGTAAAACTTGAGTTCTATTAGCTAAAGGTGTCTAATAGCTATAGAACATTAAAATGGAGGTCCTTATGTGGTAAATAGCCCATTAATTAGATAGTGGCTGATAATGGCTTGGTATTATTGAAATTTTGATTAAGTAATAAGGTCAATTTTGGTATTTAGTAATTAAGGTTAATAATAAATAAAACCAAATTAAACACCATCTTTTATCATCTTTCTTCAACCGAAATTCACCAAGAAGAAAGCCATTTTTGTGCTTAACTTTCAACGATCTTATCTCCTTCAATTAGGATGTATTTTTAATCCATTTTTGATGATTTCTATGTTTTTGAGATCGTTGCAGCTTAATCTAGCTAGCCCAGGGACTAATTTGCAAAATTGTTAAAGGTTTAGGGTTTTTCTATTGATGAATATAGGTGTATTTTGATGTTTGATGATAGAAAATGTATGTTTCTTGTTAGATAAACTATATTTGTAAAGTGATTTTTGACAACATTTTTATTTAGGGATTTAATTAAGAAATGTTGAAATTGTGGTTAAATTGTGAAATAAATGAAAAATATGGGCTGCTAGGGACTTAATTGAAATTCGACTAGCATGGGTATAGGTTGAATTTCATGAATTTGTGTTTTTATGAGCTAAGGATTAAATTGTAAAAATGTTGAAATATTAGGGGCAAAAGTATAAATTTGCCTTAATGTGTATTTTGGACTAAATTGAATGGAATGATAATTAAATGAGTTAAATTTGATATTATATAGATCAAGAAAAGTGAAATTCTGATTTAGATCAGGGGGAAAACAAAGTTTTGGACTAATCGACTTATTTCGTCGTTTTTGCAATCAAGGTATTATAATCGTGTTTTAAATGCTTTAATATTGAATATATTGTGTATATGACCTTACAGATATAATTGATGAAGATTCGGCATTAAGAAATCCTGGTTGAACCTTAGGAATAGATTAGGATACGAATGACATGTCATTAGGGGTTATGAGATTTGGGTGTTAGTTCATATGTCCTACCGATGGTTGAGTTATTCGGCATGTGTTGCGAATTATCATCAGCTTGTGTGAGCAGCACCATTTAGCTTCGTTATGACCATCAGCTTGTGTGAGCAGACCTGTTGATAGCTCAAGAGCGAGCATTATATGTGATATGACATTGTGATAGCTTTGGCTATGTATGTGGCACTTAGGGTCCCGGGTATCCGATATTATTCCAAATGGTTCAACAGGTATATCAAAGATATGAAATGGTGAGAAATAGATACGTATCAGTATAAGTATGTACGGAAACTACATAAGCATCAAATTTATGGAAGTTTTGAATTTATGGTAAATTATGTGATTGAATATATGTTAACACTGTGGTTAAATGTTTCATAGTATGCTATGTTCATATTTTGAATGTTATTTGAATGGTGAGCTTTGCTTATTATTTCATACGAGCTTACTAAGCTTTATAGCTTACATTATTTATTTTTTCATGTTTTATAGTGAAATCAAAGCTAGCTCGGATTCGGGAATCATCGGAGACCTCATCACACTATCCAACTATCACTTTGTTACTTTTGAATCTATGTATTTGGTTATATGACATGTATACGAGTTAAGATCACTTTGATATATTTTGGAAATAGATTTAACCATTGGTGTTGGCTTGTACATGATGATGGGTGTGCTATGATTTTAGCCATGTGAATTGGCTTATATTTGGCATGTTTTGCTTATATATGTGTATGTATTTATTCTTATGATGTGTGGATGATTATTGATAGAAGATGCTTGTTATGAATAGGTATTATGGGTATCAAATGGTTGAGTTTTTGAATGTTGGTATGTTAGTGAATCTAAGCAAATAATGCATATTTGAAAGTGGTTATATTAATGATTTGAGAAAGTGAGTTTTGGTATGAAATTGAATGGTATATTGTGGTATTAGTGTGTTTTGTATTTGCTGGTATTGAAATGGTATGATTTATGCTTGGTTAAGACTGGATGAATGCCTATTTATGCTATGTTTTGGTGCCATTTGGTTTGGTATAGGTGTATACAAATTTGGTTAGCAAAATGGCTTGGTAAATAGTCTATTTTTGTCCACACGGACAGAGACACGAGCGTGTGTGTCAGCCGTATGTGACGCATGGTTAGGTTACACAGCCGTGTGTCCCCTACTGTTGAAATAGAAATCAAGTCAGTATGCTCCACACGGCCCAGCACACAGGCGTGTGACTTAGCCGTGTGGCATAAGTTAGTATATCCTACAGAATTGGCACAGCCCAGCACACGGCCTGGCACACGGGGGCGTGTGGCCATTTCGAAGGGCACACGGGCTGGTCACACGAGCGTGTGGATGGCCCTGTGACCCAAGTCAGAAAGTTATACAGGGTCGGACACGAGCTAAGACACGGCCATGTGATCCATTTCGAATGTCCACATGGCCTGTGACACGGCCGTGTCTTTGGTCGTGTGAGACACATGGTCGGGCCACACGGGCGTATGTCCCCTGTACTTTTAAAATTTTTCTAAGTGATCCAAAATTTTTCTGAGTTATCGGTTTAGTCTCGAACCACTCCTAATGCATGTTTTGGGCCTCGTAGGCTTGTATTAGGGACAAAGTGAATGATGTTGAATGATGTTTAATTAAAATTTGAAAATGTATGTGAAATGTATGTTTAATTGTATAATATGTCTTATAATGCTCCGTAACCCTATTCCGGCATTGAATACGGGTGAGGGGTGTTACAAGTTTTAAAAATTTTTAGAATGATCCTTATTCATGCTCGAATCTATTATTATAATTGTAAGCTAGATTTAGTCCCAGTTTTATTTATAAATTCTATTTTGCATGTAAATGGAGTAATTTGATGTTTTAAACTGAATTAAATGATATAATTTGTATGTGACTGCTCTGGTGTTAGTGGTAGTATCCTGAAACTTGAGTCCAACGACCGGGCCGAGTGAGGGGTATTAGAGTTAGTCAACCCGAATGACATCACATGAAATTCATAATATCCATAGTGAGTTTGGAAGACGGTTTTGGAATGTCGTCACCCTTTATCCGAACTTGATAATACCAAGATCGAAAGTCGATATTAGAAAACACTCTAGCACCACCCAACTGTTCAAACAAATCTTCAATCCTGGGTAAGGGGTATTTTTTTAGTCGTAACCCGATTTAGCTGGCGATAGTCTATACACAAGAGAAACAATCCATCTTTCTTTTTTACAAAAAGTACTAGGGCTCTCCACGATGATACATTGGGCTGAATCAACCCCCGGTCCAACAATTCTTGCAATTGATTCTTCAGTTTTTTCAACTCTAACGGTGCTATTCTATAAGAAGAAAATGAAATAAGAGTAATCATTGGGTAACTTCAATAGGAAATTCGACTTCCCAAAAAGCAGCAAACTCGATAGCTCTTCTAGAAAAATGTCTGGAAACTCTTTTACAACTGATACTTGCTCCAAATTACTCCTTATCACAGACGTATCAAGAATGTAGGCTAGGTAAGCCTCCCTACCCTTCAAAATCAATCTTCGAGCCATCATTACTGATACAATATTATGGTCTGCATTATAACTCGCACCTGAAATAACCACTTCCTGATCATCATCTGACAATAGTCGCACCCCTCTTATCTAACAATCAATAACCACACTATGTCTAGTTAACCAATCCAACCCCAAAATAATATTAAACTCATGGAAACTCAATAACATTAAATCTGCCAAAAAGATGTGTTCCTAATATTTCAGGGAGCAGTCATTCACTATTTCGTCTACAACTATTCTTTGACCTAGAAGATTTGTAACCAGAAATTTCCTACCAATCAGAATAACATCTAGACTTTCTCTATTTGCCAACCTAATACACACATATGAGTGGGTCAATCCTGGATCAATCAATGCATGTGTGTTAATGTCAGAAAGAGAAAAATTACCAATGATAACCTTTAGAGTTTCCATGTCTTCCTTGGCCTGCATTGCATAAGCCCCGGGGCTTTCGACTCTGTCTTGTCAGTGGCTTTCCTCAAATTTCCCCGTATAGAACCTGACCATGCAGTAGCCCTAGACCTTGACCTATGTGCCGCTATTTAACTTGCATTCATCAAGTTTTCCATACTCCCCTACCCTTCTTCGAACATTCTCAAATCATGTGGCCCTATGCACCGCATCCAAAACATACACCCGAAGTTTTCCAACAGGTGCCTATGTGATTTTTCTCATAATGATTACAAATAGGAATAGTCATCTTCTTCTAATCACCCGTGCTAGCAACGGAGGTGGCTTGACGATTATCTCAGTCTCTTCTATAACCATCAAACTAGAAACCTCTCAATGGAGGAGAAGAAAATCCTTTGTCGTCCCGAATTCTCTTAACTCTAAGGTTAGTGAACAAACTTGCGACTCCATGTTTACCTTTCTCTCGATCTCTGGCCCTATTCTTTTCTTAGATCATCAATTCCATCATCTGAGATTTAGCCAACAAAATGACTAAGTCCCTAATCTCTACTGTCGTGAACATCATCTAAATTTCTTTGTTCAAGCCCCATTCAGACCTGATACAAAGGGCTTTTTCAATTGGTCCCAAATCTTGTGCATACTTGCTTAATTTGACGAACTCTCGTTTATACTCAAACACTATCATCTTTCCCTGAGTAAGCACCAAGAACTCTCTATTAATTTGTTCCAAAAAGATTTTATTTATGTATTTCTCATGAAACTTCTGTAAGAAGAAATCTCAATCAATCTATTCACGCGGAGTGATACTGTAGTGACCCAGAAGTCAGTAGTGTCAAATATAATGGTTTTAGAACCCTATTTTTTATATTTGAGTTTGTAAATATTAATTATTTAATATTTATGAGGTTAGTATAAAGTTTAATTAAAGTTTGGTCCTCTATTTTTATTAATCTGATTGTAACACCCCACACCCGAGTCCTACGCCGGGAAGGGATACGAGGCGTTACCTCACTTACACACATGCATTCCAACGTTTTTGAATCATCAAGACTTGATCAAATTAAAACTTTTTCAAACTTTGTCTAAACTCCTTAACATGGGCCTACATGGCCTTAAACGTCCATTGGAAACTATTCAAAACCAATTCAGGTCCTTAAACTGACTTAATAAAAATAACCCTTTGAAACAAGGCACACGCCCGTGTGGAAGGGCAACACGCCTGTGTGGTCATTATGACATGGCCGTGCTAATGGCCCGTGTGACATACACAACCTAAGCATCTAGGGACATGCCCGTATCTCATGCCCGTGTGAATTTAATTCTAAATTAGAACCTACAGGGGTTTTCACACGGCCTAACACATGCCTATGTCTATGGCCCGTGTCCCTCACATGGCCATGACATGCTCGTGTCCTAGCCCGTGTCTAAAAACCTTGACATTTTGTTTCTGACGTCAACATCCAATTTAGGGCACACACCCGTGGCCAGAGGCCATGTCTTCCGCACGGCTGAGACACACGGCCGTGTCTCTGCCCTTGTGTTTACTACCATGCATACTGACTTGCAACTTTTGCGTGCAGGGGACACACTGCTGGACAAAACACCCATGGGGCTGACTGTGTGTCACACACGGCCTAGACACACGCCAGTGTGGACAATATAAGGCTATCTACCAAGCCTTTTGCCACCCTGAAACACAATCTAATGTCAACCAACATATCAAAGTCTAACTTGATATGATTTCTCAACCAAACAACCATACCTAAGGCCTTTACACATTTCATAAATACTTAAGCAACCAACAAATTTCTCATTCATGAAAGAGCTCCTTGTATTCATAAAACAACTTTCAACATTTGCCATTTTCCATGGCCTTGTACAAAATGAATCAATTTCTAAAGTAAGCCAACACATTTGGCCAATTAACATTGACTCAAAACTCTAAATTCAAGGTCCTATACATGCCATAATCAAAATAAAAAGATCTAACTATACCAAGTGCTTCGATTGATAGTGTGATCGATGCCTCTGACATCCGTTGATCCATGAGCTAATTAGGCGGCACTATAAGAAAAAGGAAAGAAATAGGGTAAGCATAAAGCTTAGTAAGTTGCATGCAAATAAATATAACAAAAACTTTACCATTCATCACCATGCTCATAATACAAAAGTAGGTATAAGCACAACTTACTTGTCACTATCCAATGCAATTCACATAGCATATATTAAGCTTGCATCTCATACATTTCAAGTAGGTACCTGTACCACTCACAAGATGGTTATACTTTTCTCATTTAACTTAAACTGTAACTCTCACTATTCAACCATTTGGAATGCTATCGGATATTCAGTAAACCTCAAACATAGGGTATAACGTCGATGCCATGTCCCAGACATGGTTTTACACTAGCTCATCCATCAAGTCAATGCCATGTCCCGACATGGTCTTACACTAACTATCGAAATCGAGGCTGACGCCATGTCCCAGACATGGTCTTACACTGACACATCTCGTAGCCGATGCATGTCCCAAACATGTCTTACACTGGCTTACATCTCGAGGTTGATGCATGTCCCAGACATTTGTTACACTAGCTCTTCTAAATGTCGATGCCATGTCCCAAACATGGTCTTACACTGGCTCTCATAATGTGGCTGATGCATGCCCCAGACCTGTCTTACACTAGCACACAAATAACCCGAATGTCATGGCATGAATATCCGATTTATTTTCTAAGGTTCCAACGGGAGTTCTACTATCTCAATATTCATCATACATAATTTTTTTCACAAACAAGCAATTTATGCTATATCAATTCAAACACATATAATAACAATGTAGTTGTATTATTTACATACAACTTACCTCGATATTCAAAATATACGACCATTTCGGCTTAGTCCGCTAACTTTGTTTTCCCCGGTCTAGGCCCAGATTTTGTAATTCTTGATCTAAAATGATAGAAATTCATTCATTTCATCAGCATATTAATCTAGACACTCGCAAATTCATAATTGTGCAAAATAACCGTTTTGCCAATAGACTTTCACCAAATGACCATTTTACCCCTAGGTCCAAAAATTGATTTTTATTGAATTTCTTCGTATCTTAAGCCTATCCGAACCCTTTTTAATCTTATAGAAATCCAAAATTTTCATTATTTCTCACATTTATCACCTATTTTACAACTTATGCAAAATGGTCCTTAATTAGGGTTTCCATGGAAACTACTTCACAAAAGTTGTTTATTTCACAACCATGATTCATTTTCTTCCATAAATTTTTAGAAAAAAACATGAACAATCTCATGGAAAAACCCTATACTTTCAACCATTTTGCAAAATAGTCCCCTCATTTGAAAGCTCATGCTGCAAGGGGTCCAAAAATACAAAAATCATCAAGAAAAACTATCAAAATCACTTACTTGTGAAGGTAAAGAGTGGCTGCAATTTTTCAAGCTTCTAAACCTCTATTTTTTCTGGTATTTCCGGCGGTGAAGAGGGTGAGAAAAAGATGATATCTTTTCCTCTTTATTTTATTTCATTTTGGTCAAATAAATTACCAAATTTCTACCTAACTTTGACCTTCTCTAGCTTTTGTCTCCTATGGCCAGCCAAGCTATAATCTAAGGGTCTATTTTCCCTTTAAAGACCCCCAATATAATTTTCATGGCAAATTAACACCCTTAGCTATCAATTCAAGACTTTTACACTTTATGCGATTTAGTCATTTTTCGCAATTAAACTCACAAACGCTAAAATTACTTCACCAATTTTTTCATGCACTAATATAAACATGCTATAAATCTAAAATAATAATAAAATAATTTCTCCAACTTTGGATTGGTGGTCCCGAAACCACTATTCTGACTAAGCCCAAAATCGGGTTGTTACACTAATAGTTAATTTTGGCTATAAGTGTTTCAACTTTAAAGTCGGTGGTATTTGAAAATGAGATATTAGGACCTCATTTTCATAAATTGAATCTGTAAATATTTAATGAGTTATATAGTAGGCTAATTGAATTTTGAATAAGTAATTTTATCGAATTAGTGATTAAATAAAGTATAGAGACTAAATTGTAAAACTAGTAAAACTACAATTAATAGAGAAATCTCTAATTAAAACATGAACAAAGGATAATTAAACCACTATGCTATTGATAGTGGACAATAATAGATGGTTTAGTGATGATTAGTTTGAAAATTTTTAATTAAATTAAATAAAACATTAAAAAATAAATATAACTTAAATAATATAACATAGTGGAATGAAATAGAAGATTATTTTCTTCTCCATTCAGTCAAAATCAAGAGAAGAAAAAAGAGAACGGAAAATGTTAGCCTTAGGTGTTTTAAGATTTAAAGCTTCAATTTTGTTAGTGCAATTTAGTCCTTTTCTTGTAATTTTTATGTTTTTGAGATTATGGGAACCTAATTTATTCAGCATATCTATTAATTTGTAGAATTTTTGAAGTTTTTAAAGTTACCATAATTGAGAATTTTAAGTTTTAGGTGCTAAATTGATAGATTTTAAGCTTAGAGGTGAAAAAGGACTAAATTGTAAAGCTAATTGAAAGTTTTGAGAATTAGCGACTAAACTGCATAAACTGTAAAATTGTATGCTAAATTAAGAAATAGAAGGTCCTTAATGGACTATAGTGAAATCGATTTGAAATTTAGAGTTCTAAATTGAGAATTATGTTAGTCTCGATTTTAGGGACTAAATTGAATAAAATGTAAAAATTGTGTAAATATGCAATTGAGTGTAGGATTTATTGTGTATTGATGCATTTGTGTGTTTATGCTAATCTGTAGCTAACATCGACCCAAATTCCTCAAAAAGGAAGGGAAAAGATAAAGTCGTCAACGAATAGCTCAGAGTTTATGGTTTGTATTTCTATAATCTAAATTCACTCCTATTGTTGCATTTATAAACTGTATTGCATGGTAAGATCCTAAAGTGAGTTGGAAATGATAAATCGAGCTGAATCGATTTGATTTGGATTGGTTATTTGTGATGAGGGCTAAATTGAATAGATATGAAAATATTATGTATCGATATAAATGTGAAATTGAATCTGTAATTGAGATGAATTGTGCTAATACTTATATAAGTTGATGATTGGTTTCTATAATGATAGCATTGAATTTAGGAATTAGCATAAATGAGCAATAAATCGATCGATTTAATTCAAAAATTGTTATATAAAAGTATGACTTTCTTATACTAGTTAGTTGTATATTGACGAATTGATGCACATGACGAAATGTTAGACAATAATATATGATTTGGCATTGTAAAGCATGACATTTTATTTTAGTGATTTAACTTAGTTATGTTATATTTAATATTCGATTATAGAAATACTACTGAGTTTATACTCAGCGTACAGTTTTGGTTTTCCGCACGCAGGTTAGGTTTTGATTGTGATCGTCTATCGAAATCAACATCCAACAATAATCCCAGACTCAAAAATTGGTGATGTTTCCTGTAGTTAATGGCATGTAGCTATGGAAGTCATATAATTATATCATACTAAGTTTAAAGGATGAAATAGTGTTGTTGTACCTTGTATATATATATGTTTGTTGGTATAATCTTGGTAATGATACGAATTATGTGCAAGTGTGAAGATGTCAAAACGGTATCGATACTTAAATGGGTATCGATACTTTTCCAATTGGTATTGATACCACATGACAAGTATCGATACTTGTGATTTAAAGGAAGTATTTTAAAACACCAAAGTTAAAAACAATATCGATACCCACCCAAAGGTTTCGATACTTGCTATGAAATTTTGAAACTTTACAAATTAGTCTTATTTCACACTCGGACATTAAAATTAGAACGTTGTTTGTTCTGTTTAGATTAATTCTAATTGTATGTATCTTTATATCTATGCGATTGATATATTTACGCATCAAATGATGAAAAGTTACCCCAACAATGAATATAACATTCCATTGCTCGGACCCGATGATCAGATCGGGTATTAGGGTGTGTAACGCCCCCACACCCGAGACCGTCGCCGGAGTCGAGTATGAGGTGTTACTAAGCTTAATTTAACATTTTTAGAACTTTGGATTATTTGTTTCTACATTCACAGCTTTTAAGCTACTTGCGTCACAGTCACAAGAAAAATCATATCTCGAGTTACGAAACTCAAAATTAAGATCCGTAAATTTTCCTTGAATCTAGACTCATATACCTATCTACTAATTTTTTTCTAGAATTTTTGGTTGAGCCAATTAGTACAGTTTATTAGTTAAAGTTACCCCTGTTTCAGGACTTGACTGGTTTGACCTATGTTTACTACGAACCACATTTCTCTCTGTAAAAAATTCATACGACTATGAGGTTTATTTATACTAAAACTATACTCAATAAGTATTCTGAGGATATAAAATACACCACCTAATTATATCTTTAAAATTTATGGTGAATTTCTAAAGTTGGAACAGGGGATTCAGAAACTGCTATGACCCTGTTTCACCAAAATTCAAATATATTTTAACATATAATTCGTTTACCTGTTTCATTTGTTTCATGTGAAACTAGACATAATAAGCTTCAATTTGATATGTACTCCATCACCAAATTCAATTTCTATGATTTTTAGTAAATTTTCAAACTCGTGTCAGTGTTGCTGCAGTAATCTGTTTATGGCAAATTTCATCCCTTTTATGAGTTTTTATGCACTAAGTATCTTAATAATTTTCCTTAACATCAAACATAATCTAAACTAACCATTTTCATAATTTATCATTATCAAACATTTTCTCAACCATTCCATCACCATATCATAAGATCATTTACACAAAATAGGTATATTGCTATACATGCCATACTTAAATTTACAAGCCATTTACCAAAAGTCTTCCTGATAGTGTGATTGAGCCTTCTCGACCTATCCCGACTCTCTGAGTGGGCTTGTCCAAAACTACAATGAGTAAGAAGGAAGGAGTAAGCATAAATGCTTAGTAAGTTTATATGCAAATAATAAGTAACATAACAAACGGTCATACCAATCAACATTAGCATGCATCACTAAAACACATATCACATTTCTAATCATTTTGTATCATCTTATTACCTTATCATGATTGTATCAATACTCAACCTTGAGGGTTAAATACATACCTGTCAAAATATCCATTTCACATCACTTACCAATACGTCTCTTTACATCTCGAATATTCCTCCATTTGAGTATAACTTTACCCGTTGAACACATCGGAATATAATTCGGATACATGGATAACTTGCACATAAGTGCCATATATGCAATCAAGCAATCATGTAACCCACCCATAAGCAAACTCGGACTCAACTCAACGAGCTCGGGCGTTCGCATCCATAAGTGAACTCGGACTCAACTCAACGAGCTCGGATGCCTATTTACATCTCACGAACTCGGACTCAACTCAATGAGTTCGGATGCTCAACCATCCTAGTGACATGTCACTTGTATATTAATCTATTCCTAAGGTTCAAACGGGATTTTCCTCGAACACATATCCTTGCCATCTTCCGTAAAATACCGAAACCAATACTCGGTAACACTTTATATTTAACAAATAATACAAATAATTTGCATTTTATTCGAAAATAACCACAAAGCATATATTTCATGATAAAAATCAGCATATCATATAATTAACATCAATAATTTAAAAAAAACAATTATACTATATTATTTACACATGAACTTACCTTGGTACCAAAATACAAAGATTTTGCAATTTAGTCCACAATCTTTTCTTTTCCTCGATTGAGGACGTCTTTCTTGATCTAAAATAACACATTTAGCTTATTTAATACTCACATTATCAAATTAATCCTTAAATCAAATTTTGGCAAAATTACAATTTTACCCCTAAACTTTTACATATTTACATTTTTGCCCCTAGGCTCGGGATTAAACTTTATTCCTTATTCTTATGTTTTACAACATTCTGATCACTTTTCTCTTCTATGGCAACATCAAATTCTCACTCTAACATGTACTTGTGACTAGTAGGTATTTTTACCAATTAAGTCCTTTTACTCGTTTTTGCTTAAAATCGAGTAGTACAAGTTGTCTAACATAATTTAAAACTTCATATTCTATCATAAAACATCAAAATACACAAATTTCACCTATGGGTATTTTTCCAAATATAAACCTTAGGTTAAATTATTACTAACATAAGCTTAATCGAGTTATCGGGATCTCAAAAACGTAAAGAACATTAAAAACGGGGCTTGGAATCACTTACTATGGAGCTTGGAAGCTTGAAACAAACCCTAGCTATGGAGAACCCTTGAAATTTCGGCCTAATGAAGAAGATGGACAAAAATTGGCTTTTAATTTTGTTTTTAATTCATTTTAATAACTAAATGACCAAAATGCCCTTACTACTAAACTTTCCAAAAATTCCTTCCATGTCCTAATTTTGTCCATGAACTTAAATTAGTAAAATTGCTATTTAAGACCTCCTAATTAATATTTCAATGCAATTTCATACTAAAAACTTCTAGAATGCAAATTTTGCAACTTATTCGATTTAGTCCCTACTTTCAATTTAAACACTTTAGGCATAGAATTTCTTCACGAAATTTTCACACAATCATGTAATCATATCATAAACCTAAAAATAATTATAAAATAATTATTTCTATCTCGGATTTGTGGTCACGAAACCACTATTCCGATTAGGCCCTAATTCGGGATATTATAGGGTGTTACAAATACTCGTCAAGGTATGCCACCACTGATAGGCCTCGTCTTCGAGCAATGATATCGTACAACGGAGATTATCAAGTGGTGTTCATTATAATTCTTTGGTGACTCAACATACCCTCGAAAGCCAATTTTCTGCCACTATCGGACCATCAGCTTTTCCTCCACTAAACTCTTTGGCGCCCGTCTTTCGTATTTCCTTCACCGGATCACCCTGCAATACATTTGGAGTCTGAACAAGAGGGGTAGGAATTATTGGTTGAGCCGAATTATTCTGTGCTTGTGGGGGTGGTGGTCGAGCAACACCCATGAAACGATCAAACCATCTCCCTATCATTTCTAAAAATGCATATTAGACGTCGACCCGATCATCACCTCGAACCCCTGATGAACGAGGACCACTAGATTAGTGGAAGGGAGCATTACTTTCTATCTCTTCATCTACTGCATATCTCAAACTGAATGAAATCGGAGATAACTATACAACACAAAACCCAATTAATAATAAACGTAAGGGATCGAGCTAGGACAATGTAATATACATATCGGGGCCTAATTTCCACATACGATCATTCGAGAATCAGCTAAACTGTAATTCTGATTCCACTAAATGTAATGATTGTGACATGCAAATTTTTTATTATATATTTTTTATTAATTTAATTTCAGACAAATAAACATCTAGATGAGTGGCCAACCCTATGGATCATAATTTTATTAATTTAAAACAGGTTGCATTCTTTTAATTTTGTTATAATTATTTATTTAAATTATGTAACTTGACATATGGTTGTGTTATAAGGGAAATGAAATTTAATTTTTGGGTTCCAAGGCGGTCATGGGCCGGTTAATTTTTTGAAGAGTGGTTAGTCCAACTATATCTTACCTGTTAACTAACTAGTTCAGTTATAATGGAAAGTTGGTGGGGCATGTAATAGTGATCTTGGGAATTAATGGGATGCATGAAATTCCATTGGGGAAAGCGGGCCGTGGTAAAAAAAACCAAAGAGGAAGGAGATGAAGGAGTGAAAGGGTCGGGGGGAAGAAACAAAAAAGAAAAAAAAGAAATTTCTGCAAAAATCCTTACTTCATTCGGCTTGGGAGAGGAAGGGTGAGCTGCTGGCATGCGGCTTTGAGGTCCGGCTTTTTCCAGCAAAAACTGGTACTTTTCTTAAGTTGTTCTTAGTTTCTGTTCTTTAGAAAAAAAAGGGACTATGGGGAGTTGTTGGAGGCTAGACCGAAGGCTGTAGGGAGGCAAACACACACACACACACACACACACCCACCCCCCTCCTCCAGCCGAGTTTTTGCAGTGGTTATAGTTAATTGAGTGTAATAAAATTCTTGCTGCTGCCAACCATGTTTTATTTTGTAATAAAAGAATGTTGTTTTTGCTTAGCTAAGGGAGACGGGCGAGGCAACAACAAGAAAGGGAAGGGGCTCGCATAAAGCTAGGCTCGGTTTGGAAATCTCGGTACGTTCATTTCATTCCTCTTCCTCGTAAATTTGCGGTTTCCTTTCGGCTGGTACATGTGTTAAATTGAATGAAAACTATGGTGATTTGGACTGTTGAGTGAGTTGTTGTAACATGTGAATTCCATGCATGCTGACCGATTTTAGCTTGATATTATGAGCTGATTTGTTTGAGATTTTTGCTGCCAAGTATTCAAATTGAACTATTAGTGGCTGACCTTGCATTAAATGGTATCATTGTAATGAATTTGAAGTTGAATTTTTTTTTTAAAGTTGCCAAATGGTGGTGAGCGTTGGGCTGATTTAATGCTGGAATTTAACACCTAAAAAACTATTGTGCAGAGAAAATGCTGAAAATAACAGTGTCCTTAAGCTGAAATGGAAGAATTTTAATGGCTGAAATTTTGGTGCTTTTGTGCCGTAATTCAGGTGTGAACTGATATGAATTATGTGGTTTTAAAGCATAAGTTAAAGTGAATTCAATGTTGTGATTAAGCTGTCCAAAGATGTGATAAGTTGCTGTTGCACATTAATGATTATTACTGCATCTAAACTGTTGGAAAGTTGCATAATGGCTGCTGATTATTTAACGTTAATGTCCAAATTTTACCTTGTTGATATCGTTAATTACTGCCTGTTTATGCTGTCCGAATGTGGCATGGATGCTGTCCGAACTTTTACGTTGTAATGTTGTCTAAGTATCGTATTATTGATGCTGTCTGAATCAGCCTCCCAAAAGGGATAGGTTAGAGCAACTAAGTTATATGATGCGTGTAACATCCCGAAATAGGGCCTAAACGGAACAGTGGTTGCGAAACCACAAATCCGAAGTAGAAAAATTTATTTTATTATTATTTTGAGGTCTATGATATGTTTGCATGATTGTGTGAAAAGTTCGTGAAGAAATTCTATGCATAAAGTACTTAATTTGAAATTAGGGACTAAATTGAATAAATTGCAAAACTTGTGTTCTAGAAGTATTTTGCATAAAATTGAATTAGAATATTAATTAGGAGGTCTTAAATAGCAATTTGACCAATTTTAAGTTCATGGACAAAATTAGGACATGGAAGGAATTTTTGAAAGTTTAGTAGTAAGGGCATTTTGGTCATTTAGGGGTAAAATGAATTAAAATACAAAATTAAAAGCCAATTTTGCTCATCTTCTTCATGGAGGACGAAAATTCAAGGGTTCTCCATAGCTAGGGTTTGTTTCAAGCTTTCAAGCTCCATAGTAAGTGATTTCAAGCCCCGTTTTTAATGTTCTTTACGTTTTCGGAGTCCCGGTAGCTCGATAAAGCTTATGCTAGCAATAATTTAAGTTAGAGTTCATATTTGGAAAAATACCCATAGGTGAAAAGTGTTTATTTTGATGTTTTATGATAGAATATGAGGTCTTAAATTATGTTAGACAACTTGTACTACTCGGTTTAAGCAAAAACGAGTAAAAGGACTTAATCGGTAAAAATACCTAATAGTCATAAGTGCATGTTAGAGTGTGAATTTGATGCTGCCATAGAAGGGAAAAATAACCAGCATGTCATAAAACATAAGAAAATAGGCTGAAGTTTAATTTATGAGCTTTGGGGCAAAAGTGTAAATATGCAAAAGTTTAGGGGCAAAAATGTAATTTCTGCAAAGTTTGAGTAAAGGACTGTTTTGATAAATTTTGATATTAAATAAGTTAAATTTGCTATTATAGATCAAGAAGAGCGAAATTCGGGAGTAGATCGGGAAAAGAAAAGTAAAGGACTAAATTGTAAAGTTTAGTCACATTTTGTATCGAGGTAAGTTTACTGATAAATAAATGCAATGTTATTTTATTTTACATTATTATTGTTAATTTCAGAATTTATATACTTATTTTATGAGGATATTTAAAGTCGAATTAAAGGCTAAGTGACAGAGAAAAAGCATTAGGAAGCCCCGTTTGAACCTTAGGAATATTAGGATATTGGGGTTGACAGACGGACAGACAGACAGAAAATGAGCCATGTAAGTCCATATCAGTTATATGGCTTTGGAGACAGGAATGAGCCATGTAAGCCCATATTAGATATATATATATGGCATTGGAGACAGAAATAATTCATATAAGTCCATGTCGAAGACATGGCATTGGCGAGATATTGATAGACGAACGACCCCGGTATCCTTAGTATTCCGAGTGGTTCAATGGGTCATTGTACACGTTAAATTACAGTGAATTATCAGCAAAAGGGAAGGTAGATTATATTTATGAATAGTGAAAGGTCGGGTAAGAAAGAAGGTAAGTAAGTAAAGCAGAAGGTAGAAAATGAGAAGTAAAGAAAGTTTATGAGGCTAGGTGACATTATGTATAATCATTCATTATGCTGAATGTTGTAATTTATTTGCTTGTAAGCTTACTAAGCCTAGTGCTTACTCTCTTTATTTTCTTTTTCTTATAGTTTTTATCTAGCTACTCGGGGATCGAAGGAAACGTCGGAGGCCGATCACACTATCAAAGAAATAACTCGGTATAATTAGACGTTTTGTTTTGTGTATGGCATGTATAGAAACTTAGTTACTTTTAGTATAATATGAATAATGAACGATGTATAAATACTTGCTAGAGATTAGCTAATAGAAATAGCCGATGATATGCATGTTTATTAATATGTATGATTGAATGGTGGTTATCACATGAAAGTTATGAAAAATGTGAAAGTAACCTAAAAACAGATTCAAACAACAGAAATGACGTGACTTTGAAAAATCACTAAAAATTGTATAAACATATTTTTAAGATGAATAATATATGAAATTAAAGCCTATTATGTCTATTTTCTTATAGAATAAGCAAAACAGGTAAAGAAATTATATTTTATGAGATATCTGAGTTTTAGTGAAACAGGGTCAGAGAAATTTCTAGATCCCCTGTTTCAACTTTGGAAATTCACCATAAATTGTACAAAAGTAATTAGGTGGTGTAATTTATATGGTTAGAATCCTTATTGAATCTAGTTTAATAGAAAAAAATGGTATAGTTATATTAATTTTGTATAGGGATAAAAGTGGTTCGTAGTAAGTAGAGGTCAGTGCAGTCAAATTCTGAAACAGGGGTAACTTTAACTAATAAACTGTACTAATTGGCTAAGTAAAAAATTCTAAAAAAAAATTAGTGGATAGATATATGAGTCTAGTTTCAGGAAAAATTTACGGATCTTAATTTTGAGTTTCGAAACTCAAGATATGAATTTTTAAGCGACTACAACGCAGAATAACAGCATATTCCGAAAAGTTTAAATAAAGATCTTAAAATTATTTAAGTGATAGATTAAGTTTAGTAATGCCTCGTGCTCGATTTTGGCAACAATCTCGGGTAAGGGGTGTTACAATGCGAGTCCTCTTAGGCTGCCCACGACACAACCTTTAAATGCAGATGTTTTCTTGAATAAACATTCAGTTGATGATGTGGTTTTGCGGAGGTTCGGATGGGCGTTAAGAGGGCTATGCGGAGTATGACTATTATGACTATATGGCTTTGCTGAGGTTTGGGTTGGTTATTAATGGGGCATGAAATGATGAACTGTGGGAATGACATGATTTTGCGGAGTTTCGGATGGATGGTAAAGGCATGAGAAGTTCGGCACTGTTTTAATAAAGGGGGCGAGGGGTGTTTGAAGGCCTTATAGGGGCATATTTTTAGGGCATCCCATATCACACCTCTTATTGATTATCTATACATATATGTGCATATGAGTGGTTTAAAAATTAGTTACCTTGTATGAATGTGAAATATTGTGTGTAGGTTTTTGTTATGTACTAATTGACTTAGTCGTTGTTGTGGTAATTAAAGAAATTTATTGCCTTGAGGGAAAGCTGTAACAATAGTTGTTTGGTGTTCTAGAGAGAGAAAGAAAAAAGAGAGAAGATGATTTTCATATGTTATTTCCATTTAGTCAATTGCGGAGCTTGGCAAAGGCTTGATTGAGTACCATGTAATTTCTTTCGAGTCTGGCTCGGAATTAATTCATTCTATTTTCTCAAAATTTCAGGTGATTACCATTTGTGGAGTCTTCGACAAGGGACCTAGCCAACCTACGGCTATCTTGTGAGCCTAGTCCTTTTGTATTTAATTTGTGATATGTATTCATCGGGGCGACGGCTGAATTTGTCATTTTATTTTATGTACAGTTTTATTTCGTAAGCGAATATTTTGTAATCAATCTACTAAATTCTTAATCAGTATCTTTCGTATTTGCCCAATTTAAATAAGTTCAAACGAAAATTAAATTTTTGGATTGGGGAAAATTTTTGTAAGTGAATATTTGGTAACTTCACCCGTGGGTCGTCGGTCGACCGAACGTACCCCGGGTTGTTATAATGACACATTCCTAATAAATCATAAAATTGATGAATTCAATATCTCTTGATGGATTAGATAATTCAGTAATTTCAATAGTTACTTCACCTATGAAAATAAACCATTATAAAATTAAAATATATATTATCATAATCTCATTCCATGAAAGATAAAAGTTGATTTTGAACACATTTATAAAGTTTAATTCGATTGTTTTTTATATAATTTAAATTTGTTTTTCAATAAATGACATCATTATTTTGTTTTGAATTAGAAAAAATTAAATATAAAATGTTAAAAATAGTTTTTAATATTAAAACTAAAAAATATTGAATTTAATGTTTAACATTGAACTTATAAATTAATAGCTAGTTCCATAATTTTAAAATATAAAAATCAAAATTAACTTTTACCCGTTATTAGAATTAAACTTTAATCTCAAATCTCAATTTCTTTTTATTTCTTTAAAATTTAATATCTAAATTGAATCAAACTTTAATCTTAATTCTTAATTTTTTTTATTAGTGTCTACATTCAAATCAAATCCAATTTTAATCTCAATTCTCAATTTTTTTTTTTGAAGTTTAATCTTTAAGATATTATCTAAATTAAATCAAAAATCAAACTTTAGTCTCAAATAGAATTTAATCCTTTAAGATATTTATATAAATTTTTCAAGATAGAACTGTTGTTTTAGCTTTTCAAGAGAGACTTGCATCGCGTTTATTTAAACTCAGAACATGAGTTGAAGTAATACACCTTTAATTACACTCTCATTATAATTTAATCATTAAGCAATATCTTATTATATTAAATTATTGTTTTATTTAAACCGAGGTTAATTCTATTATCAGCCAACAAAAACACAAAAAATGCAATATAATTATACAAAAATATATTATTACAAGATAGACACATACGAAATATTTACTTTATAACTGAAAATAACATTATTATTTAATATATCGATAATATTATCAATAATTTATTTACATTGATTTTGTAAATGTTTAAAAAATATTACTGAAGAGTAAAAGTAACATTTATTTATACTCGTAAAAAGTGTTAAAAGTGACCTTTTAATTACACTTTCACTAAAATATAAACTATTTAATTTAATAAAAAAGTAATATACCAAAAACAAGAAAAGAGGCTTATACAAAAAATACATTATATAAAAAGTTGCTACCACAAGACAAACACATATATGGTGTAACACCCTTCACCCGTATTTGACTTCGAAACAAGGTTCGAGGCGTTACCGGACTTAAACATTCACAAACATATAAAATCGGGTCACAAAGTTCTGCCCAAAATTAAAACTTGCAAACCACAATAAATAAAGACCACATCTCACGGCCATGTACAAAAGCTCAATGTAGGCCAATACGTAAACCAAATCATAATAATAATACATGACATGAAATAAACTTCTTATACATGCCACTCACATGAAAACATTTAACATATACTAGCCAATACTCCAAGGGTAATGGCTTGATAGTGTGATGCTGCCTCCGACGATCTCCAACCCCTGAGCTGACCTGACAAACTAAAAATAAATGAAAAGAAGGAAGTAAGCTTTACGCTTAGTAAGCAAGTACATAAATAATGAATAAAGAATTTAGTATGATTACATAATAACTCAAGTGTATCTACTTTTAATTTCACTATTTATTCCACTTTGGTCAAGCTGTCTCTCCTGCGTCATGTTCACTAAATAAATCATAACTCGAGTTACGAAACTCGAAATCCAATTCCGTAAATTTTCCTTGAAAATAGACTCATATATCTATTCACTAATATTTTTCTAGAATTTTTGGTCAAGCCAATTAGTACAGTTTATTAGTTAAAATTTCCCCTGTTACACAGCTCGACTGATCTGACCTCTGTTCACTACGAATTTAATTTCTCCCAGTATACAATTCAAATAATCATGAAACCTGTTTCATTTAAAACTAGACTCAATAATGAATTTATGCATATAAACTATATTTCTTAATTTGTTTTGTACAATTTTTAATGATTTTTCAAAGTTGGAACAGGGGATCACATAGTCATTCTGAGCAAGTCACACACAATTATAAATATCTCAAAATATAGAATTCCTTTACTTGCTCCGTTTCTTTTATGTGAAAATAGACTCATCAAGCTTTAATTTCACATCTCATTCAGCCTCTAGTTAAATTCCTACTATTTTTGGTGAGTTTTCAAAATCACATCACTGCTACTGTCCCACAACAGTTTTAGTGCTAATTCACTCTTTTACACTTTCTTTGTATTAACCTCATTTTAACATACATATCACAATTCATTTTCACTACATTTCATACATTACAAGTATAGGTCCATAATTACATTTTCACCATAAAGCCATCCCGTTGAACAATTCGAATCAATTCCCGATACTTGATGGTTTCAAAGACACACTCCACCATCATATTTCATATAATTCGGCTCTCTTGTACACATGGTGAACACTTAGTACCACCCATGTGACCTAGCCAATTTATCTCGTAGCTCTCTTGTCTACATGGTGTCCTTCACCTGGAACCACGCATGCGACCTAGCTACATATATCCATTAGCTCTCTTGTCTACATGGGATACTTCCCGTATCACACATGTGACCTAGCTACATTTATCTCTCTCCCCAGTAGCTCTCTTGTCTACATGGGATACTTCCCGTATCACACATGTGACCTAGCTACTACATAGTATCGTGTAGCTTTCTTGTACACATGATGTGCACTCGGCATCATACATGTGACCTAGCTACACTCCATCTATATTATTCAATTCTTCCGAATGTTCAACCGGATTTCTCTCTCTATTACTTATTTCCATTCTTCCAATAATCAATTTATGCTTTAAAATCGGCTAAAATATATATAATAGGCTGAAATATAAAAATGTAAATGAAGTTAATGTATTATTTACATACAAACTTACCTCGGTGCAAAATATAGAAATTTTGCAATTTAGTCCAAAACATTTTCCTTTCCCCTGCTTCGAGATCGATTCCACGCCTTTCTTGATTATTGAGCTTGGAAAGCTTGAAAACCCTAGCCATGGCCTCCCCCATGCTAATTTCGGCCTCCATGAAGAAGATGAGCAAAATTGGCTTTTAATTTTGTATTTTAATTCATTTTACCCCTAAATGACCAAAATGCCCTTACTACTAAACTTTCAAAAATTCCTTCCATGTCCTAATTTTGTCCATGAACTTAAAATTGGTCAAATTGCTATTTAAGTCCTCCTAATTAATATTTTAAAGCAATTTCATACTAGAAACTTCTAGAATGCAAGTTTTGCAACTTATTCAATTTAGTCCCTAACTTCAAATTAAGCACTTTATGCATTGAATTTCTTCACGAAATTTTCACGAAATCATGAAATCATATCATAAACCTGAAAATAATTATAAAATAATTATAAAACAATTATTTCTATCTCGAATTTGTGGTCACGAAACCACTATTCCGATTAGGCCCTGATTCGGGTTGTCACATATGGAACATTTATTTTATAATTGAAAATAACATTACTATTTAATACGTTGATAATATTATTAATTTATTTACATATGATTTTGTAGTGATTAAAAAAATTAAGATTGAAGAATTAAAAGTATAAAATTGCAGTATGTCCAACTTTTAATATTGTTATCAGCACAGGAGGATATAAATTCGAGAGGGTTAAAGTGCATTATCCTCCTATTTAAGGGTTGGAGAGGGGCTATAAATAGTTTTAAGCATTGTATCAAAAAGAGCAGATATGATAAGAACCTATAATGAGATTAATATTCAAAAAACAGGTTTTTTAATATTATGCATTAATTGGTTTTTTTATAATAAATACAAAATAAATATATTTAATTAAATAATAAAATTATATACACGTATATATTATTATAAACTAGTTTGAAACAAACCGTTTATGGCATGTTTGGTTCACTGTAATTGAATAGAACTATAATCAGTAATTCAATTGTTTAGTTGAATTGAATGGAATAAAACTGTAATAGTATTCTTGTGTTTGGTTAAATGGAATAGATGTTGTAATAGCACAAGGAAAAAAAACTAAAATGACCAGAGTACCCTTAATATAATTTTTGGTAGGTAGATGATTATTGTTATTATTATTAAATTTTAATAGAATTATTATTAAAATAATTTAATAAAAATAAAAATAAATAATTTAATATAATTTAATAAAAATAATATAATATTTAATAATATTTTTAATATAATTTTTATTAAAATATGAATTAATAAAAATAAAAATATATAATATTAGAAAATTAATATATTGCCTACTTTATTATTTTTAAATTGCAATACATATTTAATGTGTTATAATATCATTAGCGAAACAAATAATTTAATTATCCTCTAAACTAAAAAGCAAAATATTAGAAGTAATAAATAGTTTGAGAATTATATTTTATATCCAAACATAATGTTCATACATTAAGAAAAAGTTACATATTGTCATTAGCTTATATGTCTTAATCTATATGTTAAATTTTACAGCATCAAAAAGTTACAACAATACGTGACATTCTATGGTCATTACTTCCTTCTTCAGGATTCTTTGTAGTAGTTACATCCTCAGAATCTATTTCTTCGACAATATTAGCAGCTATTTGAGCATATTTCCCAGTAGCTCAATCTTTTGTGTATATAAAAATAAGTTAGTCATAATAAGAGAAATTGTAATGTATGAATTAACTAGCTCCTTTTGCGTATATAGAATGGCCAAGCATTCATTTTCATTCCTCCAAATCAATAGAAGAATCGAGGAATCTTATGATCACAAACATAGCATGCATAGAATAAAGATACAACCATTACCGTTGGCATTACAGATGAAGACATAAGCCTTCGTATTTAATGGTTCTTATCGAGATAAGATAAAGAGGGTCCAAACAAGTAGCATGTGCCAACCATGAACATTAAAATATATTCATAAATATGTCAAAGTGTACAATAAGATGACATTAGTAGAGGCAAAAGCATCCCAACCGAAGGAAGAACAATAAAAGAATCTCTGTAAGTGATAAGTTCATACGAAATGGTAAATGAAATAGTAAACAACAAACTCGTATAAACGCAACCAATAGGTCAAAGTAAATGGTGAAACTGTGATGCATTCTTACCCCATGAATATGATTGATTGAATCTTAGGGCATAGGATGCACACTGATTGATTTTGCATGTTGACTCGAACTTTGTGGTGGATTTCTATTACAAAAGAATTTAGAAAGTGGACTGAGAAACGAACTCTTCCCCACAAAAGGTCACTAAACTTGTTTGATTAAGAGTACTCGTAATTAGCTCATACAAACTGACCCTAAATATGAAATACATAGTGAAAGTTCATATTCATTGCTATCTGTTGCAGGCCAATTTTTGCCTACCAATTTCAAACCCCTTACAAACCATACACATCAGCCAACCCATTAATATTACAAAACCAATAACCCCATTTACATTAACCTTAAATTAAACCCCAAAACCCAATAACTAAACAAACCCACCAGGCCCACTAACCTACACAGCCCAATACCCAACAAACCCTAGCCACCCATACCCATACTCCTAAACCCCACTTGCGCCGCACCTAGGGTCTTCACCCTCTGACTTTCTGCCAACTAACCCCGTCCCATCCGGCCTCTGCCACCACCAACGCCGGCTACACCTGCAAAACCAAAGAGACACACAATAGCAGCAGGAGATAGAAGGAAATAATGTAACTAAAAAGGCTATAAAAGTCGATTCTAATTCATGTAAAAGGGGGGATTTTTTTCATCATCAATACAAATAACAGCTTGAAAATACACATACAAGCAATAATTCGAAAATAAAACACACCAAGATCAACAAATCAGAGGCAAAGAAAAAAATTAGAATAGGCCGAAGGGTATTTTCTCTCTTGTCTTGATTTCGTTTTCAGTTGATTTTATTCATATACACATATATATCAAAATATAATATATAACATATAAAACAAATAAAAGTATTAAAAAAGAAAAGGAAAAAATTTGGGATTTTTACGTCTCCTAGCCACCACCATCTTGTGGTGGCGTGTGCACTGCCAGCGAGGCTCGGTGGCCGTCCCATGGATCTGCCCCACTGAGAGCTCCTCCTCTCCCTTCTCTCTTTTCTTCCCTCTCCCTCTCTCTCCTTTTTTTTTCCTTCTCACCAGCACAAATGAAATTTTTGAAGAATTTGGGCTTTTTATAGCACCCCAAAACGACGTCGTTTTGGGGGCTGCTATTTAACCCCCAAACGGTGTCGTTTCACGCCCAAACCCGAAGACCCGATCCATACCCGCCAGGATCCGCGTGTTTTTGAAGCGGAAGGGCTATTTGCGCAATCAGCCCTTCCGCATTTTCATATTTTATAATCAAGTTCGTTGTTATTCTTAATTTGGCCCAATAATTTTCTTTGGTTTCTGATTTAATCCCCTGGATGCTGCGCGTTTTGGAGAATAAGGGGTTATTGCAGTTTTGGCCCTCTACATTTAAACGCGCACACAAATAGATCCTTTCGTTTTTGTTTTCCTTTTAAATTGGCCTCACAACTTTGTTTCTAATTTAATTTTAGTCCTTTTTCGTTTATTTTTTATATTTTTACTAAATATCCTTGTTATTTTTTTTATTATTAGTATTATTAGCATTATTATTGTTATTATTATCATGTGTTAGTATATATTTTTATGTACGTATAAATATATATTTTTTTTTTCATATTTAATGTTTTTATCCACTTTATTCAAATATTTTATTAATGTTATGTTTGTTACTTTTATATTCCAATATTATTATTATTATTATTATTATTATTAATATTAGCTTATGCTTTGTTATATATTTATAGTACGTACATACTATAGCTGTATATACCTAGGTATTATTATTATTTCCTTTAAATGTGTGTATTATCTAAATCTTTTAGTATTATATATTCTTCGTATATTATATATATGTGTTCTTAATACTATAAGTATCATGTTTTTTAATATTATATTATTATATTTTAATATTATATTATATATATTTTCATATTATATTATGTTCATATATCTTTTATATGCATTACTATATGCATATTTTGATAGTATTAGTTATGTATTGCTTATATATTTCCATGTGTGTATTTGATATTGTCCCATACTTGTATTTGTGTAGTGTTATTAATATTGTTTATGTTATTAGCATTTTAATATGTATAGTATATGTTCATTGTTAAATGTTATGTATGTATATTACTTTCAATATTATAGGTTATATTTTTATATATATATATTATCCCACGTACATATTTCTTTACTATCTTTTATATATATTTTCACGTATATATTTTCTTCATCATGTACATACTTCATTATTAATATTAATATATAAATATTTTCCTTGTTTATAGTGTTCCTAATGTATATTGCATATGTTCATTTATATTGTGTGTACATGTGTCCAGTATGCATATATTTAGTATTATTGCACATATATGTCTTTTAGGCATTATATTTTCGTACATCATGTATATATGTCGTATAGTATGTTTTCGTATATTATCTTATATTATTATCACTAAATGTATTTTGTATTTGTTCATGATTTGTCTTTATTTTTTTTTATTTCTCTTTTAAATATCATTATTATTGTTCTTCTAATGCTCTAGTATTCTATGTTAATATTTTTCATTAATAATATCATTGTCTGCATCTTTAATTTATTTTAAAATTCTTATTTCATGAATATTTTTTATGTTTAATTACTAATCGAGGCAATATATCAATTTAAAATTAAGTCATAAATTTCATCGCTATGTTGGATGGAATTTGTCATTCAAATTAAATCGGTATATCCTTCTCAAAAATAAGAAATTTTGAAAACTCTCATCTTTTAAATCGGATCACGACTAAATTTTATATTGAACTCGTATTTTTGAAAATTAAGACATCACGTGTTTATGAGATACCAATTTTGGGCGTCGCGAGGGTGCTAATACCTTCCTCGCGCGTAACCGACTCCCGAACCCTAATTTTTCTCTGGCTTTTAACGTAGACCTTAACTCGGTCTTTTTTCTCGCTTTTAAAAAAAATCTAATAGGTGTCCGATCACACCTAGAAAAAGGATCGGTGGCGACTCCTTTTTATTTCAAAATCAAACGTCAATTTTCGAACTCTCAATAAATCGCCACAATTAGCGACCCGATCCACAAAATTTTTACGTCGCTACAGCTGGCGACTCCACTGGGGATGCATTTTTGAGAGTCGAGTCGAATTAAACTCGCGTTGTCAAGATTTTCAAAGTTCTTTGTTCAAGTCAACATTTAGTCATGATCCTCGAGTTTTTGTTTTTAAGAAAATCATCACGTATTTTTACCGTGTTGTATATATTCTTCTAACTTGTTTGTCTGTTTGTTTTTCAGCTTTAAATTTTTTATGGATTTAGTTTTATAGTTTTTTTTTAAAAAATAAAACGAAAGGTTTGTGAGTTTCTCCCCACACACCGTGCACTTGCATTTTCGCTTAACATGAGCTCTCTACCCGGGCTCCGTCTGTTTAAGTGAAAGTAAACGCTACGCCTTCGTGAGTTAACTCGTCCCTCCGCACAGGCTAGTGAATACTTCCGGGTTACATATAACTTATGCTTTCGTGAGTTAACTCGTCCCTCCGCATAGGCATAAGTAAATGTAATCCCTCGAATTGATCTCGTAAGCCTATGATGGGCCATGACCGAGGCTCTGTACTAATCTTAGTAGATGACAGTACAGACGATTCGAGTACCTATCTAGAACTAAAACCACATATAGTAAACCATACGAGCCACCCAACTAGAGCCATGCCTAACCTTTGTCCGCTTACTGGTCACCGAAATAAGTACATGGGAAAAACACATCTTACCTTCTGTTTCTTTTACATTTACGCTTTCTATGCAAGGGGATCGAGTCATTAGACCAAGTAGCTTAATTTGTTAGATTTTCCACAATTTTTCTCTGTTCATATGTGTTGTACTAATCAAGATTGTTTGTCTGTATTTATATTTTTCATCATGCATCATAGGCATCTTGTTAGGAAGGTGTTGATTAGAGATTGGTTGCCAAAAACGGGTTTCTGATGGAGGAGTCAATTACACGAGTATCTGAAACGTTGTGTAATGGACTCTTTTGATTAAGGAAATGCCTAAATAGGGGCTATCTTGAAATTAACACCAAATTGTTACATATTCATTCATGACTAACATTCATCTGACATTTATTCATTCATCCATTCATTGCATGTACATGTCCCTTAATCATTCACTGAGGCTGAAACCGTATGATTTACAGTTGTGACGCTACGAGTTTGGAATCACGTCATTTGTATAAGACATAGCTAAGAGCTAGAACTATGGAAGCCGAATTCAATGAGAGAATTGAAAGAATAGAAAGGGCCCAAAGAGAATTGCAAGAACGGTTGGCTAGATCACAGCAGGAAACGAGAGATCTGATGGTAAGATCTCGAGAGGAATCACTCGAGCAAAGGGATCAAATGGCCAAAATGATAGAGATGATGTCAGCTTTAGTTAAA
This sequence comes from Gossypium anomalum, assembly GCA_025698475.1. NCBI lineage: Eukaryota > Viridiplantae > Streptophyta > Magnoliopsida > Malvales > Malvaceae > Gossypium > Gossypium anomalum. Next base: position 57,900,777 of record CM046959.1, read on the forward strand.
GGGAAGGGACTTATGCAGAGTTTTGACGTTATAGAACCTCAGTCGAGAGTTAATCATGATCAGGACCCGTTTTATCCCCCAAGATTCACCCCACCTCACGTTCATGTAACACAAAGAGGATGTCCTCAAAGGGAACCTGTAGGCTTGGAACAACGACCTATGCCACCTGCTCCATCCACTAATCTGGGGCAAGGAATGTTCGCATCGAACCTAGGGGCTAGTCCTGCTGATCCACTAGTTCCAGATTTGGACGACCCAGCAGAGGTAGCCAAGTTGAAATTGGATAACCATGACGCAAAATATAAGAGTCTAGAGGAAAGACTCAAAGCAATCGAAGACACTAAAGTCTTCTCTGCATTAAGTGCCAAGGAGCTCAGTCTAGTGCCCGATCTGGTTCTACCTCCGAAGTTTAAGGTACCAGATTTTGAAAAATACGACGAAACGAGATGTCCAAGAACGCATCTTGTCATGTTTTGCCGAAAAATGACGAGACACGTGAATAAGGATAAGTTACTAATACACTGTTTCCAAGACAGCTTAGTCGGATCGGCTCTTCGATGGTATAATCAACTTAGTAGAGAAAGGATCCGATCATGGAAAGACTTAGCATCAGCATTTTGTGAACAGTACAAGCATGTGTCTGACATGGTGCCTGATCGGTTGACTCTGCAGATGATGGAAAAGAAGCCGATAGAAACTTTTAGGCAATACGCGCAGAGATGGAGGGACATCTCGGCACAAGTAGAACCCCCTTTAACCAAAACTGAAATAGCGGTTAGGCAATACGCGCAGAGATGGAGGGACATCTCGGCACAAGTAGAACCCCCTTTAACCAAAACTGAAATAGCGGTTCTTTTCATCAACACTTTGAAAACGCCATTTTACGATAAATTGGTAGGAAATGCTACGAAAGACTTTGCGGACATTGTGATATCCGGGGAACTTATAGAGAGAGCCGTCAAAAATGGAAGGATGGAAGGCCCCAAGAGCTCAAAAGGGCAGCACCTATGAAGGAAAATGAGCTAGAAACCCGTGTGATGGGAATAGGAAGCCACTATGCTTCTAATTCGTACTCAGCTCAACCATGACCTCGATATCACCCACCTCTGAATTTCGCATACTTGGGAATGTTTCGAACAATGGGACAGTAGAAGAGATTCGTGTACTTTTAAAGCTAATCTAGAGTAATATTCAAAACATACTTATTGCCTTAAGACCTAGAGGTGATAAGTCTTCTTTTGAGAAATAAGGTTTCGGTCCAAGATTTTTATTTCAATGAAATGCATCTTTTTGAGTAAATTTTCTTCTATGTATAGTTTCTTTGGATTTTTATTTTACATTCATGATCATCCTATACAAATAATCATCCTTAGAATCATTTATTCTCTGGAATTTGCCTTCGCACCCACAGTAGGACCCCAGATATCAATGTCACGAGCAACGTTGTTACTAACTCCCTTTGGAGCAAGATATGTGTCTAGAGGGATCTCTGGACTTCGAAGATGACAGAGATTGTATCTATCTTACGATTCGTGAAGGATGGCAGAATGAGACGAAAGATAGACCCTAACTTACAAAGGGTCAGCTGACATTGTGAGCTTAAGAAAGAGATGAAGATCGAAAGCTAGCCCACCGTAGAAATAAGGCAGGACTATTGAGTTATTTCTAAGAATTCAAGGGTGTTTTCACACGATCATATTAAGACGCACTTAGGAACATCTTGAAAGAGGTCCATAAGGGTGTTTAAGGAACACATGACTGTGGTTTTGCAATAGCCAGGACTCATCAATGAGGAGCAGATACTGTTGGTCCACCATGGGAAGGGAATGGCATCAGTTATGTCGTCAAGACTCACGTGCTTCTTTCATCTCTTCACAAACTTTTCAATACGTGGGGCATAGATGTTCTGGGGATGAGCTCGTCAAAAGCTTCTAGTCGACATCATCGTCGTGGCCGTCAATTGCTTTACTAAGAAGGTGAATGTAGCTTCGTATACCAATATTATGAAGTCGACAGTTATGAAAAGAAAAAGAAAAAAATAAAAAAATAAAAAAAAAGAGATCAAATGCCAGAAAGAATCATGTTTTAATGCGTAACTGTACAATGTCATATCACAATGCAACAAAGTCTGCCAAAAGAAAAATAAAAAGAAAAAAGAAAAAGAAGGTGACCGAGACTTGTAAATATTGGCATAAGAAGCTACCTTTTACTCTTTGTGCTTATTAAAGTTGACCAGGACCTTCACTGGGGCATTAGAGGTGGTTTTGTCCATGGAAATTAAGATTCTTTCTCTCCAAACTTTGATTGATCCAAGAATTGGATGAAGTAAAATGTCTTCAGTAAACTTGACTGTAGAAAAGGGTTTGAAGGTCAAACGTGTGAAAAATGTATGATGCTGAGTTATGATGGAAATGGTTCACCCAAAGGAATTTCATAATAGGAACTTGGTATTGCAGAAGATCCTTTCTATACAAAAGGGTTTCAAAGGAAAATGAATGCTTAAGAACTTTATGAGGTAAAGGAGGCTTTCCCTGGAAAAACACTGATCCAATCCTAAATTCGGATTCAGTCCAGAAATACTTGAAAAGGAGAGGCCAAGGTGAAAACCCGTAAAGGGCGCTTTGTTACCTTCATTCATTCAAAAAAAAAAGCAAAAAAAAAAAAAAAGAAAAAGAAAGAAAAGAAAGAAAAGAAAATGGAGAGGTCAAGGTGAAAACCCGTAAAGGGCATCTTGAGACCAAAGGGGTTTTGAGTTGAAAACCTGAAAAAGGCAGCTCAAATTTTGTTCAAAGTTGGGGCATATGGTAGTCTTGCTATACTTGAATTGACAGTGAAGAAGTATGCTGCGTCTTGGGGCATCGACAAAGTACTCTGAATCCCCTAAACACATGTTGAACTCAAAATGGTCTCAAAAGAGTTTGTACAGAGAAGCTCAGGCTGCGATGTTTGGGGCACTTAGCTTTCGATTTTACCCATTTCTGAATTTGTCTTTGATTATTCTTTTCAAAATACACTTCCAATAAACTCACATTTGCTCTCATTGTTTAACTTGGTTGTTTCGAGTTATGCTCTTAGACAATTTTCTTCTTGTCCATAAGTATAATCTTTTTCAAGCATTCGCATTGAAATAATTATTAATGGACTAATCATACTTTCACAAAAGGAGTTTCAGCGATTACTGGAAAAGCTTCTAAATAGTACAGGAACCTGAAACCAGTCGATTGTTTAAGAGCTCACCAAGTGCAAGGGTTGGAAATATTTGAGCTCAAATTGAGTTTATTTCCTTGGATTTTATATTAAGAAATATCAGTCGAGGGAACAAGTTACAGATCATACACTCTTGAGTTACAGTAGGATACAGATCCTATAGCCATGAATTGCAGTGGAATGGTTTAAAGATAGTGCCAACCTTGTGCCCCAAATTACAGTGGGCCTTGAAGTTACAGCGGAGTAAGCTGGTTACGCAAAATGCGATTATTTCCTCAAATTTTAGGTCGAGATACCAGCCGAGCAATAGGATAGGATACTATGCCAGTGATAGGGCCCTGAGAGACAATGAGTGATGACGCCTTAAGTTTTTCAAAACAAAAGAAGAAGAGGAAGAAGATATATTAGGATAAAAATCCGAAAAGGTGTCCTAATGAAGCAGATTTGAACCCAAGAAGTAAAACGATTTAAGCGGTGAGTCAAACAACAAGACTACAGTATTTGTAGCATTTTCAGTACTCCAAAACTTTCTACGCAAGAAGCCATGCTCGAAAAGATTCTTGATTAAGAAATATGGAAAAGTTCATGCGTTGAACATCTAGAGCATTTTGAAATGACATACTTTAAACAAAACAAATGTTGAGTATTACCCGAATGAGAATTTGATAAGTACAAGAGCCTCAAAGCAAGGACAAAGTTCAACCAGGAGCAAAAGAGTGATATCTGAGAAACGCCGATTACTCGTGAAACTTGAAGACGGGTACGAGGCCTGAGAGAAAGTCGAGAAACAAAGCAATGAACGTAGATCCTCAACCATCGTGGAGGAAAAGACATACGAAAAACATGCTTAAGGAGCACTGCATAATCATGTAGGCATAAAGGCATTTAAGACAAACATGTGCATATCATGATATCATCATGCATGACATATACAGGTACTCCAGCAGAGCAAGAAATCTGGAATGAGAGTCGCATTGAATCAAGTGAAAAGACACCTGAGTTCTACCAAAGGACAGGTTTTGGTATTTTGATGTTTTTAATTCATGCTTTTCAAGGAAAATCAACTCATATTGCGAAAGATGAGTTGAGCCTCAAGACACGTTGAGGTAATTCCAATTTATGTTTCAAAAGTCAACTCATATTGCGAGAGGTGAGTTGAGCCTCGGGGCACGCCGAGGTATCTTCAATTTCTGCTTTGCAAATTCTGCTTTTCAAAAAAATCAACTCATATTGCGAGAGGTGAGTTGAGCCTTAGGCCACAGACTGAGGTATTTTTAGTTTATGTTTCAAAAATCAACTCATATTGCGAGAGGTGAGTTGAGCCTCAGGACACGATGAGGTAATTTCAATTTCTGCTTTTCAAAAATCAACTCATACTGCGAGAGGTGAGTTGAACATTTTAATTTCCATTTTTCCAAAAACCAACTCATATTGCGAGAGGTGAGTTGAGCCTTTTAATTATTACTTTTCAAAAATCAACTCATATTGCGAGAGGTGAGTTGAGCCTCGGCTCACATGCTGAGGTATTGTCAATTTTCGTTTCAATTTCTGTTCTTTTTTCAAAAATCAATTCATATTGCGAGAGGTGAGTTGAGCCTCGGGGCACGCTGAGGTATTTTCAATTTTTGTGTTTTAATTTATTTTTCAAAAAAAAAAAATCAACTCATATTGCGAGAAGTGAGTTGAGCCTCAGGGCAAGCTGAGGTATTTTCAATTTTTGTCTTCAATTTATGTTTTTCAAAGATCAACTCATATTGCGAGAGGTGAGTTGAGCCTTTAATTTCTGTTTTTCGAAATCTACTTTTCAAATTATGTTTCAAAAATCAACTCATATTGTGAGAGGTGAGTTGAGCCTCAGGACACGCTGAGGTAATTTCAATTTCTGCTTTCCAATTTTGTTTTTCAAGAAAATCAACTCATATTGCAAGAGGTGAGTTGAGCCTCAAGACACGTTGAGGTAATTTCAATTTATGTTTCAAAAATCAACTCATATTGCCAGAAGTGAGTTGAACCTCGGGGCACGCTGAGGTAATTTCAATTTCTGTTTCCAATTTATGTTTTTCAAAAAATCAACTCATATTGCGAGAGGTGAGTTGAGCCTCGGGTCACATGTCGAGGTATCTTCAAAATCTGTTTTGCAAATTTTGTCTTTAAAAATAAACTCATATTGCGAGAAATGAGTTGAGCCTTAGCTCATGTGCTGAGCTATTTTCAATTTTTGTTTTTAATGTCTGTTTTTAAAGAGTCAATTCATATTGCGAGAAATGAGTTGAACCCAAGATCACATGTCGAGTCAAGAATAAAGATTGGAGCTAATTGAAGATGTCAAATTCTGCCTCCTGAAGTTACAGTAGAGTTGATCGAGGATATCAGATTTTGCCTTACTAAAGTGGCAGAAGAAAAGACCACAAATCTTATCTCACTGAAGCGGTAGAAGAGCAGATTGAAGCCGTAAATCTCATCTTTATGAAGCTACATGGAAGCAGATCGAAGCCACAAATCTCATGTCCTTAAAGTTACATTAGAGAAGATTGAAGCTACAAGGCGTATATCAGAAGATGCAATGGATTGAACCAAGGATACGAGATGCGGTGGACTAAAAGAAGACCAAGAAGAGCACCAGAGAAGTCAAGACTCAGCAAGACTGGGCAAAATTGGCCTTTCTTTGTGTCTTTGCTCCATTACCGTTGCACGAAAATGAGCAAAGAGGGGCAGCTGTTGCAGGCCAATTTTTGCCTACCAATTTCAAACCCCTTACAAACCATACACATCAGCCAACCCATTAATATTACAAAACCAATAACCCCATTTACATTAACCTTAAATTAAACCCCAAAACCTAATAACTAAACAAACCCACCAGGCCCACTAACCTAAACAGCCCAATACCCAACAAACCCTAGCCACCCATACCCATACCCCTAAACCCCACTTACGCCGCACCTAGGGTCTTCACCCTCTGACTTTCGGCCAACTAACCTCGTCCCATCCGGCCTCTGCCACCACCAACGCCGGCTACACCTGCAAAACCAAAGAGACACACAATAGCAGCAGGAGATAGAAGGAAATAATGTAACTAAAAAGGCTATAAAAGCCGATTCTAATTCATGTAAAAGGGGGGATTTTTTTCATCATCAATACAAAGAACAGCTTGAAAATACACATACAAGCAATAATTCGAAAATAAAACACACCAAGATCAACAAATCAGAGGCAAAGAAAAAAATCAGAATAGGCCGAAGGGTATTTTCTCTCTTGTCTTGATTTCGTTTTCAGTTGATTTTATTCATATACACATATATATCAAAATATAATATATAACATATAAAACAAATAAAAGTATTAAAAAAAAGGAAAAAATTTGGGATTTTTACCTCTCCACGGTGGCCGGCGCCACATGTGTGAGAGGCTCCGGTGGCCGTCCAAGGTGATCGGCCCCTCACGAGCTCCTCCTCTCCCTTCTCTCTTTTCTTCCCTCTCCCTCTCTCTTTTTTTTTCCTTCTCACCAGCACAAATGAAATTTTTGAAGAATTTGGGCTTTTTATAGCACCCCAAAACGACGTCGTTTTGGGGGCTGCTATTTAACCCCCAAACGGTGTCGTTTCACGCCCAAACCCGAAGACCCGATCCATACCCGCCAGGATCCGCGTGTTTTTGAAGCGAAAGGGCTATTTGCGCAATCAGCCCTTCCGCATTTTCATATTTTATAATCAAGCTCGTTGTTATTCTTAATTTGGCCCAATAATTTTCTTTGGTTTCTGATTTAATCCCCTGGATGCTGCGCGTTTTGGAGAATAAGGGGTTATTGCAGTTTTGGCCCTCTACATTTAAACGCGCACACAAATAGATCCTTTTGTTTTTGTTTTCCTTTTAAATTGGCCTCACAACTTTGTTTCTAATTTAATTTTAGTCCTTTTTCGTTTATTTTTTATATTTTTACTAAATATCCTTGTTATTTTTTTTATTATTAGTATTATTAGCATTATTATTGTTATTATTATCATGTGTTAGTATATATTTTTTTTCATATTTAATGTTTTTATCCACTTTATTCAAATATTTTATTAATGTTATGTTTGTTACTTTTATATTCCATTATTATTATTATTATTATTATTATTATTATTATTAATATTAGCTTATGCTTTGTTATATATTTATAGTACGTACATACTATAGCTGTATATACCTAGGTATTATTATTATTTCCTTTAAATGTGTGTATTATCTAAATCTTTTAGTATTATATATTCTTCGTATATTATATATGTGTGTTCTTAATACTATAAGTATCATGTTTTTTAATATTATATTATTATATTTTAATATTATATTATATATATTTTCATATTATATTATGTTCATATATCTTTTATATGCATTACTATATGCATATTTTGATAGTATTAGTTATGTATTGCTTATATATTTCCATGTGTGTATTTGATATTGTCCCATACTTGTATTTGTGTAGTGTTATTAATATTGTTTATGTTATTAGCATTTTAATATGTTTAGTATATGTTCATTGTTAAATGTTATGTATGTATATTACTTTCAATATTATAGGTTATATTTTTATATATATATATATATTATCCCACGTACATATTTCTTTACTATCTTTTATATATATTTTCACGTATATATTTTCTTCATCATGTACATACTTCATTGTTAATATTAATATATAAATATTTTCCTTGTTTATAGTGTTCCTAATGTATATTGCATATGTTCATTTATATTGTGTGTACATGTGTCCAGTATGCATATATTTAGTATTATTGCACATATATGTCTTTTAGGCATTATATTTTCGTACATCACGTATATATGTCGTATAGTATGTTTTCATATATTATCTTATATTATTATCACTAAATGTATTTTGTATTTGTTCATGATTTGTCTTTTTTTTTTTTTTTTCTTTTAAATATCATTATTATTGTTCTTCTAATGCTCTAGTATTCTATGTTAATATTTTTCATTAATAATATCATTGTCTGCATCTTTAATTTATTTTAAAATTCTTATTTCATGAATATTTTTTATGTTTAATTACTAATCGAGGCAATATATCAATTTAAAATTAAGTCGTAAATTTCATCGCTATGTTGGATGGAATTTGTCGGCTCGTGTTAAATCGGTATATCCTTCTCAAAAATAAGAAATTTTGAAAACTCTCATCTTTTAAATCGGATCACGACTAAATTTTATATTGAACTCGTATTTTTGAAAATTAAGACATCACGTGTTTATGAGATACCAATTTTGGGCGTTGCGAGGGTGCTAATACCTTCCTCGCGCGTAACCGACTCCCGAACCCTAATTTTTCTCTGGCTTTTAATGTAGACCTTAACTCGGCCTTTTTTCTCGCTTTTAAAAAAAATCTAATAGGTGTCCGATCACACCTAGAAAAAGGATCGGTGGCGACTCCTTTTTATTTCAAAATCAAACGTCAATTTTCGAACTCTCAATAAATCGCCACAATTAGCGACCCGATCCACAAAATTTTTACGTCGCTACACTATCAATATAAGCATATTGATTATGCAATATAAAGCACATCTCAATTAAAAGTTTACCAGAGCAGAGTCCAAAAAGCTTCTGTCTCCGCAAGCTAACTATGTTTGCAATCTGTTTTAATCAATGAACAATGATTTAATTGACTTTCCTTTGCATTAATCTTTATATATGTGCTCATAAGATTACAAAAAATGAGCTAGTTAGAACTTAGACAAAAAATGAGCTAGTTAGAACTTAGAAATCAATTAAAGAATAATATAATAAGAAAATAACAACATAAATAAACGAATATCAACAATCATAATTATATACAGCTAAAGGAGAAAAAGGGTCAAAATAAACAAGGAAGATCATAAGAAATATGAATCAATGCAAATAATTTAAACAAAGAACTTCAACGAAAATTGGAATTGCTAGTGAAATTCCCAGATATTAATCAACTATTTTCTCATCATCAGCTACATTTGATTTCATTAATGCTTTACATAAACAAACAACAAAGTTGATTTCTTGGTAAAATAGAAACCATTCATAAACGAAACCAAAGAACGACATGAACAAACCAATGCAAACGCTTCTCAATGTACTCAGCGAGTCAGTTCTAAAAGTTAACCAAGCTCCGAACAAAGGAGCAAGGATACTAAGCGATAAGTTTTTTAATGTATAAAATAAAAGATAAGATAAATTAATCAAAAGTCAAAACATCCATCATTTGAAAGTCCAATAAGTCTGCATTAGAAAAAAAAATCTCAAATCTCTCTATGTGGAAAATAAGTCAACCTCAACAACCTACCATCTTCCATGGAAGCAGGACAGTAAAAAAACCCCCAAAAAAACACAAAAAGTAAAAGAAAAAGGAAACTTAGAAAGCCAAAAGGCATAAACCCATCAAAGCCGAAAAAAAAGAGAAGAAAATGATTCTATAACCAGGAACTTCAAAGACCATTACCCATTATAAAAAAAAAAGAAGAAGATAAAATTATAAATAACCATTTTTTCTGTTAGAATTAGGTGACCCGAATCTTTATTTAAATAAAATATAGTGGTAAAATAAAATAAAAGTAAAATCCATATAGAACTACACGTCTTTTGTTTTATTTTAGAATAAGGTTTTGTAAACCTTATTAAACTCCATCTATTTGATATTGATTAGAATAATGTGTTTCAATCTTACTACACTCCTATTAGAATATGGTTTTACAAGCCTATAAATAGACATGGTCTACTCCTCTTATAATCATTCAAATTCCACATAGTGAATTTTCTTCTTCTCTGCCCATGATTTTTTTAAAAAGGGTTTTCCACGTAAAAATCAGTGTGTTCTTTATTTTTATTTCTCCTTTTTTTGTAATATATTATCATTAACGACATTCTATTTTCTACAAATTGGTATAAGAGCTTTCGGGTTGTTCATCTCAATCACGATAATGGTGTCTTTGAAATATGAAATTTCGCTGTTGGATCACAACACCAGATTCGTGTTGTGGCAGATAAAGAAGTAGACTGTTTTTGCACAGATAGACTTAGAGGAAGCCCTGCTAGGGGTAGATAAGATGCCTTTGATATTAACGGAGGAAGAGAAGAAGCGCAAGGATCGAAAGGCGTTAACACATTTACATCTACATTTGTCTAACGAAATTTTACAGGATGTGATGAAGGAGAAGACCGCCACTGGATTATGGAAGAGGCTGGAATAAATATGTATGTCGAAAACTCTAACCAGTAAGCTGCATATGAAACAGCGTCTTTATGCTCATCGTTTGGAGGAAGGTGCATCTATGCACGAACACTTAACAGTGTTTAAAGAAATTCTCTCAAACTTGGAGGCCATGGAGGTTCAGTATGATAAGGAAGATCTAGGGTTGATTCTACTTTATTCGTTTCCCCCGTCTTATTCAACCTTTAGAAACACAATTTTATATAGCTACGAGTCTCTCACAATTGATGAGGTTTATGATTTTTTGACATTGTATGATAATATAAAGCATCTTGTGGTTAAAACTGACTTTTAGGGAGAGGGTTTCATTGTTCGTGGGAGACAAGATCAGAATACTGATGATGATCGTGGAAAGACACAGGAACAGAATCCTTGCGATAAATCTAAGGGTAGATCGAAGTCTTTAAACAGAGGTAGAACTTGTAACTTCTGCAAGAAGAAAGGGCACATTAAATGTGAATGCTATAAGCTACAAAATAAGACAAAAAAAGAGGCTGCAAATTAAAAGGGAAAATAACTAGAAAATTCCTGTGAAGCTGATGTTGTAAAAGACTACAGCGATGGTAAACTTTTAGTCGTTTCTGTCAACAATTCTAAAGTGAGCAAGGAGTGGATCCTTGATTCGGGTTGCACCTTCCACATGAGTCCTAATCGGGATTGATTTAAAACTTATGAAATAATTTCTAAATATGTTGTTTTGATGGGAAATAATACTTCGTGTAAAATTACAGGTGTTGGAACAATTAAAGTAAGATGTCTGATGGAGTTGTCAGAATACTTAGTGACGTACGACATGTTCTAGAATTGAAAAGAAATTTAATTTTGTTGAGTACTCTTGATTCAAAAGGGTACAAATACACAGGTGAAAGTGGGGTTTTAAATATTTTCAAAAGTTTCCTCATTGTGATAAAAAGGCAGAGAAAAATTGCCAAATTATATGTTCTGTAGGGTTTTACTGTTATTGGTGATGCAACTATCACTTCCTCTTCCTTGTCGAATAATGATATTACTAAACTTTGACATATGAGCCTAGGGCATATGAGTGAGAATGACATGGCAGAATTGTAACACCTCAAACCCGGCCCAGACGTTATAGCCAAATCTGGCGTGTCACATTGAAGTGTTTTTCGAAAATCTTGTTTTCATTGAAAACCCTTCTTTAAAAAAAATAACCTTAAGTAAAATCTCAGCTTGTATTTGTTACTTTCAAAGTGAGGTGTATTTAAAAAAACTATTCCTTCTTGTATGATAATAATTACTTTGTAAAATCTCTTTTCAGTTGTGGAAGCTTTATTTAAAACAGATGATCTATGAAAATTTGTCATTTAAAGATTGAGTTGCGGAAACGTAGTATTTGAAAACAGTTATGGTTTAGGAAAACCATGTTCTACTTCTAATAAATATAAAACATAAAAATAATAACAAACCTAATTTAAAATAATAACCAGAGGAAAGGCCTTATTACAACCCAAATCAAAAAAATTAAAATATTAAAAATTAAATAAAAGACTAAGTCTAAACTTTTTGCTAGTTGGCCACCTCCGAGTCCCTCCATTCGTCGAACCGCTTATTGAGGATCACCTGATAAATTTAAAAGGAGGGGGTGAGTTTCGAAAACTCAGTGTGTACAACCCTCAACGAGTATAAAGCAATCATCAGTCATTTTGGGGCCTGAGCCCAATTCAATAACAGTGGCCTTTGGCCTTAGCCCATATTAGCCTCAGTTGGGTCGAAGCCCATATCACAATAATATCACAATAATATCATACATGCAATGCTGTGCAACCCACCTCAATAATCCAACCGCTACACACTAACTCCATCCCCCGGTACACATCATGTGGGGGTATAAATATCGACCCACCCATCCGATACACATCAATGGTAGCCCGGTTGCGGTACTACCTTCATTGCAGCAAGCTGCTAAACAAATATTGGGCTTAATAGCCATCGGTGGATCCACGGTCGTCAAGCAACCATGCGATCCTCATATATTTCCTCCGTTCCATAATTCCCAACCCATATGCAACCTAAACAGAATATCATATGAATGCAGTAGGTATACATGTAACATCCATAAATCTTACATTCAACACATGTGTATTTTAGTCATTATAGCACTTAGGGCATTTTGGTCATTTCTCATCATTATGGGTCTAAGTACTTACCTTGGCCCGTTAGCAAGTCCCTATTGACTAAAGTGAACAGATACTATGCTCCAGGTAGGATTTCAGAGAAAATGAGATGAGTTATTAAGACCGCTTAAGTACCAAGCTCTCCCTAGATCCAATCCTAGATATGCATATGCTCATTGCCACACCTTAACCTTATGACTTGTCCACGGTCGCAATTAATTAATTATTTAAGTTTTATGTCTGCTTAAGCAATTATCAGATACTAGGTCCAAAACCCTTTACAAAGCCCAAACAAGTCTACATACATGCATATGGCCCACTAGGCCCAAATCAAATTCATATGGCCCATCTGGCCCGAATTAATTCCAAGCCATGTAACCAGCATGACTAGTTCATCACTTATTACCAAATCAACAAATTCACTTATTTTGGGCCCAGGCCCGTCGGGCCCATTTAGCCCATTCCGGCCCAGTTGGCCTAAGTATGGCCTAAATTCATGAGATCGCTTATAGAGCCTCTGATAACGTATTGATTTCCCCCTTACAAGTGTTCGAGCACTCGCAAGACTATCGTAGCCAGACTTTCAGCTTTTTGGCATTTCGACTTTTCGGTATTTCGAGATTTACCAATCTAACGTGTGTGCAGTGTATATACACACCTTCGGCTTTATATCAAGCTATCATAGGGTAGAAGTACACACCTTATCACCTGGAGTACTAAGTATTCATAATCGCCAAAACCTTGACTAGATTGATCGGCTGCGATCTACCTATGTAACTTGAAATCTGACGTAGTCCCCCTTCCGCATCCAGGCAGAAAGTCCCGAACGGCTGACACCTTATGTCACTTAAACTTGGGAGCCTCTATCCCAACCTCTCTGCTAGAATCCCCTTTTTTCCATCAACTAATACTTAGCCAGCGATCACACTCTTGAATGAGAGGGAGAAAGAGAAATAAATGAAGAAACCATATGTTAACGAAAGTAATGGTATTGGAAAGGATAAAGAAAAAAATTAGCTTTTAAAAGTGTAGAAACGAAAGAACTTAGAAATATTTAACAAAATTCGAAGAAAATCTAATTCACTTACCGATCGCGAGATCGCTTGCCAACAAGAAATCAAACCCCCAAAGTGTATGAATCGGCTTTTAAATGAAAAAGAAGCAATCGGCTAAGTTAAAGAGGGAAGAGGTTGATTTGATTAAAATAGGGAAGAAAAGATCAAGAGTTTGGCTTAAAGAAAAGATGAGATGAAGGGTTTGAGATTACTCAGGTATTTGCAAAAAATAAAACAAAAGAGTCAAGAGGTTTGAAGAAATTTCCCCCAAGAATATGCGACTGAAGCATACAAAAACAACAAATGCCCTTACTTGCCCATACGACACACATATATATACTAAAATAAATAAATAAATAAATAAAATACAAACCTACACTCCCCAATCGACTTAAGCTTGTCAAGTTAAATTCCCTTCAATTTCTCCAATTATATGACCATCATATCCACACTTAATCCTCATCCTTATCTCCACCGTAACCTTGATTTTAGCCAACAATTCCAATTTGAATTGCGTTCATATTGCTTCCACCGAAATGGCAATCCTTCCTTACGTTGAGCAGCAAAATTGAATTCCCTTTTGTGCATGAAACCACTCGAACTCCAGCCCTCTAACTTTCCAACACGCTGCTAGCCACTGTACTGCCACCTATCTTGTGCTACCATTCGGTCACAATTAACTATAAGACTTATATGCCTAAGCCTCAGTTTCCTTAAAGAATAAAAATTTAAAACTTACCAGGCCTTGGATTCGAACCTGCAACCTCTCAGATCTATAGCATGCTTCTCGCCACTGCCCCCAGGCGCTCTTGTGCCATATTTCATCCCTAACTATTTTTAAGGCCTATTAACCCACAACCAGGTTATCTTAAAAATATTTGCTACCATTCGAATTTGAACCCCCAATCTCTTGGCTGCGCTATATGTCCCTTGCCATCACGGCACCTACCTTATTTATGTCATTTCTCCTCCCCAATTAATTATAAAGTATTTCTGCCGGCCTCTAGGTTGTTTAAAAAAACCACCACAATTTTCGCCAAGGCCAGGACTTGAACCCTGGACTTCCTACTTGCTACCAACGCCTTTTGCCACTAAGCCAAGCGTTTCTTTGTGTCAAATTTTACCAGCCTTATTAATAAGCCTTCCACCTAATGCTCAGGGTCCTTTAGAAAAAAATGCAAAATTTTGCTAAAGCCCTAGATCGAACTCGGGACTTTTTCCACACTACCTACCCTTCCTAAATCAGTTAACAATTAAACCAAACATGCAATTATAAAATATTTAAACACATTTAAGTTATTTAAGCCGCCTTCTAACCGATCCCAAACTCAAGGCCCATTACTTTTAGGCCCAAAATTTAGGGTGTTACAAGAATTGAGTAAAAGGAGACTTTTTGATAGGTAAAGAATTTGCAAACTGAAGTTCTGTAAGCACTGGATTTTCGAGAAGCAAAAGAGAGTTCGATTCACTAGAGAAATCCATAACACGAAGAAAAATTTGACGTATATTCATTTTGATTTGTGGGGGCCATCTAGAGTGCTTTCGAGAGGTGGAGTTAATTATATGCTAACTTTTATTGATGATTTTTCCAGAAAAGTTTGGGCGTTCTTTCTGAAGTAGAAAAGCGATGTGTTTTCTGCATTTAAGTCTTGGAAAACTATGATTGAAAAACAGATGGGAAAATAAATAAAATACCTCCGCAAAATAATGGCTTAGAGTTCTGTTCTGATGAGTTTAATAAACTGTGCAAGTCAGAAGAGATTGTGAGGACTTGACAGTTCGTCATACTTCACAACAAAACGGTGTTACAGAACAAATGAATAGAACGATCATGGAGAAGGTTCGATGTATGTTGTCAAACGCCAACATACCAAAGTCATTTTGGGGTGAAGCAACCTCTACTATATTTTTTTTGATCAACCGATCTTCATCTGTTGCCATTGAGAAAAAGACTCCACAAGAGGTATGGTTTAGTAATCCTAATGACTATTCTGATTTAAAGATCTTTGGGTGTCCTGCGTATGCTCATGTTGATAATGGAAAATTAGAACCGAGATCCATTAAATGTGTTTTTCTTGGTTATAAAACTGGTGTAAAAGGGTATCAGTTATGGTGTCCTGAAAATAGAAAAGTTGTAATTAACAGATATGTTGTTTTTGATGAAACTGCTATGCTACCTAACTTATCTCTTAAAGACTCTTTCAATAAAGAAAATCAAAAGTAGGTGGAGCATCAGATTAATCTAGAATCTACAACAAAGTTGACTCCTCAAGCAAATACAAAAATTCAAAATAGAGTTGCTTCTTCACCACAATACTCTATCGCCAAAAACAGAACTAGAAGAAAAATTAAACCTCTAAAGAAGTATGCCGAGGCTGATCTAGTTGCTTATGTTTTAAATGTGGCTGAAGATATAGATGCAAACTAAGAGCTATCTAATTATTCTGAGGTGATTAGCTGTGAAAACTCAAAAAAGTGGATGTTTGCTATACAAGAGGAGATGTAATCACTCCACAAAAATAGAACATGATATCTTGTAAAACTTCTTAAAGGTAAAAAGGCTATTTGTTGTAAATGGGTGTTTAAAAATAAAGAAGGAACTCCAGGAGTTGAAGAACCCATATATAAAGTAAGGCTTATTGCAGAGGGTTACAGTCAAATTCCAGGAGTGGACTTCACAGATGTGTACTCCCCAATTGTGAAACATAGTTTGATTCGAAGCTTTGCTTAGTATTGTGGCCATGCATGATTTGGAGCTTGAGTAATTAGATGTAAAAACTACATTTTTGTATGGAGAACTTGAGGAGGAAATTTACATGCAGCAACCTGAGGGTTTTACAGTCTCAGAAAAAGAGGACTATGTTTGCTTGTTGAAAAAGTCCTTCATGGTTTAAAACAGTCACCAAGACAGTGGTACAAGAAGTTTGATTCCTTTATGACTTCTCATGATTTCAAAAGAAGTAGCTTTGACAGTTGTATTTACTTTAAGAAAAACAATGATGGTTCTTTTGTGTATCTACTCCTTTATGTTGATGACATAAGGAAGATACTTGGTATGGAGATTCTCAGAGATAAAAAAACAAGTAAATTGTACCTAAGTCAGAAGGGGTACATTGAGAAAGTTCTTTGCAGGTTCAATATGCAAAGTACTAAGCCTGTTAATACTCCTTTAGCAGCCCATTTTAGATTTTCATCGGCTTTGTCTCTACATTCAGATAATGAGATTGAGTACATGTCACATATTCCATACTCTAGTGCAGTGGGATCTTTCATGTATGCTATGGTTTGTTCACGTCTAGATTTATCATATGCAGTCAGTGTAGTTAGCAGATACATGGTGAATCCTGGTAAAGAACATTGGAAAATAGTTCAGTAGATTTTAAGATGCTTACAAGGTACTACTAATGTTTGCTTACAGTTTGGAAGAACTAGAGATGGAGTCATTGGGTATGTTGATGATGATTTTACTGGAGACCTAGATAGAAGAAGATCTCTTATAGGTTATGTCTTTACAATCGGAGGTTGTGTAATCAGTTGGAAAGACACTTTACAAACTACAGTCACTTTGTCTACCACTAAAGCTGAGTACATAGCGATTACTAAGGCTTGTAAAGAAGCTATTTAGTTGAAGGGACTCTTTAGTGAACTCAATGAAGACCTTCAATTCAGTACAGTATTTTGTGAGGGTTAGATACCATCTTCCTTACAAAAGATCAAATGTTTCACGAGAGAACAAAATACATTGATGTTCGGTATCATTCTGTTCGTGATATTATTGTTCGTGGTGATATTGTTGTGAACAAAATTAATACTCATGAAAATCCTGCAGATATGATGACTAAGTCACTTCCTATATTTGAACATTGCTTAGACTTGGTTGGTGTTCATTGTTAAAGTTAAACCCTTAAGGGGTTTTATGAAAAAGGTGGAAAACTTGTTCGTCGAGAGTTCGCGATGAAGAACTTGTTCATTGAGATTTCGTGTCAAGGTGGAGATTGTTAGAATTAAGTGACCTGAATCCTTATTTAAATAAAATACAGTGGTAAAATAAAATAAAAATAAAATCCATATAGAACTACATTTATTTTATTTTATTTTAGAATAAGCTTTTTTAACCTTATTAAACTCCATCTATTTAATATTGATTAGAATAAGGTGTTTCAATCTTACTACACTCCTATCAGAATATGATTTTACAAGCCTATAAATGACATAGTCTACTCCTCTTGTAATCATTTGAATTCCACATAGTGAATTTTCTTCTCTTCTACCCATGATTTTTTTCGAAAGGGGTTTCTACGTAAAAATATGTGTGTTCTTTATTTTTATTTCTCCTTTCTTTGTCATATATTATCATTACCGACATTTTATTTTTTACAGTTTCTTTTTTAGCTGTTTGGTACCTGATAAAAAGAAAGAGAAAAAAAAAGGTAATAGCTGTCACCAAGACATAGAGAAATCGAGGAAAATAAAAAGAATAAAGCTCTCACAATATCGACTGAGGAAAAGAAAAAAGAATGGAGGATGATGACTTCATTCGACTGAGTAGGTTTTCTCTACAACTAAAGAAAAAAAAAAGGGAAGCGTTTAGAAAAAAGAGGACCAATACCCTTAGTGGAGATGGAAAGGAAAGGAAGTTATCAGTGAGACTAAGGAGAACGATGATAGTTCCAGTTACAACATTTTCGTCCTAGGTAAATGTAAGGGCAAAAATTGAAAATGGGAAAAAAATCTCACTTTTCCACCGAGTTAAATCCCCATTCAGTGGTGAGGTAAGGGAATAACTATACAACCTTTTCCCGAAATAGAACCCTATTCAACATAGGTCGTAATAGGCCATTATAGCCAACCAACATTAATTTAGTGCTGGGTTCACCAAATTAGACTATAATCCATTCCTACTCCCTAACCAAACAAAGAGTTAGTATTTTCAAACCATCTATCAATTTTTTGTTTTCTAAATCTAACAAATTAATATAAGAAAGAGGACATGTTAAGAAAAAGAAGAAAGTTCATGCTTTTTATTTTAATAATGAATGGTTTTCGAGGTATTGAGTTCAATTTTTAATGGAAAAATAAAAACCTTGGAGAAAACTTTACCAAACTTGATTCAATTAATTTAGGGTCTGTTTGTTTCCTTGTATTTGATTTTCCGAAAAATGTTTTCTTCATTTTACGCTGTTTGGAAGCCTGAAAATAATTTACATTTGGAAAATATTTTCCAAGACATGGGTAAAATTAATACTGTTTTATGGAAAATGTCTTACAGATTATTTTTCCGTAAGACATTTTCCATCTCTTCATCCAGGTAAAATCTTTTCCCTTCCTTCCGTTCTTCATTTCTTTCTCTCTTTCTCTCTTTTTGCAAATCTCATTCCTCTTTTTCTCTCTTTCTCAGGCAAGGCAAATCTGCAAAGGCAAATCTCTCTTTCTAAGGTACGATATTGTTTTTTTTTTCTGGGTTTGGGTAAAATTTCGTGAAATACTTCTCTGTGAGCAGTAGAGAAAGGTTTTTTTTTAGTCATTACAGTATCAGCCTCTCCATCGTTGTAAATGTCTTTAACTTCTTCATGGATTCCTCTTAATAATTTTTGTGTTTTTGTGTTTTAAGTGTTTCCTTTTTCTCTTTTCATATTTTTTTGTGCTTGCTGCATGGAAGAAGAAATGGTTTGGGTTGTTTGCTTTTCTGATTTTGGTTTAGTAATGTATCACAAATCATTTTGCAGCATAATGTTAGGTTTTTAAACCTCCAAGATAAATTTATGACACATTTTATTTTTCCTTTGTGTTTGATCCATGCCTTGTAATCTCGTTAAAACCCATGTTGCTGTACCTTAGGTTGGTTCTTGTTTATCGATTTCATTATCTTTTCTTTTGTACAAAAATTATCCTGTCCATAGGGAATGCAGATTTTGGTGATCAGTAAGCAAAAGAAAAGTTTGTGCATCTTTGATCCATTGGGTTTTTTGGATAATTGTAAAGAGAAATAGAAAGATTCACTGCCCTGTTTTTAGCATTCAATTGTATTTTTGTCTGAAGCAATATCAATGGTATATTATTAGGAAACATAAAAAACTTTCAAAGACATTCACCTTTATGTTGAGTGCTGGGATGTGTGTTTTGGAGCCCATTTCATCCCAAGATTTACTCATTGCTGCATGTTTTCTTATAACATCATTCGGGCAAAACATGGATGAGAAGGTTGTTGTATAATTCTTATTTATGGATGGTACTGTAGATTTTAGTTTATCAAGGGACAGATTAGGCATATTTTGTGACAAGTTGCTTGCAGATCCTTCCCATTTATTTGTAGGATAGTATGAAGTTATCAAATGCTTCTTGATGGATGCAGTTCAATGAAATGAAAATTTTTAGGACAAAGCTTGTACTGCTTTAATGTTATATTCTTATTTATATGTTTTTGAAATGTTTATTACCTGGTATTGGTATTTTCTGGCTTGTATGCATAGGATGATAAATATCCACTGCAGGGAGAAATATAAGCTAGAACATGATCTGTGTCAGTTAAAGTGGAATCTCAAGGTAAGAAATGGAAAACGAGATGTTTGTGAATCTTGATCGTTTACAATTTTGTATATTTGGTGTTTGAAAAATGAGGAATCAACTAAAGTCAAGTGGTCGGAAACTGTAGGATCAGGCTATAGTAAAGTTGAAACTTAATGTTAATATTGTATTTATGTTCAGTATGATAGTTTTGCTTGGTTACCTGATGTTGTTATTGCTCAATTTGAGGGCCAAAAGTGTTCTGATCCATGCAGCTATGTTACTTAAATTTGGGTGGAGTGTCGAAAACAAGTATGTTCACATCAATTAACATTTATTAATAACATATAAAATTGTAATTTTAGTTCAACTCAATAATTTTGGTGAAAATATAAAATATTTAATAATCAGTATTAAAATTGAGTTTGTTGTCACGTGTCAATCTAGTACTTATTTAGTTAGGTAATGACGAAAATAATGATGTTTATGAAAACTTACAAGCTTTGGTTATATTTGATAGAGTAAATCATATTATTTTAAAGATATTTTTGTTAATTCATATCGTGCAATCATGCTACGATATCCAGTTAGGCCTAAGCCAGATTTGTTTACCACGTTGCTGGGGGAGCTTTATATTTTTGCTTGCTAGGTTTGGTTTTGTCATTTACTTTCTCCAATGCTGATTTTTAGCTATTAAAATATGCCATAAAAATCCCTGTAGTTTTCATAAATTTGAAAATTAATCCTTGTACTTTTATTTCTAACAATTTAGTATCTCTACTTTTTAGATATCAAAATTCAAGTCCAATTGTTAACACTCAACACTGTCAAAATTATTTTTTTAGTTACATGCTTATCAAGTAAATATCTTTTTTTAATTTCAAAATATCACACTAATAAATTTAACTATATTAATAATTGGACTTGAATTTTTAAATCGAAAAAGGAGAAGAATTAAATTCTTGAAATTAAAAGTATAGAGTGTAAATTTCAAGTTTATAAAAATTACTGACATATTTTAATCTTCCGTGTATCCTGTGGCTGTGGCTGGCTTGTATTTTTTTTTTTTTGTTCAACACCTGTGGCTGTCTTGTAGAAAGCTACTTTTGGCTACTGAAAATTTGCGAGACTCACATCCCAAATTAATCTTTCTAATTTTTGATTTTTGGTTGAGCTCATGATTGATTAATGTAAATAGAAATATGACTATATTTTGGTAGTTCAATGGTTTCTGAATTTGAGACCTCTAGAAATAGTTAATAATTGAAACATTCCTGTTGGAAAAATATTTGGACTTTAAATTTTATGAGTTTAACACATGTATGTCATATGCTATGAAGTTTAATAAGAGATATAATTATATTTACGAGATAAATTTACCCACTTAAATTAGCAATTGATCGATTAATTTAACATAAAATTGGACCGTTCATTGAGTTTAATTTCCTAATTCTTTTTCCTAATTTAACATAAAATTAGCAATCCTTATACGTTACATTTAAACATGATTGCACGATTGACATGGCATATTTAATATATGTATTCTTTTATGCTTGTTATAAAATTTCTTACTGAATTGGTGTAAGATAATTTCATTGTAAAGTCATATGCATTGTACATATGTAATATATGTATTCCTCTATATTTTCATTATAAAATGCTTGTACGTTTAAAATATATTTTTCCTGCCACGTGTTGCATTGTAGTAATTGTATATGTTGATTAAATTTATACCTTTTATGTTCAAATTCATGAACTTGAATTTCGCAGCTGTTATGATTAGGCAATGATCATAAACAGAAACTAACAGTTCATATGTGTAACTCACATATATGTGAGTCTATTAATTTCAATGTTTAACTCAACCAATAATCAGAAATATATTAATTTCAATGGTTAACTCAGGCAATAATCATAAATATGTGTACGATGCAAAATTTGTTCTATTGGGTACTACAGATGAATATGTCTTGAATTATGTCCCTTTTTTTGTTATTATTTAAGTTGGGGTTGGTTAGTTAACTCCATTCCCTTTAGTCATGGTAACTTTAGTAATATTTGTGTGGCATTATTTTGTGTAGATGGATCGTAATCAAGATCAAAATGCAATTGTCGGAGTCGTGGCTTCAGTTTTAGCTTTTGGGGCTCTCTGGATTAAAAATTAAAAACTAGGAAGGAAATTGCTTCTCACCCTCGTGTGAATCGAGATTATGAAAGAGAAAATTATATTAATAATATTTTATATAGTGGTGACCAGCATTGTATTGATATGATAAGGATGAGACCGGTAGCCTTTTTTAATTTGTGTGATATTCTTAGTAGGAATAATTTGTTACAGTCAACTAAATCAGTGAATATT
Organism: Gossypium anomalum; assembly: GCA_025698475.1. Classification (NCBI taxonomy): domain Eukaryota; kingdom Viridiplantae; phylum Streptophyta; class Magnoliopsida; order Malvales; family Malvaceae; genus Gossypium; species Gossypium anomalum. The sequence continues at coordinate 57,923,283 of CM046959.1, forward strand.
AGTGAGCAAGTAGTTATATTTTTACATATAATTGGTCATAATGTAAGGTTTCGAGTGATTCGGTCTAGATATTATAGATCAATTGAGACAATTCACCGTTACTTAAGGGTTGTATTGAGAGCTATTTTGAAATTGTATAAGCTAGTTATTAGATTACCTGATGAGTCAACTCCTAGTGAAATCAGAGACAATCCAATGTTTTATCCTTATTTTAAAGATTGTATTGGAGCATTAGATGGAACTCATGTTCGTGCATCTGTTCCACTTAGCATTCAAGGAAGATTTCGTAGCCGTAAAGGGGGGACGACACAAAATATATTGGCTGCCATTACATTTGATTTGAAATTTTCCTATGTTCTAGCTGGTTGGGAAGGTAGTGCACATGATTCTCGTATTTTAAGTGATGCACTTTCACGCCCAAGAGGATTAAGAGTTCCGGAAGGTAAGAATTATAAAATATTAAATACCAAATAGTTCTAGTAAGCTCATAATTTATTAGTAATAATTATGTTCTGTCTAATTGTAGGTAAATATTATCTTGCTGATGCTGGATATGGCATCCGAAATGGATATATTACCCCATATCGTGGTGTCCGATACCATTTAAAAGAGTTTAGTGATCAGGGGCCTGAAAATACAAAGGAACTCTTTAATCTTCGTCATTCATCATTGTGAATCACTATTGAACGTGTTTTTAGGATTTTGAAGAAACGGTTTCGTGTATTAGATGCTGAACCATTTTGGAATTTTCAAACTCAAGTAGATATAGTTTTGGCTTGTTGTATCATTCATAATCATATAATGGGAGTTGATCCTAGTGATTTACTTAATCAACGATTATACGAGGAGCCTGAGTCTGATTTGATAATACCAACTATTACGGAGCGAGAAGAAAGAGAAGAAGTAAGAGAATGGTCTGCTAAGAGAGATGAAATTGCACAAACTATGTGGACTGATTATATGGCTAGAAATATTATGTAGGTTTAGGGCTATTGTTTCTATGTTATGTATGTTTTAGTATTAAAATTGTTTTTTTTTTTTTGTTAATGTTGGTTGGATAATGATATTGAAATTTTAGTTTGTTGGATTTTGAAAATATTTATATATCTTGAATTTGTTAAATATTGAATTTATTATGTTTTAAGCTTGTTGGATATTGAAATGATTGACAATGACAATTATTAATGTAGAATGGGCAAGGGCAACAAAGAAGGGACCTCTAAGCAATTCAGGTGGACAAAACCGATGGAACATCTTTTTCTTGAAATTCTAGCAGAGGAGGCCCAGAAAGGAAATAAGCTTTCTAACTCTTTCAAAGCAGTTTCTATTAATCGAGTTGCCGAAGCTATTTCAGAAAGATTTCAAGTCTAATGCGATGCAAAGCATGTGGAAAATCATTTGAGGACTATAAAAAACCAGTGGCAGATTATATGCACAATTCGAGGTGAAAGTGGCTTTGGATGGGATGATAATATGAAAATGATCACATGTGATAGAGCGACATATGATGCTGCAGTGATGGTAATATATGTATATATATGTTAAGTATATTTCAATTATTTTTTTACCTGTTATTCTAATTGTGTATAATATCCAACAGGCACACAAGAAGTATGAACCATTTTTGAATAAAAGCATTGATCATTATGATGAAATGGCTTTGGTTGTTGGCAAAGATATGGCAACAGGGAGTTTTGCCCGAACATTTGCTGACATAGATTTGGATGATGATAACATAGATTCAGTGCCTATAGACTGCGAGAATGAAGCGACTGAAGAGGTAAGAACAAAAGTATCTTCATCTGGTACATCCAAACGTAAAAGAAAAAAGGCTTAAGAAAGTGTTGATGATGAACAAATTAAATTTGTGGGTGAACAACTTGGCAAAATTGCTAATGCTTTGGAACAATTTACTGCGGATAAGACACCACATCTTTACGAAGAAGTGATGTCAATGGAGGTAGAAGGATTTGATGATGACTTCCTTTGTTCTATGTTTGATTATTTAGTGAGTCATGAATCTCAGGCAAAAGCTTTTTTAGTTAAAAGTAAGAAGCATAGAAAAATTTGGCTTCAAAAATTTTCTCAAGGTTGAAGATATTGATACTTTTAATGTGGTGTAATATTAGTTATGCACTTGGACAATATTGTTGTTATCATGTGGTGTAATATTAGTTATCATATGGTGTAATATTAGTTATGCACTTGGATAATGTTGTTGTTATCATGTGGTGTAATACTAATTATGCATTTGGATAATATTATTAATTTCTAGTATTAATTGTAGTTTGGAAGCTAATTTATAATTATTCAATCCTTATTTTTTATTTTTTTATAACACAATTACAAATAATTTATTTGACTTTAGTTGTTTTCAATTTATGACAGTTAATATTCTAGTTTAATAATTGAGTATTATTATATATTTAAAATGATTTATTTATTTATAAATAAATCATTGCAATACATGTAAAAATAATTTAAAATATAAATTTATTAATATATATATATAAAATAAACTCAATCAAACAAAGAAAAGATAATAAATTCTTAAATATATAAATTTTTATTAAAACAGTTTTTCAAGAAAATTTTTTTAGGAAATCTGCCAAACAACAGAAAATATTTTACACAGATTTATCCAAACACCAGAAAAGTAAATCATTTTTTAGAAATCATTTTCTAAGAAATTATTTTCTAGAAATCATTTTCCGAAAAATATTTTACCTGCAAACAAATGGAGCCTTAATTAGAAATCAAAATCTCCATCAAATATTTAAAAATTGCATTGAAGAAAAAAATATTAAATAATACCAAAAAGGAATTGAATTAAATATTTAATTTAAAAATATATATTTCGAGGTATGAGTGCTAAAATAGTCCAATGGTTTTTTGTGTGTCGAACATAATATGATTTAATTTAGTTTTAGAGTTTTAGAGTTTTGACTTTTGTTTTCAGAAAGAGTTTTGACTTTTAAATTTACTAATTAAAAGGATATTATTTTAGGGAGAAACCGATCGGTTATTATTATTACAAAATTGAAAAAAGAAAAACAGAAGTACGGCATTTTCTTCTTTTTAACAAAAATTTGTTTCATTTCATCTTATGATAATCTAAAATAATTCGCAGGTTGGACACGTGTACTAATGCAAAACTGGGCCCCATCATTTGTCCCACCTCTCCTCTCTTACTTGCCTCATTCTCACGCGACTCTCGTGATCGTGTCTTCTCAACTCATTACTCATTTCGCGCTAAAATAAGAAAAGAAAGATAGAAAATAAAATAAATTCAATCATCAATCATCAATCATCAATCATCAATCATCAATCATCAATCATCAATCATCAAGCAAAAAGCAAAAATTACACATCACCACCCATTTATTTATTTTTAATTTACTTTTTCCTCTAAAAAAATTGGGGACTGAAAATTGCCGGTTGCCATTGGGGCTTTGATGAGTGGCATCGCTTCCAAGGCAAGCAAAAAAGCTATATTCCTACCAAAATTATTGAATTAAAGAAAAGTTCAAGAAAAAAGGCGTATTTCTCTTTCTATTTCTTTTACTCCTCTACTGATGAGCGATGATGTTTTTCTTTTACTCTATATAGAAAAACTTGTAATCTTTCTTTTTCTCTCAACTTTTTTCTCCTAACTGTTAGATCTATAGATTCTATATAGTTTTTTTTAATCGACAATGCTTCTCTGATTCTGCAAAGGTAAGTTTTCTTATTGTCATTTTGTTTGGACTGGAGAGATGATTTTTTTTTTGTATATTTTTTGAAAAAATAGATTTTAGTTTTTTTGATAAAAAACTTTCCTGCATTTCTACTTTTTTTTTTCAATTGTACTGTTTTTGTGTTGGATGATAGAGAAATAGAGGATATAAAAGGAAGTTGATTTCCTTTTTTCTTCTTCTGAGTTGTAAAAATCAACTGAATTTGTCTACAAAATTGACGGAGAAAGTTGATTTTTTTTTCATTAACAGTTTGATTACTTTAGGAAAGTAAAGAACCTTGGAATTGCTTCAAATTTCTGCTACTGTAAATCGATTTTGTAACAATGTAGCGATTTCCGAAACTAATTTCGACCTTTTTAGCTTGAATTTCATATTTTCTAATTTCGAGTTGCTTTTTTTTTTGTTAAGTGTGTAGAACGGAGAATTTTTTGGTGAGGTGAAAATGTCTTCGAGAAGAGGATCGAAATCGAAGAAATTAGGTTCAAGCAACTCAAAAGCTCTAAATTCACCTTCGTCTTCAACAACTTCATCATCCAAACACTTTCCAGAAACATCTATCGATTGCCAGAGCTCACCGGCATCGTCATCGGCTCGAAGCAAGCCACAGTGTTTTTACTCTGAGAACTTGCATGTGGATGCCGACCGATCCAAGGAGAATGTCACTGTCACCGTTCGGTTTCGTCCTCTCAGGTATATTATTATTTTCCCTTGCTTTTTGGGTATTTTGTTCTATGTATTTGTTTGATGAAGGCTTTGATTGGCGTTTGTGGATGTAGTCCAAGGGAAATTCGTCTTGGTGAGGAGATTGCTTGGTATGCAGATGGGGAGACTATTGTGAGAAATGAACATAATCCATCGATAGCTTATGCATATGGTTAGTTTTATATTATGTCAAGTGATCTTTTTCTTTCAATTTCATGTTTTTCATGCACTCTATTGAAGATACCTTTAATTTTACTCGGAGTTATGTTTTTCAGACGCCAACTAATGAAAAATCTCGAATAAATATATATTGAGGACATTCCAGTGCCAAAGAACTGGAGATATTCAAAGCATATCTTCAAAACATTGGTATCCGCTTTCACAATATTTGTAACCCTAAAAACTTTTTGTTCTTTAGCCTTTAAGGCAGCTTTTGAGGATTCTAATTCTTATGTTTTCTTCTTGAAACATTTCTCTTCTTGATGTTTAATATGTGAATGACCCTTTTATTGTTGATGGTGTTTCTGTTTGTCATTTCTCGTCATGTGCAGAAACTTTTTAAGTTCTGATTTGCTTTTTATGTCTGTGTGAAATAGCACTAGGTACTGGATGAACTTTGAGAAGTATCGGTTATCTGTTTTCTATATAAATTTAATAAAAAAATTACTTTTCTCTGTCATTTTTATTAGAGGCATTTGGCATAGTGTATATTATCTAGTTTGCCTTTATCTCTTTTATGGTCCAAAATTCTTAAGCTTTCTAGATCTCGCTTAATTGATTGTTTCTTATGCTTCTAGATCGAGTGTTTGGCCCAACAACTACCACACGCCATGTTTATGATGTTGCTGCCCAGCATGTTGTCAGTGGTGCCATGGAAGGCATCAATGGTATGATGTGAAGAACCCACTTCATAGCTAAATTTGGCTCCTACACCATTTGATAAACAGTACCTTTGTTTTTTTGTTGTCGCTTGTACTTTTTTTAGAAAGCTAAGAATTGAGATTAGTCCATGACCACCTATTAAACACATGTTAAGGCTACTTTGAGATAAATAGTTTTGCTATTTTCATGCAACATGGGCTGATGGATTTATGAATGCGTGAATGTACTTATCCATGATGGTTGGACTAGACAAGGCTGTTACTGGCTTTGGATCTGCTAATGTTTGTTTTATGTCAGGTTTGGTTGCTCTTACAGGATATATAATGAAATTCAAGGATATTGCCAAGGCTTGTTGCTAAGAGGAATGAATCTGGTGATTTTGCTTAGAAGTTAGTTTGAGTAGGTTCTAAAGGTTTTCAGAGTGCTTTTGGATATGGACTTTGTTAGTGATTGTTATTTATAGTGTTCATAGCACAGGACCGAGATCTAATTGTTAATTGGTCCTTTTCAGGACTTTACCTCATAATCACTCTGTAGGAAGACTATTTTAATCTAGGAACACTCAGTTTAGATTTCTGGAACCAGTAGATTTGTTACTGAGGTATCCTAAGCTTCCTTGGTAACTATTGTTTCAGGCGAGAATCTACCTTGCCTTCTCTGAAGAAGTACTCACAGTTTTGCATCAGAAATTGTGGGTTGATATTGAATGCTAGGCATTTAATTTGTATCTCCTCAAAAGCTCGTTCCTCTACCTTAAAGTGTTAAATTCTGTCCACAGGCACCATTTTTGCTTATGGCGTGACAAGTAGTGGGAAGACTCATACAATGCATGTAAGAAATAATTTGCTACTTCTTTTCCTTATCTTTGTATGTTCTACACTGTAGGGTGGTGTCTCCTATTTTAATTTCGTCTAAAGCTGTCATTTAATTTGCATTATATAGAGACCAAATGTTCGATTCTTTTGCTATTATACATTAATGAATAATTGGTTTATTGACTACTCTAAGCTTGTCAGATTGGGATGTAGGGAATAGGATTAATGATTATTTGTTTTTATAGCAGCTAGAAGGGATTGTGTGTTGGTTTTTTAACCTTATAAGTAAGTGCAACAAGGATTGGAATTATTTGCTCTTTAAACAAAATCTATTTAATTCTATATCTAAAGCTCAGAAGTAGCATTAATTTTTTAACTAAAGCAACAGTATCTCGATTTTTACCAATGTCATGTTAATTTGCTTCCACATTTGTGCCTAGGTATTACTTATTTCTAGCTTTCCAAATTCCATTTTTGGAGAAATGTACTTATTATTTAAGTTAAGTTAGTGCAGCAAGTGTCAAAATCATTCTTTAAGTCAAATCTATTTAATTTTTGCATTTTCCACTTGTGACAAGCTTAGAAGTAGCAGTATTTTTGAACTAAAGCAACAATTTCCTGCTCTTCTTCTACTAGAGTTTATAAATTTGATTTCCTTCACATTTGAGTCTAGCTACTTTATTTCTATCTTTGCAAATTCCATCTTTGGAGAAGTGTGTTACTCTAGTTTGTTCTAAACTATATAATCAAAAACATTGTATGTTGGCTTTTAGTGCCTATATATAACATATACTGCTTTTAGCAAGGACGGTAATTACGTGATATTAAGGTGTATGGTTTATTACCATTCATCATCATATCTGTCAAATATATCTGCAAATGGAAACTCTAAACCAAATAATCATGTTTTTTTGTGGAGTATATGCAAAATCTTTAAAACTTCAAGCACGGATTCTTTTAAACAAAAATTGTGCAATTTCTACATGCACCATTATAATAGATGGTATGCTTTGGTCTGGAATTAGTGTTCCGTATAATCTATGTTTTATATTTTAAAATACAAATAGCATGCTAATTTGTTCTTAATTGCTGAAATGGCAGGGTGATCAGAGGTCCCCTGGAATCATACCATTGGCGGTAAAAGATGCTTTTAGTATTATTCAGGAGGTACTCACATGAGATGTTGACTCATGTAGTTTCTATTTTTCTACTTTTTATGGATACTAATGAGCTCCTTATGCTCTAGACACCAAATCGGGAGTTTCTTCTCCGTGTTTCATACCTGGAGATCTATAATGAAGTGAGCTTTCTTTCTTTTATTAGTTTGTTTTCTCTCTAGCTTGGCAACCTTTTTCTCATTAGAAAACTTAGTTAAACTACCTTCAAATATGCATTTGCTTTTATATGATATCACTGCTCTTTAAAGGTTCTCTTTTTTTTTTTTTTTTTTTTTTTTTTTTCCATTTTAGGTTGTTAATGACTTATTAAATCCAGCTGGACAAAATTTGAGAATTAGAGAAGATGCTCAGGTACTTGCTTCTCACTTATTAAATCTCTCACTTGATGGTTCACAGGTAATATATATGGACTAGATTAGGCCTCATACCTAGTAACTAGGTAAAGTTAAATGCTACTTCAAAAGAAAATGGTGAGCAGTTATCTTTAACCCTCATCAGTAGTAGTTTAACTTGAACAAAATTTATGAGATAATGTTACCTAAAAAATTAAACATTTATCATCGGTATGCCTTGTGTTTCTAGTTTGTTTGGAAGTGTGTTTTATTGTTTGCTTGGTTTATGGCTCTAGGGAACCTTTGTTGAAGGAGTAAAGGAAGAAGTTGTACTATCCCCTGCTCATGCCCTCTCTCTTATGGCGGCTGGGGAAGGTAAAGCATGTTGACTTGACTTTCAATATCCAGATTTCAGAGACAAGTTGTCCAAAATTGAATTGGAAGATTTTGTAGAGAGCTTCTACAAAACCAAGCTTTAGATCATTATGTTATCAAAACTGACACTATAATCTATTTTTCAGTTGGATAAAATGACTAAATAGTTTGGAGACAATTAGATGCGTGTTTCTGTGTGGATGCTCTCTTCATTGCATGCCTTGTCAATGTTCCTTATTTGAACTAGGGTCAATTTCCTGCTAGCAGTAATGAAATTTTTTCATATTATGTGAATGGATTTCACTCTTTTAAAACAGAACACAGACATGTTGGATCAACAAACTTCAATTTACTCAGCAGCAGGAGCCATACAATATTTACACTGGTATATGTTCTATTACTCTGCATCTTTTAGAAGTTTCCAGTACCCCTATTTTTAGTTTTACCACATTAAGATAAAAATATGTTTGCTGATACTATTTTAAGTGGTATTAACTGCAATCTTTATATCCAAGAATTTGCGAGAATAATGTTGATTCCTGTTTTGAAATGTGGATTTTCTGTTACATGTCAAATATGTATTCACGTTTGCCATTGTTCTGGTTTTGGATGGTTCATTTGATTAGTTGATGGTCATCTACATGTTCCCAATTTCACTGCCACATCTGATTATTTCCTGTGACCAACTTATCTCCAGACAATAGAGAGCAGTTCATGTGGTGAAAATAGTGAAGGTGAAGCAGTAAATCTCTCACAGCTGGTAAATTCTACAGCCTGTCTTGGACTAGTTTTAGGTTTTTTTTTGGTTATTTATGTTTTTAGTTCTTTTCTTATTTTTATTTGGTATGTTATTTATATATGTTTATCGTCTTTCCTGTTTTTTGAGGGGCTAATACTTTGTATTTCAAGTTTTCCATATTTTCATGTTTTACATATACATGCAGAACCTCATTGATCTAGCTGGTTCTGAGAGCTCAAAGGCTGAAACAACTGGCGTTAGACGAAAAGAGGGATCTTATATCAATAAAAGCTTGCTAACACTAGGAACTGTGAGTCAAAATTTGCCATTTCTGTTCTGATCTGCAATTAAGTTCTTTCTCTTTAATCTCTAGGTCATCAGTTCTTATATAGTCTATTTCTGGTGTGTGTGAGTGCACTATGTCTGGGTATATACTTGGTTACTTGATTTAAATTCTATGGTAACTTTAACAAGTGCTTGCAGCGAATAACTATAGCCGACTAGCATAGCATTAAGCCAACTTCCTATTTGATATTTATTCTCACTTCTGTAAAATATTGTTGAAATTGAAAGGGAGACACCAAAAGTCTTCCTAATTTATCAGTGTAACTATTGATTGAATTTAGTATAATATGTTTCACGATCTTAATTTTCTTCTTCAAAGATGTGCTTTGCTGAGATATTAGTTTCTTACATTGTTAAGACAATTCTGTAGTAATCAGATATTTCAACCTAATACACAGATAAACTCATGCTTCTGTATCTACTGTCAAGTACACTTCATTTTGTTTTCTGGTATTTTATGACCAGTAAAGAAAATACTAAGAGAAAATGCTACATGACTGGGCTAAGTATATTTTGATTGTTATACAGTTCTGAATTTTTACTTAGATAAGGGTGGCTTTAAGGTGTATTCTTTAACATTTTGAGGTATGTCAATTGCATAAGATATTTTAGAGCACATGATAGTAATTTGTTCTTATAATTTCTGACACTTACCGTGGCTTTAAGGTGTATTCTTTAACATTTTGAGGTATGTTAATTGCATAAGATATTTTAGAGCACATGATAGTAATTTGTTCTTATAATTGCTGACACTTACTGTGTTTTGAAATCTAATGACATAAACATATGTATCTAATAGTTTCATAACTTATTCTCCCTCTCTAAATAAATAATTATTTTGGTCCTATGCGCATTTGTCAATAGTATTATCAATATATTTCTATGGGATAAACCTTGCTGAGCATATGACTTCATTTTGTAGGTTATATCTAAATTGACTGATGGGAGAGCCACTCATATACCATATAGGGATTCTAAGCTGACTAGGCTGCTTCAGTCTTCCTTAAGTGGTCATGGGCGTGTATCTGTAAGCATAATTGGTTACCTTTCTTGAAAAACATGTCATATGTCTAGGTCAACAAAAAGATAATAGAAACATGTAGTGTCAATCTCTTCTCTAAAAAGGTAATACTTGCTTATAGGTCTTAGTTTTATTAATTTTCTTCTGTCTAAAATTTCAGCTCATTTGCACTGTCACCCCTTCATCAAGTAACACAGAAGAAACACACAATACACTGAAGTTCGCTCACCGTGCTAAGCACATTGAAATCCAAGCTGCACAAAACAAGGTATGGTTTTTGTATTTGCAAACTTACTGAATATACTAGCATGTGTATTGCTTGCGCAGGTGTGTCTTTATGCTATAGGTGTATGTATTGTATCATGTGCTAGACACAAATGTACGTTTGTGCACACATGCACCCATGCAAATACATTTATTTGAATATTAACTTTTTCAGTTTTGTTATTTACTTTGTCAAAATGCAGATTATTGATGAGAAATCACTTATCAAAAAATACCAAAATGAGATACGCTCCTTGAAGGAAGAGTTAGAACAATTGAAGCGGGGCATTGTATCAATTCCTCAACTAAAAGATATTGGTGAAGATGACATTGTACGCTTAAAGCAGAAGGTACATTTGTGCTGCTTTGACTACAATAGCTGAAGTTTTTAATGTTTAATTGTATTTTGATCTAATTGTCAATCTAGTCTATGGGGAAATATTGCTACCTTTTCATTTATAGACCATGATATGTTTATCATCTTTCTAACTAGGTGATTTCAGCTAATAGAGAGGTAGGCAGTAGTACAAAAATGCTGACTCCTTGTGGTAGCATGTGCTTAATATTTAAACATGTTTTGGTTGTACTTGTGTCCTCGCTTAACTGATTCTGTATACTTATTTTGTGTATGTATGTGTTGGGGGTGGGGTATGTGGGTTATTAGTCTATGATAATACAGTTTCTGCTGCTCATCAATGTGGATGATTCTGTCTAGCAAAATATTATCTAATGCTCAAACTGCCATTGACCATTCTACTTCCAAGTAGACTACCAGTCATGTGGATAGGATTTTCTACTGAGTAACCTTTTGCTCAATGATCCATCTTTTTGGTCTAGCTGATTTATGGCAACCCTTTTAAGCAGTTCCAATGATACGAAATGTAGTTTGACCCATACCCATTCATGTGGATAGGATTTTCTACCAAGTAGCCTTATGCTCAATGATCCATCTTTTTGATCTAGCTGTTCGTCAATGTGGATGATTCTGTCTGGCAAAATATTATCCAATGCTTGGCAGCCATTGACCATTCTACTTCCAAGCAGACTACCATTCATGTGGATAGGATTTTCTACCGGGTAGCCTTTTGCTCAATGATCCATCTTTTTGATCTAGCTGATTTATGGTAGTCCTTTTAAGCAGTTCCAATGATACAAAAAGTAGTTTGACCCATACCCATTCATGTGAATAGGATTTTCTACGAGTAACCTTTTGCTCAATGATCCATCTTTTTGATCTAGCTGCTCATCAGTGTGGATGATTCTGTCTAGCAAAATTTTGTCCAATGCTAAACAGCCATTGACCATTCTACTTACAAGTAGACTACCATTCATGTGGATAGGATTTTCTACCGAGTAACCTTTTTGCTCAATGATCCATCTTTTTGATCTAGCTGATTTATGGTAACCCTTTTAAGCAGTTCCAATGATACAAAAAGTAGTTTGACCCATACCCATTAGCTGGATCCCATTCTTCATGCATAGTCTTGATAGGCAGTGTAAACTCTTTTCACTTAAGTGAGTATGACCGCATCGAGATTACTTAACCAAATTGCCTGAATTTCCTCAAAATGTATGGGCAGAGTAAATTAAAGAAGGCTCTCTCACTGCAAGGTTTATCTTCAGCAGGCTTTCCTATGATTTCTATAAAATAAACCTTGTTGCCAAACATTTTGAACTTCTTCCCTGGTTTTCAATTTGTGGTTTTTTTATTAACACAGCCTCCATGGTTCTTGAACCTTTTGGTGACCTTAGAGTAGACATGGGGGGAAGAACATACTAGTTCTAGGTTCTTGTGGTAGAAAGAGAAAATAATAATATCCTAAAGAACAGAAAATTTCTTTTTTATTGCCAACCTTCCTACATACTGCACTCCATGTTGAAGATTTGAGATTGGACGCTGATGAGGAATTTTAGGGGAAAATAAACTTAAGACAGAATCATCTCTAACAAATCCCTCAATTATGCTATCTTTTGGTATCCTGACATGTTAGTTTAGATTGGTTTAGATTAGATTTCAACTCAAAAGCAGTGTACATTTCATATTCTTGGCATAAGCAGTGTGCGGTGTAAGGATATCCTTGGTATCATGTTGAATTTATTTCCCTTCTCCCTTGTATTGCCTTTTTACTTGAAGTATTTCTTATGGTTTTATTCGTCTTTTTCTTGTCTCACTTTAATCACTTGGTATCAGGATAAATATAGTTGATGTGAATAGTTTTGAATTATAGTTGCTAATTTTATCTCGAAGGTGAAAAGAGAGATGAATCACCTCTTGACTTTGACAATTCCTTTATTCTTATCTTTAAAGCTGGAAGATGGTCAAGTCAAGTTGCAATCAAGGTTGGAGCAAGAAGAAGAAGCGAAAGCGGCTTTATTGAGCAGAATACAACGATTGACAAAATTGATTCTTGTCTCCACGAAAGCTTCACAATCATCAAGATTTCCCCAGCGCACTGGCCTAAGGAGGAGACATTCATTTGGAGAAGAAGAGGTATCATGGTTGATCTATTACTTCAGATACTTGCTGTTATGTTATACTACGTGCCTGGAGTTGTTTTTACACGCTAAGACTTCCATTTTGTTTAATTTGATTGTCTTTAATTATAGTTACTTGTGTCCATGCCTAGCTTGCATATCTACCACATAGAAGGCGGGACTTGATCCTGGATGAGGAGAATGTTGAGTTGTATGTATCCCTCGAAGAGAATGCTGGAGAAGATACAGTTAAAGAGGAGAAGAAAACCCGGAAGCATGGTTTGCTGAACTGGCTTAAGCTCCGAGTATGTTTATTCTAGACTTTTAGCTCTCTATGTTCCCTTATAGTCTATGTTTATTATTTTTCTTCAAGAATACCACTTTTGGGGTTGGTCTTGATAAAGCAGCTATGATAGATTAGTTGATGAATATTCTTTCTCCATCTGATCTTACAGTTGTTTCAGCTATTCAGCACACCAAAACAAATAATCTGAAAGAGTCTTACTTTTGTAATGGTACCTGTTGGCTTGTGGTTCATTGTCATAGGAGATTTACTAAATGCAATAGTTGTCAAGAAGTGATTGCTTAGGATTGTATACTTGTGAAGATTATAAAATAGCTCAACTGCTTTTTTTTTTTTTTTTTTTTTTCTGAAAGCCATAAAATGTTTTATTAATTAGCAGTTATGAACGAACATCCACAAAATGGTAGCCCAACAAAAATAAAAAAACCCCCAAATTTGACAACCAAATTCTTACTTCTGTGCTACATTTTCTTTTTCCTCATCAAGGTTTATATATTGCCTTGTAAAGATAATTGCTTTGCACTTCTCTATTGTGGAGTTCGTAAGATTAATCTATCCAAGAATTACCAGTTAAAAATCTGGCAACTACTATATCTTTCTCTGAATCCAAAAATATCAAAACTGATAACCACCTATAATATTGCATTGGAAGAAAATAGCTAGAAGAAACTTAGTCTAGATGCTATGTAGCAAATGCAGTTTCTTTTATTTCTGAACTGGCTAATAAATCAGCCAATGCAAACATAGACACCAAGCTAGTTGGTGTCAGTTACATTAATAGATTTTAGTCAACTATGGTTAAATCTTATTCCTCCTTAGTAGCTCATATTATTTTATGATTCTTGTCCAGAAACGAGATACTGGTACAGGGACATTGACGAGTGCCAGCGATAAGTCAAGTGGAATTAAATCCAATAGTACACCTTCTACCCCTCAAGCAGGAAGCAGTAACTTCCATGCGGAGTCTAGGCTTTCCCAATCCATGCTTACAGGAAGTTCTCCACCCATGGATCTTCTATTAGATGCTAGACATGATAGAGAAGCTCCGGAGGACAATTTCCTTGGACAAGAGACACCTTTGGTATGCAAATGTTTTTTCCTTTCCTTTTTTATTTTTTATGCAAATGTCCTTTTTTTTTCTTTTCTGTTCTGCATAATTTCATGAAGTGTGCTAGTTTTTAATTCATCTCTTTCATGCTCCAACTTCATTAAACAATTCAAATGTCTTACGGCATACTCTCAATTTTTAGGAATGTTATCTAAGTACTGTTAATTTTCCAACTCTCTGTGCCTTATTCATTCATTTAAATTTTAATTTGAGGAGTGTACTGTTCATAGTTCAGCAAGTAAATTTTAATGCCTTATTTGTTCCAGACTAGCTTAAAAACAATTGATCAGATAGATCTACTAAGGGAGCAGCAGAAGATTTTGTCTGGAGAGGTAGCACTTCATTCAAGTGCCTTAAAGCGTTTGTCTGAGGAGGCTATGAGAAACCCCCAGAATGAGCAACAGATTCAAGTAAATACTGTCTCATTCATGTTATTTGCTTTAGAGTCTAACTAAATGCTGAATTATGTTGTCTATTCTGTATTTAAGGTTGAGATGAAAAAGTTGAGTGATGAAATAAGGGGGAAGAATGAACAAATTGCTTTTTTAGAAAAGCAAATTGCTGAATCCATCTTGGTTTCACCCAACAAGATGGAGAAATCAGAAATATCTCAAGTAAGTTCAGCTTTTCTTACTGGTTCTCTACGCCATTTGTCTCTTCTGCAACACCATCCCGCGACTCCATCTTACGCATTTTTTTTTCTTTGAATGCTACAGTCCGTTGCTGAATTGGTGGCGCAATTAAATGAGAAATCTTTTGAACTTGAGGTAATCGATTTTCTGTGTATATTGTTCCATGTATTACTAAGGGCAGTTTACGTACCCAAGTAAATCAGGTTATATGATGTCATTCTAGTAACCAAAATTGAGGGCATGGTCCATTACCTCAAATTCCTACATACGTGATGAAATTAGAGATGAATACTCTAATATATTGAGGAAAAACTCACTCAAAATTATGTTTTTCTTAGAAATATGTACAAATATATATACATGAAGCATTGAATCATGCAAGGAAAAAATCTCTTTAATTAGAATCTCTAAAAATCAGCTATAATCCCTAAAGATTAGCTATTCAATGCTGACAAATAAATCAAAATTCTCAACACTTTCCCTCAAGTTGGTGCATAGATGTCTCGCATGCCCAACTTGCAAAGAAGATTATGATAAGTCCTATAGTTGAGCCCTTTAGTAAAAATATCAGCCAATTATTTTTCGAATGCTAGATAAGATAGATTTAAGACACCACTGGCTACTTTTTCCTTGATAAAATTGTGATCTATTCCAATGTGCTTGGTCCTATCGTGTTGTACTGGATTTTGAACTATGCTAATTGCTGCTTTGTTGTCATAGTATAAGGTTGATCCATTTTCGTTCAACAACTTTAGCTCTTCCAATACCTTTTACAGCCATAAAAGCTCACAAACGCTCTCAATAGGTGATTCTGCTGGTTTGCAACCCAACATGTCAGTCTTTGTCAGATGATCTAAGACATGCTTTTTTTGGGAAATAAAGATTCTATCTTTCGATTTGGCCATTTCTATTCCGAGGAAATATTGTAACTTTCCCATGTTTTTGATTTTGAATTCCTAAGCCAATTGTTTCTTAAGCTGGGCCATTTCTTCCCAGTCATCTATTGTCATAATTATGAAATCAACATAAACTATGAGGAGAGTAATTTTACCCTTGTGATGTTTTATAAAGAGGGTATGATCAACATTACTTTGTCGATAGCCAAACGACACCATGACCTTACTAAATTTGTCAAACCAGGTTCTAGGAGATTACTTTAGTCCATATAGAGCCTTTTTCAGTCTACTCACCTTCCCTTGAGTATCTTTATCCTCGAATCCTAGAGGAACTTTCATATAATATTTTTCTTGTAAGAAGGCGCATTCGTTACATCAAATTGCTGTAAGTCGCAGTCGAGATTTGCTGCACATGATAAAAGGATCCTAATCGTGTTCAATTTAGCACCCGGAGCAAATGTTTCTTGATAATCCACTCCATATGTCTGAGTGAATCCTTTTGCTACTAATCTAGCTTTGAGTCTTTCAATTGAACCATCTGCGTTATACTTGGTAGTAAACACCCATTTGCAGCTAACCATTTTCTGCCCCTCAGGAGGATTTACCAGTTCCCATGTCTCAATTTTTTGTTAAAGCCCTCATTTCTTCAATCATAGCCTTCTTCTATTTTGGATCAGTGATAGTTTCTCTCCAATCCTGTGGAACAGACATAGATAATAAGGATAAAGCAAAAGCTCTATAGGATAGGGATAATGAATCATAAGAGACAGAGTCAAAGATAGGATGTAAAGTGCAAGTTCTAACACCTTTTCTTTGGACTATTGGTAATTCTAAATCAGTAGCAAATTCAGCTAAAGAAGACTCACCTGACAGTGAAGAGTCGAGGCATAGAGTAGATTGTATAATTGTATGATGACATCTTTTTTCTTGCCTTTTCTAGTGTATGATGGTTGTGATGAAGAAAAATAAGGTTCATCCTCACGAATTGTTACATCCATACTTACATTATACTTTCTAGATGGCGAATGATAACATTTGTAACCCTTCTATGTGAGAGAGTATCCAATGAAAACACATTTGATTGCTCGAGGATCCAGTTTGCTCCCATGTTGAAGATGGATGAAGCAAACAGAATCAAAGACCTTTGGTGAAACCAGGTAATCCGTTTTACCTTGTAAGATTTCTATGGGACTTTTAAAAGCAAGAACTCGAAGAGGCATCCGATTAATGAGATAAGCAACAACCAAAATCGCATCCCTCCATTAAGGGTTTGGGAGGTTCATAGTGAACATAAGTGATCTAACAACCTCCAAAAGATGTCAAATTTTTCTTTTTGACTAAACCATTCTGAGCACTTGTACTAGGACAACTAGTCTGATGCAGAATCCCATATGATTCTAAATAATTATTAAAGTTATACTCGGTCCCATTATCAATTCGCAAAATCTTAACCTTAGCATCAAATTGAGTAGTAATCAATTTATGGAAAGAACGGAAACACGAGAAAATATCACTTTTGGACTTCAATAAAAAACCCATGTCATCTGAGTGCAACAATAAATGTAACAAACCAACAATTACCAGATAAAGAAGTAAGACGAGTAGGACCCGAAAAATCCGAATGAATAATCTCAAAAGGAACAATACTTCTATTATTATGTAAAGGATAATTTTTTTTTTGTATGCTTTGCAAACTCACATGCATCGCAAACTAAAGAATCCAACTGAGTTCTTGAAAACAAAGTAGAAAACATCTTGGCAAGGACAGTGAATGATGGATGTCCTAACCGCCTATGCCACTAAATTGTCTACTGGTTGATATCTTTATTCTCTACAAATAATGATTGAGACATACTGGACATTTGATCCAGAAGATATAAGCTATCACACAATCTACCACTGTCAATCGTCTTCCCTGTTTGGAGGTCCTGAAAGATACAATGTCCAAGAAAGAATTCAAGTTTACAATTTAAGGCTTCAGTGATAGTACTAATAGATAAAAAGTTAACCAGGAATTTAGGGACATAGAGGACAGAGGGTAAAGTGATATTGGAAGTACAAGCAACAGAACCTATTCCAGAGACGGAGGTAAGGAAGCCATCGACTATTCGCACACTATCTTTAGATGGACAAATAGTATAGTTAAACTTTTGTTTGATCCTGTCATATGCCTATTTACAACGAAATCAATAATCCAAGATTTAGAAGTAAATGGAGCATTTAAAACAATACCTGATTTTACATGATTAGACTTAGCACCCGAGGTAAAATCCAATTGAGATAAGACGTTGGAGATGTTAAATCTTGTCTTAGGTAAAACTCCCAGTAGAAGTGGACTTTGTCCTCTGTTGTCACAGAGTCTGGCAAATTTGCCTGAGATCGAGAATTACCTCCTCGCTTTCCACCACGACCTCAAGCGGGGCGACATGTAACTTCCAATACGAATCTTTATTGTGTAGTCACACGTCAAGTGATCCTTGTTAGACTTACTACCTGATAGGCCATCTTGGTTAGCAATGAGACCAACTTTCTCATTAGGTGGATTATAGAGCATAACAACACGATGACTATCCTCCTGTTGTACATAAGAGTATGCCTCATGGAGAAAAGGGAACGGAGTTTTGCCAAGAACTTGAACCTAAATTTGATCATACTCGGTATGCAAACCAGCCAAGAAATAAAAAATGTGCACCTTTGCCCCCATCTTCTGAAAGTTTTTGGCATCACTGGTACAAGTCGCCTGGAAATCTTGATAATAATCAAGTTCCTACCACATGCCAATTAATTTAGCAAAACATTGAGAAATTGTTAGCTTCTCCTGTTTTGTACCATGGACCTTATTACAAATCTAAAAAATTTGCGCATCATTCCCAATACAAGAGTAGGTGAGAGTAGCAGCATTCCAAGTCTTTTCTGCAGTATCAAACAACAAATAAGTTTTGGAAATATGGAGTTGCATAGAGTTGATAAGCCATGCCATAACAAGAGAGTCGGCTGAATCCCACTGACTAAAAAGTTGAATCAATGAGTTCAGGTTTCAACGTGGTACCGGTGATGTATCCCTACAAGCCATGAGCCTTGAAAAACAAGCAGGACCTTGACCAAGCAAGGTAATTATGTCCATCAAGCTTCACAGGACAAATTTGGAACGAGGGATTATCAGTTGGAATCACGAGCTTCTTGTCCTTCGACATAATGCTGAAAAAAATAACTAATATCCTAAAAAAAATCTTCTTGGAAAATTATAACAAAAACCACCCAAAAAACACAAGAGATCCCACACAAAAAAAGCGTAGCCAAAATACATCACCAATCAGAGAAGAATGACTGGAAGGGAGCAAAGAGTACTGTGATGACGTCCGAAAAAACATGGTGGCAGCAAGTGAAGGCCACGCGCGGTGCGTGAAACACAGATGTAGTAGCTTGTGACGGTGCGTGAGGCCCACGCGCGGGTCTTTTGGTCACCGGATTTTGGGTTTTCGCCGGCGAGTGGATGCCGACTCCAATGGTAGAGGCAGTGAGAAAAAATTAAGGCTTGGGTGGAAAGTACCAATTTAGTGTTTCTAGGGTTTTTGAAACAAACTTTGAAAAAAAAAAAATTTATCCCAAAAAGTTGGATAAAAAATCTGATACCATGATGAAATTAGAGATGAATACTCTAATCTATTGAAGAAAAACTCACTCAAAACTATGTGTTTCTTAGAAATATATACAGAGATATATACATGAAGCATTGAATCATGTAAGGAAAGAATATCTTTAATTAGAATCTCTAAAAATCAACTATAATCCCTAAAGATTAGTTATTCAATGCTGTCAAATAAATCAAAGATTCTCAACATACAGGAGTCATAAATTTGAATTAGAGTGACGTTCTAAAAGGGAAATAATATGCATTAAAATTTTCCCAGCTTTTTGTCAGTTGTCCCTTTGATTTTTCTGATTTTCTCTTAGTGAGCATTCTATCATAAATTACTGTTTCCAGGTTAAAGCTGCGGACAATCGAATAATCCAAGAGCAGCTGAACCTGAAGGTAGATATACCTATGCAGCATATGTATAAATATATTTGTCCAATTCACATGCCTTTTAAGTTTCCTCCTCTGGGAGCCTGTTCTGACTTGATTCTTTTTTTTTTTTTTCAGATTTGTGAATGTGAAGGATTGCAAGAAACTGTTGCCTGCTTAAAGCAGCAGCTCTCTGATGCACTAGAATCACAAAATGTCAGTCCTATAGCCCCTAATTCTCAACAATTTGGAGAAATGAAAGGTCTGCAGATGGACAACGAAGCTGCGGCATCAAAAGATTGTGATGAAGATCTGCTTATAAAAGCACAGGTGCTTCTAATTTCTAAAAACTCGATACCTTCATTGCTAGTATGTTACCTTACTCGTGTGCATTGTTTTTTAATGGCCAAGTCATGCAATTTTATACCACACTTTTTGCAATGCTTTACCCCCATTCAGTAATAGCAATATTTCTATATATTAATTTCTTAGATTATATTTTCTCGAGTAACCAAAACGAAAACCAAAGATAATCTCGTAGCTCATTTGGAAATGTGCTACGACTTTATATTTGTGGCAGCAATTTGATGCTTGATAGAATTTTTTTTTTCATTTTACAGAGTACTCCATCGTGAAAAGTAAATAAACTACTTATTTTTCTAAATTTGTAGTTCTCACCGTAACAGAACACCCTTGTCCTATTCTTCATGCAACACTTGAAATGCAGAGTACTTAGGAGATAATGCTTCTCTATCTTAGATTAGCTAGTTAAATATGGTTATCGAAATCAAAGTCTCGTATATGTCTTTTGGGATAAAGCCGGCTAACTCAAACATTCAAGTTTATATCAAACCATGTATTGCCTTACTGTTTTTCTTCCCAGTTGATACATTACAGTGATATTAGTACAAATGTTTAGCTTTACACAACATTAGTACTTTTAATGATTTCACTTATATGAATGTCAATTTTAGATCTAATTCCTGGTTTTACTCTATCAGGTGGCTGAGATTGAAGAACTGAAGCAGAAAGTTGTTGAACTAGCCGAGTTAAAAGAACAATTAGAACTACGGAACCAGAAACTAGCAGAGGAGAGTTCATATGCCAAAGGGCTAGCCTCAGCTGCTGCTGTGGAGCTTAAGGCATTGTCGGAGGAAGTTACTAAACTAATGAATCATAATGAGAGACTAGCTGCAGAACTGGCAGCAGCGAAGAATTCTCCGACACAACGTCGAACAAGTACTCTGCGGAACAGCCGAAGAGAGAGTCTGACCAAACGACATGACCAACTTGGATCACCCTCGGATCTAAAGAAGGAACTGGCTATGAGTAAAGAGAGGGAGCTTTCATACGAAGCTGCTCTGATAGAGAGGGATCACAGAGAGGCTGAACTTCAAAGAAAAGTTGAAGAATCTAAGCAAAGAGAAGCTTATCTTGAAAATGAACTTGCAAACATGTGGGTTCTTGTTGCCAAATTAAAGAAATCCAATGGAGTGGACCCCATTGTTTCAGAATCGACATAAGAGAAACAAGGTAAGCTTGAAGTGAACCAGGAACAATTGTTGATGGGGTTTAATAATTCGGATTCAGCTAGAATTGGTTTGGGAGAGTAGTGTCTAGAGAATGTTCTTGTGTATTACTATCGGGGTGGGCTGGGGTTTTTTTGGGGGCGGGGCGCTGTGTATTCTATACGAGTTTTTGTTTCTCTTCAACTTTATTTGGGTTCCTGTTTTTGTTTCTCTTCAACTTTATTTTGGGTTCCTTTCTTTTTCTCCATTCATTAGGGCATTGTATATGAAAAGCTCCACTTGTGCATTATTAATAGTTTTGAAAGCAATGAAGCTCTCAACCTGTAGTTTTATTTTTCATCACATAAATTTGATGGAAAGGGGGATTTATTGGATAGCTAGGGGGCGTTCAAATGGCGGGTTGGTTCAATAGCCATGCCCAACTGGATTTTTAATACTCTTCAAAAGTTAATTGAACTGAAATGTATTACGACTTAATTAATCAATTTCCAATTACTCTTTAACAGAACTAACTTTATGATAATTATTTTTAACACGATTTTATATATTGTAATTCTTTCAAAACTATTTATAACAAAGCTGCAATGATATTTAAAATATCAAATTCAAACATATTATACGTCTAAAACCATAAGCATTTCGTTTTAATTATAAGCAATGCTTGAAAAAGTTATTTAGTAATTGAATGGTAAAAAAATTATTGCATATTATAAAAAAAATATGTATTTTATAAATTTATAACAAAAAAGTTGTTTAAATTCTAAAAAATATTTTAAAGTTTTGCCAAAAAAATTATTATAAGAAATAATTTACACATTATAAAAATGTTAAAATATATTATTTATAAGAAGTTACAACTAAGAAGCATGAACATAATTTATTTATGTGTCCATGCTATATACTTTAAAAATAATATACTTATTCATAAAAAAGTTATAATTCTTTTTATCATAATTTATTTTTAAAAAAATAACCTTCCAAAATTACGGTAAAACATATATATTATTTATAAGAAGTGTTAACAAAAATTTGGACAATTTACAAAACTTTTTTTTATTAAATGTTATATATTATAAATTTTTATTATTTTTTACTTAATTTACGTAATATAACTTAGCATAAGTTTTTCTCTAAATTAAGTTTATATATATGCTTTTATATTTAAAGCTACTGGTTTGTAATAGTCCGGTTTCGACCCTAATCGGAATAGTGGTTTCGGAACTACAAATCTGAGTCTAAAAATATTTTAATAATATTTTTCGTGCTATTAATATGTGAATTGTCATGTGTGAAAGTTTCGTATGAAAATTCGATCATTTATGTGCTTAATTTGTGAAAAGGACCTAATCGCGAAAAATGTAAAAGTTGCCTGCTATTTGTTAAAGTGTTTAATTGATTTGTCTTATTAAAGGAGAAGTCCTTAAGATGCAAATAGACCATTAGTATAATGGATGGACATAAATGGTCATATGTTTAATGATTAAATGGTTTTATATCAAAGGGTAAAATTGGTAATTGGTTAACATGTTAATTAAATTAAAACCAAAAGCCATCATGTTCATTATTTTCTTTGTTCATCAACCGAAAATACAAGAAAAAAGAAAAGAAAAAGAGTTAGGTAGGGTTTCGACACTTTGAGCTTAGATTAAGGTATGGTTTTGATTCGATTTTTGATAATTTCAACATTTTTGTAATTGTTGCTTAGTAATCTATTAAGCCCATGCTTTAATTTCTGATTTTGTTAATGATTTTGAGTTGAGCCATTGATGAAACTATGAGTTTTATGAAGTTTGATGTTAGTAAAGGAAAGATAAGTTTTGGGTTAGCATATTTTGTCTTTGAATTTTTGATGAAATTGAGTAATTTGGGCTAAGTTGTGAAAATGATATTTTGAGGGACTAAAATGTGAAACAAATGAAATATATGGACTTATATGAATACTATGAAAATTAGGCTAAGCATGGGTATATTCAAATTATGTGTATTTTGTGATTTGGTGAAATAGGGACTAAAATGTCAAAATTGTGAAAATGTGAGGGCTAATTTGTAAAATATCCTAATATGTGTTTTTGGACTGATTTGAATGATTTGGTAAATAAAAGAGTTAAATTTGAATTTATATAGATCAAGAATTAAAGAAAATGGAATTAGATCGGGGAAAGTCAAAAGTCGTTGAGTAGTCGATTCCGTACGAGGTAAGTCTATATACAAATAAATGTATTTGAAATGGTTTATCTATGCTAATATGTTTTTGAACAATGATGAATGATAATACGAGAGTTGAATATGTGATATCCGAGAAAGTATTGACAAAGTTCCGATATTCGAAAAGCCTCGTACGAACCTTAGGAATAGTTAGGATACATATGTCATGACATAGGATTCGATATTTGTTTTCGTGTAAGACCACGTCTGGAATGTTGGCATCATATTTGATTTCATGTAAGACCTTGTCTGGGACAGTGACATCGATATTTGATTACATGTAAGACCACGTCTGGGACGTTAGGATTGTACGAGCTTTCTGAGTTATCCGCGTATCCTTATGATTCCGAACGGTTCAACAGGCATTCCGAGAAATGAATGAATATACGAGATGTGTATCCGATTCAGGTACGTTTGAAATGTATACTATGTTTGAGAACAAAGGTAAGTATATGTACAAGTGATGATATGTGTTATAAGTATGAGAAAGTATGTTATTTGTGAAAATGAATTGAGTATATGAGAAATGTACATGAATTAGGTGGTTTGCCATAGTATTTGACTATGGAGTATATGCATTTAGATGATGTTTATATGCTTTAATTGATAAGTTTATTTGTATATGGCTTACTAAGCTTTTGAAAGCTTACCCTGTGTGTTTTTCAACTATTTTATAGATATCGTAGCTATCGGGAGCTCGAGGATTGTCGAGGATCGTCACCGCACTATCAAACTATATTTTGGTACCTTTTGAAAATATATATATTGAAGTATGGCATGTATAGGCTAGAAGTATGTGATTATGTTTTGTGATGTAAATATCTTGCCATGTGATATGGCTAGTTTGAGGTTGAACTTATGGTTTGATTTTAGTGTATGTTATGTGATGCAAATTATGCTTATGTGATGTGTTTATGAATGGCCAAAAGAGTTGGTCAATTTGGTAAGTTTTGGAATTTGCCTAGTGTGAAATTTGGTAAGGTTTTGGAATGAGATTCGATCATATAATTAGAGATTATGAAACCATATGCTTTGGTATGTTTTTGATTTATGGAATGACATGAATTGGTAAGTGATACGAACATGAAATTGGTTGATAATATTATGGCATGATTGGTATATGTTTTGGTATTGCAATTGGCTGAAATTATAGTGCAAATGTGCTTGGTTTGATGCTTGTAGGTTTGACCCAAATTGGGTGGCAAATTGGCTTTTCAAATGGCCTATTTTTATCCACACGGGCAGAGACACGGGCGTGTGTCTCAGCCGTGTGCGACACACAGTCATGTTGCACGGCTGTGTGTCCCCTGGGGTACCCTACGATTTTAAGTTAGGCTTGAGCACGGTCAAGGCACAAGGGCGTGTGGCTAGCCGTATGGCCCAAGTCAGTTTCGACCACGGCCAAAGCGCACGGGCGTGTTTTGTGGCTGGGTGAGCAAGTTAGTATGTATGCCCTGTTTTTTCACGGCCTAGACACATGGGCGTGTCTAATGCCGTGTAAGGCACACGGCCTGTTCACACGGGCGTGTAACCTGTACAACTTTGAAATATGTTTAAATTTTGAAAAATTTTGTATGTGCTCGGTTTAGTCCCGACCCTTTTTTAAAGTATGTTTAAGGTCTCGATGACCTATATAAGGGACATTATGATAATGTTTGACCTTTGATGCTATGATGTTTGTCAAATAAATGCTAAATGTTCTGATTTGTCTGGTAATGCCTTTAACCCTAGTCCGGTGATGGATACGGGTTAGGGGTGTTACATGGTTATTTGGACTATAAATCCAACTACTATAAGGTCAATACAAACACTATAGATAGATTGAGAACTCTTTAATTTGAAACATTTAAGGCTTCGAAATGTGGTTGAAAAAACACTTGTTCTAAAATATATTTCCCATAATAACATCACCTTAGTATAGACATATTGTATATTTCATAACTTCAATTATAGGTGGAGTTGAGATGATCCATACTTCAAAGAGCATATAGAAGGAGACCTTGATAATCTTAATCATACAAGTTCAAGTTCAGACGGTGATGAACTAGGTTAAAGACCGACATATAATGATAAGGAACATATGTTAAATATTAAAGAGAAAATAACCCAACAAATATGCACTAGAACAATTAAACAAAATTGCATATATTATTTAATTTTCTTGTTATTTTTATTAGTAATTGTATTATCAACAGCTCTTTTAGATTAATATATGATGCTTTGATTTAAATTTTTGTTACTTGCTTAGAAATTACTTTTAGCATACTTAATAATATTTATAGTAATTAATATTTAAGAAATATAAATTATATTACTGTGTAATTACAATTTGTATTACCAAATATGTCATAGGAAATTAAGATGTAATTATAATCTGTCAACCAAACACGTCTAGGGAATTACAATTCTTTGTAATTATAGGAGAGTGTAATTACTAAGATAGTAATTATACTTTCATTTAATTACTCTGTATTGTTCAAACAGAATCTTGTAAAATTAAATTAAACAAAAATTAGAATTAAAAAAAAACTTTTCTATTAATCAATTGAAAATATTTTGGTGGCTGATTTGATTGATGAAAAATTTTGAATTCATACATAAATTATACTTTTTTTTTAAATAATAATAAGAGGCTCTAAGGTGAAAACATCATACAATTAACCCGGCTCCTCTCCTCTCCTCACCCTGCGCGTGTAAGCCCACCAGCTACCAAATCCTTGCTCGATGCTCACATACAAGCCTGCAAGTATGTCATGAAACACCTATATTTCCCTCACCGATGCTGGAACCGACTTTGCTATTTCATCTACCCTCTATTCGCCTCATGGAAAGTATGCTGAAAGGTAATTTTTCGGTCTCTCAGCCATAAATCATTAACATACTGAACCAAACCAAACCAAATGGACTAAAGAGCCACATCCTACTTATTCAGCAACTTACCAACTAGAGACAATCCGATTCCACCTTGAACTGCTTGAAACTAGTCGTCCAAGCTATTTCCAAGCCATCTGTAATACCCCACAACTTCGCTTGTAAACTATCATACACCCCGACATTCTTACAGATAGAGGCGAAGCTAAAGGGGTTGGCAGGGGCCCCTGCACCCCCTAAAATGAAAAATTATTTTTTAGGCCCTTTAAAAAAATTTAAAATTTTAAATTAGTAAAGATAAAATTGCACTTTAACCCCCCTAAAATTATAAAAATTTGATTTAATCCTTTAAAAATTATAAAGATATAGACTATAGAAAATTAAAATTTCATTCGCCCCCTTAAAAAATTATTCTGGCTTCACCCCTGATTACAGAATCCAATGATCCATTCATAGCAGTCATCTCGCAACAACCCTCCCGCCTACACAAGTCTCGTTCCTGTGTCCACTCCACCATTTGTATTCAACTTGATCCATCTTGGTTGATGGACCACCCATCGAACAAACTGTTGAGCATAGCCCTGCTACAGCGGCTTAGACAGAGTGGACTCCAAAATATGTTTAGCCTAAGCAAGGCTGTTTCAGCATTAATACTTTGCTTGGTAGGGAATAAAAACTGGAAAGATGAAAAAGTGAAAGTTTAAAATAAAAAGAAAGATGAAAAATGTAATTGTTCTTTCCGCAAGTGTGCTTGATAGAAATGATAAAAATATATATATATATATATATATATATATAATTGAAAATTCCATTGTAAAGTTGAATAATGAAAAGAAAAAAAAAAAATAAAACATTTTAAAAATGTATAAATTTGAACTAACATATACATCTCTCTTATTTTCTCTCCTCATGACTCCTGTTTTGAAGGATTGATTTTTTATGCATTAAAATGAAAAATGGTTCTCTTTACTATTTTCTTTTCTCTTACTCTTATTATCTGTCAAGCACATTCAATATTTATTTATTTATTTATTTTTCTCTTCTCTCTTCTCAATTTTTTTTATTTTGCCACCCTATCAAATACATCCTAAATTAGAACTAATAGTAGCAGAATTAAAAAAAAAAATGCGTTCCAGTTTTTCCATGCATAACAGCAAAATATCCCAAATAACACATTCCACTGAGAACACGCAACCATATCCAATCCTCTCTCACTCATATTCTGCTTTAACCAAACAGTTTCTCTAGATTTTTTCCCTTAAAAAATGAAAGGAAAAAAAAACATGTTTCTAGGGGACGATAGAGATATCAAATAGATTTTGGAGTTGCTATATTTTAAAGATAAAAGAATCACGAGATTTGTGATGTGCAATCATGTCATTAATAAATATTCTTTGGGTAAAGTTTACGAAGAAACCGCACAAATATGAAATTTATATTTCACATATTAAAATTAAAGTGTTTACAGTTAATTTGGATATTTAACTTGAATCTTACAGATTCAAATATTGTAAATTTGGATAATATTTGAATTTATATATTAAAATTACTATTCACTACAAATTCTTTGAATTTGCATTTCTATAAATACAATTATTCAAAAATTCGGATGTTAAAATTACTATTTGCTATAAATTTAGAGTTTGAATTTATTGGTTACAAAATAAATGCTCCAAAGAAGGTTAGTGAGTGAAAGATCTTTTACATACAAAATTTCATGCTTTTTCTACCTAAAAAAAAGTCGTGCTTTAACCATCAATGTTCACCTTAAACATTAATTATAATTTACAAAAATTAATAATGTAAACAAATATAATAAAATATTTTTTAAAATGGAATATACTAACTAATAAACAAATTAAATACAATAATTTTTTATTAAAAAAAAGATATCTTTTTTAACATCTTATTCTTTAAAATCTTATTTAGCTTCTCTAAAATCATATTTTTTCTGTACCTGTAAACCCAATCGAGCAATGAGATGAGATTATTGAAATACCTAAATTTACTTTTGTTCCCTTTATTATTTGATCAAATCAATTAGTAACATTATTTTTTTAAAAATGAATTAATATCTATATAATTAAAATAAATATTATAATATGATTTTTTATAATGTTGGATATAATTATATTTAAAACATATTATATTATAAAAAAATATACATGCACGTTTAACTACATTTAGTATATCCATTTTATATATAAGTGTTGGATATGGTGCCTTAATTGTAGTATATTCGTTTGTACACTTATAATTTTTCCGAATAGATTGGTTAATAAAATTATTCATGAATTACATTAATATCTTTCGTATAATATCTTCATGTGATTTTTACACGTAAAGCAAAATAGAAGCAAATATTAGCTCACTGATTGTCTAATATTTAAATAATACTAAGCAATATTACGTGGTCGGATCATAGTACAAAAAGACAACTTATATTAGTAGACAAATCTAAATATGTCATTAGTCTAATTGAAAATGAGCAAACCAATTGAAAGACTAACATGCCTTCTATCAATTCCAATTAGGGAGATGTTTTGTCTTGGGCATTAAAACGGATGACTCCCAAAATATATTGACATAAATGTGACTGACTGGACTGACAATATTAAATTCGTTTATAGATTTATTCACTTGTGAAGTTCATAGTGTAGCATACCTTAATCTTGAGTAGATGATGGACTATGTATGCATGACTTGTATACTTTGATATAAATAAAAGCTTTGAGTTCAAAAAGATAAGAAACCGAAAACTAGTATGCTGGGTATACTATTTCTGCAGTATGTAGCATCATTCACAATAGTGAAATTCATAGCCCAAGACATGGGTAAATGATATCCTCTCATTGGTATTACATAATAGATGAAAAGAAACGTGACCACGGGTCATTTGTCTTTGTGATGAATGACTTTTCATAAAGGAAGATGTAATGGTTACCACGAGATAAAATATAATCAAATTGAGAGAATGAAACTATAACCTCCCAAAGCTGACTTAGACGTTATGGCAAAATTTTGGAAGCCACATTAAAACCGTTGAAAACATTTACTTGTTAAAAACAACTAGGTTTCAATTGATTTTACGAAAATTCTAAAATTTAAATACTGAGAAATTTTTATTTTTGAAAAACACTTACTAAAACATGAATATTTAAAAAGTTCATTATTATTTTGAAATATCGTCTTAAATCATTAAAACTAAGAATTTGTAATATTTTTAATTATTCCTTAAAAATGATTTTGGTAAAAATATTTAGCAATGAACTTTTGAAAATACTTAGAAAATCATATATTTATAAGTTTATTTAAAATCAAATAAAAATCATAAATAATATAAATAACAACAATTCAAAATATTTGTAAGTCTATCAAACATGCATGCATGTTAGTTTAAAATTAAATAAAGTAAAAGAAATAACCCAATAAAAGTCCAATGTCCAAAATAACAAACCAGTAGTTTATAAACCATTTATTAAAGATCCAATAGAGAGACCCTTCTGTACGCCGAATCCAAGTCCTATGTCCGTGAATCGCTTGAAAGGGTTATGAAACTAAAGGGGTGAATTTTTAAAGCCTAGTGTGAGTCTTATAACAAATTAAATAACAATAAGCACATACTTATCATACAAAATAACCAATATTTATGCACATGATTATGGCAGTGCAGTTTTTGTAAAATAATTATGCAATTCTTTTTAAAATATCTTATCCATCACTGTTACACTGCAATATATGTGGATGAAGCCACCAAATTTGCAGACAAACTGCCAGTAATGTGGACAAGTCACCAGTAATGCGGACAAGCTACCAGTATTGTGGAAAAACTACCAGTAATGCAGATAAACTGCTAGTACTTCCTCCTGACACATGTCCCAACCCCATGCATATGATATGACCACAATGAACACATTTTCACTTTGTTACAGAATATCATGTTAGGCATGTGAATCATGCTCATTGAATCATTTAACATATAGTATCACATAGGCATGTTTTGACATGGAATTCATGTATTATTTTGATGTATCAAAACATCACATTTTTAACAGTCATGTAAAATCAATTATGCCATAATATCACATAACATGAGAATGAGAACAACATACTTTTCAAATTAGAGATAAACATAACCACAAAACATACTTTTCACAAGCTAGTTGGTTTGGAGTCACTTACTTGGTAGGATACATATTGATAAGTTTAATCTCCCTTTTTGGAATACTTTAAGTATTCGAATAATATACATCCAATAATAATATTTATTTAAACATTAAAATTAATGTATATAATTTTTTATTTGGATTAGACCCACACTTGATAGTAGATCCAATGCGAAACACTACTTTAAGAACGTCCACACTCGGATCTTAACCAATGGAAAATCAATCTGTTATCAAAGTGACCTTACATTAAAAGTCATCTTTTTAAACATTTTATGATATTGCTCACTTAAACTAAATCATCCATTTCGAACTTACTCTTCTAAATAATCATTCGTAATGATGATTTTGTTTCCAAATTTAAGGGCTTTCCGAGATGGTATCGATCGACCCTTCATCAAAACTGGAATGCACTATGTTAATACTTGAAGGAAATTACACTATAGTCTCTTTTACACATACGACCTAAAGGAAAAAAGTAGGGAAGAAATAGTGATTTTCACTTAACCAGTTACACTTACTCTAACTTGATTGAAACAAAAGGGACGAAGGATCACTGTGATCTTGAATCGGAGAGGGATGAGAAGCTAGAGAAAAGGATAAGAAAAAGTGAGTCACTAAGTACAATATTAAAAAAAATTAAAATTAAATGAAATAGGGATATAATATTTTTCAATTACTATAAGGAATAATAGGGATAAGAAAATGGTGAAGAAAAGTGGAAGAATCGCCAAAGTCAGTGGAGGCATGGCAGTGGAGGCGACGGCGGTGATGGTGATGATCCAACAAGAACCCGGCGGAGGAGGAGGGAAAGAATGGTATTGCAACACTAGAGAGGAGAAGAAGAAAATCAAAAGGGAAAATAGAAAAGTGAAGAGAAAAAAAAGGTTTTATCTACAGTGGTGTAAGGCGGTGGCCACGGTGGTGAATGGTGGTGCAAGTGGCGGCATTGGAGCAAAAAAAATGGGAGGAGTGACGACAAGAAGGAGGTTCAATGGTGTGATAATGGTGGTTCGAGTGGCAAAGGAGTGGTGGAGGAGAGGAGGAAAATAGGGCAAAGGTGGTGGTATATGGCTTAAGCAAAAGAAAAATGGAGAGAAAAGGAGGAGCAAAGGAGGGGTGGCAATATGGAGAGAAAAAAAAAAATAAAAACAAAAGGTGTAATTCACCTTGTCTAGTTTCAATGAATCAACACACAAGGTAACAATGAAGAAAAAAGGTCTGTTGAGGGGATAAAGGAGCAAAAAGGGGATCGAGGTTGGTGAATATGACATGTTGACTTGTCAAGAAAGGAAAGAATCTTTCCCCATGCATTGCAACTAGTTGGACGACAAGGAGGTGTTAACCATGCTAAAGTTGGAAAAATTTTTTTAAAAAAAAATTAAGAGTGTAGAGACTTGAACCTAGGACCTTAAGGAAATTAATTAAGCTCTTAACTATTACACTAACTCACTTACTTGTTCACACTCTTACAACAATTATTTTAAAAACATGGTGTGACCTTTACTAAGGTTTGAAGCAAATTTACACGAAATAGAAATTAATGAGAAGGAAGAGATTCGAACTTAGATCATCAATGGCAGCTCTACTACTAATCAATCACTATACTTGATACTTATGTATTGAAAAATGTGCTAAGGTCATCTTAATTTTTTTTGGGCGTGACCACTCTCGGTTCACTAACCTAGTTTTTGGGATGTGATAGAAATTATCCTATAGGGATTAAGGATATCCTATAAGGGTAATACACTTATGATAAGGTCATTGGATGAGTACTGATCGAGTAGCTTTCGTAATGGTATGCCATTAGAGAAAGCTCAGTCATGATACTATACTGGAATGACTTCGTGACTAAATGAGTTTATAATTAATAGGCAAAAATTTGAAACTTAATTATAAATCATTTAAGCCCTAATCACATATGTCTAGTTGGTCCTTCCGCTAGCTTGTTGAAACCATAAATGAATTGCATGTTTAATCAAATGAACAAAAGATAGAAATTGTAACACCCCTACCTGTATCTGACACCGGGACAGGGTTCGAGGCGTTATCGGACTCAAACATAAACATTCATACAAAATCGGGCCATAAAGTTTCACCCAAATTAAAACCATTCATTAACATACATATCATCCCTTATATGGGCCCACGAGGCCCAAAACATACATTGGGTGTGGTTCGGGACTAAACCGAGAACTTTTAGAACTTATACAACACTTTAAAATTTTTCTTATTTTAGAGGGTTACATGCCCGTGTGGGTAGGCCGTGTAGTCACACAGGCCTATGTGGCTTGGGACACGCCCCTGTCCTCAGCCTGTATAACTCTCTATTTATGATGTCATCAATAAAATAGGGTTACACAGCCAAGTCACATGCCAGTGTGCTTAGGCCGTGTGGCGAATTGAATTCCAAAAATCAGGTGCATACTTCACACGGCCAGGGCACACGCCCATGTCCTGAGGCCGTGTCCTTCACACAGCTGAGACACACAGCAGTGTCTTTGCCCATGTGTTTACTATTGGGCATTCTGTTTTACTTAATTAGGGTGCAGGGGACACACGGCCGTATCACACGCCCATGGGGCAGACTGTGTGTCACACACGACCTAGACACATGCCCGTGTGTCTACCCATATGGACAACTTTGAGGCTATTTTCCAAGCCAATTGCCATCCTTATTTGCACAAACACATACATGACTTCAAGGGTACTTGACATGGCATAATTGAGTGCTTAAACATACATAAACAAAACATGATTATGGCATTATCATGTTAGCTTATACATGCACAAGACACTATACTTTATCAAGCCCACCTTACCAATTCTCACTTAAGTCATGGTTATCATCATATTAAAAAAATCCCAATAAAATCTTCAAGCATTCATAGCCACAACACATCTCATTACATACACACAACCACTAACCACATCACAATTACATGAGTACATGCATGCTTGAATAAATAGGCTTACAACCCAATAATCATTATAAGCCATACCTCATGGCCTTATACAAAATGAATCAAATATCATCATGAGCCAAGATATTTGGCTAAACCAATATGACATATAACAA
This sequence comes from Gossypium anomalum, assembly GCA_025698475.1. Taxonomy (NCBI): domain Eukaryota; kingdom Viridiplantae; phylum Streptophyta; class Magnoliopsida; order Malvales; family Malvaceae; genus Gossypium; species Gossypium anomalum. Next base: position 57,956,944 of record CM046959.1, read on the forward strand.
AAAAACCAAGTCCCTATACATTCCATACGCAAAATATTAAGACTAACTATACCCAAATATCCAATTGATAGTGTGATTAAGTCTCCAACGTCCTTCGATCTCCGAGCTAGCTTGGTGATACTATAAGAAATGGAAAAGAGAGGAGAGTAAGCATAAAGCTTAGTAAGTTCACATGCAAATAAATAGCAACATAATCGTGAATAGTATACAATTAACACAACATAATTTACATATATGTCATTATAATTTCATAGGTATAACTTACTCATTTTCAATCTTACCAAAAGTTCATCACATACCAAGCTCATTCATTTGAGTTTTTCGTACATACCTGTACCAACTCGTAACGTGTAACGCCCCAAAAATCCTGAAATTCTAAAATCTCGAATTTTCTTTTTTTCGGTTCTGATAAAAAATATGTGCTTAGTATTCCCGGTTAAGTGTTAATTATGTGATAGTAGGTCTTCGTTAGTTTTGGAGTTAGAACTGAGAAGTGAAGGAAATTATAGTTTAATTATTAAAAGAACCCTGATGGCAAGATGGTGGGCTTTTGAATAAATAAAGGAAGAATTGGACAGAAAGGAGCTTGCTGGCTCAAGGGATAAGTGGCGTGTTGCTAGTGTCAGAGGTCTAGGGTTCGAATCCCTCATTGCTCAAAAGAGGGATTTATTTTTGCTTAAGAGATGGACAGAGGTGGCGTTGGATATGAACTCTTTAGGGAGTAATAAGAGAAGAAATTTGAGGAGGGGATTGAGGAGTAATCAGGGAGAAAAACTAGGAGATGAGGAGTGAAGAAGTGGTGGAGCCGAAATGGGAATTTAGGCATAAGAAATTCGGCTATAGAGGCTATATATAGGTGCCAAATGTGTGGTTGCCAGGCTAATGTCGAATTCTCTTTCACCTTGTTTCCAGAAACCCCTTTTTTTTTCTCTTTAAGATCTAAAAGCTGAAAACCCTTGATATTCTTTCCTTCTCTTTGTGCGGATTTTCCCTTCTTCCTTTACTCAATTCTCTTTGATTCACTTTTAGTCTAGCTGACTTCTTCTTCTCTTGGTACCGAATAACCCCCTTTTTCCATACAAATCGCAAGGGCCGAACACCTCTTTGGCTGAATACCCTTGGAGCTGCCACTACTCTTTCTAGTCGGTCAGTCCTAGTGTAAGTGTTTTGGTTCTTCCAATCGGTTTTGCTAAGTATTGAATACCCTATTCCTCACTTATTCTAATTGGTTTTGGTAGGATTAGTATCAAATTCTAGTCTTTTGGATCCCTGCCGATTTACTCCTCAGGTGAGAGACTTTGGTAAGTGTTCTTCATTTGATAAGGGTTGGCCGAATAGGGTTTAGTGAAAAAGGGTGACATATGTTGGATACAAATCACCCATTATGTTTTAACGATAAAGGTTAATGCAAATCTGAGAAGTACACGTGATTAGTGTTCAAAAGAAAAGTTATTAAGGCTTGGCGTTTCAAGTAAGGTTAAGGTGAGACTTCGGCTTTTGGGTAAAGTATTCGATAGGTTTATGTAACTAATCATTGAGTGATATCGGTTGTAGGTTCATGGCTAAGGGGGATCACATCACGTTTTATTACCAGGTGTGTACATACACTGCACACACAAGTAGATCGGCAAAAGCCGAAATGCCGAAAAGCTAAAAGTTTGGCTACGGTAGTCTTGCGAGTGTGCGAACACTCGTAAGGGGGAAACTGATAGGTTGTCTGAGGCCCCATGGGCGATTCCATGGACTTGGGCTGTGAATTGGCCAACCGGGCTGGAATGGGCTAAATGGGCCCGATGGGCTGTTGGGCCCGTAATAGGGAAAAATTGATAATTGATGCTATGTGATGGAAAATTGTATGTGAGCATGACTGTAAATGTGAATTGGGCCTAATGGCCATAGGAATGTGATTTAGGCCTAATGGGCCACATATATGTGATTGGGCCTAATGGGCCATATGAAAGAGATCGGGCCTAGTGGGCCATATACATGTATGTGGATTTGTCTGGGCTTTGTAAGAGGTTTTAGGCCTAGTATATGATGACTGCATAAAACTTAATTAATTTATTGAGACCGTGGACAAGTCATAGGGTTAAAGTGTCGCAACGGGTATATGCATGTGTAGGATTGGATCTAGGGAGAGCTTGGTACTTAAGCGGTCTTAATAACTCACCTCCTCTTCGTTGGAATCCTACCTGGTGCATAGTGTTCGTTCATCTTAGCTCACAGGATTTGTTAACGGGCCAAGATAAGTAAAAACCCATAATAAAGAAAAATTACCGAAATGCCCCTAAGGGCAAAAATGACTAAAATACCCTTATGTGTGGAATGTAAGCTTTATGGATGTTACATGTATACCTGCTGCATTCATATGCATTCATATGATATGCTGTTTAGGTTGCATATGGGTTGGGAATTATGGAACGAAGGAAGTATATGAGGGTCGCATGGTTGCTTGACAACCGTGGATCCACCGACGGCTTTTAAGCCTAATATGTGATTGGCAGCTTGCTGCAATGAAGGTAGTTCCGCAACCGGGCTACTATTAATGTGTATCGGTTGGGTGGGTCGATATTTATATCACCACAGGATGTGTATCGGGGGACGGAGCAGAAGTGTACCGGTTGGATTATTAGGGTGGGTTGCACTGCATTGCATTGCATGTATGTTGTATGGTGATTGATGAATGCTTGTTTCTCGTCGAGGGTTGTACACACTGAGTTTTCGAAAACTCACCCCCTCTTTTATTTTCCTCAGGTGATGCTTAGTAGGAGGTTCGATGTTTGGAGGGACTCTGGGCGGCCAGCTAACAGGACAACTTGGATTTGATTTAAAAGCATATAACTTATTAGTTTATTAAGTAATTTAGTCTGGATTGTAATAAGGCCTCCCCTTTTTGTTATTATTTGGATTATTAATTTTATGCGTTGTAATTATAAAAAGTCGAACATGGATTTTCTAAACCATAGTTTTTTTATATACTATGTTTCCGTAACTAAATTTTTAAATGATAAGTTTTCTTAAATCAAATGTTTTAAACAAAGCTTTCGCAACTGAAAAGAGATTTTACAAAGTAACTGAGATGTATCATTTTAAGGAAGGGTTTTCAATGAACACAAGGTTTTTGCTAAAACACTTCAATGTGACACGCCGGATTCGGCCATAACGTCCAGGGCCGAGTTTGGGGTGTTACATAACATATTCTCATAATTCCTCATCATTGACTTACTTGTCGAATAACCCACTGATTTACCTGTTGAACACTTGGAATACTATTTGATACACAGAAAGCTTGCACATAGTGCTTCATACGTAGCCACATGCTACCTGATATCACATATCACACATTGCTCGCTCACAAGCTAATCACGGGCCTGCTCACAAAAGCTGATAGTCAAGGCGTAACTACATGGGCTGCTCACACAAGCTGACAGGTACCCGCAACACATGCCAGGCTACCCAGCCATCGGTAGACGTACAAGACCAGCACCCGGATCACATAAACACATATTGCATATCTGCATGAGCTTAACTCATATAGTTCCTAGTGACATGTCACTCGTATCCTAATCTATTCATAAGGTTCAAACGGGATTTTCTCAATGTCACATCTTCGTCGAACTCATTCACAATATTATTCTCATTGACCATAATGTCGTTCATATACTCATTATAACAATTAAACATGGGAATTCATACATAAGTAAAGCATTAAAACATGATACAACATTGCATTATTTACACATGAACTTACGTCGGTACAAAAATAGTAAAAACGGATCTAATCGTCGTACACCTTGTTTTTCCCCCGGTCAATGTCCGTTCTTCATTTTTATTGCTCTATAATACCAAATTTAGCTTATTTAATACACACATTATTCAATTCAGTCCATAACTCATACTTTGACAAAATTACCTTTTTACCCCTAAACTTTTACATATTTACAAATTAGTTCTTAGGCCCGTAAAATGAAATGTACTCATTTTTTTTATTACTCAAGCCTAGCCGACCCACACACATGCTCATATCAGCCCATAGTTTTCATCAAAATTAGATTTTTACTACACATTTTACATCTTTTATAAATAAGCCAATTTTATGCATTTTCATAAAAAATCACTTAGTAAAAGATGTTAAACACACATCAAACTTTCATAATCCTCCATGAAACATCAAAATACATGAATGTCACACATGGGCCAATTTTTAAACATGAACCCTAACTCAAAGCTAGAAATAGGTAGCTCATGCTTCAAGGATCTCAAAAACATAAAGAACATTAAAAACGAGGCTAAGGTTTACTTACAATCGAGCTTGAAAGTTGAAGAAAAACCTGAGCTATGGCCCTTTTAATTTTTGGCACACACACAAGAAGAAGATGAGCAAATTTTGCTTCTTTTTCCTTTTTTATTCTTTTATTAACCAAATGACCAAAATGCCCTTAAGGCCTTTCTTTGAAATTTTACCTACCCATGCCCATTTTTTTTCCATAAAAATAGAAACTGGGTTAATTGCTATTTAAGGACCTCTAATTAATAATCCATGGCAATTTCATGCTTAAAACTTCTAGAACTCATATTTTGCAACTTTTGTAATTTAGTCCTAGAAGTTAAATTAGACACTTATTCACAAAATTTCTTCATGAAACTTTCACATAATCATGCAAACATGCCATAGACTTCGAAATATTTATAAAATAATTATTTCTACTTCAGATTTGTGGTCTCAAAATCACTATTCTGACTAGATCCTAATTTGGGATGTTATAGAAATGATAAAGTTAGAGAAATGAGTAACATTCAGAAATGAATGTGGTTTCCTCACTAAGCATGGAAATGACTCGAGATTTAATTTATGATTTTTTTAAATTATTAATTTGTAACACCCCATACCTGTACCCTTTGCCGGGACAGAATACGAGGCATTACCTAACTCTAAACTCATACTTTCATACAATTTTGAGTCACCAAACTCGATCCAATTTAAAACCTTCTAGAACTTATCTACATATCCTTAATGTGGTCTTACGAGGCCCAAACCTCGTATAAAAAAATTCAAGACCAACTCGGGCCCTTTAAAGAATTCTAAGAAATAACACTTGACACAGGGGCACACACTAGTGTGAGAGGGGCAACATGCCCGTGTGACCAGTTCTACATGGTCGTGCTATTGGCCCGTGTGGCTCACACGACCTAAGCAATACAGGGACACGCCAGTGTCCTCCACCCGTGTGGGATTAATACTAAATGCACACCTACAGGGGTTTTCACACGGCCTGGCACACGCTCGTGTCCCTAGTCCGTGTCCTTCATACGGCCATGACACGCCTGTGTGTAAAAACTTAGACATTCTATTTCTGACGTCAGCAACCCCAAAATGTCACACGGCCAAGGCACACACCTTTGTGTTAGGCCGTGTGAAGACACACGGCCGTGTCTCTGCCCGTGTGTTTATTATAATGCATACTGACTTGCAAATTTTACGTGTAGGGGACACACAGCCAAACCACACGCCCATGGGGCAGATCGTGTGTCACACACGGCCTAGACACACGCCCGTGTGTCTACCCGTGTGGACAATGTAAGGCTATTTACCAAGCCTCTTTGCCACCCTAACATACACAAACTACACAATGGCAACCAAAACAAGCACAAGTCATATAACTAAATCAGCCACAATAGGCATTAACTCATCCATGAGATTAACATTTTCATATAAATCAAAATAAATGTTAGTCATCATTCAATGCTTAATAAAAAATGAAGGGTTTCCAACCCAAGCCAACACATTTGGCCAATTCTCAATGACAGAAAATTATTAAAGTCTAAGTCCTATACATGCCATACTAAATATTAAGAGTTCTAACTATACTGAGTGCTTCGACTGATAGTGTGGTCATTGCCTCCGATGTCTTATGATCCTCGAGCTAGTTAGGTGGCACTATAAGAAAATGGAAATGAGAGGGAGTAAGCATAAAGCTTAGTAAGTTGCACATAAATAAATATACAACAGCAACTTTACCATTCATCAACATGCTCGTAACACAAAAGTGGGCATAGCATAACTTACTCATCACTATTGATACAAATCTCATAGCATATATCGAGCTCATATCTCATACATTTCAAATAGGTACCTGTACCACTCACAACACCGTTATATTTTCCTCATTAACTTAAAGTCACAACTCTCACCGTTGAACCATTCGGAACCCTATCGAATATTTATTGAGCCTCAAACGTGGGTAAGGTGCCGATGTCATGTCCCAGACGTGGTCTTACACAGACTCTCACATATCCGTGTCGATGTCATGTCCCAGACATGGTCTTACACTGGTACATCTCGTGGCCGATGCATGTCCCAAACATGTCTTACACTAGCACTCGTCTCAATGCCGATGTCATGTCCCAGACATGGTCTTACACTGGCTCTGATAATGTGGCCGATGGATGTCCCAGACATGTCTTACACTCTCACACAAGTGACCCAATTGTCATGGCATGAATATCCAATTTATTTTTTAAGGTTCAAACGGGAATTCTACTATCTCAATTATCATTAAACATTCTCAATTTCCACATTCAAGCAATTCATGCTGTATAATTCAAACACAAATAATTTCAATGTAGTTGTATTATTTATATACAACTTACCTCAGATTATAAAATGTAGCGACTAGACGGTTTAGTCTATTTGCTTGGCTTTCCCCTGGTCTAGGTTTGAATTTGGTATTTCTTGATCTATAATAACAAAATATACTTATTTAATCACTAATCAAATTTAGGAAAATTGAAAATTCACTTCTTTGGTAAAATGACCATTTTTCCCCTAGACTTTGACAAAATGACCATTTTACCCCTAGGCCCGAAAATTGATTTTTATCAAATTTATTCATGTCTTTTGCCTAGCCGAACACTATTTACACTTATTGAAATCCAAAATTTCCATTATTTCACACATTTATCATCTATTTTACAACGTATGCAAAATGGTCATTTTAAGTGTTTTCATGAAAAATCCTTTCAAAAAAGTTGATTATTACACAACCAAGCTTCATTTTCTTCCATAAAATTTCAAAAAACACCCTAAATGATATCATGGAAAAACCTAGACATTCAACCATTTTGCAAAATAGTCCCCTCATTGAAAGCTTATGCTACAAGGGTTCTAAAAATGCAAAAATCATCAACAAAGGGTATGGAAATCACTTACTTGTGAGAGGAATAAGTTGCTGAAATTTTTGAAGCTAAAAAACCCTAAAAATGGCTGAAAAATCGGTGGGAGAAGGAAGAATGAAAGAAAAAAAAAAAGATGATAGCTAGGCTTAGGCTTTATTTTATTACACATTATGTCATCCATTTACCTAATGTTGACTTTTCAACATTTTTACTTCCCATGGCTAGAAAAGCTCTTTTAAAACGGTCTATTTTCTCTTTAAAGACCCCAATTTAAGTTTCATGGCAGTTTAACACCCTTAGCTATCAAAATAGGACTTTTGCACTTTAAGCGATTTAGTCCTTTTTCTCAATTGGGCTCACAAATGTTAAAATTAACTCCGAAAAATTTTTATGCACTCTTATAAACATGCTATAACATCAAAATAATAATAAAATAAATTTTTTTCGGCTTCGAATTTGTGGTCCCGAGACCACTGTTCTGACTAGCCCCTAAATCGGGCTGTTACATAATTAATTAATTAACTAATTGAAGTTCGAAAATGAAATTAAATTAATTGGTCATTGTGAATCTGTTGAATGTAGAAAAAAAATATATTTTCTCATAGATTCTTTTACTGTAAAGTTGCCATGATTTTAACGGAACTAGAATCAGGTTGAGAAATTTATTTAATTGGAAAATTAATTAATTAAATTAATTTATCATGTTTAGTTGGGGAAATCGAGAAACATGTATTGGGTTGGATTGAATTATAAAGTGATGGGTTAAAAGTCCAAGAAGCACTTATAATTGGACTCGATATAAGAGATGCCCAAAGCCCCTCAGATTGAATACAAAGGGATGACAAATCCTAGTATTTAAACTAGGGTTGTTGCCCCTCTCCCTCCTAGTTTAACTAGATGATTGTTTTTCTATTAAATAGATATTAAATGCATTATACTAATTCAATTATGGTTTTACTTCCTCTCCCTATAAATAAATGGCCCCGGTAGGGCTAAAAATATAATAAGTTATATACAACTTTAAGATATTGTTATTCTGCCCAAAAATGGTGAAAATTTATTTCTAAGTATAAATTCTATTTGTAACGACCTAGTTTTCAGTGGTGTTAGAAAAGACAGTTTTGGGATCCCGTTTTTATAAACCGAGTCTGTAAATATTTAATAGAGACACTTATGAAGTTAGTGTATTATTGAATTTGATTTCAGACAGCCAATTTAGTCAAAATTATGGTTAATTAGAGCATAGGGACTAAATTGTAAAGTCTAATTATTGTAGATTTTTAATTAGTAAATAACTTGAGGACTTAAGTTGCAATTACTCAAATGTTCAGAATAAGAATTAAACCATGTTAAATGTCATATAAGTGGATGATATGATTAGGGGACCATTAATTTAAGTAAAATAAGGTTTAATAAATAAAATTAAGGTTAATTAAGCTAAATTATAATCCAATCCTAGCATATAAGTTAATTTTCAGTGGAAAGAAAGAGAATGTCATCTCCTTCAACTAAGTTTGAGAAAGAAAGAAGAGCTTGACGCCATACCCAAGGGTTTTGAGCTTTTTGGATTTAATTTCAAGTAAGTCCTAAGCAATTCTTAGATTTTTATGGAAATTGAATCATGGGAGCTTGATCTAGCTAAGCCATGTAATATTTTGTAAAATTGTTAAAGTTTTAGAGACTTTCCATGATAAAGAATTGAATGATTTTGGTGTTAAATTGTTAGAAATTAAACTTGCTATGTGAAAAAGACTAAATTGTAAAGTTTAATTGTTAGTTTCGTACACTAGGGACCAAGTTGAATAAAATGTAAAAATATTGTGAATTAGTGGTAGGGATAGAAAACAAAGGGTCCCTAATGTGCTTTGGTGAAATCAAATTTTAATCCGAGGCTTTAAATTGAAAGTTATGATTGTCCTAGTTTTAGGGACTAAATTGAATAATTTACAAAATTTTTAAAAGCTGATATTTGATTCTGTTTCACTTGAAATATGATAATGGGATGTGCTTCTGATTACTCGTAGCTAATAGCAACACCAAATCATAGCTAATTTCAACTATTAATGTAATTCGATCTATACCGTTGGATATGGGGAAACTCAACTATAAAGAGTCCTCCCCTTCATTTGTATCATTCTTCTTTGAGTTAAAAAATTTATTGAGAACATTTATTCAAACACCTTGTGTGCATTTCTTTCTTGAGACTTTTCAATTCTCTCATTGCTCTTTCATTTTAAGTTGCTTTCGTTTTATTTTTTTGGTGTCTTAGAGAATTTTCGAGAGAATTCTCACTTGTCGAGTGTTAGGCCGTCTTAGGTAGATTTGAAGAAAAGAAATCGATTAAGGTCACATAGTTTGCCAGACTTATGGTTTACCCGCATAATAGAAGATTGATGGCCAACCTTACCCACTCAACCTTTTGCAACTTGAAAAACACTTGAATATTGGACCACATTCAATACTTGATAATAACCATATGATCACCTTTTTCCATAAAGTAGAAAAAATAAAAACACTATCAACCTTAATCAAACAAAAAACTTAAAGTTAAAATTTATACGACAAAGCCAAGAACTCCCAACAAACAATGCACTACAAAGAAAACAAAAGAAAATACTACCTTGTGCATGAGTAACAGTAACAAAATAAAGATGGTTTGAAAGTAGAAAGATAGAAGAAGGATAAATAAACCTTCATAAGAACACTTCTTGAACATCTTTTCAAAGATTTTCAGCTAGGTGGGATCGTCATCAAAGACTAGAACTCGAAGGCCAGTAGGAAAAGCGTCATTTTGATTAGAAGAAAAGCCACTTTTTGCGAGCACATGTTTTTTTTTTGTTAGTTTCTTTGATATGGTATAAGGACCAAAATTTTTGGTTTTAGATTTTGTGAAATTCTGGAAAAGTATTGTGATACTTACCGAGAATTGGTTATCCTAAAATGAATTTAATACTAGAAATTTAATTTTCAAGTTAAGAAATTTTTTTTGGAAAATTTAGAAATGTTAGATTTTTTTGGGCTAATGATTAATTTGAAGGAATTGTGAAAATTGAAAAGTTTTAAGTATTAGGACTAAATTTTGAAGGGAGTGGAATAATGTGATTTTATATGGTTATTGGACGAAAGACTGATATGTTATTTACCCAAGCCTTCATAACCTAAAATCTCATTCCTTTTGTACTAGATTGGCAGTCGCCCCTCTTTAAAAAAAAATTGCTTAAGTTTTCTCTTGTGCACCGATAACCATTGCGGGTAAAAGGACAATCAAAATTCTTGATTAGTGATCAAAATTTGAAAGGAAAAATTGAAGAGTGAATTCTCATTTTTGATTTCTTCTAGTTTGAGAGTTTAATTACAACTCAAATACCATAAGCTTTTGCGGTCCTCTAAACCGTTTTTTCCCTCTTGAATTCGGTTTTCTCATTTCTCCTATTGAATTTTGTCATTTATAATTTTAACTATATTATTTATAGTTATATTTTATTTATTATTTATTTAGGGAATAATCGAAGAAAAGTGAGCTTAAAGTTTATTTTTTGAAAAATTTTGCAGTTTAGACTTTCAACACAATAGAACTTTAGTATTTTTGCCATAAGTTGAGCTAACGATATCCGTTTTGGGCCCGTAATATACCAATTTGAAGGGACTGAAAGATCTAGCTAAATTTATTTCATGGCTGAAGCCCAAAATGTTAGGAAGATGTCCAAAATTGTTTGGAAGTTTAATGCGAAAATTACCAAGATATCTTGAAAAATTCTACTTTATTTAATTAAGAGGAATTTTTTATTTTCTTCTATATATTATTTTTTCCCTATAAATAGAAATTATTTGGTTAAGACTTGGGGGGATAAAGACCTAGCCGTTCTTAGTTTTATTTTGTTTTCTTTATTTTATGGGTTTCTAAACCCTATCTTTTAGTCGAAGGTTTTATCAATGTTTGATTTAATAAATTCGTGAGACGTAATTTGCTCTTTAATTCGTCTTTATTATTTGATATTCATACATGATCTATGTTAATTGCAATTGCTTAGGTTTATTGAATTTCTGGCCAATATTCGATAGCTTAGAATGATTATCGAGTCAACTAGGATGATTAAATCTATAATTCATTAATTTATTCTAACTAGTAATGAACTGCATAACTCATTTATGTCGTAGTTTACATTTATGTGGTGTGGATGTGTGATATATCTTAAATGAACCTCATTGAAGTGAGTTTGTAAGTAAGAATTAGGTTTCTCTAGTTCTTAATGTTGTCGATAAGTTAAATCTTGAATGTTGAGTTACAAGGTTATTTATTAGTTAGGGAAGTAATTTCAAACGAGTTGCCTATTGATTACTAAAACAAGTAAAGAGAGATTGCTTGCTCAATGTTGAGTCAACAACTAGAACTAATTTATTAAAGGAATTGAAGTTATCCTTTTGTCAATGATCAAATCTACGAATCAAATGAAGATTTTACCTTTGATTAGAGTTTCTTATCATTGATTTTCTTTTCTTTTTATTTTATGACTTCTTTTATCTTTTTAAATTTAAACCCCTTTAATTTATATTTATTTTACTTGTTTATTAAAGAAATAAAGTTATCACCAGTCTCTATAGATACAACCCCACTTGCTACTATCTACTAATTTATATTTTCAAGTAGGTTTTATTTTTGTAGGTCTCGACAACTTGTTCAAAAGTGAAGTAGCTTTGTTGTTAGTCGTTGTTAATAAGTTGTTATTGTTGGCGTGTAAAGATAAAAATAAAGTTATGAGAAATTAATGAAGGCTTCAAGACGTGTATCAATGCCACTTTCTTTAAGGTTCTATTCACCCTCACCTATATTATGGTGTGTAAAAGAGTTCCTGACAACTAAACCTCTAAGATACAATGCCCAATGACTATCTATGTTTTACATTGACGGAAATAGTGCACTGAGCACTGAGCGAAGCATAGAAAGGATATCAATATCTATAAAGAATTTCTACAAAAAAATTATAGAACAATCTAAGAATATAAAAGATGGTGGGAGAATAGAAAGAAACTTTTGATCATACAGTTATCATTCAATCTCAATCAATATGTCCCTAATACGAGCCTACGAGGCCCAAAACATGCATTGGGAGTGGTTTGAGACTAAACTAATAACTTTGAAAACTCATAGAACACTTAGAAAATTTTTCTCAAAGCGAGGGACACACGCCCATGTGGCCCGACTGTGTGTCTCACACGGCCAACAGACACGCTCGTGTCACAAGCCGTGTGGACATTTGAAATGGGAGCACATGGCCATGTCCCAGCCAGTGTCTAACCCCGTGTAACTTTCTGACTTGGGTCACACGGCCGTCACACACGCCAGTGTGCCCTAAAAATGGCCATACACGACCGTCTCCCAGACCTTGAGCTAGGCTGTGCCAAACCTGTAGGGTATACTGACTTATGCCACACAGCCAAGTCACACGATCGTGTGTGAAGCTGTATGGAGCATACTGACTTGATTTTAATTTCAATACTAAGGGACACACAGGCATGTAACATAACTGTGTGTCACACACGGCTGAGACACACGCCCGTGTCTCTGCCCATGTGGACAAAAATAGGCTATTTACCAAGCCATTTTGCCACCCAAACTTGCATGTACGTACACCATATCAATTGGAACCAACATATACCATATATAAGGATTTAAACCAGCCAATTCAAACATAAATCATGCACATTCTATACTTCCATTCATTGTACACACTAACCACAAAACATGTCATACATTTAGACCAAAATCACATATACAATTAATTTAAATATACACTTTCAAATATGCATCATTTAGCCTAATTTCACAAGCAAACCAATATCCACAAATCAACCATTTGATACTCATATTGCCTATTACCACTAAGCATCACACAACCATCATTCAGCATATTTCACAAGACATAGATACATGTATATATACACGATTCAAACAAACCCAAAATAACCCAAAATGAGCCATCACTCATGGCTATATATACAGACCAAAACATATACTTTACAAGCCAATTCAGATGGCTAAATTCATTACCAACACATAACCAAAATGACAAAAGTTTCGATACATGCCATATACTTAAAACATAAGCTCAAAAGTACCAAATTGATAGTTGGATAGTGTGCCGATGTCTCCGATGATCCCCGAGTCTGAGTTAACTTTGAATCCACTATAAAATATGGGAAAATAAAAAGAGTAAGCTTTATAACTTAGTAAGCTCTTATGTAATGAACTTAATATAACCATAAACACATAATTCATCAACTGAATATAAACACATATAATTCATATTAACTAACAAACCTTTCAATTACTCATTCACAAAACTATATGTATTCTTCATCGTTTCTTTGATTTAAAGCTCATATGATTTACGTACATACCTGTACCATCACATATCCATCTCATATTCAACCACATCTTTCATTTACCCGTTGAACCATTCGGAATACTATCAGATACATGGGAAACTTGCACTAAAGTGCCAATTCATGGCCCGAAGCCAACTCAATGTATCGCACCTAAAGTGCCAATATCATGACCCAAAGCCTAATAAATCTCATATCACATATGCTGCTCACACTAGAGCTATCAACGGGTCTGCTCACACAAGCTGTCAATCAAGACATAGCTACACGGTACTGGTCACACAAGCTGTCAAGTAACCGCAACACATGCCGATATTCTCAGCCACTGGTAGGACGTACAGGACCAGCATCCAGATCACAAAATCACATTAATCCCTAATGACATGTCACTAGTATCCAAATCTATTCCTAAGGTTCAACCGGGATTTCAAATGCCAAATCATCTTTGAATCATTGTTGAATGTGTCTGAAGTCTCGTATTCATAGTTTATGTAATATCAAAACATTTAAAACATAGTTATAACAATGCTTATAACATACGAACTTACCTCGGATGTAAAAACGACGAAATGAGTCGATCAATCGAGTACTTTGTTTTTCTCTCGTTCTAGATCCGGATTTCATTTTTCTTAATCTATATAATATCAAATTTAGCTTATTTAATCATCTCTCTATTCAATTTAATCCAAAAATTCACTTTACGGCATTTTTACGCATTTGCCCCTAATGCTTCACATCTTTTACAATTTAGTCCTAATTTCATAAAATCACAAATTCATGCAATTGAACCACAACCCATGCTAGCCGAATTTCTCTAGTACTCATATCAACCCATATTTCTCATTTATTTCACATTTTAACTACAATGTTTTTATATTTCACCATTTAATCCCTAATTTGCATTTTGACTAAAAATCACTTTATAAAACTTGTATAATTCACAACAAACATTCATAATCTATCATCAAACATCAAAAAACACATGTATTCATCAATGGAAACATTCAAAATATTTAACAGTTTTTTGCAAAATAGTCCCTGGGCTAGCTAGACCTAGCTGCAACGATCTCAAAAACGTAGAAATCATTTAAAACGGGACAAAAATCACTCACCAATTTAAACTTGAAGTTGCCGAACCCTAATAGCTTCCAAGAACATTTTCTTTTCTAAATTTTTGGTTGAAAGATGATAGATTAAAAGATGGTACCATTGTTTCTTTTATTTAATTTACCTTAATTTCCAAATTACATAAATAACCTCATTAATTAAACATAAAAATACTTAAACAATGTCCAAGAATGTCCACTCATTTTAATAATGGGCTAATTACAACATACATCCTTGACCAATTAATTTCATAACTATTTAATACCTTTAACTAATAGATCATGCATTTTACACTTTACGCGATTTAGTCCTTTTTATCAAATTAAGCACTCAAATGATAAAATTTCTAAGCGAAACTTTCACACAATCATATTTTTGTTCCATAGACATTAAAATAATACTAAAATAATTATTTTGACCTGAAATCTATGATCCCAAAACCACTATTCTGATTTGACTAAAATCGGGCTGTTACAACTCTCCCCCCTAGGGGATTTTTGTCCCCTAAAAACTTACCAGTAAAAAGGTTAGGGTACTATTTTCTCATAGCTTCCTCGGGTTCCCACGTAACCTCTTTGACACAATGTCACAAGACTTTCACTAAAGCTATGTGTTTATTTCTTAACTCTTTAACCTCTTGAGCCAAAATTCTGATCGGTTCTTCTTTATACGTCATATCGGGTTGAATTTCAATCTCTGCAGGAGAAATGATATGCAATGGATCTGATCTATATCGGCGCAACATCGACACATGAAACACATTGTGGATATTTTCTAATTCTGACGGTAATGCAAGCCGATATGCCACTGGTCCTATTCTTTCAATGACCTCGTACGGCCTGATAAAACACGGATTCAATTTACCTTTACGACCAAATCAAAGTATTTTCTTCCACGAAGATACTTTCAGAAATACTTTATCACCAATTTGAAATTCAATGTCTTTTCGTTTCAAATCCACGTACGATTGCTATCGATCTGAAGCTGCTTTTAAACTGTCACGAATTACTTTCACTTTTTCTTCGGTCTCTTGAATCAAATCAACCACGTGAATCTTTTTCTCACTCAGTTCGGTCTAATACAATGGAGTTAAAAAATTATGGCCATACAAAGCTTCGTACAGTACCATCTTTATACTCGATTGAAAGCTGTTGTTATACGTAAATTCAACCAACGACAAAAATCTCTCCCAGTTGCCTTCGAGAATTTGTATTACTCTCTCAGACTGGTTGTCATTTTTTAGATGAAAAGTTGTACTAAAATTCAACCTCGTACAAAGAGTTTCTTGTAGTTTCTTCCAAAACCGCGATGTATGTAATTGCCCATTTTTAGTCAAATCGGAACAGTGGTTTTGGAAACACAAATTTGAGGTTGAAATATTTATTTTATTATTTTAATAAGGTCTATAGCATGATCGATTAATTATGTGAAGGTTTCGTAAAAAAAATTTTCTGTTTGAATGCTTAATTTGATAAAAAGGACTAAATCGCGTAAAGTGCAAAAGTGGAGTTCTATTAGCTAAAACTATCTAATAGTTATGGAACTTTAATTTAGAGGTCCTTATGTTGTAATTTGACCATTAATTGTGTGAGTGGACTTTTATGTACATTAAATATGTTGTATTAATGGTTAATTAAAAGGTTAAATGTGTAATTTAATAAATTATGTTTATTAAACTAAAGAAAAGACAAAAGACATACCTTTTATGTTCATCTTCCACCAAAATAAATTAGGAAGAACACCATTTTTTATTTTTTAATTTTCAGCTAGCTTGGTTCATGCATGTGTTCGTTTTTGAGGTTAGTTTTTAATGATTTTTACGTTTTTGAGATCGCTGCTTCGTATTCTAGCTAGCCCGTACCTTAGATTCTGAAACTGTTAAAGATTTAACATGATGCCATTGCTTGATGTCTGAATAAATTGATATTGATGATAGATTATGAAGGTTTATTGATAGATTTACTAGTTCTGTAAAGTGATTTTTGACAAAAACGTCAAAAAGGGATTAATTTGTGAAAATGTAAAATTATGTCGGTAAAAGTGTGAATAAATAAAAGATATGGGCTGTTAGGGACTCCATTAAAATTCGGATAAGCATGGGTTTGTGATTAATTGCATGAATTTGCAATTTTATGTGATAGGGACTAAATTGTAAAAGTGTTAAACATTAGGGTCAAACGTGTAAATTTGCCAAAATTTAAATTATAGGCTAAATTGAATAGAATGAATCTTGAATGTGCTAAATTTGATAATATATAGATCAAGATAAGTCGAGAGTGGGATTAGATCAGGGAAAAGGAAAAGTGGACGAATAGTCGATAATTTTCATCCGAGCAACTCGAGGTAAGTTCGTATAATTAGAATCAAACTTTTAAATGCTTGTAATTATTTGAAATGATTGTATATAATTGAGTAATTGATCTATTTGAAATATGATTGCCTTATTGATATAATCTGATGGTTACCGAGCCCCGTTTGAACCGTAGGAATTCGTAGGATACGAGTGACATGTCACTAGGGTTACCGTTTAGGTTGAGATTCTGCATGTGTTGCGGGCTCACCGTAGCTTGTATGAGCTTACCGATATATCAGCTCGTAAGAGCTTACTATATTTATCTCGTCAGAGCTTACTGTTTCAGCTCAATAGAGCTTACTGTCCATAAGCTCAGGAGGAGCTTACTGATCATTGCTCGAAAGAGCGGAAATGTTAATGAATTGACGGATTACTAATTTATATACTTAATGTATATCACCCAAGTATCCCTTGAAATTCTAATAGGTTTAACAGGCATAAATTCTGTTATTGGTTATGTGAAAAAGCTATGTGTTACACAGATGAATTACTGTTATATAGATGAAGTACTGTTTAAACAGATGAGTTAATGTTATCGAATGAATTACTATTTATATGAGAGAGTGAAATGTTAAAAATGATGTACATGATATATGTGAATTTGATATGATACAATGTATTGAGTATTTAATTGAGATAATGGATGACTACATGCACTTATATGACTAAGTTGTTGATGAATGCTTGTGTATAGGCATTTGGCAAGTGAATTTGATATACTTTGTTTAATTGATTGGTTATGTATAAATGGTAAGTTAAATTTTGAATTATACGGGCTTACTAAGCTATAAAGCTTACTCTGTTTCTTTTGCATGTTTTATAGAGGTTCGGTAGCTCGCTCGATTCAGATAAGTTGGAGTTATGTACCACACTGTCCAGTTGCCGATTGGTACCTTTGAACTTATGGATATATGTAAACAGGGCATGTATAGGCTAGTTATAAAGATGATAGTTGTGGTTACCTGAGCTAGTGATTTTGGTACATGTTGTGGTTTAAGTGAAAGCCATGTGATTTGGCTTAACTTGGTATAATGTTTTGGTTGTGTATAAGTATTCAATATGGTATGTTTTGGCAAGTAGTAAATGGAATAGGAATGTGCAATTTTGTCTTGATATGTGATGGGCATATAAATGGAAAATGATTGTAGTTGAATTGGTTTAATATGTGTATGAAATGTTATTGATTAGCTACTTATTGAGTTGTAAAATGTTGCAATTTATGCTTGTGTAGGTATATAAAAATAAGGTGGCAAAATGGCTTTGCAAATAGCCTATTTTTGTCCACACAGGAAAGACACGGGTGTGTGTCTCGACCGTGTGTGACACACGATCATGTTACACGGCCGTGTGTCCTCTGGTGTTGAAATTAAAATGAAGTCAGTATACTCCACACGGTCTCACGCACGGGCGTGTGATTGGCCGTGTGGTACAAGTCAGTATACCTTACAGGTTTGGCACGGCCTAGCACACAGCCTAGCATACAGGTGTGTGTGGCCACTTCAAAGGGCACACAGGATAGACACAATGGCGTGTGGTTGGCCGTGTGGCCCAAGTCTATATGTACCCCCTGCTTTCACACGGCCGGTGACACAGGCGTGTCTAGTGGCCGTGTAAGACACACGGCCTACCCACATAGGCGTGTGTCCTCTGTTTTGAGAAAAATTTTCAAAGTTTCGTGAAAGTTTTTTAAGTTATCAATTTAGTCCCGAATCGTTCCTAAAGCATGTTTTAAGCCTCGTAGGTTATTATAAGGGACAAATTGATTGAGATTGAATGAGAATTTTATGAATTGATTGAATGCATGAGAAAGTACGGTTATATGTGTTATAAGTTTGATAATGCTCCGTAAACCTATTCCGGCTTTGAATACGGGTGAGGGGTGTTACAATGTAAACCTCATATCTCTATTCAAAATAATCGAAACTGGATACGTACAATTCAGCCAATTTATTAAGCGATTAGTCTGCATGTACTGGAATGAAATACGCAGTCTTCGATAGTTGATCTACAACAACCTAGATGGCATCTTTCTTTTTCGGAGACAGCGGCAAACCTGATACGAAATCAATCGTAACTCTATCCCATTTCCATTCTGGTATCATCATAGGCTGTAGTAATCCTGATGGCACTTGATGTTCAGCTTTAACTTATTGACACACCAAACATCTTGATACAAATTTTGAAATGTCTCGTTTCATTCCCGGCCACCAATATAGTTGTTTCAAATCATTATACATTTTGGTACTTTCCGGGTGAACAATAAACAACCAAAGTGTGCTTCGTGTAAAATTTTCAGAATGAGTTCGAAATTCTTTGGTACACTAATTCTATTACAAAACATTAAAAAATCATTGACTCCAATCTGATAGTCTAAATCATTATTTAACTTACATTGCACTCTTTTAGCTTGTAACTCGGTATCACACTTTTGAGCTTCACAAATTTGCTAAAGAAACACTGGTTTAGCTTTTAACTCAGCTAAAATCGAACAATCACCAGACAAGGTTAACCATGTATTCATTACCCGCAAAGCAAATAAATATTTTCTACTCAGAGAATCCGCGACTACATTTGCTTTCCCAGATGATAATCAATTACTAATTCGTAAACTTTCAATACCTCGAGCCATTTTCGTTGTTGTAAATTTAGATCTTTCTAAGTCATTAAATACTTTAAACTTTTGTGATCGGTAAAGATATTGCATTTTTCACCGTACAAATGATGTCAGCAAATTTTCAATGTGAACTCAATAGCAGCCAACTCTAAATCATGCGTCGGATAGTTCTTTTCATGCGGTTTCAATTATCTGGAGGCATAAGCTATGACTTTTCCTTCTTGCATCAAAACGCAATCCAAGCCATTCAATGACGCGTCGCTATAAATCACAAATTCTTTACCTGACTTAGTTGAACCAACATTAGTGCCTCAGTTAATAATGCTATCAACTGATCAAAACTCTGTTGACATTTCTCGGACCACTCAAATTTCACGTCTTTTTGTAGCAATCTAGTCATAGGTGTAGCAATCATTGAGAACCCTTTAACAAAACATCGATAACCCCAGAAAGCTTCTAACTTCAGATACATTTCTCAATAGTTTCCAGTCAACAACTGCAGAAATCTTGCTCGAATCAACTTTTATACCTTCCGCTGAAACAATGTGCCCCAAAACTACAACTTCTCAGAGCCAAAATTCACATTTGCTAAATTTAGCAAACAGTTTCTTATCTCTCAAATTTTGAAGCACAATTTTCAAATGTTCGGCATTCTCAGACTCATCCCGTAAATAGATCAAAATGTCGTCAATGAAAACAACAACGAAACTGTCTAAATACGGTCTAAAAATTTGGTTCATCAAATCCATAAAGACTGCAGGAGCATTAGTTAATCTGAAAGGAATAGTAAGGAATTCAGAATGTCCATACCTCGTTTTAAAAGTAGTTTCTGACACATCCGAATCTTTAACTAGCAACTGATAATAACTAGACCGCAAATCAATCATCAAAAACACTGTTGCGCTTTTCAACTAATCAAATAAATCATCTATTTTCGGAAATGGATACTTGTTCTTTATTGTAACCTTGTTGAGCTGGCGATAGTCAATACACATTCTCATTGACCCATCTTTCTTCTTTATGAACACCACTGACACACCCCAGGGTGAAAAATTAAGTCATGCAAAACCTCTATTTTTTAATTCATGCAACTGAGATTTCAACTCTTTCAATTCTGTCGAGCTATTCTGTACGGAGCTATAGATATCGGTGATGTTCCCGATACTAACTTAATAGAAAATTCAACCTCTCTTATCGGTGGTAACCCTGATAATTCTTTTGGAAATACATCCGGATATTCACAGACCACAGACACTAATTCAATCTTTGATTCAGACACTTTTGTATCTAAAACATAAGAAAGATAAGCTTTGCAACCTTTTCTCACACATCTCTGAGCTGACATAGACGAAATCAAAGTAAGCAGTTCATTCGACTTATCTGATTCAATTCAAAGGATTTCAGTATTCTGACATTTCAATTCAATAGCCTTTCATCTACAATTCATGACGATATCATGTAATGTTAACCAATCCATACCCAAAATTACATCGAATTCATCAAAAGGTAGTAGCATCAAATCAGGCGAAAAATAGTAACCTTGAGTCATTAAAAGATAGTTCTTGCAAACTTTATCAACTAGCACATGCTTGCCTAAGGGGTTCGATACTTTAATTACAAACTCAGTAGACTCAACAGGCAAGTTCTTATTGAACACTAAATTCATATAGATATACGAATGAGTTGATCTAAGATCAATCAATGCAATCACATTAGTGTCATAAAGAGAGAATGTACCGGTAATAACATCAAGTCATGTCGCCTCTTCGTGAGCACGAATAGCGTAAGCTCTAGTAGGTGCTCTGGCCTCAGATCTTACTGTAGAATCTCTCGTAGTACCGTGATTACCACTAGTATTTCCCACATTTCTTGGTGGCTTTCCTCTAGTGGCTGTGTTATTCGGTCTTGCATTTTGAATATTATCTTTCTCCACTAATTCAGGGCAATCTTGCATGAAATGATCTTGTGAGCCACATTTAAAACAAGCTCGATTATTCATTCTACATTCACCAGGATGACGTCTTCCACATTACTGACTTTAAGGCCTATAATTTCGCACACTACCAACACTCGATACTGACGTAGCTCGAGCTTTAGGACTTAAGTATTGTTTCCCACGATCTCTACTCGAATGCCCGATTTAAACATTTGGACTAGTGAACGAATCTTTGAATTTCTTTGATGAAGATTGATATGGTTTATTCATCGGTCTTTTTCTCGAATATCTAGCCTCTGAATCTACTTTTCTCTTTTTTTTTCTAAGCTCTTCAGCTTTGCAAGCTCTATCAACCAGGACAAAAAATTCTTTCAATTCTAGAATTCTGACTAGAAGTTTAATATCCTCGTTCAACCCATCAATGAACCGCTTGCACATGATTTCTTTAGTAGAAACATACTCCCGAACATACTTGCTCAATCGTACAAATTCTCTTTCATACTCAGTCACAGTCATACGACCCTGTTTCAATTCTAGAAACTCTTTGTGCTTTTGATTGAGAAATCTCTAACTTATATATTTCTTTCAGAACTCAGTCTGAAAGAATTCCCAGGTCACTCTTTCTCTCCGTACCACAGACACTAAAGTGTTCCACTACTGATATGATGTGTCTCTCAGTAAAGAAATAGCACATGTCAAACATTCAGTTGGCGTACACGATAGTTCATCAAATACCCGAATAGTGTTTTAAGCCAAAATTCAGTTCACTCGGGATCATCATCAACGGTAGCTCTAAACTCTTCAACCTCGTGTTTTCAAATTTTATCTACTGGCGGCTTATTCAGTCGTTGAAGTTCCACAATTTGATGAGCTCTAACGCCCCGAATTTTGGGCCTAGAAGGAATGGGCCTTAAGTAGGGGAACTTTAAGAAGGCTTGATATAAGTAGTTAGTTGTGCAAGAAATGACACAATTAAATGTCTGCTCAAGTGGTTAAGGGTCCTGAGAGGAGTTGGAAAAGTCCTGGGTTCAAACATGGGCTTTAGCAAAAAATTTAGTTTTAAGTGAATAAAACCCTGGATGCTTGGATGAAGGCCTTTTAAGTTGTTGTGGTAAATAAATGACATAAAGAAGCATCTGGTCTAGTGGTTGTGGTGTCATTAAGGTTGCAACGGAGCCAGGGTTCAAGTCTTGGCTCTTGCAATTTATTTTGGTTTTTCTTTTAAAGGAACCTGGACTTTGGCCTATAGACCTTATAATTAATTGAGGATAAAATGTGTCACAAAGGAGCTTGTGGTGTGGTGGCAAGGTGACGTGTAGAGTAACCTTGAAGTCTGAGGTTCAAGTGCTAGCACAGCATAAAATAAGTATTTATTTTGCTACATGGGATGGTTAGTAATTGAGTTAGATTTGGACTCTAAGTTTGAATTGGTCATAAGAATTTGAATTGAATTTGAACGGGAAGTTGGAGTGATTTGTGGAGGAAATAAATGAGAGGATTATGAAGGGATTTTAGGAGAAGAAAGGGGAGTTGGAGAGTGGGTAGTATGTTTGTGCCCATTTTGCTTGGGGTAAAGCTGATAGTTTCGGCTTGGGGGGAGTGTTCATTTCGGCAATTGAAAGCCTTTAGGGGGATCTTTCGGGTTTTATTTTGTTCTCCTTTTCTTTTCATTTTCTCAACAATTACTCTTCTTGTGTGCTGTGCATTTTTGGGTTAAAATCGAGACGACCTTTTGGTAGGTACTTTTCATCTTTCTCTCTTCTTTGTCCCCTCTTCTCTAAAGCTGAATACTCCTTTCCAATTTCATTCTTCCCACTCATCTGTTCGTTGGCAATCACTTCTTCTTTGCTCTCTTTTCCTTCTCACAACCTAGCTGAATACATATTTCTTTACTCCTTCTCCATTTCCTTTCGGCTTTTAGTTCTTAATCCTTATGACCGATTTCTGATTCTTCTCCCCTCTTTGTTCTATTTACGGTTTGGTAGTGGTTCTTTAACAATTGGTGAGTTACTTGATTACTACTTGTTTCTACTGTTCTTGCAATATGTTTAAGTTGATTCCTTCTTATACTTTTCTAAAGCTAACTGCCCTTTTCTCCTTGTGTTCTCTTATAGCTGAACCTCTCTCTCTATTTTTGTTCTCGATTTGGCAAGTAATCTCTGTTAATCAAACTTGCGATTAGCAGAGGGGGTTCTAGGAATAAAGTGATGACAGTAGTGCCAATTGAGAGTGGATGCATAGCCTCTGCCCCCAAGTTTAAGCGACGTAGGGTGTCGGGGGTTCGGGACTTTTCGTCAGGTTGTGAAAGGGTGACTCCACCAAAATTTGGAGTAAGTAGGCAAATCACAGTTGACCATTCGAGTCAAGGCAAGTGGTAGTCGATCATTCGGCTAGGGGTTTGGTTAATTTCCTTTTAACATTGTTGATTAGTGATTAACTGAATGTTATGTTTTAATATAGCTTCTAGTGATCGTGAATTCTGTTATGTTTTAATATAGTTCTGGCGATCATGAATTCTTAGTACTCTATGTGATCAGGTGTGTAATCAGATGCCTTGTTTGATAACCGGCTGAAAAGCCAAAATCATGCGTGATGTTCACTCTGCTATGACTGTAGATCGTAAAAATGCCAAAAGGTCAAAAACATGGCGTATGATGCCACACGAGCATGCGATCGCACGTGTGGTGAACCGGGCCCACGAAGCATGGGTGTACGGCGGAAGAGGCTGCCATGAACAAATTCATGGGCTTAGGCCATAATGGGCTGAATAGGCCCAATAGGCCCGTGGGCCCGCGTGGGTAAATTTCGCTGTTAAGCGGGAAGTAGATAGACTTGTCATGTCACACACATGACTCAGGTTATTTTTGGGCTAAATGGGCCACATGAGCGTTTGGGCCCACTTGGGTCGAGTAATGGGCCTTAGGCCTATTTGCACCGTTATGTCTAATTAGGTTACTTAAGTTACTCGAGGCAACGGTGGACCATCTGATGGGTCATAAAGACCCCCGATTTGTAAAATAACCGTAATGCCCCTGTAGGGTAAAATGACCCTAATATTTTTGTATGGTAGAATAACGATTATGCCCTTATGTTCCGTATGACTGATGTGCTTATGAATTACATATATGATTGTACTGAGTATAACTTTGCATACACGTAGTATTTATGACATGACATACTGCATGGGGTTGGGTTATTATTGATGGAGGAAGTGTACGGCTTGTAGCCGTTCTATACAAGGCTTTCAGCCTTTATGCGATACTTATGGCTTATAGTCGTTCTGTTAACTGGTAGCGTTGCTGCAATATTTATGGCCTTTAGCTATTCTGTCTACGAGGTTGAGTCATTCTGTTGACTTAGTGCCGCAACAGCTGCTAAGCTTGGTGTGTTGGCTGGGTGGGCCGATTTTATCCCCGCATGGTGTGTTGGTTGATACCAGTGGTGTATTGGTTGGACTAGGCTAGATATCTGTCTACATATCCGCATCTGATACTAATTCTGTATTGGGCTTAGGCCCACCTAATTTTATTAATGGGCTAGGCCCAACTGTTACTAATTTTGGAGAATGGGCTAGGCCCAATTGATTCTGATGAGGGCTGAGACCCAAGTGAAATTGTACTGGGCTTAGGCCACACCCATTGTTCTGTTACTGTAATGGGCTTCGGCCCAGATTGATTCTGAATTCTGTCTATTTACTAACTGTTCTTATTTAGGAGGGGATTACACACTGAGTTTTCATAAACTCACCCCGTTTATTAACTGTGCAGGTAATCCCCGGCATTAGGTGGATCGGTGTTGCGAGGGACTCGGAGGTGGCGCCACAACTGCTATTGTTTCTGATTTTCTTTTAAGTTATCTATTTATAAGTACTTATATTTTGATCTGGGTTGTAATAAGGCCTCTTTTAATTTTCGGGTTTTAATTTGGGATTTTTGGTTTATTACGTTTTACATCTGCTAGTAATTGGACGTAATTGTTTTTTAAAAAAAACTTAAACTGTTTTCAAAGCATCGCGTTTCCGCAAACTACAAAATTTTACAAGCTTCCGCATCTCTTTTTAAATGCTTCCGCAACAACTATGTTTTTAAAGTAAGGCTGATAACAAATAATTAAGTTGACTTTAGAATTAAATAAAGGGGATTTTATCTTTCAAGCGTGATTTATTATTAAGACAGTTTTTTGAAAAAACAATTTATTGTGACATGCCAAATTCGGCCATAACGTCTAGCCCGGGTTTGAAGTGCTACAGGAACAGGTTCGGGATTAGGTGGGGGTGGAGGTTGTTCAGCAGCCGGACTGGTTCTAACAAATTCTGTGAACCATTCGTTCATCATTTGGAAAAAGGCTTCTTTAGCCTCTCTTCCGTGACTACTCGATGCATTTCTAGATTCAGCCGGTGCTACCTCTTAAGTGGGGGCTGGCGCATTACTCTCAACATCGTGAACTATAACTCGATCAGGATCCATTTACTATATGAAAACATAATTTAAATTGTCAGGAGTCATCACATTATCACAGGTATTTTATATGGCATGTATAGCTACACTCTCACACATGCTACATTAGTCCGAGAATCGATTAAACCATAGCACTGATATCAATAAATGTAACACCTCTCACTCGTATTCAATGTCAAAATAGGGTTACGGAGCATTACCAGACTTATAAAAAAATTAAACATTCACTTTGCATACATTTTCACATTTCATACAGTTATCATTCAATCTCAATCAATATGTCCCTAATACGAGCCTAAGAGGCCCGAAACATGCATTGGGAGTGGTTCGGAACTAAATCGATAACTTTGAAAGCTCATAGAACACTTAGAAATTTTTTCTCAAAACAGGAGACACACGCCCGTGTGGCTCGATCGTGTGTCTCACACGGCCAACAAACTCACAGGCCCTGTGGACATTCGAAATGGAAGCACATACCCATGTCCTAGCCCATGTTCAACCTCGTGTAACTCTCTGACTTGGGTCACATGGCCAACACACATGCCCTTGTGGCTTGCATGTGTGCCCTAAAACTGGCCATACACACTTTTGTGCCAAACCGTGTGCTAGGCCACGCCAAACCAGTAGGGTATACAAACTTATGCCACACGGCCAAGTCACACGCCCGTGTGTGAGGCCGTGTGAAGCGTACTGACTTGATTTTAATTTCAATACCAGGGGACACATGGCGGTGTAACATAACCGTGTGTCACACACGGCTGAGACACACGCCCGTGTGGACAAAAATAGGCTATTTACCAAGCCATTTTGCCACCCAGACTTGCATGTACCTACACCATATCAATTGGCAGCAACATATAGCATATATAAGCACTTAAACTAGCCAATTCAAACATAAATCATGCTCATTCTGTACTTCTATTCTCTATACACACTAATCACAAAATATGTCATACCATTTAGACCAAAATCACATACAATTCATTTAAATATACACTTTCAAATATGCATCATTTAGCCTAATTTCACAAGCAAACCAATATCCACTAATCAACCATTTGATACTCATATTGCCTATTACCATTAAGCATCACACAACCATCATTCAACACATTTCACAAGACATAGATACATATATGTATACATGATTCAAGCATACCCAAAATAACCCAAAATGAGCCATCACTCATGGTTATATATACAAACCAAAACATATACATTTACAAGCCAATTCAAATGGCTAAATTCATTACCAACACATAACCAAAATGACCAACGTCCCTATACATGCCATATACTTAAAACATAAGCTCAAAAGTACCAAATTGATAGTTGGATAGTGTAATGATGTCTCTGACGATCCCCGAGTCTGAGCTAACTTTGAATTCACTATAAAACATGGTAAAATAACCAAAGTAAGCTTTATAGCTTAGTAAGCTCGTATGAAATGAACTTAATATAACCATAAACATATAATTCATCAATTGGATATAAACACATATAATTCATATTAACTAACCAACTTTTCAATTACTCATTCACAAAACTATATGTATTCTTCACCGTTTCTTTGATTTAAAGCTTATATGATTTACGTACATACCTGTACCATCACATATCCATCTCATACTCAACCACATCTTTCAGTTACCCGTTGAACCATTCAGAATACTATCGGATGCATGGGAAACTTGTATCAAAGTGCCCATGTCATGGCTCGAAGCCAAATAAATCTCATATCACATATGCTGCTCACACTAGAGCTATCAACGGGTCTGCTCACACAAGCTGTCAATCAAGACATAGCTACACAGTGCTGCTCACACAAGTTGTCAAGTAACCAAAACACATGCCAGTATACTCAGCCACTAGTAGGAGATACAGGACCAGCACCCGGATCACATAATCACAGTAATCCCTAATGACATGTCACTAGTATCCAAATCTATTCCTAAGGTTCAACCGGGATTTCAAATGTCGAATCGTCGTTGAATCATTTTCAAATGTGTTTGAAGTCTCGTATTCATAGTTTATGCAATATCAAAACATTTAAAACATAGTTATAACAATGCTTATAACATACGAACTTACCTCGAATGTAAAAACGATGAAATGAGTCGATCAATCGAGTACTTTGTTTTTCCCTCGTTCTAGATCCGGATTTCATTTTTCTTGATCTATATAATATCAAATTCAGCTTATTTAATCATCTCTCTATTCAATTTAATCCAAAAATTCACTCTAAGGCATTTTTACGCAATTACCCTAATATTTTACATCTTTTACAATTTAGTCCTTATTTTACAAAATCACAAATTCATGCAATTTAACCACAACCCATGCTAGTCGAATTTCTCTTGTACTCATATCAACCCATATTTCCCATTTATTTCACATTTTAACCACAAGGTTTTCATATTTTACAATTTAATCCCTAATTTACATTTTGACTAAAAATCACTTTATAAAACTTGAATAATTCACAACAAACATTCATAATCTATCATCAAACATCAAAACACACATGTATTCAACAATGGAAACATTCAAAATCATTAACAGTTTTGCAAAATAGTCCCTAGGCTAGCTAGACCTAGTGGCAACGATCTAAAAAACGTAGAAATCATTAAAAACGGGATAAAAATCACTCACCAATTTAAGATTGAATTGCCGAATCCTAATAGCTTCCAAGAACATTTTCTATTCTAAATTTTCGGTTGAAAGATGATAGATTAAAAGAAGATGCCTTTGTTTCTTTTATTTAATTTACCTTAATTTCCAAATTACATAAATAACCTTATTAATTAAACATAAAAATCACTTAAACAATGTCCAAGAATGTCCACTCATTTTATTAATGGGCTAATTGCAACGTAAATCCCTTGATTTTGTCTTTGTTATCAATTTAAGCACTCAA
Source organism: Gossypium anomalum (assembly GCA_025698475.1). Taxonomy (NCBI): domain Eukaryota; kingdom Viridiplantae; phylum Streptophyta; class Magnoliopsida; order Malvales; family Malvaceae; genus Gossypium; species Gossypium anomalum. The sequence goes on from CM046959.1 coordinate 57,985,888, forward strand.
ATGATAAAATTTCTAAATGAAACTTTCACACAATCATATTTTCATGCCATAGACATTAAAATAATAATAAAATAATTATTTTGACCTCAAATTTGTGGTCCCAAAACTACTGTTTTGATTTAACTAAAATTGAGCTTTACACGTAAGGCAAGACGCTCTGATACCACTGTTGGGATACGAGATAGAGCTCAAATCTCATACGAACATAACGCGGTGGAAAATAAAATTGATATCCCATAAACTACCAAGGATCTCATGCAATACGTACAAATCGAAAAGGGAATAATGAAAATTACTTTGTTTCGTTAAATTTCCTGATACTAACACTTGATTTGAATTGGATCTCCAAAGGTGTTGCCTTGTTGGAAGACGACCACCCTCTACAAGTATCCACACTCGAACGGACGATGAACGGTCGAATGGAATGCTAGTTCCAACTTTGTTTTCTCAAATTGTTTTTGGTTTATTCTCTCAAATGGCTGATAGCCAAAAACTTGTGTTATAGGAGAAGTGTACATATATCACATATATATAGGGTTGGGTAAAACTGGATTTGAGGTTGTATATATATTTAAAACTCTTTTAAATAATTTAAAATATATTTCCTTATCTGATAAGGAATATTAGATTTTATCTTGAATTTTAAAAAACTCTTTTAAATAATAATTTAAATTCTATTTAATTATCTTTTATTTAAAACTCATTTAAATAATAATAATTGAATTCAATTTTAATTATTATTTATCTAAATCTCTTGTAAATAATAACTAAACTATATTTCCTTATTTGTTAAGGAATATATCAAATCCTTTTAATTTTGAATTTTAATTGCTATTTATATAAAAATCTTTTAAATAGTAATTAAATTATATTTCCTTATTTGATAAGGAATATATCAAATCCCTTTTTTATCTCATTTATTATTATTTCTGAATTTAACAAGAAATAGTAAAAAAATACTATTTGTTATCATTTTGACGATAAATTTAAATTTCCAAAAATTCAATTTGAATCAAAATAATAACTGATTATTACTCGTAATTTAAAATAATCTTATCATTTTAAATTACTTAAAGAGAGCGATAAACTTAACCATCCTTGTCCATTCTTAACGTGCGACCCTATAGGTTCAATTAACATTAGTAGTGGGCCCAAATCATATTGGTCCTACAAGTCATAAGTGGCCCATAGCAAGACATTACAACTACCCAATTAAAATGAAAGCTCATAATCCAAGACAACCTACATATAGATCCTTTTGTCTCACGATATTTAGATACAGTATAAGGCATGGATAAAATCAACCTTATATCGTTCTATCTTTAATTTCTCGATACCCAATTAGACTGACAAAACGAATGACATTGATCTCCACAAATTCATTCGAGCATGGTCATGCATTTTTCAGTCTCAATCGTCGATGGGCCTAGAGATATATCTCTTATAATAAGAGGGACAAATTCCATCTTAATCACTCACATCTCACTACATGATTCTTATTATGTTTAAGAATAACTTTTGTAGTTGTTCGGTTAAAGACAACTTTTGATTATGTCAAAACATAAAATTGCTCATGTTGAGAACTATAGTGGTTTTAGGTATAAGGATTTAATGACACAACTGTTTAGAAGTTTAATTTATTACCTTAATCCAAGTATTAATCTCAAAACGGGTCGGTCCAATATTCATTCTCAACAAATACATATGAATATGATTTGTTTCTCAAACACATTCATCACGTGAATATCTATCATATTCTATACTTATCTTAATTCATTGTTGTTCCCACAACAACAACCGATTAGGAACATTTAGAAAAAAATTATTCAAGGATATTATTATATATTAAACATTCAAATTATAATAATAAATTCATTTAATCAAAATAAAGCATCTATACAATAGGCCTAGGGCACTATTATTAACATTAAGTGTCTTAGTACTCTTAGGATACCCTTTTTGACTTAGGAAACCCTGGTCGGCTTAAAAAAAGATTACGTGCACAAAAAGTATCCTAGATACACAATATCTTAATTTCGTAATTTAAGTTTGACTTTTTTTACTGGCAAACCTTAGATTACCAAACCAACTTGTGAACCCCAGTTCGCCACTCACCTGGCAAACACAACTTGTAAAGAATCTGGCAAAGCCTCTTACCATAAATTTTGGCATACACTACTTCACCATCTCTTTTGGTGAAGTCCTTACTGATATTCTTTTAATAAATCGCAATTCCCTGAGACATTGGCAAACCTTCATTAGTGAGGCCTAAACTTTTAGGCCATAGCTCGGGATGTTATAACTCTTCCCCAATTAAGGCATTTTATCCTCGAAATGTTCTCTTTCAAATAGTTGAGGATACTATTGCTTCATTGCTTCTTTTGTTTCCCAAGTAGCTTCACTAGTCTTTTGGTTTTGCCATAGAACTTTGACTAAAGGAATCTTCTTGTTTTGCAAGACTTTCATCTCACGAGGTACAATCTTCATTGGTTCTTCACCATATAACAAATGAGGTCGCACTTCAATATCGTCTGCTGATACTTTATGGGATTCTTCTGCACGATAATTCTTTAGCATAGACCGATTCTTTCCATCACTTCATCATGACCAATGAACCTAGGGCTTAGCTGCCCTTTACGCCCAAACCATAGGACTTTTTTCCGTGTTGATGCCATAAGAAACACATGCTCACCCACTTAGTACTTAATTTCATGCAGTTTTAAGCTAGCAATCGGCTTTTTTCTGTCTAAAATAGCTTGGGTCGAACTATTTGCTTCTCATCTAACTCTGCCCAACATGGGGATGCTCGATACCTCCTTCCATACAATGCTTCAAATATGCCATCTGAAAGTTTGCTTGGTAACTTTTGTGATATGCGAACTTTTCCAATGGTAAATATCGTTCCTAGTTTCCTGCGAATTCTAATACACAGCTTCGTAACATATCTTCCAACACTTGTATCACTCTTTCAGACTATCCATCTATTTGGGGGTGGTAAGCAGTACTAAAATTAAGCTTTGAATGCAAAGCTTCTTGGAAACTCTTCTTGTATCTCAAAGTGAATCGAGGATTTTGATCAGAGGTAATAGAAACGGGCACCCCATGCAGTCTCACTATTCAATGATGTAAATTTTTGCAAGCCTTTGCAAAGTATAGTTTGTTCGAACAACTAAAAAATGTTCAGTCCTGGTAAGGCAATCTACAATCACCCAAACAACATCTTTCTTTGTCAAATTTAATGGAAAACCAGACAAAAAATCCATGGTGATTCTTTCCCACTTCCACTCTGAAATTTTGAGTGGCTGAAGCAATCCTAAAAGATACTAACGTTCTGCTTTGACTTTTTGACAAGTTAAACACTTCACCACAAATTTTATAATAGCTTGCATCAATCAGGCCACCAATACAATTCATGAAGGTCACGAAACATCTTGTTACTTCCTTGGTACATTGCATAAGGTGTAACAGCCCGTTTTTGGGTCAAATTGGAATAGTAGTTTTGAGACCATAAATCTAACGTATAAATATTTATTTTATTATTTTTAAGGTCTACAGTATGGTTGAATGATTGTGTGAAAATTTTGTTCAGAAATTTTACAGATAGAGTGTCCAATTTGACTAATAGGACTAAATTGCAATATGTGAAAAATATGTGTTCTAGAAGCTAGAGGTGTCTAATTGCTATGAAAATTTAAATTGGAGGTCCTTAAATGGTAATTAGACCATTATACTCTAATTTGGACAAAAATGGACATGGTTAGAAGAAATTTCAAAGTTTGGCATTAAGGGTATTTTGGTCATTTGGTTAATAAAGATAAAATAAAACAAATAAAAGATGTTCATCTTTCTAATTTCATCCCTAATAGCCGGATTTCAAGGGTCACCATACCTATGGTTTTGGCCAAGCTTTCAAATTCGATTGTATGTTCGTCTTTGTCCCGTTTTTAACGATTTTTACATTTTTGTGAATGTTGTAACTTGATTTAGCTATTCTAAGGACTAATTTGAAAGAAAATCAAGTCTAAAATTTTACCCATGTTGAATATTTGTGTATTTTGATTTTTAATGGTAGAAAATGCATGTTGGGTGTTAGATAAACAACATTTAACAAGTGATTTTTGATGAAAATGTCAAATAGGGACCTATTTGTAAAAGTTGTAAAATGTGTGTAAAAATGTGAATAAATGAAAAATGTGGGCTATTATGAGTACTAGTAAGGTTCGGCTAGGCTTGGGTTGTGATGAAATTGAATGAAATTCATTTTATGAGCCTAGGGACTAAAATGTAAAATGTTCAAAAGTTAGGGGCAAAAATGTAAATTTTGTCATAGTGTGTTTTTGGGTTGAATTGAACAATTTGATATTTAAATAAGTTAAATTTGGAATTATAGATCAAGAAAAACGAAGTTCGGGTCAAGATTGGGGGAAAAAGTAATTGGCGAATAGCTCCATTTGGTCGTCTTTGTAAGTGAGGTAAGTTCGTATGTTAAATAAGCTTTAATATAATTGTATTTAAATGCTTTAATATTGCATGAACTGTATAATTGATTGTGTGGATGAGTTTAACTATACGGATGAGTTTGACGATGGAACGATAAGCAATAAATCCTGTCTAAACCTTAGGAATAGATTAAGATACAAGTGACATGTCACTAGGGTCAATATGTGTTATGTGATTTTGTAATCCGAGTGCTAGTCTTGTACGTCGTACCGGTGGCTAAGTATGCCAGCATATGTTGCAGATACTTGATAGCTTGTGTGAGCAGCACCGCGTAGCTACGTCTTGATTGACAGCTTGTGTGAGCAGGCCCGTCGATAGCTCGAGAGCGAGTGATTATGTGATATGAGATTGAGGTAGCATTGGCTACTTATGTGGCACTTAGTGTGCAAAAATCCCGAGTATCCAACATTATTATTCCGAGAGGTTCACGGGTAAGTCAAAGATGAGAATATGTGTAAATTCATTTCGAGATGGTTCAGGTATGTACATAAAGCCCATGTTTATTAAATGCTTGAAAGGATTAATATGAGGTAAGTTTTGTGGTGGAATGAGCTATGACCATCAGACTATGGTAAATTTACATTTTATTATGTTATAATATTTAAATTTTATATGCATGGTAAGGTTGCTTATTTCTTGCATACGAGCTTACTAAGCTATATAGCTTACTCTATTTATTTTCCATGTTTTATAGTGTCACCAAGCTAGCTCAGGATTGGAGATCGTCTGAAGTTGCACAACACTATCAAACTGTCCTTTGGGTACTGATGATTTTAAAACATTTTGAGAGTATGACATGTATAGGAACTTGGTTTTTTTGTTATATATGTCATTTGATTTGGCGAAATGTATTGGCTTATATTTGCTTAAGGTGATTTGGAATTTAGCCATGTAATTGGCTTATTTTGGCTAAAATGGTTGTAAGACCATTTATATAAGTATATGTGCTAATGTCTTCTTATTTTTGTGGTTTGTAATGGGTTGCTATATGTTTATTATGGTTAAATGACTTGTTTTGAAATGGATGAGATGGGTCATTGGGTATACTGGGAAACCTAAATAAAATTATGCATGATGAAAGTATTCATGTTGATACTTGTGAATGTGAGTTTGGCATGAATTGATTTGGTAAATTATGCTAAAGTAAATATGTTAAGTATTGGTAATGAATGATATGATTTAGCCTTGTTTATGAATGTTCTGGTTGCTTAAACATGCCATGGATTATGCTTGAACTTGTGTAACTGTAGGTGAAAAAGATGGTGACAAATGGCTTGGTAAATAGCCTTTATTTTGTCCACACAAGTAGACACACAGGAGTGTGTCTAGGTCGTGTGTGACACACGGTCTGGCCCATGGGCATGTGTTCTGGTCGTGTGTCCCCTACCCCTAAATTTTGAGAAACAGAATGCTTAGAATTGAGCACACGGGTAGAGACTCGGGCGTGTGTAATTAACCACACGGCCTTGCACACGGACGTGTGACTTGGCCATGTGATCTTAATTTGTTCATGCATTGTAAAATAGAGAATTACGCGATTTAGGGACACGGGTATGTGTGACCACACGGCTTGCCCACACTGGCATGTGACCCCTATTCATAGCAAAAATTTTCTAAGTTTTGTAAAAATTTCCTAAGTGCTCGGTTTAGTCCTGAACCACTTCTAAAGTATGTTCTGGGCCTCGTAGGCTCGTATTAGGTACTTTATGATGAAATACGAATGGTTTTAATTTGGACGCAAATTTATGACTCAAAATTTTATGTTTGCTTGTGATGTAGTCCAGCAATGTCTCGTATCCTGTTCTGGCGTTGAATATGGACAATCGGTGTTACATTTAGTGGTATCAGAGCTATGGTTTAGTCGATTCTTAGACTAACCTAGCGCGTGTAAGAGTCTAGTTATACATGCCATATAATTTGTGATAGTGTGACGAATTTTGAGAATTTAATTTGTGCTTTCATCTAGTAAATGGATCCTAAATGAGAGGTAGCTGATAATGTTGAAAGTAATGCGTCGGCTCCCACTGAAGGGACAGCACCATATGAAAGTAGACCAGTAATGGTTAGTTAGGGAGAAGAGGTTAGAGAAGCCTTCTTCTAAATAATGAATGAGTGGTTTGCCAAGTTTGTTCAAACAAATCTGGCTGCCCAACATCCTCTACCCCTACCTAACCCCCAACCGGTTCCCGTAGCTTCGCAAGGTGTGGAATTGGTAAGACTGGACAAGCCTCCAGTTGATAAGATTCGAAAGCAATGGGGCGAAAAATTTAGAGCTAATATTGACGATGATCTCGAGAGAGCAGAGTTTTGGCTTGAGAACTCTATCAGGGTATTTGATGAGCTTTTTTGCACACTAGATGAGTGCTTGAAATGTGCTATATCGCTTTTGAGAGACACAGCGTATCAGTGGTGGAATACTCTTGTATCCGTGGTACCGAGGGAAAGAGTTACATGGGAATTCTTCCAAGACGAGTTCAGAAAGAAATATATCAGTCAGCAGTTCATTGATCAGAAACGCAAGGAGTTCCTAGAGCTAAAACAGAGCCGTATGTCATGACTGAATATGAGCGACAGTTTGTTAGGCTCAGTAAGTATGCTCAAGAATATGTTTCTACCAAGGCTATCATGTGCAAGAGATTCAAAGATGGGCTGAATGAGGATATCAGACTGTTAGTTGGGATTTTAGAGTCGAAGGAATTTGTCGTGCTGGTCGATTAAGCTTGGAAAGCCGAAGAGTTGAGCAAAGAAAAGAGAAGGGCTGAGTTTGAGGCTAGAGACTCAAGAAAAAGACTGGTAAATAAGTCATTTCAACCTCCGTCAAAGAAGTTGAGGGATTTGTATACTCATTCTAATGCTTTAGCTGGGTATCCCAACAGAGATCTTGGGAAGCAGTATTCGGGTTCTAAGGCCCAAACCACGTCAATAGCGAGTGTTGGTAATGTTAGGTCTAATAGACCCGAATGTCAACACTGTGGTAGATGACATCTCGATGAATGTAGGGTGAATAATCGGGCTTGCTTTAAATGTGGCTCCCTAGATCACTTCATTCGAGATTGCCCTGAAATGGCTGAGAAAGATAGTTTTTAGAATATAAGGTCAAGTAACACTGCCATTAGAAGAAGGCCACTGAGAATTACTAGGAGTGGGAACAGTAGTAGAGGTGTGGCAAAAGAGTTAACTGCGAGGTCAGAGGTCAGAACACCTACTAGAACTTATGCTATTCGTGCTCGTGAAGATGCGTCATCCCCTGATGTTATCACTGGTACATTTTCTCTCTATGATACTAATGTAGTTGCATTGATTGATTTTGGATCGACTCATTTTTATATTTGCATGAATTTGGTATCTAGTAAGAATTTCCCTGTTGAGTCTACTGAGTATGTGATTAAAGTGTCGAACCCCTTAGGCAAATATGTTCTAGTTGATAAAGTTTGCAAGAATTGTTCTTTAATGATTCAGGGTCACTATTTTTCGGCTGACTTGATGCTTTTTCCATTTGATGAGTTCGATCTAATTCTTGGAATGGATTGGTTGACTCTACATGATGTCGTAGTTATGTAACAGCCCGTTTTTAGGGTTAATCAGAACAGTGGTTTCGGGGCTACTAAATCCGATGAGTAGGTTTGTAAATATTATATTTAATATTTATGAGTTAATTGTGAGTTTAAAAAAGGTTTTCGATATTGTGATTTTTGTTTTATAAGCGATTTATTAAGCTCAAGTGGTATGACCCTAAGGTCAAGTGGGTTTAGAAAATGAGGTATCGAGACCTCGTTTCTATAAACTGAGTCGTAAATATTTTTATAAATATTTACGGAGTGGCAATAAGATGATATTAAAGTTTCGTTGAAAAATTTTATTGTTTTGATAGTTAATTAAGCAAAAAGGACTAAATCGCGCAGCGTAAAAGTTGTGTTCTATAAGTTAAAGATATTAAATAGCTATGGAATCAAATAGTGGGAGTCCTTAAGTGGTAATTATTCCATAATTGTTGATAGTGGAATTCCATGGCTTGGTATAATGGAAATTATTAATGTATATTAAGGTTAAATATGGTATTTGGTAATTATAATAAAATAAAATAAAACAAAAGCCAAATTACATGCTATCATCTTCATCAATAGCCGAATGTGAGAAAGAAAATAATGTTCTCAAAGCTTTGAAGGTTCGGCCATGGTTGTTCATGCATGTAAGTCCATGTCGTCTCGGTTTTTAATAATTTTTACGTTTTTGAGATCGTTGCTTCGTAATCTAGCTGGCCCGTACCTCTAATTTTAAAATTATTAAAGTATTTGGATGATGCAATTATTGAATGTGTGAGTATCTTGTTATTTGATGATGAGTAATAAATCTTTGATGTTTGATTTTCATGTTTGATTAAGTGATTTTTGATAAAAATGTGTATTAAGGACTAAATTTAGAAATTTGTAAATTGAGGGGTCAAAACATGAAATAAATAAAAGAAATGGGTTGCTAGAGACCTATGGTAAATTCGGCCTAACATGGGTTTGATGAAATTTTGAGTAATTTGTGTTATTTTGAAATAGGGATTAAATTGTAAAAATGTGAAATGTTAGGGGATAAAATGTAAAATGCCCAAATTATGTGTCTTTAGATAAAATTTAATGAAATGTTGAATAAGTGAGTTAATTTTGATATTAATTAGATTGGCAGAAGTAGAATTCGAATTTGGATCGGGGGGAAAATCAAAGTGGTCGATTAGTCGTCTCGCTCCGATTATCGTCTTCCGTGGTAAGTCCTTAAGTAATTATATTTGATTTGCTATGCGCGCTAAAGATAATATAATATGATAAGTAATTATTTGACGCGTTTATAAGTTCGATTTGCAATAAGTATATTGAATTTCGCTATAAAGCCGAATATGAAATGGATGATTTATGTATATAATGTGGCCGAATGACTATTAAGTGATGATGTGAAAGTGTGTAATATGTGTATACAATTTTATTGTACTTGTTTGTATAAAGTCGAATGTGAATTGAATGGTATATATGTGGTGACAGAATAGCTATTATGAAACAAAGTCAAAGAATGGGATATTTGTATAATAGATGAATTGTGACTATTGTTCCTACTTGATTGACGTTGTGTGTGAAATAATTTGTGAATATGGCATATAGCCTAATGGTTATTAAAAGTGAAACTAGGATAATGAAAAGATTATGTGTTCCTTGTGTATGATTATTGAACCGAAAGTTAAAGGGTAGGTGTACATTTTGTGCTTATATTCGAATGAAGCAATTAAATTGCTAATGTGATATGTTATGTGAAATGTGTTAACATGTGAATAAATATGCAAGACACTGGAAATGTATCCGGGCTAAAGTCCCGCAGCTTTGTCTTTGAAATGTATCCGGGCCAAAGTCCCGCAGGCTTCGTGCTGGAAATGTATCCGGGCTAAAGTCCCGCAGGCTTCGTGCTGGAAATGTATCAGGGCCAAAGTCCCGCAGGCTTCGTGCTGGAAATGTATCCGGGTTAAAGTCCCGCAGGCTTTGTGCTGGTAATATAATTTCGGGTTTTATACCTAGTAGGCCAAGTGCCGATGAATTTGATAAAAATATACAATTACAAGATCCTACACTAAGTTGACAAATTGAAAGTGCATTACATATTAAGTTGGCCAGGTATGTATCATGTACTCGTATGCGATTTTGATTTGAATTAAATTATAAATATATAAAGTGATGCATCTGTGAATAAATGTTATGACTATAAATGTGATTGTGATATATTCGGTAAATGTGTGAAGTTATGTGAAGTGATTCTATGTTTATATTCAAATATAAACAGTTGGTCCTTGTGGAAAGGTTTGTGGAAGTATATGATTTTATTTTTAGGTGATTACGATCATGGAAAATTAAATGTGAATATGATATTGTATTTCATTCGTTTCAATTGAACTAAAGCTGATAGTGAAGCATTTTAATGCCTATGTTATATGAGTTCGATCTTGAATGACATGATATACATGTTTAGATAATTTGAATGCAAGGAATGTGTGAAAGAGCAAATTTGTAATAAATCTGCTTGGGACAGCAACTGTAGCGTGATTTTGGAAAATCACCATAAATTGTGGAAATTGAATTAGAAGCTGAATAAGTTATTAAATTAAAGCTCAATGAGTCTAGTTTCTTATAAAAGAAACCGTGTAAGCAAAATAATTTTAGATAATGAGTTATTTGAAGTGGAGTGAGACAGAGTCAAAATGACTTTGAAATCTCCTGTTCTGTCTTTAGAAAATAATTGTAAATTGTACGATGATGATTATAAGATAAAATTTATATTATTAGACTTCTTAATGAGTCTAGTTTCAAATGAAGTAAATGATAACATATTTAGAATTCTGTATAATGAGAAAATTGATTTTTAGTGAAGAGTGGTCAGAATAGTCAAACAGTGAAATAGGGGAAACTTCAATAAAAATCTGGTATTGATTGGTCAAACCAAAAATTCTGAAAATTTTATGGATGGAATATATATGAGTCTATTTTCAGGAAAAATTAACAACACTTGATTTGGAGTTTCTTATCTCCAGTTATAAATAATTTAGTGACTATTGCTCAGGAAGACAGCTTGTAGTGAATTTGTGATTTTGTTGCAAACATGGTTAAAACTAGTTAATGAGATGCTTTTCGAGTTCTTATGATCTTATTTGTGATTTCAATTCAAGTGAGGTGAATTTGCTAAATATGCATTATGTTCATGGATACTTGGCCGAAATGGCAATTACCTAGGAATGATTTCTTGAAAATTTGAAATAATCGATCTATAAGTAAATTAATTGTTTGCATTGCTTAAAACTTACTAAGCATTGAAGCTTACTCTGTGTTCTCTTTTCCATTCCCTATAGGTTTATCCTTTAGTTCGAGTTGGAAGAGCCGGAGATATCATCACACTATCGAGTCATTATGTGAGTTGAGAAGATGGTATATCATCATGGTTTAAGGCATGTATAGGATAGACTATAGGTAGAATGATATTTTGACTTTGTATACATTATAGCCATGCGAAGATGGCTCGCTTATTTTGTTTAGAGAAGCCTTATAATTGAACTAATGTGTTGAAATGTTTTAGTTATAACTTGATAGTAGTTAATTTGTTATTAGATATTCGGTTATGTTTTGATAGTTAGTCATTTTGGAAATTTATAAGAGCTCTTATGAAAAATCAATGAGACAGTTGCATTGTTGATAATTTATGTCCGTAAATATCTTTGACCTTATAGAAGTTTTGTTCATCAAGTAATACCTCATAACCTTATTCCTAAGCAACGGATGCGGGTTAGAGTGTTACATTTAATGGTATCGAGCTATGGTTTAGTCGATTCTCGGACTAACCTAGCATATGTGAGTCTAGCTATACATGCCATATTACTACTCGTGATAGTGTGACATCTCCCGGCTCTAACGAAATTGTTTTGTAAGACAGATATGCTTTCCAACCGAGCTAATTCTAATAGTACAGAATGTTATACTCAGACGTTTGAGTGAAAATGTGTTGGTGATGAGTTGAAACTCATAAAGGTATGAATCGTAATGCATGATATTCTGCTATTGATAAATGTTATAATTATATGAGTATATGAGTTGTGATGTTGGGTAAATGATGGTTGAGTGAATATTTTGACTTAGAATTTATGATTTGATTTAGCGTATGAGCTATGTGTTAAGTACCAAGTGATCATAAGTAAATGATTGCTAGATGTTTGAGAATGCGGAATTAGTAATGAACTATTCGTTCATAATAGTATGTGTGATGTGCATGCTTACGTAAGTGTTAAAATTGTTGGCTTTACAACCCTCACCCCCTCATCGGTAAAGCATTGTAATGAGATCCGTACTATATGGATTAAATACGCTTAGAGTGTGAAATTACAGAGTTTCGTGGTTGAAAGATTAGTATTGTGATAATATAAGAGACTAAGTCCGCAAGTGAAGACAGTAACAGAAAAGATATTGGATCATGTTGAAGGCCATTCGTTATATGCCAATTCACTATTAAAGAAGAAGTTGAATTCGATAAGATGAAAGTATTCAGGTATGATGTCTAAAGAACGCATTAAATGGAAGTTTTTCTAAATTGATTTCTGTTAGTAATGGGATATTGTGAAATCAGTGATGATAGAATTAGACAGTAGGATAATGTTTGAATTGAAATGATAGCTGAGTGCAGTGGTTATAGTCGGGTAGTTACTACGTTTTCTTCTGGGCAAATGATTATAGTCTTTGGGGTTCTGAGCGAGAATCTTTATGTGTTTTACGATCGACAATCATGTGATTAATCTTATCAAATGACGAGTAGTTATTGGCTGAGCTAGAAACTAAATTGATGTTTAATCGAGAAATTTGTGAGGCTAAGAGGTCCATCGATGAATTACAAGTTAAAAAAAGGGTACAACGTAAATTGATTTCGATTTAGAATTTGATTGGAATCGACAATCATTCGTTGTGTCGAGATAGAGTTCGTGTATTGAGAAATCCGAGATTTTACAACAATTGTGACATCTAGCACGATGGTGATTATCTTTCCGCACGGGAGTACTAAAAGAGTACCGCTTTTATTTTTCAAATGGAGACACAAGGATTATATCATGTTACTAAAATAAACTCTGTGTGAGCTTTGGGTATGGAGTTACTTTGTCACACTGTGTTCTAGAACCTGAAAGCAACCGAGAAAGACATTTATTATTGGTTAAGTTTCCGTATAATAATAATGGTTATGAGATGAATGTTAAGATAGCATTGTATGAGAGAGGTATGGTTGCAATTCATCGAACTTTGTTGTATTGAATTGAATTTTGATAAAAAGAATTTGGGGTTGATGTGATTGGAAAGAGTAGAGGGAAATAAAAGTAATTCGTGACCGTCTAAAAGTAGTTTCAGATTGGCAGAAAATATATGTGGGCTTGATGTGCAAAAGCATTGAATTTTCAATTAGAAAATTGAGTATTTGTGAAAGTATTATAGTGGGAGTAGAATTTTTCGATTTAGCTATAAAGAGAAGTTGAGTTCGCAATTCATCTGATTGAATGAGATTATTAGTAGAACTTGGGAAGACCCAGTAATGTGTTTCTTATATATATGATGTGATGATACAAATAAGATCCTTTATCTATAGTATCTCTTACAGTAGTAGAAACTCAAATTGTTATGATGTATAGCAAAAGAGCGGATCATAATCTTAGCTCATGAGATTGAAAAGTTGAGAAATCTGAGGCTAGGTGAGAAATTGATGAGCCTTGTGAAAGTAAATCTAATTTATTTCTAGTAAGATTTTCGAGGACGAAAATCCTTAAGGGGAGAGTTGTAACACCGCTTTTAGGGTTAATCGAATGCAGGTTTTCAAATACTAAATCCGATGAGTAGGTTTGTAAATATTATATTTAATATTTATGAGTTAATTGTGAGTTTAAAAAGGTTTTTGATATTGTGATTTTTGTTTTATAAGCGATTTATTAAGCTCAAGTGGTATGACCCTAAGGTCAAGTGGGTTTAGAAAATGAGGTATCGAGACCTCGTTTCTATAATCGAGTCGTAAATATTTTTATAAATATTTACGAAGTGGCAATAAGATGATATTAAAGTTTCGTTGAAAAATTTTATTGTTTTGATAGTTAATTAAGCAAAAAGGACTAAATCGCATAAGCGTAAAAAGTTGTGTTCTATAAGTTAAAGATATTAAATAGCTATGGAATCAAATAGTGGGAGTCCTTAAGTGGTAATTATTCCATAATTGTTGATAGTGGAATTCCATGGCTTGGTATAACGGAAATTATTAATGTATATTAAGGTTAAATATGGTATTTGGTAATTATAATAAAATAAAATAAAACAAAAGCCAAATTACATGCTATCATCTTCATCAATAGCCGAATGTGAGAAAGAAAATAATGTTCTCAAAGCTTTGAAGGTTCGGCCATGGTTGTTCATGCATGTAAGTCCATGTCGTCTCTCGCTTTTAATAATTTTTACGTTTTTGAGATCGTTGTTTCAGTAATCTAGTCGCCCGTACCTCTAATTTTAAAATTGTTAAAGTATTTGGATGATGCCATTATTGAATGTTTGAGTATCTTGTTGTTTGATGATGAGTAATAAATCTTTGATGTTTGATTTTCATGTTTGATTAAGTGATTTTTGATAAAAATGTGTATTAAGGACTAAATTTAGAAATTTGTAAATTGAGGGGTCAAAACATGAAATAAATAAAAGAAATGGGTTGCTAGAGACCTATGGTAAATTCGGCCTAACATGGGTTTGATGAAATTTTGAGTAATTTGTGTTATTTTGAAATAGGGATTAAATTGTAAAAATGTGAAATGTTAGGGGATAAAATGTAAAATGCCCAAATTATGTGTCTTTAGATAAAATTTAATGAAATGTTGAATAAGTGAGTTAATTTTGATATTAATTAGATTGGCAAAAGTAGAATTCGGATTTGGATCGGGGGGAAAATCAAAGTGGTCGATTAGTCGTCTCGTTCCGATTATCGTCTTCCGAGGTAAGTCCTTAAGTAATTATATTTGATTTGCTGCGCGCTTAAGATTATATAATATGATAAGTAATTATTTGACGTTTATAAGTTCGATTTGCAATAAGTATATTGAATTTCGGCTATAAAGACGAATATGAAATGGATGATTTATGTATATAATGTGGCCGAATGACTATTAAGTGATGATGTGAAAGTGTGTAATATGTGTATACAATTTTATTGTACTTGTTTGTATAAAGTCGAATGTGAATTGAATGGTATATATGTGGTGACAGAATAGCTATTATGAAACAAAGTCAAAGAATGGGATATTTGTATAATAGATGAATTGTGACTATTGTTCCTACTTGATTGACGTTGTGTGTGAAATAATTTGTGAATATGGCATATAGCCTAATGGTTATTAAAAGTGAAACTAGGATAATGAAAAGATTATGTGTTCCTTGTGTATGATTATTGAACCGAAAGTTAAAGGGTAGGTGTACATTTTGTGCTTATATTCGAATGAAGCAATTAAATTGCTAATGTGATATGTTATGTGAAATGTGTTAACATGTGAATAAATATGCAAGACACTGGAAATGGATGCGGGCTAAAGTCCCGCAGGCTTCGTGCTGGAAATGTATCCGGGCCAAAGTCCCGCAGGCTTCATGCTAGAAATGTATTCGGGCTAAAGTCCCGCAGGCTTCGTGCTGGAAATGTATCAGGGCCAAAGTCCCGCAGCCGTCAGTGAAATGTATCCGGTTAAAGTCCCGCAGCTTTGTGCCGGTAATATAATTTCGGGTTTATACCTAGTAGGCCAAGTGCCGATGAATTTGATAAAAGTATACAATTACAAGATCCTACACTAAGTTGACAAATTGAAAGTGCATTACATATTAAGTTGGCTGTATGTATCATGTACTGTATGCGATTTTGATTTGAATTAAATTATAAATATATAAAGTGATGCATCTGTGAATAAATGTTATGACTATAAATGTGATTGTGATATATTCGGTAAATGTGTGAAGTTATGTGAAGTGATTCTATGTTTATATTCAAATATAAACAGTTGGTCCTTGTGGAAAGGTTTGTGGAAGTATATGATTTTATTTTTAGGTGATTACGATCATGGAAAATTAAATGTGAATATGATATTGTATTTCATTCGTTTCAATTGAACTAAAGCTGATAGTGAAGCATTTTAATGCCTATGTTATATGAGTTCGATCTTGAATGACATGATATACATGTTTAGATAATTTGAATGCAAGGAATGTGTGAAAGAGCAAATTTGTAATAAATCTGCTTGGGACAGCAACTGTAGCGTGATTTTGGAAAATCACCATAAATTGTGGAAATTGAATTAGAAGCTGAATAAATTATTAAATTAAAGCTTAATGAGTCTAATTTCTTATAAAAGAAACCATGTAAGCAAAATAATTTTAGATAATGAGTTATTTGAAGTGGAGTGAGACAGAGTCAAAATGACTTTGAAATCCCCTGTTCTGTCTTTAGAAAATCATTGTAAATTGTACAATGATGATTATAAGATAAAATTTATATTATTAGACTTCTTAATGAGTCTAGTTTCAAATGAAGTAAACGATAACATATTTAGAATTCTGTATAATGAGAAAATTGATTTTTAGTGAAGAGTGGTCAGAATAGTCAAATAGTGAAACAGGGGAAACTTCAATAAAAATCTGGTATTGATTGGTCAAACCAAAAATTCTGAAAATTTTATGGATGGAAGATATATGAGTATATTTTCAGGAAAAATTAACGACACTTGATTTGGAGTTTCTTATCTCCAGTTATAAATAATTTAGTGACTGTTGATCAGGAAGACAGCTTGTAGTGAATTTGTGATTTTGTTGCAAACATGGTTAAAACTAGTTAATGAGATGCTTTTCGAGTTCTTATGATCTTATTTGTGATTTCAATTCAAGTGAGGTAAATTTGCTAAATATGCATTATGTTCATGGATACTTGGCCGAAATGGCAATTACCTAGGAATGATTTCTTGAAAATTTGAAATAATCGATCTATAAGTAAATTAATTGTTTGCATTGCTTAAAACTTACTAAGCATTGAAGCTTACTCCGTGTTCTCTTTTCCATTCTTTATAGGTTTATCCTTTAGTTCGAGTTGGAAGAGCTGGAGATATCATCACACTATCGAGTCATTATGTGAGTTGAGAAGATGGTATATCATCATGGTTTAAGGCATGTATAGGATAGACTATAGGTAGAATGATATTTTGACTTTGTATACATTATAGCCATGCGAAGATGGCTCGCTTATTTTGTTTAGAGAAGCCTTATAATTGAACTAATGTGTTGAAATGTTTTAGTTATAACTTGATAGTAGTTAATTTGTTATTAGATATTCGGTTATGTTTTGATAGTTAGTCATTTTGGAAATTTATAAGAGCTCTTATGAAAAATCAATGAGACAGGTTGCATTGTTGATAATTTATGTCTGGTAAATATCTTTGACCTTATAGAAGTTTTGTTCAGTCAAGTAATACCTCATAACCTTATTCCAGCAACAGATGCGGGTTAGGAGTGTTACAAGTGAATTGTAGATAAAATATTATTGAATTGAAATGTCAAAATAATGAAATTCTTCAGGTTGAACCGGATGAGTCGAGTGAGTTTCCTATTGTGATTTCGTCGATGTCAGCTCAGAGGTATGTAAGAAAAGGTTGTGAAGCTTATCTTGCATATGTACTGAATACAAAAGTGTCTAAATTGAAGATTGAATCTATGCCAGTAGTTTGTGAATATCCGGATGTGTTCCTAGAGGAGTTGCCTGAATTACCACCAATCAGAGAGATTGAGTTTACTATTGATTTAGTATCGGGGACTTCACCGATAGCGATAGCTCTGTGTAAAATAGCTCTGACTGAACTGAAAGAATTGAAAACTCAATTGCAAGAGTTAACAGATAAGGGTTTTGCAAGATAGAGTTTTTCTCCCTAGGGTGCACTAGTGTTATTCGTCAAGAAGAAAGATGGATCCATGAGACTTTGTATTGACTATCGTGAACTCAACAAGGTTACAATAAAGAAAAAGTATCCTTTACCAAGGATCGATGATTTGTTTGACCAGTTGAAAGGGGCAAAAGTTTTCTCGAAGATAGATTTGAGATCCGGGTATTATCAGCTGAGAGTTAAAGACTTGAATGTGCCAAAAACCATGTTCAGAACAAGGTATGGGCATTATGAATTTCTTGTTATGCCTTTTGGATTAACTAATGCTCTTGTTGTTTTTATAGATTAGATGAATCGGATCTTCAGTCTATATTTGGACAAGTTTCTAGTTGTGTTCATTTATGACATTTTGATATATTCTTGAGATGAGGCTGAGCATGCCGAACATTTAAGAATTGTATTGCAGACTTTGAGAGATAAGAAATTGTTTGCTAAGTTCAAAAAAAGTGAGTTTTGGCTTGAGAAGTCAGATTTTTGGGGCATATTATCTCAGCGGAAGGTATAAATGTTGATCCGAGTAAGATTTTGACAATTGTGGATTGGAAACCGCTGAGGAATGTATCTCGAGGTTAGAAGCTTTTTGGGCTTAGCCAGGTATTATCTATGTTTTGTTAAAGGATTTTTGATGATTTCTATGCCTATGACCAGATTGTTACGAAAAGATGTGAAATTCGAGTGGTCTGAGAAATGTCAAAAGAGTTTTGAACAGTTGAAGGCATTCTTGACTGAGGCACCGATATTAGTACAACCTGAGTCAGGAAAAGATTTTGTGATTTATAGCGACGCGTCACTGAACGGTCTTGGCTGTCTGTTAATGCAAGAGGGTAAAGTGATAGCTTATGCCTCGAGATAGTTGAAACCGTATGAGAAGAACTATCCAACACATGAATTGGAATGGGTTGCCATTGTGTTTGCTTTAAAAATTTGGTGACACCATTTATTCGGTGAAAAGTGTCACATCTTTACCGATTACAAGAGTTTAAAGTATTGATGACTAAGAAAGATTTGAATTTACAACAATAGAGATGGCTCGAGTTGTAGAAAGACTATTAGTTGGTGATTGATTATCATCCTGGGAAGGTGAATGTAGTCGCCGGTGCTTTGAGTAGGAAATATTTGTTTGCTTTGAGAGCAATCAATACACGACTAACTTTATCTGATGATAGATCGATTCTGGCCGAGTTGAAAGCTAGACTGGTATTTCTTCAGCAAATTTGTGAAGCTCAGAAATGTGACAGTGAATTGCAAGCTAAGAGAGTTCAGTGCGAACTGAATGGTGATTTAGACTTTCAAATTGGGGCCGATGATTGTTTGATGTTCCGAGGTAGGATATGTGTACCGAAAGATACTGAGTTGATTCAGAAAATTCTTCACGAGGCACATAGTAGTTGTCTGTCTATTCACCTAGGAAGTACGAAGATGTATAATGATTTGAAGAAATTGTATTGGTGGTCAGGTATGAAACAAGATATTTTTGAATTCGTAGCGAGATGTTTGGTTTGTCAATAAGTAAAGGCCGAACATCAAGTGCCTTCGGGTTTACTTCAATCTGTGATGATTCCCGAGTGGAAATGGGATAGAATTATGATGGATTTCGAAACTGGATTACCTCTGACTCCGAAGAAGAAAGATGTTCTTTGGGTCATTGTTGATAGATTGACAAAATCTACTCATTTTATTTCGGTACGTACCGACTATTCACTTGATAAGCTAGCTGAATTGTACATTGCTGAAATTGTTAGATTGCACGAAGTGCCTATTTCTATTATTTCGGATAGAGTTCCGAGGTTTACATCTTGATTTTGGAAGAAGTTGCAAGAGGCTTTAGGCACAAAGTTGAATTTTAGTATCGCATTTCATCTGCAAGCCGACGGTCAATCTGAAAGGACGGTTCAGGTACTCAAAGATATGCTTCACTGTTGTGTTTTAGTGTTCGAAGGTTGTTGGGAAAAATATCTACTTTTAGCCAAAATTACTTATAACAACAATTATCAATCGAGTATAAAGATGGCACCACATGAAGCATTGTATGGCCGCCAATGCCAAACTTCGTTGTACTGACTGAGCTTAGTGAGAAACAGATTCACTGGGTTGATTTGGTTAGAGAAACTGAAGAGAAGGTGAAAGTAATTCGTGATTGTTTGAAAATAGCTTTGGATCGACAGAAATCGTACGCGAATTTGAAACGAAAGGATATTGGATTTCAGATTGGTGATAAAGTGTTTCTGAAAGTATCATCGTGGAAGAAAATTATTATATTTGGTCGCAAAGGCAAGTTGTGTCAGCGATTCATTGGGCTGTATGAGATTATTGAAAGAATAAGGCCAGTGGCATATCATTAGCTTTGCTGTCGGAATTGGAAAGGATTCACAATGTGTTTCAAGTATCGATGTTGTGCCATTATCGATCAGATCCTTCGCACATAATTTCACCGACAGTGATTGAGATTCGACCTGATATGACTTATGGTGAAGAACCGTTCAAGATTTTAGCTCAAGAAGTTAAACAGTTGAGAAGCAAAAACATAGCCCTAGTGAAAGTTTTGTGGCAATGACACGGGGTCGAAGAGGCTACGTGGGAACCTGAGGAAGCTATGAGAAAGTAGTACCTTAACCTCTTTTCTAGTAAGATTTTCGAGGACGAAAATCCTTAAAGGGGAAGAGTTATAGCAGCTCGTTTTTGGGTGAAATTGGAACAGTGGTTTTGAGACCACAAATTTGAAGTAGAAATATTTATTTTATTATTTCTTTAAGGTCTACAGTATGATTGAATGATTGTGTGAAAATTTCGTTAAGAAATTTTATTGATAGAGTGTCCAATTTGACTAATGGACTAAATTGCAATAGGTGCAAAATATGTGTTCTAGAAGCTAAAGGTGTCTAATTGCTATGAAATTTTAAATTGGACATCCTTAAATGATAATTAGACCATTATACTCTAAGTTGGACAAAAATGGACATGGTTAGGTGAAATTTCAAAGTTTGGCATTAAGGGCATTTTGGTCATTTGGTTAATAAAGACAAAATAAAACAAATAAAAGATGTTCATCTTTCTAGTTTCATCCCCCATAGCCGAATTTCAAGGGTCACCATAGCTAGGGTTTTGGCCACGCTTCCAAGCTCGATTGTAAGTTTGTCTTTGTCCCATTTTTAATGATTTTTACATTTTTGTGAATGTTGTAACTTGATTTAGCTATTGTAAGGACTAATTTGAAAGAAAATCGAAGTCTAAAATTTTACCCATGTTGAATATATGTGTATTTTGATGTTTAATGATAGAAAATGCGTGTTGGGTGTTAGATAAACAACATTTATCAAGTGATTTTTGATAAAAATGTCAAATAGGGACCTATTTGTAAAAGATGTAAAATGTGTGTAAAAATATGAATAAATGAAAATTGTGGGCCGTTATAAGTACTAGTAAGGTTCGGTTAGGCTTGGGTTGTGATGAAATTGAATGAAATTCATTTTACGAGCCTAGGGACTAAAATGTAAAATGTTGAAAAGTTAGGGGTAAAAATGTAAATTTTGCCATAGTGTGTTTTTGGGCTGATTTGAACAATGTGATAATTAAATAAGTTAAATTTGGTATTATAGATCAAGAAAAATGAAGTTCGGGTCAAGATCGGGGGAAAAATAAAGTAATTGACGAATAGCTCCCTTTTCGTCGTTTTTGTAATCGAGGTAAGTTCGTATGTTAAATAATTTTTAATATAATTGTATTTAAATGCTTTAATATTGGATGAACTGTACAATTGATTGTGTGGACGAGTTTAACTCTACAGACGAGTTCGACGACTGTACGATAAGCAAGAAATCTCGTTTGAACCTTGGAATAGATTATGATACAAGTGACATGTCACTAGGGTCATTTAAGTGTTATGTGATTATGTGATCCGAGTGCTGGTCTTGTACATCCTACTAGTGGCTGAGTATACCAACACATGTTACAGATACTTGATAGCTTATGTGAGTAGCATCGCGTAGCTACGTCTTGACTGACAGCTTGTGTGAGGAGGCCCGTTGATAGCTTGAGAGCGAGTTATTATTTGATATGAGATTGAGGTAGCATTGGCTACGTATGTGGCACTTAGTGTGCAGAAATCCCGAGTATTCAACATTATTATTCCGAGTGGTTCACGGGTAAGTCAAAGATGAGAATATGTGTAAATTTATTTCAAGATTGTTTAGGTATGTACATAAAGCCCATATTTATTAAATGCTTGAAACGATGAATATGAGATAAGTTTTGTGGTGGAATGAGTTATGACCATGAGACTATGGTAAATTTACATTTAATTATGTTATAATATTTAAATTTTATATGCATGGTAAGGTTGCTTATTTCTTGCATACGAGCTTACTAAGTTATATAGCTTACTCTGTTTATTTTTCATGTTTTATAGTGTCACCAAGCTAGTTCAGGATTGGAGATCGTCGGAAGTCACATCATACTATCAAACTATCCTTTGGGTACCAATGATTTTAAAACATTTTGAGAGTATGGCATGTATAGGGACTTGGTCTTTTTGTTATATGTGTCATTTGATTTGGCCAAATGTATTGGCTTATATTTGCTTAAGTTGATTTGGTATTTAGCCATGTAATTGGCTTATTTTGGCTAAAATGTTTGTAATGCCTTCTTGTTTTTATGGTTTGTAATAGGTTTCTATATGTTTATTATGGTTAAATGACTTGTTTTGAAATGGATGAGATGGGCCCTTGGGTGTACTAGGAAACCTAAGTAGAATTATGCATGATGAAAGTATTCATTTTGATACTTGTGAATGTAAGTTTGGTATGAATTGATTTGGTAAATTATGCTATACTAAATATGATAAGTGTTGGTAATGAATGATATGATTTAGCGTTGTTTATGGATGTTTCGGTTGATTAAACATGCCATGGATTATGAACTTGTGTAACTATAGGTGAAAATGAGGTTGACAAATGGCTTGGTAAATAGCCTTTATTTTGTCCACACAGGTAGACATACAGGCGTGTGTCTAGGCTGTGTGTGACACACGGTCTGACACATGAGCATGTATTCTAGCCGTGTGTACCCTGCACCTAAATTTTGAGAAACAGAATGCTCAGAATTGAGTACACAGGCAGAGACATGGGCGTGTGTCTCAACCGTGTGAGGGGCACGGCCTCAAGCACGGGTGAGTGTCCTAGGCGTGTGAAGTCTGCACCTATTTTATGAAAATTTAATTAACCACACGGCTTAGCACATGGGTGTGTGACTTGGCTGTGTGATCTCAATTTGTTCATGCATTGCAAAACAAAGAGTTACACAAGTTAGGGGCATGGGCGTGTGTGACCACACAGCCTGCGCACACGGGCGTGTGAGCCCTGTTCATAGCAAAATTTTTTTAAGTTTTGTAAAAATTTCCTAAGTGCTTGGTTTAGTCCCGAACCACTTTTAAAGTATGTTCTGGGCCTCGTAGGCTCGTATTAGGGACGTTATGACTAAATACGAATGGTTTTAATTTGGACGCAAATTTATGACTCAAAATTTTATGTTTGCTTATGATGCGAGTCCGGTAATGTCTCGTATCCTGTTCTGGCATGGAATATGGATAAGGGATGTTAGATAAAGAC
This sequence comes from Gossypium anomalum, assembly GCA_025698475.1. Taxonomy (NCBI): domain Eukaryota; kingdom Viridiplantae; phylum Streptophyta; class Magnoliopsida; order Malvales; family Malvaceae; genus Gossypium; species Gossypium anomalum. The sequence continues at coordinate 58,009,483 of CM046959.1, forward strand.
TATTGTGGGCTTTACTAAAGAAAACTTGCTACAACTCCTTATCGCTTGGCACGTAAAATCTTCCATGAAAATAAAGTACCCCTTTTTTATTTAGTGTGAAGTCCTCTCGCACTCATTGTTCCACTTGTCGAACCCTCTTCGCCAATTCTTCATCTAAAGCTTGCTTCTCCTTGATATGCTATGACAGGGTCGATTTCACTTACAGTTCCATGAGTAATCCCTCATCACTAGTCACACTTACCTGTACGAATAGAGCTCAAAAATGACTTACGAACTTTCTGCTTAGTGCATCTGCTTCCAAATTTGCCTTGCTAAGGTGATACTCTATCACAAATTATAGTCCTTCAGCAATTCTATCCATCTTCTTTGTCAGAAATTCAACTTCTTCTATGTGAGCAAGTAGTTGAGACACTTATGGTCTGTGTAAATGGTACACTTCTCACTATACAAGTAGTGTCACCAAATTTTAAGTGCGACCACTATTGTCATTAACTCCGAATCGTGGGTTGGGTAGTTTTACTCATGAACCTTCAGTTGCCTGGAAGCATAAGCTACCACCTTCTTGTATCAGCATGCATCCCAGTCCCATGTGTGAGGCATCACTATAAAGCACAAATTCCTTCCCTACTTCTGGTTTATTAAACACGGGTTTTTTAATGAGTATCGCTTTAAGCATGTTGAATATACCTTTCTTCTGTCCATGTGAAATCTTCTTTATTTTAGAGCAACTTTGTTAAGGATGTCGCTATAGTGGCGAACCCCTCAACAAACTTGCGATATTACCTTACGAACCATAAGAAGCTTCGTATTATAGTAACACTTCTTGGCGATCTCCACTCTAGAATTGCTTAATTTTTCTTTGGGTCTACGCAAGAACTCATACTTACTAAGTTTTGCAAACAGTCTCTTTTCTCACAAAATTTGAAACACAATTCAAAGATGAGTATCATGCTCTTCCTCAGTTTGTGAATACACGAAAATATCATCAATGAACACCACCACACAATGATCCAGGTATTCATGGAACACTCAACTCATCAGGTCCATGAATTCAGCATGTGCATTTGTCAATTCGGAGGGCATCACTAGAAAATCATAGTGCCCATACCTTTTTCTAAACACTTGCTTCAATACATCAGACTCCTTCACCTTAAGTTGGTAGTAACTAGATCTGAAATTGATCTTCGAAAGCATTGTGGCACCCTGCAGTTGGTCGAACGGATAGTCAATTCTTGGCAATGAGTACTTGTATGACAATCAATTTATTTAACTGCCTATAGTCGATGGACATCCTTAGGCTACAATCTTTTTTCTTCACAAACAACATTGGTGAATGATATGCCATGAATTACACTAGTATTTACATCCTTTTTATACATAACTTTAGCTTGTTCAATATCTAAATCAAAGCATTTTAGTATATATTTAGGTTTTCATACTTAAAGTGGTAATTTATGCTTTCTAAATAGTTTTTTTTCTACATTTTATATATCTAAATAAGGTTATACAGTCTTGTAGGTCAAGTAGGGAGCTAAAGATGCATATTTGGGCAGAAACTGATGCCTATGTCGCAACACCAAGACACAAATGTCTCAACATCGAAGAAAAAAGCCAAAAATAAGTTCTAGAGTGAAACTGCCCTCTATGTCATGACATACCCCCTATGCCATGTTGCAATATCGTAGGCCTGTGTTGCAACATAGCCCTTGCGTAGCCTAAAAATTCATGCAGTGATAATTATGTTTTGGAGGGATATTAAGTGTATTTGTCCTAGTTGAACTTTAAGGACTTCAAGGACAATTTAGGCACTTTATATTTCAAGTTCAGCCTATATAAAGGCCATTGTAATCAGTTTAAAAACGCATTTTTTGGGAGACAGAAAATATACTTAGGGTTTTTATTTCATTCTTAGTTTTTACTTAGGGTATTTTATGTTCTTTTAATCGAAAGATCCTATTCTGAAGTGAGACTCTCGAGAGTGGAGATTGTTCCGGAGCCACGCTTTCATCAATAAATCCATTAGCATCTCTTTTCCTTTATTCTGTTCTTTATATCTCTTTCTTTAACATTGTTTAATTGGATGTTTGAGTAAAGATTAGAATCAATTTATGCTTTATACATATCTCGCATGGTTTGAACTATTCTAATCTTATTAGTTAATTGAAGGATAGAGTTTCTCAACAGATCAGCTGTTTGGGAGAGGAAGAACTTAAACCCTAGGCGGGAGAACCCTAGGAAGTCATTTAGGTAGGAATTAACCCAAAATTTATATGGCCTATCCGTGAACATCTTAACCCTAAACCGGTCTAGATTGTGAGGTCGAGAGATAAATAGCTCTTGTCAACTCGTTAGTTTAGTAGAAGATTGAGAGATCCTACTAGTGTAACGTCTAGCTGAATGATTAGAACCTTACATCAATAATTAATCAAGTAAAAAAATTGGATCTAGGCTAAAGGAGCTTGTGTAGTCAAAACAAGGGATAGGAGAAGCTGATACACGAACTTAGGAGTAGATTTAGCTTTAATTCAACTTATTCCATTTATGAATATTATTATCATCTTGCTCCCATAATAACACTACTAACTTGTGACTCAAGTAGACTAGTAATTATTTCTCGTAATTGGTTTGATAATAGTCTTCCCTAAACTACAATCCCTTGGATACGATCCTCGGAGTACTTACCTACTTCGTTGTAACTATATTACAACCTGACCTATATACTTGAGAACACCGCTTCAAATCTATATCTTTAGTTGCAGTATTCACACTATGGACATTAGTATTCTAAGGGCGATCAAGTTATTGGCGCCGCTGCCGGGTATTACGATGGTGATAATTGTTATTGAATGGATTACTTGTAAATAATATTAGTCGAAAGATGAATGAGTTAGATAGTGTACTAATTTTTATATTCATTAATTGTGTTATTTTATTAATTTTTTTATTATTTACCTTGTTGACTAGAATATTTAATTATGGAAAATTTTGATTACAAGTGGTTTAATGATGAAAGGACCTCTTGGGATGATGAATGGACCTACATAACAGGTCTGTTGAATAGATTCGCGAGAAACAAATGGAGTGATGATAAAGAGTGTAAGGACAATGAGTAACACTCCTAGCCCATATCCCTTGTAACACCCCTAACCCGTAACCGTTGCCGGAATAGGTTAAGAGGCATTACCGAACTCATAACTCAGTTTGGAACAAACATTTATCAAATAGTCCTCATATTTCAGTCAATATCATTCATTCACATTCCATATGTATTCAGATCAAGCATACAAGCTTTAATCATACATTCAGGACTAAATCGATAACATATAAACATCTCAAGAACATAGAAAATTTTCAACATTTCAAGGGACACACACCCGTGTGGACAGGCCATGTTCCTCACACGGTTACCAAACACACCAGAGTCACAGACCGTGTGAAAACATAATGTACATACTGACTTGTACCACACGGCTGGAGACACTCCCGTGTGCCTTGGCTGTGGTCGAAATTGACTTGGGTCACACGGATGACCACACGCCTGTGTGTCTAGCCCGTGTACCCTTTGAAATGGCCACACACGCCCATGTACCAAGGCTTTGTGCCTCGCACGCCACCAGACACGCCCCTATGTCTAGGTCGTGTCAAAACTGTAGGGTATACTGCCTTAATTCAAAAGGGTACCCTAGGGGACACATGGCCGTATAGACCCATAATATCATCATTCATTCTCATATACAAATCCAATTCAAACATACCAATTCAAAGTACTAACTTCATATCAAAAATGTATGATTCATGCATCATATTAATCCATTTCAATTTATAGCATTTCTCATTATTTCAACTTCCCAAAATCAATCATAAAACTTACCAACATTGACCATTTCATTTGGCCATTCATAAACGCATTAAAACATACTTTTTTTGAACACAAAGCATATACCAAAATTCATTCATAATCTCATCCATAATCAAGCTATCTCACATGGCTAGATATACACATCTCAAAACATACCACATTAGTCCTAGCCTATAATGCCATACTTTGATATATACATATTCAAAAGGTACCAAAATAACGTTTGATAGTGTTGTAATGATCCTCAACAATCGCCGAGCTTCTGATAGCTTCAATATCTATAAAACAATGCAAACACACGCAAAGTAAGCTTTCAAAAGCTTAGTAAGCCATATACAAATAAGCTTATCATTTTAAGCATATAAGCATCATAAAATACATATACTCCATAGTCAAATAGTATCACAAACCTCATAGTTCATATACATTTCATATAGTCCCAATTCATTTGCACATATGGCATATTTTCTCATATTTGAATCACATATCATCACTTGCACATATACTTACTTCACATTAACAAATGTTGAACACATTTCAACGTACCTAAATCGAATATTCATTCATTCAATCACGTATTTCTCAGAATGCCCGTTGAACCGTTCAGAATCAAATAGGATACAAGTGTAACACCCTAAAAATCTCAAACTTTCTTTCTTTTTTAGTTTTGATAAAAGGTGTGCTTAATATTCCTAGTCCAGTGTTATTTATGTGATAATAGGCCTGGTTAAGTTTTGAGTTTGAACTTTGGGGTGAAGGAAATTATAGTTTAATAATTAAAAGAACCTTGATGGCAAGTAGTTTGGTTTTTAAATAAATGAAGGAGGAATTGGACACAATGAGCCTTGTGTTGGAGTGGCAAGTAGCGTCACATGTCTGGCTTAGAGGTGGCGTCACTTGCATGGCAAGGAGGTTTGGGGTTTGAATCCCTCCTTTCCCAAAAGAAAGATTTATTTTTGCTCAATAAATGGCCGGTAGTGGCGTTCGATGTGAACTCTGAAGGGAGTGATCAGAGGAGAAATTTAAGGAAGGGATTAAGGAGTTATTAGGGGGAAAGGTTAGGAGATGAGGGGTGTAGAGAAGTGGAACCAAACAGGGAATTTGGGAATAGGTAAATTTGGCTATAGTATATATAGGTGCCGATTTTGGGGATTTTAGGGTATTACTGAAATTGCTTCTCTTCCTTTAACCAAAACACTTTTCTCTCTAAGTGCTCAGAAGTCTAATTCCTTGTTCCTTGCTTGCTGATTTTCTATTCTTTCTCGTCTCAAATTCTCTTTTGATTCACCTTTAGTTTTAGCCGATTCCCTCTTCTCTTTTTCTTATTTGTGCCGAATAACCCTTTCACCATACAAATCTCAAAAGTCGAATACCTCTTTGGCTGAAGACCCTCTGTGCCACCGCTACTCCCTCTACTTAGACCGATTCTTGTGGGATTAGTATCGAATCTCAGATTTTAGATCTGTGCCAAATTGCTCCATAGGCATTTTGGGGTTTTGGATTTAAGAAATACTCGTGATTAGTGATTAAGGAAGGGTTGTTAAGGCTTGTCGTTCAAGGTAAGGCAAAGGTGAGATTTTCAGCTTTTGGTGATCATATTTTATAAGTGTGTGATTAATCGTTGAGTGATATCATTTGTAGGTTCGTGGCTAAGGAGATCGCAGCACGTTTTAGTACCAGGTGTGTACATACACTGCACACACATAGTAGATCGGCAAATCCCGAAATGCCGAAAAGTTAAAGGTTTGGCTACAATAGACTTGCGAGTGCGTGAACACTCGTAAGGGGAAACTGATAGGTTGTTAGAGGCCCCATGGGTGATTTCGTGGACTTGGGTCGTGTATTGGCCAACCGGGCCAGAATGGGCTAAATGGGCCCGATGGGCTGTAGGGCCCATAATAGGCAAAATTGGCAATTTGTTATTAAGTGATGAAAAATCATATGAATGCATGAATTTGAATGTGATTGGGCCTGACGGGCCATATGAATGTGATTTGGGCCTAATGGGCCATACAAATGTGATTTGGGCCTAATGGGCCATATGAATGAGATTGGGCCTAGTGGGCCATATGCATGTATGTAGACTCGTTTGGGCTTTGTAAGGGGTTGTAGGCCTAGTATCTGATAACTGCTTAAACATATACAAAACTTAAATAATTAATTAATTGTGACTGTGGACAAGCCATAAGGTTAAGGTGTGGCAATGGGTATATGCATGTCTAGGATTGGAGCTTGGTACTTAAGCGGTCTTATTGACCCACCTCCTCTTATCTCGATTCGTACCTGACGCATAGTATCTGTTCACTTTAGCCAATGAGAACTTGTTAACGGGCCAAGGTAAGTAATAACCCATAATAAAAAGAAATTACCGAAAAGCCCCTAAGGGTGAAAATGACTAAAATACCCCTATGTGTTGAATGTAAGATTTATGGATGTTACATGTATACCTGCTGCATTCATATGATATTCTGTTTAGGTTGCATATGGGTTGGGAATTATGGAGCGGAGGAAGTATATGAGGATCGCATGGTTACTTGACAACCGTGGATCCAGCGATGGCTTTTTAAGCCCAATATATGATTAAGAGCTTTGCTGTAACATTAGGTAGTACCGCAACCGGGCTACCTTTGGAGTGTATCGGATGGGTGGGTCGATATTTGTATCCCCGCCTAGTGTGTATCGGGGGATGGAGATGGTGTGTAGCGGTTGGATGGGTGGGATCCGTGCATATTTGATTGCCTTACATCTGTTCTGATATTGAATTTGGCTCAGGCCCGAAAAGACTTGCTATTGCGTACTTTTCTATTTGCCGAGGGTTGTACACACTGAGTTTTTGGAAACTCACCCCCTCTTTTATTTTTCTTAGGTGATCCTCAGTAGGTGGTTCGACAGTTGGAGGGACTCCGAGGTGGCCAGCTAGCAAGACAGCTTGGACTGGTTTTCTTAAGCCTATAATTTCTAGTATTTTAAGTTATTTCAGTCCGGATTGTAATAAGGCCTTTCCTCTGGTTATTATTTCAAATTAGGATTATTATTATTTTCATGTTTTATATTTATTAGAAGTAGAACATGGTTTTCCTAATCCATAACTGTTTTTAAATACTATGTTTCTACAACTCAATTTTTAAATGACAAGTTTTCGTAGATCATCTGTTTTAAATAAAGCTTCCGCAACTGAAAAGTGATTTTACAAAGTAATTATTATCATACAAGAAGGAATAGTTTTTATTTAAAGAAGGGTTTTCAATGAAAATAAGGTTTTCGATAAAACACTTCAATGTGACACACTGGATCTGGCCATAACATCTGAGCCAGGTTTGGGGTGTTACAACGCGGATAGCTCGAAAAACTCGTACAATGCCAATGTCCCGGATGTGGTCTTACATGTAATTAATATCGATGTCACTATCCTAGATAGGGTCTTACACGAAATCAAATACGATGCTGATGTCCCAAACATGGTCTTATACGTAAATCTCAAATCGATGCCAACATCCCATATGTGTTCTTTCATGATAACACATATCAGAATCCTATGTCATGACATATGTATCCTAACTATTCCTATGGTTCATACAGGACTTTTCGGACGTTGTCACATTATTGGAACTTTCTCAGATTTCTCATATTCAACTCAAAATAGCCATTCATCGTTATTCATTAACATATAAGCAATAATAATTCAATTCAAACACATTTATTTGTATATCGACTTACCTCGTACTTATTCGAAGGGATGGAATCGGCTAATCAACGACTTTTGACTTTTCCTGATCTGATTCCGTTTTCTTTGGTTCTTGATCTATATAATTCAAATTTAACTTTTTTATTCAAAAAATCATTCAATTCAATCCATATACTCATATTTAGGGCATTTTACAAATTAACCCTCACATTTTGACATTTAAGTCCCTATTTCATAAAATCAAAAAATACACATAATTTCATATTTCTCATGCTTGGCCGAATTTTCGTATAGTCTTTAGCAACCCATAACTTTCACTTATTTCACATTTTAACCCTTCAATTTCTCATTTCCATAAATTAGCCCATAATAATCAAATTCATTGAAAATCCCAATGCAAAACATATTAACCCAACACATGTCTTTCATTTTTCATCAATTAACAACACAAAACTCATGGATTCATCCATGCCATATCTCAAAATCATCATCAAATTCAAAAATTCAAGCATGGGCTAGCTAGAGTACTAAGCAACAATCACAAAAACATAGAAATCATAAAAAATCGAGCAAAATACATACCTCAATCAAGCTCAACCATAGTCGAACCCTAAATGAACTTTTATCTTTTCTTTTCTTTTAATTTTCGGTGATAGTGATAATAATTTAAATATATAATGACTTTGTTTTATTTAATATAACATTAATAATCAAATACCAATTTTACCTTTTATTAAACCATATAAAAATCACTTAATACAAGCCTATTTATAACCGTCCATCATTCAAATGGTCTAATATCATCATAAGGACCTTTGATTATAAAAGCCATAGCACTTAAGCACTTTTAACATATGGAATGCCACTTTTACAATTTATGCGATTATGTCTTTTTTATCAAATCGAACACACAAACGCTAAAATTAGCACACGAAACTTTCACACATATAAAATCACATGCTGTAAACACATGAAATAATATTAAAATAATTTTTTAGACTAGGTTTTATGGTCCCAAAACCACTGTTCTGACTAGGGTCTAAACCAGGCTGTTACAACTCTCCCCCTTAGGGATTTTAATCCCCGAAAATCTTACCGAAGAATAGATTCTGATATTGCTTTCTCACAGCATCCTCGGGCTCCCACGTAGCTTCTTCAATCCCGTGTCGATGCCATAAGACTTTTACTAATGAAATTTTCTTATTTCTCAATTCTTTAACCTCGTAAGTTCTGATCAGTTTTTCTTCGTATGTTATATCAGACTGAATCTCAATCTCAGATGGGGAGATTACATGTGAGGGATCAAATCTATATCGTCGAAGCATCAATACATGAAATATATTATGGATCTTTTCTAACTCAGGTGGCAACAATAATCTATAAACAACCGGCCCGATACGCTCGATAATCTCATAAGGTCCAATGAACCTCGGACTCAATTTGCCTTTTCTGCCGAATCAGAGAATTTTCTTCCACAGAGATACTTTTAGAAACACTTTGTCACTGATTTGAAATTTAATATCTTTTCATTTCAAGTCTGCGTATGATTTCTGACAATTTGATGTTGCTTTCAAACTATTTCGAATCACTTGTACTTTCTGTTCAGTCTCTTTGATCAAATCAACCTCGTGAATCTTATTCTCACTAAGCTCAGACCAGTATAATATTGTTTGGCATTTACAACTACATAAAGCTTCGTAATTTTAATGCTTGATTGAGAACTATTATTATACGCAAATTCAATCAATGGCAAATACTGTTCCTACGAGCCTTCAAACTTAAGAATGCAACATCTCAACATATCCTCGAGTATCTGAAAAATCCACTCGAATTGACCATCCGTTTGTGTGTGAAAAGCAGTACTGAAACACAATTTCGTACCTAAAGCATCTTGCAATTTCTTTCAAAACCTCAAAGTGAATCTCGAATCTCTATCTGACACAATCGACAATTGCACCCCGTGCAATCTCACAATATCAGAAATGTATAACTTAGCTAGCTTTTCAAGTGAGTAGTCTGATCATACTGGAATAAAGTGGGCTGATTTCATCAATCTGTCAACCACAACCCAAATCACATCTTTCTTTCTCGGAGATAAGTGTAAACTCGAAACAAAATCACACTGAACTTGTTTCGCTATTATATCATTATCAACTTTCTGTGCATCATAAATCAGCTGTAAGAACAAAGGTCTCACTTTCAATTCAGCTAAAACTAAACCATCATCAGATATACACAACTGAGCATTCATAGAACATAATACAAATAATGATTTCCGACTCAAAGCATCAGCAACAACATTTGTTTTTCCTGGATGATAATTAATAACAAGCTCGTAATCTTTTAGTAACTCTAGCCATGTTCTCTTTCGCAGATTCAAATCTTTCTAAGTCATTAGATACTTCAAAATTTTATGATCTAAAAACACGTGACACTTCTCACCAAACAGATAGTGACGCCAAATCTTCAAAGTGAACACAATCGCAGCTAACTTGAGGTCATGTGTCGGATAATTCTTTTCATGTGGCTTTAATTGTCTCGAAGCATAGGCTATAACTTTGCCTTCCTGCATCAAAACGCATCCTAGACCGTTCAACGAAGCATCACTATATATCACAAATTCTTTCCCAAATTCTGGTTGTACTAACACTGGAGTTTCAGTCAATAGGGCTTTCAACTGATCAAAGCTTTTCTGACACTTTTTAGACCATTCAAACTTAACGTCTTTCTGCAACAATTTTGTCAATGGAGTTGCAATCATCAAAAATTCTTTTACGAACTATCGGTAATAACCAGCAAGTCCCAAAAAACTGAGGACTTCAGAAACATTTCTTGAAGGCTTCCAATTTAAAATCGCAAAAATTTTGCTCGAATCAACTCGTATACTAGATGCTAACACAATATGGCCCAGAAACCTGACTTCGCGTAACCAGAACTCACATTTACTAAACTTTACAAATAGTTGCTTATCACGCAGAGTTTGTAGCACTACTTTTAAATGCTCAGCATGCTCATTTTCATCACGCGAGTAAATCAAAATGTCATTAATGAATACAACACCAATAAATACGGTCTGAAAAGTCTGTTCATCAGGTCCATAAAAATAGCAAGTGCATTTGTTAATCCGAAAGGCATAAGTAAGAATTCATAGTGTCCATACCTCGTTCGGAAAGCTATTTTCGGAATAGCAAAATCTTTTACTCTTAACTGATAATAGCCCGATCTCAGATCTATCTTTGAAAACACAGTAGCATCTTTCAACTGATCAAACAAATCATCAATTCTGGGAAGAGGATATTTGTTCTTAATAGTCACTTTATTTAACTGACGATAATCAATAGACATTCTCATTGTGCCTTCTTTCTTTTTCACAAATAGAATCAGAACACCCCAATGTGAAAGACTAGGTTGTACAAATCCTCTATCGGTTAATTCTTGCAATTGAGACTTCAATTCTTTAAAATCGGTTAGAGGCATTCTATACAGAGCTATCGAAATTAGAGTAGTTCTCAGTTCTAAATCAATGCCAAACTCAACCTCTCAAATCAGAGGTAAACCCGAAAGTTCTTCAAGAAACACATTAGGGAACTCACAGATAACTGGTACAGATTCTATTTTCTTTTCTGTCACTTTCGAATTAATCACATAGGCAAATTAAGCTTCACAACCCTTTTTCACATATTTCTGAGCTTTCATTGCAGATATCACAGCCAACAACCCGTTTAAATCACTAGACTCAATTTGGATTATCTCATTATTCTTGCACTTGAAATCAATAGTTTTTTGTTTACAGTTCACAATAGCATCATGCAAAGTTAGCCAATCCATACCCAAAATTATATCAAATTCATCAAAAGGTAATAGCATCAGATTAGCCAGAAAACAGTTATCTCGAATCATCAACGGATAATTCTTGTAACAGCTCGATTTAGGGCTTAGTCGGAACAGTGGTCTCGGGACCACAAATCTGAAGTTAGAAAATTATTTTTATCATTTTTATGAGGCTATAGTATGATTTTATTAGTGCATGAAAAATTTGGTGAGCTAATTTTATTGTTTTCAAGCCAGATTGCAAAAAAGGACTAAATCGCATAAAAGGCAAAAGTTGTATTTTAGTACCCAAATGTGTTAAATAGCTAGAGAACTTAAATTTAGGGTCTTTAAAGGTCAATTAGACCATTTTGAATAGCCTAGCCGGCCATGGTGTGTGGGGAGACAAAATTGACATAGTTAGGTGTGGATGAGGTCATCAAATTTGACTAGTTTTTGATTAAATAAAACAAAAGCCATTTTTCTTCATTTTTTTTCCTTCTCTCCACCAAAAATATCAGCCATTGTTGGGGTTTAAGAGCTTCAAAAACTTTCAGCAATAATAAGTAAGTGATTTTAATGAGTTTTCTTCAAGATTTTCACATTTTGAGACCCTTGAAGCATGAGCTTTCAAATGAGGGTGACATCTTGCAAAACGGTCAATAGTTTAAGATTTTTCCATGGATTATTTTGAGATGTTTATTGAGTTTTTATGGAAGAATGTGAGTTTTAGTTATGTTATAAATAGCTTTTGTGAAATATGTTGGCATGGAAACACCTAAAGGGGCTATTTTGCATAAATTACAAAATAGATGATAAGTGTGTAAAATATTGAGAATTTGGGATTACTATAGTAGTAAAAAGAGTTTAGCTAGGCTTGAAATACAAAAAATTTGATAAAAATTGATTTTCAAGCATAGGGGCAAAATGGTCATTTTGTCAAAGTCTAAGGGCAAAATGGTCATTTTACCAAAGGTGCGAAATTATGATTGTTTAATCCTAATTAGTGACTAAATGAGTGCATATTGTCATTATAGATCAAGACTTACCAAATCTGAACCTATACCGGGGGAAGGCCAAGCAAACCGATTAAATCGAGTAGTCAAGTACTTTTTGTAAACCGAGGTAAGTTGTATGTAAATAATACAATTACACTGTTAATACTTGCATTCATATTGCCTTTGAATTGATATTGAATGAGTTACTAAGTTATGAATCGAGAATACCGAGTAATATTTGAGATAATAGAAGTATCCCATTGAAATATTAGGGTACGAACTGGATATTCATGCCAAGGCATTGGGTGAATTGTGCGCTAGTGTAAGACGTGTCTGGGACACGCGTCGAATAAGAGTTGTGCTAGTGTAAGACATGTCTGGGACATGCATCAGCACGCACATATGAGTGCCAGTGTAAGACATGTCTAGGACATGCATCGGCCTCGACAGAGATAGCCAGTGTAAGACGTGTCTGGGACACGCATCGACAATATATCCCATGTTAAAGGTTCAGTGAATATCCAGTAGTATTCCAAACATTTCAATGGTGAGAGTTATAGATCAATCTTGATAAAGAAAGAATAATCATGTTGTGAGTGTTACAGGTACCTATATGGTAAGCATGAGTATCGAGCTTAATTTAGAAAATGTGACTCGAGTAGATGACAAAGAGTAAGTTGAGTTATGTTTACATTTGAGCATGATAGGTAATGGCGAGATTGTTGTTGTATATTTATTTATATGCAACATACTAAGCTTTATGCTTATTCACTTTCCTTTCCCTCTACTTTCAGCGTCATCTAGCTAGCTCGAGGATCTCTTAAAGTCAGAGATATCGATCACACTATCGTCCACAACATTCGGTATAGTTTGATTTATATTTTTAAAGGTGGTATGTATAGGGCTAGACTAGAATATTCATCATGAGAATTGTTTATGTATTTTGGCCTAAGTCAAAAGCCCTTTATTTTGCATTAAGCCTAGAATAATGGCTATTATTCATTTTGATGAATGCATATGATGTTCTTTCTATGGTTGAATTAATGTTCATTGTGATGAGATAGGTATATTGAAATGATCCTGTGTAGGTTGTGCAAGATGGGTGACAAAGGGCTTGAAAAATAGCCTAATTTGTCCACACGGGTAAGACACACGGGCGTGTGTCTAGGCCATGTGTGACACACAGTTCACGCCCACGGGTCTGTGTTATGGTCGTGTGTCCCCTGCACCTAAAACTTTAAAGTTATTCTAGCACACGGGCAGGCCACACGGGCGCGTGTCCATGCCGTGCCATGAAGTCAGTATGTATGCTAGTAGCGCACGGGCAAGAGAGACGGCCATGTGTCTCGACCGTGTGAAGGACACGGGTGCCAGGCATGGGTGTGTGCTTGGGTCTTGTTGTTTTGGCAGAATGCCCAGGTTTTCAGACATGGGCTCAGGACATGGGCATTTCCCTAGCATAGGGGCGTGTGCTTTATACCCACACGGGCGTGTGGAGCTTTGATGCAAGAGATTTTTCTAAGTTTTAAATGAGTTCTCGGTTGGGTCTCGAACCACCCCGGATGTATGTTTAGGGCCTCGTAAGCCTGCATAAGGGACATATTACATGGGAAAGGAAAAATTTTAAATTGTTTGAGATTTCATGGCCCCGTTTTGCATAGTTGATTGAGTTAAAGTCTGGTAACACCTCGAACCCCGTCCTGGCGTCAGATGCGGGCAAGGGGTGTTACATTTGGTGGTACCAGAGAATGGTTTAGTCAATTCTAGGACTAAACTAGTTAGAGTACGAGTCTAGCAATACATGCCACATATATGCATATTGATAGTGTGACGATTTGTGACAGTTATAAATTGTGTTTTTATAGTAATGGATCCTGATAGAACCACGGCAGATGACGTGGAAAGTAATGCACCAGCTCCCGCAGAAGGGACTGCGCCAGTAGAGAATGAGCCCGTAAGTATGGGCCAAGGGGGAGGAGCTAGGGAAGCCTATCTTTGAATAATGGATGCTTCGTGTATGGAGTTTGTTCGTGCAAACCCGAACACTCCACCTCCCCCACCTCTTCCGATTCCTCAATATGCCCCGATGGCTCCGCAAGGTGCGGATGTGTTCAGGCTAGAGAAGCCTCTGATAGATAAGATCCAGAAGCAAGAGGCTGAGGAATTTTGGGCAAGTGTAGATGATGACCTAGAGAGAGCGGAGTTTTGGCTAGAGAATACCCTGAGAGTATTCGATGAGCTGTCATGCACACTTGAAGAGTGCGTGAAGTGTGTCGTGTCACTTCTACGAGACTCAGCTTATCAGTGGTGGAACACTCTCGTGCCGGTAGTACCGGGAGAAAGAGTAACTTAGGAATTCTTCCAAGGAGAGTTCCGAAAGAAGTACATTAGCCAGAGGTTTATAGATCAGAAAATGAAGGAATTCCTAGAGCCGAAGCAAGGTAATAAGAATGTGACAGAGTATTTGTAAAAATTTGTGAAACTTAGTAAGTACGCGTGAGAATGCGTGTCCACTGAAGCTACCATGTGGAAGAGGTTTGAAGATGGCCTCAATAAAGACATTCGGGTATTCGTGGGCATTCTAGAGTTAAGAGAGTTTGTAGTGCTCATTGAGAGAACGTGTAAAGCAGAAGAGTTAGTGAAAAAAAGGAGGAAAGCGGCCAGCGAGTCGCGAGATTTAAAGAAAAGACAGATGGGGAAAGCGTATCAGTCCTCCTCTAAGAGGTCAAAAGAATTTACTACCCGATCGAATACTTTGGTAGGGTATTCTAAGAGAAATAAGAATCAGCAGAACGTAGCATCTAGAGCCCAAACTACTTCAATTGCAAGTGTTGGTAGCACTCGGCCAAATAGGCCAGAGTGTTCGGAATGTGGAAGACGTCACTTGGGCGAATGCCGAGTAAATGAGACGAGCTGTTTCAAGTGTGGGTCACTTGACCAATTTATCCACGAGTGTCCTGAGATGGATGAGAGAGAGAGAAAACAAGATGCGAAAGCAAGCAGTGCTCCCTTGAGAGGTAGGCCTCAAAGGAACCCTAGGACTGGGACTGGTAGTAAAAGTGCACCGAGAGATACTGCGATGAGGTCTGAAGGCAAGGCGCCAGCGAGGACCTATGCTATACGAGCCTGAGAAGTGGTAGAGTTTTCAGATGTGATCACGGGTACCTTTTCTATTCATGATATAAATGTTGTCACTTTAATTGACCCAGGATCTACCCACTCTTACATATGTATGGATTTAATACCTCGTATAGACATGCTTATAGAGTCCACCGAGTTTGTTATGAAAGTGTCTAACCCGTTAGGCAAGCATGTATCAGTGGACCAAATATGTAGAAATTTTCCTTTGTCGATTGAGGCCGTTGTTTTCCGGCCAACTTGATGTTGTTGTCGTTTAATGAATTCGATATAGTTCTTGGGATGGATTGGCTGACCTCCCATAGTGTTGTAATAGATTGTGGAAGAAAAGTAATTCAGTTAAGATGTGAGGATGGTAGTGTTATACGAGTTGGGCCAGATAGGTCAGATAATCTACCTGTAGTAATATCGTCTTTGACGGCGAAAAATATTTGAGAAAGGGTTATCAATCTTATTTAGCTTTTGTACTGAATACTCAAGTGTCCGAGTCAAAGGTTGAGTTAGTACTGATGGTTTGTGAGTTCATAGATGTCTTTCCAGAGGAGTTACTAGGGTTACCTCCAGAAAGAGAGGTTGAGTTCAGTATCGAGTTGGCTCTAGGTACAATGCCAATCTCGATTGCACCGTATAGGATGGCCCCCACTGAGTTAAAAGAGTTTAAAGTACAGTTGCAAGAGTTAACAGATAAAGGTTTTGCTAGATCGAGTTATTCACCATAGGGTGCTCTAGTACTTTTTGTGAAAAAGAAGGATGGGTCGATGAGGTTATTTATCGACTACAGACAACTTAACAAGGTGACAGTAAAGAACAAGTATCCTTTGCCGAGGATCGATGATCTCTTCAATCAATTGAGGGGAGCTATGGTATTCTCCAAGATAGACTTGAGATCAGGTTACTACCAGTTAAGGGTCAAGGAACAAGATGTGCTGAAGACTGCTTTTCGGACGAGATATGGGCATTACAAGTTCCTCGTGATGCCTTTTGGATTAACAAATGCCCCGGCAGTGTTTGTGAATTTGATGAACCGCATCTTTAGGCCATACTTGGATAGGTTCGTCGTTGTTTTCATAGATGACATACTGATTTATTCACGTGATGAGAGTGAGCACGCGGAACATTTGAGGACTGTGTTACAGATTCTGAGAGATAAATAGCTTTATGCTAAGTTTAGTAAGAGTGAGTGTTGGCTTAATGAAGTTGGATTCCTAGGACACATTGTGTCGGGCGATGGGATTAGAGTTGACCCAAATAAGATTTTAGCTATTCTGGAGTGGAAACCGCCGAGGAATGTGACAGAGGATCATAGTTTTCTGGGGCTAGCGGGGTATTACAGACGCTTTGTAAATGGATTTTCTATGATATCTACTCTGATAACGAGATTATTACAGAAAGACGTCCACTTTGAATGGACAAAAGAATGTCAGCAGACTTTTGAGAAGTTAAAGGCTTTGTTGACCGAAGCCTCAATTTTAGTGCAACCGGAGTCGGGTAAAGAATTTCTAATTTATAGTGATGCCTCCTTGAATGGTTTAGGGTGTGTACTCATGCAAGAAGGCAAGGTTGTGGCCTATGCCTCGAGGCAGCTAAAACCACACGAGAAGAATTATCTGACCCATGATTTAGAGCTAGCAGCTGTAGTGTTCGCCTTGAAGATTTGGCGACACCATTTGTATAGAGAGAGATGTAGAGTATTTACCGACCACAAGAGTTTAAAGTATTTGATGACTCAAAAGGAGTTGAATTTGAGGCAACGTCGATGGTTAGAACTATTAAAAGATTATGAGTTGATCATTGATTACCATCCGGGAAAGGCGAATGTAGTCGCCGATGCCTTGAGTAGAAAATCGTTGTTTTCCTTGAGAGCTTTGAATACCCAGTTGATCATGTTTGAGGATGGTTCGATCTTAGCAGAACTGAAAGTTAGACCGACTTTTCTTCATGAAATCCGAGAAGCTCAAAAGGATGATGAGAAGTTTCAAGCCAGGAAAAATCAGTGTGGGTCAGGTGTTGAATCAGATTTTTAGGTTGGTATCGACGGATGTTTAATGTTCAAAAATAGAATTTGTGTGCATAAAGATAGTGAGCTCATCTAGAAGATTTTACAAGAAGCACATAGTGCTAGTTTATCCATCCACCTGGGTAGCGTAAAGATGTATTACGACCTGAAGAAAATGTATTGGTGGTCGGGAATGAAAAGGGATATTTCAGAGTTTGTTTCCGAGTGCTTAGTGTGTCAGCAAGTAAAGGCTAAACACCAAGTACCTTCTGGGCTACTTCAGCCTATTATGGTTCCAGAGTGAAAATGGGATAGTATCACCATGGACTTCGTGACCAGTTTGCCATTAACCCCGAAAAAGAAAAATTTTGTATGGGTTATTGTCGACAGATTAACTAAGTCAGCCCACTTCATACCCATGCGTACAGACTACACTCTCGAGAAATTAGCTGACTTGTATGTTTTCGAGATTGTGAAGCTACATGGTGTACCCTTGTCAATTATTTCAGACTGAGACCCGAGATTCACCTCTAGGTTTTGGAAGAAGTTATAAGAGGCTCTTGGAACCAAGTTAAGTTTCAATACAGTTTTTCATCCATAGACGGACAGACAATCGGAAAAAGTGATACAGATTTTAGAAGACATGCTAAGATGTTGTGTTCTCGAATTGTAAGGAAGCAGGGAGAAATACTTACCATTCGTTGAATTCGCCTACAACAACAGCTATCAGTCAAGTCTGAAAATGGCACCTTATGAGCCCTTGTATGGGCAAAAGTGCCGAACGCCCTTATACTAGATAGAATTGAAAGAGAGTCAGATTGACAGGGTTGAATTAGGTAGAGAGGCTGAGGAAAAAGTTCAAGTGATTCGAGAATGCCTAAGAGTCGCTTCGGATAGGCAGAAATCCTACGCGGATTTGAAACGAAAAGAGATTGAGTTTGAGGTCGGTGATAGAGTATTCTTGACAGTTTCCCCTTGGAGAAAAGTCCTCAGATTTGGTAGAAAAGGCAAGCTGAGTCCTCGTTTCATAGGACCTTATGAAATTACTGAGAGAATAGGGCCTGTTGCCTACAGATTGAATTTGCCGCCAGAGTTAGAGAAGATTCATGACGTGTTTCACATGTCTATGTTACGCCAATACAGATTTGACCCTTCACACGTAATTATGCCTATTGAAGTTGAAATTATTCCAGATATGTCTTATGGGGAAGAACCAGTTAAGATCTTAGATCGAGAGGTTAAACAGTTAAGAAATAAGAATATACCACTTGTGAAAGTTTTGTGGCATAGACATGGTGTCGAGGAAGCTACATGGGAACCCGAAGAATCTCTGAGAGAACAGTACCCAAACTTATTTACTGGTAAGATTTTCGAGGACGAAAATCCCTAAGGGGGAGAAATGTAACAGCCCGATTTAGGGCCTAGTCAGAATAGTGGTCTCGGGACCACAAATACGAAGTTAGAAAATTATTTTTATCATTTTTATGAGGCTATAGTATGATTTGATTAGTGCATGAAAAATTTGGTGAGCTAATTTTAATGTTTTTAAGACCGATTGCGAAAAAGGACTAAATCGCATCAAAGGCAAAAGTTGTATTTCAGTACCCAAATGTGTTAAAGAGCTAGAGAACTTAAATTTAGGGTCTTTAAAGGGCTATTAGACCCTTGTGAATAGCCTAGCCGGCCATGGTGTGTGGGGAGACAAAATTGACATAGTTAGGTGTGGATGAGGTCATCAAATTTGACTAGTTTTTGATTAAATAAAACGAAAGCCATTTCCTCTTCATTTTTTTCCTTCTCTTCATCGAAAATATCAGCCATTGTTGGGGTTTAAGAGCTTCAAAAACTTGGAGCAACAATAAGCCTCACAAGTAAGTGATTTTAATGAGTTTTGTTCAAGATTTTCACATTTTTGAGACCCTTGAAGCATGAGCTTTCAAATGAGGGTGACATCTTGCAAAACGGTCAATAGTTTAAGATTTTTCCATGGATGATTTTGAGATGTTTATTGAGTTTTTATGGAAGAATATGACTTTTAGTTATGTTATAAACAACTTTTGTGAAAGGTGTTAGCATGAAAACACCTAAAGGGACTATTTTGCATAAATTGTAAAAATATTGAGAATTTGGGATTACTATAGTAGTAAAAAGAGTTTAGCTAGGCTTGAAATACAAAGAAATTCGATAAAAATTGATTTTCAAGCATAGGGGGAAAATGGTCATCTTGTCAAAGTCTAAGGCCAAAATGGTCATTTTACCAAAGGTGTGAATTTATGATTGTTTAATCCTAATTAGTGACTAAATGAGTGCATATTGTCATTATAGATCAAGACTTACCAAATCCGAACCTAGATCAGGGGAAGACCAAGCAAATCGATTAAATCGAGTAGTCAAGTACTTTTTGTAAACCGAGGTAAGTTGTATGTAAATAATACAACTACACTGTTAATACTTGCATTCATATTGCCTTTGAATTGATATTGAATGAGTTACTAAGTTATGAATCGAGAATGCCGAGTAATATTTGAGATAATAGAAGTATCCCATTGAAATATTAGGGTACGAACTGGATATTCATGCCAAGGCATTGGGTGAATTGTGCGCCAGTGTAGGACGTGTCTGGGACACGCTTCGGCTAAGAGTTGTGCTAGTGTAAGACATGTCTGGGACATGCATCAGCACGCACATATGAGTGCCAGTGTAAGATATGTCTGGGACATGCATCGGCCTCGACAGAGATAGCCAGTGTAAGACGTGTCTGGGACACGCATCGGCAATATATCCCATGTTGAAGGTCCAGCGAATATCCAGTAGTATTCCAAATGTTTCAATGGTGGGAGTCATAGATCAATCTTGATAAAGAAAGAATAATCATGTTGTGAGTGTTACAGGTACCTATATGATAAGCATGAGTATCGAGCTTAATTTAGAAAATGTGACTCGAGTAGATGACAAAGAGTAAGTTGAGTTATGTTTACATTTGATCATGATAAGTAATGGTGAGATTGTTGTTGTATATTTATTTATATGCAACTTACTAAGCTTTATGCTTACCCACTTTCCTTTCCCTCTACTTTCAGCATTATCTAGCTAGCTCGAGGATCTCTTAAAGTCAGAGATATCGATCACACTATCGTCCGCAGCATTCGGTATAGTTTGATTTATATTTTTGAAGGTGGCATGTAACACCCCTTACCCGTATCTGACGCCGAAACAGGGTACGAGGTATTACCGGACTTGAGTACTTGTAATCATTTAAAACCGAGACCCAAAATTTCACCAATTTTAAACTTTTCAAACATATTCAAGACTATCTACATTAAATGACTTTATACAATAGAGACCTTCAAATAACTTAGGTCAGTATTTTAGGCCAACTCCTAGCAACTTAATAACAATTAAACGAGTCCCCATACATGCCAAAGACTTAAAAATACTTTAAAACCTTTATATATGGATCAATAGTTTGATAGTGTGATTTAACCTCCAGCGACCTCCAACTCGAGCTAACATCTGTGACACTATAGGAAAAAGGAAAGGAAGGGAGTAAGCATTATAGCTTAATAAGTAAATATGTTAATATTAATAAACAATACATTACCATACATTAAACAAAGTCACAATATGTTCCCGGAATATTACCATCACAAACACACATATTTTCACTATTACAATTATAAATAGGTTCAAAATAAGCTATCTAGCAGAGTACCAGCAGCTAAATTATTTATTTCTGGAGCTACAAAACTCCAAATTAGAAATCGTTAATTTTCCTTGAAACTAGATTCACGTATATTTTTACCATAAAATTTTCAGAATTTTTGGTCTAGCCAATTAGTACAGTTTATTCATTGAAGTTACCCCTGTTTCACTGCTCAACTGCCCTGACCACTCTTCACTACAAATAATTTTTCTCTTCGTACAGAACTCATATTATGTTATCGTTTATTTTATTTGAAACTAGACTCATTAAGGATTTCAAATATACAAATTATATCCCATAATTATTTTTGTATAATTTTTAATGATTTTTCAAAGTCAAAACAGGGGATTACGTAGTCATTCTGAACCAGTCTCACAGAAACTTAAATATCTCAGAATATAGAATTCCTTTACTTTCTTTGTTTCTATTATATGAAAATAGATATATAGAATTCCTTTTCTTTCTTTGTTTCTGTTATATGAAAATAGACTCATTAAGCTTTAATTTGATATCTCATTCAGTCTTTGATTCAATTTCTACTATTTTTGGTAAATTTTTAGATTCATGTCACTACAACTATCCAGAACAGTTTTATTGTCAATTTTGATCTTTCACACTTCAATTGTATTCATCACTTACCCATAACAATCTTTCCAATTTCCAATCACATATCGAGCATATTGCTCATGAGTTACACATATATATACTTACACTTATCATCATAAAGTCATACACAATTTCATTTAATCAATTTCCCAGTTGAACGCTTTAGAATAATAACAGATACGCGATGGTATCGCACACAGCCCACCTTTAAAATCGAAGCTCTCTTGTACACATAGTGGCCTTCATTTAGCTCCACTCATGTGACCTAGCTCAATTGTACACATAATTTTGGCTCTCTTGTACACATGGTGAACACTTAGTACCACCCATGTGACCTAGCCACTTTGTCTCGTAGCTCTCTTGTTTACATGGTGTCCTTCACCTGGAACCACACATGGCTCTCTTGTCTACATGGTGTACACATAGTATCACCCATGCGACCTAGCTACATACCATCTGTATCTTTCGATTTCGAAGGTTCAAACGGGAAGTATCTCACTTTCTAATACTTTATTCCATTCTTCCAATAGTCAATTATAATTCAAAAATTAGCTACAATACATAAAATATGCTGAAATATAAAAACGTAATAAAAATAATGTATTATTTACATACAAACTTACAAACTTTCTCATTTCCATGTCGAATTAATATTGAACATTTAAATCATCATAATTATACTCACATTCAACACCTCGACAATCATAGTAAATATATAAATTTTACATTGAAACATGCATAAATTAATGCTTATTATACATATGAACTTTCCTCGAGACTAAAACGGCCATTTTACCAACTTTCCCGATTTTCAATTTTTCTCCCATTCCAGGTTCAAATCTCGTTTTCCGGGATCTAAAACATCATATTTTACTTATTCAATTAATGTACTATTCAAAACAGTCATTAACTCAAACTTTGGCAAAATTATAATTTTGCCACTAAACTTTTGCATATTTACACTTTTGCCCCTAGGCTCGGGAATTAAACTTCATCCCTTATTCTTATGTTTTATGACATGATGATAATTTTTCCCTTCTATGGCAACATCAAATTCTCACTCTAACACATAGTTATGAACAATAACAACTTTTACCTATTAAGTTGTTTTACTCATTTTTGCTTAAAACCGCTTAGCAAAAGTTGTTTAACATAATTTCAGCCTTCATATTCTACCATACAACATCAAAATAAACACATTTCACCTATGGTTATTTTTCCAAATATGAACCCTAGCTTAAACTATTGTTAGAATAAGCTTAATCAAGTTACCCGGATTCCAAAAGTGTAAAGAACTTGAAAAACAGGGCTAGAACAGACTTACTATTGAGCTTGGAAAGCTTGAAAACCCTAGCCATGGCTTCCCCCATGCTAATTTCTGCCTCCATGAGAAAGATGAGTCAATTTTGGCTTTATTTTCCCTTTTTATTTCTTTTAATTACCAAATGACTAAAATGCCCTTAAGGCCTTTCTTTAAAATTTTGTCCTATTCATGCCCATTTTGTCCAAATGAAATATAATGGTTTAATTAAAATTTAAGACCTCCACTTTAAAACCCCATTTCAATCAAGTACTTATGAATTAGAACACATATTTTGCAACTTTTGCAATTTAGTCCTAAAAGTCCAATTAAGCACTTTATCAGTAAAATTTCTTAACGATATTTTTACATAATATTTTAATCAATAAATAAACCTTAAAACTTAATCAGAATAAATTTTTTGACTTCAAATTTGTGGTTCTAAAACCAGCATTCCGTTTAGGCCCTAAATCGGTCACATTCTGACAACTTCTCAAATAAGCCCTAATAGGCAAATTAAACATGCAATCTATAAAATTTCTTATCAATACTCTAACACATGCATCTAATCTCTCGGTAAATCATAAAAATTAATCGAAATAAACTTTTCTATCTCAAATTTGTGGTTTCACAACCACTATTCCATTTAGGCCCTATTTCGAGATGTTACATGGCATGTATAGGGCTAGACTAGTATATTCATCATGAGAATTGTTTATTTATTTTGGCCTAAGTCAAAAGCCTTTTATTTTGTATTAAGCCTAGAATAATGGCTATTATTCATTTTAATGAATGCATATGATGTTCTTTCTATGGTTGAATTAACGTTTATTGTGATGAGATGGGTATATTGAAATGATCTTGTGTAGGTTGTGCAAGATAGGTGACAAAGGGCTTAGAAAATAGCCTAATTTGTCCACACGGGTAAGACACACGGGCGTGTGTCTAGGCCGTGTGTGACACACGGTTCACGCCCACGGGCGTGTGTTATGGTCGTGTGTCCCCTGCACCTAAAACTTTAAAGTCATTCTAGCACACGATCAGGCCACACGGGCGTGTGTCCATGCCGTGCCATGAAGTCAGTATGTATGCTAGTAGCACACGGGCAAGAGACACGGCCATGTGAAGGACACGGTTGCCGGGCACAGGTGTGTGCTTGGGCCATGTTGTTTTGGCAGAATGCCCAGGTTTTCAGACACGGGCTTGGGACACGAGCGTGTCCCTAGCGCACGAGCGTGTGGAGCTTTGATGCAAGATATTTTTCTAAGTTTTAAATGAATTCTCCGTTGGGTCCCGAACCACCCCGAATGTATGTTTAGGGCCTCGTAAGCCCGCATAAGGGACATATTACATGGGAAAGGAAAAGTTTTAAATTATTTGAGATTTCATGGCCCCATTTTACATAGTTGATTGAGTTAAAGTCAGGTAGCACCTCAAACCCCGTCCTGGAGTCGGATGCGGGCGAGGGGTGTTACAAGTCTTGCACACTTTATCAACCAAGACACTTTTGCCTAAGAGGTTCGATAATCTAATCACAAATTCAACAGACTCTACATCTAAAGTCTTACTAGATACTAAATTCATGCATATATACGAATATGTTGATCCTGGATCTATCAATGCAATCACAAAAGTATCGTAAAGAGTAAATGTACCCGTAAGCACATCCAGAGACAAAGCTTCCTCACGAGCTCGGATGGTGTAGGCTCTGGCAGGTGCTCTAGCCTTAGACGAATACCTTCATTATCTTCAAACCTTTTACACATTATTGCTTCAGTCGAGATACATTGTCATGCATATTGACTCAATCTAACAAACTCTTGCTCGTATTCTGTAACAGACATACGACCCTGTTTCAATTTAAAAAAATCTTTATGTTTTTGATCTATGAATCTTTCACTTATGTATATCGTTCAGAATTCAGTTTGAAAGAAATCCCAGGTGATTCGTTCTCTCGAAACCACTAATATCAAAGTTTTCCACCAATGTTACGCGATATCTCTCAGAAGTGAAGCAGCACATTTAACACATTCTTCCAGAGTACAGGGTAATTCATCGAATACCCGCATCGTATTCTCGAGCCAGAACTTAGCTCTCTCAGCATCATCATCAGTAGTAGCACGAAATTCTTCAGCTTCATATTTTCTAATCTTATCAACTGGAGGCTTATTTAGACGAATTGGATCTACCACTTGGGGAGCTACGGGAACTTGCGGGGGCAGAGGTTGGGGAGCAGTCGGGTTTGTTCTAACATACTGAATGAACCACTCATTCATCATTTGGAAGAAGACTTGCTTAGCCTCTCCCTCATGGCTACTAGTAATAGGTCTAGAATCAGACGGCGCTGTCCCTTGGGCGGGAGCAGGAGCATTACTTTCGACATCATCAGCTACGGCTCGTTCAGGATCCATTACTATACGAAAAACATATTTTGTTTGTCAGGATTCATCACACTATCACAGTTCGTATATATGGCATGTATAGCTAGACTCACATATTCTACGTTAATCCTAGAATTGACTAAACCGTAGCTCTGATACCTATAAATGTAACACCCCTAAACTGTAACCATCGCAGAATAGGTTTAGAGGCATTATTGGACTCATAACGTAGTTCAGAACAAACATTTATCAAATAGTCCTCATATTTCAGTCAATATCATTTATTCATATTCCATATGTATTCAGATCAAGCATACAAGCTTTAATTATACATTCGGACTAAATCGGTAACATATAAACATTTCAAGAACTTAGAAAATTTTCAATATTTCAAGGGACACACGCCCGTGTGAACAGCACGTGTGCCTCATACGATTACTAGACACGCCCGTGTCATAGATCGTGTGGAAACAGAGTGTACATACTAACTTGTACCACACAGCCGGAGACACGCCCGTGTGCCTTGGCCGTGGTCAAAACTGACTTGGGTCACACGGCTGACCATATGCCCGTATGTCTATCCCATGTACCCTTCGAAATGGCCACACATGCCCATGTACCAAGGCTGTATGGCTCGCACGGCCACCAGACACGCCCGTGTGTCTAGGCCGTGTTAGAACTGTAGGGTATACTACCTTAATTCAAAAGGGTATCCCAAGGGGCACACGACCGTATAGCATGACTGTGTGTCTCACACGGCTGAGACATACGACCTTGTCTCCACCCGTGTGGACAAAAATAGGCCATTCACAAGACCACTTTGCCACCCAATTTGGGTCATCTCTAAAAGCATCAAAACAAGCATATTTCATGTCCCAAAGGCATTCAAAAACATACCAAATCATGTGGTAATTGACTCATAATATCATCATTCATTCTCATATACAAACCCAATTCAAACATACCGATTCAAAGTACTAACTTAATATAAAAAACATATGATTCATGCATCATATTAATCCATTTCAATTTATAACATTCCTCATCATTTCAACTTCCCAAAATCAATCATAAAACTTACCAAAATTGACCATTTCATTTGGCCATTCATAAATGCATTAAAACATACTATTTTTCAATACAAAGCATATACCAAAATTCATTCATAATCTCATCCATAATCAAGCCATATCACATGGCTAGATATACACATCTCAAAACATACCACATTAGTCCTAGCCTATACATGCCATACTTTGATATATACATATTAAAAAGGTGCCAAAATAACGTTTGATAGTGTGGTGATGATCCTCGACAATCCCCAAGCTTTCAGTAGCTCCGATATCTATAAACAATGCAAACACACACAAAGTAAGCTTTCAAAAGCTTAGTAATCCATATACAAATAAACTTATCATTTTAAGCATATGAGCATCATAAAATACATTTACTCCATAGTCAAATAATCATACATTAGGACTAAATTAGTAACATATAAACATTTCAAGAACTTAGAAAATTTTCAACATTTCAAGGGACACACGCCCTGGTGAACAGGCCGTGTGCCTCGTACGATTACTAGACACGTTCGTGTCATAGACCGTGTGAAAATAGAGTGTACATACTGACTTATGCCACACGGCCGGAGACACGCCCGTGTGCCTTGGTCGTGGTCAAAATTGACTTGGGTCACACGGCTGACCACACGCCCGTGTGTCTAGCCCCTTCTAAATTACCACACACGCCCATGTACCAAGGCTGTGTGCCTCGCACGGCCACCAGACACACTGTGTGTCTAGGCCGTGTCAAAATTGTAGGGTATACTGCCTTAATTCAAAAGGGTATCCCAAGGGGCACACGATCGTATAGCATGACCGTGTGTCACACACGACTGAGACACACGACCGTGTCTCTGCTCGTGTGGACAAAAATAGGCCATTCATAAGACCACTTTGCCACCCAATTTGGGTCATCCCTACAAGCATCAAAACAAGCATATTTCATGTCCCAAAGGCATTCAAAAACATACCAAATCATGTGCTAATTGACCCATAATATCATCATTCATTCTCATATACAAATCCAATTCAAAGTACTAACTTCATATCAAAAACATATGATTCCTGCACCATATTAATCCATTTCAATTTATAGCATTTCTCATCATTTCAACTTCCCAAAATCAATCATAAAACTTACCAAAATTGACCATTTCATTTGGCCATTCATAAACACATTAAAACATACTATTTTTCAACATAAAGCATATACCAAAATTCATTCATAATCTCATCCATAATCAAGCCATATCACATGGCTAATATACACATTTCAAAACATACCACATTAGTCCTAGCCTATACATGCCATACTTTGATATATATATATATATATTCAAAAGGTACCAAAATAACGTTTGATAGTGCGATAATGATCCTCGATAATATCTGAGCTTTCAGTAGCTCCGATATCTATAAACAATGCAAACACACACAAAGTAAGCTTTCAAAAGCTTAGTAAGCCATATGCAAATAAACTTATCATTTTAAGCATATAAGCATCATAAAATACATTTACTCCATAGTCAAATACTATCACAAACCTCATAGTTCATATACATTTCATATATTCCCAATTCATTTGCACATATGGCATATTTTTTCATATTTGAATTACATATCATCACTTGCACATATACTTACTTCACATTAACAAATGTTGAACACATTTCAACGTACCTAAATCGGATATTCATTCATTCAATCACGTATTTCTTAGAATGCCCATTGAACTGTTCGGAATCAAATAGGATACACGGATAGCTCTGAAAACTCATACAATGCCAATGTCCTGGACGTGGTCTTACATGTAATTAATATCGATGCCACTGTCCCAGACAAGGTTTTGCATGAAATCAAATACGATGCTGATGTCCCAGAAATGGTCTAACACATAAATCTCAAATCGATGCCAACGTCCTAGACGTGGTCTTTCACGATAACACATATCGAAATCCTATGTTATTCCTATGGTTCATACGAGACTTTTCAGACGTCGTCACATTACCAGGACTTTCTCAAATTTCTCATATTCAACTCAAAATAGCCATTCATCATTATTCATTAACATATAAGCAATAATAATTCAATTCAAACACATTTATTTGTATATCGAAATCTGCTAATCAACGACTTTCGACTTTCCCCGATCTAATTCCGTTTTCTTTGGTTCTTATATAAATTCAAATTTAACTCTTTTATTCAACAAATCATTCAATTCAATCCATATACTCATATTTAGGGCATTTTACAAATTATCCCTCACATTTTTACATTTTGACATTTAAGTCCCTATTTCATAAAATCACAAAATACACATAATTTCATATTTCTCATGCTTAGCCGAGTTTTCATATAGTCTCTAGCAGCCAATAACTTTCAATTATTTTACATTTTAACCCTTCAATTTCTCATTTTCAAAAATTAGCCCATAATAATGGAATTCATCAAAAATCCCAATGCAAAACATTTTAACTATAACATCCCGAAATAGGGCTTAGTCAGAATAGTGGTTTTGAAACCAAAAATTTGAGGTAAAAAATTATTTTAATATTATTTTCTGTGTTATAACATGATTATATGAGTGCATGAAAATTTTGGTGAATTAATTTTAGCGTTTGTGAGCTTAATTGCGAAAATGGACTAAATCGCATAAAGGGCAAAAGTTTTGTTTTACTATCCAAATATGTTAAATAGCTAGAGAACCAAAATTTGAGGTATTTAAAGTGTAAATAGGCCACTAAGGGAGTCAACATTTGGTGGCATTAGGTGACTTGTTTTGGTAATAAAATAAAATAAAGAAAAAGTTGTCATCTTTTTCATTTGTTCTTCTTCTTCCACCGAAAAGAGCAGCAAACATGGGGTTTTGAGAGCTTAAATTTTCAGCCACTTAGTTCCCTTGCAAGTAAGTGATTTTGATGGTTATTTTTTTATGATTTTTGTATTTTTGGAACCCTTGTAGCTTAATCTAGCTAATAGGGGGATTATTTTGCAAAATGGTTGAAAGTCTAGGGTTTTGCCATGTGAATATTTATGTTATTTGCTGAATTTTTATGGAAGAAAATAAGTCATGGTTGTGTAATAAACAACTTTTGTGAAATGATTTTCATGAAAAACACCTAAATGGACTTTTTTGTAAAGGTTGATAAAAAGGTGATAAATGTGTGAAATGAATGAAATTGTGGGCTACTATAAGCCTAAAATAAATTTGCCTACGAGCTTAGGGGTAAAATCGTAATTTTTGTGAAAGTCTAGGGGCAAAATGGTCTTTTTGCCAAAGTATAAATTATGGAATGTATTGGTTAATGTGATGATTAAAGTAGTGAATTTCATCATTTTAGATCAAGAAACCGAGATTCGGGCTTAAATAAAAAAGTACGAGGTTATGGACTAAAATGGCGTAATTGGCCGAAATTGCATTCGAGGTAAGTCCATGTGATTAAATAAGCATGATATCCATGTTATTGTTAATATACTTGAAATCTATCTTGCTATGGTTGTATTGAATTTTATGTTGATGATATTGTATATGAGAAAGTGATGCCAAATGCTAATAACATTTATGTGATGATTGAATGCATTGGAAATTTGATGGAATATGACATTCCATTGAAACGAGTAAGTTGTGCGTAAGTATTACAGCTTTATCGTTATTATGCACTGAATGGTTAATTTTGCATGAAATGTTTGAATGTGGCTATGAGAAATGTATGATGAGACTTAACGTGATAAACTCCCGGTTGAACCTTGAGAATAGATTGGATATTCATGCCATGACATTTGGGTCACATGTGTGCTAGTGTAAGACTATGTCTGGGACATGGCACTAGCATTGAGATGAGAGCTAGTGTAAGACCATGCTCGGGACATGGCATCGGCCTCGAGATATGAAAGCTAGTGTAAGACCATGTCTGGGACATGGCATCAGCTTGATATGTGTCAGTGTAAGACCATGCCTGGGACATGGCATTGGCACCGACAGATGAAAGCCAGTATAAGATCATGTTTGGGGCATGGCATCAGCCTCAATATATGAGAGTCAGTCTAAGACCATGTCTAGGACATGGCATCGAATTTGACATGTGTGCTAGTGTAAGACCATGTCCGGGACATAGTGTCGGCATCTTACCCTATATTTGAAGCCTACTGAATATCCTATAGTATTCCAAGTGGTTCAACAGGTAGTTCAAAGCTTGTGATGAAAGCGATAAGATAAGTATATCAGCATGTTGAAAAGGTATAGGTATATACTCGAAGCTGAAATACTATTACGGTCATGAAATGATGCATCTTTGGTAAGGATACAAGTAAGTAAGCTATGCTTATGAGAATGAAATATTGATGACCTTATGATTATGGTTATATGCTTATGATGTACCAATATGTATTTTTATCATGATGTTTGAAATGGTTTGTAAAGGTGTTAGAAGCTTAGTTACCATTATTTTACACTAAACAGTTTTGGGACAACTGTAGTAGTCCAACTTGGAAAATACGCCAAAAATAGTGAAAAGAGGGTTAAATATTGAGTGAAATATGGAATTAAAGCTAATCAAGTCTAGTTTCTTATAAAGGAAACGGTGTAAGCAAAGGAATTTCATATTATGAGATATTTAAATTTGTGTGAAAGAGAGTCAAAACGATTTTGAAATCCCCTATTCTGATTTGAGAAAATCATTGAATATTGTAAAAACATATTTATGGGTTATAATTTATATTCTTAGAATTATTAATGAGTCTATTTTCAATAGAAATAGATGAAAACATCATCTAATTCCCGTATTATGAGATAATAAATTTTTAGTGAAGAGGGGTCGGAACTGTTGGATAGCAAAAAATGGGTAAATTTAAAGAATAAACTGTACTTATTGGCTAGACCAAAAATTTTGAAAATTTTATAGTAAGAAAATATGTGAGTATAGTTTCAGAGAAAATTAAAAGATCTCAATTTTGAGTTTCGTAACTCTAGATATAAATAATTTGGTAACTATGACTTGAGAAAACAACATGACCAGAATATAAGTAAAAGTGTAATTATGGTAGTATTACCTTGAAAAGCATGTTGGCATATTGCTTACTATTTTCATATGGACTTACTAAGCTTTAAGCTTACTCCCTCCTCTCCATTTCTTTAGTGTTGTCAGGTCAGCTCAGAGTTGGAAATCGTCGGAGGCAGCATCACACTATCAAGTCATCATTTTGGAAGTGTCGACTTATATATGTGTTAAGCTTTTACAAGTGAGTGGCATGTATAAAGACTTAGTTGTTATGTTGGATGTTATCATTAGTAACCAAATGAATTGGATTATGTTGATTCATTTAATATAGCCATGGGATGTGGCTTATAAAGTTTTTGCTTATAAGCCTAATTATCCTTACTATTTGTTAATGCCTTACGATGTGATTATAATTGTTTACTATGAATTAATAATATAACATATGTTCATGAAAATGCCTTAGGACCATTCAAGGTGGTCATGGCTATGGCATAAATGTGTAAATTCACATTAAGTTGATAATGATTGAACATGGACATTCGTTGAATAAGTAAAGATTAATTATTAGGTAACATGTTATGGTTGGTTGTTAAAAACGTGCCCTAGTAAGGCATGCTAAATCATTAAAATAATGCTATGATATGTGTCTTTAAAGTGGTTAAGTTTGTGAAAGATTAAGGCAACAAAAAGGCTTGGAAAATAGCCTAAGTGCTAGCCACACTGGTAGAGACACGGCCATGTGTCTTAGCCGTGTGGAGGACACAGCCTAGCACACAGGCGTGTGGCCTGGCCGTGTAGTTCAATTTGTTTTGCTGACATCATAAACAGAGAGTTACACAGCCTAAGCACACGTGCGTGTTGAAGACGCACGGGCGTGTCCCTGTGTCCACACAGGCATGTGACCCTAATTCTTGAAAATTTTTCTAAGTTTTTTCCAAAACTTTCCAAAGTTTTCGGTTTAGTCCCAAACTGCCTTTAATGCATGTTTAGAGCCTCGGTAGCTCGTGTAAGGGACATTATGCATATATATGAAAAGTTTTGATACGGATGAAATCTTATGGCCGGGTTTTATGAAATGGTGTACATTTAAGTTCGGTGATGCCTCGAACCCTGTCCCGACATCGGATACGGGTAAGGGGTGTTACATTAACCCAACACATATCTTCATTTTTCATCAATTAACAACACAAAACTCATGGATTCATCCATGGCATATCTCAAAATCATCATCAAATTCAAAAATTCAAGCATGGGCTAGCTAGAGTACTAAGCAACAATCACAAAAACATAGAAATCATAAAAAACTGAGGAAAATACATACCTTAATCAAGCTCAACCATAGATGAACCCTAAATGTACTTTTATCTTTTCTTTTCTTTTGATTTTCGGTGATAGTGATGATAATTTAAACACATAATGACTTTGTTTTATTTAATATAACATTAATAATCAAATACCAATTTTACCCTTTATTAAACCATATAAAAATCACTTAATACAAGCCATTTATGACAATCCATCATTCAAATGGTCTAATATCATCATAAGGACCTTTGATTATAAAAGCCATAGCACTTAAGCACTTTTAACATATGGAATTCCACTTTTACAATTTACGCGATTAAGTCTTTTTATCAAATCGAACACACAAATGCTAAAATTAGCACACGAAACTTTCACACATATAAAATCACATACTATAAACACATGAAATAATATTAAAATAACTTTTTTGACTCGATTTTGTGGTCTCAAAACCACTATTCTGACTAAGGTCTAAATCGGGCTGTAATATCCCTCGCCGGATTAGGGCTATGGAGCATTACCGGAAATTAACATCATACAACGAACATTTATTAAACATATACAAATCATAGCATAAAACATAGCAATATTATTCAAACTCAGCATATAGCCCCTTATACGAGCCTTTGAGGCCCTAAAAACACATTAGAAATAGTCGGGAGTAAATTGAAAATATATAGAATTTTTCAGAAAAAGATACAAATTTTTAGACTACAAGGGTCACATGACCGTGTCGCTAGGCCGTGTGACTCACACGTTGAGACACATGCCCGGGTCTCAGGCTGTGTGGGCATTCAAACTAGGGACACACCACTGTGTCCCAACCTGTGTCTGTGCTCGTGTAACTCTTTAACTTGGGTTATACGGCCAATCCGCACGCCCGTGTGTCAGGCCGTGTACCCCTCGAAATGGCCTCACACACCCGTGTCCGAAGCCGTGTGCTAGGCCGTGTAACTGCCTAGCTTGCAAGCCTATGTAAGCTACAAGGTACACACGGCCAAGTCGCAGGGACACACGGCTAAGACACACGCCCATGTCTTTGGCCGTTTGGACGAAAAATAACCCATTTCCAAGTCAACAATGAGTAACACCCCTAGGTCATATTCCTCGTCAGATTAGGGCTACGAAGCATTACCAAAAATTAACATCATAAAATGAACATTTATTCAACATATACAAATCATAACGTAAAACATAGCAATATTATTCAAACTTAGCATATAGTCCCTTATACGAGCCTTTGAGGCCCTAAAACCACATTAGAAACAGTTGGGAGTAAATTGAAAATGTAACACCCCTTACCCGTCTTCAATGCCGGAACATGGTACGAGGCATTACCAGACTTATCACACGAACAAACTTACAATTTCGAGTTATACATTTGTGTCCAAATTAAAACTTTTTGCATTTAATCATAATTCCCCTATATGAGCCTATGAGGCCCAAAACATGCTTTGGAAGTGATTCGGGACTAAACCGAGAACTTTAGAAAATTTTACAAAACTTAGAAAATTTTTCACTAAACAGGGGTCACACGTCCGTGTAGATATGAACATGCCCGTGTGGGCAGGTCGTGTGGTCACACACGCTTGTGTCCTGAACTCGTGTAACTCTCTGTTTGTCACCCAAGAACAAATTGAAGACATACGACCAAGTCACACGTCTGTGTGCTAGGCTGTGTGGTCAATTTAAAATTTATGATTTTTCATTAAATAGGTGCAGACTTTACACGCTCAGGACACAAGCCCGTGCCCAAGGCCATGGCCCTCATACGGCTGAGACACACGGTCGTATCTCTGCACGTGTACTATATACTGGGCATTCAGTTTTGCAAGAATTAGGGTGCAGGGGACACACGGCCTAAACACATGCTCGTGGGGCAAGACATGTGTCGCACACAGTCTAGACACACGCCCGTGTCTACCTATGTGGACAAAAATAAAGCTATTTACCAAGCCATTTTGCCATCCTTTAATGCACACACTTACACAACATAACATAGCACCAATCCAAGCATATACATACAACCAAACATCCACAACCAAGACATCAACACATCATTCGTGAAAGGCATCATTATATGATTATACTTATAACCAATATTAGCCCATTTCCAATGGCCTTATACAAAATGAATTACTAACCAATATAAGCCAACACATTTGGCCAAATCAATTATGACATATAACAAAATGACCAAGTCCCCTATACATGCCATAACTCAAAATGCTGAATTCAATGGTACCAAAATAATTGCTGATAGTGTGAGTGGATCTCCTACGGTCTTTGAACCCCGAGCTAGCTTGGTGACACTATAAGACAAGGGAAAGGAAGGGGGGTAAGCTATATAGCTTAATAAGTTCCTATGCAAATAATAAGCATCATAACCTCACAATTAACATGATGAAGATTAGCATGAACGTTATCAAAATCTCATGATCATAACTTACTCAATCACCATCCTACCATGAGTTCATCACATAACGAGCTCATTACTTATGAGTTTTACGTACATACCTGTACCAACTCGTAACATAACCATATCCTTTCGCAACTTTGACATTCCCGTTGAACACTCAAAATATTAACGGATACTCAAAAATCTTGCACATAAGTGCCATATATGTAGCCAAAGCTACCTCATATCTCATAATACATATGGGCTCGTTTTCGAGCAATTCACGAGCCTGCTCACACAAGCTGTCAGTCAGGACGTAGCTATACAATGCTGCTTACACAAGCTGTTAGGTATCCACAACACATGCCGGACTACCCAGCCACTGGTAGGACGTATAAGACCAGCACCCGGATTACATAATCGCATATACACATGGGTTACTAGTGACATGTCACTCGTATCCTATTCTATTCCTAAGGTTCAACCGGGATTTCTCGTTTGTCAAAACTTTGTCAAATACATCCAAAGAGTCAATCACAATTCATACAACATTAAAGCATTTAAAACATAAATATAACAATGCATTATTTACATACGAACTTACCTCGGTACAAAAATAGTAGAATTAGACCTAATCGTCAAACACTTTGTTTTTCCCCGATCTAGGTCCGAACCTCATTTTTCTTGATCTATAATAATAAATTTAACTCATTTAATACTCACATTATTCAATTTAGCCCGAAATCATATTATGGAAAAATTACATTTTCCCCCTAATGTTTCACATTTTTACCATTTAGTCCCTAGGCTCGTAAATTGAAATGTATTCAATTTCTTCAAAACCCAAGCTTAGCCGAACCATTTTCATACTCATATCAGCCTACATTTTCCACTTAATCATACTTTTACTACTCATTTTATGACTTTTACAAATAAGTCCATTTTGACATTTTTACCGAAAAATCACTTAGCAAAAGTTGTTTATCTAACACCAAACATGCATTTTCTACCATTAGACATCAAAATACACAAATACCCAACATGGGTAAAATTTTAAACTTCATCTTTCTTTCAAACTAGTCCTTGAAATAGCTAGATTAGGTTACAAGGATCTTAAAAACATGAAAATCATTAAAAACGGGGCTAGAATGGACTTACAATCGAGCTTGGAAGCTTGAAAGCCCTAGCTATGTCTTCCTCTTGTAAATTTCGGCCAAGGGGGACTAAATTGATGAAGATGAAGACTTTTATCTAGTTATTTTGGATTTATTTGACAAATGACCAAATTACCCTTCATGCATAACTTTAAAATTTCACCTAATTATGTACATTTTGTCCATATAATTAACAAATAGTCTAATTACCACCTAAGGACCTTCAATTTAAAATTTCTTAGCAATTAGACACCTTTAGCTTCTAGAACACACATTTTGCACCTATTGCAATTTGGTCCTTTTAACTAAATTGAGTCCCCAATCGATAAAATTTTTAAACAAAATTTTCACGAAAGAATTTCATGAAACTGTAGACCATAGAAATATAATAAAAATAAATCTTTCTACGTCAGATTCGTGTCCCAAAACCACTGTTCCAATTTGACCCAAAATTGGGCAAGTGATTTTCGTCCCCGAAAATCTTACTAGAAAATAGGTTTGGGTACTGTTTTCTCTTAGCTTCCTCAGGTTCCCATGTAGCCTCTTCGACTCCATGTATTTGCCACAAAACTTTGACTAGGTCTATGCTCTTATTTCTCAACTGTTTAACTTCCCGAGCTATAATCTTGATCGGTTCCTCACCATAAGTCATATCAAGTCATTTCTCAATCTCTGTTGGAGAAATCACATCTGAGGGATCAGAATGGTACCGTCGTAATATCAACACATGAAACACATTATGAATCCTTTCTAACTCTGTCCGTAAAGCTAACCGATATGCCACTGGCCCTATTCTTTCAGTAATCTCATATGGCCTAACGAAACGTGGACTTAACTTGCCTTTACGGCCAAATCTCAAAATCTTCTTCCACGGAGATACTTTCAGAAATACTTTATCACCTATATAAAATTCAATCTCTTTTCTTTTCAAATATGCGTACGACTTTTGCTAATCAAATCAGCCCCATGAATCTATTTCTCACTAAGTCCTGTCCAATAAAATGGAGTTCGACACTTGCGGCCATATAATACTTCATATGGTGCCATCTTTATACTCGACTGAAAATTGTTGTTATAAGCAAATTCGACCAATGGTAGATATTTCTCCCAACTACCTTCGAATTCTAGAACACAACATCAGAGCATATCTTCAACAATCTGGATTGCTCTTTCGGATTGACCGTCAGTTTGCGGATGAAAAGCGATACTAAAATTTAACTGCTTACCCAAAGCTTCTTGTAATTTCTTCCAAAATCTTGAA
Organism: Gossypium anomalum; assembly: GCA_025698475.1. Classification (NCBI taxonomy): domain Eukaryota; kingdom Viridiplantae; phylum Streptophyta; class Magnoliopsida; order Malvales; family Malvaceae; genus Gossypium; species Gossypium anomalum. Next base: position 58,047,135 of record CM046959.1, read on the forward strand.
GTAAATCTCGAATCTCTATCCGAAATAATAGAAATAGGCACTCCCTGCAGTCTAACAATTTTAGCAAAGTACAATTCAACTAGCTTATCAAGTGAATAATCAGTATTTACCGGAATAAAATGTGCCGATTTCGTCAAGCTATCGACAATGACCCAGACGGCATCTTTCTTTTTTGGAGTCAAAGGCAAACCCGTTACCTAGTCCATCGTAATCCTATCCCATTTCCATTCAGGTACCATTGCTGGCTGGAGTAAACTTGAAGGTACTTGGTCTTCGGCTTTTACTTGTTGACAAATCAAACATTTCGATACAAATTCAAAGATATCTTGTTTCATACCTGACCACCAATACAATTTCTTTAAATCATTATACATTTTTGTACTTCTTGGATGAACTAATAAACAACTACTGTGTGCCTCGTGTAAAATTTTCTGAATATGTTCATCATTCTTCAGTACACATACTCTATCTTGGAACATCAAACAATCATCTGAACCGAGAACATTGGAAAATATTGGAAAATTTCTTTAAATTAGGGGCATACGCCCGTGTCCAAGGCTGTGTCCTTCAAACAACCATTCACAAGCCACATTTTCCATACTTAGTCATTACACACTCATTCAACCAACTCATGCCTCTCACAAAATGCATCATCATAACATATAACTTAACTAATATTAACCAACATCGATGGCCTTGTACAAAATGAGTTATCAAATATTAAAGGCCAACACTTTAGGCCAAATCAATTATGAAATATAACAAAAAAAATAAGTCCTCTATACTGTTTGGTGATTTTTCAAAGTCATATAGCTGCTGCTGTCCAAAACTGTTTTATTACTAAATTTCACTCTTTCATGATTTTGTTGTAGTAAATTTCATTGTAACACTTACTCCATATCAATCTTACCAAAGTTCGATCACATATCAAGCACATTGCTCATAAGTTTACACACACGTACCTGTACTTATTCATCACATATTCATATTCAATTACACCTAGTCATTTCCCGTTGAACACATCGAAATAATAACGGATACCCAGTGGCCTACACGTAGTACCACCCTTGTAGTCAAAGCTACCTTATTCACAAAATGGCATTTACATAGTACCACACTTGTGACGAAAGCTATCTTTCTTCACAAAGTGGCCTTCACATAGTACCAAACTTTTGACCAAGCTATCTCTTCTCAAAGTGGCCTTCACATAATATCACACTTGTGTCACTAGTGACATGTCACTTGTATCCTATTTTGTTCGTAATGTTCAACCGGGAAATTTTCCACTTTTCGATACTTGTCAGTTTCACTCAATATTCAGCCACATTTCATAAAACATAATAAAATGTGCTAATGTAAGTAACAACGATGCATTATTTACATACAAACTTACCTTGAATGCGACAATGGAGACAAGGACCTAACCGTCCAATACTTTGTTTTTCCCCCGTTCTAGGTTCGAATCTCGTTTTTATTGATCTATAACATCACATTTTTCTTACGTAATCATTAACTACTCAATACAACCCAAAATCTCATTTTGGAAAAATTTACATTTTTACCCCTAAACTTTGTCATTTTTACACATTTATCCCTAGGCTCGTAAAATGAAATTTATTCAATTTCTTTGTACTTTAAGCCTAGCCGAACCATTTTCATAACTATAACATTCCACAATTTCCACTAGAACACACTTTTATGTCAAATTTTATAACTTTTACAAATTAGTCCTTTTTAGCATTTTCACCGAAAACTACTTAATAAAAGTTGTTTCTCCAACCATAAACATGCATAATCTACCATTAGACATCAAAATGCACAAATTTCTAACATGGGCCAAATCCTAGAACTTCATCATAACTCAAATAAATGGTAGAAATAGGTAGATCTTGTTATGAGGATTTCAAAAACGCAAAAATCATTAAAAATAGGGCTAGAACGACTTACAATCGAGCTTGGAAGCTTGAAAAAACCTATCCATGGTATCCCCTTGTGAAATTTGGCCATGGAGTTGAAGATGGACAAAAATTGGCTTTTAATTTTGTTTTTAATTCATTTTAATTACTAAATGACCAAAATGCCCCTAACTTAAAAAATTCTATTTCACCTATTTCATGTCCATTCTTGTCCAAAAAATTAACCAATGGTCTAATTACCATTTAAGGACCTACAATTTAAAATTTCATAACAATTGGACACCTCTAACATGCAGAACTCAACTTTTGCACTTTTTACAATTTAGTCCTTTTGACTAAATTGAGTGCTCAAATGTCAAAATTTTCAAATGAATTTTTCACAAAATCATTCTGTGAAATTGTAGACCATAAAAATATATAAAAATAAATTTTCTTACGTCAGATTTGTGGTCTCGGAACCACTATTTCGACTAGGCCCAAAATCGGCCTATTACAACTCTCCCTCCTTTTAGGGATTTTCCTCCCCGAAAATCTTACCAGAAGAAGTTGCTTTCAACTTTCATGAAACACTTTCACTAAGTTCTCAGAATCACGAATCGATTTTAGCCTCGTATATCTCTCTCCAATCACCTTTGAACTCTAACACACAGTGTTGGAGCATATCATCAAAGTTTTGAATTACTCTCTCAGACTTACCACCGATTTACAGATGTATTACAGTGCCAAGATGCAACTGCGTACTCTTAGTTTCCTATCGCTTTTTCCATAATTTGGATATAGCCGTCGAATCTCAATCCAAAATAATGGAGACTGATACTTCGCATAATCGAATAATCCCAGAAACATCTTACTCGGTTGGTTTGTTAAATAAGAAATTTGTACACGACCGATCAATCACAATCCGATAACATCTTCCTTTTCAGAGATAAAGATAATTCAGATACGAATCTATAGTGTTTCCATCTCATTTTCATTCTAGAATCATCACTGACTGTGATAGTCCTAAATACTCTTGAAATTCAGCTTTTACATGTTGACAAATCGACATTTGAACACAAGCTCAAAAATAGCAAGTAACATACGCAATTACCAGAACATCAACTTCATATGACTACACATTTTATTACTCTCTGGATGAACAGACAAGCCACTACTATGAACTTTGTACTACATAAGCCCCGGATTCTTCGGTAGACAAATTCCATCTCGAAATAATAATAACATGAATTAGGTCCAACCTGAAGTTCAGAATCAAAAGTCAGTCCTCACTGTACTCATTTAGCTCATCACTCACTAACACATTTCTAAATTTCTCAAACTTGTAAAGAAAACATCACTTTAGCTTTTTATTTAGCTAAAATCAGACCATCATCAAATAAGATCAATCCAGTAACCAATACTCACAAAAATAAATAAGGATTTTCCATCCAGGTATTTGTAACTATAACTGCTTTTTCAGAGATTGATTGATAATTACTCAAAATCTTTCAATATCTAAATCCATTAACAATGTCTTAAACTTTAGATCTTTTCCTGTAACATTAGATACTTTAAACCATTAGGATCAGGAGGCATATGACATTTTTCGTCGAACACACGATATCATCAAATTCACAACATAGACATAAAAGTGGCCGTCTCTAAATCACCAGTCGAACAATTCTTTTTAATGTGATATTAACCGTCTGAAAACATGAACCATCACTTTACATTCTAGCAATAAATCACATTCTAATCCGTTCACTAGTGCATCACTAAAAAATCATAAATTCATTACTCAATTCAAACTGAACTCAAAACCAGAGCTTCGGTTAATAATACCTTCAATTGCTTCAACTTTGCTAGCATGCCCAGACCATTCAAACTTTCACAATTGGGATAACTTAATTAATAGAACAGCTTTAATTCAGAATAACATCACCCATTTAAAACAAATCTAATAGGTATTTTTCTATATCATGCTTTCAAGAATATCAATTCTTCATTTAGACTGCCCATCTATACACTCGTGAATGCACAAAATTAATTCTATTAGCTGAGGACATACTTAAATTGTAACGCCCCAAAAATCCCGAAACCCAAAAATCTCGAAATCGTAAATTTTTCTTTTTGCGCTTAGCAATTCCGGTTAAGTATTAATTACACAAAGGTTGGTCTTGGACAAGGTTTGAGTTCGAATTAGGAGGTAGAAGAAATTATAATGTAATTATTAAAAGAATCAGGGTTGGTAAGTAGTTGGGGTTTTAAATAAAGATAAGGGAAAATAACATCAAAAAGCCTTGTGGTGGAGTGGCTAAGTGACGCCACATAGGGTGTAGAGAGGTGGTGTTAATAGCTAACAAGGAGGTCCGAGGTTCGAATCCTAGCTTAGTGTGTTTAGAAGTTTAATTTTGGCCTTCTAGAAGGATGGTAGTGGCGTAAAAGTGGACTCCAAGGGAAGTGTAGGAAGGGATTAAGGGGTTATCGGGGAGAAAAACGATGAGATGGGAAGGGGAAAGTGATGGAGCCGAATGGGGAATTGGGCATAGGAAAAATTTAGCAATAAGGCTTATAAATAGGTGTTGAATGCTAGGGTATGAAATTAATGTCGAATTTCCTCCACCCTGTTACCAGAAACTCTTTTCTCTGAAAGCCAAAAACTCTCTGCCTTCTTTTCTTTTTTTCTTCTTCCTTGTACCGAAATCTATTTCTTCTCTACCTCATTGCTGACTTTTCTTTCTTTTCTTTGGAGCCGAATAACCCTCTTCTGCCATACAAAATCATAAAGGGTCAAACCTCTTTGGCCGAATACCCTTGGTGCAATCACTACTCCTTCTACTTCAGTCAAATCTGGTGTAAGTGTTGTTCTTCCAATCAGTTTCTTTGCTAAGTATCATATATTGTCCCTCACTCTTTCTAATTAACTATGGTAGGGAATTAGTATCGGATCTCAGGTCTTAACTCATTGCCAAATTGCTCCTTAGGTATTGCAGTTTTGGTAAGTGTTCCTCTTCCATTGACTAAGGTTGGCCGAATAGCCATAGGCGAGGTAAGGGACTTGTGTTGGATACAAGTCATGTACAATTCGGGTTTTAATAGTTAAGATTGGTGTAGATCTAAGGATACATGATCAAGGAAAAGCAGTGAAGGATTGGGCTCAAGGTTTGGGCTAAGGAGATCGCATCACGCTTGATTACCAGGTGTGTACATACACTGAACACACAATATGAATCGACAAAAGCCGAAATGCTGAAGTGTCAAAATGCTAAAATGTCAAAATGTTGAAATACCGAAAAGCTAAAAGTTTGGCTACAGTAGTCTTGCGAGTGAACGATTACTCGTAAGTGGGCCAGAATGGGCTAAATGGGCCCGATGGGCTGTTGGGCCCATAATAGGCAAAATTTGATAAACGATGCTATGTGATAGGAAATTTGTATGTGAGCTTGAATATAATGTGATTTGGGCCGAATGCGCCATATAAATGAGATTGGGCCTAAGGGGCCATATGAACGTGAATGGGGCCTGATGGGCTATATGAATTTCAATTGGGCCTGATGGGCCATATGAATGAGATTGGGCCAAGAGGGCCATATGCATGTATGTAGGGGTTTTGGTTCTAGTATATGATAACCACATAAAACTTAATTAATATATATTGCGACCGTGGACAAGTCATAGGGTTAAGATATGGCAACGGGTATATACATGTCTAGGATTGGATCCAGGGAGAGCTTGGTACTTAAGCGGTCTTAATGACTCACCTCCTCTTCTCTGGAATCCTACCTGGTGCATAGTATTCGTTCATCTTAGCTCACGGGATTTGTTAACGGGCCAAGGTAACTAAAAACTCGTAATAAAAGAAAATTATCGAAATGTCCCTAAGGGCGATAAAGGCCAAAATACCCCTAAGTGTTGTGTGTAAGATTTATGATTGCTATATGCATTCATATGTATTCATATGATATCATGTTTAGGTTGCATATGGGTTGGGAATTATGGAACGGAGGGAATATATGAGGGTCGCATGGTTGCTTGACAACCATGGATCCACCGACGGCTTTTAAGCCCAATATGTGATTGGCAGCTTGCTACAACTTGGGTAGTTCTGCAACCGGGCTACCATTGATGTGTATCAGTTGGGTGGGTCGATATTTATATCCCCATAAGTTGTGAGAAGGGGGACGGAGCAGAAGTGTACCGGTTGGATTATTGGGATGGGTTGCACTACATTGCATTGCATGTTTGATGTATGATGACTTTTGAATGCTTGCTTACGTCGAGGGTTGTACACACTGTGTTTGCAAAAACTCACCCCCTTTTTTATTTTATTTTCAGGTGATCCTCAGTAGAAGGTTCGATGTTTGGAGGGACTCTAGGTGGCCAGCTAGCAAGATAATTTGGACCTGTTTTTCTATTTAAAGCTTATCAGTTTCTATATTATTAAGTACTTTTCAAATTAGATTGTAATAGGGCTTCCACTTTATTATTATTTGGATTATTATTTTTTTATGTGATGTAATTATAAAAGTTTGAACACGGTGTCTTAAACTATAGTATGACTTTTTTACGTTTTCGCTACTACATTTTAAAATGACATGTTTTCATAAAATCATATATTTTAAACAAGTGATTGAAAGGAGTTTGTTTTTTTAAGGATAGTTAAGGTTTCTTTTATTTTAAGAAGGGTTTTCAATGAAAACACGATGTTCGCTAAAACACTTTAATGTGATGCGCCAGATTCAGCCATAACGTCCAGGCTGGGTTTGGAGTGTTACATTTATTGGTATCAGAGCCCAGGTTGTAAAACTCGGGCTATGAATTGGGTCTTATTACTTGGTATCTTTTTGTGTTTTAAAAAAAAATTTGATTGAATCACAATGTTCTGGAAAAGGGGAAGTCTTGCTAAGCGACACACCGAGTCTCCGACATCGAACCAAGTAAGTATTCTTATTCTAAAGTTTCTTTAAATTGTTATACAGTAGACAGTTAGAGGGCTAATTTAGATGATCTTGTTAGAATGGAACCAAAGCCCGCAGGAACTTGAAACTGTGGAGGATTTTTGAAAACAATCTTCTCTTTAAAAACTTTCATAAAACATCGGTTTAATCATGGAAACTAACTAAGACTTCATAAAATTTCTAATCCAGATAATACGCGAATCAACGATAAGTGCTAGAAGAGGTGTAAGAAGCCGTGGCCGAGGTCGCGAAAGTGTTAGGGCTGAATTGTCGGCATCGAGCCATATGCCCGATGCTGGAGTAGAGGAGGCTTCGGCCTCACCTGTGGCTGGGAATGGACAGTATGATCAGGCCACGGGAGAAGATACATTGTCATAGGCAATGCTGAGGATTTTGGAAAGGGTCGCTGGGCCCAATAATGGCACTGGAAATTAGGGGTCCATTCCAGAGCGACTTCGATCTAATGGGGCTGAGATCTTTAAGGGCATGGCCGGCGTGGCTCCTAACGTTGTGGAATATTGGTTGGTGGCCACTAAAAAGATAATGAAGGACCTGGACTGGTCACCGGAACAAAAGTAAAAGGAGCCGTGTCACTACTTAGGGAAGAAGCCTACCAGTTGTGGCTGACGGTGAAAGAGGGCACCCAATCGGAGTGGGTCACTTGGGAGTTTTTCAAAGCTGCATTCCAGGGGAAGTATGTGGGTGCAAGCTATGTGGATGCTAGAAGGAAGGAGTTCCTGAACTTGACCCAATGAAAGAAATCACTGACGGAGTATGAGGCAGAATTTCTACGCCTTAGTAGGTATGCAAGAGTTATGGTGGCAACGGACTATGAGCATTGCGTTAAGTTTAAGGATGGACTTAGAGATAGCCTCAAAGTATTGATAGCCCCGCAAAGGGAGTGATTTTTCTCAGAGTTGGTAGAGAAAACAAAGGTAGCGGAGGAGGTAAAGTACACTGAGTGCCTAAATCGAGAGAAAGAAAGGGGTAAGAACAAGAGGGAGGTTGAGACTCCTGGTATTGAACAGAGGTCTAGGGCTAGGGCTAGAGTTAACGAGCCAGTTAGAGCAGGGCCCCCTACTGTTAATCCAGGGGTGCCACCTTGTGTTGATTGTGGGAAAGGTCATGTAGGCGAGTGTTGGAAGAGGATGGGAGCTTGTTTAGCTTCTGGATCTAAGGAGCATAGGATCAGGAATTGCCCTAGAATGCTGAAACAGTTGCCAGACGTGGGCCGAGGTGGTGCTCAGCCACCGAGGGGTGGTCAGCAACCACCGAAAGGCCGTGATCAGGCCAGGGGTAGAAACAGTTTGGGTCGTGGAGCACTGGGCAGATGTGCTGGTCATGCTGAGGCAAGGCAGCCAGTTTTGGTTAATGCATCACGTCGTCAAGAGGATGGAGACACTTCCGAGGCAAATAATGGTACGTACTTACCCATCAGGTGCTATTTACCTAAGTTGGAATTAGAGTGTGCAGTGGAAGTGTGGTGTGGTAGTCTGCGTTAGTAGTTGGGAATTTCGAGGATGAAATTTCTTTTAGGCGGGTAGAGTTCTAACGCCCCAAAAATATCGAAACCCAAAAATCTTAAAATCATGAATTTTTCTTTTTGTGCTTAGTAATTCCGTTTAAGTGTTATTTATGCAAAGGTAGGTCTTAGACAAGGTTTGAGTTTGAATTAAGAGGTAGAAGAAATTATAATGTAATTATTAAAAGAATCAGGGTTGGCAAGTAGTTGGGGTTTTAAATAAAGATAGGGGAAAATGACATCAAAAAGCCTTGTGGTGGAGTGGCTAAGTGATGCCACATAGGGTGTAGGGAGGTGGTGTTAATAGCTAGCAAGGAGGTCCAAGGTTCGAATCCTAGCTTAGTGTTTTTAGAAGTTTAATTTTGGCCTTCTAGAAGGATGGTAGTGGCGTGAAAGTGGACTCCAAGGGAAGTGTTCAGGAGCAAAAATTAAGGAAGGGATTAAGAGGTTATCAGGGAGAAAAACGAGGAGATGGGAAGGGGGAAGTGATGGAGCCGAATGGGGAATTGGGGCTATAAGGCTTATAAATAGGTGTTGAATGCTATGAAGCTAATGTCGAATTTCCTCCACCCTGTTACCAAAAACTCTTTTCTTTAAAAGCCGAAAACTCTCTACCTTCTTTTATTTTTTTCTTCTTCCTTGTGCCGAAATTTATTTCTTCTCTACCTCATTGCTGACTTTTCTTTCTTTTCCTTGGAGCCGAATAACCCTCTTCTACCATACAAAATCATAAAGGGTCAAACCTCTTTGGCCGAATACCCTTGGTGCAATCACAACTCCTTCTACTTCGGTCTGGTGTAAGTGTTGTCCTTCCAATCGATTTCTTTTCTAAGTATCATATATTGTCCCTCACTCATTCAAATCAACTGTGGTAGGGAATTAGTATCGGATATCAAATCTTAACTCATTGCTAAATTGCTCCTTAGGTATTGTGGTTTTAGTAAGTGTTCCTCTTCCATTGACTAAGGTTGGCCGAATAGCCATAGGCGAGGTAAGGGACTTGTGTTGGATACAAGTCATCTACTATTTGGGTTTTAATAGTTAAGATTGGTGCAGATCTAAGGATATGTGATCAAGGAAAAGTGGTTAAGGATTGGGCTCAAGGTTTCGGCTAAGGAGATCGCATCACGCTTGCTTACCAGATGTGTACATACACTGTACACACACTATGAATCGGCAAAAGCTGAAATGTCAAAATACCGAAATGCCGAAAAGCTAAAAGTTTGGCTACGATAGTCTTGCGGGTGTGTGATTACTCGTAAGGGGGAGACCGAAAGGTTGCCTGAAGCCCATGGGTGATTCCATGGACTTGGGTTGTGAATAGGCCAAGTAGGCCGAAATGGGCTAAATGGGCCCGATGGGCTATTGGGCCCATAATAGGCAAAATTTGATAAACGATGCTATCTGGTAGGAAATTTATATGTGAGCTTGAATATATTGTGATTTGTGCCGGATGGGCCATATAAATGAGATTGGGCCTAATGGGCCATATGAACGTGAATGAGGCCTGATGGGCCATATGAATGTGAATTGGGCCTGATAGGCCATATGAATGAGATTGGGCCAAGAGGGCCATATGCATGTATGTAGAGGTTTTAGGCCTAGTATATGATAACCACATAAAACTTAATTAATATATATTGCGATCGTAGACAAGTCATAGGGTTAAGGTGTGGCAACGGGACTATGCATGTCTAGGATTGGATCTAGGGAGAGCTTGGTACTTAAGCGGTCTTAATGACTCACCTCCTCTTCTCTGGAATCCTACCTGGTGCACAGTATTCGTTCATCTTAGCTCACGAGATTTGTTAACGGGCCAAAGTAAGTAAAAACCCGTAATAAAGGAAAATTATCAAAATGCCCCTAAGGGCGATAATGACCAAAATACCTCTAAGTGTTGTGTGTAAGATTTATGATTGCTACATGCATTCATATGTATTCATATGATATCCTGTTTAGGTTGCATATGGGTTGGGAATTATGGAATAGAGGGAGTATATGAGGGTCGCATGGTTGCTTGACAATCGTGGATCCACCGACGGCTTTTAAGCCTAATATGTGATTGGCATCTTGCTGCAACTTGGGTAGTTCTGCAACCAGGCTACCATTGATGTGTATCGGTTGGGTGGGTCGATATTTATATCCCCACAGTTTGTGAAAAGGGGCAAGGGGCAGAAGTGTACTGGTTGGATTATTAGGGTGGTTGCACTGCATTGGATTGCATGTTTGATGTATGATGACTTTTGAATGCTTGTTTTCGTCGAGGGTTGTACACACTAAGTTTGTGAAAACTCACCTTCTCTTTTATTTTATTTTCAGGTGATGCTCAATAGAAGGTTCGATGTTTGGAGGGACTCTGGGTGGCCAGCTAGCAAGATAATTTGGACTTGTTTTTCTATTTAAAGCTTATCAGTTTCTATGTTATTAAGTACTTTTCAAATTAGATTGTAATAGGGCTTCCACTTTATTATTATTTAGATTATTATTTTTTTATGTGATGTAATTATAAAAGGTTGAACACAGCTTCTTAAACTATAGTATGACTTTTCTACGTTTCCACTACTACATTTTAAAATGACATGTTTTCATAAAATCATATATTTTAAACAAGTGATTGAAAGGAGTTTTTTTTTTTTAAGGATAGTTAAGGTTTCTTTTATTTTAAGAAGGGTTTTCAATGAAAACACGATTTTCGCTAAAACACTTTAATGCGATACGCCAGATTCGGCCATAACGTCTAGGCCGGGTTTGGGGTGTTACATAAATACATATAACTCAAATCACATCCCAACAAATCAGCTCATTCTAATAAAAACGGCTGAGTCGATCTCAACTATCGAATAACACATCTCAAAATGCTTCTTTTTTCGTGCTATTAAAACATCTCAAGCACACAATCTTTCAAAATTCTCTTATCATGCTAATCAAAGGCCTTTATAATTGCATTAGCTCAAAGAAACAAAGACATCTCGATTGAATGCATTGACTTTAATCAACTTACCTGAGAAAGAAATTCATCATACGATTTGAGTTTGTGATTCCATCATTTATATCGTTGCCAAAGTCAATTCCTTACACGAAAATTAGATAAATCTAGATACCTGAGTCACCATATTCCTATGATCAAACCAGAAATACAACCATAATAGACATAGTTATCACAAGTCAAAGAACACTATTTCAAGATGAGCCATGGTTGATAATTCACGAAATAAGAATGATAGGAAAACCCAGATAAAGAAATTTAAGATACGATACCATATCAGAAGTCCGAGAACATAACTCATAAGAAAATAATAGAGATCTTGATGATTCTTCAGAGAAAACCAGGAGAAAAACAATGCTTACCGGCTCTGGACTTCCATCATAACAGAGATAATATATTTTCCGTATATATAAAACAAAACCATAGTTGGTAGAAACATAAGAATAGTCTCACATAATTTTTTTTTACCATCGACTTCATTCCAACATATTAGAATAGAATTTTGAAGAGAAAAAGAAATACCAATCATAAACCGACTAGACCAATAGGGCTTTCGTCTAACATCATAGTTAGCTAGCATTCTCGCAACATAAGAACTTTATCAGAAATTGAACAATCACACACATTTCTCTAAGGATAAAAGAATATATAGAATACCCAGAAAAGATCATTATATTCATTTCAACTATAACTGTCACACACACAGACATCTTTACTACTCAAATATCATTTCTCTGACTAATTCTGTCATCATGAACCCCGTATTATTCCACTCACTAGCGAAAACTAATTCGGGAGATATTTTAGCAAACATATCTTTAGACTCCATACCTAATTGAGTCGATTAGCCAAGACTAACTTCTTCTTTATCTGTGACATTGCATAATTTGTATAATATTTAAAACATTTTGATATCCTTCCAAAATTGTTTTCATTTTCCAAACTATTCTTATCTCTGTATGCATTACTAATTATTTCACCACTAAACTCTTTAGTATCACACTTATGGACTTATTCCACATGGTTCTTGTGAATTTTCATTATAAAGTAAAACTGGTAAAGGGGTGTAACAGTCCGATTTTGACCCTAGTTAGAATAGCAGTTTTGGGACCCAAAAACTGAGTCTGATAAATGTTTTAGTATTATGTTCCGTGTTTATGATGTGTGAATTAGCATGTGTGAATGTTTCGTCTGAAAATTTAATCATATGTGTGCTTAATTTGATAAAAGGACCTAATTGCGTAAAATGTAAAAGTTGTGTGCTAGATGTTAAAAGTGCCTATTTGACTTGGCTTTATAATTAAGAGGTACTTTTGTGGTTATTATGCCATTTACATGTATAATGGTCAATTATAACCTTAATATATATGAATTTATAAAGGTTTAATAAAAGGGCAAAATTGTCATTTATATTATTTTTTAATTAAAATAAAAAGAAACATAAAATGAAGGCCATTATTCATCCATTTTGCCAAAAATTGAAGAAAAAAAGAAAATAAAAAGAACATTAGGGTTTCGGCTAGTTCAAGGCTTAATTAAGGTATGAGTTTTGTTTAGTTTTTGATTATTTCTACGTTTTTGTAATCGTTGCTTCGTATATTATCAAACCCATGCCTCAATTTCTGATTTTGTTGATGATTTGGAAATGTGCCATGGATGAATTCATGAGCTTTGTGATGTTATATGTTGAAATATGAAAGCTTGATGTTGGATTTACATGTTTTGTCTTTGGATTTTTGATGAATTTGAGTAATTTGGGCTAAATTGTAAAAATGTTATTTTGAGGGACTAAAATTGAAATAAATGAAATGTATGGACTTGTATGAGAGCTATGAAAATTTGGCTAAGCTTGTGTACAAGCAAATTTTGTGTATTTTGTGATTTTGTGATTTTGTGAATTAGGGACTAAAGTGTCGAAATGTGAAAATGTGAGGGCTAGTTTACAAAATGCCCTAAATATGTGTCTATGGATTGTTTTGAATGATTTGGTGAATGAAAGGGTTAATTTTGAATACATATAGATCAAGAAAAGAGGAATTCAGATTTAGACCGAGGGAAGTCGAAGATTATAGAGTAGACGATCCGAGTCGACAATTTCAAGTATGAGGTAAGTTTGTACGCAAAATATGATGTTACAAGTATGTTTTGATGCTTTTACTATACATGGATTGTATATATATTTAGTTTGGATGAATACGATGATAAATCAATGGTATTTGGCACTAAGTGTGCGATTTAAACTAGCTTCGGCTATATGAGGCACTAAGTGTGCAGTACCGATATACCTTTGGTTAATTGAGATGGCACTAAGTGTGCGGAATCGTTCTAGCTTCGGCTAACCTTTAAAGCACTAAGTGTACGGATGTTTAAAGCAAGAATAATTTATGGAGAGTCTTAAAATATCCGAACGAAAGGTGAGAATGAAAATGAATAAGTACGGGAAGGTTCAGGTATGTATGATACTTATGTTATAAATGATATTATGTAATAGCCCGATTTAGACCCTAATCGGAATGGTAGTTTTGGGATCACGAATCTGAGTCAGAAAAATATTTAAAAATTATTTTTTGTGTTTATTATGTGTAAATTTATATCTGTGAAATTTTCGTGATTTAATTTTGTCGTTTGAGTGTCCGATTAAATAAAAAGAATTAATCGCGTAAATTAAAAATTTGGTAGTTTATTGTATAAGGGTCGAATTGCTATTGGCTTTATAAATGGAAGCCTTTAAGTGGTAAAATAGCCCATTGTAAATTAAAGTGGACGGTAATGGCTATAGTTATAATGGTTTTATAATTAAATAAATAAGGTTAAATAAGTAATTAGGTAAAATGTTATATTATATGTTATAATATACCAAATTAAAATAAGTTTTCATAGTATGTTTCTCTTGGCCGAAACTTAAACAAGAAAGAAAAAGAAAAAGAAGCTAGGATTCAGTTACATTCACACTTGATTAAGGTATGGGTTTAGCTCGGTTTTTGATAATTTTTACGTTTTTGAGATCGTTGCTTAGTAATCTACAAGACCCATGCTTGAATTTTTGATTTTGATGAATATTTTGAGTTATTCCATTGATGAGAGCTTGTGATTTTTGCTGTTTGATGATGAAATATGAAAGATATATTTTAGATTAACATGTTTTGTATTGGAATTTTTGATGATTTTGAGTAATTAGGACTAAATTGCAAAAGTAATAATTTGAGGGACTAAAATGTGAAATATATGGACTTGTGTGAATACTAGGAATATTCGGCCAAACATGGGTATAGTGAAATTTTGTATATTTTGTGTTTTGTGCAATAGAGACTAAATTGTAAAAAGTGTAAATGTCAGGGGTAAAATGGTAATTTTCCCATTTATGTGTTTTTGGACTAAATTGAATGAAAATATGTTTGAATGAGCTTAATTTGAATATGTTTAGATCAAGAACCAAAGAAATCAGATTTGGATTGGGAGAAAACGAAAGTTGTCGACTAGCTGTCTCGTTCCGTTTTACATTGTCCAAGGTAAGTTTATAAGCAAATAGTCGTACTCAATTTTAAATAAATGCAAAGTATATATGATGAATTGATATGCATGAATTATTATATGCTATAGCCGATTACTATGTTTCTGAATTAGTTTCGACCGAGTTACGACGTCCGAGAGCCCCGTATGAACCATAGGAATAGCTAGGATACATATGTCATGACATAGGATTCCGATTTATGCGTGCGAGTAAGACCATAGCATCCATATGTGTTTCCGATATATGTGTATGAGCAAGACCCTAACAGTGGCATCGATATGTGATTACATGTAAGACCACGTCTGGGACGTAGGCATTGTACGACTTATGTGTGACCATCTGAGTGTCCTATCCAATTTCGAATGGTTCATCGGGCAAAGACAAGTTGTGTTCGAATGTGTAAGATAAGCTAAATGGCCAGGTACTAATTGGCTTGTTGTATATTTAAAATAAGGTAAGTGAGTAATTTGGTACTTATTTTAAATTATGCATAATGCAATTGAAGGTTATATGTGAATTATGTAAGTGTTGTGACACTTCTAACCCGTATGAGGTATTACTTAACTGAACAAAACTTCTATAAGGTCAAAGATACTTACCAGACACAAATTATCAACAATGCAAACCTGTCTCATTGATTTTCCATAAGAACTCATAAAAATTTCCAAAATGACTCACTATCAAAACATAACCGAATATTTAATAACAAATTAACTACTATCAAGTTATAACTAAAACATTTCAACACATTAGTTCAATTATAAGGCTTCTCTAAACAAAATGAGCAAGCCATCTTCGCATGGCTATAATGTATACAAAGTCGAAATATCATTCTACCTATAGTCTATCCTATACATGCCTTAAACCATGATGATATACAATCTTCTCAACTCATATAATGACTCGATAGTGTAATTATATCTCCGGCTCTTCCAACTCGAGCTAAAGTATAAACCTATAAGAAATAGAAAAGAGAACACGGAGTAAGCTTCAATGCTTAGTAAGTTTTAAGCAATGCAAACAATTAATTTACTTATAGATCGATTATTTCAAATTTTCAGGAAATCATTCCTAGATAATTGCCATTTTGGCCAAGTATCCATGAACATAATGCATATTTAGCAAATTCACCTCACTTGAATCTGAACTCAAATAAAACCAAATATTGAAATCACAAATAAGATCATAAGAACTCGAAAAGCATCTCATTAACTAGTTTTAACCATGTTTGCAACAAAATCACAAATTCACTACTAGCTGTCTTCCTGAGCAACAGTCACTAAATTATTTATAACTGGAGGTAAGAAACTCCAAATCAAGTGTCGTTAATTTTCCCTGGAAATAGACTCATATATCTTCATACATCAAATTTTCAAAATTTTTAGTTTGACCAATCAATACCATATATTTATTGAAGTTTCCCCTGTTTCACTATTTGACTATTCTGATCACTCTTCACTACGAATCAATTTTCTCATTATACAGAACTCAAAATATGTTATCGTTTATTTCATTTGAAACTAGACTCATTAAGGAGTCTAAGTATATAAATTATATCTTATAATCATCATTGTACAATTTACAATGATTTTCTAAAATAGAACAGAGGATTTCAAAGTCATTTTGACTCTATCTCACGCCGCTTCCAATATGTCATTATCTAGAATTCTTTTGCTTACATGGTTTCTTTTATAAGAAACTAGACTCATTAAACTTTAATTACATAATTTATTCATCTTCTAATTCAATTTCTACAATTTATGGTGATTTTCCAAAATCACGCTACTGTTGCTGTCCCAAGCAGATTTATTACAAATTTGCTCTTTCACACATTCCTTGCATTCAAATTATCTAAACATGTATATCATGTCATTCAAGATCGAACTCATATAACATAGGCATTAAAATGCTTCACTATCAGCTTTAGTTCAATTGAAACGAATAAAATACAATATCATATTCACATTTAATTTTCCATAATCGTAATCACCTAAAAATAAAATCATATACTTCCACAAACCTTTCTACAAGGACCAAGTGTTTATATTTGAATATAAACATAGAATCACTTCACATAACTTCACACATTTACCGAATATATCACGATCACATTTATAGTCATAACACTTATTCACAGATGCATCACTTTACATATTTATAATTGAATTCAAATCAAAATTGCATACGAGTACATGATACGTACCTGGCCAACTTAATATGTAATGCACTTTCAATTTGTCAACTTAGTGTAGGATCTTGTAATTGTATACTTTTATCAAATTCATCGGCACTTGGCTCGCTAGGTATAAAACCCGAAATTATATTACCAAAGACAAAGCTGCGGGACTTTAGCTCGGATACATTTCAAAGACAAAGCTCATGGACTTTAGCCCGGATACATTTCAAAGACGAAGCTGCATGACTTTAGCCCTGATACATTTCCAGTGTCTTGCATATTTATTCACATGTTAACACATTTCACATAACATATCACATTAGCAATTCAATTGCTTCATTCGAATATAAGCACAAAATGTACACCTACCCTTTAACTTTCGGTTCAATAATCATACACAAGGAACACATAATCTTTTCACTATCCCAGTTTCACTTTTAATAACCATTCGGCTATATGCCATATTCATAAATTATTTCACACACAACCTCGACCAAGTAGGAACAATAGTCACAATTCTTCTATTATACAAATATCCCATTCTTTGACTTTGTTTCATAATAGCTATTCGGTCACCACATATATACCATTCAATTCACATTCGACTTTATACAAACAAGTACAATAAAATTGTATACACATATTACACACTTTCACATCATCACTTAATAGTCATTCGGCCACATTATATACATAAATCATCCATTTCATATTCGGCTTTATAGCCTAAATTCAATATACTTATTGCAAATCGAATTTGTAAAGGTCAAATAATTACTTATCATATTATATAATCTCAAGCGCGCAGCAAATCAAATTTAATTACTTAAGGACTTACCTCGGACAACGATAATTGGAACGAGACGACTAATCGACCACTTTGATTTTCCCCCCGATCCAAATCCGAGTTCCACTTTTGCCAATCTAATTAATATCAAAATGAACTCACTTATTCAACATTTCATTAAATTTTATCTAAAGACACATAATTTGGGCATTTTGCATTTTATCCCCTAACATTTCACATTTTTACAGTTTAATCCCTATTTCAAAATAACACAAATTACTCAAAATTTCATCAAACCCATGTTAGGCTGAATTTACCTTAGGCCTCTAGCAACCCATTTCTTTTATTTATTTCACGTTTTGACCCCTCAATTTACAAATTTCTAAATTTAGTCCTTAATACACATTTTTATCAAAAAAATCACTTAATTAAACATGAAAATCAAACATCAAAGATTTATTATTCATCATCAAACAACAATTTCATCACATAATAAAAAATGGAAAATCTCAAATTCTTCATTAAATCCAAAAATTAAGGCATGGGTTTACTAGTACTCGAAGCAACGATCTCAAACACGTAAAAATTATAAAAAAAACCGAGTAAAACACATACCTGAATTAAGCTTTCAAAGTGCAGAATATTCAAAGCTTTCAAACTCATCTTTTTCTTTTCACATTCGGCTATGGAGAAAGATGATAGCATAAAAAGACAAAAACACATGGCTTTTGATTTATTTAATTAAACTTTTTTTTTAACATTTTACCATTAAAATAAATTCATATATACACAAATGCCAAACCAAATATCATCCACTATCTTATAAATGGGCTATTTACCATTTAAGGCCATCATATTAAAAAGCCATGGCCAATTGACACCTTTAACTAATAGCATGCAACTTTTACATTTTACGCGATTTAGTCCTTTTTATTAAATCAAGCACACAACGATAAAATTTTCGTACGAAAATTTCACACATATCAATTCACATACTTTAAACACAGAAAATAATATTAAAATATTTTTTTTACTCGGATTCATGGTCCCGAAACCATTGTTCTTACTAGGGTCTAAACTAGGATGTTACAACTCTCCCCCCCTTAAGGATTTTCGTCCCCGAAAATCTTACCGAAAAGTAGATTAAAGATTTGTTTCCACATAGTATATTTCAAATTCACGTAGGGCTACCCATTTCATATCTATTAAATCTCACGACTAAGATTTTAATCTGTCTTCCGCTATACATCATATTAAACCAAAATTGTTTATAATCTTTCAATTACTTTCATTTTCTGCTTTATTTCGCTGATGATATTAATCTCATGAATCAATTATTTACAAAGCTCGATCCTGAACAACGGAATTAGATAACTACCACATACAATACCTTATACAATATCACTTTTATACTCACCTGATAATTTGTCAAATAGCACCAATTTTTCTTAGTTACTTTAAAACTTTAAGACATAAGAATAAACAAATATTTCAAGAATTTTCAAAACAACCCCGTACTCATAGCTTACTGTAGTTTCTCCCAGAATTACCATATAAAATTTAGATTTCAATCTAAAACAATGATAACTAGCACCATGTGCAAACTGATAGTCTCTGAAACAAATAACTCACCTGATTTATCAAAAGAGAAATCTATGTGTACGGAAAGACTTATTCAGACAGTTAACAATGATTCAAATAACATCTATCTTTTTTCAATGATAAGAGATAATCCTGATACACAATTCATCAAAATTCTATTTCGCCATTATTCAGATGTCAAAGCATGTTGAAGTAGTCCTGAAAACGCTTAATAGTTAACTTTAACCTGTTGAAATCTCAGACATTTAAATGCGAGGTTAGAAATATTATGTTTTATACCTATTATCAATACCACTTTCTCATATTATTGTGCCTCTTACTACTCCTGTATAAACAGTCTAATTGACAATATGAGCCTTTTGGAAAAATGGTTATACAATCTCAGACTTCTTGGTTTATACACTCTATTTCAAAGCAACAAGCAATAATCACTTTCACATTTGAAATTCTAAATCGGAAATTAATTTAAGCTGAACCCTTTTCTAACTTATAACTTGATAACACCTTTCTAAGCTTCACGAATTCACTTAGTGCATTAATTTAATTTCTAATCCAGCTAAATATAATCATCCATTGATAAGATCAATCACGTATTCATCGCTCGTAGAGCACACCAAAGTTTCTTATTCAGATCATTTGAAACTAAAATCATTTCTCTCAGATAATATCATTATCTCACTATTTAACTCTTTAATATTTCTTTACAAACTCGTTCTATTTCGTTTCATGGAAACCTTATAATGATATCACTAGTAAGGGTGTGAGGTCGTTAAGCCTCGAAAGGGAGTTTCATATTCGAATACACAGATAAATTCATCACTCATCATCATAGTATTACACACCTTGATTCAAACATTTCATTCAAACATTTCAAATTTTCATCTTGTTACAACATATTTTCACATATCTCAGTTTCACATGCAACTTTATTTCATGTAAGTATTAACAAAACATAAGTGAATTTATCACGATTCAGACTTTCATTTCTATTACCCAAATTACCAAATAATTTCTTATCAAATTTCTACATTTAGTCTTGATCATTTGTCAATATTTATCCCATTGAAAAATGTCTTACGGTTTTGAGTACGTCGCTTACTTGATGCCGTAGTCCAACTATGGTCTTATACTAACTTTGCTCTGCCCATGTTGATGCCTATTTCCGATAGGTCTTACACTAGCTCATCTGTCTCATGTATTGCCATGGTCTAACCATGGTCTTTTCCGTCAATTCATTATTGAACGATCGTACTCATTCCCTGCGTTCTATCCAATTTGATCTTTCATTACCATTTACTTTATACAATCTCATAAATCTCTTTACACTGATGCACACGTATCATAAAATTCTTTTCATACCTTTTCAATTCCATCATATCACATATATATTACAATCAGTTCAATATCAATTTCAGATCAATTAATAATAACTCGGTTGGAACACATCATTTCCTGAGCAAAACAATTTATATGAGTCTTTACTTACGGCATGTATAGCTAGACTCTTACACTTGCTATGTTAGTCCGAGAACCGACTAAACCATAGCTCTGATACCACTAAATGTAACACTACTAACCCGTATTCGTTGCCAGGATAAGGTTATGAGGTATTACTTGACTGAACAAAACTTCTATAAGGTCAAAGATACTTACCAGACATAAATTATCAACAATGCAAATTTGTCTCATTGATTTTCCATAAGAGCTCTTATAAATTTCCAAAATGATTCACTATCAAAACATAACCGAATATTTAATAACAAATTAACTACTATCAAGTTATAACTAAAACATTTCAACACATTAGTTCAATTATAAGGCTTCTCTAAACAAAATGAGCAAGCCATATTCGCATGGCTATAATGTATACAAAGTCAAAATATCATTCTACCTATAGTCTATCCTATACATGCCTTAAACCATGATGATATACAATCTTCTCAACTCATATAATGACTCGATAGTGTGATTATATCTTCGGCTCTTCCAACTCGAGCTAAAGTATAAACCTATAAGAAATAGAAAAGAGAGCACGGAGTAACCTTCAATGCTTAGTAAATTTTAAGCAATGCAAACAATTAATTTACTTATAGATCGATTATTTCAAATTTTCAAGAAATCATTCCTAGATAATTGCCATTTTGGCCAAGTATCCATGAACATAATGCATATTTAGCAAATTCACCTCACTTGAGTCTGAACTCAAATAAAACCAAATATTGAAATCACAAATAAGATCATAAGAACTCGAAAAGCATCTCATTAACTAGTTTTAACCATGTTTGCAACAAAATCACAAATTCACTACAAGCTATCTTCCTAAGCAACAGTCACTAAATTATTTATAACTGGAGGTAAGAAACTCCAAATATAGTGCCGTTAATTTTCCCTGGAAATAGACTCATATATCTTCCATCCATCAAATTTTCAGAATTTTTGGTTTGACCAATCAATACCAGATATTTATTGAAATTTCCCCTATTTCACTATTTGACTATTCTGACTACTCTTCACTATGAATCAATTTTCTCATTATACAGAATTCAAAATATGTTATCATTTATTTCATTTGAAACTAGACTCATTGAGGAGTCTAAGTATATAAATTTTATCTTATAATCATTATTGTACAATTTACAATGATTTTCTAAAAACAGAACAGAGGATTTCAGAGTCATTTTGACTCTATCTCACGCCACTTCAAATATCTCATTATCTAAAATTCTTTTGCTTACATGGTTTCTTTTATAAGAAACTAGACTCATTAAACTTTAATTACATAATTTATTCATCTTCTAATTCAGTTTCCACAATTTATGGTGATTTTCGAAAATCATGCTACTGTTGCTGTCCCAAGCAAATTTATTACAAATTTGCTCTTTCACACATTCCTTGCTTTCAAATTATCTAAACATGTATATCATGTCATTCAAGATCGAACTCATATAACATAGGCATTAAAATGCTTCACTCTCAGCTTTAGTTCAATTGAAACGAATGAAATACAATATCATATTCACATTTAATTTTCCATGATCGTAATCACCTAAAAATAAAATCATATACTTCCACAAACCTTTCCACAAGGACCAAGTGTTTATATTTGAATAACATAACTTCACACATTTACCGAATATATCACGATCACATTTATAGTCATAACACTTATTCACAGATGCATCACTTTATATATTTATAATTGAATTCAAATCAAAATCGCATATGAGTACATGATACGTACCTGGCCAACTTAATATGTAATGCACTTTCAATTTGTCAACTTAGTGTAGGATCTTGTAATTGTATACTTTTATCAAATTCATCGGCACTTGGCCTGCTAGGTATAAAACCCAAAATTATATTACCAAAGCACAAAGCTCTCATGGACTTTAGCTCGGATACATTTCAAAGACGGCTCATGGACTTTAGCCCGGATACATTTCCAGCACGAAGCCTGCGGGACTTTAGCCCGAATACATTTCTAGTGTCTTGCATATTTATTCACATGTTAACACATTTCACATAACATATCACATTAGCAATTCAATTGCTTCATTCGAATATAAGCACAAAATGTACACCTACCCTTTAACTTTCGGTTCAATAATCATACACAAGGAACACATAATCTTTTCACTATCCCAGTTTCACTTTTAATAACCATTCGGCTATATGCCATATTCACAAATTATTTCACACACAACCTCGATCAAGTAGGAACAATAGTCACAATTCTTCTATTATACAAATATCCCATTCTTTGACTTTGTTTCATAATAGCTATTCGGTCACCACATATATACCATTCAATTCACATTCGATTTTATACAAACAAGTACAATAAAATTGATTACACATATTACACACTTTCACATCATCACTTAATAGTCATTCGGCCACATTATATACATAAATCATCCATTTCATATTCGGCTTTATAGCCTAAATTCAATATACTTATTGCAAATCAAACTTGTAAAGGTCAAATAATTACTTATCATATTATATAATCTTAAGCGCGCAGCAAATCAAATTTAATTACTTAAGGACTTACCTCGGACAACGATAATCGAAACGAGACGACTAATCGACCACTTTGATTTCCCCCCGATCCAAATCCGACTTCCACTTTTGCCAATCTAATTAATATCAAAATGAACTTACTTATTCAAAATTTCATTAAATTTTATCTAAAGACACATAATTTGGGCATTTTGCATTTTATCCCTTAACATTTCACATTTTTACAATTTAATCCCTATTTCAAAATAACACAAATTACTCAAAATTTCATCAAACCCATGGTAGGCCGAATTTACCTTAGGTCTCTAGCAACCCATTTCTTTTATTTATTTCATGTTTTGACCCCTCAATTTACAAATTTCTAAATTTAGTCCTTAATACACATTTTTATCAAAAAAATCACTTAATTAAACTTGAAAATCAAACATCAAAGATTTATTATTCATCATCAAACAACAATTTCATCACATAATAAACTATGGAAAATCTCAAATTCTTCATTAAATCCAAAAATTAAGGCATGGGTTTACTAGTACTCGAAGCAACGTCTAAAAAACGTAAAAATTATAAAAAAACCGAGTAAAACACATACCCGAATTAAGCTTTCAAAGTGCCGAATATTCAAAGCTTCCAAACTCATCTTTTTCTTTTCACATTCGACTATGGAGAAAGATGATAGCATAAAAAGACAAAAACACATGGCTTTTGATTTATTTAATTAAATTTTTTTTTTTTAACATTTTACCATTTTACCATTAAAATAAATTCATATATACACAAATGCCAAACCAAATATCATCCACTATCTTATAAATGGGCTATTTACCATTTAAGGCCATCATATTAAAAAGCCAAGGCCAATTGACACCTTTAACTAATAGCATGCAACTTTTACGTTTTACGCAATTTAGTCCTTTTTATTAAATCAAGCACACAATGATAAAATTTTCGTACGAAAATTTCACACATATCAATTCACATACTTTAAACACAGAAAATAATATTAAAATATTTTTTACTCGGATTCGTGGTCCCGAAACCACTTTCTTACTAGGGTCTAAACTAGGATGTTGCAAGTGTACTCGACCTTGTGAATAGTATTAAAATGAGTTTAAATTACATGTATGTATGAATACATGTATTCAACAACATAACTAAAATGCATATGAAGTTATATGATGACGCATGAGTTTGTGTATTTGTGTGCATGTGAATTAGGTTGATATTAATTATTTGGCTTTGGAAGTTAATCGATAATATGATAACATGGCTATATAAGCATACGGTCAAAGTGACAAATATGAATGAATATATATATATAATATAGATTTTAAATGTTTAAATCTAAATGTTTATAATAATGTGCTTTGGCTTAGTTTAATTAATTAATAATATTTTTGGATCACTCATTTGTTTATGACTTACTAAGCTATAAATAGCTTACTCTATGTATATGTGTGTTTCTGTTTTATAGATTTTGGAGTCAAGCTACGAGCTCGGGGACTGTTAGCAAAGTTTCATCACACTATCACCTATTTTGGTACCTTTATAAGTCAAATCTGAATTATGGCATGTGTAGGCTAGGTTGCGTTTTGAAATGATGGATTTTAGTTTTGTATAATTTGAGCCATGCGAAAATGGCTTAATTCCCCATAGATGATTTCAGTTATGTTTACATTTGGTTGAGTTTGTTGTGGTTATGGTATTTTATGCTAAGGATGATTATTAAGTGTGATATGTGCCTTGATGTGCATTGAAGTTGATTGGTGAATTGGGTGTGGTAGGAATAAGTTGGTCAATATAAATATATATATACATAAGCATGTTTGTTCAATTTGAATGCGGTTTATATTAAGTAAAGTATTATATGTAAAATTTTAGCTAATAAATTAAATTAAGGTGATATAATTGATTTAGTAATAAAAGATGTATGGTAATGGCCGAATATGAATGAAGATATATTTTGTATAGTTTTCATATGGTTCATGAAAATTGGTGTCTTGGATGTCTATATATATTTATAATGAGTGAATGATTTACCTTTGGAAAGTACATTTTATATTATGATTTGGTACTAAGAAGTATTCGACTATATTTTAATGTGATTAGGGTTATTATGGTGTAAGTATTGTATGATATGTTTTGTGTTTGAAAATGGCATACTAATTTCGGTTAGCATTGATATGAAATGAATATAAAATGTATATAATTGTGATCAGGTATTACCTGTTGTAATTCGGTTATAAAAGTAAAGTATGAGTATATATATACATAGGTCATAATTACTAATGTAGTGATTTGGCTAGGTGAAGACAAGTTGGGTATATTAACTCGACTTATTTATGCATTACTTAAATGGTTCGGCTAATGTGATAAGATTTGGTCATTAAATATTTGTTTATATGCTCATGTTATAATTATGCATTATAAAAATTGTGGTTAAATAAGGTATATTATAATGTTAGGTAATATTTGATAAATGAAATGGACATTGAGTTATATATGTTATTTTTATATAGCATTATGATATGTGACATTATTAATTTAAGTTAGTGAGTATAAATTGCAAATTGACAGATACATTTATATATGTAAACCATTCGTATATTTTGCATGTCAAGTTTGTATATTTCATTCGGATATGAAATGAATTGTATTGGGTTATAAGTTAAGCATTAGATTCCTATGTTTATTTTTTTGAATTGAATTAACAGATTCGAATAATTAGTTAAATAGTGTATCAAAACGGGTGGTTTGATTTTCTTCTTTTTTAAAAAAAAATTAAATGATTTACTTGGTTGTGAAAGTTGTTATGAATTGTAATATGAAGGGTAAAACCTTGTGACCCTATTCCAGCGATGGTTACGGGTTAAGGATGTTACATATTATGTATGTGAAGTTCATTGAATTGGTATGAACATATGAATTGTGTTGGCATAGAATTGATAGATTATTTGAGAATTTATAAGCACTTATGTGTTGATGTTTTATGTTTTATATACTGTTGATGATTTTTGGTACGAGCTTACTAAGCTTTTGAAAGCTTACTTTGTGTGTGTTTGCATTGTTTTATAGATATCGAAGCTACTGTGAGCTCAAGGAACGGCAAGGATTATCACCGCACTATCGAACTTCATTTTGGTATTTTGAAAATGTATATATATTAAAGTATGGCATGTATAGGCTAGCAGTTGTGGGATTATGTTTTGTGATATATATAATTTTTAGCCATGTGATATGGCTTGGAATGGTTGTGATTATGGTAAAATTTTGGTATATGAAATTTGAGGAAGTATGATGTGTTTAATGTGTCCATGTATGGTTAAAAGAATGGCAAGTTTGGTAAGTTCATAGCATGAGTTTGAATGATGTATTGATCATTTTGTTAGGTATGACGGTAGTTTAAGTTTTTGTATGAATTGAGTGACGAATTGAGAATGGAAATGGTTGGTAATGTTTTAGCATAAATTATTTATGATTTGGTATAGATATTGGCTGAAATGGTTGTGCCAATATGCTTGCTTCTTTGCTTGTAGGTTGACCCAAATTGGGGTGGCAAGTTGGCTATGCAAATGGCCTATTTTTGTCCACACGGCCAGAGACATGGGCATGTGTCTCAACCGTGTACGACACACGGTCACGTTACATAGCCGTGTGTCCCTTGGGGTACCCTACGAATTAAAGGCAGTATACCCTCCAGTTTTGACACGACCAAGACACACGGGCGTGTCTATTGGTCGTGTGTGGCACACGAGCTGGCACATGGGCGTGTGGTCGGCCGTGTGGCCAAGTCAGTAGCCTCCCTAATTTTCACACGGCCTGGCACACAGGCGTGTCTAAGGCCGTGTGAGGCACATGGCCAGTTCACACGGGCGTGTGACATTTTAAAAGTTCAAAATTTTTCTAAGTTCTGAAACTTTCATAAGTTATCGAATTGATCCTGAATGCATGATTTAGACTTCGTATGGTCGTTTAAAGTTCATGCTGAATATGAATGATCTATGTTTATTGAAATGAGAGGATATTTGATATTTCTTTGTTCTGATCTGTTTTATGAGCCCGGTAATGCCTCTTAACGTATTCCAGTGACAGTTACGAGTTAGGGGTGCTATAGGGGGTGAGGTCGTAAGGCCTCTAATTTGACTCTCATAAGTACACACATACTTAGCATTCATCACCAACATCATATCATCACAATTACATAATTCACTTCAACCTAATTAACATACATAGTTATGTTACACGAATTTTTTCGATTATCTTATTCAAACAAGTGTACATAAACACACATTCTGTCAATTTGAGTAAATTTACTTATCATGTTCACTTAATCAAATAAGTTAAGCACATAAAATCATATGGATATCGAACAAAAATGGGTGAGCTTATCACAATATAAACTTTCATTTCATTCCATTTTTCACATTTCCCAACTTGTGGTTATCTCATTTTGTACATTAACACATACAAATCATGAACTTTTATTCATACCATTTTCCAAATTTTGACACATCATAAGCATATTTCAATCATTTCAATATCATTATCAGAATTTTTGAAAAATAGCTCGGTTGGAAGTCATCTCTGTCTTAACAAAACAATTTCGTCAGAGTCGGGAGATATCACACTATCAGGAGTAGTAATATGACATGTATAGCTAGACTCACATACGCTATGTTAGTCTAGGAATTGACTAAACCATAGCTCTGATACCACTAAAATGTAACACCCCTTACCCGTGTTCGATGCCAGAATAGGGTACGAGGCATTACCGAAACATACGCATGCAATCGTACAAAACTGAGACAAAATTTTTTACATTCAAATTAAACTTTTCAATTTTTATCACTAAGTCCCTAATATGGATCTACGATGCCCAAAACATACTATGAAAGTGGCCCGGGACTAAACTGAGAACTTTGGAAAACATTGGAAAATTTCTTTAAATTAGGGGCATACGACCGTGT
This sequence comes from Gossypium anomalum, assembly GCA_025698475.1. Taxonomy (NCBI): domain Eukaryota; kingdom Viridiplantae; phylum Streptophyta; class Magnoliopsida; order Malvales; family Malvaceae; genus Gossypium; species Gossypium anomalum. The sequence continues at coordinate 58,075,562 of CM046959.1, forward strand.
CCAATGCCGTGTCCTTCACACAACCATTCACATGCCACATTTTTCATACTTAGTCATTACACACTCATTCAACCAACTCATGCCTCTCACAAAATGCATCATCATAACATATAACTTAACTAATATTAGCCAACATTGATGGCCTTATAAATATTAAAGGCCAACATTTTAGGCCAAATCAATTATGACATAAAACAAAATAACCAAGTCCCCAATACATGCCATAATTCAAAATATGAATTTCAAAATACCAATAGAATGATGATAGTGTGGATGGATCTCCGATGATCTCTGTACCCCGAGCTAGCTTGGTGACATTATAAAACAAAGGGAAGAGAGAGGGGAGTAAGCATATATCTTAGTAAGTAGGTATGTAAATAATAAAAAAATTATTAACATGCTTTTATAAATCCTCAAAATATGTTTTCAAAATAATACAGTCATAACTACACATAGATCCATTATTTACTCAAGTTCAAAACAAGTTGTCTATTCAAGTCACAGCCACTAAATTATTTATATCTGGAGCTATGAAACTCCAAATTAAGATCCGCTAAATTTTTCAGAAATTAGACTCACATATGTTCTTATCTAAAATTTTTAGAATTTTTTGCTTAGCCAATAAGTACAGTTTATTCTTTAAAGTCAACCCTGTTTCACTGTCTAAAGTTTCGACCCCTCTTCACTAAAAATTAATTATCTACTCATACAGGATTCGGATGATGTTCCCGTTTGTTTCTTTTGAAAATAGACTCATTAAGGATTTTAATAATATAAATCATAACCCATAATTATTTTTTTACAATTTTTAATGATTTACCCAAATCAGAATAGGGGATTCCGAAATCATTCTAACTCTGTCTCAAAAAAATTCAAATATCTCATAATATGAAATTCTTTTACTTACACCTTTTCCTTTATATGAAAATAGGCTCAATAAGATTTAATTGCATATCTTATTCAACCTCTAATTTTATTTCCACCATTTTTTGGTGATTTTTCAAAGTCACACAACTGCTGCTGTCCAAAATTGTTTTATTACTAAATTTCACTCTTTCATGTTTTCTTTGTAGTATCTTTCATTGTAACACTTACTCCAATCTTACCAAAGTTCGATCACAAATCGAGCACATTGCTCATAAGTTTACACACACATACTTGTACTTATTCATCACATAGTCATATTCAATTACACCTAGTCATTTCCCGTTGAACACATCGGTATAATAAGGGCTACCCGGTGGCCTGCACATATTACCCCCTTTGTAGTCAAAGCTACCTTCTTCACAAAATGGCATTCACATAGTACCACACTTGTGATGAAAGCTATCTTTATTCACAAAGTGGCCTTCACATAGTACCAAAATTTTGACCAAGCTATCTCATCTCAAAGTGGCCTTCACATAGTATCACACTTGTGTTACTAGTGACATGTCACTTGTATCCTATTTTGTTCCTAACGTTCAACCGAGAAATTTTTCACTTTTCGATACTTGTCAATTTCATTCAATATTCAGCCACATTTCATAAAACATAATAAAATGTGATAACATAAGTAAAACCGATTAATTATTTACATACAAACTTACCTCGAATGTGATAATGGAGAAAAGTACCTAATCGTCCAATACTTTATTTTTCTCCCGTTCTAGGCCCGAATCTCGTTTTTATTGATCTATAACATCACATTTAGCTTATTTAATCATTAAGCTACACAATACAGCCCAAAATCTCATTTAGGTAAAATTTACATTTTGCCCCTAAACTTTGTCATATTTACACTTTTGTCCCTTGGCTCGTAAAATGAAATTTATTCAATTTCTTTCTACTTTAAGCCTAGCTGAACCATTTTCATAACTATAACAGCCCACAATTTTGCACTAGAACACACTTTTATGACAAATTTTATAACATTTACAAATTAGTCCTTTTTAGCATTTTTACCGAAAACTACTTTGTAAAAGTTGTTTCTCCAACAATAAACATGGATAATCTACCATCAGAAATCAAAATGCACAAATTTCTGACATGGGTCCAACCCTAGACCTTCATCATAACTCAAATAAATGGTAGAAATAGGTAGATCTTGTTACGAGGATTTCAAAAACGTAAAAATCATTAAAAGCGGGGCTAGAACGGACTTACAATCGAGCTTGGAAGCTTGAAAAAACCCTAGCCATGGTCTCGCCTTGTCAAATTCGGCCATGGGGTTGAATATGGACAAAAATTGGCTTTTAATTTTGTTTTTAATTCATTTTAATTACTAAATGACCAAAATGCCCCTAACTTAAAAATATTCTATTTCACCTATTTCATGTCCATTTTTCTCCAACAAATTAACCAATGGTCTGATTACCATTTAAGGACCTCTAATTTAAAATTTCATAACAATTGGACACCTCTAACATGTAGAACTCAACTTTTGCACTTTTTACAATTTAGTCCTTTTGACTAAATTGAGTGCTCAAACGTCAAAAATTTCAAACGAATTTTTCACGAAATCATCTCATGAAATTGTAGACCATAAAAATATAATAAAAATAAATTTTCTTACGTCATATTTGTTGTCTTTAAACCACTATTCTGACTAGGCCCAAAATCGGCTTGTTACAACTCTCCCTCCTTTTAGGGATTTTCCTCCCCAAAAATCTTACCAGAAGAACTTGCTTTCAACTTTCATGAAACACTTTCACTAAGTTCTCAGAATCACGAATCGATTTTAGCCTTATATATCTCTCTCCAATCACCTTTGAACTTTAACACACAGTGTTGGAGCATATCGTCAAAGTTCTCTCAGACTTACCACCGATTTACAGATGTATTACAGTGCCAAGATGCAACTGCGTACTCATAGTTTCCTGTAGCTTTTTCCATAATTGGGATATAGCCCTCGGATCTCAATGCAAAATAATGGAGACTGATACTTCGCGTAATCGGATAATCCTAGAAACATCTTACTCGGCTGGTTTGTTAAATAAGAAATCCGTACACGAACGATCAAGCACAATCCGATAACATCTTCCTTTTCGGAGATAAAGATAATTCAGATACGATATCTATAGTTTTTCCATGTCATTTTCATTTTAGAATCATCATTGATTGTGATAGTCCTGAATGCTCTTGAAATTCAGCTTTTACCAGTTGACAAATCGACATTTGACACAAGCTCAAAAATAGCATGTAACATACGCAATTACCAGAACATCAACTTCATATGACAGCACATTTTATTACTCTCTAGATGAACAGACAAGCCACTACTGTGAACTTGGTATAAAAATTTTCTACATAAGCCACGGATTCTTCGGTACACAAATTCCATCTCGGGATAATAATAACATGAATCAGGTCCAACCTGAAGTTCAGAATCAAAAGTCGATCCGCACTGTACTCACATAGCTCATCACTCACTAACACATTTCTGATTTTCTCAAACTTGCAAAGAAAACATCACTTTAGCTTTTTATTTAGGTAAAATCAGATCATCATCAAATTAGATCAATCCAGTAACCAATACTCACAAAAATAAATAAGGATTTTCCATCCAGGCATCTGTAACTATAACTACTTTCTTAGAGGTTGATCGATAATTACTCGAAATCTTTCAATATCTAAATCCATTAACAATGTCTTAAACTTCAGATCTTTTCTGTCGAGCACATAATATCATCGAATTCACAACACGGACATAAAAGTGGCCGTGTCTAAATCACCAGTCGAATAGTTCTTTTTAATGTGATATTAACCTTCTGAAAATGTGAACCATCACTTTACATTCTAGCAATAAATAACATTCTAATCCGTTCACTAGTGCATCACTGAAAAATCATAAATTCATTACTCAATTCAAATTGAACTCAAAACCAGAGCTTTGGTTAATAATACCTTCAATTGCTTCAACTTTGCTAGCATGCCCAGAGCATTCAAACTTTCACAATTGGGATAACTTTATTAACAGAACAACTTTAATTTAGAATAACATCACCCATTTAAAACAAATCTAATAGGTATTTTTCTATATCATGCTTTCAAGAATATCAATTCTTCATTCAAACTGCCCTTTAATACACTCGTGAATACATTTTTAGCTGAGGACCTACTTAAATACATATAACTCAAATCACATCCCAACAAATCAGCTCATTCTGATAAAAACGGTTGAGTCGATCTCAACTATCGAATAACACATCTCAAAATGCTTCTTTCTTCGTGATATTAAAACATCTCAAGCACACAAACTTTAAAAATTCTCTTATCATGGTAATCAAAGGCCTTTACAATCACATTAGCTCAAAGAAACAAAGACATCTCGATTGAATGCATTGACTTTAATCAACTTACCTGAGAAAGAAATCCATCATACGATTTGAGTTTGTGCTTCCATCATTTATACCGTTGCCAAAGTCAACTCCTTACATGAAAATTAGAGAAATCTAGATACCTAAGTCACCACATTCCTATGATCAAACCAGAAATACAACCATAATAGACATAGTTATCACAAGTCAAAGAACATTATTTCAAGATGAGCCACGGTTGATAATTCACGAAATAAGAATGATAGGAAAACTGAGATAAAGAAATCTAAGATACGATACTATACCGAAAGTTCGAGAACATAACTCATAAGAAAATAACAGAGATTTTGATGATTCTTTAGAGAAAAGCAGCAGAAAAATAATGCTTATCGGCTCTGGACTTCCATCATAACAGAGATAATATATTTTCCATATATACAAAACAAATCCATAATCAGTAGAAACATAAGAATAGTATCACATAATTTTTTTTTACCATCAACTTCATTCCAACATATTTGAATAGAATTTCGAAGAGATAAAGAAATACCAACCATAAACCAACTAGACCAACAGGGCTTTCGTCTAACATCACAGTTAGCTAGCATTCTCACAACATAAGAACTTCATCAGAAACTGAACAATCACACACATTTCTCTGAGGATAAAAGAATATATAGAATACCCAGAAAAGATCATCATATTCATTTCAACTGTAACTGTCACACACACAGACATCTTTACTACTCAAATATCATTTCTCTGAGTAATTTTGTCATCATGAACCCCGTATTATTCCACTCACTAACGAAAACCAATTCAAGAGAAATTTCAGCAAACATATCTCTAGACTTCATACCTAGTTGAGTCGATTAGCCAAGACTAACTTCTTCTTTATCCGTGACATTGCATAATTTGTATAATTTTTAAAACATTTTGACATCCTTCCAAAATTATCTTCCCTTTTCCAAACTTCTTATCTCTACATGCAGTACTAATTATTGCACTACTAAACTCTTTAGTTTCACACTTATTGACTTATTCCACATGGTTCTCGTGAATTTTCATTATAAAGTAACACTGGTAAGGGGGTAAGGTCGTAAGGCCTCTAATTTGACTCTCATAAGTACACACATATAACTTAGCATTCATCACCAACATCATATCATCACAATTACATAATTCACTTCAAACTAATTAACATACATAGTTATGTTACACGAAATATTTTGATTATCTTATTCAAACAAGTGTACATAAACACACATTTTGTCAATTTGAGTAAATTTACTTATCATGTTCACTTAATCAAATAAGTTAGGCACATAACGTCATATGGATATCGAACAAAAATGGGTGAGCTTATCACAATATAAACTTTCATTTCATTCCATTTTTCACATTTCTCAACTTGTGGTTATCTTCTTTTGTACATTAACACATACAAATCATGAACTTCTATTCATACCTTTTCCAAATTTTGACACATCATAAGCACATTTCAATCATTTCAATATCATTATCAGCATTTTTGAAAAATAGTTCGGTTGGAAGTCATCTTTGTCTTAACAAAACAATTTCGTCAGAGTTGGGAGATATCGTACTATCAGGAGTAGTAATATAGCATGTATAGCTAGACTCACATACGCTATGTTAGTCTGGGAATCGACTAAACCATAGCTCTAATATCACTAAAATGTAACATCCATTACCCCTGTTCGACGCTGGAATAGGGTACGAGGCATTACCGAAACAGACACTTGCAATCGTACAAAACCGAGACATAATTTTTTACATCCAAATTAAACTTTTCAATTTTCATCACTAAGTCCCTAATATGGATCTACGATGCCCAAAACATACTATGAAAGTGGCCCGGGACTAGACTGAGAAGTTTGGAAAACATTGGAAAATTTCTTTAAATTAGGGGCATACGCCCGTGACCAAGGCCGTGTCCTTCACACAATCATTCACATGCCACATTTTCCATACATAGTCATTACACACTCATTCAACCAATTCATGCCTATCACAAAATAAATCATCATAATATATAACTTAACTTAACTAATATTAGCCAACATTGATGGCCTTATACAAAATGAGTTATCAAATATTAAAGGCCAACATTTTAGGCCAAACCAATTATGACGTATAACAAAATAACTAAGTCCTCTACACATTCCATAATTCAAAATATGAATTTCAAAATACCAAAAGAATGATGATAGTGCGGATGGATCTCTGACGATCTCCGTCCCCGACCTAGCTTGGTGACACTATAAAACAAGGGGAAAAGAGAGGGGAGTAAGCATATATCTTAGTAAGTAGGTATGTAAATAATAAAAAAATTATTAACATGCTTTTATAAATCCTCAAAATATGTTTTCAAAATAATACAATCATAACTACACATAGATCCACTATTTACTCAAGTTCAAAACAAGCTGTCTGTTCCAGTCACAGTCACTAAATTATTTATATTTGGAGCTATGAAACTCCAAATTAAGATACGCTAATTTTTCCAGAAATTAGACTCGCATATGTTCTTACCATAAAATCTTCAGAATTTTTTGTTTAGCCAATAAGTACAGTTTATAATTTAAAGTCACCCCTATTTTGCTATCTGAAGTTCTAAGCCCTCTTCACTAAAAATTAATTATCTACTCATACGGGATTCAGATGATGTTCTTGTTTGTTTATTTTGAAAAATACTCATCAAGGATTTTAGTAATATAAATTATAACCCATAATTATCTTTTTACAATTTTTAATGATTTTCCAAAATTAGAATAGGGGATTCCGAAATCTTTCTGACTCTATCTCACAAAAAATCAAATATCTCATAATATGAAATTCTTTTGCTTACACTGTTTCCTTTATATGAAAATATATTCAATAAGATTTAATTGCATTTCTTATTCAACCTCTAATTCCATTTCCACTAGTTTTTGGTGATTTTTGAAAGTCACACAACTGCTGTTGCCCAAAATTGTTTTATTACTAAATGTCACTCTTCCATGTTTTCTTTGTAGTAACTTTCATTGTAACACTTACTCCATATCAATCTTACCAAAGTTTGATCACATATCGAGCACATTTCTCATAAGTTTACACACACGTACATGCACTTATTCATCACATAGTCCTATTCAATTACACCTAGTCATTTCCCATTGAACACATAGGAATAATAACGGGTACCCGGTGGCCTACACATAGTATAACCCTTGTAGTCAAAGCTACCTTCTTCACAAAATGGCATTCACATAGTACCACACTTGTGATGAAAGCTATCTTTCTTCACAAGGTGGCCTTCATATAGTACCACACTTTTGACCAAGCTATCTCTTCTCAAAGTGGCCTTCACATAGTATCACACATGAGTCACTAGTGAAATGTCACTTGTATCCTATTTTGTTCCTAATGTCCAACCGAGAAATTTCTCACTTTTCGATACTTGTCAATTTTATTCAATATTCAGCCACATTTTATAAAACATAGTAAAATGTGATAACGTAAGTAAAAACAATGCATTATTTACATACAAATTTACCTCGAATGCGACAATAGAGAAAAGGACCTATCCAATACTTTGTTTTTCCCTCGTTCTAGGCCCGAATCTTGTTCTTATTGATCTATAACATCACATTTAGCTTATTTAATCATTAAGCTACTCAATACAGCCCAAAATCTCATTTCGGTAAAATTTACATTTTTGCTCCTAAGCTTTGTCATATTCATTTTTTTGTACTTTAAGCCTAGCCGAACCATTTTCATAACTATAACAGCCCACAATTTCCATTTGAACACACTTTTATGAAAAATTTTATAACTTTTACAAATTAGTCCTTTATAGCATTTTCGGTGAAAACTACTTAGTAAAAGTTGTTTCTCCAACCATAAACATGCATAATCTACCATCAGACATCAAAAGGCACAAATTTCTAACATATGTAAAACCCTAGACCTTCATCATAGCTCAAATAAATGGTAGAAATAGGTAGATCTTATTATGAGGATTTCAAAAACGTAAAAATCATTAAAAACGGGGTTAGAACGGACATACAATTGAGCTTGGAAGCTTGAAAAACCCTAGCCATGGTTCCCCCTTGTGAAATTCAGCCATGAGGTTGAAGATGGACAAAAATTGGCTTTTAATTTTGTTTTTGATTCATTTTAATTACTAAATGACCAAAATGCCCCTAACTTAAAAATATTTTATTTCACCTATTTCATGTCCATTTTTGTCCAATAAATTAACTAATGGTCTAATTACCATTTAAGGACCTCCAATTTAAAATTTCATAACAATTGGACACCTCTAACATGAAGAACTCAACTTTTGTACTTTTTACAAATTAGTCCTTTTGACTAAATTGAGTTCTCAAACGTCAAAATTTTCAAACAAAATTTTCACAAAATCATTCCATGAAATTGTAGACCATAAAAATACAATAAAAATAAATTTTTTAAGTCAGATTTGTGGTCTCGAAACCACTGTTCTGACTAGGCCCAAGATCGAGCTATTACAAGTGCGGTTTCAACTGTTTTGAGGCATAAGCTATCACTTTGCCCTCTTGCATCAATACACGACCCAAACCATTAAATGAAACGTCGCTATAAAGTATAAATTCCTTTCCTGATTCATGTTGTACTAAAATCGGTGCCTCAGTTAGTAATGCTTTTAATTTCTCAAAACTTTGCTGACATTTTTCGGACCATTCAAATTTAACATCTTTTTGTAGCAACTTGGTTATAGGAGTAGCAATCATCGAAAATCCTTTGATAAAACATTAGTAATAACAGACTAAACCCAAAAAGCTTCTAACTTTAGATACATTCCTTGGCAGTTTCCATTCAATAATTGCCGAAATCTTCCTTGGATCAACCCGAATACTATCACCTGAAACGATATGTCCCAAAAATCTGACTTCACAGAGCCCAAACTCACTTTTACTGAATTTAGCAAACAACTGCTTATCTCTCAAAGTCTGCAATACAATTCTTAAATGCCCAGCATGCTCGGACTCGTCTCGAGAATAAATTAGAATATCATCAATGAACACAACCACAAACTTATCTAAATATGGTCGAAAAATTCGATTCATCAAATCCATAAAAATGGAAAGAGCACTAGTTAGTCTGAAAGGCATAAAAAGAATTCATAATGCCCATACCTTGTCCTGAAAGCAATCTTCGGCATGTCCAACTCTTTAACTCTCAACTGATAGTAGCCAGATCTTAAATCAATCTTTGAGAATACCGTTGCTCCTTTCAACTGATCAAACAAGTCATCAATTCTCGGCAAAGGATACTTGTTCTTTATAGTCACCTTGTTGAGCTATCGGTAATCGATACAAAGTCTCATGGATCCGTCTTTCTTCTTTTCAAATAACACTGGAGCACCCCAAGGAGAAAAACTCGGTCTTGCAAAACCCTTATCTGTCAACTCTTGCAACTAAGCTTTCAATTCTTTCAATTCAGTCGAAGCCATCCTATACGGAGCAATCGATATCGGTGAAGTCCCAGATACTAAATCAATAGAAAACTCAACCTTTCTAATAGGAGGTAACCTAGGTAACTCCCTTGGAAACACATCCAGATATTCACAGACTACTGACACTGATTCAATTTTCAATTCATACACTTTTGTATTCAACACATAAGCAAGATAAGCTTCACAACCTTTTCTTACGTACCTCTGAGTAGACATAGATGAAATCACAACAGGCAATTCACTAGATTTATCAGTTTCAACCCAAATTACCTCACCATTTTCACATTTCAATTAATAGTTTTATGTCCACAATTTACTATGGCATCATGTAGTGTCAACCAATCCATACCCAAAATTACATCGACTTTGTCAAATGGGAACAACATTAAGTCAGTCAGAAAATAGTGACCTCGAATCATTAAAGGACAATTCTTGCAAAGCTTATCAACTAGCACATACTTGCCTAAGGGGTTTAACACTTTAATGACAATCTTAGTAAACTCGACAGGCAAATTCTTACTAAATACCAAATTCACACAAACATAGGAATGAGTCAATCCAGGATCAATCAATGCAATAACATTAGTATCATAAAGAGAAAATGTACCAGTAATCACATCGGGAGATGACACATCTTCACAAGCATGAATGGCATAAGCTCTAGTAGGTGCTCTGGCCTCAGATCTCACAGTTGTATCTTTCGTCATACCTTTACTGCTAGTTCCATTCTCGGTATTTCTCGGTAGCCTACCCCTATTGGTAGTATTACTCGGCCTTGCATCTGAAAATTGTTCTTTCTCAGCCATCTTAAGGCAATCTCAGATAAAATTCTCTTGAGAACCACACTTGAAACAAGCTTGGTCATTCATCCTACACTCGCCAGGATGTCTTCCTCCACAATGCTGACATTCAGGTCTATTAGACCTAACATTATCTACACTTTCCATTGAAGTAGCTTGAGATTTAGGACCTAAATATTGTTTCCTACGGTCTTTGTGTGAATACCCAGTTGAAACATTCAAACGAGATTACATTTCTCTAGATTTATTTGACTGAGATTGAAATGACTTACTCATCAGCCTTTTTCTTACATCTCTAGCCTCACTCTCGGCCTTTCTTTTCCTTTTGCTTAGCTCTTCAGCTTTACGAGCTCATTCAACCAATACAACAAATTCTTTTAGTTCCAAGATTCCAACTAGTAGTCTGATGTCCCTATTCAGTCCATCTTCGAACCTTTTACATATAATAGCGTCGGAGGAAACACACTCTCGGGCATACTTACTAAGCCTGATAAATTCTTGCTCATACTCTGTCACTAACATTCGGCCTTGTTTCAGCTTAAGAAATTCTTTACGTTTCTGATCAATAAACCGTTGACTGATATATTTCTTTTAGAATTCCTCTTGAAAGAATTCTCATGTAAGCCTCTCTCTCGATACCATAGATACTAGTGTCTTCCACCAGTGATATGTTGTGTCCCTCAATAATGGTATAACACATTTCAAGCATTCTTCGGGTGTACATGATAACTTATCAAATACCTTGATAGTATTCTCAAGCCAAAACTAGGCTTTCTCGAGGTCATCGTCTACATTAGCCCTGAATTCCTCAACTCTTTGCTTTCGAATCTTATCAACTGGGGGCTTATTCAGTCTTGCCAAATCCACACCCTGAGGAACTACGACAATAAGTTGGGGAGAAGAGGGGCTGGAGGATGTTGAGCATTCGGATTTGTTCGAACAAATACCGAATACCACTCATTCATTACGTGGAGAAGGCTTCTCTAGCCCCTCCTCCCTGACTGACCGTGGGAGGTCTATTTTCAGATGGCGCTACCCCTTGAGTGGGAGCCAGCACATTACTTTCTGCATCATCAGCTACAGCTCAGTCAGGATCCATTTAGTATATGAAAACACAATTTAAAATTGTCATGAGTCATTACACTATCACAATTCATAAATGGCATTTATAGCTAGACTCTTACACATGCTACGCTAGTCTAAGAATCGACTAAACCTGGCTCTAATACCATTAAATGTAACAAACCTTACCTATATTCAATGCCGAAACAAGGTACGAGGTATTATTGGACTTATCACACAAACAAACTTACAATTTTAGGTTATACATTTGCGTCCAAATTAAAACTTTTTGTATTTAATCATAATGCCCCTGCTACGAGCCTATGAGGCCCAAAACATGCTTTGGAAGTGGTTCGGGACTAAACCGAGAACCTTAGAAAATTTTACAAAACTTAGAAAATTTTTCACTAAATAGGGGTCACACACCCGTGTGGATATGGGACACGCCCGTGTGGGTAGGCCGTGTGGTCACACACACCTGTGTCCCGAAATCGTGTAACTCTCTATTTGTCACCCAAGAACAAATTGAAGACACATAGCCAAGTCAAGCACTCGTGTGCTAGGTCGTGTGGTCAATTTAAAATTTAAGATTTTTCATTAAATAGGTGCAGACTTCACATGCCCAGGACACACACCTGAGTCCAAGGCCGTGGCCCTCACACGGCTGAGACACACGGCCATGTCTCTGCCCGTGTACTATATATTGGGCATTTAGTTTTGCAAGAATTAGGGTGCAGGGGACACAGGCCTAAACACATGCCCGTGGGGCAAGTCGTGTCTTGCACACGGTCTAGACACATGCCCGTGTGTCTAACCGTGTGGAGAAAAATAAAGCTATTTACCAAGTCATTTTGCCACCCTTTAATGCACTCACCTACAGAACATAGCATAGCACCAATCCAAGCATATACATATAACCAAATATCCACAACCAAGACATCAACACATTATTCATGAAAGGCATCATTATATGATTATACTTATAACCAATATTAGCCCATTTCCAATGGCCTTATACAAAATGAATTACTAACCAATATAAGCCAACACATTTGGCCAAATTAATTATGACACATAACAAAATGATCAAGTCCCCTATACATGCCATAACTCAAAATGTTGAATTCATTGGTACCAAAATAATTGTTGATAGTGTGAGTGGATCTCCGACAGTCTCTGAACCCCGACTTAGCTTGGTGACACTATAAGACAAGGGAAAGGAAGGGGAGTAAGCTATATAGTTTAGTAAGTTCCTATGCAAATAATAAGCATCATAACCACTCAATTAACATGATGAAGATTACCATGAACGTTATCAAAATCTCATAATCATAACTTACTCAATCACCATTCTACCAAGAGTTCATCACATAAGGAGCTCATTACTTATGAGTTTTACGTACATACTTGTACCAACTCAAAACATAACCATATCCTTTCGCAACTTTGACATTCTTGTTGAACACTCGGAATATTAACAGATACTCAAAAATCTTGCACATAAGTGCCATATATGTAGTCGAAGCTACCTCATATCTCATAATACATATGGGCTCGTTTTCGAGCTATCCACGGGCCTACTCACACAAGCTGTTAGTCAGGACGTAACTACATAGTGCTGCTCACACAAGCTGTCAGGTATCTGCAATACATGCCAGACTACCCAGCCACTGGTAGGACATACTAGACCAACACCTGGATTACATAATCACATATACACATGGATTCCTAGTGACATGTCACTCGTATCCTATTCTATTCCTAAGGTTCAACCGAGATTTCTTGCTTGTCAAAACTTTGTTGAATACATCCAAAGATTCTATCACAATTCATACAACATTAAAGCATTTAAAACATAAATATAACAATGCATTATTTACATACGAACTTACCTCGGTACAAAAATAGTAGAATTGGACCTAATCGTTAAACGCTTTATTTTTCCCCCGATCTAGGTCCGAACCTCATTTTTCTTGATCTATAATAAAAAATTTAATTCATTTAATACTCACACTATTCAATTTTGCCAAAAAATCATATTATGGCAAAATTACATTTTTGCCCCTAATGTTTTACATTTTTACAATTTAGTCCCTAGGCTCGTAAATTGAAATGTATTCAATTTCTTCAAAACCCAAGCCTAGCCGAATCATTTTAATACTCATATCATCCTAAATATTCCACATAATCACACTTTTACTACTCATTTTATAACTTTTACAAATAAGTCCTTTTTGACATTTTTACCGGAAATCACTTAGAAAAAGTTGTTTATCTAACACCAAACATGCATTTTCTACCATTAGACATCAAAATACACAAATATCCAACATGGGTAAAATTTTAAGCTTCATCTTTCTTTCAAATTAGTCCTTGAAATATCTAGATTAGGTTACAAGGATCTCAAAAACATGAAAATCATTAAAAAATGGGGCTAAAACGGACTTACAATCAAGCTTGGAATCTTGGAAAACCCTAGCTATGTCTTTCCCTTGTAAATTTTGGCCAAGGGGGACTAAATTGATGAAGATGAAGACTTTTATTTAGTTATTTTGGCTTTATTTGGCAAATAACCAAAATGCCCTTCATCCATAACTTTAAAATTTCACCTAATCATGTCCATTTTTGTCCATCTAATTAACAGATGATCTAATTACCATCTAAGGACCTTTAATTTAAAATTTCTTAGCAATTGGACACCTCTAGCTTTTAGAACACACATTTTGCACCTATTGCAATTTGGTCCTTTTAACTAAATTGAATGCCCAATCGATAAAATTTTTGAATGAAATTTTCACAAAACAATTCCATGAAACTGTAGACCCTTAAAATATAATAAAAATAAATCTTTCTACGTCGAATTCGTAGTCCCGAAACCACTATTTTGATTTGACCCAGAATCGGGCTGTTACAAAAAACATATAGAAATTTTAGAAAAAGATGCAAACTTTTAGACTACAGGGGTCACACGGCTGTGTGGCTAGGTCGTGTGACTCACACGCTGAGACACACGCTCGGGTCTCAGGCTATATGGGCATTCGAAGTAGGGACACACTGCTATGTCCCTGCCCGTGTAACTCTCTGACTTGGGTCACATGGCCAAGCCACAGCCCCGTGTATCAGTCCGTGTACCCCTCGAAATGGCCTCACACATCCGTTTGCCAAGCCTGTTCTAGGTCGTGTAACTGCCTAGCTTGCAACCCTATGTAAGCTATAAGGGACACACTACCATGTCGCAGTGCCGTGTGTCACACACGGCTGAGACACACGCCCATGTCTGTGGCTGTTTGGATAAAAAATAGGCCATTTCCAAGTCATTTTTCTCACCCAAAGTCTAGCCACTTACACCAACCAAAAGTGCCTATTTTCATGCATCCAAACGACACTTATTGTAACACCCCTAACCCGTAACCGTCGCCAGAATAGGCTAAGAGGCGTTACCAGACCTGTAACTCAATTAAAAACATTCATTTAATAAATTGCATTTCATTCAAGTAACCATCAATCATTTACATTCAAATGTGTTTAAATCAATCATATATAGCTTTAATCATGCATTTGGGACTAACTTGAGAACATATAAAAGTTTCATAAACTTAGAAAGTTTTCAACTTTTAAAGTGTCACATGCCCGTGTGAACAGGCCGTGTCCCTCACACAGCATTAGACATGTCCGTGTGTCTAAGCCATGGCCAAACAGAGCATACATACTGGCTTGCTTACACGACTACAAGACACGTCCGTGTGCGTTGGCCATGGTTGAAACTGACTTGGGTCACACGGCTAGCCACACGCCCGTGTGTCTTGGCCGTGCTCAAGCCTGACTTACAATTGTAGGGTACCCCAGTGGACACACGACTGTGCAACATGACCGTGTGTCACACACGGCTAAGACACACGCTCGTGTGAACAAAAATAAGCCATTTGAAAAGCCAAATTTGCCACCCTAAAACATGAGCATATACATTCATATTTGACCATATTTAACCAACTTGGCAACCAAATCAACCATTTCAATATGAATTATAAGCCATAATCAAACTTACCATTTACATGTACATATACCTATATAACCACATATACAATTCACTCATCTAACATCCATATATTTAGACACTTTGCATAATTTCTTTCAAACATTACCATACCAAAACATACCATCCTTAAGCACATATATACAATCCAAATATAGTACCAAAATAAGCCAAATCACATGGCTTAACTTATATACAAATTCATTCTTAAACCATAAAACAAAAACATAACTTTTACTATCAAACTAGCCTATACATGCCATATTTACATAAGTTCATAAGTTCAAAGTACCAAACGTTAATTGGATAGTGTGACATGCAACTCCGACTTGTCCGGAACGAGTGAGCTAACGAACCTCTATAAGACATAGAAACAAAAACAGAGTAAGCTTCTAAGCTTATTAAGCTCGTATAATTCAAAATTAAACTTACCATTTAAAATAATCAAAGCAATAGTAAAATACCAACTATTCGATATAACCATCACCTAATCATACATAATCATCATATGTTAGTCATTTAACTAATATATAAACCATAACTTTTTCATATAACATTATTTAGGCCCGTTGAATCTATTAGAACTTCAAAGGATAATCAAGTGAACAATGTCAATATTCCGTCAATTTATCATCATACATGCTCTTTCGAGACATGGCCAGTAAGCTCTATTGAGCTGAAAACAGTAAACTCTATTTAGCTGAACAGTAAGCTCTTTCGAGCTGAATCAGTAAGCTCCAATTAGCTGAAGCTATAAGCTCTTACGAGATATGGTGTGTCTACAACAAATGCAGGAGCTTGACCATTACGGTAATTCCAGTAACACGTCACTCGTATCCAATGAATTCATATAGTTCAAACAAGGCTCGGTAACAATTTTGATATATCATCGAGGCATTCATATTTCAAATAATTCAATTAAATACATTCGATTCAACCATTACAAGTATAGTAAAGTTTGGTTCTAATTATACGAACCTACCTTGAGTTGCTCGGATGAAAACTATTATTTACTCGTTTACCTTTTGTTTCCCCCGATCTAATTCCGGTATTTGCTTATCTTGATCTATATGATATCCACTTCAATTTTTTTAGTAACTATTCATTTCAATTTAGTCCCTAATTCACATATATAGAAATTTACATATTTGCCCCATAATTTTTACTATTTTACAATTTAGTCTTTTATACATAAAATGGCAAATTACACATTTTTAACTACAATCTACCTTAGCCGAATTCTATATGATATTATAATAGCCCATATTTTCACTTATTTCACATTTCTAACCATAATATTTCTATCTTTTTCAATTTAATCCACAATTAGCAAAATCAATAAAAATTCCAATACAAAACATATTTGTCTATCACCAAGCTTTCAAAATTCTTAAATACACATCATAAAGCTCACACATTCATCAACATCATCTCATGAAAACATTAACAATTTCATAAATTAGGGCATGGGTTTGATAGATTACTAAGCAACGATCTTAGAAACGTAAAAATTATCAACAATCGAACAAAGAACATACCCGGATTAAGCTTCAAGAGTGCCAAACCCTAGAACTCTTTTCTCTTTTTCTTTTATTTGTATTTTCAGCAAGAATGAAGCATATTACCCATGTTTTTGTATTTGTTTTATTTATTTAATCTATTATTATTCAATTTACCTAACCAACCTTTAAAAATAATTCTATTTACCAAATTGCCAAGCCATTAATTTCCATTAACCCTTATAATGGTCTAATTGACATGCAAGGACTCCCATATTTCAAGCTATAGCTATATAAAGCCTTTAAACAATAGAACTTTACTTATACGCGTTACGCGATTTAGTCCTTTTTACCGAATTAAGCATTTAAACAGTAAAATTTCTTTACGAAACTTTCACATAATAAATCTATCATGCTGTAAATCTTATTAAAATAATAAAATAAATATTTTGACTTCAAATTTGTGGTCCCGAAACCACTGTTTCAATTTGACCTAAAATGGGTTATTACACTTATCATATGCATATACAAGTTAAAACATCATAGTAACTAACCATTCAACCAATATGCCAAAATGGCACCTCAATCTCAAAACTCAAACTTGATTAAACACTTATTAAATTCATCCATAATTCAATCAACCATTTGAATAACCTAAATGCTACATTTACCATAATCTTCACATACCATTCTCATGCACAACAAATACCGTTATGACTATTTCCACATCTACCATATACCCTAATTAAATTTACCAAATGCCAAACACATTCAAGGCTATCAAAACTAGTCATTAACAACTTTATGTACTATCTCATTCCATATCAACCAACATTTCATAGCATACCACTATACTCACCATTTCACTACCATTATTTTAGTACCTAGATGCCAAAATAACAACCATTTAAAATACCATATATACATGATATCATATCAACTATTTCATCAACCAAAATAGCATATTTACAAGCCACACATAATGGTTAACTTTATCAAACAAAGACACCTATAAATGCCATTATATCCATGACTCAAAATCATCAAAATCTATCATTATAGCTGATGGATACTGTTATATAACTTCGACAAGCTTACAACTTGAACGAGCTTTTGATTCACTACAAAAAATTAATAAAATAATACAAGTAAGCATTTAATGCTTAGTAAGTTCGTAAATCATAAAAAAGCTTGCCATTTCGATATATAAGCTTAAAGGCAATTAATAAGCTAATCCAACATAGCTTACACAAGCCTAAGCAACAACAACCATTCAAGTTAGTGATAACCGCATAACTTAGCAAATTCATTGCATAACATAATAGTTTTTATGTACATAACATATAAGATTTCATACTTTCATGAACATAGTTAGGCATATTTTAAGCATCATCAACTTGTATCTTTTTCATGTTTTCATAGCATTACATATCGAAATATATGTCCTTCCTTCCCTTGGTATACCTGTTGAGCCACTACAATAATATTGGATACTTAGGGATCTCACATACTGTATGCTAACATATGGTCAAAACCATTTCTTTCTCTTTTCTCATATAGATGCTCTCTCTCGAGCCATAAATGGGTCTGCTCACACAAGCTATTGGTCAGAACATAGCTACACAGTGCTGCTCACACAAGCTATCAAGTAACAATAGCACATGGTAGAAACTCAGTCACTGGTAGGGAGTTTAGGACTAGCGCCTGGAACATGGTAACCCCTAATGACATGTCATTTGTATCCTATATATTCCTAAGGTTCAAACGGGATCCGAAAGTCGTCGAAACTTTGTTGGATATTTTCGTAGAGTCATAATATCATAATAGAACATAATAGAATTTAATTTAAAGCGTATTAATACTTTAATTAAATGTACGAACTTACCTCAATCAGAGACGAAGAAATTTGATTGACTAATCTGACACTTTTTCTTTTCCCTGATCTAAATCCGTACGATGCTTTTCTTGATATTTACAAAGAGAGAGATGGTTGAATATTTGAGCTTTGCTATGGCTTCCTTAAGCCCTATTTTCGGTTGAAGAAGAAGGAGAAAGATGATATCTTTCTTTTAATTTATTTTAATTTAAGTTGTTTTATTAATTTACCTTTTTAACCTTCTTAATTAACATCCAAATCACTTCATTTAATGTCCATGTTTGTCCACTTAAATAAACAATAGTCTAATTACCATTTAAGTCCATTCATTTTCCAATTTCATAGCAATTTGACACCTTTTACTTATAGAACTCAAATTTTGCATTGTATGCAATTTAATCATTTTTTATCCAATTTAGCATGCAAACGATAAAATTTTTTCCCGAAATTTTTATACGACACTACTAACATGCTGTAGACATTAAAATAATAATAAAAAGCTATTTCAATGTCAGATTTATGGTCCCAAAAATAATGTTCCGATTTAACCCAAAATGAATTGTTACAAGACATGATGGAACAAATGAGGAAAATGTTGTAAGAAATATCCGAGGCTCTAACTCCAAGGGAATTTTTCATGCATGATGTTCCCAACCTTGATCTAGATGACCCTTTGTTTTATCATTGAACATCCTGAATTAGATAATAGTAGTCAACAAGAGTTTGGAACAAGAGATCATGGGGATGAATTGAATATGGCTGATAGTACTAGAAAGAACATATGTTTTCTCCCTACTTTTTGGTTAATTTGTACCCATTTAGTTATCTTTAGCACATATTTTAGCATTTTCAGTTCAGTAAATTGTATTTTATAACTCATTGGACCTTAGCCTATTTATCATTAATTTTGTCATGTTTTGGTACTGATAGTTGTCCAGATAACAATAAAAAAGTGTGAGTTGTCCAGTCTGGTACAACTAACTTGTACATACAGAGGCAGCATGAGTCTGATGAAATCACACCTGTGCTATTTTGATAAATATAAACATATTTACGTGAAAAAGGGGAGGAGAGAAGATCTTTATCTTCTTGAACCTATCTTTTAAATCTTTTCGGCGATGGCAACTTAAACCTCCTACGGGTGAACTGACGTGAAAGGGATGTAGGTTAGCTCTTGATGAGGAGCCCTGAGTATGACACAAGAGGGGTTTGAAAGATCCAGTTAAGATTTTCTAGGAATAGTACTCTCCACTTGTTTCTTTTATATTTCTTTTCAAAATGATGGTAATTACTTTCAACTTCATGTTTGTATGGAAGTATACATGATTTTTGGGTTAAATGTTATTTTAGTCAGTCTTGCTTCTATAGTTTAATCTTTGGATTTTAACATTTTTAGCATGGAAGTGTTATTGCGGTCACTGACACTGGAAAGTGCAGCAACAATTCAAGCTAACAAGCAGGACAATGGAAGTTGCTTGAGGATTAGAGGATTTAATCCACTTGTTCTTAATAGTGTTCCATTGCCATCATTAGAAGGTGTGGTTAATGTGCATGTTTAAGTCTTAGAATAAATATAGAGGTTAAGCTTGGTAAGATATTCAATGCAATTTAATGCATCGATAATTACCTATCCTTTTTTAACTTGTGAGCACTTAGCATTCTGTTGAATATTCACGTTAGGGATCCCAGTTTATCATTATCATATTTTATCTTATTATTTTCAACTACACCAAAAATTTATCTCATTTCTACCTATTTCTTGCACTGACATTGATAGACAAAAGACAACCATCCTTATAGGATCGATATCCGATAGACTCATATCTATCTACTATACTTGCATTGACATTGTACGCTTGCACACTATTGTTGTGACAATAAATAGCCGATCAAGTTTTGGCACAGTTTTTAGGGATGGTGTTTGTTTATTGTTTATTTTTTTATTTTTTTATAATATGTAGTTGTTACTAACTCATTTTCTCTTTTTCATTATTATCACAGTTTCTTTTATGTGTTGTATGACCCAAAGCAATTTGGATTTTATTGTTGATTTTGATCCAAAAATTGAAAGAACCGTTCGAATAAGACTTCGAGAACAAAGGAATATGGCTTTGCCAAGAAACAATGCTGTCATACCCAAGAAACAATGCAGTCATACCCCCGATGCAGAACCAAAATGCTAATGACCCACCGTTCTAGCAGGATGCTCAAATACAAAATAGGCCTATATGAGATTTTGTAGTACCTGTCTTGGATGAATTACAGCCGGGAGTTGTTAGGCCAGCAATTCAAGCTGGGAATTTTGAACTCAAGCCAGTAATGTTCCAAATTTTGAATTCTAATGGGCAATATGTTGGACTGCCACATGAAGACGCACAAGAACATCTTAAATCATTTTTATTAATTTGTGCTTCCTTTAGTCAACAAGGCGTTCCTGATGACGCTTTGAAGATACAGTTATTTCCTTATTCCTTGCAGGGAAGAGCTCGTACTTGGTTCCTTCGGATCAATTAGTTCTTGCAATGCACTAGCAACATAGTTTGTTTTGTGATTTAACCCATTGACAATGAATGCTCCTATTCGAAATGATATTACAGCTTATTATCAGCTAGATGATGAAAATCTTCACACCACATGGGAACATTATAAATTTTTTCTTTAATGTTTTCCCATGCATGACATTCACCGGGAAACACAAATTGAGATTTTCTATAATGGGCTAAATTCACACACAAGGAATCTTGTCGACACATCAGCCAATAGTCCTTTGCTGGATTGTACTTATAATGATGCTATTGGAATTCTTAAGAGAATTGCTCAAAACAACTATCAATATCCTATCCCTAAAGTTGCACAAGCAAAAGCTACTCTGGGAGTTATTGAATTGGACGTAATATCTGCACTTAGTGCTCAAGTTTCTTCTCTTGTAAATATGCTTAAAAAAATATGCAAGGCACTAGTGACGTTGCACCTATACAAGTCACTCAACAAGTTGATATTTTGACCTTTTGTTGTGAGATTTGCAGTAACAACCACAGTTATGAAGATTGTCCACAATATGCAAAAAATGCCTTTTATGTCAGTAACGTCCGCAACAATTCTTATGGCACCTCTCATAATGATTCTGCATGCTATCAACAGTATTGAGGAACTCATAATGCTAGACAAAATGCTGCTCCATTTCGATATGGGAATATATCTACTGAGGGTAGTTATAATCCAAGGCTAGGGAATTACAATCAACAATAGCAGAACTACAATCAACACCCTCCGATGCATCCACAACAAGGCTAGATGAATCTGCACCGGAATCGGATGCTGCCACAACTCTCTTCAATGTTGAATCCACATGGTCAAGAACATCGACAATAACAATACATACATGCTTCTCCTTCTGACCCATTAGAAGCTCTTGAAGCTTTAATTCAAGAACATATGACTCGCACAGAAGCTATTATGCAAGGGAATTCATCTTCTATTTGGGAGTTGGAGGCACAGTTAGGACAACTTACTTCGAATCTAAATACTTGACCACTGGGCAGATTACCTAGTGACACGAAAAGTCCCAGTCCGGGAGGGAAAAAATATTATAAAGCTATCACTCTTAGGAGTGGTAAACAAACTGGTGAGCTGACTACAGACTCTGTTGTACCACCTCAAGATATCGGTGAAGTGATCATTGGTAAGAAGGTTGAATCTGAAGAGCCTATCGATGTACCAAACAAAGAAGTTCCATAAACTGTCACTGATATGCCTCATGTCCGACCCTCGAAACTATTAATGCAATCAAGGGTGTCAGCATAATCAGATGTATCTATACCTTTACTTTTCTCACAAAGATTTAGGGAGAATGAGTAAGACAAGCAGTACCAACAATTCCTAAACACAATGAAGCAACTTTAGGTCAATATTCCTTTACTAGATGCTCTTGTGAAAATTTTGAATTATGGAAAATTTATGAAGGAACTCTTGTCCAAGAACAAAAAGCTCAGTGATATGGAAACTATTGCACTCAAAAAGGGCTGTAGTGTTGTTTTGACAAATAAGTTGCCCCCCAAAATGAAAGATCCTGGGAGCTTTACTATCTCATGTTCCATTGGCAACTATTATTTAAGCAAGGCCTTATGTGACTTGGGAGCTAACATCAACTTTATGCCACTATCTACTTTCAGAAAGTTGGGAATTGGTCAAATGAAACCTACTGCACTAACATTGCCACTAGCTGGTCAAACCTTGGCTTAGCCTGAAGGGCAAATTCAAGATGTCTTAGTCGCGTGGATAAATTTGTTTTTCTGGCTGATTTTATCATACTTGACAGCGAGGTAGACAAGAAGGTTCCCATAATATTGGGATGACCATTTTTAGCCACTAGACAAACTCTTGTTGATGTTTACAAAGGTAAACTGACCATGCGACTTAATGATGAGCACATTACCTTTAGTGTTTTCGAATCTATCCCATGCAGGGAAAAAGAAGAATGCCATATTGTTGATGCACTAGATGATCTAATTACGAAAGAATTCAATGAACAAAGCACAACACTTTCTAAGGAGTTTGTAATGACATCGCATGATGAATTATTAGATGATTGTGACAAGATGGTGGAAGCTAATAATGTTGAACTCAAGCATGGATGGTAGATCGAATATTTAGATTTAGCCAACAGAAGAACTCCAATTTTCAAGCCATCTATCACGAATCTCCTACTCTGAATTTTAAACCACTGCTTACTCATCTTATATATGTTTTTCTTGGTGATAACAATACCCTTCCAGTTATTGTCTCTGAAACATTGGATGTAACTCAAGAAGAGAAATTGGTCCATATTCTTAAGAAACATAAACGAGCTATTGCTTGGAGAATTACCGATATCTGAGGCATTAGTCCATCTTTTTGCATGCACAAGATCAAGTTGGAAGATGAAGGCGAGCAATCAATTGAGCAATAAAAAAGGTTAAACGAGAAGATGAAGGAAGTTGTTAAGAAAGAAATTATAAAATGGCTTGATGCTGGAATTATTTACCTTATTTCTGATAGCAGTTGGGTAAGTCCAGTGCAATGCGTTCCTAAGAAAATTGGCATCACTATGGTTAGCAACGATAAAGGTGAATTAATTCTTACACGCATTCCTATGGAATGGTGAGTTTGTATGGATTATCTCAAACTTAATGCTACCACAAGGAAGGACCACTTCCCACTTCCTTTCATTGACCAAATGTTGGATAAGCTTAGTGGAAAAGAATATTACTATTTCTTAGATAGCTATTCTAGATGCTATCAAATCGTGATTGCGCCGAAGGATCAAGAAAAAACAACTGTCACCTGTCCTTTTGGTACTTTTACTTTTCGTTGAATGCCTTTTGGTCTTTGCAAGGCACCAGCCACATATCAAAGGTGTATGATGGAAATATTCTCAGTTATTATTGAAGATTCTTTAGAGGTTTTTATGGATGATTTCTCAGTCTATGGGAATGATTTTGATCATTGCGGTGACAATTTGGATAAGTTATTGTAGCGATGTGAAGACACACATCATGTTTTAAATTGGGAAAAATGTCATTTCATGGCAACTGAAGGCATTGTGTTAGGCCATCATATCTCTTGTCAAGGCATTAAAGTAGACAAAGCTAAAGTGGAAATCATTGATAAATTACCTCCACCAAAAAATGTGAAAGATATTCGCAGTTTTCTTAGGTATGCGATGTTTGGAAACACAAAAATTTATATACTTTTTCATACCTAATTTTACTTAAATTCATGCAAATTAGGTTAAATTCTTGTCGAAAAATAATTAAATATTATAAAATAATTAAATTGTGTTAAAAATATAAACATGGTGAATTTAGTTAATTTTATACTTAATTTTGACTATTTTCGACAGATTCGCGCAAAGGGCGAAAATTGGCTCGGCTGACACTGCTAAAAGCACAAAACCGAGAAGCAATTTGAAGTTTCAAGGTACATTAATTTCCAGCTTAAGACGATCCAGAAATGTGTATTAATTCATAAATTAATTAATTTTAATTTATTTCCCATTTAATTTGGGTTAAATGAATTATTTTTAATTAATTGTGGAGAAAGGGTCCAGTTGAACCGCACTGGTCGAACCATATTGAGTGAACCGAACCAGCCATTATTTGGGCAACCCAGAACTGTCCATATGCTGACCCAAATCAGAATTTTTAGCTAATTAAATGAGCTTGCAAAAAGGCCCTTGAAGAACTTTCAAAATGCATTCAAACCCCTACTTTAATTGTGGCTTTATGAAATTGCGTCAAGCCTAAAATAGAAAAGTTGAAACTCTCAACTTTGCCATGTGTGTGGCTGGCCAAGGGAGGTATCTTAGGCTGATTCTTTTTGCTATTTTTAGCTGCCATATTCTGCTATAAAATCCACCCCTTGCTGATCATTCAAACCATCCCTCATTCCACAACATTCTCTCATTCTCTCTTCTCCTTTCTCACTTTTCTCTCATTTTTTTCCATCCCATTTCCCTTATTGTTGAAGTGCTGATTTCTTCTCTTGGGAAAGAGGCTCTCATCAGTCATTTTGGAGTAGAAATTAGGTGTTCATATGCCACCTTGATAGCAGAGGGCAACGAAGAACGAAGAATGGAGCAACTAGTCAAGCCACAGAGAAACACCAGATTTGCTTCTTGTTCCCTATCTCTTTAATTTTTGTTGTTGTTTTGATGAACATGTTTATGAACATTTATGCTATTGAAATGGTTATTTTAATCAATTTAGCTTAAACTTCAGTTTGTGTTGGGTTAATTATATTCTGCCTGCTTGAATTGTTAAAATGATGTTTATCTTGTTATAGGCCTCGGTAAATTGCTTGGTTAAGTAAAGTAATGCCTAAGTTATTTTTGCATTATAATTTTTAAATAGCTAATGAATTAATTATTTAAACTAATTGAAATTATAATTAATTGACACAATACTTAATCAGTGCATGTTTATTCTTCTACGGTAGCTGAAGGTTAAATTAGCAATGTATCTGGCGATATTATTACCTTGCATAACTTGCAAGATTATTGTGATTAAACTGTTTCAAGGTAGGGATGCCTTGTTACCTTACATAGTCTTTTATATGTTTATTAGATTTAATTAATTGTTTGAATTGACATAGGGATATGCAAGAGATTAGTTCAATTTAATGAGTATGTATGTGCAATAACATGTTTGCTTATTAGAATATGTTAAGTCAATTGAATTGACATAGGGATATGTTAAGAGATGAATGGATTTTTGTATGTAAGTTTGTTCATAAGTTAGCAAATTACTGGGTTGCTGTGAATTTATTTGTAACAATATGAACATGAGTTTAATAATTCTAAGTTAAAGAAATATAATTAATCCAACACAAGTATGTTACCTTGATTAAATCTTATTTGAAATCGTGCATTAGAACTCCTTTGTTTTATTTTAATTATTTACTGAGTTTTTAAATAGTTTTTGACCATATTTTAAAACCAAATTATTTTTACCTCACTAAAGTGTTTTACAATTAATTTCATAAATAATTCTTTTTACAGTCCCTGTGGGTATGATAACTCGACATTTACTTGTCACTTTACTACTTGTTCCGATTGTGTACACTTGTACATTTTCCATTGTTCCAGCGTTTTACCGAAAATTCATTAGAGATTTCTCAAAAATTGCATAACCCTTATGCTCATTGCTGGAATAGAATCAAAAATTCTTCTTTGATGATGCATGTCTAGATGCATTTATTCAATTAAAGATGCATCTAGTAAATGCACCCATTGTCATTGTACTTGATTGGTTTCAACCTTTTGAAGTTATGTACGATGCAAGCGACTTTCCTGTGGGTGTTGTTCTAAGACAGTGTAAGTAACAAATATTTCACGCCATCTATTATGCTAGCAAAACTCTTACAGAGGCTCAAATCAACTATACCACTACAGAGAAAGAATTGTTTGTTATAGTCTTTGCTTTCAATAAGTTTTATTCTTATCTTGTCGACACAAAGGTTACCGTATTTACTGATCACTCAGCGTTGAGATTTTTTTTGTGAAGAAGGATGCAAAACCAATATTGATACGCTGGATCTTACTCTTACAAGAATTTGGCATAGAGATAAAAGACCACAAGGGTTTAAAAAATCAAGTTGCAAACCATCTGTCTCAATTGGAAGTTGGCAGCAAAGATGGAAACATAGTTCAAATTGTCGAGCATTTCGAGATGAGAAGTTATTTGCTGTAGATGCAACCCCTTAGTATGCAAATTTTGTTAATTATCTAGTGTGTGGAAAACCCCCATTAGGTGTCACAGGCTACAGAAAAGAAAGATTTTTTTTATGAAGTAATGAAATATCATTGGAATGAGCTGTATTTATTTAGGGTATACAATAACAACATTGTTCAGCATTGTGTTCCAGAAGAGGAGATGCTTTCAATCCTGAAGCATTGTCATGATGCTATTTTTGGAGGTAATTTCGGTGGCATGCAAGCTGCTGCTAAGGTTCTCCAATCAGGATTCTACTGGCCTTCATTATTCAAAGACGCCTAGAATTTTGTAAATCAATATGATAGATGTTAGCGCACTGGTTCTATATCCTGACGTAATGAAATGTTACAGCAGCCAATTATAAAGGTTGAATTGTTTGATGTTTGGGCTATAGATTTTAAGGGACCATTTCCAGGTTCATTTGGAAATATTTATATATTTGTAGTTGTTGACTACATCTCAAAGTGGGTTGAAGTTGTTGCAGTCCCAAAGGGTGATGCAAAGACAATGCTTAAATTTTTTCACAAGTAAATACTCACCCACTTTGGCACACCAAAGGCATTGATTAGTGATCAGTGTACACACTTTCATTGTAACCAAGTGGTAGTCACACTGAAAAGATATGGAGTCCATCATAGAATGGCTACTACTTATCATCTACAAACTAATGGGAAAGTCGAAGTGTCAAATCAACAATTAAAACCATACTTAAGAAGGTTGTGAACCCTTCGAGGAAAGATTGGTCTTCCAGACTAGATTATGCTTTATGGGCATTGTAGACAGCATACAAAACTCCATTAGGGATGTCACCGTATCAATTGATTTTTGGGAAAGCATGTCACTTGCCAGTTGAACTGGAACACAAAGCAATGTGGGCAATTAAGCAAGTGAATATGGG
Source organism: Gossypium anomalum (assembly GCA_025698475.1). Classification (NCBI taxonomy): domain Eukaryota; kingdom Viridiplantae; phylum Streptophyta; class Magnoliopsida; order Malvales; family Malvaceae; genus Gossypium; species Gossypium anomalum. Next base: position 58,103,780 of record CM046959.1, read on the forward strand.
CTATCAAGCAACTAGAAAGAAAAGGTTATTGGATATCATTGAACTAGAGGAGGTTAGGCGAAATGCCTATTAAAACACTGTAATTTACAAGGAAAAGACCAAATAATGGCATGACAGAATTATTCTGAAGTGACAATTTATCGCGGGCCAACAAGTTTTATTATTCAATTCTAGACTGAACTGCACCCAGGTAAATTCTGCTCACGTTGGTCTTGACCTTTCAAAGTTGTTGAAGTGTCTCCTCATGGGTGGTCACAATTAGAGATTTACATGATGGACACCAACTCAAAGTGAATGGTCAACGATTGAAACATTATCCTGGGAATATTGATCAAAAGAAGACAGAGACCATTAAATTGGTCAAAAAAATTATTTTTTGTTTGAATTTATCATTATGTTGTTTTATTTTATTGTTTTTGTTCAAGTTTGTTTTATATTTTATATTTTATTTTTCAGAATAATTAGGTACCATTGTCGACACACTTGGGCTTTATTGTCAAAGCAGTTCATACTATTGTATTGTCACTTCTAATTCAGCAAAAATGAGGGCAGATAAAAAATTTTAGATCCCACCATTTGATCAAAAGTCATCTAGCTGTCTGATTTGTCTGAGTGGGCGCAATTCTTATTGGAGGTATTTATTACCGCTAGCTTTATTTCCCTTCAGAAAATAATGTCTTTCCATCTTCTTCTTTCACTCACTATAAACCCCTCTTACTATGCTAACAGTGAAACACCCACGTAGAAATTTTTATTCACTTTTCCTTTCTCAAATTAGTACATTTACACCTTTAAACCATCTTCACTCCACAAACCAAGAAAACTATCGCAAGAATGAGAGGATTAGTCAAGAAAGCCACCAAACCTATTGAAGAACACTCATCCTCTGCAACTGTGGTTCGTGAATTGAAATCCTCCATGCCAACGGAAAAAAAGGAGCCGTTGATCTTTTCAATGAAAGTGGTGAAAGACCGATTGCAAAACAACATCTTAAAGTGAAACTTCCACCTAGAACAGTGCATTCTCCTTTCACAACAACAAGACTTGGGCAAACAAGTTTCCAGAACCATCTCTATGTTGAAGTGGGAAACTTTCTACATGCATCCTAGAAGTTATTCTCCTTCATTGGTACGTGAGTTTTATGCTAACCTTTATGACCATGAGTTGGAGTTTATCTTTATTTGAGAAGGTTTAATCACATAGGATGCTACAAAAATCAACGAGCTGTACAACATTAAGGTGGATGTCAATAAACACTTCAAGTTTATTGAGGATATCACAGGCGACAAACGAGACCTGCTGGTGAAAGATTTATGTGTAGAAGGAGCATTATGGACGGGTTCACATCAAAGGAATTATATGATGCACTGCCACTTCTTGACACTGCAAAGCAAAACCTGGTTTCATTTTGTTAGCTGTAGGCTACTACCCTCTACTCACAGCACTACAGTCAACCTAGATAGAATGTGTCTGATACATTCAATTTTCAAGGGCAGTAAGATTGATGTTGGCACAATGCTCCACTAGGAAATTGCTACTTGCACTACAAGACAAAATGGAATTTTGGTTTTCCCATTGTTGGCGATGCTATTGTGCCAACAGAAAGGGGTCATGCCCTATGATGATGAAGAGATCTTGGAAAATAAGGGCCCAATCAATGCTTATCTATTGAAAGAATGACATGTGCCATAGATACGCCAACAATGAAGGAGGTAGAGACCAGCAAGAAAAGGGAAAAACTAAGGCAGAGACCAAGGGAACGAACCTGACTGCAGAAACATCGTTGTTGCGCAAAATGAAGGATATCGAGAAGTTGGCCAATTCTATCAGCAATAAGCGGATTAGTTTTGTTGCTACAATAGAGGATATGGACAAATCAAAAAAATTGTTCTACGCTTATACCAGGGCTTATAACAACTCTATTGTAGCCACATTACGTCAGTTAAGCCCCATCCCACTCCCAAAATTTCCAGTATCCCCACCAATTATCCGAGAGTATGAACCTTCCTCTGAGAAAAATGACCTAGGGAATTGAGACTGATCGGTGGAATCCCCTCCCATTGTGAACATCTCTGATATTGAGAAAGAAGAAGACTTAAAGGATATTGAGGAGTGCATGTGACAGATTGATAACCTAGTCGAGGGTGACTTCATTGTTTGTCAAGAAGCACCTGCTGTTGAGGAGGAAGTTGCTATGAAAAAGGAGGACATCCTTGTTGAAGTTGTGAACTAGAAGGCTAAGGAAGAAAATAATGAGACAGAAGCTACTGAGAAAGAATCTGTTGAGGACATTGTCAATGAATCTAAGTTTGTGGATGCAATTACTGATAATCTGGAGTGAGATGGAGCTTGTAACACCCTGAATTTGGGCCTAGAAGTTTTAGGCCTTGAGCATCGGAGCGGTTGAAGGCAGCTTGTAATATTTTTTGTTCATGTAAATTTCATTAATAAAGGCTTTTTTAGTGGTTAAGTATGCTAAGAAGTGTTGGAGAAGTCTTGGGTTCAGACCTGGACTCTAGCAAAAATTTTGGTTTAAGGTGAATCAAACCCTGGGTATAGTAGGTAGGCCTTAAGAATATTGTTGGAGAAATTGTGCCACAAAAAGCCTTGTGGTCTAGTGGCAAAGTAGTGCCACATAAGAGGCAGGAAGGTGGCGTCATAGAGTTGGCAAGGAGGTCCAGGGTTCAAAACTCATGGGAATCAAAGACCATTTATTTTGCTAACAGAGGGCGGCAAGAGTTAGTATTGAATTTAAACTCTGATGATGGAGGGATCCCACATCGGGAAGCTAACATAAGAGTGGATGAAAAGCTGGCTTTAAATAGAGAGAACCATGAGGAGAGTAAAGGTACTTTTCTTGGCTGATCCCTTTCACTTTATGGCATGCTCGTTTGGGTTGGGCGTCGGCTAAGAGTGCTCAGAGCGCGAATTAACTCCAGTCTCATATCAAGTGTGTATTTCTCACTACTCTGGCTGTAGGATGGCTATTCCGGGCCGCGATGGGCCGAAAGGGGCCATGTGGGCCCAATGGGCCTATAGGCCCAATTGGATAAGTTGTTTGATCGTGTAGTAAATATTGGACTAGGCTAGGTGAATCTCATATCTATGGCTAGATTTGGGCTAAAAGGGCCACACGAGCATGTGGGCCCACTTGGGCCGAGGAAGGGCTTTAGGCCCATTCGTATTGTTATCCCTGTTAGAATACTTTAGTTTACCAAATTACTGAAATACCCTCGACTTGTAAAATTACCAAGTACCCCCCGATTTACAGAATTACCGTTTTACCCTCGATTTACAAAACTATTGAAATACCCATGTAGGGTAGAATTACCGAGATACCCTTGTGGGGTAAAATTACCATTTTCCCCTAGGGTGTTAAATGACCGTTTTGCCCTTGCGGGCAAGGGACTGACTTGGACTGTGTGGTTGACGGATTTGATTGTGAATATATGTTGGTGATCTGAATGACTTGACTGTGATTGTTTGATTCAAATATGGGCATGATATTCTGACTCTGTATGTTGTATGCCATGACATGTACATATGTTGCATGGGATATGGGTTATATTGATGGAGGAAGCGTTCTGGTGGCTATGCCACAAATATCTGTTCTGGTGGCTATGCCACAAATATATGTTCTGGTGGCTCTGCCACAATATCTGTATCTGGTGACTCTGTCACAATATCTGTTCTGGCAGTCATACTGTAAATTCTGTGGTGTGTAGCGGATGGGTGGGTCGAGTTGTCTTCCCACATGGTGTAAGGTTGGTACGGGAGTGTATACGGATGGATATGGGTTGGGTTTCTACATACATGAAATATCTGTTCTCTATCTGTTGTGGGCCTATGGGCTTCATTCTAAATTTTGTATAGGACTAAGGCCCATCTGGTACTGGCTGTTATAATGGGCGAAGGCCCAATTGATACTGAAACTGTAAGTAGGGCTGGGGCCAGACTTTTTAATTTTTTTATGTGACTGACTGTTCCTTTTATAAAGTAGGGGATTACACACTGAGTTTTCATAAACTCACCCCGTTTATTAACCTTTCAGGTAATTTCTAGCCTTAGACGGATCGGAGCTGCGAGGGGCTTGGAGAGAGCCACACACACTGTTTATGTTACAGTTTTGATTATTGCTTTTAAATTATTTTATGTGGGTTGTAGTAAAGCCATTGTAATTTTCTGGATTCTAATTTGGAATTTTATTTATTGTTCTTATAATTGCTAGTATTAGAACACGGTTTTCCAAAGCAACTACTATTTTCAAAACATCACGTATCCGCAGTTATTTTTAAATTAAGCTTCCGCAACTACCAAGATTTTTACAAAGTTGTTAAGAATGTTACTCAGCTGAGGTTTTCTAACAAGGTTTAAAAAGGGTATAAGTTTTTAATTACTAAGAAGGGTTTTTAATGGAAACATGGTTTTCGAAAAACACTTTAATGTGACATGCTAGATTCGAGCCAAACTTCCAGGCCGGGTTTGGGGTGTTACAGAGCTAGATTGTTAAAAGTTACAGAGGTAACCAGTGAGGAGCACCACAACTCATTGGCGATATTGGTCTACCGAACCACTCAAGGTGACCCCTCCTACACAAGAACCAATTGATGATGCCAAGGTAGAGTCGGAACCTATGGAGTGATCCAAGGACTATGCATGTAACGCCCCGTACCCGAGACCATCGCCGGAGTCGAACACGAGGTGTTAACAGACTTAATTCATTACTTTAAACAGCTCAAATAATTTATTTTTAAAATTTTTAGTCAAGCTAGCAATCTGCGTCACAGTTGCTTAAAAATTCATATCTCGAGTTTCGAAACTCAAAATCCAATTCCATAAATTTTTCCTGAAACTAGACTCATATATCTATTTACTAATTTTTTAATAGAATTTTTTGTCAAGTAAATTAGTACAGTTTATTAGTTAAATTCTCCCCTATTTCAGGGTTCAACTGCTCTGACCTCTGTGTATTACGAATCAGATATCTCCCTGTACAGAGTTTCAATGACTATGCCGTTTATTTCTAATAAAACTAGACTTAATAAGGAATCTGTACATATAAATCATGACTTATAATTATCTTTGAAAAATTTATGGTGAATTTCCAAAGTCATTACAGGGGATCCAGAAATTGCTCTGGCCCTGTTTCACAAAAATTTAAACATCTCATAAAATATAACTCATATACCTGTTTTGTTCCATCCATATGAAAATAGACTCATCAAGATTCAATTCCATAACTTATTCATTATTTAATTCCATTTCTACTATTTTTAGTTATTTTTCAAATTCGCGTCACTACTGCTGTCTGAATCTATTTTATGGTAAATTTTACCCATTTCATGGTTCCCATGGATTAGCTAGCAATTTAGCATACATAACACCAAATATGATCATGATTAGCCATTCCAATGGCTAATCATTACCAAGCATTTCCATACCACTCAATAACCATATCATAAGACCATATATACAAAATGATTATAATGCTATACATGCCATGCTCAAAATATACAAGCCATTATGCCAAGATGGTATACGGATAGTGTGAGCGTGCCTCTGACTGTTTCCGATTTCCGAGCTGGCTTGTCAACACTACAATGAAAAGGATGGAGTAAGCACAAATGCTTAGTAAGTTCACATGCAAATAGCCAGTAACATAACTATATAAGCAAACATAAACATCATTTGCATGATCATCACCGAGACATTCATATCACATTTTCATTTATCATCTTACCATATTGTTGTTATATCGAGTTTTCAACCTGAGGGTTAAGTACATACCTGTTCAAAGTATCCATTTCACAACACTTACCAATACGTCCCTTTCGTCTCAAGTATTCCTCCATTTGAGTAGAATTTTACTCGTTGAACACATCGGAATATAATTCGGATACATGGAAAGTTTGCACATAAGTGCCACATATGTAGCCAAGCTACCATGTAACCCGCCCATAAGTGAACTCAGACTTAACTCAACGAGCTTGGGCGTTCGCATTCATAAGTGAACTCGGACTCAACTCAACGACCTCGGATGCCTAGTTACATCTCTCGAACTCGGACTCAACTCAACGAGTTCGGATGCCCAAATATCCCAGTGACATGTCACTTGTATCCTAATCCATTCCTAAGGTTCAACGGGACCTTTTTCCCAATCATGTGACTCAACCATCTTCTACGGAATGCCGATACCGATACTCGGTAGTATTTCACATTTTACAAGTATATCACATAATTTGACATATTATCAAACAATTATCAGGAGTATAATATTTCATAATAATTATCATATCATTTAAATAACATAAAAACATTTAAAATAATAACTATGTTACCAACATTTACATATGAACTTACCTCGTATGTGAAAATGGCTACTTTTACCATTTCGTCCACAACTTGGTATTTTCCCCATTTTAGCCTGAATTTTAGTTTTCCTTGCTATATCATTTAAAATATAGTCTAATTAGGGCTCACATTATTCAAATTAACCCAAAATCATATTTTGGCAAAATTATAGTTTTGCCCCTAAACTTTTGCATATTTACACTTTTGCCCCAAAGCTCGTAAATAAAATTCAGCATATTTTCTTATGTTTTATGACATACTGAACATTTTTCCCTTCTATTACAACATCAAATTCTCACTCTAACACATAGTTATGAACAATAATAATTTTTACCGATTAAGCCGTTTTACTCATTTTTGCTTAAAATCGCTTAGCAAAAGTTGTTTAACATAATTTCAGCCTTCATATTCTACCATAAAACATCAAAATAAACACATTTCACCTATGGGTATTTTTCCAAATATGAACCCTAGCTTAAATTATTGCTAGAATAAGCTTAATCAAGTTACCGGGATTTCAAAAACGTAAAGAACTTGAAAAACGGGGCTAGAACGGACTTACAATCGAGCTTGGAAGATTGAAAAACCCTAGACATGGTTTCTCCTTGCTATATTCGGCCATGGGGTTGAAGATGAGCAAAATTGGCTTTTAATTTTGTATTTTAATTAATTTTACCCCTAAATGACCAAAATGCCCTTACTACTAAACTTTCCAAAAATTCCATCCATGTCCAATTTTTGTCCATAGACTTAGAAATTGGTAAAATTTCTATTTTAGACCTCCTAATTAATATTTCAAAACAATTTCATACTAGAAACTTCTAGAATGCAAGTTTTGCAAATTATTCGATTTAGTCCCTAATTTCAATTTAAGCACTTTATGCATAAAATTTCTTCACGAAATTTTTACACAATCATGCAATCATATCATAGACCTCAAAATAATCATAAAATAATTATTTCTATCTTGGATTTTGTGGTCACAAAACCACTATTTCGACTAGGCCCAAAATCGATATATTACAACTCTCCCCTTTTTAGGATTTTTTCGTCCCCAAAAATCTTACCGGAAAAAGTGGTCTTCACTTTTAATCTCATATTCATCTTGAAGAGCTTTCACTTAGGCTGTACCTCCAATACATCTCTTTAATTTCTCATATGGTCTAAAAGCTTACAGTCTCAACTCTCAACTGTTCTTAAATTTTCAACCCTTCTCAGTTTCCCATGATATCATGACATAAAACCAGGATCTTAACTTGATTAATGGAGACCTAATTCCAAGAAATCCAACAATCAAAAAGACCTAAAATTCCATGAATCGATGAGTAGGAATTCATTCAATACCGATATGATTTATAGATTTCTCCAAACATTTAAGAATAGGATACATCACATTTTCCTCTTTCTGCCATAGAAATAATTCTGATATGGCCTCAAGAATAATCCTTCTCATTTCCATCCCAATATCAACATTGACAAGGATAATTTTGATAGATCCCAATGCTCAGCTTTAACCTCTTTAACAACTCAGATTTTATGTAACATCGAATGCTCTAATTACCTCACTGTCTTGAAACACATCACAATTCATACAACAGTATATTACTGAAAGTCAGGAAGTCTTTGCTCAATGTAGACTATTCTAGTTCACACGCTTCGATTACCAATATTCTCATCTATTCAAACTCTGTCAACATGTAATAAACTTTTCAGCTTTCATAAGATGAAAACCTTATCATTCGTAGTGACTTTAACTAATATCCAACTCTTTCTAATAAATATATACTTCTCGTTTAGACTATTTACTCTTTTATCAGTACAAAAATGAAATTCTATTATCAGACTTGAGAAAAATAATCCTGACATAATTGTCACATGAAATCTTTCAAATAAATAATTCACCATACCGACTGAAACTCGTGCTTTTATCACCTATGCCCTTACTGATGTCAAATCCTTACACAGAAATTAGAAAAAAAAATCCCAATACTAAAATCACCACATTACCAAGATCAAATTAGAAGTATAGTCATATTTGACATGATTATCACGAGCTGAAGAAAGCACTTCGAACATGAGTCGTAATTGACAAATTATGGAACAAAGATAACAAGAAAACCGAATAAAGAAATCCAAGATAGAGAAACCCGGAATAAAGAAATCCAGAATAAAAAGATCCAGGATAAAGAAACCCAAGATATGATACAATGCCGGAGAATCGAAAACCAAACTCATAGAGAAAATATAGAATACCCCGATAATTCTTCAAAGAAAGAAAGTCCAAAAGAAAACATCATTTAATCCCACTGAAATCAAATATAACAAGATCAATATATCTTCCCATACATACATATCGGATGAAACATCAAGTAGAAGAAATGCAAATTATAATATCATATGTATTCTCTCATCAATTCTTATCGATTAAATAAAATAGAATACCCGATGAAATAGAGCAATATAAATTATAAACCAGTCGGACTACCAATGCTTTCATCCAACACGAAATTAGAAGACATTCCCATATAACAAGAATTTCTTGAAAGATCAATAGCCATAGAAATATTTACGAGAACGGGTAAACACATAGAACATCTCAAAAGAGATCTAAAATCATCCCATCCATAATCACACACTCGGATAGTTCACATTTCAATTATCATTTCCCCAACTAGTTCTGCGTTCACAAATTTCATATTAACCATTCACTAAAGAAGGCCAGTTTCTGAATAAATTTCGATTTACACTTTTCTCGACCTTGCACCTGAGTAATTCGATTTACCAAAGAGAATTCCTTCTCTAATTGGGACAGTGCATAACTCTAATAATCTTTACGTCAATCCAATATTTTACTGGCTCTAACTTTAATTATCAGCTCATTTTCAATCTCTGATCATACTTATATATTCTATCACTGAACTCTTTGGGTTCTCAACCGGAAACTTATTCAATACAAATCTCATGAAATTCCATTATAAGTACCACGTCGGTAAGGGGGAGGGGTTGTAGGTCCTCTGACTCGACTTTCTTATACATACACATATGACACAACTTCCATCATCATAGCAACATCATCAAAATCATGTCATTCATTCAGGCAATGCAACATTCATGTTGGCTTACACAAATTTTCCTACTGTCCCATTTAGACAATATACTTATGCATACATTCTATGTTTTCTAGATAGCTTTACTTATCCATTCATTTAATTAAATTAATTAATGCTCATAACATCATATAGGGCCAAACAAACATAGATATTTGCATCATAATCACAACTTTCATTTCGTGCATCATGTACATGTCATTACAATCATATAATTCAGTCCAACAATTTAACATAGATAAGTTCATTTCATTATAATCCTTTATCTCATAAAAATTATATATCATTAGCATTCATCAACATTCGACGTCCAAATCAAGACAAGGACATTTTCATTCATATCATAATATTATGACTTTTATTCATACCTCTACTACTTTCTATTTATTCCGTTCATCTTATCAAGTAAGCCATATACACTACATCATATGAGCATTAAGCAAATATGGATATTTATCACATATGTATCATAAACTTTTATTCATACTTTTCTGAACCGAGACTTATCATAATCATAATTTTACTTAAATACCTTCACATAACATTGAACATGGTCGGTGTGACTTCGGTTTGGAAAGTACCCTGTCTAAATAAGACAGTACTCATATGCGTCGGAAGACATCACACTATCACAGATCAGTGGCATGTATAGCTAAATTTTACGCATGATAAGTTAGTCCGAGAACCGACTAAACCTGCTCTGATACCACCAAATGTAACGCCCCATACCCGAGACCGTAGCCAGAGTCGAACACGAGGTGTTAACAGACTTAATTCATTACTTTAAACAGCTCAAACAATTTATTTTTAAAATTTTCAGTCAAGCTAGCAATCTGCGTTACAGTCGCTTAAAAATTCATATCTCGAATTTTGAAACTCGAAATCCAATTCCGTAAATTTTACCTGAAACTAGACTCATACATCTATTTACTAATTATTTTATAGAATTTTTGGTCAAGCAAATTAGTACAGTTTATTAGTTAAAATATCCCCTGTTTCAGGGTTCGAATGCTCTGACCTCTGTGTATTATAAATCAGATATCTCCCTGTACAGAGTTTCAATGACTATGCTGTTAATTTCTAATAAAACTATACTCAATAAGGAATCTGTACATATAAATCATGAATTCTAATTATCTTTTAAAAATTTATGGTGAATTTCTAAAGTCAGAACAGGGGATCCAGAAATTGCTCTAGCCCTATTTCACAAAAATTTAAACATCTCATAAAATATAACTCATATACCTATTTTGTTCCATCCATATGAAAATAGACTCATCAAGCTTCAATTCCATAACTTATTCATTATTTAATTCCATTTCTACTATTTTTAGTTATTTTTCAAATTCGTGTCACTACTGCTGCCTGAAGCTATTTTATGGTAAATTTTACCCATTTCATGGTTCCCATGGATTAGCTAGCAATTTAGCATACATAACACCAAATATGATCATGATTAGCCATTCCAATGGCTAATCATTACCAAGCATTTCCATACCACTCAATAACCATATCATAAGACCATATATACAAAATGATTATAATGCTATACATGCCATACTCAAAATATACAAGCCATTATGCCAAGATGGTATACGGATAGTGTGAGCGTGCCTCTGACCGTTTCCGATTTCCAAGCTGGCTTGTCAACACTACAAGGAATGAAAAGGAGGGAGTAAGCGCAAATGCTTAGTAAGTTCACATGCAAATAGCAAGTAACACAACTATATAAGCAAACATAAACATCATTTGCATGATCATCACCGAGACATTCATATCACATTTTCATTTATCATCTTACCATATTGTTGTTATATCGAGTTTTGAACCCGAGGGTTAAGTACATACCTGTTCAAAGTATCCATTTCACAATACTTACCAATACGTCCCTTTCATCTCGAGTATTCCTCCATTTGAGTAGAATTTTACCCGTTGAACACATCGGAATATAATTCGGATACATGGAAAGTTTGCACATAAGTGCCACATATGTAGCCAAGCTACCATGTAACCCGCCCATAAGTGAACTCGGACTCAACTCAACGAGCTCAGATGCCTAGTTACATCTCTCAAACTCGGACTCAACTCAACGAGTTTGGACATTCGCATCCATAAGTGAACTCGGACTCAACTCAACGAGTTCGGATGCCCAAATATCCCAGTGACATGTCACTTGTATCCTAATCCATTCCTAAGGTTCAACGGGACCTTTTTCCCAATCATGTGACTCAACCATCTTCTACGGAATGCCGATACCGATACTCAGTAGTATTTCACATTTTACAAGTATATCACATAATTTGACATATTATCAAACAATTATCAGGAGTATAATATTTCATAATAATTATCATATCATTTAAATAACATAAAAACATTTAAAATAATAACTATGTTACCAACATTTACATATGAACTTACCTCGTATGTGAAAATGGCTACTTTTACCATTTCGTCCACAACTTGGTATTTTCCCCATTTTAGCCCGAATTTTAGTTTTCCTTGCTCTATCATTTAAAATATAGTCTAATTAGGGCTCACATTATTCAAATTAACCCAAAATCATATTTTGGCAAAATTATAGTTTTGCCCCTAAACTTTTACATATTTACACTTTTGTCCCAAAGCTCGTAAATAAAATTCAGCATATTTTCTTATGTTTTATGACATGCTGAACATTTTTCCCTTCTATGACAACATCAAATTCTCACTCTAACACATAGTTATGAACAATAACAATTTTTACCGATTAAGCAGTTTTACTCATTTTTGCTTAAAATTGCTTAACAAAAGTTGTTTAACATAATTTCAGCCTTCATATTCTACCATAAAACATCAAAATAAACACATTTCACCTATGGGTATATTTCAAATATGAACCCTAGCTTAAATTATTGCTAGAATAAGCTTAATCAAGTTACCGGGATTCTAAAAACGTAAAGAACTTGAAAAACGGGGCTAGAACGGACTTACAATCGAGCTTGGAAGCTTGAAAAACCCTAGCCATGGTTTCTCCTTGCTATATTTGGCCATGGGGTTGAAGATGACCAAAATTGGCTTTTAATTTTGTATTTTAATTAATTTTACCCCTAAATGACCAAAATACCCTTACTACTAAACTTTCCAAAAATTCCATCCATGTCCAATTTTTGTCCATAGACTTAGAAATTGGTAAAGTTGCTATTTTAGACCTCCTAATTAATATTTCAAAACAATTTCATACTAGGAACTTTTAGAATGCAAGTTTTGCAAATTATTCGATTTAGTCCCTAATTTCAATTTAAGCACTTTATGCATAAAATTTCTTCACGAAATTTTCACACAATCATGCAATCATATCATAGACCTCAAAATAATCATAAAATAATTATTTCTATCTTGGATTTTTTGGTCACGAAACCACTATTTCGACTAGGCCCAAAATCAGGATATTACAGTGCAAAGCCCAAAGAAAAGAAAAGAAAGAGCTCTAAAGACAAAAACTGCAAGAAGGAAGAGAAAAAGAGGAGGAAGAAGAAACATTGTGCAACCACATAGATGGCTAAGGAAAACTGAGTTAGTTTATTTTAAGTTTTTGTTGTAGTATTCATGCATTGCATGTAACTGTAATTTTTATTTTGTTAGTAAACATTATCATTGCATTTTTATTTTCATCGCATTTTAATCTTAATGCATTAGGGAAAATGCAAACTTCAAGTTTGGGGGAATGCATATGGGGTCTGGAAATACACCCATATTTCAATTTTTTATATTAATGAAACATGCAAAGTTTATTTGTGGTTAATGCAAATGTGTTGAAATTTTTTGTTACATTCGATGCTTAATTCTTGAATCATGTGAACTATCATTGAATAAGTTGGATAAATCTGATTGAATTTTGTATATTTAATTCTTTGATGAATGATTTAGGCTGCATTAGTAATGGATGACTAGTAGCCTTCTTTTGAATCTTGAAAGAATCTGCCTTTACAGCTACTCATATGTATATATTGTTGTGAATAAGAGACACTCCAAAGTGGCTGTATGGTAAAATGTTAAAAAGGGAACACTGCAATGCAAGCGTTAGAAAAATGAATCTGGCCAAAGGCTATCATTACATGAGTGTGTGTCGGCGCAATTAGGTATTCCCTGGGGGTTTGTTGCACTCCATCGTTACTTCTCAGGAACAAGGGTACAGTAATTAAAAAATATCCCTTGCTCACAAAAAAAGAGAGACATATATTGTATAATAAATGATGTATTGGTAGATAGAATTTAAGAATTAAAGCATGATACTGGTTTTAATGAAGTTGCAGTCTTATTCATTCATGCTTATGTATTGTCGATGCAATATCCTGTCATCTGAATGTGACTCATTCATTGGGATTTTAGGTGATTCAAGTTGCAAGAATGATCATTTGCCTTAGTGAATTCTTGTGTAGCCTTGTTAGTTTCTATTTTACTTAAGGACAAGTAAAAACTCAAGTTTGGGGGTGTGATAGTACTAAAAAAACATATGTTTTCTCCCTACTTATTGGTTAATTTGTACACATTTAGTTATCATTAGCACATATTTTAGCATTTTCAGTTCAGTAAGTTGCATTGTATAACTCAGTGGATCTCAACCTATTTGTCCTTAATTTTGTCATGTTTTGGTACTGATATTATTGCATGAGTGTTTTCAGATTGTACCTAGAATTGTCGCCGCACTTGATAGTTGTCCGGATAACAACAAAGAATTGTGAGATGTCCAATCTGGTACAACTAGCTTGTACATACAGAGGTAGCATGAGTCTGATGAAAGGAAACCTATCCTATTTGGATAAATATCAATATATTTATGTGAAAAAAAGGAGAGGAGAGAGGATCTTTATCTTCTTGAACCTATCTTTTAAAGCTTTTCTATGATCGTAGCTTAAACCTCCTACGGGTGAGCCGATGTGAAAGGGATGTAGGTTAGTTCTTAACAAGGAGGTCTGGCTGAGATACGAGAGGGAGTTGAGAGATCAAGTCAAGATTTTCTAGGAATAGTACTCTCCATTTGTTTCTTTTATATTTCTTTTCTAAATGATGGTAATTACTTTCTATTTCATGTTTGTACGGAAGTATACATGATTTCTGGGTTAAATGTTATCTTATTCAATCTTGCTTCAATTATTTAAATGTTATTTTAGTCAATCTTGCTTCAATTATTTAATCTTTGGGTTTCAATGTTTTTAGCATGGAAGTGTTATTACGGTCACTGACACTAGAAAGTGCAGTGACAGTTCAAGCTAACAAGCATGACAATAGAAGTTGCTTGAGGATTAGAGGAATTTAATCCACTTGTTCTTAATAGTGTTCCATTACCATCATCAGAAGGTGTGGTTAATATGGATGTTTAAGTCTTAGATTAAATATAGAGGTTAAGCTTGGTAAGATATTCATTGCAATTTAATGCATTGACAATTACCTATCCTTTTTTACCTTGTGAGCACTTAGCATTTTGTTGAATATTCACATCGGCGATCCTAGTTTATCATTATCATATTTTATCTTATTATTTTCATGTTATTGCTTTAACAAATACACCCACAATTTATCTCGTTTTGACCTATTTATTGTACTGACATTGATAGAAAAAAGACAACCATCCTCATGGGATCGATATTCGACAGACTCATATCAGTCTACTATACTTGCATCGACAATGTACGCTTGCACATTATTGCTCTGACGTTAAACAGCCGATCAATGGCCGAAGTGGTCTCTGATCCAATTGATGTAGAAAGAACCATAACAGTTGATGTAGCCACTAGCATAAAAGTCGATGTAACCATTAACATTGAGATTAAACTGATTCTGAATGAAAGTGTAGAAGAGCCAATACACTTTTTGACCATAGCAGAGAAGGTACCAGCCAAAGAGATAGATGAGTTCAACTCATTCTCATTTGACAAAGGCAACAAAGCTCAAGTGACCAAAATTGCATGCGAAATAGAAGGGAGGAAGCTCGAGGCAATAATACCCTAGAAAATGATTTAGGGTTGGCTCTGATTTGGTACCAAATGGCTTGCAATGTGGATGTGAAAACATGAAAATATACACAGTTTTTCATGCTCTTTTTAACTCAAATTCATGCAGTTTCGGTAAAATTCGTGTCGAAGAATAAATAATAATTATAAAATAATTAAATTGCACTCAAGATATGAACATGTTGAATTTTAATTAATTTTATATCAAATTTTGACTAATTTTGGTTATTTTTGACAGATTTGCACAAAGGGCGAAAAACGGCTCGGCGGACATTACAAGAAGCACAAAACTGAGAATTAATTTTAAAGCATCAAGGCGAATTAATTTTTCATCCTAAGACGGTCCAAATTATGTGTATTAATTCATAATATAATTAATTTTAATTTTAATCCAATTTAATTTGGGTTAAATAAATTACTGTTAATTAATTAAGAAAATGGGCCAAGTTGAGCTTAACCGAGAAAACTGATCCAACCTAGCACTGGGTAGCCCGAAACCGTCCCACATGTTGACCCAATCCACTTGCTTGGCTGATTATTTGGCTTGCAAAATGGCCCTTGAAGACATATTTAAACTGCATTCAAACCCCTCCACTATTTATGCCTTTTTAGATTTGCCCCTACCCTAAAATAGCATGTTTGAAATCTCAGGTAAGCATAGGAGAACGAAAGGAATGAGAAACAGGCCAAAACGGAGAAAATAGGCCAAAGCATGAAATCAACACGGCCTGGACCTTTTCACACAGGTAGATCACACAGTCGTGTCAATATGGCAGAATTGAAGCACGACTTACACGGGTATAACACACGCTCGTGTACCTCAAACACTACCTGAAGGTATCGCACACGGGCGTGTCACACGGGCGTTGCCAAGCCCAAGTTGAGTCTAATTCAAAAAAGGCCACTTTTGAGGGTTCTAAGGCATTCCAAAGCCTATAAATACACCCTAAAAGAGGAAGAAAAGGGAGACGGAGAATAGAGAGTAAGGAATTACTCCAAGGAAGCCGATTGATCCATCTCAGAAGCCGGATGTACTATCAAGACTGAAGATCTCTCCTCAATTTCCCCTCCAGGAGTTTTAGGTTTTCTTTTTTTTTGTAATTATTATTATTCTGAGATGTTTTCTTGTTTAGTTATGAACTAAACCCTTAAATACCTAAAGGGGATGAAACCTATGACAAAACCTTGTTATTATTTCTAAATCGTATGATAAATATTTAAGTTGTTCTTAATTATGTGTTCTTAATTCTTGTTTTGGTATTTTAGGATATCACTTCAAGTTACTACTCTTAGTTGGAGGAGGAATAGACCCTGGCTAAGAGTAACTTTATCGTAATTAAGCGGAGTTGATTGCGCACCTAGAGATAGGGTGACAAGATTTTGCCAGATTAGGGTGAAACCCAATAAAGGAATCCATAGATCGAGTTAATGCAACCTTAGGGTGTTAATTAGGGATAACTCTCAATTATTCAACCTAGGGATTAGATGTTGTTAGTCTCGAGAGGGATAATAATATACATTAGGGGGCTTCTACAGAACAAGTTAAATGAATAAATCATCCGGTTCGGAGCCAGAATAACAAGTAAAAGTCTAGGTGGATTTTTCCTTAGGTATTGTCTCAATCAATGCTTTCCCCAAAAGTAATTTCCCAAATTCTATTTTCTGCAAGTTCTTAGTTTACTTAATTAGTTAGTTAAAACAAATCTCTTTTCTTCGGCTAGATAATAAGAAGACAGTTATTACTAGTACTCCTAGTCCCTTGGGTTCGACAATCTGGTCTTGCTAAAGCTATACTACTGTTCGATATGTACACTTGCCTACGTCGTGATAATAGTTAGTTTCAAGAACAATTCATTATAAATTTATGAAACTTATCACAGGAAAATCACGATCAAGTTTTTGGCACCGTTGCCGGGGACTAAGATATTAGGAACGCTCAATTTTTATTACTTTAGCCATTTGATTTCTTGCAATTTAACTTTAATTTTTATTTTGCTAATTTTCTTTCTTTTTCCCCTGGCAGGTTCTTGTAGCTTATGACTAGAAGAAACCCGTCAGGACCATTGCTTTTTGACGAGGAAATTGATCGTACAGCTCGTAGAAACAGATGAGAAATCAGGTGTAGCTTAAGATACACAGAGGAAGAGCAAGAGGACGATATATCAACTACAACCGAGGAGATGGTTGAAAATCAAGACAATCCGCTACCTCCAGCCATACCCGCTGAATTAGCAAATCAGAATCCTGCTCCTCGTACTATGTATGATTATGCTAAACCTAATTTTACAGGAACTGGGTCAAGTATAGTTAGGCCTGCTACTGCTGCAAATAATTTTAAACTGAAACCTAACACGATTCAGATGATACAACAATTTGTTCAGTTTGATGGTTTGCAGGATGAGAACCCCAACACTCACTTGGCAAATTTCCTAGAACTGTGCGACACTTTCAAAATTAATGGCATTTCTGATGATGCCATTCGCCTTCGGTTATTCCCTTTTTCACTAAGGAACAAAGCTAAATAGTGGTTGAACTCACTACCACGAGGGTCCATTACCACTTGGGAACAAATGACCAAAATTTTTTTATTAAAATATTTTCCACCGGTGAAAACAGCTAAGTTGCGTAATGATATCTCTTCTTTTATACAGATGGACTTAGAAACACTTTACGATGCATGGGAAAGATACAATGACCTTTTGCAAAGGTGCCTACACCATGGGTTACCTCTATGGCTGGAAGCTCAAACGTTTTACAATGGTGTGAACCCTTTAACAAGACAAATGATTGATACAGCTGCTGGAGGAACTATCAATAACAAAACACCTGAAGAGGCTTCTGAATTTATTGAAGAGATGTCACTGAATAACTATCAGTGGCAAGTCATGAGGACTAAGCCAACGAAAACAGCAGGCATTTATAACTTCAATTCGGTCACTATGTTGACAAATCAGGTAGAACTTCTGAATAAAAAAATTGATGGTTTACTTGGTTCTACACAGGTACATCCAGTGATAAGGTGTGATTCAAGTGGAGGAGGTGTGCATACAAAGTACCCACCATTCAATCATACAGCCGAAGAGGAACAAGTCAACTATATGGGTAACAATAATTTTAGATCTCAAAATAACCCATATAGTAATACTTATAATGTAGGTTGGAAGAACCACCCAAATTTCTCTTGGGGTGGTCAAGGAAATCAAAGGCCACAGAATCCTCAGGGTTTTCAACAGCCACCTTATCAACAGGAAAAGAAGTTAAACCATGAGGAGATGCTATCCAAATTCATCTCGGTGTCAGAAACTCATTTCCAAAATACTGAGATAGCACTCAAAAATCAACAAGCATCAATTTAAGGACTCGAAACTCAGATAGGTCAGCTATCCAAATTAATTTCTGAACGACCACAAGGTAGCTTGCCAAGTAATACTAAACTGAACCCAAGGGAACAGTTTAACGTAATTAGTACTCAAGATAATGAATGATTCGTTGAGCCCGAGCCAGAATTGATGCAAGAAACTGTGGTAAGCAAAGGTAAAAGTGAGGTAAGTCATAACGAAATGGTGAATGAAGAATGTAAACCTCGTGTGCCATACCCTAACACGACAAGGAAAGACCGCTCAGATGAACAATTCGGTAAATTCCTTAAACTTTTGAAAAAATTACATATTAACTTACCGTTATTGAAACTCTGTCACAGATGCCAAATGCAATGAATTTTCTAAGATAGCTTTTAACAAACAAGCGAAAGTTGGACGAAGCATCGCATGTGGAGCTAAATGCAGTTTGCTCAGCTATTCTACAGAATAAGCTACCCAACAAATTGAAAGATCCTGGGAGTTTTACAATTCCTTGCTTAATTGGTAGTTTAGATGTGAATAATGCATTAGCTAATTTAGGGGCAAGTATCAATGTCATGCCTTACAAAATGTTTAAGCAACTAGGTCTTGGGAAACCTAAACAAACTAGGATGAGCATTCAACTTGGAGATAAAACTATAAGATTTCCTAGGGGTATTATAGAAGATGTATTAGTAAAAATAGATAACTTCATATTTCCCGTAGACTTCATTGTTTTAGACATAGAGGAGGAGACCAACACCCCTTTGATTTTAGGTAGGCCCTTTTTAGCAACTGCTAAAACAATTATTGATGTTGGCACAGGTGAACTTACACTTCGCGTGGAACACAAAACGATCACCCTTCAAGCTCGTAATTCTAGCATCACATCGAACATAGAAGGTAATGTTACACACCATCCTACTAAAACTGATAATATGACACAATCCCTTGTGTAGAAATTAAGTTTGAAAGAAGTACACGAGCTATGTTCCAACAACAATAGAGGACCCATTCATGAAGAATGACTAGAAATAAAGGACCTAGACGAATGGAGAGCACATAGATCGAGAACGCCCGATAAACTGAAACTCTGCCAAAACAAGCTTGATACCCCTCCAAATCAACTTAAGGTTAGAGATCAAGTCTTATTAGATACCGCAGACCCTCACATTGTCACTCTCGACTCGGATAAAGAAACCCCTCTTACGGTACTTAGTATTTTCCCATTCGGTACAGTGGAGGTAAGTCATCCAAGGTTCGACACTTTTAAGGTAAACAATTCCTGGCTAAAGCTTTATTTCGATAAGAATGATAGCAGGAATGAGGAGTACGAACTCCTTAAACCACCCTGACTATTAAACGGAGAGGTAAGTCAAGCTTAGACTATAAATAAGCGCTTCTCGGGAGGCAACCCAAGCACTAATTGCACTAACTTATTTAAATTTTAGTGTTTAACACTTGCTATGACTAACAGAACTCTTGAAAATAGGTTTACCATAGGGACACGACCAAGCAAACGACCGTGTGTACTACCTTGTGGAAACAGGGCAAGATTTTCCCCAAAATATGGGCAACGATAAATCGCCACGGCCGTTGGACATGGCCGTGGGCAAACCTGCCAAAGCTAGCATTGGTGTGTGACATGCCCGTGCCTATCACTCGTGGTCGACACTGCCAAAACAACACGGGCGTGCGCATAGGTACACGGGCATGGACGAAGCGAGCCACATCACACACGATCGTGCGTTACGATCATAAAGCCACACGGCCAAGACACACGGGCGTGTTTCAAGGCCGTGCGATGAATTTTCAACTCACGACAAACACGGGCTGGACACGACCCACACAGGCGTGTGAGGCGACCGTGCCACCTACAAAATTAGACTATTTCCCTTTTTTTTATTGTTATTCTTAGTTCCTTTTTAATTGATTCACGTGGCTTACCTTTATGATTATTATCAGGTTATTTCTTCCTTCGAATCAAGCCTTACCTTCAGTTCTATTGTCAATTCTCACTTTCGCTAAACTAGGAAATTCATTCATTCCAACATTCAGGAAGTTTCAATTCTCTCCCTTTCTTATGATTTTATATTTTTCCATATATCTAACCTTGTACATTGAGGGCAATGTACATCTTAAGTGTGGGGGGGTAATTATTTCATTATCTGAAAATCCCTGAATATTGCTTTGTTCTCTTGTGAATCTCTCATATCATGTTTAAGATTAATTTTGATTGACTGAGAATTTTGATTGATATATCTTGAATTAAAACATAGGCATTCATGCATTGATTGTTAAACTTTAAGACACTAGAAAATCAAGCATGATAAGTTGATTTTTAAGAATTTAAAATTTTAGGTTGTTTCCCCAAATTTAGGTATTATCTTGAATTGAATCCCACAGATTTAAACATCAAAAAGCCCTAAATTTTTGTGAGATTTTTGAGCCTTTTGAGCATCTATTAATTCTTTCATGCCCACTTCTATTATTGCTTTGAGTGTGCCAATATTGAACTGTTATTCTAGAACTTTCCTAATTATGCATGTCAAGACTACACTATTTGATTTGATATTTCAAGATGATAGAGGCACTTAGGATTAACCCACTCATGCCATGAAAAGCCTACCTCCACATTAACCTTTAGTAAACCAGTTTGAGCCTAGCAAGCCATTCCTTATACCAACCTCGATATAAACCATTAACCCATTATTGTTGAAATCCCCTTAAATTAATTTGATCCCCAATTTTTGTCGAGAATTAATTTGAATAAATTGTTTAACTATGTCTTATTCTTAATAGTAATCTTGACTTGTTCTTAAAAAAAAAAACCCATGTATACAATCAGTAGTTATCTTTTACTTGTAAGTCTCATTCCATAGTCAAAAAAGAAAGCTTTGTTGTACGCAAGTGATGATTTAATATATTTTTTTCTAGTGAAGTAATTTTTCAAGTCAAATCTCGATTCTAACCCTTTCTTTCAGCTTGTGACCACACCCCCTAACTAAGCCTCGTTACAACCCTTTAAAGACCTTTGTATTGATGTATCATTTCGATTAATAGTGGTGGAGATTTGATTTTTATGCAAGCCTATGGTAATAACTTTTCATATTGACTGATGAGTGCTGATTTCATTGTCCTTAAATACTTCGTGTGATTTGAGTGAATCTTTAGTGAGGATGTTAAACTCTGTGAGGTTCTGAATCAAGATAACTACTTAGAGGAGGGAAGATACCTATGTTTTCATAATTAAAATACTCAATTTAGAATGTTTGAAGCTCTAATGTTCTTTTAGTTGAATTCTCAATGTATGATTACTTATGAGATGATTTGAGATAATATTGATCGGAATTATAAGTTGAGAAAAAGGAAATTTTAACTGTGATCTGAGGATTTTGCTTGAGGACAAGCAAATGCTTAAGTGTGGGGGTATTTGATAAACCGTAATTTGTACATATTTATAACCCATGCTTAACGCATTTTATGAAAGATTTCTCCTTAGGTTTGGTGAATTTGATGCTTCTAATGCCTTAATTTCATGTTTTATTCTCAGGTAAGCATAGGATGATGCGAGTGCGCCCAGCGAACCCCGTCAGTCAAGTCTCCTTAATCGAGCCTTGCATGGCTGGCAAGCTGATCACAGTTCATTTCCAGCTCCACGAGCTCTGACCAGTTCAAATTCAGCTCATTTGAGCTCGAATCAGCCCAATACTTTAGTCTTTAATTACGCCTTGTTTAATTAAATGCATCTTTAGTTAATGTCATCCATTATTGATCTACATATTTTAATTATGACATGCATTATGTGTTCTGCATTTAATAAAGCCATGCATTATGTAACTCCCATGTTAGTTTAACTCAGCTTCATTAAATTAAGTCTTGCATTAAGTAACTCATTTGTTCATTTAGTTTGCATTTTAAAACCATGCATTTAAGCATCTTAGTTTAATAAATGAGTTGCTGGACATTTATTCAACTCATCTTAGTTTAATTAATAAGTGTTTTTGTTGAACTTTATTTAATAAATGTTGCTCTTAATTAATCTAGTTCCTAGGATTATTTATTGATGCATGAGTTAAAGTTCATTTAATAATGTTTCTTTTAATTAAACTAGTTGCTGGAATAAATTATGCATAAGTGTTAGTTCATTTATTTAGTTAGTTGTTAATTTGTTTTAAGCTTAATAATTGAATAAATGTGTCAGTTACATGTGTTAATTGCATGTGGCTTTTCAGCTCACATTCCTTACATTTAAGGCTGTTATGTATTCAATAAGGTGACTTTTCAAGAGATTTCACTTACAAAGCAAGAGGGCTGTTATAAAGAAGGTTTATACATTATTTAAAGGAGGTTTAAGGAGCATTTTATCATCCAAATTAATTTTGGCAGCAACCTTTCCACTACTAGCCTTTTTTGCCTTTTCAAAGGTTATTTCAACCATTCAAACATTATTAAGAAGCTGATTAAGAAGATTATGTCCATTCGGCTGACCTAGGGCTAACTCAAGAGTGATTTTTCAAGCACTTAAAGTCATTCATTCAGCTGAATTAAATTGAATTCAAGGATGGATTATTTGGCTCAAGAATGTTAAAAGACTTGAGTTAAATTTCAGGTTTTAATTGGTACATTAAGTTGAATGTTTGTGATCATTCAGCTAGCCTATTTTAGCACTATAAATAGGTGACATCAGCCTTTGTAAGGGGATCTTTTTTGCTTAGTTTAAAACACTATTGAACTTATATGAAATTTGTGAGATTTTTTTCTTTCATATTTCGTTGAAGAACTCGTTGGCTTATCTAGGTCACTAGTGGCGTCAACCTGCCTTCTTCTTTATCCTGAACTTATCACTATCAAATAGTGTGGCGTTCACCCTTATACCAAGGTTCCTACTTTGCTAAGTAGCGGGTCGAGGTTCTCCTCTTCTCCATCCGAACGCCTTGAAAACTTATAAGCATTTGGGTCAATATTTTCTAATATTGGTTCGTGTTTGTTTTTGAGATCATTTTCATTCCATTCCATTCTATCCTTTCGTTTCATCATAATCGAACCATCAATTCACTTCACATCTATTTTTGGTTATCCAATTACTATATTTATCTCCATCTTTTATTATTTTTCTATAACCGAACCTATATAAACTTCATATCCATAAACCCATCTTTGAACCCTTTTTACATAACTTCTGCCATTATTCACTTAAAACATCCTTTGTACAAACCGAACGATACTTCTTTGTAGGCGACCGGGCCAACTCGCATACGACTCGACTCACACTGAGGCGGATCGTATCATTTGGTATCAGAGCTATTAAAACTAGGAGTACCGACGTTTGTAGCATCACCTAAAGTTAGTTTGTAAGTTAAAAAGAAGTTCGAAAAAAATTCAAAAAAAATTCAAAAAAAATTGAAAAAAATTGAAATTTTTTTTAAAAAAAGTGTGTTAAATTTTATTCTCTTTGAATTGATAATTTTCTTGTCATCCCGATAAGGTACGTTCAATTTCTACCATTCACCCCCTTTCCCAACGCCACATTTCCAAACCATTTTCATCTTTCTTTCAGCCTACCCTATCCCTCATCATTATTTCCCTTGTTTCTCAATTTGCAACTGACCCCTAAGCCTATGGTAAGGCCTTGGCGAGTCCAAATACTAAATTACAAAAGAATGTTTGAGAGGTAAAAGGCACGAGGGTGTGAGACTATTCGAGCAGAGGTAAAAGCTAATCGAGTGTAAACACGAGCGAGAGTGCAAACCATTAATTTTTCTTTCTGAGTGAAATTGTGAGGATTTTGCTGTGAGGAATTTAATTTTTGTTTTACTTAACAAATTTCTTTTCCGCAATCAAAGATGTCTCGCGAAGAATTTACCGAGTCAGAATATCAATATTAGGTCTAAGAAATACGAAGCATGGTGAATACTAAGTTTGACAAATTGTACGAGAGATTAGACCGTGTGGAGAAAAGAGACCAACGGGAACAAATGTCATCAAGTCGAAAAGCGAATTCAGGAACATCACGGAGATACACATCCAACGACTACTCGAGAAGAAACTCCGATCAAGATTCCTTTTTATCAAGGAATTCGAGACGAAGAGAAGTCGATTTTGATTTTGAATCCTTCCGAGAAGATGTGTGAGATGAAAGATACACTTCTTCAAGAACTCTAAAGAAAACATCCACAGAGAGATCTTCACGAAGGATTGTTCGTGAACCATATGTAAATAATTTTCCTTCTTTTGAACAAAATCATTGTTTTCATGATTCTTTTGTATCTTCTTGTAAAAAGAAAATGAGAAAAGCAAAAGAAGAAAAAGAAAAAGAAATAAAAGAGAGGCAAGAGGCGAGTAAGAGAGAAAATGAGAGATTCTTGAAAGAGTTTGAAAAAGTCATTGAAAAAGCCGATGAAAAAGAAAAAGAACAAAAAGAGAGTGAAAATGAGATTGAAAAAGAAATTGAAAAAGAGAATGAAAAAAAAGTTTGAGAGAGAAAAAGAAGTTGAACAAGAACAACGAGTGGAAAAAGAGATTGAGGAAAAAGAAACAAGAGATCTCGAGAAAAAAGAATCAAGTGAAAAAGAAAGTGAGCAAGCAAGGATTGTTTCCACTAACCCACCTATTCGATCTTCTTGTGATGTAACTTTTCAGGTTCTTAAAGTCTTGTACAACCAATTCTAGCTTCACTACCTTCCAAATGAGAGATGTTTTCAGTTATTTGAGAAAGGTAAGTATGCAAATGACGACCACCCACTTGTGATTGAAGGTAAGGAAGGTAAGGATTCCCTATGTATCGAATCAAGGCCGTGTGATTTCAAAGTTGCTCATAAAGATTTTGATGGCTTAATTCCTGAAAGACTTGCATCTTTTGATTTGGCTAGTCATTATCTATCTTTTGGAGTTAATGCCCTTGTTTCGAAAAGTGCCATGAAATGCATTTCCTATGACATGTCTTATAATGATAATTCTGTTGATTCTTTTGGATTGGTTCAGCCTTTGCAAATTGTGAATATTTGTAATAAAACATTTTCACTTAAAAGTTTTGATGTCTTTGAATGAATAAAATCTTTGAATCCATGTGTTAAACCTTTCTGTTTAAACATGTCTGATCAGTTGATTTACGATAGGTTTCTGCATGAAACATTCCATCCGATTGATTTTTATCTTCAAGTTAAATCCTTAAATTTTTGTGTGAATTCTCCATGTCTTAATTTGCATTCCCGATTGAGATTCTTGAAGCATAAGTCCTTGTTTATTGGTCCGCCTGGTTATGCCAACTCTACGTTCCTGATTGATCGAGTAAGGTTTGAATCATGTGATGGACTCAGACATTTGAAAAGTTGTATGTTCACTACTTCTTTGACTGTTCGAGTGGAATTTCATTCATGTGGTGAGTTGATTATATTTTTATCTAACATGTTGCCTGTTGGAATTCATGATCAAGTACGAGTGTTCAAGCCTAGCATATGTTGCATAGATTTGTTTTATGGAATATTTAAGTATTTTGCATCTTTTGCATTCAACTTATGTTTGCTTGATGTTCGAACTTTTGTTAAGGAAATGAAATTCGATGATTTGGTTTCCAATTTTGATTTTTTCTTTAATCATTTTTCTTGGCCATACATAAAGGATTTGTTTCATTTTGACAATGTAAGGTCGACTTATGCTATGGGACTTGAATTAAATTCGAATTATGATTTTTTTTTAATTTAAGCCCATTGTTTTCGTTAATACTAACCCCTCTCATTCTTGTGAAGTCAACCCTTTAAGAAGCATGAGATGTCTTGGTGCCTCATTGTCCATTCAAATTGATCGAAGTAAAAGGTTTGTTTTACATTACCTTTCCGAGGAGAGAAATTTTGTTTTGATTGAAAAAGGTAAAACTGTTCATGAGATTTCTTCTCCTAAGGGCCGTCAAGGTAAAGTCTCTGAAAATTTTCAAATACCTTTGCTTCATTCAAATAAAGATGAAAATTTTGTTGATGGGATGTTTGGAAATTATTTGAATCATGATGTGTTTGATTTTAGTTTTGGCCTAGTATTGATTCGTTTGTGTTAGATTGTGACAATAGACATAATGTTAACATAAATTATGATAATAAGCAAATGATTGAAAGATGTTGGCCATGGTACACGTTGCGTGTACAATCACATGAATTTCTATTTTTGAATAAACATATTGAAAAGTTTTGGATTTGGATTAACGTGTTTGATTCTTTACAAGCGTTCATGACTAATTACCCTTTTATCCAACTAAGTTTACATGTTTGTAAAGATTGTCTAATGAAACTTTTTAATAAATTGAAGTATGTTTGTTTTGCCCAATTGAGATTTTTTTCATATAATCTTTGGACTGCATTCTATTTGAGCTATTTGGAATTGAATAATTTGTACTTTCATTGTCAAAATTGATAAGTCATTTTGGCAAAATAAAATCAGTTTTTTGCTTAGCATTTAGTTTTTCTTTAGGTTTTTGTTGTCTTAACCCTCTGTTACATTTCTATGATGGTGATGTGCTTTCTTGTTCATTGATAAACCATTTTCGGGTTTGTATGATATCTTCCATCCCATTCGATCGAGGAAAGCCGAACGAGAGGAAATATTTTCCAATAGAAGAACAGCTCGACTTGAGGACAAGTCGTCTAAAAGAGGGGGGAATGATGCGAGCGCGCCAAGCGAACCCCGTCAGTCAAGTCTCCTTAATCGAGCCTTGCATAGCTGGCAAGCTGATCCCAGTTCGTTTCCAGCTCCATGAGCTCCGACCAATTCAAATTCAGCTCATTTGAGCTCGAAACAGCTCAATACTTTAGTCTTTAATTATGCCTTGTTTAATTAAATGCATCTTTAGTTAATGTCATGCATTATTGATCTACATATTTTAATTATGACATGCATTATGTGTTCTGCAATTAATAAAGCCATGCATTATGTAACTCCCATGTTAGTTTAAGTCAGCTTCATTAAATTAAGTCTTGCATTAAGTAACTCATTTGCTCATTTAGTTTGCATTTTAAAACCATGCATTTAAGTATCTTAGTTTAATAAATAAGTTGCTGGACATTTATTCAACTCATCTTAGTTTAATTAATAAGTGTTTTTATTGAACTTTATTTAATAAGTGTTGCTCTTAATTAATCTAGTTCCTAGGATTATTTATTGATGCATGAGTTAAAGTTCATTTAATAATGTTTATCTTAATTAAACTAGTTGCTGGAATAAATTATGCATAAGTGTTAGTTCATTTATTTAAGTTAGTTGTTAATTTGTTTTAAGCTTAATAATTGAATAAATGTGTCAGTTACATGTGTTAATTGCAGGTGACTTTTTAGCTCACATCCATTACATTTAAAGGCTATTATGCATTCAATAAGGTGACTTTTCAAGAGATTTCGTTTACAAAGCAAGAGGGTTGTTATAAAGAAGGTTTATACATCATTTAAAGGAGGTTTAAGGAGCATTTTATCATCGAAATTAATTTTGGCTGCAACCTTTCCACTACCAGCCGTTTTTGCCTTTTCAAAGGTTATTTCAAGCATTCAAACACCATTAAGAAGCTGATTAAGAAGATGGTGTCCATTTGGCTGACCTAGGGCTAACTCAAGAGTCAATTTTCAAGCACTTAAAGTCATTCATTCAGTGGAATTAAAGTGAATTCAAGGATGGAGTTATTTGGCTCAAGAATGTGAAAAGGCTTGAGTTAAATTTCGGCTTTTAATTGGTACATTAAGTTGAATGTTTGTGACCATTCAGCTAGCCTTTTTTAGCACTATAAATAGGTGAAATCAGCCTTTGTAAGGGGATCTTTTTTGCTTAGTTTAAAACACTATTGAACTTATATGAAATTTGTGAGATTTCTTTCTTTCATATTTCATTGAAGAACTCGTTGGCTTATCTAGGTCACTAGTGGCGTCAACCTGCCTTCTTCTTTATCCTGAACTTATCACTACCAAATAGTGTGGCGTTCACCCTTATACCAAGGTTCCTACTTTGGTAAGTAGCGGGTTGAGGTTCTCCTATTCTCTATCCGACCACCTAGAAAACTTATAAGCATTTGGGTCAATATTTTCTAATATTGGTTCATGTTTGTTTTTGAGATCATTTTCATTCCATTCCATTCTATCCTTTCATTTCATCATAATCGAACCATCAATTCACTTCACATCTATTGTTTGTTATCCAATTACTATATTTATCTCCATCTTTTATTATTTTTCTATAACTGAACCTACATAAACTTCATATCCATAAACCCATCTTTGAACCCTTTTTACATAACTTCCGCCCTTATTCACTTAAAACATCCTTTGTACAAACCGAACAATACTTCTTCGTAGGTGATCGGGCAAACTCGCATACGACTCAACTTACCCCGATGCGGATCGTATTATAGGAGAACAGAAGGAATGAGAAACGGGTAAAAAATGGAGAAAATGGGCCAAAACACGAAATCAACACGGCCTTAACCTCTTCACACGGGCAAATCACACGACCGTGTGAATCTGGCAGAATTGAAGTACGACTTACACGGGTATAATACACGCCCGTGTACCTCGAACACGGCCTGAAGTTATCGCACACGGGCATGTCCCTACTAAGTCCAAGTTGAGTCCAATTCAGAAAAGGCCACTTTTGAGGGTTCTAAGGTATTACAAAGCCTATAAATACACCCTAAAAGAGGAAGAAAAGGGAGACAGAGAATAGGGAGTAAGGAATTACTCCAAAGAAGCCGATTGATCCATATCAGAAGTTGGATCTATTATCAAGACTGAAGATCTCTCCTCAATTTCCCCTCCAGGAGTTTTGGGTTTTCTTTATGTTTTGTAATTACTATTCTTCTGAGATGTTTTCTTTTTTAGTTATGAACTAAACCCCTAAATACCTAAGGGGGATGAAACCTATGACAAAACCTTGTTATTATTTCTGAATCGTATGATAAATATTTGACTTGTTTTTAATTATGTGTTCTTAATTCTTGTTTTGCTATTTCAGAATATCACTTCAAGTTACTACTCTTAGTTGGAGGAGGAATAGACCCTGGCTAAGAGTAACTTTATCATAGTTAAGCGTAGTTGATTGCCCGCCTAGAGATAGGGTGACAAGATTTTGCCGGATTAGGGTGAAACCTAATAAGGGAATCCATAGATCGAGTTAATGCAACCTTAGCATGTTAATTAGAGATAACTCTTGGTTATTCAACCTAGGAATTAGACGTTGTTAGTCTCAATAGGGATAACAATATACATTAGAGATTTCTACGGAACAAGTTAAATGAATAAATCGTCCGGCTCAGAGCCAGAATAACAAGTAAAAGTCTAGATGGATTTTTCCTTAGGTATTGTCTCAATCAATCGCTTTCCCCAAAAGTAATTTCCCAACTTCTATTTTCTGCAAGTTCTTAGTTTAATTAATTAGTTAGTCAAAACAAATCTCTTTTCTTCGGCTAGATAATAAGAAGACAGTTATTACTAGTACTCCTAGTCCCTTGGGTTCGACAATCTGGTCTTGCTAAAGCTATACTACTGTTCGATAGGTAAACTTGCCTACGTCGTGATAATAGTTAGTTTACTGTTCGATAGGTACACTTGCCTACGTCGTGATAATAGTTAGTGTAACACCCTAGCCCGCATCCGTCGCCGGAGGAGTTAAGAATGTTACTAAGTAAACCTTAATTTCGTTTCTAATATCAACCATATAGATTAAAACATTCAAGCATCATTGATCACATTCATACACGTTTTCATCATCTAAAAATAAAAATGCAAGTTGACTAAATAAGCCATTTGCGTATGGCTATACATATATGTATACATCACCCAATAGGTACTAGGTCAAATTACAAAGTCGATCCTATACATGCCATTTTCAAAATTTAAACAAAAAGTACCAAAAAGCTTAGATAGTGTGGTTGACTTCGACTTTGGAACCCCCGAATCCGATGGATGACGAGCAAAATCTATAAAACAGAGAAACCAAACAAAAGAATAAGCATTTTAATGCTTAGTAAGCTTTAAGTAATGAAATCATCTAGAAAATTAGCATATTAATATCAAGTCTATATGAATTAACCTTGGGTCGAATCCAAAACTAACGAAGATACTTCCTTATCAATCATATCGTAAAAGGGAAAATCAATATGTCCATCTATATCTTTAATTCATAACCGAATACAATCTTCTCGAATTTTTAGACAAATCTCATGTATATATATGTAGCCTACTAGTAATATAGAAATTTCCTAAGTTAGTACTCATACCTTCTAATCCAATCATAAACATTCAAAGGATTTTAAACAATAGTCTAAGCATAATTGCCGACTTTCGAAACACGAATATAACAATCAATCATATCTTCAACGAAAGCATTTACTTACTTGATTACTTCACGTTAAATTGTACTTATGCTTGGAATTAACTCGACATGCTTTATATAAATTTACTTGAGCATACTTGCGGTTTCTCCACCCAATTAATAGGCCACGAAAAACGTCCTTGTGAACTAAACCCGAATCTTAGAACTGGCTCAGAAGCCCTTCGAGACTAAGCTCGGCAATAACACTGGCGCAGAGCCCTTCGGAACTAAGTCCGGCTTTAACGATGGCTTAAAGCCCTTCGGAACCAAGTCCGGTTTTACATCGGCTTATAGCCCTTCGAGACTTAGCTCGGTTTCAACCCTTGATCAACAATCATACATTCACACATTTAAATAACACTTTGATATTTGAATACAATTTCAGCATTCTTTCTAATCATTTTACAATTAATTCACTAGTCATAACAAATGACATATTCTCGTTTCATTATTCCGGAAACTTTCTATTAACATGCGATTACAAACAAGTATTTTACCTATTTATTCGATCATACGATGCAAGCAAGACCATTACGTCATAATTTATTCATCGCAATCATAATTTGATAATTTCTATGTCTAAATATAAGTTATATTCCATTACTCAAAGACTTACCTTGTATCTTTCTGGCAAGTTCGGGTTGGCTATTCCGCGACTTTAGCTTTTCCCTTATCCGAGGTTGCCCCTCTATGCTCTTGAGCTTAATCAATAAATTTTAAACTAACCATTAATCAATTACTCAAGTATTACTTTCAGAATATAGCACACATATATATATGTTTGAATTTCACACATACAACTTATAGTAAGCTTATAAAAATCAATAAGCAAGTCATTAGTAAATCACAACTTCCTATAAGCTGAGTTACTGAGCAACAGTCATTAATTTACTTATAACTTGAGCTACGAAACTCCAAATCAAAGACCGTAAATTTTCCTCGAAAATAGACTAATTTATCTTTTAGCCATAAAATTTTCATTATTTTTAGTCTAGCCAATCACTACCAGATTTTTCTTAAAGTTCACCCTGTTTCACTGCTTGACTAAACTGACCATTCTTCGATACGAATCAGGTTTCTCATTGTACAAGATTCAAAATGTGTTCTCACTTATTTCATTTGAAACTAGACCCATTAAGGAATCTAAGCATATAAATTTTATCCTAAGGCCATTTTTGTACAATTTATACTGATTTTATAAAAACAGAACAAGAAATCTATTAGTCATTTCGACTCAACCTCACAATATTTCAAATATCTCAAAATCGGTAACTCATTCGTTTCTATAGCTTCCTTAGCAAGAAACTAGACTCTTCAAGCTTTAAAGACATAATTTATCCAGCTTCTAACTCAATTCCTACAAATTATGGTGATTTTCCAAAACCACCTTACTGCTGCTGTCCCCAAGCAGTTTAATACTAGCTCACTCTTTCAAACATTCCTTGCATACATTCTATTTAAGCATGTATATTAGCAACCGAATTCATCAATTAATTATCTACCAATTCACTTCAACATTCTCCATACAACACATGGTGTTCAAGCCATTTTTCAAGTTAAAAATTCGGTTAATACACATATATATATATACACACTAGAAATCAATTACTAACAAATTTCATTTCACCTTAATAACTAGCCTAGCAAACTTATTTTAACATACAATTTCTCTTATCACAATTAAAGCATACTCTTCATTCCATCCATTAAAAACACATACATTTCTCAAACATCCCAAAACCATGTTCGGCCCTATACACAACTAACTAGCCAATTCCTTTCCCTAATGCACTTCCAACAATGAAATCAACTTCTTCAACTAGGCTACCTTAACATATCAAACAACCTTCAAAATTCATCCATTAAGCAAATTTATCTACTTGCCAATAGGTTATATATATACTCAAGAATTCACAAATCTTAACTATGGGCTAACTAAACCATACTCTTAACAACCTAATCTCATCATCAATCAAAAGAGACAACACAAAACATACCTTAAAATGGGAGTAGCTATGGCCGAATGTCTTGTTTCCTTTCAAGCCTTTCTTTCTCAATTTTCGGCAATGAAGGAGAGAAGATGAGCATTCTCTTTCTTTTTTTTTTCTTTTACCTTATTTTACTAATTATTATTTTATTTCAACCATCTAATTTCTTATTTTAATAATTAATTTGGCACATTTTACTCAAAATCCATCATCATGGCCGGCCACTAAGCATAAAAAGGTTCATTTGACATGCAAACCCATTTTTTTCAATATAAGCTTAAATAGGTCCTTATGGATTTACCTATCACATTTAAAAAGTGTCACACATAAGTCCTATTAACTAAATTCACATGAAATCGACTAAATCGGAATTTAAAACTTTCACACATATATATTCACATATAATAAACATGAAATATGACGGCTAATTATTTTTATGACTCGGTTTTGTGGTCCCAAACCACTTTCCGATTAGGGTCAATTTAGGTCATTTACAACTCTCCCCACATAAAGAATTTTTGTCCCCGAAAAAATCTTACCAATGAATAAATCTGGGTATCTCTCTCTCATAGAGTTCTCGCCTCCCCACGTAGCTTCTTCGATCCCGTGCTTGAGCCATAACACTTTTACTAAAGGAACCTTTTTGTTTCAGTAACTCTTTCACTTCACGAGCTAGGATACGAATCGGTTCTTCTTCATAACTCAAGTCGGTTGAATTTCAATCTCTGATGGACTAATTATGTGCGAAGGATCAGATCTATAACGTCGAAGCATTGAAACATGAAAGACGTTATGAATCTTTTCAAGTTCAGGGGGTAAAATCAATCTATACGCAACTGGACCAATTCGTTCGGATACTTCATATGGCCCTATGAACCTCGGACTCAGTTTGCCTTTACGGCCAAATCTGAGTATTTTTTTCCAAGGTGAGACTTTAAGAAACACTTTGTCACCCACCTGATACTCAATATCTCTTCGTTTTAAATCCGCATACGATTTCTGACGATCTGATGCTGCCTTCAGACTTTCACGAATTATTTTTACTTTCTGCTCGGCATCTTTAATCAAATCTACTCCGAAGATTTTATTTTCAC
Organism: Gossypium anomalum; assembly: GCA_025698475.1. Lineage (NCBI taxonomy): Eukaryota > Viridiplantae > Streptophyta > Magnoliopsida > Malvales > Malvaceae > Gossypium > Gossypium anomalum. Next base: position 58,137,990 of record CM046959.1, read on the forward strand.
CGAGCTCGGTCCAAAACAATGGCGTACGACATTTACGCCCGTACAAAGCTTCATAAGGTGCCATTTTAATACTTGATTGAAAACTATTGTTGTAAGCGAACTCAATCAAAGGTAAATACCGCTCCCACGAACCACTAAATTCGAGGATGCAACATCTCAACATATCCTCAAGTATCTGAATTATCCGCTCGGATTGACCATCGATTTATGGATGATAGGCGGTGCTAAAATGCAGCTTGGTACCCAAGGCTTCTTGTAATTTCTTCCAAAATCGTGAGGTGAATCTCGGATCTCTGTCTGACACAATAGAAATTGGTACCCCATGTAATCTCACAATCTGAGAAACATACAATTCAGCTAGTTTATCCAATGGAAAATCCGTACGTACGGGGATAAAATGAGCCGACTTAGTCAGTCTATCAACAACAACCCAAATCGCATCTTTCTTACTTGTCGATAACGGTAACCCAGTTACAAAATCCATCGTGACTCGATCCCATTTCCATTCAGGTATCATGATCGGCTGAAGTAAACCTGTAGGCACTTGATGTTCCGCCTTCACTTGCTGACATATTAGACACTTCAAACAAAATCGGAAATGTCTCGTTTCATACCATGCCACCAAAATCGACGTCTCGGATCGTTGTACATTTTCGTACTCCCGGGTGAAGCGACATTCGACTACAATGAGCTTCGTTCGTAATCATCGAAATGAGTTCTCATTTCTTGGAACACACAACCGACTTCTCGAACCTCAAACAATCGTCCTCATCGAGTTGAAACTCGATTCCATATTCGGGACATATTCACTGGTTTTGCGGCCAATTCTTCATCGATTTTCTCGAGCTTCACGAATTTGATGAATCAACAATGGTTTGGCCTTTAATTCCGCCACTAACACATTGTCGGATAGAATAGACAAATGTACATTCATTGCTCGTAAAGCAAACAAAGATTTTACGACTTAAGGCATCCGCAACCACATTAGCCTTTCCTGTGTGATAGTCAATGACAAGCTCATAATCTTTCAACAACTCCAGCCAACGTCTTTGTCGCAAATTTAATTCTCTCGAGTCATCAAATATTTGAGACTTTTGTGATCTGAAAATACATGGCACTTCTCACCAAACAAGTAGTGTCGCCATATTTTAAGAGCAAATACAATGGCGAATAATTCGAGATCATGAGTCGGATAGTTTTTCTCATGTGGCTTTAATTGCCTCGACGCATATGCTATGACTCGACCTTCTTGCATCAACACACAACCCAACCCAAGCAAGGATGCATCATCAGAAATGATAAACTCTTTCTGGGATTCGGCCGCACTGAACCAAGCTTCGGTCAAATAAGTCTTCAGTTGATCAAAACTTTTCTGACACTTTTCCGTCCATTCGAACTTAACATCCTTTTGAAGTAGCTTCGTCATTGGCGTGGCTATCATCGAGAAACCTTTTACAAATCTTCGGTAGTAACCGGCAAGTCCCAAAAAGCTCCAACCTCGCAATATTTCTCGGAGGTTTCCGATTAAATATGGTTTGAGATTTTGTTCGGATCAACTCGAATACCCGATGCGGATACCACATGACCCAAAAGCTAACCTCCCTAAACGGAACTCACACTTACCGAACTTAGCATATAAATCGCTTATCCCGTAAAATTTGCAACACTAATCTCAGGTGCTCGGCATGTTCGGTCTCATCTCTTGAATAGACCAAGATGTCATCAATAAACACGACTACAAACCGGTCCAAATATTGTCTGAAGATTCGATTCATCAAATCCATAAATACCGCGAGAGCATTAGTGAGCCCAAACGGCATCACCAAAAACTCATAGTGACCGTATCTCGTTCAAAGCGCTTTAGGTATATCTCGAATCTCGAACTCGCAAATGATAATAATAACCCGATCTCAAATCTATCTTTGAAAACACGAGGCTCCCCTCGCTTGATCAAACAAATCATCAATACGCGGTAGCAGATATTTATTCTTTATCGTTACCTTATTCAGCTGACGATAGTCAATGAACAACCTCATGGTCCCGTCCTTCTTTTTCACAAACAATACTGGTGCACCCCAAGGTGAGAAACTTGGTCGAGCGAAACCTTTATCCGTCAACTCTTGCAATGAGCTTTCAATTCTTTTATTTATTGGTGCCATACGATATGGAGCTATCGAAATCGGTGTAGTCCTAGGTACAAGCTCGATGCTAAACTCTACCTCCCGAACAGGTGGTAAGCCCGGTAATTCTTCGGGAAAAACATCCGGGTATTCACAAACCACTGGCACAGATTCAGGCTTCTTTTCTAATTCTTTGTCGTCAAGTACATACGCAAGGTATGTTTCACACCCCTTTCTTGCATATTTACGAGCCAAAGATTGACGATATTACAAACTGCAACCTATTCAAATCGGTAGACTCAACTTGAATTATCTCGTTATTCATACACCTCAAATCGATGGTTTTTCCTTTGCAATTTACAATTGCGTCATGTACGGTCAACCAATCCATACCGAGAATAACATCAAACTCATTGAACGGTAAAAGCATCAAATCGGCTGGGAAAACAGAATCTCTGATTACTAGAGGACATTTCTTACACACCTTGTCCACAAGTACATAACGACCCAAAGGATTTGACACTCGAATTACAAACTCGAGAGACTCGACGGGTAAAGTCTTCTTTGGATGCTAAGGTCTCACATATATAGGAATGAGTAGAACCAGGGTCAATCAAAGCAATCACATTAGTATCAAAGAGAGTAAAAGTACCGGTAATAACATCTGGTGAAGAAGCATCCTCACGTGCGCGTATAGCATAAGCTCTAGCAGGAGCACGAGCCTCCGATTTGGTGGTGGTATCTTTAGGCCCTCTCTGACCGCCACTAGCATTCCCCGGATTTCTAGGGGGCCTACCTCTTGCTGTAGTATTAGTCGGTTTTTCACTCTGATTCACATTCTGACCAGACAATCTCGGGCAATCTTTGATAAAATGATCAGTCGATCCACATTTGAAACAGGAACGGTCACGAACTCTACAGCTTCCCGAATGCCACTTGCCACAATACTGACAATCAGATCTATCCTGACGATCATTGCCAACACGCGCAATGTATAGCTCGTGTACTCATAGGGGTCGATTACGATCCTGTCCAGAAAAACCCGAAGTATTCTTAGATCTGTTTGGATCATCTCTAAACTTCTTCGATGATTGATGAAATGGTTTTCCAAGATCTTTTACTGAAACTCCCTTGCTCCCAAATCAGCTTTCCTTTTTCCTTCATCGAGCTCTTGGCTTTGCAAGCTCACTCAACAAGTACTACAAATTCTCTGATTTCTAGAATGCCAACGAACAATTTTATATCTTCGTTCAGTCCCTCCTCAAACGCGTTACGATTACATCTTACGAAGAAACGCATTCTCGAGCATACCGGCCGAGCCTCACAAACTTTCGTTCATAATCGATGAACCGACATGGAACCTTGTTTAAGCTCAAGAAATTCTTTCCGTTTTTGATCGATAAATCTCTCGGGTGATATACTTCTTCCGAAACTCGGTTTGGAAAAACTCCCATGTTACCCGTTCTCTAGTACAACCAAAATCAACGTATTCCACCAATAATAAGCAGAATCACGTAACAAAGAGATAGCACACTTCAAGCATTCATCAGGTGTGCAAGAAAGTTCATCAAGTACCCGGATAGTGTTGTCCAACCAAAATTCAGCTTGCTCGGCATCATCGCTATCCGTAGCTTTAAATTCAGTAGCCCCGTGCTTTCGAATTCATCAAACTGGGGCTTGTTTAACCTCATCCGTCGATTCTGGAGGTACTGCCGTGCGAGGGGTATTGGTCGGAAGTGGGGGTTGGGGAATAGTCGTGTTAGTTCGAATGTACTGGTTGAACCAATCATTCATCACGCTATAAAAAGCTTATCTAGCTTCCTCGTTCTGATTACTAGCTATTGGTTGAGAGTTCACCGGGGCTGTCCCTTGCGCGGGGGCAGGTGCCACGCTCTCAACATCATCAACTATCGCTCGGTTGGGATCGGGATCCATCACTATACATAAACGCATTTTTAACTGTCAGAAATCACCACACTATCAAATAAACATATAATGGCATGTATAGCTAGACCAATTTGCAATACGGTAGTGCTAGAATCGACTAAACCTGGCTCTGATACCAATAAAATGTAACACCCTAGCCCGCATCCGTCGCCGGAGGAGTTAAGAATGTTACTAAGTAAACCTTAATTTCATTTCTAATATCAACCATATAGATTAAAACATTCAAGCATCATTGATCACATTCATACACGTTTTCATCATCTAAAAATAAAAATGCAAGTTGACTAAATAAGCCATTTGCGTATGGCTATACATATATGTATACATCACCCAATAGGTACTAGGTCAAATTACAAAGTCGATCCTATACATGCCATTTTCAAAATTTAAACAAAAGTACCAAAAGTTTAGATAGTGTGGTTGACTTCGACTTTGGAACCCCGAATCCGATGGATGACGAGCAAAATCTATAAAACAGAGAAACCAAACAAAAGAATAAGCATTTTAATGCTTAGTAAGCTTTAAGTAATGAAATCATCTAGAAAATTAGCATATTAATATCAAGTCTATATGAATTAACCTTGGGTCGAATCCAAAACTAACGAAGATACTTCCTTATCAATCATATCGTAAAAGGAAAATCAATATGTCCATCTATATCTTTAATTCATAACCGAATACAATCTTCTCGAATTTTTAGACAAATCTCATGTATATATATGTAGCCTACTAGTAATATAGAAATTTCCTAAGTTAGTACTCATACCTTCTAATCCAATCATAAACATTCAAAGGATTTTAAACAATAGTCTAAGCATAATTGCCGACTTTTCAAACACGAATATAACAATCAATCATATCTTCAACGAAAGCATTTACTTACTTGATTACTTCACGTTAAATTGTACTTATGCTTGGAATTAACTCGACATGCTTTATATAAATTTACTTGAGCATACTTGCGGTTTCTCCACCCAATTAATAGGCGGCGAAACGTCCTTGTGAACTAAACCCGAATCTTAGAACGGCTCGAAGCCCTTCGAGACTAAGCTCGGCAATAACATCTTGCGCAGAGCCCTTCGGAACTAAGTCCGCTTTAACGATGGCTTAAAGCCCTTCGAACCAAGTCCGGTTTTACACCGGCTTATAGCCCTCGAGACTTAGCTCGGTTTCAACCCTTGATCAACAATCATACATTCACACATTTAAATAACACTTTGATATTTGAATACAATTTCAGCATTCTTTCTAATCATTTTACAATTAATTCACTAGTCATAACAAATGACATATTCTCGTTTCATTATTCCGAAACTTTCTATTAACATGCGATTACAAACAAGTATTTTACCTATTTATTCGATCATACGATGCAAGCAAGACCATTACGTCATAATTTATTCATCGCAATCATAATTTGATAATTTCTATGTCTAAATATAAGTTATATTCCATTACTCAAAGACTTACCTTGTATCTTTCTCGCAAGTTCGGGTTGCTATTCCGCGACTTTAGCTTTTCCCTTATCCGAGGTTGCCCTCTATGCTCTTGAGCTTAATCAATAAATTTTAAACTAACCATTAATCAATTACTCAAGTATTACTTTCAGAATATAGCACACATATATATATGTTTGAATTTCACACATACAACTTATAGTAAGCTTATAAAAATCAATAAGCAAGTCATTAGTAAATCACAACTTCCTATAAGCTGAGTTACTGAGCAACAGTCATTAATTTACTTATAACTTGAGCTACGAAACTCCAAATCAAAGACCGTAAATTTTCCTCGAAAATAGACTAATTTATATTTTAGCCATAAAATTTTCATTATTTTTAGTCTAGCCAATCACTACCAGATTTTTCTTAAAGTTCACCCTGTTTCACTGCTTGACTAAACTGACCATTCTTCGATACGAATCAGGTTTCTCATTGTACAAGATTCAAAATGTGTTCTCACTTATTTCATTTGAAACTAGACCCATTAAGGAATCTAAGCATATAAATTTTATCCTAAGGCCATTTTTGTACAATTTATACTGATTTTATAAAAACAGAACAAGAAATCTATTAGTCATTTCGACTCAACCTCACAATATTTCAAATATCTCAAAATCGGTAACTCATTCGTTTCTATAGCTTCCTTAGCAAGAAACTAGACTCTTCAAGCTTTAAAGACATAATTTATCCAGCTTCTAACTCAATTCCTACAAATTATGGTGATTTTCCAAAACCACCTTACTGCTGCTGTCCCCAAGCAGTTTAATACTAGCTCACTCTTTCAAACATTCCTTGCATACATTCTATTTAAGCATGTATATTAGCAACCGAATTCATCAATTAATTATCTACCAATTCACTTCAACATTCTCCATACAACACATGGTGTTCAAGCCATTTTCAAGTTAAAAATTCGGTTAATACACATATATATATATACACACTAGAAATCAATTACTAACAAATTTCATTTCACCTTAATAACTAGCCTAGCAAACTTATTTTAACATACAATTTCTCTTATCACAATTAAAGCATACTCTTCATTCCATCCATTAAAAACACATACATTTCTCAAACATCCCAAAACCATGTTCGCCCTATACACAACTAACTAGCCAATTCCTTTCCTAATGCACTTCCAACAATGAAATCAACTTCTTCAACTAGGCTACCTTAACATATCAAACAACCTTCAAAATTCATCCATTAAGCAAATTTATCTACTTGCCAATAGGTTATATATATACTCAAGAATTCACAAATCTTAACTATGGGCTAACTAAACCATACTCTTAACAACCTAATCTCATCATCAATCAAAAGAGACAACACAAAACATACCTTAAAATGGGAGTAGCTATGGCCGAATGTCTTGTTTCCTTTCAAGCCTTTCTTTCTCAATTTTCGGCAATGAAGGAGAGAAGATGAGCATTCTCTTTCTTTTTTTTCTTTTACCTTATTTTACTAATTATTATTTTATTTCAACCATCTAATTTCTTATTTTAATAATTAATTTGGCACATTTTACTCAAAATCCATCATCATGGCCACCACTAAGCATAAAAGGTTCATTTGACATGCAAACCCATTTTTTCAATATAAGCTTAAATAGGTCCTTATGGATTTACCTATCACATTTAAAAAGTGTCACACATAAGTCCTATTAACTAAATTCACATGAAATCGACTAAATCGGAATTTAAAACTTTCACACATATATATTCACATATAATAAACATGAAATATGACGGCTAATTATTTTTATGACTCGGTTTTGTGGTCCCGAAACCACTTTCCGATTAGGGTCAATTTAGGGCTGTTACAGTTAGTTTCAAGAACGATTCATTATAAATTTATAAAAATTTTCACAGGAAAATCACGATCAAACAAATATCAGTCTAGTATACAGATGGCACCTTACGAGGCACTGTATGGTAGTAAGTGTCGCACTCCCATATGCTAGACTGAGTTAGGCAAGCGACATGTTCTGGGTTCGAAGCTGGTATCTGAAACTGAGGATAAAGTCTGCTTGATTCGAGATCGACTGAAAGTGGCTTCTGATAGATAGAAGTCCTATGCTGATTTGAAGAGAAAGGACATTGATTATTCTGTCGGGGATAAGGTTTTCCTTAAGGTCTCGCGGTGGAAGAAGGTTCTGAGGTTCAGTCGTAAGGGCAAGTTGAGCCCTCGATTTATTGGGCCGTACTGGATTCTAAAGCAAGTGGGACCAGTCGCATATCAATTGGAGCTACCTCTAGAGTTAGATCGCATACATGATGTGTTCCACTTCTCGATGTTGAGACGCTATCGCTCTGATCCCACACACATTGTGCCTGTGGAGGAGATTAAGTTAGACCAGATCTAACATTCGAGGAGGAGTCGGTTCAGATCCTAGATCACGATGTTAAGGTTCTACGTAGGAAATCTATCCATTTAGTAAAGGTCCTGTGGTGGAATCATAGCACTGAGGGGGTCGCTTGGGAGCCAGAGGATTCGATGCGTCAGCAGTGTTCTCACCTTTTCAGATCAGGTAAAATTTCGGGGCCAAAATTTTCTTTTAAGGGGTAGTGTTGTAACGCCCCAAAATTTATAAGTATGCTTCCGTAATTATTTGGTACAACTGTGTATCTAGTTTAGTGGTTAAGTGTTCTGGGTATGTGTCAAAGGTCCAAAGTTCAAGCCTTAGCTTGGGAAAAAAAATTTGGTTTTTATTTGAATAAAGCCTTACCTTTGGTTAGTAGCCTTATAAGTATTTATTTATTAAAATATGCAAGAATGGGCCTGCTAGTCTGGTGGATAAGTAGAGTGTGGGTGTGAGGGAGGTCCTAGGTTCGAGTCTGAGCGGAGGCATTAATTTTGCTGCTAACGTCGTGGGAGTGTTTTAGTTGTTTTGGGACACTGAGTAGTTGCAATAGATGTGGTTTAGTGGGAGTGAAATAAGGGATTTGAGAGTTACCCAAATATTTTGCTCTCCCTCACTGTCGAAATTCCTCTGTAAATTTTCCCCTTCTCCGCATTCTTCTTTTTCTTCTTCTTTTCTTCTAGCCGAAATTCCCTTTTTTGCTACTGTTTTCCTTCTTTTTGTTATTGATTTTTGGCCCTTTTCCATTGTCGTTGCTTATCTATGCATTTGGCGTGAATTCAAGGATGACCAAGGTGTTGCGGACTGCTAAAACGTCTCTCTAAGACAGCGAGGAACTGTCGTTGTTCGTTAAGAGGTTCTGGAGTGGTCGTGGTTGCGTTAGCTTCAAAATGATACCAGGTGTGTACTCCGGTTGCACAGAAAACGAGATTCGACGAAAGTTGAAAAGTAAACTGTCGATGTCACACAAGCGTGTGGATTGCCCATGTGGTGATACATGGCTGTGTGATCGACAAACCAGGCCGTGCGTCCGTGACATGGGCACGACGGACACGACTGTGTGATGGTTGGCAAGGCCCTGTGTGAGATACGGGCTAGGCCAGTTGGGCCGTGTGGGCCACATGACGTGTGGGCCCATACGGGTGAACCACATGAGCATGTGGGAATTTGGGCCAGGCCATGTGATCCACACGGCCAAGGCCAATTTAGGCCGTGTAGGGCACACGGGCGTGTGGGCCCACACAGACAGGCTACATGGGTGTGTAAGCCTATTTTTTTGAAATGTTTCGTAAGGTTGAACAGGTCGCCCAAGTCGACTGTGACCTATCGCAGGGTCGGTAAGCCTTACTTAGACCCTTGATTCTGTGATCTGATATTGCGATGTATGTACTACCATGTTACACTTAGCATGTATATCTGTCTGTTCTGAGTATGAAAATATGTCTGTTAATCTGCATTATAGCATGCCATTCTTGTATGATGCATTGCATTGGGGTAGGTTTGATGAAGTTGAAGGAAGTATCTGAAAGGCCTTTAAAGTCTGTTATCTGGCAGCTAAGCTGCATATTTATGACATGTGTCATATTACGAAACTTCATGGTGTGTAGGGTTGGATGGGTCAATTTTATCCCCATATTTGGTGTGCAGGGATGGGTGGGTCGATTTTATCCCCACATGGTGTGATAGGTTGGACGGAGTTGGTGTGCAGGGTTGGTGGGCATGTTTCTGTTTTTCTGATCTGTTATGCTTGTTATATTTGAGATGGGCTAAGGCCCTAAGTTTGTTCTGATTCTATATCTCAGTGGGCTAAGGCCCTAACTGATTCTATAAAGGGCTTCGGTCCGGACAGTTTACTCATGACATCTGATATGTACTCTGTTATATGATTTCTGTGGGGGTTCCACACTGAGTTGCGAAAACTCACCTTTTTCTGTTTAATCTATGTAGGTAATCCCCAGCAGTAGATGAATCAGTGTAGTAGAGGACTCGACGGTGACCACTATTTCTGTTTCACGATAAATTTACGCTTTATGACTTATCACGGTTTTAATTTTTATTTAGGAAGGTTTTGATGTATTAAGGCAATTATGGATTTTTTATTTTAATTTGGAATTTTTAAGCTGTTTTAATGGATTCATAAACTTCAACGCAACAAAAATATAGTTTTCTAAAATAAACTAAGATCTTCTATAAATGAAAACGGTTTCGAAAATAATTTGGTTTAAAAAGCTTCCGCGGATAAGATATGGGTTTAAGTGAATCAATTAGTACATGTTTCTCAAACTGAATGTTAGATAATAACTGGAAAAATTTTTAAGGTATCAACGTGTTTTCAAAAGCGCTATCATGTTGCACGGCCGTGTGTCCCCTAGGGTACCCTACAATTTTATGTCAGTCTCGACCATGGCCAAGGCACACGGGCGTGTCTTGTGGCCGTGTCTGTAAGTCAGTATGTATGCCCTGTACTAACACGGCCTAGACACACAGGCGTGTCTAATGCCGTGTAATGCACACGGCCTGTTCACACAGACGTGTGACCTATACATCTTTGAAAAATGTTTAAGTTTCGAAAAATTTTGTATGAGCTCGGTTTAGTCCTGATCCATTTTTAATACATGTTTTTGGTCTCGATGACCTAAGTGAGGGACTTAATAATGATGTTTGACCTTTGATGCTATAATGTTTGTGAGATGAATGTTAAATGTTTCAATTGTTCGGTAATGCCTTTAAACCTAGTTCGGCGATAGATACAGGATAGGGGTGTTACATAACATATAATCATTCTGAAATTCTTCTTTCGTTTCAAACTTTGATATAAACATATCATCCAAAAATCAGTTACTTTTACTAAACAATGTGAAAGCTAAATAAATAGATTAATTAGACCTTACGAAGCACTTATAGGATTAGTACTGAAAATGGTTCATCATATGCTTCCTGTACTATAATAATTCAATCCAAACTCATGCATATATGTGTGTAAACATCTATCTTTAACCGAATAATCATTAACATAATGATACTCACGTATGATCAAGTTATTCATTGAACATTTAACATTCAAAATTGATTAATATATTGACTATACATTATCATTTAATATTTAAATAATTTTGTAAATTCTATTAACATTTAGCCCGATCAACTAGTAACTTGACTCGGATACTCGGGTAACTACACCACACCAGAGGCATCATAGATGCATAACAAGAGCACCGAAGTGCAGATAGGGGCACAAATGTGCAAACAAGGGCACCGTAGTGTGAATAGGGACACCAAAGTGTAAATAGAGGCACCAATGTGCAAATAAAGGCACCGAAGTGCAAATCCTGTACAAGCGCACATACTAACCTTATTGGCATGCCAATCGTATCCTAATCATTTTCTATGTCCAAACGGGCATTTTTACAAAATTATACCTTTCATGAATCAGAGGCACTTCCATATTTCTCAATACACATGCTGTAAAATTCATAATCATTCCAAAATCGCATATATCATATTTCATAAATATTCAATAGTTTTAAAATAAATCCTTTCTCACCTTATATTCAGTTATAATATTTCGATTTCCAACTCACATATTAAACATCATATATATATACATTCATAAATTAGCAGTAACATTATGTATATGTATATATATGTATAATTCTATACCTATGAACTTACCTCGACAGTTACAGTTGTAAAACGAGGCCGACGACTAATCCAACACATTTGTTTTTCTTCTGTTTAGATCCGCTTGATTTGTATATGGATCTAAATAATAATTTTTCATTCAATTAATACAATTGTAGCACTTAAATAATATGTCTAATACAATTAAGTCCTTCCATAAACATTTTACAAATTTATCCCAATACTTTACCTTTTATGCAATTTAGTCCCTAAACCCGAAACTTGCAAATTTACCATTTTTAGTTAAAAATTAATGCTAGCCGATTTTCATAGGGTTCATAATCAGCCCATTTTTATCATTTTTTCACAATATTTATCTTGAATTTTATTATTTTCACAATTTAATCCCTAATCATTAAATTCATTTAAAATCACTTAACAAAATACTTATAAATAACAACTAATACCTCAAATTCATCATTTAACATCTAAAATCACAAAGATTCATCAATGACAACATTCAAAATCTTTAACAATTTAAAAAATAAAGGCACGGGCTAGCTAGACCTAGCTGCAACAATATCAAAAACGTAAAAATTTCAAGAAACGGGTTCACAACAGACTTACATGCATGAACCATAGCATGACCGAAGCTTCAAGCTCCCAACCATGGCTTTTGGTTGATGAAAAAGAAACTAATTTAGGAAGATGGCATTTATTTCATATTTTAAACATTATTACTTTTATTTTAACAATAAAAACAATATATAGCACATATAAAATTAAAAGAAATTAAAGCTCAAACTGTCCCGCCATCCTAAGAATGGTTAATTTACCATATTAATCCTTCCACTTATATTCATTAAGTCATTTAATCATTTACATCTAATAGTGATCAAGTTTTACATCCTTTACAATTTAGTCATTTTTAATTAATTAACTATCTAAACATTAAAATGTTTTAACGTAACTTTAATACAACCTTAATAATACTAGGTAAATATTTATTAAAATATTTACGATTCAGTTTATAAAAATGAGGTCCCGATATCTCATTTTCTAACACTTGACCTTAGGGTCATACCACTTAAACTTAATTATTCATTCAAATAACATAAATTGCCAATTCAAAATTTATTTTAGTACTATATTTAACTAGTAAATATTTAATAATAACATTTACGAACTTACTCATCGGATTTGTGACCCCAAAACCATTGTTTTCGACACAACTAAAAAATGAGTTGTTACATTACATAACATCCTATACATGCCATTATTAACCTTAGCAAAAAATGATCAAAAAGTACCAATTAACTGTTGCATAGTGTGATAGGTCTCTGATAAGCTTCCAACCAAATCGAACCTTCTAATGATAATTGGTGTAGCCTTGCATATACATGTATATATTTTTCCTTATAAGCATTTCATATAACCATTTCACTTAAACGTTTCTTCTTACCATAACACTTACACATTTAACATATAATCATTCTATAATTCTTCTTTCGTTTCAAACTTTCATATAACCATATCTCAGAATCACTTACTTTTACTAAACAATGTGAAAGCTAAATAAATAGATTAATCATACATGTTATTTATTTATGAAGCACTTATATTAGTACTAAAAATGGTTCACCGTATGCTTCTTGTACTATAATAATTCAATCCAAACTCATACATATATGTGTATAAACATCTATCTTTAACTGAATAATCATCAATATAATAATACTCACTTATGATCAAGTAATTCATTGAACATTTAACATTCAACATTTAGTAATATCTTGACTATACATTATCCTTTAATATTTAAATAATTTTGTAATTTCTATTCACATTTAGCCTAATGAACTAGTAATTTGACTCGGATATTTGGGTAACTACACCCATCAGAGGTCTAAAAGATGCATAACAAGAGCACTGAAGTGCAGACAGGGGCACAAATGTGCAAACAGCGGCACTGGAGTGCGAACAGGGACACCAAAGTGTATACAGGAGCACCGAAGTGCAAACAGAGGCACCAAAGTGCAAATCCCATACAAGCGCGCATACTAACCCTATTGGCATGCCAATTGTATTCTAATTATTTACTATGTCCAAATGAGCATTTTAACAAAATTATAACTTCCATGAATCAAAGGCACTTCCATATTTCTCAATACACATGCTGTAACAATTCATAATCATTCCAAAATCACATATATCATATTTCATAAATATTCAATAGTTTCCAAATAAATCCTTTCTCACCTTATATTCAGTTATAATATTTCGATTTCCAACTCACATATTAAACATCATATATATACATTCATAAATCAATGATAACATTATGTATATGTATATGTATATGTATATGTATATATATGTACAATTCTATACCTATGAACTTACCTCGACAGTTATAGTTGTAAAATGAGGCCGATGACTAATCTGACACATTAGTTTTTCCTTTATTTAGATCTTTTTAATTTGTTTCTGGATCTAAATAATAATTTTTCATTCAATTAATACAATTTTAGCACTTAAATAATATGTCTAATACAATTAAGTCCTTCCATAAACATTTTACAAATTTATCCCAATATTTTACCTTTTATGCATTTAGTCCCTAAACTCGAAACATGCAAATTTACCACTTTTCGTTAAAAATTCATGCTAGCCGATTTTCATAAGGTTCATAATCAGCCCATTTTCATCATCATTTCATAATATTTACCTTGAATTGTACTATTTTCACAATTTAATACCTAATCATTAAATTCATTTAAAATCACTTAACAAAATACGGTAACGCCCCGAATTTGGGCCTAGAAGTATTAGGTCTTGAACATGGGAATAGTTAGGAGGCAACACATAAATGTTTAGTTGTGCAAGAAAGTGATACAATTGCATGTCTGCTTCAGTGGTTAAGTGTTCTGGGAGGTGTCTGAGAAGTCTTGGGTTCAAGCCTGGGCATGTGCAAAAATTTTGTTTTCAATGGTTAAACCCTTGTCTTGAGACGGTAGGCTTTTTGAATAAATATGGGTAAAACATGACAGAATGGGCTTGCTGGTCTAAGGGATAAGTGGCATGCTATGGTTACTTGAGGTCTGAAGTTCCAATCCTACTTTGAGTAGAGGAGTGTCTTATTTTGATGCACTTGTCGTGTGGGTAGTAGAGGTTGACTGAAACACTGCTGAGTAGAGTGGAGTGGAGTTTAAATTGGTCATGGAGGGTTTGTTGGAGGGAATTTTGGCTGGTAAGGATATGGATAGGTGGGATATGGTTGAGTGATCTTAAGAGTGATATGGGGAGAGAAATTAGGAGACTTGAAGGGTGTGGAAGAGGGTGTCCCGAATTGGGACTCTCACTCTTTGCAGTTTCAATTTTGTGGAAATCACTAAGGGTTTTGTCATTTGTTTTCGGTTCATTTCTCTCTGGAGGCCAAATATTGCATTTTGGTATTCTCTTATTTTTGTGGTTATTTCCTCTCTTCTTGGGGCTCTCTTTTCTATTTTTGCAACTATATTCTCCATTTTATTTGTTAAAACTGAATACTCTCTGTCTCTCCTCCTCTCTCAAAGCTTGGTTGATTATCCCTATTTTCGTCCCCTCTCGAATTCTCCCTTTCTTTCAGTGGTAGCTGAATATCCCTTTTCCCTTTTCTCTCTATTCCTTCAGTTCTTTAGAGTGTCCCTCCTTGCATTGTCAAAAATGATTACTCCTCTCACCATTTCTTTCTGTCGGTTCTCTACTTTTTGGTGTTAGCCAAATATTCCATATCAGGTTTGAGTGCACATTTATTATTTCCTTCCTCTTTTTGCTGTAAAAGTCTATTACTTAACACCCTCCTATGCTGTCGTTCTTGCTAGGAGTGTGGTTGTGTTAGGCCTTACTTTTTTAGAATCGTGTGCTTTTGGCTTTTGTTGGGGGGTAGAGCCGTTTGGCTTTTTCTCCTTTGCTGACTTGGTACTTTTAGTAAGTTACTATACTTTTGGATGAATGGCTTACGAGTGTGGTTTAGTTAACAAATGGCGATTGGGATGCTGGTAGTCTTTAAGGATTCCAAGCAATCTCTTGTAACAGTTTTAGTGTGTGATCGATCTGGACAAGTGATAGGTAATCTTTTGAATATAAGTGTTTTGATTAGGGTTCGCTTCAACTCATTTGTTAGCCTATTAACTGAAGCTTCTGTTTGAAATAGGTTGGAGTGCTCGTGGGCTGGTTGCATGTTTTTGCAAACAGGTGTGTAAACACTGCCCAAATCGTAATTCGAAAAAAGCCGGAACATGTGATCATTGAGGCCACACGGGCGTGTGCTCGCTCATGTGGTAATCCAAATGCATAAACGTGGTATTAGATCGTAAAGGCCACCATGAGCGATTTCATGGGCTTAGGCCATTTTGGGCCACGTTGGGCTGAAATGGGCTGTGTGGACCACACACGGGTTAACCATACGGACGTTTGGAGATTATTAGGCCAGGTTGTGTAGTTTACACGACCAAGGCCATTTTTGGGTTTAGTGGGCCACCCCGGACGTGTGGGCCTACATGGGCCCACATAATGGGCCTTGGGGCCATTTTCGCTCTATGACTATTAAGGTTGCACGGTTTGCCCGAGATGGCTGTGAACCTACTGTTGGGTCGGTAAGTGTACCTAGACCCCCTTTGTGGTAAAATGACTGTATGGCCCTTATGTGATAAAATGACTATTTTGCCCTTATATGGTAAGATGACTATTTTGCCCTTATGTGATGTATGTTTATATTTTAGCATGCTATTTGTAACTTTATTGAGTACATGTATAATATTATGATATGACATGACACGGCGCATGATGCATTGCATGGGGATGGGTTTATATATGATTAGAGGAAGTGTACTGTACTAGCAGCTCTGCTACAAATCATTGATGGCTCTAACCCTATTATACTTGCAGCTCTGCTGCAAATACTATTTTGGGCCGCAACCAGTGCTATATTTTTTGTGTGTAAGGATGGGTGGGTTGATTTTATCTCAACATGGTGTGTAGGGCTGGACGGAGATGGAGTGTAGAGGTTGGATGGGTAGGACTTGCATACTGTTTACTATTTCTGCACTGTTTACTATTACTGCACTATTTACTGTTACTGCAAAGGGCCAAGGCCCAAACATATGACTATTTTTGTGTTGAGATGGGCTAAAGCCCAAACTAATATTGCCACTATTACTAAAAAGGGCTTAGGCCCATACTGTATTCGCTCAATGTATGTTTACTATCTGTTTATTAAGGGAATACACACTGAGTTTTCGTAAACTTACCCTTCTACTTATCTGCGCAAGTAATCCTTAGGCGGGTCGGTGCTGCGAGGGACTCAAAGGTGGCCACACAGCTTATGCTTCCATATTTGAATTTTAAATTATAAGTAGTTTTATTTTGGGTAATTTTTATTGTAATAAGGCGTTTATAATTTTTAATCTTTAGTTTTGGGGTTTTATTTATTTTGATTTATATCTGCTAGTAGTAGGATGCAGGTTTTCAAAGGATAAATGTTTTTCAAAAATACCACGAATGCGTAAACGGTTTTAAGAGCTACAGCAAGAAAACAACATTTTACAAGTAAACGCTAATAGGCAACTGTTTTAAAAAGCTTCCGCTACAAACGAGACTTTTTAAAATTAATAACATTTTAAAGTAAATACTTTTGATAGCGACACAGGTTTTAAAATCATTTTTTAGATCACACAAAGAGGCTTAATAAAGATTGGGCTTTGCAAACAATATCATGTTTTACGAAAAACACTCAAATGTAACATCACTAGATTCGACCATAATGTCTAGGCCGGGTTTGGGGTGTTACAAATACTTATAAATAACAACTAATACCTCAAATTCATCATTTAACATCTAAAATCACAAAGATTCATCAATGGAAACATTTAAAATCTTTAACAGTTCCAAAAATGAAGGCACGGGCTAATTGGACCTAGTTGCAACGATATCAAAAACATAAAAATTATGAGAAACTGGTTGAAAATGGACTTACATGCATTAACTATAGCATGACCGAAGCTTCAAGCTCCTAACCATGGCTTTCGGTTGAAGAAAAAGAAACTAATTTAGGAATTTGGCCTTTATTTCATATTTTAAACATTATTACTTTTATTTTGATAATAAAACAAACATATAAAACATATAAAATTAAAAGAAGTTAAAGCTCAAACCGTCCCACCATCCTAGGAATGGTTAATTTACGATATTAATCCTTCCACTTATATTCATTAATCCATTTAATCATTCAAATCTAATAGTGATCAAGTTTTACATTCTTTACAATTTAGTCCTTTTTAATTAATTAATTATCTAAACATTAAAATTTCTTAATGAAGCTTTAAGATACCTCATTTTCAAAAACCACTTGACTTTAGGGTTATACCACTTAAACTTAATTATTCATTCAAATAACATAAATTGCCAATTCAAAATTTATTTTAATACTATATTTACATCGTACATAGTTAATAATAATATTAACGAACTTACTCGTCGGACATGTGGCCCCAAAACCACTATTTTCGACACTAGTGAAAAACGAGCTATTACAGATACTATGAGTCATTACTACGAAACAATCCTGTAAGTTCATCCATTTATTTATGCTTCTAATAGTCCTTATATTCTTTGTTAATATACTTGTAACACCCCGTAACCAATACCGGGGCGGAGTACGAGGCATTTCCTAACTTGATCTCATGCACTCAAAAAATCTCAAGTCGCCAAGACTCAGTCCAAATTAAAACTTTTTCAATCCTATTTTAAACTTCTTATTATGGGCCTACGAGCCCCAAATCAACCATTGGAAACTATTCAGGACCATTCCAGGTCTTCAAACTGCACACGCCCATATGGAAGGACAACACGCCCGCGTGACCATTTCGACATGGTCGTACTGATGGCCTGTGTGGCTCACACGGCTTAAGCACCCTAGGACACGACCGTGTCCTGCACTCGTGTAGAATTAATTTCTAATTCACACCTACAGGGATTTTCACACGTCCAAACACACACCCGTGTCAATGGCCCGTGTCCCCTATATGGACACGACACACCTGTGTCCTAACCTGTGTGCGAAAACATGGACATTCTATTTCTGACGTCAGCATGCTCAAAATGTCACATGGCCAAGGCAAACACCGTGTGCTAGGCCGTGTCCTTCACATGACTGAGACACACGGTCGTGTCTCTGCCCGTGTGTTTATTACCATGCATACTAACTTGAAATTTTTACGTGTAAGGGACAAACGGCCGGACTACATGCCCATGGGGCAGACTGTGTGTCACACAGGGCCTAGAAACACGCTCGTGTATCTACCTGTGTGGACAATATAAGGCTATTTACCAAGCCTCATTGCCACCCTTACATACCTAGTTTCATACAAATACCAACCAATACCAAAACAAGCACAATTCATATAACCAAATCAGCCACATTAGACATTCATTCAACCATGAAAATGTATCTTTTATAAACTCAAAATGAATGTTAGCCATCATTCAAGGCTTAATCAAAATTAAGGGTTTCGAAACCAAGCCAACACATTTTGCCAATTCTCAAAGTCACAAAATAATAAAGTCTAAGCCCTATACATGCCATATTCAAAAATATAAATCCAACTATACCGAATGCTTCGGTCGATAGTGTGATCGATATCTCTTACTTCCAGTGATCCTTGAGCTAGATAGGCGGCACTATAAGAAAAATGGAAAGAAAAGGGAGTAAGGATAAAAGCTTAGTAAGTAGCATATAAATAGATATACAACAACAATTTATCAATAATTCAACATGCTCATAACACAAAGGTGGGCATAAGCACAACTTACTCATTGCCATCCATACAAGTCACACATTATATATTGAGCTCATATATCATATGTACCAAATAGGTACCTGTATCGCTCACCACAAAGTTATACTTTTCTTCATTAACTTAAAATCTTGACTCTCACCGTTGAACCATTCGGAATGCTATCCGACATTCCATAAGCCTCCAACATGGGGTAAGTTGTCGATGCCATGTCTCACACATGGTCTTACACTAGCTATCATCATCAAGGCCGATGCCATGTCCCACAAATCGTCTTACACTGACACATCTTGTAGCTGATCTATGTCCTAAACATGTCCTACACTGGCTTACGTCTCGAGGCCGATGCATGTCTAGACATGTCTTACACTAGCACTCGTCTTAATGCCGACGCAATGTCCCAGACATGGTCTTAAACTGGCTCTCATAATGTGGCCGATGCATATCCCAAACATGTCTTACACTAGCTCACGCAAGTGACCCAACTGTCATGGCATGAATATCCGATTTACTTCCTAAGGTTCCAATGGGAATCTTACTATCTCAATTTCAATATACATTCTTAATATCACAATCAAGAAATTTATGCTATATCAATTCAATAAGAATTCAAACACATACGGTAACAATATAGTTGTATTATTTACATACAACTTACCTCGAATTACAAAACGTACACGACTAGTTGATTTAATCGATTTGCTTGGCTTTCCCCCGGTCTAGGTTTGGATTTGGCAATTCTTGATCTAAAACAGCAAAATGCACTCATTTAATCACTAAATAAAATTAAGCAGTTAAAAATTCACATCTTCAGTAAAATGACCATTTTGCCCTTAGACTTTGGCAAAATGACCATTTTACCCCTATGCTCGAAAATCAATTTTTATCGAATTTATTTTCATTTTAAGCCTAGATGAACTCTTTTTACTCTTATAGAAACTCCAAATTCTTACTATTTCACACATTTATCAACTATTTTACAACTTGTGCAAAATAGTCCCTTTAGGTGTTTTCATGCTAACACTTTTCACAAAAGTTGTCTATTACACTACTAAGACTCATTTTCTTCCAAAAAGAACTCAGAAAACATTACAAATCCATTCATGGAAAAACCCTAAACTCTTAATCATTTTGCAACATATACCCTTCATTTGAAAGCTCATGCTTAAAGGGTCTCAAAAATGCAAAAATCATCAACAAATGGTATGGAAATCACTTACTTCTAGGGATGATAAGTTGCTGAAAATTTTGAAGTTCAAAACCCCTAAAAATGGCTGAAAATTGGTTGATAAAGAAGATGGAAAAGGGATGATATCATCTTTCTTTATTCTATTTCCTTTTTTAGTCAAATAAGCCACCCAATTCCACCTATCTTTGAAAATTGTCTCATCTTTGTCTCATGGCCGGCTATGCTATCATAGTAGGGTCTAATTGTCCTTAAAAATCCCCCAATTTTGATTCTCTAACAAAATAACACCTTTAGCTATCAAATTAGGACTTTTTCACTTTATGCGATTTAGTCCTTTTTCAAAATTGGGCTTACAAACGTCAAAATTAACCCACCAAATTTTTCATGCACTCATATAATCATGCTATAACATCAAAATAATAATAAATTAATTTATTAGACTCCAAATTTGTGGTCTTGAGACCACTATTCTAACTAGGCCCTAAATTGGGGTGTTACATTTCTCCCTCCTTCAGGGATTTTCGTCCCCGAAAATATTACTGGTGAATAATTTCAGGTACTGATCTCTCATAGCCTCCTTGGGTTCCCATGTGGCTTCCTCGACCCCATGTCTATGCCACAACACCTTCACAAGTGTTATACTCTTATTCCTTAACTGTTTGACTTCCAGAGCCAAAATCTTGACTGGCTCTTCGCCAGAAGTCATGTCCGAAAGAATCTCAACCTCTGTCAGCTCAATCACATGCGAAGGGTCTGATCCATATCAACATAACATGGATGCATGAAACACGTCGTGAATCCTTTCCAATTTCGATGGCAAATCCAATCGATAGGCAACAGGTCCTACTCTCTCGACAACCTTATAAGGTCTTATGAAACGAGGACTCGACTTGCCTCTTCTACCGAATCTGAGGACTTTCCTCCACGAGGAAACCTCTAAAAATACTTTATCACTGACATGAAACTCAATTTCCTTTTGATTCATATCCGCGTAGGATTTTTGTTTATCCAAGGTGGCCTTTAAGCAGTCACAAATTACTTTAACATTCTCTATAGTCTCTTTGACTAAATCAACCCCGTGAATTTGACTCTCTCTAAGCTCAGCCCAATATAAGGGCGTTCGACACTTTCGCCCATACAAAGCCTCATAAGGCGCCATTTTTAGACTTGTCTGATAACTGTTGTTGTAGGCGAATTCGACCAATGGCAAGTATCTTTCCCAACTTCCCTGAAATTCAAGAACATAACACCGTAACATGTCCTCTAAAATCTGAATCACTTTTTCCGACCAACTATCGGTTTATGGGTGAAATGCCGTATAGAAATGCAACTTGGTTCTCAAAGCCTCTTGTAACTTCTTTCAAAACCTCGAGGTAAATCTTGGGTCTCGATCTAAGATAATCAATAATGGCACTCCATGAAGCCTCACAATCTCGGAAACGTACAAGTCGGCTAATCTTTCAAAGGAGTAGTCAGTACGCACTGGTATAAAATGTGCCAACTTTGTTAGTCTATCCACAACAACCCAAACATTACCCTTTTTCTTCGGGGTTACCGGTAAACCTGTTACAAAATCCATAGTGATTTGATCCTATTTCCACTCGGGGACCAAGATAGGCTGAAGTAGACCCGAAGGTACTTGGTGTTCAGCCTTTACTTGCTGACACACTAGGCACTTGGAAACAAATTCTGAAATGTCTCTTTTCGTACCCGACCGCTAATACATTTCCTTAAGGTCGTTGTACATTTTCACACTGTTCGGGTGGACAGACAAACAACCACTATGTGCCTCTCTCAGAATCTTCTGAATGAGCTCATTGTCATTGTGTACACAAACTCTGTCTTTGAACTACCAATACTAAAATCTGATTCAATTCCCGACTCACACTGAGTTCTCTTGGCTTGCAATTTCTTATCACCTTTATGAGCTTTACGGATCTCTTGAAGAAACGTCAATCTAGATCCCAACTCTACTATAATCGAACCAACATCAGAAAAAGCCATATTGGCATTCACTACTCTCAGCGCAAATAACGATTTCCTACTCAATGCATCAACGACAACATTTGCCTTTCCCGGATGGTAATCTATTACCAACTCATAATCCTTTATCAGCTTTAACCATCAGTGTTGCCGCAAATTCAACTCCTTTTGAGTCATCAAGTACTTTAATCTCTTATGGTTGGTGAATACCTGACATTTCTTGCCATATAAATGGTGTCTCCAAATTTTTAGTGCGAACACAATGGCTGCAAGCTCTAAATCGTGCGTCGGGTAATTCTTCTCATGTGGCTTCAGTTGCCTTGAAGCGTAAGCTATTACCTTACCTTCTGGCATAAGCACGCACCTCAAACCATTCAAGGAGGCATTGCTATATATCACAAATTCCTTACCCGACTCTGGTTGCACTAACACTGGGGCTTCAGTCAATAAAGCCTTCAGTTTCTCGAAACTCTGTTGGCACTTTTCTGTCCATTTGAATCTTTTTGCAGCAATCTTGTCATCGGGGTAGCTATTATAGAGAATCCATTTACAAATCATCTATAATATCCGGCCAAACCCAAAAATATTTGGACCTCTGTCACATTCCTCGGTGGTTTCGACTCCACAATAGCCGAGATCTTAGTTAGGTCAACTCAACTTCCCTCACCGGAGGTAATCCGCGTAATTCCTCCGGGAACATGTTTGTAAACTCACAAACCACTGCCACTGATTCAATCTTCAACTTAGACACTTGGGTATTCAGCACAAAAGCTAGGTAAGCCTCATATCCTTTTCTCAAATATTTCTCAGCAGTCAAAGACGATACTATTGCAGGCAATATATCCGACTCATCTGGTCCAACCCAAAGAACATTACCGTCTTCGCATTTCAACTCAATAACTTTTCTCCCACAGTCCACTACAACACTATGAGAAGTCAACCAGTCCATCCCAAGGATTACATCAAATTCATTAAACGACAATAACATCAAGTTAGCCGGAAAACAATGACCCTTAATTGTCAAAGGACAATTTCTACATACTTGATCAACTAGCACATATCTGCCTAAAGGATTGGACACTTTTATTACAAACTCAGTGGACTCTACTAGCATACTCATACGAGGTATCAAATCCATACAAATATAAGTGTGGGTAGATCTCGGGTCAATTAAAGCAACAACAAATGTATCATAAATAGAAAAGGTACCCGTGATCACATCGGGAGATTCTGCCTCTTCCCGGGCTCGTATAGCATAAGCCCTTGCAGGCGCTCTACCCTCGGACTTCACTGCATCATCTCTTAGTGTGCCTCTACTGCTAGCCCCACTTCCGGGGTTCTTTTGTGGTCTACCCCTCAAAGGAGCACTACTTGCTTTCACATCTTATTTTCTCTCTCTCTCATCCAATTCGGGAAACTCACGAATGAAGTGTTCCAATGATCCGCACTTGAAACAGCTCCTTTCATTTCCTCGGCACTCGCCAAAATGATGCCTACCACATTTTGAGCATTCTGGCCTATTTGGCTGAGTGCTGCCGACGCTTGCGACCGAAGTGGTCTGGGCTCTAAAAGTTTTGTTCTACCAGTTCTTGTTCCTATTCAAATACCCCACCAAAACATTCGATCAGGTAGTGAAGTCTCTCGATCTTTTAGATAAGGACTGATGTGATTTCCCCACCTGTCTCTTTTATGAATCCCGTGACTCAAAAGCTGCTTTCCTCCTTTCTTTTACCAGCTCCTCTGCCGTGCATTCTCTTTCAACAAGCACTACAAAATCTCTTATCTCTAAAATACCAAGAAATACTCAGATATCTTCATTGAGGCCATCCTCAAACTTCTTACACATGGTGGCTTCTGTGGACACGCACTCCCGCGCGTACGTTCTGAGCCTAACAAATTCACTCTCATATTTCGTCACTGACATTCGGCCTTGCTTTAGCTCTAGAAATTTTTTCCTCTTTTGGTCTATGAATCTTTAGCTAATATAACTTTTCCGAAATTCCTCCTGGAAGAATTCCCAAGTGATCCTCTCTCTCAGTACGATGAATACGAGAGTGTTCCACCACTGATAAGCTGAGTCTCGTAGGAGTGACACTGCGCATTTTACGCACTCTTCAAGTCTCCATGATAGTTCATCAAATACCCTAATGATATTTTCTAGCCAAAAATCTGCTCTCTCCAGGTCATCATCTATGCTAGCCCAGAATTCCTCAGCCCCTTGTTTCTGGATCTTATCAACTGGAGGCTTCTCACTTCTGAACATGTCCTCGCCTTACGGAGCTACCGGGGCATACTGAGGAATTGGAGGAGTTGGGGGAGGTAGAGTGTTCAGATTTGCACGAACAAACTCCGAGTACCAAGCATCCATCATTCGAAGGTAGGCTTCTCTAGCCCCTCCGCCTTGGCCCATATTCACGGGCTCACTCTCAACTGGCGCGGTCTCTTCGGCAGAAGCTGGTGCGTTACTTTTCACGTCATCTGTCGTGGCTCTATCAGGATCCATTTACTATATAAAAACGTAATTTATAATCGTCAGGAATCGTCACACTATCAATATACAATTATGGCATGTATGGCTAGACTCGTACTCTCACTAGGTTAATCCTAGAACTGACTAAACCATAGCTCTAATACCACTAAATGTAACACCCCATACCCGTAACCCACACTGGGGCAGAGTGCAAGGCATTTCCTAACTTGATCTCATGCACACAAACAATCTCAAATCGCCAAGACTCGGTCCAAATTAAAACTTTTTCAATTCCTACTTTAAACTTCTTATTATGGGCCTACGAGCCCCAAATCAACCATTAGAATCTATCCAGGACCATTCCGGGTCCTCAAACCAACTACGAAAATTTTTCCTTTAAAATAGCGCACACGCCTATGTGAAAGGACAACACACCCGTGTGACCATTTTAACATGGTCGTGTTGATAGCCCGTGTGGCTCACATGGCCTAAGCACCCTGGGACACGCCCGTGTCCCGCACCCGTGTAGAATTAATTTCTAATTCACACCTATAGGGGTTTTTACATGGCCAGACCCATGCCCGTGTCAATGGCCCAAGTCCCTCCCACGGCCACGACACGCCCGTGTCCTAGCCCATGTGCAAAAACATGGACATTCTGATTCTGACGTTAGCATGCTCAAAATGTCACACAGCCAAGGCACATGTTGTGTGCTAGGCCGTGTCCTTCACACGGTTGTGTCTCTGCCTGTGTGTTTATTACCATGCATACTAACTTGAAATTTTTACTTGCAGGGGACACACGGCCAGACTACACGCCCATGGGCAGACCGTGTGTCACACACGGCCTACACACACACCTGTGTGTCTACCCTTGTAGACAATATAAGGCTATTTACCAAGCCTCATTGCCACCCTTACATACCTAGTTTCATACAAATACCAACCAATACCAAAAACAAGCACAATTCATATAACCAAATTAGCCACATTAGACATTCATTCAACCATGAAAATGTATCTTTTATAAACTGAAAATGAATGTTAGCCATCATTCAAGGCTTAATACAAAATGAAGGGTTTCCAACCGAAGCCAACACATTTGATCAATTTTCAAAGTCACAAAATGATAAAGTCTAAGCCCTATACATGCCATATTCAAAAATATAAATCCAACTATACCGAATGCTTTGGTCGATAGTGTGATCGATATCTTTAACTTCTGGTGATCCTTGAGCTAGATACTCGGCACTATATGAAAAATGGAAAGAAAAAGGAGTAAGGATAAAAGCTTAGTAAGTTGCATATAAATAGATATACAACAACAATTTATCAATAAATCAACATGCTCATAACACAAAGGTGGGCATAAGCACAACTTACTCATTACTGTCCATACAAGTCACACATTATATATTGAGCTCATATCTCATATGTACCAAATAGGTACCTATACCACTCAGCACAAATTTATACTTTTCTTTGTTAGCTTAAAATCTTGACTCTTACCGTTGAACCATTCAGAACGCTATCGGACATTCCATAAGCCTCCAACATGGGGTAAGTTACCGATGCCATGTCCCAGACATGGTCTTACCCTGGCTATCATAATCAAATTAGATGCCATGTCCCAAACATGGTCTTACACTAGCTCTCGTATGTCCATGCCGATTCCATGCCCCAGACATGGTCTTATACTAACACATCTCGTAGCCGATGCATCTTCCAAACATGTCTTACACTGGCTTACGTCTCGAGGCCGAAGCATGTCCCAGACATGTCTTGCACTAGCACTCGTCTTAATATCGACAACATGTCTCGGACATGGTCTTACACTGGCTCTCATAATGTGGTCGATGCATGTCCCAAACATGTCTTACACTAGCTCACGCAAGTGACCCAACTGCCATGGCATGAATATCCTATTTACTTCCTAAGGTTCCAATGAGAATCTTACTATCTCAATTTCAATATACATTCTCAATTCCACAATCAAGCAATTTATGCTATATCGATTCAACAATAATTCAAACACATATGGTAACAATATAATTATATTATTTACATACAACTTACCTCGAATTACAAAACGTACACAACTAGTCGGTTTAGTCGATTTGCTTGGCTTTCCTCCAGTCTAGGTTCAGATTTGTCAATTCTTGATCTAAAATAGCAAAACGCACTCATTTAATCACTAAATAAAATTAAGCAATTAAAAATTCACATCTTCAGTAAAATAACCATTTTGCCCCTAGACTTTGGCAAAATGACCATTTTACCCCTACGCTCAAAAATCAATTTTTATCGAATTTCTTTGCATCTTAAGCATAGATGAACTCTTTTTACTCTTATAGCAACTCTAAATTCTCACTATTTCACACATTTATCAACTATTTTACAACTTGTGCAAAATAGTCCCTTTAGGTGTTTTCATGCTAACACTTTCAACAAAAGTTGTCTATTACACTACTAAGACTCATTTTCTTCCATAAAAACTCAGCAACTATTATGATAAATGCCAAATCATACATATTTTTACCCCAAATACTTAACATATTTATGGATATTTACTATTAGATTTGTGGATTTTGGTGTTCTTAATCTAGTTATTTCATGTTTTGTACTCAGGAGAGCACTAAGAGTCAAAAGGAGCCAAAAACGAGCATAAAAGAGACAAAAATGACCAAATCAAGAAGATCACACGGCTTAAGCCTTGCCACACGGGCTGCTCACACGCCCGTGTCTGTCGAAGGTGTCGTCCAAGGATTTCACGATTCACACGACCTGGCCATTGACCTACATGGCCGTATGAAATTTACTAAAATGAACACGGCCTGGAAAATACGTCACACGGGCATGTCCCTTTTTTAAAGAGTTGTATTCTACACAGAAAAACGATACTTAGGGAAGAAGAAAGCCAATCCAAAGCCTATATAAACACACTAAATATGACCTACTAAGGGGGCTTTTCCGGGGCGCTTCCAAAACATTTCTGGAACACAGAACCACACGCCAGGAATTACTTGAAGGAAGCCAGACGATCCATCCCAAAAGTTAGAGCTACTCCAAGACTGAAGATCTCTCTCAGAATCCCTTCAGGAGTTTTAGACTTTTCTTCATGTTTTGTTATTTTTATACTTTTGAGATGTACTCTTATTTCGTTATGAACTAAACCCCTTAGACACCTAAGGGGGATGAAACCTTTGATGGATCTTGTTATTATTATCTGAACTATATGATAAATACTTTATTTGCTCTTAATTATGTGTTTCTAATGCTTGAGTTAATATTCCGAATATTGGCTCATGATTTAATGTGCTTATGCCGAGGAGGAATAGACCCTGCCTAAGAGTATATTTGGCATAATTAAGCGGAGTTGATCGAATGCCTAGAGATAGGGTTACGAGATTTTGCCAGATTACGGTGAAACCTAATATGGGAGTCCATAGATTGATTTACTTCTTTCCTAGGGTTTTTAATTAGAAAGAGATTTCAATTAATTCAACTAAGGGTTAGACGTTATTAGTCTTGAAAGAGATAATAATGTAGGTTAGGGAGTCTCACGAATCAAGTCAAGTGAATAAATCGTCTGGTTCAGAGTCAGATAAGAAGTGAAATCTAGGTGGATTCCTCCTTGGGTGTCGTCTTTATCAATTGCCTCTCTTCAAGTCTTTTTCCAAATATTCTCTTCGCTTTAATTAAATTAGTTAATTAGTTTAGATAATTAGTTTAATAAACAAACCCTTTTATTTCTAGGTTAAATAATAAAAAGATAGTTATTACTAGTACTTTTGGTTCCCTTGGGTACGATATCCCAGTCTTGCCATTACTATACTATTGTTCGATAGGTGCACTTGCCTTTTCATCGTGATAATAGTTAGCCTAGGTTTGATCTTTATTATAAATATTTATTACTTGTTACGAATCACGTGATCAAGTTTTTGGCGCCGTTGCCGGGGAACTAAAATATTAGGAACATTTAATTTTTATTACTTTAGCCATTTATTTTTCTTGCAATTTAACTTTATTTCTATTTTTATTTTACTAACTTTCTTCTTCTTTCTCCTGGTAGGTTCTTGTAGTGTATGACTAGAAAAAACCCGTCAGGACCGTTACTTTTTTACGAAGAAATTGATCGTACAGCTCGTAGAAACAGATAAGAAATTAGGCACAGCTTAAGATACACAGAGGAAGAGCAAGAGGACGATATCTCAACTACTACTGAAGAGATGGCTGAAAATCAAGACAATCCCCTCATCACACCATACCACGGCCGAATTAGCAAATCGAGAATCCTCCTCGTTACTATGTATGATTATGCTAAACCTAATTTTACAAGAATCGAGTCAAGTATAGTTAGACTTGCTATTGCTGCTAATAATTTTGAACTGAAACCTAACATGATTCAGATGATATAGCAATTTGTTCAGTTTGATGGTTTGTAGGATGAGAACCCCAACACACACTTGGCAAATTTCCTAGAACTGTGCGACACTTTCAAAATTAATGGTGTTTCTGATGATGCCATTCACCTTCGGTTATTCCTTTTTTCACTGAGGAATAAAGCTAAACAGCGGATGGACTCACTACCACGAGGATCCATTACCACTTCGGAGCAAATGACTGAAAAATTTCTATTAAAATATTTTCCACCGGTAAAAACAACTAAGTTGCGTAATGATATTTCTTCTTTTGTACAGATGGACTTAGAGACACTTTACGATGCATGGGAGAGATATAAGGATCTATTGAGAAGGTGCTGTCACCATGGGTTACCTCTATGGATGCAAGTTCAAACGTTCTACAATGGTGTGAATCCCTCGACAAGACAAATGATTGATGCAGCTGCTGGCGGAACCATCAACAATAAAACACCGAAAGATGCCTATGAATTTATAGAGGAGATGTCACTGAATAACTATCAGTGGCAAGTTATGAAGACAAAGCCAACGAAAATAGCCGACGTTTATAACATCAATTCGGTCACCATGCTCTCTAATCAGGTAGAACTTCTAAATAAGAAAATTGATGGTTTACTTGGTTCTACGCAGGTACATCCAGTAATAAGGTGTGACTCAAGTGGCGGAGGCGTGCATACAGAATACCCACCGTTCAATCCTACAACCGAAGAGGAACAAGTCAACTATATGGGTAACAATAATTTTAGATCTCAGAATAACCCTTATAGCAACACATATAATGCAGGTTGGAAAAACCACCCAAATTTCTCTTGGGGTGGTCAACAGAATCAAAGGCCACAGAATCATTAAGGTTTTCAATAGCCACCTTATCAACAAGAGAAGAAATCAAACCTTGAAGAGATGCTATCCAAATTCATCTCGGTGTCAGAAACTCGCTTCCAGAATACTGAGACAGCACTCAAAAATCAACAAGCATCAATTCAAGGACTTGAAACTCAAATAGGCCAACCATCCAAATTAATTTCTGAACGACCACAAGGTAGTTTGCCAAGTAATACTGAACTAAACCCAAGGGAACAGCTCAATGTAATCGATATTCAAGAAAGATGCGATGAGACTGAGCCAGAACCAAGGCAAGAAAATGTGGAAAGCAAAGGTGATGGTGAGGTAAGTCATGATAAAATGGTAAGTCCGAATTATAAATCTCATGTACCATATCCTAAAGCGATGACGAAAGACAGAATGGAAGAACAATTCGGTAAGTTCGTCAAACTCTTAAAGAAACTAGATATTAACTTACCTTTTATTGAAGTTCTTTCGCAGATGCCCAACTCAGCAAAATTCTTAAAGGAACTTCTGACCAATAAAAGAAAATTAGACGCTACATCGCATGTGGAACTCAATGCGATCGCTTTCACTATTCTAAAGAATAAGCTACCTAACAAGTTGAAAGATCCAGGGAGTTTTCCAATTCCTTTCTTAATTGGTAGTTTATCTGTGAATAATGCTTTAGCTGATTTAGGGGAAAGTATAAATGTTATGCCTTATAAAATGTTTAAACGACTAGGTCTCGGCAAACCCAAACAGACTAGGATGAGCATACAATTGGCTGCAAAACAGTTAAATTTCTTAAGGGTATTATTGAAGATGTTCTAATTAAAATTGATAAGTTTATTTACCCAATAGACTTTGTCGTCCTAGATATGGATGAGGATAACGAGGTACCTTTAATTTTAGAATGACCCTTTTTAACAACTGCCAGAACAACTATTAATGTCAGCACAGGACAGCTAACACTTCGTACAGGTGACGACGCAGTAACACTTCAAGCACGCTACTCAGTCAAAACCTCTAAGACTCAAGACAATACTATAAAACCTATCGATGATAAAACTAATATTCAATCGTCCTTGCAGGAACCTCCTCAAACCAAGACAACAGAGACAGTATGCTACTATCATGAAGAGAACAAAGACGTATAAGAAGAACGAAGGCTACGGATAGAGGATCTAGATGAATGGCGAGAATACAAACCGAGAACATATGATAAACTGAAATGTCACCAAAACAAGTCCAATACCTCTCCTAATCAACTTAAGGTAGGCAATAAAGTCTTACTAGATGCCACAGATCCCCACATTGTCACTACCACACCAAATGAGGAGATCCCTTTCACGGTACTTAGTATATTCCCATTCGGTACAGAGGAGGAAATTTATCCCAAGTTTGACACTTTTAAGGTAAACAATACCCGGCTAAAGCTTTATTCCGTTAAGAATGATAGCAGGAATAAGGATTACGAACTCCTTAAACCACCTTGACCAATCAACAGAGAGGTAAGTCGAGCTTAGACTATAAATAAGCGCTTCTCGGGAGGCAACCCAAGTACTAACAACTTTTATTTATTTAAGTTTTATTAAAATTACAAGATTTTTTTTAGACCACTAACTGAATCTCTGAACGCAGATCTATAACCCTCACACGGCCACCCACACGGGCGTGCCTAAAGTCGTGGTAAAACAGGGGAAGTGACACGGTCGTGCGATACAGCCGTGTGGAAATAGGGCAAAGATTTCCCCAAAACACAAGATGCGATAAATCCCCACGACCGTGTGACATGGCCTTGGGTGAGGTTGTTAGATGAACACAGGCGCGGGAATGGAAAAACACGGGCTTGCCAGGGGCAAGGCTCGATTCTGTTTCTCTAACACGGGCGTGTCAAACCATGGACAACGATACACGGGCGTGGGAGAAGTGAATGAAGCTAAGCACGGCCGTGCGATATGGCCATGTACCACACACGCCCGAGACACATAGGCGTGGGATAGTAGCCGGGCACACCCAAATTGAAAAAATTCGAAAAGCACGGGCTCACTCTCAGAGTACACGGGCGTGTCCCTAGGCCGTGTGACCCTCCCCTATGATGCAACAGCTGTGCCAGCACTTTCACATCGCAACTCTAGCACCACCACGAGGATCATTGAATCCTCCTATCTTTTTATTTTTATCTTTATTTTTATTCTTATTCTTAATTTTTAATTTCATTTCAATTTTATTGTTTTCTTATGAAATACATATCTATATTAGTAAATTTTACTTTCTTCATTTTTTTTTCTGGTATTTCTAACAAGTAATCCCACTACACTCTCTTCCACACCAACTCTTAATAAGCTCTTCATGATTCTACAAATTTCCAAGCAAGCTGCTAGGAATATTTTACGGAATGAGGAAACAAACAGGGAACAATACAAAATGAATACCATGTTCAATGACCCAATTTCTTCATCTAGCTAAGAACAATGGTAGCTACTACTTTCCCCAAACACTACGGCCTCAGAATCAAGCTCCGCAACCATATAACAGGGAGTTTCACCTCCTTCCCTCTTACGATTTTCTTTATTTTGACTAGTCTATCTTTGTACATTGAGGGCAATGTACATCTTAAGTGTGGGGGGGTGAACATAAACATGAAACCTAACTTTTTGCATTATTCTCAAATCCCTGAATGTGGTCTTATGCTTA
Source organism: Gossypium anomalum (assembly GCA_025698475.1). Taxonomy (NCBI): domain Eukaryota; kingdom Viridiplantae; phylum Streptophyta; class Magnoliopsida; order Malvales; family Malvaceae; genus Gossypium; species Gossypium anomalum. The sequence goes on from CM046959.1 coordinate 58,170,964, forward strand.
AGTGATTTTCTCATAATATTGATAGAATGAATTCTGATTAATCTATAATTATTGTTGATATGTCATGAATTAGAACAAGGGAATTATGCATGATTATTTGATTGTAGGACCTTAAAGAATCAAGCATGATAAGTTGATATTTTGAGAACTAAAATTTTTAGATTATTTTCCTGAATTGACGTATTATCTTGAAATCTTAAGTATACAGGAATGACATCAAAAGCCCAAATTTTTGGTGAGATTTTTGAGCCTTTTTGAGCATATAGCTTTCTTTCTTGCTTACTTCTTTTGTGGTTTGAGTGTGTCAACATTGAACTGTTATTCTAGAACTTGCTTCGATTAAACATGTCGAGATCACACGTATGATTTGATATACTGAGATGATAAAGGCACTTAGGATTTAACCCACTTACTCCATAAAAAGCCTTCCCACATAATTAAACCCTTAGTGAACCCCCTTTAAGTCTACTAACCTTTTTTCTTTATTGATTAACCCTCATCATTAACCCATTAACCCATTATTATTGAAATCCCCTTACTTAATTTGACCCTTTTTATCGAGATTGATTTTAATATTGTTACCTCACTATGATCACCAATTTTTGTTACTGAATCATGGAGTATAACTTCTATTTTGTATTGACTTGATTTGTTCTTAAAAAAAAAATTAACCTCAGTATTATTATTGTAATTCTTAGCAAGCTAAAGTTGTCATGAAAAAGAGAGCTCATGTAATATAGTTCTAGATATTTGTTGTCATTCAGTAATTAAGTTTTTGATAGTGAGGTGATATATTGAAATCATCTCGATTCTAACCTTTGTTTCTTCAGCTTGTATCCATACCCGTAACCTAAACCCCATTACAACCATGGAAAGACCTTTTGATTTGTGTATCATATCATTTACAAGTGGTGGAGATTTGATTTTCATGCAAGCCTATAGTGATAACATCTCATGTTAGACAATCAAGTGCTTAATTTTGAACCTTAAACACTTTGAGTGATTTGAGTGAATCCTTAGTGAGGATGTCATCTCTTGTATGTTTAGGACTAAAGTTAATTACTTAGAGGAAGGAAATTACCTATAATTTTATTATCAAAATATTCAATTTAGATTGTTTGAGGTTTTTAATGCCCCTATGGTTGAATTCTCACTATATGATTCTCCGTGGAATAATTTATAACATTATCGGTAATGATTATGTGATTGAAAGGAATGAATTTTAGCAGTAAATGAGAGTTTTGATTGAGGACAAGCTAATGCTTAAGTGTGGGGGTATTTGATAAACGCCAAATTATACATATTGTTACCCCAAATACTTAGCATATTTATGGATATTTACTATTAGATTTGTGGATTTTGGTACTCTTAATCCGGTTATTTCATGTTTTGTACTCAAGAGAGCACCAAGAGTCAAAAGGAGCCAAAATCAAGCTTAAAAGAGACAAAAAGAATCAAATCAAGAAGATTACATGGCCTAAGCCTTGCCACACGGGCTGCTCACACGCCCGTGTCTGCCGAGGGTGTGGTCCAAGGATTTCATGATTCACACAGCTTGGCCATTGACCCGCACGGCCGTGTGAAATTTAGCGAAATGAACACAGGCTGGCAAATACGTCACACAGCCGTGGCACACAGGCGTGTCCCTTTTTCAAAGAGTAGTATTCTACACAGAAAAAGGATACCTAGGGAAGTAGAAAGCCAATCCAAAGCCTATATAACACCCTAAGTATGACCTACTAAGGGGGCTTTTCCTGGGCACTTCAAGAACTTTTTTGGAACACAGAACCACACGCCAGGAATTACTTGAAGGAAGCCAGACGATCCATCCCAAAAGTCAGAGCTACTCCAAGACTGAAGATCTCTCTTAGAATCCCTTCAGGAGTTTTAGAGTTTTCTTCATGTTTTGTTATTTTTATACTTTTGAGATGTACTCTTATTTCATTATGAACTAAACCCCTTAGATACCTAAGGGGGATGAAACCTATGATAGATCTTGTTATTATTATCTGAACTATATGATAAATACTTGATTTGTTCTTAATTATGTGTTTCTAATGCTTAAGTTAATATTCCGGGTATTGACTCATGATTTAATGTGCTTATGCAGAGGAGGAATAGACCCTGCCTAAGAGTAGATTTGGCATAATTAAGCAGAGTTGATCGAACGCCTAGAGATAAGGTTACGAGATTTTACCAGATTAAGGTGAAACCTAATATAGGACTCCATCGATCGATTTACTGCTTCCTTAGGGGTTTTAATTAGAAAGAGATTTCAATTAATTCAACTGAGGGTTAGGCGTTATTAGTCTCGAAAGAGATAATAATGTAGGTTAGGGAGTCTCACGGATCAAGTCAAGTGAATAAATCGTCTGGTTGAGAGTTAGATAACAAGTGAAATCTAGGTGCATTCCTCCTTGGGTGTCGTCTTTATCAATTGCCTCTTTCCAAGTCTTTTTCCAAATTTTCTCTTCGCTTTAATTAAATTAGTTAATTATTTTAGATAATTAGTTTAATAAAAAAACCCTTTTATTTCTAGGTTAAATAATAAAAAGATAGTTATTACTAGTACTTTTGATTCCCTTGGGTACGATATCCCGGTCTTGCCTTACTATACTATTGTTCGATAGGTGCGCTTGCCTTTTTGTCGTGATAATAGTTAGTTTAGGTTTGATCTTTATTATAAATATTTATTACTTGTTACGAATCACGTGATCACATTACAAATACATTCATGGAAAAAACCTAAACTCTTAATCATTTTGCAGCATATACTACTCATTTGAAAGCTCATGCTTCAAGGGTCTCAAATATGCAAAAATCATCAACAAATAGTATGGAAATCACTTATTTCTAGGGATGATAAGTTGAAAAAAAATTTGAAGTTGAAAACCCTCAAAAATGGCTAAAAATCGATTGAGAAGAAGATGGAAAAGAGATGATATCATCTTTCTTTATTTTATTTCCTTTTTTAGTCAAATAAGCCACCCAATTCCACCTAACTTTGAAAATTGTCTCATCTTTGTCTCATGGCCGGCTATGCTATCATAGTAGGGTCTAATTGTCCTTTAAAATGCCCCAATTTTGATTCTCTAACAAAATAACACCTTTAGCTATCAAATTAGGACTTTTGCACTTTATGCGATTTAGTCCTTTTTCGAAATTGGGCTCACAAACGTCAAAATTAACCCACCAAATTTTTCATGCACTCATATAATCATGATATAACATCATAATAATAATAAATTTATTTATTTGAATTTGAATTTGTGGTTTCAAAACCACTATTCTGACTAGGCCCTAAATCGTACTGGTACAATACTATTGTTGAATGTTATATTATATACCAAACGAAGTTCAACGAGCCATATTCATCGATACATTAAATGAAGCTCAAATGAGTGTTATCTACTGATATACTGATTAGTGCTCAAACGAGCGATATTTACTGAATCTACTGAAATGTATGCACTATCGAACCATACCTACTGAATCTACTGAAGCGTATGCGCTTTCGAGCCTACCTACCGAATCCACTAAAAAGTAGGCTCCATCGAGCCATACCTACCGGATCCACTGAAAAGTATGTTCTATTGAGCCATACCTACTGAAAGTTGTTCAAATGAGCATTACTCATTGAATATATAAAAATATATTGTACAAATTGTTACTTCTCAGACAAAGTTGCAATTTACGAGAATTTCATTATTTAAATTTAAATTGATTACTATGTTTGGTTGGAAAAGCTTACCGATTTATTAAACGAACTTACTAAGCTTTATTCAAGCTTGTATTTGTTTCATTTTTAGAATTTTTTTTAAGGCTCAGAAGATCGGATCAACACAAGAAATCACACTATCTGGGAAATCTTTAGTAAACTTTGATTTCGGTTCGTATATATGGCATGTATTTGGACCCTTTGTATTCATGATAATGGCTTCTAGGTTTTGAGCAAGTTTTACTATAACTTTTATTGTGTGATTGAACAATAAATGGAATTTGGCATATTTTACTAAGATAAGCTCGTCGATTAAGAATGAAACGATTAACAATATATGGAACAATGGTATAAAACAAAATATATGTTTTTGATGTGCAAACAATATCTTGTATATGCAACTTTGGTTATTAAATGTCATGAATGTATTGTGGTGTCAATGATGGCACATTGGTTAGGCACGTAGGTTGAATTTTTTGACATGTTTAAGTGCTATTAAAGATGGTCTTTGGCTTGTAAAGTTGTGTGTTTGAATGTGTTTAGGTACCTAAGCAAATTAGGGAAATTTGAGCTTCAAATTGCTCATTTTTAGGCACACATGGCCTGAGAAACAAGCTAGCACATGGCCGTGTGGTGCACACGGGCAACCTACACAAACGTGCGCCCTGAACGTGTATCAAAACAATATAGTGCATATTTAACACGGGCTAACACACGACCTGTGACACGATCGTGTGACTCTATATCAAATGTTATACGAGCTAGCACACGGCCAGTGACACAGTCGTGTGGCATCATTTTGAAAAGTATACGGTCTGGCACACGGGTAGCGAGACGGCCATGCCCCACAGCACATGATATGGATCATGTCACATGGCCTCACTACACGGTCGTGTGACCACTGCTTTGAAAATTTATAAATTTTCCCTGAATATTTTGATTTGTTTCAAATTGGTTCCTGATTGTTCCCAGACTAATTTTAAGACCTCGTAAGCTGATTTAGGGTCCATAAGTGTATATTTACTTCGAACTGAAATAAAAAATTATTTTTAATTATTCTAGTGAACTGGATGCTATTATTACTAAATGTTCTGAAATGTACAATGGTACCCCGTAACCCTATTCTAGCAACAAAAGCAGTTATGGGTGTTACACACACCCTTGTTTATGGTTTCTATAGAAGGTAGCTTGCTTAATACATACGATGTAACACCCCAAACCCGGTCTAGACATTCTGACCGGATCTGACGTGCCACATCGAAGTGTCCGAAACATTTTATGCTTTTAATCAAAAACTTATTTAGTGGTTTAAAAGATGATTTCATTTTAGGTTAAAGTGAATGAAAGTCAGTGCACCGTAGGAAATCGGAAAGAGGAGGTGAGTCCATCGGACTGCTTAAGTACCAAGCTCCCTTCGGAACCAATCCTAGACATGCATACTGCCATTGCCACACCTTAATGTCGTGTATATTTTTAGGAAACCAATTCGATTAAGTCCATTTTAAGAAAAGTGATCAATTTTGGAAAATATTTTTATTGCGGAAGCTTTGCTGGTTGTCGTGTTATTTTGAAATCAAGTCTCGTTTTTGAAATCGCGTTTCTAAGGCTAACCAATTTTGACATTAAGAATACATCATATCTATCTTAATTAAACATAACAAAACCATTTGAAAATAAAATAAAATAATTAAAGCGGCCTTATTACAATTTAAAAACCAAAACCTTAAACGTAAATAGGAAGGATGTCCAATTCACCAGAAGAAAACCAAATTTGCAGAACATGTGGCCACTCCGAATCCCTCACAGCTCTAAGCCTACTATGGTTGGGGATTACCTGCGTGGATGAAAATAAAGGGGTGAGTTTTGGGAAAACTCAGTGTGTAAATTAACCTAACCATAGTTTATATTAGCTCAAACCACAGAAACAGAATAAGTTGGCCTTAACCTAGAACAGGATTCAGAATAAAGCCCTTAGGCCCATAACAAAACAGAACAGATATTACATGTTTATGCAGAAACCCAACCCATATCCAACCATATGCACCCCAATACCAGCCTTTCACCATGTGGGGAGACTACTCGACCCACCCAACCGCTACACGCCACAGAAATATGTAGCATGGCTGCCAGAACAGATAATGTGACAGAGTCACCAGAAACAGATAATCGTGGCAGAGCCACCAGGATGCTTCCTACATAATATAACCCATGTCCCCATGCAACAGATATACAATCATGGCATACATCATACAGAATCAGATCATCATGCTTTTCAGACAAAATTAACCCTAGGGGTATAATGGTCATTTTACACCTAGGGGTATAATGGTAATTTTGCATACATAGGGGTTTTCTAGTAATTTTACTATTCTTAGGGTTTTCATGCATATTATAACTATTTACATACTAACAGAAACACTTACCGAGTGTTCTTATCGAATTGAGCCTATTGGCCCATTATCCCGACTTTGGCCCATTAAGCCCAAAATATCGAAATGCACGGAATTGTGCACTCTGCAGTATTATTACTTTATTTTACCATATACATCAACTTTTAATCTCACGAGCATTCGGACATTCGCAAGTTCCCAACATACTGGCTTTTCAGTATTTTCGATTTTTCGGCTTTTGCCGATCTAGTTTATGAGAGGGTGTCAGTTACACACCTGATTTATAGCGGTACGTTGGTAAGATCCACACACGAACTGCCTACAATTGGACTACTAACACGTTAATCTAACTATCAAAATCAACTACGTATTTAAGACCTTACCATATTCGGCCTTTAACACTTTAGGCACTAGCGATCCTACCTTTGCCGAGATTAGCGATTATGTCTAGATCCAGTCATTCCACTTATCCAAGCCTTTGATCAGCAGCCTCTTGAACACACTATTATCAAAATAAAATAGTTATCACAACCCTTCGAGCTTCAAGTGCAAATCAACAGCCTCCCTAACCTTTAGGGGTTTCGACTTTTTCTAAAACTCGAAATAAAGAATAGGTTTGAAAGACTTACCACCGGTTCCTTCGGTCAATGATTCCAGTTAACTCCTACTCAATTCTGATGTAGATCTAACCCCTCAAATGACAACAAAAGTCGAGCCTTTAGTGACCTTAAAATTTGGCTATGTCCCTATGGCACCACATTAGACAAATAGTCCCTTCTCTCACCTATCACCATAACCTCTTCTCCCTCTATGGTCCTTAACACCATTCGCTTGACAGTACAATCTAGAGTCGCCCTATGCTTAACAAGCCAGTCCATTCCCAAAATGTGATCAAATTCTCCGAACAGTAACTCCATCAAGTCTCCAGGGAAAATGTTACCTTGCGTTTCTAAGGGCACATCCCTATACAGTTTGTCTACCTTAACCGAGTGACCCAAAGGACTTAGTATAGATACCCCACTCACAATATTCTCAGAGTGCACACCTAACGACCCAGATATGGCACATGCAACATAAGAATAAGTAGATCCAATATCCACCAAAGCAGTATACGGCATGCTAGAAACCAAAAACGTACCAGTTATGACATCGGGTGCATCGCCCTCCTCTCGACGACGAGCTGTATACACCAACACTGGCTGTCGAGCCTCAGTATTTTTGACACCCCTGCCAGGTGCCCCTTGACCTCGTCCATTTCCATTTTCACCCCTACCTTGTCTAGGTCCTCTTGGTGGTTGTGGTCCACCTCTCACGGGTTGAGCAACCCTCTGCTCAGCAACTTGAACCTGATCAGCTCTCTGAGGACAGTCTTTAACTCTATGCTCCATAGATCCGCATCGAAAATAAGCACCGGCACGTTTCCCACACTCGCCTAGATGCACTTTACCACAGTCTCCACAGATTAGTGGTCTAACAACATTCATTGAAACTGCTCGAACTGGCCCCTCCACTCTTGCTCTCTTACCATTCCTATTTGTGCCACCAGAGGGTCCTGAATCCCTCCAAAAACGGTTCCGATCCTTCTCTCGATTCTAATTTTTAGCACGCTTCACCTCCTCAGCTATCTTAGCTTTTTCCACCAGAACCACGAAATCACGCTCCCTCTGCGGAGCAATCAACACCCTAAGGTAATCCCTAAGACCATCTTCGAAGTGCACACTTCGCTCATATTCCGTAGTGACTATGCCCATGGCATACTGGCTCAGCCTCAGAAACTCAGCCTCGTACTCAGCAACAGTTTTACTTCCTTGAACCAGATTCAAGAATTCCTTCCTGCGGGCGTCCACATAACTCGCCCCAACATATTTCCCTTTAAAGGCCGTCTTAAATAGTTCCCAATTTACCTTATCAGCTGGGGTCCCTTCTCTCATAGTGAGCCACCACTGATAAGCCTCGTCTCGCAGCAACAATATAGCTCCCTTCAGTTTCTGCTCCAAAGAGCAGTCCAAGTCGTCCATAATCCGTTTTGTGGCCTCCAACCAATATTCTACCACATTCGGGGCTACACCATATACGCCCCTAAAGATCTCTGCTCGTTAGCCCGGAGTCGCTCAGAAATGGATCTTCGAATTCCATTACCTGTACTTGTCCCGGTAACTCGTTCCACAACACAAAGCATTGCCTGCGATAGGGCATCATCCCCGGCACCACGATCATGAGACACCACCTCCGTTGTCGGTGGTACCGGTGCCTCTACCATCGGCATATGCCCAGAAGATGCAGTTCCTGCTCTAGCACCACCGCGGCCACGTCCCCGGCCTCTTCCACGAGCTGCTCTCGTACTCATATCGTATTATCTGATTACGAATTTTATGCATCCATTAAATATTCTAATGTTTGTTCAGATGTTTTATGAATAGATAGTGATTCAAAGTTTGTTTCCGCAAAATCGCAGCCTAGCTACAGTCTCAATCAAATTTTTTATAGTTTTCAGTATCACCCTAACTAAAGTATCCTAGCAGAGTATAAATAGATAATTCAAAAAATATTCAGAAAAGCTCAGAATAATACTTACGGGCTTGGGCCAGAGATTCGGAATGCCACCTTCTAAAGATCCAGATTTTGAAAACTGAGTTTTTGTAATATTTATAAAATTTTTGTTTTTGAAAATCTTTGTTTTTGTAAACCCATTCCATAGTCGCGTTGTTGCAACCAGGCTCTGATACCATTAAATGTAACACCCCAAACCCGGTCTAGACGTTCTAACCATTAAATCAAGTACTATTTTGAAATCGCGCCCTAAGGCTAACCAATTTTGACAGTTAAGAATACATCATATCTATCTTAATTAAACATAACAAAACCATTTAAAAATAAAATAAAATAATTAGAGCGGCCTTATTACAATTAAAAACCCAAAACCTTAAATGTAAATAGGAAGGATGTCCAATTCACCAGAAGAAAACCAAATTTGCAGAACGTGTGGCCACTCCGAATCCCTCACAGCTCTGAGCCCACTATGGTTGGGGATTACCTGCGTGGATGAAAATAAAGGGGTGAGTTTTGGGAAAACTCAGTGTGTAAATTAACCCAACCATAGTCTATATCAGCTCAAACCACAGAAACAAAATAAGTTGGCCTTAGCCCAAAACAGGATTCAGAATAAAGCCCTTAGGCCCATAACAGAACAGAACAGATATTACATGTTTATGTAGAAACCCAACCCATATCCAACCATATACACCCCCATACCAGCCTTTCACCATGTGGGGAGACTACTCGACCCACCCAACCGCTACACGCCACAGAAATATGCAAAGATGGTCGCAAGATGAATAATGTGACAGTCACGTCACCAGAATAGATAATCGTGGCAAAGCCACTAGAATAGATATATGTGGCAGAGCCACCAGATCAGATAATTTGTGGCATAGCCACCAGGACGCTTCCTCCAAATATAACCCATGTCCCCATACAACAGATATACAATCATGGCATACATCATACAGAATCAGATCATCATGCTTTTTAGACAAAATTAACCCTAGGGGTATAATGGTCATTTTACACCTAGAGGTATAATGGTAATTTTGCATACATAGGGGTATTTTAGTAATTTTACTATTCTTAGGGTTTTCATGCATATCATAACTGTTTACGTACTAACAGAAACACTTACCGAGTGTTCTTACTGAATTGGGCCCGTTGGCCCATTATCCCTACTTTGGCCCATTAAGCCCAAAATATTGAAATGCACAGAATCGTGCACTTTGTAGTCTTATTACTTTATTTTACCATATACATCAACTTTCAATCTCACGAGCATTCGCACACTCACAAGTTCCCAGAATACCGACTTTTCAGCATTTTTGGCTTTTCGGCTTTTGCCGATCTAGTCTATGAGAGGATGTTAGTTACACACCTGATTTATAATGGTACGTTGGCGAGATCCACACACGAACTGCCTACAATTGGACTACTAACACGTTAATCTAACTATCAAAATCAACTACGTATTTAAGCCCTTACCATATTCGGCCTTTAACACTTTAGGCACTAACGATCCTACCTTTGCCGAGATTAGCGATTATATCTAGATCCAGTTGTTCCACTTGTCCAAGCCTTTGATCAGCGGCCTCTTGAACACACTATTATCAAAATAAAATAGTTATCACAACCCTTAGAGCTTCAAGCCCAAATCGACAGCCTCCCTAACCTTTAGGGGTTTCGGTTTTTTCTAAAACCCGAAATAAAGGATAAGTTTGAAAGACTTACCACTGGTTCCTTCGGTCAATGATTCCAGTTAACTCCTATTCGATTTTGATGCAGATCTAACCCCCCAAATGACAAGAAAAGTCGAGCCTTTAGTGACCTTAAAATTCGGCTATGTCCTATGGCTATGCGTTTTCGGCTTTTTGTAATAGTGGAGAAAAGATGAGGATTTTGTAATGGCTTTGTCGATAGAAACTTGGGGTTCAAAGGACTAGAGAATCGGTCAAGAAGATGAGGAAAAATAAGAGGGTTTTGGCTATAATAAATTGGCTCAAAAGAAATCAGGCTTTCAGGATTTCGGCTTTTTGAGCAATCGGCTATAGGCTTGAAAACAATTGGTAAAAGATGAAGATGAGCAGAATGGTAGGGAGATTCGGTAGACAAAAAGAAGAAAAGAAGAGGAAGAACGGTCAGGAAATGGCACAACTTACCTCTAATGCCGAATTTATATTTGGCACTTAACCTAGCTGAAATTTGCCCCCTAAAGAAACCTTTGGCCGGCCAACTCTTGCTCCTCAAGAGTCCACCATTCGGCCAACACTGCTCTCCCTGATCAGCTCCTAAATTCTCTCCCTTATCCCTTCCTTGCTCAATCTCCTGAGCAACTCAAATGTAATATCCCGAATTAGGGCCTAATCAGAATAGTGGTTTCGTGACCACAAATCTGAGATAGATATAATTATTTTATGATTATTTTGAGGTCTATGATATGATTGCATGATTGTGTGAAAATTTTGTGAAGAAATTTTATGCATAAAGTGCTTAAATTGAAATTAGGGACTAAATCAAATAATTTACAAAACTTGTATTCTAGACGTTTTTAGTATGAAATTGCTTTAGAATATTAATGAAGAGGTCTTAAATAGCAATTTGACCAATTTCTAAGTCTATGGACAAAAATTGGACATGGATGGAATTTTTGGAAAGTTTAGTAGTAAGGGTATTTTGGTCATTTAGGGGTAAAATGAATTAAAATACAAAATTAAAAGCCAATTTTGCTCATCTTCTTCACCATGGAGTGTATACTAAAGGAGACTCCAGGGCTAGGGTTTCCAAGCTTCCAGGCTCGATTGTAAGTCCGTTCTAGCCCCGTTTTTCAAGTTCTTTACATTTTTGGAGTCCTGGTAACTTGATTTAGCTTATGCTAGCAATAATTCAACCTAGGGTTCGTATTTGGAAAAATGCCCATAGGTGAAATTTGTGTATTTTGGTGTTTTATGATAGAATATGAGGTTTTAAATTATGTTAATCAACTTGTGCTACTCAGTTTTAAGTGAAAACGAGTAAAATGGCTTAATCGGTAAAAATACCTAATAGTCATAAGTACATGTTAAAGTGAGAATTTGATGTTTCCATAGAAGGGAAAAATGATCAGCATGTCATAAAACATAAGAAAATAGGATGAAGTTTAATTTCCGAACCTTGGGGCAAAAGTGCAAATATGCAAAAGTTTAAGGGTCACAATGAAAATTTGTAAAAATATGATTTTTGGAGCCATATGAATAATGAGACTAATTATTAGGCTAAATGAGATATTATAGATGAAGGAAATCGAGATTCGGGCTTAAATCGAGAAAACAAAAGGTTATGGACTAAAATAGTAAATTGTCGTTTCTGGATCGAGGTAAGTTGGTATGATAATAATACTGTAATAATGTTGTAATTTATATTTGAAAGTTAAATTTAGTGAATTAATTGAATTATGTTAAATTAAATGTTATGGTGTCAAGTTTATGAATTGATTTAAAAATATGTCTATGGTATATGAAGTGCATTGAATTATCATACATAAATGTGATTTCTATGATTATGGATATTATGAGTAATTGTAAATTCATATGATTTTTAATAATGCAATGTGTAATTTAATGTTATTGCCTTGATATTAAATAAGATGTAAGTTTATATGTAAGCAATACATTAATTTTAATTGTATTATGATATTTTATAATAATATTGGAAATATCTCTGTTGATAATCATTTGATTGGTGAAATTGTTGGAAAAGAGAGAGAAATCCTGGTTGAACCTTCGGAAAGATTGGATGATACAGATGGTATGTAGCTAGGTCACATGTATGGTGTTGAGTGCACATCATGTGTACAAGAGAGCTACGAGACATTATAATGTAGCTAGGTCGCATGGGTGATACTATGTGTACACCATGTAGACAAGAGAGCTACAGGATATATGTAGCTAGGTCGCATGTGTGGTTCCAGGTGAAGGACACCATGTAGACAAGAGAGCTACGCAATAAACTGGCTAGGTCACATGGGTGGTACTAAGTGTTCACCATGTGTACAAGAGAGCCGAACTTTATGATGGGTGGAGCTATGTGCTGAAACCACCAAGTATCGAGGATTGATCCGAAGTGTTCAACGGGAGACTTACTATGTATTGCTTTGTGAGTTTTGTGATGAATAAGTGCAGGAACTTAGTTATGTGAATGATGTGTTCATTAAGTGACCGGGATGTGGTAAGGTTATAAACAAGTAAGTTATACATGAGGATGATTTTATGGTGACCTTGTAATCATGGGCCTATACTTTTGATGTATGAAATGTGGTGAAAATGATTTGTGATATGTATGTTAAAATGAGGTTAATACAAAGAAAGTGTGAAAGAGTGAATTAGCAATAAAATTGTTTTGGATAGTAGCAGTGACGTGACTTTGAAAAATCACTAAAAATAGTAGAAATTTAATTAGAGGCTGAATGAGATATGAAATTAAGTATTAATGAGTCTCTTTTCATATAAAATAAATAAAGCAAGCAAAGGAATTCTATATTTTGAGATATTTATATTTTTGTGAGAATAGTTCAGAATGATTATGTGATCCCCTGTTCTGACTTTAGAAATTCACCATAAATTGTAAAAAAAATTATTAAGAGTCACACCTTACATTCATGGATTCCTTATTGAGTATGTGTTTAAGGGAAACAAACAGAATGGTCGTTGGAATTCTGTAAAGGGAGAAATTTGGTTCGTAGTGCACAGAGGTCAGAGTACTCGTACTCTGAAATAGGGGAGTATTTAACTAATAAACTTTACTAATTGACTAAACCAAAAATTTTGGAAATTTTATGGAAGAAATATATATGAATCTAGTTTCAAGAAAAATTAACAAAACTAAATTTGGAGTTTTTTAGCTTCAGATATGAATGATTTAGTAATTGTAACTCGATAACACAAATTAACTCGAATATGTGTAATTGTACAATTATAGTGTTTTATCTTGAAAAGCATGGTAGTAATTGCTTATTATTTTCATTTGAACTTACTAAGCGTAAAGCTTACCCATCCTCTCCATTTCTTTAGTATTGCAGTGTCGGCTCAAAGGGTTAGAGATCGTCGGAGGTAAAATCACACTATCAAACTATCATTTTGGGAGAATTAATTCAAATATTAGAAATATCAAGTGAGTGGCATGTATAGGAAGTTGGTTTGTGATATGTATTTTTATTATGATTTTGACCATACGTATCGATCACATTGAGTTATTGTATATGATTATGAGATGTGGTCCCTATCCATTAAGGTTTACAAGTTTAATTAATCGTGCTATGTCCTATGTTTTGATGTAATGATATAGTTAGCTTTGTTTGTTATGCATGTGTATTGTTAAGTTTAATTTTATGGCCCAGTTTTCGTCTATGTGTATTGTTAAATCTGGTAATGCCTCGTACTTTGTTCTGGCCTTGGATATGGGTAAGAGGTGTTACATCAAACTCCTCCTGACAGACTTTTACTTGAGTTCCATTACTTACCTTTCATACTCATAAAAATAATTCCCTTAATATGCTGTCATTGTGACTTGAACCTTAGTTCTCCTTTGCATTCACACGCCACTTTTATAGCCTTCCCAGTTGCGTCACATGCCCCTTTTCCACCTGTTTCCTTGTGTTTTATTTTACCCAATTAATACTTAAAAGCCCAGTTGACTAGAACCCCCTTTTTCTTATGGAATTAAAATTAATTAAAATTACCGGGTTTAACTTAAGCTTGGGCCTTCTAGAGGCCCACTAACATAATTAAACCTACGCCAAGCAGACAGAACACAGAAATTTTAAATTTTACCAACATTCACAGAACTCCCAAAAACTGGGGTGTTACATACGATTTCGTGGAACTAGAGTCAATCAAGGAAAAAAATGGAGTAGTTCATAGAGTTATGGTACCTGTATTGACATTAGTGGCACCTTACTCATGTCTCACCACCTCTGCCTCTTCCTTGTCTATGAGTACCAGCTCGTACTTGAGTAAGGGTTGTAGTCTAAACCTACAATCTCTCCTAACGCTCTAGGCAATACCTAATCAAGTGGTCCTTAGAACCACACATGAAACAACCCCTAGTCACTTTACGACATTCACCAGGATGTCTTTGCTTGCAATGCTCGCAGACTTGTGCGAACCCTCCTTTCCATCTTGGGTGTTCTACATCTTTGGATTCTTGCCCAAACACTTTCTTTCCTACTCCAACTTTACTTCTAGGAACCTTAATCTCCTTGATAGGTCTAGCTTTTTCTACTAGTTCATCAAAGTTTACAGTATCGTGCGACACCAAATAAAGTTGGATACCATGATGCAATCCATAGAGAAACCTCTAATAGAGATCCCTCTCATATGAGATCATCTCTCCTGCGTACTAGCTCAATCACACAAATTTTGCCTCGTACTCAGCCACAGATAGCTACCCTTGTACGTGATTGATAAACTCATGTTGCGAGCTTTCGTATACTACTCACCCATGAACTTTCTCTTAAAATTTCCAAAGAAGACTCATTGCATGTTCCAAAAGAAAAACTTTCTCCACTTGAAGTGGCAAGTTCTAATTTAATTCTAAACGTATCCATTAGCGATTTCTCAGATGTCTCGCCATCTACGCAAACTTTATCCTTTCTTTTCCTCTTATTTTTTCCTCTACTCATCTCCAAGTTGGATTTATACATTCCACCATCATGCCCTATTAATGCGGCCCTCCGGTCTACCACATGAAGACCCTCAGTGATTTCTCCAAATCGGTTTAGCCCATAGCAAACTCATTTCCTTAACACAATCCCCTATGACTTGCTCACGTTCTTTTATGTTGGCATAACTGTCAAGTCTCGTGTCTTCTTGGTAGACCAAAGCCTACTTGGTCTAAATAGTGGTCGGATTACTTCTTAGAAATCTATTCTAATCGCATTACATTATCCTAAGGCGTAGCTTACACTTATACTTTGGCCCCCAATGGCCTACAACTATCAATCAACTATCACTGACTGGCCAATGATTTTCAAGTGTAAAACCCCTAACTCGTATCCATCGTCGGAGTAGGGTTACGAGGTATTACCAATCAATTCACAACATATAGCATACATTTATCATGCATAAAACATTCATTCTCACAAATCATTCAACATAATCACATTGTCCCTTATAAGGGCCTACGAGGCCTTAAACATACTTCAGTAATGATTCAGGACTAAACTGATAATATATGAAAATTTTGGAGACTTAAAAAAATTTCAACCATACAAGGGTCACACGCCCGTGTAAACTGGCCATGTGCCTCGTACGGCTCCAAACATGCCCGTGTGAACTGGCCATGTGCCTCACACGGCTCTAAACACACCCGTGTCACTGGCCATATGGAAACAGGGCATACATAGTGAATTGGGTCACACAGTCAACCACACGCCCGTGTGTCTAGCCTGTGCCAAACCTATAAGGTATATTGACTTATGCCACATGGCTAGTCACACGCCCATGTGTAAGACCATGTGGAGCCTACTGGCTTCAATTCAATTTCAACACCAAGGAACACATGACCGTGTAACATGATCGTGTGTCACACACGGCTAAGACACACGCCCATGTCTCTGCCCGTGTGGATAAAAATAGGCCATTTTGTAACAGCCCGATTTTGGGGCTATTCAGAACAATGGTTTTAAGACCACAAATCTAAATTTAATAAAATCATTTTATTATTATTTTGGGGTTATATCATGTTTATAAGGGTGTATGAAAAATTTGGCAAGTCAATTTTAACGATTGTGAGCCCAATTGCGAAAAGGACTAAATCGCATAAAGTGCAAAAGTCCTATTTTAATAGTTAAAAGTGCCAAATAGCTAGAGAACCTAAATTGGGGGTCTTTAAAGGGAAATTAGACCCTTTAGAGTGGCATGGCTGGCCATAGGAAGCCATTTTGGTCAAAAAGTCAAAAGAAGCCTAGAGTTGGTATTTAATGACATTAGCAAATTGATTCTTGAAATAAAAAAATCAAAGGGGTCATCTTTCTTCTCCATATTTCCACCAAAAATAGCAACCATTAGAGGGTTTTTGAGCTTCAAAATTTTCAGCCACTTAATCTCTCTACAAGTAAGTGATTTTGATGATTTTTCATGATGATTTTTGCATTTTTGGACCCCTTGAAGCATGAGCTTTCAAATGAGGGGACTATTTTGTAAAATAGTTGAAAAAGTCTAGGGTTTTTCCATGAGAGTGTTCATGTAGTTTTTTGAAATTTTATGGAAGAATATGAATCTTAGATGTGTAATAAACAACTTTTGTAAAGGAATTTCCCATGAAAACCCTAATAGGGACTATTTTGCATAAGTTGAAAATTTGATGATAAGTGTGAGAAATAATGGAAATTTTGGATTGCTATATGAGTAAAAAGGGTTCGGCTAGGCTTAAGATATGAAAAAATTTGATAAAAATCGATTTTCAAACCTAGGGGTAAAATAGTCATTTGCAAAAGTCTAGGGCAAAATGGTCATTTTGCCCAATGATAGATTTGTGAGTGCCTAGACCGATAAAATGATTAAATTTGTGAATTTTTGTTATTATAGATCAAGAAATTCAAAATTCGAAGTTAGACCGGGGAAAGGCCAAGCAAGTAGAGTAAATCGACCAATTGCTTACATTTTGTAATCCGAGGTAAGTTGTATGCAAATAATACAACTACATTGTCATTATATGTGTTGAATTAATTTAGCATGAATTGCTTGATTGTGGAAATGAGAATGCATGATGATAATTGAGATAGTAGAATTCTCATTTGAACTATAGGAAATAAATCGAATATTCATGTCATGACGTATGGGTTATTGTGAGCTAGTGTAAGACATGTCTGGGACATGCATCGGCCACATTACTAGAGCCAGTGTAAGACCATGTCTGGGACATGGCATCGACATTGAGACGAGAGCTAGTGTAAGACATGTCTGGGACATGCATCAGCCTCGAAATGTAAGCCAGTGTAAGACATGTCTAGGGCATGCATCGGCTACGAGATGAGCCAGAGTAAGACCATGTCTGAGACATGGCATCAGCATCCTACCCCATGTTTGAGGCTTATTTAATATCTAGTAGTGTTCTAAATGGTTCAACGGTGAGAGTTATGGTTTAAGTTAATGAAAAAAGTATAACCGTGTTGTGAATGATATAGGTACCTATTCGGTATGTATGAGACGTGAGTTCAATATATATTATATGATGTGTATTGGATAGTGATGAGTAAGTTGTGCTTATGCCTGTTATATTAAGAGCATGCTGATGAATGGTAAAGTTGTTGTCATGTATTTGCATGCTACTTACTAAGCTTTATGCTTACTCCCTCTCTTTTCCATTTTCCTATAGTGTCACCTAAATAGCTCGAGGACTAACGGACGTCAAAGGCTACGAACACTATCATCCAAAGCACTCGGTATAGTTTGATTTCTTGTTTTTGAGTATGGCATGTATAGGGCTTAGACTTTAATATTTTGTGTCATTGAGAAATTAGCAAAATGTGTTGGCTTGGTATAAATCCTTTTATTTTGTATAAGGCCATGGATAATGGTCAATATTTATTTTGATATATGTATAGAAAATGTTATTTTCATGGATGAGCAAATTGCACAAATGAAATGTTGTCCATTGTGGTTGTTCTGGCTATATGATGTGCCATTGTATTGGTATAGAGTGATCTTATGCAGGTTGTGTATGTAAGGGTGGTAAAGAGGTTTGGTAAATAGCCTTATTTTGTCTACACGGTTAGGAACACGGGCGTGTGTCTAGACTATGTGTGACACACGATCTTCCACATGGGCGTGTGATCCTACCGTGTGCCCCCTGCAAGTAAAATTTGCAAGTCAGTGTCCATGGTAGTAAACACACGGCCAGAGACACGACTGTGTGTCTCAGCCGTGTGAAGGGCACGGCCTTGTGGCCCTTAAAGATTACTGATGTTAGAAACAGGATGTCCAGGTTTTTATACACAGGCTAAGACACGGGCGTGTTATGGCTGTGTGAGGGACAGGGGCCATAGACACGGGAGTGTGTTAGGCCGTGTGAAAACCCCTGTAGGTGTGAATTTAGAATTAAATTCACACGGGCATGGGACATGGGTGTGTCCCGAGATGCTTAGGCCGTGTGAGCCACCGGGCCAACAGCACGACCATGTCGAATTGGTCACACGGGCGTGTTGCCCCTCCAACACGGGCGTGTTGCCCCCCCACACGAGCGTGCGCCCCTAGGTCTAGTAATATTTTTCAGAGTTCGTGGAAAGATCTGAATCATTCCCGAATGGTTTTAAATGAACGTTTAGAGCCTCGTAGGCCTTTATTATGGAATTTTTTATAAAGATTAGAAAAGTTTTAAATTTGACCAAATTTTGATGACTAGGAAACGTGTGAATGTATGTGTTCAAGTTAGGTAATGCCTCGTATTTCATCCCGGCGTAGGGTATGGGTGTGGGGTGTTACATTTAGTGGTATCAGAGCCATGATTTAGTTAGTTCTAGGACTAACCTAGCATGAGTATGAGTTTAGCTATACATGCCATAACTGTATATTGATAGTGTGACGACTCCTGATGATTATAAATTGTATTTTCATATAGTAAATGGACCGTGATAGAGCTACAGCGGATGACGTGGAGAGTAACGTGCCGGCTCCCACTGAAGGGACTGCGTTAGTTGAGAGTAAGCCCGTGACTATGGGCCAAGGCGGAGGGGCTAGAGAAGCCTACCTCCGAATGATGGATGCTTGGTACACGGTGTTTGTTCGTGCGAATCCAAACACTCCACCTCCCCCGCCTCCTCTGATTCCTCAGCATGCCCCTGTAGCTCCGCAAGGAGTAGACGTGATTAGGAGGGAGAAGCCTCCAGTAGACAAGATTCAGAAACAATGGGTCGAGGAACTCCAAGCCAACATAGATGATGATCCGGAGAGAGCAGAGTTTTGGTTGGAAAATACCATCAGGGTATTCGATGAACTGTCGTGCACGCCTAAGGAGTGCGTGAAGTGTGCAGTGTCACTCCTATAAGACTCGACCTACCAATGGTGGAATACTCTCGTGTCCGTTGTACTGAGAGAGGGAGTAACTTGGGAATTCTTCCAGGAAGAGTTCCGAAAGAAGTACATTACTCAGAGGTTCATAGACCAAAAGAGGAAGGAATTTCTAGAGTTGGAGCAAGGTCCTATGACAGTGACATAATATCAACGTGAGTTTATGAAGCTTAGAAAGTATGTGTGGGAGTGCGTATCTACAGAAGCCACCATGTGTAAAAGGTTTAAGGATGATCTTAATGAAGATATCTGAGTATTTGTTGGAATTTTAGAGCTAAGGGAGTTTGTGGTACTCGTTGAGAGAGTATGCAAAGTAGAAGAGTTGGTTAAAGAGAAGAGAAAAACGGCTATTGAGTTACGTGACTCAAGGAAAAGATAGATGGGGAAGCTGCATCAGTCCTCATCTAAGAGATCGAAGGAATTCACCACCCCATCGAATGCTTCAGTGGGGTTCTCGAATAGAAACAGGAATCAGTAGAAACGACTTCTAGAGCCCAGACCACATCTATCGCGAGCGCTGGTATTGCTCGGCCAAATAGGCCAGAATGTTCGCAATGTGGAAGGCATCATTTTAGTGAGTTCTAAGTGAAAGAAAAATGGTGCTTCAAATGTGGGTCATTAGACCACTTCATCCGAGATTGTCCCTAACACCCCTAACCTGTATCCGTCACCGGAGTAGTTTAAAAGGCATTACATAATCTATAACACAATTCGGGACAATCGAATATCAAATATCATTTCACTGTAGTAAATCTCATACATTCGCATTTAATAAGAATGTAAAAGTGAGTATACAATACTTAAAACATGCATTCGGGACCAAATTCACAACATATGAAAGTTTCAGAACTTATAGATGGTCACACGCCCATGTGAACAGGCCGTGTGCCTCACATGGTTACAAGACACGCCCATGTGTCTAAGCCATGGCAAAACAGGGCATAGCTACTGACTTGCCCATACAGTTACAAGACACACTCGTGTGTCTTGGCCGTGGCCGAGCCTGATTTGACCACACGGCTAGCCACACGCCCGTGTGCTTTGGCCGTGCTTAGGTCTAACTTACAATTGTATGGTACCCCATGGGACACACGCCATGCAACATGGCCGTGTGTTGCACACGGCTGAGACACACGCCCATGTCTCTGCCTATGTGGACAAAAATAGGCCATTTGAATAGCCAATTTGCCATCCCAATTTGGTCATCCTACAAGCAAAGAAAAACAAGCATACTTGTATCACCATTTCAGTCAATTTCAACACCAAAACATAACCCTTTCATATCATGTAATAGTCACCAAAATTCTTACTCATAAACCTTACCAAATCATGCCAAACATAAGGTAATATCATACCAAAAAATTTCTTCCATACATCATTCAATCTCAAGTTAATCTTACCAAAACTTACCAACTAAAACATATCACAATTTCATTTTGTCATCACCTAACATGAACTATTATCACCTATGAGTTCAAGCATAAATTCGCCAAGTCACATGGCTAGCATATTCCTCACAAAACATACTTCTTAAACTACTAGCCTCTACATGCCATACTTCAAAAATATGCATTTTCAAAAGTACCAAGGTAAGGTTCGATAGTATGGTGATAATCCTAGACGATCCCTAAGCTTGCAATAGCTTCGATGTCTATAAAACAATGTAAACACACAAAAAGTAAGCTTTCAAAAGCTTAGTAAGCTCGTACCAAAAACATCAACTATATAAAATATGAAACATCAATACATAAGTAATTATAATTTCTCAACTCATCCATCAAGTCCATGCCAACACCAACTATATGTTTATACAAATTCAATAAACTTTTATGCATTTTACCACCTATCACATAGGTAATATACTTACCGGAACATTTTCATATTCATTCGTATTCAATCTCACCCCTTGTTCGAATACTTTAAGACTTTCTGAAGATCACAAAATGCTTTAATTATCCGCACACTTAGTGCTTAAAGGTTAGTCAAAGCTAGAATGATTCCGCACACTTAGTGTCATCTCAACTAACCGAAGCTAAGTCAGTATAGAACACTGAGTACCTTTAGTAGCCGAAACTAGTTTAAACCGCACACTTAGTGCCAAATACTTTCGATTCATCATCATACTTATCCAATTCAATTATATACAATCCATGTATAATAAAGGCATCAAAACCTACTTAACATCATATTTTAAGTACGAACTTACCTCATACTCGAAATTTGTCAACTCAGACTGTTTATTCTACAATCTTCGATTTCCCTCGGTCTAAGTCTGAATTCCTCTTTTCTTGATCTTAATCAAGCTTAAACTTAGCTGAACCCTAAAACTCTTTTTCTTTTTCTTACCAATTTCAGTTGATGAACAAAAAGAAATAAAATGAATTTGATTGTTTTTATTTTAATTAATATGACTTTAATACCATAAACAATTATAAAACCATTTAATAGATGGTTGTTTTAGTCCATTAACATTCTCAATGGAAAAATAACAACATAAGGGCCCTTGCTGTAGAAAGCCAACTCAAATAGGCACTTTAACATTTAGCACATAGCTCTTACATTTTACGCGATTAGGTCCTTTTTGTAAATTAAGCATACAAACAGTTAAATTTTCACACGAAATTTCACACATGTCAATTCAGTTATAATAAGCATAGAAAATAATATTAAAATATTTTTTGACTAGAATATGTGGTCCCAAAACCACTATTTCGACTAGGGTCAAAATCGGTGTAACACCCCTAACCCGTTTCCATCACTGGAATAGGTTATGAAATATTACCGAACCGAATACTTATTCGCAAATTTTCATGCATCTACTTCTATCATCTTCATTTCGTTAAGTTCATATTTAATAATGCATAATTCATTATACCACCATATACAATCCTTATTCATACATAGCTGGATCACATAATTAATATTGCTTAGCATTTTCAACATTCAAACATATGTATATTTATATATATATATATATATATATATATATATATATCATTCATTAATAGCATTAAACATTATAACCAAGATGAATTTTACCATGATTAAACATAACCAAATTCAAACTTAGTATTTAAGCCATATTTGCATGGCTAGAAGCATACACATCAAAGTTCAAACAAAACACATATTAACCTATACATGCTGTAATGTTCACTTAGACCAACTAAGAATAGGGTACCAAAATGTTGCAAGCTAGTGTGATGACTTTGACGATGGTCCCAAGCACACAAAATGGGTCAAAGAAATCTAAATAGGAGACAAGCAAACACACCAAATGAGTATTCAACTCAGTAAGTGATAAGCAATATAATACAGACTATTAACAAGAGATCATAAGAAAAACAATGTAAGATCAACTATTTCAGCCATACCGAACTATGCTACAATTACCTAGTTTATCGATCCAACTACAAGCCAAGTCTTGCTATACAATCAACTATCAAACAACCAAATGGTTTAAATCCTTTTCTCAAAGTATGAAACAATGATAAACTAGATGTATCCATGCATATACGTTTTATGTCTCAAATTCAATATTTCAGTTAATAGCTCTATCACTTTATTCTTTCCCTATACCTTTTGCATCATCAATCGATTTCGTACCATAGTGCTAAACAAATTCGCACACATAGTGCCATGCTACACCGCACACATAGTGCCTTGAAGATTCACTCATGTATTGACATTCAAATTAGCACACATAGTGCCATTCAACTTCGCACACATAGTGCCATTCAAATCCGCACACTTAGTGCCAATGTTGACTCACTATAATAAGACAATTTACTTAATTCAATTGGCATATACAGCCATAATTCTAATTATGTATATCACTCCAAAAGAATACCTTACAAAAGAGATTCTCTCATGATACGCAAGAGTCATTTATGTATAAACTAATCAACCTTACAAATGCTTATGGACTTACCTTGTGTTGGATGAAACGGTTCCAAATCGGCTACTCGATGTTCTTCGCTTTGCCTTTGCTTGATTCCCACCTTTAAGTTCTTGAGCTTAATCAAATAAATTAACCAGTTTAACTTCCTTGCTAGATATTTGTATCCAAATATTAATGATTTTATATCATAAGGAACAACATGGTAAAATTTTATTTTTCTACCTTATGCTTTTGAGCTATTCGGCTAATAACCACAAAATATCACATTACTATCAATAATCCAATCAATATTTCAATTACACATACATATATAACACATATATAAATTTGTATATACGGCAACCACCCTTGCTAATTACTCACATATATAGTCTAATAATTTTCATTACATTTTACAATCGTAATTGTTCAAGACATTAAAACTGTAACAAATATTCATCTATTACCTCAAGGCTGAATGCATCATCACTTCCCAATAAAACATTATCTTAAATATGTTTACTATATATAATCATGAATCAAACTCAACTTATAAGCCAACATCACTCATTTAGTCGATTATATACAATCAAAGATAATATCACAAATGTGCATACCTATATAGCCGAATGTACAAGATTAAATTCAACATCACTTAGGTACTTAATTAGATGGCTGAATATACAATATCAAATATAATATCAATTTTAATTAATTTAAACACATAGTTTCATCTCATGAACACTTGACCGAATTTTTCCTAAACTAGCATAGCTTTACATCTATTTATATCATCATATAAATCCACATATATCTACTTATCTACCTAAATTTTCTTTCACCTTTCTACTATTTCCATTCACAACATCAAAAGCACCATCCTCTTAGCATCTACCTCCCTCTAACCATATGCCATTTAGTCACCTATTTAAGTAGAAAATTAACATATGGGATATAATAAGACATTTGCTACTAACTAAATTTTCACAAAATTTAATAGATTTAACATGAGTCCTACCTTAATCAACCCCTTAGGATGGCTGAAAGTCTTAGAAAATTTCCTCCTTCTTTCCCTTAGCTTACGGCATTTGCAAGAGGAAGAAGATGAACACTTTCTCTCTTCTTTCTTATTTTATTCTCCTTTTTCCCATTAATTCCTTTCTTTAGTTTAATTTAACCATTAACTAATATAAAATTACAATAAATTCAACTTAGTGGAGAAGTATCATTGCTTGGCCGGCCACTACTTGAATTTTGGGTAATTTGACATGCAAACCTAAGCTTTCTCACCTTGTTGTTATTTGATTCTTGAAATTTATCTATCATCTTTTCTAAGTTCCTCAACTAAGTCCTTTCAAGAAAATTCACATTCCTAAGACAAATTTAAAACATTAAACTTTCACACATACACTATCTCACATAAATATATGCAATTAAAATTAAAGTAAAATTTTTATGACTCGATTTTGTGGTCCCGAAACCACATTCCGACCAGGGTCGAATTAAGGCTGTCACAACTCTCCCCCACTTAAAAATTTTTGTCCCCGGAAATCTTACCAGTAAATAAATTCGGATAACGTTCTTTCATAGAGTCTTCAAGCTCCCAAGTAGCTTCTTCAATCCCATGCTTAAGCCACAATATCTTCACTAATGAGATTTTCTTATTTCGCAGTTCTTTTACTTCACGAGCCATAATACGAACCGGTTCTTCTTCGTAACTCAAATCAGCTTGAATCTCAACCTCTGATGGATTAATTACGTGCGATGGATCGGATCTATAACGTCGAAGCATCGAAACATGAAAAACATTGTGAATCTTTTCAAGTTCAGGGGGTAAAATCAATTTATATGCGACAGGCCCAATTCGTTCGGGTATTTCATACGGCCCGATGAATGTCAGACACAATTTGCCCTTACGGCCAAATCTGAGCACCTTTTTCCAAGGTGAAACCTTAAGAAACACCTTCTTTCCGTTTAAAATCCGCATACGACTTCTGACGATCCGATGCTGATCTTAAGCTATCACTAATCACTTTCACTTTTTCTTCAGCCTCTCTAATCAAATCAACCCCGTCTATCTTATTTTTACTGAGTTCGGTCCAATATAGTGGTGTACGGCACTTGCGACCATACAGAGCCTCGTATGGTGCCATTTTAATGCTTGACTGGAAGCTATTGTTGTACGCGAATTCAACCAAGGGTAAATATCGTTCCCACGAACCACTGAACTCGAGAATGCAACATCTCAACATATCTTCGAGTATCTGAATAACTCGTTCAGATTGACCATCTATTTGGGGATGGAAAGCTGTGCTATAATGTAACTTAGTACCCAATGCTTCATGCAATTTTCTCCAGAATCGAGATGTGAATCTGGGGTCTCTATCAGAAACAATAGAAGTAGGTATTCCATGTAATCGAACAACTCGGGAGACATATAATTCTGCCAATTTATCGAGCGAGAAATCCATACGGACAGGGATAAAATGAGCAGACTTCGTCAATCTATCAACAATAACCTAGATTGAGTCTTTCTTACTCTGCGTCAACGGTAAACCAGATACAAAGTCCATCGTTACCCGATCCCATTTCCATTCGGGTATCATGATCGACTAAAGTAATCCCGAAGGCACTTGATGTTCCTCTTTCACTTGTTGACATATCAAACACTTTGAAACAAAGTCAGAAATGTCTCGTTTCATACCAGGCCACCAAAATTGACGTTTCAGATCGTTGTACATTTTTGTACTACCCGGGTGGACTGACATTCGACTACTATGAGCCTCGCTCAAAATCATCGAAATAAGTTCTGAATTTCTTGGAACACATAATCGACTCTTGAACGTCAAGCAATCATTGTCGTCAATCTGAAACTCTGATTCCACACTTGAAACACATTCGGCTCGTTTAGCAATCAATTCATCATTGACTTTCTGGGATTCAATTATTTGATGAATCAATAATGGTTCGGCCTTTAATTCTGCTACTAATACATTATCGGATAAAACAGACAGGTGAACATTCATCGCTCTCAAAGCAAACAGTGGTTTACGACTTAAAGCATTGGCAACCACGTTAGCCTTTCCCGGGTGATAATCAATGACGAGCTCATAATCTTTCAACAACTCCAGCCAACGTCTTTGTTGCAGATTCAAATCTCTTTGAGTCATCAAATATTTGAGGCTTTTGTGGTCCGAATATACATGACACCTCTCTCCAAACAAGTAGTGTCGCCATAATTTCAAAGTGAATACAATGGCTGCTAATTCAAGATCATGGATTGGATAGTTTTTCTCATGCGGCTTTAATTGCCTCGATGCGTAAGCCACAACTCGACCTTCTTGCATCAACACACAACCCAGCCTAAGTAAGGATGCATCACTGTAAATAATAAACTCTTTACCAGATTCTGGCTGTACTAACACTAGAGCTTCAGCTAAACATGTTTTCAATCGATCGAAACTTTTCTGACATTTTTCTGACCATTCAAACTTAACATCTTTTTGAAGTAGTTTCGTCATCGGTGTGGCTATCATCAAGAAACCCTTTACAAAACGTAAAATCTGTAATACAAATTTTAGGTGCTCGGCATGTTCAGATTCATCG
The DNA here is from genome assembly GCA_025698475.1 of Gossypium anomalum. Lineage (NCBI taxonomy): Eukaryota > Viridiplantae > Streptophyta > Magnoliopsida > Malvales > Malvaceae > Gossypium > Gossypium anomalum. The sequence goes on from CM046959.1 coordinate 58,198,144, forward strand.
TGTGAATAAATCAAGATGTCATCTATAAACACCACTACAAATCGATCCAAATACTGTCTAAAGATTCGATTCATTAAGTCCATAAATACTGCAGGGGCATTAGTGAGCCCAAACGACATCACTAAGAACTCGTAGTGACCATATCTCATTCTAAAGGCAGTTTTAGGTATATCTAATTCTCGAACACGCAACTGATAGTAACCCGATCTCAAGTCTATCTTTGAAAACACTGAGGCTCCCTTTAGCTGATCAAACAAATCATCAATACGTGGTAACGGATATTTATTCTTTATTGTCACTTTGTTCAATTGACGATAGTCGATGCACATCCTCATGGTTCCATCTTTCTTTTTCACAAACAATACTGGTGCACCCCAAGGTGAGAAACTCGGTCGAGTGAAACCTCTATCCGTCAACTCTTGCAACTGAGTTTTCAATTCCTTCAATTTCGTTGGTGCCATACGATACGGGGCTATCAAAATTGGTGTGGTACTAGGTACAAGTTCGATGCCGAATTCCACCTCTCGAACGAGTGGTAATCCCGATAACTCCTCAGGAAAAACATTTGAATACTCACAAATCACCGGTACTGATTCCAGTTTCTTTTCTGACTCTTTGCTATCAAATACATACGCAAGATATACTTCACACCCTTTCTCATATATTTCCGAGCAAACACCGAGGATATTATTGCTGGCAATCCATTCACACCAATAGACTCAACCCGCACTATCTCATTATTTGCACTCCTCAAATCAATAGTTTTTCTTTTGCAATTCACAACTGCATCGTGTACAGTCAACCAATCCATACCGAGAATAACATCAAATTCATCAAATGGTAAAAGCATCAAATCGGCCAGAAAATAGAAATCTCAGATTATCAGGGGGCATTTCTTACACACTTTACCAACTAGTACATATCGACCCAGGGGATTCGACACTCGAATTACGAACCCAGTATGTGACAACCCTAATTTGACCCTAGTCGGGAAGTGGTTTCGGGACCACAAAATCGAGTCAGAAAAAAATAATTAACCATCATATTGATGCTTATTATATGTATATATATATGCTTGTGTGAAAATTTCATGTTTGAATTTTGTTAATTGTAAGTGAATTTTATTAAATAGGACTTATGTGAGAAAATTTAGAAATATGCTAGGCAAATGTAAAGTGGCCTATTAATGCATGTAAAAAAAAAAAATTGATGGGTTTGCATGTCAAATTACCCACAATTTTAGCTAGTGGCCGGCCATGATGGGATATATACATATAATATGTATTAATTATTAGTTAGTAGTTTTATATTTTATAACATAAATAAAATAAAAAGTAATGAAAATAAGAAAAGGAAGGGTGATGAAAACAAAGTGGTGTTCTTTGGTTGTTCTTGGCCGAAATGAAAAGAGGAAGAAGGGAAGAAAGCATTCGGTCATCTTAGGTTAATATTAAGGTAAGGTGTTTATGTTAGTTCTTGCAATTTTAGTTGATCTTTAGTGAGATATCAAGTTATTTATATAACCCATGTTGAAATTTCAATTTTGGAATGAGTAAGGCTTTCGACTATGGTAGTTAATAATGGTGAGTTTTGTTGTTTCATTTTAAAGTTAGGTGAATGATGATAGATGAGTGTTTGAACTATAAAATGAATCATAGATGAGCATTAGATACTAAAGGAAAAGAATCGGCTATCTTGTTATAAACTAGGGCCGAATGTGAGTTTGGTTGTGTTTGAATCTTACATGCTTGGTAGAATGGTGGATGAAAGTGCCGAATGTGGTCTTTGGTTTGGGCATAAGGAATGATAGTATGCATAGGTTTCGGTTTTGGTAATACCTATGTAATTATAACTAGTTCATTTTGATGGTTTGACATGAGGTGATAAGTAAAAGTTTAAAGGTAGCTTAAGTTAATTGATACTTACTAATGGTTTTGAATTGAAGCTTATGCATGACCCCGTATAATCAGCCACATGAGTAAAGAATTGGGTTAATTGATATGTGATAAATGTTAAGTGTTAAACGATATAAAAATGATATTATACTGGAATATGTATACTCGGCCACATGAATGCATACATAGATTGGTGTTGCATATATTCGGCTATAGGTAAGCATATTGATGATTCTATCTTGACTTAGATAATCGGCTAAAGGAGAATATTAACTAATATGTTGAATTTGATTCATGATTTCACATATATGACTTTAATATATATATATATATATATATATGGGCTAAGTACCTTGAGTTCCTCTTTTCGATACTTAAGCGACTAAATCAATTTAATTGTTAAATTAAGCTCAAGAGCAAAGGGGAGCTAAATCCGATAAAGGGAAGGAAAAAGTGGTCGAATAGTCATAGGAGTCGTACGACAACATCCGAGGTAAGTTTTTGAGTAATGAGACCTAGTTTACAATTAAATTAAATTATGACGTATGAGCATAACAGATATATGGCGATATGATGATTCTATTTGAATTATATGTTGAATTAATTAATCTATACGTATGAAGGGTAGCCTTATGTGTATAGAGATCGTGTCGTAAAGCAAACTAAACCATGCTGTATGTATGTGGCTAGTGAGCCGAAAATGAGATTGCCTAATACGTGAATTGTGTTTGAAACTTATTATGAAAATGAAAAATAGAGGTGTCATGATTTATTTATATGTACATGAATATTTGGATGTTAACCGGGCTAAAACCCGAAGGCTTTAGTGTGAGTTATTAGTTCCGGGCTAAGCCCCGCAGGCATTTGTGCGAGTTACTATATCCGGGCTATGTCCCGAAGGCTTTAGTGCGAGTTGCTATATCCGGGCTACGTCCCAAGGCCTTTGTGCAAATTACTATATCCGGCTATGTCCCGAAGGCATTCGAAAGCGAGAAACTATATCCTGTTAAACCCAAAGGTACTTGGCTTGAGAATGAGTGATCATGCTATCATAGTTTAAACTAAAATGCTCGTGAAATCCCACCGATGAGGTATGTTTCAGTATATGCATTGATTCGGATGATTCCTTGCAAATAGTACTCACTCAATGATAAATGAGCTACCTGGGTCTTTGGTTAAGTTAATATTTTGTGTATGAATATAAAGGTTGGTAAAATGGAATAAGTAGGATATTGAGAAATTATGCATATGAAATTATCCGCTTAGCTATACAATGTTACATTATAGTTGTGTTTAATTTCATAGCTCAAAACTTACTAAGCATTAAATGCTTACTCCGCTTTCCTTGAACCTCTGCTTTATAGATTTTGGTTCGCCACCATCGGACTTGGGATTGTCGGTTGAAGTCGTTCACACTATCAACACTCCCTTTTGGTATATTTTTGGTTGAACTTTGAAATGGCATGTATAGGACTATTTTTTTTTTGTTTGATGGTCATGCACTTTTTGGAATTGTATAAGTTTGGTTAGCCATGCGAAAATGGCTTGTGTTCATATTCGAATCATAATGTTATAATCATCGTGTATGTATATAGTTATCGAAAAGTACGGATATGTTTGGCAATGATTAACCATTGGGATGGTTAATCACAATTAATAAATTGTGTTATGTATGCTATCGGATTTGTTAAGTCATGGAAATTAAGCACTAGGTAAAGTCTACCCTAAAGTCGGATGTTGACAGCATCAATGGGGTAAATTTGAAAAATCGCTAAAATTTGTATGAATGGAGTTAATTAGTGAATAAATTATGTAATCGAACCTTGATGAATCTACTTTCTTATGGAAGAAACGAAACGGTCAAATGAGTCATATGTTAAGAGATATTTAGGTTTTCATGAAACAGGGCCAGAGCGATTTCTGGATCCCCTGTTTTGACTTTGAAAATTCTCTATAAACTAACCAGAGGTAATTAGAAGTCATGCCCCATATGTGCAGATTTCTTGTTGAGTCTAGTTTCTTTAGAAACAAACGGCATAAGATTTGAAGCCCCGTATAGGAAGATACTTAAGTTGCAATGCATGAAGGTCTGTGTAGTCGAACCCTGTAACAGGGGAGACTTAATCTAATAAACTGTACCGTTTGGCCTGATCAAAAATTCTAGAAAAAAAAATGTGTAGATAGATACATGAGTCTAGTTTCAGGGAAAATTTACGGATTAAGTTTTTGAGCTTCGGAACTCGAAATATGATTTTTTTTGTGGTCGTGGTGCAGTTAGCCAAAGATGTCTGAAATTTTAAAAAAATGAACCGTAAGCCAATGAAGTAAGTTCAGAAATACCTCGTTTTCGAACCCGTAACGGTCACGGGTTCGGGCGTTACATTTTATTGGTATCGAGCTACGGTTTAGTCGATTCTAGGACTACCGTGAACATGTTTGGGTCTAGCTATACATGCCATTTTGTGATTATCTCGATAGTGTGGTGATTTCGACAATTGAAATTGTGTTTATTATAGTAATGGATCCCGATCCCGACCGAAATGGTAGCCGATGACCTTGAGAGTGTAGCGCTGCTCTTGCACTAGGGACACCCGGCGAACTCTCAACCTATTGCTAGTAATCCGAATGATGAAGCTAGACAAGCTTTCTACAAATATGTGATGAATGATTGGTTCAACCAATACATTCGAACTAATACTGCTATACCACAACCTCCATTCCCGACTAATGCCACCCCGCAACTACAATACCTCCTACAATCGACCAAATAAGGTCAAGTAAACCCCAGCTGACAAGATTCAAAACACGGGCTACCGAATTTAAGGCTACAGATAGCGGCGATGCCGAGCAAGCTGAATTTTGGTTGGATAATACTATCCGGGTACTTGATGAACTATCTTGCACACCCGAGGAATGTCTAAAGTGTACTATCTCTCTACTACGTGATTCTCGCCTACTATTGGTGGAATACGTTGATTTCAAGTTGCTCAGAGAGCGGTAACTTGGGAGTTTTTCCAAACCGAGTTCCGGAAAAGTATATCACCCGAGATTTATTGATCAAAAACGAAAGGAATTTCTTGAACTTAAACAAGGTTCTATGGATTCATCGATTATGAGCGAAAGTTTGTGAGGCTTAGCCAGACGCTTCGAGAATGTGTTTCTTCGTGTCGTAAATGTAAACGTTTTGAAGATGGTTTGAACGAAGATATAAAGTTGTATGTTGGTGTTCTAGAAATCAGAGAGTTCGTGGTACTTGTCGAACGAGCTTTGCAAGCCGAAGAGCTCAGCAAGGAGAAAAGAAAATCTGAAATGAGAACCAACGAGTTTCGTAAGAGACATTCGGGGAAACCCTTTCAACAATCATCGAAGAGGTTTAGAGATGATTCTGGCCGATTCAAAGACACTTCGGGTTTTTCCAGACGAGATCGCGAACGACCCCCTGCGAGTACAAGAGTCACTTCAGTTGCCAGTGTGGGAAATGATCGCCGGGACAGGTCAGAGTGTCAGCATTGTGGTAAATGGCATTCGGGGAGTTGTAGATTCCATGACCGCTCCTGCTATAAGTGTGGATCAGCTGACCACTTTATCAAGGATTGTCCGAGACTGTCTGAGCAAAATGTAAATCAGAGTGGGAAACCGGGTGTTACTACTGTTCGGGGTAGACCATCTAGAAATGCGGGGAATGCTAGCGGAGGTCAGAGAGGATCTAGAGATGTCACAACCAGATCTGAGGCTCGTGCTCCAGCTAGAGCTTATGCTATACGCGCACGCGAGGATGCCTCTTCGCCAGATGTTATTACGGGTACTTTTACTCTCCTTGATACTGATGTGATTGCTTTGATAGACCCCGGTTCTACTCATTCATATGTATGTGAAACCTTAGCATCCAAAGAAGACTCTACCGTTGAGTCTCTCGAGTTTGTAATTCGGTGTCAAATCCCTTGGGTCACATGCGCTTGTCGACAAAAAGTGCAAGAAATGTCCTCTTGTAATCCGAGGTTTCTGTTTTTCGGCCGATTTGATGCTTTTACCGTTTGACGAATTTGATGTTATCCTCGGTATGGATTGGTTGACCGTACATGACGCAATTGTAAATTGCAAAAGAAAAACCATTGATTTGAGGTGTGTAAATAACGAAATAATCCGAGTCGAGTCATCGACTTGAATAGGTTGCCACCGTAATATCGCCGATCGCTTTGGCTCGTATGTGTAAGAAAGGGGTGTGAAACATACCTTGCGTATGTACTGAATGACAAAGAGTTAGAAAAGAAGCCTGAATCTGTACCAGTGGTTTGTGAATACTCTGATGTTTTTCCCGAAGAATTACCGGGTTTACCACCTGTTCGGGAGGTAGAGTTTGGCATCGAGCTTATACCTGGGACTACACCGATTTCGATAGCTCCATATCGTATGGCACCAACGGAATTAAAGGAATTGAAAGCTCAGTTGCAAGAGTTGACAGATAAAGGTTTCGCTCGACCAAGTTTCTCACCTTGGGGTGAACCAGTATTGTTTGTGAAAAAGAAGGACGGAACCATGAGGTTGTGGATTGATTATCGTCAGCTGAATAAAGTGACGATAAAGAATAAATATCCGTTACCGCGTATTGATGATTTGTTTGACCAATTAAAAGGAGCCTCGGTGTTTTCAAAGATAGATTTAAGATCGGGTTATTATCAGCTGCGAGTTCGAGATTCGGATATACCTAAAATCGCTTTCGTAATGAGATACGCCACTACGAAGTTTTTAGTGATGCCGCTTTGGGCTCACTAATGCCCTGCGGTGTTTATGGATTTGATGAATCGAATCTTCAGACAGTATTTGGACCGGTTTGTAGTTGTGTTTATTGATGACATCTTGATCTATTCTAGAGATGAGACCGAACATGCCGAGCACTTGAGATTAGTGTTGCGAATTTTACGGGATAAACAGTTATATGCTAAGTTCAGTAAGTGTGAGTTCTGGTTAAGAGAAGTTAGCTTTTTGGGTCATGTGGTATCTGCATCGGGTATTCGAGTTGATCCGAATAAAATTTTAGCCATACTTAACTGGAAGCCTCCGAGAAATATTACCGAGGTTCAAGTTTTTGGGACTTGCTGGTTACTACCGACGATTTGTAAAAGGTTTCTCGATGATAGCCACACCAATGACGAAGTTACTTCAAAAAGATGTTAATTTCGAATGGACGGATAAATGTCAGAAAAGTTTTGATCAACTGAAAACCTATTTGACTGAAGCTCCAATCTTAGTGCAAAATTTAATCGTGCAAAAAGTTTGTCATTTATAGTGATGCCTCCTTACTTGGGTTGGGTTGCGTGATGATGCAAGAAGGTCGAAGTCGTGGCATATGCGTCGAGACAATTAAAGTCACATGAAAAAATTATCCGACTCATGATCTCGAATTAGCCGCCATTGTTTTTGCCTTGAAAATATGGCGACATTACTTATTTGGTGAGAAGTGCCATGTGTTTTGGATCACAAAAGTCTCAAATATTTGATGACCCAAAGAGACTTAAATCTGCGACAAAGACGTTGGCTTGAGTTGTTAAAAGATTATGAGCTTGTTATTGACTATCACCCGAAAGGCTAATGTGGTTGCGGATGCCTTAAGTCGTAAATCACCGCTTTTTTTACGAGCAATGAATGTACATTTGACTATTTTATCCGACAATGTGTTAGTGGCGGAATTAAAGGCTAAACCATTGTTGATTCATGAAATTCGTGAAGCTCATAAAATCGATGAAGAATTGGTTGCAAAACGGGCTGAATGTGTTTCGAGCATAGAAACAGAGTTTCAAGTTGATGATGACGATTGTTTGAGGTTCAGAAATCGGTTGTGTGTTCCAAGAAATTCAGAACTTATTTCGACGATTCTGAACGAAGCTTATTGTAGCAGAATGTCAATTCACCCAGGAAGTACGAAAATGTACAACGATCTGAGACGTCAGTTTTGGTGGCATGGTATGAAACGAGACATTTCCGAATTTGTTTCGAAGTGTTTAATATGTCAGCAAGTGAAGGCGGAGCATCAAGTGCCTCTGGGTTTACTTCACCGATCATGATACCCGAATGGAAATGGGATCGAGCCACGATGGATTTTGTATCTGGGTTGCCATTGTCGACAAGTAAGAAAGATGCGATTTGGGTTGTTGTTGATAGACTGACTAAGTCGGCTCATTTTATCCCCGTACGTATGGATTTTTCATTGGATAAACTAGCTGAATTGTATGTTTCTCAGATTGTGAGACTACACGGGGTACCGATTTCTATTGTGTCGGACAGAGATCCGAGATTCACCTCACGATTTTGGAAGAAATTGCAAGAAGCTTTGGGTACCAAGCTGCATTTTAGCACCGCTTTCCATCCGCAAACTGATGGTCAATCCGAGCGGATAATTCAGATACTTGAGGATATGTTGAGATGTTGCATCCTTGAGTTTAGTGGTTCATGGGAGCGGTATTTACCCTTGATTGAGTTCGCATACAACAATAGTTTTCAATCAAGTATTAAGATGGCACCTTATGAAGCTTTGTACGGGCGTAAATGCCGTACGCCATTATTTTGGACCGAGCTCGGTGAAAGCAAAATTTTCTGAGTGGATTTGATTAAAGATGCCGAATGTAAAGTAAGAATAATTCGTGATAATCAAGGCGACATCGGATCGCCGTAAATCGTATGCGGACTTAAAACGAAGAGATATTGAGTATCAGGTGGGAGAAAAAGTGTTTCTTAAGGTCTCACCTTGGAAAAAGATACTTAGATTTGGCCGTAAAGGCAAACTGAGTCCGAGGTTCATAGGGCCATATGAAGTATCCGAACGAATTGGTCCAGTTGCGTATAGATTGATTTTGCCCCCTGAACTTGAAAGGATTCATGATGTTTTTCATGTATCAATGCTTCGACGTTATAGATCTGATCCTTCACACATAATTACTCCATCAGAGGTTGAAATTCAATCTGATTTGAGTTATGAAGAAGAACCGATTCGTATCCTAGCTCGTGAAGTGAAGGAGTTGAGAAACAAAAAGGTTCCTTTAGTAAAGGTGTTATGGCTCAAACACTAATTGAGGAAGCTACTTGGGAAATCAAACATCTATGAAGGAACGATATCCAAATTTATTCATCGGTAAGATTTTCTGGGGACGAAAATTTCAAGTGGGGAGAGTTGTGACAACCCTAATTTGACCCTAGTCGGAAGTGGTTTCGGGACCACAAAACCGAGTCATAAAAATAATTAACCATCATATTGATGCTTATTATATGTATATATATATGCTTGTGTGAAAATTTCATGTTTGAATTTTGTTAATTGTAAGTGAATTTTATTAAATAGGACTTATGTGAGAAAATTTAGAAATATGCTAGGCAAATGTAAAGTGGCCTATTAATGCATGTAAAAAAAAATTGATGGGTTTGCATGTCAAATTACCCACAATTTTAGCTAGTGGTCAAACCATGATGGGATATATACATATAATATGTATTAATTATTAGTTAGTAGTTTTATATTTTATAACATAAATAAAATAAAAAGTAATGAAAATAAGAAAAGGAAGGGTGATGAAAACAAAGTGGTGTTCTTTGGTTGTTCTTGGCCAAATGAAAAGAGGAAGAAGGGAAGAAAGCATTCGGTCATCTTAGGTTAATATTAAGGTAAGGTGTTTATGTTAGTTCTTGAAATTTTAGTTGATCTTTAGTGAGATATCAAGTTATTTATATAACCCATGTTGAAATTTCAATTTTGGAATGAGTAAGGCTTTCGACTATGGTAGTTAATAATGGTGAGTTTTGTTGTTTCATGTTAAAGTTAGGTGAATGATGATAGATGAGTGTTTGAACTATAAAATGAATCATAGATGAGCATTAGATACTAAAGGAAAAGAATCGGCTATCTTGTTATAAACTAGGGCCGAATGTGAGTTTGGTTGTGTTTGAATCTTACATGCTTGGTAGAATGGTGGATGAAAGTGCCGAATGTGGTCTTTGGTTTGGGCATAAGGAATGATAGTATGCATAGGTTTCGGTTTTGGTAGTACCTATGTAATTATAATTAGTTCATTTTGATGGTTTGACATGAGGTGATAAGTAAAAGTTTAAAGGTAGCTTAAGTTAATTGATACTTACTAATGGTTTTGAATTGAAGCTTATGCATGACCCCGTATAATCAGCCACATGAGTAAAGAATTGGGTTAATTGATATGTGATAAATGTTAAGTGTTAAACGATATAAAAATGATATTATACTGGAATATGTATACTCGACCACATGAATGCATACATAGATTGGTGTTGCATATATTCGGCTATAGGTAAGCATATTGATGATTCTATCTTGACTTAGATAATCGGCTAAAGGAGAATATTAACTAATATGTTGAATTTGATTCATGATTTCACATATATGACTTTAATATATATATATATATATATATATGGGCTAAGTACCTTGAGTTCCTCTTTTCCGATACTTAAGCGACTAAATCAATTTAATTGTTAAATTAAGCTCAAGAGCAAGGGGAGCTAAATCCGATAAAGGGAAGGAAAAAGTGGTCGAATAGTCATAGGAGTCGTACGACAACATCCGAGGTAAGTTTTTGAGTAATGAGACCTAGTTTACAATTAAATTAAATTATGACGTATGAGCATAACAGATATATGGCGATATGATGATTCTATTTGAATTATATGTTGAATTAATTAATCTATACGTATGAAGGGTAGCCTTATGTGTATAGAGATCGTGTCGTAAAAACAAACTAAACCATGCTGTTTGTATGTGGCTAGTGAGCCAAAATGAGATTGCCTAATACGTGAATTGTGTTTGAAACTTATTATGAAAATGAAAAATAGAGGTGTCATGATTTATTTATATGTACATGAATATTTGGATGTTAACCGGGCTAAAACCCGAAGGCTTTAGTGCGAGTTATTAGTTCCGGGCTAAGTCCCGCAGGCATTTGTGCGAGTTACTATATCCGGGCTATGTCCCGAAGGCTTTAGTGCGAGTTGCTATATCCGGGCTACGTCCCGAAGGCCTTTGTGCAAATTACTATATCCGGCTATGTCCCGAAGGCATTCGAGCGAGAAACTATATCCGGTTAAACCCCGAAGGTACTTGGCTTGAGAATGAGTGATCATGCTATCATAGTTTAAACTAAAATGCTCGTGAAATCCCAGCGATGAGGTATGTTTCGTATATGCATTGATTCAGATGATTCCTTGCAAATAGTACTCACTCAGTCGATAAATGAGCTACCGGTCTTTGGTTAAGTTAATCTTTTGTGTATGAATATAAAGGTTGGTAAAATGGAATAAGTAGGATATTGAGAAATTATGCATATGAAATTATCCGTTTAGCTATACAATGTTACATTATAGTTGTGTTTAATTTCATAGCTCAAAACTTACTAAGCATTAAATGCTTACTCCGTTTTCCTTGAACCTCTGTTTTATAGATTTTGGATCGTCAGCTATCGGACTTGGGATTGTCGAAGTTGAAGTCGTCCACACTATCAACACTCCCTTTTTGGTATATTTTTGGTTGAACTTTGAAATGGCATGTATAGGACTATTTTTTTTTTTGTTTGATGGTCATGCACTTTTTGGAATTGTATAAGTTTGGTTAGCCATGCGAAAATTGCTTGTGTTCATATTCGAATCATAATGTTATAATCATCGGGTATGTATATGGTTATCGAAAAGTACGGATATGTTTGGCAATGATTAACCATTGGGATGGTTAATCACAATTTATAAATTGTGTTATGTATGCTATCGGATTTGTTAAGTCATGGAAATTAAGCACTAGGTAAAGTCTACCCTAAAGTCGGATGTTGACAGCATCAATGGGGTAAATTTTAAAAATCGCTAAAATTTGTATGAATGGAGTTAATTAGTGAATAAATTATGTAATCGAACCTTGATGAATCTACTTTCTTATGGAAGAAACGAAACGGTCAAATGAGTCATATGTTAAGAGATATTTAGGTTTTCATGAAACAGGGCCAGAGCGATTTCTGGATCCCCTGTTTTGACTTTGAAAATTCTCTATAAATTAACCAGAGGTAATTAGAAGTCATACCCCATATGTGCAGATTCCTTGTTGAGTCTAGTTTCTTTAGAAACAAACGGCATAAGATTTGAAGCCCTGTATAGGAAGATACTTAAGTTGCAATGCATGAAGGTCTGTGTAGTCGAACCCTGTAACAGGGGAGACTTAATCTAATAAACTGTACCGTTTGGCCTGATCAAAAATTCTAGAAAAAAAATGTGTAGATAGATACATGAGTCTAGTTTCAGGGAAAATTTACGGATTAAGTTTTCGAGCTTTGGAACTCGAAATATGATTTTTTTTGTGGTCGTGGTGCAGTTAGCCAGCATGTCTGAAATTTTAAAAAAAATGAACCGTGTAAGCCAATGAAGTAAGTTCGTAAATACCTCGTTTTCGACCCCGGTAACGGTCACGGGTTCGGGGCGTTACACAGTAGACTCAATAGGTAGAGTCTTACTGGATGCTAAAGTCTCACATACATATGAATGAGTAAAGCCAGAGTCAATCAATGCAATCACATCAGTATCAAAGAGAGTGAAAGTACCAGTGATAACATCAGGGGAGGATGCCTCCTCTCGTGCGCGGATGGCATAGGCTCTGGCAGGAGCACAAGTCTCAGATCGAATAGCCGTATCAGAAATCCCTCTCTGACTACCACCCCTACCTCCTGTATTTCTGGTGGTCTACCTCTATTCGTTGGGCCACTCGATCTCGTACCTTGCACCTTATTCTTTTCATCAGGTTCCGTGCAATCTCGAATAAAATGATCCCGCGATCTGCATCTATAACAGGCCCTGTTAATAGACTTACCCCAATATTCACCTACATGTCGTCTTCCACATTGTGAACATCAGGTTTTTCTTGTCGATTGTTGCCAACACTAGCAATCGAACTAGCTCGAGAGTCTGTTGAGGCTCACTCCCTAATAGAAATTCCTGCAGTCGTCTTTGATCTATTTGTATCATCTCTAAACTTCTTTGTAGCCGAGAAAGAAGTTTTACCCGCCGATCTTTTACAAAAGTCTCTGGCTTCAGATTCAGCTTTCTTTTTCTCCTATCCAAGCTCTTCAGCCTTGCAAGCCTGTTCAACTAGCGTTACGAATTCTTTTATTTCTAAAATACCCACCAGTAGCTTTAAATCTTCATTCAATCCCTCTTCGAATCTTTTACACATGGCGTTTTCATCAGCTACACACTCCCGAGCATATCGACTGAGTCTTACAAACTCACGTTCGTATTTAGATACCGTCAAACGACCTTGTTTGAGCTCTAAAAATTCTTTACGCTTTTGATCGATGAATCGTTGACTAATATACTTCTTATGAAACTCCGTCTGAAAGAAATCCCAAGTAACTCGTTCCTTCGGGACAATAGAAATCAGGGTTCTTCACCAATAGTAGGCCGAGTCTCGTAATAAGGATATGGCACACTTTAGACACTCATCCAGTGTGCAAGACAACTCATCAAAAACACGGAGGGTATTATCAAGCCAAAACTCAGCCCTTTCAGCGTTGTCAGTAGCTGTGGCTCAGAATTTCTCGGCCCCACGCTTCCTAATCAAATCAACAGAAGGTTTACTCGGCCTCAAAGGATCAGTAGTTGCAGGTATTATAGGCACCAGAGGTGGATTATTTAAATTTGAAAATGGTTGAGCAACCGAGTTAGTTCGGGCATATTGTGCAACCCACTTATTCATCATGGTAAAGAAGGTTTGCTTAACCCTATCATCCTGACTACTCGCAGATGGTTGAGGTTCAACAGGTGCCGTCCCTTGTGCAAGAGCAGGCACTACACTCTCAACGTCATCCGCTATGGTTCTCTCTGGATTGTGTTCCATTTACTAATTAAAACAATAATTTCAACCGTCAGTAGTCATCTCACTATCATATATTAACATTAAGGCATGTATAACAAGACTCACACGCGCTACGGTAGTCCTAGAACTGACTAAACCGTAGCTCTGGTACCAATAAAGTGTAACACCCCTAACCCGTTTCCATCGCTGGAATGGGTTATGAGATATTACCGAACCGAATACTTATTTGCAAATTTTCATGCATCTACTTCTATCATCTTCATTTTATTAAGTTCATATTTAATAATGCATAATTCATATTACCACCATATACAATCCTTATTCATACATAGCCGGATCACATAATTAATATTACTTAGCATTTTCAACATTCAAACATATGTATATTTATATATATATATATATATCATTCATTAATAGCATTAAACATTATAACCAAGATGAATTTTACCATGATTAAACATAACCAAATTCAAACTTAGTATTTAAGCCATATTCGTATGGCTGGAGGTATACACATCAAAGTTCAAACAAAACACATATTAACCTATACATGCCATAATGTTCACTTAGACCAACTAAGAAGAGGGTACCAAAATGTTGCAAGCTGGTGTGATGACTTCGACGAGGGTCCAAGCACGCAAAATGGGTCAAAGAAATCTAAATAGGAGACAAGCAAACACACTAAATGAGTATTCAACTATTAACATGAGATCATAAGAAAAACAATATAAGATCAACTATTTCAGCAATACCGAACTATGCTACAATTACCTAGTTTATCGATCCAACTACAAGCCAAGTCTTGCTATACAATCAACTATCAAACAACCAAATGGTTTAAATCCTTTTCTAAAAGTATGAAACAATGATAAACTAGATGTATCCATGCATATACGTTTCATGTCTCAAATTCAATATTTCAGTTAATAGCTTTAGCACTTTATTCTTTCCCCATACTTTTTGTATCATCAATCGATTTCACACCATAGTGCTAAACAAATTCGCACACATAGTGCCATGCTACACCGCACACATAGTGCCTTGAAGATTCACTCATGTATTGACATTCAAATCAGCACACATAGTGCCATTCAACTTCGCACACATAGTGCCATTCAAATCTGCACACTTAGTACCAATGTTAACTCACTATAATAAGACAATTTACTTAATTCAACTGGCATATACGACCAGAATTATAATTATGTATATCACTCCAAAAGAATACCTTACAAAAAAGATTCTCTCATGATACGCAAGAGTCATTTATGTATAAACTAATCAACCTTACAAATGCTTATGGACTTACCTTGTGTTGGATGAAACGGTTCCAAATCGGCTACTCGATGTTCTTCGCTTTGCCTTTGCTTGATTCCCCACCTTTAAGTTCTTGAGCTTAATCAAATAAATTAACCAGTTTAACTTCCTTGCTAGATATTTGTATCCAAATATTAATGATTTTATATCATAAGAAACAACATGGTAATTTTTTTTTTTCTACCTTATGCTTTTGAGCTATTCGGCTAATAACCACATAATATCACATTACTATCAATAATCCAATCAATATTTCAATTACACATACATATATAACACATATATAAATTTGTATATACGGCAACCACCCTTGCTAATTACTCACATATATAGTCTAATAATTTTCATTACATTTTACAACCGTAATTGTTCAAGACATTAAAACTTTAACAAATATTCATCTATTACCTCATGGCCAAATGCATCATCACTTCCCAACAAAACATTATCTCAAATATGTTTACATTCAAATATATATAATCATGAATCAAACTCAACTTATAAGCCAACATCACTCATTTAGTTGATTATATACAATCAAATATAATATCACAAATGTGCATACCTATATAGCCGAATGTGCAAGATTAAATTCAACATCACCTAGGTACTTAATTATATGGCCAAATATACAATATCAAATATAATATCATTTTTAATTCATTTAAACACATAGTTTCATCTCATGAACACTTGACCGAATTTTTCCTAAACTAGCATAGCTTCACATCTATTTATATCATCATATAAATCCACATATATCTATTTATCTACCTAAATTTTCTTTCACCTTTCTACTATTTCCATTCACAACATCAAAAGCACCATCCTCTTAGCATCTACCTCCCTCTAACCGTATGCCATTTAGTCACCTATTTAAGTAGAAAATTAACATATGGGATATAATAAGACATTTGCTACTAACTAAATTTTCACAAAATTTAATAGATTTAACATGAGTCCTACCTTAATCAACCCCTTAGGATGGCCAAAAGTCTTAGAAAATTTCCTCCTTCTTTCCCTTAGCTTACGGCATTTGCAAGAGGAAGAAGATGAACACTTTCTCTCTCCTTTCTTATTTTATTCTCTTTTTTTCCCATTAATTCCTTTCTTTAGTTTAATTTAACCATTAACTAATATAAAATTACAATAAATTCAACTTAGTGGAGAAGTATCATTGCTTGGCCGGCCACTACTTGAATTTTGGGTAATTTGAGATGCAAACCCAAGCTTTCTCACCTTGTTGTTATTTGATCCTTGCAATTTATCTATCATCTTTTCTAAGTTCCTCAACTAAGTCCTTTCAAGAAAATTCACATTCCTAAGACTAATTTAAAACATTAAACTTTCACACATACACTATCTTACATAAATATATGCAATTAAAATTAAAGTAAAATTTTTATGACTCAGTTTTGTGGTCCTCGAAACCACATTTTGACCAGGGTCAAATTAGGGCTACACAATCAGACTGTTATAGTCCCGAATTAGATGACAAAGAGAAAAAGCCATATGTGAGGGCAAGTAGTGCTCTTTTGAGGGGTAGACCACAAAAAAAACCCTGGAAGTGGGGCTAGCAGTAGAGGTGTGCCAAGAGATGCTGCGGTGAGATCCGAGGGTAGGGCGCCTATAAGGACTTATGCTATACACGCCTGTGAAGAGGCAGAGTCTCTCGACGTGATCACGGGTACCTTTTCTATCCATGATATATCCATTATTGTTTTAATTGACCCGGGGTCTACCCACTCTTATATTTGTATGGAATTGATATCCCGTATGAACATGCTAGTAGAGTCCACTGAATTTGTGGTAAAACTATCCAACCCTTTAGGCAGGCATGTGCTAGTTGACCAAGTGTGTAGAAATTATCTTTTGACAATTAGAGGTCATTGTTTTCCTGCTAACTTGATGTTATTATCGTTTAATGAATTTGATGTAATCCTTGGAATGGATTGGTTAACTTCTCATAGCATTGTAGTTGACTGTGGGAGTAAAGTTATTGAGTTGAAATGTGAAGACGGGAATGTTTTTTGGATTGGACCAGATGAATCGAATAACTTGTCCATGATAATATCGTCTTTGACTGCTGAGAAGTATTTGAGGAAAGGATATGAGGCTTATCTTGCTTTCATATTGAATACTTAAGTGTCTGAGTCGAATATAGAATTGGTACCGGTGGTTTGTGAGTTTATAGATGTGTTTCTGTAACGCCCTAATTTTTGGTATTTTTCGAGTTTTGTGATTTTTTGGTAAATTTTTAAATTTTGGTGTTTCGAGTATTGGAATTGTGTTTAAATGTGTTAGTGGGCCTTTAGAAGGCCCAAGCCTAAGTTAAACTCAATAAAATATCAAGGTTGGATTTTAAGTGAATAGAAGACTTGGTTAAGTGGGCTTTTAAGAAGAACTTCGTAAATTATGACACAAATAAGGCCTTGGTAAAGTGGCAAGGTGGCACCACTAGGTTCCTAAATAAATGGCGCCTGGGAAGGAATTGGAGGTCTAGGGTTCAAGTTTTAAGGTAGGCATATTGTTACTTTTTAATTTTAGGCATGTGCTGGGCATGTGATCACTCAATAGAATTTCGACAAGGGCCTTAGGGAGGTTGGGCCGATTACTTTAGTTGATATTAGGGTTAGGTTATTTTCTTTTTCTGTCTTGGAGGATTAGGGTTAGCCACCTGAAAGCTTTCATTCATCTTTTCAGAGTTCTCACAAAAGCCGAAAACGCAAGTCCCTTCTCACTGGTGCCGAATTTTCTTCCTTTCTTTTTCCTCTATTTTCTTTCTTTCTTTATGCTTCATCTTCTATTCAAAACCTTCTGATCACCTTATTCACCTCCTCTGCTGATCCCATCCTCCACTAAACCTTCATAGCCGATCGTCGTTAAAAGCTGAAATCCCGAAAGCTCACTACTTGTGCCGATTTCTCCAAAGCCAAAATCCTTTAGTATTTTTGTTCCTTTTGATCAAAATTCATCTTCTCTAAACCCTTAGTATCTGTCGACAACAATACTTCAAGGTTATAGCCTCAAATCGTCATCTTTTTCATCACTTAAAAAGTCGAAATACCATAGATTTAGGGGCTTATAGCCAAAACTTCAGATCTGCTGGATTCGAGTTCTACCATCGTTTAAAGGATAGATCTGCATCAGATCTGCATAGAAATCAAATAAGAATAAGTGGTAAGTGCTCATCACTTCAGATCTGGTCTTATTTTACAAGTTAGAAAAAGTCGAAGTCCCTAAAATCTAGGGAGGCTGTCGATTTGGGCATCGGGCTTTAAGGGCCTTTAACCGATGATTTATTTTGGTGATTAGTGTCTTCTTGAGTTTTGGATCGAAGGCTTGGATCTTTGGAGCAACCAGACTTGGATCTAGTCATCAGTTTTCGACAAAAAGGTAAGATTGTAAAGGCTTTAAGGGCATGGTTTGAATACGGGTAAGTGAATATTGGAATTAGTTGTTGTGGTTTGCAATATAAGAATTGTGGTAATCAATCGTAGGACATCAAAAGGGATCCCAGTAGCAGTCGTCGCGAAATAGGTGTGTATCAAACACCCTCTCATAGTTCCATTCGGCAAAAGCCGAAATACCGAAATTCTGGCATTTCATGGGGTTGTGAGTGTGTGAGTGCTCACAAGACGTTTAGAAATCATTAGATTTGAAATCGCAAAGTGGTAAGTTAGCCGTGTGTGAAATTTCATGCACTTCGATAATTTGGCCTCGATAGGCTAAAACTGGGCCCAATGGGCTTACGGGTCCATACAGGTAAGATAATTAAAAAAATGGGCAATAAATATGTTCTGTTAGACTGCGGTATCGAAACTGCTTAACCTGGTAAACTGTCATAATACTTGGATTAAATGGGCTTAAATTTCTAGTGGACACTGTAGGGCCATTAGGGTTAAGGTTGACCTGAATGCATGTCTGACTGTTTCTGTTTACTGCATACCATGTTTTTATTTTTATCTGATGCATGGGACTGGGATATTGATGGAGGAAGTACTGAAAGTGGCTTGTCCACGTCTTTGGAGGCTTTGCCTCAACTTACTGATAATTGAGCAGCAATGCTGCAACTGTGGAGTGTAGGGCTGGGTGGGTTGAGATATTCCCCACATGGAGTGTAGAGCTGGTACGAGTGGAGTGTAGCGATTGGCTATAGGCTGGGTTGGGCTTTCATTCGCGAATATGTTTGTTCTGTTCTAAAATTGGGCCTATGGGCCACACTGTTATCTGAAAAGGGGCTAAGGCCCAGTTACTATATTCTGAAAAGGGCCTCGGTCCGGTACCCACTGCTATCTGATTGGGGCTTAAGCT
This sequence comes from Gossypium anomalum, assembly GCA_025698475.1. Lineage (NCBI taxonomy): Eukaryota > Viridiplantae > Streptophyta > Magnoliopsida > Malvales > Malvaceae > Gossypium > Gossypium anomalum. The sequence goes on from CM046959.1 coordinate 58,217,539, forward strand.
CAATGGGCTTAAGCTGTCTTGGGCTTTGGATGGGTTCTCCATACACACTAAGTTTTCCAAACTCACCCCTTTCTCTTCCATCCTTGCAAGTGAGCCCTAGTTGGTGGACTTGGAGCTGGGCGGGATTCAGAGTGGCCACGAAGATTAAATTTCTGGATTTTAAATAAGTTTCGCATTTATTTTTGATTATTTTTATTTTGATTAAAGTTGTAATAAGGTCGCTCTTTTATTATTTTTATTTTGGGTTATTAAATTGGCTAGCTCTTGGGCACGTTTTATAAAAGTTACTTTTTCTCAAAATATCACGATAACCGAGCAAAGCTTTCGCAATGTAAATGTTTTCAAAGGAAATAAATATTTTAAATAGACTTAAACTTAATTTGTTATTCATGGACAAGTAATATGGTTAGAGTGTGGCAATGGATGTGTGCTTGTCTAGGATTGGATCTAGGAAGAGCTTGGTACTTAAGCAGTCCAATACACTCACCTCCTCTTTTCTAGCTTCCTACCTAGTGCACAGCTTCCATTCACTTTAACTTATAACAAAAACATTCTTTAAACCCTAAAAAGGATTTTTGGATAAAACATAACTACTTTAGTAACATTTCCATGTGACACACTGAATTCGGTCGTAACGTTTGGGCCAGGTTTGAGGTGTTACATTTAGTGGTATCAGAGCTAAGTTTTAACAACTCGGCTGTGGATCGGGTCCAAAAAGGTTTTCAAAACTTTAAGCCCAAAGAGGGTAATCTTGGAAAAATTTGACTTTTGAAAATAAATTTTTCGTTTAAAGGAGATAATCTCCTAACTTGGTTTCTTTAAATCAAATGTTTAAGGAATGGATTCTGAAAAGGCCTAAATCTTTTGAGTTTGTCTAAAAAACTGATAAGGTGGCACATTGAATCCCCGGCACCAAGTCTGTAAGTATTTTTCTTCTCTATATATATTGTACTATACTAAAAATAGTATTGTAGATAGTACTGAGCCTTAGATATAGTACTATAGATAAGGTAGTAGTAAGGCTACAAAACTAAGATAGTAGCTAAACTACGATTGCACGAAAACAACTCTGAAACTTTATCTGATCATAAGATATTCTTTAATAAATAGTGGAAATAGTAAACTAATGTCATAAAATTCGTAATCAGATAAATCGATATGAGTACGAGAGCTGCTCGGGAAAGAGGTCGTGGTCGAGGCCGAGGTAGTACTCAGGCTGGGTCTTCGTCTTCCGAACACATACCAGCTGGTGAGGCATGACCACCACCGGTGGATAGAAATGGGTCGTATGATCAGGCCGCAAGGGATAACGCTCTGTCCCAGGCCATATTGAGAGTTTTGGAAAGGGTGATCGGAGCTAATGTCGGGCCCATGAATAGGGGGTCCATTTCTGAGCGACTCCGGGCTAACGGAGCGGAGGTTTTTAGGGGCATATCGGGAGTAGCCCCAAATGTGTCTGAGTACTGGCTGGAAGCCACGGAGCAGATTCTGGATGACCTGGACTGCTCAGTAGAGCAGAAGTTAAAAGGGTCGGTGTCATTGCTGCGGAACGAGGCGTATCAATGGTGGATCATTATGAGAGAGGGTACCCCAGCTGAGAGGGTAACATGAGAGCTGTTCAAGCAGTCCTTCAAGGCGAAATATGTTGGAGCTAGCTATGTGGATGCACGAAGAAAAGAATTCCTGAACCTGACCTAGGGTAATAAGACCGTTGCTAAATATGAGGCAGAGTTTCTACGATTGAGCCGGTACGCTAGTGGCATTGTCTCCACCGAATTTGAGCGCAGTGTTCATTTTGAGGATGGCCTCAGGGATGAGCTAAGGGTGCTCATAGCTCTGCAGAGAGAGCGCGATTTTGCTGCACTAGTAGAGAAGGCTAAGATAGCCGAAGAGGTGAAGCAAGCCGAACGAAAGAACTGCAATAGGGATCGAAATCGGTTCAAGAGGGATGCTGGACCAGCTGGTACTGCAAACCGAAATGTTAAGAGAGCTAGGATGGAGGAACCAGTTTGAACAATTCTGGTGAACACAGTTAGACCACAAGCTTGTGGATATTGTGGTAGAATGCATCTGGGGGAATGCTGGAAGCGTTATGGGGCTTGTCTTCATTGTGGGTCAAAGGAGCATAGGATCAGGGATTGTCCTAGGAGGCCAGCTCAGACTCAGGTAGCTGAACAAGGGGCTGTACAACCTGTCTAACCAGCGCGAGGTGGACCACCGCTGCCGAGAGGTCGTGGACAAGGTCGCGATGGTAATGGCCGTGGACGTGTGGCACTTGGCAGGGGTACTGTTAATTCTGAGGCTCATCAGCCAGCTTTGGTATATGCTGCCCGTCGTCGCGAGAAGGGTGATGCACCTGATGTCATAACTGGTACGTTTTTTATCTCTGGCGTACCTTATACTGCTCTGATAGATGTGGGGTCAACTCATTTGTATGTTGCATGTGACATTTCTGGGGCATTGGGTGTACACTTTGAGGAGATTGTGAGTGGGGTAACTGTGATAAGTCCTTTAGGTCACTCGGTTAAGGTAGAGAAACTCTTCAGGAAGGTGCCTTTAGAGACTCAATGTAGGATTTTCTGTGGGGACTTGATGGAGTTACTGTTCGGAGAATTCGATTTGATCCTTGGGATGGATTGGTTGACCAAGCATAGGGCAACTATAGATTGTGCAGCTAAGAGGATGGTGTTAATGACTGTCGAGGATGAAGAGGTAATGATTATTGGAGAACGAAGAGATTACTTGTCTAATGTAGTATCGGCTTTGAGGGCTGAGAAACTGATGCGTAAGGGATGCGAGGCATATTTGGCTTTTGTAAGCCAAGCTGAAATTGAGGATCTGACTGTGGAGACCATCAGAACTGTTAGGGAATTCTGGGATGTTTTTCTAGAAGAGCTTCCTGGATTACCTCTGAATCGGGAAGTTGAGTTTGGAATCGATTTGCTACTTGGAACAGCTCCAGTATCCATTGTACCCTATAGGATGGCACCGAAGGAGCTAGTGGAACTAAAAGCTCAAATCCAGGAGTTGTTGGATAGAGGCTTCATTAGACCTAGTGTGTCTTCATTAGGAGCACTGGTCCTATTTGTGAAGAAAAAGGACGGAACGATGTGCATGTGCATCGATTATCGCCAGTTGAACAAACTGACGATAAAGAGCAAATACCCACTGCCAAGAATTGATGATTTATTTGACCAACTTGGAGGAGCTTCGGTATTTTTCAAGATTGACCTTCGTTCTGGATACCATCAGCTAAGGGTAAAGGAAGTGGATATTCATAAGACAGCATTCAGAACTCGGTATGGTCATTACGAGTTTCTGGTTATGCCATTTGGGTTGACGAGCGCACCTGTAGCTTTCATGGATCTGATGAATCGAGTATTCCAACCTTACTTGGACCGATTCATGGTCGTCTTTATCGATGATATTATGGTATATTCGAAAATTAAGGAGAAGCATGAGGAGCATCTACGTATTGTGCTACGAGTGCTGAGAGAAAAGTAACTTTATGCGAAGTTTAGTAAGTGTGAATTTTGGTTGCGTGAAGTGACTTTTTTAGGTCATGTGGTTTCTGCTGAAGGAATGAGAGTGGATCCTCGAAAAATTGAGGCAGTTCTGGAACGGAAACCACCGAAGTCAGTATTAGAAATTCAGAGTTTTCTGGGTCTGGTAGGCTATTACAGAAGGTTTGTAGAGGGATTTTCTCTGATTGTTGCACCATTGATGAAATCATATGAAAAGAGCGACATTTGTCCGGGTGAGAAACAAAGAAAAGTTTTGACCATTTGAAAAAGGGGTTGACTGAAGCGCCGGTGTTGATTCAACCAGAGTCTGAGAAGGACTTCACTGTGTACAGCGATGCGTCGCATGTGGGGTTAGGATACGTACTGATGCAAGAGGGTAAGGTGGTCGCTTATACTTCGCGACAGCTTAAGCCTCATGAAGAGAACTACCCTACGCATGATTTAGAGCTAGCAGCAGTGATCTTTGCTTTGAAAATCTGGAGACATTACTTATATGGAGAAAAGTGTATCATATACACAGACCATAAGAGCCTAAAGTATCTGTTGAGTCAGAAGGAGTTAAACCTTAGGCAACGAAGATGGGTAGAGTTGCTTAAGGATTACGACTGTTCGATTGAGTACCACCCAGGTAAGGCTCACATGGTGGCTGATGCGTTGAGTCAAAGGGTTGTTACTGATTTGAGAGCCTTGTTTGCATGTTTGAGTCTGTTCGATGATGGAAGTCTGTTGGCAGAATTGCAAGTGAGGCCTACTTAGACTGAACAGATTAAAGAAAAATAGTTGAAGGATGATTCATTAGTTCTTCGGTTTCAACAAGTTAAGAATGGTGAGAATGAGGGTTTTGGACTAAATACTGACGGAGTTCTGTGCTTTCGTGGAAGAGTTTGTATTCTGAAGGACTCTGAATTGAGGCGGTTAATTCTAAAAGAGGCTCATGGTGGACCCTGTACCATGCATCCTAGAGGGAATAAGTTATATCGAGACCTGCGATAGGTGTATTAGTGGCCTGGACTAAAATGAGAGGTGACTGAATTTGTTGGGAAATGTCTGACGTGCCAGCAAGTTAAGGCCGAACACCAGTTGCCTTCTGGATTACTGCAATCGGTGAAAATTCCACTATGGAAGTGGGAGAGAGTAACTATTGAATTTGTGAGTGGGTTACCTTTGACACCCACCAAGAAAGACTCTGTGTGGGTAGTCGTGGATAGATTAACGAAATTTGCTCATTTCATACCTATTCGTACTGATTACTCACTGCAAAAGTTGGCTAAGTTATATGTAGCGGAGATAGTGCGACTGCATGGGGTACCAGTGTCGATTATTTCTAATCGAGACCCTAGGTTTACATTTCGGTTCTGGCAGAAGTTGCAAGAGGCATTGGGTACCCGATTAAATTTCAGTAATGCTTTTCACCCTCAGACAGATGGACGGTCGGAAAGGGTTATTCAAGTTTTGGAGGATATGTTAAGAGGTTGTATCATCGATTGTCGTGGTAGTTGGGAGGACTACTTGCCATTGGTAGAGTTTGCATACAACAACAGCTATCAAACAAGTATTCAGATGGCTCCATATGAGGCACTTTATGGGCGAAGATGTCGTACGCCTACGTGTTGGACAGAGTTGGGTGAACGACAAGTGCTTGGACCGAAATTAGTGGCAGATACTGAAAGTAAGGTTAAGTTGATAAGAGGACGATTAAAAGAGGCATCTGATAGGCAAAAGTCGTATGCGGATCTAAAGCGCAAAGAGATTAAGTTCGCAGTTAGGGATATGGTTTTCTTGAAGGTTTTACCTTGGAAGAAGATCTTGAGGTTCGGCAAGAAAGGCAAACTGAGTCCGCAGTTTATAGGGCCTTATCGGGTTCTTAAACGGGTAGGGCCAGTAGCATATCAGTTAGAGTTACCACCGGAGTTGGACAGAATCCATGACGTCTTTCATGTGTCTATGTTGAGACGATATCAATCGGATCCTTCACATGTTGTGCCAGTGGAGGAGATTGAAGTAAAGACTGGTTTGACCATTGAGGAGGAACCCGTGCAAATTTTAGATCGAGAGGTTAAAGTTTTAAGAAGGAAGTCGGTTCCATTGGTAAAAGTACTGTGGCGCAATCATGGAAGGGAAGAGGCAACTTGGGAGTCAAAAGAGACTATACGTCAGCAATACCCTTAATTATTTGGATCAGGTAAATTTCGAGGTCAAAATTTCTTTAAGGGGGTAGAGTTGTAACGCCCTGATTTTTGAGATTTTTTGGGTTTTTGTATTTTTTGGTAAATTTTGAAATTTTGGTGTTCTGAGTATTGAAATTGTGTTTAAATGTGTTAGTAGGCCTTTAGAAGGCCCAAGCCTAAGTTAAACTCGGTAATATATCAAGGTTGGATTTTAAGTGAATAGGAGACTTAGTTAAGTGGGCTTTTAAGAAGAACTTCGTAAATTATGACACAAATAAGGCCTTGGTAAAGTGGAAAGGTGGAGCCACTAGGTTCCTAAATAAATGGCACCTGGGAAGGAATTGGAGGTCCAGGGTTCAAGTTGTAAGGTAGGCATATTGTTACTTTTTAATTTTAGGCATGTGCTGGGCATGTGATCACTCAATAGAATTTCGGCAGGGCCCTTAGGGAGGTTGGGCCGATTGCTTTAATTGATATTAGGGTTAGGTTCTTTTCTTTCTCTGTCTTGAAGGATTAGGGTTAGCCACCTGAAAGCTTTCATTCATCTTTTTTGAGTTCTCACAAAAGCTGAAAACGCAAGTCCCTTCTCACTAGTGCCGAATTTTCTTCCTCTCTTTTTCCTCTATTTTCTTTCTTTCTTTATGCTTCATCTTCTAGCTGAAACCTTCTGATCACCTTATTCACATCCTCTGTCGATCCCATCATCCACTAAACCTTCATAGCCAATCGCCGTTAAAAGTCGAAATCCTGAAAGCTCACTACTTGTGCCGATTTCTCCAAAGCCAAAATCCTTTAGTATTTTTGTTCCTTTTGATCAACATTCATCTTCTCTAAACCCTTAATATCTGTCGGCAACAATACTTCAAGGTTATAGCCTCAAACCGTCATCTTCTTTATCACTTAAAAAACCAAAATACCATAGATTTAGGGGCTTATATCTAAAACTTTAGATCTCTTGGATTCGAGTTCTACCATCGTTTAAAGGATAGATCTGCATCAGATCTGCATAGAAATCAAAGAAGAATAAGTGGTAAGTGCTCGTCGCTTCAGATCTAGTCTTATTTTACAAGTTAGAAAATGCCGAAGTCCCTAAAATCTAGGGAGGCTGTTGATTTGGGCATAGGGCCTTAAGGGCCTTTAACCTATGATTTCCTTTGGTGATTAGTGTCTTCTTGAGTGTTGGATCGAAGGCTTGGATCGTTGGAGCAACCAGACATGGATCTAGTAATCAGTTTTTGGCAAAAAGGTAAGATTCTAAAGGCTTTAGGGGCATGGTTCGAATATGGGTAAGTGAATATTGGAATTAGTTGTTGTGGTTTGCCAATCTAAGAATTGTGGAAATTAATTGTAGGACATCAAAAGGGATCTCAGTACTAGTCGTCGTGAAACAGGTGTGTATCGAACACCTCTCATAGTTCCATTCGGCAAAAGCCGAAATACCGAAATTTTGGCATTTCGTGGGGTTGTGAGTGCGCGAGTGCTAACAAGACGTTTAGAAAACATTAGATCTGAAATCGCAAAGTGGTAAGTTAGCCCTGTGTGAAATTTCGTGCACTTCGGTAATTGGGCCTCGATAGGCTAAAACTGGGCCCAATGGGCTTACGGGTCCATACGGGTAAGATAATTAAAAAAAATAGGCAATAAATATGTTCTTTTAGACTGCGGTACCGAAACTTCTTAAACCAGTAAACTGGTCATAATACTTGGATTAAATGGGCTTAAATTGCTAGTGGACACTGTAGGGCCATTAGGGTTAAGGTTGACCTGAATACATGTCTGACTGTTTCTGTTTACTGCATACCATGTTTTTATTGTTATCTGATGCATGGGATTGGGATATTGATGGAGGAAGTACTGAAAGTGGCTTGTCCACGTACTGGAGGCTTTGCCTCAACTTACTGATAATTGAGCAGCAATGCAACAACTGTAGAGTGTAGAATGGGGTGGGTTGAGATATTCCCCACATAGAGTGTAGTGCATAGGTCGTACGTGGAGTGTAGCGCGTTTGGCTATAGGTCAAGGGTTGGGCTTGCATTCACGAATATGTTTGTTCTGTTTCAAAATTGGGCCTATGGGCCACACTGTTATCTGAAAAGGGGCTAAGGCCTAGTTCTTGTGATACGAAAAAGGGCCTCGGCCGGTACCACTCCACCGCTATCCGGATTGGGGCTTAGGCTCAATGGGCTTGAGCTGTCTTGGGCTTTGGATGGGTTCTTCATACACACTAAGTTTTCCAAACTCACCCCTTTCTCTTCCATCCTTGCAGGTGAGCCCTAGTTGGTGGACTTGGAGCTGGACGGGATTCAGAGTGGCCACGAAGATTAAATTTTTGGATTTTAAATAAGTTTCGCATTTATTTTTGATTATTTTTATTTTGGTTAAAGTTGTAATAAGGCCGCTCTTTTATTATTTTTATTTTGGGTTATTAAATTGGCTAGCTCTAGGACGCGTTTTATAAAAGTTACTTTTTCTCAAAATATCATGATAACCGAGCAAAGCTTCCGCAATGTAAATGTTTTCAAAGGAAATAAATATTTTAAATAGACTTAAACTTAATTTTTTGTTCGTGGACAAATAATATGGTTAGAGTGTGGCAATGGATGTGTGCATGTCTAGGATTGGATCTAGGAAGAGCTTGGTACTTAAGCGGTCCAATAGACTCACCTCCTCTTTTCTGGCTTCCTACCTGGTGCACAGCTTCCATTCACTTTAACTTATAACAAAAACATTCTTTAAACCCTAAGAAGGATTTTTGGATAAAACATAACTACTTTAGTAACATTTCTATGTGACACGCTAAATTCGATCGTAACGTCTTGGCCGGGTTTAGGGTGTTACAGTTTTCAGAAGAGTTTTCCAGAATACGTCCAACCAGAGAAGTCGAGTTTGGTATCAAGTTGGTGCCTGGCACGACTCCTATATCATTTGCCCCGTATAGGATGGCACAAACAAAATTAAAGGAGTTGAAAGTGTAGCTACAAGAGTTAACGGATAAAGGCTTTGTAAGACTGAGCTTTTCCCCATGAGGTGCTCCGGTACTTTTTGTGGAAAAGAAAGACGGGTCGATGAGGTTATGTATCGACTACAGACAGCTCAACAAAGTAACTTTAAAAAACAAGTATCCTTTGCCAAGGATCGATGACATGTTTGATCAGTTGAAGGGAGCCGCTGTATTTTCCAAGATTGACCTGAGGTCAAGATATTATCAATTAAGGGTTAAAGAGAAAGATGTACCAAAGACTACATTTCAGATGAGACACGGGCATTATGAGTTTCTTGCCATCTACAAGATACGAACGAGATACAGGATATTATCAATTATATACAAATGCCCCAGCAGTATTTATGGACTTAATGAACTGTATTTTTCGACCGTATCTAGATAAGTTCGTCGTCATTTTTATCGATGACATATTGATTTATTCGTGTGATGAGAGTGAGCATGCGGAGCATTTGAGAATAGTTTTACAAACCTTGAGAGACAAGCAGTTGAATGCCAAGTTCTGTAAGAGTGAATTCTAGCTTAAAGAGGTCAGATTTCTAGGACATATTGTGTTAGGTGACGGGATCAGAGTTGACCCAAGCAAGATATCAGCTATTGTTGAGTGGAAACTGTTGAGGAATGTAACAGAAGTTCGAAGCTTTTTGGGTTTGGCTGGGTACTATAGAAGATTTGTGAATGGATTCTCGATGATAGCAACTTCGATGACAAGATTGTTGCAAAAAGATGTCAAGGTCGAATGGACAGAAAAGTACCAACAGAATTTTGAGAAGTTAAAAGCTTTATTGACTGAAGCTCCAGTTTTGGTACAACCGGAGTTCGGCAAAGAGTTTGTGATATATAGCAACGCCTCCTTAAATGGGTTGGGGTGCGTACTCATGCAAGAAGGTAAGGTCATAGCTTACGCTTCGAGACAGCTGAAGCCATATAAGAAAAACTACCCGACGCACAATTTAGAGTTGGCCGCCATTGTGTTTGCATTAAAAATTTGGAGACACCATTTGTATAGCGAGAACTGCCGAGTGTTCACCTACCATAAAAGTCTCAAGTATTTGATGACTCAGAAAGAGTTGAATCTATGGCAACGAAGGTGGCTAGAGTTGATAAAGGATTATGAGTTGGTGATTAATTATCACCTAGGCAAGGCGAACGTTATCGCCGATGCCTTGAGTAGAAAATCATTATTTACGTTGAGAGCAATGGATGCCCAATTGGTTTTGTTAGATGATGGTTTGGTTCTAGCAGATGAGAGCTAGGTCGATGTTTCTACAAGAGATCTGTGAAGCTCAGAGAGGTGATAAGGATTTGAAAGCCAAGAGAACCCAGTGTGAGTCAAGGGTAGAATCAGACTTTCGGATTGGTACTGAAGGGTGTATTATGTTCAAAGATAGAGTTTGTGTACCCAAGGACAATGAGCTTATTCAGAAGATTTTGCGAGAGCCACATAGTGGTTGCTTGTCTATCCACCCGGGTAATGTGAAAATGTACAACGACCTGAAGAAAATGTATTGGTGGTCAAGAATGAAAAGAGACATTTCAGGGTTCATTTCCAAGTGTCTTGTGTGTCAGCAAGTAAGGCTGAACATCAAGTACCGTTAAGTCTACTTCAGCCTATCACGGTCCTCGATTGGAAGTGGGATCGAATTACTATAGATTTTTTGACAGGTTTGCTGATAACGCAGAAGAAAAAGGATGATGTTTGGGTTGTTGTGGATAGGCTAACAAAGTTGGCACATTTTATACCAGTGCGTACCGACTACTCCCTTGAGAAACTGGCCAACTTGTATGTTTCCGAGATTGTGAGGCTTTATGAAGTGCCTTTGTCGATTATTTTTTATAGAGATCTGAGATTTACCTCGAGATTTTGGAAGAAGTTACAAGATTCATGGGGAACTAAACTGAATTTTAGCATGGCATTTCACCGGCAAACCGACGGCTATTCAGAAAGAGAGATTCAGGTCTTAGAAGACATGTTACGGTGTTATGCTCTCAAGTTTCAAGGTAGTTGTGAAAGGTACTTGTCGTTGGTTGAATTCGCCGACAACAATAGTTATTAGTCGAGTCTGAAGATGGCACCTTATGAGGCTTTCTATGGGCGAAAGTGTCAAACGCCTTTATATTGGACTGAAATCAAAGAGACTCAGATTCACGAGGTCAATTTAGTCAAGGAGACTGAAAAGAAAGTTAAAGCGATTCGTGACTGTTTGAAGGCCACCTCTGGTCGATAGAAAACCTACGCGGATTTGAAACATAAAGAGATCAAATTTCAAGTCAGTGATCGAGTGTTTTTGGAAGTATCCCCTTGGAGAAAAGTCCTCAGATTTGGCAGAAGAGGCAAGTTGAGTCATCGTTTCATAGGACCTTATGAGGTTACCGAGAGAATTAGGCCCGCGGACTATAGATTGGCTTTACCAGCAGAATTCGAAAAGATTTACGACGTGTTTCATGTGTCCATGTTACGTTGATATAGATCAGACCCTTTGCATGTGATTGCGCCAATCGAGATTGAGATTCATCCAGACATGACTTATGTCGAAAAGCCGGTCAAGGTTTTGGCTTAGGAAATCAAACAGTTGAGGAATAAGAGTATAGCACTCGTGAAATTTTTGTGGCGTAGACATGGAGTTGAGGAAGCCACATGGGAACCCGAGGAGATCATGAGGGGTCAATACCTGAACTTATTTCAAGGTCAGATTTTTGGGGACGAAAATCCCTAAGGGGAGAGAATTGTAACAACTCGATTTTGGGGCTAGTCGAAATAGTGGTTTCAAGACCACAAATTCAAAATCAAAAAAATCATTTTATTATTATTTTGGGGTTATAGCATGTTTATAAGGTTGTATGAAAAATTTGGCGAGTCAATTTTAACGTTTGTGAGCCCAATTGCGAAAATGACTAAATCGCATAAAGTGCAAAAGTCCTATTTTAATAGTTAAAAGTGCCAAATAGCTAGATAACCTAAATTGGGGGTCTTTAAAGGGCAATTAGACCCTCTAGTGTGGCATGGCCGGTCATAGGAAGCCATTTTGGTCAAAAAGTCAAAAGAAGGCTAGAGTTGGTATTTGATGACATTAGCAAATTGATTCTTCAAATAAAAAAATCAAAGGGGTCATTTTTCTTCTCCATATTTCCATTGAAAATAGCAGTCATTAGAGGGTTTTTGAGCCTCAAAATTTTCAGCCACTTAATCTCTCTATAAGTAATTGATTTTGATGATTTTTCTTGATGATTTTTGCATTTTGGACCCTTTGAAGCATGAGCTTTCAAATGAGGGGACTATTTTGTAAAATAGTTGAAAGTCTAGGGTTTTTCATGAGAGTTTTCATGTAGTTTTCTAAAATTTTATGGAAGAATATGAGTCTTAGATGTGTAGTAAACAACTGTTGTGAAGGGATTTCTCATGAAAACCCTAATAGGGACTATTTTGCATAAGTTGAAAATTTGATGATAAGTGTGAGAAATAATGGAAATTTTGGATTGCTATATGAGTAAAAAGGGTTTGACTAGGCTTAAGATATGAGAAAATCGATAAAAATCAATTTTTAGACCTAGGGGTAAAATGGTCATTTTGTAAAAGTCTAGGGGCAAAATGGTCATTTTGCCCAATTACAGATTTGTGAGTGCCTAGGTTAATAAAATGATTAAATTTGTGAATTTTTGTTATTATAGATCAAGAAATTCAAAGTCCGAACTTAGACCAAGGAAAGGCCAAGCAAGTAGAGTAAATCGACCAATTACTTACATTTTGTAATCCGAGGTAAGTTGTGTGTAAATAATATAACTACATTGTCATTATATGTGTTGAATTAATTTAGCATGAATGCTTGATTGTGGAAATAAGAATGCATGATGATAATTGAGATAGTAGAATTCCCGTCTGAACTATAGGAAATAAATCGAATATTCATGTCATGCCGTATGGGTTATTCTGAGCTAGTGTAAGACATGTCTGGGACATGCATCGACCATATTACTAGAGCCAGTGTAAGACCATGTCTGGGACATGGCATCGGCATTGAGACGAGAGCCAGTGTAAGACATGTCTGGGACATGCATCGGCCTCGAGATGTAAACTAGTGTAAGACATGTCTGGGGCATGTATCGGCTATGAGATGAGCCAGTGTAAGACCATGTTTGGGACATGGCATTGGCATCCTACCCCATGTTTGAGGCTTATTGAATATCCGGTAGTGTTCCGAATGGTTCAACGATAGGAGTTATGGTTTAAGTTAATGAGAAAAGTATAACTGTGTTGTGAATGATACAGGTACCTATTCGGTATGTATGAGACTTGAGTTCAATATATATTATATGATGTGTATTGGATAATGATTAGAAAGTTGTGCTTATGCCTATTTTATATTAAAACCATCTTGATGAATGGTAAAGTTGTTATGTATTTGCATGCTACTTACTAAGCTTTATGCTTTCACCCTCTCTTTTCCATTTTCTTATAGTGTCGCCTAAATAGCTCGAGGACCAACGGACATCAGAGGCTACGATCACACTATCATTCAAAGCACTCGGTATAGTTAGATTTCTTGTTTCTGAGTATGGCATGTATAGGGCTTAGACTTTAATGTTTTGTGTCAGTGAGAAATTAGCCAAATATGTTGGCTTGGGATAAATCCCTTTATTTTTTATAAGGCCATGGATAATGGTCAATATTCATTTTGATAAATGTATAGAAGATGTTATTTTTATGGATAGGTAAATTACACAAATGAAATGTTGTCCATTGTGGTTGTTATAGCTATATGATTTGCCCTTGTATTGGTATAGTGTGATCTTATGCAGGTTGTGTATGTAAGGGTGGCAAAGAGGCTTGGTAAACAGCCTTATTTTGTCCACATGAGTAGGCACACGGGCGTGTGTCTAGGCCATGCGCCCGTGTGTGACACACAGTCTACCATATGGGCATGTGATCCGGCCGTGTGTCCCCTGCACGTAAAATTTGCAAGTTAGTGTGCATGGTACTAAACACAAGGGCAGAGACACGGCTGAGTGTCTCAGCCATGTGAAGGGCATGGCCTAGCACACGGGCGTGTGCCTTGGCCGTGTGGCCCTTAAGGATTGCTGACGTCAGAAACAGAATGTCCAGGTTTTTACACACGGGCGTGTCATGGCCGTGTGAGGGACACGGGCATGTGTCAGGCCATGTGAAAACCCCTGTAGGAGTGAATTTAGAATTAAATTCACACGGGCATGGGGTACTGGCGTGTCCCATGATTGTTAGGCCGTGTGAGCCACACGGGCCAACAACATGACCATGTCGAATTGGTCACACAGGCATGTTACCCCTCTCACACGGGCATGTGCCCCTGGGTCTAGTAATATTTGTCAGAGTTCGTGGAAAGACCCAAATCATTCCCGAATGGTTTTAAATGAACGTTTGGAGCCTCGTAGGCCTTTATTATGGAATTTTTTATAAAGATTAGAAAAGTTTTAAATTTGACCAAATTTTGATGACTAGGAAACATGTGAATGTATGTGTTCAAGTTAGGTAACGCCTCATATTCCGTCCCGGCGTAGGGTATAGGTGTGGGGTGTTACACATTTACCAAGCCATTTTGCCACCCATTTTGCACATACCTATACAAGATCAATTGGTGCCATTTCAAGAAACAAATATGCAGCCAAAAGTCATCAACTAATACGCATACTATATCCATTTCAACCATTTCAATACTCAATTCAATGTCATTTACCTATTCAAGTACCTATCAACTCAACTTGTTTTACTAAACATAATTTACATATATAATTCATATGGTTAAACCATTCAAACATGCATGATCAATCAACTTCATTCACTCAATATAGGTCAATTACCTAAGTCAAACCAAAGCCATTTACACAACTTAATACATTAACAAATTCATTATCACAAGCCAACTCAAATGGCCTAGAAACACATATTCATCAAACATACTCAAAATGACTCAAGCCTATACATGCCATATACCATATATACATAACTTCAAAAGTACCAAAATAGTTGTTCGATAGTGCGATAAAGTCTCTGATGATCCCCGAATCTGAGTTAGCTTTGATATCACTATAAAACATGGGAAAAATACACAAAGTAAGCAAATAAGCCTAGCAAGCTCGTATGATATAAACTTAACTAATCACAAATACAACTTTCATCAATCTAAACATATTATCTTGTGCTTTATGATTACCAATAAACCTTTCACCTGCTTATTCATAATCTTATACACAAACTTTATAACCTCTTCGATTTTAAGCTCGTAATATACATGTACATACCTGTACCGATCCATAACAAGTTCATACATACACGGAATGCCGTTGAATACTCAATGCCTCACACACTAAGTGTCATACTTGATATCTCGCACACTAAGTGCCACACTCGATATCTCACACACTAAGTGCTGTACATAGCTGAAGCTATCTCAGATCGCACACTAAGTGCCATATATATCCGAAGCTATGTTGAATCTCACACTAAGTGCCACAAATAGCCAATTTGTCGTCAAACATAACTGCAGTCTCGTATATACAATTTATGCAATATCAAAGTACTAAAAACATAATATTTACAATGCTTAATAAATATGAACTTACCTCGGATGCTAAAATAGCGAATCGAGTTGATTAGTCGATAACTTTATCTTTTCCCCGATCCAAGTTCGTATTCCACTTTTCTTGATCTAATTATATTCAAAATTAACTTATTCAATCATCTATTCATTCAATTTAGTCCAAAATACACTTTAAAACACATTTACACTTTTTCCCCACAGATTTCACATTTTTCACAATTTAGTCATTATTTCAAAAAATCACAAATTACTGAAATTCAAGACTAACCCATGCTAGCCAAATTACTATAGCACCCCTAGCAACCCATAATTTTCATTTATTCACACTTTTAACCACTACATTTCACATTTTCTAAATTTAACCCCTTTTTGATATTTTCATCAAAAATCACTTTACAATAACTATTAGCCTAACATTAAACCTTCCAAATCTATCATCAATCATCAATCATCAAATTACTCAAACATTCAACAATGGAAACATGTTAGATCTTTAAAAATTTTAAAATCTAGGGTACGGGCTAGCTAGAATATGAAGCAACGATCTCAAAAATGTAAAAATCATTAAAAACCGAACAAAAATGGACTTACATGCTTGAGATTAGTGTATTCGAATGTTAAAGCTCCTTCAATGGAGTTTTCCACCATTATTTTTGGTATAAACATAAACAAAACCAAGTGTTTCTTTTGTTTTCTATATTTTATTATATTTTATTTATAAATTACCATATTAACCTTAATTAAAAACCACCAATTTCATGATATTATGCCCATTATTGTCCACTCAATTTACTTATGGTCTAATTAAAACATAAGGAACTCTACTTTAAAGATCCATAGTTATTTTTATACCTTTAACTAATAGAACTCAAGTTTTACGCTTTACGCGATTTAGTCCTTTTTACTGAATTAACCATTCAAACAGTAAAATTTCTTTACGAAACTTTCATACATACATACTATCATGTTTAAACACTTAAAATAATATTAAAATAAATTGTCAACCTCAGATTTGTGGTCCTGAAACCACTATTTTGATTTGACTAAAAATAGCTCGTCCCTGAAAATCTTACCAGTGAGTAGGTTAGGGTACTGTTTTCGTATAGCTTCCTCGGGTTCCCACGTAGCTTTTTCAACCCCTTGTCGGTGCCATAATACTTTCTCTAATGCGATTCTCTTATTTCTTAGCTTTTTTATCTCACGCGCTAAAATTCAAATCGATTCTTCAGCATATGACATATCAGACTGAATTTCAACCTCGGTCGGGGAAATGACATGTGAAGGGTCAGATCGGTATTGTCGAAGCATCGACACATGAAACACATTATGTATTTCTCTAACTCAGACGGTAAACATAGTCGATATGCCACTGGCCGAATTCGCTCAATAATCTCATACGGTCCGATGAATCTCAGACTCAATTTTCCTTTCCTATCGAATCTGAGTATTTTCTTCCACAGTGAAACTTTTAGAAATACTTTCTCTCTAATCTGAAACTCAATATCTTTTCGTTTCAAATCCGCATACGATTTCTGTTGATCTGATGCTGCTTTCAAACTATCACGAATTACTTTCACTTTCTCTTTTGTTTCTTTGATCAGATCAACCCTGTGAATCTTATTTTCACTGAGCTCATTCCAGTACAACGGTGTTCGACATTTATGACCGTATAGAGCTTCGTACGGTGCCATCTTAATACTCGATTGGAAACTATTATTGTAAGCAAATTCAATCAACGGTAGATATTTCTCCCAGCTACCTTCAAACTCAAGAATGCAACAACGCAACATATCCTTAAGTATCTGAATAATTCATTCGGATTGACCATCCATTTGTGGGTGAATACAGTGCTAAAATGCAGCTTTGAACCCAAAGCTTCTTACAATTTCTTCCAAAATCGCGAAGTAAATCTTAGATCTCTATCCGAAATAATATATAGAGGAACACCATGTAATCTCACAATTTTGGAAATATATAACTCAGCTAATTTATCAAGTGAGAAATATGTACGTACCAGAATGAAATGAGCTGATTTTGTCAATCTGTCAACAACAACTCAGATTGCATCTTTCTTTTTCAGAGATAAGGGCAAACCCGATACGAAATCCATTGTTACTCTATCCCACTTCCACTTAGGAATCATAATAGGTTGTAATAAACCTGACGGCACTTGATGCTTAGCTTTGACTTACTGACAAATCAAACATTTTGAAACAAATTCTGAGATATCTCGTTTCATGCCGTGCCACTAATAAAGCTATTTCAAATCGTTATACATTTGTTTGCTTCCAGAATGTACTGATAACCAACTACTGTGTGCTTCATTTAGAATCTTTCAAATGAGTTTAGAATTTCCTGGTTCACATATCCTATCACGAAACCTCAAAAAATCATTAAGCCCTACTTGAAACTCTGAATCTGAATTCGACTCACACTGAGCTCATTTTGCTTGCAATTCATTATCAAATTTTTAGCCTCACAAATTTACTGTAGAAATAATGGTCTCCCTTTCAACTCGACTACTATCGAAACCGTCGTCAGACAAAGCTAATTGTGTGTTCAAATCATATAAAGCAAATAAGGACTTTCAACTCAAAGCATCAGGAACTACGTTCACTTTCCCCGGATGATAGTCAATCACTAATTCATAGTCTTTTAGCAATTCTAACCATCTCCACTGTCACAAATTGAAATATTTTTGAGTCATCAGATATTTCAAGCTTTTGTGGTCGGTATAAATATGGCATTTCTCACCAAACAAGTAATGACGCCAAATTTTCAATGCGACTACTATCACGACTAACTCTACATCTTGCATCAGATTATTCTTTTCGTGCGGCATCAACTATCTCGAGGCATAAGCTACGACTTTGCCTTCTTGCATCAAAACACAACCCAGGCCATTTAACGATGCATCATTAAAAATTACGAATTCTTTACCCGACTCAGGCTGAACTAACACTGGTGCCTCTGTCAATAATGCTTTCAATTGTTCGAAGCTCTACTGACACTTTTCTAACCACTTAAATTTGACATCTTTTTGAAGCAAACATGTTATCGGAGTTGCAATCATCAAGAAACCTTTCACAAATCGTCTATAATAGCCAGTTAGTCCCAGAAAACTACGGACTTCAGATACATTTCTCGGAGGCTTCCAATCTATAATCGCAAAAATTTTACTCGAGTCAAGTCGGATACCAGCAGCTGAAACTATATGTCCCAGAAAACCAACCTCTCGTAGCCAAAACTCACATTTGCTGAACTTTGCAAACAATTATTTATCCCTCAAAGTTTGTAACATGATTCTCAAATGCTCGGCATGCTCAGATTCATCACGAGAGTAAATTAAAATATCATCAATAAAAATAACTACGAATCGGTCTCAGTACGGCCTGAAAATTTGGTTCATCAAGTCCATAAAAACAACAAGTGCATTTGTTAGTCCAAAAGGCATAACAAGAAATTCGTAGTGTCTGTACCTTGTTCTAAATGTAGTCTTTGGCACATCTGAGTCTTTAACTCTCAACTGGTAATAACCCGATCTCAAATCCATTTTTGAAAAGACTACTGCCCCTTTTAACTGATCAAAATAATCATCTATTCGTGGCAAAGGGTACTTATTCTTGATCGTCACTTTGTTGAGTTGTCGATAGTCTATACACATTCTTATTGTGTCATCTTTCTTTTTCACAAATAACACCAGTGCACCCCAGGGGGAGAAACTCGGTCTAGCAAAACCTCTATCTATCAACTCTTGTAACTGAGCTTTCAATTCTTTCAACTCTATCGGAGCCATTCAATTCGGAGCTATCGATATCGGCGTTGTTCCTGGTACTAATTCAATACCAAACTCAACTTCTCTGATAGGTAGTAAACCCAGTAACTCTTCGGGGTATACAACTGGATACTTACACACAACTGGTACTAATTCAATCTTTGTTTTTGTCACTTTTATATCAAGTACATAAGCAAGATAAGCTTCACACCCCTTTCTCACAAATCTCTAAGCTAACATAGATGAGATCACAACTGGCAAACTATTCAGATCATCAGATTCAATTCTAATAGTCTCATTATTCTGACATTTCAGTTTGATAATCTTTCATCTACATTTCACAACTGCATCATGCATATTCAGCCAGTCCATACCCAGAATTACGTCAAACTCATCGAATGGTAGAAGTATCAAGTCAGCCAGAAAACTGTAACCCCGAGTCATCAAAGGACAATTCTTACAAATTTTATCAACTAAAACAGACTTGCCTAAGGGGTTCGAAACTTTAATTACAAACTCTGTAGACTCGACATGTAAACTCTTTTTAAATACTAAATTCATACAAATATATAAATAGGTTGATCTAAGATCTATCAACGCAACTATATCAGTATCAGAAAGATAAAAAGTACCAGTAATAACGTCTAGCGATGATGCCTCCTCCCGTGCACATATAGCATAAGCTCGGGCAGGTGCTCTTGCCTCAGATCTCACAACAGAATTTCTCATCACACCTCTACCACTGGATAGATTTCCCGTATTTCTTGGTGGTCTCCCTCTCGCTGTCGTATTCCTCGATCTTGCATGCTGAGATTTATCTTTTTCATTTAAATCAAGACAATCTCAGATAAAATGATCTCACGAACCATAGCTGTAACAAGCTCTATTATTATTTTTCACCCAGCAATCTCAAAAATGTTGTCTTCCACATTATTGACATCCGGGTTTAACATCTTTCACGTTGCCAACACTCAATACTGATGTATCTTGAGCTCTAGGGATGGTATATTGCTTTCCACAATCTTTATTAGAATATCCCACTGGAGCTGTCGATCGGTTAAAATAGTCTCTGGATTTCTTCGATAAGGACTGATAAGGTTTACTTATCGATCCATTCCTTGTATCTCTAGCTTCTAATTCAACTTTCTTCTTTTCTCGACTAAAGTCTTCGGCTTTGCAAGCCCGTTCAACTAACACAACAAATTCTTTTAAATCTAAAATCCCGACTAGAAGTTTAATATCTTCAACCTATCAACAAACCGCTTGCACATTATTTCTTCAGTAGACACATACTCACGAGCGTACTTGCTCAACAGTACAAATTCCCTCTCGTACTCGATTACAGTCATGCGGCATTGTTTCAACTCAAAAACTTTTTATGCTTTTGATCAAGGAATCGCTGACTTATATATTTTTTTCAGAACTCTGTCTAAAAGAATTATTAGGTCATTCGTTCTATTGGTACTACAAACACCAAGGTATTCCACCACCGATACGCGATATCTTTCAAAAGGGGTATAGCACACTTTAAACATTCAGCTGGCATGCAAGAAAGTTCATCAAATACTCGGATCATATTTTCAAGCCAAAACTCGACTCTCTCAGGGTCATCATCAACATTAGCTCTGAACTCTTCAGCTCTGTGTTTGCAGATCTTGTCAACAAGAAGTTTATTCAATCTTAAAAGCTCGACTCCTTAAGAAGCTACAAGTACGAGTTGGGGATTAAGAGGGGGTGGAGGTTGTTGAGTAGCCGGGTTTGTTTGAATATATTGAGTGAACCATTCATTCATCATTTGGAAGAAGGCTTCTTTAGCCTCTCCCCCGTAGCTACCTGTCACGGGCCTAGAATCAGATGGCTCTGTCCCTTGCGCCGGAGTAGGCGAATTACTCTCAACCTAATCGGCTATAGCTCGATTGGGATCCATTACTATATGAAAACACAGTTTAAAATGTCAAGAGTCATCACACTATCTCAGTTTATATATATGGCATGTATAGCTAGGCTCACATGCGCTACGTTAGTCCTACAATCAACTAAACTGTAGCTCTGAGTAGGAGTAGGGTTACAAGGTATTACCTATCAATTCACAACATATAGCATACATTTATCGTGCATAAAGTATTCATTATCATAAATCATTTAACACAATCACATTGTTCCTTATAAGGGCCTACGAGACCTTAAACATGCTTCAGAAGTGATTCAGGAATAAACTGATAATATATGAAATTTTAGAGACTTAGAAAAATTTTAACCATACAAGGGTCACACGCCCCTGTGAACAGGCTGTGTGCCTCACACGACTCCAGACATGCCTGTGTCACTGGCCATGTGGAAATAGGGCATACATACTGACCTGGGTCACACAGCCAACCACAAGACTGCGTGTCTAGCCCGTGCCAAACCTGTAGGGTATATTGACTTATGCAACACGGCCAAGTCATACATCCGTGTGCTAGGCCATGTGCAAATTAGAGGGTATACTAACTTGTACCGCACAGCCAATCACAAGCCCGTGTGTGAGACCGTGTGGAGCCTACTAACTTCAATTCAATTTCAACACCAGGGGACACACAACTGTGTTACATGACCGTGTGTCACACACGGCTGAGACACACGCCCATGTCTCTACCCGTGTGGACAAAAATAAGGCATTTACCAAGCCATTTTGCCACCCATTTTGTGCATACCTATACAAGATCAATTGGTGCTATTTCAAGAAACAAATATGCAGCCAAAAGTAATCAACCAATACACAATCATACTAAATCCATTTCAACCATTTCAATACTCAATTCAATGTCATTTAACTATTCAAGTACCTATCAACTCAACTTGTTTTACTAGACATAATTCACATATATAATTCATATGGTTAAACCATTCAAACATGCATGATCAGTCAACTTCATTCACTCAATATAGGTCAATTACCTAACTCAAAACGAAGCCATTTACACAACTTAATACATTAAAAAATTCATTATCACAAGCCAACTCAAATGGCCTAGAAACAAATATTCATCAAACATACTCAAAATGACTCAAGCCTATACATACCATATACCATATATACATAACTTCAAAAGTACCAAAATAGATGTTTGATAGTACGATGACGTCTCTAACGATCCCCGAATGTGAGGTAGCTTCGATATCACTATAAAACATGAAAAAAATACACAAAGTAAGCTAATAAGCTTAGTAAGCTCGTATGATATAAACTTAACTAATCACAAATACAATATTCATCAATCTAAATATATTATCATGTCCTTTATGACTACTAATAAACCTTTCACCTACTTATTCATAAGCTTATACACAAACTTTATAACCTCTTTTATTTTAAGCTCGTAATATACATGTACATACCTGTACCAATCCATAACAAGTTCATACATACACGAAATGCCGTTGAATACTCAATGCCTCGTACACTAAGTGCCATACTTGATATCTCACACACTAAGTGCCACACTTGATATCTTGCACACTAAGTGCCGTACATAGCCGAAGCTATCTCAAATCACACACTAAGTGCCATATATAGCCGAAGCTATGTCGAATCGCACACTAAGTGCCACAAATAGCCGATTTGTCATTGAACATAATTGTAGTCCCGTATATACAATTTATGCAATATCAAAGCACTAAAAACATAATATTTACAATCCTTAATAAATACAAACTTACCTCGGATGCTAAAACAGCGACTTGAGTCGATTAGTCGATAACTTTATCTTTTCCCCAATACAAGTCCGTATTCAGCTTTTCTTTATCTAATTATATTCAAAATTAACTTATTCAATCATCTATTCATTCAATTTAGTCCAAAATACACTTTAAAACACATTTACACTTTTGCCCCATAGATTTCACATTTTTCACAATTTAGTCCTTATTCCACAAAATCACAAATTAATGAAATTCAAGACAAACCCATGCAAGCAAGATTACTATAGTGACCCTAGAAGCCCATAAGTTTCATTTATTCACACTTTTAACCACTACATTTCACATTCTAAATTTAACCCCTTTTTGACATTTTTGTCAAAAATCACTTTACAAAAACTATTAATCTAACATTAAACCTTCCAAATCTATCATCAATCATCAAATTACTCAAACATTCAACAATGGAAACATGTTAAATCTTTAACAATTTCAAAGTCTAGGGTACCGGCTAGCTAGAATACGAAGCAACGATCTCAAAATCGTAAAAATCATTAAAAACCGAACAAAAATGGGATTACATGCTTGAGATTAGTGTAGCCGAATGTTAAAGCTCCTTCAATGGAGTTTTCCACCCTTATTTTTGGTAGAAAGATGAACAAAACCAAGTGTTTCTTTTGTTTTTTATATTTTATTATCTTTTATTTATAAATTACCATATTAACATTAATTAAAAACCACCAAATTTCATGATATTATGCCCATTATTGTCCACTCAATTTAATTATGGTCTTATTACAACATAAGGACCTCTACTTTAATGATCCATAGCTATTTAATACCTTTAACTAATAGAACTCAAGTTTTACGCTTTACGCGATTTAGTCCTTTTTACCGAATTAACCATTCAAACAGTAAAATTTCTTTACGAAGCTTTCATACATACATACTATCATCCTGTAAACATTTAAAATAATATTAAAATAATTTTTCAACCTCGTATTTGTGGTCCCAAAACCACTATTCCTATTTAACTAAAAACGGGCTGTTATATCACGCCTATTGTTTCGTATTGTATCCTCATATAACTAGACTTTTTGCTAATACTTTCGCAATAGTTTTCCCATTTTAAGAGAAATAGTTTTGACAGACATATCTATCATTCAGTATAACCTTGTTTTCGATGGATTCAAAATCATCCTTCTTTCGTTTGTAAACTTAAACGATATATTCGATCTCTCATTCTCAGGGTTTCTTTAAGCACTCTCTAATAGTTCTAAATAGCAAGTGTTTATCTGTTATCCTTGGCTAATCCTTATTTTATTTTCTAGTACACTGACACCATTAGTTTGTCAACATTTCGTGACTACCTCTTGCTAAGTTACCACCCATATGCCCTATTGGATTTCACAACCACTATTCTAGTAGTCCTCTCCTACCTATATTATGTTTCCTGATTGTCATTCACGATAAGTTTTAAAATTTATAATCGATCGTACTTGAACTAACTATTATCACGATGAAGGCAAACGTACCTGTCAGACAGTAGTATAGTTTTAGCAAGACCGGGTGTCGAACCCAAAGGAACTAAAAGTACTAGTATTAACTTTCTTTTTATTATCTAGTCTAAGAATAATGAAGTTTGTTTTATCTAACTAATTAACTAATCTAAGAATGCACAGAAAGTACATTGGGGAAGTACTTTTGGAAAACTGATTGATTTGGACAATACCCAAGGAAGAATCCACCTAGACTTCACTTGTTATTCGACTCTGAACTGCATTTATTTATTCACTTGACTTGATCCGTAGAAATCCCTAAGTTATGTTATTATCCCTATTCAAGACTAATAATGTCTAACCCTAGGTTGATTAATTAAAATCTCTTTCTAATTAAAACCCCTAGTTTTGCATTAACTCGATCTATAGATTCCCTTATTAGATTTGACTCTAATCCGGCAGATTTATGTCGTCCTATCTCTAGGATTGCATGCAACTCCACTTAATTATGAATGATCTACTCTTAGACAAGGACTATTCATCCTCCGAATAAGCACATCAATACTTGAATCAATATCCTGGAATATTCAAACAAGAGTTAAAATAATAATTAAGAACAAATCAAGTATTTATCATATAGCTTAGAAAATATTAACAAGATCCGTCTTAGGTTTCATCCCCCTTAGGTATTTAGGGGATTTGGTTCATAACTATAAAAGAAAACATCTTAGAAGAATAAGAACAAAACATAAAGAAAACCCAAAAAACCCTAAAGGAAATTGAAGAGAGATCTTCAGTCTTGAAAGTGAATCTGGCTTCAAAGATGGATCAATCGGCTTTCTTTGAGTAATTCCTTGCTTCCTACTCTGCGTCCCCCTTTTCTCCTCCTTTTGGGTCTTTTTAAATAGGCTTTAGAATGCTTTCCAACCCTCAAAATTGCCCTTTTCCGAATAGAACTCAACTTGGGCTCAACAGGGACACGCCCATGTGACACGCCTGTGTGTGATTACTTCAGGCCGTGGTCAAGGCTGAGAAATAGACATGCCCGTGTTAAGGTCATTTTCAACCGTGTTCAAGCCTACTAGAATGGCACGGGCGTGTGTTCTACCCGTGTGTGGAAGTCCAGGCTGTGTTGATTTCCCATGTCAGTCTATTTTCTCCGTTTTTGGCCCGTTTCTTGTTCTTTTTACTTTCCTATGCTCACCTAAGTATAAGATATGAAATTAAAGGATTAGGAGCATCAAATTCCATAAATCTAATGTTAATTCATCCAAAAATGTGCTAAGCATGGGATAAAAATATGTATAAATTATGACTTATCAAATACCCCCACACTTAAGCGTTTGCTTGTCCTCAAGCAAAACCCTCACTTCACCATTAAGAAGTCACTTTTCACAACTTATAATTTCCATAAATAATATCTCAAAATAAACCGTAAGCAATCATACATCGAGAATTCAACTAGAAGAACGTTAAAGTTTCAAACATTCCATGTTGAGCATTTTATCTTGAAAAACATAGGCATCTCCCCTTATCTAAGTAATAACCTTTGATTTAAAATACCATGGTGTTTAACATCCTCACTTAAAGATTCACTCAAATCATTTAAGGTGTTTAAGGACAATGAATTTAGCACTCAACATGAAAATCAAATCTCCACCACTATATATTAAGATGATACATCAATCAAAAGGTCTTTAGAAGGTTGTAACGAGGCTTTGGTTAGGGGGTGTGGTCACAAGCTAAAAGAGAAGGTTAGAATCGAGATTGAATTGAAGAATTACTTAACTATAAAAATACTAAAACTTTGACAAATTACATTCATAAATTAGATCACCTATAATTGAGCTTTTCTTTTGGATAACATTGTTTTAACACAAGCATTATATAATTTCATCATCATTTCATTTTTATTTTTTCTAAGAACAAATCAAGTAACATAGACTAACTATCAAAGCAATTTATTCAAATCAAATCTCGACAAAAATAGGGATACAATTAATTTAGGGGATTTCAACAATAATGAGTTATGGATTAATATTAAGGGTAAATTAATGAATGAGATGTTAGCCTCAAAGGGGTTCACTAAGATTTAATTGTGAAGGTAGGCTTTTATGGAGCAAGTGGGTTAAACCTAAGTGCCTCTATCATCTTGACATATCAAATCAAATGGTGTGGTCTTGACATGCATAATCAAGCAAGTTCTAGAATAACAATTCGATATTGACGTACTCAAAGCAACAATAAAAGTGAGCATGAAAGAAATAATAGATGTTTTAAAGGCTCAAAATCTCACACAAAAATTATGGCTTTTTGATGTTTAAAACTGTAGATTTCAATTCAAGATAATACCTAAACTTGGGGAAAACAACCTAAAAATTTTAAATTCTCAAAAATCAACTTATCATGCTTGATTCTCTAATGTCTTAAAGTTTAAATAATCAATACATGAATGCCTATGTTTTAATTCAAGACATATCAATAAAAATCATAAATTAATCAAAATTCATTCTAATAATGATATGAAGGATTTACAAAGGAACAAGATAAAATTCAGGGATTTTTCTGATAGTGATATAATTGACCCCCTACACTTAAGATGTACATTGTCCTCAATGTACAAAGATAAAGTTAGTGGAAAATATAGACATAAGATCATATGATAGGGAGAGAGTTGAAACTTCTTGAATGTTAAATGGATGAAATCCTTGGGCTAGAGTTATGTAGAGTGGAGGAGAATGCTCCGGTGGTGGTAGAGGTTGGGTTCCACAAATGTTGTGCCAAAAGAATATTATATCTCGTCGTAGCTATGGTCGTGGTCGAGCAGGGCATGGCAGTCGTGGAGAACCTTTTCCAGTGGAGTTTTAAGTTCCGAAGTAATAGTGAGCTTTGGGGCTCTTTATAACTGTGATAGAATCAGGAACTTTTTAGAAAATATAAAGAAGAATAATTGCTCGTAATGAAATAGCCGAAATTATAAATTGTTTATAAAACCTAAAAATAAAATAGTATCAAAAGGAAATAAAATAAAAAGTACTTTCAGAGGATAAATAAAGATAAAAGTGAGAAAATTAATAAAAAATAAGAAATAAATAAAAAAATTCTTTAAACATCGTCATCGCCGGATGGTTCGCAAGGTGGTGGTGGCGATGAGATATGGAAGTGCTGACAAATCTGATGTAGAGTAGCATCAATGTGATCAAAACGCTGAAAACACTGCTACTCAAATCGAGTAAGGTGCTAAGAGATGTCAGAGTATGAAGCTGCCGCATGAACTGGAGGATGGATGGGTGGTGGCTGAGATGGTGGGTCCTCATGTTGTGGAGGGACATCATCAATAATGTCCTCGGAGGCCTCCTCCTCGGTTGATTGGGCGAGGGGATACTGAGGAGGGTAAGTTCCACGTCGTTTCTTGATCATTCTCGTATGTAACATGCTCGAGATGCCTTGTGGAGACATCTGACCAATGAGAGTGAGGGAGGATGCTTGTGCCGCTATGTTGAGGAGCCTGAAGTGCCGAGCCAATCGAGTCACATAGGGGCCAATAGAGATGACCCCCTTCCTATGCCGCTCTGTCTAATGGCGAATGGCGAGGCTAATGAAATAGGCGAGGTCGAAGACGTGCCCATGCGCCATACACCATAGAAAGTAGGCGTCGTGAGTGTTAACGATACCGGTGCTCTCTCGCCGTCCTGTCAAAGTGTGAGCTAAAATGGCATGTAGGTACCTCAAGGATGGGTCGAGAGACGATGCCTTGGAGCGGCTAGGATTATAGGTGGCCAAGACAGGGACTAAAGCGTTCCAGCATCGTGAAGGAGAATAGATGTGGCGGTTGAGAGTGTTGAGGTTGTTCTCCTCTATGACCTCCTCTGTGTATAGGCCTAGTGTGATACCAAACTCTAGGACACTCAACTGGCGAACTAAACCATCAAGGCAAAATTGGACCGTTCCAAGATCATCAAAGTTAGGCATCATGGTCTAAAGATGGAACGTTGAGAAGAGTTTCATCGTGAGCTTGAGATACGTTAGTTCGATGATCTCAAAGAAAAGCCCCCAAGGGTCGGTGGTGAGGAGAGCCCGAATTACGTCAGCAAGTTGGACTTGTTCAAGTGTGGCCTAGTCAATGCAGCGGCCCACACCTAGGGGTTGAGCCCGAAGTATCTGAAAGAGTTCTTCCTGGGGTCCCACAGGAAACTGAAGGAACGGGTGTCTGATCTCTGTGATAGGAGCTGATGAAGATGACTTTCCTTTTCATTTTTTCGAGGTGGGGCCAGTTGTTTTCTTACCACATGAGGTTGACATTACATACCTGTAATAAAAAATCAAAGTTGAAGAAGAATACTTCATGGGTGAAAAATATACTAAAGCAACCAAAGCAATTATATCAAGTCATTATTATGGATAGGATTACAAGAATAATGCTAATAGAAATATCTAATGAACGAATGCATGTGGGTTTGATAGCATGAAATCCATAGAAACAAGAAAAATGGATGAATGTAGCATAGTGTATTGACTAAAAATGGCAAACTTCTAGCGAAGATTGTAAGTATTACTATCATAGTTATGAATATTCACTCAAAATAGTCAAATGAAACAAAAAGAATCATGAAATAAGTTAAATATTTGAAAAAAATAGAGAGAAAAGAGTAAACAAACACAAGAGGGAGGAGCTTGGGCGTCGGAAATGGTGTTGAGGTCGGCGCACGGGCGTGGCAGGGGGCGTGTGAAAGTTGCAGTGGCTAGGGTTAGAGAATTTGGGGAAGGGGATGATGAATAGTGAGGAGTTTATATAGATTTTGGGGCCCACAGTCGTGGAGCATGCCCGTGTGTTTTTATTTTTTAGCCCGTGTTTTTCCCATTTTTCAGATTTAGGTGTGTTTTTCACGTGTTGTTTTGGCAGGATTGCCCACGGCCATGTCGCACGGTCATAGTAACCTATCACATCCCGTGTTGGGGAAAAATTTTGCCCTGTTTTCACACGGTCTAAAGGACACCCGTGTGCCTGGCCGTGTGGGTTTGGGAAACTTATATTCAAGAGCTCAGTTAGTAAGTTAGGTGTTAAACACTAAAATTTAAAGAAGTTAATACCGTTAGTGCTCGGGTTGCCTCCCGAGAAGCGCTTATTTATAGTCTAAGCTTGACTTACCCTGATTTCATGCAGTCGTGGTGGTTTGAGGAGTTTACACTCCTCATTTCTGCTATCAGTTATATCAACGTAAGGTTTAAGACGAATACTATTTACCTTGAACGTGCCGAATTTGGAATGAGTTACCTCGACTATACCGCCTGGAAAAATGCTAAGTACCGTAAGAGGAATTTCTTCATTTGGTTCAAAAGTGGTAATACGAGGGTCTACTGCTTCTAAAAGCACTTTGTCTCTAACCTTAACTTGATTTGGGGAAAAATTTAGCTCGTCATGGCGTGTTTTTGGTTTATCGTGTGTTATCAGTTTATGTGTCCACCATTCATCTAGTTCCTCTATTTGTAGCCTTCGTTCTTCATGGACAGGTCCTTTGTTGTTGCTTGAACATGGCTCATGTATGTTCTTTGAACTTATTTCCTACAATGTAGGTTGCACCATATGGTTAGTTTTAGTAGAATGATTTGTACAACCACCTTCAATTTTCGATGTGTTACTTGAGTTACGAGCTTGAAGGGTGATTGTTTCGTCTCCCACACGAAGTGTGAGTTCGCCTGTGCCAACTTCAATAATTGTTCTAGCAGTTGCTAAAAGGGGCCTTCCTAAAATCAAAGGAACGTTACTATCCTCCTCTATTTCTAGAACAACAAATCAACTGGGAAAATAAATTTGTCGATTTTAACGAGTACATCTTCAGCAATACCCCTAGGAAATCTTATAGTTTTATCTGCTAATTGAATGTTCATCCTAGTTTGTT
This sequence comes from Gossypium anomalum, assembly GCA_025698475.1. Taxonomy (NCBI): domain Eukaryota; kingdom Viridiplantae; phylum Streptophyta; class Magnoliopsida; order Malvales; family Malvaceae; genus Gossypium; species Gossypium anomalum. The sequence goes on from CM046959.1 coordinate 58,247,656, forward strand.
TGGGTTTCCCAAGACCTAGTTGCTTAAACATTTTGTGAGGCATGACATTGATACTAGCCCCTAAATCAGCCAACGCATTATTAACATCTAAACTACAAATTAAACAAGGAATTGTAATACTCCCTGGATCTTTTAATTTGTTGGGCAGCTTATTTTGTAGAATAGCCGAGCAAACTGTGTTTAACTCTACATGCGACGCCTCATCCAACTTCCGCTTATTCACTAAAAGTTCCTTTAAAAACTTCATTGCGTTCGTCATCTGTGAAAGAGCTTCAATAAACGGTAAGTTAATATGTAATTTCTTTAGCAGTTTAAGGAATTTACCAAATTGTTCGTCTGAACGGTCTTTCTTTGTCGTATTGGGGTATGGCACACGAGGTTTGTATTCTATACTTACCGGTTTCTACTCAATATGGTCTACCTTATCCCTACCTTTACTTACCATAATTCCTTGCCTCGGTTCTAGTTCAGGCTCAACTAATCCTTCTTCACCTTAAACGTTAATCGTGTTGAGCTGTTCCCTCGGGTTAGGTTCAGTATTACTTGGGAAGCTACCATGTGGTCGTTCAGAAATTAACTTGGAAAGCGGGCCTATTTGAGTTTCAATCCCTTAGATTGATGCTTGTTGATTTTTAAGTGCTGTCTCGGTATTCTGGAAATGAGTTTCTGACACCGAGATGAATTTTGTTAGCATCTCCTCAAGGTTCGGCTTCCTTTCCTGTTGATAGGGTGGTTGTTGCAAACCCGGAGGATTTTGTGGCCTTTGATTTCCTTGACCACCCCATGAGAAATTTGGGTGGTTCCTCCAACCTGCATTATGCGTATTACTGTATGGGTTATTTTGAGGTCTAGAGTTATTATTACCCATATAGTAGACTTGTTCATCCTCGGTTTTAGGATTGAAGGATTGATATTCTGTGTGTATGCCTCCTCCACTTGAATCACACCTCATCACTGGATGTACCTGCACGAAACCAAGCAAACCGTCAATCTTTTTATTCAAGAGTTCTACCTGATTTGTTAGCATATTAACCGAGTCGACATTATAAATGCCTGCTGTTTTGGTTGGCTTAGTCCTTATGACTTGCCACTGATAGTTATTCAGTGACATCTCCTCAATCAATTCGTAAGCCTCTTCAGATGTTTTGTTGTTGATGGTTCCACCAGCGGCTGCATCAATTATTTGCCTCGTCGAGGGGTTCACACCATTGTAAAATGTTTGAACTTGCAGCCACAGAGGTAACCCATGATGAGGGCACCTTCGCAGTAGGTCTTTGTATTTCTCCCATGCATCGTATAGGGTTTTTAAATCCATCTGCACAAAAGAAGAAATATCATTCCTTAGTTTAGCTGTTTTAGCAGGTGGAATGAGTAAAAACTTTTCGATCATTTGTTCCCAAGTAGTTATTGACCCTTATGGCAATGAATTCAACCACTGTTTAGCTTTATTCCTTAGTGAAAAGGGAAATAACCGAAGGTGAATGGCATCATCAGAAACGCTATTGATTTTAAATGTGTCGCAAAGTTCCAAAAAAATTGGCCAAATGAGTATTTGGGTTCTCGTCCCGCAAACCATCAAACTGAACAAACTGTTGTATCATTTGAATTGTGTTAGGTTTCAGTTCAAAGTTATTTGCAGCAATAGCAGGCCTAACTATACTCGATGCAGTTCCTGTTAAAGTAGGTTTAGCATAATCATACATAGTACGAGGAGCAGGATTCTGATTTACTAGGTCAGCAGCAATCGCAGGAGGTAGCGGATTTTCCTGATTTTCAGCCATCTCCTCGGTTGTAGTTAGAGTATCCTCCTCTCGCTCTTCCTCTATGTATCTTAAGCTTCTCCTAATTTCTCTCCGGTTTCTGCGAGCTATGTTTTCGATCTCAATATCAAAGAGTAATGGTCCTGACGGGTTTCTTCTAGTCATAAACTATAAAAACCTACCAGAAGAAAATAAACGAAAATTTAGTAAAAATAAAAACAAAAATAAAACAAGATTAAATAAAATAAGAAAATAATGGCTAAAGTAATAACAATTGGGTGTTCCTAATATCTTAGTTCCCCGGCAACGGCGCCAAAAACTTGACTGCCACTCGCGATAAGTTTTAAAATTTATAATCGGTCGTACTTGAACTAACTATTATCACGATGAAGGCAAGCGCATCACATTTGACAAAGAGTATAGTTTTAGCAAGACCAGATGTCGAACCCAAAGGAGCTAAAAGTACTAGTATTAACTTTCTTTTTATTATCTAGCCTAAGAATAATGAAGGTTGTTTTATCTAACTAATTAACTAATCTAAGAATGCACAGAAAGTAAATTGGGGAAATACTTTTGGAAAACTGATTGATTTGGACAATACCAAAGGAAGAATCCACCTAGACTTCACTTGTTATTTGACTCTGAACGAGGCTATTTATTCACTTGACTTGATCCATAGAAATCCCTAAGTTATGTTATTATCCCTATTCAAGACTAACAACGTCTAACCCTAGGTTGATTAATTGAAATCTCTTTCTAATTAAAACCCCTAGTTTTGCATTAACACGATCTATGGATTCCCTTATTAGATTTGACTCTAATTCGACAAATTTATGTCATCCTATTTCTAGGATTGCATGCAACTCTACTTAATTATGAATGATCTATGCATAGACAAGGGCTATTCATCCTACGAATAAGCACATTAATACTTGAATCAATATCCTGGAATATTCAAACAAGAGTTAAAATCATAATTAAGAACAAATCAAGTATTTATCATATAGTTCAGAAAATATTAACAAGATCCGTCTTAGGTTTCATCTGCCTTAGGTATTTAGGGGATTTAGTTCATAAATATGAAAGAAAACATTTTAGAAGAATAAGAACAAAACATAAAGAAAACCCAAAAAACCCCTGAAGGAAATTGAAGGGAGATCTTCAGTCTTGAAGGTGAATCTAGCTTCTGAGATGGATGAATTGACTTTCTTCGAGTATTTCCTTGCTTCCTACTCTGCGTCCCCCTTTTCTCCTCCTTTTGGGTCTTTTTAAATAGGTTTTAGAATGCTTTCCAACCCTCAAAATTACCCTTTTTCGAATAGAACTCAACTTGGGCTCGATAGGGACACGCCCGTGTGTGATTACTTCAGGTCGTGGTCAAGGCTAAGAAATAGACACGCCCGTGTTGAGGTCGTTTTAAGCCATGTTCAAGCCTGCTAGAATGGCACGAGCGTGTGTTCTACCTGTGTGAGGAAGTCCAGGCCATGTTGATTTCCCATGTCGGTCTATTTTCTCCGTTTTTGGCCTGTTTCTTGTTCTTTTTACTTTCCTATGCTCACCTAAGTATAAGATATGAAATTAAAGGATTAGGAGCATCAAAATCCATAAATCTAATGTTAATTCATCCAAAAGTGTGCTAAGCATGGGATAAAAATATGTATATATATTATGACTTTTCATTTCCATTCATTAGCGGACTCCTTCGATCCGCTGGCTTAACTGATTCATTTTCATACTTTCATGCTCCTTCAAATCATTTTTCTGGCCTGCAACTTTTCCACAATTACCGTTTTGGTTGACCACCCGTGTTTATTATCCCAGCGGACTCCGCAAACTACTGTACCCAAGCTATGGTTTGGCTCACCAAATGTCATGTTAATGTGCTGATAGACTATGTTGGTTGTCATACTCGTGCTATGGTCTTACACCTCGTACTCCTCGTGTTTACTGTCCTAGTGGAATATCCCGTCTTTAGTGTCCCAACATACTATCTATGATGTCGTAGCACCTTTCAAATATGGTTGTTCTTACTTACTTTTCTCGTTGCATTCCATCTATCCTTCCATTTTACCATTCCTAACATTGATGCTCAAACACCGCAGCATCCCTTCCGTGTAACACCCCTTTCCAGTGTCCTACGCCGGCACAGGGTACGAGGTATTACCGGACTTAAATACAATCAATCATATAAAAACCAGCCATAAAATTTTGTTCTATTTAAAAATTTTCATAGATATGCTTACCGTCCATTATATGGTCCTACGGGGCCCAAAACATACATTCGGGGAGATTCAGGACCAAATCGTAAACATATGAAACTTTTGTAGCACTAAAAATAATTTTCACACTTTGGAGAGTCACACGCCCGTATGGGTTGGCCGTGTGGGTTTCACACGCCCGTGTGGCTTGGACACGCCCTTGTCTTCAGCCCGTATAACTCTCTATTTATGACGTCAGCAAACATTTAGAGTCATAAGGCCATGTCACACAACCGTGTGCTAAGGCCATGTCCCCCACACAGTTGAGATACACAGCCGTGTCTCTGCCCGTGTGGTCAACACTCAGGCTATTTTCCAAGCTTTTATGTTATCCTTAATCCTTCACATCTTTATACATACTAAGGACACATATCATGACATCATTTTAATGATTTAGCATCTCATATTAAGATACATTCATAACATTAACGCCAACCATATATGACCAACAAGAATAATCACACCACCTCATCACAAGCATTAGAACATAGCATAGATAGATAGGTTCACAAACCATAATCAAAATAAGACACACCTCTTGGCTATATACAAACAACTCAATATAAGCCAATACATTTGGCTAATCATAATAACACATAACATAAAGATAAGTCCCTATACATGCCACTCACTTAAAAACGTTTAACATATATCAATATTACAAAAGTGATGGCTTGATAGTGTGATGCTGCCTCCGACGATCTCCAATCCCAAGCTAACCTGACAACACTAAAGGAAAGGAAAGGAAGGGAGTAAGCTTTATAGCTTAGTAAGACCATATGAAAATAATAAGCAATTTATCAACTTGGTTCTCAAGGTGGTACAACCATATTTGCACTTTTACTTATGTTCAGGTCAAGCTATTTTCTTGAGTCACAATCATTAAATTATTTATATCTAGAGCTACGGAACTCTAAATTAAGATCTTCTAATTTTCTCTAAAACTAGACTCATATTTCTTCTTACCATAAAATTTTCAAAATTTTTGGTTCAGCCAATAAGTACATTTTATTCTTTAAAGTTACTCATGTTTTGATGTCTGACAGTTCTGACCCCTTTTCACTAAAAATTAATTATCTCATAGTACGGGACTCAGATAATGTTCTCGTCTATTTCTCTTAAAAATATTAAGAATTCTAATAATATAAATTATAACCCATAAGTATTTTTTTTACAATTTTTAATGATTTTCTCAAATTGGAACAGGGGATTTCAAAATTATTCTGACTCTGTCTCACACAAATTCAAATATCTCATAATATGAAATTCTTTTGCTTGCACCATTTCTTTTTTAAGAAACTAGACTCGATAAGCTTCAGTTCCATATTTTATTTAGTTTCTAACTCACTTTCTACTATTTTTGGTGTATTTTCAAAGTCAGACTGCTGCTACTATCCAAAACTATTTTCGTGTAAAATAATGGTAACTAAGCTTATAACACCTTTACAAACCATTTTAAACATCATGGTAAAAATACATATTTGTACATCATAAGCATAGAACCATAATCACAAGGTCTTCAATATTTCATTCTCATAGGCATAGCTTACTTATTTGTATCCTCACCAAAGATGCATCATTTCATGATCGTAATAGTATTTGAGCTTCGAGTACATACCTGTACCTTTTCAACATGCTCATAACATTTCATAGTTCATTCATAATACATAAATGGACATAAGCACAACTTACTCATCACTATCCAATACAATTCATATAGCATATATCGAGCTCACATCTCATACATTTCAAATGGGGATCTGTACCACTCACAACATGGTTATAACTGCTCACATTAAGCTTAAACTATAAATCTCTCTGTTGAACCGTTTGGAATACTAAAGGATATTCGATAAGCCCCAAACATAAGGTAGGATGCCGATGCCATGTCCCAAGCATGGTCTTACGCTAGCTCATACATTAAGTCGATTCCATGTCCTAAACATGGTCTTACACTGACTATTGAAATCGAGGCTGACACCATGTCCCAGATATGGTCTTACACTGGCTCTCACATATCCGTGTCAATGCCATGTCCCGGACATGGTCTTACACTGACATATCTCATAGCTGATGCAATGTCCCAGACATGGTCTTACACTGGCTCACATCTCGAGGCCGATGCCATGTCCCAGACATGGTCTTACACTAGCTCTCTCTCAATGTCGATGCCATGTCCCAGACATGGTATTACACTAGTTCTCATAATGTGGCCGATGCATGTCCCAGACATGTCTTACACTAGCACACATATCACCCAAATGTCATGACATGAATATCCAATCTATTCTTATGGTTCAACCGAGAGTTTATCTCACTAAAGTCTCATCATACATTCTCATAGCCCCATTCAAGCATTTTATGCAAAATTAATCATTCAATGCATAATAACAATAAAGTTCTTAATATTTACGCGCAACTTACTCGTTTCAATGGAATATCATATTCCATCAAATTTCCAATGTATTCAATCATCACATAAATGTTATTAACATTTGGCATCACTTTCTCATATATAATATCATCAACATATAATTCAATACAATCATAGCAAGATAATTTCAAGTATATTAACAATAACGTGTATATCATGCTTATTTAATCATAGGGACTTATCTCGGATGCGATTTCGACTAATTACTCTATTTTAGTCCATAACCTCGTACTTTCCGATTTAAGCCCGAATCTCAGTTTTATTGATCTATAATGATAAAATTCATTACTTTAATTATCATATTAACCAATACATTCCATATCATATTAACCAATACATTCCATAATTTATACTTTGGCAAAAACGACCATTTTGCCCCTAGACTTTTACAACAATTACGATTTTACACCTAGGCTCGTAAATTGATTTTTATCGAATCTCCTCATTAATCAAGCCTAGCCAAATTTATTTTAGGCTTATAGTAGCCCACAATTTCATTCATTTCACACATTTATCACATTTTTATCAACATTTACAAAAAGGTCCATTTAGGTGTTTTTCATGAAAATCCTATCACAAAAGATGTTTATTACACAACCATGACATATTTTATTCCATAAAAATTTAGTAAAAAACATAAATGTTCACATGGCAAAACCCTATACTTTCAACCATTTTGCAAAATAATCCCCCCATTAGCTAGATTAAGCTACAAGGGTTCCAAAAATACAAAAATCAGCAAAAAGAAACACAAATTTCACTTACAAGCAAAGGATTTAAGTTGTGGAAAATTTGAGCTTCAAAACCCCCATGTTTGCTGCCATTTTCAGTGGAAGAAGAAGAAAGATGAAAAGATGACAACTTTTTTTTCTTTTTTGTTTTATTTTATTACCAAATAAGTCACTTAATGCCACCAACCCTTGACTTTTCAATTTTTTTGTCCCTATTACCGGCCATCACTCCCCAAATGGCCTATCTTCACTTTAAAGACCTCCAATTTTGGTTCTCTAGCTATTTAACATATTTAAGTAGTAAAACAAAACTTTTGCCCTTTATGCGATTTAGTCCTTTTTCGCAATTAAGCTCACAAACGCTAAAAGTAATTCACCAAAATTTTCATGCACTCATATAATCATGATATAACACATAAAATAATATTAAAATAATTTATTGACCTCAAATTTGTGGTTCTGAAACCACTATTCTGACTAGGCCTAAAATCGGGCTATTACAACTCTTCCCCCTTTAGGGATTTTCGTCCCCGAAAATCTTACTGTAAATAGAGGTTTGTCTTTCACATAAACTCATTCATTCCATGATCATTGTACTAACATCATAAGCGATTTTTTGCCATACCACATCAACTGAATTTTGATCTCTATCTGAGTGTTCATAGGCACCAAGGTCAGATCGATACTGTCATAACACATATATACACATCACATGCATGACTCTCTTCAAATTCAAATGTCTAAGCTAGCCAGTTCATCACGGCCTCATACTCTCTATAATTCATACGGCACGGTAGTTCGCGAATTGAACTCTCGGTTGCTTTTAAATTTCAAAGCCTCTTTTAACTTTCCCAAGAAATTATGATATAACACTCAGATCTCAATCTGATAAATGAAGATTAGCATTCAAAGAAACCTGAAACTTCAGAGACACATAATTCCATTTATCTATTAAGTGAGAATTCAGTACATACTGAAACGATTCGTAGATTTCGCGAAACATTTAACAATAAGTCACATAACATTTTTCTTCTTCAGAGGCGAGGATAATCCCGAAATGAAATCTATCGTAATTCTCTCTATTTCCATTTTAATGTCAACACCTGAAAAAATAGTCCCGATGATAGTTGACATTTGGCTTTAATCCTGAGAAAAGAAATGCATCATACAAATTGGAACTTGTGACTTCACCTATTATACTTTTGCCGAGGTCGAGTCCTTACACGAAAATTAGAGAAATTTAGATACTAGAATCACCACGTTTCTATGATCGAGTCAGAAGTATAATCAAAATCAATATAGTTATCACAAACTGAAGAATACATTTTAGATATGAGCCATGATTAATGGATTACAGGATAAATATGACAAAGAAACCCAGATGCAGAAATCCAAGATAGAGAAATCCAAAATACGATACCATATTGAAAGATCGAGAATAAAACTCATAAGAAAATAGTATATAAGATCCCGATGATTCCTTAGAGAAAAGAAGTCCAAAAGAAAACATCATGCAAACCCACTAAAATTAAATGAAACGGAGACAATGTACTTTTCACATGTATATATACATATCAGATAGAACAAAAATCAGAAGAAACGGAATTATAGCATCCTATGCATTTTCTCATCAACTCCCTTAAGACGAAATGTAATAGAATGCCAGGGAGAAATAGAGCAACGTAAATTATAAATCCATTAGACTAACAATGCTCTCGTTTAACATCTTGATTAGAAAACATTCTCATAGTACAAAACCTTATCAGAGAATAGATAGCCACGAGAATACTTCTGAGAAAGAATGATCACATAGAATATACCAGAAGAGACTGTCACAATCTGCTCACTATAATCTGCTATACTCAGATATCTCACATTTCAGGTATTATTCCTTTAACTATTTCTACCACCCCTAATTCTGCATTATTTCTTTCACTAAAGAATATCAGTTCATAAGAAATCCCAATTAATACACTCTTTCAACTTCGTGCCTCAAATGCAATTTTGACTAATTACTCCATTTTAGTCCAAACCTCGTACTTTCTGATTTAAGCCCGAATCTCAGTTTTATTGATCTATAATGATAAAATTCACTACTTTAATCATCATATTAACCAATACATTCCATAATTTATACTTTGACAAAAAAGACCATTTTGCCTCTAGACTTTCACAAAAATTACGATTTTACCCCCTAGGCTCGTAAATCAATTTTTATCGAATATCCTCATTAATCAAGCTAGCCAAATTTATTTTAGGCTTATAGCAGCCCAAAATTTCATTCATTTCACACATTTATCACCTTTTTATCAACATTTACAAAAAGGTCCATTTAGGTGTTTTTCATGAAAATCCTATCACAAAAGTTGTTTATTACACAACCATGACTTATTTCCTTCCATAAAATCTCAGCAAACAACATAAATATTCACATGGAAAAACCCTATACTTTCAACCATTTTGCAAAATAATCTCCCCATTAGCTAGATTAAGCTACAAGGGTTCCAAAAATAAAAAAATCAACAAAAACAAACACAAATTTCACTTACAAGCAAAGGATTTAAGTTGCTGAAAATTTGAGCTTCAAAACCCCCATGTTTGCTTCCATTTTTGGTGGAAGAAGAAGAAAGATGAAAAGATGACAACTTTTTTTCTTTTTTGTTTTATTTTATTACCAAATAAGTCGCCTAATGCCACCAACTTTTGACTTTTCAATTTTTTTGTCCCTATGGCTAGCCATCACTCCCCAAATGGCCTATTTGCACTTTAAAGACCTCCAATTTTGGTTCTCTAGCCACTTAACATATTTGGGTAGTAAAACAAAACTTTTACCCTTTATGCGATTTAGTCATTTTTCGCAATTAAGCTCACAAACGCTAAAAGTAATTCACCAAAATTTTCATTTACTTATATAATCATACTATACCACATAAAATAATATTAAAATAATTTATTAACCTCGAATTTGTGGTTCTGAAACCACTGTTTCGACTAGGCCCAAAATCAAGCTGTTACATTCAGCAAGGCCCAGAGCTTTACACATCACGGGTGTACATAGCAACACCATATGGTGGTATCTAACATAATCACCCCTTGTTTCCCAATCCTAACTTCATCTAAACTATTTATGTAATAGCCTGTTTTAGGGTCAAGTCAGAATAGAGGTTTTGGGACCACAAATCCAAAGTAAAAATATTTATTTTATTATTTCTTTAAGTTCTACAGTATGATTGAATGATTGTGTTAAGAAATTTTATCAATAGGGTGTCCAATTTGACTAATAGGACTAAATTGCAATAGGTGCAGAATATGTGTTCTAGAAGCTAGAGGTGTCTAATTGCTATGAAATTTTAAATTGGAGCTTTAAATGGTAATTAGACCATTATGATTTAAGTTGGACAAAAATGGTCATGGCTAGGTGAAATTTTAAAGTTTTAAGTGAAGGGCATTTTGGTTATTTGGTAAATAAAGACAAAATTAAATAATAAAAAGATGTCATCTTTTCTAATTTTATCCCCCATGGCTGAAATTCGCAAAGAGAAATCATAGCTAGGGTTTTCCAAGCTCTCAAGCTCGATTGTAAGTCCATCTTTGTCCCGTTTTTAATTATTTTTATGTTTTTGTGAATGTTGTAACTTGATTTAGCTATTTCAAGAACTAATTTGAAAGAAAATCAAAGTCTAAAATTTTACCCATGTTGAATGTTTGTGTATTTTGATGTTTAATGGTAGAAAATGTATGTTTGGTGTTAGATAAACAACATTTACCAACTGATTTTTGATGAAAATGTCAAATAGGAACCTACTTGTAAAAGTTATAAAATGTGTGTAAAAATGTGAATAAATGAAAAATGTAGACTGATATGAGTACTAATAATATTCGGCTAGGCTTGGGTAATGAAGAAATAGAATGAAAATCATTTTACGAGCCTAGAGACTAAAATGTAAAAAGTTGAAAAGTTAAAGGCAAAAATGTAATTTTTACTATAAGCTGTTTTTGGGATTAAATTGAATAATGTGATAATTGAATAAGTTAAATTTGATATTATAGATCAAGAAAGACGAGGTTCTGACCTAGACCGGGGAAAGAACAAAGTTGTGGACTAAATCAAACTATTAGCCATTTTGTACCGAGGTAAGTTCGTATGTTAAAAATAAGCTTTAATATGATTGTACTTTATTGCTTTAATATTGCATGAATTATATGTTTGATAAATGTGGATGAGCTTAATCCTATGAACAAGTCCGAAGACGAATCGACAAGTAAGAAATCCCGTTTGAACCTTAGGAATAGGATATAAGTGACATGTCACTAGGGTTAGTATGTGTTATGTAATCATGTGATCCGGGTGCCAAAATAGTTGTAAGCCCATTTATATATGTATATGTACCAATGTCTTTGGTGTTATGGTCATGGTATGCTTGGTGTATGATGGAGTGTGATTTTTAGCAAGAATGTGAAATGTTTGGTGATATGATCTATGGATGAAATGATAAATTTTTTGTACAATTAGGTATCTTGAAAGTAGTCAATTGTGGTTTGATAAATGATGTGTGTATGATAGATGTTGATATTGTATTGGCATGTGGTGGTCATAAATGTGGATGTTTTGGTTGCCTAAGTATATTATGTTTTGTGCCCTTGAATTGGTGTAAGTGTATGTGTGAATAAGGGTGGCAAATGGCTTGGCAAATAGCCTTTATTTTGTCCACATGGGTAGACACACAGGCGTGTGTCTAGGCCGAGTGTGACACACGGTCTGCCATATAGGCGTGTGTCCCCTGCACCTTAATTTTGAGAAACAGAATGCTCAGAATTAAGCACATAGGCAGAGACACATGCATGTGTCTCAACCGTTTGGACGGCACGACCTCAAACACGGGCGTGTGCCCTGGCCGTGTAAAGTCTACACCTATTTTAGGAAAATTAATTTTCCACACAGCCTAGCACACAGACGTGTGACTTAGCCGTGTGACCTCAATTTGTTCATAGGTTACAAGTCAGAGAGTTTCACGGGGTCGAGACACAGGCATGTGTGACCACACGGCCTGATCACACAGGCATGTCCCATATCCACACGGGCGTGTGACCCCTGTTTAGTGGAAAAATTTTCTATGTTTGTAAAAAATTTTAAAGTTCTTGGTTTAGTCCCAGACCACTTCCAAAGCATGTTTTGGGCCTCGTAGGATCGTAATAGGGACTTTATCATTAATTTCAAATGGTTTTAATTTGGACGCAAATTTATGACTCGGAATTGTATGATTGTTTGTGATGTGAGTCTGTTAATGCCTCGTACACTATCCCGGTGTCGAGTACGGGTAAGGGGTGTTACACTTTAATAATTTTTTTTTTCATATTCCATATGTAATGCATGCATTTTATAAATAAAACATCGAGAGATCATACATACTAAACTAGAATTGCAGATACCTATGAGAACCTTAACATGTTTATCATTCCAGAGGTGAAATGTAGAAACTCACTTGATGTTTCCTTATCTCCTTAGGTTAGTTTTTCCAAATGCCAGAGCTTCCATTCTCTTGGCAGCTATGCATGTCAACCAAATCATAGGTGAAACTCAGTATTTTTAACCTAAACCTCAGTTTTCTAGAAACATGCGGAACCTTTAAAATGGTTTTGGAAACCCTTAACTTTGTTTCCTAAATCTTATGTACACTGAAGGATTCAGGACCTTACCAGCTTACTGAATTATCTATTTTTCCTACTTAAACCTAATGATCATCACCCCATGCAAAGCTTCCACAACTATCTCTTCTTTGGAGTAACCAAGGAAGGAAAGGAAGAAGAAGAAGAAATGAAATAGATTGAAGAAGAAGTCTCTTTAAGAAGTCATTTCTCATCTATTTATAACCCCTCTTATACGGTCTTCGACCGTGTAAAAACCATTCATTGACAATCATTTCGTCTCCCACAAAGGTCTGGTTGGTTCTAATCCAATTGAACCAGACTTGGTTCTCAACCCTATTCAATTTCAGTTACTATATTTTCCTGATATTTCAGTAGAGACCATCAACTTACAGTCTTTTTCAATTTGACCCCTAAATGTTCCTAATTTTCAGGTTTAAAGGAAATCGGGTGTGACATTCCTTACCAATAAGATTATAGCAATATCATCCTCTCCAAGGAACGATTAATCAATATAAAAAATTGATTATACTATTCTAAGAATGAAAATTTAGAAACAATTTGAATTATCCATCTTCCCCTTATCTTTTTGCAAATAATGACAACAGGTTTCATTTTTATAATCGTTATGTATTGCTATATTCACTTCACGGAATGAAGCAAACTTAGTGGAATGAATAACTCGTTATTTAGCCATAAGAAATAGCCAGGTCATGTATAGAGTTTATTGTAAATCAAATGTATGGATAAAATTGACATCTAAAATCCCAAACATGATATAATGCTAGTGCTAGCAAAATTTTCATAAATCATTGCGAACATGCATGAAATTTACTTCAAAATCATACATCTCATGTTTACTAAATCTTTTTCACTTACAATTTCTCATGTGATTTCAATAATCAATTGCTAAATGAATAATATAAAATGCATAAAATACATTTAATAGCTCACAATAGTGAAAGTTGTCAACCAAGATCATCCAAGTATTAAAAATTAGTTGTAATTAAACTTTGAAATTCTATAATAGAATTAGTTCAAAAATCAATTAAGACATTCCTCAAATTTGTCCTTAAGTGGACTTAAAACAAACACGTTTGATGTGAAATAATATTGATTTTATTAATACATGTAATAATTTTAATTATTGTTGATGAAAAGGATTTTTAAAAAGTATTAAAGTCTAAGAACATATGATGTTTAGAACTTGGGAAAAAAAATTATATATATTTAAATAAACACATAAAACAACTAGTTTAATAATGACTAAAAACCAGTGCATGGTTACATATTAAGATGAGCCTTAAGCCTTGATTAATAAAGGTGATTGATAACATTATGAAAAACTATCAATTTTTAAGATTAAAATTAATCTATCATCATTCAGACATAATCATCAAGCAATTATCAAATAGCATATATTAAGGGAAAAACATATTTTTATGAAGAAAAATAAAGACATTTGATGTCATAAGTAAATTTACCTTAATTTCTTATCTTTTGGGAAAGTTTTAATAGCAGCGACAAGTAATCCATAAAATTTGACATAAAATTGCATTTGATCCAGATCTAAATTGAGATCAAATCTTTCACGTCCATAAATATAGAAATTAAACAAATTAAACAAAATCATCACAATTAATTAAGAATTAAAATAATAATAATAATCTAAATATGAATGATTAAATAAAAAAATCCCTTCAAATTTTTTCATCTTGCATCTAAAGTTTCAAATGAAAAAACATGGAGGATAAGTCTAATCTTCAACACATAAGAATTTTTACTTCTAAGCAAAATCGCGTTGATAATATATTAAAAAACTAAAAGAAGAATACAAAAATTAAGAGAGAAAGAAAGATAAAGAAATGAAAGGATGATTCAACTTCCACTTAGGATACAGTAAGTCTGCACATGCCTTCTATTTATAGGGTTTTAAGTATCAAGTTACAAAGCATTAAGTACCACTATTAATGTACCTCATAAATAATTTAGGGGTTATGGACATTCATTCTTTAAAAATTACAATATGATAAATTTGAAAGTATTATAGACATCTATTTATCAATAGATTTATAACATAATAGGTTAAGGGTTAAAAGGTTGGGCAAAATTTTTATCAGCAAAAGTCAAATTTTATCTCACTTATGGCCAATCAATCGAAAATATTTTCCACGCCTTTCCGTAGGTCAACCAACGTTCAAAGAATTGCAAGCAAAGTCAATATTGGGGTTTTTATTCTCTTTTACTGACATTTATAAATGCCCATAAAAATGAAAAAAAAATGGTAGTGATAGGTGCAATGGCGCCAGCCTCATCAGTTGATTCCGTTGGCTACAATACATGACCATTTGAAATATAAGCATTAAATAGCTCATAAAGTATTAGCGTGACACATGAGTGTAATGAGAGCGCCTTTAAGCAAATCTGCAAAATTAACTATTTTTCTTCAATGAAATGGAGCAAAGGTGACCCCCTCTTGACATTTTTTATTTTTTTATAAAAAAAAAACAATTTAATGTAAAAAGTTAAATCTTTAGCAACATCATTAGAATTGTAGGTAAAACATGCAAGCTTTATTCTAATCAAAGAAATAATTAGGTTCAATGATGCTTTGTCTAGTACTTTTTCTTAATCAATGTTAACTTCAATTGTTCATCATACATGTCTACTTCCTTTTTCTCAATGTAGACCCGACTGCATGCTTTGCTATAATGTCTCACAATTCATCACATTTTCTCCCTTTTCTAAACCTGTTTGGTTAGGGGGCTAATTTATGTCCCTAGCGAGACAGCTCTACCCAATTAATTCATCACATCAATCTAAAACTTCGTCATACTTAGCTTGAATACATGGTTTTCATTTAAAGATGAAAAAGGAAAGAGGGCCTCTTTGATTCCTTCTTTTATGATTTTCTTCTAGTCCATCCATTGCCTCTACGGTGCTTAGCATGTGTAGTTTTCTCATTGAATCTTTTGAGGACTCCCCACCCAATCACAATCGGATTATCTCTTAAATCTCCCATAATTCCTTGTAGGTCCCCCTTTATTTGCAGCTCTTAATGTTTATATATTTGTGAACATTTAGTTAACCTTTCCAACTGTAACATCCCATCTGTCTAATTTTTCTTTTTCAGAGCTTTTCTGTCAGCAAGAGACGATAGAAACAAGCTGTACTTCCTAACCTCCTGCCTCCATTTGTTTCAGTCTTAAAAGTATGTTGCTTTGGCTATTTATTTTTGTTCTAGTATTCGTATCCTTCATTCATGTTTGACACATAGATATAGGGATATAACCTCCAAAGATCTTTCAATTACACAAAAAAACTTTTAAAAAATCCAGACGTTTACACTCTAGTCCTTATAATTTAAGTCTTAACATGTATGTCATGTGCGCGGTCGATTTCATGTTTATTGATATATTGAAACTGGTCAAGCCCACCAATTGTAATGATACAAGGATGGATACGAACCATGTTTAGTGAACCCACATCATAGCCTTAAGCTGATGCTGTTTTAGTTTATATATGCTTAACATTAAGGTAGTTATATCTGAATCAAGGTAACCTTTTTTATTATTCTCTCAAGTCCATTCCCGATATATTTCCTTCATCACCTCCTACTAGCATGGATTTCAATTCCACACCATCGCCTTCGGAGGCATGTCCAGAGACGATGGACTTTCTTTCGCGTGCATGGTGCGACTTTGCAGTTCAAGCTCTACAACCTGAGTTACATGATCAATCGATTGTCATCTTAGACAATCCAACCAAGAAATTTGAAAGTGATTCCCCAATTTCATTCACGGTGAGTAGCAGTGGCAGACTGTACCGTATATAAGATGTTCTATTTGCATATATTGTATTCATATTGTGCAGTGCAAATGAAATTGAACTCAAGCTCTTGTAAGTGGCAGAAGATGGAGAAAAGCATAAAGATTGATGCTACTGATTTCAGGTCTTCTTTGCCACCATGGAAATCCAATGATGTGAAGGTAACATCTATCATACTATTCCATGAATGCTATGTACGTACTGGCGTTAACTGTTGAAGTCACTACTTGTTTTATTTTTCTTTTTATCTGGAAATCAACTTATTAATTTTTTCTATTTTATGTTCAGTCATGGATATGGATGCAACAAGCTATGCATCCAGAACTGAATTACAACAGCTGTCTTCGAAAGAAATGGGTTGGTGCCGATACATATTGTTCAGCTAGTATCTTAAACCATATGAAACCGATACATATTGTTCAGCTAGTATCTTAAACCATACGAAGTTTGTTTGAATTAGAAAAAAAAAAAAAAAAAAAGAACATTAATACTCAAAGAAATCAGTTTTTACAACTTAATGTCATCTATATGCTAGATACCGTGGAAGATAGTCCCCTTTAAGGGTATTTCAATCAAGAAATGGTTGAAGGAGATGAAAGCAAAGAGGAAAGAAGAAGAGAGACTACAAAGAGCTGAAGTGCACGCAGCAATATCAGTGGCAGGGCTAGCAGCAGCACTGGCTGCGATTGCCGCTGAAAACTCGAAAAGGAATGATTGTAACCCAACCAAGGAGGCTGCTATAGCCTCGGCAGCTGCTCTGGTTGCCACACAATGCGCCAAAGTGGCAGAAGCAATTGGGGCTAAGAAGGAGCAGCTTGGCAGTGTTATAGGTTCAGCCATGAGTGGTACAAGTGTTTGTGATATCTTAACACTAACTGCTTCAGCTAATGCATGTAAGTATAAACGTAGAAGCTCATCAGGGTTTCAGTATGTTAGGCTCCATATTTTGTATAGAGATCAAGACTTTTAGTGGTGGTAAAGACCAAAGACGATCGAAAACTGTGACCTACTTACGCAGTTGCCAATACCATTCTGTGCTGATCCTCTAAATCTTATTCTTCTGTAGTAATTTTATTGTAATTATTGTTGTAGCATTAAGAGGAGCTGGTACACTTAAAGCAAGAACAGAATGCAAGAACGGATCCAGTGGCGGTGCCCCCATCCTTCCAATCGAGGACAACAATGATCTTCCGTTCGAGTTTGAGAAGTGCAGGTCAATACTAGCAAAGGGCGCCGAGTTAGGTGTAGAAACACCAGATGGTTAGTAAATTTTGCAGTCTTTGTCTTAAATAAAGATATAAAAGAACTATCAAGGTACAAAATTTGAACTTGATTAAACTACTAAGAGATAACGATTTGGGATCCGAGTCCTAGCACTCGTACTAATATTCAAGTTATCAATTTATGGTCTCATTTGGACTTTGATTCTACTTTTCCTTATCGAGTTACTGTTATACAGGGAAATACATGGTCAGAGGAGTGTCCATTGTACTTGATGGTGAAACAAAGGTCATACAGTGAAGCAGAAGTCTTATTTAATTAACAATAGTTACATGCACGGAATCAAATGCTGCAATATAATTTCATTATTATTAGCTGGCAACTGAAGCCTTAATCAATTTTTCATTCATGATATATGCTTTTCAGGTCATTCTTAAACTAAGAAAGCTCAGCCTGTTACAAAGCAAGAGAGAATGTGAGTCGCACATTGTCATGATTCTCCTCTTTTCTTTCCATGTAGTACTCCGTTAATTTTTTTAACGAAAAATTGGTTTAATGATGAAAAGCACATCCAATTTGATCAAAATCCGGATTCTGTATTTCAGGCATTGTACTGGACCAGCATGCCGAGCTGTATAGAGATCCCGAAGCTGAAGAGACTACTGATACATGTTATGTAATCGTGTTGACGACAAATTTTGGGACGATTAAGCTAGACATGGTAGATGATTATCTATGTTATAAGACATGGGCAACAACCATTCATCACATGCTCATGCTTTCCACATCTTATACCAAATATCAACTTCAATTCCCCAAAAACTGAAAATGTTTTTCAGTTATATGCTGCATTACGTGCATCTATTTTAAATATTTGTTATAATGTTGTATATCCATTTACATTGTAATAACTGTTGTTGGACAAAGTATGTTCAATTGGTTGTTAGATTTTGAAAAAGTTGATCTCTGTACTCCAGATCTCTCCTCGTTTAACAACAAAGAAAAACTAATTTGACATATACTTCTTGGATATAGTTCTATGGTCATGGTTTTTAATGTTGCAGCGAGACAAGGAAATTGGATTTAATATTCAAATTTGGTTGTAAATTTTTTTGGTAGCAAAAGGAGAGCGCCGAAAGAAAAGAGTGCCTAACTAATTAGGAGCATTGAAATTATGGGATCCATGCACATCACGAACAAGCTGGTGCAACACCTCCGGTACAGGGGTCATGAATAAATGCAATTCAGGCCGATTACCCAAAGCCATGTTAGCCACAATGTCCGCCGCTTTGCGCTTAACGTGGAACATGGAACACACTAACAGTCCATTGTGGCTTGCACAAATCATGTATTTCCCTTACCAGAGCAAAAAAGGAGAAACCGTCTTGTTAATCAGCTCGACACCTTCTTTGTTATCACTCTCTACTACGAATCTCAGCAAAGCGACGGTCCCAGGCAAGGTCAAGCCATCAAAAATAGCCCATAGCTTAGATTGGAGAACAGTAGCCACCCTAATAATACAAGAAAAACCCAATATTCAATCGCCGTTACTATTGTTAATACAGAACTTCGGTGGGGAAGATCTTCAACACATGAACGAAACACGAAAAATAACTCGAACAAAAAAACAAAGCAATAGGATAAGGCTCCAACACGTGTATCAAACCACTATTTTTAAAGTTCTTTTTGCCCCCATTTATACTCAGTCTGCAAATGAATCTCGACGCTACAATGAAGCCTAATGATTATTTACTTTTTGTACTGAAAAAAGTAACCCACTAAGCACTGAGCAGAGTATAACAAAAAAAAATTAATTTCTAAAAAGAATTTTTTCAGTAATTCTTTATAGAATAATTTAATAATAATAAAATATGGACGGAGGATAGAAACAACTTTTGAGAATTTTTTTCTATATTTTCCAAATGAAACCCACACCTATTTATAGTAAATTTCATATCTTTTTATAGGGACAACTTTCAATAAATTTCTTTTCTAAAATAAACATAACTTTTCAGGTAATATTATTTGAATAGTTATACTTTTTTGTCAAAAATCAAGTTATATTACTCTTGATCAATAACCAAAAGATATATCTTTTGATTGATTACATCATTTCATTTATAATTATTAGAACACTATAAATATTTGAAAATGTTCCAACAATCTCCCCCTATTTCCAAAATACTTTAGATTTTGATAATCTTGAAAATAAATTTGCATAAATGAATGTGTTTTACGATTAAACCTTCACTTAGTAAAAACATGTTATAGTTAATTGAAAGTGAACGGTAGATTAAGCTTTAAACTAATTATTCCATTGATTAACCAAACACATATCACACAATGTTTTCAACATCAATCAATGCATAGTATTCACGGGCACTATTATGGTCATGTGTTTGTGTCCTCTTTCCATGAGTGTTGTTAAAGCCAAACTCTTGAGCTCTTAAAAGTGATCACACTTCACACTCACATAGGTAGATCTCATTAAGAATGTTCCTGTGATTATAACACTCTAACATGTTTGTGTTATGGGTCCATTAAGAGTACATTTTATCATCCTTCCCTTACCATTATGGGTACCAAGCACTTTAATCTTAGGATGAATTTATTTATAGTGCTACTAGTCACATACTAATGATGTACTTTGTCTCATTAAACTCAAGACTTGACGTTATATCAAGCATCGAGTCAGGTTTCCATCATGGGTGACTCTAATTAATGGGCTTGAGTCCCAACCCTTTTGAGGCCTTATTGACTACATTTCTAGTAAAACTTTTTTTTTTTCTAAGGATTCGCTAAATTCTCACTTGACCTCACTTAATTAATAGTGATCACTCCATCGGAGATTAATTGTAGGACATAGCTATGTCTTAATCCAATATGTCTAGGCTTTTTATTATATATTTCTCTATAGGTCTTTACTAGAGCAGTCTCACTATCACAACGGATAAAAATAGGTGAAATTGGTTTAAGCCATAGAAGTACATCATAAATCAAATTTCTTAACCATTCTACTTCTTTGGATGAAACAACTAATGCAACAAATTTAGTTGTCATGGTGGAAATAGTAATGCATGTTTGTTTCTTGAAATTCTAAAAACTGGTTCCTCTACCAAGAATGAAGATGCATCCGCTAGTAGAATCATGATCTTCCAAACTTGTAATCCAACTAACATCTGAATATCCTTATAAAACTGAAGGATATCTATTATAGCATAACCCATAGTTAATAGTCTTCTTTAAGTACCTAAATACTATAGTTAAAGCTTGCTAATGCAAACTACTTGGATTACTTGTGTACCTACTCAATTGCCCAACAGCATATACAATATTTGTTCTTGTACAAGTCATTATGTACATAAGACAACCAATTAAACTTACATATTTCAATTGATCAACTTTCCTACCAACGTTAGATACTAATTTTATTTGAGGATCAATAGGTGTAATAGCCCGATTTTGGGCCTAGTCAGAACAGTGGTTCCAAGACCACAAATCTGACATATTAAAAATTCATTTTTATTATATTTTTATGGTCTACAATTTTATGAAATTTTTTTGTGAAATTTTTGTTTGAAAATTTTGACGTTTGGGCACTCAATTTAGTTAAAAGGACTAAATTGTAATGCAAAACTTGAGTTCTAGAAGCTAGAGCTGTCTAATTGCTATGAATTTTAAATTTGAGGTCCTTAAATGGTAATTAGACCATTGGTTAAGTTGGTGGACAAAAATGGACATGGTTTAGTATATTTCTAAAGTTTTTCATTAAGGGCATTTTGGTCATTTGGTTATTAAAATGAATTAAAAAACAAAATTAAAAGCCAATTTTTGTCCATCTTCAACCCCATGGCCGAATTTCATGGCTAGGGATTTTCAAGCTTCCAAGCTCGATTGTAAATCCGTTCTAGCCCCGTTTTTAATGATTTTCATGTTTTTGAAATCCTTGTATCATGATCTATCTATTTCTACCATTAATTTGAGATATGATGAAGGTCTAGGTTTTGACCCATGTTATAAATTTGTGTATTTTGATGTTTAATGGTAGATTATGCAAGTTTAATGTTAGATAAACAACTTTTACTAAGTGATTTTCGGTGAAAATGTCAAAAAGGACTAATTTGTAAAAGTTATAAAATATGTAGTAAAATGTTTTTTAGTGGAAATTGTGGGCTGCTATAGTTATGAAAATGGTTCGGCTAGGCTTGTATGTTAAAGAAATTGAATAAATTTCATTTTTCGACTTAGAAGCAAAAATGTAAATATGTCAAATTTTAGGGACAAAAATATAAATTTTCCATAATATATTTTTTGGGCCACATTGAATAATGTGACTAATAAGTGAGTTAAATTTGATATTATAGATCAAGAAAAATGAGGTTCGAGTCTAGATCAGGGGAAAAATAAATATTGGACAAATAGTTCCTTTTCGCCGTTGTCGCATTCAAGGTAAGTTCGTATGTAAATAATGCAATATTATAGTTGTATTTTAGTTTTTTGATATTGTATGAAATGTATGATTATTTCTATGAGCATAATTCGACGAAGTTCCGATGAGAGAGAGAAATACCGGTTGAACCTTAGGAATAGATAGGATACAAATGTCATGACATTAGGGTTACTGAGATTATGTGTAAGATCATATCTGGGATATGGTATCGGTATGAGACTTCGTATAAGACCATATCTGGGATATGGCATCGGTGTGAGATTTCATGTAAGACCATAGCTGACCTATTGGCATCGATACGAGATTACATGTAAAACCATATCTGGGATATGGCATTAGTACGGTACGATGTGTACGATATTCCCAAGTATCCTTTAGTATTCCAAGTGGTTCAACAAGAAATTCAACAGTTATGTCAAAGACAAAGATGAATATGAGATTATGTTGAAACAATACAGGTATGTACGTAAGGTTTATAATCAATGATTTCATGATATTGTGAGTTTATGTTCACTATGGGGATGACTTTGTGATGACCTTGAGATATATAAAATACCTGGTAAAGTTGATTGATGATTATGTGATTGGCTTTTGGGCCAAATCAAGTTGTGATATAGCACATCTTATTCACTTAAGTTGCGATTTATCGAATATGAAAAAAAATGAAAGATTGGCATAATTGCCTATTAAAAATGGTTATGAAAGTACGGGAGGATCAAAGATTATGAAATCGAAAGATATTAAGATACATGCTTGGAAATATGAGTACGCATAATTAATGTGCATGTTTATTATGATATTTGAAGTGATTTGTTAATTGTTGTAATATGTTATAAAGGAAAGATCATGGTTGTTAGGCTAAAGCCAAAATATGTTAAATTATGCTTATAAGTTGAAAGGGCTGTGCATTGTGACTGAAAAAATTATAACCATGAGATTATGGTAGATTATAATAATTTGTGTTCATATTGTTAAACATGGAAAACATTTGGTAAAATGTGAATGAGTAAGTTATACTTATGAGACTTAAGTGACATTTGTATGGTTTTACATTATGTTAATTGTATGAAATATGTATGGTTCAGGTTGCTTATTATTTGCATATGAACTTACTAAGCTATATAGCTTACCCCTTTCCTTTCCCATGTCTTATAAGGTTATTAAGCTAGCTCAGGTTGGAGATCGCTGGAGATACTATCACCCTATCAAGTTATCATTTGGGGTATAAATGAATTCAAGTACTTTAAGTTTATGGCATGTATAGGAACTTGGTCATTTGTTATATGTGTCATGATTAATTTGGCCATAT
Source organism: Gossypium anomalum (assembly GCA_025698475.1). Lineage (NCBI taxonomy): Eukaryota > Viridiplantae > Streptophyta > Magnoliopsida > Malvales > Malvaceae > Gossypium > Gossypium anomalum. Next base: position 58,271,293 of record CM046959.1, read on the forward strand.
GTGTTGGCTTGTAATTGTTAATGTTTCTTCTTATATATAGCCATGAATGATGGCTTATGCTGATTATAAGTTTATTCATATGTTAATGCTCTCTTGTGAATGTGAGATTAGTATGTTTTTAATGGGCTAAGTATGATGTTTTAAGCATGATAAATGATGACATGAGAATCACATGTTATTGACTTAGTTGTGAGTGTTTGGTTACCTAAGTATGATATATTTTGCGCCCTTGAATTGATGTGAGTGCATGTGTGATTAAGGGTGACAAATGGCTTAGTAAATAGCCTTATTGTTGTCCACACAGGTAGACACACAAGAGTATGTCTAGGTCGTGTGTGACACACGGTCAGCCCCATGGGCGTGTTATCTGACCATGTGTCCCCTGCACCTTAATTTAGGCAAAACAGAATGTCTTGAATTGAGTACACAGGCAGAGACACGGGCGTATGTCTCAACCGTGTGTGCTACACGGCCTAGCACACAGGCGTGTGACTTGGCCGTGTGACCTAAATTTGATGTTGACTTCATAAACAGGATGCTCCCTATTTTGAACACGACCTCAAGCACGGGTGTCTCATAGGGTCACACGGGCGTGTCCCGAGCCCACATGGGCATGCGACCCCTTTTGCACGAAAAATTTTCTAAGTTCCTTGCAGGTTCTAAAGCTTTTGATTTAGTCCCGAACTAACCCCGATGTATGTTTTGAGCCTTGTAGGCTCGTTTCAGGGACGAGATGAATATTTATGAAAAGTTTTAAAGTTTAGTGGAAATTCGTATCCCGATTTTGAATGTTTGCTTATGTTTAAGTCCAAGAATGTCTCGTACCCTATTTTAGCATTGAATACAGGTAAGGTGTGTTACAATAGGCGTAGATGTTAATATACAATTGAAAATACCAAACTTTTTAAGCACCTTTTCAATGTAATGTGATTGCGATAAAGCTATAGTGCTTTTTATAGAGTTATTTTAATCCCAATGATAACATCTGCTATATTCATATCCTTCATAGCAAAATTGCTTGACAAGAATTTATTTATGTTTTCTATTTGTTCCAAATCCATGCCAAATATAAGCATGTAATCTACATATAAGCAAATTATGACATCTTTTTCATTTTCAAATTTGCTAAATATATGCACTTATCATATTCATTTATTTTATAGTCATTAGCTAGAACAACCTTGTCAAGCTTTTGGTGTCATTGCTTTAGTGTTTGTTTAAGCTCATATTGAGATTTAACAAGCTTACAAACTATAATGATCCAATTTAACAAAAATCGATGAAAATGATAAAGTTAGAGAAATGAGTCACATTCGGAAATGAATGTGTTTTCTCACTAAGTATGAAAATGACTTGGGAATTAATTTAAGTTTTTCAAATTATTATTTAAATCAAATAATTGAAGTTCAAAAATAAAATTAAATTAATTGGCCATTGTGAATTTGTTGCATATGGAAATTAAATATATTTTCTAATAGATTCTCTTACAATAAAGCTGTCAGGATTTTAACGAAATCAAAATGGAGAAAATTATTTAATTAAAAATTTAATTTATCTAATTAAATTAATTTAGAAAATCATATTTATTTTAGAAAATAGAAAAATATGTATCGGGTTGGATTCAATTATAAAATGTTGGGTAAAAAGTCCAAGAATCATATTTACTTGGACCCAATACAAAAGAGACCCAAAATACCCTCATAATATATGAGGGGCGGCAACTCCTAGTATATTTAATTAGGATGTGTTGAGATTCTTCTATTTCTCCCTATAAATAAATGAGATATATGCAACTTTGAGATGTTGTTATCCTGCTCGAAAATAGTGAAACATTTATTTCCTAAGTATAAATTATATTTTTTAAGAATAACAATTTTACCAGTCTCTATTAAGAGAGAATTACTTTCCTACTAAGAATAATAAATCGTTTATGGTTCTTTATTTGATTTGTGATTATTTGAGACTACACTCGAAGCAATTTGTGTAAGAGAATATCAGAAAAGGTCATTTGGTTGAAAGCTTGGAGCGTTTAAGATCCGTCTTGCTCAAAACATCGGTACTTTTTGAGAAAAGTTTATTTCTAAAAATATCACAAATTGACTCATTTTTCAAAGTTTTAATTTTACGCTCTAAGAGAACTTTTTTTAAAACTTGATTTTTTTCCAACACTCTCAATATGGATTGATTAGTTGTAACAGCCCGGTTTTAGCAAAATCAGAACAGTGGTTTTGAGACCAGAAATCCAAGGTTGGAAAATTATTTCAATATTATTTTTTGTGTTTATAGCATGTGATTATATATGTGTGAAAGTTTCGTGAACTAATTTTATCGTTTAGATACTTAATTTGAGAAAAGGACTAAATTCGCGTAAAATGCAAAAGTAGCATGCTATAAGTTAAAAGTGCTTAATTGCTATGGTTGATTAAATGTGAAGTCCTTATGTTGAAATTAGACCATTGATAGTGGAGATAGACATTAATGGCCTTATAATTGATGATTAAATGGTTTAATAACCAAGGGTAAGTATTAAGTTATATTAAATAAAATAAAAACAATATTAATGCTTAATGGTCATCTTCCTTAACCGAAAATAAAGAAAATAAAGAAGCCATTGAAGCTTTAGGTATTCAGCCATTTTTCATCTTGATTGAGGTATGAAATTTGTTCGGTTTTTGATGATTTCTATGTTTCTGCGATCGTTGCTTTGAGTACTAGCTAGCCCGTGCCTTAATTTTTGAGTTTGTTGGCAATTTTGTAAAATGCCATTGATGATAGCTTGATGTTTTTGAATGTTGAAAATGAAATATGAAAGCTTGGTGTTTGATATACTTGTTTTGTAAAGTGATTTTGAGTAAAAATGCACATTTAGGATTAATTTGTGAAAAGATAAAAATATGTGTGGTTCAATGTGTGAAATGTTGAAAAATGTGGACTGTTAAGGACCTATAGAGAATTTGACTAAGGATGGGTTTTGTCAAATTTTGTGAATTTACAATTTTATGAAATAGAAACTAAATTGTAAAAATGTGGAACTTTAGGGGCTAAAGTGTAAAAATGTCCAAATATGTGTTGTGGACTAAATTGAATGTGTTGATGAATAAAAGATTTAATTTTGAATGTATATAGATCAAGAACGAAAGAAATCAGATTTAGATCGGGGGAAATCGAAAGTTGTCGAATAGTTGACCCGATACGTCAATCCCTAATACAAGGTAAGTTCATTTGCAAATAAATGTCTTTAAATTGAATTATATGCATTTATTTGTCATTGAACTGTTATAAATGTTGAACGAGCAATTATGAGCAAGAATCGACAGAGTTACGACTTCTAAAATTCTCGTATGAACCTTAGGAATAGTATAGGATACGAATGTCATGACATTAGGTTATCGAGATGTGATTACATGTAAGACCATGTCTGGGACATTGGCATTGTATTGTGATTACGTGTAAGGCCATGTCTGGGACATTGGCATCGTATTATGATTTCATGTAAGACCCTGTCTGGGACATGACATCGATATGTGATAGCATGTAAGACCATATCTGGGATATGGCATTGTATGAGCTTTATGTGATTTCTAAGTATCCTTAGTAATTCTGAATGGTTCAACATGCAAAGTCAAGTTGGGAAAGAACGTATGAATGAGTTAAGTGACTTAGGTACGTACGAGATTCATATGAGTATTGAAAAGGGAAGTATTTGATGAATTCAATTAAGATATTGAATATGTGTACAATGAGAAAGGTTTGTGGACTTGAATGTGTTTAGCTATGCTTAGCATATTTGAATTGATATGCAAATATTCATATGATGACTTTATTTGTATATGGCTTACTAAGCTTTTAAAGCTTACTGTGTTTATTTTTCAACATTTTATAGATTATCGAAGCTAGCTCGGACTCGGGGATCGTTGGGAAACGTCGTCACACTATCGATTATCTCGTTGATACTTTTAGAACTTTGTATATATGGTATATGGCATGTATAGGCTAGTGAGTTGGTATTGTGTTTTGAGCTATGATAATAGCCAAGAGATTTAGCTTTCTAATGATGTAAATGTTGGTGTGTATTTGGCTGTTTAAGTTGGCTTAAATTATGTGTTTGATAAGTGATGTATGTGATGTATATAATGCCTTATGTGTCGGCTTGTTTGGTATGGCTATATGGTTGCTCTTTTGAGTAGTTGTAAGTTGGAGTATTATTGCTTGGAAGTTGGCATATTATGGTTTGATTTTGAGATGATGTTATGGTGTGTTTTGTGACATGAAATAGATTATAATTTGATGAGTAAATGCATTTAGAAGTTATGTAAGTTTTGATGATTTTGGCATGATAACTTGGTCTATTTTGAATATGGATTGAGTAGTTGAAATGGTTGAGGATAGATGGAATGATATGTGTATGAATTGGCATGTTTTGGCTACCTATAAATGTATTGAAATGGTATGATTTTGGTTTTTAGGTATGCATGTGAAAAGGGTGGCAAATTGGCTTTGCAAATAGCCTATTTTTGTCCACACGAGCAGAGACACGACGTGTGTCTCAGCCATGTACGACACATGGTCATGCTACACGGCCGTGTGTCCCCTAGGGTACCCTTTCGAATTAAGTCAGTATACCCTACAGGTTGGACATGGTCTAGACACACGGGCGTGTCTACTGGCTGTGTGTGGTACACGGGCTAGCACATAGGCGCGTGGCCGGCCGTGTGACCCATGTCAGTAACCCTCTAGTTTTCCTACGGCCATGGCACACGGGCATGTCTCCGGCCGTGTGGTGCAAGTCAGAATGTATGCCCTATTTTCACACAGCCTGTGACACGAGCGTGTCTGGTGGCCGTGTGAGGCACATGGCCTGTTCACACAGACGTGTGACCCTTTATTGTTTGAAAATTTTCTAAGTTACCTAAAGTTTGCAAATGCTATTGGTTTAGTCCCGAACCTCTTCCAAGCATGATTTAATGTCTCGTAAGGCATTATAAGAGAGAATGTGAATGTGTTGAATGGATTTTGATTATGAATACATAAATGTATGTGTATTATTCGGTAATGCCTCGTAACCCTATTTTGGCATTGGATACGGGTTAGGGTTGTTACATTTATTGGTATCAGAGCTACGGTTTAGTCGGTTCTAGGACTAACGTAGCGTGTGAGAGTCTAGTTATACATGCCAGATATATAAACTATAACAGTGTGATGATTCCTGATTGTTCAAATGTGTTTTTCGTATAGTAAATGGATCCCGAACGAGGAATAGCTGATGATATTGAAAGTAATGCGCCCGCTCCCGCTCAAGGGGCAGCACCGATTGATTCTAGGCCGATTTCAAGTAGTAAAGGGGGAGAGGCTAAGCAAGCCTTCTTCTAAATGATGAGTGAGTGCTCACGGAGTTCGTTCGAATGAATTCAGCTGCTCAACAACCTCCACCCCCACCTGTTCCTCAACAAATCCCAACTGTGCCACAAGCGATAAATCTGATTCGATTGAGTAACCCACCAATAGATAAGATTCAAAAACACAGAGCTGAAGAGTTCTGGGCTACCGTTGATGATGATGCTGAGAGAGCTAAGTTTTGGCTCGAGGACACGATCCGAGTATTCGAGGAATTGTCATGTACTCCTGAAGAATGTATCAAATGTGTGGTATCTTTCTTAGAGACAATGCATACCATTGGTGGAAAACATTGACATCTGTGGTTCCTAGAGAATGAGTTACCTAAGAATTCTTTCAATCCGAGTTCCGAAAGAAGTATATAAGTCAACGATTACTCGATCAGAAACATAAAGAGTTTCTAGAGTTGAAACAATGTCGGATAGCGGTGACAGAATATGAAAGAGAATTCGTACGTTTAAGCAAATATGCTCCAGAGTATGTGTCTACTGAGGAAATCATGTGCAAACGATTCATTGACGGGTTCAATGAAGATATAAAGCTATTAGTCAGGATACTTGAATTGAAGGAATTTGTTGTTTTAGTTGAGAGGGCTTGTAGAGTTGAGGATCTCAGCAAAGAAAAGAGAAAGGCAGACTCAGAAGCTAGAGATTCAAGAAAAAGATCAATGAGTAAGCCGTATCAATCTTCATCGAAGAAATTTTGAGACTCGTTTAATTGTTCTGATGCATCTGTGAGACATTCAAACAAGGATCGTGAAAAGCAACCTGTGAGTTCCAAAGCTCAAGCTACATCTATTGCTAGTGTTGGCAATGTGAGACAAAATAGACATGAATGTAGACAGTGTGGAAAATGACATTTCAGTGATTGTAGATCAAATGATCAGGCTTGTTTTAAATGTGGATCATTAGATCATTTAATTCATAACTATCCTAAGTTGGCTGAACAAGATACAGTACAAAATACGAGGTCGAGTAACACTGCAGCTAGAGGTAGACCACCCAGAAATGCTGGTAACATATGTGGTAGCCACAGAACGACTAAAGATTCTACAGTGAGGTCTGAAGCCAGAGCACCTACACGAGCCTACGCTATTCACGCTCGGGAAGAAGCGTCATCTCCAGATGTTATCACCGGTACTCTCACTCTTTATGATACTAAATTTATTGCATTGATAGATCCAGGATCAACTCATTCGTATATATGTGTGAATTTAGTATCCAGTAAGACGTTGCCTGTAGAGTCTACTGAATTTGTGATTAGAGTATCGAACCCCTCAGGTAAGTGTGTTCTAGTTGATAAAGTGTGCAAGAACTGTCTATTGATGATTCGGGATTTTTGTTTTCTAGTTGATCTAATGTTGTTGCCATTTAATGAATTTGATATAATTCTAGGAATGGATTGGCTAACGTTGCATGATGCTATTGTGAATTGCAAACGAAAGATGATTGATCTAAGATGTCAAAATAATGAGATTATCTGGATTAAGTCAAATGATTTGAATGGTTTACCAGCAGTGATTTCATCGATGTTAGCTCAAAAATATATGAGAAAAGGTTGCGAAGCTTATTTTGCTTATGTGCTTGATATGGAAGTGACTAAAAAGAAGATCAAATCAGTACCAATTGTGTGTGAATATCCGGATGTGCTTCTTGAAGAGTTACCAGGTTTACCACCGATCAGAGAGGTTGAGTTTGGCATTGAGTTAATGCCAGGAACTACGCCGATATCGATAGCTCCATACAGAATGGCACCGACAGAGTTAAAAGAATTGAAAGCTCAGTTACAAGAACTGATGGATAGAGGTTTTACAAGACTGAGTTTCTCACCCTGGGGTGCTCCTGTATTGTTTGTGAAAAAGAAAGATAGCCCGATGAGAATGTGTATAGACTACAGACAACTCAACAAAGTGACGATCAAGAATAAATATCCTCTATCCAGAATAGATGATTTGATTGATCAATTGAAATGGGCTACAGTGTTTTCGAAAATAGATTTGAGATCGGGTTATTACCAGTTACGGGTTAGAAACTTTGATGTGCCAAAGACTGCATTTAGAACGAGGTATGGTCATTATGAATTATTAGTTATGCCTTTTGGATTAACAAATGCACTTGTTGTCTTTTTGGATTTAATGAACTGGATTTTTAGACCGTACTTAGATCAATTTGTTGTTGTATTGATTGATGACATATTGATATATTCATGAGATGAAACTGAGCATGTCGAGCATTTGAGAATTGTATTGCAGACTCTGTGTGATAAGCAATTATATGCAAAGTTCAGTAAATGTGAATTCTAGTTGCATGAGGTTGGTTTTCTGAGGCATATTGTGTCAGCATCGAGCATTCGAGTCGATCCGAATAAGATATCTGCGATTATAGAATGGAAGCATCCGAGAAATGTATCCGAAGTTCGTAGCTTCCTAGGACTTGCGGGTTATTATAGACGATTTGTGAAAGGCTTTTTGATGATTGCGACTCCATTGACGAGATTGTTTTAGAAAGATGTAAAGTTTGAATGGTCTGAGAAATGTTAGAAAAGTTTTGATCAGCTGAAAGCTCTTTTGACTGAAGCTCCAGTATTAGTACAGCCAGAATCGGGTAAAGAATTTGTGATCTATAGTGATGCGTCGTTGAATGGTCTGGGCTACTTTTTGATACAGGAAGGTAAAGACATAGCTTATGTCTCGAGACAGTTGAAACCGTATGAAAAGAATTACCCGACGCACGATTTAGAGTTAGCGGCCATTGTATTTGCATTAAATATTTGGCGCCATTATTTGTTCGGTTAGAAATGCCATGTTTATTCAGATCACCAAAGTTTGAAATATCTGATGACTTAGAAAGATTTGAATTTGCGACAGCGAAGATGGCTAGAATTGCTAAAAGATTACGAACTAGTAATTGACTACCATCCAGGAAAAGCAAATGTTGTTGCTAATGCATTAAGCCGGAAATTTTTGTTTGCTCTCGTGCAATGAATATTCAATTGGATCTATCTAATGATGGTTCTATAGTAGCTGAGTTGAAAGCGAGACCATTGTTTATACAACAGATTTACAAAGCTCAGAAAGTTGATAATGAAATGTTAGCAAAACGAGCTCAATGTGATTCGAACCTTGACTCAAAATTTCAAGTTGACGCTGATGATTGTTTGAAATTCAAAGGTTGAATATGTGTTCCAAGAAATTCAGAGTTGATTCGGATGATTTCGAACGAAGCACATAGTAGTTGTTTATCTGTTCATCCAGGAAGCACGAAAATGTATAATGACTTGAAACAGCTATATTGGTGGCATGTTATGAAACGTGATATTTCAGAGTTTTTTTCTAAATGTTTGATTTGTTAGCAAGTTAAAGCTAAGCATCAGGTACTGTCTAGTTTATTACAACCAATTATGATTCCCGAGTGGAAATAGGATAGAGTGCCTATGGATTTTGTGTCGGGATTACCCCTTCTTCGAGAAAGAAAGATACGATTTGGGTTATAGTTGATAGATTGACAAAACTGCCTCATTTCATTCCAGTACAAATAAACTATTCACTTGAAAAGTTAGTTGAGTTGTATATTTTCGAAGTTGTGAGATTGCACGGAGTAGCTGTTTCTATTGTTTAGGATAGTGATCCGAGCTTCAAATCGAGATTTTGGAAGAAACTGCAAGATGCATTGGGTACAAAACTACATTTTAGTATTGCATTTCACCCGCAGACGGATGGTTAATCTGAGAGAGTCATACAGATACTTCAGGATATGTTGAGATGTTGTATTCTTGAGTTCAAAGGTACGTGGGAAAAGTATTTACCATTGATTGAATTGGCGTATAACAACAGTTTTCAATTGAGTATTAAAATAGCACCGTACGAAGCTTTATACTGTCGTAAATGTAGAACACCATTGTACTGAACTGAGCTAAGCGAGAATAAGATTCACAGAGTTGATCTGGTTAGAGAGACAGAAGAGAAAGTGAAAGTAATTCGCGATAGTTTAAAAGTATCATTGAATCGACAAAAATCTTACGCAGACTTAAAACAAAAAGATATTGAATTTTAGACTGAGGACAAAGTGTTTCTAAAAGCGTCGCCGTGGAAAAAGATATTACGATTTGGTCGGAAAGGGAAATTGACCAAGGTTTATCGGACCATATGAGATTACTGAGTGAATTGGGCCAATGGCTTATCGGCTAGCATTGCCGTCTGAGTTAGAAAAGATTCATAATGTGTTCCACGTATCGATGCTTCGAGGATACCGATCCAATCCTTCACATGTCATTTCTCGGATTGAGTTTGAAATTCAATCAGATTTGTCGTACAGTGAAGAACCGATTCGAATTCTAGCTCATGAGATCAAAGAGCTAATAAATAAGAGAATTGCGTTAGTAAAAGTATTATGGCATCGACACGAGGTAGAAGAAGCTATGTAGGAATTCGAGGATGCAATGAGAAAGCAATATCCAAACCTGTTTATTGGTAAGATTTTTGGGGACGAAAATCCCTAAAGGGGAGAGTTGTAACAGCCCAATTTTAGCTAAATTGGAATAGTGGTTTTGAGACCACAAATTCGAGGTTGAAAAATTATTTCAATATTATTTTTTGTGTTTATAGCATGTAGGACCGTAACTGGGATATGTGATATGTGATTTAACATGTAGGACCATATCTGGAATATGGAATTGTACGAGCTTTATGTGATTTCCGAGTATCTTTAACAATTTCGAATGGGTCAACCGGAAAAGTCAAGTTGAGAAAGAATGTGTGAATAAGTTAAGTGACTTAGGTATGTATGAGATTCATATGAGTATTTAAAAGGGAAGTATTTGATGAATTCAATTAAGATATTGAATATGTGTACAATGAGAAAGGTTTGTGGACTTGAATGTGTTTAGCTATGCTTAGCATATTTGAATTAATATGCAAATATTCATATGATGACTTTATTTGTATATGGCTGACTAAGCTTTTAAAGCTTACAGTGTTTATTTTTCACCATTTTATTGATTATCGAAGCTAACTCGGACTCAGGGATCGTCGGGAACGTCGTCACACTATCGATCATCTCGTTGGTAGTTTTGGAGCTTTGTATATATGGTATATGGCATGTACAAGCTAGTGAGTTGGTATTATGTTTTGAGCTATGATAATAGGCATGAGATTTGGCTTGCTAATGATGTAAATGTTGGTGTGTATTTGGCCATTTAAGTTGGCTTAAATTATGTGTTTGATAAGTGATGTATGTGATGTATATAATGCCTTATGTGTTGGCTTGTTTGGTATGGCTATATGGTTGCTCTTTTGAGCAGTTGTAAGTTGGAGTATTATTTCTTGGAAGTTGGCATATTATGGTTTGATTTTGAGATGATGTTATGGTATGTTTTGTGACATGAAATAGATGATAATTTGATGAGTAAATGCATTTAGAAGTTATGTAAGTTTTGATGATTTTGGCATAATGAATTGGTATGTTTTGAATACGGAATTGAGTAGTTGAAATGGTGTAGGATAGAATGCATGATATGTTTATGAATTGGCATGTTTTGGCTTCCTATAAATGTATTGAAATGGTATCATTTTTATTGCTAGGTGTGCATGTGAAAAGGGTGGCAAATTGGCTTTGCAAATAACTTATTTTTGTCCACACAAACGTGTGTCTCAGCCGTGTACGACACATGGTCATCCTACATGGCCATGTGTCCCCTGGGGTACCCTTTCGAATTAAGTCAGTATACCCTATAGGTTTGACACGGTCTAGACACATAGGCGTGTCTACTAGCCGTGTGTGGCACACGGGCTGACACATGGGCGTGTGGCCTGCTGTGTGACCCAAGTCAGTAACCCCTCTAATTTTCCCACGGCTATGGTACACAGGCGTGTCTCTGGCCGTGGGGTGCAAGTCAGAATGTATGCCCTGTTTTCACACGGCCTATGATACGAGCATGTCCTCACACGGCCTGTTCACACGTAACTGAGTATTCATCATACGTAAGGTGAACAGAGATTTCTGACTCAAAGTATCAGCGATAACATTTGCTTTTCCAGGATGGTAGCCAATCACTTGCTCGTAATCTTTCAACAATTCCAACCATCTTCGCTGTCGTAAATTCAAATGTTTCTGAGTCATCAAGTATTTTAAGTTTCTGTGATCGGAATAAACGTGACATTTCTCACCGAACAGATAATGGTGCCAAATTTTCAACGCAAACATAATAGTTGTCAATTCCAGATCGTGCGTCGGAAAGTTCTTTTCATGCGACTTTAACTGTCTCGAGGCATAAGCTATGACTTTGCCTTTCGGCATTTAAACATTGCCCAGACCATTAAACAATGCATCACTGTAGATTACAAATTCTTTACCCGACTCTGGCTAAACCAACACTAGAGCTTCGGTCAATAAGGCTTTCAACTGATCAATACTTTTCTAGCACTTTTCTGACCACTCAAACATAACATCTTTCTGTAATAATCTCGTCATCGGGGTTGCAATCATTGAGAAACCTTTTACAAATCGCCTCTAATAACTAGCGAGTCCTAGAAAGCTTTGGACTTCAGATACATTTCCCGAAGGCTTCCAATCTAATATGGCTGAAATCTTACTCGGATCAACTCTAATTCCTGATGCTGACACAACATGTCCCAGAAAACTGACTTCACACATCCAGAACTAACATTTATTGAACTTCGCAAACAATTGCTTATCACGCAAAGTCTGTAGCATTATTCTCAAATGTTTAGCATGCTGGGATTCATCATGGGAATATATCAAAATGTCATCTATGAATACGACAACAAATTGATCCAAATACGGTCTGAAGATCCGATGCATTAAATCCATAAAAGCAGCAGGTACATTTGTTATCCCAAAAGGCATAACTAAAAACTCATAATGTCCGTACCTCATTCGAAAGGCAATTTTCGACACATCGGAGCCTTTCACTCGCAGCTAGTAGTAACCTGATCTCAGATCAATCTTTAAAAACATAGTAGCCCCTTTCAACTGATCGAACAAATCATCTATATGTGGCAGAGGATATTTATTCTCTATGGTCATTTATTGAGTTGTCGATAATCGATGCACGTTCTCATAGTTTCGTCTTTCTTTTTCACAAACAAAATTGGTGCACCCTAGGGAGAAAAACTCGGTTATGCGAAACCTCTATCTGTCAGTTGTTGTAACTGGGCTTTCAACTCTTTTAATTCAGTCAGTGCCATTCTATACGGATCTATCAAAATTGGAGTTGTCCCCAGAACTAACTCAATGCCAAACTCTACCTCTTGGATCGGTGGCAAACCCAGTAATTCTTCAAGAAACACATCCGGATACTCGCACACGACTGGTACTGATTCAATCTTCTTTTTGGTCACTTTAGAATCGAGTACATAGGCAAAGTAAGCTTCACAACCCTTTCTTACATATTTCTGAGCTAACATCTAAGAAAACACTACCGGCAAACCATTCAGATCATTAGACTCAATCCGAATTATTTCATCATTCTGGCATCGCAAATCAATAGTCTTCCATTTACAGTTCACAATAGCATCATGCAACGTTAGCCAATCCATGCCCAGAAATATATAAAATTCATCGAATGGTAACAACATCAAATCAGCCGGAAAACATGAATCTCGAATCATCAATAGGCAATTCTTACATACTTTATCAACCAAGACACATCGGCCTAAGGGGTTCGATACTCTTATCACAAATTCAGTAGACTGTACAGGCAAAGTCTTACTAAATACTAAAGTCTCACATACATAGGAATGAGTCGATCTAGGATCTATCAATGCAATAACACTAATATCATAGAGAGTGAAAGTACCGATAATCACATTTGGAGACGAAGCTTCTTCACGAGCGCAGATAACATAAGCTCTGGTAGGTGCGCGAGCCTCAGATCTAACAGTCATGTCTTTAGTTCCCCTCTGGCTGCCACTCACATTACCCATGTTCCTAGGTGGTCTACCTCAAGCTGACATGTTACTTGGTCTCGTATTCTACACTATGTTTTGCTCAGCTACCTCAGGGCATTCACGAATGAAGTCATCCATCGTTCCACATTTAAAACAAGCCCGATCATTTAATCTACAATTGTCAAGATGTCGTTTACTGTAATGTTTGCACTCAGGTTGGTTCGGTCAAATGTTACTAACACTAGCTACTGAAGTAGCTCTCAGGCTCATAGGTGGTCTGTCTCTATCACGTGTAGAATAGCCCGCAGTAACCTTTGAACAACTAAAGTCATCTCGGAATTTCTTTGATGCTGACTGAAATGACTTACTTGATGATATTTTTCATGAATCTCTAGCTTCAAAGTCAGCCTTTCTTTTCTCTTTCTTGAGCTCTTCAGCTTTGCATGCTCGCTCGACTAGTACCACGAACTCTTTTATTTTAAGAATCCCGACTAACAGCTTAATATCTTCATTCAACCCTTCTTCGAATCTTTTACACATTATTACTTCGATTGATACACATTCCTGGGCATATCTGTTGAGTCTCACAAATTTCCGTTCGTATTCTGTAACTGTCATGCGACCCTATTTTAACTCGAGGAATTCTTTGCGTTTATTATCAATAAATCGTTGACTAATATATTTCTTCAGGAATTCAGTCTGAAAGAACTCCTAAGTAACCAATTTTTTTAGAACCACCGATACTATGTATTCCATTAGTGATATGCGGTGTCTCGTAACAATGATACAGCACATTTATACACTCATCAGGGGTACAGGATAATTCATCGAACACAGGGATCGTATTATCAAGCCAAAATTCAACTCACTCAGCATCATCATCAACAGTAGCTCTGAACTCTTCGGCCCCTTGTTTTCTGATTTTATCAATTGGCGGCTTATTTAATCTCATCGAATCAATAACTTGAGGTATCATAGGTGTCTGAGAAGGATTAGGCAGTGGTGGGGGTTGTTGAACAACTGGATTTGTATAGATATATTGTGTGAACCAATCATTCATCATCTGGAAGAAGGCTTGTTTAGCCTCTCCCTCGTGACTACTCGTAATAGGTCTAGAATCAGATTGCACTGCCGCTTGAGCGGGAGCGGGTACATTACTTTCCATGTCATTTGCTGCGGCTCGATCGGGATCCATTTACAATACGAAAACACATTTTAATTGTCAGGAATCATCACACTATTGCAGTATATCAATATGGCATGTATAGCTAGACTCACACGCGCTACGTTAGTCCTAGAACCGACTAAACCGTAACTCTGATACCAATCAAATGTAACACCCTTAACCTGTATCTGTCGCCAGTTTGGGGTTACGAGGCATTACCTAAGAAATCACAGCTTCTGAACATTCACATTCTTGCCATTATACCTAGATAGCCAATTACCATGGCCGAACATACAACTACTTATATAAATAACACAAAGTGATACAAATTTATTTTTACCATTACAAATCAACTCAAAATAACCATATCTAATAATCAAATACCTATAACATTGCATAGTTCTCACATAACAAATACAACTAAATTCATTATTAATATATATATAACTAAACACTTAACCACATAATTTAATCAACATTATCAAATCATAAAATAGCTTATAACCATCATCTATATTTACATCACATAAATAGAAATAACTATTATATCATCTTTAATATACTTAGCATTTTACCTATTTACTCAAGCCAAATCTCAAGACCATTCCATCACACAAATTATACCATAAATCATACTTACAAATTAAGTTAATACATGACCGAAAATCACCATAATTAACATCATTAACAAACCACAACCAAAACACATCCATATACCAAGCTTACCAAAATGAACTAATCATAAGCCATATATATATATCATTACATCATACCGAATTCATATACTAAGCATAACACATACATATACCATGACCAAAATTACTTAAACATTAGATAATTAGCATTAAGATCAAGCCATTTTCGCATGGCTAAATATATACAAATTTCAAGACCAACCAAAACAAATACTAGCCTATACATGCCATAGGTTCAAAGTTTAAACTTTTAAAATACCGAAACAACGATCTATAGTGTGACAGATTTTCTTGACGATCCCCGAGCTCGTAACTAGCTTCCAAAATCTATAAAACAGCGAATGTACACACAGAGAGTAAGCTTGAATAGCTTAGTAAGTCATAAGCAAATAAATCATTTCAATAACATACATAATTCAATTAAACTAAGCTGAATCAAGCAATCTTAACCACATATACATTTATCATGCTTGCAAATTCATATAATCATGTAAACACTTTACTTACCTTTACTTTCATGAACATTTAAACCTTACTCGTTCCTAAGCCATTTAGTTCAATTTCGCATTCGATCTCGTCTTAACGTTGCTCGTTGAACCATTTGGAATCAATAAGGATACTCGGATAGCTCGGAAAGCTAGTACAATGCTAATGTCCCAGACGTGCTCTTATATATAATCGAATATCGATGCCACTGTCCCAGACAGGGTCTTACACGAAATTATATACGATGCTAATATCCCAGACATGGTCTTAAACGTAAATCTCAAATCGTTGCCAACGTCCCAGATGTGGTCTTACACGAAATCACATATCAAAATCCTATGTCATGACATATGTATCCTAACTATTCCTATGGTTCGTACGGGGCTTTCGGACGTCGTATTTCGATCGATTCATGCTCGTAACAAATCATTCCATGCTAAATTCAATTTGGCAATGTAATTATACATACATATAATTCAATTCGGCTATATACAAAATAAATACATTCAATTTAACATCATTTATTCACTTACGAACTTACCTCATACGAAGACGAACGGACCGGAACGACTAATCGACAACGTTTGATTTCCCCTGATCCAAATCTGGTTTCTTCTTTTCTTGATCTATTTTAATACAAATTTAACTTATTTAATCACATATTTACTCAAATTCATCCAAAAACACATAAAAGGGCAATTTGCACTTTAGCACCTAACATTTTACATTTTTCACAATTTAGTCCTTATTTCACAAAACACAAAATATTCAAAATTTCACCAAACTCAAGTGTAGCTAAATTTTACTAAGGTTTATAGCAGCCCATTTATTTCATTTATTTCTCATTTTGACCTCTTAATTTACAAAATTCACAATTTAATCCTAAATAGGCATTTTTACTAAAAATCACTTAATTAATCATGATAATCTATCAACACATATTTATTTTTCATCATCAAACCATAAAAACAACAAGCTATCAACAATGGAAAATCTCAAATTCATCATCAATTTTGAAAATTCAAGCATGGGCTAGCTAGTACTCGGAGCAACGACTTCAAAAACGTAAAAATTATCAAAAATCGAGCTAAAAACATACCTTAATCAAGCTTGGACAAGGCCGAACCCTAAGAACTCTTTTGCTTTTCTTTTTCTATCAAGTTTAGGCAAAGATGAACACATGCAAGCTTATTTCATGTTTGTTTTATTTTATTACTAATTATTTTACAATTACCAATTTAACCTTAAACAAATAATATGAAAACTATATAATATATGCCTAATGGCTTAATTTCAATTTAAAGGCCTTAAAATTAAGAAACCATAACTAATAGGTACTTTAACAATTAGAAAGCCACTTTTTCAAATTACGCGATTAAGCCCTTTTATCAAATTAACTAACCAATCAGTAAAATAAATCAAGAAATTTTCACACACATCAAATAATATGCTGTACACATAAAAAAATATTAAAATAATTTTACGACTTCAGATTTGTGGTTTCG
Organism: Gossypium anomalum; assembly: GCA_025698475.1. Classification (NCBI taxonomy): domain Eukaryota; kingdom Viridiplantae; phylum Streptophyta; class Magnoliopsida; order Malvales; family Malvaceae; genus Gossypium; species Gossypium anomalum. The sequence goes on from CM046959.1 coordinate 58,288,444, forward strand.
AAACCACTGTTCCAATTTAGCTAAAACTGGGCTATTACACACACTCCCAGGTTGGCCTTGGCCGTGTGGCCCACACGTCCTGGCCCAAAAACCACACGCCCGTCTGACATGCCCGTGTGGGGTCACACGCCCGTGTGGCCCACAAACCCAACTTGGTTTAGCCCGTGTGGCTCACACGGCCATACTCGAGCCACCACACGGTCGTGTGCTGCGCACGGCCACGCCTTCGTTGACCACACGACCGTATTCTCGCACACGACCAACCACACAGGTGACCCCACGCCTGTGTAGCATCGACAGAATTATTTTTCAGCTTTTTCCGAAAGCTCGTTTTCTGTGTTTCAAGTACACACCTTGTACCGATTCGATGCGGAGACACACCCGAGCCTTCCAAAACCTAAGAATCAATATACCGACGCTCAGAAACATACTTAATACACAACTATTTCGTAATTACAAACCAACAACAAATCTAACACTTACTCTAACACCTCGAGCGACTACGATTATGATTCCCCACAAGGAAAGCCCCTTTCTTCTTGATTTGCTGCTGCCAAAACAAACCATAAGGTTCCAAATGACAATTTGAAAATACAAATAACGGATTTAAGGACCCCTAATTGAGCAAATCATTCAATGCTCACTTACCCATGTACGAACACCTTAAATCGAAACTCCGAAGTTAGGAACCGATTTTGCCCAAATCAAAGAAAAAGAAAGATGGATGAAATAGAAAAAAAAAAGTATTACAGAGAGAAAAATGAAGAGAAAGACGTCAGAAATCCAAAAGAGGGATTTTTGGGAAAAAGATGAGTTTAACTCAATTCCCACTACACCATATTCCTAACCACCCACTGCTCAAAATTCTACCACAACTGAAACTCTAACACAAAGCCGAGCAAAAAAGAAATAATTCCCCCACTCGCGCAGGGATTCAAACACATGACCTCCAACACACCAACACCCTTACCACTTGAACCAGCAGTCTCATTTTGATATGGTTTTACAGACAATTTAATATAAACCCATTGAACAAAGATAGGGTTTAGATAAAAAAATAACTAAAATTTGCTATAGGTAAGGCTTGAACTTGGGACCTCTCCCACACACCCAAAACACTTAACCACTGAAGCTAAAACACAATTGTGCCAAGTACTTACAAAAATAGAAATAAAAAGGTCAAGGCATTACAAAATTTGCCTTTTTCATAGGTAGACAAATCTAAAACATCTTTATCGCCCATGAAGCTTTACATGCAGTTAATTTATCTACATATGTTGGAAAAAAAACAATAGAGAAACTATGTTGATTTTCTAAAAATTTACAGATCTATGCTATTTTTTTAGAGAGAAAAGAAAACACATACTACAGGGTGCGTTTTCACTGCCATGTCAGTAAAAACGCACTCTATAAGACGTGTTTTCAGGAGAGAAAATAAAAACACGCCCTACAAGATGCATTTTCCTTCCAATGTTAACTATTCCAACAACTACAAGAACTCCAACAGCCATAATATTTCCTATATAAACCCCTCCAAACTTCATTCTTTTCAACCATATACTAAATACTCATTCTTCCATCCTATATTTTTAATTCTTAGTTTTCAATCCTCAATCCTCAATAATTTTTTTAATTCTTTTTTTTAATTTTATTCTCTTTGATTATATTGTATTCATTATTATTTTTAAATAGCAAATCATCTTATTCGTTTGGATGACATGTAACACCCCTAACCCATATCCGTCACTAAAACAGGGTTACGGAGCATTATCAATTACATTTAATTTATGTCATTTACTATTCATTTTCAAAAAATCGATCACAATCAATCATAATGTCCTTTATATGGATCCTCGAGGCCCAAAATACATATTAGAATTGAGTCAGGACTAAACCGAGATCACATAAAAAATTTTGCGAAATCTCAATTTTTTTCTTAGGTGCAGAAGAGACATGCCTGCGTGGCCAGGCCATGTGGGCATTCGACATGAGGCACACGATTGTGTTCCAGCCTGTGTCCCTACCCGTGTAACTCTTTGACTTGGGTCACACGGCCAGTCACACACCCGTGTGCTAGACTGTGTGGACAATTTAATTTTCAAAAATTAGGTGCAGGGGTTACACGGCCAGGACACACGTCCATGTGTTGGGCCTCTACCTATGTGCTCAATTTTGAGCATTCGGTTTCTCAATTTTTAAGATGCATCAGACACACGACCAAACCACACGCCCGTGCACATGGTCCTGTGTCACACATGCCCGTGTGCCTGCCCGTGTGGACAAAATAAGGTCATTTTCCAATCCTTATTTCTCACCCTTTTTACCTTGCACCTGCATCAACACTTTAATGTATTCAACAACCAATTCAAAGCATATAAATCAAACTAATATTCAAGTTTTATATATGACATGTTTCTCACACTTTCAAGTATTTATCTTACCCTTTTTTAATCATATATTTACCCAAGTGTGATTATATTTAAGTTACTAATCCAAGCATATTCACATACCAAACATGATATAACTAAAATATATTAAATACGTTATCACTAGCCATTCCAAGGGCTAATTACAACCAAAACATTTACATACCCTTACTTGTCACCATTAGCCTATACATGACATTATACCGAAGTAAGTTTCCTATTTATACCAAAATGAGTTGGAGGATAGTGTGATGATGCTCTGACAGATCTCCAACCTTTACGAGCTTCCGAGTACTACAAAACAGAGTAAGCATTTAATGCTTAGTAAGTTCGTATAATAGGAATTTAACTTACCATGTATATACATTTAAGATTATCATACAAAACATGCATCCAATCATTTTGGACAATTGCCTAATCACATATACTCATCAAAATAGTTAGTCATGTAATTCACATGAATTTCAAGAAATCAGAGATGAGCCCATCAAACTTAGATTTACAAGTATTTCAGGAATTTTTGAGATATAATCCATTTAATTCTTATATTTTTTTTCACATCAGAAATTGTCCATTGAATTATTGAATTGTCGGTGGATACCCAGGTAGTCTACTCGAGGTATACAAATCAATGATTCATCAATTCATGTTCAGGGATACCCATAAGGGCACATAATCAGAAAGCACACTCTCGAGCTATATATCAGGATGCTCAGATGAGCCATGTAACACAATGCTTATCCGGGCTAAATAGAAAACTCATAAGAGTTTAGAATAGGATGCTCAGATGAGCCATGTAACAGGATGCTTATCCGGGCTAAACAGAAAACTCATAAGAGTTTAGAATAGGAAGCTCATTAAGCTTAACAGGTAACTCCGAAGAGTTATTATCGAGGAGCTCCGGATAGCTTAACAGGTAGTTCAAGCGAGCCATGTTAGGAAGCTCATAAGAGCCTATATCAGGACGCTCACGAAGAGCTGCATTTGCATCCGTAATAAATGCTAGATGAAAACCGATCGAATCATGTAACAGGACGCTCACAAAGAGCTATGGTAGTGCGCAACACATGCAAAATCACTACAAATAAGGATGCTCGTAGGAACTATATAACAAGACGCTCGAGAGGGCTTACAATAGGATTGCTCGTCTGAACCATAGTCTATTTGCAACATATGTAAGACTTTAATCAATACTGGAAAACACTATATCCATCGAATTTCATTATTCATACAAAACTTACCATTTATCCAGCTTTATCGATTATGTATTCAATTTCACATCAATAATATTTACATAATTCATACATACAACATTCAATTTACGGATATAAATAAACACGATTTACTTACTCGAACTTACCTCGTTACTTGTTCGTATACAGAAATCTACTAATCAGTTACTTTTTGTTTTTCTCGATCCAATTCCATATTTGGTCTTTCCGAATCTATATAAATGAATTTAATCATCAATTTAATCCACTTCATACTCAATTGTATTCAATTTACATCCTACGCAAAATTACCATTGTGCCCCTATACTTTTCATAAATGACAATTTTGTCCCTAGGCTTGGAAAATGAAATTCATGCAATTTAATCCTTATTCCGCCTAACCAAAATTTTCATATAACATTTACAGCACATGTATTTCACAAAATTTAGAAATTTTCCATAACTTTTACATCTTTACAATGTAGTCCCTAAATCATAATTTCATCAAAATTCACTTTACAAAAGTTGTTTATCTATCAACAACCTATCATTTTCTACCATAAATTTCAAATTTTCAACATATTCATCCATTGTAAAATTTCTATACTTTGATATATTTACAAATTAATCCCAAAAATAGATAGATTAAGCTATTATGACCTCGAAAATATAAAAATTACTAAAACCGAGACAAGAATGCTTACCCAATTAAGCCAAGAAAGCTTGGTTTCTCTTTCCTAGGGTTTCCATAGAAATTTTGAGGAAGAAGATGATATATATAATATGATGTTTCTTTTTAATTTATTTATCATCTTTTAATTATTCTCATTTCCAATTTAGTCCTTATCATTTTCTAATTTTTCCATGAATGAATCATCAAAAATATCTACTGACTTTTCTTTAATGGTATAATTACCATATAAGGACCTCTTATTTTGAATTTCATAGCTATTTGATCATTTTAGCTACTAGAACTCAACTTTTGCATTTTATGCAATTTGGTCCTTTCATTAATTAAACATGATATCGATAAATTTTTTTTTATCAAAATTTTCATACATCTTTTCTATCATAATGAAGACCATGCAATGACATTAAAATAAATTTTCTTTTTAACTCGAATTTGTGGTCCTAAAACCACTATTCCGATTTCACTGAAAACGGGTTGTTACAACTCTCCCCCCTTTAAGAATTTTCGTCCTCGAAAATCTTACCAGTAAAGAAGTTTGGATATTGCTTTCTCATGGTATTCTCCGGTTCCCAGGCAGCCTCTTCTATACCATGTCGTTGCCAGAGAACTTTTACTAATGTTACATTTTTATTTCTTAACTCTTTTGTTTCACGTACCAAGATTTTGATTGGTTACTCAATATAAGTCATATCAGGTTGAATCTCTACTTCTGTTGGAGGAATAACATGTGAAGGATCTGATCGATATCGTCGTAACATAAACACGTGGAAGACATTATGAATTCGATCAAGTTTTAGTGGTAATGCCAACCGATATGCAACAGGTCTGATTCTTTCAGTAATTTCATATGGCCCGATGAACCGTGGACTCAGTTTTTCTTTACAGCCAAATCAGATAACTTTTTTCCAAGGTGATAATTTCAAGAATACCTTATTCGCAACTTGAAATTCTATCTCTTTTTGTTTAAGATTAGCATAAGACTTTTGACGATCAGAGGCTACTTTCAAACTATCCCGAATTACTTTCACATTTTCTTCAGCCTCACGGACTAAATCAACCCTGTGTATCTTTTTCTCACTGAGTTCTGTCCAGTGCAATGGAGTTCTACATTTACGACCATACAGAGCCTCATACGGTGCCATTTTAATGCTCGACTGATAACTATTATTATATGCAAATTCAACCAAAGGCAAATACTTTTCCTAATTACCTTCGAATTCTAACACACAGCACCGAAGCATATCTTCTAAAATCTGTATCACACATTCTGATTGACCGCTAGTCTGAGGATGAAATACAGTACTGAAATGTAACTGCATACCCAGAGCTTCTTGCAATTTGCTCCAAAATCGAGATGTAAACCGGGGATCTCTGTCTGAAATAATGGAAACTGGCACTCCATGCAGCCTGTCAATCTCATAAACATATAATTCAGCCAATCTATCCAAAGATAAATCTATATGTACCGGAATAAAGTGTACAGACTTTGTTAAACAGTCAATGATTACCCAAATAACATATTTCCTTTTTGGAGATAAGGGTAATCGAGATACAAAATCCATGGTAACTCTTTCCCATTTCCATTCTGGTATTGTAACTGGCTGTAATAATCCCGAAGGCACCTGATGTTCAGCTTTTACTTGCTGACATATTAGACATTTAGATACAAATTCAAAAATATCTCGTTTCATTCCTGGCCACCAATACATCTTTTTCAAATCATTATACATTTTATTACTACCAAGATGAATAGACATTGTACCATTGTGAGCTTCATACAAAATCTTCTATACAAATTCTGAATTCTTTGGTACACATATCCTGCCTCTAAATAATAAACAACCATCAGACCCAACTTGAAATTCTGAATTAGAATTCAACTCACACTGTTCTCATTTAGCTAGTAATTCATCATCACCCTTCTGAACTTCATAGATTTGTTGCAAGAATGTTGGTTTAGCTTTTAATTACACTATAATTGAACCATCATCAGATAAAGACAACCGAGTATTCATCACTCGTAAAGAAAATAAAGATTTCTGCTTAGTGCATCAGCAACCACATTGGCTTTTCCTAGATGATAATCAATAACCAAATCATAATCGTTTAACAATTCAAGCCATCTTCGCTATCTCAGATTCAAATCTTTTTTGCGGCATCAAATACTTCAAACTTTTATGATCGGTGAATATGTGACATTTTTCACCAAACAAGTAATGTCGCCAGATTTTCAATGCAAATACAATAGCTGCTAACTCCAAATCATGCATCGGGTAATTTCTTTCATGTGGTTTTATCTGTCTAGAAGCATAGGCTATTACTTTACCTTCTTGCATCAATACATAGCCTAAACCATTCAATGACGCATCAGTGTAAATTACAAATTCCTTACTCGATTCAGGTTGAACTAACCAGGAGCTTCAGTCAGCAAAGATTTTAATCTGTCAAAGCTCTGTTGACACTTATCAGACCATTCGAATTTCACATCTTTTTGCAACAAACGAGTCATTGGATAAGCTATCATTAAGAACCCTTTAGCAAACCTTCGATAATATCCTACTAGTCCCAGAAAACTTCTGACTTTCGCCATATTCTTTGGTGGTTTCCAATTAATAATAGCTAAAATTTTATTCGGATCTACTTTGATGCCTTCAGTAGATACTATATGCCCAAGGAAACTAACTTCCAGAAGCCAAAATTTACACTTACTGAATTTGACATACAGTTGTTTCTCATGCAAAGTTTGCAACATAGTTCTTAGATGATTAGCATGTTCATTTTCATCTCGGGAGTATACCAGAATATCATCAATAAACACCACCACAAATCTATCTAAATACGGTCTAAAAATTCTATTCATCAAATCCATAAATACCACAGATGCATTCGTCAAATCGAATAGCGTCACAAGGAACTCATAGTGTCCATACCTGGTTCTAAAAGCTGTCTTCAGTACATCTGAGTCTTTCACCCGCAACTGATAGTATCCAGAATAGAGATCTATTTTAGAGAACATAGTGGCACCTTTCAGCTAATCAAACAAGTCATCAATTCGAGGCAATGGATACTTATTCTTAATTATAACTTTGTTGAGCTATCTGCAATCAATACACGGCCTTAATGATCCATCTTTGTTCTTTACAAACAAAATCGATGCACCCCAAGGTGAATGACTAGGTCAAGCAAACCCCTATCTGTCAATTTTTGCAACTGTGCTTTCAACTCTTTTCACTCCGTTGGGGCCATTAGATAAGGTTCTATAGATATAGGAGTTGTTCTTGGAATAATATCTATAGAAAATTCCACCTCTCTAATTGGCGATAATTCGGGTAATTCTTCTAGAAACACATCAGAAAATTTACAAACAACTGGTATTGACTTAGTCTTCGATTCTGATACTTTAGTATCCAACACATAAGCAAGATAAGCATCATATCTTTTTCTGACATATTCTTATGCTGATATCGCTGAAATCACATTAGATAACCCATTCAGTTTATCATATTCAACATGGATTAATTCACCATTCTGACATTCAACACAATGTATTTTTGTTTATAATTCACCGCCGCATCATGTTGTGTTAGCTAGTCCATTCCCAAAATTACATCAAATTCATCAAAAGGTAGTTGCATCAAATTAGCCAAGAAACAAGAACCATTTACCATCAACGGACAGTTTTTACAAACTTTATCCACCATAACATACTGGCCCAGAGGGTTTGAAACTTTAACCACAAATTCAGTGAACTTAAAAGGTAATTTTTTAACAGATACTAAATTTGTGCATATGTATGAATGTGTTCAACTAGGATCAATCTAAGTAGTAATATCAGTATCAAGAAGAGAAAATGTACTCGTAATGACGTCTGGTGCAGAGGCATCTTCTCTTGCACGTATAACATATGTCATTGTCGGTGCTCTTGCTTCAGACTTAACTGTTGGATCTTTTGTAGCACCTTGGCTACCACTGATATTACCGGAGTGACGAGGTGGTCTACCTCTCGAGGTGGGGTTACTCGGCTTCGGAATCTGATTAGTATCTTTTTCAATCCTTTTTGGACAATCTTTAAGATAATGGTCAAGAGAACCACATATATAGCAGGCTCCGCTTCTCATATGACACTCCCCAAAATGAAATTTATTACAATGTTTACACCTTAGTTTAGGATTACTAACACTTTCAACACTTGTTATAGATGGAGACGAAGATCTCGGGTTAGAGTGTTGAGAGCCCCGTTCTTTTTTGTAATATACCACAGATGCGATAAAAAGGTCATGATATTTCTTTGATTTCTTTGAAGCAGATGATTGTGACTTACCCATAAATCTTTTAATAGAAATCCGGGCTTCTTTCTCTGCTTACTTCTTTTCTTTATTCAATTCCTCAACTTTGTGTGCTCGACCGGCCAGTACCAAAAATTCCCTCAATTCAATAATTTCAATTAATAGCTTGATATCATCATTTAATCCTTCTTCAAAACATTTACACATATCAGCCTCAGTCGAAGCCCATTCTCTGGCGTACTTGCTTAATCTGACGAATTCTCGTTCATACTCAGATACTATCATATTTCCCTGTTTGAGCTCTAAAAATTCCTTCTTTTTCTGATCCAGAAATCTCTGACTAATATACTTCTTTCTGAATTCTGTTTGGAAAAACTCCCATGTAACATTTTCTCTCGGTACAACAGAAACCAGAGTATTCCACTATTGATAAGCCGAATCTTTCAACAGTGATTCAACACATTTTAGACACTCATTTTGTGTGCATGATAATTCATCTATGTAACACCCTTACCCATATCTAAGGCCGGAACGGAGTACGAGGCATTACCAGACTTAACAATACACATAGACGAAAACCGAGCCATAAAATTTCATTTTAATTCAAAACTTTTCAAACACATGCATAACAAACAAAGCTAACTATATCATTACATCAAAACATAGGACATAGCACGATTAATTAAACTTATAAACCATAATGGATAAGGACCACATCTCATAATCATATATGATAACTCAATGCAGACTGGTACGTATGGTCAAAATCATAATAAAAATACATATCACAAACCAACTTCCTATACATGCCACTCACTTGATATTCTAATATTTGAATTAATTCTCCCAAAAATGATAGTTTGTTAGTGTGATTTTGCCTCCGACAATCTCCAACCCCGAGCCGACCTGCCAATACTAAAGAAATGGAGAGGATGGGTAAGCTTTACGCTTAGTAAGTTCATATGAAAATAATAAGCAATTACTACCATTCTTTTCAAGATAAAACACTATAATTGTACAATTACACATATTCAGGTTAAGTTGTGTTATCGAGTTACAGTTACTAAATCATTCATATCTAAAGCTACAAAACTCCAAATTTAGTTTCGTTAATTTTCCTTGAAACTAGATTCATATATCTTTTTCCCATACAATTTCCAAAATTTTTGGTTCAGCAAATTAGTACAGTTTATTAGTTAAATTCTCCCCTGTTTCAGAGTACGACTACTCTGACCCCTATGAACTACGAACCAAATTTCTCCCTGTACAGAATTCCAACGACCATGCTGTTTGTTTCCCTTAAAAATAGACTCAATAGGAATCCATTAATGTAAAATATGACTTTTAATAATTTTTGTACAATTTATGGTGAATTTATAAAGTCAGAACAAGGGACCTCGAATTCATTCAGACCCTGTTTCACAAGAATTCAAATATCACACAATATAGAATTCTTTTGCTTCCCTTGTTTCTTTCATGTCAAAGTAGACTCATTAAGATTTATTTTCATATATCATTTGCATTTTTATTCAACTTTCACAATATTTAGTGAATATTCAAAGTTACATCACTGCTGCTGTCCAAAACAATTTTATTGCTAATTCACTCTTTCACACTTTCTTTGTATTAACCTCATTTTAACATACATATCACAAATCATTTTCACCACATTTCATACATCACAAGTATAGGCCCATGATTACAAGGTCACCATAAAATCATCCTCATGTATAACTCACTTGTTTATAACCTTACCACATCCCGGTTACTTAATGAACACATCATTCACATAAGCAAATTCCTGTACTTATTCATCACAAAACTCACAAAGCAGTACATAGTAAGTCTCCCGTTCAACACTTCGGATCAATCCTCGATACTTGGTGGTTTCAGAACATAGCTACACCCATCATAAAGTTTGGCTCTCTTGTACACATGGTGAACACTTAGTATCACCCATGTGACCTAGCCAGTTTATCTCGTAGCTCTCTTGTCTACATGGTGTCCTTCACTTGGAACCATGCATGCGACCTAGCTACATATATCCCGTAGCTCTCTTGTCTACATGGTGTACACATAGTATCACCTATGCGACCTAGCTACATCATAATGTCTCGTAGCTCTCTTGTACACATGATGTGCACTCAGCACCATACATGTGACCTAGCTACATACCATCTGTATCATCCAATCTTTCCAAAGGTTCAACCGGGATTTCTCTCTTTTCCAACAATTTCACCAATCAAGTAATTATCAACAAACATATTTCCAATATTATTATAAAATATCATAATACAAGTAAAATTGATATATTACTTACATCTCATTTAATATCAAGGCAATAACATTAAATTATTACACATTGCATTATTAAAAATCATATGAACTTACAATTGCTCATAATATCCATAATCATAGAAATCACATTTATGTATGATAATTCAATGCACTTCATGTACCATAGACATATTTTTAAATCAATTCATAAACTTAGCACCATAACATTTAATTTAACATAATTCAATTAATTCACTAAATTTAACTTTCAAATATAAATTACAAAATTATTGCGATATTATTATCATACCAACTTACCTCAATCCGAGCTATAATTTACTATTTTCGTCCATAACCTTGTATTTTCCCGATTTAAGCCTGAATCTCGATTTCCTTCATCCATAATATCACATTTAGCCTAATAATTAGTCACATTATTCATACGGCTCCAAAAATCATATTTTTACAATTTTTCATTTTGACCCCTAAACTTTTGTATATTTGCACTTTTGCCCCAAGGTTCAGAAATTAAACTTCATCCTATTTTTATATGTTTTATGACATGCTGATCATTTTTTCCTTCTATGGAAACATCAAATTCTCATTCTAACATGTACTTATGACTATTAGGTATTTTTACCGATTAAGCCCTTTTACTCGTTTTCACTTAAAACCGAGTAGCACAAGTTGTTTAACATAATTTAAAACCTTATATTCTATCATAAAACACCAAAATACACAAATTTCACCTATGGGTATTTTTCCAAATACGAACCCTAGGTTGAATTATTGCTAGCATAAGCTTAATCAAGTTACCGGGATTCCAAAAACGTAAAGAACTTGAAAAACGAGGCTAGAACGGACTTACTATTGACTTGGAAATCTTGAAAACCCTAGCCATGGATTCCCCCATGCTAATTTCGGCCTCCATGAAAAAGGTGAGTCAATTTTGGCTTTATTTTCCCTTTTTATTTCTTTTAATTACCAAATGACTAAAATGCCCTTACTACTAAACTTTCCAAAAATTCCATCCATGTCTAATTTTTGTCCATAGTCTTAGAAATTGGTCAAATTTATATTTAAGACTCCTCATTAATATTCCAAAGCAATTTCATACTAAAAACTTCTAAAATGCAAGTTTTGCAAATTATTCAATTTAGTCCCTAATTTCAATTTAAGCACTTTATGCATAAAATTTCTTCACGAAATTTTCACACAATCATGCAATCATGTCATAGACCTCAAAATAATCATAAAATATTTATTTTTATCTTAGATTTGTGGTCACAAAACCACTATTCCGATTAGGCCCTTATTCGGGATATTACAATCTAAAACCTTGATAGTATTTTCCAGCCAAAATTTAGCCCTCTCTGGATCATCTTCGGCAATAGCCCTAAATTCTTCTACCCCATACTTATGGATTTTATCTACCAGAGGCTTACCAGTTCTAACAGGTTCAGTACCTTGTGGCATATCAAGAACCAGCTGAGGAGCAGGAGAGGGAGGTTGTTGTACAGCAGGATTTGTTCTTGAGTATTCAGTGAACCACTCGTTCATCATTTGAAAGAAGACTTCTTTTGACTCCTCACCTCTGCCCTCAGATACGGGCCTTCTACTACTACTAGATGCAACTCTTTGTACAGAAGTTTGAGCAGTGCTCCTAGCTTCCTTGGATTCAGCTCTAGCTTAGTTGGATGACATTACTATACGAAAAACACATTTAAAATGGTCAGGAGATATCACACTATCAAAAATTATATAATTGCATGTATAGCTAAACTCGTACTTGCTACATTAGTCCGAGAATCAGCTAAACCGTAGCTCTAATACCAATAAATGTAATATCCCCTAACCAGTATCCGTCGTCGAAATAGGGTGCTGGAGTTTACAGTTTAATTACATTTAATTTATGTCATTTACTGTAACATCCCTTACCAATGTCTGACACTGGGACAGGATACGAGGCATTACTAACTTAATCACAAGTGTACAAATTCTTCTGAATAGAAAAAATGCGAACAAATTAAAAACCTTTCAAATTTCACCTTTCAACTCTATTGTGGGTCTACGATGCCCAAAACGTACTTAGAAACCAATTCGGGATCAATCAGGATCTCTTAAAGAACTTTGGAAATTTTCACTAAGGACAGGGGCACACGCCTATGTGGGAGGTGACACGCCCGTGTGATCGGCTTGACATATTAAATTTTTAGTTCAAAGTGCAGTGGTTTTCACACGGCCTGGCACACGCCCGTGTTCCTAGCCCGTGTCTCCCCACACGGCCTCAGTACGCCCGTGTCCAAAAATTGGGGTATTCTATTTCTGACGTCAGCATACCCAAAACGTCACATGGCCAAAGCATACACCCGTGTGCTAGACCGTGTCCTCCACACGGCTAAGACACACAGCCGTGTCTCTGCCCGTGTGATTAATACCAGGCATACTGACTTGAAATTTTTACTTGCAGGGGATACATCGCCTTCTCGCACGCCCATGGGGCTGTCCGTGTGTCACACACGACTTAAAAACATGCCCGTGTGCCTACCCGTGTGGACAATATGAGGCTATTTACAAAGCCTCATTGCCACCCCTTACATACTTGGTTCTATACAATTATCCAACACTATCAAACCACACATTTCATTTGACCAAAAACGACCAAAAAGGCATCCATTCATAGGGCAATTTACCCAACCAAAGAGATAATATCTTTGTATATAATCAAAATGAATATTAACCAACACCAAGGCTAAAGACAATGTGTGGAGAATTATCCCAAGCTCACACACTTGTCCAATGTTTAAGGACACAAAATAATCTAGTCTAAGTCCTATACATGCCATATTCAAAAATATAAATCCAACTATACCGAGGGTTTTGGACGATAGTGTGATCGATATCTCTGACTTCGAGTGATCCTTGAGCTAGTTAGGTGGAACTATAAGAAAATGGAAAGAAAGGAGGGTAAGCATAAAAGCTTAGTAAGTTGCATATAAATAAGTACACAACAACAATTCCTTAATGATCATCATACTCATACACAAGGCAAACAATAGCATAACTTACTCATTTCCATCCATACAAGTCATGTGCTCTCTAATGAGCTCATTTCTCATACGTACCAATTAGGTACCTATATCACTCACAACATGGTTACGATTTCCTCAATAACTTATAACATACTTTCATTGATAACCATTCAGAACACTACTAGATTTTCTATAAACCTCAAACTTAAGGTAAGATGCCGACGCTATGTCCCTAACATAGTCTTACACTGGCTCGCATCTCAATTCAATGTCATATCCCAGACATGGTCTTACACTGACTATCACTACCGAAGCCAACGCGTGTCCCAGACACGTCTCACACTAGCACTCGTCTCAATGCTGATGGCATGTCCCCAACATGGTCTTACACTAGCTCTCATAATGTGGCCGACGCGTGTCCTAGACACGTCTTATACCAGCTCACACAAGTGGCCTAAATGTCACGACTTGAATATTAGGTTTATTTATTGGTGTTCCAACAGTAATTCTACCATTTCATTATCACTACGCATCCTCAATTCTCATCACATTTCTCATTACCACAATCAAGCAATTTATGCTATATTAATTTAATCACAATATAATGACAATGTAGGTGCATTATTTACATACAACTTACCTCGGATTACAAAATGCACTCGACTAGTCAGTTTAGTCGATTCATTTGGCTTTTCCCCGATCTATGTTCGGATTTGGCCAATCTTGATCTATATAACAAAATGCACTCATTTAGTCACTAATTTCAATTAGGTAATCATAATTCACATTTTTGGTAAAATGACCATTTTGCCCCTAGACTTTGGCAAAATGACCATTTTACCCCTATGCTCGAAAGTCAAGTTTTATCAAATTTCCTCTTATATTAAGCCTAACCAAACCATTTTTACTGTTATAGCAATCCCACATTCTCACTATTCCACACACTTATCATCTATTTTGCAATCTATGCAAAATAGTCTCTTTCGGTGTTTTCATGCTAACACCTTTCACAAAAGTTGTTTAGAACTCTTCTAGCGTTCATTTTATTCTATAAGATTTCAGAAAACAACATGAACTCTCTCATTGTAAATCCCTAGACTTATCACCATTTTGCAAAATAGTCCTCTCATTTGAAAGCCCATGATACAAGAATGCCAAAAATTTAAAAATCATCAAGAAAAATATCAAGATCACTTACATTATGAGTGGAATAAGTTGCTGAAAATTTTCAACTTTCAAACCTCCATATTTTCTGATATTTTCGGTGGAGAGAGGAGATGGAGAAGAAGAAAAATGCTAGATAGGCCTTAGGCATTTTTTTATCACCAAATCATGACATCACTTACCCTAACTTTGACTATTTGTTTAAAATTCATCTCATGGCCCGCCAACACAATTAAAAAGGGTTTAATTGCCCTTTAGAAGCCTTAAATTTTAGTTCTCTCGCTATTTAACACTTTTGGGTGCTAAAATGCAACTTTTGCCTTTTATGTGATTTAGTCCTTTTTCGTAATTGGGCTCTTAAACATTAAAATTAACTCACTAAATTTTTCATGCAATAATATGATCATGTTATAACCTCATAATAATAATAAAAATAATTTTCCCAACTTTGAATTTGTGGCCCCGAGACCACTATTCCGACTAGGCCCTAAATCGGGCTGTTACAATTCTCCCCCTTAGGATTTTCGTCCCTGAAAATCTTACCGGTGAATAAGTTTGGGTACTGCTCTCTCATAGCATCCTCGGGTTTACACGTGGCTTCTTCGACTCCATGTCTATGCCACAAAACTTTTACGAGTGCTATACTCTTATTTCTTAACTCTTTAACTTCCTGAGCCAACACTTTGACCGGTTCTTCTCTATAGGTCATGTCCGGATGAATCTCAACCTCTGTCGGCTCAATCACATGCGAGGGGTCAGAGCTGTATTGGTAAAGAATGGACACATGGAATAGATCATGGATCTTTTCTAATTTCGTTGGAAATCTTAATCGGTAGGCTACCGGCCTAAATTTCTCAATCACCTCATAAGGTCTAATAAAACGCGGGCTTAATTTACCCTTTTTGCCAAATTTGAGGACCTTTTTCCAAGGAGATACTTTAAGAAATACCTTATCACTGACTTGAAACTCAATTTCTTTTCGTTTCAAATCTATGTAGTATTTTTGTCTATCCGAAGCGGGCTTTAAACAATCACAAATCACCTTAAATTTTTCTTCGATCTCCTTGACTAAGTTGACCCCGTGAATCTGACTTTCTCTTAACTCAGTCCAATATAAGGGCATTCGACATTTTCGCCCGTACAAAGCCTCCTAGGGCGCCATTTTCAGACTTGCCTGATAGTTGTTGTAGGCAAACTCAGCCAATGGCAAGTATCTTTCCCAGCTTCCCTGAAATTCGAGAACACAACATCTCAACATATCCTCTAAAATCTGAATCACTCTTTCTGATTGCCAGTCGGTTTGCGGGTGAAATGCTGTACTAAAGCTCAGCTTTGTTCCTAATGCTTCCTGTGGTTTCTTCCAAAACCTCAAGGTAAACCTCGGGTCTCGGTCTGAAATAATCAATAATGGCACTCCATGAAGCCTCACAATCTCAAAAATGCATAAGTCAGCTAGTCTCTCGAGGCAATAGTCGGTACGTACTGGTATGAAATGGGCCGACTTTGTTAGCCTGTCTACAACAACCCACACTGCATCTTTCTTCTTTGGGGTTACCATCAAACCGGTCACGAAGTCCATGGTAATTCGATCCCACTTCCACTCAGGGACCATGATGGGTTGAAGTAGACCCGAAGATACTTGATGTTCAGCCTTTATTTGTTGGCACACCAGGCACTTAGAGACGAACTCCGAAATCTCTCATTTCATTCCCGACCACCAATACATTATCTTCAGGTCGTTGTACATTTTAACACTTCTCGGGTGGACGGACAAACAACCACTATGTGCCTCTCTCAAGATTTTCTAAATTAGCTCACTATCCTTAGGTACACAAACTCTGTCTCGGTTCATTATATATCCATTAGCATCAACACTAAAGTCTGATTCAATTTTCGATTCACACTGAGCCACCTTAGCTTGTAATATCTTATCACTTTTCTGAGCTTCACGGATCTCTTGTAGAAATGTCGATCTAGCTCTCAATTTTGCTAAAACTGAACCATCATTAGACACTGTCAACTGAGTATTCAAGGCTCCCAAGGTAAACAACAACTTCCTACTCAGTGCATCAGCGACTATGTTTGCCTTTCCCGAATGGTAGTCGATAACCAATTCATAATCCTTTATCAGCTCTAACCATCGGTGTTGCCGCAAATTCAACTCCCTTTGAGTCATCAAATACATAAAACTCTTATGATCGGTGAATACTCTGCACTTCTGGCCATACAAATGATGTCTCCAAATTTTCAGCGCGAACACGATGACGGCCAACTCCAAATCGTGCATCGAGTAGTTCTTCTCATGTTGCACTAATACTGGGGCTTCTATTAACAAAGCCTTTAATCTCACTAAAATTTGCTGACACTTTTCCGTCCATTCAAACTTGACGTCTTTCTGCAGCAGCCTAGTCATCGGTGTGGCTATCATAGAAAATCTGTTTACAAATCGCCTATAATATCCGGACAAACCCAAAAAGCTTCGGACCTCTGTCACATTCCTCGGTGATTTTCACTCAACAATGGCCGAGATTTTGCTTGGGTCAACTCGGATCCCGTCGCCTGACACAATGTGTCCTAGAAACCCAACCTCTTTAAGCCAAAATTCACTCTTACTGAACTTGGCATACAACTGCTTATCTCTCAAGGTTTGCAACACAACCCTCAGATGATCTGCGTGTTCACCCTCGTCGCGCGAATAAATCAATATGTCATCTATAAAGATGATGACAAACTTATCTAGATACTGCTTAAAAATACAGTTCATCAGATCCATGAACACCGCCGAGGCGTTAGTCAAACCAAAAGGCATGACTAGAAACTCATAATGCCTATATCTTGTCTGAAACGCAGTCTTCGGCACATCTTGCTCTTTAACCCTTAGTTGATAATAACCAGACCTCAGATTGACCTTGGAAAATACCGTGGCTCCCTTTAACTAATCGAACAAGTCATCGATCCTTGGCAAAGGATACTTGTTCTTCCCTGTTACCTTGTTCAGTTGCCTATAGTCGATGCATAACCTCATTGACCCATCTTTTTTCTTTACAAAGAGTACCGGAGCACCCCACGGAGAATAGCTCGATCTCGTAAAACCCTTGTCTGTTAGCTCTTGCAACTGTGCTTTCAACTCTTTCAACTCCGTTGGAGCCATCCTATACTGGGCGATCGAGATAGGTGCTGTTGCGGGGACTAATTCAATCCCAAACTCAACTTCCCTCACTGGAGGTAATTCGGGTAACTCCTCCAGAAACACATTTGTGAACTCGCAGACTACTGACATTGATTCAATCTTTAACTCTGACACTTGAGTATTCAGCACAAAAGCTAGATAAGCCTTATATCCCTTTTTCAAATATTTCTCCGTAGTCAATAACGATATTACTACAGGCAGATTATCTGACTCATCTGATCCAACTCGAAGGACATCCCCATTTTCACATCTTAACTCGATCATTGTTCGTCCACAGTCTACTACAACACCATGAGAGGCTAACCAATCCATCCCAAGGATTACATCAAATTCATTAAACGATAACAACATCAAGTTAGCCAGAAAACAATGGCCTCTAATTGTCAAAGGACAATTTCTACATATTTGGTCCACTAACACATGTTTGCCTAACGGGTTACACACTTTTATTACAAACTCAGTGGACTCTACTAACATATTCATGCGAGGTACCAATTTCATAAAAATCTAAGAGTGGGTAGATCACGGGTCAATTAAAGCAATAACAATTATATCGTGGATAGAAAAAGTACCTATGATTACATCGGGAGACTCTACCTGTTCGCGAGCTCGTATCGCATAGGTCCTTACAGGAGCCCTGCCTTCGGATCCCAACGTAGTGTCTCTAGGGGCACCTCTGCTATTGGCCCCGCTGCCTAGGTTCTTCTGAGGTCTACCCTTCAAGGGAGTACTACTTGCTCTCACCTCTTGTTTTCTCTCTCTCTCATCTAGTTCGGGGCAATCACGGATGTAATGATCTAGTGACCCACATTTGAAGCAACCCCTACCGTTTCCTTGGCACTAGCCGTAGTGCCATTTCCCATATTACGAACACTCCGGCTTATTCGGCCCAGCACTATTGACACTTGCAACCGAAGTAGTTTGGGCTCTAGATGCCTTGTTCTATTGGCTCTTGTTTCTATTTGAATACCCCACCGAAGCATTCGATCGGGTAGAGAATTCTTTTGATCTTTTGGAGGAGGATTGATGTGACTTCCCTATATTCCTCTTCTTTGAATCTAGCGACTCAATAGCTACCTTTCTCATCTCTTTTACTAACTCCTCTGCCTTGCATGATCCCTCAACGAGCACCACAAATTCTCTTATTTCTAGGATGCCCACAAACATTCAGATATCCTCATTAAGGCCATCCTCAAACCTTTTACACATTGTGGCTTCTAAAGATAGCATTCCCATGCATACTTACTAAGCCTCACAAATTCATGCTCGTACTCTGTTACTGACAATCGACCTTGCTTTAGCTCCAGGAACTCTTTCCTCTTTTGGTCAATAAATCTTTAGCTAATGTACTTTTTCCAGAATTCCTCTTGAAAAAATTCCCAATTTATCCTCTCTCTCGGTACCATGGGCACGAGAGGGTTCCACCACTGATAAGCCAAGTCCCGTAGGAGTGACACGGCACACTTCACGCACTCTTTAGGTGTGCATAACAATTCATCGAATACCTTTATGGTATTTTCTAGCCAAAACTCCGCCTTCTCTGGGTCATCATCTATGCTAGCTCGAAATTCCTCGGCCCGTTGTTTCTGGATCTTATCTACCGAAGGCTTCTCTCTTCTTTACATATCTACACCTTGCGGAGCCACCAGGGCATATTGAGGGATTGGAGGAGGTGGAGGAGGTGGAGGAGGGGGAGTGTTAGGGTTCGCTCGAATGAACTCCGTGTACCACGCGTCCATCATTCGGAGATAGGCTTCTCTAGCCCCTCCGCCTTGGCCTATATTTACGAGCTCGCTCTCTACTGGTGCGGTCCCTTCAGCGGGAGCCGACGCATTACTTTCCACGTCATCCGCCTTGGCTCTATCAGGATCCATTTTCTATATGAAGAAAAACATAAGTTATAATCGTCAGGAATCGTCACACTATCAATACACAATTATGACATGTATAGCTAGATTCGTACTCTCGCTAGGTTAGTCCTAGAACCGACTAAATCATAGCTCTGATACCACTAAATGTAACACCCTTTACCCATGTCTGACACCGGGATAGGATGTGAGGCATTACTAAGTTAATCACAAGCATACAAATTCTTTTGAATCGTAAAAATGCGAACAAATTAAAAACCTTTCAAATTTCACCTTTACAACTCTATTATGGGTCTATGAGGCCCAAAACGTACTTAAAAACCAATTCAGGATCAATCAGGATCTCCTAAAGAACTTTGGAAATTTTCACTAAGGACAGGGGCACACGCCCGTGTGGGAGGTGACACGCCCGTATGATCGGCTTGACATGGCCGTGTTGGTGGCTTGTGCAGAATTAAATTTTTAGATCGAAGTACAGTGGCTTTCACATGGCCTAGCACACGCCCGTGTTCCTGGCCCGTGTCTCCCCACACGGCCTCGACACGCCTGTGTCTTGGCCCGTGTCCAAAAACTGGGGTATTTTATTTCTGACATCAGCATACCCAAAACGTCACACGGCCAAAGCACACACCTGTGTGCTAGACCGTATCCTCCACACAGCTAAGACACACGGTCGTATCTCTGCCCGTGTGATTAATACCAGGCATACTGACTTGAAATTTTTACGTGCAGGAGACACACGGCCTTCTCGCACGCCCATGAGGCTGTCTGTGTGTCACACACGACTTAGACACATGCCCGTGTGCCTACCCGTGTGGACAATATGAGGCTATTTACCAAACCTCATTGCCACCCCTTACATACCTGGTTCCGTACAATTATCTAACACTATCAAACCACACATTTTTTTTGACCAAAAAAGGCCAAAAAGGCATTCATTCATAAGGCAATTTACCCAACCAAAGAGATAATATCTTTGTATATAATCAAAATGAATATTAAGCAACACCAAGGCTAAAGACAAAATGTGGAGACTTATCCCAAGTTCACACACTTGCCCAATGTTTAAGGACACAAAATAATCTAGTCTAAGTCCTATACATGCCATATTCAAAAATACAAATCCAACTATACCGAGGGTTTTGGACGATAGTGTGATCGATATCTCTAACTTCGAGTGATCCTTGAGCTAGTTAGGCAGCACTATAAGAAAATGGAAAGAAAGGAGGGTAAGCATAAAAGCTTAGTAAGTTGCATATAAATAAGTACAAAACAACAATTCCTCAATGATCATCATACTCATACACAAGGCAAGCAATAGCATAACTTACTCATTTCCATCCATACAAGTCATGTGCTCTCTAATGAGCTCATTTCTCATACGTACCAATTAGGTACCTGTATCACTCACAACATGGTTACGATTTCCTCAATAACTTATAACATACTTTCATCGATGAACCATTCAAAACACTACCAGATTTTCTATATACATCAAACTTAAGGTAAGATGCTAAGCTATGTCTCGGACATATTCTTACACTGGCTCGCATCTCAAGTCGATGCCATATCCCAGACATGGTCTTACACTGACTATCACTACCGAGGCCAACGCGTGTCCCAGACACGTCTTACACTAGCACTCGTCTCAATGCCGATGGCATGTCCCCAACATGGTCTTACACTAGCTCTCATAATGTGGCTGACACGCGTCCCAGACACGCCTTATACTAGCCCACACAAGTGACCTAAATGTCACGGCTTGAATATCCGGTTTATTTACTGGTGTTCCAATAGTAATTCTACCATTTCATTATCACTACGCATCCTCAATTCTCATAACATTTCTCATTACCACAATCAAGCAATTTATGCTATATCAATTTAATCACAATATAATAACAATGTAGTTGCATTATTTACATACAACTTACCTCGGATTACAAAATGCACTCGACTAGTTAGTTTAGTCGATTCGTTTGGCTTTTCCCCGATGTAAGTTCATATTTGGCCAATCTTGATCTATAATAACAAAATGCACTCATTTAGTCACTAATTACAATTAGGTAATCATAATTCACATTTTTGGTAAAATGACCATTTTACCCCTAGACTTTGGCAAAATGACCATTTTACCCCTATGCTCGAAAGTCGATTTTTATCGAATTTCCTCTTATCTTAAGCCTAACTGAACCTTTTTTACTCTTATAGCAATCCCACATTCTCACTATTTCACAAACTTATCATCTATTTTGCAACCTATGCAAAATAGTCTCTTTTGGTGTTTTCATGCTAACACCTTTCACAAAAGTTGTTTAGAACTCTTCTAAGTTCATTTTCTTCCATAAGATTTCAAAAAACAACATGAAATCTCTCATGTTAAATCCCTAGACTTATCACCATTTTGCAAAATAGTCCTCTCATTTGAAAGCCCATGATACAAGCATGCCAAAAATGTAAAAATCATCAAGATCACTTACATTATGAGAGGAATAAGTTGCTGCAAATTTTCAGCTTTCAAACCTCCATTTTTTTTGATATTTTCGGTGGAGAGAGGAGATGGAGAAGAAGAAAAATGCTAGATAGGCCTTAGGCATTATTTTATCACCAAATCATGACGTCACTTACCTAAACTTTGACTATTTTTTTAAAATTCATCTCATGGCTAGCCAACAAAATTAAAAAGGGTTTAATTGCCCTTTTGGAAGCCTTAAATTTTAGTTATCTAGCTATTTAACACTTTTGGGTACTAAAATGCAACTTTTGCCTTTTATGCGATTTAGTCTTTTTTCGCAATTAGGCTTTTAAATATCAAAATTAACTCACCAAATTTTTCATGCACTAATATGATCATGCCATAACCTCATAATAATAATAAAAATAATTTTCCCAACTTCAGATTTGTGGTCCCGAGACCACTGTTCTGGCTAGGCCCTAAATCGAGTTGTTACATTTACTATTCAGTTCTGAAAAATCGATCACAATCAATCATAATGTCCCTTGATGGGTCCTTGAGGCCTAAAATACATATTAGAATTGAGTCGGGACTAAACTGAGATCACATAAAAATTTTCGCGAAATCTCAAAATTTTTCTTAGGTGCAAAGGACACACTTCCGTGTAGCTAGGCTATGTGGGCATTTGATATGAGGCACACGACCGTGTTCTAGCCTGTGTCCTTACCCATGTAACTCTCTAACTTAGGTCATACGGCCAATCACATACCCGTGTACTAGACTGTGTGGACAATTTAATTTTCAAAAATTAGGCGTAAGAGTTACACATGGCTGAGACACACGCCCATGTCTCTACCCGTATGCTTAATTTTGAACATAATGTTTCTCAATTTTTAAGATGCAGGGGACACATGGCAAAACCACACGTCCATGCACATGGCCGTATGTCACACACGATTGAGACACACGCCCGTGTGGAAAAAATAAGGCCATTTTCCAAGCCTTATTTCTCACCCTTTTTACCTTGCACCTGCATCAACACTTCAATATAACAACCAATTCAAAGCATATAAATCAAACTAATATTCAAGTTTTATACATGACATGTTGCTCACACTTTCAAGTATTCATCTTACCCTTTTTTAATCATATATTTACCCAAGTGTGATTATATCTAAGTTACTAATCCAAGCATATTCACATACCAAACATGATATAACTTCATGCATAAATATATTAAATATGTTATCACTAGCCATTCCAAAGGCTAATTACAACAAAACATGTACATACCCTTACTTGTCACCAATACATGTCATTATACCAAAATAAGTTTCCTATTTATACCAAAACGAGCTGGAGGATAGTGTGAAGATGCTCTGACCGATCTCCAACCTTTATAAGCTTCCGAGTATAACAAAACAGAGTAAGCATTTAATGCTTAGTAAGTTCGTATAATATGAATTTAACTTACCATGTATATACATTTAAGACTATCATACAAAACATGCATCCAATCATTTTGACCAATTACCTAATCACATATACTCATCAAAACAGTTAGTCATGTAATTCACATGAATTTCAAGAAATCAGAGATGAGCTCATCAAACTTCGATTTAAAAGTACTTTAGGAATTTTTGAGATATAATCCATTTAATTCTTATATTTTTTTTCACGTCAGAAATTTTGCCCGTTGAATTATTGAATTGTCGATGGATACCCAGGTAGTATACTCGAGGTATAAAAATGAATGATCCGTCAATTCATGTTCAGGGGTACCCATAAAGGCACATAATCAGAAATCACACTCTCGAGCTATATATCAGGATGCTCAGATGAGTCATGTAATAGGACGCTTATCCGGGCTAAACAGGAAACTCATAAGAGTTTAGAACAGGAAGCTCATTGAGCTTAACAGGTAACTCCAAAGAGTTATTATCAGGGAGCTCCGGATAGCTTAACAAGGAGATCAAGCGAGCCATGTCAGTAAGCTCATAAGAGCCTATATTAGGACACTCACGAAGAGCTGCGTTTGTGTCCAAAATAAATGTTGGATCACAACTGATCGAATCATGTAACAAGACGCTCACAAAGAGCTGCGGTAGTGCGCAACACATACAGAATCACTATCGGTCAGGATGCTCACAGGAACTGTATAATAGATGCTCGAGAAGGCTTATAATAGGATTACTCGTTCGAGCTATAGTCTGTCCGCAACAAATGCAGGACTTTAATCAATACACGAAAATACTGTATCCATCAAATTTCATTATTCATACGAGACTTAACATTTATCTAGCTTTATCGATTATGTATTCAATTTCACATCAATAATATTTACACAATTCATACATACAACATTCAGTTTAGGCATTAAATAAACACGATTTAGTTACACGAACTTACCTTGTTACTTGTTCGTATACAGAAATCTACTAATCCGTTACTTTTTGTTTTCCTCGATCCAATTCCGTATTTGGCCTTTACGGATCTATATAAATGAATTTAATCATCAATTTAATCCACTTCATACTCAATTGTATTCAATTTACATCCAAGATAAAATTACCATTTTGCCCCTATACTTTTCACAAATGATAATTTCGTCTCTAGGCTTAGAAAATGAAATTCATGCAATTTAATCCTTATTTCAAGCCTAACCAAAATTTTCATATAACATTTACAGCACATGCATTTCAAAAAATTTAGAATTTTTTTCATAACTTTTACATCTTTACAATTTAGTCCCTAAATCATAATTTCATTAAAATTCACTTTACAAAAGTTTTTTTATCTATCAACAACCTTTCATTTTCTACCATAAATTTCAAATTTTCAACATATTCATCCATGTTAAATTTTCTATACTTTGATATCTTTACAAATTAATCCACAACATAGATAGATTAAGCTATTCTGATCTCGGAAATATAAAAATTACTAAAAACGGGACAAGAATGCTTACCCAATTAAGCCAAGAAAGCTTGGTTTCTCTTTCCTAGGGTTTCCATAGAAATTTTGGGGAAGAAGATGATATATATAATATGATATTTATTTTTAATTTATTTATCATATTTTAATTATTCTCATTTCCAATTTAGTCCTTATCATTTTCTAATTTTTCCATGGATGAATCATCAAAAATATCTACTAAATTTTCTTTAATGGTATAATTGCCATATAAGGACCTCTTATTTTGAATTTCATACCTATTTGATCATTTTAGCTACCAGAACTCAACTTTTGTTTTTTATGCAATTTGGTCCTTTCCCTAATGATATCGATAAAATTTTCTTATCAAAATTTTCATATATCTTTCCTATCATAATTTAGATCATGCAATGACATTAAAATAAATTTTCTTTTTAACTCAGATTTGTGGTCCCGAAACCACTATTCTGATTTCACTGAGAACAGGTTGTTACATGACAAGCATATTTCTAGTGTTTAAGTACAAACGATAAGAAAATTTATTTAATTTTAAATAATTAACTATTATGATGCTTAGATTATTAATTTTTTATATTTATATACTCAGCCCAAAGATCGAATTTTGGAGACATATATAAACAATTTAAGCGAAGGTGCACCAGATGTCACTTATGGACACTTGTGATATGCAAGGAAAAATTTTGTAAATTTATTTTTGTTTGTGTAATCTTGAAGCCCTAATTATGCTTCAAGTTTACAAAAGTTATGTTTTACAAATTTTTTCTCTGTATCTCGCAAATGTCTATAAATGATATCTGATGCACATTTGCTTAAATTGTTTATGTACGTCTCCAAAATCCGTTTTTCGGGTTGAGTATATAAAAATAAAAAATTAATAAATTAAATAGCATAATAATTAACTAATTAAAATTAAATAATTTAATAAATTTTATTATCATTCATAATTGCGCGTTGGATATATGCTTGTCATCCAAATAAATTAGCTAATTTGTCATTTAAAAATTATAACAAATAAAAACAAATGGAAGAGAATAAAATTCAAAAAAATAATTAAAAAATATAATTGAGTATTGAAAATTGAAAATTAAAATGAGTATTGAATAGTTGGATCTTATTTAAGGATACCGCAAAAGTTAATTGGATTTTCTTAAAGAAATTACTGGCTATTTTACCCATCTGACCTAAAAGAAATTAATATTTATAAAAATGACCTTGGTTTAAAAAATTCACCCAAATGACTTAAAATGAACAATAAAATTGGATTATGGGAACTAGATGATTGGCACCACTATTTTTTCTATTAAAAAAATATTTTTTGGGGTTTTGGTCACTAGATGACCGGCACCCATGTATTTTAAAAAAAATATTTTTTGGGTGTTGGCACACTGATGGCTAACACCCTTTATCTGATTAAAATTTTTTTGGTGGGTGTGTGGTGCCGGCCAACAAATAGCTAAAGTCACCCAAGAAAAGGGATAGGAATATTGCAACATTAACCCCTCCTTGTTTTCTCATCTTTTTTATTTCTCAAGTTTAATTACATATTTTATATTTTAAAATAATATTGAACTACTTATCATGTATTTTAATTATTATTGTATCACTCACATTATTATGAAATTTAAAAATTAATTTAAATTTAATATGCACAATTAAATTAGATTTTTTTTATAAAATTAGAACATACTTTAATGATTTTCATCTTTTATAATAATTCAAATAAACATGGCTAAATTATTGTTTTTTTATTTTAAAAAGTAATGTGTAATATATTTATAAATTTTAAAAAAACTTACCTTATAGATTGAATTAATTTATAAAATGAAATTTTAAAACATAAAAATAACGTGTAAAATATGACAACATGAAAAATCCATTGTTCAACTCTTTGAAAACATGAAAAAACCAAAAGCTCTGCCCTCCCTCTCTATCTATCCATGGGATGGAAGGGCGGAGGCCTTTGGTGTCCCCTCCAGTCAAGAATTGGGGCCTCATAATCATTACAGTATCGTCACCGCAGTAGAGTTTAACCACTAAATTCGGGATGGATTGGTGTTGTTCATCTACGCCTAGGACACTAGAATATCGAACCATGAATGAAGAAAGGTGTGCGAGAAATGGAAAACCATATTAGCTAGTGATTATGAGGCCCCAATTCTTGATTGGAGGGGACACCAAAGGCCTCCACTCTTCCATCCTATGGATAGATAGAGAAGGAGGGCAGAGTGTCAAAGAGTTGAACAATTGATTTTTCGTGTTGTCATATTTTACACGTTATTTTTATATTTTAAAATTTCATTTTATAAATTAATTTAATCTATAAGGTAAGTTTTTTTATAAATATGTTTTTCTAAATTTAAATGTTCCTAAATTTATAAATATATTACACGTTATTTTTTAAAATAAAAGAAACAATAATTTAGCAATGTTTATTTGAATTGTTATAAACAATAAAAATCATTAAAGCTATCAAACAAAATCTAATTTAATTGTGCATATTAAATTTAAATTAATTTTTAAATTTAATAATAATGTGAGTGATGTAATAATAATTAAAAAAACATGATAAGTAGTTCAATATTATCTTAAAATATAAGATATGTAGTTAAACTTGGGAAATAAAAAAAAGATGGGAAAACAAGAAGGGGTTAATGTTACAATATTCACATGCCTTTTAGTGGGTGACTTTGGCCATTTGTTTGCTGACACCACACACCCTGAAAAATTTTTTAAAAAAATATATATAGGTGCCAGCTATTTAGTGTCCAAAATTTTAAAAAATATTTTTTAATAAAAAAAATATTGGTACCGATCATCTAATTTCCATAATCTAATTTTAAGTTCATTTAAGATAACTTGAGCGAATATTTTTTAACCAGTTTCATTTTTATAAATATTAATTTTTTTTAATCATATGAGTAAAATAACCGAAATTACTCGTGCGATTGGGAATTTGTGATTGGTGGATGAAAAAGTGATGTCTTGCGTTCGAGTACCAAGTCTCTTTATAAATTTTAACAGTGAACAAAAAAGGGATTATTAAACCGGAAAGGGGGCTACAGCAAGGCCATCCACTATCGCCATAACTTTTCATTATTATCGCAAATGTTCTCTCATCTGTAGTGGATAATGTTGTTCAAGATGGAGAATTAGAAGGGTTCAAAATCAGTTAAAGATGCCATATTATCTCTCATCTTCTGTTTGCGGGTGATTGTCTTCTTTTTGCAAATGCGTCTCAAAAAGACTATGATACTATTGAGAAAATTCTCCGTTTGTTTCATGAAGCAATCGGGCAGTCGGTAAACTTTGAAAAATGCACCATTATATTCTCTCCAAATACGAAAGAAATCAGCAAATGCGGGTTCTTTGGCAGATTTATTATGATCGACATGAAAAAAAGCGATAATTAGCTCGAGATGTTGGCATCATGGGGTAAAGGTAAACGAGAAGCTCTAGACAAAATTGTGAAACGATTGCAATCCAAAGCTCAAAATTGAAAGGGGAAATTGTTAGCTCAAGCCGAAAAGGAGGTGGTGATAAAAGGTTATTGCTTCCGCCATTCCTGTTTACACAATGCACTGCTTTCGACTTCCAAACTCTTTTTGCAATGATGTAAATCTCTTTCTTAATAAGTTCTGGTAGGATGGAAATGAAAACGAAAAGAGGAAAATGGACTGAATGTCCTGGAATCGTTTGGCTAAACATAAAAAATTAGTAGGCATGGGTTTTCGGGATTTTCACTATTTTAATGTTGCCCTCCTAGCTAAACAAGCTTGGAGACTCTTTTCAAACCCAAATGTGCCTTGGGCAAAGATCCTAAAGGCTGTTTATTTTCCAGGAACTACAATGCTCACATCCTCAGTTCCGAAATCATCGTCGTCAGCTTGGGAAAGTCTCCATGAACGCATCACTCTTCTTAACAGAGGTTTGAGACGGAATTTCTCCAATGGTTCGAATATCTTAATCTGGGAAGATAAGTGGATTCCATCTCTCCCAAACTTCAAACCGCATCTACAGTTCTAACGAGGGGTTGATATTTCTCTGGTTCGTAACCTGATAAACCACCATAACCAATGGAACCACGGTCTTCTCTGTTCTTTATTCCCAGAGGATGAAGTGAAAGCCATTAGAGCTATCCCTATCGGTCCACCGTCTATCAATGACAAGATTGATTGGAACTTCTCAAAAGATGGCTAATACACGGTTAAGTCTGGATATAATTTGTTGAGAGAGCAGAAGCATAGAAATGAAGACAATGGATCTCACTCAAGAAGTAATCGACAAAGCTCAAACTGGAACTCAATGTGGAATATACAAGGTACCCCGAGAGTTAAGAATTTTTTATGGAGAGCGTGTAATAATGTTGTTGCGTCTGGTGAAAATTTGTACCAACGTCATCAAGCCTTGTCAAACAAGTGTCAAAGATTCGATAACGAGGTTGAATCTCTCGAGCATATTCTGTTTCTCTGTCCGATTGCAAAAGCGGTTTGGAGAGCGTTCACTCTTTCACTATGATCCTTCAAATATTGGTTTCTCTAGTTTCTTTAACTGGTGGATTGAGATAAACGAAAATTTTCCAAAATTTGGATCTTTCTCAGCCACAAGTTCGGCAGCTTGGATATGTTGGGAAATATGGAGGAGTCGGAATTTAAGGATGTTTGAAGGCATTAATTCTGATCCCATTAAAATTTGGAATGATGCATGGAGGAATTTTTCTGGGTTCCTGCATGTTGAGGAGAATGCTCGGTCCCATTCAACCCCTCGAATATCGGCCTCTTCTTGGAACCCACCCCCACATGGTTTCATTAAAATAAACGTTGATGCTGCCTTTGACCAATGTAGCAAAACTGCGAGTCTGGCTGCAGTTGCCTGAGGCAGCGATGGTTCTTTCATTACAGGTGCAAATGCCTTGACCTTTGTTGGAACTCCGCTCGTGGCTGAGGCTCTTGTTGTTCGATTGGGATTAATGTTGGCAAATACTCAACAATGGCGTACCTTTATCTTTGAATCCGACGACCAAATTGTGATCAACTGTTCAAAAGAAATTTTCAACCTCTGGGAATTTATTGTTGCTCATGACGATATCTCGCTTTTGTTAACAGGATGCTGTAATGTCATTCTTTCGTATGCTTCTCGTTTATGTAACAAAGAGGAGCCTTTGTCCCCTAAACTGGTTCTTGCAGCTGCCCCAAGAGCTCAATTCTATGATGTAATCTGGTTTTTTATGGTTTAAATGAAGTTCTTAATAACAAAAAAAAAAAAAAAAAAAAAAATTGCTTAAGCGTTTCATGGATTTCGAAGAGTGTCGTTTTTTTAAAGGTGTTTTTAGGAGAATTTTTTTTCAATTTATTTACATTTTCTTATAAAATTTCACGTCTATCAATTTCTTTTCTGAAAATAAAAGATACTAAAATACCAAAAAAAAGTCATTTTTTTTAAACTACAAAAATAGGTTGAAATTTTGAAAATTGACTGAGAATAGATCAATTTTAGTAAAATTTGATAACGTTTTTAGCATATTGACAGAAAAATACTTTTGTTACATCAACACCAAAAGCGACAGAACTAATTTTTTATTTTTTGTGTCGCCTATTATGGTGTAAATAAAACTTACAAAATAAACTTTTATATAAATCTAAAATATCATTTCTTTTATTTTTCTTACTAGACATAATTAAAAGATCCGTCTGCTGAGTAAAAAAAATTTTGATTCAAAAGCTTAATTGATGGTTGATACAAAATGTTCACGGAATATAGTAGTAGCCTACAAAAAATGCTAATGGATTAGACGAGTACTAGGGCTGGCAGGGCAGCTCGTCAATGTATATGTTCGAAACATCTACCATTTCATTAATACCTCAATACCTATTGAGGTAAAACTAAATATAGGGGCGTGTTTGTCGAATCTTTACTAAATTTCAGCAACTACTGTTAATCCCACATTATCTTTTTCCAGACACCATGGCTATCCACATGGTAGGACTGCTTGCTTTCACACTCGTAAAACATAATTAATTCAATTGGATTTAGCATGTTTGAAGTTTCAGATTGGTATTAAACTTAATAACAGCAGCCATTAGTCACTATAATTAGATCCAATCACCATATACACCTGCAAGAATCTGAATACAAAACAACATTCTAAGTTACAGGGTTTCAGCTAAAACGAAACAGGATTATACCCATCTTGCAAGGAAATTATAGCTCTTCTGAATTGACCATCTCATTTTAGTCGGTATCACTACAGAATATAGAACTAAATATACTAGTCATACATTCAGACCTTCTACATCTTTCTTCTCTTAAACTTTATAGGGCATATATTTTATTCCATCAAAGTTGTCTCACATAAGGAGTAATTTCGACATCATTATCAAGGTCCTGATCATGGGCATGCAGTGAGCATCCTTCAAGCATTGTAAACTGAAAAGTGAAAAAAGGCATCCTCCACTTCTCAAAGACGAGCCAATATATTTGTAGTTTTAGCAAAATACAGAAGATCATGAACTTACAGAGTTCCGCTAAATGACCAAATGAAAAATAGGAGATATTCAAAAGCACGGAGAGCAATTACAAGAAAAATAGTAAATTATATAGTACAACATTAGAAAGAGATATTCAATTTTTTTTTTATTTCATTAAAGCTCAGGAGGAATAGAGACAAAAAAGAAAGATGGGAGGATTGATCAAGATAAAAATCAAAACAAAAAATCAAAACAAAAATAAAAACCTTACACATCTTAACACAAGAATTAGAAAGTCTTGCAAGGTCAAGAAAAAATTAAAAAAAAAATATTAATAATAAAAATCCAAAAAAGCTCAGCAAGGATAGCACCCTTAAACTCCTGTTGATTTTATACTTGTGATGAAAGCCAGAATACTGATGTTCTTCTTTGGACGTTTCAAGGAGGCACAAAGGGATCAGCGGCTCCATGAAAATAATCTCTTGAGGCTTGAGCAGTAGAAAGCATGAGCAAGAACTGGAGCAGGAGCATGAGAAAGAATAGACAGAGAAGAAGGAATAAGGAGTTGAGAAAATCATGCAAAATTTATGACATTAAGAGCAAGCCAGCAGTGAAGTGATAAAAAAGAAGAGATGGTTGTTGAAGGGACGGAAGGGGTTTATATAGTGAAAAAAGAGGGGAAATAAATGAAAACCAGAAGGTGCTGACATTCCAAAAATAAGTTTGGTTTGCAGCAAAGGGTCAAAAGAAAGCCCTAGCAGAGTAGACCTTTGGTGTGGACCCAAAAACCATATATATTAAAGAGAGAAATAATGAGTATCGAAAGTAGAAACTCTGTTTCGCCAGTTTTAATGTTTTTCTTTTTTAATATTTTCAATATTAATTTTGTTTCACTTTTCATTCTTTTTGTTTGAAGAAAGAAGAGCTTGTATTATTATTTTTTACTTCTCGTCCCAAATGAGAAGTCTAGTCTACCATTATCAACAGTTAAAACGGTGACTGATTTGAGAGAAGGGAAGGGAAGGCAGTGAATGAAGCAACGAAGAACAGGGAATAGCAGTGCAAGCAACGTGACTTAACCATCACTAATAAGCATCTCTGCCTGTCTCTCTCCTCTGTTTTCACATCTTTTACCTTCTCAGTTACGTTATTTTGGATGAAAGCATGCATGGGAACTCGAATTTCCAAACTTCTCATAAACCTAAAAATAATAAGCTAGGTTTGATTCTTAAATTACTATATTCCTGTTTGGAATTTCATAGTTTCTAATTAAATTATTCCTTTGATTTAATAATACTTATTCTGAAATTCTAGTAAGATTCCACGAATGTAGGTAAAAGATTTTACATTTCGACAGAACCAAAATTAAACTTTTCGTCCATTACATGTTTCTTAAATAATCAAACTCTCTTTGACAAACTTGAGAGTGCCATCTTCTGTATTTGCACAAACCCTTAAGTTGGTACAATTTAATAAAGAACATTTGCGTTTAAACTCCACTCCAAATTCGGTTCGGGTGTGGAAATGGTTTTTTCAAAATTTAAATTCCACTAGAAAGAAATTTAAACTATTTGAACTCTTGATTAAACTATTTATCTAATAATTCTGATTTCAAAATCGATTAATTTATTTTCGGCATGAATTCAATTTCTAATTAAGAATCTTCAATTAATCTAATAGGATAAGATTTAGTTTGATTTGAAAAAAATATTTTTATTTTTATTTTTATTTTTAGATAAAAATTGTTTTAAAATTTATAAAAAAAAACATGTTTTTTAAATGAAAATAAAATTTTGTTTCCAAAAAATAAAAATATGAATACTTCTTTCATAATAAAAACAAAAGAATAATTATTAAAATTATACTATTATTTAAGCCCTTAATTAAGTTTGTGTCACAAATCAACTAGACACCAACTCAGGCAATTATAAAAATATTTATTCGTATTTAAAATAAATGATATTGTTTGAGGTTACTTTAGTTCTTTTTATTTCAAAAAAATAAATTTTATGTATATGGAGGAATTTAAACCCACGCAAAACTTTACATTGATGTTTTTGTACATTTTAATTTTATTATGCACAATTTATTATCTACATCAATTGTATATCTATCTATCTATACTATTATTTAAGCTACTGACTGAGTTGGTGTTCAATAGGGCACAAACTCAGTTAGATAACATACAAAAATATCATTTTGTATTTAAAATAAGTTATATTATTTGAAAGTACTTTAATCTTTTTATTTAAAAATCAATAAAAGTATACATATGATTAGATTTAAACTCATGTAAATCATATATATTTAATATAATAAGATCCACAATCCATATTGTGACAAGTGGCACATCTCACCTTCTATCTAATTTCTATATTTTTATGTTTTTAAATATGATTAAATAAATAATGTATTTATATAATTAAAACAAATAGATTAATTAAAATGTATTCTTATACTTTTAATTGAATATATATTATTCAATTCAAGATTATAATTAAAAATACAATATTAATTAAAAATAATTTAATATATTTTAATTTAGATATACAATCAAACTCGTGCTTCAAATAAGAATTAGAAACTACATACTCATTATGTCACACATTTAGGAATAAGTTTTTATTTAAATCTTATTATAAAAATGTTCCAAGCTTTATCTTCTATGTTTAGATTATGAAGAACCAAAACTAATCAGTGATGTTGAGACATTGAAGATAAGTTGAAATTTGAAGAGTTGGAGATGTTTAAAATTAATGTTGGCTTGCTAGATTTAAATATTTTTATTTAGAAGTGTATTGCTTCTATTAGGATTTTGATAATGAGAGTGCAAGTTCTTTCTGTCGTAGTGCATGGTCTTTAGTATTGGTTGTTATTTTTTTGTGGTTGTTAGGGTGGGGAGTTTCAAGTTTGCTTTTATGGATACAAAGTTTCAAGGTTTATCGTTGCAAGAGAAAGAGGATGTCACACCTGGTTTCCTCTAAGTCTGGAAATTTAGGAATAATTGAGGAGTTAAATTGAAAGAAGCTACAAGTTGACAGCCTTTACTAAAAAATTTGGAAAATTTAGTGACTAATTTTGGACATCGTTGAGATCCGATTTTGGTTCGGTTGAATTAAAACCAGTTGGTTTCATAGTGAAAGACAAAATGATTACCAACAGATAGTTTCTATAGGGTTGATAAATAGCTAGGAAATGACTTCTCGGGGAAGATTCATCTCAATTCTGTTTCATTTCCCACTCTTCTTTATTTTCTTCCTCGGTTGTTCCGAGGAAGTTGGTTATGGAAAGCTAAGTGTCAATATTTAGTCAAAAAAGTAGAGAATCCAAGGAGTTGGTAAGGTTCTAAGTCCTTCGGCGTACGTGAGATTTAGAAACAAAGTTAAGGGTTTTCAAAACCATTTTTAGAAGTTTTACATGCTTCTAGAAAACTAAATTTTAAGCTGTAAATGCTGAAGTTTAACTTGTGACCTTGGTTGTAACGTTGAGCTTCTAGGAGAATGGAAGCTCTGGTATTTGGGTAAGTTAAGCCATCGAGGATAAAGGAAGCAAGATGAGTCCCTACACTTGACTTTTGGGGTAATTGTTGATGTCGTTTACTTGCTTAAACCACATATGGGCCTGCTTTGACTTGTGGTTAAAACCATGTTCGTGTATGAATATGGAGGATAAGTAAATTGTGTATGCATATTTGCAAGTATAATTGTTAAGTGTTATATTGAAACAACCCGTTTTGAGTCAAATCAAGACAGTGGTTTCGGGACCACAAATCCGAAGTCAAAATATTTATTTTATTATTTTATTAAAGTTTACAGCATGATAGAATTATTTTGTGAAAGTTTCATAAAGAAATTTTACTATTTGAATGCTTAATTTGGCAAAAAGGACTAAATCGCATAAAGTGTAAAAGTGGAGTTCTATTAGTTAAAGGTGTCATTTGGCCTTGGATTTTAAATATGATGGCCTTAAATGGTAATTAGACCATTTTAAATGTTGATGGACATTAATGGACATCCATTATGAGATTTTATATGTTTATTACTAAGGTTAGTAAGGTAAATTAGTTATTAAGTTATAATTAAATAAAACAAAATATAAAATTTGGTGTTCATCTTCTTTCTCAATCGAAATTAAGAGAATAAAAAAACAACATTATATGGTTTCAAAGGTTCGATACTCTCCTGGCTTGATTAAAGTACGGTTTTAGCTTGATTTTTGATGATTTCTATGTTTTTATAATCATTGGAGCTCAATCTAGCTAGCCCGTACCTTTAATTTTCAATTTTTTAAAGATCTTAAGAGTTTCCATTGTTGAATCTATGAGTTCTTCGATGTTTAATGTTAAATTATGAAAGCTTGGTGATAGAATTCATGTTTTGTAAAGTGATTTTTGATGAAAATGCATATTAGGGGCTAAATTGAGAAAATGTGAAATGTAGTGGTTAAAAGTGTGAATAAATGAAAATTATGTGCTGCTAGGGACATATGGTAATTCGGCTAGCATGGGTTAGTCTTGAATTTCATTAATTTGTGATTTTATGAAATAAGGACTAAATTGTGAAAAATGTGAAATTTGTGAGGCAAAAGTGTAAATGTGTTTTAAAGTGTATTATTGACTAAATTGAATGAATAGATGATTAAATAAGTTAATTTTGTATATAATTAGATCAAGAAAAGTGGAATACAGACTTAGATCTGGGAAAAGATAAAGTTATCGACTAGTAGTTTTGATTCGTTATTTTAGCATCCGAGGTAAGTTCGTATGTAATAAGCATTGTTATATTTATGTTTTGATATCGTATAAATTGTATATATGTGACTACTGTTATGTTTGATGACATATTAGATAAATATGGCACTTAGTGTGCGGTTCGATATAGCTTCGGCTAAATTTGGCACTTAGTGTACGATCTGAGATAGCTTCGGCTATGTATGGCACTTAGTGTGTGAGATATCGAGTATGGCACTTAGTGTGTGAAATATTGAGAATGACACTTAGTGTGCGAGATATTGAGTATGGCACTTAGTGTGCGAGACATTAAGTATGCAATAGCATTTCGTGTATGTATGAACTTGTCATGGATCGGTACAGGTATGTACATGTATGTTATGACCTTAAAATCGAAGAAGTTACAAAGTTTGTATATAAGCTTATGAATAAGCATATTAAAGGTTTGCTAGAAATCTTGAATTTCGTGTATTATGTTTAAATTAATGAATGGTAATTGTATTAGTTAAGTTTATGTCATACGAGCTTACTAAGCTATAAAGCTTACGTTGTTTATTTTTCCATGTCTTATAGTGATTAAAGCTAGCTCGGATCTGAGAGTCTTCGGGAACATCATCGTACTATTGAACATCTATTTTGGGTACTTTTGAAGTTATGTATATTTGGTATATGGCATGTATAGGCTTGTGTCATTTTGGTATGCTTGTTGGATGTGTATTTTGACCATTCAAGTTGGCATAAAATGATGAACTTCATGATGCTTATGATGGTGCAAATGGTTCTATTTTTAATGTTTGGTAATCAACCTATATTGAATGAATGGGATTGAATTGACTATGTATGTTTGGATTGGTTTTTGTTAAATGAATTATATATGTGAATTATGTTTAGTGAGACAATTTAAGTTGATAGTTATTTGAATAGGTGAATGGTAAGGAATTAAGTATAGAAATTGGTTGAAATGGATATGATATGATTGAGTATTGGTTGATGACTTTTGGCTGCAAAAATAGTGTCTTGAAATGGTGAAATTTGAGTTTGAATAGGTATGTGCTTAAAGGGTGGCAAATTGGCTTTACAAATGGCCTATTTTTGTCCACACGGACAGAGACACGGGCGTGTGTCTCAGCCGTGTGCGACACACAGTTAGGTTACACGGTCGTGTGTCCCCTGGTGTTGAAATTGAATTGAAGTCAGTATGCTCTATACGATCTCACACACGAGCGTGTGATTGGTCATGTGGTATAAGTTAGTATACCCCCTAAATGGCATACGGCCTAGCACATAGGCGTGTGTGGCCATTTTGAAGGGCACACGGGTTGGACACACGGCCTGTGGTTGGCCGTGTGACTCAAGTCAGTATACCCTCTAGTTTTCACACGGCCTGACACACGGGCGTGTCCTCGACCGTGTGATGCAAGCCAGTATGTATGCCCTCTTTCCACACGGCTTAAGACATGGGTGTGTCAACTAGTTGTGTGAGGCACACGGCCTGTTCACACGGACGTGTGACCCTTATATGATGAAGAATTGATGTATGAGAATGATGCTTAAGGTTGATAAATGTAAGCTTTGAGTTATGTTTTGATCGGTAATACCTCGTAACCCTATTTCGGCTATGGATATGGGTTAGGGGTGTTACATATATGGTTGCAAATTGACGAATAAATGCATGATGAAATGTATGTGATAGTCACTAGCTCGATAAATTGTATAAAATACATTAATATAGTGTGTGTGGAGCACGAAAGGGAATTATCAAAGGGTTAGATAAAGTTAGGATTGAGAAAGGGTGATTTTGTTAAATATCGCCATACGGTGTTGCTGAATGCAAACCATGATGTGCAAAGCTCCGAGCCTTGAAGAGGGGACACTGTGATATTTGAGCATCAAGGTTAGGAATGACAAAATGAAAGAATGGTAGATGGATAGAGAAACAGAATTTTTGTTAGATACCGCCATACGATATTGCTAAGTGCAAAATGTGATGTGCAAAGCTCTGGTCCTTGTGGAAGGGACACTTTGGTGTTTAAGCATCAAGGCAGATATGAGATGAGTCAACATCGATGATTATTAGGTTCCATAAAGCAACATTATGATGACGGTTATTAGGCTCTATGGGTGACACTACGACGACGATAAGGTCCTACAAGGCAAATAGGTTTAACGTGTAAGACCATAACTCAGTTATGGCAACCAATAGAGTCAACCAAGACAATAAACACGGGGTAGTCCATTAAGATAGTAAACATGGGGTAGTCCACTAGGATAGTAATCACGGGGTAGTCCGTTGAGACAGTAATCAGGGCTAGTCTGTTGGGACATTAAAAATGAGAAGTTCGCTAGGACATTAAACACGAGGACTACAAGTGTAAGACTATAGCTCGGCTATGGAAGTATATGGGGCTCATCAGGACCATAATATGCAGGTAGTTCACCAGAACGATGAATATGAAAAGCCACACATGTGAGGAGAATTTCAAATATTGGCAAGCAATAGCTAACCAGCGGATTTGAGGTGTAACCCTCTAAACCCGGCCTAGACATTGTGGTCAAATATCGAAGATCACATTGGCCATGTCAATGGCACAAAAAACCATTTACTATTTTCTCTTAATAATGATCCTTAATTTTAAAATGTCATCTTATTTTGCTTTAAGAAAGGCCAAATATTGTCTATAAATTTCCTTTCAAAAGAATTCGTCAAAATTGTCTTTCTTTTAGAAAAATCAAGTATTGATAGTTTTTAGAAAATGTCGTTTTTCATTTAAAACATCGCAGCAGTCAACTTTTATATTTCAAACTTGTTTGTCATTTTGAAAATGTGGATTTAATATAACTTGTAAACCATCTGTAACAGCCCGTTTTTAGTCAAATCGAAACAGTAGTTTTAGGACTACAAATCTGAGGTCAAAATATTTATTTTATTATTATTTTAATGTTTACAGCATGAATATATAATGGTGTGAAATTTTCGTTAAGAAATTTTAGCATTTGGTTGCTCAATTTGATAAGAGGATTAAATCGCGTAAAATGCAAAAGTGTTGTCCTATTAGCTAAAGGTGTCAATATGCTATGGAACCTTAAAGTAAAGGTCCTTATGTTGTAATTATACCATTATTAGTTTGAGTGGACAAATATGGACAAGTATTAAATGATTTTTAAGTTATATTAATAAGGTTAGTTTAGTAAATTAGTAATTATAAGTAAAAGAAAATAAAACAAAGCTTGTATCATCTTCAACCTTGAGATCTTCCACCGAAATATTGCGAAAATAAAAGAAATTAGGGCTTTAAAAAATTCGGTCATTGCATAGCTTAATTGGTAAGTGATTTTGACTCAGTTTTTAATGATTTCTATGTTTTTGTGATCATTGCATCTAGTACTAACTAGCCTAGGGTCTAATTTGCAAAAATGTTAAAGATTTTAAAAGTTACCATTGATGAATATGTATGAGTTTTGATGTTTGATGATATATTTTGATTAGTTGTTGATAGTTAAATAAGTTTTGTTAAGTGATTTTTAGTGAAAATGCAAAATAGGGATTAAATTGTGAAATGTGTAAAGTTAGTTCTTAAAATGTGAAATAAATGAAAAATATGGGCTGCTAGGGGATAATAGTAATTCAGCTAGCATGGGTTTAATTGAAATTTCATTAAATTGTGATTTTATGAAATAAGGACTAAATTGTAAAAAATATGAAATATGTGGGAAAAAAGTGTAAATGTGTTTTAAAGTGTGTTTTGGGACTAATTTGAATGAATAGATGATTAAATAAGTTAATTTTAAATATATTTAGATCAAGAAAGTAGAAATACGGACTTGGATTGGGGAAAAGATAAAATACTTGATTAGTCGACAATTTCATCGTTTTTGAATCGAGGTAAGTTCGTATGTTATAATTTAATTTCAGTGTATTCTATATGCTTTGATATAGCATAAATTGTGATCATGTGACTTCAGACAAGTTTGGCAGTGATTCGATGATGATTCGATAGTTGGAATCCCGTTTGAACCTTAAGAATAGTTTAGGATGCTAGTGACATGTCATTAGGGGATACATTGAGTTGGCTTTGGGCCATGGTATATCACTTCGGGTGCGAGATATACTGATTTGGCTTTGGGCCATGCATATTAGCTGATTTTGAGTTCGGGCCATGATATTAGAATGTCGGAGATAAGTTACCTTAATTTGGCTGTGGGCTATGGTATAGGTACTTATCGTGTGAGATCCTTGAGTATCTGAATTCTATTCCGAATGGTTCAACAGTTATATGTAAGACAAGAATATGTATGAGATTTGTACGGGATGGTACATGTTTGTGTATAAACTATTTTAGCATTGAATCAAAGATATAAGGATGAAATTATAAATTTTGTTAATGAACATATGAAAGGTTTGTTCGTTAGTAAGCTTTATGTTATTTTATTCAATTTATTGAATTATATTTGTGAGATTGTATTAAGTTTATTTCATACGAGCTTACTAAGCTTTATAGCTTACTTTGTTTATTTTTCTGTGTTTTATAGTGTTATCGAGCTAGCTCAGATTCGAGAATCATCAAAGATCACTTCACACTATCCATCTATCACTTGGTATCTATAAACTTTCATATTTTGAGTATATGGCATGTATAGGGACTTTGATTCATGTTGATTATGTTTTGGTAATGATATTGGCCAAATGATTTGGCATTGTAAATGTTTATATTTTGGTTTGTATATATATATATATATATAGCCATGAGTGATGGATTAATTTTGGTATATTTGGTATGTTTGAATCATGTGCATATATATATATGCTTATGTCTTGTGTATATTGAGTTAGTTGTGATGATTGATGGTAATAGGTATTATGAGTGTTAAATGGATGATTTGTGAATATAGGTATGCTTGTGAAATTAGGCCAAATAATGCATATTTGTTAATTGTCATTTTAGTGATTTGAGAAGTCAATGATTGGTATGAATTTAGGTGGCTATATATGGTATTTATGTTTTGTATGAATTGGTGTTGGAAATGGTATAAATCATGCTTGGTTGGGAATTGAATTATATGTCTACTGATGCTTTGTTTGGTGCTATTTGGGTTGTGTAGGTATATGCATATTAGGGTGGCAAATTGACTTGGTAAATAGCCTATTTTTGTCTACACGAGTAGAGACACGGGTGTGTGTCTCAGCGTGTGTAACAAACGGTCAAGTACACAGCCGTGTGTCCTTTGGTCTTGAATTTGAAATCAAGTCAATATGATCCACATGGCCTCATACACAGGCGTGTGACTTGGTCATGTGGCATAAGTCAGTATACCCTACAGGTTTGGCACGGCCTAGCACACGGCCTGGCACAAGGGCGTGTGTGGCCATTTTTAAGGCACACGGACGTGTGTGTTAGCTGTGTGATCCAAGTTAGAGAGTTACACGGGGTCAGACACGGGCTGGGACACGTCCATATGCTCCCATTTTGAATGTCTACACAGCCTGTGACACGGGCATGGCTGGTGGCCGTGTGTCTGGCCATACAGGCGTGTGTCCCCTGTTTTGAGGAAAATTTTCTAAGTTTCATAAAAGTTTTATAAGTTATCGGTTTAGTCCCAAACCACTCTCAAAGTATGTTTAGGGCCTCGTAGGCTTGTATTAGGGACAAATTGATTGAGATTGAATGACGATTGTATGATCTGATGAAATGTATATAAAAAGTATGTTTAATTGTATTGTGAGTTCGGTAATGCTCCGTAATCCTATTCTGGCAATGAATACGGGTGAGCACCATCAGTTCTGTAAGTAAGTAGTGTTGAGTTTTGAAAATAGAGTATTAAGTTTGAAAATACTATCATTGTGTTGAAGTAACCTTATTGTGAAAAATCTATTATTTAATTCTTATTTCAAAAAAACCTCTTAAGCACTAGTTTAAATCGTACATCATGCAAAACCACCCAAAAACTAAAATAAATCCAAAGTCCAAAAGAAAGTCCAAGTCCAAAACCAAAGTCCAAAGTAATTAAACACATCCCAAAATATCAAATACCAAAATATATAGTTTTTTAAAAGATGACCGAGAGTACCTCCGTAGCCAAGCCTATCATAACCTCGATTATTATCTGAAAAATAAGAATTTAAATGGGTGAGCTTAAAAAGCCTAGTGTGGGTTACAAATCAGAATAACATAATTTAACACATAATAGCATTAGTTTAACCAGATCATAAACATACTAAATTTTCAGTCATAGAATCACATTAATCAAAATGCATAGTGACTGTGTCAATGGAACACTTTGTTAGAAATCAATATAGATTTTCAAAAAACAGATCCTACCCATCTCCGCTATACACCATAATGAGTTCCCCAGAACTCGTCTACCCAATAACACACCAATATTGTGGACAAGCCACTAGATAGTGCAGTCATGCTGCTAGAAATAGAACATTGTGGTCGAGCCACCCGATAATGCAGATTTACTACTGGATACAGAATATTGTGGACAAACCACCAGAAATTTGCAAATATACTGCTAGATACTTCCTCCGTAAACATTTTTCCAACCTCATGCATGTGATATGGTATACAAAACAAATTTTACAATAGGCATGCTTTACATGCAATTCAGATTTTAGTACAATTTATCACAGTGGCATGCTTAACATGCGAACCAAAATCAGAAATATGGCATGCTTAACATGCGAATCGGAACATCAAAATATTAACATGTTTAACACGTAAATCAGAACATCAATAACTCAATATTACGCTTATTGTACATACATATTCAAATTGCCATATATGTGCATCATTAGTACTAGGAATCATGTATTATCACATTTAACAGAAAAATTACTAAATTACATATCAACAACACAGATTGTAAGTTTCGGAAACACTTACTTGGAATCCTATTTTATCAAATTTTATCAATCTTTATGAATACTTAAAGTATTTGCCCAATATCACATTTTAGAAACTTATTTAAACATTAATTAAACATTTCTTAAATAGAAACATTTTATATGGATTAATTATAATAATATTTATTTAATTAAAATAGGTCCCCACACCTTTGCAAATCCGATTGCAAGGATCCTAATTCCAACTTCTAACAAAAGAGTTCGATTCTTGAGCCTCTATGGTTAAAACCATTCACATGTATTAGAACGGGTTACTAAATAAATAAATAAATAAATAAATAATCCTTCAATTATATGATTTGGTAAAGTACTTACATAATCGATCGCCTAATCGCACTCTAACACAAGTGGTGTATAGATTTTGGGATTTGAATAGAACTTCAATAAAATTGTTAAACCGAATTAATCCATGCCGTCTTAATCGAATATGTATGTATATGTTCAAAAACACATTTAAATCATAAATTTAATGCCAAAATTTCATTCATCTCATTCTTATCCAATATGCCATTTAAAGGCACCGCAATTAAAGCTCAATCATTCAACTATCCTAGATAAGAAAGAATATAGCATTAACTTTCAATTCATGCACAAACCATTAACCAAATTGGCCAAACATAAACACACCCATAATTTAACCATACCAAAATATTATCACTTAGTTTTGACCAATAGGAATCAACCACTCAAAAACACTACAGACATGTACATTCAAAACTAAGCATATCACTAGGAAGACCATTATAACTTAACATTTCATATTTACAACAAAACACCTATATACATGCCACATTTCAAAATTAAAAACAAAGCTACACACATGGTTGGATAGTGTGAGATTTCTGTCGATTCGTCCAGTTAGTCCACAAATTAGGTAACTACAAAAGAAGAAAAAATGAAACAAGTAAGCTAATGGAGCTTTGTAAGTTCATAGTTTAAATCATCAAACTAAACTTACCTTAATTGATATAAAAAAATATAAAGAGTGTAACATCCCTAACCTGTCTCCATCGCCAGATTAAGGTTATAGAGCGTT
Source organism: Gossypium anomalum (assembly GCA_025698475.1). NCBI lineage: Eukaryota > Viridiplantae > Streptophyta > Magnoliopsida > Malvales > Malvaceae > Gossypium > Gossypium anomalum. The sequence continues at coordinate 58,333,132 of CM046959.1, forward strand.
ACCATACAATCAGGAATCATTTATCTATATAACATTTAAAATAAATACATGACATTCAAAACATATCAATCATAGGCATCTTGTCCTTAAATCGAGTCTACGAGACCCCAAAAATAGCTTTAAGGCAATTTGAGACTAATTTGAAATAAATAAAAAATTTAAGAAAAATTTATAAAAATTAGAAAATAGGGGTCACATAGCTGTATGAAACCACCCCAGGCTGTGTAACTTTCGAACAAAGGACACATAGCCTTGTCCTAACCCATGTTACTCACTGAGTAGCCCCATACGCCCATGTGCCAGGCTGTGTGCTTGGCTGTGTAACTCTCTGAGTTACCATACAGGCCCGTGTGCCAGGTTGTGTAAATCATTGACTTGAACACTAAGAAATTCTCAAATGACACATGGTCGTGTCGCTAGGCTGTGAGTCTCACATGGCCATGTGACAGTGTAACACCCCTGACCCGTAACCATCACCGGAATAGGTTATGAGGCATTACTAGACCTGTAACTCAATTCAAAACAATCATTTAACAAATTTCATCTCATTTCAGTTTCCATCATTCATTCACATTCAAAATATACTTAAATCAATCATACAAAGACTTAATCATGCATTTGGGACTAAATTGATAACATAGAAAAATTTCAGTTAGAGGTAGGCCACCGAGAAACACGGGAACTGCGAGTGGTGTTAGAGGTGTAACGCGAGACACTACAGTGAGATCTGATCCTAGAACACCTGCACGAGCCTATGCTATACGAGTACAAGAAGAAGCATCATCTCCAGATGTTATTACGGGTAGTTTTACTCTTTATGATATTAAAGTTATTTCATTGATAGATCCAGGGTCTACTCATTCGTATATATGTGTGAATTTAGTATCCAGTAAGACTTTACCTGTAGAGTCTACTGAATTAGTAATTAGAGTATCGAACCCCTTAGGCAAGTGTGTATTAGTTGATAAACTGTGCAAGAATTATCCATTGATGATTCGGTGTAATTGCTTTCTGGCTGATTTGATGTTGTTACCATTTGATGAGTTTGACATAATCCTGGGTATGGATTGGCTAATGATGCATGATGCTGTTGTGAATTGCAAACGAAAGGTGATTGATTTGAGATGTCAGAATAATGAGATTATCCGTATTGAATCGGATAATATGAATGGTTTATCAGTAGTGATATCTTTGATGTTAGCTCAGAAATATGTGAGAAAATGTTATGAAGCTTACTTTAGGTATGTGCTTGATAGTAAGGTGACCGAAAGAAAGATTGAATCAGTACCAGTTGTGTGCGAGTATCCGAATGTGTTTCCCGAAGAATTGCTGGGTTTACCATTGATCCGAGAGGTTGAATTTGGTATTGAGTTAGTACCAGGAACCACTCCGATTTCAATAACTCCATACAGAATGACACCGACTGAATTAAAAGAGTTGAAAGCTCAGTTGCAAGAATTGACAGATAAAGGTTTTGCTAGACCGAGTTATTCTGCCTGGGGTGCGCTAGTTTTATTCGTGAAAAGGAAAGATGGAACTATGAGAATGTGCATTGAGTATAGACAATTCAATAAAATGACGATCAAGAACAAATATCCACTACCCGAAATTGATGATTTGTTTGATCAGTTGAAAGGAGCTACTGTGTTTTCAAAGATAGATATGAGATCGAGATATTATCAATTGAGAATAAAAGATTCAGACATTCTGAAAACTGCTTTTCGAACGAGGTACGGACATAATGAGTTTTTGGTTATGCCTTTCGAATTAACAAATGTACCTGCTGTGTTTATGGATTTGATGAACAAAATTTTCAGACCGTATTTAGATCGATTTGTTGTCGTGTTCATTGATGAAATTTTGATTTATTCGCGTGATGAAACTGAACATACAGAGCATCTGAGAATAGTACTACAGACTTTGTGAGATAAGCAGTTATAATGTGAATTTTGGTTGCGAGAAGTCAGTTTTCTAGGACATGTTGTGTCGGCATCTGGTATCCGAGTTGATCGGAGCAAGATTTCGACTATTTTGGATTGGAAGCCTTCGAGAAATGTTTCTAAAGTCCACAGTTTTATAGGACTTGCTAGTTATTATTGACGGTTTGTAAAAGGCTTTTCTATGATTGTGACTCCGTTAACGAGACTACTTCAGAAAGATGTGAAATTCAAATGGTCTGAAAAGTGTCAGAAAAGTTTTGATCAGTTGAAAACTTTTTTGACTGAAGCTCCGGTATTGGTACAACCTGAATCAGGTAAAGAATTTGTAATCTATAGTGATGCTTCGTTGATCGATCTGGGATGTGTTTTGATGCAAGAAGGCAAAGTCATTGCATATGCTTCGAGACAGTTAAAGCCGTATGAAAAGAACTATCTGACGCACGATCTTGAGTTGGCTACAATTGTGTTCGCTTTGAAAATTTGGTGCCACTATCTATTTTGTGAGAAATGTCATGTGTATTCAGATCATAAGAGTTTGAAATATATGATGACTCAGAAAGATCTAAATCTGCGACAAAGAAGGTGGTTAGAATTGCTAAAAAATTATGAACTTGTAATTGATTATCATCCGCGAGAAGCGAAATTTGTTGCTAATGCTTTGAGTTGGAAATCATTGTTTGTATTACGTACTTTGAATACTCAGTTTTGTATGTCTGATGATGGTTCAATTCTAGCCGAATTGAAAGCAAGACCTTTTTTTTACAACAGATTATCGAAGCCTGGAAAATCAATAAAGAGATTTTAGCAAAAAGAGCTTAGTGTAAAGTAGGTTCTGATTTAGAATTCAAAGTTGACAATGATGATGTCTGAATTTAGAGATAGAATTTGTATTCGAGAAATCCAGAGTTAATTTAGATGATTTTGAATGAAGCTCACAACAGTCGGTTAACTGTTCATCTGGCTAGTACGAAAATGTACAATGATTTGAAACAGTATTACTAGTGGTCTGGAATGAAAAGAGATATCTCCGACTTTGTTTCGAAATGTTTAGTTCGTCAGCAAGTAAAATTCGAGCATCAGGTACCTTCTGGATTGCTTCAGCTGATCATGATACCTGATGGGAATGGGACAGAGTCATGATGGATTTTGTATCCAGTTTACCGTTGTCACCGAGCAAGAAAGATGCAATCTGGGTTATTGTGGATAGATTGACTAAATCGGCTCATTTTGTTCCTGTTCGTACAGTTTTCTTGCTTGATAAGCTAGCTGAATTGTATGTTTCACAGATTGTGAGATTACATGGAGTGCCTATTTCTATTGTTTCAGATAGAGATCTGAGGTTTACATCGCGCTTTTGGAAGAAACTATAAGATGCGTTAGGTATGAAACTACACTTTAGTACTCCATTTCACCCACAGACGGATGGTCAATCCGAGCGGATTATTCAGATTCTCGAGGATACGTTGAGATTTTGTATTCTTGAGTTTGAGGGTACATAGGAACGATACTTGCCACTGATTGAATTTGCATATAATAATAACTTTCAATCGAGTATCAAAATGGCTCTTTATGAAGCTTTATACGGTCAAAAATGTCGAACACCGTTATACAACTTAGTGAGAATAAGATCCATGGGATTGATTTGGTCAGAGAAACAAAAGAAAAAGTAAAAGTGATCCGCAAAAGTCTGAAAACAGCCTCAGATCGTCAGAAATCGTATGCGGACTTGAAACGAAAAGACATAAAGTTTCATATAGGGGACAAAGTCTATTTGAAAGTCTCGCCATGGAAGTAAATACTCAGATTCGGTCGTAAAGGCAAATTGAGCCCGAGATTTATTAGGCTGTATGAGATAATTGAGCATGTTGGGCCAGTTGCGTATAGATTGTTGTTGCCACCTGAGTTAGAAAAGATACATAACGTATTTCATGTTTTGATGCTTCGACGGTACAGATCTGACCCTTCCCATGTGATTAATCCATCAGAGATTGAGATTAAGCCTGATATGACATATGAGGAAGAACCGATTCGTATTTTAGCTCATGAGATAGAAGAGTTGAGAAATAAGAAAATAGCATTAGTGAAAGTGTTGTGGCATCGACACGAGGTTGAAGAGGCTACGTGGGAGCTCGAGCATACTATGAGAAAACAATATCCACACCTATTCACTGGTAAGATTTTCGGGGACGAAAATCCTTAAGGGGGGAGAGTTGTAACAACCTGATTTAGACCCTAGTCGGAATAATGGTTTTGGACCACAAATCTAAGTCAGAAAAATATTTAAATATTATTTTTCGTGTTTATAGTATGCAGTTAAGCATGTGTGAAAGTTTCGTATAAAAATTTGATCATTTTTGTGCTTGATTTGATAAAAGGACCTAATTACGAAAAATGTAAAAGTTGCATGCTGTTTGTTAAAGTGCCTATTTGATGTGTCTCTTTAATTGTGAGGTCCTTATGTTGTTATTATGCCATTTGCATGGTAAGTGGACAATTACATCCTTATATGTTAATGTTTTGAATGATTTTAATGATGGGCAAAATGGTAAATGATGTATTATTAAGTAAATAATAAAACAAAAACATGAATTTGGTGTTATTATCATCATCCTTGCCAAAATTTTGAAGAAAGAATTAGGGTTCTTGAGCTTTGAACATTTGACACTTACAAGCATCAATTAAGGTATGGTTTTTACTCGGTTTTTGATAATTTTTATGTTTTTGAGATCGTTGCAGTGTAATGTACAAAGCCCATGCTTGAATTTTTGATTTTGATGAATATTTTAAGTTATGCCATTGATGAATTCATGAGTTTTGCGATGTTAATTGGTGGAATATGAAAGCTTAGTGCTTGATATACATGTTTTATAAAGTGAGTTTGAGTAAAAATGCCTATTAGGGATTAAATTGAGAAAAGTGTAAATTGAGGGGTAGAAATGTGAAATAAATAAAAGTTATGGGTTGCTAGGGACCATAGGAAGATTCAGCTAAAGCATGGTTTTGATGAATTTTGTGTATTTTGTGATTTTGTGAAATAAGGACTAAATGTTAAAATGTGAAAATATGAGGGCTAATTTGTAAAATGCCCTAAATATGTGTATATGGATTGAATTGAATGATTTGTTGAATAAAAGGGTTAATTTTGAATACATATAGATTAAAAAAAGAGAAATTTGGATTTAGACCGAGAGAAGTGGAAAGTCATTGAGTAAACGGTCCGAATCGTCAATTTCGAGTACGAGGTAAGTTCGTATCTGATAATTGATGTTATTGACATGTTTTAATGCTTTGATAATGCATAAATTGTATAGATATTTGATTTCGGTTTGAGCATAATATTAATAGATTATGTTCGGCACGAAGTGTGCGGTTCGAAATAGCTTCGGTTTCAAATGGCACTAAGTGTGCGAGTTGGAATAGCTTTGGCTATGAAAGGCACTAAGTGTGAAATACCGAGATAGCTTTGATTTGTTGAAATGGCACTAAGTGTGCGAGATTGTTACGATTTTGACAAATTAAAGACGCACTAAGTGTGTGAATTCTTTAAGCATGGAAAGGCTTCCGAATGAACTAATGTATTTTAACAAGAGGTGAGTATGAAATGAAATTATACGAGAAAGCTCAGGTATGTTCAGTATCTATGTGGTAAAGGATACTATGTGTATGATGCTTGATGAATTTGAATGAATATGTTATATGAGATAGAATAGAATTGATGGTTGAATCATGAACTACTAAATGTTTATTTGTTGATGTTTCGTATATTATAAACTGTTGTTTATTTGTGGTACAAACTTACTAAGCTTTTAAAGCTTATTGTGTGAAATGTTCTCTGTCTTACAGTGTCTTAAAGCTATCTCAGATTCAGGGATCGTCAGCAACTCATTCACACTATCGAACTTCTATTTTTGGTACTATTTTGGGAGTTGTATATATGGTATATGGCATGTATAGGCTAGGAGTTTTTGTATATGTTTTGTGAAGTGTATATCTAGCCATGTGATTTGGCTTGATCATGGTTGTGTATATGAATGTGTTTTTGGTATGAAATATGTTGTGTAATATGAACAATATTATATGTTAGTGCATTCAAACATAATTCACTTGAATTTAACATAAGGTAGGCCATTATACATGAACATACTTCATTTGAATTCATCATTTTCATTAACATAAGCATACTTTCATTGAAGCTTACCATTTCAATCCCTTTCATAGTTACATAATATAGTTCATTTTAACACTTACCATTCCTTTCCTTTTCATTCCCATTGAACCGTTTATAATATCATTGAATACTAGAGAAATCTCACACGGAGTGTGCTTAACATATAATTGTAACCTTTCCTTCACATTGTTGTTCACATGAGCTGTGAAATAGGCTTGCTCACACGAGCTGTGGCTCAGAATGTAAGCTACACGATGCTGCTCACATGAGCTGTGGAGTATCCGCAACAAATGTAGGACCTCATCCGTTGGTAGGACATTCAATACTAACACTTGAAACATGAAATCCCTAATGACATGTCATTTTTATCCTACGAATTCGTAAGGTTCAACTAGGACTCAATAATCGTCAGTGCATAGTTGGATATTTATCATTCAATTACATGACAACTAACAAATTAAAATATAATAGAAAATATCATTAAAATGATATTTCTACATATGAACTTACCTCGACGACAATGGTGTAAAAATGAGATCGACTAATCCGAGGTTTTAGCTTTTCCTTGATCTAGATTCATATGTGATCTATCTTGACCTAAATAGACAAATTCAATCCATTTAATTCATTTATTATTCAATTCAATCCATAATTCATACTTTTAAAAAATTACTATTTTCCCCTAACATTTTAACTTTTTACAATTTAGTCCTTAAGCTCATAAATTGAAATCTATACATTTTCATTTGTTTCTCAAGCTAGCCGATTTTTCTAGGGACTTATATCCATCCATACAAATCATCATTTCACAAATTTACCATGAAATTTCATCACTTTTACAAATAAGTCCCTAAATGTCATTTTCATCCAAAATCACTTTACAAAACTAGTTTATTTATCAACAAGGACTCATAATATTCCTTTAAAAATCAAGAATAATTTAAGAACATTCATGGAAAAACCCTAAATCTTTAACAATTTTGCAAATTGATCCTCGGGCTAGCTAAATTAAGTTATAGCAATCCCAAAAACATAAAAATCATTTAAAACGAGCTCAAAAATGACTTACATGCTAAAGGAGGTCTTGGTCGAATGAAGAACCCTAAAGTGGTGTTTTTCTCCTTTGAGAATCGGGGGAAGAAGATGAATGCATAGGAACTGAAATTTGTTTTATTTAATTTTAACCTTATTTACTAATTTACCTTTTTAACCTTTAAAAACATTCAAGATTTTAAATAAACCTTGCCATGAATATCCACTAACCACTCAAATGGTCTAATTACCATCTAAGTCCATTCATTTTAAAATTTCATAGCTATTTGACCCTTTTTACTAATAGAACTCTATTTTTGCACCTTTTACGATTTAGTCCTTTTTCTGAAAGTAAAAATGCAAACGTCAAAATTTCTTAACAAAATTTTTATATGACTTTACTAATATTACATACAAATAAAATAATAAAATAATAAAATAATAATTTACTCATCGAATTTATGGTCCCAACATTGCTGTTCTGATTTCACTGAAAACGGGTTGTTATAATGTCTGCCAGAGTAGGTGGCCCTCTGGAATTAGCCTGTTTGACTTCACTTCCCTTTTGAAGGGTAGTCAAGGGTTTCCCCCACCTTGCCAATAGTTGAAAGAAAACTACCAAGGTTATTAAAAGAGGCAAATTCCTAACAAGAAAAAGGAAAGGGAGGTGAAGGGTACTGAGAGGTCATGCCGCGATGTTACAGAAGGAGTCACGATAAGTCAGGTCTTAGAGAGGTTGAGGGAAAGAACTACCTCAGGTTTTGAGGCAATCCTTGACTTGTTCTCGATTGGAAGGAAATAGAGAAGGTGCATAATTCCCTATGATTAAACATCCCCTCTAAGAGAAGATGAGGTAGCCAATAGCGGCAATTAGTCGAAACTTTCCTCGATTCACCCCAAAAAAGATAAAGGTAAGGAAAACAAAGTTCTTAGGGGTAGTAGGTGAACCACCATACCATATCTGGTGGGAGTATCCCTGTAAATCAAGAACTATCACCTTGTCTATGCTTTCTATTGAGGATTTATCTAGTGAGGAGGTAAGGAAGGAAGAGAATAAATGATTTATTTTTGAAAATTTAACGTCTGGATTGGCAGGGGAACTACACTCTAGTAAAATATTTATATGAGAAAAAGAAGGATAGGAAGAAGAAAAGTGAAGAATAATAGATGAGATGGTCAAGGCAATGGCTTGTAAACTTATCAACTTCCCTTTAGTGTTCTAGTTGATTTATAACCAAAGCAGAGCTTGGGGAGTGAGAAATTTAATGAATGGTAGGGAAACATTCAAATCCATCAGTGCAAGTAAGACACTTGTTGGCATCGACGGAAGGAAGAATCTTTTAAGATTCCCAAGACAAGAATATCTGCCAACTATTACCCATTAGGGTGTAGCCCTCATGAAAGTAGAACTAGTCATAGGCCTGTTCAATGACAACCCTTTTTGAGTAGGACTGGTAAGGCATTATTTCTATTGGACTATAACTCTGGAGCCAAAGTAGTAGCTCTTATAACAGTCTATTTTTAGTCAAATCAGAACAGTGGTTTCGAGACCACAAATCCCAAGTTGAAATTATTAGTCTAATTATTTTAATGCTTACAGCATGATTGAATGATTGTGTGAAAATTTTGTTAATAAATTTTATTGTTTAAATGGTCAATTTGATAAAAAAGACTAAATCACGTAAAGCATAAAACTTGAGTTTTAATAGCTAAAGGTGTCTAATAGCTATAGAATCTTAAATTTAAGGTCCGTATGTTTTAATTTGACCATTTGAAAATTTATTGGACATATTTGGACATTAAATGAATGTTGTTAAAAGGTTTTATTAAAGGTTAATGTTGTAAATTGTATATTAATCATAATATTTATAAAACAAAAACAAAAAGATGAGTTTTATTGATCTTTTTGACCATGTATAGCAAACAAGAAAACCATTTTAGGGTTTGTGATATTCAGCCACTTCATAATCTAATTGTAAGTCCATTTTTGCTCGATTTTTAATGATTTCTATGTTTTTGTGATCGTTGCATCTAGTATTAGGTAGCCCAGGGACTATTTTGCAAAACTGTTAAAGATTTTGAATGATGCCATTGATGAATATGTGTGAGTTTTGAAGTTTAATGATAGATTTTAAATAGTTGTTGGTAGGTAAACAAGTTTTCTTCAGTGATTTTTAGTGAAAATGCAAAACAAGGATTAAATTGTGAAATGTGAAAAATGTGTGGTTATAATGTGAAATAAATGGAAAATATGGGCTGCTAGGGGCATTATGGTAATTCAGCTAGCATGGGTCTATTGTGAATTTCATTAATTTGTGATTTTATGAAATAAGGACTAAATTGTAAAATTTGTGGGCAAAAGTGTAAATGTGTTTTGAAGTATGTTTTGGACTAAATTGAATGAATCTATGATTAAATAAGTTAATTGCAAATATATTTAGGTCAAAAAAGGAGAAATACGGATTTGGATCGGGGAAAAGATAAAGTTATCGACTAATCGACTCGATTCGTCATTTTAACATCTGAGGTAAGTTCGTATGTTATAATTTCATTTCATATGTATCTTATGTGCTTTGATATAGAATGAATTGTGATTAATGTAATTACGAAAAAGTTTAGAAATGATTCAACAAAGATTCGACAGTTGGAATCCCGGTTGAACCTTAGGAATAGTTTAGGATGCTAGTGACATGTCATTAGGGATACTTTGAGTTGGCTTCGAGCCATGATAGAGCACTTCAGGTACGAGATAAACCGATTTGGCTTCAGGCCATGCATATCGGTTGATTTGGCTTCGGGCCATGATATTAGAATTTCGGATAAGTTACCTTGATTTGGCTTCGGGCCGTGGTATAGGTACTTATCGTGTAAGACATTGAGTATCCGACTTCTATTTCGAATGGTTCAACATGTAAATGAAAGATGTGGTTGAGTTTGAGGTTGATACGAGATGTTACAAGGTACGTATGCTAATGAATTAAGTTTTGGAAACTATGGAATTGATAAGTTTTTGGTAAGTTATGTGGATGATCATTTGATAGCTTTGAGATCTAATATCATTGTTGTATACTATTTTCTATTATTTGAATGAATAATGAATGGTGATAGTTGCTTATTGTTAACATACGAGCTTACTAAGCTATATAGCTTACTTTGTTGCTTTTCCATGTTTTATAGTGATTTCAAAGCTAGCTCAAACTCAGGGATCGTCGGAGACTTCATCACACTATCCACTAACACTTCGATACTTTTGAAATTATGTTTTGGGTTATATGACATGTATAGGGACTTTGAGTCATTTTGGTTATGTTTTGGTTATGATTTTGGCTATAAGATTTGGCATTGTAAATGTTTATGTTTTTCCATGTATATTTAGCCATGTGTGATGGCTTATTTTTGTTTATTTGGTTTGGTTGGTGATGTATGTTTATAGGTGTGCTAATGTCATTTTGGAATGTGATTAATGTTTGATGGAAATGGTTGATGAATTGAGGATGTTTATGATTGTGGTTTAGGCTAAGAAATGCTTAGATGAAATGGTATGAATTATGTTTGATTTGGTTGTTTTGGGTTGTATATTATGTTTTGTTTTGGTGCTGTATGTGTAGGTAAAGGTGTGTACAAATTGGGGTGGCTAAATGGCTTGGTAAATAGCCTATTTTTGTCCACACAAGTAGAGACACGGGCATGTGTGGCCATTTTTAAGGCACACAGGCTAGCCACATAGTCGTGTGTGTTGGCCGTGTGACCCACGTTAGAGAGTTACACGAGGTCAGACACGGGCCGGGACACGGCCATGTGCTCCCATTTCAAATGTTCCACACGGCCTGTGATACGGGCGTGTGTCCCCTATTTTTGAGAAAAATATTTAAAGTTCATAATTTTTTTTAAGCTATCAGTTTAGTCCTGAACCACTTCTATTGTATGTTTATGGCCTCGTAGGCTCGTATTAGGGACAAATTGATTGAGTTTGAATGATGAATGTATGAAATTTTATTATATGTGTTAAATGGTTGTTTAATTGTTTCGTAAGTCTGGTAATACTTTATAACCCTATTTGTAACACCCTTACCCGTATTCAACACCAGAATAGGGTTACGTAGCATTACCGAACTTACAACACAATCACAGACTTTTCACATACATAATATCATTTCATACATTCTTCATACAAAAAAAATCAATTTGTCCCTAATACGAGCCTACGATGCCCTAGACATACTTTGGGAGTGGTTCGGGACTGCACCAATAACTTAAGAAACTTTCGCAAACTTGAAAATTTTTTCTCAAAACAGGGGACACATGCCTGTGTGGCCAGGCCGTGTGGACATTTGAAATGGGAGTACATGGCTATGTCCCAGCCCGTGTCCTACCCCGTACCCAAACAAGTGAGCTTACTAACTTGGGTCACACGGCCAACGCACACACCTGTGCGGATAGCCTATGAGCCCTAAAAATGGCCATACACGCCCATGTGCCAGGCCGTGTGCTAGGCCGTGCCAAACCTGTAGGGTATACTGACTTATGCAACACGGCCAAGTCACGCGCCCATACGCTAGACCGTGTGCAAATTAGGGAGTATATTGACTTATGCCACACGGCCGATCACACGCCCGTATGTGAGACCGTATGGAGCATACTGACTTCATTTCAATTTTAACACCAGGGGATACACGGCCGTGTAACATGACCGTGTGTTACACACGACTGAGACACACGCCCGTGTCTCTGCCTGTGTGGACAAAAATAGGCTATTTACCAAGCCATTTTGCCACCCAATTTTTGTGCATACCTATACAATTCAAATGGTACTCACACATAGCATAAATGGTCCTCCAATTCAACCAAAATCAAGACTAAAACATACCATTTCAATTCCAACATCTAGCATGCTTACTATCCCATGTTTTACTCATTTAAATCATTAAATTAAACATTTTCCAAACATGCATTATCATACGTCAATCCACAAGCACATAGCTTCTCAATTATCAACCATTTGACATCTATAATACCAACTATCAATAACATTGCAAACCAACCTCAATCACTCAATATAAACCATATACACACACTTATATATATACATAATCCAATTGGCCAAATTAAGCCAAGTCTCATGTCTTTTTATACAAACCAAAACATAACCATTCATAAGCCATCTTAAATGGCAAAACTCACTACAAGATATATATCAAAATGACCATAATCCTATACATGCCATATGACCAAACCATAAACTCAAAAGTACCAAAGTGATGGTTGGATAGTGTGACGTTGTCTCCGACGATCCTTGAATCCGAGCTAGCTTTGAAATCACTATAAAACATGGGATAAATAAACAAAGGAAGCTTTATAGCTTAGTAAGCTCGTATAAAATAAACTTAACTAATCATAAATACACAATTCATCAATTTGAACTTGTTAATTCGTAACTGATAAATACTAACAAACCTTCCACATGCTTAATCATATACTTATATGCAAACTTCATAACTTCTTCAGTTTAAAGCTCGTTTGATTCATATACCTACCTGAACCAATACGTAACAAACTTATACCCAAACAAAAAAATGTCGAATACTCGAATTCTAGCACACTAAGTGCCAATACATAGCCGAAGCTATTTTAATCTCGCACACTAAGTGCCATATATAGCTTAAGCTATCTCGAATCGCACACTAAGTGCCATACATAGCCGAAGCTATCTCGAATCGCACACTAAGTGCCATACATAGCTGAAGCTATCTTGAATCGCACACTAAGTGTCATACATAGTCGAATTGTCGTCAAATGTGGGTATAGTCTCGTCTATACAATTTATGCAATATCAAAGCATTTAAAGCATAACTATAACAATGCTTATTACATATAAACTTAACTCGACTGTGGAAACGACGAAATAAGTCGTTTAGTCGAAACTTTCATTTTTCCCCGATCCAGATCTGAATTTCGCTTTTCTAGATCTAAATATATTCAAAATAAACTTATTTAATCATCTCTCTATTCAATTTAATCCAAAACATACATTAGGGATATTTTACACATTTGTCCCTAAACTTTCACATTTTTACAATTTAGTTCTTATTACAAAAAATCACAAATTCATGCAATTCCAAATATAGCCATGCTAGCCAAATTACTATTATGCCCCTAGTAGCCCATATTTTTCATTTATTTCACATTTTAACCACTAACTTTACACTTTTTACAATTTATCCCTACTTTGCATTTTCACTAAAAAACACTTAACAAAACTTGTTTAGCTAGCATTAAATATTCATAATTCATCATAAATCATCAAAGAACACATACATACATCAATGGAAACTCTCACAAATTTTAACAATTTTGAAATCGAAAGCACGAGCTTGATGGATTGAGCTACAACGAACTCAAAAACATAAAAATCATTAAAAATCGGGTCAAAAGTCACTTACAATTGAAGCATGCAATAACTGAACCTTTAAAGTTCATCAATGGCTTATTTTCTTTCTTATTTTCAGTTGGGAGAAAGATGAATGAACAAAATTTGTCTTTTGTTTTAATTAATTAACCTTTATTTAATAAATTACTATATTAACCTTATATAAAACCATTTAATCACCTTAATATATGTCCATATATGTCCACTCATGCTATTAATGGTATAATTACAACATAATGACCTCTACCTTTAAGTTCCATAGCTATTAGACACCTTTAGGTAATAGAACATAAGTTTTACATTTTACGCGATTTAGTCCTTTTTATCAAATTGACCATTTAAAAAATGAAATTACTTCATAAAGTTTTCACCCATACATGCTGTCATGCTGTAAATACTAAAATAATAATAAAATAATAATTTTGACTTCGAATTTGTGATCTGGAAACCACTGTTCTGATTTGACTAAAAATGGGCTGTTATACTATTCCGGCAGTGAATACGGGTGAGGGGTGTTACAGATCTGGTATTCTCCCAAGGTAGTAGTGAAACTATTCCTTGGGTGAGCATAGCTACCTCATAACAAGAAGGAATCAATCCGTTAGATGGGCAGGATTGGCGTAAAAATAAATTTAGGAATTGTGAGATTTCTGACCAGAATTTAAGTCAAGAAGTTGACAATTAGGCGATGCCCACCATAGAGAATTCACAAAATTAAAATCTGGATAAGAATCTAAGGATTGGAGTGTATCTATGTAACACCCCAAACCCGGCCTAGACGTTATGGCCTAATCTGGCGATGTACATTAAAGTATTTTTCGCAAAGCGTGATATCGTTGAAAAAAAACCCTTTCAATATTTATCTTTGTTGTGTGATCTTAATGATGATTTTAAAACGTGTTGTTCATTTTACTTGCGTCCCAATCAAAAGGTATTTACTTAAAAGACTTTTTGAATGTCAAGATATTGTTTTATAGTGGAAGCTTTCTAAAACAATTGCGTTCTTGCGTTTACTTTGTGAAAACGTTGTTTCTTTTTAAAACTCGAGTTCCTAATTCTAGCAGTTATAACCAAAGAAAATTAAAAACAAAAATTAAAAATAAAACCTAAAGAGGCCTTATTATAATAAAATTACCCAAAATAATATTACTTATAATTTAAAAATCAAATACGGAAGTACGTGCGGTTGTGTGGCCACTTTTGAGTCCCTCGCAGCACCGATCCGGCTAAGACTGGGGATTACTTGTATAATTAAAACAAGAGGGTGAGTTTACAAAAACTCAGTGTGTAATCCCTTAATAAATAGATAGTCAAACATATAGTGAGCAAATACAGTCTAGGCCAAGCCTTTTTTAGTAACAGTGGCAATATCAGTTTGGGCTTTAACCCATCTCAATACAGAAACAGTCATAAGTTCGGGCCTTGGCCCATTGCAGTAACAGTAAATAGTGCAGAAACAGTAAACAATATGCAGGTCCTACCCATCCAGCCTCTAACTCCATCTCCGTCCAACCCTACACTCCATGTGGGGATAAAATCAACCCACCCATCACTACACTTCAAGTAGCACCGGCTGCAGCACTAAACAGTATTTGCAGTAGAGTTGCCAGTATAACAGGCTTAGAGCCATCAGCAATTTGCAGCAGCACTAGTATAGTACACTTCCTCCAATCATATAAAAACCCACCCCCATGCAATGCATCATGCCATATGTCATGTCATATCATAATATTATAAATGTACTCAACACAGTTCCAATAACATGCTAAAATATAAACATATATCACATAGGGGCAAAACAAAACAGTCATTTTACCACATAAGGGCAAAACAGTCATTTTACCACATAAGGGCAAAACAGTCATTTTATCAGTTAGGGGTAAAATAGTCATTTCATCAAATTAGGGTTTAGGTATACTTACCAACCCAACAGTAGGTCCACAGTCGTCTCGGGCGACCCGTGCAACCTTAATAGTCCAACAGTGAACATGGGCCCAAGGCCAATACTACGACCCATGTGGGCCCACACACCCTTGTGGCCCACGAAACCTAGAAATGGCCTTGGCTGTGTGGGATACACAGCCTGGTCCAATATTCTCCACACATCCGTGTGATTTATCTGTGTGGGGCCCACAAGCTCGTAGGGCTCACATAGCCCATTTTGGCCCAATATGGCCCAGAACGGCCTAAGCCCATAAAATCGCTCATGGTGGCCTCTATGATCAAACGCCCATGTTTTATACGTTCAGATTACCACACGAGCGAGCACACGCCCCTGTAGCGTCAACAATCACCTTCTTCGGTTTTTGCCGATTTATGATTTGGGCAGTATTTACATACCTGACGTGCTTTGAAGTTTTAACCGAGCTCTGAAGACTCCTATATCTGGATTCAACCAACAAGCCCTTTAATCAGCACTTAACCCATATACCATATGGAATCTAACGAAATACTAATCGAGCACAAGCAACTCATCCTTACCGAAAGTCAATTGAAATTGCACCTTTAGTTCCTAGAAGGCTCACCAATCAACTTTGATCTCCACATACATGAAAGTCATACTCTCTTTAGTAAACCTGTACTTGTTTGCAAAACAATCTTGACTGAGCTACACTTACCAAATAACGATAGTACAGAGTATGCTTCAATGATGCAGTGAACTAAGACCTAAGAGAAACTAAACTGAAATAGTAAACAAAGGGGGTAACCATAGGAAGGAAAAAGAAATAGTGCTCAGGAAGGAGAGAAGCAAAAAGGGGCAGAAGTGAAACAGAAACTTACTTACCAATATTTGGCTAAGGATAAGCACTAGGGAGAAAAAATGAGGAGAACCGTGTGCTCGAACCCAATTGATCGAAGAATGCTTGTCAAAACCAAAAGTAAGATAGAAAGGGAAAGATGTAGTAAACGGTCAAAGTACTAAGATGAATGGATGACAAGAAGAGAGTGTTAAGAAAAAGAGGAGAAGAGAAACGTGTAATCGGCAAGAACACAAGGAGAAGAGATGATGCAAGAAACGATTAGAGAGGGAAAAAGTGCAGAGAAAAACACAGCCACCAAAATTTTCAGAGAAAGAAAACCAACTAAAGTCAAATTGCCAAAAGAGATCTCGGCTACCGGGGAACAAAAGGTTTTGTTATAAGAATTTTTGGAAAACTAGGTAGAGGATGCCAAAATTTTGAGAAGGCAGAATTCAAGTCCGGCTCAAACATATCCCATTCCCTCATACTCTCCCCCAAATCGGCACAACTCCCCCACTAAACTCAAATCCCCTCTTTTTCTCCCCAAAACGTGATAACCTTTCATATCCCACTATTTCCTCCTACAAATTCGGTACTACAATTACCCATTCGGCACCAATTCTTCTCCAACCACAAATCCCCATAATTTTCTCCTCAAATCCCTCCATCAATATCTCCTCAATCACCAATTCAATCTCCACTCAACTCAGCAGAGTTTCGGCCAACCTCAACTACTCACACGGTAAGAGCAGCAAAATAAAACACTCCACTGCCGTCACCAAGATTTGAACCTCAGCCCTCTGGCATAGGTAACACGCCTATTACCCCCTAGACTAGCAGGCTCTTTATGTCATGCTTCACCCATTTTTATTTAAAAGCCTATTGACTAGAGACAGGGTTTATTCCTTAAAAACAAAATTTTTGCACAAGCCAAGGCTTGAACCCAAGACTTCTAAGACTCTTCCCAGGACACTTAACCACTGAAACAGACATGCATTTGTGTCAATATCTTGCACAACTAAACAATTATGTGCTACCTCCTAACTGTTCCCATGCTCAAAACCTAATACTTCTAGGCCCAAAATTCGGGGCATTATAATCTAATGATGGAAGGGTCAGAAGCCCGACAACGAGTCGACATATATATTTTGTTAAATGCTAAGGGATCCACAAATTGGGTGGAGTAGGTATAGAGTAAATGTCACATCCCAAATCGAGCGGATTCGAAAGCAAGTCATACAGTTGTGAAGGTTATTTGTTTTTGGCGCACTCTGATAGTAAGTCCACCAATTTTTAAGCCTTTGGCAAAGTTATGTGTAAGGCCCCAAAAATAAGTCTAGTAGTTTTCGGTAAGTTTACCATGTTTTGAGTGAAAATTGGGAATTAATTGGGTTAATTAGCAATTTATATTCTTAATTAGTTAGCTTAATTTATCTAAAAATCGGTAAGTAATATTTTAGAAAATAAAATATTTTTAGAAAATTTAATTTTATGGTTTTAAATAATTTTTGAGTAAAAATAAATATTTTGGGATAAATTGGAATTTTAAAAAAAAATTAAATGGGGGTTTAATTGGGTGATTTAAAATATCAATTAAATGAGACTAATTTGGAAAATAAGGGAAATGTGTAAAAGGAATAAACCATATTTTCAGAATTTTGGAGGGAAAGGAGTAAATTGTAAAACAAGGGAAAAGGGGGAGTGGCCTGATGGCAAATTCCCCAAATTTTGAAAATCAAGTGGGGGTTTTCAGTTTTAAAAACTATGCAACTACCTCACTTTTCACTCGAATTGAGAGTCTTTTCTCTTATTTTTTAGGCTTGTTTTCATAAACCAAATATCGAAGAATAGATCTAAACATTTTCTCTTCCAAAATTCTTTCTAAAATCTCTCAAAATAATTTTCAAAGTTGGGCAAAAAGTTATTCGAATTTCTTCAAGCATTTTGATTCAAACTTCCAAATTAATGATTTGAGTTCAATTGAAGGTAATCCTTATCTCTAAACTTGTTTTTAAGTTGATTTCAATCATTATTTGTTAATTAAAGTGATTATAATGGATTTTCAACTTTAATTTCTTATTTCTTGATCAAGAACATGGATGATTTTTTCGAAAAATTATGAAAAGGATTAAATGATGAAATTAACACTTAGAATACATGTTATTGGTCTAGGACTGAATATTAGAAGTGGTTTGAGGTGCTGAAAAGGGAGTTTAGTTGAGGAATTCCATATTTTGGCTTAGTTGTGCAACATTAGTAAGGTAGTTTAGAGTAATGATTTAGATTCGTATACTTTAGCAAATTTCGTGATTCTTGTTGCTATTATTAGTTTATGCATACTTTGTCTTTGTTAAAGCTCCACATCAAGAGGAGGAACGTGCAAATCAGAATTGAAGCTCAAACTTGCTTGTTTGAACACATTTTTGCTTAAAGAGCTAAATGTAGGGGTGAGTGATATTAAGGGCAATTTGGTAAATTGGCCTGATTATGTGTTAAATTAAAGGTTTAATTGGTCTTATTAATGACTTAATCACATATTGGATGGTTGGATTTGCAAAAATAGGTTTTATTTTATAAAAGAGAAAAATGGCAATTGGTTTGGTAAGTTGTGTATTATGCTTTTAGCATGATTAAATTGTGTGGAATAAATTGATATTTGGAGCATGAATTGTTGATTGATTAATTGAACAATTGATAAAGGTGTTCTAATTGGTATATGAATATTGGGAACATGATATTTGCTATGCTTAATTTTATTGATGTTAAAATTGCTTAGCAACATGCCTTTACTTGCATTTTTAACATCCTAAATTAAGTGATTAAACAACAAATTTTATGCCATGTATGTATGATTATATTGGAAACATTGCATGGTGGATCTATTTGTTATAGTTGGCATGCCATAGGATTTGTCAGTACTTACCATTATTTGTGATATTCTGAGCATATAACTCTTGGTGGACTGTTTTGTATGGAACTGATTTGTTTGGAGTAGATAAGGGAGTGTTGAGCATGATTCTCCACTCATCGAGTTATTTGAGGTGCTATAAGGGAGCGTATGGCTTTGGCTTGCTCAATTCGGAGGACTGTATTTGATTTGTGGGAGTTCAGAGATCCGTTTATCCAATGTTTGATCACACGTTTACTTATTTCCATGGATTTATTATGGCAATATAATTGATTGATTGTGCCAATATAATTGAATGTTTATGTGTTAAAAGATGATTTTACATGCCATGGAAAAATTGATTCTTAATTCTTGAAATAGCATGTGATGTTATGGTGAAATGTTAACATGTTGTGTGAAAATTTAATGCTTAATTGCTTTGATTTATTCATGATTGGGTACAAATTACTTGATGTTTTTACTATCATTCACTGAGTTTTTTAAGCTCACACCCTCACATTTCATACAGAGAATTTTTAGGTGTAAGGAGTCGAATAGCGAGTGCAAGGGCGATCCAAGAATAAGGCTTGGTAGTGGCATATGAAATTTACTTTAGAGACTATATAGGGGCACTGTGATGATTTTGGGACTAGTGTTATTTTACTTGTAATGGACAATGGACATTAAAATTTTGGACTTTAATTTTGGTGATTTATATAATTGCTTTAATACATGATTTTATGTCTAATTGATGTTTGATTTACGGTATGTTGATGAGTGTTCGTACAGTGATTGATAACACGGTGTATGAAACATGTATTTTATACTAACAATGTTTAATTGAAGCTTACCGTGGAGTGGATTGCTTGTGACTAAGGTATGTAGCTTGCATGAATTAATTGGTGCTTGATAAGCACATAATTGGGTGTTAAATTTTGATTAATTGTTGCATATTTGTTGTAAAGAAATTAAATTGGAGATGCGTGGATGTTTATTGTAACTAATTGTAGTTATTTCAAGTTTGATGGGTAAGTAAAATATGTAAAATCGGGTAATTAAAACGAATTTTTGACAAAATAGGTGCAGTGGTTTGCATACAGGCATGTGTCTTTTCACACAGGCATGTGGGTTTTTGGGGGTTTGATTTTTGGTTTTTGTAATCTAGTATTCTAATTTGCTTAATTTATAATTTAGTACTAAAACTTGATTAGATTAATTGAAGCCTTTAATGATAGGGAAACTTCATAATATTTTAGGGTTAGGCTTGTAACTATTAATATTTTGTAGAAACACTCTTAATTCTTAATTTGAAAAATGAACTAAAAGTTTGTAAAAGTTGCGATTTAGTCCCTAATAATAGAACTTGAAATAGACATAGTAAATGAACTCGAATGAAGCTAAAATTTTTAAGGCTATCATAAATTAACTAAAAAAAGGTTGATAGATATTTAGAAATAAAATTGGGATAGTTTAACCTTAGGTGGTAAAATGACAAAAATACCCTTAGGTTTAAATACTTTGAAAAAGTTTAAAAATGGTTCACAAATTGCTTTCGCATTAATAAATGATAGTTAATTAGTCATAAATGAGGTGTTATAAGGCTGGGGGTGTGCACCAGGTGGTCGTTAGCTGGAGAGTCATTTCAGTGGCTAACGTAACGCTTCGAATTCGGGCCGATCCGTCCTGGTCGGGTTTGGGGTGTCACATTTGGTGTTATCAGAGCTAAAATTTTAACTTCACAACCTTTACCCATCAACTTCTCAGCCTTCATAACTGAAACCACATTAAACATAAAACACGATCTTTCGTTGTAACAACCCGTTTTTAGTCAAATCAGAATAATGGTTTCAGGACCACAAATCTGAGGTTGAAATAATTATTTTATTATTATTTTAATGTCTACGACATGATAGTATGATTGTGTGAAAATTTCATTCAAAAATTTTATCGTTGGAATGATCAATTTGATAAAAAGGACTAAATTGCGTAAAGTGTAAAAGTTACGTTCTATTAGCTAAGGGTGTCTAATAGCTATAGAACCTTAAAGTGGAGGTCCTTATCTGGTAATTAGACCATCTTTATAGTGAGTGGACAATTATGGACATAAAATGGATGTTTTAAATGATTTTATAATAAGGTTAATTTTGTAATTTAGTAATTAATGATAATTAAAAATAAGTAAAACAAGTTATCATCATTCTATTCCTTTTTCAACTGATTTCACAAGAAAAAAATAGCCATTCTTGAAGCTAGGGTTCGACCAAGGCATTTTTGTTCAAATAGATCAATAAAAATGAAGTTCAGATCTAGATCGGGGGAAAAATAAAGTTTTGGACTAGTCGATCCATTTCGTCATTTTTGTGATCGAGGTAAGTTTGTATGTTATTAAGCATTGATATACTTGTGTTTAAAATGCTTTATTATTTAATTTAATTGTGAATATGATCTCACGGATGTGTTCGACGACGATTTAAAAAATGTGACATCCCAATTGAATCTTAGGAATAGATTAGGATACGAATGACATGTCATTAGGGGTTATGTGATTTGGGTGCTAATCTGTACATTCTACCGGTGGATGATTTATCCGGCATGTGTTGCAGATTCTCATCAGCTTCTTTGAGCAACACCGTGTAGCTTCGTCATGACCGTCAGCTTGTGTGAGCAGACCTGTTTATAGCTCGAAAGTGAGCATTACATGAGATATGAGATAGATATAGCTTCGGCTATGTATTTGGCACTTAGGGTACGAGATTCTTGTGTATCTGATATTATTCCAAATGGTTCAACGGGTATATTGAAGATATGCAACTGTGAGAAACAGATACGTATCAGTACATATAACATCCCTTTTTTAGTCAAATTGGAACAGTGGTTTTAGGACCACAAATCCAAGGTCAAAATATTTATTTTATTATTATTTGAATGTTTACAGCATGATTGATTGATTGTGTGAAATTTTCATTAAGAAATTTTATTATTTAAATGGTCAATTTGAGAAAAAGGACTAAATCACATAATGTGTAAAAGTGAAGTTCTATCAGTTAAAAGTATCTAATAGCTATAGAACCTTAAAGTAAAGGTCCTTATGTTGTAATTAGACCATTAATAGCATGAGTGGACATATATGGACATATATTAAGGTGATTTAAATGGTTTTATAATAAGGTTAATATAGTAATTTATAAAATAAAGGTTAATTAATAAAACAAAAACATAAAGATGAGTTTCATTCATCTTCCTTAACTGTACATAGCAAAGAAGAAAGCCATTTTAGGGCTTGAAACATTCGGCTACTTCAAGGTTCAATTGTAAGTCTGTTTTTGTCCTGTTTTTGATGATTTCTATGTTTTTGTGATGGTTGCAACTAGTACTAGCTAGCCCAGGGACTATGTTGCAAAACTGTTAAAGATTTTGAATAATGCCATTGATGAATACATGTGTATTTTGAAGTTTTTTTTTGATTAGATTATGAATACTTGTTGATAGATATACCAGTTTTGTTAAGTGATTTTTAGTGAAAATGCAAAATAGGGAATTATTTGTGAAAATGTGAAAATTTGAAAATGCATGGTTAAATGTGTGAAAACTTGATAAATATGGGTTGCTAGGGCGTTATGGTAATTTGACTATCATGGGTATTGAAAAAATTTCATGAATTTGTGATTTTGTGTAATAAGGACTAAATTGTAAAAATGTGAAAGTTTAGGGGCAAATGTGTAAAATAGCCCTAATGTATATTTTGGATTGAATTGAATAAATAGATGATTAAATAAGGTAATTTTGAATATGTTTAGATCAAGAAAAGTAGAATTTAGATCTAGATCGAGGGAAAACTAAAGTTATCGACTAATCGACTTATTTCGTAGTTTCCACATTTGAGGTAAGTTCGTATGTGATAAATTTCAATACAAATGTAATATGCTTGATATTGCATAAATTGCGAATGCGAGATTGTGGATATGAACGATAGTGATTCGACGACGATTCGATATTCGAAATCTTGGTTGAACCTTAGGAAATATTTAGGATGCTAGTGACATGTCATTAGGGAATACATTGAGTTGGCTTCTAGCCATGATATAATAGTTCGGGTGTGAGTTATACTGATTTGGCTTTGGGCCATGCATATCTGCTGATTTGGCTTCGAGCCATGATATCAGTACTTTGGAGATAAGTTACCTTGATTTGGCTTTGGGCCATGGTATAGGTGCTTATCGTGTGAAAATCTTGAGTATCTGACTTCTATTCTAAATGGTTCAATAGGTAAAAGAAAGACAAGAATGTGTATGAGATTGGTACAAGATGGTACAGGTATGTGAATAAATCATACTAGCTTTGTATCGGAGAAATTGTGAAGAAAGTATATAGTTTTGTGATTTTGAAATTGAAAGGTTTGTTAGTTGATTTGAATTCTTATATCTATAATCACTTGTTGAAATATGTGTATATGATTGTATCGAGTTTATTTCATACGAGCTTACTAAGCTTTATAGCTTACATCGTTTATTTTTCTATGTTTTATAGTGAATGCAAGGCTAGCTCTGTAACAGTCATTTTTAGGTCAAATCAAAACAGTAGTTTTGGGACCACAAATCCAAAGTCAAAATGTTATTTTATTTTATTCATTAATGTTTACAACATGACAGAATTACTGTGTGAAAGTTTCGTGAAGAAATTTTACCGAATGAACGGTTAATTAGGTAAAAAGGACTAAATCGCATAACACGTAAAATATGAGACCTACTAGCTAAATGACTCAAAACGGCTATGAAATTAATATTGGAAGTCCTTAAGTTGATAATATACCCTTGTTAGTGTAAGTGGACATTTATGTCCATAATTTGCATGATTTTTATATGTTTTAAATAGAAGTTAATTTTGTAAATGGCTTATTAATGAATAATTAATTAAAACAAAGCCACATTATGGTTCATTCATCTTCTTTATGCCGATTTTAGCAAGAAAGAACCATCATTTTTAGGGCAAGGTTCGGCTAAGCTCTTTTAACTCATTAAGGTATGGTTTTAGCTTGGTTTTTAATAATTTCTACGTTTTTGAGCTCGTTGCAGCTCAATCTAGGTATCCCATACCTTAGATTTTGAAATGTATAAAGATCTTGAGATATGCCATTGCTGAATACTTGGGTATTTTGAAGTTTCTTGTTAGATTATTAATGGTTGTTAATAGATATACAAGTTCTATAAAGTGATTTTTGACAAAAATGAGAATTAGGGATTAAATTGTGAAAGATAAAAATGTTGTGGTTGAAAATATGAATAAAATGAAAATATGAGCTACTATGAGGTTATGTGAAATTCGGCTATACATGGGTTAAGGGTAAATTGCATGAATTTGCCATTTTGTGTAAAAATGACTAAATTGCAAAGTAGTCAAAAGTATAGGGCAAATGTGTAATTTGCCAAATATATGTGAATTGAATGAAATGGTTACTGAAAATATTGAATTTGATAATATATAAATCAAGATAAATAATTATCGGAATTAGATCGGGGGGAACGAAATATAGATGAGTAGACGACGGTTATACGAGCAAATACGAGGTAAGTTCGTATAATTAGAATCCAACCTTTTTATACTTATAATTATTGAAATGATTATGTATAATTGAAATACTTGAAGTATAAATGCCTTATTGATATAATGTATATGTACTGAGCCCTGTTTGAACTATATGAATTTATTGGATACGAGTGAAATGATACTATGATTACTGTTTTAGTCGAGCTCTTGCATTTGTTGCGGACTCACCACAGCTCGTATGAGCTTACCATTATATCAGCTCGAAAGAGCTTACTGTTTTTAGCTCATTGGAGCTTATCGTTTCAGCTCGTATGAGCTTACTGTTCAACTCGATAGAGCTTATCGTTTCAGCTCAATAGAGCTTACTGTTCGTCAGCTCAGGAGGAGCTTACCGATCATGGCTTGAAAGAGCATATATGATAATGAATTGACAGATTACTGACATTGTTCACTCGAGTATCCTTTGGGTTTCTAATAGGTTCAACGGGCATAAATAATGTTATACAGATGAGTTATGGTTTATAAATGTTACTAATGTTATACATGATATATGACTTTGGAATGATGTAAAGTATTGTATAATGGATGGTTTCATGTACTTGTAAAATGACTAACATGTGGTGTATACTTGTGATTAGGTGTTACTCAATTGAATTGTTGATATTTTTAATGTTGCTTTGATTATGTATAAATGGTAAGTTTAATTATGTATTATACGGGCTTGCTAAGCTAAAAGCTTACTCTGTTTCTTTTTCTATGTTTTATAGAGGTTCGTTAGCTCGCTCGTTTCGGATAAGTCGGAGTTGCACATCACACTATCCAATTTTCGATTGGTACTTTTGAACTTGCAAATTTGTATGTATGGCATGTATAGTCTAGTTAGAAAGATGTTAGTTATGGTACTTGATATTAGGGCTTTGGTATATTTTTGTGTATAAGTTAATTCATGTGATTTGGCTTATTTTGATGTTATGTTTTTGTTGAATTGAATTGTTCAATTATGGTATGTTTTAGCAAGGAATGATGGAATGAAATTATGCAAGTGAAGTCATGATATGTGGTTGTTAAATGAGTAGATTATGCATGTTGCTAAATAAGTATTTGGATATGAAAATGGTAAGTTTTGATATGACTAATAATGTGTATTGAAATGGTTATTTCGGTTGCCAATTGAGTTGCATAAATGTGGTCAATTATGCTTGTAAATGTTTGTGTTTATAGGGTGGCAAAATGGCTTTGCAAATAGCCTATTTTTTTCCACACGGGCAGAGACACGAGTGTGTGTCTCAGCCGTGTGTGACACACGGTTATGTTACATGGCCGTGTGTCCCCTAGGGTAACCTTTCGAATTAACGTAGTATACCCTACAGATTTGATACGGCCTAGACACACGAGCGTGTCTACTGTCCATGTGTGTCACACGGACACACACACGGGCATGTGTGGCCATTTCGAAGGGCACACGGGCTAGACACACGGACGTGTGGTTAGCTGTGTGACACCAGTCAGTATGTAATCCCTGTTTTTACATGGTCAAAGACACGGGCATGTCTACTAGCCGTGTGAGGCACATGGCCTGTTCACACGGGCGTGTGGCACTTGAAATGTTGAATTTTTTTTCTTAGTTTGTGAAAATTTTAATATAATACGATTTAGTCCCGAATGCATGATTAAATCTTGACATGCTTGTTTTTAAGTACGTAATGAATGTGAATGAATGGTATTGACTGAGATTATATGTTATCGGATATATGATTGTTCTGAACTGAGTTACAAGTTTGGTAATGCCTTTTAACCTATTCCGGCTACAGTTACGAGTTAGAGGTGTTACATTTGTTGGTATCAGAGCTATGTTTTAGTCGATTTTAGGACAAACGGAGCATATGTGAGACTAGCTATACATGCCATATATATAAAATTGTGATAGTGTGATGACTCCTAACGTTTTCGAATGTGTTTTATATAGTAATGGATCCCAAACGAGCTATAACGCACGACGTAGAAAGTAATGCGCCAACTCTCGCTCAAGAGACAGCGCCTTCTGAATCCAGACTTATGACGAGTAGTCATGGGGGTGAGGCTAAGGAAGCCTTCTTTCAGATATTAAATGAGTGGTTCACACAGTATATTTGTACAAACTTGACTGTTCCACAACCTCCACCCCCACCTGTTCCCCAACCGATCCCTGTAGTTCCTCAAGGTATTGATCCTTTGTGATTAAATAAACCACCTGTTGACAAGATACGGAAGCACGGAGCCGAGGAATCTGGAGCTACTGTTAATGATGACCCTAAGAGAGCCGAGTTTTGTCTTGAGAACACGATTCGAGTATTCGATGAATTATCTTGCACACTTGAAGAATGTTTAAAGTGTGTTGTATCGTTGCTAAGAGACATTGCGTATCAGTGGTGGAATACCTTGATATCTGTAGTTCCGCCAGAAAGAGTCATTTGGTATTTCTTTCAAGCTGAATTTAGAAAGAAATACATCAGTCAAAGGTTCATCGATCAGAAAAGGAAAGAATTCCTTGAATTGAAACAAGGTCATATGTCGGTTATAGAATATGAGAGAGAGTTTGTACGACTCAGCAAATATGCTCGTGAATGTGTTTCTTCTGAAGCTATAATGTGTAAAAGATTCGAGGATGTATTGAATGAAGAAATCAGAGTGTTAGTTGGAATTCTGGAGCAGAAAGAATTTGTTGTTTTGTTTGACCGAGCTTGTAAAGCCGAAGAGCTTTGTAAAAAGAAAAGAAAATTCGATTTTGAGGCTAGAGAGTTTAGAAAAAGATTTAGGGGCAAACCACATCAGTCAGCATCAAAGAAATTTAGAGAATATTATCCTCGTTCTATGACCTTTGCGGGAATTTCTATTAGAGATAGAAATGCGAGACAGTCAAGTTCAAAACCTTAGGCGACATCTGTGGCCAGTGTGGGAAGTGTTAAAAATGTTGGACCTGAATGTATGTAACACCCTAAACCTGACCTAGACGTTAGGGCCGAATCTGGTGTGTTACATCAAGGCGTCGTTCAAAAATCAATTTGTCGTTAAAAGTTTATTTCTATAATTAAAACCTTTTGCTCGAGGTTAGCAAATCATCTCGTCACAAACGTTTGCCAAAATATTTGCCTTTGGAATATTAATTCAACTTAAATCGCAGAAGCATTTTGAAAACTTTATTGTTTAAAGCTCGTATTCTTTAGAAAAATCGTGAATATTTTGAAAACTCGAGTTTTCCTAGACTAGCAATTTAATATAAGAAATCAAAATCCTAATTAAAGCTTAAACCCACAATGGCCTTATTACATAATCCAAAACCCAATATGAAAATTAAAAATAAATAAAGTCAAGTTGTAGATCCACTGCAATCGTGTGGCCACCTCTGAGTCCCTCGTGGCTCCAAATCGTCTAAGTCTGGGTATTACCTGAATAGTTAGACAGAAAGGGTGAGTTTGCAAAAACTTAGTGTGTAATCCCTTAATACGAACAATCAGACATACAATATGCGGAAACAGACTGGGCCTGAGCCTATCATAGAAATAGTATCAGGTGGGCCTTAGCCCATTAACAGAATTAGGTGGGCCTAAGCCCAATGCAGAATTAGTATCAGATGCTGATATGCAGATAGATACCCAGCCCAGTCTAACCAACACACCACCCGTACCAACCAACACACCATGTGCGGATAAAATAGACCCACCCAGCCAACACACCAAGCTTAGCACTGGTTGCAGCACTAAGTGAACAGAACGGCTCAACGTTGTAGACAGAACGGCTCAACGCCGAAGACAGAAAGGCTAAAGGCCGTAAATATCATAGCAACGCTACCAGTTAACAAAACGGCTATAAGCCATAAGTATCACAGAAAGGCTGAAAGCCTTGTACAAAACGGCTACAGGCCGTACACTTCCTCCGTCTATAATAACCCAACCCCATGCAGTATGTCATTTCATAAATATTACGTGTATGCAAAGTCATACTCAGTACAATCATATATGTAAATCATAAGCACATTAGTCATATGGAACATAAGGGCTTAATCGTCATTCTACCATACAGGGGTATTAAAGTCATTTTACCCTATAGGGGCATTACGGTCATTTTACAAATCGAGGTCTTAATGACCCAAAAGAAGGTCCACCGTTGCGTCGAGCAACTTAAGTAACCTAAACAAACATAACGGTGCAAATGGGCCTAAGGCCCATTACTCGGCCCAAGTAGGCCCACACACTTGTGTGGCCCATTTAGCCCAAATTAGATACGGCTATGTGTACACCATAGCCCAGGTCATTAATAGTCACTTACCGTGGATTTTACCTATGTGGGGCCCATGAGCCCATTGGGCCCACACAGCCCATTACGGCCTATCGAGGCCCTTAACAGCCTAAGCCCACGAGAACGCTCGTCGCGGCCTCTACTGTTTGTCGCCCATGATTTGTGAGCTCGATTTACCCCACGAGTGTTCGTACGCTCGTGAGACCTCAAATGCCGAAGTTTTGGCTTTTCAACTTTTGCTGATCTACATTCTATATAGTGTGAATATTGTAACACCCCAAACCCGGCCCAGACGTTATGGCCGGATCCGACATGTTACATTGAAGTTTTTAAGAAAACCCATGCCTCTTTCAACGTCCTTCTTCGTGTTTTAAAAGATAGTCTTTGCTAAGTTAATAAAGTGAACGGAAGCTGCGCACCAGATAGGTATCCGAAACAAAGGAGGTGAGCCATGAAGGCTACTTAAGTACCGAGCTCTTGATTGGATCCAATCCTAGATATGCCCACAACCATTGCCACACTTTGGCGCGAGATTAGGTTTTGGAAAAAAAAATCGAGTTGGAATTCATTTAAGTAGATATTTTTGGTAAACCGATTAATTGTATCCTTGCGTTATTTTGGAAACAAGTATCATTTTAAAAACGCGCCCTAAATCTAACCCACTTTGAATTATTGTTAGTAAAATATAGAGTAGAAAATAAAATAATCCCAGAAAAATAATTAAAATAGCCTTATTACAACCCAAAACCAAATAATAATAATAATAATTTAAAAAAAACTGGTTACTTATTGCAAAGTTCGAAAGCGATCACCACGGCCACTCTGAATCCCCTCCGGCTCCAAGTCTCCACATCAAGGCTCACCTGCAAGGTTAAGGAAAGGGGTGAGTTTGGAAACTCAGTGTGCAACAAGCCCTTTTCAGAGCCCAACTAATATTATCATACTGGGCCTAAGCCCTAATTCAGTCTCGACATATACTGGGCCGAAGCCTTTACTGTAAACGGTATGGCCCATAGGCCCATTTCAATTTCACAGGAAATACCAATGAATGTATGCAAGCCGATTTGGGGAGACTACTCAACCCACCACACGCTACTCTCCACCCGTACCAACCAAGCTCTCCATGTGGGGAATAACTCAACCCACCCAGCCAAACTCTCCACTGGCAGCATAGCCGCTTTATCATATAACTGGAGGCCTAGCCTCTTTTAATAACTGGGGCAAAGCCCTTTTTGGTCAACTGGGGCAAAGCCCTTTTCTCACTTCCTCCATTTATATAAAACCCAACCCATGCATATAATGAGTATATCATAGCATATCATGTGCATCTCATAACATATCATGTGCATATCATGTCATATCATGTATAACAATGTCTCATGCATCATGTTCATAATTAAACCCTAGGGGGTCTAATGGTCATTTTTACCTAAGGGCAAAATAGTCATTTTTCATATTATAAGGGTAATTTCGTAATTT
Organism: Gossypium anomalum; assembly: GCA_025698475.1. Classification (NCBI taxonomy): domain Eukaryota; kingdom Viridiplantae; phylum Streptophyta; class Magnoliopsida; order Malvales; family Malvaceae; genus Gossypium; species Gossypium anomalum. Next base: position 58,363,625 of record CM046959.1, read on the forward strand.
TACCAAATATCATGGGTTTTCCATGTTCCTTAACTATTATCAATATTTCCGAGTGTTTAAACAATGATCTTAAACCCATTTTATCAAATTCGGGCTTTTGGGCCCAAAACCCCTAATGGGCCCTACGAATGCCGATTTAGCCCACTTAACCCAAATTTTACCACAGTACTAACCGTGTTATCATGCAACTTTTCCAAATTCCGTTTTCTATTAACTTTACCCAAATGGGCCCGAAAGCTGATTGGGCCCAATTCTAGCCCATTGAGGCCCAACTTACCATTGTGCACAAAATTGCGCTCTTACCTGTTCCATCGATCCAAACACCGATCATATTGTATTTATCGCATCTATAACCAAATGCAAAATCACAAGTTCCAGAAATGCCAGAATTTTAGCATTTTGGCTTTTTAGCGGATATTAATCTAAGCTACTATGGGGGTTATTACACACCTGTTTTGTGACGTTTGCTAACAAAGTCTCCCACGACAACCTACAATTAATCACCACCATTCTTAGTTTACAATTCATGCTTATCAAACCCAAAATCCACCTTACCATAGTCGGCCAAAGAACCCCTAATGGCCATAGATCACTTACCTTCACAAGGTCCGATGATTCGATCCAAGTTTATCCAAACCAATACTCCAAGCCTTGCTGCTCCTCCAAAGTTGTCTATATCACTACACAAATCATAAAATTCGAATGAAAAGGCCCAGTGAGGCCTAAACCTCAAATCAATAACCTCCTTAAACTATAAGGGGTTTTGGCTTTTCTTAATATTTACACTACTGAATCGATTTGGAAAACAAGTACTTGCCACAGTCTTCCCTTCTGCACTGTTTAGACCCAAAGTAGACTTAGCCCTCAACCACCTAGCAGCCTTCGAACCCTAGAGGTCTAAGAAAAGAAAGATGCTGGTCTAAATGAAATCGGCAGAACCAACTTCAAGAGTTTCGGCTCTTGTGGCTATTCGGCAAGGGTGATGAAAAGAAAGGGAGTAGTAGTTTGGCTTTGGAAAAGGAAGAGAAAAAAAAATGGATGAAAGGAGTGGTGATTTCGTCTAGAGAAGAAAAGGAAGAAAAGAAATAACCCTATGATGTTTAAACAAAAGAAAACGGCACAACTAAAGCCCCTAATGCCGAAATACTAACCTAAAACCCTTAAGCCGATTTCTCCTCCCTAAATTCCCACTATTCGGCCAACACTAAGCCTCCTTTCAAATCCCCAAAATCCCTCCCCTTATCACTCCTAAATTTATGCATTTGACTGATTCAAACTCTCTCCAACGGAGTTCCATTCAACCTCAAACTCCTACATGCTCAAGACATAAAAATAACAACACAATTGCCAGCTTAGTGAATCGAACCTTCGCTTTCCCCCAAGCACTTACACGCCACTCTTTTTAACTCCTTAGTGGCATCACTTAACCACTTTACCAGGGGCTCTCTTGTGTTACAATTTACGCACATCTTTTAATAAGGCCACCCATCCAAAGCTCCTAACTCCTTAAGTCTAAAATTCAAAAATTCTACCGGGTTTTGGCCAACACATGGGCCTTCCATAGGCCCATTTACACACTCCAATTATGAATTTCACAACCAAATACCAAAAGTTTAAAAAATTTTACCAAATTCTCGAAAGTTACAAAAATCTCAAAAATCAGGGTGTTACAAATACACACCTGTTTACAAAAATGTGCGAAGGATCCGCGAGTTCTCCAACCTGCATTCATTCACAAGATTCAGTTAAACTTACGATAACCAATCTATCCAAAATCCCCATGAAAATAACTTGTCCAAACCTACCCTTCAATTGAATAGATCCGCCAATATGGTTTATTTGCTGAACTGTTGACGAAGGTTTGGTAAAGAACTCCTTGATGCACACTGCACAATAAGCGGTTTTTATTACTTATGTCTACCTATACATGTGAGTCGAGTCCAGTAACAGAGAGAAGGGCATTCGGTCAACACTAAGGGATCCACGCCAAATACCCCAATTTAAAACTAAGGCAAAATAAAACGCTACCTTTGATTGAGAGTCGAGCGAAGATTTTGATCTTTCTGAAAAACTAGCGCACTTCTCTACTCCTCGAGAAGTGTTACCCCTAAAGAATGCCAGAATCATTAGAGAAAGAGATGATCTTTGGCATCCCGAGAAAGGAAGGAGAAACTGAAAAGAGCAATGATCACTAGGAACTTACCAGTCAATATTCAGCCAACTCCAGAAAAGAGGGAGAGGGAGATGAGCGAAAGCCGAGAATAGAATAGAACAGAGAAGAAGAAGAGCCACAATATTCAGTCTACCACAAGAGAGAAATGAGTAAAAAAGAAAGAAATCGGCTCACCACCAAAACAGGATATTCGGCCAAAGAAGATAGATTATAAGAGAAGAAAGACTAAGAGAGAAACAATATTGGGTAGTCAACAAAGAGAAGAGCAAAGAAGGAAATACCAAAATGAGAAACCGAAAAGAAAATGCACGACTGGTTACTTTGCCATTTCAGCACTAGAGAGAAAAGAAGCCAAAAAAAATGCCAAAAGAACAAAAACCTAAAATACAGAGGGAGAATTTGGCACCTACTCCTACATCAATTGTCGAAATGCACATCCCAAACCCCCTTGGCTGAATTTTGCACCCACAAGCTCCCCAATTCAGCTACAACTCTTCCCAATCTCAAACTCCTTGAAAATCTCCCTGATTCTCTCCCCTTATCCCTCATTGATATCCTCAACAACCATCCCCCAAGACCAATTCAAACTCTCCATCACCAGAGTTCAAATCCAACACTAACTCTTGCCGTCCCTTAATAGCAAAATAATTGCTCCTTGCTTGCCGTAGGATTCAAACCCTTGCTCCCAATAACCATGTCACACCACCACCACTAGGCCTCAAGCTCACTTGTGTCATCAATCAGTCGTAATAAAATATAAGCCCTACATAATAATGTCCAGATTCACTTAAGAGCAAAAATTAAAATAAATTGCAAGAGCCAAGACTTGATCCTAGGCTCCCTTGCAACCTTAATGACGCCTCAACCACTAGACTACATACTTCATTGTGTCATTTTTTTAAACACAATAATTTAAAAGGCATACTTCCAAGCATCCAATGTTTTATTCACTTAAAATAAAAATTTTTGCTAAAGCCCAGGTTTGAACCTAGGACTTTTTCCAACTCTTCTCAGGACCCTTAACCACTTGAGCAGACAGTTAATTGTCAAACATTTATTTGTGTCATTTCCTTGCACAATTAAATACTTATACAACCTCCTTACAGACCCAAACTCAAGGCCCAATACTTCTAGGCCCAAATTCGGGGCGTTACTACCCCCTTAAAGAAATTTTGTCCTTAAAATTTTTGACTATCAACGCAATCTCTTAACTTAACCTACACCACCACGCTCCTGCTGCGCACTCTAGTACCCAACTATGAATATAACACATTATGGATAAAGTACATACCAATATTTGCATCTAGAGCGTCTCTGTCCTCTCGGCGGCATGCTGCATAGACCAAAGCTGATTGCCTCGACTCAGCTTGACCAGCATCTCTATCTAGTGCCCCACGACCCAAATCGTTTCCACCCCTAGTCTGGCCACGGCCTCTTGGCGGCTGCTGACCACCTCTCGCTGACTGAGCAACAGCCTACCCTGCAGCTTGCATCCACCCATGCCTTTGTGGACAATCCCTCACAAAGTGCTCATAGTCTTTTCTCGACAGTTACCCCGATGGTAGTTCCCACAACCCGCACAAGGCTGTGATCCAGTAACAGCAACAATGGCCCTAACCCAAACTGGTCCATCCATTCTGGCCTTTCTCTTAGGCCTTCGATTCGAATTGGAGGGTTCTAAATCCCTCTTATCCCTGCTCCTTCCCTTTTTCCGGTCCTGACGCTTGGTGCGCTTTACCTCCTCAGCAATCTTAACTTTCTCCAGTACCACGGCAAAGTCCTGCTCCCTCTGTAGAGCTATCAACACTTGAAGGCTGTCCCTGAGGCCGTCCTCTAACCAAACACAATGCTCGTATTCCATTGCTACTATTCCTCAGCCATACCGACTAAGTTGTAAAAATTCTGCCTCGTACTCAAGCATAGATCTATCATCTTGAAACGTGGACTTGAAGAACTCCCAGGTCAATTGATCAGATGAGGTACCTTATTTTACCGTAAGCCACCACTGATAGGCTTCATCTCTCAGTAGGGACACAGCACCCTTCAACATTTGTTCCGATGTACAGTCGAGGTCACCCATAACTCTTTCGGTGGCCTCCAACCAGTATTCTACTACACTCGGGGCCACTTCAGAAACTCCCCTAAAGATCTTTGCTCCATTAGACCGGAGTCGTTCTGTAACTGACCTGCAGCCCACAGTAATGATATTCGACCCAACAGTACCCGCAAACCTTTCTAGAATCCTCAACATTGCTTGGGACAATGCGATATCCTTAGCCGTTCAATTAAACGACCCTATCTCAGCTGCCGGTGAAGTCGATGCTGTAACACCCCATACTCATAACCATGCCGAGGTAGAGTACGAGGCATTACCTAACTTATTCTCATGCAAACAATCGTTCTCAAGTCACGGAGACTTAGTCCAAATTAAAACATTTTCAAATTCCACTTTTAGCCTCTTAATATAGGCCTACGAGGCCTAAATCGTCCATTAGAAACCATTCAGAATCTTTCGGAGTCCTTATCCAATCTATGCAAACTTTGCATTTAAAACAGGGCACACACCCATGTGGAAGGGTAACACACCCGTGTGACCATCTAAACATGGTCGTGCTGATAGCCCATGTGTCTCACATGACCTAAGCACCTAAGGACACGCCCGTGTTCCTTGTAATTTTTCATAATTCAAGTGTAGACTTTACATGGCCTAGACACAAACCCGTGCCCCTGGCCCGTGCTCCTCACACGGCCTCGACACGCCCGTGTCTATGGCCCGTGGAGCTCTCTATTTATGACTTTATCACCAACTACGGATACACGGCCATGACACACACCCGTGTCCATAGCCTGTGTCCATCACATGGCCATGACACGCCCGTGTCGTAGCCCGTGTGCAAAAACTTGGGTATTCTATTTCTGACATCAGCATACTCAAAATGTCGCACGGCCAAGGCACACACCCGTGTGCTAGGCCATGTCTACCACACGATTGAGACACATGGCTGTGTCTCTGCCCGTGTAGTTACTACCATGCAATCTGACTTGGAAATTTTACGTGCATGAGACACACGGTCGGACCACACGCCCATAGGGTGGACCTTGTGTCACACATGGCCTAGACACACACCTGTGTGTCTAACCGTGTGGACAATATAAGGCTATTTACCAAGCCTCATTGCCACCCTTATATACCTAGTTCCATACAATTACCAATCAATACTAAAACAAGCACAATTCATATGATCAAATCAAACATAATAGACATTCATTCAACCATGAAATTTCATCTTTTATAAACTTAAAATCAAAGTTAGCCATTATTCAAGGCTAAATACAAAGTGTGAAATGTAACATCCCGAAATAGGGCCTAAACGGAATAGTGGTTGCGAAACCACAAATTCAAGGTAGAAAAATTTATTTTATTATTATTTTGAGGTTCATGATATGATTACATGATTGTGTGAAAATTTCGTGATGAAATTCTATGCATAAAGTGCTTAAGTTGAGATTAGGGACTAAATCGAATAATTTGCAAAACTTGCATTCTAGAAGTTTTTAGTATGAAATTGCTTTGAAATATTAATTAGGAGGTCTTGAATAGTAATTTGACCAATTTTAAGTTCATGGACAAAATTAGGACATGGAAGGAATTTTTGGAAAGTTTAGTAGTAAGGGCATTTTGGTCATTTAGTTATTAAAATGAATTAAAAACAAAATTAAAAGCCAATTTTTGTCCATCTTCTTCATTAGGATGAAATTTCAAGGGTTCTCCATGGCTAGGGTTTGTTTCAAGCTTTCAAGCTCCATAGTAAGTGATTCCAAGCCCCGTTTTTAATGTTCTTTACGTTTTGAGTCCCAGTATCTCGATAAAAGCTTATGCTAGCAATAATTTAAGTTAGGGTTCATATTTGGAAAAATACCCATAGGTGAAATTTGTGTATTTTGATGTTTTATGATAGAATATGAGGTTTTAAATTATGTTAGACAATTTGTACTACTCGGTTTTAAGCAAAAACGAGTAAAACGCGACTTAATCCAGTAAAAATACCTAATAGTCATAAGTGCATGTTAGAGTATGAATTTGATGCTGCCATAAAAGGGAAAAATGACCAGCATGTCATAAAACATAAGAAAATAGGATGAAGTTAAATTTACGAGCTTTGGGGCAAAAAGTGTAAATATCACGAAAAGTTTAGGGGCAAAACTGTAATTTTGCCAAAATATGATTTTGGGTCAATTTGAATAATGTGAGTCCTAATTAGACTATATTTTAAATGATAGAGCAAGGAAAACTGAAATTCGGGCTAAAATGGAGAAAATACCAAGTTGTGGACGAAATGGTAAAAGTAGCTATTTTTTTTGCATACGAGGTAAGTTTACAGTAAATAAATGCAATATTCTTTTATTTTACATTATTATTGTCAATTTCCAGCATTTATATACTTATTTCATGAGAATATTTAAAGTCGAATTAAAGGCGAAGTGACAGAGAAAAAGCATTAGGAAGCCCCGTTTGAACCTTAGGAATGTTAGGATATTGGGGTTGACAGGACAGGACAGAACAGAAATGAGCCATGTAAGTCCATATCAGATATATGGCTTTGGAGACAGGAATGAGCCATGTAAGCCCATATTAGATATATATATGGCATTGGAGACAGGAATAATTCATGTAAGTCCATGTCGAAGACATGGCATTGGCAGGATATTGATAGACAGGAACGACCCTAATATCCTTAGTATTCCGAGTGGTTCAATGGGTCATTGTACACGTTAAATTACAGTGAATTATCAGCAAAAGGGAAGGTAGATTATATTTATGAATAGTGAAAGGTCAGGTAAGAAAGAAGTTAAGTGAGTAAAGAAGAAGGTAGAAAATGAGAAGTAAATAAAGTTTATGAGGCTAGGTGACATTATGTATAATTATTCATTATGTTTGAATGTTGTAATTTATTTGCTTGTAAGCTTACTAAGCCTAGTGCTTACTCTCTTTATTTTCTTTTTCTTATAGTTTTTATCAAGCCACTCGGGGATCGAAGGAAACGTCGGAGACCCGATCACACTATCGAAGGAATCACATTGGTATAGTTAGACGTTTCGTTTTGTGTATGGCATGTATAGGAACTTGGTTTCTTTTGATATGATATGATCAATGAATGATGTGTAAATACTTGCTAGTGATTAACTAATAGAAGGGCTGATGATATACATGTTTAATAGTATGTATGAATAAGTAGTAACTATCACATGAAAACTAAGAAAAATGTGAAAGTAACTTAAAAACAGATTTAAGTATCAAAAATAGCATGAATTTTAAAAATCACTAAAAATCGTAGAGACATGTTTTGATGGTGAATAATATATGAAACTAAAGCTTATTATGTCTATTTTCTTATGAAATAAGCAAAACAGGTAAAGGTATTATATTTTATAAGATATCTGAGTTTTAGTGAAACAGGGTCAGAGAAATTTCTAGATCCCCTATTTCAACTTTGGAAATTCACCATAAATTGTACAAAAATAATTAGGTGGTGTAATTTATATGGTTAGAATCCTTATTGAATCTAGTTTTAATAGAAACAAACGGCATAGTTATATTAATTTTTTATAGGGATAAAAGTGGTTCGTAGTAAGTATAGGTCAGTGCAGTCAAATTCTGAAACAGGGGTAACTTTAACTAATAAACTGTACTAATTGGCTAAGTCAAAAATTCTAGAAAAAAATTGGTGGATAGATATATGAGTTTAGTTTCAGAAAAAAATTACGGATATAAATTTTGAGTTTTGGAACTCAAGATATGAATTTTTAGGCGACTACAACGCAGAATGACAGCACATTCCGAAAAGTTTAAATAAACAATTTTAAAACTATTTAAGTGATAGATTAAGTTTAGTAATGCCTCGTGCTCGATTTTGGCAACAGTCTCGGGTAAGGGGTGTTACATTTATTGGTATCAGAGTAGGTTTAGTCGGTTCTCGGAATAGTTAGTGTGAGTAAAAGTCTAGCTATACATGCCATACCTGTATTTTGATAGTGTGATGACTCCTGACGATTTTTAAATATTTTGTTTTATTGTAATGGATCCCGAGTGAGCTGGTGATGATGATGTAGGAAGTAATGCGCTTTGCTCCCCGTGGAAGGGGTAGCGCCATATGAGAATAGGCTAGTAACAGATTAATCGGGAGGAGTGACTCGAGAAGCTCTCTTCAAGCTTTGAATGATTGGTTTGCCGAGTTCGTTCAATGCGAATCCGGTAGTTAGACCTCCACCCCTCATGATTCTCGGGCTACCCATGTAGCTCAAGCTCCCCGATCCACAGTGCAGTGATAAGAGAAAAGCCACCGATTGATAGAACAGAAACAAGGGGCGTAAGAATTTCGAGCAACAAAAGATGATGATGCAGAAAGAAGCGAAATTTTGGTTAGAAAATACTATCAGAGTCTTTGACGAATTATCTTGTACACCCGAGGAATGTATGAAATGTGTAGTATCACTTTTTGGAGACTCAGCCTACTACTGGTGGAAGACACTTATATCAGTTGTACCAAAGGAGAGGGTCACTTGGGATTTCTTTCAGGAGGAATTTCGTAAAAAGTACATCAGTTAGAGGTTTATTGACCAGAAGAGAAAAGAATTCCTGGAATTGAAACAAGGCAATATGACGGTAACCGATTATGAGCGTGAATTTGTCAGGCTCAGTAAATATGCTCAAGAATGTGTGTCCACAGAGGCTATCATGTGTAAAAGGTTTGAGGATGGGTTAAATGATGATATCCGACTGTCAGTGGGTAGGAATGAGAAGGGGCATTTCAGAGTTTATTTCTAGATGCTTGATCTGTCAGCAGGTAAAGGCCGAACATCGTACCCTTCAGTTTATTGCGACTGTGCTAGTCCCCTCGAGTGGAAATGGGATCGAGTTACTATAGATTTTGTGACAGATTGCCGTTTACATCGAGAAAGAAAGATGCAATATGGGTTGTGATTGATAAGTTAACTAAGTCGGCTCATTTTATTCCAATCCGTATGGATTACTCACTTGACAAGTTGGCTGAGTTATACATTTCAAAGATAGTTATTCTACATGGAGTGCCATTATTGATTATTTCAGAAAGAGATCCAAGATTTACTTCACGGTTTTGGAAGAAATTACAGAAGGCTTTGGGCACAAAGTTGAGTTTTAGTACAGCTTTCCATCCTCAAACCGACAGTTAGTCAGAGAGAGTTATTCAGGTACTTGAAGATATGCTTAGATACTGTGTATTGGAATTTCAAGGCAGTTGGAAAAAATATTTACCATTAGTAGAATTTGCCTACAATAATAGTTATCAGTCGAGTTTGAAGATGGCACCTTATGAAGCTTTGTATGGACGTAAATGTCGCACATCTTTGTATTGGACAGAGCTTAAGGGAAATCAGATTTACGGAGTTGATCTAGTTAAGGAAACAGAAGAGAAAGTAAAAATCATCGAGATTGCTTAAAAGCCTCGCATGCACAAAATTGTATGCATTTTTGAAGAAAAGAGATTGAGTATCAAGTTGGTGACAAAGTTTTTTTTTGAAAGTATCCCGTGGAAGAAAGTTCTCGATTTGGCAAGAAAGAAAACTAAGTCCACGCTTTATTGGACCGTTTGAAGTGATTGAGAGAGTCGGACCATTAGCATATCGGTTAGCTTTGCCGATGAGTTAGAGAAGATTCATAATGTATTTCATGTGTCTATGCTACGTCGTTATCGTTCAGATCCGTCACATGTAATTTCTCAGACAGAGGTTGAGATTCAGTCAGACATGACTTACGGTGAAGAACCAGTAAAGATTCTAGCTCGAGAGGTAAAGCAATTAAGGAACAAAAGTATTGTACTTGTGAAAGTACTATGGAATAGGCATGGGGTAGACGAGGCTACATGGGAACCCGAAGAGGCTATGCAAAAACAGTACCCAAATCTTTTCACAGGTAAGATTTTCGGGGACGAAAATCCCTAAAGGGGGGGAGAAATGTAACATCCCGAAATAGGGCCTAAACGGAATAGTGGTTGCGAAACCACAAATTCAAGGTAGAAAAATTTATTTTATTATTATTTTGAGGTTCATGATATGATTACATGATTGTGTGAAAATTTCGTGATGAAATTCTATGCATAAAGTGCTTAAGTTGAGATTAGGGACTAAATCGAATAATTTGCAAAACTTGCATTCTAGAAGTTTTTAGTATGAAATTGCTTTGAAATATTAATTAGGAGGTCTTAACTAGCAATTTTACCAATTTTAAGTTCGTGGACAAAATTAGGACATGGAAGGAATTTTTGGAAAGTTTAGTAGTAAGGGCATTTTGGTCATTTAGTTATTAAAATGAATTAAAAACAAAATTAAAAGCCAATTTTTGTCCATCTTCTTCATTAGGACGAAATTTCAAGGGTTCTCCATGGCTAGGGTTTGTTTCAAGCTTTCAAGCTCCATAGTAAGTGATTCCAAGCCCCGCTTTTAATGTTCTTTACGCTTTGAGTCCCTGTGGCTCGATAAAGCTTATGCTAGCAATAATTTAAGTTAGGGTTCATATTTGGAAAAATACCCATAGGTGAAATTTGTGTATTTTGATGTTTTATGATAGAATATGAGGTTTTAAATTATGTTAGACAATTTGTACTACTCGGTTTTAAGCAAAACGAGTAAAACGACTTAATCCAGAAAAATACCTAATAGTCATAAGTGCATGTTAGAGTATGAATTTGATGCTGCCATAGAAGGGAAAAATGACCAGCATGTCATAAAACATAAGAAAATAGGATGAAGTTAAATTTACGAGCTTTGGGGCAAAAGTGTAAATATGCAAAAGTTTAGGGGCAAAACTGTAATTTTGCCAAAATATGATTTTGGGTCAATTTGAATAATGTGAGTCCTAATTAGACTATATTTTAAATGATAGAGCAAGGAAAACTGAAATTGGCTAAAATGGAGAAAATACCAAGTTGTGGACGAAATGGTAAAAGTAGCTATTTTTTTGCATACGAGGTAAGTTTACATGAAATAAATGCAATATTCTTTTATTTTACATTATTATTGTCAATTTCCAGCATTTATATACTTATTTCATGAGAATATTTAAAGTCGAATTAAAGGCTAAGTGACAGAGAAAAGCATTAGGAAGCCCCGCTTGAACCTTAGGAATGTTAGGATATTGGGGTTAAGACAGAATGATGTAATGTAAATGAGCCATGTAAGTCCATATCAGATATATGGCTTTGGAGACAGGAATGAGCCATGTAAGCCCATATTAGATATATATATATGGCATTGGAGACAGAATAATTCATGTAAGTCCATGTCGAAGACATGGCATTAAGCGAGATATTGATAGACGTGAACGACCCCAATATCCTTAGTATTCCGAGTGGTTCAATGGGTCATTGTACACGTTAAATTACAGTGAATTATCAGCAAAAGGGAAGGTAGATTATATTTATGAATAGTGAAAGGTCGTAAGTAAGAAAGAAGTTAAGTGAGTAAAGAAGAAGGTAGAAAATGAGAAGTAAATAAAGTTTATGAGGCTAGGTGACATTATGTATAATTATTCATTATGTTTGAATGTTGTAATTTATTTGCTTGTAAGCTTACTAAGCCTAGTGCTTACTCTCTTTATTTTCTTTTTCTTATAGTTTTTATCAAGCCACTCGGGATCGAAGGAAACGTCGGAGACCCGATCACACTATCGAAGGAATCACATTGGTATAGTTAGACGTTTCGCTTTTGTGTATGGCATGTATAGGAACTTGGTTTCTTTTGATATGATATGATCAATGAATGATGTGTAAATACTTGCTAGTGATTAACTAATAGAAGGGCTGATGATATACATGGTTAATAGTATGTATGAATAAGTAGTAACTATCACATGAAAACTAAGAAAATGTGAAAGTAACTTAAAAACAGATTTAAGTATCAGAAATAGCATGACTTTTAAAAATCACTAAAAATCGTAGAGACATGTTTTGATGGTGAATAATATATGAAATTAAAGCTTATTATGTCTATTTTCTTATGCAATAAGCAAAACAGGTAAAGGTATTATATTTTATGAGATATCTGAGTTTTAGTGAAACAGGGTCAGAGAAATTTCTAGATCCCCTGTTTCAACTTTGGAAATTCACCATAAATTGTACAAAAATAATTAGGTGGTGTAATTTATATGGTTAGAATCATTATTGAATATAGTTTTAATAGAAACAAACGGTATAGTTATATTAATTTTTTATATGGAGAAAAGTGGTTCGTAGTAAGTATAGGTCAGTGCAGTCAAATTCTGAAACAGGGGTAACTTTAACTAATAAACTTTACTAATTGGCTAAGTCAAAAATTCTAGAAAAAAATTAGTGGATAGATATATGAGTCTAGTTTCAGAAAAAAATTACGGATATAAATTTTGAGTTTTGGAACTCAAGATATGAATTTTTAGGCGACTACAACGCAGAATGACAGCACATTCCGAAAAGTTTAAATAAACAATTTTAAAACTATTTAAGTGATAGACTAAGTTTAGTAATGCCTCGTGCTCGATTTTGGCAACAGTCTCGGGTAAGGGGTGTTACATGGGATCTATCCCAAGCCAACACATTTGGCCAATTCTCAAGGACACAAATAATAAGGTCTAAGTCCTATACATGCCATATTCATAAATATAAATCCAATTATACCGAATGCTTCGGATGATAGTGTGATCGATATCTCTTGACTTTCGGTGATCCTTGAGCTAATTATGCGGCACTGAAGGAAAATGGAAAGAAAGAAGAAGTAAGCATAAAAGCTTAATAAGTTGCATATAAATAAATATACAACAACAATATATTGATAATCAACATGCTCATAATACCAAGGTAGGCATAGATATAACTTACTCATTACCATCTATACAAGTCACATATTATACAATGAGCTCATATCTCATACATACCAATTAGGTTCTTATGCCACTCAGAACATGGTTATACTTTCCTCATTATATTAAGAATATTACTTTCACTGTTGAACCATTCGGAACACTACCAGATAATGCATAAGCCTCATACACGAGTAAGTGTGCCGATGCCATGTCCCAGGCATGGTCTTACACTAGCTCTTGCATATCCGTATCGATGTCAAGCCCCAGACATGGTCTTACACTGACACATCTCATAGCCAATGCATGTCCCAGACATTTCTTACACTGGCTTACTTCTGGAGGCTGAGGCATGTCCCAGACACGTCTTACACTGGCACTCGTCTCAATGCCGATTCCATATCCCAAACATGGCCTTACCCTAGCTCTCATAATGTGGCCGATGGATGTCCCAGACATGTCTTACACTACCTCACACAAATGACCCAATAACACGGCATGAATATCCGGTTTATTTCCTTGGGTTCCATAGGATTTCTACTATCTCAATTATCAATATGCATTCTCAATTCACAATCTAGCATTTCATGCTATTTCAATTCAATGACAATTCGAATACATGAATTAACAATGTAGTTGTATTATTTACATACAACTTACCTCGGTTTACGAAATACACACGACTAGTCGGTTTAGTCGATTTGCTTGGCCTTCCGTCGGTCTAGGTTTAAATTTGACAATTCTTGATCTATATTAGCAAAATGCACTCATTTTGTCTCTAATCACAATTAGGCAATTTAAAATTCACATCTTAGGTAAAATGACCATTTTGCCCCTAGACCTTGGCAAAATGACCATTTTTCCCCTATGCTCGAAAATTAATTTTTATCAAATTTCTTCGTATTCTAAGCCTAGCCAAACTCATTTTACTCTTATAGCAACCCCAAATTTTCACTATTTCACACACTTATCACCTATTTTGCAACTTATGCAAAATAGTCCCTTTAGGTGTTTTCATGCTAACACCTTTCACAAAAGTTGTTTATAACACAACTAGGACTCATATTCTTCCATAAAATTTCAAAAAACACCCTAAATGCTCTCATGAAAAAACCCTAAACTCTTAATCATTTTGCAAAATAGACCCCTTATTTGAAAGCTCATGCTTTAAGGGTCTCAAAAGTACAAAAATTATCAAAAATAGACATCTAAATCACTTACATGTAAGTGCTTCAAGTTGTTGAAATTTTTGAACTCAAAAACCCCCCAAAAATGGCTAAAAATCGGTGTTAGTGAAGAAGATGAGAAGGTGATATTATCTTTTTCTTATTTTATTTCTATTTTAGTCAAATTAGCTACCAAACCCAACCAAATTTGGACTTTTTGACCAAATTGTCTCTTATGGCTGGCCACCCTATAGAAAAAGGGTCTAATTGCCTTTTAAGACCCCCAATTTGGTTCTCTAACAATATAACTCCTTTAGCTATCAAATTAGGACTTTTGCACTTTATGCGATTTAGTCCATTTTCGCAGTTGGGTTCACAAACATCAAAATTAACTCACCAAATTTTTCATTGGCTACTATATACATGCTATAACTCTAAAATAATAATAAAATAATTTTTTTGATTTTGGTTTTATGGTCTCGAGACCACTATTCCAACTAGGCCCTAAATCGGGCTGTTAAATTTCTCTCCCATAGAGATTTTCATCCCCGAAAATCTTACCGGTGAAAAAGTACAGATACTGATCTCTCATAGTTTCTTCGGGTTTCCATGGGGCTTTCTCGACCCCATGTCTATGCCACAGGACTTTTACAAGTGCTATACTCTTATTTCTCAATTGTTTGACTTCTCGGACCAAAATCTTGATCGGCTCTTCACCATAAGTCATGTCCGGATGAATCTCGACTTCCGTTGGCCCAATCACATGTGAAGGGTCTAATCTATACCGACATAACATGGACAAATGAAACACATGGTGAATCTTTTCTAACTCTGGTGGCAAATCCAAATGGTAGGCAACAGGCCCTACTCTCTCGGTAACCTCATAAGGTCCTATGAAACGAGGACTCAACTTGCCTCTTCTGCTGAACCTGAGGACTTTCCTCCATTGGGAAACTTTCAAAAATACCTTATCATCAACTTGAAACTCAATTTCCTTTCATCTCAAATCCATGTAGGATTTTTGTCTATCCGAGGCGGCTTTCAAGCAGTCACGAATCACTTTAACTTTCTCCTTAGTCTCTTTGACTAAATCGACACCACGAATCTGATTCTCTTTTAACTCAGTCTAGTATAAGGGCGTTCGACACTTTCGCCCGTACAAAGCCTCATAAGGCGCCATTTTTAGATTCGACTGATAACTATTGTTGTAGGCAAATTCAACCAATGGGAAGTATTTTTCCCAACTTCCCTGAAATTCGAGAACACAACATCTCAACATGTCTTTTAAGATCTGAATTACTCTTTCCGACTGTCCATCAGTTTGTGGATGAAATGCCGTGTTGAAGCTCAACTTGGTTCCCAAAGCCTGTTGCAACTTTTTCCAAAACCTCGAGGTAAACCTCTGGTCTCTATCTGAAACAATCGACAACGGCACTCCATGAAGCCTCACAATTTCGAAAATATATAGGTCATCTAATTTTTGGAAGGAGTAGTAAGTACGCACTGGTATGAAATGTGCTGACTTAGTTAATCTATCCACAACAACCCATATTGTATCTTTCTTTTTTGGGGTTACCGACAAACCTGTCACGAAAGCCATAGTGATTCGATCCCACTTCCACTCGGGGACCGTGATAGGCTGAAGTAGACCTGAAGGTACCTGGTGTTCCGCCTTCACTTACTGACACACTAAACACTTAGACACAGAATCAGAAATATCTCTCTTCATACTCGACCACCAATACATTTTCTTAAGGTCATTGTACATTTTCACACTACTCGGGTGGATGGACAAACATCATTTATGTGCCTCTCTCAGAATATTCTGAATAAGCTCATTGTCCTTGGGTACACAAACTCTGTCTTTGAACAATAAGCACCCATCGGTACTAATACGAAACTCGGATTCACTTTCTGTTTCACACTAAGCCATCTTAGCTTGCAACTTCCTATCACCTTTCTAAGCTTCATGGATCTCCCGTAGAAATGTCAGTCTAGCTCTCAACTCTGCTAAGACCGAACCATCACTAGGCACAGTCAATTGGGTGTTCAAGGCTCTCAAAGCAAACAACGACTTCCTACTCAAGGCATCGGCGACCACGTTCGCCTGATGGTAATCTATTATCAGTTCATAATCCTTGATCAGTTCTAACCATCGGTGTTGCCGCAAATTCAACTCCTTTTGAGTCATCAAATACTTTAAGATCTTATGGTCGGTGAATACTCGACATTTCTCTCCATATAAATGATGTCTCCAAATCTTCAGCGCGAACGCAATGGCGGCCAACTCTAAATCATGCATTGGGTAGTTTTTCTCATGTGACTTTAGTTGCCTACAAGCGTAAGCTATGACCTTACCTTCTTACATAAGCACGCACCCTAAACCATTTAAGGAGGCATCGCTATATATCACAAACTCCTTACCTGACTCAGGTTGCACTAGCACTAGGGCTTCGGTCAGTAAAGCTTTCAGTTCCTCAAAACTTTGTTGGCATTTTTCTGTCAATAAAGCTCACTTGCTCCTATCCGAAGAATATTTCCGTCTTCACATTTCCACTCAATTATCGTTTTCCCACAGTCCACTACAACACTATGAGCAATCAACCAATCCATCCCAAGGATTACATCAAACTCATTAAACAATAATAACATCATGTTAGCCGGAAAACAATGACGTCTAATTGTCAAAGAACAATTCTTACACACTTGGTCCACTGGCACATGTTTGCCTAAAGGATTGGACACTTTTATTACAAACTTAGTGGACTCTACTAGCATACTCATACGAGGTATCAAATCCTTACAAATATAAGAGTGGGTAGATCCCGGGTCAATTAAAGCAACAACAATTATATCATAGATAAAAAAGGTACCCGTGATCATATTGGGAGACTCTACCTCTTCCCGGGCATGTATAGCATACGTCTTTGTAGGCACTCTGCCCTTGGACCTCACTACGACATCTCTTGGTGTGCCTTTACTGCTAGCCCCACTCCCGGCGTTCTTTTGCGGCCTAACCCTCAACGGAGCACTACTTGCCTTCACTTCTTGCTTCCTTTCTCTCTCTTCCATCTTAAGACAATCACGAATAAAGTGGTCTAGTGACCCACACTTAAAGTAGCCCCTTTCGTTCCCTCGGCACTCACTGAAGTGACGTCTTCCACATTGTGGACACTCCGGCCTATTTGGCTGAGCATTACCGACACTAGCGACCAAAGTGGTTTGAGCTTTAGATGTCGTATTCTGCTGATTTTTGTTTCTCTTCGAATACCCCACCGAAGCAATCGATTGAGTAAAGAATTCCTTTGATCTCTTGGATGAGGACTGATGTGCTTTCCCCATCTGTATCTTCTTTAAAACTCGTGACTTAATAGCTGCTTTCCTCCTCTCTTTTACCAGCTCTTTTGCCTTACATGTTCTCTCAACGAGCACCACAAATTCTCTTAATTCAAGAATGCCCACAAACACTCGGATATCTTCATTAAGGCCATCCTCAAACCTCTTACACATGGTGGCTTCAGTGGATACACATTCCCGCGCATACTTGCTGAGTTTCACAAACTCACGCTCATACTCTGTCACAGTCTTATTAGCTTACTTCAATTCTAAAAATTTCTTCCTTTTCTGGTCTATAAATCTTTGGCTAATATACTTTTTTCGGAATTCCTCCTGGAAAAATTCCCAATTGATCCTCTCTCTCGGTACCATGGACACGAGAGTGTTCCACCACTGATAAGCAGAATCCCGTAGGAGTGACACGACACACTTTACAAATTCTTCAGGTGTGCATGACACTTCATCAAATACCCTTATGGTATTTTCTAGCCAAAACTCTGCCCTCTCCGGGTCATCATCTAAGTTAGCCCGGAATTCCTTAGCCCCTTGTCGGATCTTGTCTACCGGAGGCTTCTCTTTTCTAAACATGTCCACACCTTGTAGAGCTACCATGGCATACTGAGGAATCGGTGAAGGTGAAGTGTTCGGATTTTCACGAGCAAACTCCGAATACCAAGTATCCATCACTTGGAGATAGGCTTCTCTAGCCCCTTCGCCTTGGCCCATAGTCACGGGCTCACTCTTAACTGGTGCGGTCCCTTCGGCAGGAGCCGACGCATTACTTTCCACGTCATCCGTTGTGGCTCTATCAGGATCCATTTACTATATAAAACCAAATATATAATTGTCAGGATTCGTCACACTATCAATATAAAACTATAGCATGTATAGCTAGACTCGTACTCTCACTAGGTTAGTCCTAGAACCGACTAAACCATAACTCTGATACCATAAAACGTAACACCCTATACTTGTAGCCCACGCTGGGGCAGAGTACGAGGCATTACATAACTTATTCTCACGCAAACAATTATTCTCAAGTCATCGAGACTTAGTCCAAATTAAAACTTTTTCAATTTCCACTTTCAGCCTCTTAATATGGGCCTACGAGGCCTAAATTGTCCATTAGAAACCATTCGGAACCTTTCCAGGTCCTTATCCACTATGCAAACTTTGCATTTAAAACAAGGCACACGTCCATATAGAAGGGTAACACGGCCGTGTGACCATCTTAACATGGTCGTGCTGATGGCCCATGTGTCTCACACGACCTAAGCACCTAGGGACACGCCCGTGTCCCTTACCCGTGTGGCCAATTTATTTCAACAATTTTTCATAATTCAAGTGCAGGCTTTACACGGCCTGGACACAGACCCGTGTCCCTGGCTTGTGCTTCTCACACGGCCTCGACACCTCCATGTCTATGGCCCGTGGAGCTCTCTGTTTATGACTTCATCACTAACTAGGGATACACGGCCACGGCACACGCCCGTGTCCATATCCTGTGTCCATCACACGGCCATGACATGCCCGTGTCATAGCCCGTGTGCAAAAACCTGGGTTTTATATTTCTGAAATCAGCATACTCAAAATGTTACACGGCCAAGGCAGATGCCCGTGTGCTAGGCCATGTCCATGACACGGCCCGTGTGGTTACTACCATGCAATCTGACTTGGAAATTTTATGTGTAGGGGACACACGACCAGACCACATGCCCATAGGGCAGATCGTGTGTTACACACAGCCTAGACACATGTCCGTGTGTCTACCCGTGTGGACAATATAAGGCTATTTACCAAGCCTTGTTGCCACCGTTATATACCTAGTTCCATACAATTACCAATCAATACCAAAACTAGCACAATTCATATGATCAAATCAAACACAATAGACATTCATTCAACCATGAAATTTCATCTTTTATAAACTCAAAATGAAAGTTAGCCATCATTCAAGCCTTAATGCAAAGTGTGGGATCTATCCCAAGCCAACACATTTGGCTAATTCTCAAGGACACAAAATAATAAGGTCTAAGTTCTATACATGCCATATTTAAAAATATAAATCCCACTATACCGGATGCTTCAGATGATAGTGTGATCAATATCTCTGACTTCTGGTGATCCCTGAGCTAATTATGTGACACTGAAGGAAAATGGAAAGAAAGAAGGAGTAAGCATAAAAGCTTAGTAAGTTGCATATAAATAAATATACAACAGCAGTACATCGATAATCAACATGCTCATAATACCAAGGTAGGCATAGATATAACTTACCCATTACCATCCATACAAGTCACATATTATACAATGAGCTCATATCTCATACGTACCAATTAGGTACCTGTGCCACTCACAACATGGTTATACTTTCTTCATTATATTAAGAATATTACTTTCACTGTTGAAACATTCGGAACACTACCAGATAATGCATAAGCCTCATACATGGGTAAGTGGGCCGATGCCATGTCCCAGACATGGTCTTACACTAGCTCTCGCATATTCGCATCGATGCCAAGTCCTAGACATGGTTTTACACTGACACATCTCGTAACTGATGCATGTCCCAAACATGTCTTACACTGGCTTACTTCTCGAGGCCGAGGCATGTCCCAGACATGTCTTACACTGGCACTCGTTTCAATGTCGATGCCATGTCCCAGACATGGTCTTATACTGGCTCTCATAATGTGGGCGATGGATGTCCCAGACATGTCTTACACTACCTCACACAAATGACCCAATGACATGGCATGAATATTCGGTTTATTTCTTAGGGTTCCACGGGATTTCTACTATCTCAATTATCAATATGTATTATCATTTCACAATCTAGCATTTTATGCTATTTCAATTCAATGAAAATTTGAATACATGCATTAACAATGTAGTTGTATTATTTACATACAACTTACCTCGGATTACAAAACGCACACGACTAGTCGATTTAGTTAATTTGCTTGGCATTCCCCTAGTCTAGGTTTAGATTTGACAATTCTCAATCTATATTAGAAAAATGCACTCATTTAGTCTCTAAACACAATTAGGCAATTTAAAATTCACATCTTAGGTAAAATGACCATTTGGCCCCTAGACCTTGGAAAAATGACCATTTTCCCCTATGCTCGAAAATTGATTTTTATCGAATATCTTCGTATTCCAAGCCTAGCCAAACTCTTTTCACTCTTATATCAACCCCAAATTTTTGCTATTTCACACACTTATCACCTATTTTGCAACTTAAGCAAAATAGTCCCTTTAGGTGTTTTCATGCTAACACCTTTCACAAAAGTTGTTTATAACACAACTACGACTCATATTCTTCCATAAAATTTTAGAAAACATCCTAAATGCTCTCATGGAAAAACCCTAAATTCTTAATTATTTTGCAAAATAGGCCCCTCATTTGAAAGCTCATGCTTCAAGGGTCTCAAAAGTACAAAAATTATCAAAAATAGACATCTAAATCACTTACATGTGAGTGCTTCAAGTTGCTGAAATTTTTGAACTCAAAAACCCCCTAAAAATGGCTGAAAATCGTTGGTTGTGAAGAAGATGAGAAGGTGATATCATCTCTTTCTTATTTTATTTCTATTTTAGTTAAATTAGCTACCAAACCCAACCAAATTTGGACTTTTTGACCAAATTGTCTCCTATGGCCGGCCACCCTATAGAAAAATGGTCTAATTGCCTTATAAGGACCCCCAATTTTGATTCTCTAACAATATAACACCTTTAGCTATCAAATTAAGACTTTTGCACTGTATGCGATTTAGTCTTTTTTCGCAATTAGGTTCACAAACGTCAAAATTAACTCACTAAATTTTTCCGGGGCTACTATATACATGCTATGACTCCAAAATAATAATAAAATAAAATTTTTAACTTTGGTTTTGTGCTCCCGAGACCACTATTCCAACTAGGCCTTAAATCAGGTTGTTACAGATACTTCCCTCGCCTGAACGTTGGGCATGTGCCCCGATGCCGATGATCTAGTTCTAGCACCTCCACAGCCTCTGCCGCGGCCTTTTACACCCCTTCTAGTGATAATTTTCACTATACGTAATATCTAGTTTAATAATTTTATGCAAATTAGTTATAATTTCAGTAATTAAGCAGATGTCTTATGAGAAACAATAGTTCAAAGTTTGTTTTCGCATTCGCAAGCTCACTACAGTTTTTCAGTTTACTCTATCTATGGAGTTTTAGTGTAGTGCTACTATCTATAGTAGTTTCTCAGTATAACATTTTAGTCTATAATAGTAAACAGAGTCAGAGAACTTATAGATTTGGTGTCGGAAACTTGGTGTGCCACGCTTTTCAGAAAAATACCTCAAAACACTTTACAAATTTGAAAACAACCTCATGAAATACAAAATTTTGAAAACCCATTCCACAGCCGAGTTTTACAACCTAGCTCTGATACCACTAAATGTAACACCCAAACCCAGCCTAGACGTTAGGGCAGAATCTGGTGTGTTACATCAAGGCGTCGTTTAAAAATCGAGTTGTCATTAAAAGTTTATTTCTATAATTAAAAACTTTTGCTCGAGGTTAGCAAATCATCTCGTCACAAACGTTTGCCAAAATATTTTCCTTTGGAATATTAATTCAACTTAAATCACAGAAGCATTTTGAAAACTTTGTTGTTTAAAGCTCGTGTTCGTTAGAAAAACCGTGAATAATTCGAAAACTCGAGTTTTCCTAAACTAGAAGTTTAATATAAGAAATCAAAAGCCCAATTAAAACTTAAACCCACAATGGCCTTATTACATAATCCAAAACCCAATATGAAAATTAAAAATAAATAAAGTCAAGTTGCAGATCCACTGTAATCGTGTGGCCACCTCTGAGTCCCTCGCGGCTCCAAATCGTCTAAGTTTGGGTATTACCTGCACAGTTAGACAGAAAGGGTGAGTTTGCAAAAACTCAATGTGTAATCCCTTAATACGAACAGTCAGACATACAATATGCGAAAATAGACTGGGCCTGAGCCCATCATAGAAACAGTATTAGGTGGGCCTTGGCCCATTAACAGAATCAGGTAGGCATAAGCCTAATGCAGAATCAGTATCATATGCAGATATGCAGACAGATACCCATCCCAGTCCAACCAACACACCACCCGTACCAACCAACACACCATGTGGGGATAAAATTGACCCACCTAGCCAACACACCAAGCTTAGCACCAGTTGCGACACTAAGTCAACAGAACGGCTCAATGCCGTAGATAGAATGACTAAAGGCAGTAAATATCGTAGCAACGCTGCCAGTTAACAGAATGGCTATAAGCCATAAGAATGACAGAAAGGCTGAAAGCCTTGTACAGAACGGCTACAGGCCATGTACTTCCTCCGTCAATAATAACCCAACCCCATGTAGTATGTCATGTCATAAATATTACGTGTATGCAAAGTCATACTCAGTACAATCATATATGTAAATCATAAGCACATCAGTCATACGGAACATAAGGGCTTAATCGTCATTCTACCATACAGGGGTATTACGGTCATTTTACCCTACAGAGGCATTACGGTCATTTTACAAACCGGGGTCTTAACGATCCAACAAAAGGTCCACCGTCGCCTCGAGTGACTTAAGTAACCTAAACAGACAACGGTGCAAATGGGCCTAAGGCCCATTACTCGGCCCAAGTGGGCCCACACACTCGTGTGGCCCATTTAGCCCAAATTAGATATGGCTATGTGTACACCATAGCCTGGTTAATTAATAATCACTTACCATGGATTTTACTCGTTTGGGGCCCATGAGCCCATTAGGCTGACACGACCCATTATTGCCCATCGTGGCCCTTAACGGCCTAAGCCCACGAGAACGCTCGTGGCGGCCTCTACTGTCTGTCGCCCATAATTTGTGAGCTCAGTTTACACCACGAGCGTTCGCACGCTTGTGAGACCTCAAATGCCGAAGTAATGGATCTGCGAGTTCTCCAACCTACATTCATTCACAAGATTCAGTTAAACTTACGATAACTAATCTATCCAAAATCCCCATGAAAATAACTTGTCCAAACCTACCCCTCAGTTGAATAGATCTGCCAATATGGTTTATTTGCTGAATAAGAGGTTTTTATTACTTATGTCTACCTATAAACGTGAGTCGAGTCCAGTAACAGAGAGAAGGGCATTCGGCCAACACTAAGGGATCCGCGCCAAAGACTCCAATTTAAAACTAAGGCAAAATAAAACGCTACCTTTGATTGAGAGTCAAGCGAAGATTCTGATCTTTTTGAAATACTTGCGCACTTTTCTACTCCTCGAGAAGCGTTACCCCTAAATAATGCCAAAATCATTAGAGAAAGAGATGAGATCCGACATTCTGAGAAAGGAAGGAGAAATCGAAAAGAGTAGTGATCATTAGGAACTTACCAGTCAATATTCGGCCAACACCAGAAAAGAGGGAGAGAGAGATGAGCGAAAGCTGAGAATAGAATAGAATAGAGAAGACGAAGAGCCACAGTATTCAGTCTACCACAAGAGAGGAAGGAGTAAAGAAGAAAGAAATCAGCTCACCATCAAAACAAGATATTCGACCAAAGAAGATTGATTATAAGAGAAGGGAGACTAAGAGAGAAAAGTATCGGGTAGTCAACAAAGAGAAGAGCAAAGAAGAAAATACCAAAATGAGAAACCGAAAAGAAAATGAACAGATGGTTACTTTGCCATTTCAGCACTAGAGAGAAAAAAAGCCAAAAAATGCTAAAAAGAAAAACCCGAAATGCAGAGGGAGAATTTGGCACCTACTCCTACACCAATTGTTGAAATGCATATCCCAAACCCCCTTGGCCGAATTTTGCACCCACAAGCTCCCTAATTCGGCTGCAACTCTTCCCAATCTCAAACTCCTTGAAAATCTCCCTGATTCTCTCCCTTTATCCATCCTTGATATCCTCCACAACCATCCCCCAAGACCAATTCAAACTCTCCATCACCAGAGTTCAAATCCAACACTAAATCTTGCCCTCCCCTGATAGCAAAATAATTGCTCCTTGCTTGCAATGGGATTCGAACCCTTGCTCCCATAATAACCATGTCACCCTACCACCTCTAGGCCATAAGCTCACTTTTGTCATCAATCACTCATAATAAAATATAAGCCCTACATACCAATGTCTAGATTCACTTACGAGTAAAACTTAAAATAAATTAACCCAGGCTCCCTTGCAACCTTAATGACGCCCCAACCACTAGACCACATGCTTCCTTGTGTCTTTTTTTAACACAATAATTTAAAAGGCCTACTTCCAAGCATCCAGGGTTTTATTCACTTAAAATCAAAATTTTTGCCAAAGCCCAAGTTTGAACCCAGGACTTCTCCAACTCCTCTCAAGACCCTTAACCACTTGAGCAGACATTTAATTGTGTCATTTCCTTGCACAATTAAATACTTATACAACTCTTTACGGACCAAACTCAAGGCGCAATACTTCTAGGCCCAAATTTGGGGCGTTACAATGTAAACATTGTAATAAACGACATTACGGTGAATGCAGATTAGTAAGATGAGCTTGTTTTAAATGTGGATCTTTTGATCATTTTCTCCGTGACTATCCAGAAATGTTTACAGCTAGAACAGAACAACCAGCGAAAGCTAGTAACACGGTTACTAGAGGGAGACCGCCCCAAAATGCTGGAAATGTGAGTGGTAATCGAGGTAGTACGAGAGATTCGACCATTAGATCTGAGGCACGTGCACGTGCTAGAGCTTATGCTATTCGTGCGCAGGAAATGGCATCATCGCCAGATGTTATTACCGGTACTTTTTCTTTTTTTGATACTGATATAGTTGCGTTGATAGATCCTGGATCAACCCATTCATATATCTATATGAATTTAGTATTTAAAAAGAGTTTGCATGTCGAGTCCACAGAGTTTGTAATTAAAGTATCGAACCCCTTAGGCAAGTTTGTTTTAGTTGATAAAATTTGTAAGAATTGTCCTCTGATGATCTGGGGTTACTGTTTTCGGGCTGACTTGATGCTTCTACCGTTTGATGAGTTCGATGTGATTCTGGGTATGGATTGGCTGACTATGCACGATGCACTTGTGAATTATAAACAGAAGACTATTGAATTGAAATGTCAAAATGGTGAGATTCTTCGGGTTGAGTTGAATGATTGAAGTGAATTACCGGTTGTGATATCATCTATTTTAGCTCAAAAATATTTGGAAAAGGGCTATGAGGCATATCTTGCATATGTACTGGATACGAAAGTGTTAGAATCAAAGATTGAATCTATACCTGTTGTCTGTGAGTTTTAAGATGTATTTCTAAAAGAATTACCGGGTTTGCCTCTGATTAGAAAAGTTGAATTTGGTATTGAATTAGTGCCCAGAACAACACCGATATCGATAGCTTCGTATAGAATGGCTCCAATAGAATTAAAAGAGTTGAAAGCTCAATTGCAGAATTGAAAAGCAGAGGTTTTTACAACCGAGTTATTCTCCCTGGGGTACACCAATATTGTTCGTGAAAAAGAAAGATGGCACGATGAGAATATGTATCGATTATAGACAGTTGAATAAAGTGACTATAAAGAACAAATACCCTTTACTGCGGATTAACGATTTATTTGATCAGTTGAAAGGGGCTACAATATTTTCAAAGATCGATTTGAGATTAGGCTACTATTAGTTGTGAGTCAAAGAGTTGGATGTGCTGAAAACTACGTTCAGAACAATGTATGGACATTATGAATTCCTTGTTATGCCTTTTGATTTAACTAATGCTCTTACAATTTTTATAAACTTGATGAATCAAATATTCAAACCGTATTTTGACAGATTTATTGTTGTATTCATTGACGATATTCTGATCTATTCACAAGATGAATCTGAGCATACAGAACACTTCAAAATTGTGTTACAAACTCTTCGTGATAAGCAGTTATTTACAAAGTTAAGTAAATGTGAGTTCTGGCTCAAAGAGGTTTAATTTTTGGGGCACATTGTTTCAGCCGACAGTATTAGTGTTGATCCAAGCAAGATGTGATAGCCTTAATCAGACCTTAGTCAGAATGTAGTTTTAGGACCACAAAACCGAGTCATAAAAATTTATTTTAATTTTAATTACATATATTTGAGTGTGATAGTGTATGTGTGAAAAAAATAAATGTTTAAAATTAGCCTTAGGAATGTGAATTTTCTTGAAAGGACTTAGTTGAGAAATTTAGAAAAGATGATAGGTAATTGTAAGGATTAAATAACAACAAGGTGAGAAAGCATGGATTTGCATGTCAAAATGCCCTTAATTCATAAAGTGGCCGGCCATGTAATGATGCTCCTCCACTAAGTCTAATTAAATACAATGTTGTAATGGCAAATGATAAAATAATCTAAATAGAAAAATAAATTAATAAGAAAAAGATGAATAAAATAAAAAATGGAAGGTGGGAGAGTGTCCATCTTATCCTTGCAAAACCGAAACCTAAAGGAAGAAAGAAAGAAAAATTGTTAAAAGCATTCGGTCAACTTAAGGGTTAATCAAGGTAAGATTTCATGTTATTTTTCATTAAATTTTATCAAATTTAGTTAATAGACAAATCCATATTATAACCCATAGGTTGATTTCTCTATTTGGTGACAAAAATGGGCATTCGGTTGTGATGGCTAGATGTTAAGAGGACAGTGTTTGATGCTTTTGAATGGAATATTAGAAAGATGAGGAATGAACTAGCTAATAGATATATGAACATTGGTATGATATTATGAATAGATGTGGAGTTTTTGTTAGTTAGAAACATTCGGTCAAATTATTATGTGGAGGAACTATGTGTTAAATGAAATAAAAATGATATTGCATTGAAATTGTATATTCGGCATTATAATTAAGTACATAAGTGATGTTAAATTTGATCTTGCATATTCGGCTATATAGTATGCACATTTGTGAAATTTTCTTTGATTCTATACAATCAACCAAATGAGGAGGTTGGCTTACAAAGTTGAGTTTGATTCATAATTATGTATATTTGAATGTAATCATATTTTGCATAATGTTATTTTGGAAGTGATAATACATTCGGCTTTGAGATATAATATAGACATTAGTTGAGACTTTGATGTCTTGAACAAGGATGGTTGTAAGAAGAAGTGGAATCATTAAATTTATATATATATGAGTATCTTGCAAGGTAAATTAAACTACTAAATTTATTTATTTATTGTAGCTCAAGAATCCAAAAGAGGGGAATCAAGCAAAGGCAAAGCAAAGAATATTGAGTAGTCGATTGGGAATCATTTCCTCCGACATAAGGTAAGTCCATAAGCATTTATAGGTTGATTAACTCATACCTAAATAATACTAACGTATCATAAAAGGATTTCTTATGTTAGGTATTCTTTTGGAGTGATACACATATTTATAAATGTGGTTGTATATGTTATTTGATTTAAGTAAATTGCCTTATTATAATGAGTCAACATTGGCACTAAGTGTGCGGATTTGAATGGCACTATGTGTGCGAAATTGAATGGCACTATGTGTACTGGTTTGAATGTTAATACATGAGTGAATTTTCAAAGCACTATGTGTGCAGTTTATCATGGCACTATGTGTGCGCATTTGATTAGTATTATGTGTGAGAAAACGGTTGAGGATATAGAGTGTGCCGGAAAGGAATAAAGTGCTAGGGCTATTAACGGAAAAATCAAATCTGAGATATGAAACGTATATGCATGGAACCATCTAGTTGATCATTGTTTTATACTTCAAGGAAAGGATCTAAACTATCTAGTTGTTTTAGGTATTTAATTGGATAGCTAGACTTGGCTTGGGGTTCAATCGATAATCTAAGTAATTGTGGCATAGTTTGGTACGGATGAAATAGTTGATCTTACATTATTTTTCATATGATCTCATGTTAACGGTATATATTATATTGCTTATTACTTATTGAGTTGAATACTCATTTGGTGTGTTTACTTGTCTCTTATTTAGATTTGCCTTGATCCATTTCTTCTGTCCGGGACCATCGTCGAAGTCATCACACCAGCCTGCAACGTTTTGGTACCTTTTTTTAGGTGATCTTAAGTGAACATTATGGCATTTATAGGCTAATATGTATTTTGTTTGAATTTATATATGTAAATTTCAGCCATGCGAACATGGCTTAAATACTAAGTTTGAATTCGGTTATGTTTAGTTATAGTTTAGATTCGTTTTGGGTACAAGGTTATATGCTGTTAATGAATGGTATATGTGATTGTGAGTATACGTTTTGGAAATGGTTTGACTATAGTCAATGAGTCTATCATGATGTATGTAAATTTTCATAAGTATGATTGTAAGATTAAATTTTTATTGGCCAATGTTTAAATTCCTTTAGATTATTATGTCATGTGTTTAGGGATGAAAGTTACATGTGGTATATATATATATATATGTTTTGAGAGTTGAAAATGCTTAGTAATTTGATAATGTGTATTAGGGTGAGTCGGTCATGTTAGTCATATATAAGTAATTATTTGAAATTTTGCTATTGTACTTGGTCATAATATCTAATTTGAGATAGTGTTATAAGTTGTCAGTCAAGTACAAATATAAAATAAAATAGTTTTGATGTGTATTTTATGTTAGGTGTGTATATAATATTATATATTTATAAACTTGAAGATGTTTTATAAATGTATTCAAGTATATACATCTGATAAAAAAAATTTGAAATAAATGTTCTGTCTGACATTACCTCATAACTTAGTCCAGTGATGGAAATGAGTTAGGGTGTTACACAAGATTTCTGCTATTGTTGGCTAGAAACCTCTAAGAAACGTATCTGAAGTCCGTAGCTTTCTGGGCTTAGCGGGTTATTACCAAAGATTTGTGAAAGGATTCTCAATGATTGCGACACCAATGACACGACTGTTACAAAAATATGTAAAGTTCGAATGGTCAAAAAAGTGTCAATAGAGTTTCAAACAGTTGAAAGCACTGTTAACAGAGGCACCAGTTTTTGTTCAACCTGAATCGGGTAAAGAGTTCGTGATCTATAGTGATGCATCGTTAAATGGATTGGGTTGTGTTTTAATGCAAGAAGGAAGGGTTATAGCTTATGCTTCTCGACAGTTGAAACCACATGAAAAGAACTATCCTGCACATGATATAGAGTTGGCTGCAATTGTGTTCACATTAAAGATTTGGTGACACTACTTATACAGTGAGAAATACCACGTTTATACGGATCAAAAAAACTTGAAATATCTGATGTCATAGAAGGTTTTGAATTTGCGACAATGAAGATGGCTCGAGCTATTGAAAGATTATGACTTTATGATTGATTATCACCTGCGAAAAGCTAATATAGGTGTTGATACCTTGAGCCGAAAATCATTATTTACGTTACGAGTCATGAACACCCAGTTAATGGTATGTGATGACAGGGCTATTTTAACTAAATTAAGAGCTAAAATGGTATTTCTTCAACAAATTTGTGAAGCTCAAAAAGATGATCGTGAACTACAAGCTAAACGAATTCAATGTGAGTCTAATTCTAATTCAGAATTTCAGAATAGTACTAATGACTGTTTAATGTTTCGAAATAGAATTTGTGTACCAAAAAATATAAAGCTTATTCAGAAAATCCTGCATGAAGCACACAATAATTATTTTTCTATTCATCCGGGTAATACCAAGATGTATAACGATTTGAAACAAATGTACTGGTGGTCGGGTATGAAACGAGATATATCAGAGTTTGTATCAAAATGTCTGATTTGTCAACAAGTAAAAGCTGAACATCAAGTACCATCGGGTTTACTACAACCTGTGATGATTCCTGAGTGGAAATGGGATAGAGTTACTATGGATTTTGTGTCAGGTTTGCCTCAACCCCGAAAAATAAAGATACTATCTGGGTTGTTGTTGATCGACTAACAAAATCAAATCATTTCATACCAGTACGTACAGACTAATCACTTGACAGATTAGCTGAATTGTACATTTCTGGGATTGTTCGATTACACGGTGTGCCACTGTCTATTATCTCCGATAGAGACCCGAGATTTGCATCAGGATTCTGGAAGAAATTACGAGAAGCTCTTGGAATGAAATTGAATTTCATTACATCTTTGCTTCCCCAGACTTACGGTCAATCCGAAAGAATTATACATATACTTAAGGATATGTTGCGTTGTTGCATTCTCGAGTTTGAAGGTAGTTGGAAGAAATACGTACCTCTGATTGAATTTGCGTATAATAACAGTTTTTAGACGAGCCTAAAATTCGCACCGTACGAAGCTTTATATGGATGCAAATGTCAAACTCCACTATACTAGACTGAATTGAGTGAGAAAAAGATTTACGGGGTTGAATTGATTAGAGAGACTAAAGAAAAGTGAAAACGATTGGAGATAGTTTAAAAGCAGCTTCAGATCGACAAAATCCTAAGCGAATTTGAAATGTAGAGAGACTGAATTTCAAGTCAGGAATTGAGTGTTTTAAAAAGTATCACTGTGGAAAAAGGTTCTTCGATTCGATCGTAAAGGAAAGTTGAGTCTGCGTTTTATCAGGCCGTATGAGATTACCGAGAAAATAGGGCCTGTAACATATCGACTAGCTTTACCAACAGAACTTTAAAAGATCTATAATGTTTTTCACATTTCTATGGTACGTCGATATAGATCCGATCCTTCACATGTGATCTCGGCAATAGATGTTGAAATACAAGCTGACTTGACGTATAACGAAGAACTGATCAGAATTTTGGCTCGTGAAATCAAAGAGTTGAGAAATAAGCATATAGCCTTGGTGAAGCTTCTTTGGTAGAAACATGGAATCGAAGAAGCTACGTGGGAACTTGAAGAAGCTATGCAAAAACAATACCCTAACCTTTTTAACGATAAGATTTTCAGGGACAAAAATCCCTAAGAGGGGGAGTTGTAATAGCCCATTTTTAGGTCAAATCAGAATAATGGTTTCGGGACCACAAATCTAAAGTCAAAATGTTATTTTATTATTTTTATTAATGTTTATAGCATGACAAAATTACTATGTGAAAGTTTCAGGAAGAAATTTTACCGAATGAACGGTTAATTTGGTAAAAAAGGACTAAATCGCATAACACGTAAAATATGAGACCTACTAGTTAAATGAATCAAATGGCTATGAAATTAATATTGGAAGTCCTTAAGTTGATAATATACCCTTGTTAGTGTTAGTGGACATTTATGTCCATAATTTGCATGATTTTTATATGTTTTAAATAAAGGTTAATTTTGTAAATGGCTTATTAATGAATAATTAATTAAAACAAAGCCATACTATGGTTGATTCATCTTCTTCATGCTGATTTTAGCAAGAAAGAATCACCATTTTTAGGGCAACATTCGGATATATGATTGTTCTGAACTGAGTTACAGGTCCGGTAATGCCTCTTAACCTATTCTAGTGACGGTGACGAGTTAGGGGTGTTACAAGCTCGGATTCAAAAATTGTCAGAGATTGCTTCACACTATCCACCTATCACTTGGTACCTATGAACTTTGTTATTTTAAGTATATGGCATGTATAGGTATTTTTGAGTCATTATGATTATAGGTTGATAATGATTTTGGTTATTTGTAATGGCTTGTAAATGTAAATGTTTTGGTTTGTAAATATAGCCATGAGAGGTGGCTTAATTTAGTAGATTTAGATATGTACATATATGTGCATATATGGTTGTCATGGTAAGTTCATGGATGAATATGTGATTGGCTTATATTATGGGGTTTGTGCATACTGATATGGTAAATGATGAATAGTTGATATTAGACATGAATTGTGCTTGTGATTTGGTGTAAAATGATGTATGTTTGAGAAAGGTTTAGTTAGTTGAATTGTATATGAATTTTAGTACAAATGGTATGGTATAGTTTAAGATTTGTGTATTGAGAAAAGTGGTTTAGGTTATGCATGATCTAGGCTTGAATTGATTGTTTTAAAATACCTATTGATGCTATATATTGGTAAAATTGAGTTGATGTAGGTGAGCACAAGTTTGGGTGGCAAATTGGCTTGGTAAATAGCCTATTTTTGTCCACACGGGTAGAGACACGGGTGTGTGTCTCAGCCATGTGTAACACACAGTTAAGTGCATAACCGTGTGTCCCCTGGTGTTGAATTTGAAATCAAGTCAGTATGCTCCACACGGCCTCACACACGGGTGTGTGACTTGCCGTGTGGCATAAGTTAGTACACCCTATAGGTTTGGCACAGCCTAGCACACAGTTTGACACACGGATGTGTATTGCCATTTTAGGGCACACGGGCTAGCCATATGGGTATGTGTGTTGGCTGTGTGACCCAAGTCAAAGAGTTACACGGGGTAGGACACTGGTTAGGACACGGCCATATGCTCCCATTTCTAATGTCCACACGGCCGGGCCAGACGGGCGTGTGTCCCCTACTTTGAGAAAAATTTTCAAAGTTTTGTGAAAGTTTCTTAAGTTATTGGTTTAGTCCTGAATCACTCCCAAAGCATGTTTAGGGCATCGTATGCTCGTATTAGGGAAAAATTGATTGAGATTGAATGATGATTGTATGTATTGATTAAATGTATGGGAAAAGTATGTTTAAATGTGTTGTAAGTCTGGTAATGCTCGTAACCCTATTTTAGCATTGAATACGGGTGAAGAGTGTTACCGTACAAGTATGTACGGAACCTATATGAACATAGAACTTATGAAATTTGTGAGTTCATAATTATTTATGTGATTGAATACATGTTAGCATTATGATTTAATGATTTTGTAGTATATTGTGTTCATACTACTTGAATTGTGCATTAATGGTGAGCTTTGCTTATTAGCTATACGAGCTTACTAAGCTTTATAGCTTACATTGTTTACTTTTCCGTGTTTTATAGTGATTATCGAAGCTAGCTCGGTTTGGGAGTCGTCGAAGATTGCATCACACAATCAAGCTTTCACTTTAGTACTTTTGAACTTATTTATTTGGTTATATGGCATGTATAGGAGTTATGGTCATTTTGGTATATGTTAGTAATGAATTTAGCCATTTGAGTTGGCTAGTAAATGATGAATGTTTTGTTACGTGTATAACCATGTGATTTGGTTTATTTTGGCATGTTTAGTGATGTATGTATATATGGGAGAAAGGCCTTTTAATATGTTGTGTATAATTGCCATTTATATGCTTGTTGTGAACTAGAATTTGGAGTATCAAATGGTTGAAAATTGAGTTTGGTATGTTTGTGGTTTTAGGTAAAAAGATGTATAATTGAAGGTGACCATATTGATGAGCTGAGAATGTGAATTTGGTATGAATTGAATGGCTTATTGTGATAATTTTGTGTATTTTGATTGATGCTATTGATATAGCATGATTTAAACTTGGTTTAAATGAGTTTAAATGCCATTTGAAGTTGTGGTCATATGCCTTTTGGTTTGATGTAGGTGAAAGCAATTGGGTGAGAAAAATGGATTGGTAAATAGCCTATTTTTGTCCACACGGGCAGAGACATGGGCGTGTGTCCCCTGGTGTTTAATTAGAAATCAAGTCAGTATACTTCACACGGCTCAACACACGAGCGTGTGACTTGGCCATGTGGCATAATTTAGTATACCCTACAGGTTTGGCACGGCCTAGCATACGGCTTGGTACACAGGCATGTGTGGCCATTACAAAGGGCACATTGGCTGGTCACATGGGCGTGTGGTTGGTCGTGTGACCCAAGTCATAGAGTTACACTGGGTCGGGAACGGGCTAGGACACTACCATGTGATCCCATTTCGAATGTCCGCATAGCCTGTGACACGGGTGTGTCTTTGCCATGTGAGACACAAGCCTTGGCCACACGGGCATGTGTCCCCTATATTTTGTAAAAATTTCTAAGTGTTCCAAAAATTTTTTGAGTTATCGGTTTAGTCCTGAACCACTTCTAAGGCATGTTTTAGGCCTTGTAGGCTCATTTTAGGGACAAAGTGATTGTTTATGAATGACTTGTAATTGAAATTGATAATTGTATGAGAAATGTATGTTAGTTTGTGAAATAAGTTCGGTAATGCTCCGTAACTCTATTCTGGTAACAGATATGGGTTAGGGGTATTACATTTATTGGTATCAGAGCTACAATTTAGTCAATTCTAGGACTAACGTAGCATATGTGAGACACACAACCAGCCACACAGGTATGCGTCCCCTGTCTTTTGTAAAATTTTTGAAGTGTTCCAAAAATTTCCTGAGTTATCAGTTTAGTCCTGAACCAGTTCTAAAGCATGTTTTGGGCCTCGTAGGCTCATATTAGGGACAATATGATTGTTTATGGATGACTTGTAATTGAAATTGATAATTGTATGAGAAACGTATGTTAGTTTGTGAAATAAATCTAGTAATGCTTCGTAACCCTATTCAAACAATGGATAAGGGTTTGAGGTGTTACATTCGCCAACAACAACAATTTCCAACCTATCATTATTTCTCAAGGTTGTTCAGTTAGTCTTAAAATCTACCTTAGCCTTATGCTCAGTTAACCAATCTATGGCCAAAATAACATCAAATCCATAAAATAGTAGTTCTATGAGATCAATAGAGAAAACGTGCCTTTGTATCATAAGAGAACACCTTATTTGCAACAACACTATCTCCAAAGGAACTAATTATAGACATTCCCAAATCAATTGTCTATATCGAAATCCTTAACTTACAAGCTAATTTACTCAGAATATATGAATGTGTAGAACCAGAATCAACCAAAGAAAATAATGGAATAGATTGTAAATTAAAAGTTCCTGCAATAACATCAGTTAGATCTAGATCCTCAAGTTCTCTAAGAACATAAACTTGAGTTGGACCTCCAAACTCAATCTATGAGGCTACTATAATCCTAACAATCTACTGCCCAATCGGTCTCCTATTACCTATACCTCGATCACGACCCCTAGTAATGGCAATAGTAGGTGCCGAGCTCTGAGTTTATGATACCTCTGTTCTATTCGGATAGTCCCTAAGAAAATTTTCGTACGAACCATACTTATAACATCCACCTGTCAAATTATGGCACTCTCCAGGATGCTTATGATCATAATAGGCATACAACAACCATCTAGAACCGCTAGTGCTAATCATAACATTACTCTGCTGTTTAGGCTGACTCGGTCGAGGCCCATGTCTTACACCCCTGCCATTGCTGTAATTATCATGGCCCCTCTTGGACGGACATCTAGAAGCACCATCATAAGTCCTCTTACCAGTGTCAGCCATTATAGAATGAGCAGGCTTAGCCAAAGTCTCCTCCACAGCCTTAGCTTTTTCACAAGCTGATTAAACAACTTTGTATTTTTGGCCACTAAATAAACCTAAATCTCTCGATTGAACCTGAAATGGAACCTATTACATCGATCTTTCTCAGTCAACACCATCTTAGGAGTATACTGACTGAGGGCACACAAACTCTACCTCATAGTCATCCACAGACAACCCACATTGCACAAGATCCATAAATTCCCTCTTAAGAGCTTTCATATACTCCTTGCCCATAAACTTCCTCCAAAACACCTCTAAGAAATAATCCCAAGTTAAACGATAAGTGGTTGTACCTCTGTAATGCCCTGAAGTTTGGGTCTAAAAGTTTTAAGTCTTGAGTGGGTGCAGTTAGGAGACTGCACATAAATATTTAGCTATGCAAGAAAGTGACATGAATGCATGTCTGCTTCAGTGGTTGAGTGTCTTGAGGAGTGTTGGAGAAGTTCTGAGTTCAAGCTGTGGCTTGGACAAAATTTTGTTTTTACTTGAATAGACCGTGTCTCTAGACAGTAGGGTTCTTAAATAAATTTGGGTAGAATGTGTCATAAAAAAACTTGCTGGTTCAAGAGAGAGTGGCGTGTTACTTCTGCTAGGAGACCTGAGTTTGAATCTTGGCATGCTCAAAGGGATTAATATTTTGCTGAGTTGGACGACTAGAGTTTGAGTTCTATTAAAAGTCTGAGAAGTGGGTAGGTCGGAGGGATTTTAGGAGGAGATTTGGGAGGTGGATAGAGAAGCATTCGGTTTGAATGAGTGTGGAGAGATTTAGGGAGTGGAATTAGGGGTGTAGTAGTGGTTGGCCGAAAGTGGGTTTCCTCATTGTGCAAATTCGGTCATATGACTTTCATTTTTTTGCTAAAATAGGGTTTGAATTTTTCTCTCCATTTTAGAAACGTTTACCAGTTGTTGTCCTTTTCTCCCTTTTGAGTATTGTGTGTTTGGTAGCCGAATACCATTAGTGTCCATTAGGGTAATTGGGTTTTTGCTCTCCAATATCGTGCTTTGTTTGACCAACTTCTTTTCTCTCCCTCACTTTTCTCCTTTTGAATAATTGGTACTTTGCCTTTACTTATTTTCGATTTTGGGTACCCAAACATTTCCTCTCTTGTTAGCCGAATATTATTTTGTCCCATCAATCCTCTCCCTTGCCCTTTATTGCCGATTTTCTTCTATCCTCTCACTCTCTCAAGTTGTGGTGGATTACCATCTCATCTTTCTCGTGATTCTAACCTCTCTTCCCTTTCACTCAATAGTTCTGTTGGCTGAATATCGATTAGTAAGTCCCTGTATCTCTGCTCTTTCAGCTTTTCTCCTCTATTTCTCTAGAGGCCGATTCTTATTTTCTTTTTATTTTGTTTTGGTGTTCTTTCAGGTTTAAGTAATTCGCGAGGAGTGGAGGAGTTCGCTAGCGTTGCAGAAATGATTGGAACCTTTTCATCCGTTCTTGATCGAAGGTAATACTGTTTGTAGTGATTGATCTGAACTGGAATATGTTGGCTTGGGTTTGTATTGGCCAAATATGCTTTTCCCTTATTTGGGGTTTGCATTTTCTATAGGCTGATAAACATGGATTTGACCCATATGTATAAGCAATCTTGAATATTAAATTCACTTTATATGTAGTTAACCATCAATGAGGTTGTCAGCAATCTTTGTCGGCGATTTAGGTGGGCTGAAACCACACTCATTCAATCCAGGCGAGTATCGGTGTGTCTTTGAAATGAGTGTTTAACTGGGGGTGTTTAACCTTGATTGATTATAGGACTAATCAAGGGTTTTTATTGAATATAGGTTGGTGGTCATGGATTTAGGCACGTTCTCGTAAACAGGTGTGTGTAACACTGCCATTAGATGTGAAACTGCAAAGGCTGAAAAGCTGAAAAGTCAAAAGGCTGAAAAACTGAAAAGTGAGTTGTCGACACCACACGGGCATGTGGGCGCCCATGTGGCAGGCCATGTAAAAAAACATGGACGTGTAAAAAAACATGGCCGTGTGGTCGATGAGATGGCCATGAACATTTTCATGGGCCGAATTGGTATTGGGCCATTTTGGGCCGAGCTGGGCCATGTAGGTCCAATGGGCCTATGGGCCCCACACGGAAGCAATCACACAAAAGTGTGGTTACTATTGAGCTAGGCTGTGTGAACCACACGGCTAAGGCCAATTTGGGCTATGTGGGCTATACGAGCATGTGGGCCTACATGGGCTGCAATATGGGTCGTGGGCCCATTATCATCGATTGACTGTTAAGGTTGCACGAGTCACCCAAGACGACTGTGGACCTATTGTTAGGCCGGTAAGTGTACCTGGACCCTTAGTTTGGTAAAATGACTGTTTTACCCTTATGTGATGTATGACTATTTAAGCATGCCATTTTTACTGAATGTACATTTATATTATGTTGCATTGCATGGAGTGGGATATATGATTTTGGAAGAAGGGTACTGAAAGGCTATAAGTCTATTTCTGGCAGCATTGTTGTCGTAACTGGTACGACTTGGTGTGCAGGGTTGGGTGGGTCGATCTTATCCCCACATGGTGTGTAGAGCTGGTACGAAGATGGTGTGTAGCGGATGGATTGGGTAGGATTCTTTGTTTGCATATTGTGCTGAAATGGGTAAGGCCTAGACTGCCACTGATACTATAATGGGCTCAGGCCCAGAGTGTTACTGCTACTGAAAGAGGGGCTAAGCCCCTAACTAAAACTGAGGGCTTAGACCCAAATTATGTTTACTCTGACTGTATGCTATTATGGGATTTCAAACACTGAGTTTTCATAAGCTCATCCATCTGTTAACTGTGCAAGAAATCCCCAAGCTTTGATAGATCGAGGTGACGGAGGACTCAGAGGTGGCCACTCGACGAAGTTTTCTTTTAATATTATGATTGAGATTTTATTTTGGGTTTTATTATGTAATAAGGCCTCTTCAATTTTATATTTTGAATTTGGGTTTTTAGTTACTTTGGTTTATAGTAGATAGCGATAGGAAAACGTGAGTTTCTAAAAAGTCAGAACGTTTTCAAAACCACCACAGATATATAACTCATTTTCAAAGCTTCCACGATTAACAAACTGTTTTTCAAAATTAATAATGTCTTATTAAAAGAAACCTTTAAAAGTACAACCACATTGTGATTAAGCAGTAAGGCTTTAAAATGGCTTTTCAACCTACACAAAGAGGTGAGTTAAAGAAAGGGCTTTTAAATGATGAGTCATAGATTTCAAAAAACACTTCAGTGTCACTTTGCCAAATTCGGTCATAACGTCCAAGCCGAGTTTGGGCTGTTACAACCTCTCTTAACAGTATTCCACCAATAATGTGCCTCCCCATCAAGTAGGGATATAGTAAAGCCTAATTTCTCCTCGTCAGAATAGGACATATGTTCAAGGATCCTTTCGACTCCTTCCAACCAGTACTCAGCTATAGTCGGATTGGTCCCATTAACTTCGAAAAACTCTTTACCATTCAACACCCGAAGACGTTCAAGCAGTAAGCCCCGATTTATAGGTGCAGGATTAGTAGGTGTATGAGTAGGGTTAGCACCAGTAATCCACTGAAACACTCCAATTATTGCTTCCATAAGAAGGCCTACACACTCATCAGGAATATTTACCCTACGTAGTGACACAGGAGGTGCAAAGGATGTACCATCCTCTTGAGCACTAGTTCTCACATTCACATGTCTGGGAGGCATATCTAATTATCTAGCATATAGACAGAAACAAATAAATGGTGTGAGTGGTGGGGAAATGATCTAAGTCTCGTTTGTTCAAGAAAGTTTTGGAATTAAAGGCAATGTGTTCCCATTTCTAGCCCTCATGCCTTACAAGCAAGATATATCTCATACAATTCAAACAGAGTCATATCAGCATTTCATGAAAGCTAGGAAACTTAAACTCATGAGTTTTGAAACTCCAGACACACAACAATCACCTAGGTTTGAGAGTTGTTAAACCTGGGTTCTGACACCACCCCACATTCGGCCTGGACGCCAAGCTGAATATCAAGACGCCACACCACCGTCTCACTACTTGTTCATCTAAAACAACATGTTATTTCTCATGGATGTTTTTTTCAATTAATAATAACATAGCATTATCATGAATTATAAATCATACATTCACTTTTTGTTGATAAACCATGCCAAGAATTCATAAAATAACATAACATAGGCATTAACCATGCATTAGGACCATGATAGTACTAGAAAGAACATTTGTTTTCTCCCTACGTATTGGTTAATTTGTACCCATTTAGTTATCTTTAGCACATATTTTAGCATTTTCACTTCGGTAAATTACATTTTATAACTTAGTGGATCTCAGCCTATTTATCCTTAATTTTGTCATGTTTTGGTACTAATGTCACTGCGTGAGTGTTTTTAGATTGTGCCCAAAATTGTTGCCGCACCTGACAACTGTCTGGATAACAACAAAGAAGTGTGAGCTGTCTAGTCTGGTACAACTAACTCATATGTACAGAGGCAACATGAGTCTAATGAAAGGACACCTGTGCTATTTTGATAAATATCAATATATTTACGTGAAAAAAAGGGGGGAACTTTTTGGGGATCATTTTCTTCAACCTTTATTTTGAAGCTTCTTTAGCTATGGTAGCTTAAATCTCCTACGGGTGAATCAACATGAATGATATACAGGTTAGCTTTTGACGAGGAGCCCTGAGTTCAACACAAGAGGGAGTTGAGAGATCAAGTCGAGATTTTCTAGGAATAGTGCTCTCCACTTGTTTCTTTTATATTTCTTTTCTAAAAGATAGTGATTACTTTCTATTTCATGTTTGTATGAAAGTACACATGATTTCTGGGTTAAATTTTATTTTATTCCTGTTTAATCTTTGAGTTTGAATGTTTTTAGCATGGAAATGTTATTGCGGTCACTAACACTGGAAAGTGTAGTGACAGTTCGAGCTAACAAGCATGACAACGGAAGTTGCTTGAGGATTAGAGGGATTTAATCCACTTGTTCTTAATAGTGTTCCATTGCCAGCATTAGAAGGTGTGGTTAATGTGCATGTTTAAATCTTAGATTAAATATAAAAGTTAAGCTTAGTAAGATATTCATTACAGTTTAATGCATCGACAATCAGCTATCCTTTTTACCTGGTCAGCACTTAGTATTCTGTTGAATATTCACGTCGAAGATCCCAGTTCCTTACTATTATATTTTATCTTATTATTTTCAAGTTATTGCTTCAACAAGTACTCTCACAATTTATCTCATTTTATCTATTTATTGCACTGACATTGATAGACAAAAGGCAACCATCCCCATGGGATGAATATTTGATAGACTCATATCTGTCTACTGTACTTACATTGACAGTGTACGCTTACACATTATTGCCATGACGTTAAATAGCCAACCAAAATTTAGCGTAATTGCTAGGGATTGAGTTTGTTTGATGTTTATTTTTGTTAGCCTTTATTTCATAAAATTTAGTTGTTACTAACTTGTTTTCTTTTTTCTGTTATGTTCAAATTTTATTTTAGCTGCTGTATGACCCGAAGCAATTTGGAGTTTATTGTCGATTTTGATCTAGAAATTGAAAGAACCATTCAGAGGAGACTTCGAGAACAGAGGAATATGGTTTTGCTAAGAAACAATGCAGTCATACCCTAGATGCAGAACCAAAATGCTAATGACCCACCATTCCAGTAAGATGTTCAAATACAAAACAAGCCTATATGAGATTTTGTAGTACCTGTCTTGGATGACTTACAATCGGGAGTTGTTAGGCTAGCAATCCAAGTTGGGAATTTTGATCTCAAGCTAGTAATGTTCTAAATGTTGAATTTGTGCTTCCTTTAGTCAACAAGGCGTTCCTGATGATGCTTTGAAGATGCAGTTATTTCTTTATTCCTTACAGGGAAGAGCTCGTGCTTAGTTCCTTGGGTTACCTGCCAGATCAATTACTTCTTGGAATGCACTAGAAACACCATTTGTTTTGCGATTTAACCAACTGACAATGAATCCTCGTCTCTGAAATGATATTACAGCTTATCATCAGCTCGATTATGAAAATCTTCACACCACATGGGAACGTTATTAATCTTTGCTTCTACGTTGTTCTATACACGACATTCAATAGGAAACACAAATTGAGATTTGCTATAATGGGTTGAATTTACACACGAGGAATCTTGTTGATGCATCAGCCAATGGTCCTTTACTAGATTGTACTTATAATGATGATATTGGAATTCTTGAGAGAATTGCTCAGAACGATTATCAATATCCTATCCCTAGAGCTACACAAGCAAAAGCTACTTTGGGAGTTATTGAATTGGACGCAATATCTAGACTTAGTGCTCAAGTTTCTTCTCTTGCGAATATGATAAAAAATATGCTAGGGAATAGTGATGTCGCACCTATATAAGTCGCTCAACAAGTTGATATTTTGACCTTTTGTTGTGAGATTTGTAGTGACAACCATAGCTATGAAGATTGTCCACAACATGCAAAAAATGCCTTTTATGTCACTAACATCTGTATCAATTCTTATGGAACCTGTTATAATAATTCTGCACGCAATCAGCTATCTTGGGGAACTCAGAGTGCTGGACAAAATGCTGCGCCATTTCAATATGGGAATATATCTACTTAGGGTAGTTATAATCCAAGGCAAGGGAATTACAATCAACAACAATAGAACTATAATCAGTACCCTCCGATGCATCCACAACAAGGCCAGATGAATCCACACCAGAATCAGACATTGCCACAACCCTCTTCAATGTTGAATCAGCATGGTCAAGAACATCAACGGCAATAGTACATATATGCTTCTTCTTCTGACTCGTTAGTAGCTCTTGAAACTTTAATACAAGAGCATATGACTCGCACAGAAGCTATTGTGCAAGGGAATTCATCTTCTATTCAAGTGCTGGAGGCACAATTAGGACAACTTGCTTTGAATCTTAATACTCAACCACTGGGCACACTACCTAGTGACAAGAAAAATCCCAGTCTGAGAGGGAAAGAGCACTGTAAGGATATCACTCTTGGGAGTGGTAAACAAACTGGTAAGCTGACTACTGAATCTGTTGTAGCACTTCAAGATACTAGTGAAGTAATCCCTGGTAAGAAGGTTGAATATGAAGAGCCCGTTGATGTACCAAACAAAGAAGTTCCACAAACTATCACTTATATGCCTCACGTCCGACTTTCAAAACTGTTGACATAATCAAGGGTGTCGATGCAATCAGATGTATCTCTACCTTTACCTTTCCTACAAAGATTCAAGGAGAGTGAGCATGACAAGCAGTACCAACAGTTTCTGAATACACTCAAGCAACTTCAGGTCAATATTCTTTTAGTAGATGCTCTTGTGCAAATTTTGAATTATGGGAAATTTATGAAGGAGCTCTTTTCCAAGAAAAAGAAGCTCAGTGATATGAAAACTATTGCACTCATAGAGGGCTGTAGTGTTGTTTTGAAAAATAAGTTGCCCCCCAAAATGAAAGATCTTGGGAGCTTTACTATCCTATGTTCTATTGGCAACCATTATTTAGGCAAGGCCTTATGCGACTTGGGACCTAGCATTAACTTAATGCCACTATCTACTTTCAGAAAGTTGGGAATTGATCACATGAAACCTACTGCTGTGACATTACAACTAGCGGATCAATCATTGGCTCAACCTGAAGGGAAAATTAAAGATGTCTTAGTTCGCGTGGATAAGTTCATTTTTCTGGTTGATTTTATCATACTTGACTGTGAGGCAGACAAGGAGGTTCCCATAATCTTGGGACGACCATTTTTAGCCATTGGACAAATCTTATTAATGTTTACAAAGGTGAATTGACCATGCGACTTAACGATGAGCACGTTACCTTCAGTTTTTTTAAATCTATTCAATGTAGGGACAAAGAAGAATGCCATACTATCGATATGCTAGATGATTTAATTGTGGAAGAATTCAATGACCAAAGCACAATACTTTTTGAGGAGTTTGTAGTGACATCTGATGATGAATTCTTAAATAATTGTGACAATAGAGTTGACGCTAATTACATTGAACTCAGGCATGGATGGTAGATTGAATCCTTAGAGTTAGATAATATAACAACTCCAATTTTCAAGCCATCTATTAACGAAGCTCCTACTCTGGGATTGAAATCGTTACCTACTCATCTTAAATACATCTTTCTTGGTGATAACAATACTCACCCAGTTATTGTCTCCACAACACTAGATGTCACTCAAGAAGAGAAATTGGTCGATATTCTTAAGCAACATAAATGAGCTATTGCTTGGAGTATTGCTGATATCCAATGCATTAGTCCATCTTTTTGCATGCACAAGGTCATGTTGGAAGATGAAGGCAAGTAATTTATTGAGCAACAAAGAAGATTAAACGAGAAGATGAAGGGAGTTGTTAAGAGAGAAATTAAAAAGTGGATCGATGCTGGAATTATTTATCCTATTTCTAATAGTAATTGGGTAAGTCCAACGCAAGGTATTCCTAAAAAGAGTGGCATCACTGTTGTTAGCAATGAGAAAGATGACTTAATTCTTATACGCATTCCTATGGGATGGCGAGTCTATATAGATTATCATAAACTTAATGCTGCCAGAAGGAAAGACCATTTACCATTTCCTTTTATTGACCAAATGTTGGAGAGGCTTGCTGAAAAAGCCTATTATTGTTTCTTAGATGACTATTTTGGATACAATCAAATTGTGATTGCACTGAAGGATAAAG
This sequence comes from Gossypium anomalum, assembly GCA_025698475.1. Lineage (NCBI taxonomy): Eukaryota > Viridiplantae > Streptophyta > Magnoliopsida > Malvales > Malvaceae > Gossypium > Gossypium anomalum. Next base: position 58,408,164 of record CM046959.1, read on the forward strand.
AGAAAACAACTTTCGCCTTTCCTTTTGGTACTTTTGCTTTTCACCTTATGCCTTTTGATCTTTGTAACGCACCAGCCACATTTCAAAGGTGCATGATGGCAATATTCTCGGAAATGATTGAAGATTCTTTAGAGGGTTTTATGGATGATTTCTCAGTCTATGGGAATGATTTTGATCATTGCACTGACAATTTGGATAAAGTATTGTAGCGATGTGAATACACACATCTTGTTTTAAATTGGGAAAAATGCCATTTCATAGAAACTAAAGGCATTGTGTTAGGCCATCATATCTCTCGTCAAGGCATTGAAGTAGACAAAGCTAAAGTGGAAATCATTGAAAAATTACCTCCACTGATAAATGTGAAAGGTATTCATAGTTTTCTTGGGCATGCAGGGTTTTACCGAAGATTTATTAGAGATTTCTCAAAAATTTCAAAGCCCTTATGCTTATTGTTGGAGCAGAATCGAAAATTATTTTTTGATGATGCAAGTTTGGAAGCATTCATTCAATTAAAGAAGCATCTAGTAAATGCACCCATTATTGTTGCACCAGATTGGTCTCAACCTTTTGAAGTTATGTGCGATGCAAGCGACTTTGCTGTGGGTGCTATTCTAGGACAATGCAAGGGAAAAATATTTCACGCCATCTATTATGGTAGCAAAACTCTTACAGAGGCTCAAATAAATTATACCACTACAGAGAAAGAATTGTTGGCTGTAGTTTTTGCTTTTTTGAAGTTCCGTTCTTATCTTGTCAGTGCAAAGGTCTCCATATTTAATGATCACTCAGCATTGAGATATCTTTTTGCAAATAAGGATGTAAAACCAAGATTGATATACTGGATCTTACTGTTGCAAGAAATCAACATCGAGATAAAAGACCGTAAGGGTTTAGAAAATCGAGTTACAGACCATCTGTCTTAATTGGAAATTGGCAGTGAAGATGGAAACATACTTCAAATTATTGATGCATTCCCAGATGAGAAGTTATTTGCTGTAGTTGCAATTCCTTGGTATGCGGATTTGGTTAATTATCTAGTGTGTAGAGAACTCCCATTGGGTGTCATAGGCTAAAAAAAAGAAAGATTTCTTTATGAAGTAGTGGAGTATCATTGGAAAGAACCATACTTATTCAAGGTATGCAATGACAACATTATTCGGCGTTGTGTTCCGGAGGAGGAGATGCTTTCAATCTTGAAACACTATCATGGTGCTCCTTATGGCGATCATTTTGGTGGCATGTGAACTGCTGCTAAAGTTCTCCAATCAGGGTTCTGCTGGCCTTCATTATTCAAATTTGCCCACAATTTTGTGAATCAATGTGATAGATGTTAGCCCACTGGTTCTATATCTTGGCGCAATGAAATGTTACAGCAACCAATTATAGAGGTTGAATTGTTTGATGTTTAGGGTATGGATTTTATGGGACCATTTCCAAGTTCATTTGGAAATCTTTATATATTTGTAGGTGTTGACTACATCTCGAAGTGGGTTGAACCTATTGCAGTTCCAAAGGATGATGCAAAGATAGTGCTAAATGTTTTTCACAAGCATATATTCACACGTTTTGGCACACCAAAGGCATTGATTAGTGATCAGGGTACGCACTTTCATTTCAACCAAGTGGCAACTGCACTAAAAAGGTATGGAGTTAACCATAGAATGGCCACTACTTATCATCAGCAAACTAATGGGCAAGCCAAAATGTCCAATTGGAAAATTAAAACCATACTTGAGAAGGTTGTGAACCCTTCGGGGAAAGATTGGTCTTCCAGACTGGATGAGACTTTATGGGCATTGCGGACAACATACAAAACTCTATTAGGGATGTCATCGTATCAATTGGTTTTTGGGAAAGCATGTTACCTGCCAGTTGAAATGGAACACAAAGAAATGTGGGAAATTAAGTAAGTAAACATGGACTATGAAGCTGTTGGAAAGAAAAGGCTATAGGATATCATTGAACTAGAGGAGATTAGGCGAAATGCCTATGAAAACACTACAATTTACAAAGAAAAGACCAAATGATGGCACGGCAGAATTATTTTGCAACGACAATTTATAGTGGGCCAACAGGTTTTATTATTCAATTCTAAACTGAAACTGCCTCTGAGTAAATTGCGCTCACGTTGATTTGGAGCTTTTGAAGTTGTCGAAGTATTTCCTCATGGTGTAGTCACAATCAGATATTTACATGATAGGAACCAATTCAAAGTGAATGGTCAATGATTGAAACATTACCTTGGGAATATTGATCAAAAGAAGGCAGAGACCATTAAATTGGTCGAGCAATTTTAATTTTTAATTTTTTTCTGCAATTTATTACTAGGTAATTTCTGTTCAAGATTGTTTTATTTTTTTATTTTATTTTTGCAGAATAATTTGGTACCATTGTCGACGCACTTAGGCTTTATTGTCAACGCAGTTCTTACTATTGTACTATCACTTCTGACTCATCAAGATTAAGGGCAGATCAGAAATTTAAGATCCTATCATTTGATAAAAAGTCACCTAGCCGTCTGATCTATCTGAGCGAGTACAATTCTCATTGGATGTAATTATTACCACCAGCTTTATTTCTCTTCAGAAAATCACGTCTTTCCATCTTTTTCTTTCACTCACTATAAACCCCTCTTCACTGTGCCAACTGTGAAACACCCAAGCAACCATTTTTATTCACTTTCTCTTCCCCAAGTTCGTACCTTTACACCTTTAAATAATCTTTTGTAACATCCCGAAATAGGGCCTAAACGGAACAGTGGTTGCGAAACCACAAATTTGAGGTAGAAAAATTTATTTTATTATTATTTTGAGGTCTATGATATGTTTTCATGATTGTGTGAAAAGTTCGTGAAGAAATTCTATGCATAAAGTACTTAATTTGAAATTAGGGACTAAATTGAATAAATTGCAAAACTTGTGTTCTAGAAGTATTTTGCATAAAATTGAATTAGATTATTAATTAGAGGTCCTTAAATAGTAATTTTACCAATTTCTAAGTCTATGGACAAAAATTAGGACATGGAAGGAATTTTTGAAAGTTTAGTAGTAAGGGCATTTTGGTCATTTAGTTATTAAAATGAATTGAAAACAAAATTAAAAGCCAATTTTTGTCCATCTTCTTCATTAGGACGAAATTTCAAGGGTTCTCCATAGCTAGGGTTTTTTCAAGCTTTCAAGCTCCATGGTAAGTGATTCCAAGCCCCGCTTTTAATGTTCTTTACGCTTTTGAGTCCCTGCTCGATAAAGCTTATGCTAGCAATAATTTAAGTTAGGGTTCATATTTGGAAAAATACCCATAGGTGAAATTTGTGTATTTTGGTGTTTTATGATAGAATATGAGGTTTTAAATTATGTTAGACAACTTGTACTACTCGGTTTTAAGCAAAACGAGTAAAAGGACTTAATCTCCAGTAAAATACCTAATAGTCATAAGTGCTTGTTAGAGTATGAATTTGATGCTGCCATAGAAGGGAAAATGACCAGCATGTCATGAAACATAAGAAAATAGGCTGAAGTTTAATTTACGAGCTTTGGGGCAAAAGTGTAAATGTGCAAAAGTTTAGGGGCAAAATTGTAATTTTTTCAAAATATGATTTTGGGTCAATTTGAATAATTTGAGTCCTAATTAGACTATATTTTAAATGATAGAGCAAGGAAAACTGAAATTCAAGCTAAAATGGAGAAAATACCAAGTTGTGGACTAAATGGTAAAAGTAGCTATTTTTGCATACGAGGTAAGTTTTGATAAATAAATGCAATATTCTTTTATTTTACATTATTATTGTAAATTTCCAGCATTTATATACTTATTTTATGAGAATATTTAAAGTCAAATTAAAGGCAAAGTGACAGAGAAAAAGCATTAGGAAGCCCCGTTTGAACCTTAGGAATGTTAGGATATTGGGGTTGACAGACAGACAGGATGAAATGAGCCATGTAAGTCCATATCGATATATGGCTTTGGAGACAGGAATGAGCCATGTAAGCCCATATTAGATATATATATATATATGGCATTGGAGACAGAATAATTCATGTAAGTCCATGTCGAAGACACATGGCATTGGCGTGATATTGATAGACAGAACGACCCCAAAGATCCTTAGTATTCCGAGTGGTTCAATGGGTCATTGTACACATTAAATTACAGTGAATTATCAGTAAAAAGGGAAGGTAGATTATATTTATGAATAGTGAAAGGTCAGGTAAGAAAGAAGGTAAGTAAGTAAAGAAGAAGGTAGAAAATGAGAAGTAAAGAAAGTTTATGAGGCTAGGTGACATTATGTATAATTATTTATTATGTTGAATGTTGTAATTTATTTGCTTGTGTTTACTAAGCCTAGTGCTTACTCTCTTTATTTTCTTTTCTTATAGTTTTTATCAAGCCACTCGGGAATCGAAAGAAACGTCGAGACCCGATCACACTATCGAAGGAATCACATTGGTATAGTTAGACGTTTAGTTTTGTGTATGGCATGTATAGGAACTTGGTTTCTTTTGATATGATATGATCAATGAATGATGTGTAAATACTTGCTAGTGATTAGCTAATAGAATGGCTGATGATATACATGTTTAATTGTATGTATGAATAAGTAGTAACTATCACATGAAAACTAAGAAAAATGTGAAAGTAACTTAAAAACAGATTCAAGTATCAAAATAATGTGATTTTGAAAATCACTAAAAATCGTAGAGACATGGTTTGATGGTGAATAATATATAAAATTAAAGCTTATTATGTCTATTTTTATGGAATAAGCAAAACAGGTAAAGGTATTATATTTTATGAGATATCTGAGTTTTAGTGAAACAGGGTTAGAGAAAATTCTAGATCCCCTGTTTCAACTTTGGAAATTCACCATAAATTGTAAAAAAATAATTAGGTGGTTTAATTTATATGGTTAGAATCCTTATTGAATCTAGTTTTAATAGAAACAAACGGTATAGTTATATTAATTTTGTATAGGGAGAAAAGTGGTTCGTAGTAAGTAGACGTCAGTACAGTCAACTTCTAAAACTGGGGTAACTTTAACTAATAAACTGTACTAATTGGATAAGTCAAAAATTCTAGAAAAAAATTAGTAGATAGATATATGATTCTAGTTTCAGGAAAAATTTACAGATCTTAATTTCGAGTTTTGAAACTCGAGAAATAAATTTTTAAGCAGCTATGACGCAGAAAAACAGTTTATTCCGAAAATTAAAATAAGTGGTTTAGAGTTGTTTAAAAGGTAAGATAAGTTTAGTAACACCTCAAGCTTGACTCCGGTTGACTGTTTGGGCATGGGGGCGTTACATTTATTGGTATCGAGCAGGTTTAGTCGGTTTTCCGGAACAGTTAGTGTGAGTAAATGTCTAGCTATACATGCCATACCTGTATTTTGATAGTGTGACGACTCTCGACGATTTTTTTAAATATTTTGTTTTATTGTAATGGATCCCGAGCGAGCTGGTGATGATGATGTAGAAAGTAATGCGCCGCTCCCACGGAAGGGGTAGCGCCATCCGAGAATAGGCCAATGAATTAATTAATCGGAGGAGGAGTGACTCGAGAAGCTCTCTTCCAAGCTTTGAATAATTGGTTTGCCGAGTTCGTTCGCATTTAATCCCAGAGTTAGACCTCCACCCCTCATGACTCTCAAAGCTACCCATGTAGCTCAAGCTTCCCTAGTCACAGTACAATGATAAGAGAAAAGCCACCAGCTTGATAGAATCGGGAAACAAGGGGCGAAGAGTTCCGAGCAACAAAACATGATGATGCAGAAAGAGCAAAATTTTGGTTAGAAAATACTATCGAGTCTTTGATGAATTATCTTGTACACCCGAGGAATGTATGAAATGTGTAATATCACTTCTTAGAGACTCAAACCTACTACTGGTGGAAGACACTTGTATCGGTTGTACCAAAGGAGAGGATCACTTGGGATTTCTTTCAGAGGAATTTCGTAAAAGTACATCACTCGGGGTTTATTGACCGTGAAGAGAAAGGAATTCCTAGAATTGAAACAAGGTAATATGATGAATCGATGAGATTGTGCATAAATTATCAAAAAACTAACAAGGTAACAAGAAAAGAACAAGTATCCATTGCCTAGAATTGATGATCCGCTTGATCAATTGAAGGGAGCTACTGTGTTCTCCAAGATAGATTTGAGATCCTGATACTATCGGGCCATGAGTTAAAGAGTCGATGTCCCAAGATCGCTTTACGGACTAGGTATGGTCATTATGAGTTCCCTGTGATGCCATTTGGCTTGACTAATGCTCCTGCCATTTTCATGGACTTAATGAACCGAATTTTTAGACCGCACTTGGATAAGTTTGTAGTTGTGTTCATTGATGATATCTTGATTTATTCTCATGATGAGACCGAGCATGCAGAGCATTTGAGAACAGCTTTTTTAGATTCTCGAGAGATAATCGAGTTGTATGCCAAGTTTAGCAAAAGTGAGTTCTGGTTACGAGAAGTTGGTTTTCTTGGACATATTGTTTCAGGTGAAGGTATTAAGGTTGATCCGAGCAAGATTTCAGCCATTGTTAATTGGAAGTCTCCTAGAAATGTATCGGTTAGAAGTTTTCTTGGTCTTGCCGGATATTATAGAGGGATTTTCCATGATAGCTACCCCACTGATAAAATTGCCGCGAAAGGATATCAAGTTTGAATGGACTGAGAAGTGTCAACAGAGTTTTGACAAGTTAAAAGCATTATTGACTAAAGCTCTTGTTTTAGTACAACTAGAACCAGTAAGGAGTTTGTGATTTACAAAGATGCGTCCATGAATGGACTTGGTTGTGTACTTATGCAGAAGGGAAGGTAATTGCTTATGCCTTTAGACAACTAAAAGCCACATGAGAAGAAGAACTATCCGATACATGATTTAGAGCTAGCCGCCATTATTTTTATGCTTGAAGATTTGGAGACATCATTTGCACGGTGAGAAGTGCCACATATTCACCGATCACAAAAGTTTGAAATTGAAGCAAAGAATATGGCTAGAGTTGATTAAAGATTATGAGCTAGTGATCGATTATCACGCAGGTATGTGTACCAAGAATGATGAGCTTATTCGAAAGATCTTACAGAAGCACATAGTAGTTTTTATCTATTCATCCAGTAGTACAAAGATGTATAATGATTTGAAGAAATGTACTTGGTGGGTAGTAATGAAAAGGGACATTTCAGAGTTTGTTTCTAGATGCTTGATCTGTCACAGGATTGCCATTTACATCGAGAAAGAAAGATGCAAGATGGGTTGTGATTGATAAGTTAACGGTCGTCTCATTTTATCCTAGTTCGTATGGATTTTTCACTTGACAAGTTGGCCGAGTTGTATATTTCGAGATAGTCGACTACATGGGGTAGACGAGGCTACATGGGAACTCAAGACGCTATGCAAAACAAGACCCAAATCTCTTCACGGTAAGATTTTCTGGGACGAAAATCCCTAAAGGGGGAGAAATGTAACATCCCGAAATAGGGCCTAAACGGAACAGTGGTTGCGAAACCACAAATTTGAGGTAGAAAAATTTATTTTATTATTATTTTGAGGTCTATGATATGTTTTCATGATTGTGTGAAAAGTTCGTGAAGAAATTCTATGCATAAAGTACTTAATTTGAAATTAGGGACTAAATTGAATAAATTGCAAAACTTGTGTTCTAGAAGTATTTTGCATAAAATTGAATTAGATTATTAATTAGAGGTCCTTAAATAGTAATTTTACCAATTTCTAAGTCTATGGACAAAAATTAGGACATGGAAGGAATTTTTGAAAGTTTAGTAGTAAGGGCATTTTGGTCATTTAGTTATTAAAATGAATTGAAAACAAAATTAAAAGCCAATTTTTGTCCATCTTCTTCATTAGGACGAAATTTCAAGGGTTCTCCATAGCTAGGGTTTTTTCAAGCTTTCAAGCTCCATGGTAAGTGATTCCAAGCCCCGCTTTTAATGTTCTTTACGCTTTGAGTCCCTGTAGCTCGATAAAGCTTATGCTAGCAATAATTTAAGTTAGGGTTCATATTTGGAAAAATACCCATAGGTGAAATTTGTGTATTTTGGTGTTTTATGATAGAATATGAGGTTTTAAATTATGTTAGACAACTTGTACTACTCGGTTTTAAGCAAAAACGAGTAAAAGGACTTAATCCAGAAAAAATACCTAATAGTCATAAGTGCTTGTTAGAGTATGAATTTGATGCTGCCATAGAAGGGAAAATGACCAGCATGTCATGAAACATAAGAAAATAGGCTGAAGTTTAATTTACGAGCTTTGGGGCAAAAGTGTAAATGTGCAAAAGTTTAGGGGCAAAATTGTAATTTTTCAAAATATGATTTTGGGTCAATTTGAATAATTTGAGTCCTAATTAGACTATATTTTAAATGATAGAGCAAGGAAAACTGAAATTCAAGCTAAAATGGAGAAAATACCAAGTTGTGGACGAAATGGTAAAAGTAGCTATTTTTGCATACGAGGTAAGTTTACATAAATAAATGCAATATTCTTTTATTTTACATTATTATTGTAAATTTCAGCATTTATATACTTATTTTATGAGAATATTTAAAGTCAAATTAAAGGCAAAGTGACAGAGAAAAAGCATTAGGAAGCCCCGCTTTGAACCTTAGGAATGTTAGGATATTGGGGTTGACAGACAGACAGAGACAGGAAATGAGCCATGTAAGTCCATATCGAGATATATGGCTTTGGAGACAGGAATGAGCCATGTAAGCCCATATTAGATATATATATATATATATGGCATTGGAGACAGAATAATTCATGTAAGTCCATGTCAAGACATGGCATTGGCGAGATATTGATAGACAGAACGACCCCAAAGATCCTTAGTATTCCGAGTGGTTCAATGGGTCATTGTACACATTAAATTACAGTGAATTATCAGTAAAAAGGGAAGGTAGATTATATTTATGAATAGTGAAAGGTCGTAAGAAAGAAGGTAAGTAAGTAAAGAAGAAGGTAGAAAATGAGAAGTAAAGAAAGTTTATGAGGCTAGGTGACATTATGTATAATTATTTATTATGTTGAATGTTGTAATTTATTTGCTTGTAAGCTTACTAAGCCTAGTGCTTACTCTCTTTATTTTATTTTCTTATAGTTTTTATCAAGCCACTCGGGAATCAAAAGAAACGTCGGAGACCCGATCACACTATCGAAGGAATCACATTGGTATAGTTAGACGTTTAGTTTTGTGTATGGCATGTATAGGAACTTGGTTTCTTTTGATATGATATGATCAATGAATGATGTGTAAATACTTGCTAGTGATTAGCTAATAGAATGGCTGATGATATACATGTTTAATTGTATGTATGAATAAGTAGTAACTATCACATGAAAACTAAGAAAAATGTGAAAGTAACTTAAAAACAGATTCAAGTATCAGAAATAATGTGATTTTGAAAAATCACTAAAAATCGTAGAGACATGGTTTGATGGTGAATAATATATGAAATTAAAGCTTATTATGTCTATTTTTTATGGAATAAGCAAAACAGGTAAAGGTATTATATTTTATGAGATATCTGAGTTTTAGTGAAACAGGGTTAGAGAAAATTCTAGATCCCCTGTTTCAACTTTGGAAATTCACCATAAATTGTAAAAAAATAATTAGGTGGTTTAATTTATATGGTTAGAATCCTTATTGAATCTAGTTTTAATAGAAACAAACGGTATAGTTATATTAATTTTGTATAGGGAGAAAAGTGGTTCGTAGTAAGTAGACGTCAGTACAGTCAACTTCTAAAACTGGGGTAACTTTAACTAATAAACTGTACTAATTGGATAAGTCAAAAATTCTAGAAAAAAATTAGTAGATAGATATATGAGTCTAGTTTCAGGAAAAATTTACAGATCTTAATTTTGAGTTTTGACACTCGAGAAATAAATTTTTAAGCAGCTATGACGCAGAAAAACAGTTTATTCCGAAAATTAAAATAAGTGGTTTAGAGTTGTTTAGAAGGTAAGATAAGTTTAGTAACACCTCAAGCTTGACTCCGGTGACGTTTTCGGGCGTGGGGGCGTTACATCTTTGCTCCACAAAACAAACAAAATATGGCAAGAACGAGAGGATCGGTCAAGAAAACCACTAAGCCTATTGAAGAACACTTATCCTCTGCAACTACAGTTCGAGAGTCAAAATCCTCCTTGACAACGATGAAAGAAAAGCAGCCAGTGATCTTTTTAATGAAAGCGGCCAAGGATTGGTTTCAAAACAACATCTTAACGCGAAACCTCTACCCAGAATAGGGCATTCTCCTTTTGCAACAACAAGACTTGGGCAAAGAAGTTTCCAGAACCATCTCTAAGTTGAAGTGGGAAACTTTCTACATGCATCCTGGAAGCTATTCTCCTTCATTAGTGTATGAGTTTTACGCTAACCTTTATGACCATTAGTTGGAGTTTATCTTTGTTCAAGAAGGTTTAGTCTCATGGGATGCTACAAAAATTAATGAGCTGTACAACACTAAGGTGGATGTCGACGAACACTCCAAGTTTATTGAGGATATCACAGATGACAAAAGGGACCTATTGGTAGGGGATTTATGTGTCAAAAGAGCACTGTGGATGGGTTCACATCAAAAGAATTATACGATGCATTACTACTTCCTAACACTGCAAAGCAAAATCTGGTTTCATTTTGTCAACTGCAGGTTACTTCTACCCACTCACACCACCATAGTCAACCTCGATAGAATGTGCCTCATACATTTTATTGTGAATAGCAGAAAGATTGATGTTGATGCAATACTCCACCAGGAAATTACTGACTGCACTGCAAAGCAAACTAGAATTTTGGTTTTCCTATCCTTGGTGATGTTACTATGCTAGCAGTAAAGGATCGTGCCCTATTATGATGAAGAAGTCTTGGAATATAAGGACTTGATCAATGAAGCATCTATTGAAAGAATGACTCGTGGCAAAGATACACCGACAATAAAGGAGGTAGAGACCGACAGGACAAGGAAGAGCAAAACCAAGGCAAAGACCAAGGGAACAAACTTGATTGCAGAGACATTGTTGTTATGCAAAATGAAGGATATTGAGAAGTTTGCCAATTCCATCAATAATAAGCAGATCAGGCTTGTCGCGACAAGAGAGGATTTGGAAAGATCACAAAAATTGTTCTGTGTTTATACCAGGGCCTATAAAAACTCTATTGTAGCCACATTACGTTAGTTATGCCCGGTCCCACTACCAGAATTTCCAGTGTTCCCACTGATTATCTGAGAGTATGAACCCTCCTCTGAGGAAGATGACCTAGGGGACTAAGATAAATCGATGGAATCCCTTTCCATTGTGCACATCTCTAATGTTGAGAATGAAGAAGACTCAAGGGACGTTGAGAAGTGCATGCAATGGATTGATAGCCTAGTCAAGGGTAACTTCATTGTTGGTCAAGATGTACTTGCTGTTGAGGAGGAAGTTGTTGTGGAAGAGGAGGATGTCCGTGTTGAAGTTGTGAATGAGAAGGCCAAGGAAGAAAATATTGTGACAGAAGGTACTGAGAATGAGTCTGCTGATGACATTGTCAATGCATCTGAGTTTGTGGGTGTACCTACTGATAATCTGGAGCGAGATGGAACTAAACCGGCAAAAGTTACAGAGGTAACCAGTGAGGAGCACCATAACTCATTGGTGTTACTGGTCTATACAGGACCACTCAAGGTGACCCTTTCTACATAAGAAGCAACCGATGACATCGAGGCAGCGTCGGAGACTAAGGAGCAACCCGAGGACCTTGCGAAGCCTAAATAAAAGAAAAGAAAGCTCTCCAAAGACAAAAAGCACAAGAATGAGGAGAAAAAGAGGAGGAAGAAGAAACATTGTGTAGCCACATTGATGGTCGAGGAAAGCTGAGTTAGTTTATTTTAAGTTTTAGCTATAGTATTCATGCATTGCATGTAGCTGTAATTTTCATTTTATTAGTGCACATTGTCTTTGCATTTTAATGTTAGTGCATTAGGGACAATGCAAACTTTAACTTTGGGGGAATGCATATGGGTTTTGGGATTACACCCACATTTCAAAATGTTTTTTTTGAAATATACAAGGTTTATTCGTGGTTAATGTAAATGTGTTTGAAAATTGTTGTTACATTTAATGCTTAATTCTTGAATCATGTGAACTATCAATGAATGAGTTGGGTAGATTTGACTGAATATTGTATCTTTAATTCTTTGATGAATGATTTAGGTTGTATTAGTAATGGATGACTAGAAGCATTCCTTGAATCTTGAATGAATTTGCCTTTTACAGCTACTCAAAAGTATATATAGTTACGAATAAGAGACACCCTAATGTGGGTGTATTGTGAAATGTATTGTGAAATGTTAGAGTGGGTGTATTGTGAAATGTTAAAGGGGGAACACTCCAATACCGCATGAGTGTGTGTCGATGCAATTATATACTCCCTGGGGGTTTGTTGCACTCCATCGTTACTTCTCAGGAACAAGGGTACAGTAATTCAACGATATCCCTTATTCAAAAAAAAAAGAGAGAGAGAAACATATATTGTACAATAAATGTTGTATTGGTAGATAAAATTTAGGATTTAAAGTATGATACTGGTTTTGATGAAGTTGCAATCTTATTCATTCATACTTATGTATTGTTGATGCAATATTGTCATTTGAATATGACTCATTCATTAGGATTTCATGTGATTCAACTTGCTAGAATAATCATTTACCTTAATGAATTCTTGTGTAGCCTTTCTAGTTTCTGTTTTACTTGAGGACAAGTAAAACTGAAGTTTGGGGGTGTGATAGTACTAGAAAGAACATATGTTTTCTCTCTATTTATTGGTTAATTTGTACCCATTTAGTCATCTTTAGCACATATTTTAGCATTTTTAGTTCAGTAAATTGCATTTTATAACTCAGTGGATCTCAGCCCATTTATCCTTAATTTTTTCATGTTTTGGTACTGATGTCGCTGCATGAGTGTTGTCAGATTGCGCCCAAAATTATCGTCGCACCTGACAGCTTTCGGATAACAACAAAGAAGTGTGAGTTGTCCAGTTTGGTACAACTAACTTGTAAGTACAGTGACAACATGAGTCTAATCAAAGGACACTTCTGCTATAAATATCAATATATTTATTGAAAAAGGGGGAGCTTTTTGGGGATCATCTTCTTCAACCTTTCTTTTGAATCGTCTCCAACTGTGGCAGCTTAAATCTCCTATGAGTGATGATCGTGATTTTTCGTGATAAGTTTTATAAATTTATAATTAAACGTTCTTGAGACTAACTATTATCACGATGTAGGCAAGTGTACCTGTCGAACAGTAGTATAGCTTTAGCAAGACCAGATTGTCGAACCCAAAGGACTAAAAGTACTAGTAATGACTATCTTTTTATTATCTAGCCTAAGAAATAAGGGGTTTGTTTTAACTAACTAATTAATTAAACTAAGAAGTTGCAGAAAATAGAATTGGGAAATTAATTTTGGGAAAGATGATTGATTTAGGACAATGCCTAAGGAAAAATCCACCTAGACTTTTACTTGTTATTCTGGCTCCAAATCGAACAATTTATTCATTTAACTTGTTTTGTAGAAATCCCTAAGTTTTGTTATTATCCCTATTCAAGACTAATAACGTCTAATCCCTAGGTTGAATAACTGAGACTTTTCTCTAATTAACACCCTAGGGTTGCATTAACTTGATCTATGGATTCCCTTATTAGGTTTCACCCTAATCTGGTAAAATCTTGTCACCCTATCTCTAGGCGCGCAATCAACTCCGCTTAATTATGATAAAGTCACTCTTAGCCAGGGACTATTCATCCTCCAACTAAGAGCATTAACTTGAAGTGATATCCTGAAATACCAAAACAAGAATTAAGAACACATAATTAAGAACAAGTTAAATATTTATCATACGACTCAGAAATTAATAATAAGATTCGTCTTAGGTTTCATCCCCCTTAGGTATTTAGGGGTTTTAGTTCATAAATAAATAAGAAAACATCTCAGAATGATAAAGAATACAAAACATAAAGAAAACCCAAAACTCCTGAAGGGAAATTGAGGAGAAATCTTCAGTCTTGATGATGAATTCGGCTTCTAAGATCGATCAATCAGCTTCCTTGGAGTAATTTCTTACTCCTTATTCTCCATCTCCCTTTTAGTCTTCCTCTACGGTGTTTAAATAGGATTTATAATGGCTAAAAGCCCTAAAACTTGTCCTTTTCTGAATGGAACTTAGCTAGGGTTCGGTAGGGACACGCCCGTGTGGCACGGCCGTGTGCAATTACTTCAGGCCGTGGTCGAGGCTGAGATATCAATACGCCCATGCTTATGTTGATTTGGGCTGTGGTTGAGCCTGTTAGATTGGCACGGGCGTGTGTACTGCCCGTGTGAGGAAGTCTAGGCCTTGTTGTTTTCCCTTGTCGGCCCATTTTCTCCGTTTTTGGCCTATTTCTTGTTCTTTTCGTCCTCTTATGCTCACCTAAGTATAAAACATGAAATTAAAGGATTAGGAGCATCAAATTCACCAAATCTAAGGAGAAACCATTCATAAACGTGATAAGCGAGGGATAAAAATATGTATAAATTACGGTTTATCAAATAGCCCCACACCTAAGCTTTTGCTTGTCCTCAAGCAAAATCCTCTCTTCATAATTAAGAATTCCTTTTTCTCAACTTATAATTCCTATCAATAATATCTCAAACTAAATCCATAAGTAATCATATATTGAGAATTCAACTAAAAGAACGTTAAAGCTTCAAACATTCCAAGTAGAGTCTTTAATCATGAAAAACTTAAGCATCTCCCTTCATCTAAGTAGTTACCATCGATTCGAAATCTGACAGAGTTTAACATCCTCACTAAAGATTCACTCAAATCACTCGAAGTGTTTAAGGATAATGAAATTAGTACTCATTAGTCAATATGAAATGTTATTACCATATGCTTGCATGAAAATCAAATCTCCACCACTATAAATCGAGATAATACATCAATCAAAAGGTCTTTAGAGGGTTGTAATGAGGCTTGGTTAGGGGGTGTGGTCACAAGCTGAAAGAAAAGGTTAGAATCGAGATTGATTTGAAAAATTACTTAACTAGGAAAATAATTAATCATCATTTGTGTACAACAAAGCTTCTTCTCTGACTATGGAATTTGAATACTGAAGCTCAAAAAGATCACTACTAATATGTATTCATTTTTTTTATTATTTTTAAGAACAAGTCAAATAACATAAACTAACGACTAAGAACAAGACATAGCTAAGCAATTTATTCAAATAAAATCTCGACAAAAAAAATAGGGATCAAATTAATTGAGGGGATTTAAACAATAATAGGTTAAGGGTTAATATTAAGGGTAATACAAGGGATGGTTTGTTAGGCTCAAAGGGCTTACTAAGGGTTAATTGTGGAGGTAGGCTTTTCATGGCATGAGTGGGTTAATCCTAAGTGCCTCTACCATCTTAACATATCAAATCATATGGTGTGGTCTTGACATGCATAATATGGCAAGTTCTAGAATAAAAATTATATTGACACTCTCAAAGCAATAATAAAAGTGAGCATGAAAGAATTAATAAATGCTCTTGAAGGCTCAAAATCTCACAAAGATCATGGCTTTTTAATGTTTAAACCCGTGGAATTCAATTCAAGATAATACCTAAACTTGGAGAAATAACTAAAATTTTAAATTCTTAAAAATCAACTTATCATACTTAATTTTCTAATGTCTTAAAGTTTAAAAAATCAATGCATGAATGCCTATGTTGTAATTCAAGATATATCAATAAAAATCATAAGTCAATCAAAATTCATCCTAAACATGATATGAGAAATTTACAAGAGAACAAGACAATATTCAGGGATTTTTCAGATAATGAAATGATTACCCCCCACACTTAAGATGTACATTACCCTCAATGTACAAAGATAGATATATAAAAAAATATAAAATTATAAGATAGGGAGAGAAGTGAAACGTCCTGAGTGTCGAATGAATGAACTCCCTAGTTTAGAGTTATGTAGAGTGGAGGAGGATACTCCGGTGGTGGTAGAGGTTGGGGGCCACAAGTGCTGCGCCAAAAGAATATTATCTCATTATCAAGTAAGGCATGGCAGTCGTGGAGAACCCTTCCCAATGGAGTTTGAAGTTCCTAAGTGATTGTGAGCTTTGGAGCTCTTTATAACTATGAGGAAATCAGGAACTTTTAAGGGAACATTAGGAGGAATAATTACTCATAAAGAAATACCCGAGATTAAAATTAATTAATAAAACCTAAATAAAAGATATAAAGATAGTATCAAAAAGGGAAATAATATTTAAATGTCAAAAGTGAAATTAATAAAGACTTAAAAATAAAAATAAAAATAAAACTTAAAAATAAAAGTAAAAATAAAAATAAAGATAAAAATTAAATTAAATATCCACATCATCGCCGGATGGTTCGCGAGGTGGTGGTGGTGATGAGATGTGGAAGTGCTGACAGATCGGCTGGAGAGTAGCATCAACGTTGTCAAATCGTTGAAAACACTGTTGCTTGAATCGGTTGAGGCGCTTAGATATGTCAGTATATGAAGCCACCGCATAAACTGGATGATGGGAGGATGGTGGCTGGGAAGGTGGGTCCTCGTGCTGGGGAGGGACATTATCAGTAATGTCCTCTGGAGCCTCCTCTTCGGTAGATTGGGCGAGACGATATTGGGGAGGGTAGGTTCCTCGGTGCCTCTCGATCATCCTCATGCTAAGCATGCTCGAAATGCCTTGTGGAGACATCTGGCCAATGAGGGTAAGCGATGATTCTTTGGTCGCGGTGTTGAGGAGTCCAAAGTGTCGCGCCAGTCGAGTCACGTAGGGGCCAATGGAGATGACCTCCCTCTGGTGTCGCTCCGTCTGGTGGCAAATGGGAAGGGCTATAAAGTATGTGAGATCGAAGACATGTCCATTTGACATACACCATAAGTAGTAGACGTCGTGGGTAGTGATGACACCAGTGCTCTCTCTCCGTCCTGTCAAAGTGTGAGATAAAATAGAATGCAGATACCTTAAGGACAAGGGGAGAGATGATGCCTTGGTGCGAATAGGGTCGTAGTTGGCCGAACGTGGGACGAGGGCGTCCCAGCAACGTGAGGGAGAATGATGGATGTGGCAGTCGAGAGCATGTAAGTCATTCTCCTCTCTGAACTCCTAGGTATATAAGCCTAATACAGTGCCGAATTCTGGGATGCTTAGTTGGCGGACTAATCTGCCTAAACAAAACTGGACTGCGTCGGGATCATTGTATTTCGTCATTACTGTTTGAAGATGGAACGTTTAACATAGTTCCATCGTGAGCTCCAGGTATGTCAGTTCGATGATTCCAAAGAAAAGCTCCCAAGGATCGGTGGTTAGGAGAGCCCAGATCCCATCAACTAACTGAACTTGTTCTACAGCAGCCCAATCTATGCAGTGGCCCACAGTTAAAGGTCGGGCCCGTAGTATTTGGAAAAGTTCTTCTTGGGGCCCATTGGGGAATTGTAGGAAAGGGTGGCGAATTTTCGCGATAGGGCTTGAGGAAGATGATGCTCCCTTTCATTTCTTTGAGACGGGGATGGCGGTTTTCTTTCCTCGTGAAGACGACATGGTGAACCTGCAATTGGAATCATGAATTTGTCTTGTTGAGTAGACACGGTAAAATGAAACTAAATTTTAAGATGGAGAAGGCATAAATATGTTCAGCCATAAAAATTAAAACAATAAGTTCAATAGCATACTTTTGTGGCATTGCATGGTAGTATGAGTAAGAATGGCGAAGAATTTTAGGGAATGCAACATGATATATGGATGAAAAACATCAACACAAAAAGCATGAATATTTTAACTATCCTAAACATGAATACTCACTTCTAACAAATCAAATGGAGTGAAAAAAACATGCAATGGGTAAGAATTTTAACATGAAAAAGATGATAGTTATTCTTGATTATGACGTTTAAGTGATAAAAAATTGAAAAGAACATGAAAACTTGCATATTATTATGATAAATAGCTTTAGAAATCAGTAAAATAGATAAGGAAGAAGTAAACAAAAGCTAGGAAGAGAGGATTGTACGTTAAAAATAGAGTTAGAGGCGGCGCACGGGCGTGGTAGGGTCGTGTGGACTTGTAGCGGCTAGGGTTAGGGTTTTTGAGTGGGGAACATAATGAATAGTGTAGGGTATCGATAGATTTTGGGGCACACGGCCAGGGGACACGCCCGTGTACCCTAATTTTTGCCCGTGTGTTTTGCGTTTTTCCTATTTTGGTACATCTAAAATTCGACACACGCCCGTGTTGCACGACCGTGTCTAGCTTCGTTCGCTTCTCCCATGCCCGTGTATGAAAGCCCCACGTCTATGTTAATTTGACAGGTTCAACCACAGGTGCTAGACACAGGCGTGTCGCATGCCCGTGCTAGATTCTCAGTTTCGACCACGGTCCTAGGGCACGGGCGTGTCGCACGCCCATGTTGTTTTGACAGGTTTGCCCACGGCCATGTCGCACAGCCGTGGCGATTTATTGCAGCCCGTGTTTTGGGGAATTCTTGGCCCTGTTTCCACATGGTCCTAAGCACGCCCGTGTGCTTGGCCGTGTCTTTGTGGTGAACCTATTTTCAAGAGTTTCATTAGTATGTTAGGTGTTTAAACACTAAAATTTAAAGAAGTTAATACAATTAGTGCTCGGGTTGCCTCCCGAGAAGCGCTTATTTAAAGTCTAAGCTCGACTTACCTCTCCGTTGAATGGTCATGGCGGTTTAAGGAGTTCATACTCCTCATTCCTGCTATCAATCTCATTAAAAAAAGGTTTTAGACGGGTGTTGTTTACCTTACAAGTGCCAAACTTGGGGTGACTGACCTCAACTGTACCGAATGGAAAAATACTAAGTACCGTAAGAGGGATTTCTTCATTTGGGTTGGTAGTGACAATGTGAGGATCTACGGCATCTAGTAAGACTTTATCTCCAACCTTAAGTTGATTTTAAGAGGTATCGAGCTTATTCTAGCGTAGTTTTGGTTTATCGTGTGTTCTCGATTTATATGCTCGCCATTCGTCTAGCTCCTCTATTTGTAGCCTTCATTCTTCAAGAATGGGTCCTCTATTATTGCTGGAACATGGCTCGTGAACTTCTTTCAAACTCAATTCCTGCAAAGTAGGTTGCGTCATATTGTTAGTTTTAGTAAACTGGTGTGGACAATTACCTTCAATATTCGATGTGTTGCCAGAATTATGAGCTTGAAGGGTGATTGTTTTGTCTCCCACACAAAGTGTGAGCTCACCTGTGCCAACATCAATAATTGTTTTAGCAGTTGCTAAAAAGGGCCTTCCTAAAATCAAAGGGGTGTTGTTATCCTCCTCTATGTCTAGAACAACAAAGTTAACGGGGAATATAAATTTATCGATTTTAACTACTACATCTTCAATAATACCCCTAGGAAATCTTATAGTTTTATCTACTAATTGAATGCTCATCCTAGTCTGTTTGGGTTTCCTAAGACCTAGTTGCTTAAACATTTTGTAAGGCATGACGTTGATACTAGCCCTTAAATCAGCTAATGCATTATTAACATCTAAACTACCAATTAAGCAAGGAATTGTAAAACTCCCTGGATCTTTCAATTTGTGGGGTAGCTTATTCTGTAGAATAGCTGAGCAAACTGTGTTTAGTTCCACATGCGACGCTTCTTCCAATTCCTGCTTGTTTGCTAAAAGCTCCCTTAAAAATTTCATTGCATTCGATATCTACGATAGAGCTTCAATAAACGGTAAGTTAATATGTAATTTTTTCAAAAGTTTAAGGAATTTACCAAATTGTTCGTTTGAACGGTCTTTCCTTGTTGCGTTAGGGTATGGCACACGAGGTTTATATTCTACACTCACCGTTTTGTTTTTATTATGACTTACCTCACCTTTACTTTTGCTCACCACATTTTCTTGCCTTGGTTCTGGCTCAGACTCAACAAATCCTTCTTCATCTTGAACATTAATTGCGTTGAGTTGTTCTCTTGGGTTAGGTTCAGTATTACTTGGTAAGCTACCTTAAGGTTGTTCGGAGATTAGTTTAGACAGCTGACCTATCTGAGTTTTGAGCCCTTGGATTGATGCTTGTTGATTTTTAAGTGCCGTCTCGGTATTCTGGAAACGGGTTTCTGACACCGAGATGAATTTGGATAGCATCTACTAAATGTTCGATTTCTTTTCATGTTGATAATGTGGCTATTGAAAACCCTAAAGATTTTGTGGCCTTTGATTCCCTTGCCCACCCCAAGAGAAATTTGGGTGGTTCTTCCAACCTGCATTATAAGTGTTATTGTATGGGTTATTTTGAGATCTAAAGTTATTGTTACCCATATAGTTGACTTGTTCCTCTTCGGTTGTAGGATGGAATGGTTGATATTCTGTATGCACACCTCTTCCACTTGAATCACACCTCATCACTGGATGTACCTGCATAGAACCAAGTAAACCATCAATTTCTTTATTCAGAAGTTCTACCTGATTTGACAACATAGTAATCGAATCGACGTTATAAACGCCTGCTATTTTAGTCGGCTTAGTCCTCATGACTTGCCACTGATAGTTGTTTAGTGACATCTCCTCAATAAATTTATAAGCCTCTTCAGGTGTTTTGCTATTGATGGTTCCACCAAAATGCACACAAATCATCCGTCTTGTCGAGGGATTCACACCATTGTAGAACGTTTGAACTTGCAGCCATAGAGGTAACCCAAGGTGAGGGCACCTTCGTAGTAGGTCCTTGTATCTCTCCCATGCATCGTAAAGAGTTTCTAAGTCCATCTGCACAAAAGAAGAGATATCATTACGTAACTTAGTCATTTTAGCTGGCAGAAAATACTTTAATAAAAAATTTTGGTTATTTGTTCCCAAGTAGTGATGGACCCTCATGGTAACAAGTTCAACCACTGTTTAGCCTTGTTCCTCAGTGAAAAAGGGAATAACAGAAGACGAATGGCTTCATCAGAGATGCCATTAATTTTAAAAGTGTCGTATATTTCTAGAAAATTCCCCAAGTGACTGTTAGGATTCTCATCCTGCAAACCATCAAATTGAACAAACTACTGTATCATTTGAATCGTGTTATGTTTCAGTTCAAAATTATTTGCAGCAATAGCAGGCTTAACTATACTTGACCCAGTTCCTAGTAAATTAGGTTTAGCATAATCATACATAGTACGAGAAGCAGGATTCTGATTTGCTAATTTAGCGGGTATTGCTGGAGGTAGCTGATTGTCTTAATTTTTAGCCATCTCCTCGGTTGTAGTTGAGATATCGTCCTCCTGTTCTTCTTCTATGTATCTTAGGCTTCGCCTGATCTCTTGTCGGTTTCTACGAGCTGTACGATCAATTTCTTCATCAAGAAGCAGTGGTCCTGACGGGTTTCTTCTAGTCATAAACTATAAGAACCTGCCAGAAGAAAGAAAAAGAAAATTAAATTGCAAGAAAAATAAATGGCTAAAGTAATAAAAATTGTGTGTTCCTAATATTTTAGTCCTCGGCAACGGCGCCAAAAACTTGATCGTTATTTTTCGTGATAAGTTTTATAAATTTATAATTAAACGTTCTTGAGACTAACTATTATCACGATGTAGGCAAGTGTACCTATTGAACAGTAGTATAGCTTTAGCAAGACCGGATTGTCGACCCCAAAGGACTAAAAGTACTAGTAATGACTGTCTTTTTTTTATCTAGCCTAAGAAATAAGGGGTTTGTTTTAACTAACTAATTAATTAAACTAAGGAGTTGCAGAAAATAGAATTGGGAAATTACTTTTGGGAAAAACAATTGATTTAGGACAATACCTAAGGAAAAATCCACCTAGACTTTACTTGTTATTTTGGCTCCGAATCGGACAATTTATTCATTTAACTTGTTCCGTAGAAATCCCTAAGTTATGTTATTATCCCTATTCAAGACTAATAACATCTAATCCCTAGGTTGAATAACCGAGACTTTTCTCTAATTAACACCTTAGGGTTGCATTAACTCGACCTATGGATTCTTTTATTAGGTTTCACCCTAATCTGGAAAAATCTTGTCACCCTATCTCTGGGCGCGCAATCAACCCCGCTTAATTATGACAAAGTCACTCTTAGCCAGGGACTATTCATCCTCCAACTAAGAGCATTAACTTGAAGTGATATCCTGAAATACCAAAACAAAAATTAAGAACACATAATTAAGAACAAGTCAAATATTTATCATATGACTCAGAAATTAATAACAAGATTCGTCTTAGGTTTCATCCCCCTTAGGTATTTAGGGGTTTTAGTTCATAACTAAATAAGAAAACATCTCAGAATGATAAAGAATTCAAAACATAAAGAAAACCCAAAACTCCTGAAGGGAAATTGAAGAGAAATCTTCAGTCTTGATGATGAATCCAGCTTCTTAGATGGATCAATTGGCTTCCTTAGAGTAATTTCTTACTCCCTATTCTCTGTCTCCCTTTTAGTCTTCCTCTAGGGTGTTTAAATGGGATTTAGAATGCCTAAAAGCCCTAAAAGTTGCCCTTTTTCGAATGGAACTTAGCTAGGGTTCAGCAGGGACACGCCTGTGTGGCACGGCCGTGTGCGATTACTTCAGGCTGTGGTCGAGGCTGAGATATCAACACGCCCATGCTGAGGTTGATTTGGGCCGTGGTCGAGCTCATTAGATTGGCACGAGCTCGTTATTTTCCTTTGTCAGCCCATTTTCTCTATTTTTGGCCCGTTTCTCGTTCTTTCCGTCCTCTTATGCTTACCTAAGTATAAAACATGAAATTAAAAGATTAGGAGCATTAAATTCACCAAATCTAAGGAGAAACTATTCATAAACGTGATAAGCGAGGGATAAAAATATGTATAAATTACGGTTATTAGGTGAACCGACGTGAACAGGATGGAGGTTAGCTCTTGACGAGGAGCCCTGAGTTCGACTCAAGATGGAGTTGAGAGATCAAGTCAAGATTTTCTAGGAATAGTGCTCTCCACTTGTTTCTTTTATATTTCTTTTCTAAATGATGGTGAGTACTTTCTATTTCATATTTGTATGGAAGTACACATGATTTTTAGGTTAAATGTCATTTTATTCAATCTTCCTTCTACTGTTTAATCTTTAAGTTTGAATGTTTTTAGCATGGAAATGTTATTGCAGTCACTGACGCTAGAAACTACAACGATAGTTCAAGCTAACAAGAATGACAAAGGAAGTTACTTGAGGATTAGAGGGATTTAATCCACTTGTTCTTAATAGTGTTCCATTGTAGGGTTACTCAATAGACCTACTGTTTGGGAAAGGAATAATTTAAAATCCTAGGCCTAACTACCTTAGGAAGTCATTAAGATAGGAATTAACCCAAAATTGGAATGGCCTATCTATGAACACCTTCACCCCAAGCCGATTTACATTGTAAGGTCAGAAAATAAGTAGTCCTTGTCTACTTGTTATTTGAGTAGAAGATCGAAAGATCTTGTTGGGATAATGGCTAGTTAATTGGCGAGGAACCCGAAGCCATAGTTGATGGGTATTATCAAAGCGAGCTAATCACCCATAATAAGATTTAATTTATTCTATTTTTCGATATCTTAATTTTTATTTCTTTCCTTATTTTATTTTATTATTTCTCAAAAATTATTTTTATTATGTTTTCATATTATAAATGATTTAGAGTAGTAATTAGATCTTTTAGTGTTCATGTCCTCCATTGGGTACGATCCTTGGAGTACTCACCTACTTCGTTGTAACTATATTACAACTGGACCCCTATACTTATAGATACCACCTCATCGATATATCTTTTACTGCAGTATTCACACTCGGGACATTAATACGTCTGGAGGTAGTCAAGTTGTCGGTGTCGTTGTCGATGAGGCAATTTCACTAGTTTAATTTTAATTTTTGCACTACAAAAAGAATAATTAGAAAATTTTTAGGTTATAGATACGATATAGTTAGCCATAAGTAAAACTACTAATTTTTTGCCAGTCTAAGGGACGTTATTTGATGTAAACTGCCTACGATTTAGCATTTCTCGTCCAATCATTCATAACTCACATTTTATATTAAATCCCTCTTTACTAACACAGATTTCTGATAATGTCAGATTTACCGATCGTAAAACTTAGGACCCTATAGCATTATTACAGAGATTTGATCATATATGTAGTACCGTGAATTACTTAGGCCTTCCACCAGATATTTTCAAATTGTTATTAACTCTGCTTGCACTTGTTGTGAAGGAAAAAATGTGGTTTGAAGCATTTTCTCAGACACCATTACTACTTGGACTGAGTTTGTACAACTATTTCTTCACTGAGAATTACCCATGACAAGGGTAATAAGTACTTATACAGAATTATTTTATTTTAAGCAAAGTACTACTGAAACTTTGGGACAAGTGTGGGAAAGGTTTAAAACAATCCTCAGATCCATATTAGGCAGTAGTATACACTTTGTAGTTTAGATACAACATTTCTATTACGGGTTGGGCAATGAGAATAGACGAAAATTTGATATTATGACTGGTGGAAGTATTTGGATGAAAACTCGGAAGGATGTAATGGAAATATTGGAGAAGTTTTGCATTAATTAATCTACCTGGGAGGAATGTCATAAAGTAGAAATCAATGGGCTAGAATATAAAAAAAAAAAAAAGAAGAACAAGAATGTAATGAGTTAGAGTTAATTACAGAAGAATCAAATGGTTATGAAATGGAAGAAGAAGGGGATGATGCTGAGCAAGAGAATGATCACATGGTATCTCAACTTGATTGATGGAGGCAGAGTAAGGGATAGCCAAAACAAATTCTCCCGAATTCAACAACATTGGTGCCATCTATTATTAAGTCTCTTGAGTTAGAATTGAAGGCATTACTCGTACGTTTAAAATATGGCTATTTGGGAAAACAAAATACTCTATCGGTAATTATTACTGCCGGCTTAGAAGCAAACCAAGAAGAGGCTTTATTAAGTGTCATGAAAAATGCATAAAAAAAGTGATGGGATGGACAATTACTGATATGAAAGGAATTTATCCTCCATTCTGCCAACATAAGATTAGATTGGGAGAAGAGAGAAAGCTTATAGTTGATGCTTAGCGTAAACTTAATCCAGCTATAAAAAAGGTGGTAAAAAAGAATTGCTTAAGTAGTTGGGTGAGGGTATTGTTTACGCCATTTTCGGTAGTGAATCGGTTAGCCCTACACAGTGTATTTCAAAGAAAGGAGGCCTAACTTGTGTCGAGAACGATAAAAATGAGTTTATTCCAATAAGAATGGTTACTAGGTGGAGGGTATGTATTGACTGCCAAGAATTGAATGATGCAACAAAGAAAAACCATTTTCTATTGCCTTTTATTGATCAAATGCTTGATCGATTAGCCCGTAAAGATTATTATTGTTTTCTTGATGGATACTCAGGGTACCATCATACCCCAATTCACCCAAATGACCTAGAGAAAATAACTTTCACATGTCTTTTTGGTACATATGCTTTCAAAAGAATGTCATTCGACTTATGCAAGGCGGAAGGCGAAGAAGGCCTCCTTCCGGGGGGGCCCGAGCCATCAGTGAGATACCACTGGAAGAGCTAGAATTCTAACCTTGTGTCGGACCTACGGGCCAAGGGACGATCTCGTGTAGACAGTTTCTATGGGTCGTAGGCCTCCCAAAAGGTAACGGAGCGCGCAAAGGTTTCCTCGGGCAGACAGAGATTGGCCCTCGAGTGCAAAGCGCGAGTAGGAGCTTGATCGCAAGACCCACCCGTTGAGCAGGGGACGAAAGTCGGCCTTAGTGATCCGACGGTGCCGAGTGGAAGGGCCGTCGCTCAACGGATAAAAGTTACTCTAGGGATAACAGGCTGATCTTCCCCAAGAGCTCACATCGACGGGAAGGTTTGGCACCTCGATGTCGGCTCTTCGCCACCTGGGGCTGTAGTATGTTCAACCTTTATAAGATGAATGAAAACTATCTTTGCTAATATGTTAGAAAAGGGGTTGGACATATTCATGGATGATATCTTAGTTTACGAAGACACTTTTTAGGAATGCCTGGATAACCTCGAAAATGTTCTAGAAAGGTGTGAAGAAAATAATATTGTGCTTAACCCAAAAAAAAATGTCATTTCATGGTAAACGAAGGATCGGTGCTGGGATATTAGATCACAAGAAAAGGAACGGAAGTAGATAAAGCTAAAATTGAGGTTATGAAAAATCTTCCCAATCGAATAAATGTCTGGGGTGTTCAAAATTTCTTAGGTCATGCAGGATTTTATCAGAGATTAATAAAAGACTTTGCTCACATATCAAAACCATTGGATCAACTTCTTCAAAAGGAGGCACCTTTCATATTTGATCAAAACTGCATCAAATACTTTAAGGTAATAAAATAGAAACTCATATCTACACCAATAACAATTACCTCGAACTTGTCAGAACCTTTTATTGTTATGTTGATGCTAGTAATTATACAACACGTGCAGTTTTAGGATAGAAAATGGCTAATAAATTTGGGGCTATTCATTACACAAGCAAAATGCTAAATCTAGCACAATGCAATTACAGTATAATCGAAAAAGAAATGCTGGAGGTGGTTTTCGCTTGTGAAAAATTTTGACCCTATTTAATGGTGAACAAAGTATATGTTTATAATGATCACTATACACTAAAATATGTAATGAATAAGAAAGAGACAAAGGCCAAGTTAATGAGATAGGCTTTACTTCTTTAGGAATTTGATCTATGGATAATGGATAAAAAAGGGACTGAGAACCAGATTGCAGATCATTTATCCAGAATAGAGAACAACTTAAAAGCGGGAACTATTGAAGAAATTAGAGAAACTTTCAATGATTAACAATTATTTAGAGTAGACATCCATCAAACAAGATCTAGTAAGCACATTCTGTTAAATACATTTTCAAAGGTGTATGTCAGTCGTAGGCACCCTGGCAACAAAAAAAGAGGATAATTCATGAGTAAAAAAAGTACACTTGGGATGACCTGTAAGTGTTCCGGCAATGTGCTGCTCAATTGGTTATAAGGTGTGTAACAGAGGAAGAGATATAAGACATTCTAAAGGGATGCCATACATCTCTGTGCAGAGGGCATTTTGACAAAAGGAGGACAACCAAGAAGGTGCGACAATCAAATTTTTGTTGGCCAACTATGAATAGAGATGCTTATGAATTCATACAAAAGTGTGATAGATTCCATCGAACTGGGAGTATATTAAAAAGGGACAGCATCTAAAAATGGGGATAATTGAGGTAGAAGTATTTGAAGTCTAGGGCAACGATTTCATGGGACCTTTCCAAGTTCTTTGGGAACTAGTAAATCCTTCTAGCTGTCGACTACGTTTCAAAATGGGTTAAAGTTGTTGCTTTACCTACCAATGATAGAAAACTAGTGGTGAAATTTCTAAGGAAAAACATATTTGCTAGGTTTGGTAGGCCGGGTGCATTGGTCAGTGATGAAGGATCCCATTTCTATAGTAAGCAATTTGAAGCTGCTTTGGTTGAATACAATGTAAGACATCAAAGGACAATGGCTTATCACCCGCAAGCTAATGGGCAAGCAGAAGTGTCAAATCATGAAATCAAACAAATTTTAGAAAAAAACTGTAAAAGCTAGTCAAAAAGATTGGCAACGAAGCTAGATGATGCATTATGGGCTTACATAATGACATATAAGACTTCTCTAGGTATGTCCTCATATAAGCTAGTTTACGGTAAGAACTATCACTTACCAATTGAATTGGAGGAGAAAGCGTATTGGGCAATCAAAGAATTAAATTTAGATCCAGAGCTAGCCAAGAAAAAAAAGACTATTCAACTACAGGAATTGGAAGAATTTTGCTTTATGGCCTACGAAAAAGCTAAAATATATAAGGAAAGGACTAGACTCTGACATGATGTAAAGATCCAAAAATGTGAATTTCTACTTAGACAGAAGGTTCTACTATTCAACTCAAGATTGAAATCATTACCTGGTAAGCTTAAATCAAGATGGACAACACCATATGCCATACATTACGTGACACCTCATGGAACAATAGAGATGATCGACATAGAAGGGCAATTGTTTATTGTAAATGGTCAAAGAGTGAAACATTATTTTGGTGGAATGACAAAAATACTAATTGATAAACAAGTTCGGTAATGTAACACTCTATGGGATTTAGGAGGAAACAAAAAGATATTCACAAACAGAAAGAGTAATGGTGAAGAAAATGACCAAATTGTTGATGTCAATAGACAATAAGTAGAACATGAAAATTGCTTTTGACGTTATGACACTTCTAAGGGATGTCGTGACACCACTGCGTAAACTCTATATTTTGAACTAACATTAACTGCTGACATTCTTCTAGTTTAATTATATTAGGATTCTTATTTTGTAACCCCTTTTCAGTAGAAATAAATTATAACTCTTAAATATTTTATACTTTTCTTCCGATGCATAAATAGGCCACATTGATCTCTTTTTTTACACCAAGAAAGAAATATCCAATTACAAATGAAAAAGATCATACAAAGGATTGCAACAACAATAGATTATCGAATGATCAATTTCAGTGTAAGTGCGTCAAGTTCAGCCATTGAATTCTAAGAAGGTGATATGGATAAATACGTACAGCAACTACAACTATATACATTTATCCAAGAACAGGGATTTGATCCTTAATGAGGAATTGTAATGGATTATGAGAGAACACAACAGTGAGAGAATGGACCAAATTTTGTTTGTCATCTGAAGAACCTATAATAATCCCTATAGTGCAGGAATTTTATCTAGCAATGAAACAAAGAGAAGCAACTAGACCATTCTATAGGATACGATCTTTTGTAAAGGTCAGATGGATCAATTTTGTAACACCCCAAACCCGACCTGGATGTTATGGCCGAATCTGGCGATGTCACATTGAAGTATTTTTCGTAAAGCGTGATATCGTTTGAAAAGCCCAATCTTTATTTAGCCTCTTTGTTTGATCTAAAAGATGATTTTAAAACTTGCATCACTATCACAAAGTATTTACTCTAAGACGTTATTAATTTCAAAACCTTGTTTATAGCAAAAGCTTTTTAAAACAGTTCCGTACTAGCATTTACTTGTAAAATGTTGTTTCTTTTGGAAATCTCAAGCTTTCCTAACACTAGCAGATATATACCAAAAAAAATAAAAATCCCAAATTAAAGTTAAAATTCATAAAGGCCTTATTATAGTAAAAATACCCAACATAAAATTTCTTATAAAATAAAGTAAACATGAAAGTGAATGCAGTTGTGTGGCCGCCTTTGAGTCCCTCGTAGCACCGACTCGCTTAAGCCTACGAATTACCTGTATAGATAAACAGATGGGTGAGTTATGGAAACTCAGTGTATAACCCCATATCCAAATAAGCAAACAAGCATATACTGATGCAGGCCTAGGCCCGATTCAATGAATGTTCGGTCTCAATTAGGGCCTTAGCCCATTACAGTATTAGTATCAGTGTGGGCTTGAGCCCATCTCAATGACAGTACAGTACAAATATGCAATCAATATATCCTACCCAACCAGCTTCTGCACTCCATCTCTGTCCAACCCTGCACTCCATGTGGGGATAAAATCAACCCACCCATCCTTGCACTCCAAGTAGTACCGGCTGCGGCGCTAAATAGTATTTGCAGCAGAGCTGCCAGTCCTTTTAAAATATCATACATGTGATCAATATATTTGAAATGGCATGCTCAAACATAATCATACTTCTCCTAGGGCATAACAGTCATTTTACCATGTAGGGCCATTTTAGTCATTTTATCAATTAGGGAGTCTAGGTACACTTACCAACCCAACAGTAGGTCCACAGTTGTCTCGGACGGCCCGTACAACCTTAACAGTCAAACAGTGAAATGGGCCCACGGCCCATATTGCGGGCCTATGTGGGCCCACACACTCGTGTGGCCCACAAAGCCCATAGATAGCCTTGGTCTCGTGTGGCCCACAAAGCCCATAGATGGCCTTGGTCGTATGGATTACACTACCTGGCCCAATATTCTCCACACGTTCTGTGGTTTACCCATGTGGGGCCTACGCGTTCGTGGGGCCGACACGGCCCACTTCGGCCCAAAATTACCCAAAACGGCCTTGGCCCATGAAATCGCTCATGGCTGGCCTCGACGATCATATGCCCATGCTTAGTCACATGGACTACCACACGAGCGAGCGCATGCCCGTGTAGTGTTGTCGTTTACTTATTCCAGCTTTTGCCAATGCTCGAAGTTGGGATTATGATTACACACCTTGTTGCGAAAGTGCGCAAAAAACCACGAGCACCAAACCTACATTCAATCAAGACACTCCGTTAGTCCTTTAATCAATAGGGTTAAACACCCTCTTACTAACACTTAACCCAAAATAATAATTGTTACTTGCCTTGATTGAACGAATATGGCTTAGCCCACTTATCCGACTGACAAAGGTTGATTAAAAATCCTTGATGAATATCTGCATTACCAGTGGATTCTATTATTCATGATTGCTCATACACATGACTTAAATCAACATATGCTTACTTACAAAAACACAGAACCCAAAAGTAGGGGAATGAAGCATTCGGCCTACACCCTAGAAGGCAAGCCAAAATGCCCCAGTTGAACATGATGACTAAAAATAGAGTTACCTTCGATCGAGTGACGAAAAGAAAGATTTCGGTCGCTTCAATATCAATGTAAAATTCCCCACTCCTTGAGAAGTTCCAAAAACTAAAAAGGGGCACAACAAGCAGAAAGAGGAGATGAGAGTCGGCAATAAAGGAAAGGGAGAGATTGATGGAATAAAGGCAATATTCGGCTACAAGGGGAAGAGGTATTCAATTACAAAAAAAATCGAGTGAAAGAGAGGGAAAAGTAAGGATAATCAGCCAAGCCAACAATATGCAAAAGAGGGGGATTGATAGACTCAAAAGAAAAGAGAGAGGAGAAGAATCAGACACATTCAGCCAAAGGGAAAACCAATTGAGAAAGAGGGAAATCAGTCAAAACAAAGAAAAATAAGATAACAACTGATAGAGGTGAGCCAGAGAAGTGCAAATTCGGGACAAGCAACAAAAATGTGAAGGTACCAAAATACAATATTCGGCCTTAAAGAGAGAAAAGAACCGAATAGAATGACAAAAACCTAGAGTGATTTGCACAAAGCCAAATTCCTTGAGTGCCTAAAGTTCAAATTCGGCACACCACTTCCTCTCACCTCAACTTCTTATGATTTTCTTATCAAGTTTAGCTGCACAATCCCCACACCCCTTAAACACTCCAACTGCCTACTAGCATCAGAATCCTACTGACATACAAACACTCGCATGGCATCCAACAAAATAAAATCCACCTTGCACATGGTAGGACTCGAACTCCAAACCTTCAGTAATAGTAACACGCCAGTTATTTGTTAGACCAGCAGGCCTATTTTGCCATGTAAAACTCACATTAATTTAAAAGGCCTACTGACTAGAGATAGGGTTTATTCCTTTAAAAACAAAACTTTTGCACAAGCCCAGGCTTGAACCCAAGACTTCTCAAACTCTTCCCAGAACACTTAACCACTGAAGCAGACACGTATTTGTGTGTCACAAACATACAAAAATAAATACAGTTGAGATATTTGAGATTAGTGTAATCCATGCTATCATAACATATGATATACTCCAAAAGAAACAAATATGTATTAGTACATGGATATACTACATGGATATACAAGAATATGGTTGAATGTGCAAGAAATTTGGGAAAATGAATATTTTTCCCTCATTTAATTACAGAATTGTGAAATTGAGAAAGGGTCCCTATCAAATGAGTGGATAAGACCATGAATCCTCCAAGGAAACTGCTTGGAGATGACATATTCAAGTAGTTTATTCTTCTATAGAAAAAACAGAATTAGGAAAGGAGAACAAGAGGATTTCAATAAGATGATGAATAATATTTAGAGTTAATTTAGTAGGACTTTAAGTTTTAGGAATAGAAGGATTTAGGAAAATTGAATTAGTTTTTTTTAAGGATCTATATTTTTTAAAATTATTGAATTGAACTTTGCTTTTATGTTTTTAAGGACTGTATTAATAATTCTAAAGATATTTTAAATTTGTTTTTAAGAGTAGGATAGAAGTAAATTTTAATTATATTGTTTTGGTCTTGATCTTTTTATATAGGAACCCAACACAAAGGAGAAACAAAACAATTTGAGGATTACATGATCAAAGGACAAAGCACCCACCAGTAGTTGTTGAAACAACCACGATCAATTGGGTAGCTTCTTTCCTTATCTTTTTATTGGCTACACATTGAGGACAAGGTGTTAACTAAAGTGTAAGGGGTAACATAAAAAACTTGTTTTAAAATTTTATGTTTTTCTTTGATTTTTATTGTCATTTGCGTGCTTGAGCTTGTAGAAATACAAGTGATTAGTTTGGAGCATGTACATAGGTTGCTTGTGTTTACAAATAAAGTTGGAATGATGATAGGTGATTTTAAATTTTTGAGTATTAGACTAATAAGTTCTATATGTTACGCTGTAAATAGGCATTGTACCAAATGATATAGAAAATACAAGGAAATGAGCATGCTAGTATGAATGATAAATGGTTGAATTTGAGTTTGTTTGGTTGATTGAATTTGTGCATATTGAGATATTTAAGGGATGACTTAGGGCATTGTTTGGAACATATCCAGAGCCAAAATGTTGACCTATATTCATTCATCTTTAGAATCAATTTTTGAGCTTGTTATCACTTATTGATTAACATTATTACAAAATTCAAGCCTAAAACGTTAATTTGTATATGCCATTTTTCTTTGATCATTCACTACACGACTATAGACATTTGGTCATACATATTGAGGGTTAAGTAGATACATCATGGTAGATTTTATAAAAACAATAGTTAAACAGGAAAGATTGGTCTGATATAGGAACTATAGGTTAGCTTGAAATTAGAAAAAAAAGAAGAAGAAAATTGATAAACCATAATTTATACATATTTATAACCCATGCTTAACGCCTTTTATGAATGATTTCTCCTTAGATTTGGTGAACTCGATGCTCCTAATGTCTTAATTTCATATTTTATTCTCAGGTAGGCATAGGAGAACAAAAGGAACGAGAAACGGGCCAAAAACGGAGAAAATGGGCCAAAGCACGAAATCAACACGACCTGGAGCTCCTCACACGGGCAGATCACATGGCCGTGTCAATTTGACAGAATTAAAGCACGATTCACACGGGTATAACACACGCCCGTGTACCTCGAACACGGCCTAAAGTTAACACACACAGGCGTGTCCCTGCCGAGCCCAGGTTTAGTCCAATTTGAAAAAGGCAACTTTTTAGGGTTCTTAGGCACTCCAAAGCCTATAAATACACCCTAGAAGAGGAAGAAAGGGGATACAGAGAATAGTGAGTAAGGAATTACTCCAAGGAAGCCGATTGATCCATCTTAGAAGCCAGATCTACTATCAAGACTTAAGATCTATCCTCAATTTCCCCTCCAGGAGTTTTGGGTTTTCTTTATGTTTTGTAATTATTATTTTGAGATGTTTTCTTATTTAGTTATGAACTAAACCCCTAAATACCTAAGGGGGATGAAACCTATGACCAAACCTTGTTATTATTTCTGAATCGTATGATAAATATTTGACTTGTTCTTAATTATGTGTTCTTAATTCTTGTTTTGATATTTTAGGATATCACTTTAAGTTACTACTCTTAGTTGGAGGATGAATAGACCTTGGCTAAGAGTAACTTTGTCGTAATTAAGCGGAGTTGATTGCGCGCCTAGAGATAGGATGATAAGATTTTGCCAGATTAGGGTGAAACCTAATAAGGGAATCCATAGATCGAGTTAATGCAACCTTAAGATGTTAATTAGAGATAACTCTCAGTTATTCAACCTAGGGATTAGATGTTGTTAGTCTCGAGAGGGATAATAATATATATTAGGGATTTCTACGGAACAAGTTAAATGAATAAATCGTTCGGTTCGGAGCCAGAATAACAAGTAAAAGTCTAGGTGGATTTTTCCTTAGGTATTGTCTCAATCAATCGCTTTCCCCAAAAGTAATTTCCCAAATTCTATTTTTTGCAAGTTTTTAGTTTAATTAATTAGTTAGTTAAAACAAATCTCTTTTCTTCAGCTAGATAATAAGAAGACAGTCATTATTAGTACTCCTAGTCCCTTGGGTTCGACAACCGGTCTTGCTAAAGCTATACTACTGTTTGATAGGTACACTTGCCTATGTCATGATAATAGTTAGTTTCAGGAATGATTCATTATAAATTTATAAAACTTATCACAGGAAAATCACGATAAAAAAAGAATCAAAAAGAAAATTCATACCAGTAGAAAAAGTTCTTGAAAAGCAAAAAACAATCGTGAGTGAAATGAATTGAAAATGAAAGTGACAAAGTCACAAGAATAAGAAAAACTCGATCATTAATGCACAAAAACTCGTACGCTAGTCGTAGTTACTATGTCATGCTATGATTTCCTATGTGGAGAAACAAGAAAGGTGAGAGAAGGAGAAATAAGGTAGTAAGTGGGTAAGGATCTGGAAGGGGAACAATAGGGATTGATACGATGTGCAAAACTATTTTTGTATGCGTAACCCTTTTTATGTTTACTGTTTTTGAATTCCATACCTGTCCTAAGCCTCAGAACATTAAAAGTAAAAAAGTCCTATGTGACCTAAATATCCTCATGCATGAATAGAGTCCTATGTGACCTAAATATCCTCATGCATGAATAGACATTACATTAAACAACCAAATATATGACAATTTGTATTCTGCTTGGATAATCAAATTACTTGTCTAATTTGTTGATGGATCCCTACAGGTGAGGCCCTTAATGTTTTTATACTTTGTAATGTACTAAACTTAAATGTTTGTGGTCAAAAGTGGTAAATAAATTATTCATCATGTAAAATTTATTCGTGATTATGAAATGCCTAGTCATGTGTTCTTGTCACATCCCGAAAATCGGGTTAGTAGAAATTGGGTTAATGAGCCGAGAGATTGATTGCCTGAATTTTATTTATTTATTGAAGATGATCTTTTGATTTTAATAAATATCAAGTATAGTGGTTGAATAGTGGTAGAGCTGTCCATGATGACGTGTTCAAATCACTTCCCTCAACACTATTTTCTATGTGATGCAATTTTCCCTCAAACTTTAGCAAAGGTCACAACATGTTTTTAAAATAAATGTGGTAGGAATTAAGGCAAGGAAGTGAAGTGGTCAAGTGGTTAAATGCTCTTAAGCTATCCTAGAGGTCCTAAGTTCAAGTTCCCTTGTTCTTATGTTTTTATTTAATTTTTTTAACAAAAATTCCACGTGCATAATGTGCTTGTCGTCCACCCCATTTTTACCATATTTAAGAGGATTCCTTTCCATTTTTATGAGTCAAACTTGCCTTACGTTGGGAAACATGATCCCTCTTTTTCCTTTCACTTCATTCTTTCCTATTTGCTATGATTCAATTAACCTGGTCATAGTTGAAAAACCTTACCCCAACTCCTTGTCGTCCATAGCACTCATTTGCTCACATATTCTCTTTTTTTTTTTTTTTCCTTTTTCCTTTTCTCTCATTTTTGACAAACAAACACCACCTAAAACTCCTCCACTATGGGTTATAGCTTCACCACCTCTACACCACCACTCAATATTCTCTTCTCCACCTCTTTTCTTTCAGACCACTGTTAGACCACTGTCACTAATGTCATTTTTCATCGAGATTTAGTTTTCCCTATCTTTCTTTCCCTTTTGATCTCTCCCATCTTCTCTAACGATTCAATTATACTATTTTAATCATTTCATGTTAAAGACTCATTGATCATATATTTTTGTAGATCGTTAAACCTCTCTGCACCTTCGTCAAGACTTATCAATGATCTCGTATTATTTTTGAGTAGTGTAAGTGTATGAGGGGTGTTGGGAACATCGGTTCCTCTCTAATGTTTTTTCTTCATAGTCGAATGGTGTTAAGACACATTTTTTTTCATGTGTTAACATTTTGTTCCTATACTCTTTGAAGGACCAAACAATTTCAATACAAGAGATCCTTAGTGTGATAACGAAGGCATCAATCTAGCTCTCAATTTAAGGGTAAGTAATTGGTGAGAATTATTTCAGTGATTAATCTTTAAGTAATAAGACACATCCAATAGATCTATAGCTACAATACGTGTTTAATGTGATAGATTCATCTATCAGGTTTAGATTAAGTGAAACCTCTTCTAATAGGATTGTGGCAATCAGATCTTTAATATAAGGTGTGGGGTCTAAATATTTGATTTAAGTATAACATGCTACATTTATTTTTAATAAAATGCTATTAAATAATTATTTGAGAGTACACTAAGTACTCAAAGTGGAGTTGAAAAACTCATAATGGGGAAATTCAAAGTGTTCCTAAAATTATTAGTTCATGAAAACTATGATTTGTGATGTATTGATTTATGTGATGATGGTATATGTGCAAATCTCATCTCTATGTTATGTGATACATGGCTTCATTTTTATGTGATGATCTAAATATATGTTATATATGTGTGTGATGAGTGAGATCCATGATTTAATATGAAAAGTATATTAAAGTATGCTTAATGAATAAAACAAATATTATGTGATATATGAAAATGCGGGCATGTTTACAGGCATATGTGTAAAATTAAGAAACATGTGCTATGTGAGATCATGAGTATTATTACGTGAAAAATGTGAAAAGTGAATTATATGTGTTAAATTTGAGAAATGGCCATATCACATGCATGGGGTGGGTTTTGTGAAAGGTGAAGTTATGTGGCAATTTATCTACGATTATGTGGTTGTTATTGGCAATTATGTGGTGGTTTGTGCATAATGTGTTATGTGGCCGTTTATCGGCAATTATGTGGTGGCTTGTCTACAATGGTGTGTTATTAGATAGATAGGTTATGGGGAACTCTATACTGGTGTGTAGCAGAGATGGGTAGGAAATTTTAGAAAATCTGCATCGTTTTAAAATATGCATCAACATGTTCATGCATAAGTATCAATGTTAGAACTTGTGATTATTATGATTGTTGATATTTTGATATGTATGCGATTATATTTGTGTTGATCTCACACTGGCTCTTTAAAGCTCACCCACATTACTTATGTGTTTTAGATCATCGTGGTTAGGACTCGGATGCGGTCATCGGTGAGGATTTCGGGAATGGTTTTATATAAATATGCATTTCTATTATGTTTCAGAATTTTGTGGACTATATTAATGTTTGGTAATTTATTTATGTTAGACTATAGAACTACGACATAAGATTTTTAAACTTTGGACATCGGACAATTCGCATGGACTTTTCTTATAGACTAAATAATTTGGTATTTTCTTAATAAAATCATTTTCTGCAAACTCAGTTTATCAAATTTGAATTGAAAGATCATCAAGTTGTTTTACAAATATTAAACAAGATTTCTTTAAAAATTTTATTAAAAATATCGTATTTAAGAGAATACTAGCACATGTTTTTCAAAGACTAAACCAGCGTACTTCAACCTAAGTTTTCACCATAACTATGGCCCATGTAATTGCTTAGATTGGGTCATAGCTTCTAAACCCAGTTTGAGGGGTTACATTTTTAAAGTCAATACTTGTATTATATATGCTCAAGAGTTGTTTTTTTTATTTCTTATTTTGGTTTGTGTTGCTTGAGGAGAAGCAATGGCTTAAGTGTGGGGGAGTTTGATCCGTCATAATTCAATGTAGTAGATTAAACTAAATTTCACACTTTAGGAGCTTAAAAGCAAACATTTCCATTAAGTTTTAGTTATTTTTTGTATGTTTTCTTAAAATTAATAAAATGTGAAAATTTAGTCTTCTATTGACCTTAAGGGCCAATTAAGGCCTAAGGGTAAGCTAATGAACTTTGTAAGTGTGTAAGAGACCATTGTAAGGCGTAATAAACCAATACTAGTAATTATATCACAACATAGAATGGTCAATGTCGCAACATAGGGAGCATAATGGAGAAATCATGTGACTGCTTTCGATATTGAGACACAGCCTAAGGGTGTGGCAACATACCCCTGAAGATATCCCAAGAGGAATATATTTACTCCTTTGTCACGACACAGATCCTGATGTGTCACGATATCAAATATAGATGAGAATTAAACGCGAGCCAAAGGGCGTTTTGGTCTACACAATCAAACTTAAAGCTCAACAACATCATCTAACCTAATGTTAAGGATGAAAGCCACCTGAAATCTATAAATAGGCTCATTTGTCACATGTTATAGGGACAAATTACTTAGTTTAGAATTATTCTTTTAATTTCAATTCAAATTTTCTTTCTTCTTAGGTTTTAAAGTTATTTCCAATTTGCTCTTTATTTATCTCGAGAAATCTGATTTATAGAAGACAATCAAACTTGTGGATTCATTTCATTCTTAATATAATTCAGGTGTTTTCTTAAACTCTATACTTTCCATTCGTTTACCATGCTTATTCTTTATATCAATTCTATATTGTTCATGAAAACCATGAGAAACTAATCCCTCTATGGAGGATTAGTGAGTTGAGGTATGATCTATTAACTCTGTTTAGGGCTATTCAACGGATCAAATACTTGGGAAAGGAAGAACGTAAAACCTTAGGCCTGACAACCCTAGGAAGTCATCAAGGTAAGAATTAAACCAAAATTGGTGTGGCCTATCCGTGGACAACTTTAACCCAAGCCGTTGTGGACTGTGAGGTCAAAAGATAAGTAGTCCTTGTCCACTCTTTATTTGAGTGGAAGGTCCAAAGATCCTACTTGGATAGTGACTAGTTTATTAACAAGGAACCCAAAGCGATTGTAACACCCCTATCCCGTAACCATCGCCAGAATAGGTAAGGGGCATTACCGGACAAACAGAACATTACAGATCAATACAGAATCATGGATATTACACAATAATAATAATACATAACCAAATCAATAATTTATTCCTTACGGAGGTCTCAAAGACCTAAGATTAGTTTTAGAAAAGGGTCAGAACTAAACCGAACACATTCACAATTTTCAGAACTTAGAAAAAAAATCTTTCAGTTCAATTAAGGTCACACGCCCGTGTAACCAGGTCGTGTGACACACACAGGTATCAGACACACGCATGTGATCCAACCGTGCCAAAATAGAGTGCATATACTGACTTTTTCACATGGCCAACAGACACAGCCGTGTGATACATAGCTGGCTACTGACTTAAGCCCACAGCCATATGACACGTCCATATGTCTTAACCGTGTGATCTTAAGAGGTTACTACTAAACATACACGGCCACAAGGCACGTCCATGGTCCCTGACCGTGTGGCACAATACAGGCTTGGTTTAAGCCAATTTGCCACCCCTTTTTGGGGTCATTCCTACAAGCAATATTAAACAATATTCATGCCAAAATTTTCAGCCAATGCATTACTCAAAACATGCTTCATTATAACGAAATCATTATCATTCAATAACCTATTCAAATCCATCCCAAGACACATTAAGAATCTTATCTCAACAACATACCAAAATGCTCATTTCATAACTCAATTATGGCACCTTCTAACTCATGTTTAAACTTACCATTTCTTCAATTTGGCATATTTCAAAAATGACCACTACATACAAGGCGATATAACCATTACAAGCATACACACTTTGGCATCAGAAACCATTCACCAAAACTAAGTACAAACATACCATTTGCTAGGCAACTCTCATGGCATAACATATATACATATCAAAGCATAAAAAAAAACATTCTAGCCAATACATGCCATTCTTAAAAAAATTTACACTTTCAAAAGTACCAAAATGAGTTCGATAGTATGGTGACAATCCTCGACTATCCCCGAGCCTTCAATAGCTACGATAACTGTAAAACAGACAGAAATCACACAGAGTAAGCTATAAGAGCTTAGTAAGCCAAATACAACTATTCTAGCTATTAAAGCATGCAAAGTAAAAGTGATAGCAAGAATTCACAACCATTTCACAGAGTAATTCATAAGCCTAACCATGCTCATTTGCTTGTATACATGTCATGTTTCATTTCCATAATTTCGTACATACTTTGCATTCATTAGTTCACAGAAACAGAGTCTTTCATATTTAGAAAATTTAGTACGATACAAACGTACCTATACAGATTATACATTTCATATATTCATTCCCAAATCTCATACTCTATCATCAGACGGTTCAAAAACAATACAGATACTCATAAACGGGTACAATGTCAACGTCCCAGACATGGTCTTACATGTAATTCAATATCAATGCCTCTGTCCCAGACAGGGTCTTACACAAAATCAGATACGATGTAGGTGTCCCAGACATGGTCTTACACGATATCTCAGATCAATGTCAATTTAACATGTAATTGTAATTTGACTTACCTCGTACAGATTTCGGACGGAAACGAGTCGACTATTCAACTATTTTGGACTTCCCTCGATCTAAGTCTGATTTTCTTTGTTCTTGATCTAATACAATTCAAATTCAACCATTCAACCATTCATTTCATTCAAAATAATCCATTAACACTTATTTAAGGCATTTTGCATTTTAGCCCTTACATTTTCACTCTTTGACAATTTAATCCATTTTTCACAAAATCACAAATATGCAAAATTCACCAAGACTATAGCTTAGTCGAATATACATAGCTTCCATACAAGCCGAAATAACATATTTAATTTACAATTTAGTCCCTCAAAACCTTATTTTCACAAATTAGTCCAATAGTTCTATTCCATAAAAAATTCAAGAACAAAACATGATAATCCCAAATATATCTTTCATAATCTTTGTAAAAACATTACAAAGCTCATAAAATCATTAATGACACATTTCATAATCTTCAACATAAACAAAAATTCAGGCATGGGTTTTGAAGAACATGAAGCAACAATCACAGAAACATAGAAAATATCAAAAACAGACCAAAGTATATACCTTAATCAACCAAATAAATGACCGAACCCTAGGATGGTCTTCTTCTTTCTATTTCCTTTGATTTTCAACAAAAACAATGTGTTTATGGCCATTTTCATGTTATGTTTTATGTATATTAACTTAATAACTCATTTACCATTTTACCCATGCATTATAAACCTTTAAAACATTAATAACAAGGCCATTTATGTCCACTCATATAATCAATGGTCAAATAACAACATAAAGACCTCTCCTTTAATAAGCCAAGTCACATTCATACATTAAACATGTAGTATGCTAATTTCACCTTTTATAGATTTAGTCCTTTTTATAAAATCGAGTACAGAAACAGACAAATTAAATCACGGAAACTTCACAGATATAAATTCACTTATCACACACACAAAAAATAATATTAAAATAATTTTCAGACTTAGATTTGTGGTCCCGAAACCACAATTCTAACTAGGGTCTAAACCAGACTGTTACAATTCTCCCCCTTAGAGATTTTCATCCCTAAAAATCTTACCGTTAAACAGATTCGGATATTGCTGTTTCATTGTATCCTAGGGCTCCCACGTAGCCTCTTATACTCCGGTCGGTGCCACAACACTTTGACTAATAGAATTCTCTTATTACGTAATTCTTTAATCTCTTGAGATAGAATACGAATCGGCTCTTCTTCATAAGTCATATCAGAATGGATTTCAATATCAGACGAAGAAATTACATGCGAAGGATCAGATCTATATCGTTGAAGCATCGATACGTGAAATACATTATGAATCTTTTCTAATTTAGATGGTAGCCTCAGTCTATAAGCAACCGGCCTAACTCGCTCAATGATTTCATACGGTCCGATGAACCTCGGACTCAACTTACCCTTTTTACCAAATCGGAACAGTTTTTTCCATAGAGATACTTTCAGAAACACTTTATCACTGATCTCAAATTCGATATCTTTTCATTTTAAATCCGCATAAGATTTCTGACGATCAGAGGCAACTTTTAGACTATCTCGGATTACTTTCACTTTCTGTTTTATTTCTTTTATCAGATCGATACCGTAAATCTTTTTCTCACTGAGCTTAGACCAGTATAATGGAGTTCTACACTTTCTACCGATAAAGCTTCGTACGGTGCCATTTTAATGCTCGATTGAAAGCTAATATTATAAGCGAATTCAATCAGAGGTAGATATTTTTCCCACGTACCTTCAAACTCAAGAATGCAACATCTCAACATATCCTCGAGTATCTAAATAATCTGCTCAGATTAACCATCTATTTACGAATGAAAAGCAGTGCTAAAATGCAATTTAGTACCCAAAGCATCTTGCAATTTCATCCAGAATCGCGATGTAAATCTTTGGTCTATATCTGATACTGTCGACAATGGCACACCATGCAATCTCACAATATCAGAAACGTACAACTCAGCTAGTTTATCGAATGAGTAATCAAATTGAATTGGAATAAAATGAGCTGATTTTGTCAAACGATCAACTACAACCCAAATTGCATCTTTCTTTCTTGGAGACAAGGGCAAACTCGGAACAAAATCCATGGTCACCCAATCCCATTTCCACTCCGGAATCATAATTGGTTGTAACAAACCAAATGGCACCTGATGCTCAGCTTTAACTTGCTGACAGATTAAACATTTAAAAAAAATCAGAGATATCTCTTTTCATTCCCGGCCACCAGTATAGTTGTTTCAAATCATTATACATTTTTATACTCCCTGGATGTACAGAAAATCTACTACTGTAGGTTCACACAAAATCATCTGAATTAACTCTGGATTTCTTGGTACACATAGTCTATTTCTGAATCTCAAACAATCATCAACATCAACTCGGAATTCAGGATCACACTGAGCTTGTTTTGCTATTAATTCATTGCCAGATTTCTGAGCCTCACAGATTTGTTGTATAAACAAGGGTTTTGCTTTCAATTCGGCACAAACCAGGGTATGATCAGACAGTGCTAAATGAGCATTCATCGCACACAATGCAGATAATGATTTCTGACTCAAAGCATCCACTACCACATTTGCTTTGCCCAGATGATAATCAATAATTAGCTCGTAATCTTTTAGCAGTTCAAACCATCTTCTCTATCGTAGATTCAAATCTTTTTGCGTCATTAAATACTTCAGACTTTTATGATTAGAAAACACGTGACATTTCTTACCAAACAAATAGTGACGCCAGATCTTCAAGGCAAACACAATAGCAGCTAGCTCAAGATCATGTGTCGGATAGTTCTTTTCATGCGGCTTTAACTGTCTCGAAGCATAAGCAATTACTTTTCCTTCTTGCATTAGAACACATCCCAGACCAATCAACGAAGCATCGCTGTAAATTACAAATTCTTTACCCGATTCGGGTTGTAATAGTACCGGAGCTTCAGTTAACAAAGTTTTCAACTGATCAAAATTGTTCTGACACTTTTCTGACCACTCAAATTTTACATCTTTTTGGAGTAATTTTGTCAATGGAGTCGCAATCATCAAGAAACCTTTTACGAATCTTCTATAGTAACCAGCAAGTCCCAGAAAACTACGAACTTTAGATACGTTTCTCAGAGGTTTCCAATCCATAATAGCTGAAATTTTGCTCGGATCAACTCGGATACCGGAGGCTGATACAATATGACCTAGAAAACCAACTTCTCACAACCAAAATTCACATTTACTGAACTTTGCATACAAATGTTTATCTTGCAGTGTTTGTCTCACTATTCTCAAATGCTCGGGATGTTTAGATTCATCATGTGAATAAATTAATATGCCATCAATGAATACCACAACA
Organism: Gossypium anomalum; assembly: GCA_025698475.1. Classification (NCBI taxonomy): domain Eukaryota; kingdom Viridiplantae; phylum Streptophyta; class Magnoliopsida; order Malvales; family Malvaceae; genus Gossypium; species Gossypium anomalum. The sequence goes on from CM046959.1 coordinate 58,451,974, forward strand.
AATTGATCTAAATAAGGTTTGAAAATTCTATTCATCAAATCCATAAAGATAGCAGGCGTATTCGTTAATCCAAAAGGCATAACTAAAAATTCATAATGCCCGTACCTCGTTCTAAAAGCAGTTTTTGAAATGTCAGAATCCTTTACTCGCAATTGGTAGTAACCTGATCTAAGATCTATTTTTGAAAACACAGTAGCACCTTTCAACTGATCGAATAAATCATCAATTCTAGGCAGAGGATATTTGTTCTTTATAGTCACTTTGTTAAGCTGACGGTAATCAACACATTCTCATTGTGCCATCTTCCTTTTTCACAAACAAAACAGGAGCTCCCCATGGTGAAAAGCTTGGTCTAGCAAATCCTCGATCGGTAAATTCTTGCCACTGAGATTTTAGTTCATTTAGTTTGGTCGGACCCATTTTGTACGGAGCTATCGAAATCGGGGTAGTACCAGGTACTAATTCAATGCCAAACTCAACTTCTCAAATCAGAGGCAAACCAGGTAGTTCTTCCTGAAACACATCAGAGAATTCACAGACAACAGGCACAGATTCAACTTTCTTATCATTCATTTTCGAGTCTAACACATAAGCTAAGTAGGCTTCACAGCCTTTCTTCACATGTTTTCGCGCTTTTATTGCAGATATCACAACTGGTAGTCCATTCAGATCACTAGACTCACTTCGAATTATCTCATCATTCTTACACCTTAAATCAATGACTTTTCTTTTGCAATTCACAATAGCATTATGCAAAGTTAACCAGTCCATTCCTAGAATTATATCAAATTCGTCGAAAGGCAAAACCATCAGATCAACAGGAAAATAGATATCACGAATCAATAACGGGCAATTCTTGCAGACTTTATCAACCAAGACACTTTTGCCTAAGGGGTTCGATACTCTAATTATGAATTCAGTAGACTCTACAGGCAAAGTCTTAATATGTACTAAATTCATACAGATATAAGAATGTGTTGCTCCACGGTCTATCAATGCAATCACAAAAGTATCATAAAGAGTAAAAGTACCAGTAATCACGTATGGTAATGACGCTTCCTCACGAGCTCGGATAGCATAGGCTCTAGCAGGTGCTCTGGCCTTAGATCTAATAGCAGTATCCCTAGTAGCTCTTTGACAACCACTCTCATTTCTCATGTTTCTAGAAGGTCTACCTCTAGCTGAGGTGTTACTTGATCTCGGATTCTATACATTCTCTTGCTCAGCAGGTTCAAAACAATCTCTTACAAAATGGTTTAGAGATCCATATCGAAAATAGGCTCGGTCATTCAATCTACAATTTCCCGGATGTCTTTTACCACAGTGTTTACATTTAGGTTTCCCAGATCGGACATTCACAACACTTGCAACATAAGTAGCAGGAGCTCTGGAATTCGAATGCGATCTAGCTCGATCTCGATTCGAATGTCTTACATCAGTCTTTGAACGACTACGATCATCTCAGAATTTCTTTGACATAGACTAAAATGATCTACTTGAAGATCTCTTTTTAACATCTCTAGCTTCAGAATCAGATTTTCTTTTTCTCTTTACTTAATTCTTCATCTTTACAAGCTCGCTTAGCGAGCACTACTATTTCTTTAATCTCTAATATCCCAACTAACAGACGGATATCTTTGTTTGGTCCATCTTCAAACCTTTTGCACATTTTTGCTTCATTTGATACACATTCCTGAGCATACTGGCTCTATCTCATAAATTCACGTTCGTATTCAGTAACAGATATACGGCCTTGTTTAAGCTTGAGAAACTCTTTACGTTTCTGATCGATAAATCTCTGACTAATGTATTTCTTCTAAAATTCAACTTGGAAGAAATCCCAAGTAACCTGCTCGCTCAGAACCACAAATATTAAAGTTTTCCACCAATGGTACACCGGATCTCTCAGAAGTGAAACGACACATTTTACACATTCCTCAGGATTTAGATTCATTTCATCAAACACCCATATTGTATTCTCTAACCAGAATTTGGCTCTTTCAGTATCATCATTCATTGTAGCTCGGAACTCTTCAGCCCCATACTTTTTAATTTTATCAACTGGTGGTCTACTTAACTGAACCGGGTTCCCTAAGGGCATAATCAAAATTTGAGAAGGATTAACCAGGGGTGGAGGTTGTTGTACAGCCGGATTGGTTCTAATATACTGAGTGAACCAATCATTCATCATCTGATAGAAGGCTTGCTTAGCCTCACCATCATAGCTACTCGTAGTCGGTTGAGAATCATCTTGCACCGTCCCTTGCGCGGGAGCAGGCGCATTACTTTCAACATCTTCAGCTACACCTCTATTGGGATCCATTGCTATATAAAAGCACATTTCAATGTCAGGATTCATCATACTATCGTAGTTTCAGATATATGGCATGTATAGCTAGACTCACAAATGCTATGGTAGTCCTAGAACCGACTAAAGCATAGCTCTGATACAAATAAAATGTAACACCCCTATCCCGTAACCATCGCCAAAATAGGTAAGGGGCATTACCAGACAAACAGAACATTACAGATCAATACAGAATCATGAATATCATAGAATAATAATAATACATAAGCAAATCAACAATTTATTCCTTATAGAGGTCTCAAAGACCTAAGACTTACTTTTAGAAAAGGGTCAAAACTAAACCGAACACATTCATAATTTTCAAAACTTAGAAAAAAAAATCTTTCAGTTCAATTGAGGTCACACGCCCGTTTAACCAGGCTATGTGACACACACGGGTATCAGACACACCCATGTGATCCAACAGTGCCAAAATAGAGTGCATATACTAACTTTTGCACACGGCCAATAGACACAGGCGTGTGATACATAGTTGGCTACTGACTTAAGTCCACGGCCATATGACACGCCCATGTGTCTTAACCGTGTGATCTTAAGAGGTTACTGCTAAACATACATGGCCACGAGGCACGCCAGTGGTCCCTGACCGTGTGGCACACTGTAGGCTTGGTTTAAGCCAATTTGCCACCCCTTTTTGGGGTCATTCCTACAAGCAATATTAAACAACATTCATGCCAAAATTTTCAGCCAATGCATTTCTCAAAACATGCTTCATTATAATGAAATCATTATCATTCAATAACCTATTCAAATCCATCCCAAAATACATTAAGAATCTTATTTCAACAACATACCAAAATGCTAATTTCATAACTCAATTATGGCACCTTCTAACTCATGTTTAAACTTACCATTTCTTCAATTTGGCATATTTCAAAAATGACCACTACATGTAGGTCCCTATAACAATTACAAGCATACACACTTTGGCATCAGAAACCATTCACCAAAACTAAGTACAAACATACCATTTGCTAGCCAACTCTCATGGCATAACATATATACATACCAAAGCTTAAACATAAACATTCTAGCCTATCCATGCCATTCTTAAAAATATTTACACTTTCAAAAGTACCAAAATGAGTTCGATAGTATGGTGACAATCCTCGACTATCCCCGAGCCTTCACTAGCTACGATAAATGTAAAACAGACAGAAATCATGATCGTGATTTTTCGTGATAAGTTTTATAAATTTATAATTAAACGTTCTTGAGACTAACTATTATCACGATGTAGGCAAGTGTACCTATTGAACAGTAGTATAGCTTTAGCAAGACCGGATTGTCGAACTCAAAGGACTAAAAGTACTAGTAATGACTATCTTTTTATTATCTAGCCTAAGAAATAAGGGGTTTGTTTTAACTAACTAATTAATTAAACTAAGGAGTTGCAGAAAATAGAATTGGGAAATTACTTTTGGGAAAAACAATTGATTTAGGACAATACCTAAGGAAAAATCCACCTAGACTTTACTTGTTATTTTGGCTCCGAACCGGACAATTTATTCATTTAACTTGTTCCGTAGAAATCCCTAAGTTATGTTATTATCCCTATTCAAGACTAATAACATCTAATCCCTAGGTTGAATAACCGAGACTTTTCTCTAATTAACACCCTAGGGTTGCATTAACTCGATCTTTGGATTCCCTTATTAGGTTTCACCCTAATCCGACAAAATCTTGTCACCCTATCTCTAGGCGCCCAATCAACTCCACTTAATTATGACAAAGTCACTCTTAGCCAGGGACTATTCATCCTCCAACTAAGAGCATTAACCTGAAGTGATATCCTGAAATACCAAAACAAGAATTAAAAACACAAAATTAAGAACAAGTCAAATATTTATCATACGATTCAAAAAGTAATAACAAGATTTGTCTTAGGTTTCATCCCCCTTAGGTATTTAGGGGTTTTAGTTCAAAACTAAATAAGAAAACATATCAGAATAATAAAGAATACAAAACATAAAGAAAACCCAAAACTCCTTAAGGGAAATTGAGGAGAGATCTTCAGTCTTGATGATGAATCCGACTTCTGAGATGGATCAATCGGCTTCGTTGGAGTAATTTGTAACACCCCTTACCCGTATCCGACGCCGGAACAGGGTACGAGGAGTACTTGTAATCATTTAAAACCGAGACACAAAATTTCATCAATTTTAAACTTTTCAAACATATTCAAGACTATCTACATTAAATGACTTTATACAATAGAGACCTTCAAATAACATAGGTCAGTATTTTAGACCTTCAAATAACATATTTTCACTATTACAATTATAAACAGGTTCGAAATAAGCTGTCTAGCAGAGTACCAGCAGCTAAATTATTTATTTTTGGAGCTACAGAACTCCAAATTTCAAACCGTTAATTTTCCTTGGAACTAGATTCATGTATATTTTTACCATAAAATTTTAAGAATTTTTGGTCTAGCCAATTAGTACAGTTTATTCATTGAAGTTACCCCTGTTTCACTGCTCAACTGCCCTGACCACTCTTCATTACAAATAAATTTTATCTTCGTACAGAACTCATATTATGTTATAGTTTATTTTATATGAAACTAGACTCATTAAGGATTTCAAACATACAATTTATATCCCATAATTATTTTTTTACAATTTTTAATGATTTTTCAAAGTCAAAACAGGGGATCACGTAGTCATTCTGAACCAGTCTCATTGAAACTTAAATATCTCAGAATATAGAATTCCTTTGCTTTCTCTGTTTCTGTTATACGAAAAAGACTTATTAAGCTTTAATTTGATATCTCATTCAGTCTCTGATTCAAGTTATACTATTTTTGGTAAATTTTTAGATTCATGTCACTGCAACTATCCAGAATAGTTTTATTGTCAATTTTGATCTTTCACACTACAATTGTATTCATCACTTACCCATAACAATCTTTCCAATTTTCAATCACATATCGAGCATATTGCTCATGAGTTACACACATATATACTTACACTTATCATCACAAAGCCATACACAATTTCATTTAATCAATTTCCCAGTTGAACGCTTCGGAATAATAACAGATACGTGATGGTATGGCACACAGCCCACCTTTAAAATCGAAGCTCTCTTGTACACATAGTGGCCTTCACTTAGCACCACTCATGTGACCTAGCTCGATTGTACACATAATTTTGGCTCTCTTGTACACATGGTGAACACTTAGTACCACCCATGTGACCTAGCCACTTTATCTCGTAGCTCTCTTATTTACATGGTGTCCTTCACTTGGAACCACACATGCAACCTAGCTACATTTATCTCGTAGCTCTCTTGTCTACATGGTGTACACATAGTATCACCCATGCGACCTAGCTACATACCATCTGTATCTTTCAATTTCGAAGGTTCAAATAGGAAGTATCTCACTTTCTAATGCTTTATTCCATTCTTCCAATAGTTAATTATAATTCAAAAATCAGCTACAATACATAAAATATGCTGAAATATAAAAACGTAACAAAGATAATGTATTATTTACATACAAACTTACATACTTTCTTATTTCCATGTCGAATTAATATTGAACATTTAAATCATCACAATTATACTCACTTTCAACACCTCGGCAATCATAGTAAATATATAAATTTTACATTGAAACATGCATAAATTAATGCTTATTATACATATGAACTTACCTTGAGACTAAAACGACCATTTTACCAACTTTCCTGATTTTTGATTTTTCTCCCATTCCAGGTTCAAATCTCATTTTCCAGGATCTAAAACATCATATTTTACTTATTTAATTAATGTACTATTCAAAACAGTCCTTAACTCAAATTTTGGCAAAATTACAATTTTGCCCCTAAACTTTTGCATATTTACACTTTTTCCCCTAGGCTCAGGGATTAAACTTCATCCCTTATTCTTATGTTTTATGACATGATGGTCATTTTTCCCTTCTATGGCAACATCAAATTCTCATTCTAACACATATTTATGAATAATAACAACTTTTACCGATTAAGCCGTTTTACTCATTTTTGCTTAAAACCTCTTAGCAAAAGTTGTTTAACATAATTTCAGCCTTCATATTCTACCATAAAACATAAAAATAAACACATTTCACCTATGGGTATTTTTCCAAATATGAATCCTAGCTTAAATTATTGCTAGAATAAGCTTAATCAAGTTACTGGGATTGCAAAAACGTAAAGAACTTGAAAAACAGGGCTAGAACGGACTTACTATTAAGCTTGGAAAGCTTGAAAACCCTAGCCATGGCTTCGCCCATGCTAATTTCGGCCTCCGTGAGAAAGATGAGTCAATTTTTGGCTTTATTTTCCCTTTTTATTTCTTTTAATTACCAAATAACTAAAATGCCCTTAAGGCCTTTCTTTAAAATTTTGTCATATTCATGCCCTTTTTTGTCCAAACGAAATATAATGGTCTAATTAACATTTAAGGACCTCCTCTTTAAAACCCCATTTCAATCAAGTACTTATGAATTGGAACACATATTTCGCAACTTTTCCAATTTAGTCCTAAAAGTCCAATTAAGCACTTTATCAGGAAAATTTCTTAACAATATTTTTACACAATATTTTAATTAATAAATAAACCTTAAAGCTTAATCAGAATAAATTTTTTGAATTCAAATTCGTGGTTCTAAAACCATCGTTCCGTTTAGGCCCTAAATTGAGCTATTACAGCAACTTCTGCAAATAAGCCCTAATAGGCAAATTAAACATGCAATCTATAAAATTTCTTATCAATACTCTAACACATGCATCTAATCACTCGGTAAATCATAAAAATTAATCGAAACTCAGATTTGTCGTTTCACAACCACTATTCCATTTAGGCCCTATTTTGAGATGTTACATAATTCCTTACTCCCTATTCTCCCTCCTTTTAGTCTTTCTCTAGGGTGTTTAAATAGGCTTTAGAATGCTTAAAAACCCTAAAACTTACCTTTTTTTCGAATGGAACTTACCTAGGGTTCGGCAGGGACACGCCCATGTGACATGGCCGTGTGCGATTACTTTAGGCCGTGGTCGAGGCTGAGATATTAACATGCCCATACTGAGGTTGATTTGGGCCATGGTCGAGCCTGTTAGATTGGCATGGATGTGTGTGCTGCCCGTGTGAGGAAGTCCAGGCTGTGTTGTTTTCCCCTTTCAGCCCGTTTTCTCTGTTTTTGTCCCGTTTCTCGTTCTTTTTGCTCTCTTATGCTCACCTAAGTATAAAACTTGAAATTAAAGGATTAGGAGCATCAAATTCACCAAATCTAAGGAGAAATCATTCATAAACATGTTAAGCGAGGGATAAAAATATGTATAAATTATGGTTTATCAAATAACCCCACACTTAAGCGTTTGCTTGTCCTCAAGCAAAATCCTCAACTCACAATTGAGAATTGTTTTTTCTCAACTTATAATTCCTATCAATAATATCTCAAACTAAGTCATAAGTAATCATACATTGAAAATCTAACTAAAAGAACATTAAAGCTTCAAACATTCCAATTTGAGTATTTTAATCATGAAAAACATAGGCATCTCCCTTCATCCAAGTGGTTACCATCGATTCGAAATCTCACAAGTTTAACATCCTCACTAAAGATTCACTCAAATCACTCAAAGTGTTTAAGGATAATGAAATCAGCACTCATCAGTTAACATGAAAAGTTATTACCATAGGCTTGCGTGAAAATTAAATCTCCACCACTATAAATTGAGATGATACATCAATCAAAAGGTCTTTAGAGGGTTGTAATGAGGCTTGGTTAGGGGGTGTGGTCACAAGCTTGAAACGAAAGGTTAGAATCGAGATTGAGTTGAAAAATTACTTAACCTAGAAAAATATTTAATCATTACTTGCATACAACACAACTTCTTCTCAAAGAATTTACATACTTGAACTTAAAGATAGAAGACTTCTACTACTACTAAAAAGTATAATCATTTTTTTTAAGAAAAAGTCAAATAATATAGATTACTATTAAGAAGAAGACATAGCTAAGCAATTTATTCAAATCAACTCTCGACAAAAATAGGGATCAAATTAATGAAGGGGATTTGAACAATAATGGGTTAAGGGTTAATGTTAAGGGTGATACGAGGGATGGCTTGTCAGGCTCAAAGGGGTTTACTAAGGGTTAATCATGGAGGTAGGCTTTTCATGGAATCAGTGGGTTAATCCTAAGTGCCTCTATCATCTTGACATATCAAATCAAATGGTGTGGTCTTGACATGCATAATCAGGCAAGTTCTAGAATAACAATTCGATATTGACACTCTCAAAGCAATAATAAAAGTGAGCATGAAATAATTAATAGATGCTCTTGAAGGCTCAAAATCTCACAAAAATTATGGCTTTTTGATGTTTAAACTTGTGGAATTCAATTCAAGATAATACCTAAACTTCAGGAAACAACCTAAAATTTTAAATTCTTAAAAACCAACTTGTCATGCTTAATTTTCTAATGTCTTAAAGTTTAAATAATCAATCCATGAATGCCTATGTTTTAATTCAAGATATATCAATAAAAATCATAAGTCAATCAAAATTCATCCTAAACATGATATGAGAGATTTATAAGAGAACAAGACAACATTCAAGGATTTTTCAGATAATGAAATGATTACCCCCCACACTTAAGATGTACATTGCCCTCAATATACAAAGATAGATATATACAAAAATATAAAATCGTAAGATAGGGAGAGCATTGAAACTTCCTGAGTTGTAAATAAATGAACTCTCTAGTTTGGAGAAAGCGAGGATTGGCAATAGAACTGGTAGTAAGGCATGATTCTGAGGAAGAAATAATCTGATAATGATCATAAGGAGAAGCTGTGTTTAAAAAAGACGTGGATAATTTAAAAATAAGTAAGAATAAAAGTAAAAATAAAAGAAATAATCTATTTTTATAAGTGGCACGACCATCTCACATGCCCGTGTGGTTCGTGTCCAGCCTGTGTTTTTCACGAATTGGGAGTTCGTCACATGACCTTAAGACACGCCTATGTGGATTGGCCATGTGGCTGCATGATCGTAACGCACGACCGTGTGCGATATGGTTGGCTTCTTCCACGCCCATGTACCTATGCGCACACTCGTGTTATTTTGGTAGTGTCAACCACGGGCGCTAGGCACGGGAGTGTCGAACGCCCGTGTTGTTTTGGCAGGCTCGCCCACAGCCTTCTCACACGGCTATGGGAATTTATCGTATCCCGTGTTTTGGGTAAACTTTTACTCTATTTTCACACGGTCGTATCACATGGTCGTGTTTATTCTTGTGTCTCGAGCACGGCCTAAGGCATGCCCGTGTGGATGGCCGTGTGGGTTTTGTGGACCTGTGTTTAAAGATTCGGTTAGTGGTCTAAATATTAAAAATTTTGAAATTTAAAAAAAATTAAATAAATAAAAACTGTTAGTACTCGGGTTACCTCCCGAAAAGCACTTGTTTATAGTCTAAGCTCAACTTACCTCTCTGTTGAATGGTCATGGAGGTTTGAGGAGTTCATACTCTTTATTCCTGCTATCAATCTCATTAAAATAAGGTTTTAGACGGGTGTTCTTTACCTTAAAGTGCTGAACTTGGGATGACTGACCTCGACTGTACCGAATGGGAAAATACTAAGTACCGTAAGAGGGATTTCTTCATTCGGGTTGGCAGTGACAATGTAAGGATTTGCAGCATCTAGTAAGACTTTATCTTCAACCTTAAGTTGATTTGGAGAGGTATCAAGCTTGTTCTAGCATAGTTTTGGTTTATCGTATGTTCTCGGTTTATGTGTCCGCCATTCATCTAGCTCTTCGATTTGTAGCCTTCGTTCTTCATGGATGGGTCCTCTATTATTGCTTGAACATGGCTCATGCACATCTTTCGTAGTCATTTCCTGTAAAGTAGAATGCACCATATTGTCAGTTTTGTTAGAATGGTTTATATGATCACCTTCAATTTTTGATGTGTTGCCAGAATTACGAGCTTGAAGGGTGATTGTTTCGTCTCCTACACGAAGTGTGAGCTCACCTGTGCCAACATCAATAATTGTTTTAGCAGTTGCTAAAAAGGGCCTCCCTAAAATCAAAGGGGTGTTGTTGTCCTCCTCTATGTCTAGAACAACGAAGTCAAAGGAAAATATAGATTTATCGATTTTAACTAGTACATCTTCAATAATACCCTTAGGAAATCTTATAGTTTTATTTGCTAATTGAATGCTCATCCTAGTCAGTTTGGGTTTCCCAAGACCTAGTTGCTTAAACATTTTGTAAGGCATGATATTGATACTAGCCCTTAAATTAGCTAATGTATTGTTAACATCTAAACTACCAATTAAGCAAGGAATTGTAAAACTCCCTGGATCTTTTAATTTGATGAGTAGCTTATTCTGTAGAATAGCTGAGCAAACTGCGTTTAGTTCCACATGCGACGCATCGTCCAATTTCTACTTGTTTGCTAAAAGCTCCTTAAAAATTTCGTTGCATTCGGCATCTGTGATAGAGCTTCAATAAACGGTAAGTTAATATGTAATTTTTTCAAAAGTTTAAGGAATTCACCAAATTGTTAGTCTGAGCGGTCTTTCCTTGTCGCGTTAAGGTATGGTACACGAGGTTTATATCCTACATTCATCATTTTGTTTTCATTATGACTTACCTCACCTTTACCTTTGCTCACTACAGTTTCTTGCCTTGGTTCTAGCTCAAGTTCAATGAGTCCTTCTTCATCTTGAACATTAATTGCGTTGAGCAGTTCCCTTGGGTTAGGTTCAGTATTACTTGGCAAGCTACCTTGTGGTTTCTCGAAAATTAGTTTGGATAGCTGGCCTATCTGAGTTTCGAGCCCTTGGATTAATGCTTGTTGATTTTTAAGTGCTGTCTCGGTATTCTAGAAATAAGTTTTTGACACCGCGATAAATTTGGACAGCATCTCCTCAAGGTTCGGCTTTTTCTCTTATTGGTAAGGTGGTTGTTGGAAGCCTGAGGGTGGTGGTAGTCTTTGATTTCCTTGACTTCCCCATGAAAAGTTTGAGTGCTTCTTCCAACTTGCGTTATAGGTATTACTGTAAGGATTATTTTGAGATCGAGAATTATTACCCATAAAATTTAATTGCTCGTTTTCCATGTTATGGCCATAGGGTTGATATTCTGGATTACTCGATCCACCTCCACTCGCTTCACATTGCATTACTGGATGAACCTACGTAGAACCAATTAAACCATCAATCTTTTTATTTAGAAGTTCTACCTGATTTGACAGCATAGTAACCGAGTCGATGTTATAAATGCCTGCTGTTTTCATTGGCTTAGTCCTCATGACTTGCCACTGATAGTTATTCAGTGACATCTCCTCAATAAATTAGTAAGCCTCTTTAGGTGTTTTGTTGTTGATGCTTCCACCAACGGCTGCGTTAATCATCTGTCTTATTGAGGGATTCACACCATTGTAGAACGTTTGAACTTGCAGCGATAGAGGTAACCCATGGTGAGGGCACCTTCGCAGTAGGTCCTTGTATCTCTCCCATGCATCGTAAAGTGTTTCTAAATCCATCTGCACAAAAGAAGAGATATCATTACGTAACTTAACCGTTTTAGCCGACAGAAAATATTTTAATAAAATTTTTTGGTCATTTGTTCCCAAGTAGTGATGGACCCTCGTGGTAATGAGTTCAACCACTGTTTAGCCTTGTTCCTCAGTGAAAAACGGAATAACTGAAGAAAAATGGCTTCATCAAAGACGCCATTAATTTTAAAAGTGTCGTAGATTTCTAGAAAATTTGCCAAGTGAGTGTTGGGGTTTTCATCCTGCAAACAATCAAACTGAACAAATTGTTGTATCATTTGAATCGTGTTAGGTTTCGGTTCAAAATTATTTGCAGCAATAGCAGGCCTAACTATACTTGACTCAGTTCATGTTATGTTAGGTTTAGCATAATCATACATAGTACGAGCAGCAGGATTCTAATTTGCAAATTCAGCAGGTATCGCAGGAGGTAGCTGATTGTCTTGATTTTCAACCATCTACTCAGTTGTAGTTGAGATATTATCCTCTTGCTCTTCTTCTATGTATCTTAGGCTTCACCTTATTTCTCGTCGATTTCTACGAGCTATGCGATCGATCTCTTCATCAAAAAGCAGTGGTCCCGACGGGTTTTTTCTAGTCATAAACTATAAGAACTTGCCAAAAGAAATAAAAATACAATTAGTAAATAAAAGTAAAAATAAAAATAAAATAAAATTGCAAGAAAAATAAATGGCTAAAGTAATAAAAATTGAGTGTTCCTAATATTTTAGTCCCCGGCAACGGCGCCAAAAACTTGATCGTAATTTTCCGTGATAAGTTTTATAAATTTATAATTAAACGTTCTTGAGACTAACTATTATCACGATGTAGGCAAGTGTACCTATCGAACAGAAGTATAGCTTTAGCAAGACCGGATTGTCAAACCCAAAGGACTAAAAGTACTAGAAATGACTGTCTTTTTATTATCTAGCCTAAGAAATGAGGGGTTTGTTTTAACTAACTCATTAATTAAACTAAGGAGTTGTAGAAAATAGAATTGGGAAATTACTTTTCGGAAAAACGATTGATTTAGGACAATACCTAAAGAAAAATCCACCTAGACTTTACTTGTTATTTTGGCTCCGAACCGGGCGATTTATTCATTTAACTTGTTCCGTAGAAATCCCTAAGTTATGTTATTATCCCAATTCAAGACTAATAATTTCTAATCCCTAGGTTGAATAACCGAGACTTTTCTATAATTAACACCCTAAGGTTGCATTAACTCGATCTTTGGATTCCCTTATTAGGTTTCACCCTAATCCAGCAAAATCTTGTCACCCTATCTCTAGGTGCGCAATCAACTCCGCTTAATTATGACAAAGTCACTCTTAGCCAAGGACTATTCATCCTCCAACTAAGAACATTAACTCGAAGTGATATCCTGGAATTCCAAAACAAGAATTAAAAACACATAATTAAGAACAAGTCAAATATTTATCATACGATTCAAAAAATAATAACAAGATTCGTCTTAGGTTTCATCCCCCTTAGGTATTTAGGGGTTTTAATTCAAAACTAAATAAGAAAACATCTCAGAATAATAAAGAATACAAAACATAAAGAATACAAAACATAAAGAAAACCTAAAACTCCTAAAAGGAAATTGAGGAGAGATCTTCAGTCTTGATGATGAATCTGACTTCTGAGATAGACCAATCAGCTTTCTTGGAGTAATTCCTTACTCCCTATTCCCCCTCCTTTTCTTCCTCTAGGGTGTTTAAATAGGCTTTAGAATGCCTAAAACCCCTAAAACTTGCATTTTTCTGAATGGAACTTAGCTAGGGTTCGGCAGGGACACGCCCGTGTGACACGGCCGTGTGCGATTACTTCAGGCCTTGGTCGAGGTTGAGATTATAAATTGGCTTTAGAATGCCTAAAACCCCTAAAACTTGCATTTTTCTGAATGGAACTTAGCTAGGGTTCGGCAGGGACACGCCCGTGTGACACGGTCGTGTGCGATTACTTCAGGCCTTGGTCGAGGTTGAGATATCAACACGCCCATGCTGAGGTTGATTTGGGCCGTGGTCGAGCCTGTTAAATTGGCACGAGCATGTGTGCTGCCCTTGTGAGGAAGTCCAGGCCGTGTTGTTTTCCCCTATCAGCCCATTTTCTCTGTTTTGGCCTATTTCTCATTCTTTTTGCTCTCCTATGCTCAATTAAGTATAAAACATGAAATTAAAGGGTTAGGAGCATCAAATTCACCAAATCTAAGGAGAAATCATTCATAAACATGTTAAGTGAGGGATAAAAATATGTGTAAATTACGGTTTTTCAAATCACACAGAGTAAGCTACAAAGAGCTTAGTAAGCCAAATACAACTATTCTAGCTATTAAAGCATGTAAAGTAAAAGTCAATCGCAAAAATTCACAACCATTTCATAGAGTAATTCATGAGCCTAACCATGCTCATTTGCTTGTATACCTGTCATTTTTCATTTCCATAATTTCGTACATACTTTGCATTCATTAGTTCATAGAAACAGAGACTTTCATATTCAGAAAATTTAGTACGATACAAACGTACCTGTATGGATTATACATTTCATAAATTCATTCCTAAATCTCGTACTCTATCATCAGATGGTTCAGAAACGATACAGATACTCATAAATGGGTACAATGATGACGTCCCGGACGTGGTCTTACATGTCATTCAGTATCGATGCCTCTGTCTCAGATAGGGTCTTGCACGAAATTAGATACGATGCTGATGTCCCAGACATGGTCTTACACGATATTTTAGATCAATGTCAACGTTCTTTTAGAAATGTATAGATCTTTTCAGATACTAGCATATTATCGGAGTTTACTCAAAATTTATTCATCAGGCTCTCAAGGCCATCCAATACCGATTACAGTTTGTATGTTTAACACCCTAAACTGAGCCCGGACATTATGGCCAAATTTGGCACGTCACACCTTGTTTTCATTGTAAACCCTTCCTTAAAATGAGAAACCTTCATTAACTTATAGAAACTCCTTTCATTCGCGAAAGCTTGTTTAAAACATATGATTTATGAAAATCTGTCATTTTAATAAAATTTAGTTGCGGAAACGTAGAAAAACAAACTATGATTTAGGAATCCCATGTTCAACTTCTCATAACTACAACGCATAAAAATAATAATCCAAATAATAACAAAAGGGAAGGCCTTATAACACTCCAGTCTGAAATTACTTAACAAACTAGAAACTATATGCTTTTTTTTTTTATAAAAAAAAAAACAAGTCCAAGTTGTCTTGCTAGCTGGCCTCCTCTGAGTCCCTCCAAATATCGAACCTTCTACTGAGCATCACCTGAAAAAAATAAAAGAGGGGGTGAGTTTTCGAAAAATCAGTGTGTACAACCCTCAACGAGTAACTAGCATTCATCAGTCACCATAAAATCATACATGCAATGCAATGCAGTACAACCCACCCTAATAATCCATCCGCTATACACCAACTCCATCCCCCGGTACACATCATGTGGGGATATAAATATCGACCCACCCAACCGATACACATCAATGGTAGCCCGGTTGCGAAACTACCTTCATTGCAGCAAGCTGCCAATCACATCTTGGGCTTAAAAGCCATCGGTGGATCCACGGTTGTCAAGCAACCATGCAATCCTCATATACTTCCTCCGTTTCATAATTCCCAACCCAGATGCAACCTAAACAGAATATCGTATTTATGCAGCAGATATACATGTAACATCCATAAATCTTTGCATTCAACACATAGGGGTATTTTAGTCATTTTTGCCCTTAAGGGCCATTTGGTAATTTCTCTTTATTACGAGTTTTACTTACCATGGCTCGTTAACAAACCCCGTTGATCATGATTTTCCATGATAAGTTTTATAAATTTATAATGAATTGTTCTTGAAACTAACTATTATCACGACGTAGGCAAGTGGACCTATCGAACAATAGTATAGCTTTAGGAAGACCGGATTGTCGAACCCAAAGGACTAGGAGTACTAGTAATGACTGCCTTTTTATTATCTAGCCAAAGAAAAGAGGTTTGTTTTTAACTAACTAATTAAACTAAGAACTTGCAGAAAATAGAATTGGGAAATTACTTTTGGGGAAAACAATTGATTGAGACAATACCTAAGGAAAAAATCCACCTAGACTTGTACTTGTTATTCTGGCTCTGAATTGGATGATTTATTCATTTAACTTGTTCCATAGAAATCCTTAAGTTGTGTTATTATCCCTATTCAAGACTAATAACGTCTAATCCCTAGATTTAATAACTGAGACTTTTCTCTAATTAACACCCTAGGGTTGCATTAACTTGATCTATGGATTCCCTTATTAGGTTTCACCCTAATCCGGCAAAATCTTGTCACCCTATCTCTAGGCGCGCAATCAACTCTGCTTAATTATGACAAAGTTATTCTTAGTCAGGGTCTATTCCTCCTCCAACTAAGAGTAGTAACTTGAAGTGATATCCTAAAATACCAAAACAAGAATTAAGAACACATAATTAAGAACAAGTCAAATATTTATCATACGATTCAGAAATAATAACACGATTTCGTCATAGGTTTCATCCCCCTTAGGTATTTAGGGGTTTATTTCATAGCTAAATAAGAAAATATCTCAGAATAACAATAAATACAAAACATAAAGAAAACCCAAAACTCCTGAAGGGGAAATTGAGGAGAGATCTTCAGTCTTGATAGTGGATCCAGCTTCTGAGATGGATCAATCGGCATCCTTAGAGTAATTCTTTACGCCCTATTTTCCGTCCCCCCTTTTCTTCCTCTTCTGGGGTGTACTTATAGGCTTTGGAATGCCTTAGAACCCTCAAAAGTGGCCTTTTCCGAATTAGACTCAACTTTGGTTCGGTAGGGACACGCCCGTGTGACAAGCCCGTGTGTGATAACTTTAGGATGTGTTCGAGCCTGTTAAATTGGCACGGACGTGTGTTCTTCTTGTGTGAGTCGTGCTAAATTCTACCAGATTGACACGGCCATGTGAGCTACCCGTGTGAGGAGGTCCAGGCCATGTTGATTCCGTACCTTGGCCCATTTTCTCCATTTTTGGCCCGTTTCTCGTTCCTTTTGCTCTCCTATGCTTACCTAAGGATAAAACATGAAATTAAGGCATTAGGAGCATCGAATTCACCAAATCTAAGGAGAAATCATTCATAAAACGTGTTAAGCGAGGGTTAAAAATATGTATAAATTACGGTCTATCAAATACCCCCACACTTAAACGTTTTGCTTGTCCTCAAGCAAAATCCTCAAATCATAATTAAAAATTCCTTTTTCTCAACTTTTAATTTCTATCAATAATATCTCAAACCATTTCATAAGTAATCATACCTTGAGAGTTCAACTAAAAGAACATTAGAGCTTTAAACGTTCCAAATTGAATATCTTAATCATGAAAAACTTAGGCATCTCCCTTCATCTAAGTAGTCATCATTGATTCAGAACCTCACAGAGTTTAACATCCTCACTAAAGATTCACTCAAATCACTCGAAGTGTTTAAGGACAATGAAATTATCACTCATCAATCAATATGAAAATTTATTACCATAGGCTTGCATGAAAATCAGATCTCCACCACTATAAATCGAGATGATACATCAATCAAAAGGTCTTTAAAGGGTTGTAACGAGGCTTGGTTAGGGGGTGTGGTCACAAGCTGAAAGAAAAGGTTAGAATTGAAATTGACTTGAAAAATTACTTAACTAGAAAAATATTTAATCATCACTTTTGTACAACAAAGCTTCTTCTTTGACTATGGAATTTGATTAATGAAGCTTACAAACAAAAGATAAATATATGTTTTCTTTTTTAAGAACAAATTAAATAACATAGACTAACTTTTAAGAACAAGACATAGCTAAGCAATTTACTCAACTCAAATCTCGAAAAAAAAATAGGGATCAAGTTAATTTCGGGGATTTCAACAATAATAGGTTAAGGGTTAATATTGAGGGACATATAAAGAATGGCTTGTTAGGTTCAAAAGGGTTTACTAAGGGTTAATCATGGAGGTAGGCTTTTTATGGCATGAGTGGGTTAATCCTAAGTGCCTCTATCATCTTGACATATCAAATCAAATAGTGTGGTCTTGACATACATAATCAGACAAGTTCTAGAATCACAGTTCAGTACTAACGCACTCAAAGCAATAATAGAAGTGAGCTTGAAAGAATTAATAGATGCTCAAAAGGATCAAAAATCTCAGAAAAATTATGGTTTTTTTTATGTTTAAACCTATGGGATTCCATTTAAGATAATACCTAAACTTGGGGAAACAACCTAAAGTTTTAAATTCTTAACAATCAACTTGTCTTGCTTAATTTTCTAATGTCTTAAAGGCTGAATAATCAATGCATGAATGCCTATGTTTTAATTCAAGATATATCAATAAAATTTATTAGTCAATCAAAATTCATCCTAAATATGATATGAAAGATTTTCAAAAGAACAAAGCAATATTTCGGGATTTTTCGGATAATGGAATGATTACCCCCCACACTTAAGAAGTACATTGCCCTCAATGTACAAGGATAGATATATGGAAAAAAATTAGAAAATCATAAGATTGGGAGAGAATTGAAACTTTCTGAGTACTAAATGAATGTCCTAGTTTGGAGTTATGGAGGTGGAGGAGGATACTCCGGTGGTGGTAGAGGTTGGGTACCACAAGTACTATGCCAAAAGAATATTATATCTCCTCATTGAGTAGGGCATGGCAGTCATGGGGAACCTTTTCCAATGGAGTTTGAAGTTCCTAAGTGATTGTGAGCTTTGGAGCTCTTTATAACTGTGATAAAAATAGGAACTGTTTAGGGGATATTAGGAAGAATAATTACTCATAAAGGAATAGCCGAGATTAAAAATTGTTAGATAAAAATTATAAATCCTAATAAAAATAAGATGAAAGAAAAATAAAAAGTGGTCTGAAATGAAAATAAAAACAGAAACATAAAATAATAAATAAAAGTTGCTAAACATCTTCATCGCTGGATGGTTCGCGAGGTGCGACTGGCAATGAGATATGGAGGTGCTGACAAATCTGCTGTAGGGTAGCATCAATGTTGTCAAATCTTTGAAAACATTGCTGCTTGAATCTCTTAAGGCATTCAGAGATGTCAGCATATGAAGTCGCCGCATGAACTGGCCGAGAAGGTGGTGGTGGTGGATGGGAAGGTGGGTCCTCGTGTTGGGTAGGGACATCACCAGTAATGTCCTCTGGAGCCTCTTCCTCGAGAACTCAGTGTGTACAACCCTTGACGAGTAACTAACATTCATCAGTCACCATAAAATAATACATGCAATGCAATGTAGTGCAACCCACCCCAATAATCCATCCGCTATACACCAACTCCATCCCCCGGTACACATCATGTGGGGATATAAATATTGACCCACCCAACGGATACACATCAATGGTAGCCCAGTTGCAGAACTACCTTCATTGCAGCAAGCTGCCAATCACATCTTGGGCTTAAAAGCCGTCGGTGGATCCACGGTTGTCAAGCAACCATGCGATCCTCATATACTTTCTCCGTTCCATAATTCCCAACCCAGATACAACCTAAATAGAATATCATATGTATGCAGCAGATATACATGTAACATCTATAAATCTTTAAATTTAACACATAGGGGTATTTTAGTCATTTTCACCTTTAAAGGCTTTTTGATAATTTCTCTTTATTACGAATTTTACTTACCTTGGCCCGTTAACAAATCTCGTGAGCTAAGATGCACAAATACTATGCACCAGGTAGGATTCCAGAGAAGAGGAGGTGAGTCATTAAGACCGCCTAAGTTCCAAGCTCTCCCTAGATCCAATCCTAGACATGCATATACTCATTGCCACACTTTAACCCTATGAATTATCCACGGTCTCAATAAATTAATTAAGTTTTATGTCTGTTTAAGTAGTTATCAGATACTAGGCTCAAACCCCTTACAAAGCCCCAACAAGTCTACATACATGCATATGGCCCACTAGGCCCAATCTCATTCATATGGCCCATTAGGCCCAAATCACATTCATTGGCCCGTCAGGCCCAATCACATTCATAGTCATGCAATCATACAACTTCCCATCACATAGCATCAATTACCAATTTTGCCTATTATGGGCCCTACAGCCCATTGGGCCCATTTAGCCCAAGCTGGCCCGGTTGGCCAACTCACAGCCCAAGTCCATGGAATCGCACATGGGGCCTCAAATAACCTATCAGTTTCCCCCTTACGAGTGTTTGCGCACTCGCAAGACTACCGTAGCCAAACTTTTGGCTTTTTGGCATTTTGGCATTTCAGCATTTTAGCTTTTTGACATTTCGGGATTTGCCGATCTACTTATGTGTATGCAGTGTATGTACACACTTGGTAATAAAGCGTGCTGCGATCCCCTTAGCCACGAACCTACAATCAATATCACTCAAGGATTAATCTCACATACTTATTGAATACTTTACCCAAAAGCCGAAGTTTCACCCTAACCTTACCTGAAACGCCAAGCCTTAATAGCTTTTCCTTGATCACTAATCACAAGTGCTTCCCAAATCCGCTTAAACCTTTATCGTTAAAAACATAATGGGTGACTTGTATCCAACATATGTCACCCTTTTCTACTAAATCCTATTCGGCCCTCCTTTACTGAAATGAAGAACACTTACCAAAATCTCCCACCTTAGGAGCAAATCGGCAGGGATCCAAAAGACTGGGATTCGATACTAATCCTACCAAAACCGATTAGAAGAAGTGAGTGACAGAGTAATCGATACTAGCAAAATTGATTGAGAGAACAAAACACTTACACTAGATTTGGCCGGGTGGAAAGGGTAGTTGCGGCACAGAGGATATTCGTCTCTTGAGACTTGTATGGTAAAAGAGGTTATTTGGCACAAAAAGAAGTAGAAATCGCTAAAAACTAGAGGTGAATCAAAAATAGAACTTGAGTAGGGAAGAATGGAAAATCGGCACAAAGAAATAGAAGGAAGAACAAGGGATTTCGACTTTTAGATCTTTGGAGAACCCAATGTTTTCTGGCAACAAGATAAGGGAGAATTCGACACTAGCTTGGCAACCTCACATTCAGCACCTATATATAGCCTCTAGCCGAATTTCCTATCCCCTAATTCTTAATTCGGCTCCACCTCTTTACACTTCTCATCTCCTAATTTTTCTCCCTGATAACTCCTTAATCCCCTCCTCAAATTTATCCTCTTATCACTCCCTATAGAGTTCATATCCAACACCACCACTTTTCATCTCTTAAGTAAAAAAATAAATCCTTCTTTTGGGCAAGGAGGGATTCGAACCCCAAACCTCCTTGCCTTGCATGTGATGCCACTTGCCACTCCACCACTAGGTTTACTTGTGTCCAATTCTTCCTTCATTTATTCAAAAACCCGCCTACTTGCCATCAAGGTTTTTTTTATTTAGTAACCTATAATTTAATTCACCCCTAAGTTCGAACTCAACCCTTAACCAAGACCTACTATCACATAATTAACACTTGACTAGGAATGTTAAGCACAATTTTTATTGAAACCGAAAAAAAGAAATTTCAGGATTTTGGGATTTTTGGGCCGTTACAGTATGCGCAGAATTTAGTTAATTTAAAACGGAAACGAGTCGACTATTCAACTATTTTGGACTTCCCTCGATCTAAGTTCGATTTTCTTTGTTCATGATCTAATACAATTCAAATTCAACCATTCAATCATTCACTTCATTCAAAATAATCCATGAACACTTATTTAGGGCATTTTGCATTTTAGCCCTTACATTTTCACACTTTGACAATTTAATCCATGTTTCACAAAATCACAAATATGTAAAATTCACCAAGACTATAGCTTAGCCGAATATACATAGCTTCCATACAAGCCCAAATAACATATTTAATTCACAATTTAGTCCCACAAAACCTCATTTTCACAAATTAGTCCAATAGCTCTATTCCATAAAAAATTCAAGAACAAAACATGATAATCCCACATATATCTTTCATAATCCTTGTAAAAACATTACAAAGCTCATAAAATCATTAATGAAACATTTCATAATCTTCAACAGAAATAGAAATTCAGGCATGGGTTTTGAGGAACAAGAAGCAACAATCACAGAAACGTAGAAATTATCAAAAATGGACCAAAGTACATACCTTAATCAACCAAATAAATGACTGAACCCTAGGATGGTCTTCTTCTTTCTATTTCCTTTGATTTTCAGCAAAAAAAAATGTGTTTATGGCCATTTTCATGTTATGTTTTATGTATATTAACTTAATAACTCATTTACCATTTTACCCGTGCATTATAAACCTTTAAAACATTAATAATACGCCATTTAAGTCCACTCATATAATCAATGGTCAAATAACAACATAAGGACCTCTCCTTTAATAAGCCAAGTCACATTCATACATTAAACATGTAGTATGCTAATTTCACCTTTTATGCGATTTAGTCCTTTTTTTAAAATCGAGTACAGAAACAGACAAATTAAATCACACAAACTTCACAGATATAAATTCACTTATCACAGACACAGAAAATAATATTAAAATATTTTTTAAACTCAGATTTGCGGTCCCAAAACCACAATTTCGACCAGGGTCTAAACCAGACTGCTATAGCGATTGTTAATGGGGATTACCAAAGCGTGCCAATCCTCATTATCAGATCTAATTTACTCCATTTTTCAATCTCTTGATTTTTATTTCTTATTTTATTTTATTATTTCTCAAAGCTCATTTTATTATGTTTTCATACTGTAACTAATTTAGAGTACAAAATAGATCTTTCACTGTTCAAGTTAAAATTGGTCTAGCACTAGCCTTCCTTGGGTAAGATCCTCGGAGTACTCACCTACTCCGTTGTAACTATATTACAACTGAACTCGTAAACTTGTAGATACCACCTCATCGTTATATCTTTTACTACAGTATTTACACTCTGGATTTTAGTACGTCCAGAGGCGGTCAAGCTTTCTACATTATCTTTTACATCCTCTTATGCCATGTTTTTTGAGCTATTCAAGATTTTGCCCGACCGGAGTGCGATTTCATTTACCTGTTCCTTCCTATAACACCCTAACCCGTTTTCATCGCTGGAGTAGGATTACGAGGCATTACCATTTAATATACATCAAATAGCATACATAAATCATACATTTATGCATTTATACTCAAATACCATTCAACATTATTACATTGTCCCTTATTAGGGTCTACCAGACCTCAAACACGTTTTAGAAATGGTTCGGGACTAAACTGATAACACACGATAATTTTGGAAACTTAGAAACTTTTTCAAACATACAAAGGTCACACGCCCATGTGAACAGGCCGTGTACCTCACACGGCTCCAGACACGCCCGTGTCTTAGGACGTGTGGAAACAGGGCATACATACTGACTTGGGTCACATGGCCAACCAGATGCCCGTGTGTCTAGCCCGTGTTCCCTTCAAAGTGGCCACACATGCCTGTGTGCCAGGTCGTGCCAAAACTGTAGGGTATACTGACTTGTACCACAGGGCCAGTCAGACGCCCTTGTGTGAGATCGTGTGGAGCATACTGACTTCATTTTAATGTCATCACCAAGGGACACACAACTGTGTAACATGATTGTATGTTGTACACGGCTGAGACACACGCTCGTGTCTCTACCCGTGTGGACAAAAATAGGCCATTTGCAAGGCCAATTTGCCACCCTTTTTGCACATACCTATAAAAACTCAAATGGTACCATTTCAACACACAAATAGGCAGCCAAAATCATCCAACAAATGCACAATTATACTATATCCATTTCGACCAAATTCAATACTCAAATTAATGCCAAATACTTATTCAACTCAACTTCTAAAATCATACTTCATCAAAAACATTTCTCAAACATTTTACTCCATGAATCAATCCCACATTTGCAACTATAAAATCATAACCATATTCATACCAAACATGCCAACATAAGCCATCACTTATGGCTATATAAATACAACCAAAACATGTACATTTATGAGTCATTTCTAATAGCCAAACACACATCAATATTAACATCATTTACAAGCCAATTCTCTTAGCTAAAATCACAACCAAAATACCACAACTAACCTATACATACCATATACCATAAACTTAACTCAAAAGTACCAACTTAGATGTTTGATAGAGCGATGATGTTCCGATGACTCCCGGATCCGAGCTAGCCTTGATTCTCTATAAAACATAAGAAAATAACACGAAGTAAGCTTCATAGCTTAGTAAGTTTGTATTAACGTAATGAGCAACTTCACCATTTATTCGCAATACAAACAATAGAAATTCAAGGTAACACAAATACATTAAATCTCAAGCCACTTGATAATTCATTTACTAGCTTACCAGGAATTCATCCATTTTATGGATTCAATGTTTATAAACTTTACGTAGTACCTGTACCAACTTGTACCAACCTCATTCTAGTCCACATCTTTCAATTTCCCATCAAACCATTCAGAATAGAAGTAAAATATTCAAGGATCTCAATCGATAGATACCTTTGGCTCATAACCAAATCAAGGTAACTTATCCCGGAGTACCTATACCATGGCCCGTAGCCAAATCAAGGTATAATTCACACCTGAAGTGCTGATATCATGGCCCGAAGGCAACACAATAGCCTAATGACATGTCACTTGCATCCTAGACTATTCCTAAGGTTCAACCAGGATTTTCTAATACCATATCATAGTTGAATCATTTCAAGTTTCTGTCAAATCATTTCCGAACTTATCCGTAATCATATAATTACAATTCATGCTATATCAAAGCATTTAAAATACAAGTATAAATAAGCTCATTGCATACAAACTTACCTCGTGATCGGAATTGACGGATCAGATCAACTATTCGACAACCTTACTTTTCCCCCAATCTAAATTTGAATTCTTTCTTTCTTGATCTATATGAATTCAAAATTAACTTATTTATTCATCTACTCATTCGATTTAATCCAAAATTACTCATTGGGGAATTTTTACACATTAGCCTATAAAATTTCACATTTAATCAATTTCATCTTTATTTCACAATTGCACAAAATTCACATAATTCAACAAGACCCATGCTTCGCAGAATTTCATATAGGTCTCTAGCAGCCCAAAACTTTCATTTATTTCACATTTTAACCACTCAATTTGAATATTTCACAATTTAATCCCTATTTGACATTTTTGTCAAAAATCACTTTACAAAACATGAAAATCTATCATAAAAAATTCATATTCCATCTCCAAACACCAAAGGACACATGAACTCATCAATGGAAACTCTTAAAACCTTTAACAATTTCAAAATCTATAGTCTTTCTTCTTCTTCTATATTTGGCCAAAAGATGATAATGAAGCATAATTTTGATTTTTGTTTTGTTTATTATAACATTTATTAACTAATTACATTATTAACCTTTAATAAATAACTTAAAATTCATTTAATGGTTGACCAAAATTATCCACTATCATTTAAAATGGTCTAATTACCATTTAAGGCCATTATATTTAAAAGCCAAAGTCAATTGACACCTTTAACGAGTAGAATGCAACTTTTACATTTTACACGATTTAGTCTTTTTTCTCAAATTAAGCAATTAAACAATAAAATTAGCTCACGAAATTTTCACACATATCAAATAACATGCTATAAACAAATAAAATAATATTCAAATAATTTTCCAACATCAGATTTGTGGTTCTAAAACCACTGTTCCGATTTAGCTAAAATCGGGCTGTTACAACTTTCCCCTTTAAGGATTTTCATCCCCGAAAATCTTACCAGTGAATAGGTTTGGGTATTGTTTTCTCATAGCATCCTCGGGTTCCCATGTAGCTTCTTCAACTCCGTGTTGGTGCCACTATACTTTCACTAGTACTATTCTCTTATTTCTCAGCTCTTTGATCTTGTGAGCTAAAATTTGAATTGATTCTTCAGCATATGACATATCAGACTAAATTTCAACCTCAGTCGGGGAAATGACATGTGAAGGGTCAGATCAACATCATCGAAGCATTGATACATGAAACAGATTATGCAGTTTCTCTAACTCAGATGGTAAAGATAGTCAATACACCATTGGCCCAACTCGCTCAGTAACCTCATACGGCCCGATGAATCGCGAACTCAATTTCCCTTTTCGACCAAACTGCAATCTCTTTTTCCACAGTGAAAGCTTCAAATACACTTTATCCCTGATCAGAAACTCAATATCTTTCCATTTCAAATCCACGTAAGATTTCTGTCGATCTGAAGCTACTTTCAAACTATCAAAAATTACTTTCACTTTTTCTTCTATTTCTCTGATCAGATCAACTCTGTGAATTATGTTCTCGTTAAGTTCAGTCCAATACAACGGTGCTCGACATTTATAACCAAATAGAGCTTCGTATGGTGCCATCTTTATACTCGATTGAAAGCTATTATTGTAAGCAAATTCAATCAGCGATAGATATTTCTCCCAATTACCTTCAAACTCAAGAATGCAACATCGCAACATATCCTCAAGTATCTGAATAACTCGATCGGAATGACCATCCGTTTGCGGGTGAAATGCAGTGTTAAAATTCAGCTTTGAACCCAAAGCTTCTTGCAATCTCTTCCAAAATCGTGAAGTAAATCTTAGATCCCTATCTGATATAATTGATAGTGGCACTCCGTGTAAACGAACAATCTCTGAGATATATAACTCAGCCAATTGATCAAGTGAATAATTCGTACGTATAGGAATGAATTGAGCTGATTCGTCAATCTGTCAACAACAACCAAGAGCGCATCTTTCTTTCTCGAAGATAAAGGCAAACTCGATACAAAATCTATTGTTACTCTATCCCACTTCCACTCGGAGTCATAATAGGTTGTAATAAACCTGACGACACTCGATGTTAATCTTTGACTTGCTGACAAATTAAACATTTTGAAACAAATTCTGAGAAATCGCATTTCACGTTGTGCCACCCATAAAGCTGTTTCAAATCGTTATATATTTTTATGCTTCATTTAGAATCTTCTGAACGAGCTCAAAATTTCTTGGTACACATATTCTATCATGAAACATCAAATAGTCATAAGGCCCTATTCGAAACTCGAAATTAGAAATCGACTCACACTGAGCCCGTTTTGCTTACAATTCATTATCAAATTTTTTAGACTCACAAATCTGCTGTAGAAATAACGGTCTCACTTTCTACTCAGCTACTATTGAACCGTCGTCAGACAAAGCTAATTCTGTGTTCAAAGCACGTAAAGCAAATAAAGACTTTCGGCTCAAAGCATTAGCAATAATGTTTGCTTTCCATGGATGATAGTCAATTACTAATTCATAGTCTTTTAGCAATTCTAACCATTTCCACTGTCACAAATTGAAATCTTTCTGAGTTATCGGATATTTCAAGCTTTTGTGATCAGTATAAATATGGCATTTCTCACCAAACAAGTAATTACGCTAAATTTTAAATGCGAAGGCTAACTCTAGATCATGCGTCAGATAATTCTTTTCGTGCGGCTTCAATTGTCTCAAAGCATAAGCTACAACTTTGCCTTCCTGCATCAAAACACAACCCAAGCCATTTAATGATGCATCACTAAAAACTATGAATTCTTTACCCGACTTAGGCTGAACTAACACTGGTGCCTCTATCAATAATGCTTTCAACTGCTCGAAGCTCCACTGACACTTTTTTGACCACTCAAATTCAACATCTTTTTGAAGCAATCCTATCATTGGGGTCACAATCATCGAGAAACATTTCATAAATCATCTATAATAGCCAGATAGTCCCAGAAAACTATAGACTTCTGATATATTTCTCAGAGGCTTCCAATCTATAATTGCATTGCTCAGGTCAACTTGATACCCGCGGCTGAAACTATTTGTCCCATAAAACCAACCACTTGTAGCAAAAACTCACATTTGCTGAACTTTGCAAACAACTGTTTATCTCTCAAAGTTTGTAATACGATTTTCAAATGCTCGGTATGCTCAGATTCATCACAAGAGTAAATCAAAATGTCATCAATAAACACAACTACGAATCGGTCTAAGTACGGCCTTAAAATCCGGTTCACCAAGTCCATAAAAATAGCAAGTGCATTTGTTAGTCCGAAAGGCATAATGAGAAATTCGTAGTGTCCGTACCTTGTTCTAAATGCAGTATTTGGCACATCTGAGTCTTTAACTCGTAGCTGGTTATAACCCGATCTCAAATCAATTTTCAAAAACACTGTTGCCCTTTTAACTGATTAAACAAATCATCTATTCGTGGAAAAGGGTATTTATTCTTAATCGTCACTTTGTTGAGCTGTCGATAGTCTATACATATTCTCATCGTGCCGTCTTTCTTTTTCACAAATAACACCGGTGCACCCCAAGGAGAAACACTCAATTTAGCAAAACCTCTATTTGTCAATTCTTGCAACTGAGCTTTTAATTCTTTTAACTCTGTCAGAGCCATTCTGTATGGAGCTATTGATATCGGCGTTGTACCTGGTACTAATTCAATACCAAACTCAACCTTTTTGATAGGTGGTAAACCCGGTAACTCTTCAAGAAAGACATCTGGATACCCGCACACAACTGGTACTAATTCAATCTTTGTTTCCGTCACTTTCGTATCGAGTACATAAGCAAGATAAGCTTTACACCCCTTTCTCACAAATCTTTGAGCTAACATAGGCAATATCACAACTGGAAAACTATTCAAATCATCAGATTCAATTCTAATAGTCTTATTATTCTAACATTTCAGTTCAATTGTCTTTTATCTACGATCTACTATAGCATCATGTATCATTAGCCAATCCATACCCAAAATCACATCAAATTCATTGAATTGCAATAACATCAGGTTAGCCAGAAAATAGAAACCTAGATTCATTAACGGACAATTCTTCCAGACTTTGTCAACCAAAACACATTTGCCTAAGGGGTTCAATCTAATTACAAATTCAGTAGACTCTACAGGGAAAGTCTTACTAGATACTAAATTCATACACACATAAGAATGAGTTGATCCTGGATCTATCAATGCAATCACATTAGTATCATAGAGTGTGAAAGTACCAGTGATAACAACTGGAGATGACGGTTCTTCGCGAGCGCGAATAGCGTAGGCTCTGGCGGGTGCTCTAGCCTTGGATCACACAGTTGAATCCTTTGTCGCACCTCTACTACCACTTACATTCCTGGAAATTCTAGGTGGTCACATCTATTCGACATGTTACTTGGTCTCACATTCTGAACTTTACTTTTCTCATCCATCTCAGGGCAATCCCATATGAAATGATCGATCGAACCACATTTGTAACAAACTTTATTATTTTTATTCCAGCATTCTCCGAAATGTCGTCTCCCACACTATTGACATTCGGGTTTGTTGTCTCATACATTGCCAACACTCGACACTGATGTAGCTTGAACTTTAGAACCAGAGTATTGTTTTCTACGATCTCTATTTGAATATTCATTAGAAACATTTGGGGGAGCATACGAATCTTTGAATTTCTTTGATGAAGATTAATACGGCTTACTGATCGATCTTTTTCTCGAGTCTCTAGCTTCAGAATCTGCTTTTCTCTATTCTTTGCTAAGATCCTCAGCTTTACAGGCCTTTTCAACTAGAACAACAAATTCTTTTAACTCTAGAATTTCGACTAGAAGTTTTATGTCTTCGTTCAGCCTATCAACAAACCGCTTGCACATTCTTTCTTCAGTAGATACATAATCTCGAGCATGCTTTCTTAATCATACGAACTCTCTTTCATACTTAGTAATAGTCATTCGGCCTTGTTTTAACTCTAAAAACTCTTTATGCTTTTGATCAAGGAATTGCTGACTTATATATTTCTTTCGAAACTCCGTCTGAAAGAATTCCCAAGTAACCCATTCTTTCAAAACCACAGATATCAACGTGTTCTACCATTGATACGCAGTGTCTCTCAGCAAAGATACAACACATTTAATACATTCATTAGGAGTACAGGATAATTCATCGAATACTCAAATCGTATTCTCGAGCTAGAACTTAACTCTCTCAGCATCATCATCAGCAGTAGCCCGAAACTCTTCAGCCCCGTGTTTATGAATTTTATCTACTGGTGGCTTATTCCACTATATTGGATCTACAACTTAAGGAACAGCAGGGATCTGTTAAGGAATAGGTGGGGGTGGAGGTTGTTGAGCAGCCGGATTCATTTGAACGAACTCCTTGAACCACTCGCTCATCATTTGGAAAATGGCTTGTTTAACCTCTCCCTCATGACTACTCGTTACATGTCTAGAATCTGATGGCACTGCCCCTTGAGCGGGAGTGGGCACATTACTCTCTACATCATTGGCTATAGCTCTTTCAAGATCGATTACCATATGAAAGCACAGTTTAAGCTGTCAGGAATCATCACACTATCGCATAGTATATATGGCATGTAAAGCTAGACTCTCACACACACTACGTTAGTCCTAGAATCAACTAAACCATAGCTTTGATACCAATTAAATGTAACACCCCTAACATGTTTCCGTCGTCGGAGTAGGATTACGAGGCATTACCGATCAATATACATCAAATAGCATACATAAATCATACATTTATGCATTTATACTCAAATACCATTCAACATAATTACATTGTCCCTTATTAGGGTCTACGAGACCTTAAACATAGTTTAGAAGTGGTTTGGGACTAAACCAATAACACACGATAATTTTGGAAACTTAAAAACTTTTTCAAACATAAAGAAGTCACACACCCGTGTCAACAGGCCGTGTGCCTCACACGACTCTTGACACGCCTGTGTCTTAGGCCGTGTGGAAACAGGGCATACATACTGACTTGGGTCGCACAGCCAACAACATGCCAGTGTGTCTAGCCCGTGTGCCCTTCGAAGTGGCCACTCACGCTCGTATGCCAGGCCGTGCCAAAACTATAGGGTATACTAACTTGTACCACACCGCCAGTCACACGCCCATGTGTGAGACCGTGTGGAGCATACTAGCTTCATTTTAATGTCATCACCAAGGGACACACGGCTGTGTAACATGACAGTGTGTCGTACACGGCTGAGACACACGCCTGTGTCTCTACCCGTGTGGACAAAAATAGGCCATTTGCAAGGCCAATTTGCCACCCTTTTTGCACATACCTATAAAAACTCAAATGGTACCATTTCAACACACAAATAGGCAGCCAAAATCATCCAACAAAGGCACAATTATACTATATCCATTTCGACCAAATTCAATACTCAAATTAATGCCAAATACTTATTCAACTCAACTTCTAAAACCATACTTCATCAAAAACATTTCTCAAACATTATACTCCATGAATCAATCCAACATTTGCAACTATAAAACCATAACCATATTCATACCAAACATGCCAAGATAAGCCATCACATATGGCTATATAAATACAACCAAAACATGTACATTTATGAGCCATTTCTAATATCCAAACACACATTAATATTAATATCATTTACAAGCCAATTCTCATGGCTAAAATCACAACCAAAATACCACAACTAACCTATACATGCCATATACCATAAACTTAACTCAAAAGTACCAACTTAGATGTTTGATAGTGCAATGATGTTCTGACGACTCCCGGATTCGAGCTAGCCTTGATTCTCTATAAATCATAAGAAAATAACACGAAGTAAGCTTCATAGCTTAGTAAGTTCGTATTAACGTAATGAGCAACTTCACCATTCATTCACAATACAAACAATAGAAATTCAAGATAACACAAATACATTAAATCTCAAGCCACTTGATAATTCATTCATTAGCTTACCAAGAATTCATCCATTTTATGGATTCAATGTTACGTACCTCTACCAACTTGTACCAACCTCATTCTAGTACACATCTTTCAAATTCTCGTTGAACCATTCAAAATAGAAGTCGGATATTCGAGGATCTGAATTGATAAGTACCTATACCATGGCCCATAGCCAAATTAAGGTAACTTATCCTAGAGTACCTATACCATGGCCCGAATCATAATCAAGGTAACTCCTCTCCAAAATACCTATACAATGGCCCGTAGCCAAATCAAGGTATAATTCGTACCCGAAGTGCTGATATCATAGCCCAAAGCCAACACAATAACCTAATGACATGTCACTAGCATCCTAGACTATTCCTAAGGTTCAACTGAGATTTTCCAATACTATATCGTAGTTGAATCATTTCAAATTTCTATCGAATCATTTTCGAACTTATCCGTAATTATATAATTACAATTCATGCTATATCAAAGTTGTAACACCCCTAACCCGTATCCATCGCCAGACTAGGGTTAAGAGGCATTACCGAACATATCGGAACAATCCACATTCATTTCATAATCAACATAGAATCAAAGTTACACATCATTATAAAGTTCCTTATGTAAGTCAACGAGACTTTAAATATGCTTTAGAAAGGGGTCGGGACTAAACCAATCTCATACAATATCTTTCAAAACTTAAACATTTTTCTAAGTTACAAAGGTCACCACCTATGTGAACAAGCCATGTGCCTCACACGGCATTAGACACGCCTGTGTGTCTAAGCCGTGGCAAAATAGGGCATACATACTAACTTATCTACATGGCCGGAGACACGACCGTGTGCCTTGGCCGTGGTCGAAAATAACTTGGGTCACAAGGCTGACCACACGCCTATCTGTCGAACCCATGTACCCTTCGAAATGGCCACACACGCCCATGTGCCAAGGCTGTATGCCTTACACGGCAACCAAACACGCTCGTGTGTCTGGGCAGTGCTCGAGACTAACTTGCTTTGAAAAGAAACATTGAAGGACACAGTCAAGACACACGCCCGTGTGGGCAAATATAGGCCATTTGCAAGGCCAAATTGCCACCCATTAAGGGTCCTGCCTACAAGCATCAAACCTAAAACATTTCATACCAAAATTTCAACCAATTCACAACTAAAACATACACTATTCATGTCATCTCATTATCAACTAATTTCATCCTCAATATACAAATCAAAACATATCAATTCTTAAGCCAAAGTCATACCAAAACTTCACAAATTGACCAATTCACTTGGTCATTCATGAACATATCAAACTTACCAAAAATCATACCATATTTGCATCCAAAATCAAGCCATATCACATGGCTAAATATACACATTACCAAACATATTCACAAACTTCTAGCCTATACATGCCATACTTCAATATATACATTTTCAAAAGGTACGAAAATATAGTTTGATAGTGTGGTGATGATCCTCGATGATCCCCGAGCTCCTGATAGCTACGATATCTATAAAATAATTGAAACACACACAAAGTAAGCTTCCAAAAGCTTAGTAAGCCATATACAATAAACTCATATTATAACACAATTCTAAGCCAATTCATTCATGCAACTTATAGCAAAATATAAGTACACATCTTTAAGTCTCATATAGCTCATTTGACATAGTTCACTTACTCACATATATCATAAGTCCACATTTGTACAAATACTTACCTTTCATTCATAAACATATTATACATTTTAAACGTACCTGAATCGAATACTTTCACATAATCATTCATTTCTCGGAATGCCCACTGAACCGTTCAGAATCAATAAGGATGCTCAGATAGCTCGAAAAACTCGTACAATGCCAACGTCCCAGACGCGGTCTTACATGTATCAAATATCGATGCCACTGTCCCAGACAATGTCTTACCTCAAATACGATGCCGGTGTCCCAAACATGGTCTTACACGTAAATCATAAGTCGATGCCAATGTCCTAGACGTGGTCTTACACAAAAACACATATCGGATCCTATGTCATGACATATGTATCCTAACTATTCCTATGGTTCGTACGAGGCTTTTTGGACGTCGTTACATTATCAGAACTTTCTCGGATATCACATATTGAGTTCTCATATAGCCATTCATCACAATTCAATGTTATATAACATAAATAAATCAACTTAAACACGTTTATTGTATATTCACTTACCTCGTACAGATTTGAACGAACGGAATCAATTACTCGACGACTTTCGACTTTCCCCGATCTAAATCTGTTTTCTTTGGTTCTTGATCTATACATATTCAAATTTAACTCTTTTATTCAAAAAATCACAAAATACACAAAATTTCCTTATACATATGCTTATCCGAATTTTCATATAGTTCATACAAGTCCATATATTTCATTGATTTCACATTTTAGTCCCTCAATTTCTCATTTCACAATTTAGCCCAAATTACACAAATTCATCAGAAATTCAAAGACAAAACATATTAACCCAACATCAAGCTTCCATATACTATCATCAAACTTCATAAAACTCGTAATTTCATCAATGGCTCATATCAAAATCATCAACAATTTCAGAAATTGAGACGTGGGCTTGATAGAATATAGAGCAACGATCACAAAAATATAGAAATCATCAAAAACAAATCAAAACACATACCTTAATCACCCAATTTCTTAGCCAAACCCTAAAAGCTTTTATTCTTTCTTATTCTTTGATAATTTTAGCAACCATGGGTGAATAAATCATCCATTAACATGTTTTATTTTATTATAATAAGTTCATTTACATATTTACAAATTTAACCTTTATTAAACCATATAAATATCACCTAATGGATGGTCATTAATGTCCATTAATCGTTTCAATAGTCTAATTGCAACATAAGGACCTCTCATTAATAAGACATAGCAAATAGGCACACTTGAGAAATAGAGGCCACTTTTACCTTTAACGCAATTAGGTCCTTTTTGCAAATTAAGCATACAAATGATAAAATTTTCATACGAAACTTTCACATATACTAATTCACATATAATAAGCACGGAAAAATAATATTAAATATTTTCTGACTCAAGTTTGTGGTCCTGAAACCACTATTCCGACTAGGGTCTAAATCGGGCGTTACAAATGCATTTAAAATACAATTATAAATAAGCTCATTGCATCGAACTTACCTCATGTTCAGAATTGACAGATCGGATCGACTATTCGACAACCTTGCTTTTCCCCTGATCTAAATCTGAATTCTTTCTTTCTTGATCTATATGAATTCAAAATTAACTTATTTATTCACCTACTCATTCAATTTAATCCAAAATTACTCATTTGGGCATTTTTACAAATTTGCCCCTAAACTTTCACATTTAATCAATTTAGTCTTTATTTCACAATTACACAAAATTCTCATAATTCAACAAGACCCATGCTTGGTCGAATTTCATAAGGTCCCTAGCAGCAAAAAACTTTCATTTCTTTCACATTTCAACCACTTAATTTGCATATTTCACAATTTAATCCCTATTCGACATTTTTGTCAAAAATTACTTTACAAAACATGAAAATCTATCATCAAAAATTCATATTTCATCTTCAAACACCAAAGAACACATGAACTCATCAATGGAAACTCTTAAAACCTTTAATAATTTCAAAATCTATAGTGCGGGCTAGGTAGAATACGAAATAATGATCTCAAAAATGTAAAAATCATCAAAAACAGAGCTCAAAACACTTATCAATTGAGCTATGAAGATGTCAAACCCTAACACACAACAATGAAGCTTTCTTCTTCTTCTATATTCAGCCAAAATATGATAATGAAGCATAATTTTGATTTTTGTTTTGATTATTATAACATTTACTAACTAATTACATTATTAACCTTTAATAAATAACTTAAAATTCATTTAATGGTTGTCCAAAATTTTCCACTATCATTTAAAATGGTCTAATTACCATTTAAGGCCATCATATTTAAAATCTAAAGTCAATTGACACCTTTAACAAGTAGAATGCAACTTTTGCATTTTACGCGATTTAGTCCTTTTTCTCAAATTGAGCAATTAAACGATAAAATTAGCTCACAAAATTTTCACACATCAAATAACATGATGTAAACACATAAAATAATTTTAAAATAATTTTATAACATCGAATTTGTGGTTCTAAAATCACTGTTCTGATTTAGCTAAATCCGGGCAGTTATACTTCCCTTTTTTTTGAGGATTATTCTCAGTATTGCTAGGTATGCCTATACCAATTAGCCTTTTAATATATCCCATCATACTCATCAATTAGCTTATTTGGTCCTCTAGTTTAGTCAATGTCCTTGATGAATTGGTGCACTCATATTGCACCTGTTTTACTTCTGTTCTCATTGACCACATTTCCCCTACGATTCGATCCAAACGTTGACCAAATACAGTATGGTCATTTGGTTTGGCCTTATCTTGAGGTTTCTACAAGTAAAGACATTGGTAATTAGTGTTTTTAACTTGATTTGTATTATTATTACCTCATCCTTGATTTCCTCCCCATCTCAAGTTTGGGTAATCTCTTCAACCAGGGTTGTAGGTATTTGAATAGGAGTTTCCACTCCTATTCTCGATGTATTTCATGTCCTCGATTAGTTTGTTGATATAATGAAAGTGCGGTTTGTCTCCATACACAGATGGTATATTATTGAAGGATTCAATATAGTTAAGTCTATCCACTAACTGCTGGTATTTATTATCTTCCTGGATAGCTTTTACTATAGCAGGTTTTTGGCCATATGTAAATCAATCAATAGTCCACTGAAAGGAGTTCAATGCCATGTTTTCTATTAATTTGTATGCATCCTCCTACATTCTATTCATTAGCGCTCCTCCTACTACTCTATCTAATCCGAACCTTACATTTGCATCCAACCCAATGTAGAACACCTGTAATCGTATCCACTCAGGGAATCCGTGGTATGGGCATTTCTAGATCATCGTTTTAAAATGTTCCTTAGCATCGTGAAAACTTTCCCCTTCCAATTATTTAAAAACAATAATTTCTCTTCTCAGTTAAATCACTTTGCTAATAGGGAAACAATTTGTAAAAACTTTCCAGTGAGCTCATTCTATGTCATGATAAATCTTGTTCTCTGCAAGTCTAACCAAGAAAAGACGTTATCAATCAAAGAAAAGAGGAACAACCGAAGACGAATAGCACCACCAGTGACCCCGTTACACTTGAAAGTATCACAAAGTTGAAGAAAACATGTAAAATGTTGATTTGGATCTTTTATCATTATAACCCTAAATTGCAAATTATTCTAGATCATCTGAATCATTGCTGGTTTTATCTCAAAATTGTTAGCTTTAATTTAATAGTTGGCCTCATTATGCTCTTCTGAACCATGTTTAAACTTTGTAATGTGTAATCTCTTAGGGTTCTTTTGTTACGAGCCATATGTAAATTTGTAGGTAGTTGTGGTGCTGCTGGTGGATCTCCTAAAGCGTTATCGTCAGCTTCGTCAAACAACAGATTCTTACGTGGTACATTCCCTACAATAGGTGGTGGTGGATCTTGCATCTGCTATTGCTGCTGCTACTGTTGCTATCGATAGTTTCTCTGAATTATTTCTCTAGATCTATGACTTGCTCTATAGGTATTCCCCTACTACAAGTCATATACCAAACCCAAAAAGAGAAGATTAGTTACAATAGAAATTAAATTCATATCTATAACCTAAAATTTCACTAATTATTCCTATTGAAGAATAAAAATTAAAATCAACTAGTGATGTTGCCTCCCCAGCAATGGTGCCGACAACTTGACCACCTCCGGATGTACTAACATCCAGATTGTGAATAATTCATCAAAAGATATATAAATAAGGTAGTATCCACAAGTATAAGGGTCATGTTGTATTATAGTTACAATGGAGTAGGTGAGTACTCCAAGGATCGTACCCAAAGGAAGCTAG
Source organism: Gossypium anomalum (assembly GCA_025698475.1). Classification (NCBI taxonomy): domain Eukaryota; kingdom Viridiplantae; phylum Streptophyta; class Magnoliopsida; order Malvales; family Malvaceae; genus Gossypium; species Gossypium anomalum. The sequence continues at coordinate 58,489,645 of CM046959.1, forward strand.
CACTAGGTCAATTTTAACCTAAACACTAAAAGATCTAATTAGTATTCAAAATAAGTTATATTACAAACATATAAATAAAGGAAATTTTTTGGGGGTTTTTATAATAAGACAAATAATATGATAACTAAATAAATATCGAGAAATTGAGAAGTGGAATTAATCAAATCTAATTATGGGTGATTAGCTCACTTCGACAATTCTTATTAACTTTCACTTCGGGTTCCTCGCCAATCAACTAGTTGATATCCTAGCAGGATCTTCTAATATGTCCATTAGAATAACGAGTCAACAAGGACTACTTATCTTCTGAATACATTATAACACCCCTTACCTGTACCCGAGACCGAGACTGGATACAAAATGTTACCGGACATGTACTTGAACATTTTCAGAAAATACGGGTTATAAAATTTCATTCCATTATAAATTAAATCAAACTGCATCATAATATCCCTATTATGGGCCAACGAGGCGCTAAACACTCATTGAGAATGATTCGGGACTAAACCGAGAACTTACAAAAGTTCATGAAAAATTTCCGAAGTAAAGCCTCATGGTTTCTTCTGGCTGCCAAGTAGCCTCTTCCACACCATGTCAATGCCATAAGACTTTTACCAAAGCCACATCTTTATTTCTCAACTGTTTAATCTCACGAGCCAAAATCTTGACCAGTTTCTTACCATAAGTCATGTCTGGTCTAATCTCAATCTCCATTGGTGAAATCACATGAGAGGGGTTTGATCGATATCGCCTTAACATAGATACATACAACACGTCATGAATCTTTTCCAATTCGAGTGGTAATGCCAAACGATAGGGTAATGGTCCAACTCTTTCAGTGATGTCGTACGGTCTGTTAAATCGCAGACTCAGTTTGCCTTTCCGGGCAAATCTCAATAACTTTTTCCATGGAGATACTTTCAAGAAAACTCTATCTCCAACTTGGAACTCAATTTCTTTTCTTTTCAAATCAGCATATGACTTTTGCCTATCCGATGCCGCTTTTAAACAGTCTCGTATCACTTTAACCTTTTCTTCAGTTTCCTTGATTAGATCAACTTTGTGGATCTGACTTTTCTTGAGTTCTGTCCAATACAACGGAGTTCGGCACTTTCTGCCATACAGGGCCTCATAAGGCGCCATCTTCAAACTCCTCTGAAAACTGTTATTGTAGGCAAACTCTACCAATGGCAAGTATTTTTCCCAGCTACCCTGAAATTCGAGGATGCAACATCGCAACATATCCTCAAGAATCTGAATCATCCGCTCAGTCTGATCATCGGTCTTCGGGTGAAAAGCCGTACTAAAACTCAATTTTGTACCTAAGGCTTCTTGTTACTTCTTCTAGAATCTCGAAGTGAACCTCAAGTCTCTGTCCAAAATAATCGACAGTGGTACCCCGTGTAACCTTACAATCTCAGATTATACAGGTCGGCCAATCTATCAAGAAAGTAATCTGTTCTTACCGGAATGAAATGAGTTGACTTCGTCAACTTATCCACCACAACCCATATAGCATCTTTCTTTTTCAGGGTCAATGGTAATCCCGTCACGAAGTCTATAGTAATTCTATCACACTTCCATTCGGGGACCATCACAAGTTGTAACAAACCTAAGGGTACTTGATGTTCAGCTTTGACTTGTTGACATATTAAGCATTTCGATACAAATTCTGAGATGTCTCTTTTCATGCCAATCCACCATTACATTTTCTTCAAATCATTATACATTTTGGTACTTTCCGGATGAATAGACAAACGACTATCATGTGCCTCTTGCAAAATATTGTAAATAATCTCATCATCTTTGGGTACACAAACCCTATCTCTGAACATCAAACATCCATTAGGTCTGATCTAAAAATCTGATTCAGAACCTGACTCACATTGAGCTCATTTAGCTTGCAGGTCACTATCACTAGTCTGAGTATCATAAATTTCCTGTAGAAATGTCAACCTAGCCTCTAGCTTTGCCAAAATTTAACCATCATCAAACAATACCAATCGAGCTTCCATGGCTTTCAGTGCAAACAAGGATTTTCTGCTTAAAGCATCGGCGACCACATTCGCCTTTCCTGGGTGATAATCAATGATCAGCTCATAATCTTTAATTAATTCTAACCATCTCCGCTGCCTCAGATTCAATTCTTTTTGAGTCATCAAATACTTCAAACTCTTGTGGTCTGTGAATATACGACAAGTCTCACCATATAGATAATGCCTCGAAATCTTTAAGGCAAATATAATGGCGGCAAGCTCTAAGTCGTGAGTTGGATAGTTCTTCTCGTGTGGGTTCAACTGCCATGAAGCATAGGCTATCACTTTGCCATCTTGTATAAGTACACAACCCAATCCATTTAAGGATGCATCACTGTAAACCATAAACTCTTTTCCCAGCTCGAGCAACACTAGAACTGGAGCTTCGGTCAGCAATGTCTTCAACTTCCCGAAACTCTGCTGACACTTTTTTGTCCATTCAAACTTAACATCTTTCTGTAGCAACCTTGTTATTGGAGTCGCTATCATGGAGAATCCTTTCACAAATCTTCGGTAGTAACTGGCTAAGCCCAAAAAGCTTCTAACCTCGGTTACATATCTAGGCGGTTTCCAAACAACAATAGTAGAGATCTTGCTTGGATCAACTTGGATGCCTTCACCTGAAACAATATGACCAAAAAACCCTACTTCTTAGAGCCAAAACTCACTCTTGCTAAACTTAGCATACAGTTGTTTTTCCCGTAAGGTTTGTAATACAGTTCTAAGATGCTTTGCATGCTCTGTCTCATCCTTGGAATAAATTAAAATGTCGTTAATGAACACAACGACGAACTTGTCCAAGTATGGCTGAAATAGCCTATTCATTAGGTCCATGAATACGGCCGGTGCATTCATTAACTCGAATGGCATGACAAGGAATTCATAGTGACCATACCTCGTTCTAAAAGCTGTCTTAGGCACATCTGATTCCTTAACTTGCAACTGATAGTAGCCAGACCTCAAGTCTATCTTAGAAAATATGGTGGCTCCCCTCAACTGGTCGAACAGATCGTCGATCCTTGTAAACGATACTTATTCTTGATAGTTACCTTGTTCAATTGCCGATAATATATACATAGCCTCATTGAGCCATCTTTCTTCTTTACAAATAATACAGGAGCACCCCAAGGTGAAAAACTCAGCCTTGTAAAACCTTTATCTGTCAGCTCTTGTAACTGTGCTTTTAACTCTTTCAGCTCGGTTGGTGCCATCCTGTACAAAGTAATAAAAATGGGAGCTATTCTCGGCACTAATTCAATACCAAACTCTATCTCTCTTTCAGGAGGTAATCTAGGCAACTCTTCCGGGAACACGTCTGGATATTCACATACTATTGACACGGATTTAATCTTCAACTCTGTCTCCTTAATGTTTAATACAAAAGCAAGGTAGGCTTCGTACCCTTTTCTCATATATCTCTGAGCAACCATCGCTGTGATTACAACCGGCGGCCTACCCAATTCTCTTGAATCAACCCATAGAATCTCACCGTCTGGGCATTTCAATTCAATATACTTGCTACCACAATTTACAATTACATCATGCAGGGCTAACCAATCCATACCAAGTATTACATCAAACTCATCAAATGGTAACAACATAAGGTTAGCCGAAAAGCATTGACCATGAATCGTCAAAGGACAATTCTTACAGACTTTATCAACTAAGACTGATTTGCCTAATGGGTTCGACACTCTAATAATAAATTCTGTAGGTTCAATGGGTATATTCATACTAGACATGAATCTCATGCAAATGTATGAATGCGTCGATCCCGGGTTAATTAAGGCAACAACACATGTATTAAAAAGAGAAAAAGTACCCGTGATAACGTCAGGAGCAGAGGCTTCCTCTCGAGCGCGTATTGCATATGTTCTTGCCGGGGCTCGAGCCTCTGATTTTACAGTGTCCTTGGCTACAACTCGACTACCACTAGCACTTCCAGGATACCTCAGAGGTCTACCTCGAGTAATAGGAGTACTCGACTTCGGGGCTACTTCCACCTCTTTATCAATTCGCTCTGGGCAGTCCCGAAGAAAGTGGTCAAGAAAACCACATCTAAAACATGCACCGCTCTTCATTCGGCACTCTCCAGAGTGAAATTTGTTGTAGCTCTTACACTTTGGCTTTTGGTCATGTACACTCCCCACACTAGTCACCATCAGGGAGGAAGACTTCTGATTACGTCGTTTGGAGCCTCTCGCTCTACCCGAATACCCTACCGATGAAGTGGAGTGTTCATGATGTCTCCTTGATTTCTTTGTGGGAAATGAGAGCGTCTTACCGCTGGATCTCGTGCTCGAAACTCGAGCTTCTCTCCTTGCTTGCTTTCTTTTATTATTAAGCTCTTTGGCCTTCTTGGCCCGATCAGCTAATGCAGCGAACTCTCGTGTCTTAAGAATCCCAATCAACAGTTTAATTTACTCATTCAGACCCTCCTCGAAGTGTTTACACATTTTTGACTCGGTTTGAACCCATTCAGTCGCATACTAGCTTAGCCTTACAAACTCCCTTTCGTATTCAGCTATAGTCTTACTCGCTTGTTTGAGTTCCAGGAACTCCTTTCGCTTTGAGTCTAAGAATATTTGACTGATGTATTTCTTTTTAAACTCTGCTTGGAAAAATTCCCAAGTGATGTTTTCTTTTGGCACCATAGAAGATACAGTCTTCCACCAGTGGTATGCAGTATCTTTCAGGAGGGACACATCACACTTTAGACACTCCTCGGGTGTGCACGATAATTTATCTAACACTCGTGTAGTATTCTCGAGCCAGAACTTGGTTCTTTCAGCATCATCATTAATCTTAGCTCTGAATTCCTCAGCCCCATACTTTCTAAGTTTATCTACAGGGGCTTTACTAATTCTTACAGGTGCCATACCTCGTGGCAAATCCTCATCAGGTTGGTTAGGGGGCGGAATAGGTCGTGGTATATTAGGGCGATTCCTTAGATAATCCCAAACCATTCATCCATCATGTCAAAGAAGGTGGCCCTAGCCTCTTCCTGGCCTTGAAACATATGCCTTTCACTACTACTAGAAACAACTTATTGTATGAATGATTCGGGACTAAATTGAGAACTTACGAAAGTTCATGAAAAATTTCCTAAGTAAAGCCTCACACGCCCATGTGGAGGTAATGCACACGTCCGTGTGCTATGGGACACACCCATGTCCTTTACCCGTGTTGAATTTATGAAGATTATTTTTCATTTCTATCCTACAGGGGTTTTCACACGGTTGAGACACACGCCCGTGTACCTGGCCCGTCTCCCTCACACGGCCTAGACACACCCGTGTCCAAAAACTTGAGCATTCTGTTTATGACATCAACATGCATTTAGGGGCACACGGCCAAGACACATGCCCGTGCTCGAAACTGACTTAAAATTTTAGGTGCAGGGGATACACGGCCATGCCACACGCCCATGGGGGCAATCTGTGTGTCACACACGGCCTAGACACACGCCTGTGTGTCTACCCGTGCAGACTTTGTAAGGCTATTTTCAAAGCCTTTGGTCACCCTCTATCAATCAATCACACTTATAGGTTACCTTAATACATAATAATGCCAGATTTTATGCTTACATATAACCTTGATAAACATCATTGCATGCAAACCTCATATTATCGGTCTTATACATGCTAGGTTAATTTCCTTTTGTATTAAGGATTTCTATGTTTCATTGACACATATCACAAAATGAATCAAAATCCTATACATGCCATTGAATAAAATAAAAGTGTCTTTATACCAAAGCGGGACTAGTTGATAGTGTGTTAACTCTACAACCGTCTTCCAATCTTTACGAGTCCTCGAGCTCTGTAAGACAGGGGAAAAGAAAGAGGTAAGCATTCACATGCTTAGTAAGCCCAAATAACTAGAAAGTAAACTTACCGAGCAATTAGCATACAACCATATTAGGCAGTAAAATCAATAAGCATGGAATGGTTTCCCTATCACATACACTCAATCATCAAGTTAGTCACATAATAATACATCATGTAAATTAGTCATAGATGAGCTCATCATTCATCCTTTCCTCTATATTTATGTCTCCTGTTAGTCCCGTTGAGTTTCTAGGAAATCTCGATGGATTATCCATTTGCCGTCAATTCATAAGAGTGATCGTTTCAGGTATGCACTCCCACGAACCTCACATCTTACGGCGAAATTACCAGTCCAGGCTAAATCCCCCGTATCGTAAACTTATAAGATGATGTCAGGATTACTAGTCCAGGCTACATTCTTTATAGCGACAAACACCCTTAATGAACTCGAATCTGAATTACCAATCTAGGCTAAATTCAGACCCTAATTGGATTACCCGTCTGGGCTAAATCCTCAAAGTACACATGTCCTTTGGGAGGCTCAATCACTCAAGGAACACCTGTCCGGGCTAGATCCTTCCAATATGTGAGATCAACGGATTACCCGTTCAGGCTAAATCCTTTATGCAACACATGTAGGATCTCAAGTCACATGTAAATCATGGTTTATCCATCGAATTTCCCTTTTTAACCTCAACTGGGACATTTATCAATATGTCATTATTAAGGATACATTTTGTAGGTTTTCATGCCATCATCAAATGTAATTATCATATATTCGTAAATCATGCAAATAAACATGTTTTGAGTTTACTTTAAGTTATTCAAAGTTACCTAGTACTCGTTTTGATATCGTGTTTCGGTTATTCTGATACCTTTCGTTTTCCTCAATCGACCTCTTGAATTTATTCCTCGGGGTCTATAACAATAAAAATAAATCATTAACATCTCACATTATACCTTTCAAGTCTAAATTCTATCCCTGGACAAAATGACCGTTTTACCCCTAACCTTTCACTGTATTAGGCCTAGAAGTTTTGGGCCTTGAGCATAGGAGCGGTTGAAGGCAGCTTTTAATATTTTGTTGTGCATGTAAATTTCGTTAATGAAGGCTTGTTTTAGTGGTTAAGTGTGCTGAGAAGTGTTGGAGAAGTCTTGGGTTCAAACCTAGACTCTAGCAAAAATTTGGTTTAAGGTGTATCAAACCCTAGTTGTAGTAGGTAGGCCTTAAGTATGTTGTTGGAGAAATTGTGCCACAAAAAGAAGTGTTGTGTAGTGGCAAGGTGGCGCCACTTAGGGGACAAGGAAGTGACGCATAGAAGAAGCAAGGGATCGAAGGTTCAAGTCTTGGCTCTTGCAATATATTTTGGTGTTTCTTTTCAATAAATCTGGAAGCAAGTAGGTGCGCTTTAAAGTTTAATGTGTTGGATTTATGGCACAGATGAGTTGATGGCCTAGTGGTGGTAGCGTGAGTTGGCATGTGAGAGGGCTTTGGTTCGAATCCCTTGGCACGCAAAGGTTAATTATTTTGCTATGTTGGGACGGCAAGAGTTGGTGTTGGTTTTAAACTCTGGTGATGGAGGGATCCCACATCGAAAAGCTAACATAAGAGTGGATGCGAAGCTGACTTTAAATAGAGAGAACCATGAGGAGAGTAAAGGTACCTTTCTTGGCTGATCCCTTTCGCTTTATGGCGTGCTCGTTTGGGTTGGATGTTGGCTAAGAGTGCGGATTAACTCCAGTCTCCTATCAGGTGTGTATTGCTCACTACTCTGGCTGTAGGATGGCTACTTCGGGCCGTGATGGGCCGAAAGGGGCCATGTGGGCCCAATGGGCCAACGGGCCCAATTGGATAAGTTGTTTGATTGTGTAGTAAATATTGGACTAGGCTAGGTGAATCTCATATCTGTGGCTAGATTTGGGCTAAAAGGGCCACACGAGCGTGTGGGCCCACTTCAGCCGAGAAAGGGCTTTAGGCCCATCCGTACTGTTATCCTGTTTAGAATACTTTAGTTCACCAAATTATTGAAATACCCTTGACTTGTAAAATTACCAAAGTACCCCCGATTTACAGAATTACCGTTTTACCCTCGATTTACAAAATTACCAAAATACCCCTGGTTTGCAAAATTACCAAAATACCCCTGGTTTGCAAAATTACCAAAATACCCCTGGTATGTAAAATTACCAAAATACCCCTAGTTTGTAAAATTATTGAAATACCCCTGTAGGGTAGAATTGCCGAGATACCCTTGTGGGGTAAAATTACCATTTTGCCCCTAGGGTGATAAATGACTGTTTTGCCCTTGTGGGCAAGTGACTGACTTGGACTGTGTGGTTGACGGATTTGATTGTGAATATATGTTGGTGATATGAATGACTTGACTGTGATTGTTTGATTCAAATATGGGCATGATATTCTGATTCTGTATGTTGTATGCCATGACATTATTTCTGTTACATGGGACATGGGTTTATATTGATGGAGGAAGCGTTCTGGCGGCCTCGTTGCAATCTGGTGGCCTCGCCACATATATCTGATACGTGACTTCGTCACAATATCCGCACCCTCGCATGTCGTGGCTTCGCCACATATATATATATATATATATATATATATATATATATATCTAGTGGCCTAGCCACAATATTCAGATCTGTGACTTCACACAATATCCGCACTTCGCCGCAATTTTTGTGGTATGTAGCGGTTAGGTGGGTTGAGTAGTCTCCGCACATGGTGTAAGGCTGGTACGGGGGTGTTACGGATGGATTGGGTTGGGATTGCATTCACATTCTGATTCTGATTCTGTTACCTGATTCTGATTCTAATTCTCATTTTCATTCTAGTTCGATAATGTTTCTTATTACAGAATGGGCTAAGGCCCAATTGATACCGAAACTGTAAGTAGGTCAAAGCGGACTTTTAATTCTTTTATATGACTGACTGTCCCTTTTTTATAGTAAGGGATTACATACTGAGTTTTTGTAAACTCACCCCGTTTATTAACCTTTCGGGTAATTTCCGACCTTAGACGGATCGGAGTCATGAGGGGCTCGGAGGAGAGCTACACACACTTTATTTAAGTTACGCTTTTGATTATTGCTTTTAAATGTCTTTATGTGAGTTGTAGTAAAGCTGTTGTAATTTTCTGGATCTCTAATTTGGAATTTTATTTATTGTTCTTATAATTGCTAGTTTTAGAACACGGTTTTCCAAAGCAACTATTGTTTTCAAAACATCATGTATCCGCAATTGTTTTAAACTAAGCTTCCGCAACTGCCAAGATTTTTACAAAGTTGTTAAGAATGTTATTCAGCTAAGGTTTTCTTACAAGGTTTAAAAAGGGTATAAGTTTTTAATTATTAAGAAGGGTTTTTAATGGAAACATGGTTTTTGAAAAAAAAACACTTCAATGTGACACGCTAGATTCGAGCCAAACTTCCAGGCCGGGTTTGGGGTGTTACATTCACATTATTTACGATTTAATCCCTAGGCTCGTATAACGAAATGCATGCAATTTCTACCTTACCCAAGCCTAGCTAAATGTTCTTCCCTCTCATGGTAGTCCACATTTTTCCATTATTTCTCATCTTTCTATCCATTTTTACAACTTTTACAAAATGGTCCCTAAAGCCATTTCCATGAAACAATCACTTAGTAAAAGTTATTTACCATCTTTTAAACTTTCATATTCTTCCATGGACCATCAAAACACAAGTAACTCATGCATGGGTAAATTTCTAAACATGAACCCTAGCATGAAATATGGGTAGAAATAGAGAGAGTAATCTGCCGGGACTTAAAAAATACGAAGAACATTAAAAACGGGGCTTGGGAGCACTTACTATTGAGCTTGAAAAAGTTAAAAACCCTAGCTATGGAGGCCCTTGGAGTTTTGGCAGTGTGAAGAAGAAGATAAGCTGATTTTGGCTTGATTTTTCCCATTTTATTTCATTAAAACGCCAAATGACCAAAATGCCCTTATTCCTTTTCTTTCAAATTTCATCCCTACATGCCCATTTTTGTCCAAAAACTTAGAAATTTGGAAAATTGCTCTTCAAGACCTTCTAATTAATAATCTAAAGCAATTTCATACAAATTACTTCTAGAATCAAAGTTTTGCAATTTATTCAATTTGGTCATTATTTTCCAATTGGACACCTTACTCAAATAATTTCTTCATGAAACTTTAACACATGCATATTCTCATATTTTAGACCTTATAATAATCATAAAATAAATATTTCAATGTCAGATTTGTGGTCCCAAAACCACTGTTCTGACTAGGCCCTATTTCAGGATGTTACACTCACAGTCTAGATCGACTTAGGGTGAAGGTGTTCATGAATAGGCCATACCAAATTTGGGTTAATTCCCGCCTTGATGACTTCCTAGGGTTTCCAAGCCTAGAGTTTAGGTTCTTCATTTCCCAAATAGTTGATTCGTTGAGTAACCCTACAAAACAGTTAATAGATCATACCTCTAGTCACAAATCCCCCATAGAGGGACTAGTTCCTCCTAGTTTTCATAAACAATATAGAGTCAATACAAAGTGTAATCATGATAAGTGAATTGAAAGTATAGAGTTTAAGAAAAATTCTGAGTTATATTATCAATAAAAGAGAATCCACAAGAGTTGATTGTATCCTCAAATCAGATCTCCTGAAATAAAACAAAGAACAAACTGAAAATAAATCTAAAACTTAAGAAAATAGAAAAGCTAAACTGGAATGAAAAGAGAGACTCTAAGCTAAGTAATTGATGTCCATAATATGTGACAAGTGAGCCGATTTATATATTTAAGGTGGTTTTCATCCTTAACCCAAGGTTAGCTAGTGTTCTCGAGCTTTAAGTTTGATTGTGCAGACCAAAATGCCCCCTGGCTCGTATTAATTCCTATTCAGAGTCGATGTCGTGACACATCAGCACCTGTGTCACAACATAGAAATCAATATACTTTTCTTAGGATGTCTTTAGGGGTATGTTGCGACACCCTTAGGCTATGTCGTGACATCGAAGGTAGTCTCAAAATTTTCCATTTTGCTCCCTATGTTGCGACATCAAACCCTCCGTGTCACAACATAGTGACTAGTATCAGTTTAGCACACCTTCTAATGGTCTCATGCACACTTACAAAGTTCATTATATCACTCTTAAGCCTCATTCGGTCCCTATGATCAATAAAAGACTCAGTTTGCATGTTTTATTAATTTTAATTAAACTTACTAAAACATAACTAAAACATAATGATAATACTTGTTTTCAAGCTCCTAAAGTGCAAAAATTAGTTTAATTTGGTACACCGAATTATAGCAGATCAATGATTTTGGTTTCTAGTATGTTTAATAGTAACTACATCAATATTTTTATTGAGCAGAATGATAAATCAATATGACAATGTTCTCAATTTTATGGGTAGTCAGGAACGACTAGAAAATAAGATGGTTATGTGCTTTTGTGGTCGCTAGCTCAATGACATGATCTTCCTTGGGTATGTATGGGTGACTTTCATATTTTTTTATCAAAAGATTATAATGGGGTGGTGCATTGTATCCAAGCCCTTTATGCTCTAGCTTTCGATAATGTATTATTGACTGTAATGTTTTAGTAGTTCCTATGTTGGGTTTAAGGTTCACCTGAGAATATTTTTGAGGCACTAAGAATTTTCTTATGTAGTGTTTGGATATGGAGTTTTTTAACTCAGGTTGGATGTAGCTATTTCCATATTTTAAGCATTATAATTGAGTTACTACAAATTCTTGTCAAAGTTTAGTTAAGCTGGTTGCCTGGGTTTTTTTATCATGAATGAAGGTTGTGAAGATTTAGATTTGAGAATATTTGGCTTGTAGAGCAAGATTTTTCTAACATTGTGCCTTCTAATTGGTTTTCTTATATTTCACCTTCAGTCTTTAAAGGATTTTGATCCTTCTATTAGCACTTTCAAGTAGAGGATAGAGGCAGATAGGAATGGTACTCATCCTGGTAACTCTAAGTCAGATCTTCCGAGTGAGCTGGATAAATTGTTAGCTCAACATTAAATCTATTGAATGTAGATATCCAATCTATTTTGGTTGAAACATGGTAAGTGAACTTCAAGTAATTTCATACTTAGGCTGCGAAGAGGAGAGGTACCAATCATGTACCTATGCTAATTGGTCAGTCTAGTAGTCCCTGCACTAATATGGCTGGGATGGGCAACATTGTACTCAAATATTTTATTAGTTTGTTTTCAAGTTACTCAGGTAGTGATTTTTCTTAGTTCTCGGGGTTTCCTCCATGTATTGATAATTCAAAAAATACAAATTTACTAACGCCTGTATGTAACTCCCCACACCGGTCAAGCTTGCCAAATCCAAATGTGAGATGTAACATTACATCTCAAAGTAATTCAAGCTACTATAACACAAATACAATCCATTCAATCATTAAAATAATTCATATGCATTTATTTATACACTCATTAATTTCATTCCATCAATTTACGGGGTTATACGGGTTAATTTTAGAGTTAGGACTTGAATCCAAACTCAAATGTCAAATTTAAAATTTATGACTCGAGACAAGAGTTTCCATAACTCGAGATAGATCATAAATTATTTTGGGATTTTTATCTTCAAATTTAACGTGTCTCGAGACTACATGTTATCTTTTTAAGGTAAGGTTCTTTATGTTTGGAGACTAGGCCTCGACCTCTCCAATTTTCCTTTTTTTTTGCTTTGAAGTTTTAATGTCTCGAGATAAGTGATATGCCACAATTCGTGATGGTAAATTAGGTTCTTCTTAATACTTAATGAGTTCATTTTCAAGTAATTTAGAATTGTTTTAGTTAGAATTTTCTTTTAGTACTTTTCTATTTGAAGTTACTAAAATGAGCATTTTTATGTGATTTATGACCTTCTTGGCTACTCTGGGCCTAAGGGAAGACTAATATGTTGATTTAAGTGTGCAGGACCCCAATTAAGGCCAAAGAGTTAGTAGACTACTCTCAATGTTGCAACACCCAAATTTGATGTCGCAACACAATCTCCAGACTGTCTAAGAAACATACTGCCTACTATGTTGTGACATCGACCTAAACGTGGCAAAAAGAGTATATTGCCTTCAATGTTGCGACAGACGAGACCAAATATCAATTGAGGATGTTTTCATCTGTACAATCTCAATTAACATGCTAAGTCATCTTTAGTTTACCTATTAGGTCATAATACATGTAATTTATAAATAATATTTGAGAACAACACATTAGGGACACATATCATTATTTAGATTTTATTTCGTTCATAAATTTCACTTAGTTTATTTTATGTTCGTTTAATTAAATTTTTCTATTCCAACATGGAGACAATTGCGAGCAGAGATTGTTCTGGAACCATGCCTGTATTGATCTATTAATAAGCATTCTCTTTTCCTAATTCTCTCATTTATATCTTTGTTATTGATATTATCAATCAATTGTTTGTATACATATGAGAATAACTTGTGCTTCATCAATATCTCACATCATTCGATTGTTAAACTGATTAATTCGCTAAGTAAATAGTCATCTAACATTAAGTCTTTATTCAAGAGAACTTAGTATACTAGGAATATTTATACTAGGAATATATGCCTCTAGTAGAAGATCTAGAGAAGTGAGACCGAGTGGATAACCTATTAAGTAAAACTTGGGCCAAGCGGTGAGATCGAGAGGGTATCTTAGGTGGTAATCCTTAGTGAAGATGAGACCGAGAGAGTATTTGTATGTAAGGGTGGTAAGTACTTAAATTAAGGGTAATTATTGACTTAGTTAATAAGTAGGATTTCAATTGATTCTAGGCTAGGGAGCTTGCATTGTCGAAACTAGGAATAGAAAAATTCGATAACTTCACCTAAGATTAGCTTTTAGTTTAATTTTATTATTATCTTTATTCTATTATGAATTGTCACTATCAATTCGTGACTTAATTTGATTAGTGATTATTTTAGGCAATTGATTTAATAATGATTTTCTCCTATCTGGAATCCTTTGGGTTCGATCCTCAGAATACTTACTAAGTGTTCTATTGTAACACATCTATATTACAATTTGAACTGTACGCTTGTAAAAACCACACTTAACTCTTATCTTTCTATTTTGTAGTATTTACACTCTTGACGTTCGCACATCAGGAGGCGGTCAAGTTGTTGGTGTCGTTGTCGAGGATTGTGATGGTGATAACTGTTATTGAATTAATTCTTTTAAAATAATACTAATCGAAAGACAAACGAGCTAGATAGTGTACAAATTTATTTATTATTTTATTATTTTATTTATCATTATTTCTTTTTTTTTAGTTACCTTCTTGACTATCAAATTCAATTATTGGAGAATTTGATGATGATTTCAAGCGGTGTGATGAATGGAATGTGAACGAAGGATTGAATTGGGTAAATGGAGCTTCGACGGACCAATGTAGTGATGATAGAGAAGATAAGATGTCTGGATATCTTGTCAAACTTTCTTCTGATTCGTATGAAATACCCTGACGCGAAACTACTAAGAATTTAATACCCCTAACCCGTATCAATCATCGCAGTAGGGTTACAAGGTATTACCGATCAATTCACAACGTAAGGCATACATTTATCAACCGTAAAACATTCATTCTCATAAATCATTCCGCACAATCACATTGTCCCTTATAAGGGCCTACGAGGCCTTAAACGTGCTTTAGAAGTGGTTTGGGACTAAACCGATTTCATACAAGAATTTTGGAAACTTAATAAAATTTCAACCATACAGGGGTCACACGCCCGTGTGAACAGGTTGTGTACCTCACACGACTCCAAACACACCCGTGTCTCAGGCCGTGTGGAAACAGGGCATACATACTGACTTGTATCACACGGTCGATGACACGCCCGTGTGCTAGACTGTGTGAAAACTAGAAAGTATACTGACTTATGCAGCACGACCAAGTCACACGCCTGTGTGCTAGGCCATGAGCCAATTAGGGGGTATACTCACTTGTAGCACACGGTCAGTCACATGCCCGTGTGTGAGACCGTGTGGAGCATATTGACTTCATTTTAATAACAACACCAGGGGACACATGGCCGTATAACATGACCGTGTGCCACACACAACTGAGACACACGCCCATGTCTCTACCTGTGTGGACAAAAATAGGCCATTTGCACGACCAATTTTCCATCCTTATTCATGCACACCTAAACAATCAAAATGGTACCATTTTATCATACAATTAGGCAGCCAAAATCATCAACCAAATGCACAATTCATACAATATCCATTTCAACCAATTTTCAACACTTAATTCAATGCCATTTATCTAATCAAATACTTAAAAATTCAACTTCTAAAATCATACCTCATCAAAGCATTTCTCAAGCATTTAAACTCCACAATTCAATTTACCATGTTCATACCATACATGTCAAAATAAACCATTTCTATTAGCTAAACACACATCAACATTAACATCATTTACAAGCCAATTCTCATGGCTATAAACACAACCAAAATACCACACCTAGCCTATACATGCCATATAGCATATATACACAACTCAAAAGTACCAATAGATGTCCGATAGTGTGATGACATTCCCGACGACTTCTGGATTCGAGCTAGCCTTGATTCACTATAAAACATAGAAAAGTAACATGAAGTAAGCTTCATAGCTTAGTAAGCTCGTATGTCAATAACTTAATTCATTGATTAAATGCAAATCAACCAATTACACATAATAAATCCATATACACATTAACTACAAACCTCTGTCATGTCTCAAAACATGATCAAATACAATCTCATCGAACTTTCATGGTTTAATACTCGAATAGGTTCTGTACATACCTGTAACGCCTTATACTAACCTCATTATCATTCACATCATTCATTACCTATTGAACCATTCAGAATCGAAATCGAATACTCATAAGTCTCATACGATAAGTACCTATACCATGGCCCGTAGCTAAATCAAGATAACTTATCTGAAAAACTATTTTTATGGCTCGAAGCCAAAATATTTGATCTAAACGGCCCGAAGCCAAATTAGTATAACTCGCACCCGAAGTACTAATAACATGGCCTGAAGCCAAATCGGTATATCATCTTATAACATGTTAGCAGTATCCAAAATCTATTCCTAAGGTTCAACTGGGATTTCTAGCTTGTCGATTCCATCTTCGAATGTATTCGTGGAATCGTATTTACAATTCATACATTAATGAAAACCTCATAATCATAGTTAGGCAATATCAAAACATTTGACATACTTTTATAATAAATTTACTACATATCAACTTACCTCGAGCATGAAAATGGCGAAATGAGTCAATTACTCGATGATCTTGCCTTTCCCCTAATCTAATTCTGGATTTCTCTTTTCTTGATCTAAATATGTTCAAAATTAACTTATTAAATCAACCATTCATTCAATTTAGTCCAAGACATACATTTAGGCCTATTTGCACATTACCCCTAAACTTTTACATTTAATCAATTTAGTCCTTAATTCACAAATACAAAAAATTCACATAATTTCCATAAGCCCAAGCTTGGCCGAATTACCATAGTACCCCTAGTAGCCCATAACTTTCATTTATTTCACATTTCAACCACTCAATTTGCATATTTCACAATTTAATCCCTATTATGAAATTTCATCAAAAGTTACTTTACAAAACATGAAAATCTATGATCAAAAATTCATATTTCATCTTCAGACACCAAAGAACACATAAACTCATCAATGGAAACTCTCAAAATCTTTAACAGCTTCGAAATTAAAGGTATGGGCTAGCTAGATTGAGCTACAACGATAACAAAAACATAGAAATCATCAAAAACTGAGCTAAAATCGTAAATCAAGCTAGGAGTGTGCCAAATTTTAAAAGCTTCAAACCCTATCTTTCTTTTCTAATTTTCAGTTGCCAAGGATGAATGAAAATGAATTTTTGTCTTTGTTTTTATTTAATTATAACTTAATTAACTAAATTACCTTTTTAACCTTAATAAAAAATTAATATATAACACATAAACCATGGACATAAATGTCCAGTTACCCTTCTAATGGTTTAATTACAATTTAAGGCCATCATATTTAAAAGCCAAAGCTATTTGACACCTTTAACAAATAGAATGCAACTTTTGCATTTTACGTGATTTAGTCCTTTTTCTCAAATTGAGCAATTAAACGATAAAATTAGCTCACAAAATTCTCACACATATCAAATAACATGTTGTAAATACCAAAAATAATATTAAAATATTTTTTTGACATCGGATTTGTGGTTTCGAAACCACTGTTCTGGTTTAGCTAAAATCGGGCTGTTACAAAGTCATCCAACCCCGAGCTATTATCGGATATGGAAAACATGATGGCACAAATGAGGACAATGCTCCAACAAATATCCGAGGTGCTGCCTCCAAAGGAAGAGGTTGTGTATGATGATTCCAACTTCAATCCTAAGGACCATGATATTGTCATCAACCACCTTTAATTAGATGATAGAAGTTAACAAGAGTTTGGAACCAGAGATCATGGGAATGAATTGAATATGGCTGAAGCAGTCTACAATCTAATTGGTGTAGCAACAAACATAGGTTTAACAGTAGCAATTGACACAAACCTTCAATCAATTTTGAGTGAAAGTGTAATGGAGCCAATGTGCCTTTTGGCCATAGTTGGGAAGGTGCCAACCAAAGAGGTCGAAGAGTTCATTTCGTTCTTCTTCGACGTTAGAGGGAAGTCTTAAGCAACTGAAACCTTACGTGACCTGGAGGGGAGGAAGCTCGAGGCAATAAGACCTTGAAAATAATTAGGGGTTGGCTCGGATTTGGTACGAAATGGCTCATGATGTGGATGTCATATTGGTAGAAAATAAGGCAATATCAATGGAATTAATTGAAGAGGCTGGTTTGGATATATTGATAGGGGAACAAATTTAAAATCAAAGTGTCAAAACTAGCTGGAAGTTCTTCTATAGTGGCGACACGGATCACCCCGGTTTTTAAAGAACCTCTATTTTCTGTTTTAAATTTTGTTTTACTCTTTTTATTTATTTAATTTTTTTATTTTTAGTATTAATATTATTTGTGTTTAGTTCTGTTCCATAATAGGTGTAGATATCATGGAGTGACAGAATCGAAAAATTGAAGAAGCTAGAAGCTCGACTCGATGTCGCGACATTGCACCTTGATGTTGCAACATCCACAAAAAAATGTCACATTGCACCATTGATAGGCTTTAATTGTTGGTTATGCTTTAGTTCTTTTACATTGAGGGCAATGTATATGTTCTAAAGTGTGGGGGAGTACATAGGATTTCGTATTTCGTTTGTGTGTTTTATTGGGGTTTTTTGTAATTATTTACTCTACGGAAAATAAATTGTTTTTGTTTTTATTATATGGTGCTTTGATTATATTAATACTAAAAATAATGGTTGAAAGTATTACAGCATGAAATGATCTTTTTCAAGCATGAAACTTTTTTTTATATGAGATAAATTTATTATTTTTAAGGAAAATTAATTAAGCTACTTAGTTAAATTGCATGATAGATTAGAAGAAACTATGTAAGAATTAATGATTTTATGCTATAAAGATATAAGCAGTATAAATATTTTTAGATACATGAATGATTGAATTGATTCTTATTCTTTGGTTTAATTCAAAGCATGAAATAAATTATATATTGTAGGATACTCAGGGACGACCCAAGGAATTGTTTGAATAGTCAATTATAAAATGGCCATACCGTAATGCTATGAATCCCTAGTCTCCTTATTTGAGCCTAGTAACTTCTTTTTGCTGAACTGTCCATATGGAAGCCATAAACTGAAATTTAAAATTACTTGAATTTTCCCTTTTCTTTAGTCCATTATTACATTACGAAATAGACATCAGACCATTGATATTGAGGGTTTAGGTAGAAACATTTTGGAGGTTTCAAAATAAAAGTGAGCAAAAAAGTAAGAAACAATACAATATAATGAATATAGGACTCGTAAAACTATGTGCTTAAATGAAAATTTAGGTGAGTGAACAAAAGTATTGTGAAGGTTAAAAGCAAAGCGATTGAAATAAAAGCATGGAACGAGTTAAAAACAATGTGTGTGAAAATAAGAAAATAATTAGAATGTCATCAAATACAAATCACAAGTATGATTAGGACCCTTTTTCAATCAGAATGCACTAAAACTTCCAAAGCTAACTATATTCAGGAATATTTTGTTGTGTCTTTATATTTAATATTCGGAGAGATAAGGAAGGTGAGTGAAGGAGAACTAAGGGGTGAGCTCTAAAAGGATAAAATTAGGGGTGAAAAGGAAATAATGTCATGTGCCTAACTATTTCTAGTTTTTGAACCATTTTGAGCCATAATTCTTTGAACTCATACCGTCCTACGCCTCAAAACATTACAAGCCTAGAATACCCATGTGACTGAAGAATTCTCATTACATAATCTTCCAGAATTGCAAACAAATGAATTGCATGAATATTTTTTGATTCGCATGATTGTATCTGATACATATCTGTATGATTTATATTGATGGTGATAGATTAAACATTTGGTCGTTGGAATTACTTCTAAGGTTGCTAGTAATGTAACTTTGTAAACTAATAAAAATTCACTTTAAAAAATTCTCAAGTTCTCGAGATATCAAAATTAAGTTGTATATTGTAAACTCTACATTTTATAGGGTTTTTCTAATTGTTTTTACCACCTTTTTACTTAAAAATAACATTAATCCCAAGCGATTATTAATGAATTTAGTGAATTTTGCTTAAACCTTAATCATGGACTTGAATTTATGAAATATGCAAATTTATGCTTTATTATATGGATTTTCTGCATAAATTAAATCATTTTCATGTTATTTATTAATGTGCTATATTTTAATAATGCAGTGGGACTATGAGGTGATATAATATGGAGCTCAGTACAATTCTTGCATGGACATGAACAAATACACCCTACTTGGATGACAAACCATGAAAAATTGGGTCATAAGGATGTTAATTTGACCTAGTTTAAGTGATGATACATGGTTGACATTTCTAGTTATTTATTGGGTCATGAAACCATCCAAAAAGGGGGAATCAAGCCAAAATTTTATACAAGCTTGTGGCTGCCAAATGTAACACCCCTCACCCGTATTCAATGCCAGAATAGGGTTACGGAGCATTACCAAATTTATAACACATTTAAACATACATTTCACTTGCAATTAGTCAAATCATATTATTCCATTCACAATCAATCCTTTTGTCCCTAATACGAGCCTACGATGCCCAAAACATGCAGTGGGAGTGGTTCGGGACTAAACTAACAACTTTGGAAACTTTTGAAGTACTTAGAAAATTTTCTCAAAAATAGGGGACACACGCCTGTGTGGCCCGGCCGTGTGAGATAGACACGCTCGTATCACAGGCCCTGTGGACATTCGAAATGGGAACATATGGCCGTGTCCCAGCCTATGTCTAACCGCGTGAAACTCTCTGACTTGCATCACACGACCAACACACAAGCCCGTGTGGCTAGCCCGGTGCCCTAAAAATGGCCATACGCGCTCGTGTGCCAAGCCGTGTGTTAGGCCATGCCAAACTTGTAGGGTATACATTTAGGGGAGGGTCGGGACTAAACCGAACCCGTTCAAGATTTTCAGAACTTAATCAAACTTTTCAAAACTGACAAAATCACATGCCCGTGTGGCTAGGCCGTGTGACTCACATGAGCACAAGGCACACCCATGTGGTCCAACCGTGCCAAAAAGAGGTCCTATACTGACTTTTTAACACGGCCAACAGACACGGCCGTGTGCCATGGCCGTGTAAAATTTAGCTAGCTAATGACTTTTTCACACGGCCATAGGACACGCCCGTGTTCCATGACCGTGTGGCACAATGCAGGCTTGGTTTAAGCAAATTTGCCACTCATTAAGGGTCCAATCCTACAAGCATTAATAAGCAACAATTATGCCAACATTTCTAGCCAATTCCATGCTCAAAGATGACCAAAACACCTTAGAATATAACACATTTCAAAACATACATCAAAACTATGCTCAAACTCATCATTTGTTAGCCAAATTCAAATGGCATAACTTATATACATAAAAAGCTTACAAACTTAAACATTCTAGCCTATACATGCCATACTTATAAATATGTACATTTCAAAAGTACCAAAAAGAGTTTGACAGTGTGATGACTATCTTCGACTATCCCGAGCCTTCAGTAGCTATGATAACTGTAAAACAGACAGAAATTACACAGAGTAAGCTACAAAGAGCTTAGTAAGCCAAATACAATTGGTTTAATTACTAAAGCATAAATAGTACAAAACAACCATAAGAATTCATAGCTATTTCTCATAGTAGTTCATAAACTTAACCATGCTCTTTTGCTTATATGCATATCATATTCATTTCCATAATTCCGAACTTACTTCGCATTCGCTATTTCACAGAAACAGAGTCTTTCATATTCAAAAATTAAGTACGATACAGACATACATGTTTAGATTATATATTTCACATATTCATTTTCATATCTCATACTTTGTCATCAGACGGTTCAGAAACAATACAGATATTCATAAACGAGTATAATGCCAATGTCCTAGATGTAGTCTTACATGTAATTCAATATCGATGCCTCTGTCCCAGACAAGGTCTTATACGAAATCAGATACGATGCCGATGTCCCAGACACGGTCTTACACATAAATTTCAAATCGGGGCCTGTGACCCAGACACGGTCTTACACGATAATTCAGATCAAGACCAACATTCTTTTATTAGGCCCTCAAGACCGTCCAATTTAGGTAACAGTTTATAAACACAAAATATAATCAACTCAACTCATAAGTATAGTTTGATTTACCTCATACAGATTTTGGACGAACCGAATCAACTATTCAACTACTTTAGACTTCCCTCGATCTAAATCCGATTTTCTTTATTCTTGATCTAATACAATACAAAATCAACCATTAAATCATTCATTTCATGCAATTTAATCCATATTCACATATTTTAGGCACTTTTCACTTTAACCCTTACATTTTCACACTTTGACAATTTAGTCCATTTTTCACAAAATCATCAATATGTAAAATTTCTTTGCAACAAAGGCTAACCGATTTTTCATGGATTCTATATAAGCTCATTCAACATGTTTAATTCACAATTTAGTCCTTCAAAATCTCATTTTCACAAATTAGCCCAAATAGCTCATTTCATCAAAATTCAAGAACAAAACATGATAATCTAACATATATCTTTCATAATCCATATAAGAGCACTACCAAGCTCATATAATCATTAATGGCACATTGCATAATCTTCAACAAAAATAGAAATTTAAACATGGGTTTTGAAGAACACAAAGCAACGATCACAAAAATGTAGAAATTGTCAAAAACCGAACAAAATGGACTAACCTATTTACTCATGCAAGGGCCGAAAGTTTTGAAGCTTCAATGGCTTTTTCTTTCTCCCAATTCGGCTGAACATGCATGAAAATGGCTTCATTTTCATGATTTCTTTTATTATAATTAACATAATTACCTAACCATCCTTTAAAAATTTATCTATTTACTATATTGCCAAACCATGTCTCCCACTATCACATAATGGTCTTATTGAAATGCAAGGGCTTCAACATTAACCAACTATATCACTTAGGCACTTTAGCAACTAGTAGGCAACTTTTACAACTTACGCAATTTGGTCCTTTTTGCAAATCGAGCACAGAAACAGACAAATTAAATCACAGAAATTTCACAAATGTAAATTCACACATCACAGACACAGATAATAATATTAAAATATTTTTTAGACTTGAATTTGTGGTCCCGAAACCACTATTCTAACTAGGGTCAAAACTGGACTATTACACCATTTATACCAAATTCACATTTATAATTCAACTATTTATACACTTCCAAACATGCATCATTATACATCAAAATCACCAGCATATAACTATTCTATTATCAACCATTTCACCTCCAAAATCTTCATAATTCACAAGCATCATATATCCATCCATGAACTCACAATACGTCCATCTATAAACATATATATATACATAACCAAACTAACCAAATCAAGCCAACTCACATGACTATATATACAAACCAAAACATAGCAATTCACAAGCCCACTTAAATGGCAAAATTCACTACCAAAATACATATCAAAATGACCAAAGTCCCTATACATGCCATATACTCAAAACATAAGCTCAAAAGTACCAAATTGATAGTTGGATAGTGTAACAATGTCTCCGATGATCCCCGAGTCTGAGCTAGCTTTAAAGTCACTATAAAACATGGAAAATTAAATAAAATAAGCTATATAGCTTAGTAAGCTCGTATGAAATAAACTCAGTCTTAACATGAATATACAAATCATTAATTTGAACATATCAACATGTAATTCATTTAACTAACAAACCTTTCACATTTTCAATCATAATCTTTTATATGAACTTCACAACTTCTTTCATTTAAGTTTATACAGTTCATGTACATACCTATACCATCTTATATCAATCTCATACACAATCACGTCTTCCATTTACTCATTGAACCATTTGAAATACTATTGGATACTCAGAAATCTCATACACTAAGTGCCAATATCATGGCTTGAAGCTAACTCAATGCATCACATATACTGCTCACACTAAAGCTATCAACTGGCCTACTCATACAAGCTGTGGGTCAAGACGTAGTTGCACAGTGTAGCTCACACAAGCTGTCAAGTAACCGTAACACATGGTGATATACTCAACGGTCCATAAGATGTACAGGACCAGCACTCGGATTACATAACCACAACAAATCCCTAATGACATGTCACTAGTATCCAAATCTATTCCAGAGGTTCAACCGGGATTTCAAATGCCGAATCATCGTCGAATCATTGTCGAATGTGTCCGTAGTCTCATATTCATAGTTTATGCAATATTAAATCATTTAAAACATAATTATAACAATGCTTTTAACATACGAACTTACCTCGAGTGTAAAAATGGCTAAATTTGTTGATTAGTCGAGAACTTTATTTTTTCCTCAATCTAGGTTCGAGTTTCGCTTTTCTTGATCTATATGTAATAAAAAATAACTTAGTTAATCATCTCCCTATTCAATTTAGTCCAAAATTGACTTTAAGACATTTTTACACAATTGCCCCTAACGTTTCACATCATTTACAATTTAGTCCTTATTTCACAAAAACACAATATTCTTGTAATTTAACCACAACCCATGCTAGTCAAATTACTATTATGCCCTTAGCAGCCCACATTTTTTAATAATCTCACATTTTAACCACAAAGTTTTCACATTTCACAAGTTAATCCCTAATTGGACATTTAACTAAAAATCACTTAACAAAAATTGTATAACTATCAAAAAACATTCATAATCTATCATCAAACATCAAAACACGCATGCATTCATCAATAGCATCATCTAAAATCTTTAACAGTTTTACAAAATAGTCCCTGGGCTAAAATTAGTCTCTTAGACTGACCATCGGTTTGAGGATGAAATGCTATACTAAAATTCAAACTCATACCCAGAGCTTCTTGAGACTTCTTCAAAAATTACGATGTAAACCTCGAATCTCTATCCGAAATAATCAAAACTGGCACACCGTGCAATCTAACTATCTCAGATATATATACAATTCAACCAATCTATCAAGCGAATAATCAGTACATACTAGAATGAAATGTGCTGATTTAGTCAATCGATCTACAACAACCTAGATAACATCTTTCTTCCTTAGAGACAGAGGTAATCCCGATACGAAATCCATCATAACTCTATCCCACTTCCACTCTGGTATCATTATAGACTGTAGTAATCCAGAAGGCACTTGATGCTCAGCCTTGACTTGTTGACAAATCAAACACTTCGATACAAACTCAGAAATGTATCTTTTCATACCCGACCACCAATCCAATTGTTTCAAGTCATTGTACATTTTGGTACTTCTCGGGTGAACAGATAAACAACCATTATGTGCTTCAGTAAAAATTTTCTATATGAGCTCAGAATTCTTTGGTATGTAGATTCTACTTCAGAACATAAGTAATCATCGGATCTAATTTGATAGTTAGAGTTACTAGTCGACTCACATTGTATTCTTTTAGCTTGTAATTCAGTATCACACTTTTGAGCTTCACAAATTTGTTGCAGAAAAAATTGTTTAGCTTTTAACTCTACTAGAATCGAACCATTATCAGACAAAGATATCTGTGTATTTATCACTCTCAAAGGAAATAGAAATTTTCTATTCAATGCATCTGCAACCACATTCGCTTTTCTCAGATGGTAATCTATCACTAACTCATAGTCTTTTAGTAAATCGAGCCATCTTCGTTGTCGCAAATTCAAATCTTTTTAAGTCATTATATACTTTAAACTTTTGTGATCGGTAAAGATGTGGCATTTTTCATCGTACAAATGATGTCGCCAGATTTTCAATGCGAACAGAATAGCAACCAACTCTAACTCATGCGTCGAATAATTCTTTTCATGCGGCTTCAACTATCTGGAGGCATAAGCTATCAGTTTTCCTTCTTGCATCAAAATGAAACCCAAACCATTCAAAGACTCGTCACTGTAAATTACAAATTCTTTACCCGACTCAGGTTGAACTAATACCGATGCCTCAGTTAACAATGCTTTCAATTGTTTGAAACTCTATTGACATTTTTCAGACCATTCAAATTTTACATCTTTTTGTAGCAATCTATTCATAGGAGTAGCAATCATCAAAAACCCTTTAACAAAATGTCGATAGTATCCAGCTAGTCCCAAAAAACTTCTAACTTCAGATACATTTCTAAGTGGTTTTAATCAACAACTGTAGAAATTTTACTCAGTTCAACTTGTATGCCTTCTACTGAAACAGTGTGTCCCAGAAATCTAACTTCTCAGAGTCAAAATTCCCATTTACTGAATTTAGCAAACAGTTGCTTACCTCTCAAGGTTAGTAACACAATTCTCAAATGTTTGGCATGTAATAGCCTAGTTTAGACCCTAGTCGAAGCAGTGGTTTTAGGACCACAAATTCAAGTCAGAAAAATATTTTAATATTATTTTCTATACTTATAATATGTGAATTAATATGTGTGAAAGTTTCGTATAAAAAATTGATTGTTTGTGTGCTTAATTTAGAAAAAGGTCTTAATCACAAAAAATGTAAAAGTGGTCTTCTATTTGATTAAGTGTTGAATTAATGTGTCTCTTTAAATGTGAGCTCCTTATGCTGCAAACGGACCATTGAATTAATGCATGGACATAGTTAGACATGAGTTAGTGGGTTTTAAATGATAATAGTAAGGCTAATATGGTAAATAGCTTATTTATGTATTATTAATAAAACCAAAATCAAATTTTTGTGTTATAATCATCCATATAGGTAAACGTTGAGAGAAAAAGAAGAGAAAAATATGGTTTTAGGGTTCTACACTCATATTGGCTAATTAACGTATGTTCTTTGGTTGCTTTTCGATAATTTTTATGTTTTTAAGATTGTTGCTTAGTAACCTATCAACCCCATGTCTCAATTTGAGAAATTGATGAAGATTTTGAATTGAGCCATTGATGAAATTATGAGCTTTGTGATGTTAATTGATGAAAAATGAAAGATATGTGTTAGATTAATATGTTTTGTATTTGAAATTTTTATGAATTTGAGTAATTTGGGCTAAATTGTAAAAAATATATTTGGAGGGACAAAAATGTGAAATAAATGAAATATGTGGACTTATGTGAACTGCATGAATATTCAGCTAAGTGTTGTATAAGGAAATTATCTGTATTTTGTGATTTTATGAATTAGGGACTAAAGTGTTAAAATGTGAAAATATAAGGGCTAATTTATAAAATGCCCTAAATATGTGTAAATGGACCGAATTGAATGATTTGGTGTATAAAAAAGTTAAATTTGAATATGTATAGATCAAGAACCAATGAAAACAGAATTAGATAGGGGGAGATCGAAAGTCGTTGATTAGCCAATTTTATCCGTTTGAATAAGTACGAGGTAAGTCGATATACAAATAAATGTGTTTGAATTGAATTATTCTTGCTTATATGTTAATGAATAATGATGAATGAGAAAGTTCTGATAATGTGACAACATCCGAAAAGTCCCGTACGAACCATAGGAATAGTTAGGATACATATGTCATGACATAGGATTTCGATATGTGTTATCGTGTAAGACCACGTCTGGGACGTTGGCATCGATTTGAGATTTATGTGTAAGACCATGTGTCGAACATTGGCATTGGATTTGATTTCATGTAAGACCCTGTCTGGGATAGTGGCATCGATATTAATTGCATGTAAGACCACGTCTGGGACGTTGGCATTGTACAAACTTTTTGAGCTATCTGCGTATCCTATTTGATTTCGTACGTTTCAACGGGAATTCTTAGAAATACGTGAATGAATGAATGAATATCCGATTCAGGTACATTGAAACATGTTCAACATTTGTTAATGTGAAGTAAGTATATGTGCAAGTGATGATATGTGATCCAAATATGAGAAAATATGCCATATGTGCAAATGAATTGGGAATATATGAAATGTGTATGAACTATGAGGTTTGTGAAAGTATTTGACTATGGAGTATATGTATTTATGATGCTTATACGCTTAAAATTATAATTTTATTTGTATATGGTTTACTAAGCTTTTGAAAGCTTACTTTATGTCTATTTGCATTGTTTTATAGATATCAAAGCTCCTAGAAGCTCGGGGATTGTCGAGGATCATTACCACACTATCAAACATTATTTTGGTACCTTTTGAATATGTATATATCAAAGTATGGCATGTATAGGCTAGGACTAATGTGGTATGTTTTGAGATGTGTATATCTAGCCATCTGATATGGCTTGATTATGGATGAAATTATGAATGAATTTTGATATATTCTTTGTGTTCAAAAATAGTATGTTTTAATGCATTTATGAATGGCCAAATGAAATGGTCAATTTTGGTAAGTTTTATGATTGATTTTGGGAAGCTGAAATGATGATAAAATGGTATGTTTGAATTGGATTTGTATATGAGTATGAATGATGATATTATAGGTCAATTAGCATATGATTTGGTATGTTTTTGAATGCTTGTGAGAGATGAAATATGCTTGTTTTGAACTTGTAGGTATGACCCAAAATGGGTGGCAAATTGGCTTTTCAAATGGCCTATTTTTGTCCATACGGGCAAAGACACGGGCATGTGTCTAAGCCGTGTGTGACACACAGTCATTTTACACGGCCGTGTGTCCCCTAAGGTACCCTTTTGAATTAAAGCAGTATACCCTATAGTTTTGACACGGCCTAGACACACGGGCATGTCTGGTGGCCTTGTGAGGCACACAGCCTCGGTACATGGGCGTGTGTGGCCATTTCGAAGGGTATATGGGCTAGACACACGGGTGTGTGGTCAGCCATGTGACCCAAGTCAGTTTCAACCACGGCCAAGGCACATGGGCGTGTCTCCGGCCGTGTGGTACAAGTAAGTATGTACACTATGTTTTCACACGGTCTATGACACAAGCATGTATGGTAACCCTATGAGGCATACGGCCTATTCACACGAGCGTGTGTCCCTTGAAAATTTGAAAATTTTCTAAGTTCTTGAAATGTTTATATGTTACTGATTTAGTCTCGAATGTATGATTAAAGCTTTGTATGCTTGATTTGAATAAATATGGAATGTGAATGAATGATATTGACTGAAATATGAGGACTATTTGATAAATGTTTGTTCTGAACTGAGTTACGAGTCTAGTGATGCCTCTTTGGCTATTCCGGTGACAGTTACGGGTTAGGGGTGTTGCACGGCATGCTCAGACTCATCTCGTGAATAGATTAGAATGCCATCAATGAACACAACAATGAATCTGTCTAAATATGGTCTAAAAATTTGGTTCATCAAATCCATAAAGACTGCAAGAGAATTAGTTAATTCGAAAGGCATAACAAGAAATTCATAATGTCCATACGTCATTCTAAACAAAGTTTTTGGTACATCTGCATCTTTTACTCACAACTGATAATAACCAGACCGTATATCAATCTTCAAAAACACTGTTGCGCCTTTCAACTGATTAAATAAATCATCTATTCTCGGTAATGGATACTTGTTCTTTATTGTAACCTTTTTGAGCTGTCGATAGTCAATACACATTCTCATTGACCTGTATTTCTTCTTTACGAATAGTACTGGTGCACCCCAAGGCGAAAAACTAGGTCGTGCAAATCCTCTATCTGTTAACTCTTACAACTGAGATTTTAACTCTTTCAATTCTTTCGGAGCAATTCTGTAAGGAGCTATGGATATCAGAGAAGTTCCAGGTACTAACTCAATAGCAAATTCAACCTCTCTTATCGGTGGTAACCCCGGTAATTCTTCTGGAAATACATTCGGATATTCACAGACTATAGGCACTAATTCAATCTTTGATTCAGAAACTTTTGTATCTAAAACATAAGCAAGATAAGCTTCACAACCTTTTCTCATACATCTCTGAGTTGACATAGACGAAATCACAACAGGCAATTCATTCGATTCATCTGATTCAGTTCGAATAATTTCACTATTCTGACATTTCAATTCAATAATCTTTTTCCTAAAATTCACAACAGCATAATGAAAAGTCAACCAATCCATACCCAGAATTATATCGAACTCGTCAAATGGAAAAAGCATCAAATTTGCAGGAAAACAGTAACCCCGAATCATTACAGGACAGTTCTTGCAAACTTTATCAGCTAGCACATACTTGCCTAAGGGGTTCGACACTTTAATCACAAACTCAGTAGACTCAACAGGTAAATTCTTAGTAAACACTAAATTCATACAGATATACAAATTAGTTGATCCAAGATCAATCAATGCAATCACATTAGTGTCGTAAAGGGAGAATGTACCGGTAATAACATCTGGTGATAACGCCTCTCCGCGAGCGTGAATAGCATAAGCTCTAGCAGGTGCTCTGACCAAAGATCCCATAGCTAAATCTTTTGTCGCGGCTCTACTACTGGTCACATTTCCCACATTTCTCAGTAGCCTTCCTCTATTAACTATGTTACTCGGTCTTGCATTCTGAATCTTATCTTTCTCAACTAATTCTGGGCAATTACATATGAAATGATCTTGTGAACCACATTTGAAACAAGCCCGGTTATTCATTCTACATTCACCTGGACAACAAATTCTTTCAATTTTAGTATTCCAACTAGAAGTTTAATATCTTCGTTCGACCCATCAACAAACCGTTTAAACATGATTTCTTCAATAGAAACATACTCCCGAGCATACTTACTCAATCTTACGAATTCTCTTTTGTACCCAGTCACTATCATACGGCTCTATTTCAATTCTAGAAACTGTTTATGCTTTTGATTGAGAAATCTATGACTTATGTATTTCTTCCAGAACTCATTCTGAAAGAATTCCCAGGTCACTCTTCCTCTTGGTACCATTGATACTAGTGTTTTCCACCATTGATACGCAGTGTCCCTCAATAATGAAATAGTACATTTCAAACACTCAGCTAGTGTACATGACAGTTCATCAAATACCCGAATAGTGTTTTCAAGCAAAAATTCAGGTCGCTCGGGATCATTATCAATGGTAGCTCTAAACTCTTTAGCCCCATGTTTTCGAATTTTATCTACTGACGATTTATTCAATCGTTGAAGTTTCACAAGTTGAGGAGCTATGGGAACAAGTTGAGGATTAGGTGGGGGTGGAGGT
Source organism: Gossypium anomalum (assembly GCA_025698475.1). Taxonomy (NCBI): domain Eukaryota; kingdom Viridiplantae; phylum Streptophyta; class Magnoliopsida; order Malvales; family Malvaceae; genus Gossypium; species Gossypium anomalum. Next base: position 58,520,312 of record CM046959.1, read on the forward strand.
TGTTGAGCAACCGGATTGGTTCTAACAAATTGCATGAAAGATTCGTTAATCATTTGGAAAAAGGCTTTTTTAGCCTCTCTTCCGTGACTACTCAATACATTTCTAGATTCAAAATACGCTGCCCCTTGAGCGGGAGCTGGTGGATTACTCTCAACATCATCAGCTACAACTCGATCGGGATCCATTTACTATACGAAAACATAGTTAAAAATTGTCAGGAGTCACCACACTATCATAGTTTATATATGGCATGTATAGCTAGACTCTCACACAAGCTACTTTAGTCCTAGAATCAACTAAACTGTGGCTCTGATACCAACAAATGTAACATCCTTCACCCATATTTAATGCCAGAATAGGTTACAGAGCATTACCAGACTTATAACACATTTAAACATACATTTCACATACAATTAGTCAAATCATATACATTCCTTTCATAATCAACCATTTTGTCCCTAATACGAGTCTACAAGGCCCAAAACATGCATTGGGAATGGTTCGGGACTAAACTGATAACTTTGGAAACTTTTGAAGTACTTAGATAATTTTTTCAAAAACAAGGGACACACGCTTGTGTGGCCCGGCCGTGTGTCTCACACGGTCAATAGACACGCTCGTCTCACAGGCCGTGTGGACATTCGAAATGGGAACACATGGTCATGATCTAGATGTGTAACTCTCTAACATGGGTCACACGACCGACACACAGGCCCGTGTGCCCTAAAAATGGCCCTACACGCCTGTATGCCAGGCCGTGTGCTAGGTTGTGCCAAACCTGCAATGTATACTGACTTATGCCACACGGCCAAGTCACACTCCTGTGTGTGAGGTGGTGTGAAGCATACTGACTTTTTTTAATTTCAACACCAGGGGACACATGACCGTGTATCGCACAAGAATGAGGCACATGCTCGTGTCTCTGCCTGTGTGGACAAAAAGATGCTATTTACCAAGTCATTTTGCCACTCATACTTGTGCTCACCTACATCAAACTCAAAGGCACCAATACATAGCATCAATAGGCATTTTAAATCAACCAATTCAAGCATAATTCATGCACATTCAATACTTTGATTCTCTATACACACTAATGACAAAACATGCCATACCATTTATACCAAATTCACATTTATAATTCAACTATTTATACACTTCCAAACATGCATCATTATACATCAAAATCACCAGGAACTACTCTAGTATCAACAATTTCACCTCCAAAATCTTCATAATTCACAAGCATCATATATCCATCCATGAACTCACAATACATCCATATATAAACATATATATATAGATAACCAAACTAACCAAATCAAGCCAACTCTTATGACTATATATACAAACCAAAACATAGCAATTCACAAGCCGACTTAAATGGAAAAATTCACCACCAAAATACATATCAAAAAGACCAAAGTCCCTACGCATACCATATACTCAAAACATAACCTCAAAAGTACCAAAATTATAGTTGGATAGTGTGATGATGTCTCCGACAATCCCTGAGTCCGAGCTAGCTTTAAAGTCACTATAAAACATGGAAAATTAAATAAAGTAATCTATATAGCTTAGTAAGCTCGTATGAAATAAACTCAATCTCAACATGAATATACAAACCATTAATTCAAACATATCAACATGTAATTCATTTAACTAACAAACCTTTCAACATTTTCAATCATAATCTTATATGTGAACTTCACAACTTCTTTGATTTAAGTTTATACAGTTCATGTACATACCTATACCATCTCATATCAATCTCATACACAATCACGCCTTCCATTTACCTGTTGAACCCTTCAAAATACTATTGTATACTCAGAAATCTCGTACACTAAGTGCCAATATCATGGCCCGAAGCCAACTCAATGCATCACATATACTACTCACACTAGAGCTATCAACGAGCCTGCTCACACAAGCTGTGGGTCAAGACGTAGCTACAAGGTGCTGCTCACACAAGCTGTCAGGTAACTGCAACACATGCCGGTATACTCAGCCACTGGTAGGACGTACAGAACTAGCACCCCGATCACATAATCACAACAATTCCCTAATGACATGTCACTAGTATCCAAATCTATTCCTAAGGTTCAACCGGGATTTCAAATGTCGAATAATCATCGAATCATTGTCGAATGTTTCCGTAGTCTCGTACTCATAGTTTATGCAATATCAAAGCATTTAAACATAATTATAACAATACTTTTAACATACGAACTTACCTTGGATGTAAAAACAGCTAAATTGGTTGATTGGTCGAGAACTTTATTTTTTCCCTCGATCTAGGTCTGAATTTTGCTTTTGTTGATCTATATGTAATCAAAATTAACTTATTTAATCATATCTCTATTCAATTTTGTTCAAGTTCACTTGAAGACATTTTTACACAATTGTCCCTAATGTTTCACATCTTTTACAATTTAGTCCTTATTTCACAAAAACTCAAATTCTTGTAATTCAACCACAACCCATGCTAGTCAAATTAGTATTCTACCCCTAGCAGCCCATATTTTTCAATTATCTCATATTTTAACCATAAAGTTTTTACATTTTACAATTTAATCCCTAATTGGACATTTAACTAAAAATCACTTAACAAAACTTGTATAACTATCAACAGACATTCATAATCTATCATCAAACATCAAAACACACATGTATTCATCAATGGCATCATCTAAAATCTTTAACATTTTTACAAAATAGTCCCTAGGCTAGCTAAACCTAGCTATAACGATCTTAAAAACATAGAAATCACTAAAAACCGAACAATAATGGACTTACAATCAAGCTTGCATGTGGCCGAACCATAAAATAGACAAAAATGGCTTCCTTCCTTGTTGTTTTCAGTTGAAGATGATATATTAAAAGATGATACCTTTATTTCTTTTATTTAATTTACCTTAATATCCAAATTACATAAATAACCTTATTAATTGAACATAAAAGTCACTTAAATAATGTCCAATAATGTCCACTCATTTTATTAATGGTTTAATTGCAACATAAATCCCTTTACTAATTAATTTCATACCTATTTAATACTTTAAACTAATAGAACAGTGCTTTTGCACTTTATGCGATTTAGTCCTTTTATCAAATTAACCATCAATTTCTTAACCAAAATTTCACACAAACATATTATCATGCTGTAGACATTAAAATAATAATAAAATAAATATTTTGACTTTGAATTTGTGGTCCCAAAACTACTATTCTAATTTAACTAAAAACGGGCTGTTACACCAAAAATTCTACTTTGGGACAATTATTTAGAGGTCCCTACACTTTAAAATCATTAAAAATCAGCAAAGAAGATTGCTGAAGAAACCATCCACCCCATGGCTAAATTTAACAATATTCCATGCTTTAAATCAAGCAACCAACTCACCCACATTTCCACTTGTTGTGGCAATCCATTAATAGGAAAGAAGCAAGGGATCTTTGATGCCATTTTTAGTAAATTCAGCAATCAACCTCAAGTATAAATATCACACTCCTCTCACCTTTTCATTCATCCCTACATTCCTTACTCATATCCCTTAATCCTTAAAATCATCCATCATTCCTTTATTCATTACTCATCCTTTCCATTTTTCATTCATTCATTTTCTTCTTTCTTTCTATGCCTAACACCCCAAACTTCCCTTCAGTTTTAGCCACCAAAACTGTGATAAGATTGTCTCTTAGGTGGCCACCTTCAGGAGCCATTAGCAAATGAGCAACACGAGGATTGGAGGAAAACATCTTCATTTGGAGTTTGCAAGACTACTAATTTGAATAGAGTTTATTCTTCCTTTACATTATTTTTTTTATTTAATCATGTTTGCAATCTGCTTTATGATCTTGTCATCAACAATGGTAGCTTAAATCAGTTGAGCTAGGATGATTGCATTTATTCAAAAAAAATTGTTAAATCATGTTTATAGTGTTTATGCCTTAGTTGATCAAGTTTTCAATTAAATTCAAGTATGCATTTCATTCATACGTGATTGGATGCATTTGAAGTAGCTCAGTAATCCTAACCAGACGGCGGCTAATGGGAACAATAATTGAAAAGTTCGTGCTTAATTTAGATCCTAATCTGACTAAATTAAAGGTTCATAATGACTTTCACGAGCTCTATTATCTTGCATAGTTTTTAGATTTATGTGACTGAATTATTTCAAGCCTGATTCGCCCTTGTTACTTCACATGAATTCTAAGAAACCCTTAGTGTAATATGGTCAGTAAAATGCATTTTTCACTAAGTACAAATTTTGAAAAGGCTTAATTTGATTTCCAAACTCATGAAAGATCGAGTTGCCATGGAATGTTTTCCGAACATTGTTAAACACGAGGAAAATAAACTTTCCTAGCCTATTCATGTTATTGATTGTTGAATTTTGTGTCTTTGCTACTAAATTCATTTCATACATCTTATCTAATACTAGGCATTTAGGTTAAATTGCATTAGGGATCGTCTTGCATTTAGATAGCTTAATCATTATCACTCAAAATATTGTATTTTTATCACCAAATTGTTAGCTTTAATCTTGCAAAATATTGATTCACATATATAGTCCCTGTGAAGACGATAACTCTTTTACTTATTACTTGATAATGATTGTGTACACTTGCACAAACTAAGTGTTAAAAGTTTTTAGCACCGTTGTCGGGTAATGTTGCCTTAATCATTTTTGTAAAATTATTCTTTTTAATTTGGTTTTTATTTCATTTTTATCTAACTTCTAACCTTATTAATTTATTCTTTATTATTTATGTTTTTGTGGTGATTTATTTTTTAGGTGTTTATGAGCGTAGATAGAAGATCAACTCAAAGACAAGCAGAGATGAACCTTGGAAATCAAAATTATGGTCAAGGAAATAAAGTCGATCATATACGCAATCCCATCCTTATTACTGATGATAGGAATCGTGCCAGAATATAGTACTGTAACACCCCAAACCCGGCCTAGACGTTATGGCCGAATCTGGCAACGCCACATTGAAGTGTTTTTCGTAAAGAATGATATCGTTTGCAAAGCCCAATCTTTATTAAGCCTTTTTGTGTGCTCTAAAAGATTGTTTTAAAACTTGTGTCACTATCAAAAGTATTTACTTTAAAATGTTATTAATTTCAAAATTTCGTTTGTAGCGGAAGCTTCTTAAAATAGTTGCGTACTAGCGTTTACTTGTAAAACGTTGTTTTCTTACAGTAACCCTTAAAATCATTTACGTATTCATGGTATTTTTGAAAAACTTTTATCTTTTGAAAACCTGTGTCCTATTACTAATAGTTAAGAATCAAAATAAATAAATCCCTAATTAAAAGTTAGAAATTTAGAGAGACCTTATAACAAAAACAAATACCCAAATCAAATTACTTATAATTTAAAAATCCAATAAGGAAGTCTATGCGGTTGTGTGGCCACCTCCGAGTCCCTCGCAGCACCGATCTGCCTAAGGATTACCTGCGCAGATAAGCAAACGGGTGAGTTTACAAAAACTCAGTGTGTAATCCCTTAATAAGCAAACATTCAAACATAAAGTGAGCAAAAATAGTCTGGGCCTAAGCCCATCTGAGTAACAGTTTGATTACAGTTAGGGTCTTAGCCCAAGATAGTAATTGTATTAGGTAGGCCTTAGCCCATTTTAGAATCAAAATCAGTGTGGGCTTAGACCAATTCAGTAACAGTCACAGTTTAGATATGAAGTTAGAAATCCTACCCAACCAGCCTCTACACACCACTCCGTCCAGCCATACGCACCATATGGGGATAAAATCAACCCACCCATCCCTACACACCAAAAATAGCACCGATTGTGGCACTAAGTAGAAATTGTAGCAGAGTTACCAGTACAATATACTTTCTCCAAATATAATGAACCATGCCCATGCAATATGTCATGTCATAATATCATACGTGTATGCAAAAATACCTTGCTCGATTACAGTCATATATCACAGGGGCATATTAGACATTTTACCTCATAGAGGTCTAGGTATACTTACCGACCCAACAGTAGGTCCACAGTTGTCTTGGGGGACCCGTGCAACCTTAACAGTCAAATAGTGAAAATGGGCCCAAAGCCCATAATGCGACCCACGTAGGCCCGCATGCCCGTGCGGCCCACAAAGCCCAAAAAAATGGCCTTGGTCATGTAAGCTACACAGCCTGTCCCAATAATCTCCACACGTCCATGTGGTTTACTCATGTGAGGCCCATGAGCCCGTAGAGCCCACACGGCCCATTTTGACCCAACGTGGCTGAAAACGGCTTAAGCCAATGAAATAGCTCATGGTGGCCTATGTGATCAAACACCCACATTTTACGCATTCGGTTTACCACATGAGCAAGCGCACGCTCGTGTAGCATCATTTTTCACATTTTTTGACTTTTTTTGGTTTACGATATAAGCAGTGTGGTTACACACCTAATTGTGAAAATGCGCAACTAGACCACGAGTGCTCCAACCTATATCAACAAAAGCATCAATTACTAGCCTAACAATCGAGTTGGAGCAAACCTTAATCAAAGCCCTTATCCAAAGTATTACCTAACGCTTGTCTAAACCAGTCGATTCAAGTTTGCCCACTTACATCGTTGCATGAGCCTAATTCTTATGCCTTAGGGACTACCTGCATACCAACCGAGCCTTATCATCCGACAAACAAAAGAATAATTTTGAACTCGTCGAAAGGTCACTTACCGACAACACAAAGTCTAGATTGGGAGAAATGAACAATTGACCTTCACCAACACAAGTCGAAAGTACACAGAAAGAGGCACACCCCTAGCAGTAATTAGCAAAGGGAAGAAGATGTTAGACGAAAGATCATATTGGTAGAGAGAAACTAGAATGAGTCAAATGTACTTACCAATTTAATAGAGAATACTTGAAAATTCCAAAAACAAACTAGGGAGAGGTATACGTAGCAGCGGTTAAAGTATTAAGACGGATGCATGACAAGAGGAGAGAAGAAGAATGAGGTCTTCGGCAACCAAACAAAAGGAGAAAGACAAGAATCGGTTAGCAACAGTCGAAGGGTCTAAGAGACAGAGAGGGGAGTATTCACCAAACATATTAAAAAAAAGAAAAGGTGATTGGTGAAAACCGAATGAGAGGGGAAGAATGGTATTCGGTTAAGGGCAAAAGGGAGAACACGAGGGGGAGCGATTTGCTACAAGAGTAGGGAAGAAGAGAAGTTGATCTAAAGAGGCTCTGGAAAGAAGAGCAACCCGAGATAAACTTGAAGTGAAAGCTACCTGAGTGGTCAACAATATTCGGTCACAACAACACAAGAGAAAAAGAGAAAACCAAGTTTCTATCACAACTTCGATACCTCAAGAGTAAAAGTCCAAAACGCAAAAAGGGAAAGAGCTTCCAAAACTAAAAATTTTGAGGGAAGACTAACTGAGCCGAAATTCTGTGTACGTACTACCCAATTTTGGTACAATTCTACCACCTTCAAATCCCACAAAATCCTGCTAAAATCACTCCACCATTATCTCCTCAACCACCCATTCAAATACTTTTCAAACACCTCAATTTCGGTCAACCTAGGACACTTTCACAGCACTTGCAGCAAAATAAGATGCTCCTTCTGCATCGCCAAGCCTGGAACCTCAGAGGCACACCCCACACGCTACTTACCACTAGGCTAGCAGGCCCTTTTTTTGTAATGTTTTACCCATTTTTATTTAAAAACCTACTGTCGAGAGACAATGCTTATTCCTTTAAAACACAAAACTTTTTGCATCTACCTAGGCTTGAACCCAAGACTTCTTAAACACTTCCCAGAGTACATAACCACTGAAGCAGTCATATATTTGTGTCACTTTCTTGCACAAATAAATATTTATGTGCAACCTCCTAACTGTTCCTATACTCAAGACTTAATACTTCTATGCCCAAAATTCGGGGCGTTACAATTCACCCCTCCTTAAATAAATTTCGTCCCCAAAATTTCCATCGATCAAAATAGTCACATATATAGACTACTACACTCCCGCTGCGTACTCTAATTCTGAAACACTACCACATTTAACCTAAGTGTTTTCAGTACCACCCGTACAGTAGCACAATCCAAATTCACTTGATGCTTAACTGACCGGTCCATGCCCAATTTTAGGTCAAATTCTCCAAAAGGGAGTTCCATCAAATCTGCCAAGAAGATAACTTCTTGGTCCTTCAAAGGTAAATCTTCCTTTAGTGAACTCAATGACCTCACAAGTAGTGCTTTCAACCATTAAACCCAAGGTCTCAGGTACGGTACATGCTATATATAGGAAGGTGTAGATTCAACATCAACTAGTATAGCATAAGGTACATTATGGATAAAGAACGTACCCATAACAACATTTGGGGAGTCTCCGTCCTCTAGCGATATGCAAATAAATCGATCTTTGGCTGCCTTGCTTCAAAGATAACCAAAGACCTCCTCGCCTCTCTCGCTCCACGACCACAGCCCATACCATTTCCACCTCTGGCCTGACCACGACCTCTTGGTGGCTACTGAACACCTCTCGGCAGCTGAACAGTATCCATAGCAGTAGCTTGCATCTGGTCGGGCCTCTGTGGACAATCTCTGATATGGTGCTCCAAAGATCCACAGCTAAAGCATGCCCCAATTCTTTTTCAGCACTCACCTTGATGGCACCTCCCACAATCAGCACAGGGCTATGGTCCAATAATAGAAAGAGCGGCCTCAACTTTGACTGGCCCATCAACACTGTCCTTTTTCTTAGGCCTCAGAAATGGGCTTGAGGGCTCTAAATCCCTCTTGTACCTACCCCTTTCCTTTCACAATTGTGGCGCTCAGCACACTTCATGTCCTCGGCGATCTTCGCCTTATCTACTAAAGCAGCATAATCTGACTCCCTCTGTGGAGCTATCAAAACCTGTAGACAATCTCTGAGGTCGTCCTCGGAACGAATGCAGCGCTTATATTCAGTTGCCACCATCCCATACGCATAGCGGCTAAGTCACAAAAATTTAACCTCGTATTCAGCCACAGATTTGTCCCCCTGAGTCAAATTCAGAAACTCTCTCCTCCGGGCATCCACATAACTAGCGCCCATAAATTTTCCTTGGAATGCAATCTTGAAAACTGCCCAGGTCAATCGGTCGGGCTAAGTACCCTCTTTAACTGTAAGCCACCATTGGTAGGCTTCATCTCTTAGCAATGACACTGCACCTTTTAGTTTCTGCTCGGGTGTGCAGTCGAGGTCATCCATTATCCTCTCCGTGGCCTCAATCCAATATTCAGCCACATTAGGGGCAACTCCAATGATACCCCTAAAAATTTTAGCCCCATTGCACCGGAGTCGTTCCATAACCAACCCACGGCCCACAATACCAGTATTAGGCCCAGCAACCCTTTCCAAAATTTGTATCATAGCTTGGGATAGTGCATCATCCCCAGCCGCACAATCGTGTGACCCAGTCTCAATCAGAGGTAAAGTAGGTGCCCCCTAGCTTCATCGTTAGGTATATGGCCCGATGCCGATGACCTAGCCCGAGCACCCCTACGGCCTCCGCCGTGGCCTATTGTACCCCTTCCATGAGTACCTCTAGTGCTCATTAACGATTTATGCCTTATCTGTATTATCAGCTTTATGCATTAGTTTCCGGTTCCAGTGTTTATTAACAGATGTTTTATGAAAAATAGTATCAGTAATTTAGAGTTTTTGTTTCCACAGATCATAGTCTTACTATAGTTTTAGGTTACCCTAAACAAATTGTTTCAGTACAGTCTATTGCCTATAGTAGTCTCAGTATTTCAATTTAAACAGAAAATAGTGTCAGCGAACTTACAGGATCAGCACCGGAGACTCGGTGTACACATTCAATAAAACATTTCCAAGTATTTCAAATCATTTAAAACATCTTTTTTTCAAAATTTCAAGTTTAAAAAGAAAGCCAACTAGCCTCTGATTGTCATATCCTGATTTTGGGCCTAGTCGAAATAGTGGTTTCGTGACCACAAAAATCCAAGATAGAAATAATTATTTTATGATTATTTTGAGGTCTATGATATGATTGCATGATTGTGTGAAAATTTCGTGAAGAAATTTTATGCATAAAGTGCTTAAATTGAAATTAGGGACTAAATCGAATAATTTGCAAAACTTGCATTCTAGAAGTTTCTAGTATGAAATTGTTTTAAATATTAATTAGGAGGTCTAAAATAGCAATTTTACCAATTTCTAAGTCTATGGACAAAAATTGGACATGGATGGAATTTTTGGAAAGTTTAGTAGTAAGGGCATTTTGGTCATTTAGGGGTAAAATGAATTAAAATACAAAATTAAAAGCCAATTTTGCTCATCTTCAACCCAATGGCCGAATATAGCAAGGAGAAACCATGGCTAGGGTTTTTCAAGCTTCCAAGCTCGATTGTAAGTCCGTTCTAGCCACGTTTTTCAAGTTCTTTACGTTTTTAGAATCCCGGTAACTTGATTAAGCTTATTCTAGCAATAATTTAAGCTAGGGATCATATTTGGAAAAATACCCATAGGTGAAATGTGTTTATTTTGATGTTTTATAGTAGAATATGAAGGCTGAAATTATGTTAAACAACTTTTGCTAAGCGATTTTAAGCAAAAATGAGTAAAACGGCTTAATCGGTAAAAATTGTTATTGTTCATAACTATGTGTTAGAGTGAGAATTTGTTGTTGTCATAGAAGGGAAAAATGTTCAGCATGTCATAAAACATAAGAAAATATGCTGAAGTTTAATTTACGAGCTTTGGGGAAAAAGTGTAAATATGCAAAAGTTTAGGGGCAAAACTGTAATTTTGCCAAAATATGATTTTGGGTTAATTTGAATAATGTGAGCCCTAATTAGACTATATTTTAAATGATAGAGCAAGGAAAACTAAAATTCGGGCTAAAATGGGGAAAATACCAAGTTGTGGACGAAATGGTAAAAGTAGCCATTTTCACATACGAGGTAAGTTCATGTGTAAATGTAGTAACATAATTGTCATTTTAATTAACTTAATGATATTTATATGATATGATGATTATTATTATGAAATATTATGCTTTGTGGTTATTGTTGAGTAATATGCAAATTATGTTTATTACTTGTTAAATATGAATTGCTACCGAGTATCGGTTTCGATATTCCGTGGAAGATGGCAAAGATGTGTGATTGAGGAAAAAGCCCGTTTGAGCCTTGGGAATAGATTAGAATACAAGTGACATGTCACTAGGATGGTTGAGTTCCGAACTCGTTAAGTTGAGTCCGAGTTCGAGAGATGTAACTAAGCATCCGAGCTCGTTGAGTTGAGTCCGAGTTCACTTATGGATGCGAATGTCCGAACTCGTTGAGTTGAGTCTGAGTTCGAGAGATGTAACTAGGCATCCGAGCTCATTGAGTTGAGTCCGAGTTCACTTATGGATGCGAACGCCTGAGCTCGTTGAGTTGAGTTCGAGTTCACTTATGGGCGGGTTACATGGTAGCTTGGCTACATATGTGGCACTTATGTGCAAACCTTTCGTGTATCCGAATTATATTCCGATGTGTTCAACAGGTAAAATTCTACTCAAATGGAGGAATACTCAAGATGAAAGGGATGTATTGGTAAGTGTTGTGAAATGGATACTTTGAACAGGTATGTACTTAACCCTCGGGTTGAAAACTCGATATAACAACAATATGGTAAGATGATAAATGAATATGTGATATGAATGTCTCGGTGATGATCATGCAAATGATGTTTATGTTTGCTTATATAGTTGTGTTACTTGCTATTTGCATGTGAACTTACTAAGCATTTGTGCTTACTCCTCCTTTTCATTCCTTGTAGTGTTGACAAGCCACTCTCGAAATCGGAAACGGTCGGAGGCACGCTCACACTATCCGTATACCATCTTGGCATAATGGCTTGTATATTTTGAGTATGGCATGTATAGCATTATAATCATTTTGTGTATATGGTCTTATGATATGGTTATTGAGTGCTATGGAAATGCTTGGTAATGATTAGCCATTGGAATGGCTAATCATGATCATATTTGGTGTTATGTATGCTAAATTGCTAGCTAATCCATGGGAACCATGAAATGGGTAAAATTTACCATAAAATAGATTCAGACAGCAATAGTGATGTGAATTTGAAAATTCACTAAAAATAGTAGAAATGGAATTAAATAATGAATAAGTTATGGAATTGAAGCTTAATGAGTCTATTTTTCATATGGATGGAACAAAACAGGTGTATGAGTTATATTTTATGAGATGTTTAAATTTTTGTGAAACAGGGCCAGAGCAATTTCTGGATCCCCTTTTCTGACTTTGTAAATTCACCATAAATTTTTCAAAGATAATTAGAAGTCATGATTTATATGTACAGATTCCTTATTGAGTCTAGTTTTATTATAAATAAACAGCATAGTAATTGAAACTCTGTACAGGGAGATATCTGATTCGTAATACATAGAGGTCAGAGCAGTCGAACCCTAAAACAGGGGAGACTTTAACTAATAAACTGTACTAATTTTCTTGACCAAAAATTATATAAAAAAATTAGTAAATATATATATGAGTTTAGTTTCAGAGAAAATTTACAGAATTGGATTTTGAGTTTCAGAACTTGAGATATGAATTTTTAAGCGACTGTGACGCAGATTGCTAGCTTGACTGAAAATTTTAAAAATAAATTGTTTGAGCTGTTTAAAGTCATGAATTAAGTCTGTTAACACCTCGTGTTCGACTCCGGCGACGGTCTCGGGTACGGGCGTTACACTGATACCACTAAATTTAACACCCCAGACCCGACTTGGACGTTATGGCTGAATCTGGCGATGCTATATTGAAGTGTTTTTCGTAAAGCATGATATCGTTTGCAAAGCCCAATCTTTATTAAGCCACTTTTTGTGATCTAAAAGATGGTTTTAAAACTTGTGTCACTATCAAAAGTATTTACTTTAAAATGGTATTAATTTCAAAATCTCGTTTGTAGCGAAAGCTTTTTAAAACAGTTGCATACTAGCGTTTACTTGTAAAACATTATTTTCTTGCTGTAACTCTTAAAACCATTTACGAATTCGTGGTATTTTTGAAAAACTTTTATCTTTTGAAAACCTGTGTCCTATTACTAACAGTTAAGAATCAAAATAAATAAATCCCAAATTAAAAGTTAGAAATTTGGAGAGACCTTATTAAAAAAACAAATACCCAAATCAGATTACTTATAATTTAAAAATCCAATAAGGAAGTCTGTGCGGTTGTGTGGCCACCTCCGAGTCCCTCGCAGCACCGATCCGCCTAAGGATTACCTGCGCAGATAAGCAGAAGGGTGAGTTTATGAAAACTCAATGTGTAATCCCTTAAAAAGCAAATAGTCAAACATATAGTGAGCAAAAATAGTTTGGGCCTAAGCCCGTATCAGTTGCAGTTCGATTAAAGTTAGGGCCTTAGCCCAAGACAAGATAAGATATCGAGCGGGCCTTAGCCCAATTCGATAATATCCACACAGCTCGGATATGCGATGTAAATCCTACCCACGAAAGATCTCACACCACTCCATCCAGCCTTACACACTATGTGGGGATAAAATCAACCCACCCATCCCTACACACCAAAAATAGCACCGGTTGTGGCACTAAGTAGAAATTTTAGCAGAGCTGCCAGTACAGTACACTTCCTCCAAATATAATGAACCCATCCCATGCAATATGTCATGTCATAATATCATACGTGTATGCAAAAAATGTCATGCTCGATTACAGTCAGATATCACAGGGGCATATTAGACATTTTACCTCATAGGGGTCTAGGTATGCTTACCAACCCAACAGTAGGTCCACAGTTGTCTTGGGGGACCCGTGCAACCTTAACAGTCAAACAGTGAAAATGGGCCCAAAGCCCATAATGCGACCCATGTGGGCCCACACGCCCGTGCGGCCCACAAAGCCCAACAAAATGGCCTTGGTCATGTAAGCTACATAGCTTGGCCCAATAATCTCCACACGTCATGTGGTTTACCCATGTGAGGCCCATGAGCTCGTGGAGCCCATTTCGGCCCAACGTGGCCTAAAATGGCCTAAGCCCATGAAATCGCTCATGGTGGCCTTTATGATCAAACACCCACGTTTTACGCATTCAGTTTACCATATGAGCGAGCAAGGGCTCGTGTAGCGTCATTTTTCATATTTTTTAGCTTTTGCCGGTTTACGATTAAAGTAGTGTGGTTACACACCTGATTGTGAAAATACGCAACTAGACCACGAGTACTCTAACCTATATCAACAAAAGCATCGGTTACTAGCCTAACAATCGAGTTGGAGCGAACCTTAATCAAAGCCCTTATCCAAAGTATTACCTAACGCTTGTCTAAACCAGTCGATTCAGGCTTGCCCACTTGCTTCGTTGCAAGAGCCTAATCCTTATGCCTTAGAGTCTACCTGTATACCAACCGAGCCTTATCAACTAACAAAAAAGAAGAACAATTTTGAACTCGTCAAAAGGTCACTTACCGAAAACACAAAGTCTAGATTGGGAGAAATGAACAATTGACCTTCACCCACACAAGTCGAAAGTACACAGAAAGAGGCGCACCCCTAGCAGTAATCAGCAAAAGGAAGAAGATGTTAGATGAAAGATCATATTGGTAGAGAGAAACGAGATGAGTCAAATGTACTTACCAATTTAATAGAGTACACTTGAAAATGCCAAAAACAAACTAGGGAGAGGTATACGTAACAGCGGTTAAAGTATTAAGATGGATGCATGACAAGAGGAAAGAAGAAGAATGAGGTCTTCGGCAAGCGAACAAAAGGAGAAAGACAAGAATCGGTTAGCAACAGTCAAGGGTTTAAGAGACAGAGAGAGGAGTATTTGCCAAATGTATCAAAAAAAAGAAATGGTGATTGGTGAAAACTGAATGAGAGGGGAAGAATGGTATTCGGTTAAGGGCAAAAGGGAGAACACGAGGGGGAGCGATTTGCTACAAGAGTAGGGAAGAAGAGAAGTTGATCTAAAGAGGCTCTGGAAAGAAGAGCAACCCGAGATAAACCTGAAGTGAAAGCTACCTGAGTGGTCAACAATATTCGGTCACAACAACACAAGAGAAAAAGAGAAAACAAAGTTTCTAGCACAACTTCGGCACCTCAGGAGTAAAAGTCCAAAACGTAAAAAGGGAAAGAGCTTCCAAAACCAAAAATTTTGACTGAAGATTGACTTAACCGAAATTTTGTGTACCTATTACGCAATTTCGATACAAGTCTACCACCTTCAAGTCCCACAAAATCTTG
The DNA here is from genome assembly GCA_025698475.1 of Gossypium anomalum. Lineage (NCBI taxonomy): Eukaryota > Viridiplantae > Streptophyta > Magnoliopsida > Malvales > Malvaceae > Gossypium > Gossypium anomalum. Next base: position 58,535,573 of record CM046959.1, read on the forward strand.
CTAAAATCACTCCACCATTATCTCCTCAACCACCCATTCAAACACTTGTCAAACACCTCAATTTCAGTCAACCTAGGACACTTCCACAGTACTTGCAGCAAAATAAGATGCTCATTTTGCATCGCCAAGCCTCGAACCTCAGACCCCAAGGAGCACTCCACACGCCACTTACCACTAGGCTAGCATGACCTTTTTTGTCATGTTTTACCCATTTTTATTTAAAAACCTACTGCCTAGAGACAATGCTTATTCCTTTAAAACACAAAACTTTTTGCACCTGCCCAGGGTTGAACCTAAGACTTCTCAGACACTTCTCAGAGCACATAACCACTGGAGCAAACATATATTTGTGTCACTTTCTTGCGCAACTAAATATTTATGTGCAGCCTTCTAACTATTCCCATGCTCAAGACTTAATACTTCTAGGCCCAAAATTCAGGGCATTACAAGTATGTTGTGCCCCTATTCAATGAATTAAATTCAGAAATTATGAGATCAGAGATTGAGGCTTCACAATTTGAATTGAGACTAGTGTTGTTTCAAATGCTCCAAATGGTAGGGCAATTCAGTGGTATGCCCATGGAAGATCCACACTTTCACCTTTGATTATTCATGGAGGTGAGCAGTTCATTTAAGATATTTGGTATGATGTAAGCTGCATTGAGGTTGAAGTTGTTTCCATAGTCGCTACGAGATCGAGCATGGGCAAGGCTTAATTTGTTGCCACCAATTTAAATATCTACATGACAAGAACTAGCAGAAAGATTTTTGGTTAAGTATTTCCCACCTAGCAAAAATGCTAAGTTACAAAATGAGGTAATCACTTTTCAAGAATTGAATGACGAATATTTGTACGAGGCATAGGAGAGATTCAAAGAATTACTTCATAAGTGCCTTCATCATGGGATTCCACACTGCATCTAGTGGGCATACACAAGATTGATGGTAGATGCTTCTACGAATGGTGCTCTCTTATCGAAGTCTTATAATGAGGTTTACGAGATCATTGAGAGGATTGCTAGCAACAATTATCTATGGCCAACAAATCGAGCAACTTTTGGAGTGCATGAAGTGGATGTGCTGACATCACTCTAAGCTAAGATAGCTTCTATTTCTTCAATGTTGAAATAGTTTACTGGTAATGGTTTTAATAATTTTGTAGCTCAATCACCAAGTCAGTTCGAGGTTCTTTCCTCCGTATATTGTGGGGATGGTTATTATTTTAAAAATTGTCCATCAAATCTTGAGTCAGTATATTACGTAGGGAATCAACATCGAAGTAGAAGTGGGAACGGACCACAGTCCAACTTCTACAATACTTCATGGTGCAATCATTTGAAATTTTCTTGGAGTAACCAAGGAAATGAACCGAACAACACTTACATGCAACATAGACCCAACCAATCCTAAGGATTCAACCAACAAGCACCAAAACCACAAAAAGTTTAGTCATCCAAAGGTTTGGAGAACTTGTTGAAGGAGTATATGGTAAAGATTAAATCCTTAATCCAAAGCCAAGGAACAACACTGAATAATTTGCATAACCAAATGGGTTAAATAGCTACGGAGCTTCGTAACAGACCGCAAGGAACCTTGCCAAGCAATACAAAAAATCGAAGAAATTTGTGTAAGGAACATTGCAAGGTAGTTTCTTTACAAAGTGGTAAGACTTTGAAGCCTAATGTGATTAAAGATGAACCTACGGAGAAGGAGGAAAGTCAACCATTAGTTGAAATTCGTACACCAGCAGAGCCAGAACCTACAAAGTCTGATGAGGTCAAATTTAACCTAGTAAATTCTGATAAGCTAACATCTTCTCTAGAAGTAGATTTATCTCTTCAGAAAGTTGTCTGATTCAACTCAAAGTTCCATCACCTCCATATCCTCAAAAGTTTCAACCAAACAAGAAGAAAGAGGAGGTGCAATTAAAGATGTTTTTGGACATTCTAAAGTAACTTAAAATTAATATCCCATTGGTGGAGGCTTTGGAGCAAACGCCCAATTATGTGAAGTTCATGAAAGACATCCTGTCCACAAAGAAAAGACTTATTAAGAATGAGACAGTTACTTTAACGAAGTAGTACAGTGTGTTCTTACAGAACAAGCTTCCTCCAAAATTAAAGGACCCTAGAAGCTTTACTATACCTTGTAATATTAGAGAATCTTACTGTGGTAAAGCTTTTTTTGACTTAGTAGCGCGCACCAACTTGATGCCCAAATCTATTTTGAAGTAGTTAGGAATAGGTGAAGTACGACCTACAACTATGACACTTCAGTTGGCAGATCGATCTTTAGCATACTAGAAGGAAAGGTCGAGGATGTTTTAGGAAGAGTAGATAAATTTATTTTTCCTGCTGATTTCATTGTCTTAGTTTTTGAAGCAGATAAGAAAGTGTCGATCATCTTAGGGAGACCTTTCCTATCTACGGGGAGAACATTAATAGATGTGCAAAAAGGCAAACACACCATGAGAGTTCAAGACGATCAGGTAACATTTAATGTTTTGAAAGTAATGAAGTTTCCTGATCCAATAGAGGAATGTTCAGTGATGGAAGAGCTTGAAAGCTTAGTTTCTATGGAATGGGAGAATAAATTTGAAGACCCATTGGGGAACACTTTAGGGTCTGAACCATTGGAAGATGAAAAAGGCAATGAAATATGGCTTTGATGGAAGCCAAATTGAGGGATTATGTTCAACTGGCACAGTTTGAACCACTTGAATTTGAAGTTCGAGAGTTTGTGCAACCCAAGTTGTCAATCGAGGAACCACCCAAACTTGAACTTAAGGTACTTCCTTCCTATTTTAAATACATTTTTTTAGGTAATTGTTCTACTTTGCTTGTGATTTTTTAAGTAAAACTGATAGAACAACAAAAAGAGCAACTAATTGTTATTTTAAAGAAATTTTAAAGGGCAATCAGTTGGACCCTAGCTGATATTCGAGGTATAAGCCTTTCTTCAAATATGCATAAAATTATTTTAAAGGAGGGAGAGAGAGTTATGATTGATAGGAAAAAGAGAATCAAACTTATCATGAAAGAGGTAGTTTGAAAAGAAGTGATTAAATGGTTATATGCATGAATTATCTAGCCCATCTCAAATAGTTCATGGGTAAGTCTAGTACAGTGTGTACCAAAGAAAGGTGAAATTATGATTGTTTAGAATGAATGTAAAGAGTTAATCCCGACAAAAACTATCACGGGTTGGATAATCTGTATTGATTACAGAAAATTGAACAAAGCCACTCAGAAGAATCATTTCCCGTTGCCTTTTTTGAATTAGATGTTGGATTGACTAGCAGGTAATGAATATTACTATTTTTTAGATGGATATTTGGGATATAACCAAATATTTGTAGCCTTGAAAGACCAACATAAAACCACTTTTACTTGCTCGTATGGTACATTTTCTTTTAGGCGAATATCTTTCAGTTTATTTAATGCATCTGCCACATTTCAGTGATGCATGGCAATATTTCTTAATATGATAGAAATTTTTTTGAGGTTTTAATGGATAATTTTTCTTTTTTGGTAATACTTACGATATTTGTTTGAGTAATTTGGATAAGGTACTAAAGAGATTCGATGACACAAATCTTGTCCTTAACTAGGAGAAATGGCATTTTAGGGTTAAAGAGGGAATTGTCTTAGGACATAAAATTTCCAAAAACAAGATTGAAGTCGATAAAACAAAAGTGGACGTAAATGAGAAATTATCACCATCAGTTAGTGTGAAAGGAGTTTGAAGTTTTTTATTTCAACAACCCATGTTTAGAAGCTTTTGAATAGTTGAAAAATCGATTAATTTAAGCGTAAAAAATTGTTACACTTGATTGGAACCAACCTTTTGAGTTAATGTGTGACACAAACGACTTTGTTGTTGGAGCTATGATAGGGCAAAGAAGGAACAAAGTATTTCACACTGTCTATACTATGCAAGTAGAACTCTGGCAGGAGCCCAGTTTAACTATAAGGTAATTGAAAAAGAACTCTTTGCTATAGTTTTTGCTTTTGACAAGTTTCGTTCTTATCTCATAGGTATGAAAGTCATAATGTTTACTGACCATGTGACCATTAAATATTTAATCAGGAAAAAAGATGCTAAATTGAGGCTGATTTGAGGGATACTCTTACTCCAAGAATTTGACCTTGAGAACCAAGACAGAAAATGTGTTGAAAATCAAGTGAGTTATTAAGTTCAAGTGGTATGACCCTAAGGTAAAGTGGTTTTAGAAAATGAGGTATCGAGACCTCGCTTCTACAAACCAAGCTGTAAATATTTTTATAAATATTTACGAAGTGTCATTAAGTTGGTATTAAATTTTCGTTGAAAAATTTTAACGTTCTGAAGTTAATTGATTAAAAAGGACTAAATCGTGAAAATTGAAAAAGTCAATCGCTATCAGTTTAAAGGTGTTAAATTGATTAAAGAATTATAATTCGGTGGCCTTAATGGGTAAATTACCTATTCTTTAGTTAATGGATGGTTAAAGCTTCATTTTCTTTTAATTTTATGTGTTTTATATGTTATTATATTACTATGAAATGATAAAAATAAAATAAAGGTTAATAAAATAAGAAAACATAATAGTTTTCTTCCCCATTTGGTTTTGTTCATCACTAAACCACCATGGAAGAGCTTGAAGTTCGGCCAACCATGTTTCTTTGCATGTAAGTCCTTAAGCTACCCGTTTCTAATAATTTTGATGTTTTTGAGGTCGTTGCAACTAGGTCCAGCTAGCCCATATCTTCGATTTTAAAACTATTAATGATTTTGAATGTTTCCATTGATGAATCTTGTGTTTTTTTATGTTAAATGATGAATTTGAAATGTTGATTGATAATTAAAATTATTTTGTTAAGTGATTTTTAATGAATTTATCGATTAGGGACTAAATTGTTAAAATAGTAAAAATACAATGATTTGATGTGAAATTAATACAAATGTTGTAACGCCCCGAATTTTAGGCCTAGAAGTATTAGGTTTTGAGCATGGGAACAGTTAGGAGGCTGCATATAAATGTTTAGTTGTGCAAGAAAGTGACACTAATATATGTTTGCTTCAATGGTTAAGTGTCCTGGGAAGTGTTTGAGAAGTCTTGGGTTCAGTGGCTTGGGAATAATTTTTGTTTTTAATGGAATAACCCCTATCCCAAGTCAGTAGGCTTATAAATAAATGTGGGTAAAATATGATAGAATGGACATGCTGATCTGGTGGTTGAAAGGAGTGTTAACGAGCAAGAGGTCTGGAGTTCGAGTTCTAGCACAAGCAGGGAATTTATTTTTACTGTTGGCCATGGGAGAGTTCTAGTTTGACCGAAACTGACTGTTTGAGGAGTGTAGGGAGTTATGGCTGAATTTTAAGAGGTTGTTGGTGGAAATTTCGGTTGTTAAGGGATGTGGATAAGTGGGGATTTGGTTGAGTGATCTTAGGAGTGATTTGGGAAGAAAAATTAGGAAACTTTAAAGGTAGTGGAAGGGTGTGTGCCAAATTAGAACTCCTGCTTCTCAGAATTCAGCTTTGCTTATTTTCTTTCCTCATTTTCGGTTTCTACCAACTGCTTTTAGGTTCTTTTCACTCTTTGTTTTGGTACCCGAATGTTGCTATTGATCACTTGGGTACCTTTCATTTTAGGCCTATTCTGGTTTTGCTCTTCTATACAGTGCCCTTTTTGACCGATTTATCTTCTTTCTTCACTCCTTTAGCAATCATGCTTCCCTTGTTCTCTTTTGTTTTTGGCCGAATGCTCCCATTCCCCTTTCTCAAATTCTTTTGGCTTTTAGCTTTTGGTTTTTTGTTGATTCTTTCCTTTTCCTCTCTCTCTCTCTTAATCGGTTTTTTTGTGTTTGATTGTTTCTTCTTCTCTTGCTCTCTCAATTGGTTGTGCTTGGCCGAATACTACCCTTTCTTTTACCCTCACTATGCCAATCTCTTCCCCGTTGCTTTTTGTAAATTTTTGGGGTAATTACAAGTGCTTGGTTTTGCATTTCAGTAAGACTAACTTTTGGTTTGGTTCAAACTATTCATTTGAATAGTCATTAATAGGAGGTTGGTTGTATTTTAGGTTGTAACCGAGGGCTTAGGTGATCGTTCTCTTTCAAATGATAAAGTGGAAAGAGCCTTGGTTGTTCAATCAGGGTAAGAGGTTATCGATTGGATGATTATACACTGGGGCATTAAGCATTTACCTATTTTCGGTTGATGCTTAGGGACTTTTCGAAAGAGAGGGAAAAGATCCTTAGTTGGCGTTAGGGTGGACGGAACTCCCCAGGTGGCTTAATCGAAGGTATGCTATTGTGAGGTGTGTATTCAATTAAGTACTGGACTAAGTGAGTAATTTAGGATTGTTGTTTAAGTGTAGGGTTCAAAGGTGCGGGTAGTCTCTTCTCTCGGCAAATAGAAAAGGTGTGTAAAAACACTGCCCTAATCGTAAATCGGTAAAAGCCGAAATAAGTGACTGTCGATGCTACACGTCCGTGCACTCGCTCATGTGGGCGTATTATCGTTGAGTTCGGCCATGAGCGATTTCATGGGATGAGGTCGTATCGGGCCATATTAGGCCGAAATGGGTTGTGTAGGCCCCACGGGCATGTTAGTCCCATACGAGTAAACTGCATAGACGCGTGGAAAATATTGGGCCAGGCTGTGCAATCCACACGGCCAAGGCCATTTCTGGGCTATGTGGGCCACACGGACGTGTAGGCCCAGATGGTCCCGTAGTATAGCCTTGGGCCCATTTTCACTGTTTGACTGATAAGGTTGCACAGGTCGCTCGAGACGACTGTCGACCTACTATTGGGTCGGTAAGTTTACCTAGTCCCCTATATATGATAAAATAACAATTTTGCTCTTATATGGTAAGATGACTATTTTGCCCCTATGTGATGTATATATATATTTGTGCATGTATAACCGTATTTTTAGCATGCTATTTAAATTGTAATGGATACATGTATGACTCTATGATATGACATGACATGATTGTATGGTGCATTGCATGGGGATGGGTTTATACTGATCGAAGGAAGTGTACTGAAAGGCTTCGAGACTTAATTACTGGCAGCCCAACTGCATATTACTGCATAGTGCCACAACCGGTGCTAACTCTGGAGTGTAGGGATGGGTGGATTGATTATATCCCCACATGGAGTGTAGGTTTGGATGGAGTTGGAGTGTAGAGGCTGGATGGGTAGGACTTATATACTGTTTAAGTTGTTACTGCACTGCTTATTGTTACTATAATGGGCCAAGGCCCAAACACATGACTGTTTCTGTATTGAGATGGGCTAAAGCCCAAACTGATATTGTCACTATTACTGAAAAGGGCTTAGGCCTAGACTGTGCTTGTTTTCTGACTGTTTGCTTATATGGGATTACACACTGAGTTTTCATAAACTCACCCTCCTATTTAAACTGTATAAGAAGGCCCTTGTCTTTGGCGGATCAGTGTTGTGAAGGACTCAAAAGTGGCCACACAACCACGCATGCTTTCTCATTTGATTTTAAATTATAAGTAATCTAATTTTTGGGTAATTTTATTATAATAAGGCCTCTTCAAATTTATTTTTAATTTGGGCCGTTCTCTGTTTTGATTTATAACTGCTAATAGCAGAAAAAGACGCGGATTTTTAGAAAGATAAATATTTTTCAAAAATACCACGAATACATAATCGGTTTTAAAAGCTTCCGCAAGAAACAACGTTTTAAAATAAATAACAATGTTTTAATATGATTAATTTTTGACAAATGACTTACATTTTGAAAATAAATGACAAGCCTTGAAATCATCTTTAAGGTCATTCAAAAAGGTTTAATAGAGAATGGGTTTTTAACAATTTCGCACTTTACGAAAAGCATTTCAATGTGATATCGCCAGATTCGGCCATAACGTCCAGGCCGAGTTTGGGGTGTTACAAATTTGAGCTATTTTAGGTGCCATGAACATTCGACTAAGCTTAAATTTGGGAAAAAATGGTTAATTTGCATTTTTTAGGCTCAAGGACTAAATTGAATAAAAGTAAAACTTTAGGGGCAATTTTGTAAAAATGTCAAAAATGACTAAATTGCATAAAATACATTTTTTTACTATCTAAATTAATATATTGAATGAAATTATTAATTTAGATCAAGATCGGGTGGAAAATTGAGGAGAATAGGAAATTACCAAAATGCCACTATACTTTGACATTTTTGTAATTTAGCTAAGTAAGTTCGTATGAACTATAAACACTTAAATGTGGGTTAAACTGACTGTTTAATGTGCTATTCTATTGTACATGAATTAGTATATAGATGTTATTATTTAATTTATTATGTCATGAAACGATAGAAATTCAAAGACGAACGACGACTATCGAGCCCTGTTTGAACCTTAAGAATTCATAGGATACAAATGAGATGTCATTAGGGTTTACATGATTCGTGTGCTAGTCTTGAATGTCCTACTGATAGTTGAGGTCCAACATGTGTTGCAGATAGTCCACAACTCATGTGAGCAGCATTGTGTAGCTACAGCTCGTGTGAGCATGCCCATTTTCACAGCTCGTGTGAGCACACTTATTCACAGCTTGTGTGAGCATATATGTACATGAATTGACGGATTACGGTTATATGAGTTAGCACACATTGTGTGAGCTATACCGGGTATCCAACAACATTCTATTCGGTTCAACAGGCATGAATTGGAAAGGAAACGATAAATGTTCAATATGAGCAAATACGTGTATACATGAAATATATTGAAATGATGAGATACATGGAAAGCATGTTTTGTTTATGAGGATGTTATAACCAATTAAATCATATTCAAGTATAGTGGTTATCCATGTAACAGCCCGGTTTAGACCCTAGTCAGAATAGTGGTTTGGGGACCACAAATTCGAGTCAAAAATTATTTTAATATTATTTTTTGTGTTTATAGTATGTGGTTAAGCATGTATGATAGTTTCCTATGAAAATTTTATTGTTTGTGTGCTTAATTTTCAAAATGGTCTAAATCGTAGAAAATGCAAAAGTGGCCTTCTATTTGATTAAGTACCGAATTGATGTGTCTTATTAAGTGTGAGGTCCTTATTAAGGAAATGGACCATTAACATGGTTAATGGACTTCTATGGACAACCATTATAAAGCTTTTATATTATTTCATTAGGGGTAAATAGGTAAATGTGATATTAATGTATTATTAATAAAATAAATGTATGACATTAGGCCATTAGTGTTCATCTTTGCTGAAAATACAAAGAAAAAGAAAAGAAAAAGAGTTACTTAGGTTTCGGCAAGCTCAAGCATCAATTAGGTATGTGTTTTTGATCGGTTTTCGATAATTTTTACGTTTTTGAGATTGTTGCTTAGTAATCTATCAAGCACATGTCTCAATTTCTAAATTTGATGATGAATTTGAGTTATGCCATTGATGAAATTATCAGCTTTGTGATGTTAGTTGATGGAAAATGAAAGATATGTGTTGGGTTAATATGTTTTGTATTCGAATTTTTGATGAATTTGAGTATTTTGGACTAATTTATGAAAATGATATTTGGAGGGACTAAAATGTGAAATAAATGAAATATTTGGGCTTATATGAGCTAAGGGAAAATTCAGCTAAGCATGTGTATATAGAAAATTTATATATTTTGTGATTTTTGTTAAATAAGGACTAAAATGTAAAAATGTAAAATTTTAAGGGCTAAAGTGTAAAATACCTTAATTATGTGTCTGTGGATTAAAATGAATAAATGTGTGATTAAATTAGTGAAATCTGAATTTATATAGATCAAGAACGAAAGAAATCAGAATTAGATTGGGGAAAGTCAAAGGTTGTAGAATAATCGACTCATTTAGCCGTTCTCATTTTTGAGGTAATTTCATATGCAAATAAATGTATTTCAATTGAATAATATATGTTTGATTGTTGGGGAAATGTATTGAATTGCTATGAGAGCTGAATAATTGAATCCGAGAAAGTATTGACAAAGTTACGACATCCGAAAGCCCCATACGAACCATAGGAATAGTATAGGATACATATGTCATGACATAGGATTCCAAGGTATGATATCGTGTAAGAACATGTTTGGGACGTTGGCATCGACTTATAATTTATGTGTAAGACTATGTCTGGGACATCGACATCGTATATGATTTCGTGTAAGACCCTGTCTGGGACAGTGCCATCGATATTTTATTGGCATTGTACAAGCTTTTCGAGCCATCCGAGTATCCTTATTGGTTCCGAAAGGTTCAACGGGCATTATTGAGAAATAAATGATCAAATGAATGTGTATCCGATTATGGTACGTATGAAAGGTTTATAAGATTCGACAATGAGAAGTAAGAATGAATATGATCATTTGAGATGTGAACTATATGAAAATGTTATTTGTTTATAAGCCAGTGATTATGAATAATTCAGCTATATGAGAAATATGATCTTGCAATCGTGTTTTGCTATGATTCATATGTATGAATTGGTCTATAATTGTTTATTTGATAAGTTTATTTGTATATGGCTTACTAAGCTTTGAAAGCTTACTTTGTGTGTGTTTGCATTATTTTATAGATATCGAAGCTATTGGAAGCTCGGGGATCGTCACGGATCATCACCACACTATCGAACTTTATTTTGGTACAATTTGAAAATGTATATAACTAAGTATGGCATGTATAGGCTAGGACTAGTATGGTATGTTTGAGATGGGTATATCGTGCCATGAGATATGGCTTGATTATGGTTGAACTTATGGTTTGATTTTGGTATATATTATGTGATGCAAAAATGGTATATTTGGTGTATATATATGGTCTGATGAAATGGTCTTTTTGGTAAGTTAGTTGTGTGGTTGAAATGGTATGATTCATGATTGTTTTGGTAAGGTTGTTATGATCTTGAAATGGTTATAAATGTGATAGGAATCATATGTTCATAGTATGAATTAGGTATATGGAATTAGTATGTTTGAGTTGAAATTGTGTATGGATACGATTAATGATATTGATAGCATGATATGTAATTGAATTGGTATGTTTTGGCTGCCTATATATGAGTTAAAATGCTTCTATTTTGATAGCTAGGTGAACAAGAGATAAAGATGGCAAATTGGCTTTTTAAATGGCCTATTTTTGTCCACACGGGCAGAGACACGGGCATGTGTCTCAGCCATGTGCGGCACATGGTCATGTTGCACTGTCGTTGTCCCCTGGGGTAATCCTACAATTTAAAGTCAATCTCAAGCACGGTCTAGACACACAGGCGTGTGGTCAGTCATGTGACCCAAGTCAATTTCGACCATGGGCAAGCGACATGGTGTGTCTCTAGCCGTGTGGTACAAGTTAGTATGTATCCCTACATCCCTTACTCATATCCTTAATCCCTAAAATCATGCATCATTCCTTCATTCAATACTCATCCATTCATTTTTTTCATTCTTTCATTTTCTTTCTTGTTTCCAAACCTAGCACCCCATACTTCCCTTCATTTGTAGCTAGCAAAAACATGATAAGGTTCTCTCTTGGCTGACCACCTTGAAGAGCCATTAGCAAAGGAGGAACACAAGGATTGGAGGAAAGAATCTTCATTTGGAGGTCACGAGACTATCGATTTGAACAGAGTTTATTCTTCCTTTACTTGTTATGTTGATCTAATCATGTTTGTAATGAATTTTATGATCTTGTCATCAACAATGATAGATATCTTAGATCTATTGAGCTAGGATGATTACATTTATTCAATGAAGTTTTTTAAATGATGTTTATAGTGTTTGTGCCTCAGTCGATCATATTTTCAATTAAATTCAAGTATGCATTTCATCCATACGTAATTGGATGCATTCAAATTAGCTGAGTGATCCTAACCAGATGACGTCTAATCGACACAATAATTGAAAAGTGCATGCTTAATTTAGATCCTGATCTGACTAAATTAAAGGTCCATAATAACTTTGACGAGCTCTATTGTCTTGCATAGTTTTTAGGTTTGTATGACTAAATTGTTTCAAACCTGATCCATCCCTGTTACTTCACATGAATTCTAAGAAACTCTTAGTTTAATACGGCCAGTAAAATGCATATTTCACTAAGTAAAAGATTCTGAAAAGACTTAAATTGGTTTCCAAACTCATGAAAGATCGAGTTGCCATGGAATGTTTTTCGAACATTGTTAAACATAGGGAAAATGAAATAAGTTGAAAGATGTAATTATTCTACCCTATTCATGTTATTGATTATTTAATTTTGTTTCTTTACTGCTAAATTCATTTCATACATATCATTTCATACTTGGTATTTAGATTAAATTGCATGGGATCATCTTGCATTTAGATAGCTAAATCATTATCACTCAAAATATTGTGTTTTTATCACCAAATTGTTAACTTTAATCTTGCAAAATATTGATTAACCTACAAAGTCCTTTTAGAGACGATAACTCTTTTACTTATTACTTGATAATGATTGTGTATACTTACACAAATTGAGCGTTACATATACGAGATAAGAAATGTTATAAATTTAATACTTGTGAACCATGTTCATAGTAGCTAATAAAAACCAAGGGACATCACCTTTTTGTATGATACTGATATAGACTCGGTTTGCTTAAGGATAAGCATAAATTTAAGTGTGGAGGTGTGATCTTCCATGATCTAGGCTTTCATTTACATACATGTTTCAATAACTTCAGTTTATTTAATAGTTAAATCAAGACATTTTAGTATATATTTATGTTTTTATACTTGGGTTAGTAATTTATGCTTTCTAGTAGTCTTTGTTGCATGTAAAGTGCTTGTTTGCTTGAGGACAAGCAAAGACTTAAGTGTGAGGGAGTTTGATCTACCACAATTCGTGGTGGTAAATTTGTAACACCCCAAACCCGTCCTAGACGTTATGGTCGAATCTGGCGATGTCATATTGAAGTATTTTTTGTAAAGCGTGATATTATTTGAAAAGCCCAATCTTTATCAAGCCTTTTTGTGTGATCTAAAAGATGATTTGAGTATGCCTAGATCGTTTTCAAAATGTAAGTCATTTAGCAATGAGTTAATCATATTAAATCGCCATTTTAATTGAAAACATTATTTATTGCGGAAGCTTTAAAAACATGTTGCGTAAACGTGGTGTTTTGAAAGCATATATCTTTATGAAAAATCGCGGCCTACTACTAACAGATATGATTTAAAGTAAATAAATCCTAAATCAAAATAAAAACTTAAAGAAGCCTTATTACATGAAAAATACCCAAAATAAAACTACTTATAATTTAAAAGTCAATTACAGAAGCATACGTGGTTGTGTGGCCACCTTTGAGTCCCTCGTAGCACTGATCCGCCTAAGACTGGGAATTACATTTACAGTTAAATAGATGGGTAAGTTTATGAAAACTCAGTCTGTAATCCCATATAAGCAAACAGTCAAAAAAACAAACACAGTCTGGGCCTAAGCCCTTTTCAGTATCAGTGACAATATCATTTTGGGCTTTAGCCCATCTCAATACAAAAACAGTCATGTGTTAGGGCCTTGGCCCATTACAGTAACAGTAAATAGTGTAGTAATAGTAAACAATATGCAACTCCTACCCATCTAGCCTCTACCCTCCATCTCCGTCCAACCCTACACTCCATGTGGGGATATGATCAACCCACCCATCCCTACATTCCAGAATTAGCACCGGTTGTGGCACTAAACAGTAATATGCAGCAGAGCTGCCAGTATAATAGGCTTAAAGCCACCAGTGATTTACAGCAGAGTTACCAGAACAGTACACTTCCTCCAATCATAATAAACCCATCCCCATGCAATGCATCATATAGTCATGTCATGTCATATCGTAGAATCATACATGAATCCATTACAGTTTAAATAGTAATCTCAAATACCATCATACATGTACATATATATAAAGACCTCACATAGGGGCAACACAGTCAATTTACCATGTAGGGCATTTCAGTCATTTCACTACATAAGGGCATAATAGTCATTTTACCGCGTAAGGGCAAAACAATCATTTTACCTCATAAGGGTAAAACAGTCATTTTACCTCATAAGGGCAAAACAGTCATTTTATCAAATTGGGGTCTAGGTAAACTTACTGACCCAACAGTAGATCCATAGTCGTCTCAAGTGGGTCGTGCAACCTTAACAGTCAAACAGTGAAAATGGGCCCAAAACCCATATCACGAGCCTATATGGGCCCACACGCCAGTGTGACCCACATAGCCCAGAAATGGCCTTGGCCGTGTAGATTACACAACCTGGCCCGACTATTACCACACGTCCGTGTGATTTATCCATGTGGGGCCTACATGCCTGTGGGGCCCACACGGCCCATTTCGGCCCAACGTGGCCCAAAACGGCCTAAGCCCATCAAATTGCTCATGGTGGCCTCTACGATCAAAGGCCCACGTTTTATGCGTTTGGATTACCACACGAGCCAGCGCACACTCGTGTAGCATCGATAGTCACATTTTTTCGGCTTTTGCCGATCTACGTTTATAGCAATGTGGTTACACACTTGTTCACGGAAACGTGCGAATAGTCATGAGTACTCCAACCTACATTCAATCACAAGTTTCGGCTAATCGCATCCCAATCGACCTATCCAAGACCCCCACCAAAATACTTGTCCAAAAGCTTACCTCTCACTTGATTAGATCAGCCGACTATGGCTTGCTCTCTGAATCCGTTTGCAAGAGACTAATTGATAGGCCTTAAGGGTTATCTGCATTCCAACCAACACTTCTCAACCATCAAACAAATGAATAGTTTGAACTAGATGAAAAGTCACTTACCGAAAACGCAGAGTCCAGATTGGAAGGAAAGAATAATCGACCACACCCACACAAGGCTGAAAGTACAGAGAATGGTAGAGGTAAAGAGTAATAGTTGTACCCTTATCAGCAGTCGATAGAAAGAAAGAGATGTTAGAAGAAAGGATCCTAACGGTAGAGAGAAACAAAAAGGGAATCATGAGCACTTACCGATTTGTCAGAGAACTCTTACAAAATTGAAAACAAACACAAATAGAAGAGTAAAGAGAAGTAATCGACCAGAGAGGAGATATTCTGCAACAGTACCCAAGATGGAAGGATAGGGAAAAGTTGATAGAAGAAAATGGGGAGAAAGGTAGAAGAAAATGGGGAGAAAGGTATTCAGCCTAAAGCTTAACCAATTTTAAGAGAGAGATGCAGAGAAAAGAGGAGATGGGAACATTCGGCCAAAACAAATTAAAGTAAAGAGAGGGGAAGGAGGGATAAACGGTCAGTAGGGAACTGCAAAATAATAAGTCCAAACAAACAAAAAATTAAAGGTACCCGAGATGAACTAATCGGCCTTACAGAGGAAAACAAAACAAACCAAAAGAGTAGCAAAACTTGTAACACAGATTTGGCACCTAAAGAAAGTGACAGCCATCGAAAATGAAAAGCCAAAAAGCCAACCCCAAAATCGAATTCATTGGGTACCTATAATCCCAATTTGGCACCAACACCCCTTCTACTTCAAATCCCCTTGATTTCCTCCTAAAATCCCTCTATCAATATCTCCTCAACAACTCAACCACTTAGTTTGAATTCCATTCAAACTTTTTAGGGTTTTAGTCAAACCACAACACCTCCATAGCATCAGTAGCAAAATAAAACACTCCACTGCCTTCCCCAAGATTCGAATCTCAGCCTTCTGGCATAGGTAGCACGCCACTTATCCCCTTGACCAGCAGGCTCTTTATGCCAAGCTTTACCAATATTTATTTAAAAGTCTACTGCCTAGAGATAATACTTATTCCTTTAAAAACAAAACTTTTTGCACTTGCTCAGGTTTGAACCCAAGACTTCTCAGACACTTCCCAGAGCACTTAACCATTGAAACAGATACAAATTTGTGTCACTTTCTTGTACAGCTAAAAATTTATGAGTGGTTTCCTAACTATTCCCATACTCAAGACCTAATACTTCTAGGCCCAAAATTTGAGGCTTTACAAAATTAGGTTCTTCTTAACACTTAATGAGCTCATTTACAAGTAATCTGATATTGTTTTAGTTAGATTGTTTTAGTACTTTTCAAGTTAAAGTTACTAAAATGAGATTTTTTATGTGTTTTATGACCTTCTAGACCAATTTGGGCCTCAGAGAAGACTAACATGTTGATTAACTATGCAGGACCGCAATTCAGGCTAAGGGGTCAATGGACTGCTCTCGATGTTGCAACACATAGCTTGGATGTCATAAAACTGTATCCAGACTACCTAAGGAGCATACTAACTGCTATGTCGTGACGCTAACTATGGGAGAACTATGGGATGTCATGGCACTGAACTAAATGTTCCAAAAAGAATATACTGTCTCTGATGTCGCAACATAGGTTTGAAGCTGTTCCGACACCACTATGACAAGTGAAAATACCAACTGAGTGTGTTTTTGTTTGCATAAGCTAAATTAACATGCTTAGTTGTCTTTTCTTGTCCTAATTAGGTCATAATACATGTAATCTATAAATAATATCTTAGAACAACACATTAGGGACACAAATTTAGGGAGACACAGATCGCTATTTAGATTTTATTTTGTTCTTAGTTTTCACTTAGTTTATTTTATGTTCATTTAATCAAAGATTTCTATTCCGATATGGAGACAATTGTGAGCCAAGATTGTTTCAAAACTGCGCCTTTATTGATCGATTAATGAGAAATCTCTTTCCTCTATTTACTTATTGATATCTCTTTCATTGATATTATTGATTGAATTTTTGTTTATATATAAGAATAACTTATTCTTCATTATTATCTCGCATGATTCAATTGTTAAGCTAATTAATTGGCTAAGTAAATAATCATCTAAGATTAAGTCTTTATTCAAAAGAACTTGGTAAACTTGGAAGTGACACCCCTAGTAGAAAATCTAGACAGGTGAGACCGAGATGGTATCCTGTTGAGTAAAACTTGTGCCAAGCGGTGAGACTAAGAGGGTATAAGTATGCCTAGGTGAAACCAAGAAGGTATCTTAGGTGGTAATCCTTAGTGAAGATGAGACCGAGAGGGTATTAATAATTAACAGTGATATGTGCTTAAATTAAGGGTAATTATCGGCTTAGTCAATAATTAGGATTTCAATTGTATCTGGGCTAAGGAGCTTGCATTATCGAAACTAGGGATAGGAAAATCTGATAACTTAAACTAGGAGAAGCTTTTAGTTTAATTTAATTATTATCTTTATTCTATTCTGAATTGCCACTACTAATTTGTAACTTAATTATATTAGTAATTATTTTGGGTAATTGATTTAATAGTGATTTTCTCCAATCTGCAATCCCTTGGGTACAATCATTAGAATATTTAGAAAGTGTTTTATTGTAAAACATCTATATTACAATTTGACTTGTATGGTTGCATAAACCACATTTCACTCTTATCTTTCTATTTTTGTAGTATTTACACTCTTGATGTTTGCACATCAGGAGGCGGTCAATAAAGGGCTTCTGTCTCGAGGCCTAGAGTATGGAAAATTTTTTTAGCTTCGACGTTATTTGTCTCAAGATAAGGAACACTTGTCCTGAGACTACACAAATATGTCCCAAGATCTCACGCTCTTGAATGCAAAATTTAAATTAAATTTGTCCTAGTAGTCTCGAGACATGTTCCTTTTTTCTTGAGACTTAGGTACCTAATGGTCAAAATATTGCACTTTTAAGTTTCTAAAGCCTTAACCAAATGAACCTAATCATACCTAAAATGTACCACAAAACATATTCATCCCGATTATAACCTTTTCTAAACATTTTCAAACATTTCCAAATTATAACCTTCAAAATAACATAAAAACATTTAAAATAATAACTATGTTACCAACATTTACATATGAACTTACCTCGTATGCAAAAATGACTACTTTTACCATTTCATCCACAACTTGGTATTTTCCCCATTTTAGCCCGAATTTTAGTTTTCCTTGCTCTATAATTTAAAATATAGTTTAATTAGGACTCACATTATTCAAATTGACCCAAAATCATATTTTGGCAAAATTACAGTTTTACCCCTAAACTTTCACATATTTACACTTTTGCCCCAAAGCTCGTAAATTAAAATTCAGCATGCTGATCATTTTTCCCTTCTATGGCAACATCAAATTCTCACTCTAACATGTACTTATGACTATTAGGTATTTTACCGATTAAGCCCTTTTACTCGTTTTCACTTAAAACCGAGTAGCACAAGTTGTCTAACATAATTTAAAACCTCATATTCTATCATAAAACACCAAAATACACAAATTTCACCTATCGGTATTTTTCCAAATATAAACCCTAGGTTAAATTATTGCTAGCATAAGCTAAATCGAGCTACTAGGATTCCAAAAACGTAAAGAACTTGAAAAACGGGGCTAGAATGGACTTACAATCGAGCTTGGAAGCTTGAAAAACCCTAGCATGGTTTCTCCTTGCTATATTCGGCCATGGGGTTGAAGATGGACACATTTGGGTTTTAAAATTTGTCTTATAATTCATTTTACCCCTAAATGACCAAAATGCCCTTTTTACTATTCTTTAAATTTTTACCCTTCCAAGCCCATTTTTGTCCAATTTTTTTTAGAAATTGGTAAAGTTACTCTTTAAGGACCTCTAATTAATAATCTAATTCAATTTTATGCAAAATGCCTCTAGAACACAAGTTTTGCAATTTATTCAATTTAGTCCCTAATTTCAAATTAAACACTTTATGCATAGAATTTCTTCACGAAATTTTCACACAATCATCCAATCATATCATAGACCTCAAAATAATTATAAAAAAATTATTTTTATCTCAGATTTGTGGTCTCAAAACCACTATTCCGACTAGGCCCAAAACTAGGATATTACAACTCTCCCCCCTTTAGGGATTTTCATCCCCGAAAATCTTACCAAAAAAGTGGTCTTCACTTTTAATCTCATATTAAGAGCCGAAGAACTTTCACTTAGGCTGTACCTCCAATACATCTCTTTAATTTCTCATATGATCTGAAAGCTTACAGTCTCAACTCTCAACTGTTCTTAAGTTCTCAACCCTTCTCAGTTTTCCATGATATCATGACATAAAACCTGGATCTCAACTTGGTTTAATGGAGACCGGAATTCTAATAAATCCAACAATCAAAGAGACTTGAGAGAAGTAATCCACCATACCGATTGAAACTCGCACTTTTATCACTTATGCCTTTACTGTTGTCAAACCTTACACGAAAATTAGAAAAATCCCAATACTGAAATCACCACATTACCCAAATCAAATCAGAAGTATAGTCATACTTGACATGATTATCACGAGTTGAAGAACGCACTTCGAACATGAGTCATAATTGATAAATTATGGAACAAAGATAACAAGAAAACCGAATAAAGAAATTCAAGATAGAGAAACCCAGCATAAAAAAATCCAGAATAAAGAGATCCAGGATAAAGAAACCCAAGATACGATACTATGCCGGAGAATCGAAAACCAAACTCATAGAGAAAATACAGAATACCCCGATAATTCTTCAAAGAAAGAAAGTCCAAAAGAAAACATCATTTAATCCCACTGGAATCAAATATAACAAGAACAATATATCTTCCCATACATATATATATATATCAGATAAAGCATCAAGTAGAAGAAACAGAATCATAATATCATACGTATTCTCTCATCAATTCTTATCGAATTTAAATAAAATAGAATACACGATGAAATAGAGCAATATAAATTATAAACCAGTCAGGACTACCAATGCTTTCATCCAACACCGTGATTAAAAGACATTCCCATATAACAAGAATTTCTTGAGAAGATCAATAGCCATAGAAATATTTTTGAGAACGGGTAAACACATAGAACATCTCAAAAGAGATCACTAAATCATCCGATCATAACTATCACACTCGGATAGTTCATATTTCAAATATCATTTCCTAACTAGTTCTACCGTCACAAATTTCATATTAAACCATTCACTAAAGAAGGCCGATTCAATAAATTTCGATTTACACTTTTCTCGACGTTGCACTGAGTAATTCGATTTACCAAAGAGAATTCCTTCTCTAACTGGGATAGTGCATAATTCCAATAATCTTTATATCAATCCAATACTTTATCGGCTCGACTTTTACTTATCACTCATTTTCAACCTCTGATCATACTTATAATTATTCTATCATCTTTGAACTCTTTGGGTTCTCAACCGGAAACTTATTCAATGCAAATCTCATGAAATTCCATTATAAGTACCACTTCGGTAAGGGGGAGGGGTTGTAGGACTTCTGACTCGACTTTCTTATACATACACATATGACACAACTTCTATCATCATAGCAAAGATCATCAAAATCATGTCATTCATTCAGCAATGCAACATTCATGTTAGCTTACACAAATTTTCCTATTGTCCCATTTAGACAATATACTTATGCATACATTCTATGTTTTCTAGATAGCTTTACTTATCCATTCATTTAATTAAATTAATTCATGCTCATGACATCATATAAGGCCAAACAAAGATAGATATTTGCATCAAAATCACAACTTTCATTTCATGCATCATCATGTACATATCATTACAATCATATAATTCAGTCCAACAATTTAACATAGATAAGTTCATTTCATTATAATCCTTTATCTCATAAAAATTATATATCATTAACATTCATCAACATTCAACATTAAATCAAGACAAGGACATTTTCATTCGTATCGTGATATTATGACCTTTATTCATACCTCTACTACTTTCTATTTATTCCATTCATCTTATCAAGTAAGCCACATACACTACATCATACGAGCATTAAACAAATATGGATATTTATCACAACATGAACTTTCATCTCACATATTATCACATATGTATCATAAACTTTTATTCATAATTTTCTGAACTGAGACTTATCATAATCATAACTTTACTCAAATACCTTCACATAACATTGAACATGGTCAGTGTATTTCGGGTTTGAGAGTACCTGTCTAAATAAGACGGTACTTATACGCGTCAGAAGACATCACACTATCACAGATCAGTGGCATGTATAGCTAAACTTTTACACATGCTAAATTAGTCCAAGAATCGACTAAACCTGCTCTGATATCACAAAATGTAACGCCCTCACGCTTGAGACCGTCGCCAGAGTCGAGCTTGAGGTGTTACTAAACTTAATTCATTACTTAAACAGCTCAAACAACTTATTTTAAAATTTCCAAACAAGCTGGCTAACTGCGTCATAGTCGCTTAAAAATTCATATCTTGAGTTTCAAAACTTGAAATCAAGATCTGTAAATTTTTCCTGAAACTAGACTCATATATCTATCTAAGAATTTTTTTCTATAATTTTTTTGTCAGACCAATTAGTACAGTTTATTAGTTAAAGTATCCCTGTTTCAGGGTTTGACTGATCTGACCTCTATGAATTTCGAATCAGATATCTCCCTGTACAAAGTTCCAATGATTATGACGTTTGTTTCTATAAAACTAGACTCAATAAGGAATCTGTACATATAAAGCATGATGTCTAATTATCTTTGTAAAATTTATGGTGAATTTCCAAAGTCAGAATAGGGGATCTAGAAATAGCTCTAGCCCTATTTCACAAAAATTTAAACATCTCATAAAATATAACTCATATACCTGTTTTGTTCCATCCATATGAAAATAGACTCATAATTCTTTAATTCCATATTTTATTCATCATCTAATTTTATCTCTACTATTTTTAATGATTTTTCAAATTCACATCAC
This sequence comes from Gossypium anomalum, assembly GCA_025698475.1. Lineage (NCBI taxonomy): Eukaryota > Viridiplantae > Streptophyta > Magnoliopsida > Malvales > Malvaceae > Gossypium > Gossypium anomalum. Next base: position 58,557,314 of record CM046959.1, read on the forward strand.
TGCTGCTGTCTGAATTTATTTTATGGTAAATTTTACCTATTTCATGGTTTCCATGGATTAGCTAGCAATTTTGCATACATAACACCAAATATGATCATGATTAGCCATTCCAATGGCTAATCATTACCAAGCATTTCCATACCACTCAATAACCATATCATAATACCATATACACAAAATGATTATAATGCTATATATGCCATGCTTGAAATATACAAGCCATTATGCCAAGATGATACACGGATAGTGTGAGCGAGCCTCCGACCGTTCTCGATTTCTGAGCTGGCTTGTCAAAACTACAAGGAATGAAAAGGAGGAAGTAAGAATAAAAGCTTAGTAAGTTCACATGCAAATAGCAAGTAACACAGCTATATAAGCAAACATAAAACATCATTTGCATAATCATCACCGAGACATTCATATCACATTTTCATTTATCATCTCACCATAATGTTGTTATATCGAGTTTTCAACCCGAGGGTTAAGTACATACCTGTTCAAAGTATCCATTTCACAACACTTACCAATACGTTCCTTTCATCTCGAGTATTCCTCCATTTGAGTAGAATTTTACCCGTTGAACACATCGGAATATAATTCGGATACATGGAAAGTTTGCACATAAGTGCCACATATGTAGCCAAGCTACCATGTAACCCGCCCATAAGTGAACTCGGACTCAACTCAATGAGCTCGGGCATTCGCATCGATAAATGAACTCAGACTCAACTCAATGAGCTCGGATGCTTAGTTACATCTCTCGAACTCGGACTCAACTCAACGAGTTCGGAATTCGCATCCATAAGTGAACTTGGACTCAACTCAACGAGTTTGGATGCCCAAATATCCTAGTGACATGTCACTTGTATCCTAATCCATTCCTAAGGTTCAACGGGACCATTTTCCCAATCATGTGTCTCAACCATCTCCTATCGATTGCGATACTGATACTCTGTAGTATTTCACATTTTCCAAGTATATCACATAATTTGAAATATTATCAAACAATTATCACGAGTATAATATTTCATAATAATTATCATATCATTTAAATAACATAAAAACATTTAAAATAATAACTATGTTACCAACATTTACATATGAACTTACCTTATATACGAAAATGGCTACTTTTACCATTTCATCCACAACTTGGTATTTTCCCCATTTTAGCCTGAATTTTAGTTTTCCTTGCTCTATCATTTAAAGATAGTTTAATTAGGACTTACATTATTCAAATTGACCCAAAATCATATTATGGAAAGATTACAATTTTGCCCCTAAACTTTCACATATTTACACTTTTGCCCCAAAGCTCGTAAATTAAAATTCAGCCTATTTTCTTATGTTTTATGACATTCTGATCATTTTTCCCTTCTATGGCAACATCAAATTCTCACTCTAACATGTACTTATGACTATTAGGTATTTTTACCGATTAAGCCCTTTTACTCGTTTTCAGTTAAAACCGAGTAGCACAAGTTGTCTAACATAATTTAAAACCTCATATTCTATCATAAAACACCAAAATAGACAAATTTCACCTATCGGTATTTTTCCAAATATAAACCCTAGGTTAAATTATTGCTAGCATAAGCTAAATCGAGCAACCAGGATTCCAAAAACGTAAAGAACTTGAAAAACGGGGCTAGAATGGACTTACAATCGAGCTTGGAAGCTTGAAAAACCTTAGCATGGTTTCTCCTTGCAATATTCGGCCATGGGGTTGAAGATGGACACATTTGGGTTTTAAAATTTGTCTTTTAATTCATTTTACCCCTAAATGACCAAAATGCCCTTTTTACTATTCTTTAAAATTTTACCCTTCCAAGCCCATTTTTGTCCAATTTTTTTTAGAAATTGGTAAATTTACTCTTTAAGGACCTCTAATTAATAATCTAATTCAATTTTATGCAAAATGCTTCTAGAACACAAGTTTTGCAATTTATTCAATTTAGTCCCTAATTTCAAATTAAACACTTTATGCATAGAATTTCTTCACGAAATTTTCACACAATCATGCAATCATATCATAGACCTCAAAATAATTATAAAAAAAATTATTTCTATCTCAGATTTGTGGTCTCGAAACCACTAGTCCGACTAGGCCCAAAACTAGGATATTACACACTTTCTCAACCAAGATAAACTACGATTTACATGATTCGACTTATCTCCCAATCTCATCTAACCTATGATAACTTCCTAGGGTTGCAAAGCCTAGGGTTTAAGAACACGTATTTACACTAACTAATCCTCTTGGGAAACCCTAAATCCTCCATTAATCACATCCCCATCCACTCGTTAATCTCTGTTAAGGGATTTAACCACTCATGTTATTCATAATCTCAACATCAATTGAATAAATCATGTGAAGAACACAAATGAATCAGAAGAGAAACGAGATTAAAATAACCATCTATTACATGTAAGATGACTTAGTTACATCAAATCCCTAAAGTCTTATTTATAGAAGTGCTGACAACCCAAATTAGGTTTTCGACACATCCTAGGACTTCTTATAAATTCGATTGTGCAGACAAAAGTTGCCTCTGCATACTTTTGCATCTAGTCGACCTATGTTGCGCCATACAAGGATTATGGTGTGCCATGACATGTGTTCCACAACAATTTTGGTTTGGTTCATGCTTAATCAGCTTGGGAAGTTTGTGCATCACTCGTCCCTTGCTCCCACGTAAATTGCGCCTGAAATCCTTCATCGTACACACTTAGTTATGAATATTAGTTCTACCTGAGGCTTACGTTGGTCTAATATTAAGTACTAAATTTGCAAGAAAATAAGATCCGTAAGTGCGAAAATAACCCAAATTGACTACTACATTTGATGACTGGTCAACTACCGAAAAATACACCACAAATTAATCATTAATACATTCAATCATGTCAAAACACATACATATTAGGATACATAATTAAATCTGAGCTTTAATTGAGCTTACTAAAGCTTTTTAGTTGACCTGAGCATGAATTAGGACCAAATTACAAGGTTTCTAAAATTTTAGAACATGTATCGATACCCTAGTCAAGTACCAGTACCTTGCTCAAAGTATTGATACTTTATTATGGTACCGATACCATTTTAAGGTTTGAAGTTTGAAAAATTAAAGAAAAACCACTAAGTACGGATACTCTCCTCAAGTTATTAATACTTTCTGGAAGAATTCCAAAACTTGCATTTGGTACCTATTTCATTTCCAACTATTATCAAGCCATAATAAAACATGCCCAAAACATACTCAAACATACCCAATTATTCACATTTATCCTCCAAACATTCACTAATTCACGTACTCATTAAACATACTATTTTTACCTACTAAAAACAACAATCAAACACCAACATTATACCAACATGATACATACCAAAAGTATATTAAAAAAACATGCAATTAACTTTAAACATCCTCTTACACCATTTTTTTTACCAAAACATATCTCAACCTCATATTCTACCACAAATCACATTTTGACTAAGTTATTACCAAACCAAATAATACTTCAAAACTCCAACCTAAACTAGATTACTGTATTACATTAGTATGTCAAACAAACTACACAATCCAATCTAAAACCTTAATAACATCATGCAATTAAATTTCAATCCTTATCATCCATAGGATATAACTAATTATAGTCATCTCAACAATACCACACTCAATTTCATTTATGCACAATTACCACAATTTCTAAATTCCTAGTCAATATGAGAGGCATAACTAAGCATAAGAACACACCTTAGAAAAAGGTCACTTTTGTATAACTCAAAATATGGGAATCACATATATAGAGTCAAAGTTCCTGTAACACCCTCAACTCGGCCTAGACGTTATGGTCGAATCTGTAATGTCACATTAAGGTGTATTTTGAAGAGCATCATTCTGTTTGAAAAATCCATTCTATATTAAAACCCCTGTTGTGACCTTTTATTAAACTTTAGGATATCCTGATCATTGTTAAAACTCAAGTTGGTCTAGCAAAATGTTAATCGCATGAGATTGTTATTACACTTTGAAAACAATGTTTGTAGCGAAAGCTTTTAAAATATGTTGCGATAGAATGGAGTTTTGAAAGCATTTATTCTTATGAAAACTGCGGCCTACTTCTAGCAGTTATAGATCAGAGTAGATAAATCCCAAATTAGAAGTAAAAACTTTAAGAGGCCTTATTACATAACGAATACCCAAATTAAATTACTTATAAATTTAAAAATAAAATGTTAAAACATGTGCGGTTGAGTGGCCACCATTGAGTCCCTCACAACTCCGATACACCTAAGGATTACCTGCGCAGAAAAATAAAAGGGTGAGTTTATGAAAACTCAGTGTGTAATCCCTTAACCACAAATAGTCATACAGTGGCAAATACAATCTAGGCCTAAGCCCGTTTCAGTAACAGTCTAGTAACAGTTAGGGCATTGGCCCATTACAATATCAGTATCAGTGTGGGCCCCATTTTAATAACAGTAATAGATATGCAATCAAAAGTCCTACCCATCCATCCTCTACACTCTACTCCGTCCAGCCCTACACTCCATGTGGGGATAAAATTGACCCACCCATCCCTACACTCCAAAATATAGCACCGATTATGGCACTAAACACTATTTGCAGCAGAGCTGCCAGTACAGTACACTTCCTCCAAATATAATAACCCATCCCCATGTGATATGTCATGTCATAATATCATACGTGTATGCAAATCATGTCATGCTCGATTTCAATCAAACATATTATAAGGGTATATCAGTCATTTTACCTCATAGGGGTATAACAGTCATTTTATCAAACTAGGGTTTAGGTATACTTACCGACCCAACAGTAGCTCCACAGTCGTCTCAGGCGACCCGTGTAACCTTATCAGTCAAACAATGAAAATGGGCCCAAAGCCCATATCACGACCCATATGGGCCCACACACCCGTGTGGTCCATAAAGCCCAAAAATGACCTTGGCCATGTGAACTACACGGCCTGGCCCAATAATCTCCACACGTCCGTATGGTTTACTCGTATGGGGCCCACGAGCTCGTGGGGCCCACACGGCCCATTTTGGCCCATCGTGGCCCAATACGGCCTAAGGCTATGAAAACACTCATGGTGGCCTCTACGATTAAACGCCTATGTTTTACACATTCGGATTGCCACACGAGTGAGTGCACGCTCGTGTAGCGTCAATAGTCATACTTTTTGGCTTTTGCCAATCTACGTTTGTGGTTACACACCTGTTTACGAGAAGAGCGCAAAACTCCACGAACACCAAACCTAGATTCAATAATATCCCAATGTTAGTCCTTTAATCATTAGAGTTAACACCCTCTTAATAGCACTTAATCCCCAAAATGGTAATTGTTACCTACCTTGAATGAACAAAAACGGTTTAATCCACTTAAACCACTGAACAAAATTGCCTTCCAAATCCTTAACAAAATATGCATTGCATACACACCTTGTTAACCAATACCATATACGTGAATAACTTGAACCAAGTGAAACAACTCATCGAAATGTAAAACTCAGAAAGGTAGAGTGAAGTATTCGGCCTACAATAGCACACCTAAAATCGAGGCATGAGATGAACAATCACACCCTTGTCAGAAACGTCAGACAAAAGATGGTGTTAGGGAGAGAAAGCTATTACAAAAGAGAGAGAAAAAAGGGAAAAAGAACAACCGTGAACCAAAATAGTGGTGGCAGCAATAGCAAGGTTCGGCTGTAAGCCAAGAAGAACCAAGTTACCTTAATCGAGTGCAGGAAGATTTGGCTTCAAGAGAAGAGGGTATTCGGCTAGCAATAAAGGGAATGGTGTCGACTCAAAACCAAATGAAAGAGAACTAGTAGGGATTCGGTAAGGGTTATGGAGGTTAAAGAAGAGTATTCGGTCAAAAAGAGGAACAGTTGAGAGAAGAAGCAGAAGTAATAAACCAAGAGGAAAATCGATTGGAGGATAAAGAGGAAGTGGCCTAATCGGCACAAGCAAAGAATAACCCTACGAAATACCCAAATGGTCAATAGCCAACATTCGACTGCCCCAAAAACAAGAAATGAAAAGAACCCGAAAGTACAAAAGAAGCCGAAAAAGAGAAGAGAGTACTCAGAAAGTTCACAAAATTGAAATAGAGTACTCAACTCACCCCAAACCGAAAACTTGAGTGCCACAGTCCAATTTCAGTACACTACTCCCTCTCTCCTCACTTTACATAATTTTCTCCACAATATCCTTCTAGAATTCGACTACACACTTCCCGACACCCCTCAAACACTCTAACCGCCCATAAGCATTAGAAACCCACTGACATACAACCTCTTACACGGCACAGCAGCAGAATAGATACTCCTTTGCATTCCACAGGACTTGAACCTCAGTCCTCAGGCAAACACCCCACACCACCTATCCCTTAGACTAGCAGGACCATTCTGTCATACTTTTCCCAAATTTATTTAAGAGTCCTACTACCTAGAGGCAGGTTTAATTCAAGTAACTCATGACTTCTCCAAAACTCATCAGGACACTGAACCACTAAAGTAGACATGTATTTATGCAACACAACACACAAAAATAAATACCTAAATTTTTGGGGTGTTACAACTCTACCCCCTAAAAGAAAATTTTGGCCTTGAAATTTTCCTGGTCAAAACAGATGAGTGTATTATTGTCACATCGCCTCCTCGGGTTCCCATGTGGCTTCCTCTGAGCTATGATTACGCTAAAGTACCTTAATAGACTTCTTTCTTAACACTTTTACATCATGCTCTAGAATCTAAACCGATTCCTCCTCGAAAGCTAGATCCGACCTAACCTTAACCTCCTCAGTTGAGACAACATGTGTGGGATCAGAGCGATAACGTCTCATCATGGAGACGTGGAACACATCATGAATCCAATCCAACTTTGGTGGTAACTCAAGTTGATAGGCAACTGGTCCCACATATTTCAGTATGTGGTAAGGCCCAATGAACCTAGGGCTCAGCTTGCCTTCCATCCAAACCTCAGTACCTTCCTCCATGGTGAGACCTTGAGAAATACAAAGTCCCCCACAGAATATTTAATTTTCTTACGTTTCAGATTCATATACGACTTTTTTCTATCTGATGCTGCCTTCAGTCGATCCTAAATCAATCTAACTTTATCCTCGGTATCAGAAATCAATTCAGGACCTAGAACAAGCCGATCACCCAACTCAGTCCAACATGAAAAAGTACGACACCTACGACCATATAGTGCCTCGTAAGGTGCCATCTAAATGCTATACTGGTAGCTATTGTTATACGCAAACTCTGCTAATGGTAAATAATCCTCCCAACTGCCTCAAAAGTCAATCACACAACTTCTTAACATGTACTCTAGTATCTGAATCACCCTCTCTGACTGACCGCCTCTTTGAGGATGGAATGCAGTACTGAAGTCTAACCTTGTACCCAAAGCCTTATGTAACTATTTCCAGAACCGAGACGTGAAGCGAGTATCTCTATTAGATATTATGGAAACCGATACCCTATGCAGTCACACTATCTCAGACACATACAACTTAGCCAGCTTCTGCAACGAGCAATCAGTACGAATAGGTATGAAATGGGTAGATTTGGTCAATCGATCCACGATGACCCATACTAAATCCTTCTTAGTAGGCGTTAAGGGCAGCCCACTAATAAAGTCCATAGTCACTCTCTCCCACTTCCACCGCAGAATCTTAACTGGCTAAAGCAACCCTGAAGGTAACTAGTGTTCAACCTTAACCTGCTGACAAGTAAGACATTTACCCACAAAGTCGGTAACTTCACGTTTAAGACCTAGTCACTAATATAACTCATGAAGGTCTCGCTACATCTTATTCCCGCCAGAATGCATAACATAAGGACTACTATGCGCCCCTTGCAATATAGACTACCTCAGATCAGTATCCTTCGGTACACAAACTCTCCCACAGAAACAAAGTACCCCTTTGCTATTTAGTCCAAAATCTGAAGTTTCCCCCTCTCAATCTGATGGAATCAAAGACCCAGTGACTCATCCTCCAATTGTTTACCCTTAATCTGTTCAATCCACCTCGGTTTGACCTGAAGTTCAGCCAACAGACTACCATCATCAAATAAACTAAGACAAGCAAACATCGCCCTCAGATCATTCATTGCCCTACGGCTCAGTGCGTCGGCCACCACATTAGCCTTACCAGGTTGGTATTCAATCGAATAGTCATAATCCTTAAGTAGCTCAATCCATTTAAGCTGCTTAAGATTTAGCTCATTCTGAGTGAGGAGATACTTGAGGCACTTGTGATCCATGTAAATGATACACTTTTCATCCTATAGGTAATGCCTCTAAATTTTCTGTGCAAAAACCACCGCGGCCAACTCCAAATCATGCGTCTGATAGTTCGCCTCATGCGTCTTAAGCTGACAAGATGCATAAGCCACCACCTTACCTTCTTGCATCAACACACATCCTAAACCAACATGTGATGCATCACTATAGATAGTGAATTCTTTCCTAGACTCTGGTTGTATCAAGACAGGCGCCCAGTATTAAGTCAAATTCTCTAAAAAGAAGTTCCATTAAATCTGCCAAAAAGATCACTCCTTGAACCTCCAAAGGTACATTCTTAAACAGTTTATTCACTCTCACAGACTGCCTTAATGGACTCGACACAGTACCTCACTTGTAGTGTTTTCAACCATAATACCCAAAGTCTTAAATACAGTTCATGCTATATAAGAATGCGTAGACCCAACATCAATCAATGCAGTATAAGGTATATTATGAATAAAGAATGTACTCGTAATAACATCTGGGGCATCTCCGTCCTCTCGGTGATGTACAGCATAAACTAGTGTCGGTTGCCTCGCCTCAGTATGTCCAGCACATCTGCCCGATGCTCCATGACCACGACCCACACCATTTCCACCTCTGGCCTGACCACGGCCTCTCAGTGGCTGCTGAACGCCTCTCGATGACTGAACAGTACCCATACCAGTAGTTTGCATCTAATACAGTGCTCCATAGTTCCACACCTCAAACATGCCCCTATCCGTTTCCAGCACTTGCCCTGATAGCGTCTCGCATAAATAGCACAAGGCTACGGTCTAGTGACAGCAATAGAGGCCTCAACTCTGACTAGCCCATCAACTCCAGCATTTTTCTTAGGCCCCTGAAATGAACTTGAGGGCTCCAAATCCCTCTTGTTCCTACCCTTTTCCTTCTCACAGTTCTGGCACTCAGCATGCTTCACATCATCAATGATCTTCGCCTTATCGACCAAAGTAGCAAAATCTTTCTCCCTCTATAGAGCTATCAGAATCCTTAAACTATCCCTGAGGCCGTCCTCGAAACAAACACAGTGCTCATATTCAATTGCCACCATCCCACATGCATAGCGACTTAATCGTAAAAATTTAGACTTATATTCAGCCATGGATATATCCCCCTGAGTCAAATTCAGAAACTCTTTCCTCTAGGCATCCACATAATTAGCGCCCACATGTTTCCTTTGGAATGCAGTCTTGAAAAATTCCCAGGTTAACTGATCGGGCTGAGTACCCTCTTTAACTGTAAGCCACTATTGATAGGCTTCATCTCGTAGCAACGACACTGTACCTTTTAGTTTCTGCTCTGAGGCGCAGTCAAGATCATCCATGATCCTCTCTATGGCCCCAATCCAATATTCAGCCACATTAGGCGCAACTCCAGCGATACCCCTAAAAATTTCAGCCCCATTAGACCTGAGTCGTTCCGTCACCGATCCACGGCTCACAGTACCAGTATTAGGCCCAACAGCCCTCTCCAAAAATCTCAACATAGCTTGGGATAGTGCGTCGTCCCTGGCTACACGATCGTGTGACCGAGTCTTAGTCACAGGTGAAGCCGATGCCTCCCTAGCTTCATTGTTAAGCATATGGCCCGATGTCGAAGACCTAGCCCAAGCATCTCTACGGCCTCCACCGCGGCCTCTTGTACCCCTTACACGAGTACCTCTAGTACTCATTATCGATTTGTATAACTATCTGTATTTTAAATTTTATGCATCAATTTGCAGTTCCAGTGTTTATTACAGGATATTTTATGGAAAATATTATCAGTACTTCAGAGTTTTATTTTCGCAGATCGCGGTCTTACTACAGTTTTAGGTTACCTTAAATAGAGTATTTTGGTACAATCTACTACCTATAGTAGTCGTAGTATTTTAATTTAAACAAGCAGTAGTTTCAGAGAACTTACAGGATCGACGCTGGAGACTTGATGTACCACACATTCAGTAAAACATTTCCAAGTATTTTAAATAATTCGAAACAATTCCTTTTCAAAATTTTAAGGAAACCCAAATCCACAGCTAAGTTTTACAACCTGGCTCTGATACACTAAATGTAACAACCAAAACTCAGTCTAGACGTTATGGCTGAATTTATGATGTCACATTCCTAGACGTTATGGCTGAATTTGCGATGTCACATTGAGGTGTATTTTGAAAAGCATCATTCCGTTTGAAAAATCTATTCTATATTAAAACCCTCGTTGTCACCTTTTAATAAACTTTAGGATATCTTGATCATTGTTAAAACTCAAGTTGGTTTAGCAAAATGGTAGTCGTATTAGATTGTTATCATACTTTGAAAATAATGTTTGCAGCGCAAGCTTTTAAAATATGTTGCGATAGCGTGGAGTTTTGAAAGCATTTATCCTTATGAAAACCGCAGCCTGCTTCTAGCAGTTATGGATCAAAGTAAATAAATCCCAAATCAGAAGTAAAAACTTTAAGAGGCCTTATTACATAACAAATGCCCAAATTAAATTACTTATAAATTTAAAATTAAAATGTGAAAACAAGTGCAATTGAGTGGCCACTATCGAGTCCCTCATAGCTCCGATCCGCCTAAGGATTACCTACGTAGAAAAGTAGATGCGTGAGTTTATGAAAACTCACTGTGTAATCCCTTAGCAACAAATAGCCATACAGTGGCAAATATAGTCTTGGCCTAAGCCCATTTCTGTAACAGTCCAGTAACAGTTAGGGCCTTGGCCCATTACAGTATCAATTTAAGTGTGGGCCTTAGCCCATTTCAGTAACAGTAACAGAAATGCAATCAGAAGTCCTACCCATCCATCCTCTACACTCCACTCTGTCCAGCCTTACACTCCATGTGGGGATAAAATCAACCCAACCATCCCTACACTCCAAAATATAGCACCGGTTGCTGCATTAAACAGTATTTGCAGCAAAGCTGCCAGTTCAGTACACTTCCTCCAAATATAATAACCCATCCCATGTAATATGTCATATCATAATATCATACGTGTATGCAAATCATGTTATGCTCGATTATAGTCATAGATATCATAAGGGTATATAAGTCATTTTACCTCATAGGGGTATAACGGTCATTTCATCAAATTGGGGTTTAGGTATACTTACCGACCCAACAGTAGGTCCACAATCATCTCGGGTGACTCGTGTAACCTTATCAGTCAAATAATGAAAATGGGCCCAAAGCCCATATCACGACCAATGTGGGCCCACACGCCCGTGTGGCCCATAAAGCCCAAAAATGACCTTAGATGTTTGAACTACACGGCCTGGCCCAATAATCTCTACACGTCTGTGTGGTTTACTCGTGTGAGGCCCACGCTGCCCATTTTGACCCATTGTGGCCCAATACGGCCTAAGGCTATGAAAACACTCATGGTGGCCTGTACGATCAAACGTCCACATTTTATGCGTTCGGATTACCACACGAGCGAGCGCACGCTTGTGTAGCGTCAATAGTCATACTTTTCTAGCTTTTGCCGATCTACGTTTATAGTAGTGTGGTTACACACCTGTTTGCGAGAATAGTGCAAATCTCCATGAGCACCAAACCTAGATTCAATCATAACCCAATGTCAGTCCTTTAATCATTAGAGTTAACACCCTCTTAATAGCACTTAATCCCCAAAATGGTAATTGTTACCTACCTTGAATGAGCAAAAATGGTTTAACCCACTTAAACCACTAAACGAAATTGCCTTCCAAAATCCTTGACAAAATCTGTAATATATCCATACCTTGTTAACCAATACCATATACGCGAATAACTTGAACCAAGTGAAACAACTTACCGAAATGTGAAACTCAGAACGATAGATAGAAGTATTTGGCCTACAATAGCACACTCTAAAACCAAGGCACGAGATGAACAATCACACCCCTGTCAAAAATAATAGACAAAAGATGGTGCTAGGGGGAAAGCTATTGCAAAAGAGAGAAAAGAAAGGGAAAAAGGACAACCGTGAACCAAAATAGTGGTGGCGGCAACAACAAGGTTCAGCTATAATCCAAGAAGAACCAAGTTACCTTAATCGAGTGTAGGAAGATTCATCTTCAAGAGAAGAGGGTATTTGGCTAGCAATAAAGGGAATAGTGTCGACTCAAAACCAAATGAAAGAGAACTAGTAGAGATTCAGTAAGGGTTATAGAGATAAAAGAAGAGTATTCAGTCAAAAAGAGAAATAGTTGAGAGAAGAAGCAGAAGTAACCAACCAAGAGGAAAACCAATTGGAGGAGAAATAAGAAGTTGCCTAATCGGCACAAGCAAAAAAAACCTACGAAATACCCAAATGGTCAATAGCCAACATTCGACTGCCCCAAAAATAAGAAATGAAAAGAACCCGAAAGCACAAAAGAAGCCGAAAAAGAGAAGAGAGTACTCGGAAAGTTCACAAAACTGAAATAGAGTACTTAACTCACCCCCAAACCGAAAACTTGAGTGCCACAGTCTAATTTCGACACACTACTCCCTCTCCCCTCATTTTGCATAATTTTCTCCACAATATCCTCCTAGAATTTTGCTACACACTTCCCCACACCCCTCAAACACTCTAACCGCCCATAAGCATTAGAAACCCCCTGACATACAACCTCTTACACGGCACAGCAGCAGAATAGATACTCCTTTGCATTCCACAGGACTTGAACCTCAGTCCTCAGGCAAACACCCCACACCACCTATCCCTTAGACTAGCAGGACCATTCTGTCATACTTTTCCCAAATTTATTTAAGAGTCCTACTAACTAGAGGCAGGTTTAATTCAAGTAAAAACAAAATTTTGTACAAGCCTAGGCTTGAATTTAGGATTTCTCCAACACTCCTCAGGACACTCAACCATTGAAGCAGACATGTATTTATGCAACACAACACACAAAAATAAATACCTAGATTTTTGGGGCATTACAGTAAATACAAATTAATGTTTTTTGCTCGGGTTTTGTATGAAGGTTCGTCAAGAAGTGTATTCTGGCTCAAATACAGGTACTAAAGATGAATAAATAGAGTTAGCTTTTTGGCTCTAAATGTCTACCAAACAATGTCTTAGGTCATCCCTAGGTATCCTAATATTCACAAATTTAATTAATCAAACAATCACAAATTCAATAATCTGTCATACATACTATCATGCTCGTTTCCTTATATTCTCTATATCCTTCGGTACATTTAATTGCTCAATGCCTATTTATAGTGCAATATATCGAATTTAGTAGTCTAATAATAAAAAATTAAAAATCATCTACTATCATGCCAAGTTTATAGTGAACACAATCAACCTATATACATCCTCTTAACTAATAACTTGTATTTCTACAAGCTCAAGCACATGTTTAACAAAAAAAATTAAAAACAAATTTCCTATGTTACCCCCCATGCTTTAGATAACACATTGTCCCTAATGTGAACTACTATAGATAAGGAAAGAAGTTACCTGATTGATCGTGACATTACTATAGTCTAATGGTGGGTGCTTCCTTCCTTTCTTCCTTACAAGCTCATAAATGTCGTGTTTCTTTCATGTGAGGTTCCTACAAAGGAAACTTGAAACAACAAGTAAAATGAATATATATAAAAATCTACTATTAACCTACTCCTAAAATAAAAGTTGTCCAAAATTAATTACAATCCAAAAATAATAAAAAAAGGTTCTATCAATCATCCTTTTCCTCGAAATCCATCTCATTCCCTTCCTTTTTACCTTCGTCATCTTTGCTATCCTCCCTTTCCTCGCTTCCTTGCTCTTCTACTTCATGATGGAAATGCATTGGATAAAACATGTTTAGCGGATAGTTTGATATTCTCATATTGTTTTGTTGTGCAGAATCTTGAAATAATGGGCTCGTTTCTTACATCCATATTATCACCCATTCCATTTGTGAAATACTACTCTCGCCATTTTTTTTTTGAGATCCAGATTTTGCTTTTCGTTTGAGCGAGGCTGGGACATCATTTTTTCTTTCTGGCATTTGTTCCAATCCTTTATTTTTTTCATTGAAACTCTGTTTATTGCATTCATATTGTATCCCCTATGATACTTTTGGTTGGCTTCATCAACTTTTTAGTAGTTTTCATTGGAACTCTGGCTCTTTTGCACAAGGCTATCACTAAATAGGGCAAGAAAACCCCAACTTTCTAGCCATTGATGTACAGTTTCATATAGTGATAGATCCATGTCCCGATACATACCTGTTTCTTCTACAAAATGGCATATAGAAAAGTAGCTTAAAAAGTATTGACATTTAGAGACATTTAAAGTAAGAGCAATTCAAGTACATAAGAATTGTATCTAGATTTTTGCGATAAAAAACATGATTGCTTGATTAAAGGACATGGGAATATTAGTACCAAGGCGATATTTCCAGTCACCCTTACAATCCGTGAAATAATTTATAACATTATCAATATTAATGTTTCTGAAATATTCTAAATCACTTTCCTTTACAAAATCATTTTCATAATATGGAGCGTTGTAAAATTCAAAAATAACTCGAGTGGTGACTGGTAACTCTATCCCTCGTACAGGTATCGTTTCGCATGTGGCACCCTCTAGTCTCCTAGACTCCTAGTCCCAAAATTTGCATAAAATTCTTGTACCACAAGGTTCACAATAGAGTCTTTAGGGGTTACACAAAAACGTTCCCACCTATGATATTGGACCAACAACCATATGTCCTTGCAAGGAATCATCGATAAATTAAATCCTTGTTCTTGGAGAAACATCTTTCATTAAAATTCTAAAAAGAATTTTCTGACATTTTGATTTGAAAAATTTGAGGGGTTTGTGGCCCTCGATGGTTCAGGTTCATTAGTTTTCCTAATTTTTCTTGGAGGCATTTTCGATAAGATTTCAAACTAGAGAGACTAACTTAATATTAAAGAATATATTTCTGATGCAACAGTAAAAGCTTTAATTAGAAGGTTTAACTTTGACTGGAAAATTCATCTATCCTCTTGTGGGTTGTTCCAATTTTGTTTGTCAATGTAGGTCTTTTTAATCTGCACCTGGTACGTACCAAGAAAGAAAGAAGATTACAACAAAAAATAATAAAAAAGATTAAAAAATAGATTTTAAGGTTTAGATGTAATGATAGGTTTTTGAGTTTAAGAGAGGTTTAAAATTTAGTTAGATGAGGTATGTGTTTAAGCTTAGAATTTTGTGTTTTTAAGTTAATTAACGGGTTAAAACTAGGGTGAGGCTATCGGGTTACGTGATGGGTCGGGTCAACCCTACAAAAAATTACAGCGATGTCCCGACATAACTGTTTCATGTCGCAACACCCCTAGAAGACTACCATGTCTCGATATCAGGGTTTGATGTTGCAACGTACCTTGAAATTTTGAATTCTAGGGTATACTAAATTCAGTGTCGTGACACAAAGGTGCTATGTCATGAAATTGAGCTAAATTGCTTGATTTCTTGAGTCTGTGAGTGATGTTGCGACATAGAGTTCCATGTCGCGACACCAACTCTATTTTTTGCACTTCTTCTTGAATTTCAAAGTGTTCGAGATCATAGAACTTATTTCTAAATAGTTTTAATAGAATTAAATCCTAATATAAATGAGTCCTAGTGTACTTCCCTCCACGCTTTAGAGCACATATTGCCCTTACTGTAAATTGATTAAGGTGTGAACAAGAAAACTTTTCTGAGAAGGACGAATCGTTCATGATGTATTGACATCGGGATTTGTTTACTCCAAACAGATAGGCAGTACCTAGAAGAAAATACTATGACAAGAAATATGAAATATGTAATAGAATATTAAGGAAAATAAATTAATAAACAAAATGAAATGAAATAAACACTACAATAATACAATAAACAAAAAAAAATTTACAAAAAAAAATAGAAGTTCTTTAAAAATTAGGATGATCCATGTCGCCACCATAGAAGAACTTCCAGTTGGTTTTTGACACTTTGATTTGATGTTTGTTCCTCTATTGATGTATATGAACTAGCCTCTCCGACCAATTCCATTAATAGTGCCTTATTTTCGACCGATGTGAAATCCATATTGAGAGCAATTTAGTACAAAATACGAGCCAACTCCAAATTATTTTTTGGAGTATTATTACTTCGAGCTTCCTTTTCTCCCTATTGTGTGAGACTTTGGTTGCTTTAGCCTTGTTGTCGTTGTCGAATAAGACTGAATCCAACTCTTCAACCTCTTCGATTGCCACCTTCTCTACTTTAACTAGAAAGTTTATTGACTATTCTACACTTTCATTCAATATTAGTTTAAGTTCCATGTTAGTGGTTTCTTCATCTTTCACTTCTACCTTTATAGTTAGTTTTGCTGCTATGTAAATTAGATCAGAGTCCAGTTCAACTATGTTCAACTCATCCCCATGATCTTCAGTTACAAGCTTAGTGTGAATCTTACCGTAATTCTCTTCATAGTCATCAGTAATACAAAGGTTCTGATTACCTGAGTTGTGAGCGTCAGACATGTCCTCTTTCCTTGGAGGCAGCATTTTCAATATTTCTTACATCATTTTCATCAGTTGCACCATCATATCTAACATGTTTGATAATACCTTAGAGGTGTCTATTCTGATGGCTCAGATGAAGGAATCTCATACAAACCACAGGGAGGCTTGCTTAAATGTTCGGGCATATCATGATTTTCTTCAAGTGCCTCATACAAATTATGAGTGAGCTCATATGTACTTTTGACTATATCAATACCTTGTTCATTACAACACTGATATGTTGAGGCTTTCTTTCCGTGTTGGCTTAGCTCTATCATGAACAAGTTTTTATTTTCCATGATCTCCCATTCTTCATATAACCCCTCCTTGTGTATTTCGTCATCCAAGATCATCTCATTGTTAAACCATATGTATTTAATTTCATCCATATTTAAATGATTTTGATGGGATAGTCTCTATGGATCAGCAACTGACTATACAAGTGTTCCTCTCATTTGTGGCATATACTGAGATAAAAAATTAGTAAATTTGAATTAATAAAAATAAAAAAATTGTATATATAATTTAAAATTTTCCTAATTATCTGATTAAACATAAAAACTAAAATTAATTTAGTAATGTTGCCTCCCTGACAATGGCGCCAAAAACTTGACTGCCTCCAGACGTACTAACATCTGGAGTGTGAATATTGCAATCTACAGATATATATTTGAGGTGGTGTCCGCAAGTATACGGGTCAGGTCATAATATATTTTTACAATGAAGTAGGTAAGTACTCCGAGGATCATTCCCAAGGGAGGCATGTAACGCCTTGAATTTGGGCCTTGAGTTTGGGTCCGTAAGGAGGTTGTATATAAGTATTTAATTGTGCAAGGATATGACACAATTAAATTTCTGCTCAAGTGGTTAAGGGTCTTGAGAGGAGTTGGAAAAGTCCTAGGTTCAAACCTGGGCTTTAGCAAAAATTTTGGTTTCAAGTGAATTAAACCCTGGATGCTTGGATGAAGGCCTTTTAAGATATTGTGGGAAATAAATGACACAAGGAAGCATGTTATAAGGTTCCAAGGGAGCCTGGGTTCAAATCTTGGCTCTTGCAATTTATTTTAATTTCTGCTCTTAAGTGAATCTGGACGTTGGTATGTAAGGCTTATATTTTGTTACAACTGATTGATGACACAAATGAGCTTGTGGCTTAGTGGTGGTTGTGTGACATGATTATCGTGAGAGCAAGGGTTCGAAACCCATGGCAAGCAAGGAGCAATTATTTTGCTATCAAGGGACGATAATAGTTAGTGTTGGATTTGAACTCTGGTGATGGAGAGTTTGAATTTGTCTTGAGGGATGGCTGTGAAGGATATCAAGGAGGGATAAGGGGAGAGAATCAGGGAGATTTTCAAGGAGTTTGAGATTGGGAAGAGTTGTAGTCGAATTGGGTAACTTGTGGGTGCAAAATTCGAGCAAAGGGGTTTGGGATGTGCATTTCGGCAATTGGTGTAGGAGTAGGCGTTGAATTCTCCCTCTGTATTCTGGGTTTTTATTGTTTTAGCATTTTTTTTGGCTTATTTTCTCTCTAGTCTCAAAATTGCAAAGTAACCATCCGTGCCTTTTCTTTTTAGTTTCTCATTTTGGTATTTCCTTCTTTGCTCTTCTCTTTGTTGACTACCCGATACTGTTTCTCTCTTAGTCTCTCTTCTTTTACAATCTATCTTTTTTGGCTGAATACCCTGTTTTGGTGGTGAGCCGATTTTTTTCTTCTTTACTACCTTCTCATTCATTTTGGGAATTTTGGCCGAATATTCTTGGTCACCTTTTCTATTTTGTCGTTGGTTAACAAAAGTGTGGTGATCAATTGGGTCGAGCACGCAGTTCTTTCCTCTCACTCTAGCGTTTTGGTGTTAGTTGAGTATTACTAGGTAAGCTTCGACTGTTCCTTCTTCCCTTTCTTTTTGACACCTTACTGAACTCTCTTCTTACAGTATCTTTTCTGGCCAATTATTCTTTGCTTCTTCCAGATTAACCCCTAATCTTTGTTCAGCGTGCATCACATCTTTAGTCTGCAGTCTGCTTCGTCGTGTTGGTAAGTGTGATATGTTTATGAGGGTATTCGTGTGACTACAAGTGCGAGTCTAATTAAGGGAGATGATGTCTTTTGGTAGGCGGTGATCAAGTGACTGACATGTCCCCTAGGAGTCAGGGGTGCGATTGTGGGGGAAGACTTTTGGGATAGGAGTGGTTGGAGCAGATTTACTTCAAACCGCACCAGGTGTGTATTCACACCTTTCTCTACTGTAGATCGGCGGAAGCGAAAAAGTTGAAAGCTGAAACTTCGGCATTTGAGGCCTTACGAGCATGCAAACACTTGTGGGGTAAACCGAGCCCACAAATCATGGGCGACAGACATAGAGGCCGCCACGAGCGTTCTCGTGGGCTTAGGCCATTAAGGGCATTGATGGGCTGAAATGGGCCGTGTGGCCCTAATGGGCTTGTGGGCCCCACACGGATGAGATTTGCAGTGAGTGATAAATATTGGACTGTGCTATGTAGGTCACATAGCCGTAATTGAATTTGGGCTAAATGGGCGACACAAGCGTGAGGGTCCACTTGGGCCGAGTAATGGGCCTTTGGCCCATTACACTGTTATGTTCATTTAGGTTATCTGTGTCACTTCAGGAAACTGTAGACCTTCGAAGAGGTCGCTATCTGAGCTGAGACCCCAATATTGGTAAAATTACCGAAATACCCTTGTGGTGTAAAATGACCGTAATACCCTTTTATGGTAGAGTGACGACTATGCCCTTATGTTTCGTATGACTGATGTGCTTATGATTTTCATATATGATTGTACTGAGTATGACTTTGCATACACATAATATTTATGACATGACATACTGCATGGGGTTGGGTTATTATTGACGGAGGAAGTGTACGGCCTGTAGTCGTTCTGTACAAGGCTTTCAGCCTTTCTGCGATACTTATGCCTTATAGTCGTTCTATTATCTGGCAGCGTTGCTACGATATTGATGGCTTTTATCCATTCTGTCTACGTCATTGAGCCGTTCTGTTGACTTAGTGTCGCAACCGGTGCTAAACTTGGTGTGTTGGCTGGGTGGGTCGATTTTATCCCCACATGGTGTGTTGGTTGGTACGGGTGGTGTGTTGATTGGATTGGGCTGGGTATCTATCTGCATATTTGCATATGATACTGATTCTGTATTGGGCTTAGGCCCACCTGATTCTGTTAATGGGCTAAAGCCCACCTAATACTGTTTCTGTGCTGGGCTCAGGCCCAGTCTGTATCTGCATATTGTATGTCTGACTGTTTCTATTATAAGAGATTACACACTGAGTTTTCGTAAACTCACCCTTTTTGTCTAACTGTGCAGGTAGTACCCAACCTTAGACGATTTGGAGCCGCGAGGGACTCGGAGGTGGCCACACGATTGCAGTGGACCTGCAACTTGACTTTATTTATTTTAAATTTCATATTGGGTTTTTGATTATGTAATAAGGCCATTGTGGGTTTAAGTTTTAATTGGGCTTTTTGGTTTCTTAGATTAAACTGCTAGTCTAGGAAAACTGGAGTTTTCAAAATATTCACGGTTTTTTAGAGAACACAAGCTTTAAACAACAAAGTTTTCAAAATGCTTCCGCGATTTAAGTTGAATTAATATTCCCAAGGCAAATATTTTGGCAAATGTTTGTGACGAGATGATTTGTAACCTCGAGCAAAAGGTTTTAATTATAGAAATAAACCTTTAACGATAACTGAATTTTTGAACAATGCTTTGATGTGACACGCTAGATTCAGCCCTAACGTCCGGGCTGGGTTTGGGATGTTACAAGGCGAGTACTAAGTTAAAGTTAACCTAAATGCAAATAGAATTAATTATTAGTTTAAATAAATTATATTACAATAAAACATAAGGGAAAGATTTTTGGGGTTTTTATAAATAAGGAATTTAAAACTGCATAAATAAAAGGGACCTAGAAAAACAAATTTCTAAACTCAATCAAATGAATACATGAGTGATTAGCTTGCTTTGGTGGTCATAACTAATTCCTATTTCGAGTTTCTTTTCAATCAACTAGCCGTTACCCTAGCAGGATCTCTCGATTTTCCACTAAACTAATGAGTCGACGAGAACTACTTATCTCTCGACCTCACAGTCCAAATTGATTCGGAGCTAAGGTTTTCATTGATAGGCCATACCTGTAACATCCTGAATTAGGGCCTAGTCGGAACAGTGGTTTCAGAACCACAAATTTGACACAGTAAAATTTTTTCTTATTATATTTTTATAGTCCATAATTATACGAAATGATTTCGTGAAAAATTCATTCAAAAATTTTGATGTTTGGGCACTCAATTTAACCAAAAGGACTAAATTGTAAAAAGTGAAAAAGTTGAGTTCTACATGTTAGAGGTGTCTAAATGTTATGAAAGTTTAAATTGGAGGTCCTTAATTGGTAATTAGACCATTGGATAAATTGTTGGACAAAAATGGACATGAAATGGGTGAAATAGAATATTTTAAAGTTAAGGGCATTTTGGTAATCTAGTAATTAAAATGAATTAAAATCAAAATAAAAGCCAAAATTTCTTCTCCATCTTCTTCCTTGGCCAAATATTGCATGAAGAAACCATGGCTTGGGTTTTCCAAGCTTTCAAGCTCGATTATCAAGGAAAATGAGATTCGGGCATAGATTGGAAATGAATGAGATTATGGACTAAATCGGAATAAATAGCCGTGCTCGCATTCGAGGTAAGTTCGTATGCCAATAATAATACAATAATATCATTGTTTATGCTCGAACATAAATTGATGTGTTAACATTATGTGGTGAATATTTATATAGTTAATATGAGGATTGTATTCTGTGACAAATGCCTAAATGTAATTATGAGCAATGCCATGTTTGTTTCATGAATATAAAAATGGTGAATTTGTAAGCATGAGTGATATTATGGTCATTGTTCACAACATGACAAGCAAGTGTGATAAGGATGCTATGTGCATATGAGAAAAAATCTTGTTTGAACTTTAGGAATATTTTAGGGTACAAGTGACATGTCACTAGGAAATTAGAAATCCGAACTCATTGAGTTGGTCCGGGTTCGTGATATGTATGAGGCATCCAAGTTCACTGAGTTGGTCCGAGTTCATTCTGGATACGAGCATCTGAGCTCATAGAGTTGGTCTGAGTTCGTAATGGATGCGATACGTGTAATATCTGAGCTCGTTGAGTTGGTCTAAGTTCATTATAGATGTGTTACATGTTATGAGGTAGCTTTGGCTACGTATGTTTATGTGGCACTTATGTGAAAGTTTCCGTGTATCCAATAGTA
Organism: Gossypium anomalum; assembly: GCA_025698475.1. NCBI lineage: Eukaryota > Viridiplantae > Streptophyta > Magnoliopsida > Malvales > Malvaceae > Gossypium > Gossypium anomalum. Next base: position 58,579,404 of record CM046959.1, read on the forward strand.
TTCCAAGTGTTCAACGGGTATTATATTGTATGATGCGATGAAAGTCCCGAGATGGGCATGGTAATGAAGGTAAAGTTATTCGATATGCTACGGTTACATACAGGTACGTATGTTATACTCATGAGTAATGCCTTGTTACAGGATGATATATGACGAAAAGGTATATTCATGTATATATATATATGAATATTTGATTAATGAGTTATTGAATGATAAATAATCTTGGTGATCATGTTATTATGACATCCTATGATAGTCATCATAATATTGCACTAAAATAGTGTTGGCCAACAGCAGTTGTGTGACTTTGAAAATCCACCAAAAATCGTGGAAATCGAATTAGAAATTTAATGAAATATGAAATGAAAGCTTATTGAATCTAGTTTACATAGAGAAAATGGTGTAAGCAAAAGAGTTTCATATTATGAGATATTTGAACTTTTGTGAGACAGAGTTAGAGTGATTTCGGGCTCCCCTATCTCAACTTTGGAAAACCACTAAAAATTGTACAAAAATAATTATGGGTTAGAATTTATATGATTAAATTATTAATGAGTCTAATTTCAATAGAAATAGATGGGAACATCATCCAAATCCCGTACTAAGAGATAATAAATCTTTAGTAAGGAAAGGTTGAAGCTGTCAAATAGCAAAATAGGGGAGACTTTAAAGAATAAACTGTACTTATTGGATAATCCAAAAATTCTGAAAATTTTATGATAAGAAGATATGGGAGTCTAGTTTCAGGGAAATTTAGTGGATCATTATTTGGAGTTTCGTAGCTCAAGATATAAATAATTTAGTGACTATGACTTGAGAAAACAACATGACCAGAATATAAGCAAAAGTATAATTATGGTTATATTACCATGGAATCATGTTTATAATTTGCTTATCATTTTCATATGGACTTACTAAGCTTTAAGATTACTCCCTCTTCTCCATTTCTTTAGTGTTGTCAGGTCAGCTCAGGGTTGGAGATTGTCGGAGGCAGCATCACACTATCAAGCTACCTCCTCCAGAGTATTGATGAATCTTAATGTCTTCAAGTGAGTGGCTTGTATAGGGACTTAATTATTGATATGTGTTCGTATGTTTTGACAAAGATGTTAGCTTATATTAGTACATTGTATATAGCCATGAGATTTTCCTTATGATGGTTATGGCTTGTAAGCCTAATTATCCAAGTTATGTGATATTATCGTGTGAAGTTGTCATATGATTTGGCTTGATTGCTATGATTAGATGGTATCATGATATGTATGCTTGCTATTTTCGTTGAGAGTAAATGGCATGTTATTGAACATGGTATAAGATTATAAAGAGTGATTAAAATGGTAAAGCTAAAGAATATGAATGGGTGTGTTTAGACTAGGCATTATACAAGTAGGTGATTCACATGTCTGTAATCATACAAATATTACTTTGACTTCTAATAAAGGATATGAGACCATCAAATTGAAGTTATAGTATGTGTCTATGGGTGTTTAAGCATGTGAAAGATTAAACCAACAAAAAGGCTTGGAAAATAGCCTAAGCATTAGTCACACGGGCAGAGACACGGCCATATGTCTTAGCCGTGTGAAGGATACGACCTAGCACATAGATGTGTGGCCTGGCCGTGTGGTTCAAATTCTTTTGTGGACGTCACAAATAGAGAGTTACACGGGCAAAGGACACAGGCATGTCCCAAGCCACACGGGCGTGTGTGACCATACGACCCAACCCACATGGGTGTGTGACTCTCCAAAGCAAGAAAATTTGTTAAGTTGCCCAGAGTTTATCGAAAGCTCTTGGTTTAGTCCTGAACCACCCCGATGTATGTTTTAGGCCTCGAAGGTCCGTATAAGGGACGATATGCATGTGTTTGAAAAGTTTTAATTTGGACGAAATTTTGTGGTCCGGTTTTGCATGTTTGTGAATGTTTGAGTTCGGTAACGCCTCGAACCCTGTCCTAGCATCGGATACGGGTAAGGAGTGTTACAATACCAATTATGGGTTAATTTTTACCTAAATGACTTCTTAAGGTTGTCAAACATAGGGTTTATGTTCTTCATCTCTAGAATAGTTGATCCGCTAAGAAAACCATACATAAAAATTAATCAATCACACCTCCACTCGCTAATCCACCATAAGAGGATTAGTTCCTCATAGAATCCATAAACATAATAAACTTGATGATAAAGGTATGCTTGAAAAATAAATCAAGAATAAAGTTTAGTGAATCTTGATTGTATTCAATTGATGAAGCACCGAAATCCTCAAATTTTTGATGGCATCTACAAATAAAATTCTTCAAAGAAAACGAATGAAAAGAAATGAAAAAAATTCTAAACCTTAAGAGAAAGAAAAAAACTCAAAACTAAATTACAAAGAAAAAATTAGAATTTCAAAAAGCCATTCTTTAACAAGTGTTTAGGAGCCTATTTATAGAGTTAGGGTTTCTGTCATCCTCAACATTAGGTTAGATGATGCTTCCATGTTTAACTTTTGATTGTGCAGACCAAAATGCCCCTGGCTTGTAGTTATCTCCTGTACAGGGCCGGTGTCGCAACATCGAGGGCAGTATCTGTAGTTTAGAGATGGCTTAAGGGGTGTGTCGTGACATATGGCTGTGTCTCAACACCAAACATAGTATGACAATTCTTGCATTCTGCTCCCTATGTTGCGACCTCAAACTCCCCGTGTTGCAACACAGCGACAAGTATTGTGTAACAATTTGTTTTTAGTGAAATCAAAACAGTGGCTTTGGGACCACAAATCCAAATTCAAAAAATTTATTTTATTATTATTTTATTGCTTACAGCTTGATGATAGTACCGCATAAAAATTTTGTTAAGAAATTTTATCGTTTACATGCTCAATTTGATAAAAAGGACTAAATCACATAAAGGGAAAAAGTTGAGTTTTAATAGCTAAAGGTATTAAATAATTATAGAACTTTAAAGTGTAAGTCCTTATATGGTAATTAGACCATAAATAAGATAGTGGAATATGATGGCTTCGCATTTTGTGTAATTTTTAAAGTTTTTAAAGGTTAAATAAGTAATTAGTAAATAAAGTTAATATTAAAAAAATGACAAAGCTTTCATCTTTTACCACTTTCAACCAATTTTCACAAGAAAACAAAGTCATTGAAGATGCTAGGTTCGGCCATCTTTGTTTGGTTGATTAGGTATGCATTTTTGTCCCATTTTTAATGATTTTTATATTTTCTAGATCGTTGTAACTTAATCTAGCTAGCCCAGGGACTAATTTCTGAAACTCTTAAACTATTAGGGATTTACCATTGATGCATGTACATGATTTTTGAAGTTTAATGTTAGAAAATGGATGGTTTTTTTAGATAAACAACTTTTGTAAAGGGATTTTTGGTGAAATTGTCAAATATGGACTAAATTGAAAAATAGTAAATATTACATGGTATAAGTTGTGAATTAGTGAAATGTGCGGGATACTATATATGTATAAAATATTTGGTTAGGCTTGGGTAGGGGTAAAATTGTATGAATTTCATTTTTTGAGCCTAAGGACTAATTTGCAAAGAAATTAAAAATATAGGGACAAAATGATAATTTTTCCAAAATATGATTTGGGTTAAATTGAATGAAAAATATATTGAACTAAGTTAAATTTATCTATATCTATATATATATATATATATATCAAGACAGACCTTGTACGGAGTTAGATCGGGGCAAAGGAAAAATCTCAGATTAGTCACCCCCGTAACTACGTATACTCGTCGAGGTAAGTTCGTGTAATTAAATTGTGTGTATGTGTTTTAATTGAATTATATTTACATACTTGAGATTTTCCATGTATAAATATCAGCTGCATATCCAAAGACATATGACAATTACCGAGCCCTGGTTGAACTTTAGGAATACGTAGGATACAAATGACATGTCATTAGGGTTTACATGATTTAAGTGCTGGTCCTGAATGTCCTACCGATGGCTGAGGTTTGACATGTGTTGTAGATACTTCACAGCTCGTGTGAGCAGCATCGTGTAGCTATGTTCTGACCCACAGCTCGTGAGAGCATACCGATTACAGCTTGTGTGAGCATATCAATTTACAGCTTGTGTGAGCATACATGTATAGGATTTGACGGATTACAGTTATATGATTTAGCCTCCTATGTGTGAGCTATCCTAGGTATCCAATGGTATTCAAAATGGTTCAACGGGCAATGTTCTGATACCAAATGATAAGAGTTTGATACAAACTATTACAGGTAGACACATGAATTATATGGAAATGTTATTACATGGTATATGAAAACTTGAATTGGTTGATACATGTATTTAGAACTTGATCAATTGATGTATTCATCTATGTTTATTGGCTTATATATGTAATTACATGGCTAACATGGTTGGTGTATCTGTCCTTAGGCATTTGGCCAAATTATATTGGGATATGCTTCGTTTACTTACCTATTATATGACTAAAAGGTAAGTTATATTCTATTTTATACAAACATACTAAGTTTAAATGCTTACTATGTGTTATTTTCTGTGTTTTATAGTGAATCAGAAGCTCGTTCGGGGTGGAAGCTTGTCGGAGCTATATCACACTATCCATTAGCTCTTTTGGTACTTTCATTTTTTTTATTTTGGTTATAATGGCATGTATAGGTATTTTGGCTAATGTTTGCCTATATGTTTTATTCTGAATATGGCCATTCGATTTGGCTTGTGTTTCGGCATATTTTGGTATGTATATAAGTAGCCTTGACATGGTTGATATGTTGCTTGTTTCGTGTTTGAATAGTGAAAGATAAAATGATGGTTAAATGTGTTTCATGATATGATGAAATTGTGGTGAATTGGTACTTTAGTATGTATGACTTATATGGTGATTTGGTACTAGTTTAGAATGGCATATTTGGTACCAATTGAGAAGTTTTGGTATGTTTTGGTAAGTAAAATAAATGGCATGAGTTGAAGCAAAAATGCTTAGTAGTTAGTTGAGTATTTTGGTCAAATAGAGTACATGATTATACATGTTTCCATGTTGACATTTGAGGTGCCTAAGGGCATATTGGTTGTATGAGATTATACCATATGAATGAAGCTAGAATAGGCATGATTTTGGTTCCTTGTTATGGCTTGTATATATGTGCATTTTTGGTTGTAGGTATATGCCTTGATAGGTGAGAAAAATGGCTAGTAAAATGGCCTATTTTTCTCCACACGGCCAGGAGACATGCCCGTGTCTCCCCTGTAACTTTTGAAAGATTGCAAGTTAGGCTGTTAGAAAACCTATCACACGACCTGGCACACAGGTGTGTGAGGTTATTTCGAGGGGAACAAGGCATAGCACACGAGCGTGTGGCTTGGCCGTGTGACCCAAGTCAGTAAGTTACACGGGCATGGACACGGGTTGGGACACTGTCGTATGTCTCTACTTCGAATGCCCACATGACCTGAGACACAAGTGTGTCTCTTGACTGTGTGAGTCACATGGTCTGGCCACATGACCGTGTGACCCCTATAGTGTTGAAAATTTTCATTATTGTTTGAAAAATTCTTTGAGTTTCTGATTTAGTCCCGTATTTGTTCGAACACGTATTTAGGGCCTTAAGGGCTTGTATAAGGGACAATATGTATGATTTGAATTAATTTTAATATGTTTATTGATATGATTTAAAAAGTTTGAAATTTAGGTCTGTTTGGTTTGAAAACTTTGGTAGTGCTCTAAAACCCTGTTTTGGCAACGAATACGAGTTAGAGGTGTTGCATATTGAGTTCCTATGCCCTTGCATGGTCTCTTCCATACTCAGAAGTACGTTAACTCACCTATAGGCTTTATTCGAACCCTAAGGACAATAAAAGACTTAAAATACACTTTTTTTTAATTTTAAACTAAACTATAAAAACTTGATGAAAACATAGTAAAAGTGCTTGTATTCAAGCTCTTCAAGTGTGAAAACTAGTTTAATCTGATATACCGTATTACGACAAATCAATTTTCCAAGTCCATAATAATACTTGAGAAAAGGACTTTTTAAGAATAACCATATTATTATCAAGAATTTATTATTAAGCAGTTTATTTATACACACAGAAAAAGAAACTAAAACAACAATGGAAATGTCTTATAATCACAAACAAGGTAAAACAAATATGTGATTACAATCATCTCATGATTGGTCTTTATGCATACTCTAATAGCTCCGGTGTCCATTGCTCCCCATCGCATGGCGCCTAAAGAGCTTAAGTAACTGATGATTCAACTTTTGGAGCTTTTGGATCATGGGTTTATTAGACCAAGTGTTTCACTATGGAGAGCTCTAGTGTTGTTTGTCAAGAAGAAGGATGGTTCTATGAGCATGTGTATCGATTTTAGGCAATTAAATAAGTTGGCCATCAATAATAAGCACCCACTACCTTGGGATGATGGTTTATTTGATTAGTTTCGAGGACCGAAGGTGTCTCCAAGATTGATTTGAGGTCGGGGAATTGTCAACTTAATGTGAAAGAACCGAATGTGCTTAAGACTTCATTTAGTACTTGGTATGGTCCTTACGAGTTCTTGGTAATTTGTTTCAGTCTTATGAATACGGCAGCTGCATTCATGGATATGATGAATCGATTTTTCCAACCATACCTCGACCAATTCACCGTTACATTTATCGATGATATTCTAATATACTCTAAGACTGAGTCTGAGCATGACAAGCATCTGAGTGTTTTACTGCAAATTCTTTGAGAGAAGAAACTCTATGCCAAATTTAGTAAGTTTGAGTTTTGGTTAAAGGAAGTTATTTTTCTAGGTCATGTGGTGTTTGCCGAAGGTATTCATGTGGATCCTAAAAAGATTGAGGCTATAATAGAGTGGAAACAACCTAAGAATGTGTTTGAGATTCGAAGTTTTATTGGATTGGCTGGCTATTATTGGAGATTTGTTGAGGGGTTCTCTTTGATTGTTGCTCCTTAACGAAATTGTTGAGAAAGAATGCTTCATTTAAATTGACTGATGATCAACAAGCTAGTTTTGAGAAACTTAAGTCTGTATTGACTCAAGCACCTGTTTTTGTTCAGCCTGAGCCTAGAAAGGATAATGTGGTATATAGTGATGTGTCACACATTGGTCTTGGGTATGTCTTAAAGTAGGAGAGTACGGTGGTAGCCTATGCTTCGAGGTAGCTTAAGCCAAATGGGTGCAATTATCTGACTTAGGACTTAGAGTTGTTAGCTGTGGTTTTTACGCTCAAGATTTGGAGGCATTATCTTATAGTGAGAAGTGTATTATTTACACGAATCACAAGAGTCTTAAGTATTTACTCACTCAAAAATAGTTGAACTGAAGACAGCGTAGGTGGATTGAATTACTTAAATATTATGATTGTACCATTGAGTACCATCCCATTAAGGATAATGTAGTAGCCTATGCACTAAGTCAGAAAGAGATGGCCAAACTTAGAGAAATGTTTGCAAGATTGAGTTTGTTTAAGGATAGTGGTATTTTGGTAGAACTGCAAGTCAAGCCCATTTTGATTAATGAAATAAAGGAAAAACAGCCTTTGGATGTTTCTTTACTACCTTATTCCAAATAGGTGGACGATGGTTCGATGACTAATAGAGTTCTATACTTTAAAAGAAGATATTATGTACTAAATGATAAAGAGTTGAGGCTCGAGAAGCATATAGTAGTCCATATGCAATGCATATTGGGGTAAATAAGATGTACCATGACTTGAGGGAGTTATATTGGTAGTTAGTCTAAAGCGTGAAGTGACTGAATATGTGGCTAAGTGTTTGACTTGTCAACAAGTGAAGGTTGAACATCAACTTCCCTCTAGTTTGTTACAACCCATTAAGATTCCTCAGTGGAAGTGAGAGTGTGTCACTATGGATTTTGTTAGTGGGTTGCCTTTGACTCCCACTAAGAAAGATTTTGTGTGGCTGATTGCGGATAGGTTCAGTTAGTCGACTCATTTCCAACTAGTTCATACGAATTTTCTCTTTAGAAGCTTGTGGAGTTGTATATTTTTAAGATTGTGTGATTGCATGGTGTACCTATGTCGATTATTTAAGATTGAGATCCTCGGTTTACATCTTAATTCTGGAATAAATTGCATGAAGCTCTTAGTACTAGTTTGGATTTCAGTATTGCTTATCATCCTCAGTTTGATGGGCAATCAAGAGAGTTATTCAAGTTCTTGAGGATATGTTGAGAAGTTGTGTTATTGATTTTTAAGGAAGTTGACCATTTGATTGAATTTGCTTACAATGACAGTTTTCAGTCAAGCATTCAGATGGCACCTTACGAGGCTTTGTATGTCTTGTCAGACTCTTTTGTGCTAGACTGAGTTTGATGAAAGAAAAATTTTGGGACCTAAGTTGGTTCAAGAGACTGAAGGTAAGGTTAAGTTGATTCAAGCTAGATTGTGAGTGGCTTCTGATAGGCACAAAATGTATTCTGATCTAAAAAGGAAGGATATTGAGTACTATGTAGGTGATCAAGTTTTCTTAAAGGTATCTCTAAGGTGAAAAGTATTGGGGTTCAAATGGAAGTAAAAATTGAGTCAAAGGTTTATTGGGCCATATCCGATTTTGAAAAGAGTTGGACCAGTGGTCGACCAGTTAATTTGGATTGTAGCCATGATGTCTTCCATGTCTCTATCCTAAGGAGGTACAATTTAGATACATCTCATGTGGTTTAGGTGGAAGAGATTAAAGTAAGATAAGACTTGTCTTTTGAGGAGAGGCCTATGGAAATTTTAGATAATCAGATTCAAGTTTTGAGGAAGAGATTGAATCTAGTGATTTGAATGGATTGCCTACCATGATTTAGTCAATGAAAGCTTTGATTATTGTGAGAAAAGGTGGTGAAGCTTACTTTGCCTATGTGATTGATTCGAAAGTATCATAAAAGAGAGTTGAATTTGTGCCTGTTGTTTGTGAATTTGCTGATGTGTTTCCTAAAGAACTTCCGAGATTACCTCCAATCCGAGAAGTGGAATTTGGCATTGAGTTAGTACTGGGAACTACCCTAATATCGATAGCTCCGTATATAATGGCTCTGACCGAATTGAAAGAATTAAAGTCTCAATTACAAGAGTTGACCGATAGAAGGTTTGCTAGACCGAGTTTTTCACCTTGGGGTGCTCATGTTCTGTTTGTGAAAAAGAATGATAGTACGATGAGAATGTGTATTATTATCGCTAGTTGAACAAAGTGACTATCAAGAATAAGTATCCTTTGCCCCGAATTGATGATTTGTTTGATCAGTTAAAAGGAGCTACTGTGTTTTCAAAAATAGATCTAAGATCAGGCTATTATCAGTTGTGAGTAAAAGATTCAGACATTCCGAAAACTACTTTTAGAACGAGGCGCAAAAACTATGAATTCTTAGTTATGCCTTTCGGATTGACTAATACACCTGCTATCAAGAATTTTCAGACTGTCTATAAATCGATTTATTGTTGTATTCATTGATGACATATTGATTTATTCGCATGATAAATTCGAACATGCAGAGCATTTAAGAATAGTGCTACAGACTTTGTAAGATAAACAGTTGTATGCGAAGTTTACAAATGTGAATTCTTGTTACTAGAGGTCAATTTTTCGGGTCATATTATATCAGCATCTGGTATCCGAGTTGATCCGAGTAAAATTTCAGCTATTTTGGATTGAAGGCCTCCGAGAAATGTTTCTGAAATCCGCAGTTTTCTGGGACTTGTCAATTATTATAGACGATTTGTAAAAGGCTTTTTTGATGATTGCGACTCCATTGACAAAGTTTCTTCAGAAAGATATAAAGTTCGATTGGTCTGAAAAATGTCAAAAAAGCTTTGATCAGTTGAAAACTTTATTGACTGAAGCTCCGGTATTGGTGCAACCCAAACCGGGTAAAGAATTTGTAATCTATAGTGATACTTCGTTGATTGATCTGGGATGTGTTTTGTTGCAGGAAGGTAAAGTCATTGCTTATGCTTCGAGATAGTTAAAGCCACATAAAAAGAACTATCCAACTCACGATTTGGAATTGGCAGCTATTATGTTTGCATTGAAGATTTGGCGCCACCATTTGTTTGGTGAGAAATGTCACATATATTCTAATCATAAGAGTTTAAAGTATCTAATGACTCAGAAAGATTTGAATCTGCAACAAAGAAAATGGTTAGAATTGCTAAAAGACTATGACCTTGTGATTGATTATAATCCGGGTAAAGTAAATGTTGTTGCTAATGCGTTGTGTCGAAAATTACTGTTTGCTCTGCATGCGATGAATGCTTGGTTATGTCAGATGATGGTTCATTTTTAGCTGAATTAAAAGCGAGACCTTTATTCTTACAGCAGATTATCGAAGCTCAGAAGATTGATAATGAGATTTTAGCAAAACAAGCTTAGTGTGATTTAGATTCTGATTCAGAATTTAGAGTTGATAAACATGACTGTCTGAGATTCTGAGATAGAATTTGTGTTCTGAGAAATCTAGAGTTAATTCAGATGCCTATGAATGAAGCTCACAACAGTCGTTTATCTCTTCATCCGGGTAGTACAAAAATGTATAATGATTTGAAACAATATTACTAGTGGTTTGGAATGAAAAGAGATATCTTTGATTTTGTTTTGAAATGTTTGATATGTCAGCAAGTTAAAGCTGAACATCAAGTGGCATTTGGTTTGTTACAACCTATTATTATTCCAGAATGGAAATGGGATATAGTGACAATGGATTTTGTTTCGGGTTTGCCCCTATCTCCGAGAACAAAATATGCATTATAGGTTATAGTTGATCGATTAACGAAATTAGCTCATTTTATTTCAATACGATCTGATTGCTCACTTGATAGGTTAGCAGAATTATACATTTCCGATATTGTGAGATAGCACGGTGTGCCATTATCTATTGTGTCAGACAGAGATCTGAGATTCATATCATGATTCTAGAAGAAATTGCAAGATGCTCTGGGTACTAAATTGCACTTCAGTATTGCTTTTCACCCGCAAACGGATGGTCAATCCAAGCGGATTATTCAGATTATCGAGGATATGTTGAGATGTTGTATTCTTGAATTTGAAGGTACGTGGGAATAATATTTGCCTTTGATTGAATTCAATTATAATAACAGTTTCCAATTGAGCATTAAAATGGCATCGTACGAATCCTTATATGGTTGTAAATACCGTACACCTTTGTATTGGACTGAGCTTAGTGAGAATAAGATTTACGAGATTGATTTGATAAAAGAAACTGAACAGAAAGTAAAAGTGATTCAAGATTGTTTGAAAGCAGCTTTCGATCGTCAGAAATCTTATGTAGACTTGAAAAGAAAAGGTATTGAATTTGAGATCGGTGATAAAGTGTTTCTGAAATTATCCCCGTGGAAGAAAGTACTCCGTTTTGGCAGAAAAGGCAAATTAAGTCTGAGGTTTATTGGGCCTTATGAGATTATCGAGCGTGTTGGACCGGTTGCATATAGATTGTTGTTGCCACTAGAGCTAGAAAAGATTTATGATGTGTTTCACGTATCGATGCTTCGACTATACAGATCTGATCCTTTGCATGTGATTCCTCTGTCTGAGATTGAGTAGTTTGATATGACTTACTAAGAAGAACCGATCCGTATATTAGCTCGCGAGGTTAAGGAACTGTGAAATAAGATAATTTCATTAATTAAAGTTATGTGGCATTGACACAGTATTGAAGAGGCTACGTGGGACCCTGAAGATCTTATGAAATAGTAATATCCGAATCTGTTTAACGGTAAGATTTTCAGGGACGAAAATCCCTAAAGGGGGGAGAATTGTAATAGTCCAGTTTAGGCCCTAGTCAGAATAGTGGTTCCGAGACCACAAGTTCGAGTTAGAAAAATATTTAAATATTAATTTATGTGTTTATAATATGTGAATTAGCATGTGTGAAAGTTTCGTATGAAAATTTGATCATTTGTGTGCTTAATTTGTGAAAAGGACCTAATAGCGTAAAATGTAAAAGTGGCCTTCTAATTCTTAAAGTGCTTATTTGATTTGGCTTTATTAGTGAGAGGTCATTATTATGTTATTTAACCATTGAAAGCATTAGTGGTCATAAATGGCCTTATGTTTATTGATTTAATAGTTTTATAACAAAGGGTAAAATTAGAATTTAGTTAATATGATAATTATAATAAAACAAAAACTTAAAATTTGGTTCATTATCAATGGTATTGCCAAAATTTGATGAACAAAAGAAAAGAAAAAGAACTCTAGGGTTTGGCTAAGAAATCTTTGATTAAGTTATGTGTTTTAATCTGTTTTTGATAATTTCTACGTTTTTGAGATCGTTGTTTTGTGTTTTACTAAGCCCATGCCTCTATTTCTGATTTTGATGATGATTTGGAAAAATGACATGGATGAATTCATGAGTTTTGTGTTGTTAAATGATGAAATATGAAAGCTTGATGTTGGGTTAATATCTTTTGTCTTTGGATTTTGATTATTTTGAGTAAAATAGGCTAAATTGTGAAAATTTTAAATTGAAGGACTAAAATATGAAATAAATGAAATATGTGGACTTATATGAGTACTAGGAATATTCCGCCAAACATGTGTTTAAGTAAATTTTAAATATTTTGTGATTTTGTGAAATAGGGACTAAAGTGTCAAAAAGTGAAAATATGAGGGCTAAATTGTAAAATGCCCTAAATGTGTGTTTATGGATTGTTTTGAATGAATGTGTCATTGAATAAGTCAAATTTGAATTTATATAGATCAAGAATTGAAGAAAACAAAATTAGATCGGGGAAAGTCAAAAGTCGCCGAGTAGCCGATTCTGTGTATCCGAATCCGTACGAGGTAAGTCAATATACAAATAAACGTATTTAAGTTGATGTACTTATGTTTATATGACATTGAATTGTGATGAATGATTATATATGAGTTGAGAATGAGATATCCGAGAAAGTATCGACAAAGTTTCGACGTCCGAAAAGCCCCGTACGAACCTTAGGAATAATTATGATACATATGTCATGACATAAAATCCGATATGTGCATTCGTGTAAGACCACATCAGGGACGTTGGCATCGACTTATGAGTTACGTGTAAGACAACGTCTGGAACATTGGCATCGTATTTGATTTTGTGTAAGACCCTGTCTGGGACAGTGGCATCAATGTTTGATTACATGTAAGACCACGTCTGGGATGTTGGCATTGTATTTGTTGTTTGAGCTATCCGCGTATACATTTGATTCCGAACAGTTCAACAAGCATTTCGTGAAATCAATGATAATATGAAATGTGTATCCGATTCAAATACGTATGAAGTTATATCATATTTGATGTTGAAAGGTTAGTATATGTATCTTTATGATCCTTTGAGTATATGTGACAAAAGTATAAGAAAATATGCATTATGTGTAAATGAATAAAGAATATGTGAAATGTATTTGAGCTATGTGTTTTGTGATAGTATATGGTTAAACATTATATGTATATTATGATGTTTATATGATTATACTGTTAAGTTTGTTTGTATATGGCTTACTAAGCTTTTGAAAGCTTACTCTGTGTGTTTTTCAACTATTTTATAGATATCAAAGCTATTGGAAGCTCAGGAATCGTCGAGGATCGTCACCACACTATCGAACTATATTTTGGCACCTTTTGAAAATTTATATCTTAGAGTATGGCATGTATAGGCTAGAAGTGTTTTGGTTATGTTTTGTGATGTATATATCATGCCATGTGATCTGGCTAGCTTGTGTTTGAACTTATGGTTGGACAATGATATATGATATGTGATGCAAATGTGCCTTTGTGATGTGTAAGGAAATGGTCAATTAGGTAAGGTTTTGGTATTATATTTGATTGTATGTTTAGAGATTATGAAATCATATGTTTTAGTATGTTTTGGCTTATGGAATGATATGAATTGGTATGAGTTTCAAGCATGAATTTGTTGTTAATGTTATGACATGAATGATATATGTTTTGGTATTGAAATTGGCTGAAATTATAGTGCAAATATGCTTGGTTTGATGCTTTTAGGATTGACCCAAATGGGGTGGCAAATTGGCTCTTTAAATAGCTTATTTTTGTCCACACGGGCAGAGACCCGGGCGTGTGTCTCAGCCGTGTGCGACACACAGTAATGTTACACGGCCGTGTGTCCCCTGGGGTACCCCACGATTTTAAGTCAGGCTTAGGCACGGCCAAGGGACATGGGCGTGTGGCTAGCTGTGTGATCCAAGTCACTGTCGGCCACGGATAAGGCACACGGGCGTGTCTAGTGGCCGTGTGTGCAAGTCAGTATGTATGCCTTGTTTTGACACGGCCTAGACACACAGACGTGTCTAATGCCGTGTAAGGCACACGACCTGTTCACACGGGCATGTTACCTGTACATCTTTGAAAAATATTGAAGTTTAGAAAAAAATTTGTATGAGTTCGGTTTAGTCCCGACCCCTTTCTAATTCATGTTTAATGTTTGACTTTTGATACTATGATGTATGTGAAATGAATGTTAAATGTTTTGATTGTCCAACAATGCCTTTAACCCTAATCCAGTGACGGATACGGGTTAGGGGTGTTATAATTAGGGTTTTCATGTTTCGCGTGCTAGTCTTGAATGTCCTACCGTAATTGTTCAAATGAACTAAATCATGTATTTATGAAAAGGATTGAAATGGTAATCTTCAATGGAAGTATACTTATGTTCATGAAAATGATGAGTTCAAATGAAGTATGTTCATGAATAATGGCTTACCTTATGTTAATTCAAGTGAATTATGTTTGAATTTACTAACATGTGTTGTTGATGGTGCTTAGGCTTGTGCTAAGCTTGTGGTTGGATTATGTTGTATTTAATCTTAATGTTATGTATTGAAATGGTAAGTTATGTTTATGTCTTATTAACTTACTAAGCATTATGTGCTTATGTAGTTTTCTTTCCTATGTTTTATAGATAATCGGAAGCCTGATCAGTTTGGAAGCTCGTTGGAGATCTATCATACTATCCAGCGAATATATCAATAATTTTTGATGTTTTGGTCAAGGTTATAATGGCATGTATAGGTTGACTTCTGTTTGATGTTTAGTTGAATGCTTAGATGTTGATTTTGGTATGTATAAGTTGGTTGTTTTGGTACCATTTTGATGATGATTAAATTGTGGAATTTTAGTGCTTGTGATGCATGAATGGTATGGCTCAAATGGTATAGGTCAAGATATGGTATGTTTTGAGATGGAAATGAACTAGATGTTTATGAATGAAATGTGGTGCCTTGTATGTTTAGGTAAATTTCTATGTTTACATTTGAGGTGCCTTGTATAGAATATTGTTTGAATGATTTTTGACAATTGAATTGGTCATTTCATGTTGGTTTTGGTCATGTTTTGATGCCTTGATCATGTGCTCAAAATGATTTTAGGTGGTTGCAATAGTTGGTGTTGGAAGTTGCTTGAATTTGGCCAATTTCATGTCCACACGGCCAGAGACATAGGAGTGTGACTTAGCCATGTGTCACACATGGCCAGGCAACACAGCCGTGTGTCCCCTGTAGGTTTCAATGCATGCAAGTCAGGCTGTTACATAGCCTAGCACACGGCCTGACACACAGGCGTGTGGCTTGGCCGTGCCACCCAACTCAAAGAGTTACACAGGTAATGAAATAGGCTGGGACACGGCCGTGTGTCCCTAATTCGATTGTTACACGGCCTGAGACACAGACGTCTATCTCAGCCTTGTGAGTCACATGGCCTAGCCACGCAGCTATCTGACCCCTGCAGTCCAATTTTTCTAACTTTTTCTTAAACTTTCTGAGTGTTTCCAATTTAGTCCAGAATTGTTTCTAAAGTATTTTTTTAGGGCCTCGAGGTCTCAATTAAGGTATGATATGTATGCGAATGAGTGGATTATATCATGTTTATGACAATGTTTCATATGTATGTGCAGTGTTCAGTTTGTATGGTAATTCTCCGTAACCTTATTCCGACGATGGATACAGATTAAGGGTGTTACAATGTTTTTGAGCAATTTTGAAGCCTAAAAATGAAAATAAATCTTTCGTTCCTAGTGAACATGTTGAGTTATGAAATATTGAACATATTTTCTCGAAATTTTAGCAAGGGTAAAATCGTCAAATATTTTATCGGGAGTAAAATCAACAAAAATTTTCCGGGGGTAAATTTTTTATGAGAAAGTTATTTAATATATTATATTAATGTTTATTTTAAGAAATAGAACAACCGAATTGGGTTGGATCATCTAAAAGAGTATTGGGTCAAAAGGCCTAAGATGCACTTGTAATTGGACCCGATGAATGAGAGGCCTAAACCCCATCATAATACATATGAGGGGAAGCACACCCTATTAGCCCCTCTCCCTCTCTTAGTTGGACTAGGAAGTTGTCTTTCTATTTGTAATAAACCTCTACAATTCAACAAGAGTTCTACCTTCTCTGCTAAAAAATAGACAAAATTTATTATCAACTATTAAATATACTTTTCAGAATAACAATGTAACACCAGTTATGGCCGAATCTGGCGCATCACATTGAAGTGTTTTAGCGAAAACCGTGTTTTCATTGAAAACCCTTCTTAAAATAAAAGAAACCTTAACTATCCTTAAAAAAAAACTCCTTTCAGTCACTTGTTCAAAATATATGATTTTATGAAAACATGTCATTTTAAAATGTAGTAGCGGAAACGTAGAAAAGTCATACTATAGTTTAAGAAACCATGTTCAACTTTTTATAATTACATCACATAAAAAAAAATAATCCCAATAATAATAAAGTGGAAGCCCTATTACAATCTGATTTGAAAAGTACTTAATAACATAGAAATTGATAAGCTTTAAATAGAAAAACAAGTCCAAATTATCTTGCTAGCTGGCCACCCAGAGTCCCTCCAAACATCGAACCTTCTATTGAGCATCACCTGAAAATAAAATAAAAGAGGGGGTGAGTTTTTGCAAAATCAGTGTGTACAACCCTCGACGAAAACAAGCATTCAAAAGTCATCGTACATCAAACATGCAATGCAATGCAGTGCAACCCACCCCAATAATCCAACTGGTACACTTCTACTCCGTCCCTTTTCTCACAACTTGTGGGGATATAAATATCGACCCACCCAACTGATACACATCAATGGTAGCCCGGTTGCGGAACTACCCAAGTTGCAGCAAGCTGCCAATCACATATTAGGCTTAAAAGCCATCGGTGGATCCACGGTTGTCAAGCAACCATGCGACCCTTGTATACTCCCTCCGTTCCATAATTCCCAACCCATATGCAACCTAAACAGGATATCATATGAATATATGAATGCATGTAACAATCATAAATCTTACACACAACACTTGAGGGTATTTTAGTCATTTTTGCCCTTAGGGGAATTTCGGTAATTTTCTTTTATTATGGGTTTTTACTTACCTTGGCCCGTTAACAAATCCCATGAGCTAAGATGAACGAACACTATGAACCAGGTAGGATTCCAGAGAAGAGGAGGTGAGTCATTAAGACCGCTTAAGTACCAAGCTCTCCCTAGATCCAATCCTAGACATGCATATAACCGTTGCCACACCTTAACCCTTTGACCTATCCACGGTCGCAATATATATTAATTAAGTTTATGTGGTTATCATATACTAGGCCCAAAATGTAACGCCCCGTACCTGAGACCGTCGCCGGAATCGAACACGAGGTGTTAACAGACTTAATTCATTACTTTAAACAGCTCAAACCATTTATTTTTAAAATTTTCAGTCAAGCTAGCAATCTGTGTCACAGTCGCTTAAAAATTTATATCTCGAGTTTCAAAACTTGAAATTCAATTCCGTAAATTTTCCCTGAAACTAGACTCATATATCTATTTACTAATTTTTTTATAGAATTTTTGGTCAAGCAAATTAGTACAGTTTATTAGTTAAAGTCTCCCCTGTTTCAGGGTTTGACTACTCTGACCTCTGTGTATTTCGAATCAGATATCTCCCTGTACAGAGTTTCAATGACTATTCCGTTTATTTCTAATAAAACTAGACTCAATAAGGAATCTTTAAATATAAATCATGACTACTAATTATCTTTGAAATATTTATGGTGAATTTCCAAAGTCAGAATAGGGGATCCAGAAATTGCTCTGGCCCTATTTCACAAAAATTTAAACATCTCATAAAATATAACTCATATACCTATTTTGTTCCATCCATATGAAACTAGACTCATCAAGATTCAATTCCATAACTTATTCATTATTTAATTCCATTTCTACTATTTTTAGTGATTTTTCAAATTCACATCACTACTATTGTCTGAATCTATTTTATGGTAAATTTTACCCATTTCATGGTTCCCATGGATTAGCTAGCAATTTAGCATACATAACACCAAATGTGATCATGATTAGCCATTCCAATGGCTAATCATTACCAAGCATTTCCATACCACTCAATAACCATATCATAAGACCATATATACAAAATGATTATAATGTTATACATGCCATACTCAAAATATACAAGCCATTATGCCAAGATGGTATACGGATAGTGTGAGCGTGCCTCCGACCGTTACCGATTTCCGAGCTGGCTTGTCAACACTACAAGGAATGAAAAGGAGGGAGTAAGCACAAATGCTTAGTAAGTTCACATGCAAATAGCAAGTAACACAACTATATAAGCAAACATAAACATCATTTGCATGATCGTCACCGAGACATTCATATCACATTTTCATTTATCATCTTACCATATTGTTGTTATATCGAGTTTTCAACCCGAGGGTTAAGTACATACCTGTTCAAAGTATCCATTTCACAACACTTACCGATACGTCCCTTTCATCTCGAGTATTCCTCCATTTGAGTAGAATTTTACCCGTTGAACACATCAGAATATAATTCGGATACACTAAAAGTTTGCACATAAGTGCCACATATGTAGCCAAGCTACCATGTAACCCGCCCATAAGTGAACTCAGACTCAACTCAACGAGCTCAGATTTCTAGTTACATCTCTCAAACTCGGACTCAACTCAACGAGTTCGGACATTCGCATCCATAAGTGAACTCGGACTCAACTCAACGAGTTCGGATGCCCAAATATCCCAGTGACATGTCACTTGTATCCTAATCCATTCCTAAGGTTCAACGGGACCTTTTTCCCAATCATGTGTCTCAACCATCTTCTACGGAATGCCGATACCAATACTCGATAGTATTTCACATTTTCCAAGTATATCACATAATTTGACATATTATCAAACAATTATCACGAGTATAATATTTCATAATAATTATCATATCATTTAAATAACAGAAAAAAATTTAAAATAATAACTATGTTACCAACATTTACATATGAACTTACCTCTATGTGAAAATGGCTGCTTTTACCATTTCGTCCACAACTTGGTATTTTCCCCATTTTAGCCTGAGTTTTAGTTTTATTTGCTCTATCATTTAAAATATAGTCCAAATAGGGCTCACATTATTCAAATTAACCCAAAATCATATTTTGGAAAAATTACAGTTTTGCCCCTAAACTTTCGCATATTTACACTTTTGCCCCAAAGCTCGTAAATTAAACTTTAGCATATTTTCTTATGTTTTATGACATGCTGAACATTTTTCCCTTCTATGACACATCAAATTCTCACTCTAACACATAGTTATGAACAATAATAATTTTTACCGATTAAGCTAGTTTACTCATTTTTGCTTAAACTAAACTTAGCAAAAGTTGTTTAACATAATTTTAGCCTTCATATTCTACCATAAAACATCAAAATAAACACATTTCACCTATGGGTATTTTTCCAAATATGAACCCTAGCTTAAATTATTGCTAGAATAAGCTTAATCAAGTTACCGGGATTCCAAAAACGTAAAGAACTTGAAAAACGGGGCTAGAACGGACTTACAATCGAGCTTGGAAGCTTGAAAAACCCTAGCCATGGTTTCTCCTTGCTATATTCGACCATGGGGTTGAAGATGAGCAAAATTGGCTTTTAATTTTGTATTTTAATTCATTTTACCCCTAAATGACCAAAATGCCCTTACTACTAAACTTTCCAAAAATTCCATCCATGTCAAATTTTTGTCCATAGACTTAGAAATTGGTAAAATTGCTATTTTAGACCTCCTAATTAATATTTCAAAACAATTTCATACTAGAAACTTCTAGAATGCAAGTTTTGCAAATTATTCAATTTAGTACCTAATTTCAATTTAAGCACTTTATGCATAAAATTTCTTCACGAAATTTTCACACAATCATGCAATCATATCATAGACCTCAAAATAATCATAAAATAATTATTTCTATCTTGGATTTTGTGGTCACGAAACCACTATTTCAACTAGGCCCAAAATCAGGATATTACAACTCTCCCCCCTTTTAGGGATTTTCGTCCCCGAAAATCTTACTGGAAAAAGTGGTCTTCACTTTTAATCTCATATTCGGTCTTGAAGAACTTTCACTTAGTTGTACCTCAATACATCTCTTTAATTTCTCATATGGTCTAAAAGCTTACAGGTCTCAACTCTCAACTGTTCTTAAATTTTCAACCCTTCTTAGTTTCCCATGATATCATGACATAAAACCAGGATCTTAACTTGATTAATGGAGACCAAAATTCCAAGAAATCCAACAATCAAAGAGACTCAAATTCCATGAATCGATGAGTAGGAATTCATTCAATACCGATATGATTTATAGATTTCTCCAAACATTTAAGAATAGGATACATCACATTTTCCTCTTTCTCGCCATAGAAATAATTCGATATGGCCTCAAGAAAAATCCTTCTCATTTCCATCCCAATATCAACATTGACAAGGATAATTTTGATAGATCCCAAAGCTCACTTTAACCTCTTTTAACAACTCAGTTTTTAGGTAACATCGAATGCTCTAAACTATCACATTACCTCACCGTCTTGAAACACATCACAATTCATACAACGATTACATTACTGAAAGTCGGAAGTCTTTGCTCAATGTAGACTAGTCTAGTTCGACGCGCTTGGTTACCAATATTCTCATCTATCCGAACTCACAACATGTAATAAACTTTTCAGCTTTCATAAGATGAAAACCTTATCATTCGTAGTGACTTTAACTAATATCCAACTCTTTCTAACAAATATACACTTCTCGTTCAGACTATTTACTCTTTTATCAGTACAAAAATGAAATTCTATTATCAAACTTGAGAAAAATAATCCTGACATAATTGTCACATGAAATCTTTTAAATAAATAATTCACCATACCGACTGAAACTCGCGCTTTTATCACCTATGCCTTACTGATGTCAAATCCTTACACAAAAATTAGAGAAAAAAATCCCAATACTAAAATCACCACATTACCAAGATCAAATTAGAAGTATAGTCATATTTGACATGTTTATCACGAGCTAAAGAACGCACTTCGAACATGAGTCGTAATTGACAAATTATGGAACAAAGATAACAAGAAAACCGAATAAAGAAATCCAAGATAGAGAAACCCGGAATAAAGAAATACAGAATAAAATGATCCAGGATAAAGAAACCCAAGATACGATACTATGCCAGAGAATCGAAAACCAAACTCATAGAAAATATAGAATACCCCGATAATTCTTCAAAAAAGAAAGTCCAAAAGAAAACATCATTTAATCCCACTGAAATCAAATATAACAAGATCAATATATCTTCCCATACATATATATCAGATGAAGCATCAAGTAGAAGAAATAGAATTATAATATCATATGTATTCTCTCATCAATTCTTATCGAATTTAAATGAAATAGAATACCCGATGAAATAGAGCAATATAAATTATAAACCAGATCAGGACTACCAATGCTTTCATCCAACACGAGAATTAGAAGACATTCCCATATAACAAGAATTTCTTGAAAGATCAATAGCCATAGAAATATTTCGAGAACGGGTAAACACATAGAACATCTCAAAAGAAGATCTAAATCTATCCAGTCATAATCATCACACTCGATAGTTCACATTTCAAATATCATTTCCCCAACTAGTTCTGTAGTCACAAATTTCATATTAAACCATTCACTAAAGAAGGCGATTCTGAATAAATTTCGATTTACACTTTTCTCGACCTTGCACACGAGTAATTCGATTTACCAAAGAGAATTCCTTCTCTAATTGGGATAGTGCATAACTCCAATAATCTTTACGTCAATCTGATACTTTACTAGCTCTAACTTTACTTATCAGCTCATTTTCAATCTCTGATCATACTTATAATTATTCTATACAAATCTCATGAAATTCCATTATAAGTACCACTTGGTAAGGGGGAGGGTTGTAGGACCTCCGACTCGACTTTCTTATACATACACATATGACACAACTTCCATCATCATAGCAACATCATCAAAATCATGTCATTCATTCAGGCAATGCAACATTCATGTTGGCTTACACAAATTTTCCTACTGTCCCATTTAGACAATATACTTATGCATACATTCTATGTTTTCTAGATAGCTTTACTTTTCCATTCATTTAATTAAATTAATTCATGCTCATGACATCATATAGGGCCAAACAAACATAGATATTTGCATCACAATCACAACTTTCATTTCGTGCATCATGTACATGTCATTACAATCATATAATTCACCCAACAATTTAACATAGATAAGTTCATTTCATTATAATCCTTCATCTTATAAAATTATATATCATTAGCATTCATCAACATTCGACGTCCAAATCAAGACAAGGACATTTTCATTCATATCATTATATTATGACTTTTATTCATACCTCTACTACTTTCTATTTATTCCGTTCATCTTATCAAGTAAGCCATATACACTACATCGTATGAGCATTAAGCAAATATGGATATTTATCACATATGTATCATAAACTTTTATTCATACTTTTCTGAACCGAGACTTATCATAATCATAATTTTACTCAAATACCTTCACATAACATTGAACATGGTCAACATGACTCGGTTGGAGAGCACTGCACCTAAATAAGACGGTACTCATATGCGTCGGAAGACATCACACTATTACGGATCGGTGGCATGTATAGCTAAATTTTTACGCATGCTAAGTTAGTCCGAGAACCGACTAAACTCGCTCGATACCACCAAATGTAACGCCCGTGCAGAGACCGTCACGAGTCGAACACGAGGTGTTAACAGACTTAATTCATTACTTTAAACAACTCAAACAATTTATTTTTAAAATTTTTAGTCAAGCTAGCAATCTGCATCACAATCGCTTAAAAATTCATATCTTGAGTTTCGAAACTTGAAATCCAATTCCGTAAATTTTCCCTGAAACTGGACTCATATATCTATTTACTAATTTGTTTATAGCATTTTTGGTCAAGCAAATTAGTACAGTTTATTAGTTAAATTCTCCCTGTTTTCGGGTTCGATTTGCTTTCTGTTTACATGTATTACTTAATCGGATATCTCCTGTCTGAGTTTCAATGACTATGCCGTTTATTTATAATAAAACTAGACTCAATAAGGAATCTGTACATATAAATCATGACTTCTAATTATCTTTGAAAAATTTATGGTGAATTTCCAAAGTCAGAATAAGGGATCCATAAATTGCTCTGGCCCTGTTTCACAAAAATTTAAACATCTCATAAAATATAACTGATATACCTGTTTTGTTCCATCCATATGAAACTAGACTATAAATTTATATTTTTTTAAAAAACTTTTAATTTAATTTTGATTTCAATTAGTTCTTTTTTTTCTGATTTCGCCCTTTAAATATGACTTGTTTTGTACCATTAAAATAGTTTTTTTTTGGACATAGGCCATAAAATCTTACATGACGTATGAAAGAGGTGTGCCAGAGATTATCCAATCATATCCGACCATGAGACAATATGACTTTCACCCACAGGTGATGCGATCACCACTCCCAAACGCCTCATTATTATCATCAGGAAAAATCAGAAACGCTTATAATAAAGAAATATAAAAAAAAGGAAGAAGAAGAACAACAAGAGCGAGTAAAAGAACAAAAAGAAAGTCCACACTGTACGTCTACGGTGGCACAACCGTGATTAAGACAACAAGTCCAGGGAAAAATCTAAGATGTTCGTCCTTTATTTGCTGAAAAAGACAAAAAGTAGTATAGCAGTTCCATTCCTACTATTTTTAGTGATTTTTCAAATTCATGTCACTACTGCTGTCTGAATCTATTTTATGGTAAATTTTACCCATTTCATGGTTCCCATGGATTAGCTAGCAATTTAGCATACATAACACCAAATATGATCATGATTAGCCATTCCAATGGCTAATCATTACCAAGCATTTCCATACCACTCAATAACCATATCATAAGACCATATATACAAAATGATTATAATGCTATACATGCCATACTCAAAATATACAAGCCATTATGCCAAGATGGTATACGGATAGTGTGAGCGTGCCTCCGACCGTTTCCGATTTTCGAGCTGGCTTGTCAACACTACAAGGAATGAAAAAGAGGAGTAAGCACAAATGCTTAGTAAGTTCACATGCAAATAGCAAGTAACACAACTATATAAGCAAACATAAACATCATTTGCATGATCATCACCGAGACATTCATATCACATTTTCATTTATCATCTTACCATATTGTTGTTATATCGAGTTTTCAACCCGAGGGTTAAGTACATACTGTTCAAAGTATCCATTTCACAACACTTACCAATCGTCCCTTTCATCTCGAGTATTCCTCCATTTGAGTAGAATTTTACCCGTTGAACACATCGGAATATAATTCGGATACGAAAAGTTTGCACATAAGTGCCACATATGTAGCCAAGCTACCATGTAACCCGCCCATAAGTGAACTCGGACTCAACTCAACGAGCTCGGGCGTTCGCATCCATAAGTGAACTCAGACTCAACTCAACGAGCTCAGATGCCTAGTTACATCTCTCGAACTCGGACTCAACTCAACGAGTTAGGACATTCGCATCCATAAGTGAACTCGGACTCAACTCAACGAGTCCGGATGCCCAAATATCCCAGTGACATGTCACTTGTATCCTAATCCATTCCTAAGGTTCAACGGGACCTTTTTCCCAATCATGTGTCTCAACCATCTTCTACGGAATGCCGATACCGATACTCGATAGTATTTCACATTTTCCAAGTATATCACATAATTTGACATATTATCAAACAATTATCACGAGTATAATATTTCATAATAATTATCATATCATTTAAATAACATAAAAAATTTAAAATAATAACTATGTTACCAACATTTACATATGAACTTACCTCGTATGTGAAAATGGCTACTTTTACCATTTCGTCCACAACTTGGTATTTTTCCCATTTTAGCCCGAATTTTAGTTTTCCTTGCTCTATCATTTAAAATATAGTCTAATTAGGGCTCACATTATTCAAATTAACCCAAAATCATATTTTGCAAAAATTACACTTTTGCCCCAAAGCTCGTAAATTAAACTTTAGCATATTTTCTTATGTTTTATGACATGCTGAACATTTTTCCCTTCTATGACAACATCAAATTCTCACTCTAACACATAGTTATGAACAATAATAATTTTTACCAATTAAGCCGTTTTACTTATTTTTGCTTAAAATCGCTTAGCAAAAGTTGCTTAACATAATTTCAGCCTTCATATTCTACCATAAAACATCAAAATAAACACATTTCACCTATGGGTATTTTTCCAAATATGAACCCTAGCTTAAATTATAGCTAGAATTAGCTTAATCAAGTTACCGGGATTCCAAAAACATAAAGAACTTGAAAAACGGGGCTAGAACGGACTTACAATCGAGCTTGGAAGCTTGAAAAACCATATCCATGATTTCTCCTTGCTATATTCGGCCATGGGGTTGAAGATGAGCAAAATTGGCTTTTAATTTTGTATTTTCTTCATTTTACCCCTAAATGACCAAAATGCCCTTACTACTAAACTTTCCAAAAATTCCATCCATGTCCAATTTTTGTCCATAGACTTAGAAATTGGTAAAATTGCTATTTTAGACCTCCTAATTAATATTTCAAAACAATTTCATACTAGAAACTTCTAGAATGCAAGTTTTGCAAATTATTCGATTTAGTACCTAATTTCAATTTAAGCACTTTATGCATAAAATTTCTTTACGAAATTTTCACACAATCATGCAATCATATCATAGACCTCAAAATAATCATAAAATAACTATTTCTATCTTGGATTTTGTGGTCACGAAACCACTATTTCGACTAGGCCCAAAATCAGGATATGACACAAAACCCCTACATACATGCATATGGCCCTCTTGGCCCAATCTCATTCATATGGCCTATCAGGCCCAATTCACGTTCATATGGCCCATTAGGCCCCATTCACGTTCATATGGCCCATTAGGCCAAATCTCACTTATATGGCCCATCCGGCCCAAATCACATTATATTCAAGCTCACATACAAATTTCCTATCACATAGCATCGTTTATCAAATTTTGCCTATTATGGGCCCAACAGCCCATCAGGCCCATTTAGCCCATTCTGGCCCACTTGGCCTATTCACAACCCAAGTCCATGGAATCGCCCATGGGCCTCAGGCAACCTATCGGTCCCTCCCTTACTAGTATTCGCGCACTTGTAAGACTATCGTAGCCAAACTTTCGGCTTTTCGACATTTTGGCATTTCGGCATTTCAGCTTTTGCCGAGTCATAGTGTGTGTGCAGTGTATGTACACACCTGGTAAGCAAGCGTGATGCGATCTCCTTAGCCGAAACCTTAAGCCTAATCCTTAACCACGTTTCCTTGATCACATATCCTTAGATCTGCACCAATCTTAACTATTAAAACATGAATAGTAGATGACTTGTATCCAACACAAGTCCTTTACCTTGCCTATGGCTATTCGGCCAACCTTAGTCAATGGAAGAGGAACACTTACCAAAATCGTAATACCTAAGGAGAAATTTGGCAATGAGCTAAGATCCGAAATTCGATACTAATTCCCTACCACAGTTGATTAGAAAGAGTGAGGGACAATATATGATACTTAGCAAAGAAACCGATTGGAAGAACAACACTTGCACCAGATTTGACCAAAGTAGAAGGAGTAGTGATTGCACCAAGGGTATTTGGCCAAAGAGGTTAGACCCTTTATGATTTTGTATGGAAGAAGAGGGTTATTCAGCTCCAAGGAAAAGAAAGAAAAGTCAGCAATGAGGTAAAGAAGAAATAGATTTCAGCACAAGGAAGAAGAAAAAGAAAAGAAGGCAGAGAGTTTTTAACTTTTAGAGAAAAGAGTTTCTGGTAACAGGGTGGAGGAAATTCGACATTAGCTTCATACCCTAGCATTCGGCACCTATTTATAAGCCTTATAGTCGAATTTTTCCTATGCCCAATTACCCATTTGGCTCCATCACTTCCCCCTTCCCATCTCCTCGTTTTTCTCCCTAATAACCCCTTAATCCCTTCCTTAATTTTCTTTCCTGAACACTTCCCTTAGAGTCCACTTTCACGCCACTACCATCCTTCTAGAAGGCCAAAATTAAACTTCTAAAAGCACTAATCTAGGATTCGAACCTTGGAACTCCTTGCTAGCTATTAACACCACCTCCCTACACCCTATGTGGCGTCACTTAGCCACTCCACCACTAGGCCTTTTTTATGCTATTTTCCCCTAACTTTATTTAAAAGCCCAACTACTTGCCATCCCTAATTCTTTTAATAATTAAATTATAATTTCTTCTACCCTTTAATTCAACTCACTCCTTAACTAAGACCTATTAAAATTATCGCTTAGGTAGGAATATTAAACACAATTTTTATCAAAATCGAAAACAAAGAAAGTTCAGGATTTTAGGATTTTTGGGTTTCGGTATTTTTGGGTTTCGAGATTTTTAGGGCTTTACAAACAATTCTATTGGTTTTTGCTAAAGAGAGAATTTTTGTTTTCACCCCAAATAAAAGGGGGAACGTTTTCTAGTTTTGTGTTTTGATTGAATTAGTCAAGCCCACACTCAAAGCAGTTATTACTACGGGAATAGCGGAGAAAATTGTTTGGTTGAGAGCTGGGAACAACGAACGTCCGCTAATCTGAAAACATAGGTATGAATTCAGTTAGGGTTTATTGCTATAAATATCACAAACCTGGTCTGTTTTCAAATTTTTAATTTTTTGCTGTGCAAGAAAACCGTTTTCAAACTGGAATTTTTCCAACAGTTTCTTCCCACAATTTTTGTGTCAGGCTCTTATCCTGCAATCAAGGCAAACCACTCATAAGTTTAAATGAACTTAGTGAGATCCTATACATCAATTATTAAATAATAACTCATTACTTTATGAGTAATAAGAATTAATACACATAAATAAATTCCCTAAGTTTCATATAAGCTTTTGCAATTTGATCGGCGTCTATACGTTTACCTTGAAAGAATCATTGGCGGACATATCGCGACAAATTTGGAAGTAATCATACTCCTTCTGAAATACCCCTTTTTGAGACCAGACTTTGTCAAGATACATCTCATAATTTTAGTCTACCTTGTTGGTTTGACCCATCAAAAGATAACCACACAAGTAGATATACAAATTGTCGACTAACTTTGGCAGACTTAAAGGCACTTCACTTAAAAAAACGGATTCTTACCTTGATTCTTTCATTCCACATCAAACTTAGCTTGTGCACATACCCTTCCAAAGGATGACCCATTTGCTTACATCCCCTTATGTGGTATTCGAATACAAGATTTGGTGGATAGTTTAAGCACCACTCTTTTCATGTGGAATTGTACCTATGAGACAGTCCCACTATAACACCCCATGCCTGACCCAATCATGTAACACCCTTAACCCGTATCCATCACCGAAACAGGGTTATAGAGCGTTACAGAGCTTTTTCAGAACGTTTATAGATAATATAAGTCAAATTCTATTCATTTACCTAGATTATTCATAACGTCCCTTAAATGGACCATTGAGGCCTAAAATTAGTATTATAATCGAATCAGGACTAAATCAGGAACTCAGAGAATTTTTCATGAAATTTCTAAAATTTTCCAAGATGCAGGGCTCACATGCCCGTGTGGTCCAAGGGACACGCCTGTGTGACCCTAGGACACGCTCGTGTTGCAGGCCGTGTTCGACCCCGTGTAACTCTCTGACTTGTGCCACACGGCCAGCCACACGCCTGTGTCTCTGCCTGTGTGCTCAATTCTGAGCATTCTATTTCTCAAATTTAAGGTGCAGAGGACACACGGCCGGACCACACGCCCATGTACTAAGCCGTGTGTCACACACGGTCAAGACACACGCCCGTGTGTCTACCTGTGTGGACAAAATAAAGCCATTTCTAGCTTCATTTCTCACCCAAAACCTTGCCATAAACCTACACCAAAACTTTCATTCATAAACCAACCAATCCAAGCATTTAAATCAAGCTAATTCTACCATTTAACATAGTATATCGTTACATGCTTTCATGCTTTTAATCTTACCTTATTAAGCATACTCGTTTAACCTTTCTCAATCAATCAATAATAAACACTTATGTTATCACCATGAAATAATCTTAATATGTATATATATCAATACATAATCATCACTAGCCATTCCAATGGCTAGATTATAATAACCATTTACATTTACATTCCAATATGGCCAATTAACCTATACATGCCATTATAACCACAATTTTTTTACCATATGTACCGAAATGAGCTGATGGATAGTGTGAGTGATCTCTGCCAAGCTTCTAATCGAACGAGCGTTCAATTTACAATAAAATAAGGAAATAAAACTAAGTAAGCATATGATGCTTATTAAGTTCATATAACATGGTACTTAACTTACCATTCATTGTATTGCAAAATAAACATGTAAGGCACATTCAATCAATTTGATCTCAAGCCCTACATATATCCTCATTGCCCTTGTTAGTCATATATTCCATAATAACATCAAGAAACATATATGGGCTCAGCACAATCAAATTTCTGAATATATATACTTTCCATATCACGTATCCATATAACACGTATAAATCATATCTTTATATTACAAGTATATTTTCAAAAAGATTCATCTAGAGTTCAGATTATTCCATGTCAAGAACTTTACTCCTCTAATTCGAAATATCAATGTCACATGAGTAGTACACTCAAGGTGTAAAAATCTATAATCAAGGATGAACATACTCATCAAATAAATTTCATGTACAAATATCTCATCTCATATTTCCATATATCAATTATCCTGTATTATCATTTCATGTATTCCAAGCTGATATGTGTAATAACTCGTTTCTTATTCATATCTTCTCATGTCTGGATTGTAACCCGTTGAATTTATTTATAATATTGATGGATACACAAGTATTACACTCGAGTTGTACAAATCAGGATCCGTCAATTCATGTCCAATGGTACCCATAAGGTACTATCTTAGAGAGAACACTCTCGAGTGACACATGTATACAATAGGATTACCAATCCAGGCTAAATCCTGTCTCCAATATATATTTACTCAATAGAGCTTAGTCAGGTTACCAGTTCAGGCTAAATCCTTTTTATGACATATGCTCCAAACAGCTTGCTTTGGATTACCCGTTCGGGCTAAATCCAATCCATAACATATGCTCAAGAGGACTTATAACAGGATTACCAGTCCAAGCTAAATCCTTTCTATAATGAGGTCAATAGGATTACTCGTCTGAGCTAAATCTCGTCAGCAACAAATGCATGACCTCATTCAATAAGGGAAATCACACTTATCCATCGATTTTCATTTATTCAAACGGGGTTTAACGTTTTTTAGGCATTAACAGGCATGGAATTATTTCATACATCTATAACATTCATATAATTCAAATAAACACATTCCACATTCATTTCAAGCATAAAAGTAACATTTTTATCATTTATCATTTATCGGGCTTTGTTAGATATGTTTTCAATGTCATATATATATGATATTTATACAATTCAAAAACATAAGATTTAATTCAAGCATATAAATATACATAATTGAGTTACATGAACTTACCTTAACAAATGTTCGTATACGTAAAATCTACAAATCCGACATTTTTCTCTTTTCCTCATTCTAATTCCAAATTTGGTCTATCCGGATCTATACGAGTGAATTTAACATTAATTTAATACAGCTTAAACTCAATTCAGTCCAACTCACATCTTAGGCAAAATTACCATTTTGCCCCTAAACATTAAATTAATGACGATTTCGTCTCTAGGCTTAGAAAATAAAATTTATGCAATTTACTCCTTATTCCAAGCCTAACCAAAAATTCTATATAAAATCTACAGCACATGTATTCTATAAAATTCAAAATTTTTCTTCAATTTTCACAACTTTACATTTTAGTCCCTAAATCATGTTTTCATCAAAAATCACTTTGTAAAAGTTGTTTATCTATCAACAGCCTTTCATATTCTACCATAAATTTCAAAATTTTAGCATATTCATCCGTAACATAAATTCTATACTTTGACAACTTCTCAAATTGATCCCCAAAATAGATAGATTAAGTTATCCAAGTTTCAAAAATATAAAAATTACTATAAACAGGGCTTGAATACTTACCTAATTTGGCCAAGAAAGCTTGCTTTCTCTTTCCTAGGGTTTTCATGGAATATTTAGGGAAGAAGATGATATAAAATGATTTTTATTTCTATTTAATTATTTATCATCTTTTAGTTTTATCACTTTTCAATTTAGTCCTTAGCCTTTTTCTAATTTTCCATGGATGAATCATCCAAAAATATCTACTAACTTTTCATTAATGGTCTAATTACCATATAAGGAGCTCAATTTTTGAATTCCATAGCTATTTGATCCTTAAAGCTACTAGAATTCAACTTTTATATTTTATGCAATTTGGTCCTTTTTACAATTAAGCACATAATTGATAAAATTTTATTTACGAAATTTTCACACAACATTATTATCATATTATAGACCATAAAATAATATTAAATAAATTTTCTTTCCGGAATCAGATTTCTGGTCTCAAAACCGCTATTCCGATTTCTCTCAAAATGGGCTATTACAAATCATGAGATGATTGTAATCACATAATTTTTTTACCCTATTTGTTATTACAAGGTATTGCCATTGTTATTTCATTTTCATTTTCTATGTGTGTAAATAAACTGATTAATAATAAAGTCCTAAGAATAACATGATTATTCTTAAAAGGACCTTAGTAAAGTATTATTGTGGGTTTGGACAATAAAAATGCATTGAGAGTAATGTGTAGTTGATTGATGACAAAGTGTTGTCATTGTAACAAGGATGTCAAAATCAATTCATGAGTGTGTGTTAGAGAACAACATACTGGATTGACCCACTATGAGTATTTTTCTTGGATTATTATGAAATAGTCACAATATTACTCATAATGATAACTATGTATACGATCATTAGACCTAACATCATCATTGTCTCAACTTCATGAGTTGTATATTTTGATACAGTCAAATGTCTATCATAACAAGTTATACTATAAAGACTGATGTTAGGTATGCCATAATCTATGTAGTGGGATATGATTGATCAAGATAGGGTTTGTCCCTCCTATATAACGGGAGCAATATCTTAGGCCACTTAATGGTGCATGACCATGCTCAAATAAGTTGATATGAGATATCACTCCTATGTGCTTATTGTAGTCTACTCAGAATATCAATAAATATGATATTGGACTATAGAAGTGTGACTATTCCATGACTTGTGTCCAATCTAGATATAAAGGATAAAATGATACAATACATGAAAAATTTATCACAAAAAGACTATGTTGAATCATGACTTCTTGTAACTTGGGTATCAATGATACATTGCTAGATGCAACTATTTGTTTGTAACATTAGAAATGTTCTAGTATTTCTACTAATGTTACAAGGGCCTAAAGGGTCACACCTTATGGTTGAAGCGAACAGAATCTAAACACAGTTAGTATTGTGTTTAGCTGTCACATGAATTAAATTAATTATTGAAGTAATTTAATTTGATAATTAAATATTGAACGCATTATATGTACAAACTTGTTGCGTACACAAGTAGAGAACATAGTTAAAATTAATATATGAATTTGATTTATATAAAAATATTAACTGAATATAGTTTATTGAAATTATTAAAAAAAAATTGTTCTAATAATAGTTGAGATCAAAGATAAAAAGTATGGAAGTTAATATTCTTTTGGAAAGAACATGATGTTTTCATATTTTCCGTATGTTTCTCTAAATAGGGAAAATAATAACTTTGTTTTTTATTATGTGATATTAAAGACAAAAAGGAATAGAATCCCTTATAGTGTGCATGTTACCAAGTAAAAGAAAAAAAAAGGAATAGAATAACTTCGTTTAGTGACCAATTTTAATTATTCTTCTTGAAAAGTTGAAGGAGAGTTTTTGTTGTTCGTTCTTTTATTGGGTGGACTTTGTAGAGGTCGAGATGATTTTGTTGCGGCTTGGGGTCAACATTGCGCAAGGGAATCTGATCGAAAAGGTATATCTTCAACCTTGTTTCAACCCTATTTGTTCATTGTACTTTGATCCATGGTTGTTGATGATACGTTTAAATTATATAGGCTTATTTAACACCTTTTTAATCATAATTTATGCAACTTCTAAGCATGTAGGTAGTTAATTGAGTCATTTAAATTCATATTAAGACATTAGACATAATTTGAGTGAAGTTTGTAATTTTATGCAATTTAGTGTTAGTTTTACATAATTTTTCTATTTTATGCTACATGTTAATTTTTACTCAAATTGTTGTAGTTGGACCACTAAATTAATTCATGTGGGAGTCAATAATATCACACATGAACAAAACTTAATTTCTACTTCATGTGGAAAGCCAGCTCACCAATTTGACTCATAAATTCAATTCAACCCAACTTGGAAGATGGTTACTGAAAAGAATGAAGTATGCTCTCAATTGGGTTGTCAAAACCGTCCAATAAGGGGGGAGAATGGCCCAAATTCGGCCAGGGCATGAGAGCAGCCCAAATCAACTTTAGAATAATTAATTTGAAGGTCTTGCAACACCCCATACCCGGCCTGGACGTTATGGCCAAATCTGGCGATGTCACATTGAAGTGTTTTTCATAAAGTGCAAATTTGTTAAAAACCCATTCCCTATTAAACCTTTATGTATGATCTTAAAGAAGATTTCAAGTCTTGTTGTTAATTTTCAAAATTTATGTCATTTGTCAAAAATAAATCAAAACGTCGTTATTTATTTTAAAACATTGTTTCTTATAGAAGGTCTTAAAATCATTTACATATTCGTGGTATTTTGAAAAGCATTTATCTTTTTGCAAATTTGCGGCCTATTACTAACAGATATGAATTAGGTAAATAAATCCCAAATTAAAAATAAAATATAGAGAGGTCGTATTACATAAAAATACCCAAATTAAACTACTTATAAATTAAAAGATAAATATGGAAGCATAACATGTTGTGTGGCCACCTTCAAGTCTCTCGCAGCACCGATCCATCCAAGGATTACCTGCGTAGATAAACAGGAGGGTGAGTTTACGAAAACTCAATGTGTAATCCCTTAGTAAACAAATAGTCATCATACAGTACGTATATACAGCCTGGGCCTAAGCCCAATCCAGTAACAGTTCAGTTTAAGTTAGAGCCTTAGCCCATTACAGTATTAGTACTAGTGTGGGCCTTAGCCCAATTCAGTAGCGGTCACAGTACAGATATGCAATCAGAAATCCTACCAAACCAGCCTTTACACACCACTCCGTCCAGCCCTACACACCATGTGGGGATAAAATCAACCCACCCATCCCAACACACCAAAAATAGCACCAGTTGCGACACTAAATAGTATTTGCAGCAGAGTTCCCAGTACAGTACACTTCCTCCAAATATAGTAAACCCATCCCCATGCAATATGTCATGTCATAATATTATATGTCTATGCAACAATGTCATGCTCGATTACAGTCATACATATCATAGGGGCATATCAGTCATTTTACCTTATAGGTGTGACAGCCCTAATTTGACCCTAGTCGAGAAGTGGTTTTGAGACCACAAAATCAAGTCACGATAATAATTAAATGTTATATTCTATGCTTATTATATGTGAAAGTGCATGTGTGAAAGTATCGTGTCTTAACTTTGTCATTTGAATGTGGAATTTGCTAAAAAGGACTTGTGTGATAAAACTTAAAAATGTGATAGGTAGAATTTAGAGGGCTGAATAATGAATGGTATATTACAAGGAGGACTTGCATGTCAAATGGACCACTATTAAATTAGTAGAAGGCAATAATGTTAGATGATAAGAAAAATATGTACTTTGTATTGTAAAATAATAACCTAATGAATATTATATGCATTCCATATTAGTATTATAATATTTAATGATTTTATAAGAGGAAATTTATAAATTATTAAAAGTAAATAGGTGAGAAAAACAAAGTTTTCATCCATTCTTTCTTTCATTTTGCCAAAATTTAAAGAACAAGTAAAACAAAAGGTTCTTGGATATTCAGCCTTAGTGTTTCTAATTTGAGGTATGTTTGATTTTATTTCTTGATAATTTATGTGAAATTGAGTTAATTGCTAAGCTCCTTTCATAGCCCATGACTTAATTTTTTTTATTGGTTTGAAGTGATGCATTCGGCTATGGGTTGTTCGGGTGTCTTTGAAGGTGTTTGATGTTTTTGGTATTAAATGTGATGATAGATGAGTTGAGCTTGATGAAAAAGGATAGTTGTGGTTAGATAGATAGATGGTAATCGGCTATTAGAGTGTAATGCAAACAAAGTTTAGTGTTGGATGTTTTAAATGGTTTAAAAGGAGCATTCGGCCATGATGAAATATTATGATGAAGTGATGTTAAATGCTTTGAATTTTGAATATAATGTTATAAGTTGAATTTAAGCTTGTTAAATTTGCTCTTAATATTTCCAGATAAGTTACTTAGTTAAGCTTGTTAAATTTGCTCTTAATATTTCCGGATAAGTTACTTAGTTAAGCTTGTTAAACTTTCCCTTATTATTTCCAGATAAGTTAGTTAAAGAAAATTTTTAAAGTACTTAGTTATTTGATACTAGGTTAACGGTGTGTGTAGAAATCAATATAAACTTTGTATATGTACTAAACGTGTACATGAGGAAGTGTTAAATTAATTGTATTAAATTGCTTTATGTGATTAAAAATGTGTATGACCATTTTGTATTAGAACTAAAAGTAGCTATATGGCCTATTAAATTTCTTGTCATATTTGGCCATAAGCTAGCATGATGAGACTTTAATAAGTTAAATTTTGTTTGAATTAGCTCAAGAGCACAGAGAACCAAGGTTGGACAGGGGAAAAGAGAAAATAGTTAAATAGCCGATCCAAGACTGTTCGAATATATTCGAGGTAAGTTTTAAGTAGTTAAATATATATATAATATTTGATAATGACATGACAGATTATGAGAATTAAGTATTACTTGTCATATATGTATATGGCTGAATGGCATTTATAAAGAAAGTAAAATGCGATATGCTTCTATGATCAAATGATAGTTTTAGATGAATATGAGTAAGATATTATGTGTAAACTATCAAATGATAAATGTAAGTGATGAAATGAAATAAAAGTGAATAAAATGTGGGATAATATGTTTGAATGATGCTGGTACCTAAATTGGTGTGATTGTGTTATATGAAACTTGTTGATTTGAATATTGTACAGATACTATTTGGGCCTTTGAGCCTAGCATGCTATAATGCCGGTGAAATGATATCGGGCTTAGAGCCTAGCAGGCGAAATGCAGGTGAATGAATTCGGGTTTTAAACCTAGCAGGCTATAATGCCAGTGAAATGATATCGGGCTTTGAGCCTAACAGGCGAAATACCGGTGAATGAATTTTGGTTTTAAACCTAGCAGGCTGAATGCCGATGATTTGATAAAAGTATAAAACTAAGATACCTCGTGTTAGAATGACAAATGAATACATTCAATACGTTAAGTTGGCCAGGTACATATTATGTATTTAAATGTGTGTTTGATTTGAATTGAATCATAAGTGTATAATGTGATATATATGTGAATAAATGTTATAACTATATCTATGATCATGATTCATTCGGTCAAGGTGTAAAAGTATGTGAAAGTAATTGATTTAAGTATGTTATATGACTTTAGATTAAGTGAGATAAGAATGCTAAATGTGTATTATGTACTTGCGTATATTCGACCAAGTGATAGTATATCTAGAAAATGGCCACTTGAGAAATTGAATAATCGATGTATAATTGAGTTTTTTTGTTGCATTGCTTAAAACTTAGTAAGCTTTTGAAAGCTTACTTCGTTTGTTACATTCCTCTATTTTATAGATTGTTGACTCCAGTCACCTGCTCGGAAAGGGATCGTCAGCAACTCGTTACACTATCTATCATTTTGGTATTACTATATTTTGAAGCTAGTATGGCATGTATAGAATAGACTTAAGTGAATGGTATTTTTGAGATGTTGTTATATATGGGCCATGCGAATATGGCATCTTTTGAATGTTTGTATAAAGTTTTTGAATGCATATAAAAGTAAATGTTCATATATCTGTGTGATTGTACAAATGTGGTATTTGGGTTGGTAATACTTCATAACCCATTTCGACGACGGATACGGGTTATAGGGGTGTTACATTTTATTGGTATCAGAGCTACGGTTTACTCAATTCTAAGACTAACGTAGCACGTGTGAGTCTAGCTATACATGCCATGAAGTGTTAGTACGATAGTGTGATGATTTCTGACAGCTGAAATGTGTTTCTCGTATAGTAATGAATTTCGATCCCGATCGAGTGGTAGCTGATGATGTAGAGAGCGTAGCGCCTACTCTCGCGCCCGGGACAACACCGTTGGACTCTCAACCGAATGCTAGTAATCAAAATGATAAGGCTATACAAGCCTTCTATGCTATGATGAACGATTGGTTTACACAATATGTTCGAACTAATCTGGCTGTTTCACATCCCCCACCCCCAACTAATACAACCCCTGCACCTATAGTACCTCCGGTAGTCGACCGTTGAGATTGAGCTAGCCCCCGGTTGATAGAATTCAAAAGCACGGGGCTACTGAGTTTAAGGCTACTGACAGTGATGATACCGAGCAGGCTGAGTTTTGGCTCGATAATACCATTCGCGTGTTTGATGAATTATCGTGCACACCTGATGAGTGCTTAAAATGTGCTATATCTCTGTTACGTGATTCTGCCTACTATTGGTGGAATACTTTGGTTTCAATGGTGCCGAGAGAATGGGTTACTTGGGAATTCTTTCAAACTGAATTTCGCAAGAAATTTATTAGTCAAAGATTCATCGATCAGAAACAAAAAAAATTTCTTGAGCTCAAACAGGGTTCTATGATAGTTACCGACTATGAACAAAAGTTTGTCAGACTTAGTAGATATGCTCGGGAATGTGTCTCGTCTGAGGCTATCATGTGTAAACACTTCGAGGACGGGTTGAATGAAGATATCAAACTGTTGGTGGGTATTCTAGAAATCAAAGAGTTTGTAGTGCTTGTTGAGCGAGCTTGTAAAGCCGAAGAGCTTAGTAAAGAGAAAAGAAAAGTTAATGATAGAGCTAGAGAGTTCCGTAAAAGATCTTCGGAAAATCCTTTCATCAGTCATTGAAGAAATTTAGAGATGACTCAGGCCGATTTGAGAATACTTCGGGTTTTTCTAGACATGACCGTGATCGACCCCCTGTGAGTACGCGAGCCACCTTTGTTGCCAGCGTTGGCAATGATCGTCAGGACAGATTTGAGTGCAATCATTGTGGTAAATGGCATTCAGGAAGCTTTAGATTTAATGACCACTCTTGTTTCAAGTGTGGATCAGCTGATCACTTTATCAGAGACTGTCCGAAATTAGCTGAACAGAATACTGATCCGAGTGGGAGACCTAGTAACACTGCAACACGAGGTAGACCACCTAGACATGCGGGTAATGCTAGTGGAAATCAGAGAGGGACTAAAGATACTACTGTACGTTCTGAGGCTCGTGCTCCTTCCAAAGCCTATGCTATACGCGCGCGTGAAGATACTTCTTCGCCTGATGTTATTACCGGTACTTTCACTCTTTTTAATACAGATGTTATTGCTTTGATTGATCCCGGTTCTACTCATTTGTATGTGTGTGAAACTTTGGCATTCAGCAAGACTCTACCTGTTGAGTCTACTGAGTTTGTGATTCGAGTGTCGAATCCTTTGGGCCGTTATGTGCTAGTTGATAAAGTGTGTAAGAAATGTCCCCTGATGATCGAAGATCCTTGCTTTCCGGTTGATCTAATGCTATTACCGTTTGACAAGTTTGACATCATTCTCGATATGGATTGGTTAACTGTACATGATGCGGTAGTGAACTGCAAGAGAAAGATAATTGACTTGAGATGTTTGAATGACGTGATAATTCGAGTTGAGTCTACAGATGTAAACGGATTACCGATAGTAATATCTTTAATGTTAGCTCAAAAATATGTAAAAAGGGGGTGTGAAGCCTATTTTGCGTATGTACTGGATAATAAAGAGTCAGAAAAAAAACTTGAGACACTGGCAGTGGTTTGTAAGTTTTCAGATGTATTCCCTGAAGAATTACTTGGATTACCACCTGTTCAGGAGGTAGAGTTTGGTATTGAACTAATGCCAGGGACTACACCTATTTCGATAGCTTCGTATCGTATGGCACCAACCGAACTAAAAGAATTGAAATCTCAGTTGTAAGAGTTGACACATAGAGGTTTTGCTCGACTGAGTTTTTCTCCCTAGGGTGCACCAGTTACGAGTTAGAGACTCTAACATGCCTAAAACTGCTTTCAAAACGAGGTACGGACACTATGAGTTTCTAGTGATGCCATTTGGGCTCACTAATGCCCCTCCTATTTTTATGGATCTAATGAATCGAATTATCAGACAGTATTTGGATAAGTTTTGTAGTCGTGTTTATAGATGACATTTTGATCTATTCACATGACGAAACTGAGCATGCCAAACACTTAAAGTTAGTATTGCAGATTTTGCGAGACAAGCAGTTATATGCGAAGTTCAGTAAATGTAAGTTCTGGTTGAGGGAAGTCAGCTGTTTGGGGCATGTTGTATTCGCATCGGGTATCTGAGTTGATCCTAGTAAAATTTCAGCTATACTTGATTGGAAGCCTCCAAGAAATGTTTCAGAAGTTTGAAGTTTTTTGGGACTTACCGGGTACTACAGATGGCTTGTGAAGGGTTTCTCGATGATAGCAACACTAATGACAAAGTTGTTTCAGAAAGATATCAAATTTGAATGGTCAGAAAAGTGCCAGAAAAGTTTTGATCAATTGAAAACTCTTTTGACCAAAGCTCCAGTGTTAGTTCAACCAGAATCCGGTAAAGAATTTGTGATCTACAGTGATGTGTCTCTGAATGGTTTGGGCTGTGTATTGATGCAAGAGGGTAGAGTAATAGCGTACACTTCGAGACAGTTGAAGCCACACGAGAAAAACTATCTGACTCATGATCTCGAGTTAGTTGCTATCGTTTTCGCTTTCAAAATTTAGCGCCACTACTTGTTCGGGGAAAAATGCCATGTGTATTTCGATCACAAAAGTCTCAAGTACTTAATGACTCAGAAAGATTTGAATTTGAGACAAAGACATTGGCTAGAATTATTGAAAGATTACGAGCTTCTCATTTATTACCATCCGGGAAAGGCTAACCTGGTTGTTGATGCTTTAAGCCGTAAATCACTGTTTGCTTTGCGAGCAATGAATGTGCACCTGTCTGTGTCTGCTGATGATGTGTTAGTAGCGGAGTTAAAAGCAAAACCGTTATTGATGCAACAAATCTGTGAAGCTCAAAAAGTTGATGATGAATTAGTTGCAAA
Organism: Gossypium anomalum; assembly: GCA_025698475.1. Lineage (NCBI taxonomy): Eukaryota > Viridiplantae > Streptophyta > Magnoliopsida > Malvales > Malvaceae > Gossypium > Gossypium anomalum. The sequence goes on from CM046959.1 coordinate 58,620,271, forward strand.
GAGAGCATTATGTGTTTCGAAAGAGGATTCAGAGTTTCTGATTGATAGCAATGATTGTTTGAGGTTCAGAAATTGATTATGTGTTTCGAGAAATTCAGAGCTTATTCTGATGATTTTGAACGAGGCTCATGACAGCCGAATGTCAGTTCACCTGGGTAGTACGAAAATGTACAACGATCTGAAACGTTAGTATTGGTGGCATGGTATGAAACGAGACATTTCTGACTTTGTTTCAAAGTGTTTGATATGTCAACAAGTGAAAGCAGAACATCAAGTGCCTTCGGGATTACTTCAGTCGATCATGATACCCGAATGGAAGTGGGATCGAATCACGATGAATTTTGTATCTGGGTTGCCATTGTCACCAAACAAGAAAGATGCGATCTGGGTTATTATTGATAGATTGACAAAATCGGCTCATTTTATTCCCGTATGTACAGATTATTCACTTGATAAGTTAGCCGAACTGTATGTTTCTCAGATTGTAGGGTTACACGGGGTACCTACTTCTATTGTGTCAGATAGAGATCCAAGATTCACTTCGCGATTTTGGAAGAAATTGCAACAAGCATTGGGTACTAAGTTGCATTTTAGTACCGCTTTTCATCCCCATACCGATGGTCAGTCCGAGCGAATTATTTAGATACTCGAGGATATGTTGAGATGTTGCATCCTTGAGTTTAGTGCCTCGTGGGAACGATACTTGCCTTTGGTGGAATTCACTTACAATAATAGTTTTCAATCGAGCATCAAGATGGCACCTTACGAGGCTTTATACGGTCCAAAATGCGGTACACCATTATTTTGGACCGAGCTCAGTGAAAATAAAATCTTCGGAGTTTATTTAATTAAAGATGCCGAACAGAAAGTAAAAGTGATCCGTGAAAGTCTGAAAGCAGCATCAGATCATCAGAAATCGTATGCAGACTTGAAACGGAAAGATATAGAGTATCAAGTCGGAGACAATGTGTTTCTTAAAGTTTCACCGTGGAAAAAGGTACTCAGATTTGGCCGTAATGGCAAATTGAGCCCGATATTTATCAGACCATACGAAATTACAGAATGGATTGGGCCAGTTGCTTATAGACTACTTTTTCCACCTGAACTTGAAAGGATTCATGACGTTTTTCATGTTTCAATGCTCTGTCGGTACAGATTCGATCCCTCTCATGTGATTAGTCCATCAGAGATAGAAATTTGGTCTGATTTGAGTTATGAAGAGGAACCACTTCGTATTTTGGCTCATGAGGTGAAAGAATTGCGGAATAAGACAATTTCGTTAGTGAAAGTGTTGTGGGTCAAACACGAGGTTGAAGAAGCTACTTGGGAGCCTAAAGACTCCATGAAAGAATGATACCCTAATTTATTCGCTGGTAAGATTTTTGGGGACGAAAATTCCTAGGGGGAGAGTTGTGACAGCTCTAATTTGACCCTAGTCGAGAAGTGGTTTCGGGACCACAAAACCGAGTCACGATAATAATTAAATGTTATATTCTATGCTTATTATATGTGAAAGTGCATGCGTGAAAATATCGTGTCTTAACTTTGTCATTTGAATGTGGAATTTGCTAAAAAAGACTTGTGTGATAAAACTTAAAAATGTGATAGGTAGAATTTAGAGGGACGAATAATGCATGGTATATTACAAGGAGGACTTGCATGTCAAATGGACTACTATTAAATAAGTGGACGGCAATGATGTTAGATGATAAGAAAAATATGTATTTTGTATTGTAAAATAATAACCTAATGAATATTATATGCATTCCATATTAGTATTATAATATTTAATGATTTTATAAGAGGAAATTTATAAATTATTAAAAGTAAATAGGTGAGAAAAACAAAGTTTTCATCCATTCTTTCTTTCATTTTGCTGAAATTTAAAGAACAAGTAAAACAAATGGTTCTTGGATATTCAGCTTTGGTGTTTCTAATTTGAGGTATGTTTGATTTTATTTCTTCATAATTTATGTGAAATTGAGTTAATTACCAAGCTCATTTCATAGCCCATGACTTAATTTTTTTTATTGGTTTGAAGTGGTGCATTCGGCTATGTGTTGTTCGGGTGTCTTTGAAGGTGTTTGATGTTTTTGGTATTAAATGTGATGATAGATGAGTTGAGCTTAATGAAAAAGGATAGTTGTGGTTAGATAGATAGATGGTAATCAGCTATTAGAGTGTAACGCAAAGAAAGTTTAGTGTTGGATGTTTTAAATAGTTTAAAAGGAGCATTCGACCATTATGAAATATTATGATGAAGTGATGTTAAATGCTTTGAAATATTAGAGTGTAATGGTTTATTTGTTGCATTGCTTAAAACTTACTAAGCTTTTGAAAGCTTACTTCGTTTGTTACGTTTCTCTGTTTTATAGATTGTTGACTCCAGTCACTGCTCGGAAAGGGGTCGTCAGCAACTCGTCACACTATCTATCATTTTGGTATTACTATGTTTTGAAGCTAGTATGGCATGTATAGAATAGACTTAAGTGAATGGTATTTTTGAGATGTTGTTATATATGGGCCATACGAATATGACATCTTTTGAATGTTTGTATAAAGTTTTTGAATGCATATAAAAGTAAATGTTCATATATCTGAGTGATTGTACAAATGTGGTATTTGGGTTGGTAATACTTCATAACCCATTCCGGCGATGGATACGGGTTATAGGGGTGTTACAATAGGGGTATAATAGTTATTTACCTCATAGGGGTATAACAGTTATTTTATCAAACTGGGGTTTGGGTATACTTACTGGCCCAACAGTAGGTCCACAGTCGTCTCGGGCGACTTGTGCAACCCTAACAGTCAAACAGTAAAAATGGGCCCATAGCCCATAATGCGGCCCATGTGGCCCACTAAGCCCAAAAATGGCCCACTAAGCCCAAAAATGGCCTTGGTCGTATGAATTACACAGCCTGGCCCAATAATCTCCACACATTCGTGTGGTTCACCCGTTTGGGGCCCACATGACCCATTTTAGCCCACCATGGCCCAAACCGACCTCAAACCATGAAATCGCTCATGGCCGGCCTTTACGATCTTACGCCCATATTTAGGCGTTCAGGTTACCACACGAGCGAGCGCACGCTCGTGAAATGTTGACAGTCACCTATTTCGGCTTTTGCCGACTTATGATTATGGTAGTGTGGTTACACACCTGATGTGATTTAACGTTAACCGCGCTCTGAATCCTTTTATACCTAAAGTGACATCTAATCAGTTACATAACTCATGTTTCAAATGGAGCCTAATGGAGTTCCCAAACTGACCATAGTCTCTTTACCTAAAAACAATCATAAACGTACCCCTGGTTCTTAGGAGATGTGCCAAACAATTTTGATCACCACCTACACGAAAGTCACCACCTTTAATAAACCCGTATTTGGAGTATAATACAATCTACAATTACCGCTCAATATCGCCTTTCGAATAATAACCTATGTTCCCATACAATAAACCCCAATTCACTTACCAATAATGACATAGCAGATTGTAGATAAGTGATGCAGCGTACAAAGAACCGAGAAGGGGGATTGATCTGAAATAGTAAACTGGGATAACGATCAAAACGAGGAGAAGAAAGAAGATGGTACTCAGAGAAGTGAAAACTGAAGGGAGAAATTGTGACACCCCTAATTTGACCCTAGTTGAAAAGTGGTTTCGGGACCACAAAATCGAGTCACAAAAATAATTAATTGTTATATTCTATGCTTATTATTTGTGAATAAGTATGTGTAAAAATTTCATGTTTTAATTTTGTCATTTGGATGTGAAATTAGCTAAAAAGGACATATTTGAGAAGCTTTAAAAATATGATAGGCAAATGTCCAAGTGATTAAAATGTTAAATTACTAAAGTTATGGACTTGCATGTCAAATGGCCCACTTTTAACATTAGTGGATGGTAATGATGTTATGATTTTTGCATTATGTGTATATTATATTTAGTAAATAATATTTAATAGTTTATAATTTGAAAACATGAATAAAAAAAAAGAGAGAGAATGGTGATAAAAAAACAAAGAAACTTTTCTCTTTGTTTTTCTCTTATTGCCGTAACTAAGGAGGAAAAAAAAAGGGGGGGAAAGAAGCTAGGCATTCGGTCTTCTACTTGCTTAATTAAGGTAAGTTTTAGGTAAATTCTTTGAGATTTTATGAAATTTTAGTTGATGGATAGGTCTTTGATTGAGCCCATGTGTGAATTTTGATCCTTGTGGTGATTTGGGCATTCGGTTAAGGTAGGAAACTTAGAAGATGATTTCTATTCCTTATGTTTTATGAGTTGGGAGCTTAAATTGAAGATGAATAAGGGGAATATGTGTATAGAGGTTTTAGTAGTATGGAAATTTGGTTATGAGAGTGTGTGTGTGGTCACTTGCCGAATGTGGGTGTTAAGGTTAGTAGGTTGGCTTAATTCTTGTATTAGAAATCTATTTGAGAAATTAGATAGGCTTTGAATGGTTGAAGTAATGAAATTAGAAACTCATGAACTTGATTTAAATACTTTAAATTTATGGTAGTTAAATGGAATAGAAAGGATCTAATCGGCCATGGAGGTTAAACAAATTGTTAAATTGTTGAATATATGCTTTGGTTGTTAATGAATATTCGGTCTTGGTATGAATCTCATTAATAACATTTAGTTATTAATTTTGGTATAAAATACTTATTGAAATGGTGGAATTGGATGACTTACTTATGGATTTTAGTTATGAGAGTCTTTTGTAAGTAGAGCTAGAGGGTTTAAAGGGTGGTGTTTTAAAATAAACATGTATACGGACCCTATGTATGTACCTTGTAATTTTATTGTAAACTTTTGGTTTAACTTGTGTCATATTAATTGCTAAAATACTAGCTTGTGTGGAAAATTTTGTGTATGTTTTTATGTGCCGAATGTGAGTTAAAAAAAAATGGAGCTCACTATGTGTATCATGGTCAACCTTTGATAACTAATATGTCTTGATTCGTAAATTGAGTTAAAAGATTATATATGTTCGATCTAGCCTAAGCTAGGCTTGACTTGTAACATAGTAATAATTGATTGAACGTATATGTGTGAGATAGTGAGGATAATTGTATTTCTTGCTTTAATTAAGTGAAGTATATGAAGTTGATATACTTAATGTACTCAATTAAGCTTAAGAGCACATAGGGACAACTTCGGATAAGGTGAAAGCTAAAGTGACGAAATAGCCGACCTGTAACTACTCAGAAAGATACGAGGTAAGTCTCTAAGTAATTAACCTATTTTGAGTTTTGATTAATGGAAAACTATGAAATAGGTAAAATTTACCTTAAAATAGATGCTGACAGCAGCAGTGATGTGAATTTGAAAAATCACTAAAAATAGTAGAAATGGAATTAAATAATGAATAAATTATGTAATCGAATCTTGATGAGTCTATTTTCATATGAAAGAAACGAAATGACCATATGAGCCGTATTTTATGAGATGTTTAAGTTTTCGTGAAACAGGGCCAGAGCGATTTCTGGATCCCCTGTTCTGATTTTGGAAATTCACCATAAATTAACCAGAGATAATTAGAAGTCATGCTTTATATGTACAGATTCCTATTTGAGTCTAGTTTCATTAGAAATAAACGAAATAAGTATTGAAGCCCTGTACAGGGAGATATCTAAGTCATTATGCATGAAGGTCAGAGTAGTTGAACCCTGAAACAGGGGAGACTTTAACTAATAAACTGTACTAATTGGCCTGACCAAAAATTATAGAAAAAAATTAGTAAATATATGTATGAGTCTAGTTTCAGGAAAAATCTACGGAATTGGATTTCGAGTTTTGGAACTCGAGATATGATTTTTAGAGTGACTGTGATGCAGTTAGCCAGCTCGTCTGGAAATTTTAAAAATGAATTGTATGAGCTGTTTAAGTAAGGAATTAAGTCCGTTAGCACCTCGTGTTCGACTCCGGCAATGGTCTCGGATATGGGGTGTTATAGTATGAGCTTTAAGTAAACAAAAGTATGTGCTGAGATTTATATATGTAATTGTGCATATTCAGCCAAAAAGGCCTTATAAATTGAGAATAAATTGTATTCGGCTAGATGTACAAACGCAAGGGAAGGATTGTATTTTGTCAACTTACGTATATGTGATAAGGTTTATGTTTGGTTCTTTGCGTACCCATACTATAATTCAATACATGCCACGTTGAAATACTCGAAAGTTTTGATGCGATTATGAAATAAGGAATTAAGTTTTTTTTTTTATATATAGATATTCATGTATGTGCATGAAACGAGTACGTTTGAGCAAGTGATTGTGATTATTGAAAGAGTATATGTTATGCTAAATGAGTAGTGACTCTATGAATCTATTCATGATAGATTATGATATTACTATGTGCTTCTAAATATGGAAACTAGATTATGATATTACTATGTGCTTCTAAATATGGAAACTAAACGTGGTAAAAGTATTATGTTTTAGTTTGATTGATTGAATTAGAAGTAGATATGAGGTTTCTAGATGTGAAAGGCTATGTGAATCAAATTTGGAAGAAATAGATAAACTATATATGCGTGCATGAGGTTTGAACTATTTGACGGGATGGTGAGATCTCTTGATATTGTTAAACGGGGTTTCTGCAAGGTCTAAGACGATGAGGCTTAGTAATGAAACGACGATTAAAATGATGTTCAAGACATTAAGTTGGCCAGGTATGTATCAGGTGCTTGTATGTGATTTTCAATTCGGATTAGATCAAAAGTATACAAAGCAATGCATATGTGAATAAGTGTATGAATGTAAATGTGACCACAGTCCATGTGATTATGATACATTTAGCCAATGTGTTATGCCATAAGAATGTATTTGATTAAACTATAATAAAGGCATTTAGATTGGAGTGTAATTATGAGCTAAGTGTGCCTTGTGAGCATACAAATATTTGACCATTTTGGTCATTATCATGAAATAATTTGTGGTAACTAAATGATGTGGTTATTGAAATTATAGTTCGTTATGGAGCTCTAGATTGACTTCATTGATTAGAAGAATCGAGTGATAAATGATAATTGAATTTGATTCTGCAAAATTATCGTTTTACTTAAGACTTACTAAGCTTATGTAAGCTTACTCCGTTTGTCTTTTGTCTTTGTTTTATAGATTGTGGACTCTGATTACCAGCTTGGGGATCGTCAGCACTTCATCACACTATCTACTATTATGGAAACCTTGTGATTTGGATTTAGTTTATGGCATGTATAGGATAGATTATAGTAAAATGATATCATAACTATTGTTTCTAAGCCATGCGAATATGGCATCCTTTGGAAGTCTACTTTTATAAGTTATAAGTTTGATCTTTGTTGGTGTTTAGAATTTAATTAAATGAACAATCTTTATTCACGAAAAAAAAATGTTCAAAATTTTACTGTTTGATCTGCTTCCGAATTTTCTGGTAACGCCTCGTCCTATTTCGGCGACGGTTACGGGATAGAGGTGTTACATTTTATTGGTATCAGAGCTAAGGTTTAGTTGATTCTAGGACTAATGTAGCACATGGGAGTCTGGTTGTACATGCCATAGAGTGATAATATGATAGTGTGATGATTTTTGAAAAAAAAAAGTGTTCCTTATACTGTAATGAATTCCGATCCCGATCGAGCTGTAGGAAATGGTATTGAGAGGACTGAGACATGCTTATGATGGGTCAATATTGAGAAAGGTATAATAAGTAAGTTTTGAGTAATTGATTTTGGTATTTAATTTAAAATGCCATGATATACATGTATGATAGATGAATGATGTCCCATTGTCCTTACCATGATAAGGTTGTTGAGAAAGAAACCTTATACATGTTTGTTATGTAGCCGAATGGCTATTAGAGAACTAAACAAAGAAAAAGATTGGGGATATATGCTTATGTGTGTTTGCCTAATGAGCCGAAAGTTTAGTAAAAGAAGTATCTATGTATTAGAGTCGAATGATATTTACGACATAAAGTTAAGGTGCATGTTATATGTCTATATGAGAATGAGGCAAATGAATTACAAATGTGATGATTTATGTGAAATGTTGTACCATGTGATTAATTATACATGAAACTTGAGATTATGCCCGGGGTAAGACCCACTGGCTTCTTGTGGAGATTTCAGCTGAGCTAAAGGTCTCCCCGATGATCCGGGCTAAGTCTCGAAGAGCATTCGTGCTGGAGTTATATCCGGGCTAAGTCTCGAAGAGCATACGTGCTGGTGTTATATCCGGGCTAAGTCCCGAAGAGCATACGTGCTGGTGTTATATCCGGGCTAAGTCTCGAAGAGCATTCGTGCTGGAGTTATATCCGGGCTAAGTCCCGAAGAGCATACGTGCTGGTGTTATATCTGGGCTAAGTCCCGAAGAGCATACGTGCTGGTGTTATATCCGGCCTAAGTCCCGAAGAGCATACGTGCTGGTGTTATATCCGGAGCATACGTGCTGGTGTTATGTTCGGGCTAAGTCCCGAAGAGCATACGTCTTTGAGTGTTATGTCCGGCTAAGTCCCGAAGAGCATACGTCTTTGGTGTTATATCCGGCTAAGTCTCGAAGAGCATACGTGCTGGTGTTATATCCGGGCTAAGTCCCGAAGAGCATACGTGCTGGTGTTATATCCGGGCTAAGTCCTGAAGAGCATACGTGTTGGTGTTATATTCGGGCTAAGTCCCGAAGAGCATACGTGCTGGTGTTATATCCGGGCTAAGTCTCGAAGAGCATTCGTGCTGGAGTTATATTCGGTCTAAGTCCTGAAGAGCATACGTGCTGGTGTTATATCCGGGCTAAGTCCCGAAGAGCATACGTGCTGGTGTTATATCCGGGCTAAGTCTCGAAGAGCATTCGTGCTGGAGTTATATTCGGGCTAAGTCCCGAAGAGCATACGTGCTGGTGTTATATCCGGGCTAAGTCCCGAAGAGCATACGTGCTGGTGTTATATCCGGGCTAAGTCTCGAAGAGCATTCGTGCTGGAGTTATATCAGGGTTAAGTCCCGAAGAGCATTCGTACTGGTGTTATATCCGGGATAAGTCCCGAAGAGCATTCATGCTGGTGATGTGTATTCGGGCCTTCGTGCCTAGTAGGCTTCGTGCTGGTAATTTGAACAAAGTTTAAGTGTTCATTACTATACGAATTCAAAGTTAAATGAAAGGATATGTTTAAAAGTGTACATACATGATGTTTATAGACTTGGTTAAGTCATTTCAATGTGTAACAACAAATGAATAGGGGCACTATGTGTGCAAATGATTAGAGGCACTGAGAGTGCAAGTTCTTCAACCGAGCACTATGCGTGCGAGATCGGTCAGTAGACATTAAGTGAGTAAAACAAGATTCATGTAAGACCTCGTATGGAACGAAGGCATTGATTTAAGATGGTGGATATGTCGTTAAGAAATGAATTCATGTTATAAATGTGTTACGGATTTAGTTTAGGGGATGCTTGGAATATGAAGTCATAGGTGCTATTGCTAAATGACCCTTATTTTTGTTAATCATGTTCAAGAAATTATTTCGATTAAGTTCGACATTTGAAAGTCTGTAAGAATTTTTGATGAATGCTGATAATTTTGGATATATGGGTTATGTGCTAAAATAAATCCCATGCCGGTATACTATATGAGGCTTTATGCCAAATCGATTGTATATAGGTATCGTTAACGGTGATTGAATGTGCTAAATGAATTCAATGTTCAGGTATGTGGAAGTTGATTTTCTGTTGGAAATAGGTTAAGTTGAATAGTGAGATATGATGGAGTTATAAAGGATATTTATTGGGATGTTTGAGTATATGTGTACTTTCGGTCAGGTTACAGCTTATACATGAATGAAAATGTGGGTTGATGATGTGAATTATACATGTTAATATGTGCTTAATATGTGTTTGAAATGCATTTGTGAATTAAATTAAGTGATTATTGCTTATGAAATCAAGAAACTGAGATATATGTGCATACTTGTAGAAATGTTTATGTATTTGTTTTAAGATAAGAAAATGATTTTATAGATCGATGCGAAATCAGTAATGAATTACAATTGCTATCGATGAGCTAATGTTTATATGGATATAATTCAATAAGAGGACGTTATCCTAAACTATGCATCAGTAGAAATTTTCGGGGACGAAAATCCCTAAAGGGGGGAGAGTTGTGACACCCCTAATTTGACCCTAGTCGAAAAGTGGTTTCGGGACCACAAAATCGAGTCACAAAAATAATTAATTGTTATATTCTATGCTTATTATTTGTGAATAAGTATGTGTAAAAATTTCATGTTTTAATTTTGTCATTTGGATGTGAAATTAGCTAAAAAGGACATATTTGAGAAGCTTTAAAAATATGATAGGCAAATGTCCAAGTGATTAAAATGTTAAATTACTAAAGTTATGGACTTGCATGTCAAATGGCCCACTTTTAACATTAGTGGATGGTAATGATGTTATGATTTTTGCATTATGTGTATATTATATTTAGTAAATAATATTTAATAGTTTATAATTTGAAAACATGAATAAAAAAAAAAGAGAGAGAATGGTGATAAAAAAACAAAGAAACTTTTCTCTTTGTTTTTCTCTTATTGCAATAACTAAGGAGGAAAAAAAAAGGGGGGGAAAGAAGCTAGGCATTCGGTCTTCTACTTGCTTAATTAAGGTAAGTTTTAGGTAAATTCTTTGAGATTTTATGAAATTTTAGTTGATGGATAGGTCTTTCATTGAGCCCATGTGTGAATTTTGATCCTTGTGGTGATTTGGGCATTCGGTTAAGGTAGGAAACTTAGAAGATGATTTCTATTCCTTATGTTTTATGAGTTGGGAGCTTAAATTGAAGATGAATAAGGGGAATATGTGTATAGAGGTTTTAGTAGTATGGAAATTCGGTTATGAGAGTGCGTGTGTGGTCACTTGCCGAATGTGGGTTTAAGGTTAGTAGGTTGGCTTAATTCTTGTATTAGAAATCTATTTGAGAAATTAGATAGGCTTTGAATGGTTGAAGTAATGAAATTAGAAACTCATGAACTTGATTTAAATACTTTAAATTTATGGTAGTTAAATGGAATAGAAAGGATCTAATCGGCCATGGAGGTTAAACAAATTGTTAAATTGTTGAATATATGCTTTGGTTGTTAATGAATATTCGGTCTTGGTATGAATCTCATTAATAACATTTAGTTATTAATTTTGGTATAAAATACTTATTGAAATGGTGGAATTGGATGACTTACTTATGGATTTTAGTTATGAGAGTCTTTTGTAAGTAGAGCTAGAGGGTTTAAAGGGTGGTGTTTTAAAATAAACATGTATATGGACCCTATGTATGTACCTTGTAATTTTATTGTAAACTTTTGGTTTAACTTGTGTCATATTAATTGCTAAAATACTAGCTTGTGTGGAAAATTTTGTGTATGTTTTTATGTGCCGAATGTGAGTTAAAAAAAAATGGAGCTCACTATGTGTATCATGGTCAACCTTTGATAACTAATATGTCTTGATTCGTAAATTGAGTTAAAAGATTATATATGTTCGATCTAGCCTAAGCTAGGCTTGACTTGTAACATAGTAATAATTGATTGAACGTATATGTGTGAGATAGTGAGGATAATTGTATTTCTTGCTTTAATTAAGTGAAGTATATGAAGTTGATATACTTAATTTACTCAATTAAGCTTAAGAGCACATAGGGACAACTTCGGATAAGGTGAAAGCTAAAGTGACGAAATAGCCGACCCGTAACTACTTAGAAAGATACGAGGTAAGTCTCTAAGTAATTAACCTATTTTGAGTTTTGATTAATGGAAAACTATGAAATAGGTAAAATTTACTAACAAAATAGATGCTGACAGCAGCAGTGATGTGAATTTGAAAAATCACTAAAAATAGTAGAAATGGAATTAAATAATGAATAAATTATGTAATCGAATCTTGATGAGTCTATTTTCATATGAAAGAAACGAAATGACCATATGAGCCGTATTTTATGAGATGTTTAAGTTTTCGTGAAACAGGGCCAGAGCGATTTCTGGATCCCCTGATCTGACTTTGGAAATTCACCATAAATTAACCAGAGATAATTATAAGTCATGCTTTATATGTACAGATTCCTATTTGAGTCTAGTTTCATTAGAAAGAAACGAAATAAGTATTGAAGCCCTGTACAGGGAGATATCTAAGTCATAATGCATGAAGGTCAGAGTAGTCGAACCCTGAAACAGGGGAGACTTTAACTAATAAACTGTACTAATTGGCCTGACCAAAAATTATAGAAAAAAATTATTAAATATATGTGTGAGTCTAGTTTCAGGAAAAATCTACGGAATTGGATTTCGAGTTTCGGAACTCGAGATATGATTTTTAGAGTGACTGTGATGCAGTTAGCCAGCTCGTCTGGAAATTTTAAAAATGAATTGTATGAGCTGTTTAAGTAAGGAATTAAGTCCGTTAGCACCTCGTGTTCGACTCCGGCAATGGTCTCGGATATGGGGTGTTATAGTATGAGCTTTAAGTAAACAAAAGTATGTGCTGAGATTTATATATGTAATTGTGCATATTCAGCCAAAAAGGCCTTATAAATTGAGAATAAATTGTATTCGGCTAGATGTACAAACGCAAGGGAAGGATTGTATTTTGTCAACTTACGTATATGTGATAAGGTTTATGTTTAGTTCTTTGCGTACCCATACTATAATTCAATACATGCCATGTTGAAATACTCGAAAGTTTTGATGCGATTATGAAATAAGGAATTAAGTTTTTTTTTTTTATATATATATATTCATGTATGTGCATGAAACGAGTACGTTTGAGCAAGTGATTGTGATTATTGAAAGAGTATATGTTATGCTAAATGAGTAGTGACTCTATGAATCTATTCATGATAGATTATGATATTACTATGTGCTTCTAAATATGGAAACTAAACGTGGTAAAAGTATTATGTTTTAGTTTGATTGATTGAATTAGAAGTAGATATGAGGTTTCTAGATGCGAAAGGCTATGTGAATCAAATTTGGAAGAAATAGATAAACTATATATGCGTACATGAGGTTTGAACTATTTGACGGGATGGTGAGATCTCTTGATATTGTTAAACGGGGTTTCTGCAAGGTCTAAGACGATGAGGCTTAGTAATGAAACGACAGTTAAAGATGTTCAGTACATTAAGTTGGCCAGGTATGTATCAGGTGCTTGTATGTGATTTTCAATTCGGATTAGATCAAAAGTATACAAAGCAATGCATATGTGAATAAGTGTATGAATGTAAATGTGACCACAATCCATGTGATTATGATACATTTAGCCAATGTGTTATGCCATAAGAATGTATTCGATTAAACTATAATAAAGGCATTTAGATTGGAGTGTAATTATGAGCTAAGTGTGCCTTGTGAGCATACAAATATTTGACCATTTTGGTCATTATCATGAAATAATTTGTGGTAACTAAATGATGTGGTTATTGAAATTATAGTTCGTTATGGAGCTCTAGATTGACTTCATTGATTAGAAGAATCGAGTGATAAATGATAATTGAATTTGATTCTGCAAAATTATCGTTTTACTTAAGACTTACTAAGCTTATGTAAGCTTACTCCGTTTGTCTTTCGTCTTTGTTTTATAGATTGTGGACTCTGATTACCAGCTTGGGGATCGTCAGCACTTCATCACACTATCTACTATTATGGAAACCTTGTGATTTGGATTTAGTTTATGGCATGTATAGGATAGATTATAGTAAAATGATATCATAACTATTGTTTGTAAGCCATGCGAATATGGCATCCTTTGGAAGTCTACTTTTATAAGTTATAAGTTTGATCTTTGTTGGTGTTTAGAATTTAATTAAATGAACAATCTTTATTCACGAAAAAAAAATGTTCAAAATTTTACTGTTTGATCTGCTTCCGAATTTTCTGGTAACGCCTCGTCCTATTCCGGCGACGGTTACGGGATAGAGGTGTTACAGAAATAAATAAGACAGAGGCTTACCAACCAATATTCGGCCAAAGGAAAAACGATTGAATGAGGGGGAAAGATGAAGTAATCGCCCAAAGCTCGAGAGAGGAGGAGAATAGAAGAGAATCGGCCCAACCACAAAGTGAAAAGAGAAAAGAATTGCGAGAGAGAAAAGAAGAAAGGATAGTAAAGGGAGTCGGCTAACAAGGCAATTGACCGGAAGGGAGACTAAAGTTGCACAAAAAGTAGAAAAGAAAAGGTGCCCGAAAGACCCCAAAGAAAAATCAGCCTCCAAAATCGAAAGTGCAAAGAAACAAAAGAAAAGCACTTGATAGCAATCGAAATGGAGAAAAAGAAACCTATTACTCCCCAAGTCGAATTCCTTTGAGTACCTAGAGTCCCCATGTGGCACCAACACTCCCCTAACTTCACATCCCCTTGATTTTCTCCTAAAATCTCTCCACAACATCCTCAACCCAATTCCTCAACAACTCAACCACTTAATTTGAATTTCATTCAAACTTTTCATTGTTTTGGTCAACCCATAACTCTCCCATGGCACAAAAACAAAATAAAACACTCCACTGCCCCCACCAGGATTCGAACCTCAGTCCTCAAGCATAGATATCACGCCACTTATCCCCTAGACCAACAGGCCTTTTTTTATCATGCTTTACCGACATTTATTTAAAAGCCTACTGCTTAGAGATAGTGATTATTCCTTTAAAAACAAAACTTTTTGCACCTGCCCAAGCTTGAATCGAAGACTTCTCAAACACTTCCCAAGACACTTAACCACTGAAGTAGATGCACATTTGTGTCACTTTCTTACACAACTAAACATTTATGTGCAGCCTCCAACTGTTCTTATACTTAAGACCTAATACTTCTAGGCCCAAAATTCGGGGCGTTACAGGTCCCCACATGTGTAAAGAAATTACAAATCAGCCCCTAACTTCTACCTTGATTGTCGTCCAACCCATGCCACAAACTAAGCAAGAATCAAGCAATAAAATCATGATAAAATCAGCACACTCTTCACAATTCATGGTCAGCCAAGCCAGGCAGCAATTTGAGGGATTTCCAAGCAATTTTTAGCTATCTCCCATGCTATCCCTCTACTATAAATATCACCTACATTTCATTTCTCAAAAATCACTCATCATTCATTCATCTTTCATCCATTCTTCACTTGTCCATCAACTCACTTTCTTTCTCTCTTCCACACATAAGCATCCCCATTTCTCCATTTCCTTTAGCTAGCATTTTCCCTTGAGGAAAGCCACTCATGGTCAGCCACCTTGAGGAGCATTTTACGAATGAGAAATCATGAGATCTGGAGGAAGCCACCACGATATGTCTTCAAAGAATTACTGAAATCATCAACAGATTTTTCTTTCCCATTCTTTAATTTTGTTTTTAGTTATTCAACATGTTTACAAATTGTTTTGATGTTTTCCCATTGACAATGATGACTTAATTTTTTTTTGGCTAGAATAATTGTATTAATTTGATGAAGTTCACTTGATTCATGTTTATGATGTTCTGTGCCTCAGTTGTTCATGCTTCCAATTAAAATCATTTTTGTATTCCATGCATTAGAATATGTTTGGATGTATTAGAATTAATTGATCAATCCTAACCAGATGGCAATTAATGGATACAATAATTAGAAGGTGCATGCTTAATTTAGATCCTAACTGATTAAATTAATGGTTTGTAATAACTCGAAAGAGCATTATTACCTTTCATAGCGTTTAGATTTGTGTGATTAAATTGATTCAAACCTAACCCGTCACTGTTTATTCAAATAAATTCTAAGGAATCCCTTTTTAAATATGGACATGGAAATATACATGTTTTTCTAAGTATAAGATTTCAAAAGAACTTATATCAGATTCCAAGTTAATGAATGATCGAGTTGCCAAGGAATTTTTCCAGAACATTGTTAAGCATGATGAAAAATGAATTAAGTCAAATGTTGTAATTATTCTAGCCTATTGATGTTATTGTTGTTAAGTTGTGAAATTGCTGCTAAACCATCACCTTGCATTTCATTTCAGTTACATTTAGGTTAACTGGCATTTAATTAATTAATTTAATTTGATATCTATCACTAAAAATTATTGTGTTTTTCTTAACCAACTTCTAAATAGTAATTTTCCATTTATCTATTTAAACATAGTCTTTGTGGAGACGATAACTCTTTCACATATTACTTGATAACAATTGTGTACACTTGCACATTCTGTTGCGAACCAAGTTTTTGGCATTGTTGTCGGGGGCCAGTTAATTTAATCATTATTTCTGAAATTATTTCTTGCAATTTGATTTATTTACTTTTATTTTTATTCTTTGTGATTTATTTTCATATGTTTATGAGCATTGATCGAATCATCGGTTTACTCCTTATAGACCTTGAGATTGAGTGGACATTTAGACAAAGAAGACGAGAAAGATTAGCCCAGAGACAAGCCATGAAAATGGGCCTTGAAAATCAAAATGAAAATCAAGGGAATTGAGCCATTAATGCTCGTAATCCAATCCTTATTCCTGATGATAAGAATCGAGCCATAAGGCAGTATGTTGTGTGTAACGCCCCAAAAATCCTAAACTTTCTTTCTTTTTCGATTTTGATAAAAGCTGTGCTTAATATTCCTAGTCAAGTGTTATTCATGTGATAATAGGCCTGGTTAAGTTTTGAGTTCGAACTTTGGGGTGAAGGAAATTATAGTTTAATAATTAAAAGAACCTTGATGGCAAGTAGTTTGGGTTTTAAATAAATGAAGGAGGAGTTGGAAACAAGGAGCCTTGTGTTGGAATGGCAAGTAGTGTCATATGTACGGCTTAGAGGTGGCGTCACATGCATGGAAAGGAGGTTTGGGGTTCGAATCCCTCATTGCTCAAAAGAAGGATTTATTTTTTGCTCCATAAATGGCCAGTAGTTGCATTGGATGTGAACTTTGAAGGGAGTGATCAGAGGAGAAATTTAAGGAAGGGATTAAGGAGTTATCAGGGAGAAAAGTTAGGAAATGAGGGGTGTAGAGAAGTAGAGTTGAATAGGGAATTTGAGGATAGGTAAATTCAGCTATAGTATATATAGGTGCCGATTTTGGGGATTCTAGGGTATTGCCAAAATTGCTTCTCTACCTTTAGCCGAATTCCTCATTTTTGTGTTGCCGAAACACTTTTCTCTCTAAGTGCTCAAAAGCCAAATTCCTTGTTCCTTGCTTGCCGATTTTTCATTCTTTCTCTTCTCAGATTCTTTTTTGATTCGCCTTTGGTTTTAGTCGATTGCTTCTTCTTTACTTCTTATTTGTGCCGAATAACCCCTTTCACCATATAAGTCTCAAAAGCCGAATACTTCTTTGGCTGAAGGCCCTTTGTGTCGCCGCTACTCCCTCTACTTTGGTTGATTCTTATGGGATTAGTATCAAATCTCAAATTTTAGATCTTTACCGAATTACTCCTTAGGTATTTTGGGGTTTTGGATTTAAGAAATACTCGTGATTGGTGATCAAGAGAGGGCTGTTAAGGCTTGTCATTCAAGGTAAGGCAAATGTGAGATTTTTAGCTTTTGGTGATCGTATGTGATAAGTGTGTGATTAATCGTTGAATGACATCATTTGTAGGTTCGTGGCTAAGGAGATCGCAGCACGTTTTAGTACCAGGTGTGTACATACACTGTACAGACAGAGTAGATTAGCAAATCCTAAAATGCCGAAAAGTTGGATTGCTGAAAAGCCGGAAGTTTGGCTACAATAGACTTGCGAGTGCGCGAACAATCGTAAGGGAAAACCGATAGGTTATTAGAGGCCCCATGTACAATTTCGTGGACTTGGGCCGTGTATTGGCCATCGAGCCAGAATGGGCTAAATGGGTCCGATGGGCTGTAGGGCCCATAATAGGAAAAATTGGCAATTTGTTACTAAGTGATGAAAAAATCATATGATTGCATAACTATGAATTTGATTGGGCCTGACGGGCCATATGAATGTGATTTGGGCCTAGTGGGCCATATGCATATATGTAGACTCGTTTGGGCTTTGTAAAGGGTTTTGGGCCTAGTATCTGATAACAGCTTAAACAGACATAAAACTTAAATAATTAATTAATTGTGACCGTGGACAAGATATAAGGTTAAGGTGTGGCAATGGGTATATGCATGTCTAGGATTGGATATAGGGAGAGCTTGGTACTTAAGCGGTCCTATTGACCCACCTCCTCTTCTCTGGATTCCTACCTGGTTCATAGTATCTGTTCACTTTCGCCAACGAGGACTTGTTAACGGGCCAAGGTAAGTAATAACCCATAATAAAGAGAAATTACCGAAAAGCCCCTAAGGGCGAAAATGACTAAAATACCCCTATGTGTTGAATGTAAGATTTATGGATGCTACATGTATACCTGCTGCATTCATATGATATTCTGTTTAGGTTGCATATGGGTTGGGAATTATGGAACGGAGGAAGTATATGAGGATCGCATGGTTGCTTGACGACCGTGGATCCATCGATGGCTTTTTAAGCCCAATATATGATTAGCAGCTTTGCTACAACGTTAGGCAGTACCGCAGCCGGGCTACCATTGGAGTGTATCGGATGGGTGGGTCGATATTATATCCCCACATGGTGTGTATCAGGGGATGGAGATGGTGTGTAGCGGTTGGATGGGTGGGATCCGTGCATATTTGATTGCTTTACATCTGTTCTGATATTGAATTGGGCTCAGGCCCGAAAAAACTTCCTATTGCATGCTTTTCTATTTGCCGAGGGTTGTACACTCTGAATTTTTGAAAACTCACCCCCTCTTTTATTTCTCTCAGGTGATCCTCAGTAGGTGGTTAGCTAGCAAGATGACTTGAACTTGTTTTCTTTAGCATATAATTGCTAGTATTTTAAGTTATTTCAGGTCGGATTGTAATAAGGCCTTTCCTCTGGTTATTATTTCAAATTAGGATTAATATTTTTTTAATTGGAAGTAGAACATGGTTTTCCTAATCCATAACTGCTTTTAAATACTACGTTTCCGCAACTCAATTTTTAAATGACAAGTTTTCGTAGATCATCTGTTTTAAATAAAGCTTCCGCAACTGAAAAGAGATTTTACAAAGTAATTATCATCATACAAGAAGGAATAGTTTTTATTTAAAGAAGAGTTTTCAATGAAAACAAGGTTTTCGATAAAACACTTCAATATGACACGCTGGATCTGGCCATAACGTCCAGGCCGGGTTTGGGGTGTTACACTGTGCCACATTTTAATGACTTAAATCTTGGAATTAGGAGACTGGAGATCGAGGCACTACAGTTTGAATTGAAGCTTGTGATGTTCCAGATGCTTTAGACAATAGGCCAATTTAGTGTAATGCCCACAAAAGATCCACTTCTTCACATTCGATTGTTCATGGAGGTGAGCGACAAGATAGCTGGTGTAACTGAAGACGCTTTGAGGTTGAAGTTGTTTTCATAATCATTGCAAGATTGAGCACCAGCATGTCTTAATTTGTTGCCACCCAATTCAATTTCTACTTTGCAAGAATTAGCAAAAAAACTTTCTGGTAAAGTATTTACCACCTAGCAAAAATGATAAGTTGCATAATGAGATCACCACTTTCAGAAAATGGATGATTAGTCCTTATACGAGGCATGGGGAAGATTCAAGGAGTTACTACGCAAATTACCTCAAAATGGGATTTCACATTGCATCTAATTGGAGATATTTTATAATGGTTTCAATGCACACACAAGGTTGGTGGTAGAACTCTCATAACGAGGTTTACGAGATCATTGAGAGAATAGCCAATAACAATTTACTACTAATGATTTAAATCATGTTACAACTTAGCCATCAAGTCACTTTGACAGTTGGAGTGTATGAATTAGATACCCTCACTTCACTCTCAACTTTGGTATCTTCTATCTCTTCAATGTTGAAAAAGTTTACTACTAACAGTTTAAATCATGTTGCAACTAAGCCACCAAGTCACTTTAACATTATTTCCTGTGTATACTATGGGAACAGTCATTCTTTCGAGAATTGTCCATCAAATCCCTAATTTGTTTATTATGTAGGAATTCAAAATCAGAATAAAAGTGGATAGGGGCCACAGTCCAACTTCTATAATCCTTCATGGTGAAACCATCCAAACTTTTCTTGGAGTAACCAAGGATGAGGACTAAACAACACTTACATGAAACATAGATCAAATCAACTTCAATAGTTCAATCAACAAGTTCAGAAATCAACACAAGCTGAACCATCTAATAGTTTAGAGAATATTTTGAATGCATACATGGCAAAGAATGATACCTTAATCCAAAGCTAAGTAGTAACACTGAAAATTTGGAAAAGCAAATGGGTCAGTGCTATGGAGCTTCGTAATAGACCACAAGAAACCTTGCCAAGTAACATGAAAAATCCAAGGAATATGTGAAAGGAACATTGCAAGGTAGTTGTTTTACAAAGTAGGACTTTGGAAACTAAGGAAGTTGAGGTTTAAAATGAACTTTCCAAGGAAAAGGAAAATCAATCAACATTTGAAATTCCTACACTAAAAAAGCCAGATGTCACTGATTCTGAAGAAGTAAAGTCTAAACTTGTAAATTCTAATAATATGACATCTATGTTAGATGTAGAGACATTACCTCAAAAGAGTTTTCCAGTCCAAGCCAAGGTTACACAACCTCCATATCGTCAAAGACTCCAACAGCATAAGCAACAATATGATACTCAATTTAGGAGAATTTTAGATGTATTTGAAACAACTACGTATCAACATTACGTTGGTGGAAGCTTCGGAGCAAATGTCGAACTATGCGAAAACTATAAAGGAATTTCTTTCTAAGAAGAAAAGGTTTAAGGAAATCGAGCACGGTTAGACATGGTTCGATCAATGATGAGTCATGTTGATCTTCCTACTTCTCTTTGGGGACATGCGCATGAGACTGTTGCCTTCAAATTAAATCTTGTTCCATCTAAATTGGTTCAAAAGATACCATATGATATGTAGATTGGGAAGAGTCTTAGTATGTCCTTTATAAAGATTTGGGGTTGTGAAGCTTATGTTAAACATCATACGTCTACAAAGCTCAAACCTAACTCTCAAAAGTGCAACTTTGTGGGATATCCAAAGGAAACTAAAGAATATTATTTCTTTAATAATGTTTGCTACTCGAAGAGGAGTCTTCCTTGGAAGAGAATTTGCCTCAAGAAAAGGAAGTCATAGAAAAATTGAACTTAGAGAAATTTGAGAACAAAAACAGATTACTAAACCAAATATTGAACAACAACAGGTTCCACAAGTTATTGTGCAATAATCAACTACTCTGGAAACACAACCACCGCGAAGATATTTAAGAGAACACCATGTACCCGAGAGATATGGATTTCTCATTACAACATATGGTGATTTTCTACTTATGGACCAAGATGAGCCTAGGACTTATCAAGAAGTGGTGGCGAGGCTAGATTCTGATAAATGGCTTGAGGCCATGAGGTCTGAGATGGATTCCATGTTAGAAAACCAAGTATGGATCTTGGTTGACTCACTTGAAGGGGTTAAACCCATAGGGCGCAACTAGGTTTTCAAAAATAAAATTGACATGGATGGTAATGTACAAATATACAAAGGGCAATTAGTCACTAAAGGTTTTCGATAAGTTCATAGTGTCAACCATGTCAAAAAAATTTCTCTTATTGATATGTTTAAATCCATCAAGATCTTACTCGCAATAGTTGCATTTCAAGATTATGAAATCTGACAGATGGATGTTAAAACCACTTTCCTTAATGGTAGAGTACAAAAACTCACCTGCTGTCCTTCCTCCTCACTAACTTAGGTTTTCAACAATAAAAGTCTCCTCTATCCTAATGAGCTAAGCATGACAACCAAATATACTAGTTAAACCGAAGGCATTCATGATTTAAAATCCAAAATCTAAAAACTTGTAGAAACCTTCAGATTTTATAGAAATCCCCAACTTCTAGTTTTCTCCAATCCATGAGTACAGAAAGATTAAGAAGCTTACTAGTTTATTAAATTCTCATCATTTTAGACTCAATCCTCATGTTCATCGCTCAATGGATAGCTTTCCTATAAATTTCTCTTCTTTGGAAAAACTAAATAATAAGAAGAAAAAGAGAAGAAAATGAAACAAAATTGGGAAGAATCCTCCCCAGAATAACACTTTTGAACTATATATAATCTTATACGCACAGTCACCTAAAAAACCCCATCAGAACCAGCGGGCAACATCATTATGTTTCCCACTCAAAAACCAGCAACTTCCGATGTAACTGAACCAGAATTAAAAACCAACTATTTGCCATTCAACCACTAAGAAATTTAGATTTTACAGTAGAGCCCGCCAAACCTATGGTTTCTTTCAATTAACACCCAACTCTTTTCTTAATTTTGGACCTCTATTAAAATCCGAGTGTGACATTTATTGATTATTCATAGTTAACGTTGACGTGGATCCTTCAAGAGGAAAAGGAAAAGCGAAATAGGTTGATGTGTAGCTAAAAATTTTGGATTATACATTTTTAATTTAATCCATGTGAATTTCTTGTATTTTCATTGTAAATTACATATGGGAGTACCAAGGTAAGTATATGATGGTAATTTAAGTTGTTAAATTATGCTTGAATATGAGTTCTTCGAAAAAGAAGATTTGACTGAATAATTGGTAAAATAGCATGTTTCAATAGAAAAATATTGTGTATTATAAATTTTGATAGAAATGCATTGAATGATATGAATCATGTGTGGTTTGATAAGAAATTGAATTATTGGTGGTGAAATTAATTAAAACTCAATATGTGTACTAAATCGTGAATTAAATTGAATAATCATACCCTATTTCCTAGCCATACTGAATCAAATTTAGTTGACATGCCATACAGTTGAGTTGTCTGCAGGATTATGCGCTTGCATTATAGGAGGCAGCTCGTGTGCCATGATGTACCTCATGTTCCAGTATGCACTTTATATTCCAATGATGGCCTTCGTGCACCAATATGCACTTCGGTGCCTAATAGTGTGTTGGATGGATGATCTAGGTTTTTCTCCATGTTCGACTTAGGTTAATAAGGGTTGAAAATTTATTAAATCAATTTGATGTCCTGAATATGCTATTGATTAAGATATTCTGAATTGGAATGTGATTTTGTGTGAAATCAAGTCTTGAAGGCTAAAATATTTTGAAATGAGTCGATAGACTCCAAAAATAAATGAATCATGTAATATTATACTAAACTTGTTGAAATCGGTTTGTAGTTGATGGTTTTCCATTGGTAAAATTGAATGTTATATGGTGTTAGCATGAATTTGGTGTTGAAGTACGCATATACTGTAACTCCCCTAGCCCGTAACTGTCGCTGGAATAGGTTAAGAGGCATTACCGGACTTGTAGCTCAGATTAGATTAATCGCATAACAAATATCATCTCATTTCAATAAGCATAGATCATTTTTATTCAATATGAACTTTAAACTATCATACAAAGTCTAAATCATGCGTTCAGGACCAAATTGATAACATGTGGAAGTTCTAGAACTTAGAAAAATTTTCAAATTTTCAAAGGTCACACGCCTGTGTGTCTAAGCCGTGGCAAAACAGGGCATACATACTGACTTGTCCATATGGCCACAAGACATGTCTGTGTGAAAATTAGGTGGCTACTAACTTGGCCACACGGCCGACAACACGCCTGTGTGCCAACCCATGTGCTACACATGACCAATAGACACACCCGTGTGTCTAGGCCATGTCAAAACTAGAGGGTATACTGACTTTAATTCGTAGGGTACCCCAGGGGACACACGGCCGTGTAACGTGACCGTGTGTCGCACACGGCTGAGACACACACCCGTGTCTCTGCCATTTGGAAAAAAAAAATAGGCCATTTGAATAGCCAATTTGCCACCCCAATTTGGGTCAATCTACAAGCACTAAAACAAGCATATATGCACAACCAGTTCAGCCAATATCAATACCAAACCATAAATAATTCATGTTATAACATTATCAATCATTTCCAATCTCATTTCATAAATCAATTCATACCAAAACTTAAACTAATATCATACCTAAATATATGATCAATACATCATTAAATCTCATACTCAAAACTTACCAAAACTTCTCAACATTGACCATTTCTTTTGGCCAACCAAAAACATACCACAATCTCACAATTGCATCACATATCATATACCATTATCAAACTATAATTTCAAACACAAACTAGTCATATCACATGGCTAAATATATACATCACAAAACATAATCCCACAACTTCTAGCCTATACATGCCATGCTTTAATATATACATTTTCAAAGTACCAAAATGAGGTTCGATAGTGTGGTGACAATCTTCGACGATCCCCGAGCTCACAGTAGCTTTGATATCTATAAAACAATGCAAAGACACACAAAGTAAGCTTTCAAAAGCTTATTAAGCCATATACAAATAAACATATCTTCCAAAGCAAATAAGTATCATCAAATCATTCATACTTTGTATACAAATGCTATCACAATTCTCATATTCATATACTTACATTTCATTCTCAAATAGGCTATACAAAGCGAACTTACCTGAATCAGATATAATTTCACAAGTCATTCATTTTTTCTCAGAATGCTCGTTTGAACCATTCGGAAATGTAAGGATACGCGGAAAGCTCGAAAAGCATATCCAATGCCAACGTCCAAGACGTGGTCTTACATGTAATCAAACATCGACGCCACTATCCCAGACAGGGTTTTACACTAAATCAGATACGATGTCGATGTCCCAAACATGGTCTTACACACAAAATAGAAGTCGATGCCAACGTCATAGACTTGGTCTTACACGCAGAACAGATATCGAAAATCCTATGTCATAACATATGTATCTTAACTATTCCTAAGGTTCATACGGGGCTTTTAGGATGTCGGAACTTTGTCAATACTTTCTCGGATAGCAAATATGTAGCTCAGACATTCATTCATCACAATTCAATATCAAATGAATAATAATAATTCAATTTAACAAGCTTATTTGTATATTGACTTGCCTCGTAAGGATTTAGACGGATGGAATCGGTTACTTGACGACTTTCGACTTTCCCTGATCTAATTTTGTATTCTTTAATTCTCGATCTATATAAATTCAAATTTAACCATTTTATTCACCAAATCATTCAAACCAATCCATATACACATAATTAGGGCATTTTACAAACTAGCCCTCAAACTTTCACATTTTAACACTTTAGTCCCTAATTCAGAAAATCACAAAATACACATAATTTGCTTGTACACAAGCTTAGCCGAATTTTCATAGCCCTTATACAAGTCCATATATTTCATTTGTTTCACATTTTAGTCCCTCAAAATAACACTTTTACAATTTAGTCCATTTTACTAAAAATCATCAAAAATCCAAAGACAAAACATGTTAGCCCGAAACATATCTTCCATTTATCAGCAACTAACTTCACAAAACTCATAATTTCATCAATGACATATCTCAAAATCATCAACAAAATCAAAAATTAAGACATGGGCTTGATAGTATACTAAGAAACGATCACAAAAACATAGAAATTATCAAAAACCGAGCAAAACACATACCTAATTCACCAAATCAAAGTGCCGAATATGAAAGCTCTTCCAACCCTAATATCCTTTGTGATTTTCAGCCAAAAAGATGAGCTAATGGCCTATTTGATGCATTTGTTTTATTTAACTTATATTTATGAATCAAATACTAATTTTTCCCTTTATTAAAACATATAAAAATCATTTGTTAGATCATTAATGTCCATTAACCGTGTAAATGGCATAATAACCACATAAGGACCTCTCATTTATAAAGTCAAATCAAATAGACACTTTTAACATATAGCAGGCAACTTTTACTTTTTATACGATTAGGTCCTTTTATCAAATTGAGCACACAAACTATTAAATTTTCATACGAGACTTTCACACATGCTCATTCACAAATCAAAAGCACAAAAAATAATATTTAAACATTTTTCTGACTCGAATATGTGGTCCCGGAACCACTACTCCGACTAGTGTCTAAATCGGACTGTTACAATTCTCCCCCCTTAGGGATTTTCGTCCCCGAAAATCATACCATTGAACAGATTAGGATATTGTTGTCTCATAGCATCTTTAGGCTCCCACGTGGCCTCTTCAATACCATGTTGATGCCACATCACTTTTACTAATGAAATTTTCTTATTCTGCAGTTCTTTAACCTCGTGAGCTAAGATACGAATCAACTTTTCTTCGTAAGACATATTAGACTAAATCTCAATCTCAGACGGAGGAATCACATATGAAGGATCAGATCTGTATGGTCGAAGCATCGATACGTGAAACACATTATGAATCTTTTCTAACTCTGGTGGCAACAACAATCTATATGCTACCAGCCCAATACGCTCGGTAATCTCATACGGCCCGATGAACCTCGAACTCAATTGCCCTTTTCTACCGAACCGAAGCACTTTCTTCCACGGAGATACCTTTAAAAACACTTTGTCACCAATCTCAAACTCAATGTATTTTCTTTTTAAATCTCCATATGATTTCTGATGATCAGAAGCTGTTTTCAGACTATCTCAGATCACTTTCACTTTCTGTTCAGTTTCTTTTATCAAATCAATCCCGTGAATCTTATTTTCATTGAGCTCCGTCCAATACAAAGGTGTACGGCATTTGTAACCATAGAAAGCTTTGTACGGTGCCATTTTAATGCTCGACTAAAAACTGTTATTATAAGCGAATTCAATCAAAGGTAGATACTGTTCCCACGTACCTTCAAACTCAAGAATGCAACATCTCAACATATCCTCGAGTATCTGAATAATCCGCTCGGATTGACCGTCTGTTTGCGGGTAAAAAGCAGTACTGAAATGTAATTTATTACCCAGAACATCTTCTAATTTCTTCCAGAATCGTGATGTGAATCTCGGATCTCTATCTGACACTATAGACAATAGCATACCATGCAAACTCGCGATATTAGAAATGTATAACTCAACAAACTTATCAAGTGAGTAATCAGATCGTACTGGAATAAAATGAGCTGATTTCGTCAATCGATCAAGTACAACCCAGATAGCATCTTTTTTCTCAGAGATAGGGGCAAAACCGAAACAAAATCCATTGTCACTTGATCCTATTTCCACTTCGAGACCATAATCGGTTGTAACAAACTAGATGGCACTTGATGTTTAGCCTTAACTTGGAAACAGATCAAACATTTAGAAACAAAGTCAAAGATATCTCTTTTCATTCCGAACAACTAGTAATACTGTTTTAGATCATTATACATTTTCGTACTACCTGGATGCACAGATAACTGACTATTGTGCGCTTCACTCAAAATCATCTGAATTAACTCTAAATTTCTCAGAACACAAATTCTATCTTGGAATCTCAGTCAATCATCTTTATGAACTCAAAATTCTGAATCAGACTCTACATCACATTGAGCTCGTTTAGCTAAAATCTCATTACCAATCTTCTGAGCTTCGATAATTTACTGTAAGAACAAAGGTCTTGCTTTCAATTCAGCTAAAACTAAACCATCATCAGACAGAGCCAAATGAGCATTCATCGTATGCAAAGCAAACAATAATTTTCAACTCAAAGCATGAGCAACAACATTTGCTTTTCCCGGATGATAATCAATCACAAGTTCGTAGTCTTTTAGTCGTTCTAACCATCTTCTCTGTTTAGATCTTTCTAATTCATTTCTCACCAAACAGGTAGTGTCACCATATCTTTAGAGCAAACACAATCGCAGCTAACTCAAGGTCATGCGTCGGATAGTTCTTTTCATACGACTTTAACTGTCTCGAAGCATAAGCAATGGCTTTGCCTTCTTGCATTAAAACACATCCTAAACTGATCAATGAAGCATCACTGTAGATCACAAATTCTTTACCCGATTCAGGTTGTACCAATATCGGAGCTTCAGTCAATAAAATTTTTAACTGATCAAAACTGTTCTGACACTTTTCAGACCACTCAAACTTCACATCTTTTTGAAGTAGTTTTGTTAACGTAGTTGCAATCATATAAAAGCCTTTTACAAATCTTCTATATTAACCAGCAAGTCCCAGAAAACTGTAGACTTCAGAGACATTCCTTGGAGGTTTCCAATCCAGAATAGCTGAAATTTTGCTCGGATCAACTCGTATACCAAATGCTGATACAATATGTCCCAGAAAACCAACTTCTCGCAACCAGAACTCACATTTACTGAATTTCGCATACAACTATTTATCTCGCAGAGTCTGTAGCACTATTCTCAGATGCTCAGCATGTTCGGGTTCATCACATGAATAAATCAATATGTCATCAATGAATACAAAAACAAATTGATCTAAATATGGTATAAAAATTCTATTAATCAAATCCATAAAGATAGCAAGTGCGTTAGTCAATCCGAAAGGCATAACTAAAAATTCATAATGGTCGTACCTCATTCTAAAAGCAGTTTTCGGAATGTCTGAGTCTTTCACTCGCAACTGATAATAGCCTGATCACAAATCTATTTTCAAAAACACTACAGCTCCTTTCAACTGATCAAACAAATCATCAATTCAGGGTAGGGGATACTTAATCTTGATAGTCACTTTGTTCAACTGACGATAATCTATACACATTCTCACCGTGTAACATCCCGAAATAGGGCCTAAATAGAACAGTGGTTGCAAAACCATAAATTTGAGGTAGAAAATATTATTTTATTATTATTTTAAGGTTCATGATATGATTGCATGATTGTGTGAAAATTTCGTGATGAAATTCTATGCATAAAGTGCTTAAGTTGAGATTAGGGACTAAATCAAATAATTTGCAAAACTTGCATTCTAGAAGTTTTTAGTATGAAATTGCTTTGGAATATTGATTAGGAGGGTTTAAATAACAATTTGACCAATTTCTAAGTTCATGGACAAAATAGGACATGGATGGAATTTTTGAAAGTTTAATAAGGAAGGGCATTTTGGTCATTTGGATATTAAATGAAATAAAAAGGGAAAAATAACACAAAATTCATCATCTTCTTCATTAGCACGAAATTTCAAGGTTTTTCCATAGCTAGGGTTTGTTTCAAGCTTTCAAGCTCCATAGTAAGTGATTTCAAGCCCCGTTTTTAATGTTCTTTACGTTTTCGGAGTCTCGGTAGCTCGATAAAGCGTATGCTAGCAATAATTTAAGTTAGGGTTCATATTTGGAAAAATACCCATAGGTGAAAAGTGTTTATTTTGATGTTTTATGATATAATATGAGGTCTTAGATTATGTTAGACAACTTGTGCTACTCGGTTTTAGGTAAAAACGACTAAAAGGGCTTAATCGGTAAAAATACCTAATAGTCATAAGTATATGTTAGAGTGAGAATTTGATTTTGCTATAGAAGGGAAAAACTATCAGCATGTCATAAAACATAAGCAAATAGGCTGAAGTTTAATTTACAAGATTTGGGGCAAAAGTGTAAATATGCAAAAGTTTAGGGGCAAAAATATAATTTTTCCAAAGTTTGAGTAAATGACAGTTTTGATAAATGTGAATATTAAATAAGTTAAATTTTCTACTGTTTTGATAAATGTGAATATTAAATAAGTTAAATTTTCTATTATAGATCAAGAAGAGTGAAATTCGGGAGTAGATCAGGGAAAGGAAAAAGTAAAGGACTAAATTGTAAAGTTTAGTCACATTTTTTATCGAGGTAAGTTTACAGTAAATAAATGCAATATTCTTTAATTTTACATTATTATTGTCAATTTCCAGCATTTATATACTTATTTTATGAGAATATTTAAAGTCGAATTAAAGGCGAAGTGACAGAGAAAAAGCATTAGGAAGCCCCGTTTGAACCTTAGGAATGTTAGGATATTGGGGTTGATAGGACAGAACAGGACAGAAATGAGCCATGTAAGTCCATATCAGATATATGGCTTTGGAGACAGGAATGAGCCATGTAAGCCCATATTAGATATATATATATGGCATTGGAGATAGGAATAATTCATGTAAGTCCATGTCGAAGACATGGCATTGGCAGGATATTGATAGACAGGAACGACCCTAGTATCCTTAGTATTCCGAGTGGTTCAATGGGTCATTGTACACGTTAAATTACAGTGAATTAGCAGAAAAAGGGAATAGATTATATTTATAAATAGTGAAAGGTCAGGTAAGAAGAAGGTAGAAAATGAGAAGTAAAGAAAGTTTATGAGGCTAGGTGATATTATGTATAATTATTCATTATGTTGAATGTTGTAATTTATTTGCTTGTAAGCTTACTAAGCCTAGTGCTTACTCTCTTTATTTGCTTTTTCTTATAGTTCTTCTCAAGCCACTCGGGGATCGAAGGAAACGTCGGAGACCCGATCACACTATCGAAGAAATCACATTGGTATAGTTAGACGTTTCGTTTTGTGTATGGCATGTATAGGAACTTGGTTTCTTTTGATATGATATGATCAATGAATGATGTGTAAATACTTGCTAGTGATTAGCTAATAGAATGGCTGATGATATACATGTTTAATAGTATGTATGATTAAGTAGTAACTATCACATGAAAACTATGAAAAATGTGAAAGTAACTTAAAAACGGATTCAAGTATCAAAAATAACGTGACTTTGAAAAATCACTAAAAATTGTAGAAACTTGGTTTGATGGTGAATATATAGAAATTAAAGCTCATTGTGTCTTTTTACATATGGAATAATAAAAACAGGTAAAGGTTTTGTATTTTATAAGATATCTAAGTTTTAGTGAAATAGGGCCAGAGCGATTTCTGGATCCCCTATTTCAAATTTAGAAATTCACCATAAATGTTACAAAAATAATTAGGTGGTGTACTTTATATGGTTAGAATACTTATTGAATCTAGTTTTAATAAAAACAAACGGTATAGTCATATGAAGTTTGTACAGGGAGAAAAGTGGTTCGTAGTAAGTAGAGGTTAGTGCAGTCGAATTCTGAAATAGGGGTAACTTTAACTAATAAACTGTACTAATTTGCTCAGTCAAAAATTCTAGAAAAAAATTAGTAGGTAGATATATGAGTCTAGTTTCAGGAAAAATTTATTGATCTTAATTTTGAGTTTTGAAACTCGAGAAATGAATTTTTAAGCAACCATGATGCAGAAAAATAGTTTATTCTGAAAATTAAAATAAGTAGTTTAGAGTTGTTTAAAAGGTAAGATAAGTTTAGTAACACTTACATTTATTGGTATCAGAGCAGGTTTAGTCGGTTCTTGGAACAGTTAGTGTGAGTAAAAGTCTAGCTATACATGCTATACCTGTATTTTGATAGTGTGACGACTCCTGACAATTTTTAAATATTTTGTTTTATTGTAATGGATCCCGAGCGAGCTGGTGATGATGATGTAGAAAGTAATGCGCCTACTCCCACGGAAGAAGCAAATGCCATCATCGAGAATAGGCCAAGAATGATTGATCGGGGAGGAGTGAATCGAGAAGCTCTCTTCCAAGCTTTGAATGATTGGTTTGCCGAGTTTCGTTAAATTTAATCCGGCGATTAGACCTCCACCCCCTCATGATTCTCAGGCTACCCATGTAGCTCAAGCTCCCTTAGTCACAGGTACAGTGATAAGAGAAAAGCCACCAGTTGATAGAATCAGGAAACAAGGGGCAGAAGAGTTTCGAGCAACAAAAGATGATGATGCAAAAAGAGCAGAATTTTGGTTAGAAAATACAATCAGTTGCGAGTTAAAGAGTCAGATGTCCTGAAGACTGTTTTCTGGACTAGGTATGGTCATTATGAGTTCCTTGTGATGCCATTTGGCTTGATTAATGCTCCTGCTATTTTCATGGACTTAATGAACCAAATTTTCAGACTGTACTTGGATAAGTTTCTAGTTGTGTTCATTGATGATATCTTGATTTATTCTCATGATGAGACTGAGCATGCAGAGCATTTGAGAACAGTTTTACAGATTCTGAGAGATAATCAGTTGTATACAAAGTTCAGCAAAAGTGAGTTTTGGTTACGAGAAGTTGGTTTTCTTGGACATATTGTCTCAAGTGAAGGTATTAAGGTTGATTCGAGCAAGATTTCAGCCATTGTTGATTGGAAGCCTCCTAGAAATGTATCAGAAGTTAGAAGTTTTCTTGGTCTTGCCGGATATTATAGACGATTTGTAGAGGGATTTTCCATGATAGCTACCCTGCTGACAAGATTTGTAACACCCCTTACCCGTATCCAAGGCCGGAACAGAATACGAGGCATTACCAG
This sequence comes from Gossypium anomalum, assembly GCA_025698475.1. Lineage (NCBI taxonomy): Eukaryota > Viridiplantae > Streptophyta > Magnoliopsida > Malvales > Malvaceae > Gossypium > Gossypium anomalum. The sequence continues at coordinate 58,652,505 of CM046959.1, forward strand.
ACTTAACAACACATAGACAAAAACTGGGCCATAAAATTTCATTTAATTTAAAACTTTTCGAACACATGCATAACAAACAAAGCTAACTATATCATTACATCAAAACATATGACGTAGCATGATTAATTAAACTTATAGACCATAATGGATAAGGACCACATCTCATAATCATATACAATAACTCAATGCAGACTGATACGTACGATCAAAATCATAATAAAAATACATATTACAAACCAACTTCCTGTACATGCCACTCACTTGATATTTCCAATATTTGAATTAATTCTCCCAAAATGATAGTTTGATAGTGTGATTTTGCCTCCGATGATCTCAAACCCGAGCCGACCTATCAATACTAAAGAAATGGAGAGGATGGGTAAGCTTTACGCTTAGTAAGTTCATATGAAAATAATAAGCAATTACTACCATGCTTTTCAAGATAAAACACTATAATTGTACAATTACATATGTTCAGGTTAAGCTGTATTATTGAGTTACAGTTACTAAATCATTCATATCTGTAGCTACAAAACTCCAACTTTAGTTTAGTTAATTTTATTTGAAACTAGATTCATATATCTTTCTCCCATAAAATTTTCAGAATTTTTGGTTTGGCCAATTAGTACATTTTATTATTTAAATTCTCCCCTGTTTCAGAGTATGACTACTCTGACCTCTGTGTACTTCGAACCAAATTTCTCTCTGTACAGAATTCAAACGACCATGACGTTTATTTCCCTTAAATATAGACTCAATAAGGAATCCATGCATGTAAGGTATGACTCTTAATAAGTTTTGTACAATTTATGATGAATTTCTAAAGTCAGAACAGGGGATCTCGAATTCATTCAGACCCTATTTCACAATAATTCAAATATCACACAATATAGAATTCTTTTTCTTCCCCTGTTTCTTTCATGTGAAAATAGACTCATTAAGCTTTATTTTCATATATCATTTGCATTTTTATTCAACTTTCACAATTTTTAGTGAATTTTCAAAGTCATGCAACTGCTGCTGTCCAAGACAATTTTATTGCTAATTCACTCTTTCACACTTTCTTTGTATTAACCTCATTTTAACATACATATCACAAATCATTTTCACCACATTTCATACATCACAAGTATAGGCCCATGATTACAAGGTCATCATAAAATCATCCTCATGTATAACTTAATTGTTTATAACCTTACCACAACCCGATCACTTAATGAACACATTATTCACATAACCAAATTCCTGCACTTATTCATCACAAAACTCACAAAGCAGTACATAATAAGTCTCCCGTTGAACACTTCGGATCAGTCCTCGATACTTGGTGGTTTCATAAATAGCTCCACCCATCATAAAGTTCAGCTCTCTTGTACACATGGTGAACATTTAGTATCACCCATGTGACCTAGCCGATTTATCTCGTAGCTCTCTTGTCTACATGGTGTCCTTCACTGGAACCACGCATGCGACCTAGCTACATATATCCCGTAGCTCTCTTGTCTACATGGTGTACACATAGTATCACCCATGTGACCTAGCTACATCATAATATCTCGTAGCTCTCTTGTACACATGATGTGCACTCAAAGCACCATACATGTGACCTAGCTACATACCATCTGTATCATCCAATCTTTCAAGGTTCAACCGGGATTTCTCTCTCTTTTCTAACAATTTCACCAATCAAGTAATTACCAACAAACATATTTCCAATATGTTACAAATTTATTCATAGTCCTTTTTCAATTTTCAATTTACAAACAAATAGTCAATCTATAGGTAGCCACATTTCATATGATAACAAAGTATAATAAAATAAAATAAAATAAATCGATAAATTATTTACGTACAAACTTATCAAAATCTCATCAGGTACAACCGTGCAACAATTCATACAACCCAGTTAATAGTAATTTAACACTCAATTCTTGTAACAATAATTCCATTCAATTTCACATGACACAACTAGCATTACATTTTTTTTTTTATATCATACATACCATCCATCAACTTCTCTTAAACATATTAAATCATACAATTTATGCCATATCAATAGAGAATTACAATTCATGCACGGTATTGCATTATTATTAACACACGAACTTACCTCGATTCAGAAACGGCAATTTACTATTTTAATCCATGACCTTGTATTTTCCCGATTTAAGCCCGAATCTCGATTTCCTTCATTATTGAGCTTGGAAAGCTTGAAAACCCTAGCCATGGCCTCCCCCATGCTAATTTCGGCCTCCATGAAGAAGATGAGCAAAATTGGCTTTTAATTTTGTATTTTAATTCATTTTACCCCTAAATGACCAAAATGCCCTTACTACTAAACTTTCAAAAATTCCTTCCATGTCCTAATTTTGTCCATGAACTTAAAATTGGTCAAATTGCTATTTAAGACCTCCTAATTAATATTTCAATGCAATTTCATACTAAAAACTTCTAGAATGCAAGTTTTGCAACTTATTCAATTTAGTCCCTAACTTTAAATTAAGCACTTTATGCATTGAATTTCTTCACGAAATTTTCACACTATCATGCAATCATATCATAGACCTCAAAATAATCATAAAATAATTATTTCTATCTCGAATTTGTGGTCCCGACATCACTATTTCGACTAGGCCCAAAATCGTGGGTGTTACAACTCTCCCCCTTTAGGATTTTTGTCCCCAAAAAATCTACCAAAAAGTGGTCTTCACTTAGATTCCTCAATCTCATACTCAATAATAAAATACCTTAACTCAGCAAAGTGCTTCCAATACATCTCTTTAATTTCTCATTTCCATCCTAATATCAATCCTGCAAAGATAATTCAGTAGATTCGATGCTCGGCTTTAACCCCATTAACAATTTAGATTCTCTGTGGCATCGAATGCTCTATACCATCACATTACCTTATTGTCTTGAAACACATCACAATTCATACAACAATACATTACTAAAAAAATCGTGAAGTCTTTACTCAATACAGACTAGTCCAAATTTCGATATTCCAGATTAACAATATTCTCATCTGCTCAAACTTTACCAACATGTAATAAACTTTTCAAATTTTCACGAAATGAAAACCTCATCATTCGTAGTGGTTTTTACTCATATAATTTTTTTAAGAGATATACACTTCTCGCTCGAGAATATTTGCCTTTTATCCGCATACGAAAATGAAATTCTATTATCGACTTGAGAAAAATAATCCCGACATAATTGTCACATGAAATATTTCAAATAAATAAGTCACACTGATTGAACACTCGAGTCGATCTTAATCATCAGTGAATGACATTTCCAGTAATCTTTTACTATTCATTCATTACGCTAACTAAAACCATCTCAATTGCATTAGTTCAAGTAACCAAAATATCTCAATTGAAGTCATTAATTATAATTGACTTATTTGAGAGAAGTAATCCACCATATCGATTGAGACTCGATCTTTTATCACTTATGTCTTTACTTATCAATTCATTCTTAATCTCTAATTATACTTATAATTATTCTATCACTGAACTTTCTTTAAATTTTCAAGCGGAAACTTATTCAGTATGGATCTCACGAAATTCAATCATAAGCACCACTTCTATAAGAGGGAGGGGTTATAGGGCCTCTAACTCGTCTTTCTTATACATACACATATGACACAATTTCCATCATCATAGCAACATCATCAAAATCATGTCATTCATTCAGGCAATACAACATTCATGTTGGCTTACACAAATTTTTCCTATTGTCCCATTTAGACAATATACTTATGCATACATTCTATGTTTTCTAGATAGCTTTACTTATCGATTCATTTAATTAAATTAAGTCATGCTCATGACATCATATAAGGCCAAACAACCATAGATACTTGTACCACAATTACAACTTTCATTTCATGCATCATCATGTACATATCATTACAATCATATAATTCACCCAAACAATTTAACATAGATAAGTTCATTTCATTATAATCCTTTATCTCATAAAAAAAATATCATTGTCATTCATCAACATTCAACGTCCAACCAGGACAATGACATTTTTATTCGTATTAAAATATTATAAACCTTTATTCATACCTTTCTGAATCTAAACTTATTATAATCGTAATTTACTCAATTACCTTTGCATCACGTTAAACATGGTCGGTGCAGTATTCGGTTGGAGAGTACCTCTGTCTAAACAAAACGGTCCTCATACGCGCGTCGGAAGACATCACACTATCATAGATCCGTGGCATATATATAGCTAGACTTTTTCACATGCTAGGTTAGTCCGAGAACCGACTAAACCATAGCTCTGATACCACTAAATGTAACACCCCTTACCCGTATCCAAGGCCGGAACAGAGTACGAGGCATTACCAGACTTAACAACACATAGACAAAAACTGGGCCATAAAATTTCATTTAATTTAAAACTTTTCGAACACATGCATAACAAACAAAGCTAACTATATCATTACATCAAAATATATGACGTAGCATGATTAATTGAACTTATAAACCATAATGGATAAGGACCACATCTCATAATCATATACAATAACTCAATGCAGACTGATACGTGCGATCAAAATCATAATAAAAATACATATTACAAACCAACTTCCTATACATGCCACTCACTTGATATTTCCAATATTTGAATTAATTCTCCCAAAAATGATAGTTTGATAGTGTGATTTTGCCTCCGATGATCTCCAACCCCGAGCCGACCTATCAATACTAAAGAAATGGAGAGGATGGGTAAGCTTTACGCTTAGTAAGTTCATATGAAAATATTAAGCAATTACTACCATGCTTTTCAAGATAAAACACTATAATTGTACAATTACATATATTCAGGTTAAGCTGTGTTATTGAGTTACAGTTACTAAATCATTCATATCTGAAGCTACAAAACTCCAACTTTAGTTTCGTTAATTTTATTTGAAACTAGATTCATATATATTTCTCCCATAAAATTTTCAGAATTTTTGGTTTGGCCAATTAGTACAGTTTATTAGTTAAATTCTCCCCTGTTTCAGAGTATGACTACTCTGACCTCTGTGTACTACGAACCAAATTTCTCTCCGTACAGAATTCCAACGACCATGCCGTTTGTTTCCCTTAAAAATAGACTCAATAAGGAATCCATGCATGTAAGGTATGACTCTTAATAAGTTTTGTACAATTTATGATGAATTTCTAAAGTCGGAACAGGGGATCTCGAATTCATTCAGACCCTATTTCACAATAATTCAAATATCACACAATATAGAATTCTTTTGCTTCCCTTGTTTCTTTCATGTGAAAATATACTCATTAAGCTTTATTTTCATATATCATTTGCATTTTTATTCAACTTCCACAATTTTTAGTGAATTTTCAAAGTCACGCAACAGCTGCTGTCCAAGACAATTTTATTGCTAATTCACTCTTTCACACTTTCTTTGTATTAACCTCATTTTAACATACATATCACAAATCATTTTCACCACATTTCATACATCACAAGTATAGGCCCATATTTACAAGGTCACCATAAAATCATCCTCATGTATAACTTAATTGTTTATAACCTTACCACAACCCGATCACTTAATGAACACATTATTCACATAACCAAATTCCTGCACTTATTCATCACAAAACTCACAAAGCGTACATAATAAGTCTCCCGTTAAACACGCGGATCAATCCTCGATACTTGGTGGTTTCCGCAAATAGCTCCACCCATCATAAAGTTCGGCTCTCTTGTACACATGGTGAACATTTAGTATCACCCATGTGACCTAGCCGCTTTATCTCGTAGCTCTCTTGTCTACATGGTGTCCTTCACCGAACCACGCATGCGACCTAGCTACATATATCCCGTAGCTCTCTTGTCTACATGGTGTACACATAGTATCACCCATGTGACCTAGCTACATCATAATATCTCGTAGCTCTCTAGTGCACATGATGTGCACTCAAACCATACATGTGACCTAGCTACATACCATCTCTATCATCCAATCTTTCGAAGGTTCAACCGGGATTTCTCTCTTTTTCTAACAATTTCACCAATCAAGTAATTACCAACAAACATATTTCCAATATGTTACAAATTTATTCATAGTCCTTTTTCAATTTTCAATTTACAAACAAATAGTCAATCTATAGGTAGCCACATTTCATATAATAACAAAATAAAATAAAATAAAATAAAATAAATCGATAAATTATTTACGTACAAACTTATCAAAATCTCATCAGTACAACCGTGCAACAATTCATACAACCCGCTTAATAGTAATTTAACACTCAATTCTTGTAACAATAATTCCATTCAATTTCACATGACACAACTAGCATTACATTTTTTTTTTATATCATACATACCATCCATCAACTTCTCTTAAACATATTAAATCATACAATTTATGCCATATCAATAGAGAATTACAATTCATGCACTGGTATTGCATTATTATTAACACACGAACTTACCTCGATTCTGTAAACGGCAATTTACTATTTTAATCCATAACCTTGTATTTTCCCGATTTAAGCCCGAATCTCGATTTCCTTCATTATTGAGCCCGAAAGCTTGAAAACCCTAGCCATGGCCTCCCCATGCTAATTTCGGCCTCCATGAAGAAGATATGCAAAATTGGCTTTTAATTTTGTATTTTAATTCATTTTACCCCTAAATGACCAAAATGCCCTTACTACTAAACTTTCAAAAATTCCTTCCATGTCCTAATTTTGTCCATGAACTTAAAATTGGTCAAATTGCTATTTAAGACCTCCTAATTAATATTTCAATGCAATTTCATACTAAAAACTTCTAGAATGCAAGTTTTACAACTTATTCAATTTAGTCCCTAACTTTAAATTAAGCACTTTATGCATTGAATTTCTTCACGAAATTTTCACACAATCATGCAATCATATCATAGACCTCAAAATAATCATAAAATAATTATTTCTATCTCGAATTTGTGGTCCCGACATCACTATTCCGACTAGGCCCAAAATCATGGTGTTACAAGATTGCTGCGAAAGGATGTCAAGTTTGAATGGACTGAGAAGTGTCAACAGAGTTTTGACAAGTTAAAAGCATTGTTGACTAAAGCTCTGCTTTAGTACAACCGAACTGTAAGGAGTTTGTGATTTACAGTGATGCGTCCATGAATGGACTTGGTTGTGTACTTATGCAGGAAGGGAAGGTAATTGCTTTTGCCTCTAGACAACTAAAGCCACATGAGAAGAACTATCTGACACATGATTTAGAGCTAGCTGCCATTATTTTTGCGTTGAAGATTCGGAGACATCATTTGTACGGTGAGAAGTGCCACATATTCACTGATCACAAAAGTTTGAAATATTTGATGACTCAAAAAGATTTGAATTTGAGGCAAAGAAGATGGTTAGAGTTGATTAAAGATTATGAGCTAGTGATCGGTTATCACCGAGGGTATGCGTACCGAAGAATGATGAGCTTATTTGAAAGATCTTACAGGAAGCACATAGTAGTTCGTTGTCTATTCATCCAGGTAGTACAAAGATGTATAATGATTTGAAGAAAATGTACTGGTGGGTAGGAATGAAAAGGGACATTTTAGAGTTTGTTTCTAGATGCTTGATCTGTCAGCAGGTAAAGGCCAAACATCAAGTACCTTCAGGTTTGTTGCAGCCTGTGCTAGTCCCTGAGTGGAAATGGGATCGAGTTACTATGGATTTTGTGACAGGATTGCCGTTTACACCGAGAAAGAAATATGCAGTATGGGTTGTGATTGATAAGTTAATGAAGTCGGCTCATTTTATCCCAGTCCGTATGGATTATTCACTTGACAAGTTGGCCGAGTTGTATATTTCAGAGATAGTCAGACTACATGGGGTACCATTATCGATCATTTCAGATAGAGATCCAAGATTTACTTCATGATTTTGGAAGAAATTACAGAAGGCTTTGGGCACAAAGTTGAGTTTTAGTACAGCTTTCCATCCTCAAACTGACGGTCAGTCAAAGAGAGTTATTCAGGTACTTGAAGATATGCTTAGATGTCTTTGTAATTTGAATTTCAAGGCAGTTGGGAAAAATATTTACCATTAGTAGAGTTTGCCTACAATAATAGTTATCAGTCGAGTTTGAAGATGGCACCTTATGAAGCTTTATATGGACGTAAATATCGCACACCTTTGTAATGGACAGAGCTTAAGGAAAATCAGATTTACGGGGTTGATCTAGTTAAGGAAACAGAAGAGAAAGTAAAAATCATCGAGATCGCTGAAAATGTACTTGGACATGCAAAACTCGTATGCAGATCTGAAGAGAAAAGAGATTGAGTATCAAGTTGGTGACAAAGTTTTTTTTAAAGTATCCCCGTGGAAGAAAGTTCTCAGATTTGGCTAGAAAGGCAAACTAAGTCCCCATTTTATTGGACCGTTTGAAGTGATTGAGAGAGTTGGACCATTAGCATATCGGTTAGCTTTGCCGATTGAGTTAGAGAAGATTCATAATGTATTTCATGTGTCTATGCTACGTCGTTATCGTTCAGATCCGTCACATGTGATTTCTCAGATAGAGGTTGAGATTCAGCCAAACATGACTTACGGTGAAGAACAGGTAAAGATTCTAGCTCAAAAGGTAAAACAATTAAGGAACAATAGTATTGCACTTGTGAAAGTACTATGGAATAGACATGGGGTAGACGAGGCTACATGGGAACCCGAAGAGACTATGCGAAAATAGTACCCAAATCTCTTCACAAGTAAGATTTCCGGGGACGAAAATCCCTAAAGGGGGGAGAAATGTAACATCCCGAAATAAGGCCTAAACAGAACAGTGGTTGCAAAACCACAAATCCAAGGTAGAAAAATTTATTTTATTATTATTTTAAGGTTCATGGTATGATTGCATGATTGTGTCAAAATTTCGTGATGAAATTCTATGCATAAAGTGCTTAAGTTGAGATTAGGGAATCGAATAATTTGCAAAACTTGCATTCTAGAAGTTTTTAGTATGAAATTGCTTTGGAATATTAATTAGGAGGGTTTAAATAACAATTTTACCAATTTCTAAGTTCATGGACAAAATAGGACATGGATGGAATTTTTGAAAGTTTTATAAGGAAGGGCATTTTGGTCATTTGGATATTAAATGAAATAAAAAGGGAAAAATAACACAAAATTCATCATCTTCTTCATTAGCACTAAATTTCAAGGGTTCTCCATAGCTAGGGTTTGTTTCAAGCTTTCAAGCTCCATAGCAAGTGATTCCAAGCCCCGTTTTTAATATTCTTTACGTTTTCAGAGTCCCGGTAGCTCGATAAAGCTTATGCTAGCAATAATTTAAGTTAGGGTTCATATTTGGAAAAATACCCATAGGTGAAAAGTGTTTATTTTTATGTTTTATGATAGAATATGAGGTCTTAGATTATGTTAGACAACTTGTGCTATTCGGTTTTAGGTAAAAACGAGTAAAAGGGCTTAATCGGTAAAAATACCTAATAGTCATAAGTAAATGTTAGAGTGAGAATTTGATTTTTCTATAGAAGGGAAAAATGATCAGCATGTCATAAAACATAAGAAAATAGGTTGAATTTTAATTTACGAGATTTGGGGCAAAAGTGTAAATATGCAAAAGTTTAGGGGTAAAAATGTAATTTTTCCAAAGTTTGAGTAAAGGACTGTTTTGATAAATGTGAATATTAAATAAGTTAAATTTGCTATTATAGATCAAGAAGAGTGAAATCCGGGAGTAGATCGGGGAAAAGAAAAAGTAAAGGACTAAATTGTAAAGTTTAGTCACATTTTGTATCGAGGTAAGTTTACAGTAAATAAATGCAATGTTCTTTTATTTTACATTATTAATGTCAATTTCCAGCATTTATATACATATTTTATGAGAATATTTAAAGTCGAATTAAAGGCGAAGTGACAGAGAAAAAGCATTAGGAAGCCCCATTTGAACCTTAGGAATGTTAGGATATTGGGGTTGACAGATGAATGAAACAGACAAAATGAGCCATGTAAGTCCATATCAGATATATGGCTTTGGAGACAGGAATGAGCCATGTAAGCCCATATTAGATATATATATATGGCATTGGAGATAGGAATAATTCATGTAAGTCCATGTCGAAGACATGGCATTGGTAGGATATTGATAGATAGGAACGACCCTAGTATCCTTAGTATTCCGAGTGGTTCAACGGGTCATTGTACACATTAAATTACAGTGAATTATCAGAAAAAGGGAAGGTAGATTATATTTATGAATAGTGAAAGGTCAGGTAAGAAGAAGGTAGAAAATGAGAAGTAAAGAAAGTTCATGAGGCTAGGTGATACTATGTATAATTATTCATTATGTTGAATGTTGTAATTTATTTGCTTGTAAGCTTACTAAGCCTAGTGCTTACTCTCTTTATTTTCTTTTTCTTATAGTTCTTATCAAGCCACTCGGGGATCGAAGGAAACGTCGGAGACCCGATCACACTATCGAAGAAATCACATTGGTATAGTTAGACGTTTCATTTTGTGTATGGCATGTATAGGAACTTGGTTTCTTTTGATATGATATGATCAATGAATGATGTGTAAATACTTGCTAGTGATTAGCTAATATAATGGCTGATGGTATACATGTTTAATAGTATGTATGATTAAGTAGTAACTATCACATGAAAACTATGAAAAATGTGAAAGTAACTTAAAAACGGATTCAAGTATCAGAAATAACGTGATTTTGAAAAATCACTAAAAATCATAGAAACTTGGTTTGATGGTGAATAATATATGAATTAAAGCTCATTGTGTCTATTTTCATATGGAATAAGCAAAACAGGTAAAGGTTTTGTATTTTATAAGATATCTGAGTTTTAGTGAAATAGGGCCAGAGCTATTTCTGGATCCTCTGTTTCAAATTTAGAAATTCACCATAAATTTACAAAAATAATTAGGTGGTTTACTTTATATGGTTAGAATTCTTTTTGACTCTAGGTTTAATAAAAACAAACGGTATATTCATATGAATTTTGTATAGGGAGAAAAGTGGTTCGTAGTAAGTAGAGGTTAGTGCAGTCGAATTCTGAAATAGGGGTAAATTTAACTAATAAACTGTACTAATTCGCTGAGTCAAAAATTCTCAAAAAAAATTAGTAGGTAGATATATGAGTCTAGTTTCAGGAAAAATTTACGGATCTTAATTTCGAGTTTTTAAACTCAAGAAATGAATTTTTAAGCAACCATGATGCAGAAAAATAATTTATTCCGAAAATTAAAATAAGTGGTTTAGAGTTGTTTAAAAGGTAAGATAAGTTTAGTAACACCTCAAGCTTGACTCCGGTGATGGTTTCGGGCGTGGGGGCGTTACACACCGTTCCGTCTTTCTTTTTCACAAATGGCATAATAACCACATAATGACCTCTCATTTAGAAAGTCAAATCAAATAGACACTTTCAACATATAACAGGCAACTTTTAATTTTTACGCGATTAGGTCCTTTTATCAAATTGAGCACACAAACGATTTAATTTTCATACGAGACTTTCACACATGCTCATTCACATATCAAAAGCATAGAAAATAATATTTAAACATTTTTCTAACTCGGATATATGGTCTCGAAACCAATATTCTGACTAGTGTCTAAACCGGACTGTTACATATACCGTGTTTTGGACCTTTTACACCAACTTGGTAACTCTTATTTGAAATTAGGTGTTAAGATGTATATTAGTGTTCGTACACATCGTATTTACTATTTATTATTAATGTAAAACTGAGTTTCATTACTCAGCATATGATTATTCTCTGTGTGTGTAGGTTTTGGTGTTTCTCAAGGCCCAAGACTTGAAGACGTCATCTAGAATTTTGCTGTGACTCGAATAAGTTCATGTTTGGTTATATCTTGGTCTTCGGCATGTACCTAGGAACTGTAACTCCCCAAAAATCTAGGTATTTATTTTTGTGTGTTATGTTGCATAAATACATGTCTGTTTCAATGGTTAAGTTTCCTGGGTAGTGTTAGAGAAGTCCTGAGTTCAAGCCTTGGCTTGTACAAAATTTTGTTTTAACTTGAATTAAACTCATCTCTAGTCAGTAGGCCTCTTAAATAAATTTGGGAAAAGTATGACAGAATGGGCCTACTGGTCTAAGGGATAGGTGGCGTGGGGTGTTTGCTTGAGGATTGAGGTTCAAGTCTTGTGGAACGCAAAGGAGATTCTATTTTGCTGTTGTGCAGTGTAAGAGGTTGGATGTCAGTAGGTTTCTGATGTTTATGGGCGGTTGGAGTGTTTGAGGGGTGTGGGGAAGTGTGTAGCAAAATTCTAGGAGGATATTGTGGAGAAAATTATGGAAAGTGAGGGGAGAGGGAGTAGTGTGCCGAAATTGGACTGTGGCACTCAAGTTTTCAGTTTGGGGGTGAGTTGAGTACTCTATTTTAGTTTTGTGAACTTTTTGAGTACTGTCTTCTCTTTTTCAGCTTCTTTTGTGCTTTCGGGTTCTTTTCATTTATTATTTTTGGGCATTCGAATGTTGGCTATTGACCATTCGAGTATTTCCTAGGGTTGTTCTTTAGTTGTGCCAATTATGCAACTTCCTCTTTATCCTCCAATCGGTTTTCCTCATGGTTGGTTACTTCTTCTTTTTCTCTCAACTGTTTCTCTTTTATACCGAATACTCTTCTTTTACCTCCATAACCCTTGCCGAATCTCTGCTAGTTCTTTGTAACACCCCAAACCTGACCTAGACGATATGGCCAAATCTGGCATGTCACATCGAAGTGTTTTTTAAAAATTTATCCTTTCGGTAACAATCCGTTACTAAATTTAAATCATTTTATTATTATTTAACAAAAGTTCTCTTCAAAATTTTTTCCTTATTAACCAGCAGTGTTATATTAAATTGTTTCAAAAATGTGGAAGCTTTCTAAGTCGATGAAGTTTTAAACGCGTGTTTTAGAAAATAGTAATTGTTTTAAAAACTCGTCTTTACCTAGACTAGCAGTTTAAAAATATATAGTCCAAAGCCCAATTAAAAATTAAAACCCACAAACAGCCTTATTACAAAATGAAAAGCCCAAAAGTAAATTTTAAATTAAATAAAGTCAAATACACGACAAAGCAGTCGTGTGGCCACTTCCAAGTCCCTCGCAGCACCAAATCGTCTAAGTCTAGGGATTACCTGTACAGCTTAAAAGAAAGGGTGAGCTTACAAAAACTCAGTGCGTAGCCCTCTATCAGTCAAACAGAAAATAGTGCATGCAGTAACAGTCTAGGCCCGAGCCCTATTTAGTATTAATACAGTCTGGGCCTTAGCCCTACACAGTAACAGTGTGGGCCTAAGGCCAATACAGTATCAGTATAGTGTAATGCAATTATGCATCCCACCCAAATCCAGTCAGCACACAACCCATACCAACTAACACACCATGTGGGGATATAAATCGACCCACCCAACCAAGATACTCAATTTCACAAAGAAAGCGCGCTAATAATAATAATCCAAAGATAGCCGCTGCCGAATAAAGAAAATGTGGCAAAGCCACTAGTATAAGTGAATGTGACATAGTCACCAGAACAGTACTTCTTCCATATCAAAAACCCAACCCCATGCAGTATGTCATGTTCTAAATATTACGTGTATGCAAAGTTATACTCAGTACAATCATATATGTAAATCATAAGCACATTAGTCATACAGAACATAAGGGCATAATCGTCCTTTTACCATACAGGGGTATTTCGGTCATTTTACCCTACAAAGGTATTACAGTCATTTTACCTATTTTGGGGTTTCAGCTCAGATAACGACCTCTCCGAAGGTCTACAGTCACCTCGAGCGACATAGATAACCTAAATGATCCTAACGTTGTAAATGGGCCCAAGGCCCATTACTCAGCCCAAATGGGCATACATGCTCATGTGGCCCATTTAGCCCAAATTCATACACGGCAACGCTAGTCTCATAGTCCAATCCATTAACTGTCCCTTACTGAAGATTTTACCTGTAGGGTCCACAAGTCCATTGGGCCCACACGGCCCATTTTGATCCATCGAGGCCCATAACGGCCCAAGCCCCCAGAAATGCTCGTAGTGCCCTTTACAGTATTTTTCCCATGATTTGTGGGCTTGATTTACCCCACGACGAACGCTCATGAGGCCTCAAATGCTGGAGTTTCTACATTTCGGCTTTTCAGCTTTTGCCGATCTACAGTAAGGAAGGGTGTGGTTACACACCTATTTATGCAACCGTTCCAAGTTCCTCAAGCGCCCAACCTACATTCAATTCCACATACATTCAGTCTTTCATTCGTTAGTGTTCATAAACACTACATCCCCAAATTAGTACTCCCACTTACCTTGACCGAAAGTAGTGTGGCTAAATACACATATATCGATGACTAAAACGATCACGCGCTTCTCGCTGGATAACAGCATAAACCATAGATCTTATTAAACAGGACAGCTCATAGATATGGCTTAAATCCATGATCATCAACTCCAAAACAAGGTGTCGTATTACCTTTATAGAATAGTGAGGAAAAAGGTTTTGATTGCCTCCAAAATACTTGCACTGCACCACTTCTCGTGAGAACCTAGAAACCCACCAATCCACATAAGAAACCAATAATCAGTCATCAAAGCACAAGGAGAAAGGGGATATTTAGCTTTGAGAAACAAAATGAGGGAAAATAGGCTGAACTACCAGAAGACTATACAACACATATACAACACATACCTTATGTCAAGAACTCTTGTGGAAATTAAGTTAATCAACCCTCACCATAAGGCTCAGTAATAATCGAGAAAGAATACCCAATAACAGAGAAAATTGAAGGAAATAGAGAAAGGCAGGGGAATAATCGGCTATTGAAGAAAAATCGAAAAGAAATAATAAAACTGCAAGGAGGAAGAGAGAGCAGCCTAGAAAAATCGGCCAAGATGTAGTGGAAATAACAAGAGGGGAAAAAGGAAGAAAATAGAGAACAAAAGGGAAGCAATCTCAACAGTGCTTGAGGAATGTATTCGACTAGTATTGGAAGAGAAGAAAAATATAGAGATTCAGCCAATCAGAGTAAAGAAGAGCACAAAATCGAATCAACCTCACAATAAAACATCTTAAAACGAAAAGGTAATTTGGGCTTTAGAGAGAAAAAGTACCAACGCAAGGAAAAACAGAAGCCAAGGTCCCCAGCAAGAAAAAGCTCCGAAAAAACTCAGAAAAGACCCCTTGATAGGCGAATTTATGAGTACCTAAAGCCCCATACGACACAACTCTTCTTCCCAACCCAAATTCCTTGATTTTCTCCTAATATCGCACCATGATTCTCTCCACAAATCACTCCAACATCCCATTCAAACTCTTTTCAAACTCTTATGACCACCAATTCAACCATAGAGTCTCAGTCCAACTCCACCACCTACACCGTTCAACAGCAAATTAATTACTCCGTTGCGCCACCTTGCCACTAGACCACACGCTCTCTTGTGACACATTTTACCCACAAATATTTATAAGGCCTACAAGCTAAAGCTAAGGTTCACTTAAAGGGAAAAACTAAAATTTTTGCAAAAGCCTAGACTTGAACCTACGTTTCTTAAACACTCCCAAACACACCCAAATCACTTAGCCAATAAAGCAAACATGAAATTTGTGTCACTTTCTTGCTTAACTAAAATATTTATGAGTAGTCTCCTAACCGCTCCCATGCTCAAAGCCCAATACTTCTAGGCCCAATTTCGGGGCATTACAATTCACTCCTCCTTAAAGAAATTTCGTCCTCGAAATTTTCCAACTAGCAGGGTGGTCGCGTAACAACTACACCACTACACTCTCACTACGCACTCTGATCCCAACAACTCTAACACACTCTACATTAAACTTGGAACCTCTTATACACACCTAAAACACCTACCCACTAGAGCAGATAGACATCACACGCATACAATCTCTATGTTCAAATCATCACACTCAAACAAAACATATCTGACTTAAAAGTGATTTGGCAATCTTGAGCCCGATGGTTTTTAGACCTGCATCTGAGACATGCTCCTGACTTCCTCCAGCATTCGCCCGAATGACGCCTTCCGCAATGCTCACAAGTTAGAAATTTTAGACGCGCCTTAACATGCTTCACAGAACGAGGCTCCAGCCTAGAGAACTGCAATCTCTCTTCTTCTTACAATCCACGCTCCTAGCCTAGAGCATTTCACCAATCTCCTTAACTTCCTCTAGTACTTCCCTTACTAACCGGGTCAGTGCCTCAGTACCAAGCTACGGGTTATCTCTACTCATAGTTAACGGACTTACCCTGACCTCCGTCTCAGTTACTGGTTCGGTCGATGCCTCCCTAGCCTCATCGTTAGACATGTGGCCCGATGCCGAAGACCCAGCGCCAACACATCCTCGGCCTCTATTGCGGCCCCGTGTACCCCTTCCGCGAGTACCTCTTGCGCTCATATCGATTCAGGTATTATCTAATTTTAGGAGTTTTATGCATAAGTTAGTAATTCCAGTAATTATTAACAAATATGTTATGAACGATAGTAATTAGGGTTTGTTTTCGCAGAACAAGATCTTACTACAGTTTTCTGTCTTCTATAGTCTCAGTCTACTCTAACTAAAGAGTTTCAATATAGTCCTACTACCTATAGTAGTTAATAACTTTTAGTTAAAGCAATCTACAGTAAAAGAAGAACTTACAGATTCGGTGTTAGAGACTCGGTATGCCACACTGCTAAACCTTGCAAAAATATTTCAAGAACAGTTTTCCAAAAATTCCCAATATTTTCAAAACCCATTCCACAACTGAGTTTTGTAACCTGGCTCTAATACAACTAAATGTAACACCCCAAACCTGGCTTAGACGTTATGGTTGAATCTGGCGTGTCACATCGAAGTGTTTTTCGAAAATTCATCTTTTCGGTAACAATCTATTACTGAATTTAAATCCTTTTATTATTATTTAACAAAAGTTCTCATCAAAATGTTTTCCTTATTAACCGTCAGTGTTATATTAAATTGTTTAAAAAATGTGGAAGCTTTTTAAGTCGATGAAGTTTTAAACGCGCGTTTTAGAAAACAGTAATTATTTTAAGAACTTGTCTTTACCTAGACTAGCAGTTTAAAAATATATAGTCCAAAGCCCAATTAAAAATTAAAACCCACAAACGACCTTATTA
Organism: Gossypium anomalum; assembly: GCA_025698475.1. Lineage (NCBI taxonomy): Eukaryota > Viridiplantae > Streptophyta > Magnoliopsida > Malvales > Malvaceae > Gossypium > Gossypium anomalum. The sequence goes on from CM046959.1 coordinate 58,669,660, forward strand.
CAAAATTAAAAACCCAAAAGTAAAATTTAAATTAAATAATGTCAAATGCAAGACACAACAGTCGTGTGGCCACCTCCAAGTCCCTCGCAGCACCAAATCGTCTAAGGCTAAGGATTACCTGTACAGTTTAAAAGAAAGGGTGAGTTTACGAAAACTCAGTGTGTAGCCCCCTATCAGTCAAACAGAAAATAGTGCATGCAGTACCAGTCTGGGCCTTAGCCCTATTTAGTATCAGTACAGTCTGGGCCATAGCCCTATACAGTAACAGTGTGGGCTTAAGCCCAATACAGTATCAGTACAGTGTAATACAATTATGCATCCCACCCAAATTCAGCCAGCACACCACTCGTACCAACCAACACACCATGTAGGGATATAAATCGACCCATCCAAATTTAAAGACACCAATCTCGCAGAGAAAACTACTAAGACATAATAATGCGATAGCCGCTAAAAATAGTAAATGTGGCAAAGCCACCAGTATCAGTGAATGTGACATAGTCACTAGAGCAGTACTTCCTCCATATCAAAAACCCAACCCTATGCAGTATGTCATGTCATAAATATTACATGTATGCAAAGTCATACTCAGTATAATCATATATGTAAATCAGAAGCACATCAGTCATACGGAACATAATGACATAATCATCATTTAACCATACAGAGGTATTTCGGTCATTTTACCCTACAGAGGTATTACGGTCATTTTACCTATTTTGGGGTTTCAGCTTAGATAATAACCTCTCTGAAGTTCCACAGTCACCTCGAGCGACACAGATAACCTAAATGATCCTAACGGTGTAAATGGGCCCAAGGCCCATTACCCGGCCCAAATAGGCCGACACACTCGTGTGGCCCATTTAGCCCAAATTCAGACACGGCAATGCGAGCCTCATAGTCCAATCCATTAACTGTCCCTTATTAAAGATTTTACCCGTGTGGGGCCCACAAGCCTATTGGACCCACACGGCTCATTTCGACCCATCGAGGTCCATAACGGTCTAAGACCCTGGAAACGCTCATAGTGCCCTTTACAGTATTTCGCCCATGATTTGTGGGCTCAGTTTACCCCACGAGGAATCGAACACTCGTGAGGCCTCAAATGCTAGAGTTTCGGCATTTTAGCTTTTCGAATTTTACCGATCTATAATAAGGAAAGGTGTGGTTACACACCTATTTATGCAATCGTTCCAAGTTCCTCAAGTGCCCAACCTACATTCAATTCCACATACAATCAATCTTTCATGTGTTAGTGTTCATAAACACTACATCCCCAAATCAGTACTCCCACTTACCTTGAACGAAAGTAGTGTGGCTAAATATACATAGATCGATGACTAAAAAGACCACACGCTTCTCGCTGGATAACTGCATAAACCATAGATCTTATTAAACAGGATCGCTCATAGGTGTGGCTTAAATCCATGATCATCAAGTCCAAAACATGGTATCGTATTACGTTTATATAATAGTAAGGAAAAAGGTTTTGATCGCCTCCAAAATACTTGCACTCCACCACTTCTCGTGAGAACCTAGAAACCCAATGATCCACATAAGAAACCAACAATCAGTCATCAAAAAACAAGGGGAAAGGGGGTATTAACTTTAAGAAATAAAATGAGGGAAAATACGCTGAACTACTAGAAGAAAATACTACCTTATGTCAAGAACTCTTGTAGAAATTGAGTTAATCAACCCTCACCATAGGGCTCAGTAATAATCGACCACGAATACCCAATAATAGAGAAAATTGAAGGAAATAGAGAAAGGCAGGGGAACAATCGACTATTGAAGAAAAATCGAAAAGAAAGAATAGAATTGCGAGGAGGGAGAGAGAGCAGCTTAGAAAAATCGACCAAGATGCAGTGGAAATAACAAGAGGGGAAATAACAAGAACAGAAGGGGAGCAATCTCGACAGTGCTTGAGGGATGTATTTCGCCAGTATTGGAAGAGAAGGAAAATATAGAGATTTGTCCAATTAGAGTACAGAAGAGTGCAAAATCGAAACAACCTCACAGTAAAACACCTTAAAATGAAAAGCTAATTTCAGCTTTAGAGAGAAGAAATACCAACGCAAGGAAAAACAGAAGCCAAGGTCCCCAGCAAGAAACGGCTCCCAAAAAACACAGAAAAAAGCCCCTGATAACTGAATGTATGAATGCCCAAAGCCCCTATATGGCACAACTCTTCTCCCCAACCCAAATTCCTTGATTTTCTCTCTAATATCACTCCATGATTCTTTCCACAAATCACTCCAACATCCCATTCAAACTCTATTCAAACTCTCATGACCAATTCAACCACAGAGTCTTAGTCCAACTCCACCACCTATACCGATCAACAGAAAAATAATTACTCCATTGCATAACCCAGGACTCGAACTCAAGTCCCCTAGCAGAAGTAACACGGCAGCTTGCCACTAGACCACACGCTCTCTTGTGACACATTTTACCCACAAATATTTATAAGGCCTACAAGCTAAAGCCAAGACTTGAACCCAATCTTCTCAAACACTCCCAAACATACCCAAATCACTTAGCTAATAAAGCAAAAATGAAATTTGTGTCACTTTCTTGCTTAACTAAAATATTTATGAGCAGTCTCCTAATCGCTCCCATGCTCAAAGCCCAATACTTCTAGGCCCAATTTCGGGGCTTTACATTCTATTTCATTTGGTTCTGAGTCGACACCATTCCCTTTATTGCTAGCCGAATACCCTCTTCTCTTGAAGTCGAATCTTCCTGCACTTGATTAAGGTAACTCGGTTCTTCTTGGATTATAGCCGAACTATGTTGTTGCCGCCACCACTTTTTTGGTTCACAGTTGTTCTTTTTCCCTTTCTTTTATCTCTGTCGTAATAGCTTTCCCTCCCTAGCACCATCTTTTGTCTGTCATTTTTGACAGGGGTGTGATTGTTCATCTCGTGCCTCAGTTTTAGGGTGTGCTATTGTAAGTCGAATACTTTTATCTACCTTTATGAGCTTCACATTTTGGTAAATTGTTTCACTTGGTTCAAGTTATTCGCGTACATGGTATTGGTTAACAATGTGGGGATGCAATACAGATTTTGTCAAAGATTTGGAAGGTAATTTTTTTAGTGGTTTAAGTGGGTTAAACCTTTTTTTTCCCATTCAAGATAGGTAACAATTACCATTTTGGGGATTAAGTGCTATTAAGTGCTATTAAGTGCTCATTCAAGGTAGGTAACAATTACCATTCGACTTAATACTGGGAATAGATTGGCTGGTTAGGTATCAATTGAATTTTGACTATGCTGCAAAATGGGTGGTACAAAAAACTACAGAGGGTAATGAGGTAGTTGTGATTGGGGAGCGTCAAAATTATCTGTCAAATGTGATTTCTGCACTTAGGGTTGATAAATTGGTTCGTAAGGGTTGTGAGGCGTATCTAACTTACATTGGTGTTTCTAATCCAGAGGTTTCTTCTGTTAAAGATATCTGAACGGTTAAGAATTTTTTGGATGTTTTTCCCGATGAACTACCTAGGTTATCTCCAAACTGTGAAGTTGAGTTTGGGATTGAGCTCCTGCCTGGTACATCTCCGATGTCTATTACCCCTTATCGAATGGCACCGAAGGAGCATGTGGAGCTTAAAGCTTAGATTCAAGAGTTACTGGATCGAGGGTTCATCCGTCTGAGTGTGTAATGCCCCCACGCCCGAGACCGAAGCTAGAATCGAGCTTGAGGTGTTACCGAACATAATTTATCAATTTAAGTACTTCGAATCATTTGTTTCTACATTCATAGCTTTCTAGCTATCTGCGTCATAGTTACAAGAAAAATCATATATCAAGTTACGAAACTTGAAATCAAGATCTGTAAATTTTCTCTAAATCTAGACTCATATATCCATTTACTAATTTTTTTCTAGAATTTTTTGGTTGGGAAAATTAGTACATTTTATTAGTTAAATTCTCCCCTATTTTAGGGTTTGACTGCTCTGACCTCTGTGTATAACGAATCAGATATCTCTCTATAAAAAATTTAAATGATGATGAGGTTTGTTTTTCTTAAAACTAAACTCAATAAGGAATCTTTACATGTAAAGAAAAACTTATAATTATTTTTATAAAATTTTCTATAAATTTTTAAAGTCAGAATAGGGGATCCAGAAATCATTCTAGCCCTGTTTCACAAAAGTTTAAATATCTCATAAAATATAATTTATATGCCTGTTTTGTTCAATCCACATGAAAATATACTCATTAAGCTTCAGTTTCATAACTTACTCATCATTTAGTTCCACTTATACTATTTTTAGTGATTTTTCAAATTCATGTCATTGCTGCAGCAATATTCTATTTTAAGGCAAGTTTCATCTTTCCATGAATTTTTTTTATGAACTAGATAACCTATTAAACTTCCATGATATCAAACATGATCTAATTAGCCATCACCACGACTTATCAATATCAAACATTTTCTCAACCAAACATGGCCATATCATAAAATTATTTATACAAAATAGGTACATTGCTATACATGCCATACTTAAGTTTTACAAGCCATTTACCAATAGAAATCCTTTGGATAGTGTGATCGAAACTTCGACCTGTCCCGATTCCCGAGCTGACTTGTTCAAAACTACAATGAATGAAAAGGAGGGAGTAAGCATAAATGCTTAGTAAGTTCATATCCAAATAACAAGTAACATAACAATACAATTATACCAAACAACCTTAGCATGGCATCACCAAAACATATATCACATTTATAAACATCATTCATCATCTTACCACTTTATCGTTGTTGTATCTATTTTCAACCCGAGGGTTAAGTACATACCTATCCAAAGTGCCCATTTCACAACACTTACCAAAACGTCACTTGCATCTTAAGTGTTCTTCCATTTCATAGAAATTTTCACCCGTTGAACACATCAGAATATAACTCGGATACACAGATAATTTGCACATAAGTGCCACATATGTAATCAAGCAATCATGTAACCCGCCCATAAGTGAACTCGGACTCAACTCAATGAGCTCGGGCATTCGCATCCATAAGTGAACTCGGACTCAACTCAATGAGTTCGGATGCCTAGTTACATCTCACGAACTTGGACTCAACTCAACGAGTTCGAACATTCGCATCCATAAGTGAACTCGGACTCAACTCAACGAGTTCGGATGCTCAACCATCCTAGTGACATGTCACTTGTATCCTAATCTATTCCTAAGGTTCAAACGGGCTTTTCCCCTCGATCTGACATTAGCCGTCTTCCACGGAATATCGGAACCGATACTCGGTAGCAATTCATATTTATCAAGTAGTAAACATAATTTGCATATTACTCAACATTAACCACAAAGCATAATATTTCCCGATAAAAAAAATCAGCATATCATATAATTAACATCAATAACTTAAAAATAACAATTATGCTACATTATTTACACATGAACTTACCTTGGTACCAAAATATAAAGATTTTGCAATTTAGTCCACAATCTTTTCTTTTCCTCGATCGCGACTTGATTCTCGTTTCTCCTGATCTATAATACCAAATTAATCTTATTTAATACATACATTCATCACAACAGCATTTAATATGAACTTTGGAAAATTACACTTTTGCCCCTAAACTTTTGCATAATTACACTTTTGCCCCTAGGCTCAGGAATTAAACTTTATCCCTTATTCTTATGTTTTATGACATGCTGATCATTTTTACCTTCTATGACAATATCAAATTCACACTCTAACATGTACTTATGACTATTAGGTATTTTTACCGATTAAGCCCTTTTACTCGTTTTCACTCAAAACCGAGTAGCACAAGTTGTCTAACATAATTTAAAACCTCATATTCTATCATAAAACATCAAAATGCACAAATTTCACCTATGGGCATTTTTCCAAATATAAACCCTAGGTTGAATTATTGCTAGCATAAGCTTAATCGAGCTTCCGGGATTCCAAAAACGTAAAGAACATTAAAAACGGGGCTTAGAATCACTTACTATGGAGCTTGAAAGTTGAAGAAACCCTAGCTATGGAGAGAGCAAAATTCGGCAGCAACCATATGAAGAAGATGACTATCTTGTGTTATTTTTCCCTTTTTATTTCATTTAATATCCAAATGACCAAAATGCCCCTCCTTACTAAACTTTCAAAAATTCCTTCCATGTCCTAATTTTGTCCATGAACTTAAAATTGGTCAAATTGCTATTTAAGACCTCCTAATTAATATTTCAATGCAATTTCATACTAAAAACTTCTAGAATGCAAATTTTGCAACTTATTCGATTTAGTCCCTACTTACAATTTAAACACTTTAGGCATAGAATTTCATCACGAAATTTTCACACAGTCATGCAATCATATCATAATCATCAAAATAATTATAAAATAATTATTTCTATCCCGGATTTGTGGTCACGAAACCACTATTCCGATTAAGCCCTAATTCAGGATATTACAGAGTGTGTCTCCGTGGGGAGCACCGATTTTATTCGTGGAAACGAAGGATAGAACCATGCGTATGTGCATCGATTACAGGTAATTAAACAAATTGACTATTAAGAATAAGTACCCCCTACTAAGGATAGACGATCTATTTGACCAGTTTCGAGGAGTTTAGGTCTTCTCTAAGATTGATCTCCGATCGAGGTATCATCAACTGAGATTCAAAGAGGCTGTTGTTTACAAGACAACATTTAGGACTTGCTATGGTCATTATGAGTTCCTAGTGATGTCGTTTGGATTGACGAATACACCAACGGCTTTTATGGACTTGATGAACGTAGTATTCCAACCCTATATAGATCGATTCGTAGTGGTGCTTATAGATGATATTCTAGTGTATTCGAGAATTGAAGATGATCATGATGCACATCTCCGAGTTGTTTTGCAAATTCTGAGGGAGAAACAACTATATGCCAAGTTTAGTAAATTTGAGTTCTTGTTACGAGAGGTAACATTTCTGGGCCATGTGGTATCTACTGAGGAGTTTAGAGTTGATCCTCGAAAAATTAAAGCTATTCTGGAATGGAAGCCACCTAAGGCTGTATCTCAGATTCAAAGTTTTCTAGGTCTGGCAGGGTATTATAGACATTTTGTAGAGGGGTTTTCGTTGATTGCTGAACCTCTGACTAAGTTGTTGCGTAAAGGGGTACCATTTGACTAGACTAATAAGTAGCAAGAAATTTTTGAGAGACTTAAGAAATTTTTGACTAAGGCCCATGTCTTGATACAACCAGAATCTGGGAAAGAATTCACTGTCTACAGCGATGCATCACATGTTAGTTTAGGATGTGTGTTGATGTAAGAAGGTAAGGTGGTAGCTTATGCGTCTCGTCAGCTTAAGACACATGAGGCAAACTATCCGACGCATGACTTGGAGTTGGCCGCGGTGGTTTTCGAACTGAAAATTTAGAGGCATTACCTGTAAGGTGAGAAGTGTATCATTTACACAGATCACAAGAGCCTCGAGTATCTCCTCACTTCGAATGAGCTAAATCATAGGCAGCGTAGATGGATAGAGCTGCTTAAAGATTATGGCTGTTTGATTGAATACCAACTTGGAAAGGCCAATGTGGTGGCCGACATACTGAGGCGTAGGGCTATGACTGATCTAAAGGCGATGTTTGTTCGTCTTAGTTTATTTGATGATGGTAGTCTATTGGCCGAACTTCAGTTTAAGCCGAGGTGGATTGAACAAATTAAGGGTAATAATTGAAGGATGAGTCACTGGGTCTTCGATTCCGAAAGATTGAGAGGGGGGAACTTCAGATTTTGGACTGAATAGCGAAGGGGTACTTTATTTTCGTGGGAGAGTTTGTGTACCGAAGGATACTGATCTGAAGCAGTCTATACTATAGTGGGAGCATATTAGTCCTTATGCTATGCATCCTGGCGGGAATAAGATGTACCGAGACCTTCGTGAGTTATATTGGTGGCCAGGTCTTAAACGTGAAGTTACCGACTTTGTGGGTAAATGCCTTACTTGTCACAAGGTTAAGGCTGAACACCAGTTACCTTCAGGGTTGCTTTAGCTAGTTAAGATTCTGTTGTGGAAGTGGGAGATAGTGACTATGGACTTCGTTAGTGGGCTACCCTTAATGCCTACTAAAAAGGATTTAGTATGGGTCATCGTGGATTGATTGACCAAATCTACCCATTTCATACCTGTTCATACTGATTACTCACTGTAGAAGCTGGCTAAATTGTATGTGTCTGAGATAGTGCGACTGCATGAGGTACCAGTTTCCATAATATTTGATATAGATCCTCACTTCACGTCTCGGTCCTGGAAAAAGTTACATGAGGCTTTGGGTACAAGGCTGGAATTCAGTACTATGTTCCATCCTCAGAAAAACGGCTAGTCAGAGAGGGTGATTTGGATACTGGAGGACATGTTAAGGAGTTGTGTGATTGGCTTTCGAGGAAGTTGGGAGGATTATTTACCGTTAGCAGAGTTTGCGTATAACAATAGCTACCAGTCTAGCATTCAGATGGCACCTTACGAGGCACTATATGGTCATAGGTGTCGTACTATTTCATGTTGGACTTAGTTCGGTGAGCAGCGTGTTCTGGGCCCTGAATTGATGCCCTGAATTGATTTCTGATACAAAGGATAAAGTTAGATTGATTCGGGATTTACTAAAGGCAGCATCGAACAAACAGAAGTCGTATACCGATCTGAAACGTAAGGAAATTGAATATTCTGTGGGGGACTTAGTGTTTCTCAAGGTCTCGCCATAGAAAAAGGTACTGAGGTTTGGACAGAATGGCAAGTTGAGCCCTAGGTTCATTGGGCCTTACCGCATAATGAAACATGTGGGACTGGTTGCCTATCAACTTGAGTTACCTATAGAGTTAGACCAGATTCATGATGTGCTCCACGTCTCTATGCTGAGGCGTTATCGCTCTGATCCCATGCATGTTGTCTCGCTTGAGGAGATTAAGGGTAGGCCGGATCTAACTTTCGAGGAGGAACCGATTCAAATTCTAGAGCATGATGTAAAAGTGTTAAGAAAGAAGTCTATCCCACTAGTTAAGGTAGTTTGGATTTTTCATAGCTCGGAGGAAGCCACATGGGAACCCCGAGGAGGCGATACAACAGCAATACCCTCATCTTTTTTGACCAAGTAAATTTCGTGGCCAAAATTTTCTCTTAGGGGGTAGAGTTGTAATGCCCTAAAAATCTAGGTATTTACTTTTGCGTGCTGTGTTGTATAAATACATGTCTGCTTTAGTGGTTGAGTGTCCTGAGGAGTGTTGGAGAAGTCCTTAGTTCAAGCCTTGGCTTGTACAAAATTTTGTTTTTACTTGAATTAAACTTGTCTCTAGTCAATAGGCCTCTTAAATAAATTTCAGAAAAGTATGACAGAATGGGCCTACTGGTCTAAGGGATAGGTGGCATGGGGTGTTTGCCTGAGGACTGAGGTTCAAGTCTTATGGAACTCAAAGGAGTATCTATTTTGTTGTTGTGTCGTGTAAGAGGTTGTATGTCAGTGGGTTTCTGATGCTTATGGGTGGTTGGAGTGTTTAAGGGGTGTGGGGAAGTGTGTAGCCAAATTCTAGGAGGATATTGTGGAGAAATTTATGGAAAGTGAGGGGAGAGGGAGTAGTGTGCCGAAATTGGACTCTGGCACTCAAGTTTTCAGTTTGGGGGTGAGTTGAGTACTCTATTTTGGTTTTGTGAACTTTCTGTGTACTCACTTCTCTTTTTTGGCTTTTTTTGTGCTTTCGGGTTCTTTTCATTTCTTATTTTTGGGGCAGTTGAATGTTGGCTATTGACCATTCAGGTATTTCGTAGGGTTGTTCTTTGCTTGTGTCGATTAGGCAACTTCCTCTTTATCCTCCAATCAATTTTCCTCTTGGTTGGTTACTTCTTTTTCTTTTCTCAACTATTTCTTTTTTTGACCGAATACTCTTCTTTTACCTCCATAACCCTTGCCGAATCTCTGCTAGTTCTCTTTCATTTGGTTTTAAGTCGACACCATTCCCTTTATTGCTAGCTGAATACCCTCTTCTCTTGAAGCCAAATCTTCCTGCACTCGATTAAGGTAACTTGTTTCTTCTTGGCTTATAGCCAAACCTTGCTGTTACCGCCTCTACTATTTTGGTTCATGGTTTTTCTTTTTCCCTTTCTTTTCTCTTTGTCGTAATAGCTTTCCCTCCCTAACACCATCTTTTGTCTGCCGTTTCTGACCGGGGTGTGATCGTTCATCTCGTGCCTCAATTTTAGGATGTGCTATTGGAGGCCGAATATTTCTATCTACCTTTCTGGGTTCCACGTTTTGTTAAGTTTTTTCACTTGGTTCAAATTATTCGTGTATATGGTATTGGTTAACAAGATGTGGATGCAATGTAGATTTTGTCAAGGATTTGGAAGGCAATTTTGCTTAGTGGTTTAAGTGGGTTAAACCTCTTTTGCTTATTCAAGGTAGGTAACAATTACCATTTTGGGGATTAAGTGCTATTAAGAGGGTGTTAACTCTAATGATTAAAGGACTGACATTGGGTTCTGACTGAATCTAGGTTTGGCGTTCGTGGAGATTTGCGCTCTTCTTGCGAACAGGTGTGTAACCACACTGCTATAAACGTAGATCGGTAAAAGCCGGAAAAGTATGACTATTGATGCTACACGAGCGTGCGCTCGCTAGTATGGTAATTCAAACGCGTAAAACGTGGGTGTTTGATCATAGAGGCCACCATAAGCGTTTTCATTCACACGACCGAGGTCATTTTTGGGCTTTATAGGCCACACAAGCGTGTGGGCCAAATGGGCCATGATATGGGCTTTGGGCCCTTTTTTATTGTTTGACTAATAAGGTTGCACGGGTTGCTCAAGACGACTGTGGACCTACTGTTGGGTCGGTAAGTATTCTTAAGCCTCAATTTGATGAAATGATCGTTATACTCCTATGAGGTAAAATGATTGATATACCCTTATGATATGTATGACTGTAATCGAGCATGACATGATTTGCATACACGTACGATATTATGACCTGACATATTGCATGGGGATGGGAAATTATTTTTGGAGGAAGTGTACTGAACTGGAAGCTTTGCTACAAATACTGTTTAGTGCCGCAACCGGTGCTATATTTTGGAGTGTAGAGATGGGTGGGTCAATTTTATCCCCACATGGAGTGTAGGGCTGGACGGAGTGGAGTGTAGAGGAGGATGGGTAGGACTTTTGATTGCATTTCTGTTATTATTACTGAAATGGGCTAAGGCCCACACTAATACTGATACAGTAATGGGCCAAGGCCCTAACGTTTACTGGACTGTTACTGAAATGGGCTTAGGCCCAGACTGTATTTGCCACTATATGGCTGTTTATTATTAAGGGATTACACACTGTGTAACAGCTCGATTTAGACCCTAATTGGAACGGTGGTTCCGAGACCACGAATTCGAGTCAAAAAAAATTTTTAAATTTTTTTTTTGTGTTTATTTTGTCTGAATTTATATCTGTGAAATTTTTGTGATTTAATTTCGTCGTTTAGGTGTCCGATTAAATAAAATGACTTAATCGCGTAAAATAAAAATTTGGTGGTTATTTCTAAAAGGGACCTATTTGTTAATGGCTTTTTAAGTGAGAACCTTTATGTGGTAAATAGCCCACTTTCATGTTAGTTGGACGGTAATGGCCATAGTTAAAATGGTTTTATAATTTAATAAATACGGTTAAAATAGGAAATGAAATAAAATGTTATAATATATCATATTATAACATAATAACAAAGCCATATTCGTCATTTTTATTTCCTAATTGTTGAAACAAAAGAGAAGAACAACAAGCTAGGGTTCGGCCATCTATTTAGCTCAATCAAGGTTTAGTTTTTGTTTGGTTTTTGATCATTTCTACGTTTTTGAGATCGTTGCTTCGAGTACTACAGAACCCATGCTTGAATTTTCGATTTTAATGAATATTTTAAGTTGTGCCATTATTGATAGCTTGTGATTTTTGTTGTTTAATAATGAAAAATGAAAGATATGTTTTAGATTAACATGCTTTGTATTGGAGCTTTTAATGATTTTGAGTAATTAGGACTTAATTGCAAAAATAATAATTTGAGGGACTAAAATGTGAAATTAATGAAATATATGGACTTGTATGGTAATGGGTAAAATTCGGCCAAACATGGGTATAGGAAAATTTTGCATATTTTGTGTTTTGTGTAATAGGGACTAAATTGTAAAAATTTTAAATGTTAGGGTAAAATGGTAATTTTCTCATTTATGTGTTTTTGGACTAAATTGAATGAAAATATTTTTAAATGAGCTTAATTTGAATAAGTTTAGATCAAGAACCAAAGAAATCATATTTGGATCGGGGAAAAACAAAAGTTGTCGACTAGTCGATCCGTATCGGTTTTTCGTTGTTCGAGGTAAGTTTATAAGCAAATAAATGCATAATGCTGATTTGAATTTTATGAATTTGTATAAGTAATAGCCAAATGTGAAAACATTTGGGAACTATGTTTACGAATATGATTCGACCGAGATACGACATCCGAAAGCCCCGTATGAACCTTAGGAATAGTTAGGATACATATGCCATGACATAGGATTTAGATATATATGTGCGAGTAAGACCATGGCATCGATATGTGATTACGATATGTGTTTACGAGTAAGACCCTGTCTAGGATAGTGGCATCGATTTGTGGCTACATGTAAGACCACGTCTAGGACGTTGGCATTGTACGATTTATGTGGATATCCAAGTGTCCTATCCAATTCCGAATGGTTCAACGGGCAAAGATAAGTTATGTTCGAGTGTGTAAACGAGATAAATATACAAGTATGTATTAGCTTTTTAATAATTAAAATGAGGTAAGTGTATTCGATCTTGTGAATATTATTGGATGAGTTACAATTATATGCATGTGTGATTTTATACATTCGGTTACATGATTAACATGTACATATGAAATCATATTGTGATACATGGGCTTATGTGTTTTTAGATTATGAACTAGGTTAGTGATGATTATTCGATGGTGGAAATTAAATGATATTAATGATAATCTAGTTACATGAGCATTCGGCCAAGTGATATCTAAGAATGAATATTATTGTAATATGAGCTTTATATATATGAATTTAAAGGTGTTATAATTTTATAAGTGGTTTTAATTTAATCAAGTTGATATAGTTATCGTGATGAATATTTGCTTATGACTTACTAAGCTATAATAGCTTACTCTGTGTATACATGTTACCTTGTTTTATAGATTTTGAATTCAAGTTACAAGCTCGAGGATCGTCAGCAAAGTCTATCAGACTATCTATAGCTTCGGTATTTAAATAAATCAAACTCGTATTATGGCATGTATAGGATGGAACATACTTTTGTAATGTTGGATTTTGGTTATGTATATTATAAGCCATGCAAAAATGGCTTAACCACCATTCTTGAAATCAGTTATGTTTAATTATGGTTTGTGTTCATTTTTTGGTCATAATATTAGGTGCTATGATTGAATAAGTCTTGTGATATCTGTTTTGGGCATTGAAGCCGGTTAATGACTTGGGTGAGGTTTGAATGTGTTGGCTTTAATATATAAACTTAAGTATGTTTGGTTGTTTTGAACATGATTCATAATAAGATAATATATGCGAGAGGATTTGGTAGTTATGCTCAATTAAGGCTTTAATATGTGGTTTGGCATTAAATGTTATTTGGTCATATTCGAACATTAGTTATGTTGTTTTGGTATGTTTATTGCACGACATGTAAGATTTATATTTTGTATAGGTCTAAATCTGGTTAAAGACTTATACTTGTGAGGTATGATTTGCTACATGATTAGTCTTGAAGACTATTTCATTAATGTATTGGTATATTCGGTTATAAGATAAGTTTGGATGAAATGGTTTTAGCTAACTTGTGATTCGGTACATGCTTGTATAGTTATTTTTGCTTATGATGAAATGACTTGCCTCATGACTTGATAGTTTTCAGGATAATATTTTGGTTTATAATGTGACATTGTAATATGCATGTATGCACTTTTAAATATATATATGTGTGTGTGTGTGTGTTTGTTGTTTATTTTACTTGTGTTTCGGCAAAGGTAATCTATGTTAGCTAATTAGATGAAAGGTAAATATGGTTTTGTACCGATATCTAATGATATATTATTATAACATTTTTGGGTTACTTGAGTAGTTTAATTGTTTGAGCTATTGTTATGAATATTGATTCATGATAAGTAAACGTCCTAAGCAGATTAACAAAGACCATTATAGAACATTTTATTATTTGTAAGAAAATAATATGTGGTTGCTTACACGTAGTATGTGTATGATACTTGCATAATTATAATACATTTTACACATATACTGCACAAAAGTTACAAAAGTTAAAACTTACATATTTGATAAATTTGTGAAACAAAATGTTATTGGTTATGAGTTTTTAAAAAAAAATATTTTTCATGTTTCTTTGTTGGCATTATTTGATTATTTAATTCTATATTCATGTGTAGTATTAAATTGAAGCATGATAGTTGATTTAATATTATACTAGATAATTTATGATAGAAGTTGATCTGAGTTATATGTTAGTCGGTAATGCCTCATAACCCTAATACGACGACGGGTACGGGATAGGGGTGTTACACATTGAGTTTTCATAAACTCACCATTCTACTTTTCTACGCAGGTAATCCTTAGGCGGATCGGAGATGTGAGGGACTCGATGGTGGCCACTCAACCGCACTTGTTTCACGTTTTAATTTTAAATTTATAAGTAATTTAAGTTGGGTATTTGTTATGTAATAAGGCCTCTTAAAGTTTTTACTTCTGATTTGGGATTTATCTACTTTGATCCATAACTGCTAGAAGTAGGCCGCAGTTTTCATAAGGATAAATGCTTTCAAAACTCCACATTATCGCAACATATTTTAAAAGCTTCCGCTACAATCATTATTTTCAAAGTGTAATAACAATCTAATATGATTAACAGTTTGCTAAACCAACTTGAGTTTTAACAATGATCAGGATATCCTAAAGTTTCGTAAAAGGTCACAACGAGGGTTTTAATATAGAACGGATTTTTCAAACGGAACGATGTTTTTCAAATACACCTCAATGTGACATCATAGATTTGGCCATAACATCTAGGCTGGGTTTGGGGTATTACATTTACCCTTTTTTCTTGGTCTTGAATTGCATAACTATAGACGTCTGACCATATGTATTGAGGGTTAAGTACATACATCAAGGCATATTTTGTTAAAATAAGAGTGAAATAGGAAGAAATAGTGTGATATAGTGGTTATAAGATAGTCATTATGTGACAAATAAAAGAAAACTTCAAAAAGAAAAGAAAAACAAGTAGAAAAAGTACTTGAAAAAGAAAAATAAAAGCATGTGTAAGTGAGACGTACTAAAAAAGAAAATGAAATTGTGACAAAGTCACAAAAGTAGAACAAATCGGTCATTAGTGCATAAAAACTTGTGAGCTAGTCATAGTTGCTATATTATGATGTGACTTCTTATATGGAGAAATAAGAAAGGTGAGAGAAGAAGAAATAAGGAGGTGAGAGGATAAGGGTCACTAAGGGGGGAGAATAGGGAATAATACGATGTGCTAAACTATTTTTGTGCTTGAAATTATTATGATGCTTACTATTTTTTTAATTTCATAGTTTTCCTAAGCCTTTGAATGTTACAAGCCGAAAAGCCCTATGTGATCTAGGTAGACTTATTCATAAGTTGATCACATATCAAATAATTACATTATGAATATTTGTATTCTGCTAGGATAATCAAATTAGATGTATAATTTATTGATGGATCTATTCATTTGAAAACCTTAATGTTTGTATATTTTGTAATATGCTGAACTTAGGTGTTTAATATTAAAAGTGGTAAGTCATCTATATATCATGTCAAGATTATGTGTAAATATGAAATACCTAGTTATGTACTTTGAAGCCAATGTTCATACTATACTTGCTCAAGGGTCATCTCTTAATTGTTTGTTTTTGATTACTTTGCTTGAGGACAAGTAATACTTAAGTGTTGGGGAGTTTGATTTGTCGTAATATGGTGTAACAGATTAAACTAGTTTTCGCACTTGAGAAGCTTGAATACAATAACTTTTATTATGTTTTAGTCGAGGTTTTACAGTTTAGTTTACATTAAATAAAAGTGTATTTTGAGTCTTCTATTAAACTTAAGGGCCAAATGAGGCCTAAAGTCAAGCTAACATACCATACTTTGATTTGTAGTGTAAGAATAAAAATAAGAAAGTGTGTAGCCTAATGGTAGGAAGCTCTTAAGTTTTCAAGGAGGTCTCTAGTTCGAATCCCTTTACTCCCTTATTTTTATTAAAAAAATTTAAAACTTTTTCCATGTGCACTTAAAGCTTGCCATCCACCCCCCTTAGTTACCTCAAATAGATTGATTCCGTTCCCCTTTTATGAGTCAAACTTACCTTAAGTTGGAGAACATGATCCCCTTTTTACTCAATCACTCCTTCCTTTGCCAAAACCTCTATTTTTGGCTATTAGTTGTAAATCAGTGAACCTGGTCACAGTTTATCAAGCTTAACACTCCCATTGTCATCCCTACTTTCACCTCCATTTTCTTTCAACTTAAAACAAAAGAACCACCACCCATTTTCTTTAGTATTTGCTCTTCCTCCACCACAACCAACCATTATACCACCATCAACACACCTTTTAGCCACCATAAGCATCGCCCCTCCTCGCTCATTCTTCCTTCTACCACTGACTACCGCCACGAGCCACTACGGATCCTTTCCCTCCTCCACCTTTTTTTTCTTATTTAACTCTTTTTCCCCTATTTTTTGCTGAAACCCAATAGCCCCTCACCGTCGAACTGCACTCCATCGCTGAACTGTCGTTGAACCACCATGGTCCCTACTACCGAACCACCGTCACCGTCGTTGCTGGTAACCGTGATTCTTCTTTTTTCTTCTTTTTTACTTGTCGACTCTTTAATTGATTAAACTCAAATTTTCTCTTCACTCTATCAATCATTTTAGATCACTCAAATCATCAATCTCATTCTTTTCTCAATTCATCGACCATTCCATATTAAATCAAGTGTAAGTGTGGTTATTTGGATCGTAAAATCCTGCATTTAGAGGTTCCATATCTTGGTCAAATGGTATAGTGCCATAGTGTCAACATAATATTTTATTATTTAATTATTATCGTACTAATATGATTTCAAATTGAATTTGAAAGATCAAACAATATTCGTAAGGGAGACCCCTAACTTCGTAATTGGAAATCCTCCTTTCGAGAGTCTTAAATCGTGGGGTAAGCATTGATGAGATTTTTAATAATCGATTTTTTAAGTGATGAAAATATTATCAAAGGATCCTAATTAATAAATGTCACTTATGTGTTAGATTCTCTTGCGAGATAGATTGGGTGAAATCGTTACAAAGGATTCTGGCAATCGGATCTGCAATATAAGGTATGGGATTTAAACCTTTAATTTGTGCGTAATATGTTCACTTTTATTTTAATAATATGATTCACTTTTATTTTAATAATATGATATTAAATAATTAATTGAGAGTATATTAAGTACTCAAAGAGGAGTTGAAAAACTCTTCAAGAAGAAACCCAAGTAAGTGATACTAACCCATTAGTTTCACGAAAGGCATGTTTTCTGGTGTGTTGATGTATGTGATGATGACATTTGTGCAAATATCATCTTTATTTTATGTGATACATGGCTTATCTAGTATTTTGATAATTTAAATGTGTTATATATGTGTATGTGATGAGGTCCATGATTTAATATGAAAAGTATATTAAAGTATGCTTATGTGAATAAAAGAAAATATTATGTGATATGTGAAAATGTTGACATGTATATACATACATATGTGTAAAATTGAGAAATATGTGTTATGTAAGATTATGAACATTATTAAGTGAAAAATGTGAAAAGTGAATAATATGTATTAAATTTGACAAATGGCCATATCACTTGCATGGGGTGGGTTTTGTGAAAGGTGGAAGTTATGTGGTTGTTTATCTGCGATTATGTGGTCATTATTGCCAATTATGTAGTGGCTTGTCCAAAATGTGTTATGTGGTCGTTAATCGGCAATTATGTGGTGGCTTGTCTAGAAATGGTGTGTTATTGGATGGACGGTTTTTGGGGAACTTAATATTGGTGTGTAGTGGAGATAGGTAGGAAATTCTTAAAAATGTGCATTGTTACATAAGCATGCCTCAATATATTTATGTATGTCTATCTATGATGATTTGCTCAACTATCTTATGTATATGTTTTAGGCAATCCTCGTAATTGGGACTCGGATGCAGATTTGTGGTTATGCTTTCAGATGTAAAATTTTAATAAATTATGGAATTTATATCATTTTATGGATTTTTATGGACTTTGATTTGGGTTTGTTTTAATAACATGTTGGAACTTTAATTTAAATTGTGGACGATGGCATGGGGATTTTCCTTTTTGATATTTTGGAATTATTGCATGGATTTCTTATGTTGGATTTCAAATTTAAGGACGATATTCATATCACAACTGAGGAGATGGCTGATAATCAGAACAATCCGCTACCTCCTGTGGTTGCTGTAAATCTAGTAAAACAGAATCCTACTCCTCATACTATGTATCATTATGCTAAACCTAGTTTAATAGGAACTGAATCGAGTATAGTTAGACCTGCTATTGCTGCAAATAATTTTGAACTGAAACCTAACACGATTCAAATGATACAATAGTTTGTTCAGTTTGATGGTTTGCAGGACGAGGATCAAAACACTCATTTAGCAAAATTTCCGGAACTCTGCGACACTTTTAAGATCAATGGCGTTTCTGATGATGCCATTCGTTTTTGGTTATTTCCCTTTTCATAAGGCTAAACAGTGGTTGAACTCGTTACCACGAAAGTCAATCACTACTTGGGAAAAAATGACCGAAATATTTCTGCTTAAATATTTCCCACTGGCTAAAACGGCTAAACTAAGGAATGATATTTCCTCTTTTGTGTAGGTGGATTTAGAAACACTTTACGATGCATGGGGGAGATATAAGGACCTACTGAGATGGTGCCCTCACCATGGGTTACCTCTATGGCTGCAAGTTCAGACCTTTTACAACGGTGTGAATTCTTCAACTAGGCAACTTATCGATGCAGTTGCCGGTGGAACTTTAAACAACAAAACACCTGAAAAGGCTTACGAATTTATTGAAGAAATGTTATTGAATAACTATCAGTGGCAAGTCATGAGAACAAAGCCGAAAAAAGTTGCTAGTGTTTTCAACCTCGACGTGGTTACTATGCTATCTAACCAGGTAGAACTTTTAAATAAAAAGATTGATGGTTTGTATGGTTCTACTCAGGTACACCCAGTGATGGGGTGTGATTCAAATGGAGGAGTACACACAGATTATCCAACCTTCAACCCTGGCACTGAGGAGGAACAAATCCACTATATGGGTAATAACTCTAGACCTCAAAATAACCCGTATAGTAACACTTATAGTGCAGGGTGGAGCAACCATCCCAATTTCTCTTAGGGTGGTCAAGGAAATCAAAGACCACAACATCCTCCGGGCTTTCAACAACCACCTTATCAGCAAGAAAAGAAACCGAACCTTGAAAAGATGCTAACGACATTTATCGCGGTATTTGAAACACGTTTCCAAAACACCAAGACAGCTCTTAAAAATCAGCAAACATCAATTCACGGGCCCGAGAATAAAATGGGCCAGTTGGCAAAGATAATTTTCGAATGACCACAAGGCAGCTTGCCGAGCAATACTAAAACTAGCCCAAGGGAGCAACTTAATGTGATTATTATTCGAGAAGAATAAGGGTTAGTTAAACCTGAACTAGAATCGAGGCAAGGATTTGTGGTAAGTAAAGGTAAGGACGAGGTGGACCATAATGAGCAAAAACCGGTAAGTAGAGAATATGAACCTCGTGTGCAATATCCCAGTGCGACAAGGAAAGACCACATGGACAAACAATTTGGTAAATTCCTTAAATTATTAAAGAAATTACATATTAACTTACCATTTATTGAAGCTCTCTCGCAGATGCCAAACGCAGTTAAATTTTTAAAGGAGCTTTTAGCAAGTAAGCGGAAGTTGGATGATGCATCGCATGTGGAGTTGAACGTAGTTTGCTCATCTATTCTATAGAATAAGCTACCCAACAAGTTGAAAGATCCAGGGAGTTTTACAATTCTTGCTTAATTGGTAGTTTAAATGTTAACAATGCCTTGGCTAATTTAGGGGCAAGCATTAATATCATG
This sequence comes from Gossypium anomalum, assembly GCA_025698475.1. NCBI lineage: Eukaryota > Viridiplantae > Streptophyta > Magnoliopsida > Malvales > Malvaceae > Gossypium > Gossypium anomalum. The sequence goes on from CM046959.1 coordinate 58,689,933, forward strand.
CCATACAAAATGTTTAAACAACTAGGTCTAGGGAAACCTAAACAAACTAGGATGAGCATTCAATTGGCAGATAAAATAATTAGATTTCCTAGGGGTATTATTGAAGAAGTGCTGGTCAAAATAGATAAATTTATATTCCCAGTTGACTTTATTGTCTTAGACAAGGACGAGGATAGTGACGTACCTTTAATTTTAGGAAGGCCCTTTTTAGCAACTACTAGAACTATCGTTGATGTTGGCACAGGTGAATTGATAGTTCATGTAGGTGATGACACAATTAAACTCCAAGCTCCTGATTCTACTAAATTATCTAGTAAATTAGATGATGTTTTAAGTTATGATAATTTGAGTAATGTTACAACTCAAACTTCTTTGCAGGAGTCCCTTAGGAAGAACGTGATGGAGCCGTATTCTAATCCATGCCACAAAAACAGAGCAACTCACGAAGAACCAAGGCTGCAGATATTTGACCTAGACGAATGGCGAACACATGTCAAGGAAAAACCAAAAACACACGATAAACCAAAACTGCGCCATGACGGACTCAAAGTTTTATCGAATCAACTTAAGGTTGGAGACAAAGTACTATTAGATGCAGCAGACCCTCGTGTTGCCACTTCTGAACCTAATGGAGCAATCCCTTTTACGGTACTCAACATTTTCCCATACGGTACAGTCGAGGTAACTCATTCCAAATTTGACACTTTTAAGGTAAATAATACTCGTCTGAAGCCTTACTTTGATAAGATTGATAGCAGGAATGAGGAGTTTAAACTCCTTGAACCACCACCATGAAACGGAGAGGTAAGTTGAGCTTAGACTCTAAATAAATGCTTCTCAGGAGGCAACCCGAGCACTAACACCACTAACTAGTTTATTTTACCTATTTTTAACGTTTTTGTGCAGGTATAGTGGCCCACACGGCCTGGACACACGGGCGTGTCCTTGGCCGTGTGGAAACAGGGCTAAAAATTCCCCAATTATCGAGCCATATGGCCATGAGTTCGAACCACACGACCGTGTAAAGCACACGACATGGACCCACGGGCGTGTCCTAGGCCATGTGAAAATTAGAGCTAATTTTTCAAATTTTAAATAAGTCAGGGAGCCACACGGGCGAGGCACACGACCGTGTGTTCGGACACACGGGCGTGTGGGATACCACACGGGCATGGTAGAAGCAAACAACATTGCACACGGTGGTGCGATACGACCGTGTGAACCACACGGCCGGGGCACACGGGCGTGTCCCTAGGCCGTGTGACTATTGGGCATTCAAATTTCACAATAAACACGGGCTAGACACGATCCACACGGGCGTGTGACACGGCTGTGTGGCCTAACACGGCTCTCACATGGCCGCAGCCCTCCAAACATCCCCCCATGCCGACGACCTATTTCGGCTACCAACACCGCCAGCTGACCACCCCCTTCCCCTACCTGTCCCTTTCTTTTTCTTTCTTCCCCCCTCATTTCTTCCGTTTCACTTCCTCTCTTTTTCCTTTCCACCCCATCCACATCGCACCACACGGCTTCCCTATCTCCCCCCATGCCCGTGTACCGCCCCTACTAACCACCGTCTGACCAGCAACTTTGTCCACTGCCATTCACACCCCATCCACTGCCTTTGGGTTTCCTCTTTTACCCTCAACTATTTTATTTCAGATTGTTTTTATTTATTTCTTTGTTATTTCTTAGTTGAGCTTCAATTTTTAATTTTAGTTTACTTAGTTTTTACTAACCTTCATTATGAATATTCATTCTATTTAGCATTATTATTCTTACTATTGATTTATTCTAGTCCTCTATTATGTTTTTGCTTGTTAGCATTATTTTGATTTTTAGTTAGTTATTTGATTTTTAGTTTGTTTTTATTTCTAGTATTAGCTCCCTATGTTTTTGTTTAATCTTTATTCTTTAAATACTTTTGTTATATTATGTTATTTTATTATGATTAGCATTAGGGAATTTTTTTTATGACTATAGTTTTATCACTTAGATTTTATATTTGGCGATTTTTAACTTCCATTATTTTCAGGAACACCATGACAAACACACGAGGCAACAAAGCTGTCGTTCCCACTTCAAAAAAGCGAAAAGGTCCTGGCACAACGTTCTCGAGCGCGTCGACCAAAACTTGTCATCCTCTACTTCGATTCTTCCCTAGTCCACAGGATGACTTGTTCCAGCTTCTTCGAGTACGACCATTGGGAGTGGGTCGATGCATTGATTGGGCCGCTTTGGAGTAGGTCCAACTGGCTCACCTTGTTCGCTTCCATCTCGATACCACGCCATGGGATCGGTTCTTTGCAATCATCGAGCCCACATATTCAGAGCTGACATTGGAGTTCTGCACCACTTTCCATCTCAAGCATGTGATGAACACACACGACGAGGCTGGTACTATTATTTTCTGACTTGGTGGACTTGTTAGGGACATAAGTGTACCCGAGTTTGGAGCTGCTTTGGGCCTCTACACGGAGGAGTTCATGGCTTCAGAGAATTTCCTACAGCTTAACCGTCACATACACTATTCACCATCTTGCTATTAGACCGACCTTACAGTGAGCACGGTTCCCTATGACGCCTGTCGATCAAAGGCGACGTCTCTCCCTCCAGCACTACACTACAGTCATGCCATCTTGGCTCATACTTTGACTGGGAGGAGAGAGAGCACCAAAGTAGTTAGCACCATTGACGCGTACTTCTTATGGAGCATGGCGACTGGCCATGTATTTGACTTGGCATATTTTATCGCACTCTCCTTTTGCTACCAGACGGATCGCCATAGGAGGGGCCCCATCTGCCTTGGCCCTTACGTGACTCACCTTGCTCGACACCTCGGCCTCTTCGATACTTTGGCCTCTTCGACACTCCAGAGATGTCATCGACACTCACTCTAGACGGGAAGATGTCTCCTCAGGGAATTTCTAGCATGATCCATATGAGGATGATAGAGCGACACTGTGGATTTGACCCCTCGATGCTGAACTTGTCCATCGATGACCGAGGATGAGCCAGAGGACATTACTGATGATGTCCCTCCCCTTCACAAGGATCCACCACAGCCTCCACCATCGAGTCACCGCCACGCTCCTTCTGCTACGAACTTTCGAGGCGTGTCATTCGAGGAGTTTACTAATTTCCATCAGTATTGTACTCAGAGGTTCGACAGTCTTAATGCTAGGTTTGACAGAATCGATGAGACTTTGCAGCAGATTCGTGAGCACCTCCATATCGCTCCTCCAGCACCACCAGCTCACGACACCGGTGATAAGGACTTTTGAGTCCCTTTATTTTCTTCTTGTTTTTATTTTTATTTTTATTTTTATTTTTTATTTAAATTTTATTGTCTCTTATTTATTTTTAAAGACTTATGTTTTATATTTTAAACTTTGCTTATCTTTATGGTTATTATCGAATTATCCCTTAATTCTCTTCCACAGTGGTGTTTATTTTCTTATTAGTACCTCAGAATCATGCCTATTATTCGGTTTTCTCTACAATTCTCGCTCTTGCTACTCCAAGGATATCATCCAAATTTCAGGGCAATTTCACTTCTCTCCCTCTTTTCTGATATTATACTTATCTTCTTATTATTTATCTTTGTACATTGAGGACAATGTACACCTTAAGTGTGGGGAGGTTATTTATGTGATTATCAGAAAATCCCTGAATTTTTATCTTGTTCTCAAATAATTTTCTCATATCATTATTAGAGTAAATTTTGATTGACTTCTGATTTTTATTAATATGTTTGGAATTAAATCATAGGTAACTGTGCATTGATTGTTTAAACTTTAAGACGTTAGAGAATTAAGTATGATAAGTTGGAACTTTTGAGAATTAAAATTGTTAGGTTGTTTCCCTGATTTGAGGTAGTATCTTGAAGTTTTGAATTTACAGGTTTGACATCAAATACCCATAAGTTTCATGAGATTTTGAGCCTCTTAGAGCATATATCTTTCTTGCTCACCGATTTTATTAGTTATAAGTGTGTCAACATTGATTTGTTATTCTAGAACTTGCATCGATTATACATGTCAAGACTACACCCTTGATTTGATATACTAAAATGATAAAGGCACTTAGGTTTTAACCCATTTACCCCATAAAAATCCTACTGACATATTTGACCCCTAGTGAACCCCTTTGGGCCTTAACTATTTTTTCTTAATTTTCCCGTTAATAATAACCCACAACTTAACCCTTTTTGATTCATTAAGAATCTCTCCCTTTTCATTGACTCCTTTTTATCGAGATTTGATTTAATTAGTTACCTAACTTTGTTCATTCATTCCAGTTGTTGAATTATTTCTTATTATGTATTTTCCATTATTATACTTGTTCTTATTCTTAAAAAAAAAAGTATTGTTATATTCATTCAGTTACATACTATTCTAAAGAGCTCAGATAAGTTAAAGTCATTATATTTAGAGAAAAGCTCACTTCATTAGTTTGGGGTAGTGTTAATTCTAGCACTTGTTTGTAATTCAGTAATTAGATTTGTTTTTCTATATTTGGTAAGTAATTAAATTAATCTCGATTCTAGCCCTCTCTTTCAGCCTTTATCCGCTCATTTAACCTAAGCCCCATTACAACCCTGTTAATGACCTTTTGATTTGTGTATCATCACATTTTTAGTGTGGAGATTTGATTTTCATGCAAGCTTATGGTAATAACTTTTCATGTTTGACTATTGAGTGCTTAATCATTGAACCTTAAACACACTGAGTGATTTGAATAAACCTTTGATAAACCGTAATTTATACATATTTTTACACATCGCTTAACACGTTTTATGAATGATTTCTCCTTAGATTTGGTGAATCCAATGCTCCTAATGCCTTAATTTCATGTTTTATCCTTAGGCAAGCATAGAAGAGCAAAAGGAACGAGAAACGGGCCAAAAATGGAGAAAATGGGCCAAGGTATGGAATCAACACGGCTTGGACCTCCTCACACGGGCAGCTCACACGACCGTGTCAATCTGGCAGAATTGAAGCACAACTCACACGGGTAAAACACACGCTCGTGCCAATTTAACAGGCTCAAACACGGCCTAAAGTTATCGCACACGGGCATGTCACACGAGCGTGTCCCTGCCCAACCAAAGTTGAGTCTAATTCAGAAAAGGCCATTTTTGAGGGTTCTAAGGCATTCCACAGCCTATAAATACACCCAGAAGAGGAAGAAAAGGGGAACCGAGAATAGGGAGTAAGGAATTACTCTAAGGAAGCCAATTGATCCATCTCAGAAGCCGAATCCACTATCAAGTCTGAAGTTCTCTCCTCAATTTCCCCTTCAGGAGTTTTGGGTTTTCTTTATGTTTTGTATTTATTGTTATTCTAAGATGTTTTCTTGTTTAGCTATGAACTAAACCCCTAAATACCTATGGTGGATGAAACCTATGACGAAATCTTGTTATTATTTCTAAATCGTATGATAAATATTTAACTTGTTCTTAATTATGTGTTCTTAATTCTTGTTTTGGAATTCTAGGATATCACTTCAAGTTACTACTCTTAGTTGGAGGAGGAATAGACCCTGACTAAAAGTAACTTTATCATAATTAAGCGGAGTTGATCACACGCTAGAGAGATAGGGTGACAAGATTTTGCGAATTAGGGTGAAACCTAATAAGGGAATCCATAGATCGAGTTAATGCAACCTTAGGCTGTTAATTAGAGAAAAGTCTCAGTTATTCAACCTAGCGATTATACGTTATTAGTCTTGAATAGGGATAATAACATAACTTAGGGATTTCTATGGAACAAGTTAAATGAATAAATCATCCGGTTCAGAGCCAGAATAACAAGTACAAGTCTAGGTGGATTTTTCTTTAGGTATTGACTCAATCAATCATTTTGCCCAAAAGTAATTTCCCAATTCTATTTTCTGCAAGTTCTTAGTTTAAGTAGATAGTTAAAACAAACCTCTTTTCTTCGGCTAGATAATAAAAAGATGGTCATTACTAGTACTCCTAGTCCTTTGTGTTCGACAATCTGGTCTTGCTAAAGCTATACTACTGTTCGATAGGTACACTTGCCTACGTCGTGATAATAGTTAGTTTCAAGAACGATTCATTATAAATTTAAAAAACTTATCACGAAAAATCACGATCAAGTTTTTAACGCCGTTGCCGAGGACTAAGATATTAGGAACACTCAATTTTTATTACTTTAGCCATTTATTTTTATTGTAATTTAACTTTTATTTTGTGCTAATTTACTAATTTTTTATTCCTTTCTCTTGGCAGGTTTTTATAGTTTATGACTAGAAGAAACCTGACAGGACCACTGCTTTTTGCGAAGAAATTGACCATACAGCTCATAGAAACTGATGAGAAATCAAGCGTAGCTTAAGATACACAGAGGAATTGCAAGAGGATGATATCTCAACTACAACTGAGGAGATGGCTGAAAATCAAGACAATCAGCTACCTCCAGCCATACCCGTTGAATTAGCAAATCAGAATCCTGCTCCTCGTACTATGTATGATTATGCTAAACCTAATTTTACAGGAACTGAGTCAAGTATAGTTAGGCCTGCTATTGTTGCAAATAATTTTGAACTGAAACCTAACACGATTCAAATGATTTAGCAGTTTGTTCAGTTTGATGGTTTGCAGGATAAGAACCCCAACACTCACTTGGCGAATTTCCTAGAACTATGCGACACTTTCAAAATTAATGGTGTTCCTCATGATGCCATTCGCCTTCGGTTATTCCCTTTTTCACTGAGGAATAAAGCTAAATAGTGGTTAAACTCATTACCACGAGGGTCCATCACTACTTGGGAACAAATGACTGAAAAATTTTTATTAAAATTTTTTTCGCCGGCAAAAACAGCTAAGTTACGTAATGATATCTCTTATTTTATGCAGATGGACTTAGAAACACTTTACGATGCATAGGAGAGATACAATGACCTACTGCGAAGGTGCCCTCACCACGGGTTGCCTCTATGGTTGCAAGTTCAAACGTTCTACAATGGTGTGATTCCCTCGACAAGACAGATGATTGACGCAGCTGCTGGTGGAACCATCAACAACAAAACACCTGAAGAGGCTTCTGAATTTATTGAGGAGATGTCACTGAATAACTATCAGTGGCAAGTCATGAGGACTAAGCTAACGAAAATAGCAGGCGTTTATAACGTCAACTCGGTTACTATGTTGTCAAATCAGGTAGAACTTCTGAATAAAAAATTGATGGTTTACTTGGTTCTACGCATGTACATCCAATGATGAGGTGTGATCCAAGTGGAGGAGGTGTGCATACAGAATATCAACCGTTCAATCTTACAACTGAAGAGGAACAAGTCAACTATATGGGCAACAATAATTTTAGATCTCAAAATAACCCATATAGTAATACTTATAATGCAGGTTGGAAGAACCACCCAAATTTCTGTTAGGGTGGTCAAGGAAATCAAAGGCCACAAAATCCTCAGGATTTTCAACAGCCACCTTATCAACAGGAAAAGAAACCAAACCTTGAAGAGATGCTATCCAAATTCATCTCGGTGTTAGAAACTCATTTTTAGAATACCGAGACAACCCTTAAAAATCAACAAGCATCGATCCAGGGGCTTGAGATCTAGATAGGTCAGCTGTCCAAACTGATCTTGAAACAACCACAAGGTGGTTTACATAGTAATAACAAACCAAAAGAGCATGTGAAAGCAGTTACACTAAGGAGTGGGAAAGTATTAGCTGAATCTGAAAAGAAGCTAACATAAGAAGCCGTGACAAACGAAAGAGAGGAGGAAAAATCGAAAAATAGTGACGAACTAATGCCGAAGGAGTATAACCCACCAGTTCCATACCCAGCAAAATTGACAAAAGACCGCATGGATGCATAATTCGGTAAGTTCTTGAACTTTTGAAACAATTACATATCAACTTACCTTTTGTTGAAGCTATCTCGCAGATGCTTACATACACCAATTTTTGAAGGAGCTCCTAACAAATAAAAGGAAGTTTGAAGACTTATCTACAGTGGAACTCAACGAGGAGTGCTTAGCTATACTCTAAAATAAATTGCCAACCAAACTGAAAGATCCAGGAAGTTTTACTATCCCTTTCTTAATTGGTAGTTTGAATGTTGAGAAAGCACTAACCGATTTAGGCGCTAGCATTAATTTGATGCCATATAAAATGTTCAAACAACTTGGTCTTGGGGAACCCAAAAATATTACGATGAGTATTCAACTAGCTGATAGATCTGTTAAATATCCTAGGAGTATTATAGAAGATGTACTTGTAAAAGTAGACAAATTCATATTCCCTGTTGACTTCGTTATGCTCGATATGGACGAAAACGTGGAAGTACCTTTAGTTTTAGAGCATCCATTTTTAGCCACTGCTAGGGCTGTAATCAATGTGGGTGATGGTAAATTGGTACTTAGAGTAGGTGACGAGGAGATTATCTTTAAAATTTATGATGCTATGAGATTTTCTAGGGAACAGGATGATTCATGTTATTTTATTGACTCTATTGAGCATGCTACTCAATACTCTTTTCAGGAAATTATACGAAAGGACACGACAAAACTGTGTCTAGCTCAAGGAGAGGAGGCAGATGATGACCCTAATGAACATTCCTTAAGACAAGCAGAGTACGAGGGTATTAAGATGAACGATGAACTTAAATAAAAACCCTCTATTGAAGAACCTCCCAAACTGGAACTTAAACAATTTCCAAATCATTTGGAATATACATATCTTGGAAATAATTCTACATTACCAGTGATTATTGCTTCTAACCTACAACCCAAGGAAAAGGAGGAATTAACCCAAGTACTAAAAGAACATAAAAAGGCCATAGCTTGGAAAATTTCTAACATTAAAGGGATCAGCCCCTCTTTTTGCACCCATAAAATTTTAATGGAAGATGAATATAAGCCTTGTGTGCAAGCTCAAAGATGACTGAACCCCAATATGAAAGAAGTTGTTAAAGCTGAGGTAATTAAACTTCTAGATGTTGGAATTATTTATCCTATTTCTGACAGTTCTTGGGTAAGTCCAGTGCAGGTTGTTCCTAAGAAAGGAGGCATGACGGTCGTGGCTAACGAGAAGAATGAATTAATCCCAACAAGGACAGTCATAGGTTGGAGAGTTTGTATTGATAACAGGAAGCTGAATGATGCCACAAGGAAAGATCACTTTCCATTGCCATTCATTGACCAAATGTTGGAAAGATTATCCGGACACATGCACTACTATTTTTTAGACGGACTCTCTGGCTACTTCCAAATCCCAATAGATCCTGAAAATCAAGAAAAGACAACATTCACATGCCTATACGGTATGTTCGCTTATCATAGAATGCCTTTTGGATTATGTAACGTCCCCGCCACTTTTCTACGCTGCATGATGGCCATCTTTGACGAACTCGTGGAAAACATCATGGAGGTATTTATGGATGATTTCTCGGTATTCGGTAACTCTTTCCATCTTTGCCTTAAAAATTTAAAATGAGTTTTAATAAGATGTGAGGAAACGAACCTTGTGCTTAATTAGGAAAAGTGTCACTTCATGGTTCAAGAGGGTATAGTATTAGGGCATAAATTTTCTAGTAAAGGGATTGAAGTGGATAAATCTAAAATTGAAACAATCAAAAAATTACCCCCTCCTAGTTCGATCAAGGCTATTAGAAGCTTTTTAGGACATGCCAGTTTTTATAGAAGATTTATTAAAGATTTTTCTAAAATAGCTAAGCCTTTGACTAAATTACTAGAAAAAGATATGCCTTTTAATTTTGATCAGGAATGCTTGGAAGCATTTAACACCTTAAAAGATAAATTAATTGATGCTCCAATTATAATTGCACCTGACTGGAACTTACCTTTTGAATTAATGTGTAATGCGGAGACTATGCAGTAGGTGCAGTTTTGGGACAGCGAAGAGACAAGCACTTCCAACTTATCTATTATGCTAGCAAGACGTTGACAGCCGCACAAGAAAACTACACCATCACCGAAAAAGAATTGCTAGCTATGGTTTTTGGATTTGATAAATTTTGATCATATCTCATATTGTCTAAAGTTGTTGTCTACACTGATTATTCTGCCCTTCGATACCTTCTAACTAAAACTGATGCAAAACCTCAACTCATTCGATGGATTTTGTTATTGCAGAAATTTGACTTAGAAATTCAGGATAAGAAAGGAGCTGAAAATCTCGCGGCGGATCTTCTGTCCAGGCTTGAAAACTCAAATATCAGAAAACTAGATGAAGTCAAAATTAATGATTCGTTTCCTGACAAACAATTCTTCGCTATATCTGATTCTGAGGTACCTTGGTTTGCAGACATCACGAATTTTTTGGCCGCTAACATTATCCTAAAAGGGTTGACACACCAGCAAAAGAAGAGATTCTTTAGTGATGTGAAATACTACTTTTGGGACGACCCTTTTCTTTTTCGCATATGTGTAGATCAAGTCATTCAAAGATGTGTTACAAGGTCAGAAACATCAAAAATACTGGAACGTTGCCACTCAGGACCAACTGGAGGACACTATAGTGGAACTAAGACCGCGCATAAAATACTTGAATCAGGTTTTTATTGGCCCTCGTTATTCAAAGACGCTAACAAGTATGTGACTTCTTGCGACAAATGCCAACGGACAGGTAACCTTTCCAAACGTGATGAAATGCCTCAAAACTATATGCTTCCATGTGAAATATTTGACGTTTGGGGTATCGACTTCATGGGTCCATTCCCTAATTTGTTTGGGAATAACTATATCTTAGTAGTGGTTGATTATATGTCCAAATGGGTGGAAGCCTAAGCTTTACCTACTAATGATGCTAGAGTAGAAGTACGTTTCCTTAAGAAACTCTTCTCAGGATTCGAAACACTTAGAGCAATTATTAGTGACAGGGGCACTCATTTTTGTAACACGAATTTGAGAAAACTCTTAAAAAATATGGAGTTTATCACAGAACAGCCACCCCATACCATCCTCAAACCAGTGGACAAGTCGAAGTGGCAAATTGAAGAATCAAACAAATTCTCGAAAAGATAGTAGAATCAAACAAGAAAGACTGGGTGATGAAAGTAGATGATGCTTTATGGGCTTATAGAACTGCTTTTAAGACTCCCATAGGAACATCAACTTACAGACTCATTTATGGGAAAAGTTGTTATCTACCATTCGAACTAGAGCACAAATCTTTTTGGCAATTAAATTTCTAAACCTTGATCCTAAACATGCAGGCCAAAACAAGTTGGTACAGTGAACGAGTTAGATGAGTGGGGAGCCAATGCATACGAAAATTCACGACTATACAAGGAAGCAACAAAACGACGCTATGACACTCGCTTGAAGCAGCAGAAGTAATTCGAAGTCAGAGATTTTGTCTTGCTCTGTAATTCAAGACTCAAATTATTTCCTGGAAAACTTAAATCACGATGATCAGGATCTTTCGTAGTTCAATCTGTTGTTCCATATGGCATAGTAGAGGTAAGTCACCCATCACAAGGAACTTTCAAGGTAAATGGTCATCATCTCAAACTTTATAACGACAAGAATTTTAAGGATGATAGAGAGGAGCTACGACTCCACGAACCTCCCTAAATACATCAGCAAGGGAAAGTCGAGCTGAGACTATAAACAAGCGCTTCTCGGGAGGCAACCCGAGTACTAATAGTTTTTATTTATTTAAATTTTGTTTAAATTTCAAAATTTTTAATATTTAGACCACTAACTGAATCTTTGAACACAGGTCCACAAAACTCACACAGCCATCCACACGGGCATGCTTTAGGCCGTACTCGTGACACGAGAATAGACACGGCCGTGCAATACAGCCGTGTGAAAACAGAGTACAAATTTTTCCACAACACGGGATGCGATAAATTCCCACGACCGTGTGAGCAGGCCGTGGGGCAACCTGTCCAATCCACACGGGTGTGCGACACGCCGGTGCCTATCACCCATGGTCGACACTGCCAAAACAACACGGGCATGTTCGAAGCGAGCCACATCGCACACGGTCGTGCGTTACGATCATAAAGCCACACAGTCAAAACACACGGGCGTGTCTCCAAGCCGTGCGACGAACTTTTAACTCATGACAAACATGAGTTGGACACGACCCACATGGGCGTGTGAGGTGACCGTGCCACCTATAAAATTAGACTATTTTCCTTATTTTTATTGTTATTCTTAGTCTTTTTTTTAATTGATTCACGCAGCTTACCTTTATGATTATTATCAGGTTATTTCTTCTTCCGAATCAAGCTGTACCTCCAGTTCTATTGTCAATTCTCACTTTCGCCAAACTAGGGAATTCATTCATTCCAACACTCAGGAAGTTTCAATTTTCCCCCTTTCTTATGCTTTTCTATTTTTTTCCATATATCTATCCTTGTGCATTGAGAGCAATGTACATCTTAAGTGTGGGGGGTAATCATTCCATTATCTGAAAAACCCCTGAATATTGCTTTATTCTCTTGTAAATCTCTCATATCATGTTTAAGATGAATTTTGATTGATATATCTTGAATTAAAACATAGGCATTTATGCATTGATTGTTAAACTTTAAGACATTGGAGAATCAAGCATGATAAGTTGGGTATGGGAAAGAAGTTATTATGGTGGGGGAACGTCAGAATTATTTTTCTAATATAATCTTTACATTAGTAGCAGAAAAGATGGTTCAAAAAAGGTGCGAAGCATTTTTGGCTTATGTTTGAGATGCAAGCTTTATTGACCCTATAGTTGAAGGTATCCCTACAGTGAGGGAATTTCCCGATGTGTTTCCTCATGAACTACCAGGGTTACCTCCAGAGAGAGAATTGGAATTCAAAATTGAGTTGTTACCGGGAATGACACCGGTTTCCATCACTCCCTACTGCATGGTACAAAAAGAGCTTAAGGAGTAAAAGTTGCAGTTGTAAGAACTGTTGAATAAGGGTTTTATTAGACCCAGTGTTTTGCCATGGGGTGCACTAGTTTTATTTGTAAAGAAGAAAAATGGAACCTTACGATTGTGCATTGAATATCGACAACTGAATAAATTAAATATCAATAATAAGTACCCTCTACCAAGGATTGATGTTCTACTTGATCAGTTTAGAGGTGCAACTATCTTTTTCAAAATTTACTTAAGAACTGGGTAGTACCAACTCAAAGTGAAAGAATCTGATATTCCCAAAACTGCTTTTAGGACTCGTTATAGGCATTACGAGTTCCTTGTCATGCCTTTTGGATTAACTAATGCACCAGCAGCCTTCATGTGTCTTATGAATTGTGTCTTCCAACCTTCCTTGATCAGTTTGTCGTGGTTTCATTGATGATATCCTTGTTTACTCCAAGATGGAAAATGAGCATGATGAACATTTAAGAGTGGTTTTGCAGATAGTTCATGAAAAATAACTTTTTGCCAAACTTAGTAAGTGTGAATTTTGGTTAAAGGAAGTGATTTTTTTAGGTCACGTGGTATCAGCTGAGGGTATTCGCGTAGATCCCAGGAAGGTTGAAGCTATCTTAGATTGAAAGCAACCAAAGAATGTTTCAGAAATTTAGAGTTTTATGGGTCTTGCTGGGTATTATCGAAGGTTTGTCGAGGGTTTTTCCTTGATAGAAACCCTATTGACTAAGTTATTGAGGAAGAATGCTTCATTTAAATGAGAAGATGAACAATAAGCCAGTTACGAAAATTTAACGTCCGTGTTGATAGAAGCTCCCGTCTTATTTCAACCGAAATCTGGTAAGGAATATGTTGTGTATACCGATGCTTCACATTTTGGGCTTGGTTGTGTTCTAATTCAAGATAGTAAAGTTATAGCATATGCCTCAAGACAACTTAGGCCACATGAATGTAATTACCCCACTCATGATTTGGAGTTGGCAACTGTTGTTTTTGTTCTCAAAATTTGGAGATATTACTTGTATGGTGAAAAGTGTATTATTTACACCGATCACAAGAGTCTCAAATATCTACTCACCCAGAAGGAACTTAATTTGAGGCAGTGAAGGGGGATTGAGTTGCTAAAGGACTATGATTGTACGATTGAGTATCACTTCGGAAAGGCCAATATTGTGGCTGATGCTTTGAGCAGAAAGGAAATGTTTGATTTGAGGGCTATGTTCACTCGCTTGAGTCTTTTTGATGATTGGCGTATCTTGGCTGAATTGCAAGTAAGGCCTAAGTGGGTTCAGGAAATCAAGGATAAACAGAGTTTTGATGAAACTCTAACAACTCGGTTTAAACAGGTCGAGGATGGTTCGACTGAGGACTTTAGGATTAATTTTGATGGAATTTTATGATTTAAGGGGAGATATTGTGTGCCTAATAATAAGAATTTCAGACAGTCCATACTTCAGAAAGCACATAACAGCTCTTATGTTATGCATCTTGGTATTACTAAGATGTATCGCGATCTGAGGGAAGTGTATTGGTGGCCGGGTCTTAAATGTGAAGTGACCGAATATGTATCCAAATGTTTGACTTGTCAGTAGGTTAAAGCAACATTAGTTTCCATCAGGGTTGCTCCAACCGATTTGAATTCCACAGTGGAAGTGAGAGAGTGTGTTAATGAACTTTGTTAGTGGGTTGCCCTTAACGCCTACTGAGAAAGATTCAGTTTGGGTTGTGGTTGATAGATTGACTAGGTCCCCTATTTTGTTCCTATTCGTACTGATTACTCTCTCCAAAAGTTAGCTAAGCTTTATGCTTTTGAGATACTGAGATTGCATGGTGTGCTAGTGTTGATTATTTCAGATCGAGATCCTAGATTCATGTCTCAATTTTAGAAGAAGTTGCTCAAGGCTTTTGGTAATCGATTGGATTTCAGTACGACTTTTCATCCACAATTGAATAGTCAGTCAGAAAGGGTCATTCAGATATTGGAAGATATGTTGAGGAGTTGTGTACTCGACTTCCAAGGCAGTTGGGAGGAGCATTTACCAATGGCAAAATTTGCCTATAATAACAGTTTTTAGACAAGTATCCAAATGGCACCTTACGAACCTCTTTATGGTCGTAAATGTCGCTCACCTTTATGTTGGACTGAAGTGGGCGAAAGGAAGTTGATTGGTCTAGAATTGGTTATAGAAACTGAGGATAAAATTTGATTAATTCAAGAAAGATTGAAGGAAACTTCTGATAAACAGAAGTTATATGCTGATTTGAAGTGCAAGGACATTGAGTTCAATGTGGGGGATTTTGTTTTCCCTAAAGTCTCTCCATGGAAGAATGTAACAACCGGATTTAGATCCTTATCAGAACGGTGGTTTCAGGACCAAGAATCCGAGTAAGAAAAATATTTTAAAATTATATTTTGTTTTTAATATGTGTGAATTTTTTTATTTAATTTTGTCGTTTGAGTGCCCGATTTAATAAAAAGGACTTAATCACGTAAAATGTAAAAGTGACTAGTTAATTATGTAAGTACTTATTTGAATTTGTCTTTATAATATGAAGCATTTAAGAAGCAATTTGACCATAATTATAAAGGATGGATGGTAGTAGGTTTAGTATATAAAGTTTACAAATTAAATAACAAAGGTTAAAATTGTAAATGAATAAATTAATGTAATAAAATAACATAAAACAAAAGCTACATTCATTCATCTTTTAGATACCCGAATATTAAAGAAATAAAACAAAGAATAAAAGCTTTGAAGTTTCGGTCAAGGCTTAACTTGATTAAGGTATGTAATTAGCTCGGTTTTTGATAATTTGTACGTTTTTGATATCGTTGCAGTGTAATGTACAAAGCCCATGCTTGAATTTTTTATTTTGATGAATATTTTGAGTTATGCCATTGATGAATATTTGAGTTTTGTAATGTTTGAATTATGAAAGATATGTTTTGTATTGGAATTTTTGATGATTTTGAGTAATTAGGGCTAAATTGCAAAAATAATAAATTGAAGGATTAAAATGTAAAATAAATGAAATGCATGGACTCGTATGAACATGGGTAGTATTCAGTCTAAGCATGGCATGTGAAATTTTTGTATGTTTTGTGTTTTGTGCAATTTGGACTAAATTGTAAAAAGTGTGAAATGTCAGGGGTAAAATGGCAATTTACCCATTTATGTGTTTTTGGACTAAAATGAGTGAAAATATGTTTGAATGAGTTTAATTTGAATATGTTTAGATATCAGATTTGGATCGGGGGAAACCTAAAGTTGTCGATTAGTCGTCCCGTTCCGATTTTCATTGTCCGAGGTAAGTTTTTAAGAAAATAAGTGTTAATAAGTTTGAATATATATATGTTTTAAATGCTGAATTGAATTTTTTCATTTTATATACTTAATGACAGAATGTGTATATGCTTGAGAATTAAGTTTACAAGTTCGATTCGATTGAGTTACGATGCCCGAAAGCCCCATATGAACCTTAGGAATAGCTAGGATACATATGCCATGACATAGGATTCTGATATGTGTTGTGCGAGTAAGACCATGGCATCGATATATGTGTTCGAGTAAGACCACGTTTTATACGCTGGCATTGATATGTGACTCCAATATATGTGTGCGAGTAAGACCCTATTTGGGACAGTGGCATCGATATGTGATTACATGTAAGACCACGTCTGGGACGTTGGCATTGTATGATATATGTGATTATCTGAGTGTCCTATCCAATTCTGAATGATTCATCGGGCAACGATAAGTTGTGGTCGAATGTGTAAAATGAGCTAAAATGACCAGGTATGAGTTAGCTTATTACCTACTTGAAATAAGGTAAGTAAGTTACTTGATATTTGTTGCAAATCATGTATGATGTAAATGAAGAATGTATGTGAATATGGAAAGCGTATTCGGCCTTTTGAATAAATAATATGAATATTTTTGAAATGATTCTTGAATATGTGTATATAAGATTATGTATATTCGACCATATAGTAACTATATGTATATGATGTTATATTTTGATTCATGAGCTTGTGTATATGAGTGCAAGTATACTTGGTTATATAATGACATTTTGGCTTTAAAAGTTGAATGATATTTCGTTAATATAATTATATGAGCATTCGGCCAAGGTAACATTTATGTATGAAAGTATATATTATTTATGAAATTGTAAGTTTGAGACTAAATGTGATAATGATATTATAATTTGGTTTAGTTTAAATGATTTGATTATATCATTGAGTTGTTTATTTGCTTATGACTTACTACGCTATGATAGCTTATTGTATGTGTTTATGTTTGCCTCTGTTTTATAGATTTTGGGGTCAAGTTACGAGCTCAGGATCGTCAGCAAAGTCTATCACACTATCGACTGTTTTCGGTACTTTTATAAGTTAAAATTTGAACATATGGCATGTATAGGCTATACTGTATACGGTTATGTTTGAAGATGTGTGTATATATTAAGCCAGGCAAAAATAGATAATTTGATACCTAAATATTTGCTATCTTGTTCATAGTTCTTATGTGTGCTAAGCTCGGTTTATATGCTTTTACCAAATGACGATATGTTTGCTTTTGGTTTTAGTGATTCGATCATAATATACTTGAATATGTGGTTGGTATAATTTAGTAAGCCTTAAGTTGATTATTTTTAGTTGTTACAGTATGATATGTGTGGCATATTTAATATGATGCATATGATAAATAGTTATGGTTTAAGGTATTGGTAATTGGTTGTAATGAAATAGATATGGATAATGAAAGTGAGTTATTCATGATTGGTGCATATATGTGAACCTTGTTGTTATGCATGTTTTATGTGTGAGATATGCTTGAAGCTAAGAATGAATGTATTAGGCAATTGACATAGAAATGGAATTTACTATATGACATGTGGAAATTGATATTTGATTTATCACAGATATTTGATTTACCTAATATATTACATGTAAAATGAGTTATTAATTATTGATTTAATTTTATGTAAAGACACATGTATATAATTTGATTTAGTAAATAATGTGGACATTGAATAAATAGATATGATCTATTAGTTATGCACGTGAATATTTAGATGAATTTGTAAGTATACTTGTTCATGTCTTAATTATTTAAAATCGTGTATAGCAATGCACATTAGGCCATTATTGATTTGATTAGACTTTGAATAATTATATTTTTATAATGTAGTGTCAAATGGATAACGTCCATAATGATATATATATATATATATATATATATATTAAATATGTTTGCTTTGTATAATTTATGTTGGTAATAATTGATTGATTTATTTGTATTATTTTGAGATATGCATATGCTATGCGGTAAAATGTTATAATCGGTATGATTTGCTTATGAATTATGTATTTGGTTATATGTTTGCAAAATGTTAAGATATGATTGTTAAAGAAATTAAATTAGTTATATATGTTAATATTTGATTGATTTATGAGTTTGAGCTAGAATATGTATATGATTATTCAGAATTTATGTCTTGTCTGGTATTACCTCATAACCCCATTCCGACGAAGAATACGGCTTAGGGGTGTTACAAAGAAAGTTTTGAGATTTGGTCGAAAGGGCAAGTTAATCCTTAGATTCATTGGTCGCTATTAAGTGCTTAAAAGGGTTGGTTCTGTGGCTTATCAACGGGAGTTGCCACCTAAGTTAGATCGTATTCACGATGTTTTTCATGTCTCAATGTTGAGACGGTATCTATCCAATCCCTTCCATATTTTACCAGTTGAGGAGATTGAGGTTAGACTGGATTTATCATTTGAAGAGGAACTGATTTAAATATTAGAACGTGAGACCAAAGTGCTAAGACAAAAGAAAATTTCATTAGTTAAAGTACTGTGGAGAAATCATGGCATCGAAGAGGCTACTTGGGAGCCGAAGGACCCGATTCGGCTTCAATATCCTCATCTCTTCGAAACAGGTAATTTCGAGGATGAAATTTATTTAAGGGGGTAAAGCTGTAACATCCCAAATTTAGCTCCATAAAATTTAGAAATATATCAAAAATAGGGAATTTACCCAATGGTTAGTCATTAGATTTGAAAGCTTGAAGGTTAGTTGGAGGTCCCAAGTTCAAGTCTTAACTTTTTACAAAATAAATTAATTTTTTTGCAAACTCCCTTGTTTTTTTTTTATGTGTTGGCATCCAAATTTAGTAAACCTAGGCATAAATACAATTTTTTATCAAAATAATTAGCCTTTGAATCCATTTTCTTCTACCTTAGCCGTCCCTAACCCCCTAACCCCCTCTCCCTCTCTTCATCTCTATTTTTTTTCTTTTCCCTTTTTCCTCCATTGTTGTCTTCACCTACACCTCCCCTTTTATCATCATATTCTTCTTCTTTTTGCATCAAGAATGTGCACCATCTCCTTTTCTATATTGCTGCAATTTTCCCTCATTAAATCATCCCTAAATCTGAAATTTTGAACTCCAAGATCGATCCCAAACATCGCTTAGAAGTGCCATTCCCGTTTCTCTCGACTAACTTGTGTAAGGCCTCTTCTCTCTTCATTTTCTTAATTAATCTTTTCCATTAAAAGCCTAAATTTCTAGATCTATAATTTATGGGATTTTAAATGGTTTTAAATATGTTTTTCCAGATTTTAATGAGGTTTCAAACCATTTTAAAATTCAGCCCTAATTTCGGCCACCATGGGCGGTGGTGCATGCGCATATTTGTAGAATAGGGGGCTGTTTTGTTTCTTGAATCTTTCCCAATTAATTCCAGCCTATTTGAGTTCTCGAACCCTCCTAATCATCTATTAAACCCATGTCAATTAGGTAAAAAAAGGTTCTTGATCGTTTGGGCATTCGAATCTTACAAATCGGGAAGCGTAAGTGAAGTGTAAAATTAAATGTTGCTTCGACATAGTTGTAAGGTAAATGTTATGGACTGATTAAATGAAAGAATTGAACAATAATTAGCTACTTATTTTCCAGTATATTATGGAATTAGGTGCTGATCCAAATGCCTCGAATCAGCTGTAAAGCTAAAGAATGATCATACGTACGGTTCGCATCGATATAAGGTAAGGAATCGAACTAGTTGAATTCGTAAAATAGTTATTAATTCAAAAATTGGTTTGAACCCATAAGTGGGTAATTGGGAGTTGGTTAAGTGGTAAATTGATTTAATTTATACTAAATTTTTGTTTAGGATTGTATAAATGTTTATTAAGGAAAATTGGAAAGTTCACTAGGGTGCTGCGAAAAAGCGAAAAATAAGGTTTTGGTCCTAAACTTGTAAAATTTGTTTGATAACGATAAATATTAGGTTATATTTGATAATTAGCTTGCTGATTGGTTTTGTGAGTGGCCGAACCAGGTACGTTCCTAGACTTAAAAGATTGATGTGTTGGTAAAATTGCTAGTTTGACTGTATGAATGTGTAATTGAGATTGTTATGCATAGTTATATTATGTGATATGAGGATGTTTGATGGAATGGTAGGAACTGTTGAGATATTAGTTTTATGCATGATTTAAATGCATGAAATATTTACTATGATATATATATACGTGAGGTTGCTATTGGTGCATAATGATATTCGTAAAGTATGTGAATTGAACGATATTGATGGATACCATCTTAATGGTAATTTGAAAATTGGAACATTGTTTCCTTTCTCAGAAAGTATGTGATTATTGAGGACTTGTTGAGCATGTCAAATAAAAGTGAAAAGTATTGAAATATGATTGTGTATGAATTTGTATGACATATTGCATGTGCATTGGGATAGGATTTTGTGGTTGACAAAAGAGTTCCGTGGAGTACCAGCGACATATTAAGTCAGCATATATTTTTAGTCAGTGCACTGCATTTGGAGTACCAAGGGGATTGGCGATTATATCACATTTTATATTTGGTAGTTTCACTGCATTATTGATTATTAGTGGTTTTACCACATCGAGCATTGCTCACATACGTTGGAGTTTGGTAGACATGTTCTAGGGAACTCGTGGTGTGTAGCAGATGGTATGGGTAAGATCTCACAAGTGCATTTTTCACGATCATGTGCATTTGAAAATTATTATTGTTAATGTTTGATTGTGCTATTGGTACCTCTATGAAATTGCATGTATGAATGCTTAATACTTATTTAGTCTCACACTGAGCTTCTTAAGCTCACCCCATTATCTCAACTTCTCAGGTAATGATCGAACTTAGGATTAGAATTGGCATGCTGACGTATGGCGGACTTCGGACTTTACTTCGTCATATTATTTTAACTCTATTATATTTTTAGGTTATTTTAGTATTATTATCTGGTTTTGGATTGTAAAGTTTCTTTAAACTGTGGTTTGGGATTGTTCGAGATTTTGGGGTTTTTCATGCATGCATGACACACATATTTGGTATAAATATATGGTTTTTATAATATGTTAAAATGGACTATGCATGATATATGACTAAATTAATAATTTGACTAGTAATGGTACATTTCTATTGCTAACAAGATAACAAAATGATTTTTCAAAGGCAACGCCGCCAGTAAGGTTTTACAAAAACTCACCTTATTCGCTAATTTGACCTAAGCGTGGTTGGACTAAGTAAATAGGCATTTTTTAAAGCTAGCAATAGAAACCACAGTTTTATAAAAACAAGTACTTGAAGGTTTTTAACTATCATTAGGGTAAGTTTGACACTAAGACGTCCAATGTGGCCTTCCCGATTCGACCATAATCTCTAAGCCGGGTTTGGGAGGTTACACTCCATCATATCTCAAATAATTATAAATTGGCATTTTTGTGATTATAAAACTTATAAGGGACTCTACCACCACCTATAGGTGGACTCTATCACCACACATTGGATAAACAAATCTACAAAACACACCACATAACTCATAAAGTCGTAAGCTATCTCCATCTAAGTGTAGCTTGCATGCTCGCACTCTCTAAACACACCACACTATCTACGGTGAATGGAGCTATGCTCGACATTACCTTATCTCTCCAACGCATCTCCGGGCCACAATGCCCATCATAATAAAAAGGGTGAGTACTCACAATCCTATGGCATACCAACTATATCCAATGATTCCATAAGGTCACAATGCTAAAATATCTCTTTAAGACATTCACAAATAGGGTTCGCAATTAAGTAGAGCTCGCATATTATAACACAGTTTGCAATTCACAATTCGTAGTAGAACATGGTTCGTAAATAATATCACTTCGATGCAACATAAATTGCATTCCTAATCAAAGTTCACATATCAATCATGACATAGCTCACATAAATCATTGTTCGCATATTTTATTTAGCATAGGGCACACAATAGCTTAGCTTACATATAATACAACTAAAAATCTCACAATACACAATTTGGCAAATTAATACAGTTCACCATATTAATACAAATTACCAAATTAACACAGTTCACCAAAATAATATAATTCACCAAGTTAACATGGTTCACAATATAACATAGTACACATATATAATTGGCTCACATTATAGTTCAGCTTGCACTTAGCATTTCACGATAATATAATTTTGCACTAATCAATGCTCGCAATATTGTAAAACTCATAATTCACTTACGGGTCCGTGCATGCATACATGTGCAATATATATAAAATTCATATGTCATACAAACCCATATTATAATATTTATTTTTATATTCGTTCGCAGGCATTACATAATCATATATGAATATATATTACTTATATATACATACCTATTTAGTGACTTTTGTCACTTAAAATTTTAGCATACATTAAAAGTCCCATATACATACCTATTTTATTTAATTAAATAATCTAATAACGGTTTCCTATTCATTAACCCTCGATTTACTTACCCAATTCTCCTAACCCAATTTTCGAGATGTGACAAAAAACTTAGCTAATTCCTAATTTTTTTTATTTTCCTCACAATTTTAATTATATTCTAGCAGTGGAAAAGTGATATTCAATTTAGTTATGATTAATTTAAATCAGAATTGTGCATAACCAAATCTAATTTCATGATCAATATCTTAAATTCAAATTAAAAAATCATGCATGCTAAATATACCTTAAACATAAATCCCATGCCACAATATAAATAAAATAGTACGATTCCAAAATAACAAGAATTACAAAAAAGATAATACTGATAGTAATTTTTATATAAAACGATTCTGAGCCCTCAGCATGTTGTATCCGTGTCCTAACTTGGTGGGTTATCTGTAGAGATGGAAATTAAAGGGGAGTGAGCTATGAAGCTATGTGTGAGATCCATCGCAAGAAAATCGAGCAAAAAAAAATAATTTTTAGTGCATTCGAATAGCATAGCATTAGTTAACAGTTCATTCGAGAATGTTTATAAGTGTCAATGCAATGCAATTTTAGTTTAACAGAAGAAAACAAGAATGTTTATAAGTGTCAATGCAATGCAATTTTAGTTTAACAGAAGAAAAAAAAGGTTCTACCTCGTCGCTACACTCCACAGTAAGAGTTTCCCAGAACTTTTTTAACTCGAACACTCTAGTTTATGGATAAACCATGAATGCTTGCAAGTTAATACGCTGTCAGTAAGTTGTGAATGCACGTGTTTGTAGATAAAAGTTGTTAGTAAGTTTTTGGATGAACCACTAGTGTTTGTAGGTTAATACACTGCCAGTGGGTTGTGAATGCACAACGTGTTTGCAGATAAAAGCTACCAACAAGTTTGTGGATAAACCACCGGTGTTTGTAGATTATTAAACTACTTATACTTCTTCCTTTCAATCGTCCCATCCCATGCAATGCAATATAACATGCTAGTAACAATACAATACAGAAACAATAGACATGTATGACATGTATTCGGTTCATCGGTAATGGTAGGTATGTTGATCATGCAATCGATAATATAGTGGTACGAGTATCAGTAACAATTTATCTAAAATACAGTGACACTAGACATGTATCAAACACATATCATGCATATATAGTAAAAATTTAGTTAGTCAGATCATGGATTCCAATTTTATTCATATTATTAGGGACTCAAATTGAATGAGATAAAACACTAAAAATAGTTTAATGACTACTCATGGACTAAACTGAACAATTCATAAAATTCTGGGAAAACTATAAAATAAGGGACACACAGCCGTGTGGGATGCTATACGTCGTGTGCGATGCTATAAGCCATATGGAGGGGTTACACGGTCGTGTGGCAATTGCAAAATTTATGTACATGAGGGACAACGTCATGTGGCAAGCCATGTGGAAGGTTCTTGGCCATGTGAGATTCAAACTAGCCTAAGGTTTCACGAGCACATGGCCTTATGAGAGGTCGTGTAGTTCACTCGTGTTGTCCATATGCCCGTGTGGGTGACTGTGTGGCCCTAATCCTAGACACGATTTTCCTTATATCACTTGTAAAACAACACAAACCTTTCACCATAAGCCCGATCGACGTGCCTCACAATCAAATCTGATCTGATGCACCTAAAACTGGTTCTTTAAACAATATTTATATACGATTTAATATTGGGAATCAAGATTCAACAATATTTACGAAAATTTTTTGGTAAGATTCATGAAAGATCGTTTAATTGATCGCAAGATTAGCATTAGATCAAATTTCTATAAAGATTCAAGATCAATCATCAGAATTGAGACATACTTACCGATTATTGGCAAAGATCAGGATTTAATTGACAATAATTCTAAAATCGACGGAAAGAATGATCGAATGAGGATATTTTAATTTGTGAAAGCAAAATACTCAATAGTAATAAGATGTAAATTTTTATGTAAAAGAGAGTAAATATAAGAAAAGGGAGAAGAAATATGGAGAAGAAGGAAGAATTCTAAAAACATTTGAAAAGAAGCATAATTCAAGTCTAATTGGGTAAAATTAGACTAAATACCTAGGGTTTAGGAAACACTAGGGGCGATATAGCAATTTTCCCTTAACTGTTGAAAAAAAAGATGCATTTTGGGAATAGAGTGGCTCGAACTTAGGTTAATGGGGGAGGCTAACGTTTAACCATTGGGCTATTGCCCATTCTTGTTAAGTTTTTACTCTTAACAATATTTGTATTAGTGTAATTTTCATCCTAATTTGTTGAAAATTAAAGGAAAAGAAATGGGAGAGGAGTGACTTGAACCTAAGACCTCTAAAGAGTGCATTAACTACTTAACCATCAAGCTTAATTCATTTTTTTGTTAATTATTTCATCTCAACATGGAGACGTAGATTACATCATGAATACAGTCCAATTCTAGAGGTAATTCTAGTTGAGACACTACTGGATTGACTCTTTCAAGAATTCTATAAGGTTCGATGAACCTAGGACTTAATTTATCCTTTTGTCCAACCCTCAATACCATCTGCCATAGGGACACTTTTAGGAAGACTTGTTCTCTGACACTGTATTCAATGTCTTTTCTTTTTATGTCTGCATATGACTTATGTATTTCCGAAGCCGCTTTTAGTCTATCATAGATCAATTTAATTTTCCCCTTAGACTCTTATACCACTTTTGGACCCAAAATTTTCCTTTCACCCACTTTAGTCCAACACAGTTGTGTTTGACACTTGCGACAATAAAGGGCTTCATAGGGTGCCATTTGTATGCTTGATTGGAAGCTATTGTTATAGGCAAATTTTGCTAGAGGGAAATTTTCCTCCCAACTACCTCAGAATTAGATGATACAACCTTTTAGCATATCTTCCAATATTTGAATGACTCATCCGAATTGTTTATCAGTTTGTAGGTGGAAGGTAAAATCTAAAAGAGTACCTAGTGCTCATGAAGCATTTTCCATAATAGAGATGTAAAATAGGGATCTTGATCTAAAATGATTGATACCAATATTGCATGAAGTCTTACAATTTCTGAAATATATATTTAGCCAACTTTTGCAAAGAATAGTCTGTGCGAACAAGTAAGAAATGAGTTGACTTAATTAATCGATCTACTATCACCCAAATTCAATCTTTCTTAGTGGGTGTTATCGGTAACCCACTAACAAAGTTCATCATTATTTTCTCCCCTTTCCACTGTGGTATTTTGATTGGTTGTAGTAAGAAGAAAGGAAACTGGGATAAATTATGAGGTACTCAGTAAATTTATCTCTTGATCTTATTTATTCTAAATTACTTCTTAGGGGAGTCACTTCATAGGCTTTAATCACACATAATTTAAACCAACTAACCAGGATTTCAACCGATGTTCATTCGTTAATTATTGTCACATTTGTTCGTTAAACTCTCTAAGGAAATTAGCTACTCATGGATCGAAATACAATAATTCTCAAACTCATATTTAACATTCAAGATATCAAATTAAATAAAAGTAAGGAGTATAGAAAGAAATCTATTTTCGATATCGATTGAAGCTCAAAAGTGAAAACTCCTTTAACAATTGTGAAGCTCACCTTGATTGCAATTGGAAACAATGAAAAAATACTGAAAAACTAATATATTAAACCTTTGGGTCGAAATTGAATCCAAGTCAAAATAGGAAAAAAAATATAAAAAGGACTAAGTTGAAAAGAAAATAAAACTAAACTAAGAACCTAAAATACTAAAATGACTCACTTGGCCAAGCCTCCTCAAAGGAGATTTAACATGCTTATTTATAGATTTTATGCTCAGACTTAATTGGGGTTACTAAACAGCCCAAAAACTTGATTAAAGTACATTTTATGGAATAAAATACCTTTAAATAAATTTTCTTATTCGTCACTCGAGGTGGTGACACCAAAAGACCTGTGTCCTGATAGTACCTTCAAAATCTGGGTACTTTGGCTTTGAAGTTTGGTGTTGCGACACCACTTCCCAGTGTCACGATGCTGTAGTCGACATTCGCCTTCTAAGCCCAAAAATAGTGTCCTACACACTAAATAGAGTTGTTAGATAATCCCTAGGCCCATAGTGGCCTATTAGGTTATAACATAACTCAAAATTGCGTAAAAATTTGTACTTTGCATAAATTAAAAAGCAAAGCGATAAAAACTAAAAAAGAAATAAAAACATCTAAATATGGTATAAAACAAGCTCAATAGGTGTCAGAAAGACCTTAATTTGCCACAACAAATTGTGTCAGATCATGCATGCAGACTCATTCAATTTCCCACAGTTTGAGTTTTAGAAAACCTATGCTTTGATACCACCAGTGTAACTCCCCCAACCCTGCTTAGACATTAGGCCCAAATTTATAAGAGTACATTGGCCACCGAGATGGCCCGGTAAGCTAACGAAGTTTATAAAATATCATTTTAAAACATTTGTTTATCCTAGAAGAAAATTTAGCCTATTTTCAAAAAAAAAACTCATGAATTAATACAAACCGAATAAGTTTAACATAATTTTTTTAATGATGATAACCTTTGAAAACTTAGCTAATTCCCTTTTTTTTATGTCACTCACAATTTGGTTATAATTTAGCAACAGAAATATGATATTCAATTTTTTTTGATTAAGTTAAATCAGAATTATTTAATACATAACCAAATCTAATTCCATGATCAATATTCTAAATTCAAATTAAAAAAATGCATGCTAAATATACTCTAAACATAAATCCTATGCCACAAAATAAATAAAATAATATAGTTTCAAAATAACAGGAATTATAAAAAAGATAAGCCTAATAATATGTAACACCACTCGCCTGTATCCGACACTGGGATGGGGTTCGAGATATTACCTGACTAAAACTTAATCAACTATATAAAACCAGGCCATGAAACCTAAAACAATTTAAAACTTTTCCTTTCTCAAGAAATCTGTCCCAAATATGGGCTTACAAGACCCCAAACATACATCCGAGGTGGTTCAAAGCCCAATCAAGAACCCGTTTAAAACTTAAAAAAATTTCATGCAACAAGGTTTTACACGCCCATGTGGGTATAGAGCACACGACCGTGTGCTTGGGACACGCCCATGTCCCGAGCATGGGTCTAAAAACCTGGGCATTCTGTCAAAACAACATGGCCCAAGCACACACCTGTGCCCTACAACCGTGTCCTTCACACGGCTGAGACACATGGCCGTGTCTCTTGCCCGTGTGCTACTAGCATACATACTGACTTTATGGCACAGCATGGACACAAGCCCATGTGGCCTGCCCGTGTGTTAAAATGACTTTAAAGTTTTAAGTGCAGGGGACCCACGACCATAACACACACCCCTGGGCATGAACCGTGTGTCATATACGGCCTAGACACATGCCCGTGTGTCTAACCCGTGTGGACAAACTAGGCTATTTCCCAAGCCCTTTTTGTCAGCCATCTTGTACAAACTACACAAGATCATTTCAATGTACCCATATCATCACAATGGACATTAATTCAACCATAGAAAGGGCATCATATGCATTCATAAATATGAATAATAGCCACTATTCTAGGCTTGATACAAAATAAGGGCTTTTGAGTTAAGCCAAAATATATAAACATATCTCATGATGTAACATCCTAGTCTAGCCCTATACATGCCACCTTCAAAAATATAAATCAAACTATACTGAATCCTGCGGACGATAGTGTGATCGATATCTCTGACTTTAAGGGATCCTCGAGCTAGCTAAATAACGCTGAAAGAAGAGGGAAAGGAAAGAGGGTAAGAATATAGCTTAGTAAGTTGCATATAAATAAATATACAACAACAATCTCACCACTAGATGTCATGCTCAAATGTAAACATAACTCAATTTACTCTTTGTCATCTACTCGAGTCACATTTTCTAAATTAAGCTCGTTACTCATGCTTATCATATAGGTACCTGTAACACTCACAACATGATTATTCTTTCTTTATTAAGATTGATATATAACTCTCACCATTGAAACGTTTGGAATACTATTGGATATTCTTTGAACCTTTAACATAGGATATATTACCGATGCGTGTCCCAGTCACGTCTTACACTGACTATCTCTGTCAAGGCCGATGCATGTCCCAAACATGTCTTACACTGGCACTCATATATGCGTGCTGATGCATGTCCCAGACATGTCTTACACTAGCCCTCGCCTGGATACCGATGCCATGTCCCAGACATCGTCCTACGCTGGCTCTCAGAATGTGGCCGAAGCATGTCCCAGACATGTCTTACATTGGCGCACAATTCACCTAATGCCTTGGTACGAATATCAAGTTTGTATCCTAAAGTTTCAACGGGATATCTCTATTATCTCAAATATTACTAGGCATTCTCAACTTATAACTTAGCAACTCATACAATATCAATTCAAAGGCAATATGAATGCAAGTATTAACAGTGTAGTTGTATTATTTACATACAACTTACCTCGGTTTACAAAAAGTACTTGACTACTCGGTTTAGTCAGTTTGCTTGGCCTTCCCTCGGTCTAGGTTCGAATTTGGTAAATCTTGATCTATAATGACAATATGCACTCATTTAGTCACTAATTAGGATTAAGCAATCATAAATTCACACCTTTGGTAAAATGACCATTTTGCCCTTAGACTTTGACAAAATGACCATTTTGCCCCTATGCTCGAAAATCAATTTTTATCAAATTTCTTTGTATTTCAAGCCTAGCTAAACTCTTTTTACTACTATAGCAATCCCAAATTCTCAGTATTTCACACACTTAACATCTATTTTGCAACTTATGCAAAATAGGCCCTTTAGGTGTTTTCATGGCAACACCTTTCACAAAAGTTGTTTATAACCCAACTAGGACTCATATTCTTCCATAAAGACTCAGTAAACATCACAAAAACATCCATGGCAAAATCTTAAACTCTTAACCATTTTTCAAGATATCACCCTCATTTGAAAGCTCATGCTTCAAGGGTTTCAAAAATACAAAAATCATCAACAAGGGTGTGAGAATCACTTACTTCTGAGGGCTTTAAGTTGCTGAAAATTTCAAGCTATTGAACCCCAAATATTTTTTGATATTTTTGGATAAGAAAGGAGAAAGATGATAGCTTTTTCCTTCTTTTTTCTTTTTCTTTTATTTAAAATGAAACTAGTCAAAATTGGTAACATAAGCATCACCAAACTTTGACAATTTTGTCCCCCCTCACACCATGACTGGCTAGGCTATTCACAAAGGTCTAATTGCCCTTTAAAGACCCTAAATTTAATTTCTCTAGCAATTTAACACATTTGGGTACTAAAATGCAACTTTTACCTTTTATGCGATCTAGTCCTTTTTCGCAATCGGGCTTGAAAACATTAAAATTAGCTCACCAAAATTTTTCATGTACTAATAAAATCATACTATAACCTCATAAAAATAATAAAATAATTTTTCTAACTTTGGATTTGTGGTCCTGAGACCACTGTTCTGACTAGGCCCTAAATCGGGCTGTTACATAATAACTTTTATATAAAATGATTTTGAGCCCTTTGTATGTCGTGTCCACGTTCTAACCTAGTGGGTTATCTGTAGAGACAGAAATAAAAGGGGGAGTGATCTATGAAGCTTAGTGTGAGTTACATCACAAGATAACCAGTGCAGAATAATAAATCAAGCATACATAATAATAGTTTTGTAACCTCCGGATTTCTAATAACCCGAAATTAAGAATGATTAAGGGACTATATTGAAAGAAATCGTAAGCTGGAGGCATATATTGGAAGAAATGGGAAAGTTAGAAACCAAATTGGACATGGCTGAGATCCAATTTTGGTTTAGTTAGGGTGGAACCCGTCGGTTCCTTAGTGGGAGACATAATAATTGAGAACGCACGGTTCCCATAAGGTTGAA
Source organism: Gossypium anomalum (assembly GCA_025698475.1). Taxonomy (NCBI): domain Eukaryota; kingdom Viridiplantae; phylum Streptophyta; class Magnoliopsida; order Malvales; family Malvaceae; genus Gossypium; species Gossypium anomalum. Next base: position 58,720,520 of record CM046959.1, read on the forward strand.
AGAAGCGCGGGAAGGGTTCAGTTTCTCTTGTTCTTCATATTTTTCGATATGTCGAAGAAGGAGCAGCCATGAAAGGTTCTGCATGGAGCAGACTTCATGAGGATCAAGTTGGAAAAGTAAGGAAACTGAAAAGTGGGTAAGATTCTTAACCCTTCTGTTTACATAGGGTAAAGTTTATGAACATCAGAACTATTTTAAAGGTTCTGCATGTTTTTGAAAAATGGGTTAAGGTTAAGAATATTGAGTATAACCCATGGTTATTTTGGTTGAAAGCTACTACCTGGAGTATAAACCTTTCGGGGCTCAAGAAAAGGGGTAAACTATGAAAAACAAAAGGATTCAGGTGAGTTCCAGACTCCAAACCAATTTGCATGAGAATGAAGCAATATGACATGAGCTTGTATTGCATGATTGTGGGTAAACCATAGAGGATTAGATGAAGTTACGATGGAAAAATGAGGAGTGATCCTTTACTTACTGCATTGGGCAAAGCTTCAAACCTTATAGAGGGAACATTGCGATGTTCGAGCATCAAGGTTAGGTGGTCTCAAGGAGATAATGGAATGAGTATTCGGGAAATGAAATTAAGGAATGGTATTTGCCACGGCGATGGTATTAACTAGTTCTTCAATATCGTGATTATGGTATATGGCATAAGACCATAGATAAAAGAGGCTATGTTAGTCTGGTATGTGACACATAGCGTAAAACCATGGATGAAAGATGTCATGACAGCATGGAACACGGTAAAATGGTAATGGCATAAGACCATGGATGAAAAATGCCATGACAACAAAGTAAACGATATAAGGTATATGGTATAAGACCATAGATGAAAGATATTATGTCAGTCAGGTATTATGAGTAAGACCATGGATGAAAGACTCCATGTGTAACCTCCCAAACCCAGCTTAGATGTTATGGCCAAATCCTGAAGATTACATTGGTCATTGGAATGATACGAATAAATGTTCTTATTTAAGATCTCTCTTTAAAACCATTTTTTTTATCTAAGACTAGCAAACTCGATTATTTGGTTTGTTTCAAGAAAAACCATATTAATTTCAAAATCATAAAGCGTCTTTATAGTTCCATTTATAAAGATTAATTATTTTGGAAAAGCTAAGTTATATTTTGTTAAAAACAAACTTTTAAGTATTGTAGCGGAAAATTGTATTAAAATCATATTTTTGTTAAAAATTGATTTTTCATGGATATTTAGTAAAACATCAGTGAGCAGCTTAAACATTCAAATCATGAAAAAATAAAATATAAATTCCAATGCCATAGTCCATAAGAAAATTATTACAGTTCTAAAAATAATCATATAATAAAGTTTAAAGTATTTAAAATAAAACCATCTGAGAACTCCGACAATTGTGTCCAAGTCCTAACCTCGAGGATTATCTAAAATGAAATCAGAACCTAAAGAATAAGCTAATAAGCTTAGTGCAATTCTTAACACAAAGATACAGTAATAACAGAATTATAACATTCAAACCAGAAAATATACAAAGTATCATAAACAGTACATAATTCAGAATTGATGCTTTACGTAATTATGTCAATGCAAAATTTTTAAGAAAAGTTTCCACCCAACTCTGCTACACACCAAAAAAGAGTTCCCCAAAACTCATCCAACCAAAAATATGCCAATATGTGGAAAAGCCACCAGATTTGTAGATAAATTGCCAAAATCGCAGACAAGCAGCCAGAAATGTGGTCATGCCATCAAAATTGCAAATAAACTGTAGAATATGTGGTTAAACCACTAGAATTGTAGATAAACTGCCAGATCTTCCTCTTTACATAATCGTTCCAACCCAATGAAAAATGACATGTTTTTAACTAAAAACAAAGGAAAAAAATAGGCATGATCAGAGCATGCAAATAATGGCAGAAATAGGAGGCACGATTTAAACATGCGATCAGAGACAAAACTGTGGCATCAATTCCTACACAATCAGTGAAATAGTACAATAAGCGCATTTAATGATGCGTTCAGAATTATCAATATCAAAATTCACATTTTTAATATGCGACTAAATTTCTATTATAGTGTGCATGAATCATCATGTAATCAGTCTCAATAACATATTTGGGACATGCATCAATAACTCATAATATATGAACATAACCAAATCACAAAACAATATACATACATATTTGGCATCACAAATTTATCAAATCAAAAACACTTACTTGAAATAAATCCTTTTGAAGGATTTATCACTTACCAAAATATTCTAGATGTTAAAATAATCACTAGCATAAAATATTTTCATATAATCTTGTAAATTAATTAAACACAACATTATTTGGATAAAACCCATACTTGAAAGTAAGCTTTATCACAACACACTTCGGTGATAAAAAAACTAATCAGATCTCTCCTAATCTAATCAAATAATAACATTATGACACCAAAGGAACACTTGTTACTTTTGGCCATGAATCAAAATATAATCTCTTAAGAAATCAGATAAGGAATTTACCTTAATACCTTTTTGAAAGAAGATCCAAATGTTTCCCTTATGTTAGAGTAAATTTGAATTATTCGGATTAGACCCATCAAGAAACGTGTTATACAAGTATTAGATCATATATTTGGCTCGCATAAGAAAAGAAATATTTGAGATTAGATTTACAAATTGATACTTACACTAAATCGGCTGGATTGTGAGGGTTAATGATTCATCGAGAATAAGTAGAAGAAGAGATGTTAAAATAAAATTAGTATATAACTTATTTAACGAAATAAGAAAAGTAGAAGAAGAGGTGTTAAAATTTGGTTTTGACCCAAAAATTGAAGAAAGGATGAAAATGGAAAAAATCAGTAGGCAACGGCAGTGGTGGTGTGGCGACGTTATGACGATGGTAGTGGAGGAGTTAGGATGAAAATGGAAAAAATCAGTGGGCAATGGCAGTGGTGGTGTGGCAACGTTATGACGATGGCAGTGGAGGAGTTTCGACAGTGGCAAGAAAAGAGTGAGGAAGGAGGGATGAAGGTGATAATGTGGTGGTTGGATGATGTAATGGTGGTTAATGGTGCAAAAGTGGTGGCAAAAACAAATGAAGGTGGCGGCTCAAGGGGGTGCAAGAGAAAAAATGGAAGAGAGGAGAAGAAGTTGTTGAACAAAAATGAGAAAATGGTTACTGTAAGATGGAAGGGGCGGCACAAGCTAGTCAATTGGGTGAAATTTGGAAAAGAGTGAATATGTGGAGTGGAAAAGGGAGTAAGAAGAGAAAGTAGAGCTGTGCATGGTAGGAAAGAATCTCCCTTATAAGGTAACTAGAAGGCACGACAAATAGGGTGTTGACCATGATTTAAATGTAAAAAAAAAAAATTTAAATAAGGAGGAGAGGGGAATCAAACTAAGGTCTTCAGTGAAAATTAGCTTGCTTTTAACCATTATGTTAGAATTCTCATGAATTGATGATAACTAAATTTAAATCAGGTGTAACACCATGGCATCATGAAGTAATACACCAAGATGGCGAATTTGTGTAAAACCATGGATGAAAGACTCTATGGCTCTACAGAGATCAAGTCCACAGAGACAATAAACACAAAATAGGGATGACGTCCACAGGGATAATAAACAAAAAATAGGGATAAAGTCTATTAGGATAGTAAACACAAAACAGAGATGAAATTCGCTGAAATAGCAAACATGAGATAAGTCCACCTAGACAGTAAACAACGATGAGTCTGCTGGGATGAGACAAATGAGGTAAGAAACTTATAAAAATGTAGCTAGCCTACGACATCCCTTAGAATCTGCCATGGAATAAATGTGGAAAGTATGTCAAGATCTCAAGTAGGGAGTGAAGGCTAGTTGTCCAAGCATGTAAGTGATAAGAGTAGATGTGATAGCCGATAAAGCATGGGGTGAAGACCTAATGAGAATCAGAGATAGGCCATGCATAAGTTGGCCTAAGTATGGAAAAGTAAGAGAAGACAGAATGTCTATTGAAGCTACTCCTTTTTAAGGAAAGTCTACTACAGATACATCACAATGATAACCACTAGGAAGGAAACGAGCAATTGAGCTAACAAGCTCTTATAGGCACATGATTGATAATCTACCAGTTCAATTGGATAGAGCAACTTTCGTGTGTGGGATAAGAGAGTTCCCAAGTAAAGGCTGGTGTATGTGGTTGACTGCCAGAAGTAATCCCCCTTCTACAATCAGTAAGGTGGAATGAGGATGGGTTTGCCAAAGTGACGGGATATGCTGAAGGTCAACACCACATAGAAGTATCAATCAGTCCTTCGGGAGTAAGGTATGAAAAGGAAGAGTCAGCAAAGGACTGGTATCATTATGTCCACCAAGAAAGGTATATCTTAAGGACCCTTGGCCGGAAAGACGAGGGAAAGAATATTGAGGTATAGTAAAGGAGGAACAAGCGTATATCCAAGTAAGCCATAGGGCATTGTAGGTGAGGTGTATGAAAGAAAAGGGATAATGAGAAGAAAGGATAAGCTCCGTTGAAATGATGAGGTGTCTAGGACACAGTCTAGTGGTAAGTTCGACCAGTGGATGGTCGGGTAACTCGAAAGCTCGAGTGGAGATCATAGCCATGGTAAGGTAGTTTTTCATGATCGAACAAGGAAAAATTATATTTATATTAGTTTGAATTTGTTACCCCCTATGTAGTAGGGCTTATTTATGATATGATTAAAGAACTCACTAAGTTCATTGGAACTTACTAGAGTTTGTATAATGTTCGTAGAACTTGTGAGAATGATCAAGAACTTCGAGAAGCGACTAAGCTAGATGGAGCGAAATCAAGGATTGCAAGAAGTTAGAGTCATGCACATAGAAAATGGGTACCAGTGGAGGCTTCGCCTCAAGATCAACACAACGAAGCTCGATAGCCTCCCTAGAATCTGGACTTTTAAGACCAGTAGTCCTTAGTAAAGTTTTAATAAAATCTTTATTAACAAATCGTCTGATTAGAGATAGAATGAATTAAAGGATTAAGCATCCAATAGTTTAAGACCTTAGCTATAAGAATTATTATTATTAGAATTAATTAAGTATAGGTCCATTTGTGATGCTCCATACTCAGATTTGGTGGACGGGTCAGGTATGGGCTATTACAAGTTTTTGGTACAATAGCATTCGAATAGCATAGTAGAAGTTAAAAGTTCATTCAAGCATGCTTATGAGTGTCAATGCAATGCAATTTTAGTTTAACAGAAAAAAAAGGTTCTAGCCCACCTTTACACTCCACAGTAAGAGTTCTCTAGAACTCTTTTAACCCAAACACTCCAGGTTTTAGATAAACCACCACTGTTTGCAGGTTAATAAGCTGACATTAGATTGTGAATGCACAATGTGTTTGTAGATAAAAACTATTAGTAAGTTTCTGGATAAACCACCAGTGTTTACAAGTTAACACACTGCCAGTGGGTTGTGAATGCACAACCTGTTTGTAGATAAAAGTTTCCAGTAAGTTTTTGGATAAACAACTAGTGTTTGCAGATGATTAAACTGTCAATATTGTCTCCTTTCAATCATCCCATCCTATGCAAAGCGTATGACATGCTAATAGCAATACAATACAGAAACAATAGACATGCGTAACATGTATTCAATTTAATAGTAATAGTAGACATGTATGACATGTATTCGGTTTATCAGTAACAGTAAGCATGTTGATCATGCAATCGACATGTACCAAGCACATATCATGCATGTAACATCCTAATTTAGGGCCTAGTGGAAATAGTGGTCTTGGGACCACAAATCCAATGCTAGAAAAAAATTATTTTATTATTATTATGGAGTCATAGCATGATTATATTAGTGCATGAAAAATTTGGTAAGTTAATTTTGATGGTTGTGAGCCCTATAGAGAAAAAGGACTAAATCGCATAAAGTGCAATGGTCCTAAATTGATATGTAACACTCCAAACCCGGCCTAAATGTTATGGCCGAATCTGGCGTGTCACATCGAAGTAATTTTCAAAGATTTTATCTTTTCGGTAAAATTTTGTTACTGAATTTAAATCCTTTTGTTAATATTTAACCAAGGTTCTCGATCCAAATGTTTACCTTATTAACCGCCAATTTTTATATTAGATTGATTAAAAATGCTGAAGCTTTTTAAGTTGATGAAGTTTAAAATGGTGTTTTAGAAAACAGTAATGGATTTAAAAACTCGTCTTTACCTAGACTAGCAGTTTAAAAATATATAGCCCAAAGCCCAATTAAAAAAAATTAAATCCTTAAATGGCCTTATTACATAAGTAAAACCCAAATATAGAATCATTAAATAAATAAAGTCATAAGTAAGTCATTTGCGATCGTGTGGCCACCTCTGAGCCCCTCGCAGCTCTAAATCATCTATGGCTGGGGATTACCTGTACAATTAAAAGAAAGGGTGAGTTTGCAAAAACTCAGTGTGTAATCCCCAAACAATCGACAAGAAAAAAGACATGCAAAATGGTTTAGGTTTGTAGCCTATTTAGTAATCGAACGATGGGGGCTTTAACCCTATACAATAACGGTGTCGGCCTAAGCCTGATTTAGTATCAGTATAGTGCAGTCATGTAACCCACCCCACCCCAATCCAACCAACACACCATGTGGGGATTAAATCGACCCACCTAGCCAACACACCAATATCACAGCGAAGCTACTAACAGTAATGCAGCAAGGCTGCTAATAACAGTAAACGTGGGAAAGCCACTAAAGCAGTAATTAAGTGGCAAAGCCACTAAAACAGTACTTCTTCCAAATCAGTAACACAACCCCATACAGTATGTCGTGCATAAATATTACGTGTATGCAGTGTGTCATACTCAAAACCAGTCATATAAATGTCATACACACATCAATTAACCTACCAATAGGGGTATAATGGTCATTTCGTCAGTTAGGGGTAAAATAGTAATTTTACCCCTTAGAGGTATTTCAGTTATTTCACTAATTTTAGGGTCTCGATATAGATAACGACCCTTAAAAAGGTCTACAGTCGTCTCGAATGACTAAGATAACCCATATGACCAAAATAATCTAAATGGGCCCAAGGCCCATTACTAGGCCCAAGTGGGCCCACACACTCGTGTGGCCCATTTAGCCCAAATTCAGTCGCGACTATCTGTTCACCATAGGCCACTCCATTATTTGCCACTTATCGTAAATTTTATCCGTGTGGAGCCCACAATTCCATTAGGCCCACACGGTCTATCTCGGCCCAGCAAGGCCCATAACGGCCAAGCCCTCGAGAACGCTCGTGGCGGCCTTTACAGTCTGTCACTCATGATTTGTGGGCTCGATTTACCACGTGAGCATTCGCACGCTCATGAGGCCTCAAATGCCGAAGTTTCGGCTTTTCGACTTTTCCGATTCACAGTAACATAGTGGTGTGGTTACACACCTTTATCCAACGTTTTGACAGTAGCAAAATTGGGTGTACAATTACACACCTAGATTTGTGAAAATGAGAGAATCTCCTATGAGTCCAAAGCCTACAATCGATCCAACATTCAGTTAGTCTCCACTTAAATCAATCGCAATCAACTAATCTCTAACCCCACTCTTCTGCTTACTTTAATTAAAAAGAGGGTGGCCAACTGCGTCTAGATTAGTTAGGGTCGATCACACATATCTTGGCACTTAACAGTACACACGACAGATTAATAGGTAGAACTAATTAAAAAGTAGCCTAAAACCCCTAAAGATAACACTTTTAAGAAACTAGGAGTAATCAGCCCATACTCAAGAATTGGAAGACAGGGTTTCGATGGCTCGAGAACATTCTACGCCCTTCGTTTCTCAATGATACCTAGAACCCACGAACACACATCATGGAGAAATAAGTCACCAATCGACAAATACAGAGAATTAAGAGAAGCGATATTCGACTTTAAGAAGGTAATAGAAGAAACAGGGTTGAAAATCATTACACAATATACTTACCAATAACAGAGAAGCACAGAATTCGACCAACCAAACTAATCCTGGTAACACAAAAATTAAATGATGAATAAAAGAAACAGGGAAATGTTTGAAGAAAAGGGAAGGAAGTTTCGGCAAAGAGAGTGTTAAGTTCGACAGCAGGGTTTAGCCAAAGAAAAGTGTGAAGAGGAGTAAAGAAATATGGGGTATTAGAGAAAGGCAATATTCAGCCAAAGGCTTAGAAGGGAAGAGAGAAAAGAGTAATGTGATTCGGCACAAAGTAGAATAAAAAGAAAGAAATTGAGACAAGGGATTTTGGCTAAAAAGAAAACTTACTCTACTTAAATCTCGAACAGGCACGAAAAATTACTAGTGAGATCGGCACTAGGAAGAAAGATACCAAAAATGCCAAAAAGAACAAAAACCTGAATAGAAGAGGGAGAATTCGATACCTACTCCTTCACCAATTGCTGAAAATGCACATCCCAAACCCCTTGGCTAAATTTTGCACCAACAAGCTACCCATTTCGGCTACAACTCTTCCCAAACTCAAACTCCTTGAAAATCTGAAGCTAGGAAAATTTATTTTATTATTATTATGGAGTCATAGCATGATTATATTAGTGCATGAAAAATTTGGTAAGTTAATTTTGAAGGTTGTTAGCCCAATTGAGAAAAATGACTAAATTGCATAAAGTGCAAAGGTCCTAAATTGATAGCTAAAGATGTTAAATTGCCATGGAACTAAAATTTGCGGTCTTTAAAAGGCAAATAAGCCCTTGATAATAGGCATAGCCGGCCACGGAGTTTTAAAGGAGACAAAATTGTCAAAAGTAAGTGAAATTTGGTCACTAATTTTAACTAGTTTTATTTTATTAAAACAAAAAGGTTTTATCTCTTCATTCTCTTTTCTTCTTAGTCGAAATTATCAGCCATTGTTGGGGTTTGAAAACTTCAAAATTTCAACAACTTTTAGCCCTCTCAAGTAAGTGATTTTGATAGCTCCTCTTAATGATTTTTACATTTTTGGACTCCTTGAAGCATAGGCTTTCTAATGAGGGGTCTATTTTGCAAAATGGTTAAAAGTTTAGGGTTTTTCCATGAAAGGATTTGTGATGTTTACTGAGTTTTTATGGAAGAATATGAGTCTTAGTAGTGTTATAAACAACTTTTGTGAAAGAGTTTCCATGGAAAACACCTAAAGGGACTATTTTGCATAAGTTGTAAAATAGTTGATAAATATGTGAAATAGTGAGAATTTGAAGTTGTTATAAGAGTAAAAAGGGTTTGGCTAGGCTTGAGATACAGGAAAATCAGATAAAAATTTGATTTTCGAGCATAGGGGCAGAATAGTCATTTTGCCAAGGTCTAGGGGCAAAAAGGTCATTTTACCTAAGATGTGAATTTTAGATTTCCTAATTTTGTTTAGTGACTAAATAAGTGCATTTTTCTATTATAGATCAAGATTTACCGAATCCGAACCTAGACTGGGGGAAAGCCAAGCAAATCGACTAAACTAACTAGTCGAGTACATTTTGTAATCCGAGGTAAGTTGTATGTAAACAATACAACTACATTGATAATATATGTGTTTAAATTGTCATTGAATGAATATAACATGAATTGCTTGATTGTGAATTGAGAATGCATAATAATAATGAGATAGTAGAATTCCCGTTGGGACCCTAGGAAATAAACTAGATATTCATGCCATGACATTTGGGTCACTTGTGTAAGCTAGTGTAAGACATGTCTGGGACATTCATTGGCCCCGAGACATAAGCCAGTGTAAGACATGTCTGGGACATGCATCGGCTACGAGATGTGTCAGTGTAAGACCATGTCTGGGACATGGCATCGGCACAGATATGCGAGAGCTAGTGTAAGACCATGTCTGGGACATGGCATCGGCACCTTACACCATGTTTGAGGCTTATAAAATATCCAGTAACGTTCTGAATGGTTCAACGGTGAAAGCTATAATTATGAGTTAATAAGAAAGTATAACCTTGTGTTGAGTGGTACAGGTACCTAATTGGTACGTATAAGAAACGAGCTCAATATAGAATATATGACTTGTATAGATGGTAATGAGTAAGTTATGCTTATGCCTACCTTTGTGTTATGAGCATGGTGATTGGAAACACAAAAATTTATATACTTTTTCATACCTAATTTTACTTAAATTCATGCAAATTCGGTTAAATTCTTGTCGAAAAATAATTAAATATTATAAAATAATTAAATTGTGTTAAAAATTTAAACATGGTAAATTTAGTTAATTTTATACTTAATTTTAATTAATTTTGACTATTTTTGACAGATTCGTGTAAAGGGCAAAAATTGGCTCGATTGACACTGCTGAAAGCACAAAACCGAGAAGTAATTTGAACATTAATTTCCAGCCTAAGATGGTCTAGAAATGTGTATTAATTCATAATTTAATTAATTTTAATTTATTCCCCATTTAATTTGGGTTAAATAAGTTATTTTTAATTAATTATAGAGAAAGGGTCCAATTGAACCGCACTGGTCGAACCATATTGAGTGAACCGAACCAGCCACTAAATGGGCAGCCCAAAACCGTCCATATGCTGACCGAAATCAGCATTTTAGCTGATTAAATATGCTTTCAAAAAGCCCTTGAAGAACTTTCAAAATGTATTCAAACCCCTCCTTTAATTGTGGCTTTATGAAATTGCCCCAAGCTTAAAATAGCAAAGTTGAAACTCTCAACTTTGCCATGTGTGTGGCCGACCAAGGGAGGTCTCTTAGGCTGATTCTTTTTACTATTTTTAGCTGCCATATTAAGCTATAAAAGACACCCCTTTCTGATCATTCAAAGCATCCCTCATTCCACAACATTCTCTCATTCTCTCTTCTCCTCTCTCACTTTTTCTCTCATTTTTCCCATCCCATCTCCCTTATTATTCAAGTGCCGATTTCTTCTCTTGAGAAAGAGGCTCTCATCAGCCATTTTGGAGCAGCAATTAGGTGTTCATAAGCCACCTTTATAGCCGAGGGCAATGAAGAATGAAGAACGGAGCAACTAGTCAAGCCACGGAGAAACACCAGATTTGCTTCTTGTTCCCTATCTCTTTAATTTTTGTTGTTGTTTTGATGAACATGTTTATGAATATTTATGCTATTGAATTCGTTATTTTAATCAATTTAGCTTAAACTTAAGTTTGTTTTGGGTTGATTATATTCTATCTGCTTGGATTGTTAAAATGATGTTTATGTTGTTATAGGCCTCGGTAAATTGCTTGGTTAAGTAAAATCATGCCCAAGTTATTTTTGCATTATAATTGTTAAATAACTAATGAATTAATTATTTAAACAGATTGAAATTATAATTAATTGACATAATACTTAATCAGTGCATGTTTATTCTTCTAAGGTAGCTAAAGGTTAAATTAGCAATGTACCTAGCGATATTATTACCCTGCATAACTTGCAAGATTATTGTGATTAAACTGTTTCAAGGTAGGGATGCCTTGTTACCTCACATAGTCTTTTATATGCTTATTAGATTTAATTAATCGTTTGAATTAACATGGGGATATGCAAGAGATTAGTTCAATTTAATGAGTATATATGTGCAACATGTTTGCTTATTAGAATCTGTTTAGTCAATTGAATTGACATAGGGATATGTCAAGAGATGAATGGATTTTTGTATGTGAGTATGTTCATAAGTTAGCCAAAAACCGAGTTGCCGTGAATTTATTCATAGCAATGTAAATATGAGTTTAATTATTCTAAGTTAAAGAAATATAATTAATCCAACACAAGTATATTGCCTTGATTAAATCTTATTTGAAATCATGCATTAGAACTCATTTGTTTTATTTTAATTATTTACTTAGTTTTTAAATAGTTTTTGACCATCTTTTAAAACCAAATTATTTTTACCTCACCAAAGTGTTTTACAATTAATTTCGTAAATAGTTCTTTTTACAGTCCCTGTGGGTATGATAACTCGACATTTACTTGTCACTTTATTACTTGTTACGATTATGTACACTTGCAAATTTTTCCGTCGTTCCAAGTTTTTAGCACCGTTGCCGGGGACTTTTTTTAAAAAAGTTATTATTTGTGAATTTGTTAGTTTTACATTTTGGTTTTTTTTTCTATTTAATTTTTAACTCACTTAATTTTTCTGTGATTATTTCTGGTGTTTATGAGTATTGACCAGATTATTGACTTACTCCCTATAGACCTTGAGATAGAACGAACCTTTCGACAGCGAAGAAGACAAGCGAATCAGAGAAGGGCTGAAGGAATGAATTTTGAAAATATGAATCAAGGAAATGGAGCAAACATTGCTTAAAATCCTATCTTTATTGCTGACGATAGGGATAGAGCCTTAAGACAATATGTCGTGCTAGTATTTAACGATCTTAATCTGAGCATTAGGAGACCTGAAATTGAGGCACAACAATTCGAGCTGAAGCCAGTCATGTTCCAGATGCTTGGTGAGGCCAATCGGTGGAATGCCTACTGAAGATCCTCATCTTCACCTAAGACTATTTATGGAGGTGAGCGACTCTTTCAAATTAGCTGGAGTACCCGAAGATGCATTATGATTGAAGTTGTTCCCGTACTCACTAATAGACAGAGCTCGAGCTTGGTTGAATTCATTGCCACCAAACTTAATTTCTACATGGCAAGAGTTAGCCAAAAGATTCCTCATGAAGTATTTCCCGTCTAGCAAGAATGCTAAGTTGAGGAACGAGATTACTTCCTTCCAACAAATGGATGATGAGTCATTGTATGAGGCATGGGAACGATACAAAGAACTATTACGGAAATGCCCTCATCACGGAATCCCACATTGCATCCAACTTGAGACATTTTATAATGGTCTCAATGCTCACACTAGGATGGTAATGGATGCTTCTGCTAATGGTGCTCTCCTTTCTAAGTCTTATAATGAGGCTTACGAAATTATCAAGAGGGTCGCCAGTAACAATTATCAATGGTCGACCAATCAAGCCGCGTCAGGAAGACGAGTCACTGGAATACATGAAGGGGATGCTCTCACTTCACTCGCATCTCAGTTATCTTCAATATTCTCAATGCTTAAGAATCTTACCACTAATGGGTCTAATAGTTTTGTTGCCCAACCACCTCACCAATTTGAGAGTATAGCCTATGTTTATTGTGGGGAGGGACATTTGTTCGAAGAATTTCCATCAAATCCTGAATTCGTATATTACATGGGTAACCAAAACCAAAATCGAGGAAGGCAAGAACTGCAATCCAACTTCTATAACCCATCGTGGCGAAACCAGCCGAATTTTTCCTAGAGTAACCAAGGGGCTAGAACCAGTAACAACTACGCTCAACCTAGCCGACTCGGCTGCCTAGTTTTTCCCAACAAGCTTAGAAACCAGCTCAGACTAAATCATCCAATAGCTTAGATAATTTATTAAAGACATACATGGCTAAAAATGATGCCACACTAAGGAATTTGGAGAATCAAGTGGGCCAGCTTGCTACTGAACTCAGGAACCGACCACAAGGTGCTTTACCTAGTGATACGGAGAATCCAAGAAATCTGGGGAAGGAACATTGCAAAGCGTTAACACTGAGGAGCGAAAAGACAGTAGAGCCCAACATTATCGAAATTGAAAAGGAGCCAGTTGATGCTCAAGACTCAGAGGAAGTTCAACCGAGTGTTGAAATTCCAGTTTCACAAGAACCAGAATCTGTAAAACCCGACAAGATAATTTCAGAACCAGCTAATTCTGATTAATTAACAACTCCGTTAGATGCAGAATTGTCACAGAAGACGAATCAACCAATTCAAGTAAAGAAACCACCACCACCCTACCCTCAAAGACTTCAGAAGCAGAAACAGGAAATTCAATTCCAGAAATTCCTAGATGTACTCAAGCAACTTCACATCAACATCCCCTTGGTTGAAGCACTTGAACAAATGCCGAACTACGTCAAGTTTATGAAGGATATCCTGTCCAAAAAATGAAGACTTAGAGAATCTGAGACGGTAGCTCTGACGAAGGAATGCAATGCATATCTTCAAGATAAACTACCCCCAAAGCTGAAGGATCCTGGATGTTTTACCATTCCTTGCAACATTGGAGCAATGTATTATGGTAAGGCACTATGTGACTTGGGTGCAAGTATAAACTTGATGCCTATGTCAATATTTATAAAGTTGGGGATAGGTGAAGTTAGACCTACTACGGTTACACTTCAACTAGCAGATCGATCCTTAGTACATCCAAAAGGAAAAATCAAGGACGTATTGGTACGAGTAGATAAATTTATCTTTCCTGCTGATTTTGTTATCCTAGACTTTGAAGCAGACAAAGAAGTGTCGATTCTCCTAAGAAGACCATTTTTAGTAACTGGAAGGACCCTTATTGATGTGCAGAAGGGCGAGCTTACGATGCGTGTTCAGGATAATCAGGTAACATTTAATGTTTTTAAGTCTATGCGATTCCCTAACGCGATTGATAATTGTTCTGCAGTATCTGACTTAGAGGATTTAATAGTGGAGAAGGAACTCAATTCTGTTGAGGATCCACTCGAAAGAATTTTGACATCGGACCCTCCAAATGATGAAGAGGAGGATGAGTACTTAGCTTTGTTAGAGACTAATCAAAAGGTATTTAATCCACAATCCCGCTTTGAATATTTAGAGTTAGAGAAAAGGGATTATGCCCAACCAAAAGCATCAATCGAGGAGCCACCTAAATTAGAACTGAAGGTACTTCCCTCACATTTGAAATATGTTTATTTAGGTAACTCTTCTACTTTGTCTGTGATTGTAAAATTAACTACTGAGCAAGAAGAGAAACTCGTCTTGGTGTTGAAACAATTCAAGAAGGCTATCGGATGGACCATAGCCGATATACGTGGTATTAGTCCATCTGTATGCATGCACAAGATTATCCTGGAAGATGGCGTAAAAGGGACGATTGATGGACAACGAAGACTGAAACCCCATCATGAAGGGCGTGGTGAAAAAAAAGATTATCAAGTGGTTAGATGCGAGTATCATTTATCCCATCTCAGACAGTTCGTGGGTAAGTCTGGTCCAGTGCGTGCCAAAGAAGGGAGGTATCGCAGTCGTATAAAACGAGAATAATGAGTTGATACCAACTAGAACAGTTATGGGATGGAGGATTTGCATCGATTACTGGAAG
Organism: Gossypium anomalum; assembly: GCA_025698475.1. Lineage (NCBI taxonomy): Eukaryota > Viridiplantae > Streptophyta > Magnoliopsida > Malvales > Malvaceae > Gossypium > Gossypium anomalum. The sequence goes on from CM046959.1 coordinate 58,735,611, forward strand.
CTAAACAAGGCGACTAGGAACGATCACTTTCCTTTTCCGTTTTTAGACCAGATGCTAGATAGACTCATAGGGCGAGATTATTAATGTTTTCTCGATGGATACTCGGGGTATAATCAGATTACAGTAGCACCAAAAGATCAACACAAAACAGTGTTCACCTGCCCGTACGATACATTTGCATTTAGACACATGCCATTTGGTTTATGTAATGCACCTTCTACATTTCAAAGATGTATGATGTCTATTTTTACTGACATGGTTGAGAAGTACTTGGAAGTTTTTATGGATGACTTTTCAGTATTTGGAGATACTTACGATGACTGCTTAGGCAATCTAGCTAAGCTACTAAGACGATGCGAAGAAACAAACCTCGTACTTAACTGGGAGAAGTGCCATTTCATGGTACAAGAAGGAATTATTATAGGGCATCGGATAACGAGACATGGGATCGAGGTAGATAAAGCAAAGGTAGATGTTATCGAGAAACTCCCACCTCCAACATCTGTAAAGGGTGTTAGGAGCTTTTTGGGCCACATCAGGTTCTATCGAAGATTTATCAAAGACTTCTCCAAAATTGCTAAACCCTTATGTAAATTATTGGAGAAGGACGCAACGTTCAAGTTTGATGAGGAATGCTTAGAGGCGTTCAAATATTTAAAGAGTTGATTAGTTACGACACCCATAATCGTCACACCAGACTGGGATTTGCCATTTGAATTAATGTGCGACACAAGCGAGTTCGCTATAGGAGCTGTCATGGGCCAGCAAAGGAATAAAGTTTTTCATCCCATCTACTATACAAGCCATACTCTTACAGGAGCTTAGCTAAATTATATAGTAACAAAAAAATAGTTACTTGCTATTGTCTTTGCTTTTGACAAGTTTCGATCTTATCTTGTAGGTACCAAAGTAACTGTTTATACGGACCACTCGGCAATTAAGTACTTACTTGCCTAGAAAGATACTAAGTCGAGACTGATCCGGTGGGTGCTTCTACTTCAAGAGTTCGATCTAGAAATTCAAGATCGAAAGGGAGTAGAAAACCAAGTAGCAGATCTGTAATATCCTGATTTTGGGCCTAGTCGAAATAGTGGTTTCGTGACCACAAAATTCAAGATAGAAATAATTATTTTATGATTATTTTGAGGTCTAGATATGATTGCATGATTTTATGAAAATTTCGTGAAGAAATTTTATGCATAAAGTGCTTAAATTGAAATTAGGGACTAAATCGAATAATTTGCAAAACTTGCATTCTAGAAGTTTCTAGTATGAAATTGTTTTGAAATATTAATTAGAAGGTCTAAAATAGGAATTTTACCAATTTCTAAGTCTATGGACAAAAATTGGACATGGATGGAATTTTTGGTAAGTTTAGTAGTAAGGGCATTTTGGTCATTTAGGGGTAAAATGAATTAAAATACAAAATTAAAAGCCAATTTTGCTCATCTTCAACCCCATGGCCGAATATAGCAAGGATAAACCATGGCTAGGGTTTTTCAAGCTTCCAAGCTCGATTGTAAGTCCGTTCTAGCCCCGTTTTTCAAGTTCTTTACGTTTTTGGAATCCCGGTAACTTGATTAAGCTTATTCTAGCAATAATTTAAGCAAGGGTTCATATTTGGAAAAATACCCATAGGTAAAATGTGTCTATTTTGATGTTTTATGGTAGAATACGAAGGCTGAAATTATGTTAAACAACTTTTGCTAAGTGATTTTAAGCAAAAATGAGTAAAACGGCTTAATCGGTAAAAATTGTTATTGTTCATAACTATGTGTTAGAGTGAGAATTTGATGTTGTCATAGAAGGAAAAAATGTTCAGCATGTCATAAAACGTAAGAAAATATGCTGAAGTTTAATTTACGAGCTTTGGGGCAAAAGTGTAAATATGCAAAAGTTTAGGGGTAAAACTGTAATTTTGCAAAAATATGATTTTTGGTTAATTTGAATAATGTGAGCCCTAATTAGACTATATTTTAAATGATAGAGCAAGGAAAACTAAAATTCGGGCTAAAATGGGGAAAATACCAAGTTGTGGACGAAATGGTAAAAGTAGCCATTTTCACATACGAGGTAAGTTCATATGTAAATGTTGGTAACATAGTTATTATTTTAAATGTTTTTATGTTATTTAAATGATATGATAATTATTATGAAATATTATACTCGTGATAATTGTTTGATAATATGTCAAATTATGTGATATACTTGGAAAATGTGAAATATTATCGAGTATCGGTATCGGCATTCTGTAGAAGATGGTTGAGACACATGATTGGGAAAAAGGTCCCGTTGAACCTTAGGAATGGATTAGGATACAAGTGACATGTCACTGGGATATTTGGGCATCCGAACTCGTTGAGTTGAGTCCGAGTTCACTTATGGATGCGAATGTCCAAACTCGTTGAGTTGAGTCCGAGTTCGAGAGATGTAACTAGGCATCCGAGCTCGTTGAGTTGAGTCCGAGTTCACTTATGGATGAGAATGCCCGAGCTCGTTGAGTTGAGTCCGAGTTCACTTATGGGCGGGTTACATGGTAGCTTGGCTACATATGTTGCACTTATGTGCAAACTTTTCGTGTATCCGAATTATATTCCGATATGTTCAACGGGTAAATTCTACTCAAATGGAGGAATGCTCGAGATGAAAGGGATGTATTGGTAAGTGTTGTGAAATGGATACTTTGAATAGGTATGTACTTAACCCTCGGGCTGAAAACTCGATATAACAACAATATGGTAAGATGATAAATGAAAATGTGACATGAATGTCTCGGTGATGATCATGCAAATGATGTTTATGTTTGCTTATATAGTTGTGTTACTTGCTATTTGCATGTGAACTTACTAAGCATTTGTTCTTACTCCCTCCTTTTCATTCCTTGTAGTGTTGACAAGCCAGCTCGGAAATCGAAAACGGTCGGAGGCACGGCACACTCACACTATCCGTATACCATCTTGGCATAATGGCTTGTATATTTTGAGTGTGGCATGTATAGCATTATAATCATTTTGTATATATGGTCTTATGATATGGTTATTGAGTCGTATGGAAATGCTTGGTAATGATTAGCCATTGGAATGGCTAATCATGATCATATTTGGTGTTATGTATGCTAAATTGCTAGCTAATCCATGGGAACCATGAAATGGGTAAAATTTATCATAAAATAGATTCAGACAGCAGTAGTGACGTGAATTTGAAAAATCACTAAAAATAGTAGAAATGGAATTAAATAATGAATAAGTTATGGAATTGAAGCTTGATGAGTCTATTTTCATATGGATGGAACAAAACAGGTATATGAGTTATATTTTATGAGATGTTTAAATTTTTGTGAAACAGGGCCAGAGCAATTTTTGGATCCCCTGTTCTGACTTTGGAAATTCACCATAAATTTTTCAAAGATAATTAGAAGTCATGATTTATATGTACAGATTCCTTATTGAGCTTAGTTTTATTAGAAATAAAAGGCATAGTTATTGAAACTCTGTACAGGGAGATATCTAATTCGTAATACACAGAGGTCAAAGCAGTCAAACCCTGAAACAGGGGAGACTTTAACTAATAAACTGTACTAATTTTCTTGACCAAAAATTATATAAAAAAATTAGTAAATAGATATATGAGTCTAGTTTCAGGGAAATTTTACGGAATTGGATTTCGAGTTTCAGAACTCGATATATGAATTTTTAAGCGACTGTGACACAGATTGCTAGCTTGACTGAAAATTTAAAAAAAAATTGTTTGAGCTGTTTAAAGTAATGAATTAAGTCTGTTAACACCTCGTGTTCGACTCAGAGCAGGTTTAGTCAGTTCTCGGACTAACTTAGCATGCATAAAAATTTAGCTATACATGCCACTGATCTGTGATAGTGTGATGTCTTCCAACGCATATGAGTACCGTCTTATTTAGACAGGGTACTCTCCAACCGAGCTACGCCGACCATGTTCAATGTTATGTGAAGGTATTTGAGTAAAATTATGATTATGATAAGTCTCGGTTCAGAAAAGTATGAATAAAAGTTTATGATACATATGTGATAAATATCCATATTTGCTTAATGCTCATATGATGTAGTGTATATGGCTTACTTGATAAGATGAACGGAATAAATAGAAAGTAGTAGAGGTATGAATAAAAGTCATAATATTATGATATGAATGAAAATGTCCTTGTCTTAATTTGGACGTCGAATGTTGATGAATGCTAATGATATATAATTTTTATGAGATAAAGGATTATAATGAAATGAACTTATCTATGTTAAATTGTTGGACTGAATTATATGATTGTAATGACATGTAAATGATGGACGAAATGAAAGTTGTGATTGTGATGCAAATATCTATGTTTGTTTGGCCCTATATGATGTCATGAGCATGAATTAATTTAATTAAATGAATGGATAAGGAAAGCTATCTAGAAAACATAGAATGTATGCATAAGTATATTGTCTAAATGGGACAGTAGGAAAATTTCTGTAAGCCAACATGAATGTTGCATTGCCTGAATGAATGACATGATTTTGATGACGTTGCTATGATGATGGAAGTTGTGTCATATGTGTATGTATAAGAAAGTCGAGTCCTATAACCCCTCCCCCTTACCGAAGTGGTACTTATAATGAAATTTCATGAGATTTGTATTGAATAAGTTTTCGGTTGAGAACCCAAAGAGTTCAGTAATAGAATAATTATAAGTATGATCAGAGATTGAAAATGAGCTGATAAGTAAAGTTAGAGCCAATAAAGTATCGAATTGACATAAAGATTATTGGAGTTATGCACTGTCCCAATTAGAGAAGGAATTCTCTTTGGTAAATCGAATTACTCAGGTGCAAGGTCAAGAAAAGTGTAAATCGAAATTTATTCAGAACTGGCCTTCTTTAGTGAATGGTTTAATATGAAATTTATGACGGCAGAACTAGTTAGGGAAATGATATTTGAAATGTGAACTATCTGAGTGTGACATTATGACTGGACAGATTTAGCAGTCTCTTTTGAGATGTTCGATGTGTTTACCCATTCTCAGAAATATTTCTATGGCTATTGATCTTCTGAAGAAATTCTTGTTATATGGGAATGTCTTCTAATTACGTGTTGGATGAAAGCATTGGTAGTCCGACTGGTTTATAATTTATATTGCTCTATTTCATCGGTATTCTATTTCATTTCATCCGATAAGAATTGATGAGAGAATACATATGATATTATAATTCTGCTTTCTTCTACTTGATGCTTCATCCGATATATATGTATGGGAAGATATATTGATCTTGTTATATTTGATTTGATGGGATTAAATGATGTTTTCTTTTGGACTTTCTTTCTTTGAAGAATTATCGGGTATTCTATATTTTCTCTATGAGTTTGGTTTTCATTTCTCCCAAGATAGTATCGTATCTTGGGTTTCTTTATCCTGGATCTTTTATTCTGGATTTCTTTATTCCGTGTTTCTCTATCTTGGATTTCTTTATTCGGTTTTCTTGTTATCTTTGTTCCATAATTTGTCAATTACGACTCATGTTCGAAGTGCGTTCTTCAGCTCGTGATAATCATGTCAAATATGACTATACTTCTAATTTGATCTTAGTAATGTGCTGATTTTAGTATTGGGATTTTTTTTCTAATTTCTGTGTAAGGATTTGACATCAGTAAAGGCATAGGTGATAAAAGCGCGAGTTTCAGTCGGTATGGTGAATTATTTATTTGAAAGATTTCATGTGACAATTATGTCAGGATTATTTTTCTCAAGTCTGATAATAGAATTTCATTTTTATACTGATAAAAGAGTAAATAGTCTAAACGAGAAGTATATATTTATTAGAAAGAGTTGGATATTAGTTAAAGTCACTACGAATGATAAGGTTTTCATCTTATGAAAGCTGAAAAGTTTATTACATGTTGACAGAGTTCGGATAGATGAGAATATTGGTAACCAAGCGTCCCGAACTAGACTAGTCTACATTGAGCAAAGACTTCGACTTTCAAGAATGTCTTCGTTGTATGAATTGTGATGTGTTTCAAGACAAAGTGAGGCAATGTGATAGTTTAGAGCATTCGATGTTACATAAAAATCTGAGTTGTTAAAGAGGTTAAAGCTAAGCATTGGGATCTATCAAAATTATCCTTGTCAATGTTGACATTGGGATGGAAATGAGAAGGATTATTTTTGAGGCCATATCGAATTATTTCTATGGCAGAAAGAGGAAAATGTGATGTATCCTATTCTTAAATGTTTGGAGAAATCTATAAATCATATCATTATTGAATGAATTCCTACTCATTAGATTCATGGAATTTCAGGTCTCTTTGATTGTTGGATTTCTTGGAATTCCTGGTCTCCATTAATCAAGTTAAGATCCTGGTTTTATGTCATGATATCATGGGAAACTGAGAAGGGTTGAAAATTTAAGAACAGTTGAGAGTTGAGACTGTAAGCTTTTAGACCATATGAGAAATTAAAGAGATGTATTGGAGATACAGCCTAAGTGAAAGTTCTTCAGCACCGAATATGAGATTAAAAGTGAAGACCACTTTTCCGGTAAGATTTTCGGGGACGAAAATCCCTAAAAGGGGGGAGAGTTGTAATATCCTGATTTTGGGCCTAGTTGAAATAGTGGTTTCGTGACCACAAAATCCAAGATAGAAATAATTATTTTATGATTATTTTGAGGTCTATGATATGATTGCATGATTGTGTGAAAATTTCGTGAAGAAATTTTATGCATAAAGTGCTTAAATTGAAATTAGGGACTAAATCGAATAATTTGCAAAACTTGCATTCCAAAAGTTTCTAGTATGAAATTGTTTTGAAATATTAATTAGGAGGTCTAAAATAGAATTTTACCAATTTCTAAGTCTATGGACAAAAATTGGACATGGATGGAATTTTTGGAAAGTTTAGTAGTAAGGGCATTTTGGTCATTTAGGGGTAAAATGAATTAAAATACAAAATTAAAAGCCAATTTTGCTCATCTTCAACCCCCTGGCCGAATATAGCAAGGAGAAACCATGGCTAGGGTTTTTCAAGCTTCCAAGCTCGATTGTAAGTCCGTTCTAGCCCCGTTTTTCAAGTTCTTTACGTTTTTGGAATCCCCGGTAACTTGATTAAGCTTATTCTAGCAATAATTTAAGCTAGGGTTCATATTTGGAAAAATATCCATAGGTAAAATGTGTTTATTTTTATGTTTTATGGTAGAATACGAAGGCTGAAATTATGTTAAACAACTTTTGCTAAGCGATTTTAAGCAAAAATGAGTAAAACGCTTAATCGGTAAAAATTGTTATTGTTCATAACTATGTGTTAGAGTGAGAATTTGATGTTGTCATAGAAGGGAAAAATGTTCAGCATGTCATAAAACGTAAGAAAATATGCTGAAGTTTAATTTACGAGCTTTGGGGAAAAAGTGTAAATATGCAAAAGTTTAGGGGCAAAAGTGTAATTTTTCTAAAATATGATTTTTGGTTAATTTGAATAATGTGAGCCCTAATTAGACTATATTTTAAATGATAGAGCAAGGAAAACTAAAATTCGGGCTAAAATGGGGAAAATACAAAGTTGTGGACGAAATGGTAAAAGTAGCCATTTTCATATACGAGGTAAGTTCATATGTAAATGTTGGTAACATAGTTATTATTTTAAATGTTTTTATGTTAGTTAAATGATATGATAATTATTATGAAATATTATACTCGTGATAATTGTTTGATAATATGTCAAATTATGTGATATACTTGGAAAATGTGAAATATTATCGAGTATCGGTATCGGCATTCCGTAGAAGATGGTTGAGACACATGATTCGGAAAAAGGTCCCATTGAACCTTAGGAATGGATTAGGATACAAGTGACATGTCACTGGGATATTTGGGGATCCGAACTCGTTGAGTTGAGTCCGAGTTCACTTATGGATGCGAATGTCCGAACTCGTTGAGTTGAGTCCGAGTTCGAGAGATGTAACTAGGCATCTGAGCTCGTTGAGTTGAGTCCGAGTTCACTTATGGGCGGGTTACATGGTAGCTTGGCTACATACGTGGCACTTATGTGCAAACTTTTCGTGTATCTGAATTATATTCCGATGTGTTCAATGGGTAAAATTCTACTCAAATGGAGGAATACTTGAGATGAAAGGGATGTATTGGTAAGTTTTGTGAAATGGATGCTTTGAACAGGTATGTACTTAACCCTCGGGTTGAAAACTCGATATAACAACAATATGGTAAGATGATAAATGAAAATGTGATATGAATGTCTCGGTGATGATCATGCAAATGATGTTTATGTTTGCTTATATAGTTGTGTTACATGCTATTTGCATGTTAACTTACTAAGCATTTGTGCTTACTCCCTCCTTTTCATTCCTTGTAGTGTTGACAAGCCAGCTCGGAAATCGAAAACGGTCGGAGGCACGGCACGCTCACACTATCCGTATACCATCTTGGCATAATGGCTTGTATATTTTGAGCATGGCATGTATATCATTATAATCATTTTGTATATATGGTCTTATGATATGGTTATTGAGTGGTATGGAAATGCTTGGTAATGATTAGCCATTGGAATGGCTAATCATGATCATATTTGGTGTTATGTATGCTAAATTGCTAGCTAATCCATGGGAACCTTGAAATGGGTAAAATTTACCATAAAATAGATTCAGACAGGAGTAGTGACGTGAGTTTGAAAAATCACTAAAAATAGTAGAAATGGAATTAAATAATGAATAAGTTATGGAATTGAAGCTTGATGAGTCTATTTTCATATAGATGGAACAAAACAGGTATATGAGTTATATTTTATGAGATGTTTAAATTTTTGTGAAATAGGGCTAGAGCAATTTCTGGATCCCCTGTTCTGACTTTGGAAATTCACCATAAATTTTTCAAAGATAATTAGAAGTCATGATTTATATTTAAAGATTCCTTATTGAGTATAGTTTTATTAGAAATAAATGGCATAGTCATTGAAACTCTGTACAGGGAGATATCTGATTCGTAATACACAGAGGTCAGAGCAGTCAAACCCTGAAATAGGGGAGATTTTAACTAATAAACTGTACTAATTTGCTTGACCAAAAATTCTATAAAAAAATTAGTAAATAGATATATGAGTCTAGTTTCAGGTAAAATTTACAGAATTGGATTTTGAGTTTCGAAACTCGAGATATGAATTTTTAAGCGACTGTGACACAGATTGCTAGCTTGACTAAAAATTTAAAAAAAAAATTGTTTGAGCTGTTTAAAGTAATGAATTAAGTCTGTTAACACCTCGTGTTCGACTCCGGCGACGGTCTCGGGTACGGGGCGTTACAAGATCACTTGTCCAGATTGGAGCCGCAAGAAGGGAATTCTGCTATTATACCAATTCAGGAAAGGTTTCTAGATGAACACATACTGAAGGTAAGTCATGTCCATAATACCCTTTGGTTTGCTGATTTTGCTAACTATTTAGCTTATGGTTTGATGCCAATTGATAAGACTTATCAACAAAGGAGAAAGTTTTTTCACTATGTAAAGTACTACTTTTGGGAAGAGCCATATTTGTTTAAAAGGTGTAAAGATCAGATGATTAGGAGATGCGTGGCAGAAGATGAAGTACAAAAGCTTTTATACCATTGTTACTCAGCTCCGAGTGAGGGACACTTCGGAGGTACTCGTACGGCGGCCAAAGTATTGCAAGCTGGATTCTTTCAGCCAACACTATTCAATGATGCATATTTGTACGTAAAGAGATGTGACCGATGTCAAAGGGTCGAAAATGTCACCAACAGAAATAAGATGTCGCGAACAAACATCATTGAGGTAGAATTGTTCGATGTATGGGGTATTGACTTTCTTGGTGCTTTCCCTCCGTCTTGTGGTCACAAGTATATATTGGTAGCAATAGACTATGTGTCCAAGTGGGTCGAGGCTGAAGCTTATCCGACAAACGATGCGAAGGTTGTAATGAAGTTCTTGCAGAAACACGTGTTTACAAGGTTTGGAACCCCAAGAGCTATCATTAGTGATGAAGGGTCCCACTTCATGAACAACTGGTTAAGATGGTTATTAGACAAGCACGGAGTAAAACACAAGGTTGCGACAGCTTACCATCCGCAGACGAATGGGCAAGCTGAACTGGCAAATAAGGAAATCATAGGCATACTTGAGAAGGTAGTTTGTCCAAACCGACAAGATTGGTCCAAAAGGCTAGACGATGCTTTATGGGCTTACAGAACAACATACAAGACGCCTTTAGGGATGTCACCCTACAGGTTGGTCTTTGGGAAAGCATGTCATCAACCCTTAGAGTTAGAGTACAAGGCTTACTGGGCACTTCGACAACTTAACTTGGATCCTAAGCTTGCTAAAAAGAAACGGATGCTCCAACTCAATGAGCTAGAGGAAATCCGGCTATTCTCCTACGAAAATGCCAAATTACTCAAGGAAAGGCTTAAGAAATGGCATGATAAGCACATTCGAGTTAAAAAATTTGAAGCAGGTGAGCAAGTTTTGTTATTTAATTCCAGATTAAAGCTCTTTCCAGGTAAGCTAAAATCACGTTGGTCTGATCCATTTACGATTCATCGCGTCTATCCATACGGAGTTGTCGAGCTCCAAGGTAAGGGAGGTAATTTTTAAGTTAACGCTCAGCGCCTGAAACACTATTGGGGAGATAAGATTGAACGGAATGAAATTTTGTTCATTTTATCAGATTTTTAAAATTTTCTTATTTTCCCTTTTAATAAAAGATTTAGGGTATATTTTCGGGATTAGTATGTTTAAATAAATTCTGTCTAAGAGATTGGAACTTAAGCGCGACCGCTTGTGACCCCTCCAATCTTTCCTGGGAATTGATTTTAACATAATTTTCCTAAAAATTATTCTCTAAATAGAAATTTCAATTTTTGATTTTCCAAATAAAAAGGTTAATTTTGATCCAAGTCTTAAATTGCAACTCAATTCCAAATTTTCATTAAGTCTAGGACTTAATTGAATCATTTTTAAAATTTGGTTGCTCTTTTCGTAAACAATAAAACTAAATGCCTCTTTTTGTAAATATTTTCAAAACGCTTCTAGAATAAATGTTTTTAATTTAAAAAATGATAATTATTAATATATAATTATATCCATTATAATATATGTTAATTATTATCAATTTTAGGATTTTATTTTTAATGATAATAAGAAGATAATCTTTAATATATAATTATATCTATTATAATTTATATATTAATCTTTATCAATTTAGCATGGAATTAGGATTAATTTTAATCATATCTTATCTTCGTTTAAATAAATTAAATAGCAATTAATAATTTAATATGCATATATCTAATTATTAATTGTTGTTATCTTTGTATAGGATTAGAATTTATAATTTTTATTAATTAAATTATTTTAAGAATTCTACTCTAATTCCTATTTTTCCGTCTATAAATACCACCCATCTTCTCATTCATCTAACATTCAAAACCCAAAGCACTAAAACACCAAAGTGCCAAAGCCCCTAGCCACAGTAGCACCCAGCAGTCGGCCAGCACACGCCCAGCTCCACCGCACGCCCATCTCGCGCACACCACACGCGCATTGCCTCGTGCTGCTTCAGCCTCAGCTCGTGCCAGGCCTTTATCCCATGTGCCATGCGTGCGACCAAGTGCTACTTGCTGCTGAACGTCCATGTCACTGCTTGCTTCCAACCCTGCCGCGCATCACTACTCCCACACGCACCATGCCCGCACGGCCTAGCTGCTTGTACGGCATTCTTCATTCATCCATCCTAAGCCAACAACCCTCCAACCCTCCTTTTAAATTCCCATCTTTTTCTTCATTATTATTATTATTTTCTAGAGTTCTTATATTTTTATAATAAAAAAAAGGTGGTAAGACCTAGTTTCTCTTAATTTTTAATTTTATTCAATTAGTTAATTTTTCAGTTTATTGAATTATTAATTAAATTTTTGAAAATAATTTTTCCATCTTATGATCAGGTTAATTATGTCTTGCAAGAGAACTCGTGCTTCTGCTCAAATTGATGACCAACAAAACAAGTTCCACTGTAAAGAAGCCAAAGTGAGATACGGAAGTATCTTCAAAAATCAACAGATGCATCCAGAAAAAGGCTTTATATTAAAGGAAAGCAACTATAGAGACTTTATGGCAAGTATTCATCAAGTTCTTGAAACCCTTAATTGGAAGCTGTTTTGTGAAAAGAGACCTAGTGTGGATGAGGAGCTAGTTCGTGAGTTCTATGCAAATTTAACTTCAAGCGAGATGATAGAAGTCCCAGTTCACAGAATCAAGGTACCGATAAATTCAAATGCTATTAATGAGTTCTTTGAATTATGAAATTTCGAAAATGATGAATATTCCACATTGATGAGCAATATCAAGCCTAAAAATTTGCAAGAAATTCTCGAGGAACTGATAGTTTAGGGTTCTACATGGACTGTGTCAAAACAAGGAATCCACACTTGTCGAAGAGAATATTTGACGCCAGTCGCGAAGGTATGTTTTTACTTCATCTGATTCAGCCTTATGCCTAGCTCACATGGGACTACAAAATCATTAGAGCGAATGGTCTTATTATTCTCGATCCTAACTAGTAAGACCATTGATGTGGGGAAGATCATCTTGAGGGAAATACGAAATTGTGCCGTTAAACGCTCTGGCCTTCCTCACTTCCCTTTTACAATAACAATTTTATGCTTGAAAGCTAAAATTCTTGCGAATGTAAAGAAGACAGGGTATAGCCAAGGCACAATCATAGATTGGGACCTTTACCGAGTAGCTAGAGATTCAGTTCTACAGCAATGAGTTGAAGTAAATGAGGAACCTGAGGATCCTAATGAAGAAGAAGATCCCACGATGCAATCATTTGAAGTCCCTGATAAGGTAGAATCAGTGGAGCCAAAAGCTAAACCTGATGCTAAAACTTCAATGTTTAAAGCTCAATCGCCGAGCCCAGACCTTCGAGATGAGCTATCAAAATTGATGGACTTAATACAACATATGCAATGGCAGCAACAAGCCTACTAGAGATACTCAAAAATAAGGGATGACTCGATGAGAAGTGCTTTTAAGAAAATATACAATGACCCATTTATTTTTGTGCTTGAGTTTCCAGATTTCATATTTGAACCATGGAGTCCATTATCAAAGAAGGAGCGAAGTGATTCATGCAAAGGTGATAGTGATGGAGCAAAAGATGAGTCAAATTCGGAAGGGTTTGCAAATAAATAAAGAGGGGATCTTGACTTTACTTTATTTTTGTTCTTAGGAATAAGTTTAATTAGGAAATTTTTTTATTTTTGCATAATAAAACAAGAGAGGAAAATCATTAATAAAATGTGAGCAAGTCACAAAGTATAAAGTGTGGCAATAGATATATACATGTCTAGGATTGGATTTAGAAAGAGTTTGGTACTTAAGCATCAAATTGACTCACCTCCTTTTTTCTAAAATCCTACCTGGTGTATAGTATCTATTCACTTTAAATAATAAGGACATTGTTCATTTTAAGTTGGGGGACCGAAAAATTGAATTATTCCCATTCAGAATAAAATTTAAAAATTGAATTATTCCCATTCAGAATAAAATTTTTCTTTTAATTATGATTAGGATATTTTGTTCAAAAATTTGAATTTTGTTAAGTATGCTCAATTTGAGTATGAATAAAGTTCTATTATTTTAATAAATTATTATGTTAGCTTAATAATGACATGAATGTATTTTTAATAAAGCATGCAAGTTCGTACCATAAAATTTTTAGTTATTTAGGAAAGTTAGGTATGCATGAAAGTTTAAATCTTAGAATTGACTTAGTAGTTTCTTGAGGCGAAATCCTAGGGAGCATGGAACGTTGGACATGATTTAGGCAACTATTGTTTGGACCGCTTGAGCCTTTCAAGCCCACCATGGTAAAATTTTATCCTTTAAACCCTACTTTGAGATTATATGGCCTAATTTTATTTCGACCCTTGAAATAATTAGCCATTACTTTTCGCTTAATGATCTTAAAATTGTCCCAAACACTAGACTCAGTAATATTCAAAATGTACTACGAAAATAAGTTTGGGGGAGTTGAAAAGAAGTACCAATTGCTCAAGAATTGCAGTACACAAAGTAAGTGCTCGTGTTATTTAAAAAAAGAAAAAGAAAAGAGAGCACATGTATTTGAAAAAGATGTAGAAAAGAGCATATGAAAGTCAAGTTGGTGTATCGAAGGTAAAAATTCTGAAGGTTCGATTGACGCTGAGTCTAGGGTTTTTAAACCAAAATTTATCCATCTTTCACCTACCCCTAGCCTAGCCACGCTATAACCTTGATAAAAACCTATTGATTCAAAGTTCTCATGCTACCTACATTAGTGGAGAGAAATTTCTACGATCAATATATGAAGACATAAGTTAAGCTTAATGATTGCAGCTTAGTCTTGAATAAAGGAATAAAAATCAAATTGGTAAGGGTTAACATGTCTTATGAAATATCCAGTAACGTTCCGAATGGTTCAACGGCGAAAGCTATAATTATGAGTTAATAAGAAAGTATAACCTTGTGTTGAGTGGTAGAGGTACCTAATTGGTACGTATGAGAAACGAGCTTAATATAGAATATATGACTTATATAGATGGTAATGAGTAAGTTATGCTTATGCCTACCTTTGTGTTATGAGCATGGTGATTGGAAACACAAAAATTTATATACTTTTTCATACCTAATTTTACTTAAATTCATGCAAATTCAGTTAAATTCTTGTCAAAAAATAATTAAATATTATAAAATAATTAAATTGTGTTAAAAATATAAACATAGTGAATTTAGTTAAATTTATACTTAATTTTGATTAATTTTGACTATTTTAAACGATTCATGCAAAAGGGCTAAAATTGGCTCAAATGACATCACTTGAAAGCACAAAATCGAGAAGCAATTTGAAGTTTCGAGGCATATTAATTTCCAGCCTAAAAAGGTCCAGAAATGTGTCTTAATTCATAATTTAATTAATTTAATTAATTCCCCATTTAATTAGGGTTAAATAAGTTATTTTTAATTAATTATGGAGAAAGGGTTCAGTTGAACTGCACTGGTTGAACCATATTGAGTGAACCGAACCAGCCACTAAATGGGCCACCCAGAACTGTCCATATGCTGTCCCAAATAATAATTATAGCTGATTAAATATGCTTTCAAAAATTCCCTTGAAGAACTTTCAAAATGCATTCAAACCCCTCCTATAATTGTGGCTTTATGAAACTGCCCCAAGCTTAAAATAGCAAACTTGAAACTCTCAACTTTTCCATGTGTGTGGCCGGCCAAGGGAGGTCCCTTAGGCTGATTCTTTTTGCTATTTTTAGCTGCCATATTCAGCTATAAAATCCACCCTTTTCTGATCATTCAAAGCATCCCTCATTCCACAACATTCTTTCATTCTCTCTTCTCATCTCTCACTTTTTCTCTTATTTTTTTCATCCCATCTCCCTTATTGTTCAAGTGCCAATTTATTCTCTTGGGAAAGAGGCTCTCATCAGCCATTTTGGGGCAGCGATTAGGTGTTCATAAGCCACCTTTATAGTAAAGGGCAATGAAGAATGAAGAACAGAGCAACTAGTCAAGCCACGGAGAAACACCGGATTTGCTTCTTGTTCCCTATCTCTTTAATTTTTGTTGTTGTTTTGATGAACATGTTTATGAATATTTATGCTATTGAATTGGTTATTTTAATCAATTTAGCTTAAACTTAGGTTTGTGTTGGGTTGATTATATTCTGCTTGCTTGGATTGTTAAAATGATGTTTATGTTGTTATAGGCCTCGGTAAATTGCTTGGTTACGTAAAATCATGCCTAAGTTATTTTTGTATTATAATTGTTAAATAACTAATGAATTAATTATTTAAACGGATTGAAATTATAATTAATTGACATAATACTTAACCAGTGCATGTTTATTCTTCTAAGGTAGCTAAAGGTTAAATTAGCAATGTATCTGGCGATATTATTGCCTTGCATAACTTGCAATATTATTGTGATTGAACTGTTTCAAGGTAGGGATGCCTTGTACCTCACATAGCCTTTTATATGATTATTAGATTTAATTACTCGTTTGAATTGACATAGGGATATGCAAGAGATTAGTTCAATTTAATGAGTATGTATGTGCAACAACATGTTTGCTTATTAGAATCTGTTTAGTCGATTGAATTGACATAGGGATATGTCAAGAGATGAATGGATTTTTGTATGTGAGTATGTTCATAAGTTAGCCAATTACTGAGTTACCATGAATTTATTCGTAGCAATGTAAACATGAGTTTAATTATTCTAAGTTAAAGAAATATAATTAATCCAACACAAGTATGTTACCTTGATTAAATCTTATTTGAAATCGTGCATTAGAACTCCTTTGTTTTATTTTAATTATTTACTTAGTTTTTAAATAGTTTTTGACCATCTTTTAAAACCAAATTATTTTTACCTCACCAAAGTGTTTTACAATTAATTTCATAAATAATTCTTTTTGTAGTCTCTGTGGGTACGATAACTCGACATTTACTTGTCACTTTATTACTTGTTGCGATTGTGTACACTTGCACATTTTTCCGTCGTTCCAGTGATCATTGAGGAGTTTGTTGTTGTATATTTATTTATATGCAACTTATTAAACTTTTATTCTTACTCCCTCTTCCTTTCCACTCTCTTTTAGTGCCGCCTAATTAGCTCAAGGATCACCGGAAGTCAGAGATATTGATCACACTATCATTCGAAGCTTTCCGTACAGTTGGATTTATATTTTTGAATATGGCATGTATAAGGTTTAAACTTTAATATTTTGTGTTTTTGAGAATTGGCCAAATGTGTTGGCTTGGGTTAGAAACCCTTCATTTTGTATTAAGCCTTGAATGGTGGCTAATATTCATTTTGATTATATGCAAATATGTTATTTCCATAGTTGAGTAATTTGCCTTATAAATGAATGTCTACTGTGGCTGATTTGGTCATATGAATTGTGCTTGCTTTGGTATTGATTGGTATTTTATGGAACTAGGAATATAAGGGTGGCAGTGAGGCTTGGTTATTAGCCTTATATTGTCCATATGAGTAGACACAAGGGCGTGTGTCTAGGCCGTGTGTGACACACGGTCTGCCCCATGGGCGTGTAGTTTCTGCCGTGTGTCCCCTGCACGTAAAAATTTCAAGTTAGTATACATGGTAATAAATACACGGGATGAGACACGACTGTGTGTCTTAGCCGTGTGGAGGACACGACCTAGTACACAGGCGTGTGCCATGGTCGTGTGACATTCTGATTATGCTGACATCAGAAACAGAATGTCCATGTTTTTACACACGGGCCATTGACACGGGCATATGTCTAGCCATGTGAAAACCCCTGTAGGTGTGAATTAGAAATTAATTCTACACGGGTAAGGGACACGGGAGTGTCTCTATGTGCGTAGGCCATGTAAACCACACGAGCCATCAGCATGACCATGTCCAGATGGTCACACGGGCATGTTGCCCTTCCCCACGGGCGTGTGCCCTATTTTAAAGACAAAATTTCCATAGTTGGTTTAAGGACCCGAAACGGTCCCGAACAGTTCCTAACTATCGATTTGGCGCTTGTAGGCCCACAATAAGAAGTTTAAGGTAGAAATTGAAAAAGTTTTATTTTGGACCGAGTCTTGGTGACTCAAGATTATTTGTATGCATGAGATTAAGTTAGGTAATGCCTTGTACTCCGTCTCGGTGTGGGTTACGGATATAGGGTATTACATTTAGTGATATCAGAGCTATGGTTTAGTCGGTTCTAGGACTAACCTAGCAAGAGTATGAGTCTAGCCATACATGCCATAATTGTATATTGATAGTGTGATGAATCCTGATGATTATAAATTATATTTTTTATATAGTAAATTGATCCTGATAGAGCCACGACGGATGACGTGGAAAGTAACGCATCGGCTCCTGCCGAAAGGACCGTGCCAGTTGAGAGTGAGCCCGTGAATATTGGCCAAGGCGAAGTAAGGGCTAGGGAAGCCTACCTCCGAATGATGGAAGCTTGGTACACGGAGTTCGTTTGTGTGAACACGAACACTCCACCTCCCCCACCTCTTTCAATTCCTCAGTATGCCCCGGTTGCTCCACAAGGTGCGAACAAGTTTAGAAGAGAAAAGCCTCTAGTAGACAAGATCTGGAAACAAGGGGCCAAGGAATTCCGGGCTAGTATAGATGATGACCTAGAGAGGGCAGAGGTTTGGCTAGAAACTACCATAAGGGTACTCGATGAACTGTCATGCACACCTGAGGAGTGCGTGAAGTGTACTGTGTCACTCCTACAAGAGTCGGCTTATCAATGGTCGAACACTCTCATGTCTATGGTACCGAGAGAGAAGATCTATTGGGAATTTTTCCAAGAGGAATTTCGGAAGAAGTATATTAGCTAAAGATTCATAGACCAAAAGGGGAAGGAATTCCTAGAACTAAAGCAAGGACGATTGTTAGTGACAGAGTATGAGCGTGAATTTCTGAGGCTCAGATATATGCACGGGAATGCGTGTCTACAGAAGCCACGAAGTGTAAGAGGTTTGAGGATGGTCTCAATGAAGATATTTGACTGTTTGTTGGCATTTTAGAGCTACGGGAGTTCGTGGCACTTGTTGAGAGAGCTTGTAAGCAGAAGAGCTGATTAAAGAGAGGAGGAAAGTGGCTTTTGAGTCGCGGGATGCGAAGAAGAGGCAGATGGGGAAATCACACCAGTCCTCATCCAAGAGATCAAGGGAATTCTCTACTCGATCGAGTGCTTCAGTGGGGTATTCAAGGAGAACCAAGAATCAACAGAATACGGCATCTAAAGCCCAGACCACTTCGGTCGCTAGTCTCAGTAGTGCTTAGCCAAATAGGCCAGAGTGTCCGCAATGTGGAAGATGTTACTTCGGCGACTGCCAAGGAAACGAGAGGGGCTGCTTCAAGTGTGGGTCATTAGACCACTTTATTTGTGATTGTCCTAAGATGGAAGAGAGAGAAAGGAAGCAAGAAGTGAAGACAAGTAGTGCTCCATTGATGGGTAGACCACAAAAGAACACCGTAAGTAGGGCTAGCAGTAAAGGCACACTAAGAGATGTCGCAGTGAGGTCTGAGGGCAGAACTCCTGCAAGAACGTATGCTATACGTGCTCAGGAAGAGGCAGAGTCTCCCGACATGATCACGGGTACTTTTTCTATCCATGATATAACTGTTGTTGCTTTAATTGACCCGGGATCTACCCACTCTTATATTTGTATAGAATTAGTACCTCGTATAAGCATGCTAGTAGAGTCTATTGAGCTTGTGATCAATATGTCTAACCCTTTAGGCTGATATGTACTAGTGGACCAAGTGTGTAGAAATTACCTTTTGACAATTAAAGGTCATTGTTTCCCGGCTAACTTGATGTTATTATCGTTTAATGAGTTGTAATCCTTAGGATAGATTGGTTGACTTCTCATAATGTTGTAGTGGACTGTGAGAGGAAAGTAATTGAGTTGAAATGTAAAGACGGAAATCTTTTTCGGATTGGACCAGATGAATCAGATAATCTGCCTGTGTTAGTATCGCTGTTGACCGCTGAGAAATATTTGAGAAAATGATATGAGGCTTATTTAGCTTTTATGCTAAATACTCAAGTGTCTAAGTTAAAGATTGAATCAGTGCCAGTAGTTTGTGAGTTTACGGATGTGTTTCCAGAGGAGTTACCCAGAGTACCTTCAGTAAGGAAAGTTGAGTTTGGAATTAAGTTAGTCGCTGGAATGGCACCTATCTCGATCGCTCCATATAGAATGGCTCCAACGGAGTTGAAAGACTTAGAAGCACAGTTGCAAGAGCTGACGACAAGGGCTTTGCGAGACCGAGCTATTCCTCGTGGGGTGCTCCGGCACTCTTTGTGAAGAACAAAGATGGGTCAATGAGGTTATGCATCGACTATAGGCAGCTCAACAAGGTAATAGTGAAGAACAGATATCCTTTACCAAGGATTGATGACCTATTTGATCAGTTAAAGGGGGCCACTGTATTTTCCAAGATTGACCTGAGGTCGGGATACTACCAATTAAGGGTTAAAGAGCAAGATGTGCCGAAGATTGCGTTTCGGACGAGATACGGGCATTATAAGTTTCTTGTCATGCCCTTTGGATTGACTAATGCCCCGGCGGCGTTTATGGATTTTATGAACCGCATATTCAGGCTATATCTAGATAAGTTGGTCGTCGTCTTTATCGATAATATATTGATCTATTCGTATGATGAGGGCGAACACGCGGAGAATCTGAGAGTTGTGTTGCAAACCTTGAGAGACAAGCAGTTATATGCCAAATTTAGTAAGAGTGAATTTTGGCTTAAGGAGGTCAGTTTCCTAAGACATATTGTGTCGGGTGACGGGATCCAAGTTGACCCAAGTAAGATCTTAGCTATTGTAGAGTGGAAACCGCCGAGAAATGTGACAGAGGTCCGAAGCTTTTTGGCTTTGGTCAGATATTATAGACGATTTGTAAACAAATTCTCTATAATAGCTACCCCGATGACTAGACTGCTGCAAAAAGACGTCAAGTTTGAATGGACAAAAAAGTGCCAGTAGAGTTTCGAGAAATTAAAAGCTTTGTTAACTGAAGCCCCGGTGTTTGTACAACTGGAGTTGGGCAAAGAGTTTGTGATTTATAGCGATGCCTCCTTAAATGGTTTAGGGTGTGTGCTTATGCAAGAAGGTAAGGTCATAGGTTACGCTTCTAGATAACTAAAGCCACATGAGAAAAACTACCCGACGCAAGATCTAGAGTTGGCCGCCATCGTGTTTGTGTTGAAATTTCGGAGACATCATCTGTATGGTGAGAAATGTCGAGTATTCACCTATCATAAGAGCTTAAAATACTTGATGACTCAAAAGGAGTTGAATTTACGGCAACGCCAATGGTTAGAGCTGATAAAGGATTATGAGCCGGTAATAGATTACCATCCAGGAAAGGTGAACGTGTCGTTGATGCTTTGAGTAGAAAGTTGTTGATTGCCTTGAAAGCCTTGAATACTCAGTTAACTATGTCTAGCGATGGTTCAATCTTAGTAGAGTTGAGAGCTAGATTGACATTTCTGCAAGAGATCCGTAAAGCTCAGAAAGATGATAAGAAGTTGCAAGCTAAGATGGCTCAAGGTGAAACGGAAAGTGAAACCGAATTTCGTATTAGTACCGATGGGTGTTTAATGTTCAAAGACAGGGTTTGTGTACCTAAGGACAATGAGCTTATTCAGAAGATTCTTAGAGAGGTAGATAGTGGTTGTTTATCAGTCCACCTGAGTAATGTGAAAATGTACAATGACCTGAAAAAAATGTACTGGTGGTTGAGTATGAAAAGAGACATTTCACAGTTTGTGTCTAAGTGCCTAGTATGTCAGCAAGTGAAGGCTGAACACCAAGTACCTTCGGGACTACTTCAGCCTATCATGGTCCCTGAGTGGAAATGGGATCGAATCACCATGGATTTTATGACGGGTTTTCCAGTAACCCCAAAAAAGAATGATGCGATATGGGTTGTTATGGATAGGCTAACAAAGTTGGCACACTTTATACCAGTGCATACCGACTACTCCCTCGAGAAATTAGCCGATTTATATATTTCTGAGATTGTGAGGCTTCATGGAGTGCCATTATCGATCATCTCAGACCGAGACCTGAGGTTTACCTCAAGGTTTTGGAAGAAGTTACAAGAGGCTTTGGGAACCAAGTTGAGCTTTAGCACGACATTTCATCCACAAACTGACGGACAGTTAGAAAGAGTAATTTAGATTTTAGAAGACATGTTGAGGTGTTGTGTTCTCAAGTTTCAGAGAAGTTGGGAAAGATACTTGCCATTGGTTGAATTCGCCTACAACAACAATTATCAGTCAAGTCTGAAAATGGCGCCTTATGAGGCTATGTATAGGCGAAAGTGCCGAACGCCCTTATACTGGACTGAGCTGAAAGAGAGTCAGATTCACGGGGTCGATTTAGTCAAAGAGACTGAAGATAAAGTTAAAGTGATTCACGATTGCTTGAAGGCCGCCTCGGATACACAGAAATCTTATGTGGACTGGAAACAAAAGGAAATTGAGTTTCAAGTCGGTGATAAGGCATTTTTGAAAGTTTCCCCATGGAGGAAATTTCTTAGATTCAGTAGGAGGGGCAAGTTGAGTCCTCGTTTCATAGGAACTTATGAGGTTACCGAGAGAATAGGGCCAGTTACCTACCGATTGGATTTGACACTAGAGTTGGAAAAGATTCACGACATGTTTCATGTGTCCATGTTACGTCGGTATAGATCAGACCGTTCGCATGTGATTGAGCTGACAGAAGTTGAGATTCATCCAGACATGACTTTTGGCGAAGAGCTGGTCAGGATTTTGGCTCGGGAAGTCAAACAGTTGAGAAATAAGAGTACAGCACTTGTAAAGGTTTTGTGGCATAGACATGGAGTCGAAGAAGCTACATGGGAACTCAAGGAGACTGTAAGAGATCAGTGCCCAGAGTTGTTCACCGGTAAGATTTTCGGGGACGAAAATCCCTAAAGAGGGAGGAATGTAACAGCCTGATTTAGGGTCTAGTCAGAATATTGGTCTCGGGACCACAAATTTGAAGCTAGAAAAAAATATTTTGTTATTACGGAGTCATAGCATGATTATATTAGTGCATGAAAAATTTGGTAAGTTAATTTTGACAGTTGTGAGCCCAATTGAGAAAAATGACTAAATCGCATAAAGTGCAAAGGTCCTAAATTGATAGCTAAAGATGTTAAATTGCCATGGAACAAAAATTTGAGGTCTTTAAAAGGAAAATCAGCCCTTGAGAATAGGCATAGCCGGCAATGGAGTTTTAGAGGAGACAAAATTATCAAAAGTAGGTGAAATTTGGTCACCAATTTTGACTATTTTTATTTTATTAAAACAAAAAGGTTTTATCTCTTCATTCCCTCTTCTTCTTAGCCAAAATTACCAGCCATTGTTGGGGTTTGAAAACTTCAAAATTTCAGCAACTTTTAGCCCTCTCAAGTAAGTGATTTTGATAGCGCCTCTTAATGATTTTTACATTTTTAGACTCCTTGAAGCACAGGCTTTCTAAAGAGGGGTCTATTTTGCAAAATGGTTAAAAGTTTAGGGTTTTTCCATGAAAGGATTTGTGATGTTTGCTGAGTTTCTATGGAAGAATATGAGTCTTAATAGTGTTATGAACAACTTTTGTGAAAGATTTTTCATGAAAAACACCTAAAGGGACTATTTTGCATAAGTTGTAAAATAGTTGATAAATATGTGAAATAGTGAGAATTTGAAGTTGCTATAAGAGTAAAAAGGGTTCGGCTAGGCTTGAGATATGAGGAAATTTGATAAAAAATTAATTTTCATGCATAGAGGCAAAATGATCATTTTGCCAAGGTCTAGGGGCAAATATGTCATTTTACCTAAGATGTGAATTTTAGATTTCTTAATTTTGTTTAGTGACTAAATAAGTGCATTTTGCTATTATAGATCAGGATTTGCCAAATCTGAACCTAGATCGGGGGAAAGCCAAGCAAATCAACTAAACTAACTGGTTTAGGGTTTTAAGGGTTTAGGGTTTTAGGGTTTTAGGGTTTTAGGGTTTAGGATATTACGGTTTAGGGGTTTTTGTAATCTGAGGTAAGTTGTGTGTAAACAATACAACTACATTGATAATTTATGTGTTCAAATTGTCATTGAATGAATATAGCATGAATTGCTTGATTGTGAATTGAGAATGCATAATGATAATGAGATAGTAGAATTCCCATTAGGACACTAGGAAATAAATCGGATATTCATGCCGTGCCATTTGGGTCACTTGTGTGAGCTAGTGTAAGACATGTTTGGGACATGAATCGACCACATCATGAGAGCCAGTGTAAGACCATGTCTAGGACATGGCATCGGTATTGAGACGAGTGCTAGTGTAAGACATGTCTGGGACAGGCATCGGCTACGAGATGTGTCAGTGTGAGACCATGTCTAGGACATGGCATCGGCATAGATATGCAAGAGCTAGTGCAAGACCATGTCTAGGACATGGCATCAACACCTTACCCCATGTTTGAGGCTGATGAAATATCTGGTAGCGTTCCGAATGGTTCAATGGTGAAAGCTATAATTATAAGTTAATAAGAAAGTATAACCTTGTATTGAGTGGTACAGGTACCTAATTGGTATGTATAAGAAACAAGCTCAATATAGAATATATGACTTGTATAGATGGTAATGAGTAAGTTATGCTTATACCGACCTTTGTGTTATGAGCATGGTGATCATTGAAGAATTTGTTGTTATATATTTATTGATATGCAACTTACTAAGCTTTTATTCTTACTCCCTGTTCCTTTCCACTCTCTTTCAGTGCCCCCTAATTAGCTCAAGGATCACCGGAAGTCAGATATATTGATCACACTATCATTCAAAGCTTTCGGTATAGTTGGATTTATATTTTTGAATATGGCATGTATAAGGTTTAAACTTTAATATTTTGTGTCTTTGAGAATTGGCCAAATGAGTTGGCTTAGGTTAGAAACCCTTCATTTTGTATTAAGCCTTGAATGGTGGCTAATATTAATTTTGATTATAAGCAAAGATGTTATTTCCATAGTTGAGTAATTTGCCATATAAATGAATGTCTATTGTGGCTGATTTGGTCATATGAATTGTGCTTGTTTGGGTATTGATTGGTATTTGTATGGTACTAGGTATATAAGGATGGCAATGAGGCTTGGTAAATAGCCTTATATTGTCCACACGGGTAGACACACGCCCGTGTGTGACACACAGTCTACCCTATGGGTGTGTAGTTCAGCCGTGTGTCCCCTGCATGTAAAAATTTCAAGTCAGTATGCATGGTAATAAACACACGAGAAGAGACACGACCGTGTGTCTGAGCCGTGTGGAGGACACGGCCTAGTACACGGGCGTGTGCCATGGCCGTGTGACATTCTGAGAATGGTGACGTCAGAAACAAAATGTTCATGTTTTTGCACACGGGCTAGGACACGAGCGTGTCATAGCCGTGTAAGGAACACGGTCCATTGACACGGGCGTGTGTCTGACCGTGTGAAAACCCTGTAGGGGACATGGGCATGTCCCTATGTGCATAGGCTGTGTAAACCACACAGACCATCAGCACGACCATGCCGAAATGGTCACACAGGCGTGTTGCCCTTCCCCACGGGCGTGCGCCCTATTTTAAAGACAAAATTTTTGTAGTAGGTTTAAGGACTCGAAATGGTCTTGAATAGTTCCCAACGATCGATTTAGGGCTCGTAGGCCCCCAATAAGATGTTTAAGGTAGAAATTGAAAAGTTTTATTTTGGACCGAGTCTTGGTGACTCGAGATTGTTTGTATGCATGAGATGAAGTTAGGTAATTCCTGATACTCCACCTCGGCATGGGTTACGGATATAGGGTGTTACATTCAGTGATATTAGAGCTATGGTTTAGTTAGTTTTAAGACTAACCTTGCGAGAGTATGAATCTAGCCATACATGCCATAATTGTATATTGATAGTGTGACGAATCCTGACAATTATAAATTATGTTTCTTTATATAGTAAATGGATCCTGATATAGCCACGGCGAATAACATGGAAAGTAACATGTCGGCTCCCTCCGAAGAGACCGCGCCAGTTGAGAACGAGCCCGTGAATATGGGCCAAGGCGGAGGGGCAATGGAAGCCTACCTTCGAATGATGGATGCTTGGTACATGGAGTTTGTTTGTGCGAACCCAAACACTCCATCTCACTCACCTCTTCAGATTCCTCAGTATGCCCCAGTACATCCGCATGGTGCGAACATGTTTAGAAGAGAGAATCCTCCAGTAGACAAGATGCGAAAACAAGGGGCTGAGGAATTTTGGGCTAGTATAGATGATGACTTGGAGAGGGTAGAGTTTTGGTTAGAAAATACCATAAGGGTACTTGATGAACTGTCATGCACACCTAAGGAGTGCGTGAAGTGTGTTGTGTCACTCCTACGATACTCGAAATTTTTACAAGAGGAATCCTGGAAGAAGTATATTAGCCAAAGATTCATAGACCAAAAGAGGAAGGAATTCCTAGAACTAAAGCAAGGTAGATTGTCAGTGACAGAGTACGAGCGTGAATTTGTGAGGCTCAGTAAATATATGCGGGAATGCATTTCTACAAAAGCCACGATGTGTAAGAGGATTGAGGACAGTTACAATGAAGACATTCGAGTGTTTTTTGGCATTTTAGAGCTACGGGAGTTCGTGGCACTTGTTGAGAGAGCCTGTAAGGTAGAAGAACTGATTAAAGAGAGGAGGAAAGCGACTTTTGAGTCGCAAGATGTGAAGAAGAGGCAGATGGGGAAATCACACCAGTCCTCATCCAAGAGATCAAAGGAATTCTCTACTCGATCGAATGCTTCGGTGGGGTATTCGAGGAGAAACAAGAATCAGCAGAATACAGCATCTAAAGCCTAGACCACTTTGGTCGCTAGTGTAGGTAGTGCTTAGCCAAATAGGCCAGAGTGTCCGCAATGTGGAAGATGTTACTTCGACGACTGCCGAGGAAACGAGAGGGGCTGCTTCAAGTGTGGGTCATTAGACCAGTTTATTTGTGATTGTCCTGAGATGAAAGAGAGAGAAAGAAAGTAAAAAGTGAAGGCCAGTAGTGCTCCATTGATGGGTAGACCGCAAAAGAACACCGTGAGTAGGGCTAGCAGTAAAGGCGCGCCAAGAGATGTCGCAGTGAGGTCTGAGGGCAGAACGCCTGCAAGGATGTATGCTATATGTGCTTAGGAAAAGGCAGAGTCTGCCGACATGATCACGGGTACTTTTTCTATCCATGATATAACTGTTTTTGCTTTAACTGACCCGGGATCTACCCACTCTTATATTTGTATGGAATTAGTACCTCGTATAAGCATGCTAGTAGAGTCTACTGAGCTTGTGATCAAAGTGTCTAACCCTTTAGGCAGATATGTACTAGTGGACCAAGTGTGTAGAAATTGTCCTTTGACAATTAAAGGTCATTGTTTCCTGGCTAACTTGATGTTATTGTCATTTAATGAGTTTGATGTAATCCTTGGGATGGATTGGTTGACTTCTCATAATGTTGTAGTGGACTATGAGAGGAAAGTAATTGAGTTGAAATGTGAAGACGGAAATTTTTTTCGGATTGGACCAGATGAGTCAGATAATCTGCCTGTATTAGTATCGCCGTTGACTGCTGAGAAATATTTGAGAAAAGGATATGAGGCTTATTTAACTTTTGTGCTAAATACTTAAGTGTCTGAGTTAAGGATTGAATCAGTGCCAGTAGTTTGTGAGTTTACGGACGTGTTTCCAGAGGAGTTACCCGGATTATCTCCAGTGAGGAAAGTTGAGTTTGGAATTAAGTTGGTCCCTGGAATGGCACCTATCTCGATCGCTTCGTATAGAATGGCTCCAGTGGAGTTGAAAGACTTAAAAGCACAGTTACAAGAGCTGACAGACAAGGGCTTTGCGAGACCGAGCTATTCCTCGTGGGGTGCTCCGGTACTTTTTGTGAAGAACAAAGATGGGTCGATGAGGTTATGCATCAACTATAGGCAGCTCAATAAGGTAACAGTGAAGAACAGACATCCTTTACTAAGGATTGATGACCTATTTGATCAGTTAAAGGGGGCCACTATATTTTCCAAGATTGACCTAAGGTCGGGATACTACCAATTAAGGGTTAAAGAGTAAGATGTGGATGAGATACAGGCATTATAAGTTTCTTGTCATGCCCTTTGGATTGAGTAATACCCCGGTGGTGTTTATGGATTTTATGAACCACATATTCAGGCTGTATCTAGATAAGTTTGTCGTCGTCTTTATCGATGATATATTGATCTATTCGCGTGATGAGGGCGAACACGCGGAGAATCTGAGAGTTGTATTGCAAACCTTGAGAGACAAGCAGTTATACGGCAAATTTAGTAAGAGTGAATTTTGGCTTAAGGAGGTCGGTTTCCTAAGACACATTTTGCCGAGTGACGGGATCCAAGTTGACCCAAGTAAGATTTCAGCTATTATGGAATGAAAACTGCCGAGGAATGTGACAGAGGTCCAAAGCTTTTTGGGTCTGGCCGAATATTATAGACAATTTGTAAATGGATTCTCTATGATAGCTACCCCGATGACTAGACTGCTTCAAAAAGACATCAAGTTTGAATGGACAGAAAAGTGCCATCAGAGTTTCGAGAAATTAAAAGCTTTGTTAACTAAAGCCCCGGTGTTAGTACAACCAGAGTCGGGCAAAGAGTTTGTGATTTATAGTAACACCTACTTAAATGGTTTAGGGTGCATGCTTATGCAAGAAGGTAAGGTCATAGCTTATGCTTTTAAACAACTAAAGCCACATGAGAAAAACTACCCAACGCACGATCTAGAGTTGGCCGCTATCGTGTTTGTGTTGAAAATTGGGAGATATCATCTGTATGGCGAGAAATGTCGAGTATTCACCGATCATAAGATCTTAAAATACTTGATGACTCAAAAGGAGTTGAATTTGCGGCAACGCCGATGGTTAGAGCTGATAAAGGATTACGAGCTGGTAATAGATTACCATCCGGGAAAGGCGAACGTGGTTGCCGATGCTTTGAGTAGAAAGTTGTTGTTTGCCTTGAGAGCCTTGAATACTCAGTTAATTGTGTCTAGCGATGGTTCGGGCTTAGTAGAGTTGAGAGCTAGAACGACATTTCTGCAAGAGATCCATGAAGCTTAGAAAGGTGATAAGAAGTTGCAAGCTAAGATGGCTCAAGGTGAAATAGAAAGTGAATCCGAATTTCGTATTGGTACCGATGGGTGTTTAATGTTCAAAGACAGGGTTTGTGTACCCAAGGACAATGAGCTTATTCAGAAGATTCTGAGAGAGGCGCATAGTGGTTGTTTATCCGTCCACCCGGGTAGTGTGAAAATGTACAATGACCTGAAAAAAATGTATTGGTGGTCGGGTATGAAAAGAGACATTTCACAGTTTGTGTCTAAGTGCCTAGGATGTCAGCAAGTGAACGTTGAACACCAAGTACCTTCGGGTTTACTTCAGCCTCTCATGGTCCCCGAGTGGAAGTGGGATCGAATCACTATGGATTTTATGACGGGTTTGCCAGTAACCCCAAAAAAGAATGATGCGATATGGGTTGTTGTGCTTAGGCTAACGAAGTCGGCACACTTTTTACCAGTGCATACTGACTACTCCCTCGAGAAATTAGCCGACTTATATATTTTCGAGATTGTGAGGCTTCATGGACTACCGTTATCAACCATCTCAGATCGAAACCCGAGGTTTACCTTGAGGTTCTGGAAGATGTTACAAAAGACTTTGGGAACCAAGTTGAGTTTTAGCACGGCATTTCATCTGCAAACTGATGGACAGTCGAAAAGAGTAATTTAGATCTTAGAAGACTTGTTGAGGTGTTGTGATCTTGAGTTTCAGGGAAGTTGGGAAAGATACTTGCCATTGGTTGAATTCGCCTACAACAGCAGTTATCAGTCAAGTCTGAAAATGGCGCCTTATGAGGCTATGTATGGGCAAAAGTGTCGAGCGCCCTTATACTTGACTAAGCTGAAAGAGAGTCAGATTCACGGGGTCAATTTAGTCAAAGAGACTAAAGATAAAGTTAAAGTGATTCGCGACTGCTTGAAGGCCGCCTCGGATAGACTAAAATCCTACGCGGATTTGAAATGAAAGGAAATTGAGTTTCAAGTCAATGATAAGGTATTTTTGAAAGTTTCCCCGTGAAGGAAAGTTCTCAGATTCGGTAGGAGGGGCAAGTTGAGTCCTCATTTCATAGGACCTTATAAGGTTACCGAGAAAATAGGGCCAGTTGCCTACCAATTAGATTTACCACTAGAGTTGGAAAAGATTCACGATGTATTTCATGTGTCCATGTTACGTCGGTATAGATCAGACCCTTCGTATGTAATTAAGCCGACAGAAGTTGAGATTCATCTGGACATGACTTATGGAGAAGAGCCGGTCAGGATTTTGGCTCGGGAAGTTAAACAGTTGAGAAATAAGAGTATAGCACTTGTGAAGGTTTTGTGGCATAGACATGGAGTTGAAGAAGCTACATGGGAACCCGAGGAGACTGTGAGAGATCAGTACCCAAAGTTGTTCACCGGTAAGATTTTCGGGGACGAAAATCCCTAAGGAGGGAGGAATGTAACAACCTGATATAGGGCCTAGTCGGAATAGTGGTCTCGGGACCACAAATTTGAAGCTAGAAAAAAATATTTTATTATTATTATGGAGTCATAGCATGATTATATTAGTGCATGAAAAATTTGGTAAGTTAATTTTGACAGTTATGAGCCTAATTGAGAAAAATGACTAAATCGCATAAAGTGCAAAGGTCCCAAATTGATAGGTAAAGATGTTAAATTTCCATGGAACTAAAATTTGAGGTCTTTAAAAGGAGAATAGGCATAGTCGGCCATGGAGTTTTAGAGGAGACAAAATCATCAAAAGAAGGTGAAATGTGGTCACCAATTTTGACTATTTTTATTTTATTAAAACAAAAAGGTTTTATCTCTTCATTCTCTCTTCTTCTTAGCCAAAATTACCAGCCATTGTTGGGGTTTGAAAACTTCAAAATTTCTGCAACTTTTAGCCCTCTCAAGTAAGTGATTTTGATAGCTCCTCTTAATGATTTTTACATTTTTAGACTCCTTGAAGCATAGGCTTTCTAATGAGGGGTCTATTTTGCAAAATGGTTAAAAGTTTAGGGTTTTTCCATGAAAGGATTTGTGATGTTTGCTAAGTTTTTATGGAAGAATATGAGTCTTAGTAGTGTTATAAACAACTTTTGTGAAAAAGTTTTCATGGAAAACACCTAAAGGGACTATTTTGCATAAGTTGTAAAATAGTTGATAAATATCTGAAATAGTCAGAATTTTAAGTTGCTATAAGATTAAAAATGGTTCGGCTAGGCTTAAGATATGGAGAAATTCGATAAAAAAATTGATTTTCGAGCATAGGGGCAGAATGGTCATTTTGCCAAGGTCTAGGGGCAAAAAGGTCATTTTACCTAAGATGTGAATTTTAGATTTCCTAATTTTTTTTAGTGACTAAATAAGTGCATTTTGCTATTATAGATTAAGATTTGCCAAATCTAAACCTAGACCAGGGGAAAGCCAAGCAAATCGACTAAACCGACTAGTCGAGTACATTTTGTAATCCGAGGTAAGTTGTATGTAAACAATACAACTTCATAGATAATATATGTGTTTAAATTGTCATTGAATGAATATAGCATGAACTGCTTGATTGTGAATTGAGAATGCATAATGATAATGAGATAGTAGAATTCTCGTTGGGACCCTAGGAAAAAAACCAGATATTCATGCTGTGACATTTGGGTCACTTGCGTGAGTTAGTGTAAGACATGCATCAGCCACATCATGAGAGCCAGTGTAAGACCATGTGTGAATGGTGGCTAATATTCATTTTGATTATACGCAAAGATGTTATTTCCATAGTTGAGTAATTTGCCGTATAAATGAATGTCTATTGTGGTTGATTTGGTCATATGAATTGTGCTTGTTTTGGTATTGATTGGTATTTGTATGGAACTAGGTATATAAGGGTGGAAATGGGGCTTGGTAAATAGCCTTATATTGTCCACACAGGTAGACACACAGGCGTGTGTCTAGGCCGTTTGTGACACACGGTTTGCCCCATAGGCATGTAGTTCGGCCGTGTGTCCCCTGCAAGTAAAAATTTCAAGTCAGTATGCATGGTAATAAACACACGGGTAGAGACACGGCTGTGCGTCTCAGCCGTGTGGAGGACAAGGCCTAGTACACGAGCATGTGCCACGGCCGTGTGACATTCTGAATATGCTGACATCAGAAACAGAATGTCCATGTCTTTGCACACGAGCTAGGACACAGGCATGTCGTGGCCGTATGAGGAACACGAGCCATTGACACGGGCGTGTGTCTGGCCGTGTGAAAACCCCTGTAGGTGTGAATTAGAAATTAATTCTACACGGGTAGGGGACACTGGCGTGTCCCTATGTGCGTAGGCCGTGTGAACCACACGGGCCATTAGCACGACCATGTCAAGATGATCACACGGGCGTGTTGCCCTTCCTCACGGGCGTGTACCTTATTTTAAAGACAAAATTTCCATAGTTGGTTTAAGGACCCAAAATGGTCTCGAATAGTTCCCAACGGTCGATTTGGGGCCGTAGGCCCACAATAAGAAGTTTAAGGTAGAAATTGAAAAAGCTTTATTTTGGACCGAGTCTTGGTGACTCGAGATTGTTTGTATGCATGAGATTAAGTTAGGTAATGCCTTGTACTCCACCCCGGTGTGGGTTATGGGTATGGGGTGTTACAGTGCATATACAGTAATAATTTAATTGATCAGATCATGGATTCCAACATTTCATATTATCAAGGACTCAATTGAATGAGATAAAACACTAAAAATAGTTCGAGGACTATTCAATGACTAAAGTGAACAATCATAAAATTTTAAGCAAAACTGTAAAATAGGTGGCACAGGGTCATGTGCCCAGGTTGTCTGAGATGCTATAGGTCGTGTGGAGGGGTTACATGATCATGTAACAAACTGTGGTTGTATGGCAAATGCAATATTTACCTATAAGAGGGACACGACCGTATGGCCGGTCGTGTAAAAGATTCTTGGCCATGTGAGATTCAAACTAGCCTAGGGTTTCCAGTGCACATGGTTGTATGAGGGGTCATGTGGTCCACTCGTGTGGGTAACCTTGTGATCCTAATCCTATACACAGTTTGCCCCGATTGACTGATAAAAAACACACACCTTTCAATGGAAGCCTGATCAATGTCCCTCACGATCAAATCCGATCTGATTCACCTAAAATGGTTCTTTCAAAGGATATTTATACACGAGTTAACATTAGGTATCAAGATTCAACAAGACTTACGAAAGTTTTTTTGCAAGATTCATGGAAGGTCGTTTAATTGATCACAAGATTAGCATTAGATCAAAATTCTATAAAGATTCGAGATCAATCATTGGAATTGAGATGTACTTACCAATTCTTGGTAAGATCAGGAATTAATTGACAATAATTCTAAACTTGATGGAAAGAACGATCCGGTGGATGTTGTTTTAATTCAGGAAAGCAAAATACTCAGCAACAAAAAGATGTAAAATTTGATGCAAAAGATAGGGAAAAAAAGAAAATGAAGAAGAAATAGGGAGGAAAAGGAAAAATTCTAAAAGGATTTGAAAAGAAACATAATTCAAGTCTAATTGGGTACAATTGGAGTAAACACCTAAGGTTTGGGGCCGGCATAACAATTTTTCCCTAGTTGCTAAAAAAAAATACATTTTGGGAATGGAGTGGCTCAAGCTCGAGTCAATAGGAGAGACTAACGCTTAACCATTAAGCTGTTGCCCATTCTTTTTAAGCTTTTACTCCTAACAATATTTGTGTTAGTGTGATTTTCATCCTAGTGTGTTGAAAATAAAAGGAAAAGAAATGGGAGAGGAATGACTTGAACCTAAGACCTCTAGGAAGTGCACTAACTACTTAACCATCAAGTTTAATTCATTTCTAAGTTAATTATTTCAATAAACCCCCTATATATTGGGGTGTGACAGTGTGATAGGATTTCTAACATTAATAATGTTGTTGATTGAGTTAGTGTCACAACTTAATATTTTTTAAAAATATTAACACTAGAACTCTAATATGAACCTTAGATGCCAGCATAGAGTGTGACACCTTATACCTGATCCAGTTGTTGGATCCGAATTTAAAATGTCACGTTCTGTTATCGAAGTAACTTACTTTTGTATCTTTCTTTATCAAAATGGAAACGTAGTGATAAAATTATTTCATAAAAATTTCGACAGCATTTCTACCTATTTTACGTAAAAACCCCCTGCGAAATTTAGATTTCACAATATATCCACATTTAAATCATCTGCCAAATTAATTCCCAGCACTTTGATTTCTTAAAACATACCAACAAACTAGATTTCAACGCTTTACTATTTCATCAAAACATTAGTTATAAAGTACTAACAAAGAAAACATAATAAAAATATTCAAATTCAGTTTACGACATAATACTAAATATATACAGGCCTAAGTACATGCCATTTGTATCAATTTTAAAGTAAAACTTTTCACCAACATTGTTTGAGCTGATCTTCGATTCTTCGGATGTTGCTGGAACAACCTATCGAATCTAACTACCTGTGCACAGAAAAAGAGACAACTGTACGCTTAGTAATTTTTATGCTCAGTGGTGCTAATATCATATAAATCATTACATAAATATTGAACATAAATTAATTAATAGAAATAAATTAAAACATTATTTAATAACATCACAATAAAAGAAAATTATAATATTAATAAACTTTAATATTACGATTTTAACAAACTGAATAAAAAGATAAGCTTTTATTAATCAAATTCAAAATCGTGTAATTAATTTAATTCACATAATATGAAAATTCATATAAATTCAAGCTTTTTTTATTATTTTTCTTTCAATTTAGACCCTGCACTAAGGTTTAGACTCATAACCAGATACATGAATCCGTTACCCTGAGTTATTCGACAATGATGGCTATTAGAGTATTCCACGACCCTCTAGAAATTGGGGCTCATAATAATAAAACCTAACCAATTTGGCATTTCCTCCCTTGACCCTCTAGGAATTGGGGAGTTCTAATTCCTCTTATGTAAAGACTCTATAGCATGCCAACTATATCTGATCTAGTCTAACTTAGTGAAATGGGGTAAAAACCAAATTTAATGATCCATTTCAATTCCATTTTCATATAATTCTCATTTCAATTTCATTTCATATTCAAATCACATATTGTCTAATGTAAAATTAGGCTTCCAATTCAAAACATATTAAACATTTTCTTAATTATCTAAAATCATAATAATCAAATTTAAATCATAACCATGAATTTGCTAATTTAATCATTTGAAAAAAAAACATAATCTTCATCTCGAAACATAATATTCAAACTCATCCAAAACTCATAAAAACAAAACAAAACAAAATAAATATAACTAGTCATAGTAAACTAAATATTCTAAAGCTTTATGTAATGAAAATAAGATATTAGCACAAACCAAAATTTTTATTTGATTTGTTGGCAACTCTTTTAACAATATCTTAAAGAGTTTAAGTTCAAACATTGATATTGTACTTTAAACGTATTTTTAGATGAAGATTTTATATAAATTATTAGAAGACATAAATATTCATATAATAATATTTATTATAAAAAATATTTTAGTTATTTCTCAATTAAGTTAGTGTATTGGTAACTTGTGACACCAACTAATTTAGAGGCTTTATGCTTTTCTGAATAAATTAGAGAATTTATTATAGTAAAGATAAAATAAAAAATATTATTATATACTAAAAATCCTGTCACAAACGTTGGGTGTAGAAACTATAAATTTAAAATACAAATATTTTTTTAAAAGTAACATGCAATAAATAATGAAACATATGGTTTGAAATTAATTAATAATAACACATAAAATATGTACATTATTAAAATGAAAAAAATAGATTAAATTGTTTATCATAGTATTGTTACCGACCTTGAGTCGGTGTCGATATGATTTATGACACCAGCTCAATCAAATGCATTATTAATATATACAACTGATGGATGTAATGTGCATAATAAAATTAAAATGTATGAAAAAAATTAAAATAAAGATTCAGATTAGTGGTAAATTAAACATTTTACTAATGCAATTGATATGGGGTTTAAATCCCAACATAAACATTTTTTTTAAGTGAAAATACTAAAACACTCTCGAATAATATTATTTATTTTAATTATAGAAGGGTATTTTTATAACTTCCTAACCAAGTTGGTGACCTAATTGAGGGTAACACTAACTTAATTAAGAGTTTTATTAATAGTATAGATATAAGGTGCATGCTAAAATTAAAATTTTTAAAAATGTTAAAATATCACGAAAAAACATCATCGTAACTTTCTAACCGAATAAGTGATCTGATTGAAGATGACAGTAACTCAATTAGAGGTTTTGTTAATATTTAATAATCTAATAATGTTATATATTTCATCAATCAAACATTATAATTTTGCAATGCGAAGTAAGAGAACGAAACACATCTATAATAATAATAAAAATAACGTCTTTATAGTTTGATAAGAAAATACATATCAACGAATGCACAAAATATATTAGCGAAAAGTAATATAAACTTTTCTGAACACAAGGGGGAAGAAATAAAGAAAAAAGAAAAATGTGGAGAGATTGCAATCAATACGTAAAAAAGAATGGTAACATGCAGTCGTGCTGTGTCATTTTCTCGCACTTACCTCCCCGATGCAAGTCTTGATGACCCCTCTTTAATTCAAAATATTTGATTTTAAACAATCTGGCCACCATTGACTGTAAATTGTAAAAGTTTTTCTCGTAGAGTTTTCACCGTCATTTTAATTCAAAACCTTACTATTAATGACAGATGTTCTAGTTTTGGAGCTTTCCCACATGCATTCTCTATTCACATATCCTTGCTTTTGCATATAATGATGAGAGGGTGGCAGAGGTCTGCAAACTAGTTAATGAATTCATATTGTAATAGTTGGGAATTAAAGAACCCTGGAATCAAAAATAACTTTGAATTGAATGCGAATGAGACTTGGAAGTTTCTCCCAAGCCATCATCTTAAGATCAACTCAAATGCTAAAATAATCAAAGCTAAAACAAGAGTGAAAACCTTAGCAGACGTTCGGTGTGGACCCAAAAACCATATATATTAAAGAAGGAAATAAGGAGTATCGAAAGTAGAAACTCTGTTTCGCCAGTCTTAATGTTTTCTTTTTTAATATTTTCAATATTAATTTTGTTTCACTTTTCATTCTTTTTGTTTGAAGTAAGAGAGAAGAGTTTTACTTCTCGTCCCAAATGAGGAGTCTAGTCTACCAGTTAAAACGGTGACTGATTTGAGAGAAGGGAAGGGAAGGCAGTGAATGAGGAAACGAAGAACAGGGAATAGCAGTGCAAGCAACGTGACTTAACCATCACTAATAAGCATCTGTTTCTGCCCCCCCCCCCCCCCCCTCTCTCCTCTGTTTTCACATCTTTTACCTTCTCAGTTACGTTATTTTGGAAGAAAGCATGCATGGGAACTCGGATTTTCAAACTTCTCATAAAGCTAAAAATAATAAGCTAGGTTTGATTCTTAAATTGCTTTCATATTTTCTAATTAAATTATTCCTTTGGTTTAATAATACTTATTCTGAATTTCATTATGTTACTCTAGTTAGATTCCACGAATGATGTAGGTAACTTTTTTGTACATTTCGAGAGAATGTATAAGATTAATCTTCTTCTTTTAAGAGAAGATTTATCCTATCAAAATTAAACTTCTGGTCCATTACATGTTTCAAAAATCAAATTACAAATAAAAAAAATCAAACTCCCTCCGACAAAATATTATAGTTGAGCCTTGTAATGAGTTGTAATTTAACATTATAAAAAATATAGTGAATTTAAAAATCTTAAGTTGAGTCATACTAAGGAAGTGAAAGTAGACAATTAGGGTTAAATCACTATAAATTGAATTATCAAAGTTTTTCTTTCTTTTTCTTTATTATTTAGAAAAAATTGTAAAAAAAATTTAAAATACCAATTCACCCCTCTTGATATTTTCGAAGCTAACATATATAATATATCATATATATATATATATATATATATATATATTAATATATTACAAGGTTGTTAAACTTTCAATGTTTTCACATTTTAAAATTTGACATGAGATAAAAGTAAATAATTTTAATTTATTCTTATAAATGAAAATAAGTTTTTAAGTTTTTAATCTATATTATTTTATAATGTAAATAATGTTAATTAATTTAATTTTGTTTTATATTTTAATTTTATTATTATCATTTTATAATTTTTATTTGATAAATATCAAAATTTTAAAATATAAAATTTTATAAAATTTAAAATAATTTAAAATATATTTAAAATAAATAATTTTAATTTTTTAATAAATTAAATCTATTTAAAATTAAATTTTCATTTTAAATGTAAACTGGCGAGAATATAAAAACAAATAACATTTATATACTGTGTACAATAATTAATAACTTTAGTTCGGATATCATGTGCCTGCTGGAACCGAAAGTAAGAGGTAAAAAAGCTAATTTTATCATTGGTAATTTGGGTTTTAATTATTCTCACCGTGTTGAAGTTATTGGTTTTTCAGAAGGAATTGGGGTGGGTTGGAAAGAATTTGTATGGATTAAAATTATCCAAAACCATTCTCAGTTCATTCTCCTTTGCGTTTCTAGCAGTGTGCCATCTAATTCTATTTTTATCTTATTTGTTTATGGTAGTCCAGATAGGAGGAAAAGAATGCCACTTTGGAATGATTTGAAAGTTGACTTACCTTTACATTCATTTTCGTGTTTAATAAGGGAGATTTTAATGCCTTTCTCTCACATGATGATAAAAAAAAAAAAAGAAGCAATTATGTTGTTGGGATGAGATGCAATATTTTTGGCAATTTTGCTGATTCTTATTTTTTGTAGGATTTGGCTTTCATTAGGCCATCCTTTACATGGCAACGAGGTAGCACATCAGTGAGGCTTGATTGGGCCCTAGCTAATGACACATGGGTTTCAACTTTCTTGTAATGTCGTATTTTTCATCTCCCATATATTAAATCTAATCACAGGCCCATCCTCTTGAAGACCAAATCGGAAATCAACTTGCTTAAATGAAAACCCTTTCGATTTCTTACAGGGTGGACAAAACATGCTAAATTTGCCACCTTGGTCAAAGATAAGTAGAACTATTTTGGTAATATTGTTGACTCTCTTATTGCTTTTACATCGCATGTTAAGGAATGAAACAGGTCAATTTATGGATTTATAGGTACTCACAAAAGGCATCTTATGAAATAGCTTTCGAGTATGCAAAAGGCATTGGATCATTCGACCTCTAATAGGCTAGTCAAACTAGAAATGGATTTTCATGATGAATTGCAAATTTTGCTTAGTCATGAGGAGCTATTATGGAGACAAAAGGCTAAATATGATTAGCTTTAGCTTGGGGATCAGAACACCAAAAAATTTTCATAGTCGTACGATTCAAAGAAGAAAATTCAATCGTATCATGGCTATATGTATTAATATTAGAGATTGGTGTTCAGATCAAAATATTCTTAAAGATGAAGTAGTAGGTATTATTCAGAGACTATATGGTGATCATCTAGAACCAATGAGAGGTCTCCCTTCCAATATCTTTCCTCGTCTCAAGTCCCAAGACAGTACTTTTTTGGAGAAACCAGTTTCGAATGAAGAGATTAAGAGGGCCTTATTAAACATGGCTCCTCGAAAGGCTCCAGGAAGTGATGGCTTTCATGCACACTTTTTCCAGAGTCAGTAGGATATAGTTGGCAATGTTATTTGTGAATGGGTTTAAGGAATTTTTGTTGGCAACAAAATTGACTCAAATTTTAATAGTACTTTGATCGTGCTTATTCTTAAGAAAGATAGTCTGGAGGGTTTTAGTCACTTTCGTCTCATTAGTCTTTGCTCGACTGTGTACAAATTGGTGATGAAAGTGATTGCAAATATATTTAAATTGGTTTTTCCTAACTTTATCTCACAGGAACAAGCTGGGTTTATTGTTGGTTACAACATCTCTAGTAAT
The DNA here is from genome assembly GCA_025698475.1 of Gossypium anomalum. Lineage (NCBI taxonomy): Eukaryota > Viridiplantae > Streptophyta > Magnoliopsida > Malvales > Malvaceae > Gossypium > Gossypium anomalum. The sequence goes on from CM046959.1 coordinate 58,775,326, forward strand.
GTTATTATAGCACAGTAATCATTCATTCTATGAGGAGTAAGCGGAACAACAAAAATTGGATGGCAATCAAGTTGGATCTGGAAAAGGCCTATGATAAAGTAAGTTGGGATTTCATTGGTGCATCATTACAGGCTACTGGGGTTCCTGATTTTCTCAAATCTGTGATCATGGCAACCATACTTCTTCTTTTATGCAGACCCTTTGGAATGGAGTTCCTACTCAGAAGTTTAAGCAAGTTAGAGGGATTAGATAGGGTTGTTTGCTATTTCCTTATCTCTTTGTCCCATGTATGGAATGGTTATGCCATATATTCGTGCTAAAATTTATGCTAAAAAGTGATGTCCAATTCATCTTTCAAGAACAGGGCCGACTCTATCCCAACTATTTTTTTGCGAATGATCTGGTCATTTTTTGCAAAGCGAAGTTGGAACAAGCCAAATTATTAAAAGACATCTTGAAGCATTTTTATGAATTTTTTGGGTACAAGATCAATACGCAAAAAAGTAATATGTTTTTTTTTCCAAAGGAGCTGAGTCGGACCTTTGTTCACGAATTAGTTAGTTTTTTGGGTTTCTAGAAGTACATAATCTTGGTATTTACTTAAGTGTATCTCTTCTTCATGATAGAGTTACTAAAAGTACCTTGAATTTTATTGTGGAAAAGGTGCGACACAAATTGCAAATTTAGGAAGCTAGAAAGTTATCTATTGTTGGAAGGGTTATTTTGGCCCAATTGGTCCTCTCAGCTATTCCAAAGTACTTTATGTAGTTCATGCTGATTCTGAAAGGGGTATGTGCTAAGATTGAGAGAATAGTAAGATAGTTTATTTGAGGTGATTCTGGTGGCCATTCAAAGCTTGCTTTAGTAAGATAGTTATGCCTGATGAAACCTTGAATCTAGATCTATTTCGTATTTAGCTACTCGAAGAGGTGATTAAACGAGTAATACGTATTCCCTCTCCACATCTTGCCTCGGGGCCAGATAGGATGATTTGGGCTTGCTCGGATTTGGGTTCTTTTTCTGTTCACAGTGTATTTTGAACTTTAAAAGAGGATTCTTGGATCCCCAAAAATGTATGTTGGAAGAACATTTGGAAATATCAAAGACCCTAAAGAGTTTGTTGTTTCCTTTAACTAGTTTCTAAATAGAGACTTCTAACAAATTTGTAACACAATCAGAGAGGTATTGTTCACATTTCTTCTTGTCATATATGAGGTCATGAAGTAGATGATACTCTTCATGTGCTTCGAGACTGCCCGATAGCAAAAGAAGTGTGGTTGCAGGTGGTTCAAATTGAACAAAAACACAGATTCTTTTTTTATTCTTTTCAGTTTTTGTTTTACTCTAACCTTTGTTGTCATATGAAGTTGCAGGATTGGGGAGTTACCTAGTCATGTATGTTCAGCCTAATCACCTACCGAATCTAGAAGAATAGGAATTTTTTTCATCTTCCAAAATATTACTTGGGCAACCTACGAAATTGTCAAAGCTTCTCTCAGCTGGGCACATCAATTTGATCTCTATCACAATGGATCCAAGGTCAACCTCCTAAAAGCAAGTGACCAAACTCACTATGAAGGAACGCGGGTTCAATTATTCACTGATGGTGCAGTGGCTAGAGACTTTAGGAATGCTTCTGCTAGCGATGTGGTACGCGATTCGATTGACAACTGGGTATTGGGCTTTAATCACTATCTGGGCAGATGTACACCTTTTGAGGCGAAACTTTGGGGTATTCTGGACGGGCTTCCCATCTTGTTAAATAAGGGTTACAAAAGGGCCACAATTCAGACAGATAATCTTGAGCTGGTTAGAGCCTTGACGGTTAACAAGTTGAAAGATTCAAGTACTCTGAAGGACAGTAAGAGATCATATATATACTCAGAGAATGCATCTTAAGTGCGGATAAATTAGCTAAGCTCAGTTTAGCATGGCAGTCAAATTAAAATATAAGTAAAATTTACATTTCAAAATTTTATCTATTAAGTAAAACTTAAATGATTTAAGTAATTTAAATAATCTATCTACTATATTGAACAATTTAAGTAAAATTCAAATAATTTAAGTGAAATTTATTTTTTAAAATTTCAGCTTCTTAATTGACTTTTAGATATTTTCAATATATTGAAGTTATTAATTTTAAATTAAAAAAAACTTATATATAAAATTTTAAATTTAAAACATTTTATCTTAAAAAAACCAATTTTATTTCAAATTTCAAAATCATTTTTTTATCTAAAGATACACTATCAAATTAAAAATTTTAAAAATTATTTTTATATAACCTAAATAATAAACGCATATTATTTTGTAATTATTATTATTTTTAATAATCATAAATAAAAAATGAATATTAAAAAATATTTTAAAATTAAAAAACTATATATAAATTAAAAATTTTAAAAATCAATTTCATTTGAAATTTCAAAGTTATGTTTATACTTATCTACAAAAAGATAGTATCTAGGTTACAATTTAAAATTTTTTTTTAATCTAAATACTGGACAAATATTAATTCTTCCATGTGATTGATTACTTAGCGATATATATTTACTTTTTCCCGGATGAAAAATTTACCTATATCTTATTTAAGCCTTTTTATGATTTGATAGCCATATTTTTGTTAAATTAAAAATTTGAGAGTTTAACTGATTTTTTTTTTGTCTGCATTTCTGATTCTATAATGACAAGACTGTATGACGTTAAGGAGGATTTGGTCAGTGTTGTATGGATTTTTTTACGTTGAATCTACTTTTAATTTATTTAATTTTGTTATATTTCTAATGGGTTTAGCTTGCTTTGATGCAAAGATATAAGAAAATTGATTTTAGATTGAATGCAATCGAAGGTAACTTTAAGATTTATGAGTTCACTCTATTTTGTTTTGGGCGCCATTGTATCTCGAAGTGGTTTTAACGGTTGATATTTGTTGTTTACAAAGCTGCGAAAGACTTAAAAGAAAATGTTATTCTTTAATATTCATAATCTTACATTTTTTTCTAAATTTAGAAAACAATTTTTACAAGAAAAATCCTTTCATTTAAAGAAAAAAGCCTAAAATTAAAAGTATTGAGTTCTGAATGAATAGGAATTAAAACGTGCCATTGAAAAAATGAATTGTTACTTTTATGTATTTTAGTTTTATCAAAATTTTAAATAACTATAAAAATAATGTTAAATATTAAATATTTACATAATCATCATTTAAATTAAATTATTAAGAAATGCTGTAAATTATGTAAAAATTAAATATGTTTTAAATTAGAACTGTTAAAAAATTTTAAATATATTTTATAGATAATTATATATATATATATATATATTTCAATTTATAATCTATATTATTAATAAGACCTCTAACTAAATTAGTGTCACCTGCAATTGGATCACCAACTCAGTTAGAAAATTATAGAATTATTTTTTCGTAATTAAAAAAATAATATTATTTGAGGGTATTTTAATTCTTTCACTTTAAAAAAACAATAAAATATAAATATAATGAGATTTGAACCACATCAATTGCATTACTAAAACTTTTAATTTTTCACTCGATTAAAGTTTTATTTTAATATTTTATATATTTTAATTTTATTATGTACACTTTTATTACATTCATCAATTGTGTATTTGATTGAGTTTGTGTCAAAAATTAACTCGACACCGACTCAAGATTGATAACAACACCATGATAAATAAATTAATCTAACTTTTTCATTTTAATAATGTACATATTTTATGTGTTATTATTAATTAATTTTATTTATTGTATGTTATTTTTAAATATATATTTATATTCTAAATTTGTAGTTTCCACACGTATACACATGTGATAGCATTTCTAGTATATAATAATTTTTTGTTTTATCTTTATTATAATAAAGTCTCTAAATAAATTGGTGTGACAAGTTACCAAAGCAATAACTCTATTGAGAAATGATTAAAATATTATTTTTATAACAAATATTTATTATAAAAATATCATATCTTTTAATAATTTATATAAAATCTTGAATTGAAAATACCTTTAAAATACAATATCAAGCCTGAAACTTAAAATCTTAAGATATTGTTAAAAAACAATCTAAATGAGTAAATGGTTAAAGTTTTATGTTGACGTCTAAATTTCATATTGCTAAAAAGTTAATTTAATTAAAATGTAAAGGTAAAGATAAAAATGATTAAAAAAATAAAGGCTAAAATAATAGAACGTGTAAACGTTAAGAGCAAAATTTATCATTATGCCTATTTTTAATTAAATATGTTTAAAATTTTTAAATTATATTAAAATTTAAAAAACATTTATTTTAATTTTTTTTGAATTTTTTAAAAAAATGATAACAAAAATAAATCTATCTTAAGTTATAGTTAAATTGGTATAGTTTCACCCATGCTTCGCGTTGGGTTAAATATTTATTTTTTATTAAATTATAGAATAAAAATTTTAAGATTATAATAAACTCAATATTTTATATTCTTTGTATGTTTGAAATTTAATCTTCATATTTTTATTTTTAGGAATCTAGTCCCTTTACTTTTTAAATTTAAAAAATTAGGTCCATTTGTGAACATTGTTATAATTCTTTTGTTAAATTGTTGGCATTCCATTTTGAAATTAAAAAGGGACTCACTTGGTATTTATGTAAGAAAACCGTAATGGACCTGAACTTAATAGAAAATTTTAACAATGTTAACAATCTTTAAAAATTCATATCAACATTTTAATCAAAGTAACGTATTAAGATTAACTAATGACATTATAAGAGTTGATGTTTCGTGAAAATTAAAGTATAGAGATTTAATCTGAAATTTGCTTGAAATATAGAAATATAGATTGAAACTTATTAACATACTTATTTTAATGGGTAAACTGTATAGATAGTCACCTAATTATAAAAAAAAATTCATTTCACGCACCTAAAATAAATAGTTTACAATTTAAGCACCCATGTTATATAGTTTGGTTATTTTAGTCACTTACGTTAAAATCACGTAATGACAAGCTAGCGTGGAAGTTAAAACAATTAGTATAATAACAAATTTTGCCTCTAAAGTTTTACATATTATATCAATTTAATCATAGTTTTAAAAAATTAAATTTCAAAATTTACAAATCTTTTCAATTTAATTCTCAAAATTTATCTTCCTCTTCCCATCTCCACCTCCACCTTATTAAATTGTTGAGTGAACTTTTTAAACGGTTTGGATGCTCGGAGAGGCTCTATCAGGGTATTTTTGGTCCATTATTTCAAGTGGGCTTGATTGCTCCAGCAGAGCAAGTAGTTCTGCAGAAATTCTAGTACTGCTATATTATTTAACTCTTGCCGAACAGGTTTGATTGTTGAAATTCCCCTTTATAAATGTTTTGAACCTGTACAAAGCATTTTCAACTCAACTCCCATTCTTGTCGTAGTTAAAAAGACTCTCAGTTTTCATTGAGATTCATACTTTTGTATTATAGTTTATGTCAAAACCTCAGGTGGTACTCAAATTTTCGGTCCCAAACTTAACCATTCGAGCAAATCTCCCTTCTTTTTGCGTTGTTACTCTGATCTTTAATCTGCTGTTTCCTTAAATTTAACTTTGTAAAGTTCTATCTTATGGATGGTTATAGAAACATTTGGATGTAAATTTTGAGCCATGGAAAGGTTGTAAAATGTTGGAGGATAAAAAGGTAATTTTAAGAAATAAATTGAGATTATTTGTAAATTTTGAGAGTTATTTTTAAGGGTAAATTACACCAATAGTCACTAAACTTTGATACAGTTGATAAAACAATCAATCTAATTTCAATTTAGTCACTCAACATGAGAAGAGGAAGAGGAGGAGGAGGGGAAGGGGGAGGGGGAGGAGAAGAAGAAGAGAAAAATTATAGAGTGGTTCAATAGCAACAAGAGGTTGTAGATCGCGGCAACGGCGATGGGACAAGCTTCACAAAGAACAGTTCTAGTGGCAAGAGTGGTTGAGAGCTTTTCTTCACTGTATCCGGTCAAATGCACCATCTCATCTCAGGTCATCTCCATTTCTTCTTCTTATTCTTCTTCTTCTTGCAAACATTTACTAAACTCCAGAGTCATTTATGATATTATCCCTTGTTTTATCACTCAAAAAATACCCAAGACAGCGAAGGCATCTAATATCATATCTATCTTAAAGTAGCACCCCAAACCTGACCTAGAGGTTATGACTGGATCTTGAGGAATTACATTAACTCGTTTAAAAACTTCCAGTTTAATCAAACTTAGTGTGTGTTTCGTAAACATAAAATTTGGCAAACCTCTCACAAATGTTTAGTAAAACTTAAGTTCAGAATTTCTTATCTCAAACCCAGAATTTAAATTCGAAACTGTGTGTTTTGAAAATACTAATATTGGTAGATCATTTCCAAAACTAAGCCAAACATTCATTGAAAACTATTTAATTTTTTTTACAGAAAAACATTTAAGTGCTTACTTAATATTTGTAGCAAAAATTTCCAAAGTTTTAATTTTGAAAATCGAATTCTTAGTTTGGTAAATCATGTGATTTTGCAGTTTAGTGTTAAAACACCAAAATCCAACAAGCAACGCAAAAACCAAAAACCGAAGCTCAAAACAAATTTACAGTCCAAAAATAATTAAAACACAAACCAACTTATGTTTAACTGGTAACAATCTAAGCTCCTGCATGCCGTCCAAGTCTAAGTCTGTAGTTCACTTGAAACGTATAAACAAATGAGTGAACTAGATTATTTGATTTCCCGAGATTGGACTGTTTAAAAAATGGCTTGAATGAAGGATTGTCTTGAATAGGTTCAGTGGATGGTGGAAACCGTGACCCGAAACACTTGAATGTTTTATGGAACCGAAGTTATAGAGGAACTAGACCCTTGTAAATTTGACAAACACTTGAATCTTGGTTTGGTAGAAGTCGCCACACCATGGGATGGGTTACGTAAAGATAAGAAAAAGGGTGAATACCACAAACTCGTAAGAGTTTGATAAGTTCAGAAGTTCGATTAAGAATCGAGAGAGAAACAATTCTCACAAAATAAGTTTTATATTCAAGAAAGATGTCTTCTCTTTACAATTACTTGGTTTAGACTATTTATAGAACAAAAGGTAGCTAGAGGGCCACATTTGGCCATTAAAGCATACATGAATATGTGCCATACAATGTATAAGGAAATACATGAATGGTTGGATGCATGGAATGACCAAAAGGTCATCTTCATCTTCCATGGACGTTCATGAATGTCTTAGGTGCATGAAGAAACTAGTTCGTCCCTTTTTTGCAAGTGCATGTATGAACAAATTCATTCCCTTTATGTAGATGCATGTATGATCACTTTTAATGCTACCACTTTAATGCAAGCTTCCCCCTTTTTCGTTCATGAACTAGTAAGAATCATGCATTCTTCATTAAATCTTGCATTAATACTTTCGATGTGCATGAGTAGTGTTAAACTAAGCCTTATTGGATAATATGTTTTAATATAACAAATTAAAGTATTTTTGAATAAAAGTAAAGTTGAGCAATTTGATAAAATCAAGTTGAAATGGTTTCAATTGAGTCAAACATTTTTCAAATATGTTTTAACCATTTTAAACAAGTTAGAATTGCCCCAGGACTAAAAGTATCGATATTTTACAAGATATCGATACTCCTCTGATAATCGATACCAAATTGACATTCTATTTCTTTCAAACCCTGGTAGGTATCGATCCGGTATTGATATTTTTCTTAAGGTATCGATATTTTTGCTCCAACGGTCACTGAAATCTATATTAATTACAAAAAATATTGATACACTTTTAGTAGGTCTCGATACTCGTTGTTGCAGGTGCAGTTAATAACCTAGTATTTCATCCCGACGGCTACGTTCACTTCTATAACAACCACAACGATTGTAAATCAATTAGGGGGTATAAATACCATTTTTCAAAGGCCTAGCAACAAGAAGAGCAATGTGCAAAGCTTAAAGATAAATCAAAACAATCTAGAGTTGAATTCTTTCATACCTTTTCTTGTAGACACTTGTGAGCTTTCATTGTATTCATTTAGCTCAAGTGTTCTTCTTCATATTTGTGCTTAATTGACAAACATCTTAATCTTGTGAGGATTCTTTCCTTTGTTTGCTTATTTATTTCTCCTTAAGAGAGTGTTTATTCTTAAGGTTTGGGTAGAAACCTTAATGGAGTTGTATCTTAAGATTTTGGGGTATAAGTTTTAAGAAAGATTGTAAGGTTAAACCTTATCCTCAAAGGTTGCCAAATTAGTAAATTTGGGGAAATCCTTAGTTGTGGAAAGCTAAGGTAGTGGAGTAGGCAATTGGGGTCGAACCATTATAAATCATTGTGTTCTTTATTGCACAATTTTTGTTGCTTCCACCACAACTTCTCATAGGCCGATTCGACCTTCCTATCATTAATCTCGAGTTGATCCTTCCGAGCTAACAAATAGTTGCATGCATCTTTAGGTTCATTCATCTAGCAAGTGCATGTATCATGAATGTAGTCTTTCCATGTGAATGGTCACATGCACCAGCATTGAAAGCTTGAATCTTGATTATTCTAGAAGCTTCTTATATACATGCATTCCCCAAGATGAAGAGTCATCCTTGGTCCACCAAATAGTCACCTATATCACATATAAATAGACATCACTTTAGGCACAATTCCATACCATAATTTGGCAAGGATCCTAAACTAGGACACACACACATAAAAATCTAGATATATCACATTATGGAAACACTCAAAGGCATATGAGCAAATGACACACTTAACACATGCATATATATATATATAAAGCAAATGACAATATCTCACATACATATAATTATAAGCTTATAACATGGATAACATATGAAACTCACAAATATGATGCAAACAAAAACTATGGAATTAAATTTTGAAACAAAACTTAATTAAAAGCCTTTAAAAACGGCCCATTTGAAACGACAACTTTCATTTTGCACTTGGGCCCTTTGCATTTGGCCCAATCTCGATATCTCCGAATGGCATCTTAACATGATGTGACCGGAATCACATCATTCCCTCCCTCTAAAAGATGATTTGTCCTCAAATTGGGCCATTTTCTTGAGAAAAATGTTTGTTGATCATGATGCCTTAAATTGCAATTTTATTTCATTAAGTTGATAACAACTCTTTGAGGAACCTGAAAAACATCTCGACAAACATAGTTAGAAGAGACTAGTTCTTTCAATTCATCAATTACACGAAATTGAGATAATTTGAAGTTGATGCAATTTTTGTAGACATGATAAATATCAAGGTTTTTTTTTTTTTCAAAATTTTTAAACTCAAATCAACCTTGGGATCAAACACAAAGTTTTGTCTTTCCATTTTATAACAAATCTCAAACGTGGTTTTTGATGACAACAGTGCAATATCGATCAATCAAACATTATTCACAAAATTATGCAATATAAAATTTGATACATCCCTTTATCAATGGAATAAAACAAATATCTCCGGGATTGAAAACTCGATTTTGATCACTTGTTTTAAAATGCAGCAAAAGTTTCTCTTTCACCAACAGTTCACGCATACTAATCAAATAAGAATTAGGTATGCACACATTCGAACAACCAAACCTCTCAAGTTTCATTCGAACAGGCATGAACTTACATGAAAATTTCACACAAAGATTTAAAGAATTCACATAACCATCATAATCAAACAATTTAAGCTTTTTACGTGAAGATTCTTTATCACACACAATCATATTTTGTATACATCGATTTATGTCATTGACATCAACAGACTTACCAACACAATACACATCACGAGAAAAACTCTTCATGACACTACTTGAGACAAAATCATTAACAACAATCAAAGAATGATAATTAACCGAAACAATGTGAGGAGATCTTTAGAAAACTAAATCATTGACATTTTTACCAACAGCATTCAAAATAGATTGTCATGATTTAATTGCTAAAGATTCCTTACCTTGCTTACCTTTAAGCACTTGTGGATTAAATTTACTTTTGATCTTACCTTTCGTGATAAAAGAGAACTGTCTCTTAAAAGTACGGTAATGAAGTTGGAACTCATCAAATGGATCTTTAGAAAATTGAAATGAAGAGACAATACGAGGACAACTCGCATGTTGGTTAGTAAGAAAATTTCTCACCTCTTCACTCGTTTCTTTTTCAATTTCACTTTCTTTTCCAACAATTTCACTCATATCACTCACACTTTATTTTATTTCTTTAATCTCAATTTCTTTCCTCTCGTTCTCATTTTCCATTTTTTTTCTTTTTCATTCTCAAACTCTTTTAATTTTCTTTTCTCTCTCACATTCTTTTTATTTCTCTTTTTATCTCATTTCTTTTTTTTTTCTTTCAAGTTCTGCACTAGCTTTTAACTTTATTTGATCTTAAAATATTTGTTTGGAAGTTAAAGATGCAAGTGTAACGGATTTTCCTCGAAATACAAAGGAAAAACAATTAGAATTCACATTGTACTTGGCTTGATGATTAAATTGCAAAGGTTGACCCAAAATAATGTGGATTTCTTGTATGGGCACCACATCACACCAAACTTCACCATGGTACTTGCCGGTAGAGAATGGAACTAACACTTGCTTGGTCACTTTTTCGCACTTATTGAACCATTGAAGATGGTAAGGTTATGGATGTTCCGTCATGAGCAGGTTCATTTTATTAACCATGTAAGTGCTCGCAATGTTAGCACAAATATCACCATTGATTATAAGACTATATACATTGCCATAGACATGACAACGCGTTTGGAACAAGTTTTCTTGTAAGCTTCCATAGTGGGTATGAACATTTGCAGCCTTTCTCATAACTGAATTTTCTATTAACATAATTTATTTTCCACACAAACAAAACGATTAAAACAAAAAGAAATCAAGATGATAGAAATGTACCTTACCACAAAACCTCGCAAGTTCACTCTGAAGGAAATCACTCTACTCATGTTTACACACAAATTTGACTTTTTCCACTCGAATAATCTCATGCACTCTTGCCTTTTTGCACTCGTAATTCCTTTCATGGGGTTATTAAAAGAACTAGGAGAACCTTTTCAACTTTTTGAATGCTTGTGGCAAGAATTTGGGTTAAAAGATGAAAAAGAGATGGTAAGGGTATTTTGGTAATTTTTGATAATTTTTTATTTTTTTCACAAAAAATTCAAAAAGATGAAAATGGGTTTTTAAGGGTTTTTAGAGGAAATTTGGGTGTAGGGGTAAAATGGTAACTTTTTAGGTAAAAATTTTTTTAGTTTTGTGAAAATTCACTAAATGGTGTAAAAGATGCTTCGAAATACGAATCTAACAAAATTTTTCTTGATGGGTCTTCAGACTCTTTGTTATTTGAGTCTTACTCGTCCTTTTTTCTTCTTTTTTTTCACGAATATTTTTTTTCACTTTAAAATTTTTTTCAACACGAAAAATAAATATAGATACGAACTGTAATTAAGAATCTTGAGCTCTGATACCAAATGATGCAATTTTCAGAGCTTTAAATGTTTGGAAAATGGCTTGAATGAAAGATCATCTTGAATAGGTTTAAAGGATGGTGGAAACCGTGACTTGAAACACTTGAATGTTTTACAGAACTGATGTTATAGAGGAACCCAACCCTCGTAAATTTGAGAAACACTCAAATCTTGGTTTGGTAGAAGTCGCCACACCCCGAGATAGGTTACGGGATGATAAGACAAATGGTGAACACCACAAATTCGTAAAGTTTGATAAGTTCGATAGTTTGGTTAAGAACCGAGAGAGAAAAAATTCTCACAAAATAAGTTTTATATTTAAGAAAGATGTCTCCTCTTTACAATTACTTGGTTTCGGCTATTTATAGAACAAAAGGTAACTAGAGGGCCATATTCGACCATTAAAGCATACATGAGTATGTGCCCTACAATGTATAAGGAAATACTTGAATGGTTGGATGCATGGAATGATCAAAAGGTCATATTCATCTTTCATGGACGTTCATGAATGTCTTAGGTGCATAAAGAAACTAGTTCATCTCCCTTTTACAAGTGCATGTTTGAGCAAATTCATTCCCTTTATGTAGATGTATGTATGATCACTTTTAATGCTGCCACTTTAATGCAAGCTTCCCCCATTGCCATACATGAACTAGTAAAGATCATGTATTCTTCATTAAATCTTGCATTAATACTTTGGATGTGCATGAATGATGATCGTTTTATGAACACTAAACTAGACTACGATCATGACTAAGGCAAGCGCACCTATCGAATGGTAGTATAGTTACGGTGAGTCCAGAGTATCGTATCCACAAGGACTAAAAGTACTAGTATTAACTAATTTTCTATTATTTAGCCTAAAATATAAGATATTTGTTTTAATCTAAAATTAACTAACTAATTAACTACTAAGCGCTACAGAGAGTGAAGAAAATAATCGAATGAACCAATAATAAAGACAATACCCAAGGAAGAATCCACCTAGACTTCACTTATTATTCCGACTTTGAATACAACAATTTATTCACTTGTATTGATTCATAGAAATCCCTAAATTATGTTAATATCTCTTTCGAGACTAAGAGCAACTGACTCTAGGTTGATTAATTGAAATCTCTTTCTAGTTAAAACCTCTATTGTCACATTAACTCGATCTATGGATTCCCTTATTAGATTTGACTCTAATCTGACAGATTTATGTCGCCCTATTTCTAGGGTTGTTCTAGGGTTGCATGCAACTCCGCTTAATTATGTGAGATCTACTCTTAAACTGGGACTTTTGCTCCACTGAATATGCACATCAACTTGAATTAATATCCTGAAAATATTAAAACAAGAATTAAGAAAACATAATTAAGAACAAGAATAAGTATTTATCATTAAATTCAGAATATTAAATAATAAGATCTGTCTTAGGTTTCATCCTCCCTAGGTATTTAGGGAGTTTAGTTCATATTGTAGTAGGAAAACATCTCAAAAATAGGAAAACAACAAAACATAAAGAAACCCAAAAGCTTCGAGAGAGAAATTGGAGGGAGATCTTCAGTCTTGAAGGAGATCCTACTTCTGAGCTGAATTCATTGGCGTTCTTTGAGTAATTCCTGTGTTCTACTCTGCGTGCCCCCTTAGGTTTTCCTTTGGTATGTATTTATAGACTTTAGACTGCTCAGAAACCCTAAAAATTGGCTTTTTCTATGAATTTGGGAAGCTTGGAGTGATATCAACATAGGTTGCCACATGGGCGTGTGGCTCACACGGGCGTGTGCTCCACCTATGTGGAATTTGTCTTGGCCGTGTGGGTCCTTCAATCAGCCCATTTTGTCTGTTTTTGGCCCGTTTTCTGCTCCTTTTGTTCCCCTATTCTTTCCTGAGTATAAAACATGAATTTAAAGGGTTAAAAGCATCTAATTTACTCAATTATATAATAAATCATCCAAAAGTATGGGATTAGAAAGTGTTACTTTTATGGTTTATCAAATATCCCCACACTTAAGCATTTGCTTGTCCTCAAGAAAAATTCTCAACTCACAATTAAAATTAAACTCTCTTAATTCATAATTCTCTTCAATAATATTTTATCATAATGTCACAAAAAATCATACATTGATAATTCAACTGAAAGAGCACTAAATGCACAAGCAATCAAAGTCTAGCATTTTTAAAGCATGAAAACATAGGTATTTCCCCTTATCTAAATAATTACCTTTAATCCAGAACTGACAAGAATTGACATCCTCACTAAAGGATCACTCAAATCACTTAAAGTGTTTAAGGTTCAAAAATTAAGCACTCAAGAATCAAGCATGAAAAGTTATTACCATAGGCTTGCATGAAAATCAAATCTCCACTACTATAAATGAGATGATACACAAATCAAAAGGTCTTTAAAGGGTTGTAACGGGGCTAGGTTAAAGGTGTGGAAAAAGGCAAAAAAAGAAGGTTTGAATCTAGATCGAATTGATAAATTACCTAACTAGAAAAATAAACTAACACTAAATAATTACATCAGTCGAATTTATTAAAGACAAACATGAGCTTTTTCTCAGAACATGGAATTAAATACTTAAGCTCAAAACAAAGAACTAATAATAATCAACATATATGTAAATTTTTTTTTCATTTTTTTTGAATGAATGAATAATGAGAGAAAATTATACAACTAAAATAAAAGAACATAGTTAGGCAATTAACCAAATCAAATCTCGACAAAAAGGGAGTTAATAAAATAGGAAAAATTCTCAATCAATCAAAAAGTATGATGTAAGGGTTAATATTTATGGTAAATTAAGAAATAGTTTGTTAAGCTCAAAGGGGTCCACTAAGGGTTAATTATGAAGGTAGGCTTTTTATGGGATAAGTGGGTTAAAACCTAGGTACCTTTATCATCTCAGTATATCAAATCAAAGGTGTGGTCTCGACATGTATAATCGAAGCAAGTTCTAGAATAACAATTCAATATTGACACACTCATAACTAATAATAAAGTGAGCACGAAAAAATGTATGCTCTAAAGGCTTAAAATCTCACAAAAATTATGGCTTTTGATGTCAATCTTGCAAATTTCAAACATCAAGGTAATACCTCAATTTAGGGAAACAACCTAAAAATTTTAATTCCGAAAAATAGACTTGTCAAGCTTGATTCTCTAGTATCTTAAAGTTTAAACCATCAATGCACAAGTATTTATGAATTTAATCTAAAACATATCAATGAAAACCACAAATTAATAAGAGTTCATTCTAAAAGTAATATGAGCAAATTATTTAAACACAAGGCATAATTCGGAGATTTTTCAAATAATCATATAAATAGCCTCCCCACACTTAAGATGCACATTGTCCTCAATGTACAAACAAATATAAATCATAATAGATATAACAATATCATAAGATAGGGAGATAATTGAAATTGCCCTGAATGGTGGATGAATTTCCCAGAATAATGAAAGATGGAATTGTAGATAAATGTATAGGTAGTGCAAAATTCTAAGCAACTGATAAGAAAATAAACACAATGCTTGAAGAAGATTAAAGGGTTAATCATAAAGAAACAACCATAATAATTAAAATAAAGTTCATAAAAATAAAAATAAAAGTAAAAATAAACATAAAAATAAACATAAAGATAAAAATAAAAATAAACATAAAAATAAAAATAAACATAAAGATAAATGGACTCAATGGTCTTCATCATCAGACTGATCAGTGTCACGAGTCGTTGGCGCTGGAGGATTGATATGAAGATACTAACAAATCTACTGTAAAGTCGCATAAATACTATCGAACCTCTAAGTACAGTACTAGCGAACTCCTCGGAGGATATTCCTCGAGAGTTAGCAGTAGAGGGAGCATGTTGGTGACTCGATAGTGGAGGCTGTAGTGGGTCCTCGTGATATGGAGGGACATCATCAGTGAAGTCTTCTGGGTCATGCTGAATGTCAGACTGGACTAGTCTATACTGAGGTGGGTCCACTCCACGTCCCCGCTCGATCATCCTTTTATGGATTATGCTCGAGATGCCTTAAGGGGACATCTGATCGACTAAGGTAAGGGTTGAGGATTGCTCCGGTGTGTTGAGTAGACTGAAGTGTCGACGAGGTGAGTCACGTAAGCTCTGAGTAGGTAGGCTCGATGATGGTGAAAAAAACTATCCTACAGGGCTGTAACAATAATTCCGCGTAGATCATTAGCCAAACGGACCTGTTCTAATGCGGCCCAATCAATGCAGCTGCCTAGACTGAGGGGTCGTACTCGATGAAGCTGGTACAGTTCCTCTTGGGGGCCCATCAAAAATCAGAGAAAAGGGTGGCGAGCCTCGGTAGATGCACTCGAGGATGAGGTCCTACGGGGGCCTTTCTACTTTTACGAAGCGGGAACAGCGACCTTAGATTTGCCTCGTGTGTTAGTCATAATGTTCCTGAAATAATAAAAGAATGTATCAATAAAGAATATATTACCAAATAAAAGGCAACAATCCTAATTAACAAGTTACTCCTAAAACCTAAGATTTGAAATTGAGATATGCAAACTTCATATATTGATTCTAAATAGAAAGTAAATAAATAATTAATTAAATTAAATCCAAACTAAACATGAATCAAAACTAAAAACCAAAGTAAACTATATTAAGAAATATATATACTGACAACAGTTACTAAGCATAAAAAGAAAAATTGGCAGAAAAGAATCATCTTAGACAAGAAACATAAAAATTAAGAGTTCATGGATAAAAGAACAAATTCAATGTGAAAAGATCAGTCCAAATAGAAATCGAACAATGGCTAATCATGGTAATGATAATAAACAATGAAAGGAAAATATAATAAAAAGGAAATGAAATAAAGAATAAGCAGAAGAAATAACTAATATAAAATAACTACTATAATAATAATCAAAATAAAAAATGTTAGGGGTGAAAGGGAAATCGAAAGTGATGGGTAGTGGTCGAAGTTTGGACAGACGGCGGTGTCGACAGGCAAAGGGTCAGACGGCGAGGAGAGGAAAAGGAAAGATGAATGGAAGAGACAAAAGAAAAGGGAGAGAAAGAAGAGGGGAAGGGGGGTTGTCGGGTGGTGGAAGGTTCGGGGCTGGCTGGTTGGCTGAGGAAAGTGAGGGAGGGGGTGGGGGACAAAGATGAAGGTGAGGGAGGGGGTATGAATGGGGTCAGAATTGTGTGTGAAGGAGGGGGAAGGGTGGGGCTTGGGTGGCTAGTCGATAAAGAGGGGGAAAAAGAAGCGTCAGAGAGACTAGTGGCCGGACGGTAAGGGTGGGGGTGTTGCGGTAGCTAGGGATGAAGAAGTTGGGGAAGACGACAAAAGTAAAAAAAAATTAGGGATTGGGGGTTTTATCGGTGACACGGTTGTGTAACGGCCCGTGTTGGGCCACACGGCCGTGTCACACGCCCGTGTGGTTCAAAATTTAGCTCGTGTTCATCGAAGAGAAAAATATCCCATTCGTCACACAGCCGTATTGCACGGCCATGTGCTACGTTGTTCGCTTCTCCCACGCCTGTGTGGAAACTCACACGCCCATGTGTTCGAACACATGGCTGTGCGCCTCGCCCGTGTAGCTCTCTAACTTGTTTTAATTTTTAAAAATTAAGCTCCAATTTTCACACAACCTAGGACACGCCCTTGTTTCTAGGCTGTGTGGTTCACACGACCGTATCGCATGGTCGTGTGGTTCACACGACCGTATCGCACGGCCGTGTTCTATGTTATTAACTCTCCCACGCCCGTGTGGTCTCCTACACACCCGTGTGTCAGAACACATGGCCTTGTGCATTGCCCGTGGAGCTCTTTGACTTATTTAAAATTTGAAAATTTAGCTCAAGTTTCAGAGGGCCTAGGACACGCCCGTGTGTCCAGGCCGTGTGGTCCACACGGTCGTGTCGCATGCCCGTGTGGTCTCTGTTAGGCCTTGTCTCTGTCGAAATTTTCAAAATTTAAAAACTAAGTCTCAAAATCCACACGGCCATAGACACACCTGTGTGTCAAGGCCGTGTGGGTCACACGGTCATATCGCACGGCCATGTATGTTATTATTCCCCCATGTTAAGCCATACGGCCTAGGACACGCCCGTGTGTCCAGGCCATGTGGGTTGGAAAACCTGTATAATATGAAGTAAAAACTAAAAAAATTAGTAGGGTTAGTACTCGGGTTGCCTCCTGAAAAGCGCTTATTTAAAGTCTAAGCTAGAATTACCTTGTGCGCATAGTTAAGAAGGTTCGAGGAGCTAAAGCTCCTCTCTATCATTTTTGAAATCCTTACCATTATAAAGTTTAAGTCGATGACCGTTTACCTTGAATGTGCCAAATTCTAGGTGAGTTACCTCTATCGTACTGTATGGGGAAATGGTTTGCACTACGAATGGACCTGACCAACTTGATTTCAGCTTTCTAGGGAACAATTTGAGCCTTGAATTATACAAGAGGACAAGATTTCCAACTTCGAATTGTTTGGGCTACTTTAAACGAGCATCGTGGCGTCGCTTTGTCACTTCTTTATATAATCATGAGTTTTCATAAGCGTTTGCTCACCATTCATCTAAATCGTTCAGTTGCATCAATCTTTTTTCACCTGCGAGTTTGAGATCAAAGTTTAGAAATTTCATAGTCCAAAATGCTTTATACTCCAATTCGAATGGAAGATGACAGTTTTTCCCATAAACAAGTTTGTAAGAAGAGGTTCCTATGGGAGTTTTAAAAGCAGTTCTATAGGCCCATAAAGCGTCATCTAGTTTTTTTGCCCAATATTTCCTATTTGATTCTACGATTTTCTTTAGAATGTATTTAAGTTTTCGATTGGCGACTTCGACTTGTCCACTCGTTTGAGGGTGATAAGGGATAGCTATCATATGATGCACTCCATATTTCTTAAATACTTTATCAAATTGAGCATTACAAAAATGTGTACCCCTATCACTAATGATTGCTCTAGGTGTTCTGAATCGAGAAAAGAGCTTCTTGAGAAATCTAACTACGACTCTAGCATCATTAGTAGGTAAAGTTTGAGCTTCCACCCATTTTGACATATAATCGACTGCTACTAGGATGTATTTATTGGCATACGAACTAGGGAATGGGCCCATAAAATTGATACCCCAAATATCAAATATTTCACATGAGAGGATATATGTTTGAGGCATTTTATCATGTTTAGAGATATTACCTGTTCTCTAGCATTTATCATAAGAAGTAGCATACCTTTTAGCGTCTTTGAACAGTGTAGGCCAATAAAAACTTGATTTGAGCGCTTTATGTGCTGTCCTAGTTCCACTGTAATGTCCTCCTGTTGGGCCTGAGTGACAGTGTTCCAAGATCTTACTCGCTTCTGATGTTGTAACACATCTCCGAATTACTTGATCTGTGCATACATGAAAAAGAAAAGGATCCTCCCAAAAATAATTTTTCACATCGGTAAAGAATGGCTTCTTTTGATTATGTGTCAACCTTTTTGGAATGATGTTAGCAACTAGATAATTCGCAATATTTGCAAACCAAGGGCTTTCAGAGTCAGTTATAACCAGGAGTTGTTCTTCAGGAAATGAGTCATTTATCTCATGTTCATCAAGCTCCTTAAGATGTGGCTTTTCTAATCTAGACAGATGATCTGTTGTAAGATTTTCTACTCCCTTCTTATCTTGAATTTCTAAATCGAATTCCTGCAACAATAAAATCCATCTTATTAGTCGAGGTTTTGCATCTGATTTAGTAAGGAGATATCAAATAGCTGAATGATCAGTGTATACGATAACTTTAGATAAGGGTCTGTTTGTTTGCCAGTAAAATATTTTCTGAAAAATAATTTCTGGAAAATAATTTACTTTTTTGGAAATGATTTACTTTTCTGGTGTTTGGATGAATCTGTGTAAAATATTTTCTGTTGTTTGGCAGATTTCCTGAAAATATTTTCCGGAAAAGCTTTTTTTACATATATTTATATTTTAAATTGTTTTTTAATAAATTTATACTTTAAATTATTTTTACATATATTGCAATGATTTATTTATAAATTAAAAAATAAATCAAATTAAATATATAATAATACTCAATTATTAAGCTAGAATATTAACCGTAATAAATTGAAAATAACAAAATCCAAATAAATTATTTGTAATTGTGTTATAAAAAATAAAAACAAGGATTGAAAACAACCAAATTCAAATAATTATAAATTAGCTTTCAAACCACAATTAATACTAGAAATTAATAATATTATCCAAATGCATAATTAGTATAATTAGTAGTACACCACATAATAGCAACAATATTGTCTAAGTGCATAACTAATATTACACCACATTAGAAGTATCAATATCTTTAACCTTGAGAAAATTTTTGAAGCCAAATTTTTCTATGCTTCTTACTTTTAACTAAAAAAGCTTTAGCCTCGGATTCATGACTTACTAGATAATCAAACACAGAACACAGGAAGTCATCATCAAATCTTTCTTCCTCCATCGACATCACTTCTTTGTAAAGATGTGGTGTCTTATCCGCAGTAAATTGTTCCAAAGCATTAGCAATTTTGCCAAGTTGTTCACCCACAAATTTAATTTGTTCATCAACAACACTTTCTTGAACATTTTTTCTTTTACGTTTGGATGTGTCATATGAAGATACATTTGTTCTTACCTCTTCAATCTCTTCATTGTCTCCGTCTATAGGCACTGAATCTTGGTTACCATCATCCAAATCTATGTCAGCGAATGTTCTGGCAAAACTCCCTGTTGCCTTATCTTTGCTAACAACCAAAGCCATTTCATCATAATGATCAATGCTTTTATTCAAAAATGGTTCGTACTTCTTGTGTGCCTGTTGGATATTGTACACAATTAGAATAACAAGTAAAAAACAATTGAAATATACTTAACATATATATATACATATATTACCATCACTGTTGCATCATATGTCGCTCTATCACATGTGATCATTTTCATGTTATCATCCCATCCAAAACCACTTTCATCCTAAATTGCGCATATAATTTGCCACTGGTTTTTTACAGTCCTCAAATGATTTTCCACATGCTTCGCATCGCATTGGACTTGAAATCTTTGAGAAATAGCTACGACAACACGATTAAAAGAAACTGCTTTGAAAGTGTTAGAAGGCTTATTTCCTTTCTGGGCCTCCTCTGCTAGAATTTCAAGAAAAAGATGTTCCATCGGTTTTGTCCACCTGAATTGCTTGGAGGTCCCTTCTTTGTTGCCCTTACCCATTCTACATTAATAATTTTCATTGTCAATCATTTCAATATCATTATCCAACCAAATAAATTCAATATCTAACATAATAAATTCAACAAGCTTAAAACATAATAAATTCAATATCTAACAAATTCAAGACATAATAATTTCAAAATCCAACAAACTAAAATTTCAATATCATTATCCAACCAACATTAAAATAAAAACACTAAAACTTACATAACATAGAAACAATAACTCTAAGCCCTAAACCTATCTAATATTTCTAGCCATATAATCAGTCCACATAGTCTGTGCAATTTCGTCTCTCTTAGCTGACCATTCTCTTGCTTCTTCTCTTTCTTCTCGCTCCGTAAGAGTTTGTATTACCAAATCAGACTCAGGCTCCTCGTATAATCCATAATTAAGTAAATCACTAGGATCAACTCCCATTATATGATTATGAATGATACAACAAGCCAAAACTATATCTACTTGAGTTTGAAAATTCCAAAATGGTTCAGCATCTAATACACGAAACCGTTTCTTCAAAATCTTAAAAACACATTCAATGATGATTCGCAATGATAAGTGACGAAGATTAAAAAGTTCTTTTGCATTTTCAGGCCCCTGATCACTAAACTCTTTTAAATGATATCGGACACCACGATAGGGGGTAATATATCCATTTCGAATGCCATATCCAGCATCAGTGAGATAATATTTACCTACAATTTTACAAAACATAATATTACTAATAAATTATGAGCTTACTAGAACTATTTGGTATTTAATGTTAATTCTTACCTTCCGGAATTCTTAATCCTCTTGGGTGTGAAAGTCATCACTTAAAATACGAGAATCATGTGCACTACCTTCCCAACCAGCTAGAACATAGGAAAATTTCAAATCAAATGTGATGGCAGCCAATACATTTTGTGTTGCCCCCCCTTTACGGTTACGAAATCTTCCTTGAATGTTAAGTGGAACAGTTGCACAAACATGAGTTCCATCTAATGCTCCAATACAATCTTTAAAATAAGGATAAAACCTTAGATTGTTTCTAATTTCACTAGGAGTTGACTCATCAGGTAATCTAATAACTAGTTTATACAATTTCAAAATAGCTCTCAATACAACCCTAAAGTAACGATGAATTGTCTCAGTTGATCTATAATATCTAGATCCAATCAGTCGAAACCTTACATTATGACCAATTATATGTAAAAATATAACTACTTGCTCCCTAATATTCATAGACTTAGTTGACTATAACAAATTATTCCTACTAAGAATATCACACAACTTAAAAAAAAGCAATCGGTCTCATCCTTATCAGATCAATACAATGCTGGTCACCACTATATAAAATACTATTAATATAATTTTCCCTTTCATAATCTCGATTCACACGAGGGTGAGAAGCAATTTCCTTCCTAGTTTTTAATTTTTTAATCCAAAGAGCCCCAAAAGCTAAAATTGAAGCCACAACTCCGACAATTGCATTTCGATCTTGATTACGATTCATCTACACAAAATAATGACACACAAATATTTGATCACTACAAAAAAGATGCAAGCTTATCATACGATCACATATATGAATAAAGTTACCATGAAAGTTAGTTTGAACCCGACTCAAATAATTTAACTTAAAATTTTCACCATATCCCTTTTCCCCTACCCGGTCTCAAAGATTAGCTCTCTTTCTTGAGCTTGGAAGCATTAAGTCAAACCATGAATTTAGTTAAAGCTATAAAGCGAAAGAGGGAACTTAAATCAAATAGACAAAATGATGTAAACTAATTCAATATTAATGGTGCAATTTAATTTTGTAATTTTGATGGACAAAATACTAGTGGTGGTCAGGGTCCTTCAAACAAGCTTTAAATTAGTGGATTATATTGTTTATAGTGTCAAATATAGATAATCCATACCCATTATAGTTTGTCTTAAAAGAGAAAAAAGAAAATAATAAAACCAATAATAAAAAATTATAGTTATAACTTCCAAGTCAAAAACACTTTTCAATATCATATTTATTATTACATGATTATTAAGTGAATTTATTTTTTAAAATTTTAAAAAGTCATACAAATAATTAGATTTAAATTTTTAAATCCAAAAAGTAGAGAGACTAACTTGAACATAAAATTAAGGATTAAATTTTAAATGTATGTAATGTATAAAGACTTAGAAAAATATATTTCAACCTTTAATTTTATTACTATAATTTGACACAAAATAATAATTGTAATTACTATTTTTTGATAATTTAACTAGAATTAAATCAAAATAGAGAGAATAAATTTGAATGCCTCAAAGCCTAGGATGGAATAGATTATCTAAAAAAAATAAAAAGATCATCCTATCCTAATAATATATCCTAATAATAAATTTGAATTTAGTCAATGGAATGAATATGTATCCCTATTGGTTGCTTAAAGCTTCCAATTTATTGATTTGATGCAATATGTACGTTAATAATTTTAATATATATGGATAAATAAGTCATAATTTTTTACAAAATATTTTAAATGCTAAATATTAAAACTACATAGTAGATGTAATTCTATAAAAATAAGTAACGTTATTACTTGATAAAAGTGAAATACTTTATAAGCATCATGTATATAGAATAATTAGTTTTTATATTTTATTTTTTAAAAGTATATATTTTATATATCGAATCGGATCATAACATGTTATTAAAATTTTTTAAATAAATATATAGAAATATAACTATCAATACATCAACTATTAACTTATAAATTTTTATACCAAAAATTAAATCACATCATTATATTAGAATTTTTCATGAAAATAATAATATTAGTGTTATATACAACTGGCAAAACCAAGAAGGAAAAAAAAAATTATATCTATCATAGGGCCAAAACAGAAGGAAGCTGCTTTGGATTCTTCTTTTAAGAACAAACTAGGATTACAACAAACAAATTATAGTACAAGTCTTGGTACATATTTGTCTATAATTAATTTAATATGGTATTTTTGCCGGTTCTTACATTTACAATTTCCAACACTCAAATTGGTTGTTTTTGGTTGATTTTTAGATAACAACTCATTGAATTATTTCATGGTTTATGAAATAAATAAATAAATCATACAACAAAGTAACAACTCTTTGTCTATATGCCAACTTCGTGCTACCCATGCACCAAATTTATACATGTGAACCAAATTTAGCATGTCGGTCGATAACCTCAACATCACATTGCTCCTTCCCTTAACTATTATGTGTTTTCAAAGAAATTACACATGTTATTAACCCTACAAATAGAAAGCAACAAAAATTGAACAAAACAACAAGCACAAGCTACAAATTTTTGCATGTTATGATCAACAGAGTACCAGAATTCAATCATGTAAAAACAAAAGCAACATCCATTATCGATTGTCAAAAACAAACGGAGCCTAAGAAATAAGCTACCAAGTTAGTTCAGTTTTCCAGCTACAATTCCATATCAAGAAATTCAAGACAACAAATGAAGTAAACTAAAAAGCAATACTCTGATAGTTAATTAAATAGTAGGATTAAACCCCAAGTTTTGATCCCTTAAATAATCGAGGTGGACAATGTTAATGGCAAAAAAAACATTTTCAAAACTAAAATTTATTTCCAACATGAACAGAAAGACAAAAGCTATTCGGCATGTCTAATATGAAGTGGTTACAAACAAACTTACAACTAAATTGCAACAAACAACTACTCGGCATTAAAAGATTAAACCATGTTGCAGCAAACAACAAAACCAAAACAACAGGCATCTGACACCCCTCCCCCTAAAAGGAAAACACTAGGGGTGTTAGAGGGTGAAGAATGGAAACTTTAAAAAGGAAACTTTGCAATGTGAGTAAAAAAAAGTAATACCCAAGAAAATTAATAATATTCATAGTTATGGCAGTCTTTATCCAGTGGGATTAACTAAGCTTTTATTCACGCAATGATTTTTGGCATTATTTCCTAGAAATGAACAATGACAGCAGGATCAATGCAGAGATGGTTTTTTATATTTGGTTTTCTTTATTGCTTGAACATCAAACCTCAAAATGATACGCAAACTTGCCTTTCAAGCATGTAAAGATTCAACAATAATTTACATATTTAATTGATATACAGAGGAAAAAATACTGATATGGAAACATCTACTAATGTCAGTTGTTTGGGTCAATATTTGCAAAAGAATGAGATGGTATTCATGGCTAATAACACTCATGAGCATTGGGAAATATTGTTCATAGAGGTATTTCATCATCAACCATGGATGCATTAAAAAGAATAGCAGTCTTTTCATAATTTTTTCCTTTTTTTTTCTTTTTTCAGTAGGGGTTAGCTAAAGAATAGCAGTTTTTCTTTTCTCTTTCATCATCAACCATGGATGCATGAGGAAGCAGAGATAATTTATTTTTTAAAAAAAATTATTTTTTACGGAACCTTAAAATGTTAACTAAAAATATTTATAAAGGGGTTTTTGTTTTTGATTAGAAGGAATGCTTAGTTTCAATTATTAACAGAATTGCAGCAAACAACAAATTGCAGCAAATAGCAAATAGAGGAAGTAGAAGGAAGCAGAGTTACCTGGATGAAGAAGAAGGAAGATGAAGAATAGCTTGGCTAGGAAAGATTGGTGAGAGTTGGAACAAAGCGAAACTAAATAGCAGCCTGTAGAGAAGAGAAGATATTATACGTAAAAAGCTAGGAAAAATGGAAATTAAAAGATGAAAATATAAGAAGTAAGAGGAACGTACCTGGATGGAGAAGAAGAAGATGAAGAACGGCGCAAGGGAAGGAAGACTGGAGAGTTGGAAAATGTCTTACGGAAAAAAATTTTGTAAAACATTTTCCCTAAAAGCTTAGGCATTTTACCCGTGAGTGTGAAAACATTTTACATGGGAAAACATTTTCCGAAAAATGTTTTCCTGCCAAACAAACACCAGAAAATCAGGAAAACATTTTCCGAAAAATGTTTTCCTGCCAAACAAACACAGCCTAATATTAAATATGGTCTAAATTTATCGAATGCAAAAACCACAGCCAATAATTCTTTCTCAGTCATCGTGTAATTTTCTTGTGTGGCTGTTAATGTCTTGCTAGCATAATAGATCAGTTGAAAATGCTTGTCTCTTCGCTGTCGAAGAACCGCACCTACTACAAAATCACTCACATCACACATTAGTTCAGAGGGTAAATTCCAATCAGGTGCAACTACAATCAGAGCATTAATTAATTTATCTTTAAGAGTACTAAATGCTTCTAAATATTCTTGATTGAAATTGAAAGGCACATCTTTTTCTAGTAAATTCGTTAAAGGCTTAGCTATTTTAAAAAAATCCTTAATAAATCTTCTATAAAATCCAACATGTCCTAAAAAGCTTCGAATAGCCTTAACTGAACTAGGGGGAGGTAATTTCTCAATAGTTTCAATTTTCGCTTTGTCAACCTTGATCCCTTTACTAGAAATTTTGTGGCCTAACACAATCCCTTCACGAATCACGAAGTGACATTTTTCCCAATTCAGTACAAGGTTCGTTTCCTCACATCTCATTAGAACTCATTTTAAATTTTTAAGGCAAAGATGGAAAGAGTTACCGAATATCGAGAAGTCATCCATAAATTCCTCTATAATGTCTTCTACAAGTTCATCAAAAATGACCAACATGCATCGATGAAAAGTAGTAGGAGCATTACATAATCCAAAAGGCATTCGTCGAAAAGCAAACATATCGTATGGACATGTAAATGTAATTTTCTTTTGGTCCTCAAGAGCTATTGGGATTTGGAAGTAACTAGAGAGTCTGTCTAGGAAGCAATAATACATATGCCCAGATAGTCTTTCCAGCATCTGATCAATGAATGGTAAGGGAAAGTGATCCTTTCTCGTGGCATCGTTCAACTTCCTATAGTCAATACAAACTCTCCATCCCGTGACTGTTCATGTTGGGATCAATTCATTCTTCTCATTAGCCACCACAGTCATACCTCCTTTCTTAGGGACAACCTGCACAGGACTCACCTAAGAACTGTCAGAAATAGAATAAATAACTCCAGTATCTAGAAGTTTAATTACCTTAGCTTTTACGACCTCTTTCATGTTAGGATTCAGTCGTCTTTGAGCTTGCACACAAGGTTTATATTCATCTTTCATTAAAATTTTATGTGAGCAAAAAGAAGGATTGATCCCTCTTATGTCAGAAATCTTCCAAGCTATGGCTCTTTTATGCTCTTTCAATACTTGAAGTAACTCGTCCTTTTTGGTTGGCTGTAAATCTAAAGCAATAATCACTGGTAATATGGAATTATTTCCAAGAAACACATATTCTAGGTGATTTGGTAATTGCTTCAATTTCAATTTAGGAGGTTCTTCAACAGAGGGTTTTAATTTTAATTCATTGGTTACCTCAATACCCTCATAATTCTTTTGTCTCAGTGAAGACTCATTAGAATTTAATTCAGCGTTTGTCTTACTTAATGTAGCATCATTGTCATTTACCTCCTCTCCTTAGGCAAAACACAGTTCCAACGTGTCCTTATGAATGATTTCCTGTAAAGAATCTTGAGTAGCATGATCAATAGAATTAATAAAATAGCAGGAGTCATCTTGTTCTTTAGAAAATCTCATGGCATCATAAATTTTAAAAATAATCTTTTCGTCACCTACCCTAAGCACAAATTTACCGTCACCCACATCAATAACAACCCTAGCAGTGGCTAAAAATGGGTGACCTAAAATTAAAGGCACCTCAACATCCTCATCCATGTTAAGCACAACAAAGTCAACAGAGAATATGAATTTATCTACTTTTACGAGTACATCTTCAATAATACCTCCAGGATATTTAATAGATCTATTAGCTAGTTTAATACTCATCCTAGTAGGTTTTGGTTCCCCAAGGCCAAGTTGCTTGAACATTTTATAATGCATCAAGTTAATGCTAGCGCTTAAATCAGCTAGTGCTTTCTCAACATTTAAACTCCCAATTAAGTAGGGAATAGTAAAACTTCCTGGATGTTTCAGTTTGGTTGGCAGTTTATTTTGGAGTATGGCTGAGCACTCCTCGTTGAGTTCTAATGTAGACAACTCTTCAAACTTCCTTTTATTTGTTAGAAGCTCTTTCAAAAAATTTTCATATGTAGGCATCTTCGAAATAGCTTCAACAAAAGGTAAGTTAATATGCAAATGTTTAAAAAGTTCAAGGAATTTACCGAATTGAGCATCCATGTGGTCTTTCTTCAATTTTGCTTGATATGGGATTGGTGGTTTATATTCCCTCAGCACTGGTTTTTCGCTTATTTCAGGTTTTATCTCCTCATCCTTTTTCCTATCAGATTCTTGCGGTAGCTTTTTTTCAAATTCAGTTGACACTTTCCCACTCCTTAGGGTAACTGCGTTCACATGCTCTTTTGGGTTGGGTTCAATGTTACTAGGCAGGCTCCCTTGTGGTTTCTCTAAAATCATCTTAGCCAGCTGTCCTATTTGATTCTTGAGCCCTTGAATTGATGCTTGTTAATTTTTAAGTGCAGTTTCAGTGTTTTAAAAATGAGTTTTCGCCACTGAAATAAACTTTGTCATCATCTCTTCAAGGTTCGACTTTTTCTCTTGCTGGTAAGGTTGTTGTTGGAAGCTTGGAGGGGGTGGTGGTCTCTGATTTCCTTGGCCTTCCCATGATAAATTTGGGTGGTTCCTCCAACATGCATTGTAAGTGTTACTGTAAGGATTATTTTGAGGCTGAGGATTATTACCCATATAATTTATTTGCTCGTTCCAGCTCCACTCGTGTCACACTGCATCACTGGATGTACTTGCGTAGAACCACATAAACCGTTAATCTTTTTATTCAAGAGTTGTACCTGGTTTGATAGCATGGTGACTGCATCTAGGTTGAAAACACCAGCTGATTTTGTTGGCTTTGTTCTCATGACTTGCCACTGATAGTTATTCAGTAACATCTCCTCTATAAACTTATAAGCCTCCTCAGGTGTTTTCTTATTTATGGTTCCACCGGCAGCTGCATCGATTAACTTTCTAGTTGAAGGGTTCAAACCGTTGTAAAAAGTTTGAACCTGTAGCCATAAAGGTAACCCATGGTGAGGGCACCTTCTCAATAAGTCCTTATACCTCTCCCATGCATCGTAAAGAGTTTCTAAATCCATCTACACAAAAGAAGAGATATCATTCCTTAACTTTGCCATTTTAGCTGGCGGAAAATACTTTAGTAAAAACTTTTCGGTCATTTGTTCCCAAGTAGTGATGGAACCTCATGGTAATGAGTTCAACCACTGTTTAGCTTTGTTCCTCAATAAAAGGGGAAATAATCGAAGGCGAATGACATCATCAGAAATGCCATTTATTTTGAAAGTATCACAGAACTCTAAGAAGTTGGCCAAATGAGTATTTCAGTCTTCATTCATCAAACCATCAAACTGAACAAACTGTTGAATCATTTGTATAGTGTTATCTTTCAGTTCAAAATTATTTGCAGCAATTGCAGGTCTAACAATACTCGATTTAGCTTCTGCTAAATTAGGCTTAGCATAGTCATACATAGTGCGAGGAGAAGGATTTTGATTTAAAGGATTTGTGGTAACCACAGGAGGTAGCGGATTATTTTGATTTTCAGCCATCTCCTCAGTATTATTGGTATCGTCCTCGTGCTCTTCCTCTATATATTTTAGACTTCGCCTTATTTCTCTACGATTTCTGCTAGCTGTGCTTTCAATTTCATTGTCAAAAAGTAAAGGTCCTAACGGGTTTCTTCTAGTCATAAACTATAAAAACCTGCCAGAAGAAAATAAAAGAAAAATTAGTAATTAAAATAAAAAATAAAAATAAAAATAAATTGCAATAAAAATAAAAATGGCTAAAGTAATAAAAATTAAGCGTTCCTAATATCTTAGTCCCCAGCAACGACGCTAAAAACTTGATGATTGTTTTATGAACACTAAACTATACTACGATCACGACTAAGGCAAGCCCACCTATCGAATGGTATTATAGTTACGGTGAGTCCAGAGTATCGTATCCATAAGGACTAAAAGTACTAGTATTAACTATTTGTCTATTATTTAGCCTAAAATATAAGAGATTTGTTTTAATCTAAAATTAACTAACTAATTAACTACTGAGCGCGACAGAGAGTGAAGAAAATAATCGAATGAACCAATAATAAAGACAATACCCAAGGAAGAATCCACCTAGACTTCACTTATTATTCCAACTCTGAATGCAACGATTTATTCACTTGTCTTGATCCGTAGAAATCCCTAAATTATGTTAATATCTCTTTCGAGACTAAGAACAACTGACTCTAGGTTGATTAATTGAAATCTCTTTCTAATTAAAAACCCTATTGTCACATTAACGCGATCTATGGATTTTCTTATTAGATTTGACTCTAATCCAGCAGATTTATGTTGCCCTTTTTCTAGGGTTGCATGCAACTCCGCTTAATTATGTGAGATCTACTCTTAAACAGGGTCTTTTGCTCCACTGAATAAGTACATCAAATTTAATTAATATCCTGAAAATATTAAAACAAGAATTAAGAAAACATGATTAAGAACAAGAATAAGTATTTATCATTAAATTCAGAATATTAAACAATAAGATCCGTCTTAGGTTTCATCCTCTCTAGGTATTTAGGGAGTTTAGTTCATATTATAGTAGGAAAACATCTCAAAAATAGGAAAACAACAAAACATAAAGAAACCCAAAAACTTCGAGAGAGAAATTGGAGGGAGATCTTCAGTCTTGAAGGAGATCCTGCTTCTGAGCTGAATTTATTGGCATTCTTCCCGTAATTCCTGTGTTCTACTCTGCGTATGCCCTCAGGTCTTCCTCAGGTATGTATTTATAGACTTTAGACTGCTCAGAAACACTAAAAATTGGCTTTTTTTGCATATTTGGGAAGCTTGGAGTGATATCGACACTAGTTGCCACATGGGCGTGTGGCCAGCCCGTGTGGCTCACACAGGCGTGTGCTCCACCCGTGTGGAATTTGTCTTGGCCGTGTGAGTCCTTCAATCAGCCTGTTTTATCCGCTTTTGGCCCGTTTTCTGTTCCTTTTGTTCCCCTATGCGCTTCTGAGTATAAAACTTGATTTTGATGGATTAAGAGCATCTAATTTACTCAATTATATAATAAATCATCCAAAAGTATGCTAAGTATGGGATTAGAAAGTGTTACTTTTATGGTTTATCAATGAATAATTGCATGCATCTTTAGGTTCATTCATCTAGCAAGTGCTTGTATCATGAATGTAATTTTTCCATGTGAATGGTCACATGTACCAGTATTGAAAGCTTGAATATTGATTATTCTAAAAGCTTCTTATATACATGCATTCCGTAAAATGAAGAGTCATACTTGACCCACCAAAAAGTCACCTACATCACATATAAATGGACATCACTTTAGGCACAATTCCATAACATAATTTGGTAAGGATCCTAGATTAGGACACACACACACAAAAATCAAGATTTATCACATTATGGAATCACTCGTAGGCATATGAACAAATGACACACTTAACACACGCATATATATATATATATATATATATATATATATATATAAAGCAAATGAAAATATCCTACATGCATATAATTATGAACTCATAACACGAATAACATATGAAACTCATAAATAAGATGCAAACAGAAACTGTGGAGTTAAATTTGCAAACAAAACTTAATTAAAATCCTTTAAAATCGGCCCATCTTGAATGAAAACTATCATTTTGCATTTGGGCCTTTCACGTTTGGCCCAATCTCGATATTTTCAAATGGCATCGTAACATGATGTGACCAGAATCACATCAGTAGAAGCCCAATGTGTGACTCGACGCACAAAAAGGAATTTCCTTATAACATGCACAAATGTAAATACCAAAAAAAATTTTACTTATAATGTTCACACATACGAATATTGTGACGCCCCAAACCCGACATGGACGAATCGACTCAAACTCAGAACATCAAATTAGCCATTGAGGTGACTCTTCATTTAAAGCTTTATGAACCACACCAACCAACCATACACACCACACAATTGCAAAATATTTCATATAGGAAAATAGACCTAAGTGCATGCTTCTCTAAATTAATCATTTCATTCACACAATCAGAATGTATATAGCGTACCTTAATACTCAACAGTCTCCCTTAGCTGAAAAACATTTGTTAGTTCATTTAATTAACATCACATTAAGCAAGTAATAAAACCATTCAATCAAGTAAGCAATTATAACGTTTAAAAATCCCCCCCCAAAAAAAAATAGTCCCTAATGTTCGTTTATAACTTATTGAAAATTTTATTTAAAAAGTCTAAGTCCAATTTTAGTACTAAACCCTTGGAACGACTCACATTGCCTTCACTTCGGAGCTTAAAAGCTCAACACGCATACTTAAAGAAAATGCCTTGCAGTGGATCACCAATTTGCCACCCACCTTGTTAACCTGGGAACTATTTATCTACAAGGAAAAGTAAAGGGGTGAGCCTGGGAAAGCTCAGTGAGTACACTTGCATACAACACAAATATGTATACACACCAGACATGTTAGGATTTAAACATATTTTAACAATTCACATATAACACAATTTTCATACTTAACACAGAGATATATTGGCAATTTGTGAATATGAAACATGGTAAAATTATATACTCATTGGATAAAAGAATCTCAAAAACACACCACATGACTCATAAAGTCATACGTTATCTTCATGTAAGTGTAGCACGTATGCTCACACTCTCTAAACACACCACATTATCTACGGTGAATGGAGCTATGCTCGACATTCCCTTATCTCTCCAATGCTGTTTCCAGGCCACAATGCCCAACACATAACCATAAAGTCACAATGCTAATATATCTCTTTTAACACATTCACAATATTCAGTAATTAAGTAGAACTCACACAATATAGCACAGTTCGCAATTCACAGTTCACAATTCACAATAGAGCATGGTTCACAAATAATATAACTTTCATGCAACATATATTGCACTCATTCACATATCATTCATGACATAGCTCACATAAATAATTGTCCGCATATTTTATTTAGCATAGGGCACACAATAGCTTAGTTTACGTACAATACAACTCAAAACCTCACAATACACAATTTGACAATTTAATATAGTTTGCCATAATAATATAATTCACCAATTAACACAGTTCACAATATAACACAATACACAAATATAATTGGTTCGCACTACATTTGAGCTTGCACTTAGCATTTCACGATAATATAATTTTGCACTAATCAAAATTCGCAATATCATAAATCTCATAATTCACTTACAGTTTCGTGCATGCACAAATATGCATTATCGATAAAATTTGCATGTTATAAGAGTCCAAATTATATTATTTATTCTTATATCCATTCGTAAATATTACAAAATCATATACGAATATATATTATATATACATATTTATTTAGTGACAATTTTAAGCATACATTAAAAATCCCACAAATTTATATATTATATAAAATCATACCCATAATTATATATATTGTATACAATAAAACCATGCATATATATACATTAAATTTTATATATAACATCAAAATCCATTAATATATATTATATCAAATAAAGCCATGCATACATATAATATATGTATAATCTCCCACGCATATATATGTATATATATACAACCAACTCATATATTTATATTATATATAAAACACGCATATATATATATATATATATATATATATATATATATTTATGTATATTACCAACTCCCCCATTTATATATTATATATATAACACCCAAATATATATAATGTATACAAAATAAAGCCCATGTATATATATTATAAGATTATGCATTTTGCACAATTAAAATCATACAATGTATATACTCAACGATTCAATCAAAATTGCAAGGATTTGCATAAGGAAGAAGTCAAGGTTTGCATGCCATAAGTGGGGGTTTGCATGCCACACTTCAACTCTCTAGATTTTGCAATTCATGCTAAAACAAGACATACAAATTCACTCACCTGTAGCTAATCACGGCTCGTCGAACTAGATAACGTTTCACTTGCCTTTGTCTCGGTTTGTTGAGACTCCACCAACATTTTCAGCTTCACACAAAAATAATCTAACTTATCTCTTTGTATTCATACAATGGCTCTCCACTTACACATACTTATTTGGCTTATTTCGTACAATCTATTTTGCTTAATTTCCTTTTTTTTCTAAATTTAATTAAATCCTTAATTTCTACCTCCTGATCCCCTAACTTGTGCCTAATTATAGATTTAGGCCAATAATTCAACTCTATTTCACTAGACACTACTTTTCTCGAAAATCGACTGTTCATCCTTATTCTCAAAAGAAAACCATATAATTCATGGTATTATTTAAAGATTTTTGACAAATTGAATTTGTAAACCTTTTAATCCTTTGAAAATATACTAAAAATCATTTTAAAAACATCTCTTAGCTCTTTATTATGAGATTCACCAAGTTTTTATTCAAAAAATAACTTTAAAACCATAGATCTGTAATTTTCGTACATAGATCTATGAAAATTCAAATTAAAAACACCTAATAAAATTTTAATACATAAGAAAATAATAGATTTACCTTTAACTCGAAAAGGTCCACGAATTTGTACCAATTGAGCAAAAACGAGCTAAGCTTAAGTGAGAAATTAGAGAAGAAAGAGTGATTTTCTTACAAAATTGAAGGAATAGGGAGTGTTTTGGATGCCAAGAAAATATAAGAAATGCAGAAAATATGAGAAAAAACATTTAGATTTAGATCTAACAAAATTTTAAAATGAAAAAAAAGAAGAAGAGAAAAATGGGATGGTAGTGGCTTTTTATAGCCTAATTAACTTTTTTTAAAAAAATTGGGCTATTTGCCTCTAGGTCCTTCCTATTTCTCCCTTGTTCTACTAGCTCTCCTTTTTTATTACTAGCCTTAATTTATACAATTAACCTCTACTTTAACCACTACTCCAAATTGGTCTATTAATTAATTTTTTTTCCTAATGCCCCAATTATTAATACCATAATTATTTAATTTAATTATTTTTATTTATATTATTAACTAATTATTTATTTTATCCTATTTTAATTTCTATTACACAAAATCCTATTTTTCTCTCAAACTCATAATCTAATGTCCAATTCTACTAACTAGATTTTTGGGATGTGACAAATATCATATTATAATGACACAATACCAGAAACATATCTCAAATCAGAATATCATATTTTGAGAACATATATCATATTAGAACAAATCTTACCCCCATCCACTACACACCAACTTTGTCCAACAAATCACACCAATAGGACTACATGAGCCCATCCATTCAATTACGGGTTGTGGTGGTATGCCACTCATAATGGTGCAGCTGAGCTATCAAATATATATTGTGGTTTAGCTGCCAAAATTGTAGTAATATTGCCTGAAACACTTCCTCCATCATCAAAACCCACCCAAATGCACATCAAAAATCATAATAACATACGTACATATCACATAGTCGAATCAGATATCATATCAAAACAGATAACAAAATATAGATGTCACATATGGTTTACAAAAATAGTCATGCTTTCAAAAATTACCCACACATATATTATACATATAACTCATATATCAAACGTAACAACACATATACCTCATTTCGGTTATTTTTTAAACAAACTGGACCACACGAAGGGTTTAATTGAAAATTATAGATTAAATTAGTCCTAAATGAAAACCTCAAAAAAATGGGCCACATGCCCGTATGGTTTCACATGACCCAGATGACCAGCCTGTGAGTCCTACATGACCTACCTGACTTTCTCGTGTAATCGCACATGCCCGTGTGCCCCACACGATCTACCTAATTTTCCCATGTAATCCCAAACGCCCGTGTGGCCCCACACGGCCAGCCACACAGCCAGCCACACGACCATGTGGCACACATAGTCTGCCTCACAGCCTACTACATGGTCGTGTGACGAAAAATAATTTCGAATTTCTTGGGTTTTTTTCCATATTTTCCATATTTATTCACGGGGGTTTCGGGTTAGAAATACACACCTAATTATTTTCCAGTCCTGACTCAAAAGCAACAAAGCAACATTTATTACGACACCAAAAGAACAGATTAAAGCCAAAATATCAAGTAATCTAATTGTAACAGCCCAGTTTAGACCCTAGTCAGAATAGTAGTTTCAGGACCACAAATCTAAGGTCGTAAAATTATTTTAATATTATTTTTGGAGTTTAGAACACGTTAATTGTTATGTTTAAAAGTTTTGTGAAATAATTTTAGCGTTTGAATGCGTAATTATGAAAAAGGACCTAATCGCATAAAATGTAAAAGTTGCATGCTATTTGTTAAAGGTGCTATTTGACCTTGGATTTTAAAGTGGAGGTCCTTGCATGTCAATTTGACCATTGGTAGTGGATTTGGACATATATGGGCATATAGTAGGTGAATTTATAATGTAATATACTAAGGGTAAAAAGGTAAATTGAATATTAAAAGTTAATTAAATAAAATAAAACATGTAAATGCATGCACTTCCATCTCCTTTTGCCGAAATTGAAGAGGAGAATTGCCATTGTTATAGCTTCAAAGTTCGGCTAGGTCTTTGGTGTGCATGTAAGTCTATTTCGTCTTAGTTTTTAATGATTTCTACGTTTTTGTGATCGTTGCTTCTTGTTCTAGCTAGCCCGTGTCTTAATTTTTGAAAGTGTTCATGATTTTGTGAAATTCCATTGATGATTGTTTAAGTTCTTGAATTTTTGATGATGGAAAATGAAAGCTTGGTGTTTAATATACAAGTTTTGTTAAGTGATTTTTGGTAAAAATACCTATTATGGATTAAATTGAGAAATGTTAAAAATGTATGGTTGAAATGTAGAATAAACGAAAGTTTTAGGCCGCTAGGGAGCTATATGAAATTTGGCTAGCATTAAATTGAAAAGAAATTGTGTAATTTGTGTTTTGATGAAATGAGGACTAAATTGTAAGAAATGTGAAACTTTAGGGGCTAAAGTGTAAAATGTAGATTTATGTGTTCTTGAGTGAATTTGAATGAAAGTTATTAATTGAGTTGATTTTGATTGGAATTAGATCAAGAACAAAAGAAATTAGATTTAGATCGGGGGAAATTAAAAGTTATCGAGTAGTCGACCTGATTCGTCTATTCTGACAACGAGGTAAGTTCATATGTAAATAAATAACATTATATTGAAATATTTATATTATATTGTCATAGACTTGCTATGAATGTCGAATGATCTAGTACGAATAAGGATCGACAAAGTTGCGACATTTGAAAGTCCCCTACGAACCTTAGGAATAGTATAGGATACAAATGTCATGATATTAGGTTATTGAAATGTGATTACATGTAAGACCCTGTGTGGGACAGTGGCATTGTATTATGACTACGTGTAAGACCATGTGTGGGACATCGGCATCGTTAATCGATTTTGTGTAAGACCCTATATGAGATAGTGGCATCGATAAATGATAACATGTAAGACCATATCAAGGATATGGCATTGTACCAGCTATAAGTGACTACCGAGTATCCTTCATGATTCTGAATGGTTCAACGGGAAAAGTTAAGGCATGAAAGAAAGTGTAAGTATATTAAGTGACACATGTACGTGCCAAACTCATACGAGTATTAAAAGAGAAGTAATTAATGGATTAAATTATACTATTGAAAATGTGTATTATGAGATGGGTTTGTGAACTTGAATGTACATTATATGTGCTTATTCATAACTTGCTAAATTGATAGTAATGATATTGATGCATGAGATAATTTACTTGTATATGACTTACTAAGCTTTTAAAGCTTACTGTGTTTATTTTCCACTGTTTTATAGATCACCGAAGCTAACTCAGATTCGGGGATCGTCTAGAAGCGTCATCACACTATCAATAAAATATTTTGGTACTTTTGATGTTATGTATATATGGTATATGACATGTATAGGCT
Organism: Gossypium anomalum; assembly: GCA_025698475.1. Lineage (NCBI taxonomy): Eukaryota > Viridiplantae > Streptophyta > Magnoliopsida > Malvales > Malvaceae > Gossypium > Gossypium anomalum. The sequence goes on from CM046959.1 coordinate 58,813,011, forward strand.
AGTGTCATAATGGTATATTTTGGCTTGTAAATGAAGAGTGTTTATGATCATTTTGATTGGCTTTAAATGGTAAGTTCAGCTCATGTTATGTGATGCATATATAATGCTCAGGTGATGGCTTATTTTGGTAAGTGATTTAGTTGTTGATTTAGTAGGCCATGAAGCATGTTTTAGCTGATGATAGGAATGGTATGATTTAGAATTGAATGAGGTTGTTTGATAGTCTATTTCATGTTTGAAATGTGCCATGTTAATGTTTAGTGAATTTGTGCTAGTGTGTATAAATTGTGGGTGGCATGTTGGCTTGGAAAATAGCCTTGAGTTGTCCACACGGGTAGACACACAAACGTGTGTCTAGGCCGTGTGTCTGCACCATGGGCGTGTGCCCTGGCCATGTGAAGTCTGTACCTTAATTTTGGAATTTTATTTGTTACACGGGCTGAGCACACGAGCGTGTGCCTTGGCCGTGTGCCCCTTATTTGATTGCTGACATCACAAACAGAATGTAAGCTAGTTTTGGCACGACCGAGCACACGACCTAGACATGGGCGTGTGCAAGGCACACGAGCTGGACACACGGGCATGTGGTCTGGCCATGCGAGGAAGTCAGTATGTATGCCCAGTATCCACACAGCCTGAGACACAGGTGTGCCTCTTGACCGTGTGAGTGACACGGGTTAGGCACACGGGCGTGTGACCTATGCGGTGAGGAAAATTTTCTAAGTTTTGTAAAGCTTTCTCGAGTTATCGATTTAGTCCCAAACCCCTTTTAAATATGTTTTAAGGTACCATAAAACCTTATAAGGGACAATGTGGATGAATGTATAAAATTTTTAAATTGTGTACAAGTTTTTGTTGTGAAATGTGACTGAATGATTCAATGTAAGTTCGATAATACCTCGTGCCCTGTTCTGGTGTCGGTTATGGGTAAGGGCTGTTACATTTAGTGGTATCAGAGCTACGGTTTAATCGATTCTAGGATTAACGTAGTGTGTGAAAGTCTAACTATACATGCCATATATACGAATTGTGATAGTGTGATGATTCCTGACGATTAAAAATGTGTTTTCATATAGTAAATGGATCTTGAACGAGTGGAAGCTGATGATGTTGAAAGTAATGCGCCCCCTCCCGCTCGAGGGGCAGCGCCGACCGATTTTAGGCCAATTGTAAGTAGCTTTGAGGGAGAGGCTAAGCAAGCCTTCTTCCAAGCAATGAATGAGTGGTTTGTGGAATTCGTTCGGACGAATTCAGCCGCTCAACAACTTCTACCCCCGCCTATTCCCTTGGAAGTTCTGGTTGCATCACAAATGATTGATCCGATACGGTTGAGCAAGCCACCGATTGATAGAATTCGTAAACATGGGGTCGAAGATTTCTGAGCTACAGTTGATGATGATGCCGAGAGAGCTGAGTTTTGGCTCTAGAACACAATTTGAGTATTTGAGGAATTGTCTTGTACTCCTGATGAATGTATCAAGTGCGTAGTATCTTTACTCAAAGACAATGCTTATCATTGGTGGAAGACATTGATATCTGTAGTTTTGAGAGAATGGGTCATGTGGGAATTTTTCCAATCTGAATTTTAGAAAAAGTATATAAGTCAGCTATTTCTGGATGAGAAACATAAGGAGTTTTTAGAGTTGAAACAAGGTCGTATGACCGTTACTGAGTACAAAAGAGAATTCGTACGATTAAGTAAGTATGCCCGAGAATATGTTTCCATTGAAGAAATCATGTGCAAAATATTTGTGAATGGACTAAATGAATATATAAAGCTGTTGATTGGAATTCTAGAAATCAAAGAGTTTGTTGTCCTAGTCGAGAGGGCTTGTAAAGCTGAGGGTTATAGCAAAGAAAAATGAAAAACTGATTTTGAAGTAAGAGATTCAAGAAAGAGATCAACTAGTAAGTCACACCAGTCTGCGACGAAGAAATTTTGAGATTCATTTAATCATTCCAATGCATCACGGGGACGTTCAAACAGAGATCGTGAAAAGCAACCAGCAGGTTCTAGGGCCCAAGCTACATCGGTTGCTATTGTTGGCAGTGTGAGACACAACCGATCTGAGTGTGGATATTGTAGAAATAGGCATTCTGGTTACTTTAGATTTAAAGAACGAGCATGTTTTAAATGTGGATCGTTAGATCATTTTATTAAAGACTGTCTCGAGTTGGCTGAAAAAGATAATGTCCAGAGTGAGAGGTCGAGTAACACTGCTGCTAGAGGTAGACCTCCCAAAAACCAGAGAAATGTGAGTGGTAGCCAGACAGCAACTAAAGACTCTGCTGTGAGGTCAGAGGCTAGAGCACCGAGCAGAGCTTATGCTATCCGTGCATGGGAGGATGCAGCAACACCAGACGTTATTATTGGTACTTTTACTCTTTATGATACTAAAGTTATTGCATTGATAGATCTTGGATCAACTTATTTGTATATATGTGTAAATTTAGTATCCAGAAAGACTTTGTCTGTAGAGTCTACTGAATTCGTAATTAGAGTATCGAACCCTTTAGGCAAGTGTGTGTTGGTTGATAAAGTGTGCAAGAATTGTCCATTGATGATTAGAGGTTGTTATTTTCTGGCTAATCTGATGTTGCTACTGTTTGATGAATTTGATATAATTTTGGGTATGGATTGGCTGACATTGCATGATACTGTTGAGAATTGTAAACAAAAGACGATAGATTTGAGATGTCAGAATAATGAGATTATCCGAATTGAGTCAGATGATTTGAATGGTTTACCAGCAGTGATTTCATTGATGTTAGCTTAAAAATATGTGAAAAAGGGTTGCAAAGCTTATTTTGGGTATGTGTTAGATACGAAAGTGTCTGAAAAGAAGATTGAATCAATGCCAGTTGTGAGAGAGTATCCGGATGTATTTCCAGAAGAGTTACCGGGATTACCACCGATTCATGAGGTTGAGTTTGGCATTAAGTTAATGCCGGGAACTACGCCTATATCGATAGCTCTGTATAAAATAGCTCCGACGAAATTAAAAGAATTGAAATCTCAGTTACAAGAATTGACTGATAGAGGATTTGCACGTCCGAGTTTCTCGCCTTGGGGTGCTTTAATGTTGTTTGTGAAAAAGAAAGATGGCACGATGAGAATGTGTATAGACTATCGACAGCTCAACAAAGTGACAATCAAGAATAAGTACCCTTTGCCTAGAATAGATGATTTGTTTGATCAATTTAAAGGGGCTACAGTGTTTTCAAAGATAGATTTGAGATTGGGTTATTACCAGTTGAGATTTAAAGACTCCGATGTGCCGAAAACTGCATTCAGAACGAGGTATGGTCACTATGAATTTTTGGTTATACCTTTTGGATTAACGAATGCACCTGCTATATTTATGGATTTGATGAATCGGATCTTCAGACCGTATCTAGATCAATTTTTTGTTGTCTTCATAGATGATATTTTGATTTATTCAAAGGATGAAACTAAGCATGCCAAGCATTTGAGAATAGTGTTACAGACCCTACGTGATAAGCAGTTGTATGCAAAATTTAGTAAATGTGAATTCTAGTTGCACGAGGTTGGTTTTCTGGGGCATGTTGTGTCCGCATCGGGTATTCGGGTGGATTCAAATAAGATTTCGGCAATAATGGATTGGAAGCCTCCGAGAAATGTTTCAAAAGTTCACAGTTTTCAAGGACTCGCCAGCTATTATAGACGATTTGTGAAAGGCTTTTCGATGATTGCGACTCCATTAATGGGATTGCTTCAGAAATATGTGAAGTTTGAATGGTCTGAGAAGTGTCAGAAAAGTTTTAAGCAATTGAAAGCCTTTTTGACTGAAGCTCCAGTGTTAGTTCAGCCAGAATTGGGTAAAGAATTCGTGATTTATAATGATGCATCGTTGAATGGTTTGGGTTGCATATTGATGCAAGAAGGCAAAGTCATAGCTTATGCCTCGAGATAGTTGAAGCCACATGAAAAGAATTATTCGATGCATGATTTAGAGTTGGCAGCTATTCTGTTTGCGTTAAAGATTTGGCGTCATTATTTGTTTGGTGAAAAATGTCATGTTTATTCAGATCATAAGAGTTTGGAATATTTGATGACTCAGAAAGATTTGAATTTGCGATAACAGAGATGGCTTGAATTGTTAAAAGATTACGAGCTAGTAATTGATTATCATCCGAGAGAAGCAAATGTCGTAGCAGATGCATTAAGTCGAAAATCTTTATTTGCCTTGCGTGCAATAAATACTTAGTTGAATTTATCCGATGATGGATCAGTAATAGCCAAGTTGAAAGCGAGACCGCTATTTTTACAACGAATTTGTAAAGTTCAGAAAGTTGATAATGAGATGTTAGCCAGACGGGCTCAATGTGTTCAAACTCTGATTCAGAGATCCAAGTTGATTCAGATGATTGTTTGAGATTCAGAGGCCGAATATGTGTTCTGAGAATTTTAAAGTTAATACAGTATTTTGAACGAAGCACACAATAGTTGTTTATCTGTTCATCCGGGTAGCACAAAAATGTATAATCATTTGAAACAACTTTATTGGTGGCATGGTATGAAACGTGATACTTCGAAATTTGTTTCAAAATGTTTGATTTGCCAGCAAGTAAAGGCCGAGCATCAAGTATCGTCGGGTTTGTTGCAACCAATCATGATTACCGAGTGGAAAGGTTAGAGTGACTATGGATTTTGTAACGGGTTTGCCCCTATCTCCGAGAAAGAATGATGCAATATGGGTTGTTGTGGATCGATTGACGAAAGCAGCTCACTTTATTCCTGTACGTATGTATTTCTCTCTTGATAAGCTTGTTGAGCTGTATATTTCCGAGATAGTGAGATTGCACGGGGTACCATTTCTATTGTTTTGGATAGAGATCTGAGGTTCATGTCTCGGTTTTGGAAGAAGTTGCAAGATGCACTGGGTACAAAGTTACATTTCAATACGGCATTTCAACCACAAACGGATGGGTTAATTCGAGAGAGTTATTCAGATACTCGAGGATATGTTACGTTGTTGCATTCTTGAGTTTGAAAGTACGTGGGAAAGGTATTTGTCATTAATTGAATTTTCTTACAACAACAGCTTTCAGTCTAGTATTAAAATGGCACCATACGAAGCTTTACACGGTCGTAAATGTCGAACTTTATTATATTTGACCGAGCTCAGTGAGAACAAGATTCATGGGGTTGAAGTGATCTGAGAGACTGAAGAAAAAGTGAAAGTAATCCATGAAAGTTTGAAAGTCATGTCAAATAGTCAGAAATCCTATTCAGAGTTGAAACACAAAGATATTGAGTTTCAGATCGGGGATAAAGTATTTTTAAAAGTGTCACCGTGGAAAAAGATTTTGCGATTTGGTCGGAAAGGAAAGTTGAGTCCAAGATTTATTGGGCCGTATGAGATTATCGAGAGAATTAGGCCAATAGCTTATCGGCTATCTTTACTGTCTGAGTTAGAGAAAATACATAATGTGTTTCATGTATCTATGCTTCGACGATACCGGTCTGACCCATCACATGTTATTTCCCCGACAGAAGTTGAAATTTAGACAGATATGTCGTACGACGAAGAACCGATTCGAATTCTAACTGGTGAGATCAAAGAGCTAAGAAATAAGAAAATTTCATTAGTGAAAGTCTTATGGCATCGACACGGAGTCGAAGAAGCTACGTGGGAACCGAGGATGCTATGAGAAAACAATACCCGAACCTTTTCACTGGTAAGATTTTCGGGGACTAAAATCCCTAAGGGGGAAGAGTTGTAACAGCTCGGTTTAAACCCTAGTCAGAACAGTGATTTTAGGACCACAAATCTGAGGTCGTAAAATTATTTTAATATTATTTTTGATGTTTAGAACATGTTAATTGCTATGTGTGAAAGTTTCGTGAAATAATTTTAGCGTTTGAATGAGTAATTACGAAAAAGGACCTAATTGCATAAAATGCAAAAGTTGCATGCTATTTGTTAGAGGTGCTATTTGACCTTGGATTTTAAAGTGGAGGTCCTTGCATGTCAATTTGACCATTGGTAGTGGAGTTGGACATATATGGGCATATAGTAGGTGAATTTATAATGTAATATACTAAGGGTAAAAAGGTAAATAGAATATTAAAAGTTAATTAAATAAAATAAAACATGTAAATGCATGCATTTCCATCTCCTTTTGCCGAAATTGAAGAGGAGAATTGCCATTGTTATAGCTTCAAAGTTCGGCTAGGTCTTTGGTGTGCATGTAAGTCTATTTCGTCTCGGTTTTTAATAATTTTTATATTTTTGTGATCGTTGCTTCGTGTTCTAGCTAGCCCGTGTCTTAATTTTTGAAAGTGTTCATGATTTTGTGAAATGCCATTGATGAGTGTTTGAGTTCTTGAATGTTTGATGATGAAAAATGAAAGCTTGGTGTTTAATATAGAAGTTTTGTTAAGTGATTTTTGGTAAAAATACCTATTATGGATTAAATTAAGAAATGTTAAAAATGTGTGGTTGAAATGTGGAATAAATGAAAGTTTTAGGATACTAGGGAGCTATATGAAATTCGGATAGCATTAAATTGAAAAGAAATTGTGTAATTTTTATTTTGAAGAAATGAGGACTAAATTGTAAGAAATGTGAAACTTTAGGGGCTAAAGTGTAAAATGCCCATTTATGTGTTCTTAAGTGAATTTGAATGAATAAATTATTAAATGAGTTAATTTTGATTGGAATTAGATCAAGAACAAAAGAAATCGGATTTAGATCGGGGGAAATCAAAAGTTATCAAGTAGTTGACCCGATTGTCTATTCTGACAACGAGGTAAGTTCATATGCAAATAAATAACTTTATATTGAAATATTTATATTATATTGTCATAGACTTGCTATGAATGTCGAATGATCTAGTACGAGTAAGGATCGATAAAGTTGCGGCATCCGAAAGCCCCGTAGGAACCTTAGGAATAGTATAGGATACAAATGTCATGACATTAGGTTATTGCAATGTGATTACATGTAAGACCCTGTGTGGGTCAGTGACATTGTATTACGACTATGTGTAAGACCATGTGTGGGACATCGACATCATTAATCGATTTCGTGTAAGACCCTATGTGAGATAGTGGCATCGATAAATGATAACATATAATACCATATCAAGGATATGGCATTGTATGAGCTATAAGTGATTACTGAGTATCCTTCACGATTCCGAATGGTTCAATGGGAAAAGTTAAGGCAAGAAAGAAAGTGTAAGTATATTAAGTGACACAGGTACGTGCCAAACTCATACGAGTATTGAAAGAGAAGTAATTAATAGATTAAATTATACTATTGAAAATGTGTATTATGAGATAGGTTTGTGAACTTGAATGTACATTATATGTGCTTATTCATAACTTGATAAATTGGTAGTAATGATATTGATGCATGAGATAATTTACTTTTATATGACTTACTAAGCTTTTAAAGCTTACTGTGTTTATTTTCCCATATTTTATAGATCATCAAAGCTAACTCAGATTCGGGGATCTCTGGAAGCGTCATCACACTATCAATGAAATATTTTGGTACTTTTGAAGTTATGTATATATGGTATATGGCATTTATAGGCTAGTGTCATAATGGTATATTTTGGCTTGTAAATGAAGTGTGTTTGTGATCATTTTGATTGGCTTTAAATGGTAAGTTTGGCTCATGTTATGTGATGCATATATAATGCCCAAGTGATGGCTTATTTTGGTAAGTGATTTAGTTGTTGATTTAGTAGGCCATGAAGCATGTTTTAGTTGATGATAGGAATAGTATGATTTAGACTTGAATGAGGTTGTTTGATAGTCTATTTCATGTTTGAAATGTGCCATGTTAATGGTTAGTGAATTTGTGCTGGTGTGTATAAATTGTGGGTGGCATGTTGGCTTGGAAAATAGCCTTGAGTTATCCACACGGGTAGTCACACGGGCATGTGTCTAGGCCGTGTGTGACACACGGCCTGCACCATGGGCGTGTGCCTTGGCCGTGTGAAGTCTGTACCTTAATTTTGGAATTTTATTTGTCACATGGGCTGAGGACACGGGCGTATGCCTTGGCCGTGTGCCCCTTTATTTGATTGCTGACGTCACAAACAGAATGTAAGCTAGTTTTGGCATGGCTGAGCACACGGCCTGGACACGGGCGTGTGCAAGGCACACAGGCTAGACACACGGGCGTGTGGTCTGGCCGTGTGAGGAAGTCAGTATGTATGCCCTGTATCCACACGGCCTGAGACACGGGTGTGCCTCTTGACCGTGTGAGTGATACGGGTTGGGCACACAGGCGTGTGACCAATGCAGTAAGGAAAATTTTCTAAGTTTTGTAAAGCTTTCTCGAGTTATCAGTTTAGTCCCGAACCCCTTTTAAGTATGTTTTAAGGTGCCATAGAACCTTGTAAGGGACAATGTGGATGAATGTATAAAAGTTTTAAATTGTATGCAAGTTTTTGTTGTGAAATGTGACTGAATGATTCGATGTAAATCCGATAATGCCTTGTCCCTGTTTCGGTGTCGGTTACGGGTAAGGGGTGTCACACTAATATAATTTCAACGAATTGAAAACATTCATTCGACTAAAATCGCTAGAAAAATCAACCCTTACCTAGAAAGCAATTACAAGGTACCTAATTTGTCAGAAGAGATTTATGTAGCTCACAATCCTCCCCTAACAGAAATCCCCAGAAGAAATCATCAAAGCACAATTGAATCAAAAAGAATTCCTCGAATAAAACCTTACCAAAAGAACATATTTTTTTTTACTAATAACAATAATGACAAAGAATGTAACAGCTCGTTTTTCAGTGGTGTCGAAAACAGTGGTTTTGGAGTAAGTTCTTAAATATTATTATTTAATATTTATGAGTCAAACATGGTTTTAAAAAGGTTTTTGATATAGTGATTTATGTTATATAAGCGAGTTATTAAGTTCAAGTGGTATGACCCTAAGGTCAAATGGTTTTAGAAAATTAGGTATCAAGACCTCGTTTTCTATAAACTGAGCCGTAAATATTTATAAAAATATTTACAGAGTGTCATTAGAGTGGTATTAAATTTTCATTGAAAAATTTTAATGTTTCAATAGTTAATTAATTAAAAAGGACTAAATCGTAAAATATGTAAATTTGATCACTATTTGATTTGAGTGATTAAATGGTTAATTGAATAAATGAAAAGGGACTTAAATGGTAATTAGACCATTCAAGAGGTTAGTGGAAAAATATGGATATGACTTTGGTGTTTTATTTATTTATTAACCAAGGGTAAAATGGTAATTTGATAATTAATTAAAATAAATAAAACCAAAATGTTTTATCATCAATTTAATTTCTTCTTCATCAATTTTGAATGGAGAAAAACTCCACGAAATACCTTGAAGCTTCGGTTTACCTTGTGATGATGCATGTAAGTCCGTTTTAGCCCTGTTTTCAATAATTTTTATGTTTTTGAGATCGTTGCAACTAGGTCCAGCTAGCTCGTAGCTTAGATTTTGAAACAGTTAAAGATTTGAATGTTTCCATTGATGAATCTAGTGATTTTTTATGTTAAATGATGAATTTGAAATATTAGTTGGTGTTTAAAAATATTTTGTTAAGTTATTTTTGTTGAATTTTTCGATTAGGTACTAAATTCTTAAAATAGTAAAAGTACAAGGATTTGATGTGAAATTGTTACCATAATGTGCTGTATTGGATGCCATGAGTATTCAGCTAGGCTTAATTTTGGGTAAAAATGGTTAATTTGCATGTTTTAGGCTCATGGACTAAATTGAATAAAAGTAAAACTTTAGGGGTAATTTTGTAAGAATGTCAAAATTGACTATATTGCATAAAACAGATTATTTTACTGTTTAAATTAATATATTGAATGAATTATTAATTTAGATCAAGATCGGGTGGAAAATCGAGGAGAATAGAAAATTACTAAAATGTCTCTGTACTTTGACATATCTGCAATTTAGCCAGGTAAGTTTGTATAAGCTACAAACACTTAAATGTGAGTTAAATTGACTGTTTGATGTGTTATTCTACTATAAATTAATTAATATAAAGATGTTATTATGCAATTTATTGTGTCATGAAACGATAGAAATTCAATGATGCATGACGACTATCGAGCCCCTTTTGAACTTTAGGAATTTATAGTATGCAAATGACATGTCATTAGGGTTTACATGATTCAGGTGCTGGTCCTGAGCATCCTACGAATGGCTGAGGTCTAGCATGTGTTGCGGATACTCCACAACTTATGTGAGTAGCATCGTGTAGCTACGTTCCGACCCACAACTCATGTGAGCAGGCCCATTTTCACAGCTCGTGTGAGCATATATGTACAGGAATTGAAAGATTACAGTTATATGAGTTAACACAATTTGTGTGAGCTATCCTGGGTATCCAACGATATTCTAAACGGTTCAACGCACATGAATTGGAAAGGAAACGATAAATATTCAATATGAGTAAATACAGGTATATATGAAATACATTGAAATGATGAGATACATGGAAAGCATGTTATGTTATGAAGGATGTTATATCCAATTGAATCATATTCAAGTATAATGGCTATCCATGTTGAATTCATATGAAATATGTTCAAGTATCCTAACATGCGTTGTTGTTTAAGGCTTAGGCATGTGCTAAGCTATTGGTTGGATTGTATTATGTTTACTTATAAAGTTATGCAATGAAATGGTAAGTTCCCAAATGAAAATATGCTTATGTTCATGAAAGAGTGGTAAGCTTTAAATTATATAATTTCTTATGAAATGGTTTATCATGTGGTTAATTCCAAAAGAGCTATTTATAAATGCACCGGCTTGTGGCTATGGTTGATGATATGCTTATGTCTTGTGTGTTATGCAAATGAAATGGATGTGGAAAGGTAATGAAATAGTAAGTTTATACTTGAAGTGTAAAATGATGAAAAAGGGAATGATGAGTTGAATTGATGTTGTTATTTAAGCTAAAGATAGTAAATGCAATGGAAAGTAATGAAATGCAAAAGAAAATAAGAAAATTTGAAATGGTTAAAAGTTTTATAATATCCTACTATGCTAGGGATGATTTGTATATGTGAAGCTGTGGATTTATTCACTTTGTGAGTTGTTGAGTATGGTTTCATAAATCTTATGGTATTGGTATAGGATTATTCTTGATATGTATAAATTTCATATTTGAAATGGACTGATATGACTAATGTTTAAACAAGCGTACTAAGCATTCTTTGCTTACGTAGTTGTTTTTCCTTTACTTTTTAGATTATCGAAAGCTCGATCAGATTGGAAGTTAGTCGGAGATCCATCACACTATCCATTGATTTTATCGGTAGATTTCTATGCTTTACTCACAATTATAATGACATGTATAGGTGGACTTATGGTTAATGATTAGTTGATGTTAATTGATGAGTTTGGTATATATATGTCATTTTGGTTAATGATTATGGCATGAAATGTTGCCTTGGATTTGAGGTACTTAAGGTACTATTGATATCTTGTTGGTTGTGGTTAATATGGTTAAATTGGTGTATGTTTTGAAATGACCAAAATTGGTATGTGTTATTGTATCTTTAAATGGCCAAAATGGTATGGTTGTTATGTATCAATTATGTTATGTTTTGGCATGAAATTAAGTTAAGTTATAATTGTTTAAATATGCACATGTATAGGTGTATTTATTTGATAATATAGTCATTTTTTTTTAGCTTGTATTTATGGTATTTTAGGTGATGAAACGGTGCTATGTTAACATGTATATATTTGGCCTTGTAATGGTTGTCATTTTGGAATTTTATGGTTATTAAATGATGGAAGATGGAATGGTTGTAACACCCCTAACCCGTATCTGTCACCGGAACAGGGTCGTAAAGTATTACTGAATTAGAACACAATCTCAAACGAACACATGCATATATATGTATAAATATTCACAAACGTAAGTCTCAAAGGTTAATTAAAATTAATTAACTAAATTAATACTACTTTTAATTTAAAAGTTTCACCTCATGTATATGTGAACAGTCATATTATCCACATGAAACAACAATATTTAATATAATCTATATATTAAATTATACCCATACATTACTTGCATATAAATAATAAAATTAAGTGACCATCACATGTATATAATCAATAAGCACTTGTTCTCATAAACACTTTACACATGTACTCAACATGCAAAACTTAAATAATATAGCAAGTCCAAGTGTTATTCACGCATATCATAACTTAATACAATAATAAGTTTCGAAATTAATATCATGCACACTCCATTTTATTTTATTCAACAACTTCATGATTTTCAATAGTACACCGACTTTTATAATGAACCATTCAACCGTTTATGCATATTATCAACAGTTCAAATTGTATATTATGCATTCGTCCTTGACCTTGACATAATATAAACTAGACATTTAAAACATATATTTTATTCATTATGAATGCCTACAGCCTGCGCATTTACCCAAAAGTCAAAGCTAAAATTTCTATTATAATTTTAAATTCACATTAATTAGCCAACTAGGTTATTCATGAACTATATATATATTATTAAGACAATACCGCACATAATATTTACAATCACATAATAATACACAACAAACATCCATTATACCTTTACTTTTTTTTTCTTTTTGGCCGAAACCTATTGTTTAAGATTCACATGCAAATACAAACTTCCAACCTCAATTACTAATCAACAAGTTCATTAAACATTTGACTAAGGTTATACAAGACTAAGTCTAACATAACACACAAGCTACTTTCAAAGCATATGACACTCATCACACATATTTTGCATTCAAGCAAGCAATTTAATGATAGAGATTACTTAAACCTTACTTAACATAATCGAATACTAATATAATAACTTAGCCATTTTCGCATGGCATTTATACATAACCAACTTTCATCATTTTCAAAATATGATCCAGCCTATATATGCCATAATTTAAGTTTAGCTAATAAATACCAAAACAGTAGATAGTGTGATGAACTTGGCTGACAGTCCCTGAGCTTGTAGCTTGACTCCAAATCTATAAAATAAAAACAAATATACACACAGTAAGCTACTTAAGCTTAGTATGTCATAAGCAAATAAACAAACCGATAGTATAGTTAATTTAATTTAACTAAATTTCAATATCATTAACAAGCTTACTATCAACTTACATCTTCAATAATAATATACCAACCACATATATTTATTACTTTAGCCGAATATTCACAAGGTAAGTAATAAATCCACTGCTCAATTTTCAAAAGCCAAAATGTCATAACTAATCAACCACTGCACAATTATATAAGTCCAAGAACCGTAATTCAATATTATGTACATATAACTCTTATAAGACCAATTATTTATGATCACTTATATATGCATAACCAAAAATTAATTCCATAATATACTTACCATTTATAAAAACCTGAATACACTTATTTGATTCCTATATATATTTAACCTTACATCACATATAGTTTATCAACTATCAAGTCACATGCATACCTTATTATCAGTAGCTAACAAGCTAAATCATACCTTGCCTTTTAGCCCATTTTACACATTCGATCACGATTTACCTTTGCCCAATGAACCATTCGGAATTAGATAAGACACTTGGACAATCACATAAATTGTACAATGCCAACGTCCCAGACGTGGTCTTACATGTAGCCATAAATCGATGCCACTGTCCCAGACAGGGTCTTACTCGTAAACAGATATCGAAACCACATATCGATGCCATGGTCTTACTCGCACACATATATCAGAATCCTATGTCATGACATATGTATCCTAGCTATTCCTAAGGTTCATACGAGGCTTTCGAATGTCGTAACTCGATCGAATCGAACTCGAAAGTGTAGTAGCCCAGTTTAACCATGTTCGGCCATAGCATATTTAAATTCTAATATTTCATAACATCATATAAATATAACATTAAATTTCCAAATAAACACGTCTATTTGCTTATAAACTTACCTCAGACAACGAAAAACCGGTACAGATCGACTAGTCGACAACTTTTGACTTTCCCCGGTCCAAACCTGATTTCTTTAGTTCTTGATCTAAACATATTCAAATTAAGCTCATTCAAACATATTTTCATTCAATTTAGTCCAAAAACACATAAATAGGCAAATTACCATTTTACCCCTAACATTTATAATTTTTACAATTTAGTCCCTATTGCACAAAACACAAAATACACAAAATTTCCAATTACCCATGTTTAGCCGAATCTTACCCATTACCATACAAGTCCATATATTTCATTAATTTCACATTTTAGTCCCTTAAATTATTATTTTTACAATTAAGTCCTAATTACTCAAAAATTATCAAAAATTCCAATACAAAATATGTTAAGCTAAAACATATATTCCATTTTTCATCATCAAACCACAAAAATCACAAACTATCAACAATGGCACAACTCAAAATATTCATCAAAATAAAAAATTTAAGCATGGGTTTTGTGGTTCTCGAAGCAACGATCTCAAAAACATAAAAATCATCAAAAACCGAGCTAAACTCTTACCTTGATTGAGCTTGAAAAGCAACCGAACCTAGGTTTTATTTTCTTTTTCTCTCTTGTTTTAGTTTCGGCAATGATAGAAATAAAATGGACATGGCTTTCTTTTATTATTATTTATGTTTTATGTTATAATATATTTTATTAACTTAACATTTAATTTACTTATTTATCCATGCTAAAGTTATAACAAAACAATATAATATATGTCCACTACCATTCATTTAATAATCCAATGGGCTATTTACCACTTAAGGGCTTAATTTTATAAAGCCAATAACAATTCAACCCTTTATACATTAAACTACAAATTTTTAATTTACGCGATTAAGTCCTTTTATTAAATCGGATACCTAAACGATAAAATTAAATCACGAAAATTTCACAGATATAAATTAACACAAAATAAACACAGAAAATAATTTTAAAATATTTTTCTGACTCAGATTTGTGGTCCCGAAACCACCGTTCTGATTAGGGTCTAAATCGAGTTGCTACAATGGTAGTTAAAAATGTATGTTATGAATTGTTCTTTGATATGCTTGAACGTTGTTATTTGATATATTGGTTATAGTTGACATATAGGGCTAATGTTTAGTTGATGGATATTAAATGACCAATTGGATAATTTGAGTGTGGATTTGATATGTGAATATGGAGGTAAATGTTGGTATGGATTTGGTTACCAGTTAGTTGTTTTGTGTCTAAATTATACAACTATAAAGTACTTGTTGGTTATTGTGATTGAGATGCCCTTTGGGCATATTGGTTATATGAACATATACCATGTTGTTCTAGCTTTATTATGCATGTTTTTGTGCATCTTGAATGCTTGATTATATGTGCAAAAGTGTTATAGGTGGATGCATGTTTTGGGTGAATGAAATGGCTTGAAAATGGCCTATTTCTTGTCCACACGGCCTAAGACACGGGCGTGTGTCTCATCCATGTATGACACACGGCCATGTGACATGACCGTGTGTCCCCTATACGTTTTTAAAGGTTGTATTTCAAGGATTACACGGCCTGGCACATGGGCGTGTGGCTTGGCTGTGTGAACCAAGTCAGAAAGTTACTCAGGCATAGGCACAGGATGGAACACGGCCGTGTGTCCCTACTTCGAATGCCCACACGGCCTGAGACACAGTCGTGTGACCCTTGTAATTTGAAAATTTTCATCTTTTCCTAGAAATTTTTATATGTTTCTAATTTAGTCCTAATTTGTTTCTAATGTGTTCTTAGGGCCTCGAGGGTTCGTATAAGGAACAAAATGTATGTTATTGATGGAATTTGCTATGATTGATGTTGTGAAGTAAATTATTAATATTTTTTATAGTTTTGAAATGTAAACTTCGGTAGTGCTTCGTAACCTTATTTTGGCGATGGATATGAGTTAGGGGTGTTACAAAGAACACCATACTTACACATCACTTACCGCAATTTCAGAATCCCAAATCCCTCACCAAAGAAAAAAATCTAAAAAATAGGCACAAAAAATGATAAAACAACGACGAAAACATGTATAAACAATAAAAATAAAAGGTTAAAGGCTGCAAAGGATTAATAGAAAAAAAGCCGAAGACAACAAAAGAAAGGAGAAGAAAAGAATACGGTGACGAGTTCTCTAACGTGAAAATGAAAAATGGAAGATTGGAGTGTAAGAGATGGTTGGTTGAGGGAGAAAAATTAGGAAAATCCCTCATCACTTTTTTTAAAACTACCCCACTAACTCTTATTAACTAACCGCATAAGATTTTTTTCCGAAAGGTTAATACAAAAAATAATTTTCACTTTGCATAAGCAGGGATTCAAACACAAGACCAAAAGGTAAGCTAAAGCCTTACCACTAAATGAACAAGCTCATTCTTGACATTAATTGAGCAAAAATAATTTATAAAGAAGATTTTCCAAGATTGGGATTTAGCAATAATAGGACAATTCTTGGGAAAGGGTTCGAACCCGGAACCTCACACACACTACTCACATCTCTTAATCATTGAACCAAAACAAAATACTTGACATAATTTTCACAACCTTAATTCAAAAACAGGGCATGAAAACTCTTGGTTTCACTAACCCGATTTCTTCTAACCTGGTTTTCGAGATGTGACACTTAGCAAAGAAATCCAAAGGGAAATGAAAATGAATCTCCAAATCCAAACTCAATCCTTATCGACACACTTTCCCCTTCCACCATTCTCTCTGAAACCCAAATTCCTTCAAGAAAAACCTAAACCCTCCTTCAAATTATGCTCTTCACTCTCCACTATTTCAGCCCCACCAACAAAAACCAACCACAAGCCATTTTCGGCCGAGGTTTCCAAGACCATAAATGGGATTGTATTGTATTGGGACCCTTTCACTCTAGCTCAAGATGGGTGGCCCTTGGGCACTGGTGTAAGGTTTCTTGTCAATGTTGAGGGAACCTGTAACCTCACAAACCTGGCCTAGATGTTATGGCTAGATTGAGAAGGCTACATTAGCCACCGAAATGGCTAAGCTAACTTACGTTACTTTTGAAGACTTTAAATAGAGAAAATCGTAGTTGTACTTTGAGTTAGCTTAAAGGCATTCATTCATTAGGTCGTGTATGCTTAGGATTCATTTTATTGTTGATAATGTTGTTTTACAAAAATCGTTTGCTTGTCGCTCTTATTTAAAAAAAACTCGAAGTTAAACTAATGTAGCGAAAAAACCATTTTTCAAGTCATTTTGGAAACTTAGTTGCCTTATCGATTTGTTTTTCAAAAATGGTTCCTTTGCAATGTAGTGAAAACTAGGGAACAATATGAAATTTTACTTAAGTCTAATATAATGCAGTACCCATGTAACACCCCTAACCCGTATCCATCGCTAGAATAGGGTTTCGAGGTATTACCGATCAATACACAACATATATCATACATTTATCAACATAAAGCATTCATTCTCATAAATTATTTAACACAACCACATTGTCCCTTATAAGGGCCTACGAGGCCTTAAACATGCTTTAGAAGTGGTTTGGGATGAAACCGATGGCATACAAAATTTTTGGAAAACTTAAATTTTTTTCATCAATACAGGGGTCACACGCCTATCTGAACAAGTTGTGTGCCTCACACGGCTTCAGACACGCCCGTGTCACAGGCCGTGTGGAAACAAGGCATACATACTGACTTGCACCACATTGTCAAAGACACGCCCGTATGCTAGGCCATGTGAAAACTGGAGAGTAAACTGACTTATGCAACACGGCCAAGTCACACGCCCGTGTGCTAGGCCATGTGCCAATTAGGAGGTATACTGACTTGTACCACACGGCCAATCACACGCCTATGTGTGAGACCGTGTGGGGCATAGTGACTTCATTTTAAAATCAACACGAGGGTTCACACGGCTGAGACACACGCTTGTGTCTCTATCTGTGTGTACACAAATAGGCTATTTGCGAAGCCATTTTGCCACCCCAAATTACCATCCACCTATATAACTCACATAGAACATAATAATAGCATAATTGGGCATTCCAAGCAACCAAATCAAGATTAAAACATGCTTTCCTAATATCAACAATGCAAGTACCCAAATACCAGATTAGGCCATTCAAATTCATACTGAAAACTCATCATCATAATTTATCAATATGATCACCATCCAATATGCATTATTTACCTTAATTCACTAGCATATAGATAATCAAAATTTTACTACTTGATATCCATAATACCTATCATTAACAAGCAACACAATTTCATTCATCAACCCATAATATAAGTCATTTGCACAAATATAAACACAACCTAATCAACCAAAATATGCCAACTTCCTTGGCTATATACAAACCAAACATAGATATTTATAAGCCAACTCAAATGGCTATATCATTCACCAAAATTAACTCAAAGTCCCTATACATGCCATATACCATATATACATAACTTCAAAAGTACTAAAATAGACGTTTGATAATGCAATGATGTTCCTGACAACTTCTGGATCCGAGCTAGCCTTGATTCATTATAAAACATAGAAAAATAACACGAAGTAAGCTTCATAGCTTAGTAAGCTTGTATGTAAATAACTTAATTCATCGAATAAATGTAAATCATCCAATTTCACATTAACTATAAACCTTTCTCATGTCTTAAATCATGATTAATTACCATCTCATTGAACTTTCTCTATTTAATACTCAAATAGGTTTTGTACATACTTGTATCACCTCGTACTAACCTCTTTATCAACCACATCATTCGTTTACCCATTGAACCATTCAGAATAAAAATTGGATACTCAATAGTCTCATACGATAAGTACCTATACCATGGCCCGTTGCCAAATCAAGGTAACTTATCTGAAGAAAAATTATCATGGCCTAAAGCCAAATCAGTGTAACTCGCACCTGAAGTTCTATTATCATGGCCTGAAGCCAACTCAGCTTATCATCTAATAACATGACACTAGTATCCAAATCTATTCCTAAAGTTCAACCGGGATTTCACACTTTTCGTTTCTATAATCGAATGTATTCATAGAGTCATTATCAAAATTTGATCATTATCCATAATCTCATAATCACAGTTTATGCAATATCAAAACTTTTAACATACTTTTATAATGAAATTACCACATACGGACTTACCTCGAGTATGAAAACGGCAAAATGAGTCAATTACTCGATGATCTTGCCTTTCCCCCGATCTAATTCTGGATTCCTCTTCTCTTGATCTAAATATGTTCAAAATTAACTTATTAAATCAACCATTCATTCAATTTAGTCCAAGACATACATATAGGCCTATTTACACATTAGCCCCTAAACTTTCACATTTAATCAATTTAGTCCCTAATTCACAAATACACAAAATTCACATAATTTCACTAAACCCAAGCTTGGATGAATTAATCATAGTTCCCCAGCAACCCAAAACTTTCATTTATTTAACATTTCAACCATGCAATTTGAACATTTTACAATTCAATCCCTAATTTGCATTTTTGTCACAAATCACTTTACAAAACTAGTAAAACTATCATCAAGCTTTCATATTTCATCATTAAACATCAAAGAACACATAGATTAAACAATGGCAACTCTCAAAATCTTTAACAATTTCAAAATCTAAGGTACGGGCTAACTAGATTGAGCTGCAACGATTACAAAAACATAGAAATCATCAAAAATTGAGTTAAAACCGTACTTTAATCAAGATAGGAGTTGGCCGAAATTTTGAAAACCTTTAATGGTGTTTTTCCTCTCTTATTTTTGGCTAGAAGAAGATGATAACACCAAATTTTTTTTGTTTTATTTATTTATTAATTATTTACTAAATGACTTAATTAGTCTTATTACTAATTTAATATTTCAATTATGTCAAGCCATTATCATCCACCATCATATTAATGGTCTAATTACCACATAAGGACCTTAACTTTAGGGTTCTATAGCTATAGACACCTTTAGCTAATAGAACAATACTTTTGTATTTTACGCGATTTAGTCCTTTTTCTCAAATTGACTATTCAAACGATAAAATTAGCTCACGGAATTTTCACACATATCAAATAACATGCTATAAATACAAAAAAATAATATTAAAATAATTTTTTGAAATTGGATTTGTGGTTCTGAAACCACTGTTCTGATTTAGCTAAAACCGAGCTATTACAACTCTCCCCCTTAAGGATTTTCGTCCCCGAAAATCTTACTAGTGAATAGGTTTGAGTATTGTTTTCTTATAGCATCCTCGGGTTCCCATGTAGCTTCTTCAACCTCGTTTCGATGCAATAATACTTTCACTAATGCGATTTTCTTATTTCTTAACTCTTTGATCTCACGAGCTAAAATTTGAACCGGTTCTTCAGCATATCACATATCAGGCTAAATTTCAACCTCGGTCGGGGAAATAACATGTGAAGGGTCAGATTGGCATTATCGAAGCATCGATACATGAAACACATTATATATTTTCTCTAACTTAGATGGTAAAGATAGCCGATATGCCACTGGCCCAACTCGCTCAGTAATCTTATACGGTCTGATGAGTCGCAGACTCAATTTCCCTTTCCGACCAAACCATAATATCATTTTCCACGGTGACACTTTCAAAAACACTTTATCCCCGATCTAAAACTCAATATCTTTCCATTTTAAGTTTGCGTACGATTTATGTCAATTTGAAGCCGCTTTCAAACTGTTGCGAATTACTTTCACTTTTTCTTCAGTCACTCTGATCAGATCAACCCCGTGATTCTTAATTTCGTTGATCTCAGTCCTGTACAATGGTGTTCTATATTTAAGACCATATAAAGCTTCATACGGTGCCATCTTTATACTTGATTAGAAACTATTATTGTAAGCAAATTCAATCAGTGGTAGATGTTTCTCCCAGCTACCTTCAAACTCAAGAATGCAACAACGCAACATATCCTCAAGTATCTGAATAACTCACTTGGATTGACCATCTGTTTGCGGGTGAAATGCAGTACTAAAATGCAGCTTCGAACCAAAAGCTTCTTGCAATTTCTTCCAAAATCGCAAAGTGAATCATGGATCTCTATCTGAAACAATAGATAGGGGAACACCATGTAATCTCACAATTTTGGAAATATACAACTCAACTAACTTATCAAGCGAGAAATTTGTATGTACCGGAATGAAATGAGCTAATTTTGTCTGTAACGGCCTGGTTTAGACCTTAGTCGGAACAGTGGTTTTGGGGCCACAAATCTGAGTCAGAAAAATATTTGAATATTATTTTCTGTTCTTATAATATGTGAATTAATATGTGTCAAAGTTTCGTATAAAAATTTGATCGTTTGTATGCTTAATTTAGAAAAAGGACTTAATCATAGAAAATGCAAAATTAGCATGCTATATGTTAAAAGTGATCAAATGCTATATACCATATATACATAACTTCAAAAGTACTAAAATAGACGTTTGTGTAACACCCCAAACCTGGCCTAGACTCTATGGCCTGATCTGGTGATGTCACATGATAGGGTGTTTGAAAACCGTGATGTCGCGACAAAACTATTTCCTTTGAATTACTCATCTATCTTATTAGTTTCAAAATCGTGTTCTTCATTTAGTCTATAGTTTCAAAAAGTTTATTCGATGCGGAAGCTTTTTAAAAAGTTAAAACAATCGTACGTTTTTAGAAATCACTTGTTTCTTTTGAAAACTGAGGTTTCCTACTACTAGCAGTTGTAATATATTAAGTAAATATATTTAAAACCCAAAACCAAACCAAAGTTTGAATGTCCAATTACAACCCAAAGATTTAACCAGTAAAAATAAGAATAAAATCAATAATCATAAATTAAAACCATGACAGTCTAGAATCGTGGTCACCATCGAGTCCTCTGCCACACCGATCCATCTAGGTCTGGGGACTACCTGTGCACATTTAAATGAAAAGGTTGAGTTTACGTAAACTCAGTGTGTAATCCTACAAAAACATACAATAGCAAGTCACAGTGCACAGTTAAATCAGTCCTGGGCCTAAGCCCTTTTCAATATCAGTAACAGTTTGAACCTTAGCCTATCTCAGTACAGTATTAAATATGTTGTAGGGCCTTAGCCCATTACAGTATCAGTACGCATTAGGGTCTTAGCCCATCATAGTATCAGTAGTAGTCATGCAGTATTCAGTAACAAATTCCTACCCAATCAGCCTCTACACACCATCTCTGTCCAACCCTACACTCCAGGTAATACCAAATGCAGTACAAAAAAGTAATTTGCAGCTGAGCTGCCAATATATTAGGCTTAAGAGCCTTTCAGTACACTTCCTCCAAATATAATCAACCCAACCCCATGCAATGCAACATACCAACCATGACATGCTATCTCATTGTATCAGTGCATATAACCAGTTCAGAATACAAGCCCACTACCATCATGCTCAACATATATAAATCAACAGTCAGTTCACACAATTAGGGGTCTAAGTGATGCTTACCGTGTAAGAGTATGCCCAAAGATCAATCATGAGCTGGTTTTAATAACATACTTGATTTACCATGTTTATTAATATAAGGCGTTGCCATTATTATCTTTTTGTGTGTATAAATAAACTGTTTTATAATAATGTCCTGAGAATAATATGATTATTCTTAAAAGGTCCTTAGTCAAGTATTATTGTTGACTAGGACAACAATAATGCATTAAGACTAACATGTAGTTGATTGATGATAAAGAGTTGTCATTGATATGGAGTGTCAGAATCAATGCATGAATATGTGTGTTAGAGAACAACATATTGGACTGACCCGCTATGAGTATGTCGAATCATGACTTCTTGTAACTTAGGTAGCAATGATGCATTGTTAGATGCCACTCATTGTTTGTAACATTAGAATCATTCTAGTATTACTGCTAACGTTACAAAAACCTACAGGGTCACGCCCTATGGTTGAAATGAACGGAATAAAACATAGTTGGTATTGTGTTTGGTTGTCACATGAATTAGATTAATTATAGAATTAATTTAATTGGGCAATCAAATATCGAACATATTATATGTACAAGGATGTTGTACACATAAGGAGAACATAATTCTATTAATATATGAATTTGGTTCGTATATAAATTTAAATAAATATAGTTTGCCGAAATCTTTATTATAATTAATGTAATTATAATTTTTGGTTAAAACATTATTATATTTATTTATTTTAATTATGATTATTATGTTCGGATTAAAATTTAATAAATTAAGAATTTGTTATATACATACCAATTATAAAGGGAGTTATATATAGAAAGGGAGAAAAACCCTAAAAAGTGAATATATATACAAACTCGAAGCTTTACTACTAGGTCTAGTAGCCGTCAAGCAAAATATCTCTGAAAATAGTTTTGGGGATTTTTTCCATTCATTGTCAACTGGGTGGATTGCGTAGAGGTCGGGATCATAAAGATTGCGGCTTGGATTCGAAAGCAAAATAGTATTGTCATTGCCGAGGCTTCACTGTCTACTCAGATTGAAGTTTCGGTAATTTCAAAACCTTCTTCACCTCGGTCCATTCCTCGCACATGGATCCATGGTTTGGATCGCCGGAATATATATATTTTTCGTTGTGCCATGAGGGTACCGGCATTCCAACATACCGACCCTACAGTAGGTTCACAGTCGACTTGGGCGACCTGTGCAACCTTAGCAATCAATGCAGTGAAAATGGGCTCACACGCCCATGTGGCCCACACGGCCCAAATTTTCCTTGGTCGTGTGGATCACATGGCCTGGCCCAAAATCCCACACGCCTGTGTGTTTTACCAATGTGGCCTACATGGCCCAAATCAGTTTAGCTCGTGTGTCGCACACGGCCTACCTGGCCATCACACGGCCGTGTCTGGTGTGCACGGCCTGGCCTTGAAGAACACATGCCCGTGTTAGGGCACACGGCTAGTGGGTTTTTTTATATTTGTTGAAACCTTGTTTTCTATATTTTCGGTACATACCTATAGCGTTTTTGATGCCTAATCACTCCCGCGCACTTCCAAACCTAAAATCAAGATACTCCACATTAGTTTAGTGGGTTTTCCAGTGAATTAGATAATAGACAATGAACAGAGACGCGACTTACCACCAATGAAATATCCTCCAGTAACACTGTTAAGCCAAGAATACTGAACCCACTGGTTAGAGCCTTCTCCTATGCCATTAATTTGTAAAGGAACTCGTTAATAACCAATCGATAAGAATTACTTTACAAAAGAATAAAGGAACTTATTGGTATAGCACAATTGCTATCGACGTTGCAAAGCAAAGGAAAAAGGATGGTTTTGAGGGAAAACAGAGATAGTTTTGGAAGTAATTGAGAAAAAGGAAAGATAAAATTGCGAAAAAGAAATAGAAAAGATGAAGAGGAAATGACGTCAAAAATTTTTTTTAGGAAAGGAGAGGAGACCCAAATTTTGCTAGAGAGAAACAATTATGAACAAAAACTGATAACCGCCAAATCTTTTCCCTTAATTCTCTCTACCAAACTCTCCACTAAATCCACTACTCAGATTTTCAGTCCATCTCAAACTCTCTTGGACAGGCGAGCAAAAATAATGCCCACGCCAAGATTCGAACACAGGACCCCCTTCACACCAACACTCCACTTAACCTCCAGACCCGCAGGCCCATTCTGTTAATTATTTACCAACTATTAAACTTAAGCCCTTTAGGCCAGGTTAAGACTTTATTTATAAAAATTCTAAAGTTTTCCCCAGTCATGACTTGAACTTGGGACCTCCCACACACACCCAGAACACATAACCATTGAAGAAAGTAGATATTTGTGTCAGCCATCCACAAAAACAAAAATTAAAAATTTTGGGGCGTTACAATTCTACCCCCTAAAAGAAAATTTCGTCCTCGAAATTTATCTGATCCAAAAAGATAAGGATACTGCTGACGTATCGCATCCTCAGGCTCCCACGTGGCCTCCTCAGTGCTATGATTACACCGTAGAACCTTCACCAAAGGGATAGACTTGCTCCTTAGAACCTTTACGTAACGATCCAGTATTTGAACCGACTCATCCTCGAAAGTCAAGTTTGGCCTAACCTCAATTTCCTTAACAGGGAAAATATGGGAGGGATCAGAGCAGTAGCACCTTAATATAAAGACGCAAAACACATCGTGAGTACGATCCAACTCTGGAGGTAGCTCCAACTGATAAGCGATCGGTCCCACTCGCTTCAGAATTCAGTAAGGCCCAATAAACCTAGGGCTCAACTTACCCTTGCAACCGAACCTCAGAACCTTCTTCCATGGCGAGACCTTAAGAAACATGAAGTTCCCCATAGAATACTCAATCTCGCATCTCTCCAGATCCGCATAAGATTTTTGCCTGTCCGATGCCACTTTTAGTCGATCTTGAATCAATCTGACCTTATCCTTAGTCTCAGAAACCAATTCAGGAGCCAAAACACGTCGTTCACCCAACTCAATTCAACATAAGGGAGTGTGACACTTACGACCATATAGTGCCTCGTAAGGTGCCATCTGGATGATGGACTGGTAACTGTTATTATAGGCAAACTCTGCTAACGGCAGATAGTCCTCCCAACTGCCTCGGAAATCAATAACACAGCTCCTCAACATGTCCTCCAGTATCTGAATCACCCTCTTAGATTGTCCATCGGTCTGAGGATGGAACGCAGTACTGAATTCCAACCTTGAAACCAGAGTCTCATGCAACTTCCTCCAAAATCGAGACGTGAAGCGAGGATCCCTATCAGAGATGATCGAAACCAGTAAACCATGCAGTCTCACTATATCAGAAATATAAAGCTTTGCCAGCTTCTGCAGAGAATAATCCGTATAAACCGATATAAAGTGGGAAAATTTGGTCAATTGATCCACGATGACCCATACTGTATCCTTCTTAGTGGGTGTTAAGGGCAAACCACTTACGAAGCCTAAAGTTACACGCTCCCACTTTAAAAAAGGAATCTTAACCGGCTACAACAAACCCCAACGTAACTGATGCTCAGCCTTAACCTGCTGGCAAGTCAGACATCTCCCCACAAAATCAGTAACCTTTCGTTTCAGTCCTAGCCACCAGTATATCTCACGAAGGTCTTGGTACATCTTATTTCTGCCAATATTTGTGTCACCCATCCACAAAAACAAAAATTAAAAATTTTGGGCGTTACAGCTTGATAATGTGATGATGTTCCAGACAAATTCCGGATCCGAGCTAGCCTTGATTCACTATAAAACATAGAAAAATAACATGAATTAAGCTTCGTAGCTTAGTAAGCTCGTATGTAAATACCTTAGTTCTTTGAATAAATGTAAATCATCCAATTTCACATTAACTACAAACCTTTCTCATGTCTTAAATCATGATTACATACCATCTCATTGAACTTTCTCTATTTAATACTCGAATAGGTTTTATACGTACTTGTATCGCCTTGTACTAACCTCTTTATCAACCATATCATTCGTTTACCCGTTGAACCATTCAAAATAGGAATTGGATACTCAACAGTCTCATACGTTAAGTATCTATACCATGGCCTGTAGCCAAATCAAGGTAACTTATCCGAAGAACAATTATCATGGCCCGAAGCCAAATCATCCGATATGCATGGCTCAAAGCCAAATCAGTATAACTCGCACCCGAAGTGCTATTATCATGGCCTGAAGCCAACTCAACTTATCATCTAATAACATGACACTAGTATCCAAATCTATTCCTAAAGTTCAACTGGGATTTCATACTTTCCGTTTCTATCATCGAATGCATTCATAGAGTCGTTATCACAATTTGATCATTATCCATAATCTCATAATCACAGTTTATGCAATGTTAAAGCTTTTAAAACTTTTATAATGAAATTACCACATACGAACTTACCTCGAGTATGAAAACAGTGAAACGAGTCAATTACTCGATGATCAAATAAACCATTCATTCAATTTAGTCCAAGACATACATATAGGCCTATTTCCACATTAGCCCCTAAACTTTCACATTTAATCAATTTAGTCCCTAATTCACAAATACACAAAATTCACATAATTTCACTAAACCCAAGCTTGGTCAAATTATTCATAGGTCCCTAGAAGCCCAAAGCTTTCATTTATTTCACATTTCAACCACGCAATTTGTACATTTCACAATTTAATCCCTAATTTGCATTTTTGTCAAAAATCACTTTACAAAACTAGTAAAACTATCAGTAAACTTTCATATGTCATCATTAAACATCAAAGAACACTTAGATTCAACAATAGAAACTATCAAAATCTTTAATAGTTTCAAAATCTAAGGTACGGGCTAGCTAGATTGAGCTGCAACGATTACAAACATAGAAGTCATCAAAATCGAGCTAAAACCGTACCTTAATCAAGCTAGGAGTTGACCAAACCTTTGAAACCCTTTAATGGTGTTTTTCCTCTCTTATTTTTAGCTAGAATAAGATTTATTTTATTTATTTATCAATTATTTACTAAATGACTTAATTAACCTTATTACTAATTTAATATTTCAATTATGCCATGTTATTATCATCCACCATCATATTAATGGTCTAATTACCACATAAGGACCTTAACTTTAAGGTTCTATAGCTATTAGACACCTTTTGCTAATAGAACAACACTTTTGCATTTTACGTGATTTAGTCTTTTTTCTCAAATTGACTATTCAAACGATAAAATTAGCTCACAAAATTTTAACACATATCAAATAACATGTTGCAAATACCAAAAATAATATTAAAATAATTTTCTGATATCGAATTTGTGGTTCCGAAACCACTATTTTTATTTAGCTAAAATCGGGCTATTACAATCCAGTTATTATGCTTGAGTAATCCATGCATGCAAAAATCCCCAAAAGAAAAGTTACCAAGCCACATATTAAAAGTCACTAAAAATTATAAACTAAAACCAATAAACACTGATTAATACTTATTAAAAAAATAATTTGAGGTCCAAGGTGATTCTCCAAGTGCTGAGTCTGGTCCTAAGTTCAAGTTTTACCTGAAAAGTTAAACACTTTTAGGGGTGAGCTTACAAAAAGCTCAGTGTGAGTCAAAAAATTATTTAAACAAACATAAATATCAAATATAGTGAAACAAATTAGCTTTAACAGAAGAAAAAAGAACCATCATAGGAATTTCATATCATTACATAACCATTATCAAATTGATGTCGAACGGTGTATGACCATGGATCATCATTCATTTGAGTAACAATCATTAATTTCGATACCATTTAATACAACAAAATACAATACGTAGCATAAATCAATAAAATTCAAGTATGTCATGCACATGATGCAATGCAAAAAGGTTCCTACCCATACTATCCGCTACATACCACGTGTTCTCCAGAACCCAGCATCCAAACTCCAAAACATTATGGACTTAAGCCCGTTGTGGTTAAAACCATTGATAACAATATGCCAAAAATTTTACAAGTAAAAATACAGACAAGCTGCTAGTAAAAATGTGATAAATTGTCATTCCCCTCGGTATTCCAGGTGCAGTGCACTGACTACGAATAATGCGGACTTAATATGCCATTGGTGCTCCACAGAACTCCTCCGTCAACCACAAAACCCCAACCCAATGCATTTGCAATATGTCACACAATCTCATACATAATCATATCTCAATACTTTTCATATTCAGTTGACATACTTGACATGTCCTTAATAATCACATACTTTCAGTAACTGGAAATAGTGTTCCAATATTTCAAATTACCATTGTATTGATATCAATCAATATTGTTCAATTTCACATACTTTATGGATTTCTATTGTGCATAAATAGCACCTTTTTCAGTACACAATATAACAAATATCTCATGCTTTTAAATCATACATAAGCTTAATATATGAACACATTATATCATTCAGTCAAACATTCTCATATCTCATAACTCAAATATGCAATTACAAAGTCAATCAAACATTCATACTATCAAACTAGCAATTTTGCCATCATGTCAATCTTTTAAGGCTCGAAACATAACTGGTTCGGCCACTTACAAAATCAATAATTTGGATATTAAGCCAATCTAATCAGAAAGCTAATTTATCAAATATAACATGATATTTAACATTTTCAAAAAAATTTATGAGTTTAGGACCCACACCTTATTTTTCGCTTCCTCGCAGTATACTAGTGAATCTTCTAATTTTCCTTAATAATTCCTTAAACAAACCAAAACTAAAATTCAGTGTAAATTTAATCAATTTAGCATTAAAACATCCCCAAACACCCACTTTTGAGTTCACACCAATCGTTGAAATTATAACTATTTTATGAATCCAAACTAGTCAGATTCTTTACACTAGATCGATGTGAACCATACGTACAATCGTTCTTCGCCTTTACGGATGATTTGGACTGGAAAATCAGTAGATAATTAATGATTAAATTCATTTATTTAATCAATTCATAACCTTTACCCAACAACTATGTCGAAATAACAAAATAGTTATCCTGAATTATAGTTATGCTTCACGATTTGTGGGATCCGATTGGTTAATTGATCAAGAACATATCTTCCTAATAAACATGTGATTAAAGGCTGATTAAGAGGGTTCAAGAACACAATTTAATGCTGGAAAAATATGGGCAAGATCCAAGAAACAAAATAGCCCCTTTTCTTGCACATAGACGCACGCACCACCACTCATGGTGGCCAAAATTGGGACTGAATTTTAAAACGGTTAGAGATCTTATTAAAATCTAGAAAAAAAACCTTTGAAAATCATTTAAAATCCTCTAAATTCTAGATCTAGAAATTTTAGTTTTTAATTGACAAAATTAATCTAGAAATTGAAGAGAAAAGAGACCTTACCCAAGCTAATCGAGAGAAACGGCAATGTCACTTTCTTGGAAATGTTCGAGATCGATATTGGAGTTCAAGATTTTGGATTTGGGGTTGATTTGTAACAGCACGATTTTAGCTAAATTGAAATAGTGATTTTGGGGCCACAAATCTGAGGTCAAAAAATTAATTTTAATATTATTTTATGTGTTTACAGCATGATTGTATGTATGCGTGAAAATTTCATGAGCTAATTTTATCGTTTAATAGCTCAATTTGAGAAAAAAAAGACTAAATCGTATAAAATGCAAAAGTTGCATTCTATTTGTTAAAAGTGTCTATTGGCTATGAAATTTAAATGTGGAGGTCCTTATGATGTTATTATGCCATTGATAAGGTTAATGGAAATTAGTGGCCTTATAATTGATGATTAAATGGTTTAATAACCAAGGGTAAAATGGTAAACTATGTATTAAGTTAGATTAAATAAAAAAAGCTAAAATAATCTTATTTCTCTTCATCTTAACCGAATAAAAAAATAAAATAAAGCTTTGGAAGCATTTTAGGGTACGGCCCTTGTTGTTCTTGATTGAGGTATGTTTCGAGCACGATTTTTGATGATTTTTATGTTTTGTTATCGTTGTTTCGTGTTCTAGCTAGCCCGTGCTTTAATTTTTGAAAGTGTTGATGATTTTGTGAAATTCCATTGATGAATGCTTGAGCTTTTGAATGTTTTTTGATAGATTTTTATGTTTTGTAAAGTGATTTTTGATGAAAAAGCCTAAATAGGATTAAATTATGAAAATTATAAATTGAGGGGTTGAAATGTGAAAGAAATGTGAAATATGGGCTGCTAGGGGCACTATGATAATTCGACCAAGCATGAGTTTTGTCAAATTTGGTGTAATTTATGTTTTTGTAAAATAAGGACTAAATTGAATAAATATGAAACTTTAGGGGCTAAAGTGTAAAAATGCCAAAATATGTGTTTGTGGATTAAATTGAATGAATAGGTGATTAAATGAGCTACATTTGAATTTATATAGATCAAGAAAAAAAGAAATCAGATTTAGATCGGGGGAAATCGAAAGTTGTCAAGTAGTCGATCCGATCCATTTATCATATATACGAGGTAAGTTAATATGCAAATAAATGTCTTTATATTGATTTATAGATGTTTAATTGTCTTTGAATTGCTATGAATGTTGAACGAGCAAATACGAGCAAGAATCGACGAAGTTATGATATCTGAAAGTCCCGTACGAACCTTAGGAATAGTATAGGATACGAATGTCATGACATTAGGATTGTCGAGATGTGATTACATGGAAGACCATGTCTAGGACATTGGCATTGTATTTTGATTACGTATAAGACCATGTCTGGGACATTGGCATCGTTATATGATTTCGTGTAAGACCATGTCTAGGACATTGACATCAATATGTGATAACATGTAAGACCATATCTGGGATATGACATTGTACGAGCTATATATGATTTTTGAGCAACGATTTTGAAGGGTTCAACGGGTAAAGTCAAGTTGAGAAAGAATGTGATCGAGTTAAATGACTCAGGTACGTACGAGATTCATACGAGTACTGAAAAGGAAAGTATTTGATGAATTTACTCATGATATTGAATATGTATACAATGAGAAAGGTTTGTGAATTTATACGTGCCTACTCATAGTTTGCCTATTGATGGAAATGATGTTGATTTAGGTGGTAGTTTATTTGTATATGGATTACTAAGCTTTTAATGCTTACTTTGTGTGTTATTTCCCTGTTTTATAGATTATCAAAGCTAGCTCAGACATTGGGGATCATCAAGAACCGTCATCACACTATTGACTACTTGTTGGTATTTTTGGATGCTTTGTAATTATGGTATATAGCATGTATAGGCTAGTGATATGATGATATCTTTTGAGTTATGATATAGCCATGAGATTTGGCTTGTATATGATGTAAATATTAGTGTGTATTTGGCTTTTTGAGTTGGCTAGCTTTAGGAATTTGGTAAGTGATATGTGATATCTATAATGTCTTATGTTTTGGCAAGTTTAGTATGGATTCATGTGTTTTCTAGATGTTAATTGATTTGGCTTATTATCAATGATGTGTCATGGTTGAAAAATGGCATGTTGTGAATTGGTTTTAAGATGATGAATTGATATGTTTCGAGACATGAAATAGTTAATAAGATGGTGAGAAAATGTATATAGAAGTTAAGGTTATGGCTTATTGTTTTGGCATTATTTTGGTTGTGAATTTGAGTAGTGAAATGGATAGAAATTAAATGGCATGAAATGTTCATGAAATGATCATTTTGGTTACCTATTGTATGTGAAAATGATGCCAAAATAAATGCTTTTAGGTACATGAATGATAGGTGGGAATAAAGGCTTAAATAAAGCCTACTTTTGTGCCATACGGTTAAGCACACGGGCGTGCGAATCAACCATGTGACCCCTGAATCTTAGTTGAACAAGTTAGAGAGTTACATGGCTTAGACACACCGGCATGTCTACTGGCCATGTGGCCACACGGGCTAGCACATGGGCGTGTGGCTGGCCGTGTATCCAAGTCAGTATACCCTCCGGTTTTCCCACGGCCATGGCACACGAGCGTGTCTCTGGGCGTGTGGTGCAAGTTAGTATGTATGCCCTATTTTCACACGGCCGTGACATGTGCGTGTTTGGTGGCTGTGTGAGGCACACGGCCTATTCACATGGGCGTGTGATCCCTTTATGTATGAAAATTTTATAAGTTTCCCAAAGTTTCCAAATGTTATCAGTTTAGTCTCAAACCTCTTTCAAGCATGTTTTAAGGTCTCGTAGAGCCTTATAAGGGACATTGTGATTATATTTGATTAATGATTATGTAATAATGGATTCATGAATGAGAAATGTATGTTGTATGTTGGATTTGATCGGTAATGCCTCGTAGCCCTATTCCGACAATGGATATAGGTTTGGGGTGTTACATGATTTTAATGAGGAGAAAACGATAGCAATATGGTGGAGAATATGTTAACAAATCTTGTGG
This sequence comes from Gossypium anomalum, assembly GCA_025698475.1. NCBI lineage: Eukaryota > Viridiplantae > Streptophyta > Magnoliopsida > Malvales > Malvaceae > Gossypium > Gossypium anomalum. Next base: position 58,845,869 of record CM046959.1, read on the forward strand.
AAAAAGGAAAAAAAGAAAAAGATGATAAAACTAGGTGTAGGCGACAACAACAGTGGAGGAAAGGAAAAAAAATTAAAATCAAAGAGAAGGAGAGGAGGAGAGGAACGACTAGGGCAATGAGGAGGAGGATTAAAGGTTGGTTATTGGTGAAAAATTAACATTTATACCTAGGTGAACTAGGCTTGGATGATCCACACATTAAAACAAGGGGTTTTAGCCAAAAATTAAATTATTTTGCAAGGGAAATGATTCAAACTTGGAACCTTATTTAATTTTCATGCTTTCTCATATTTCTTTTAACCATTAGGCTTTTTCCTCGTTCTTGAAATAATTTTTCAATATTTATTTTAAAAACAAGGCATGTTGCATACTAGGGTTTAAGGCAAAATTTGCAAAATAATAAAAATGGTGTGAGAGAAGGGATTTGAACGTGGGTTTCAAGGAATGTTTCACTAACACTTAACCAACAAACCAATACCTCATTTATTTCTTAAAAATGCATAGATAATTTCAAAAATTAAGGCATGACCTCTCTCACTCGATTCACAAACCCGATTCTACTAACCCCTAATTTTTGGGATGTTACAACACCTCTATTTTCTACTTGCCTCAACCTTCTCTTAATAACTGCTCCACCCTTCATGTTCTGGTAAATTTCTTTTATATCCATATGTCTCTATGTAAACTTCTCTATAGGCAATGTTGAAAATTTTTTTTGGATAGATATTGACATAATTTACAAGTTTATATTTGGATATTTTTATTCATATTTGGGTAGCTCACTATGACATTTCCACAAACACTTGGGTTACAATATTTTTTTCTGGTTTTGGCGACACAAGATTGGAAGCAATGGTTTGGCGACACAACAATGGTGGCCACAGGGGCATAGATTAGAAGCTGTGGTTTGGGTTTTTGCACGACATAATTTGGATGGGGAGAGATTGGAAGGTAGAGAAGGAGACAAAAGTGATTGATGGTAGAGTGAAGTAGATCACCATCTTTGAAAACACAAATTGTTGGGATATTAGGCCATTTATTAAAAAAACGAAAAATGAAAGATAAAAAAAAATAGTCATTCAACTTTACCTTGTCCAACGTGGCAAGTTAGTTGACCACATCAACTAGTTAACTGGCCACGTCAATAGTCTCATTAAGATAGTGACGAAAAATGTTAATGAGTGACTGATTTGTCACTTTTTGATAACATTAGTGACTGTTTTGTTATTTTTTGAAAGTTGAGTAATTGAATTGAAACCAGAGTGACTATTTTGTCAGCTGCATCAAAGTTGAGTGATTGTTGGTGTAATTGACCCTTTTTTTTAAAATTATTATCAAATTGATATAATATGTAAAAACTGAGGGCTAAATTTGTTATTGTATCAATTTTTAACTACAACATCATCTTGTCATTTGTATTTTTAATGGGAGTTTATTTAAAATTACATAAATATTTAAAAAGTATTAAAATATCTTTTTACCGTTTGTTAATTAAAAAATATTTAGAAATAACAACTGCAATTAAAATATGAAAAATTAAAATTATTATATTTATAAATATGTTTTCAAGAAAAATAATCTTTTTCAAAATTGTTTTAAATTAAAAATCTATATAAAAAGGTAAAGTAATTATCTTCTATATTAAATTTAAGAAAATTTATATTTTACTTAAATAAAAAAATTATTTTAAAGTTTTAAAAACTAACCTTTTAAAAAAATTCACTATAAAAATTATAAAATAATTAAATTTTTTAAAATTTATATACACAATCACATAGACATGTAAACAAACTAATATATTATATTATAAAGTCTTAGGCTTGCAGACGTTGACAACTTATTATTTTAATGTGGTTAATTCATATTTTTAAAATTTTATGATTAGTTAAAAATAAGAATAAATAATCAAAATAGTCATTTTTGTTTACTTTAAATTACGTTTTAGTCACTTTATATTTGAAATATTTCGTTTTAATCACTTATGTTATCGTGTTGTAATATTTTAGTCACTAAGCCGTAAATTGCAGTTAATGGTGTAACGATAAGCTGACGTGCCACGTTAAATCATCATTTCAAACAAAAATTTTAGGTTAATTTATACAATCGGTCCCCATATTTTCTCGTTTTCGAGTAATTTAATTTTTTTCTTTTATATATTTTTTTAACTTTCTTTTTTTTTTTCATTCTCTTTTGCTTCTCACTCTGTTTTCCTCCCTTCTCCATTTCTTTTAACATAGTTTTTCTATATTTTCATTTATTAAAGCTGGTCCCTATACTTTTATTTTTTTGAACAATTTAATTTTTTAGTGAGGCGAGCTTGTGGACTAGTTTTAACAAATGAAAAACATAAAAAAATTATGTTAAAAGAAATGAAAGAGAAAAACAGAGGGAGAAGCAGAAGAGAATGAAAAAAAAAGGAGCGTTAAAAAAACATAAAAGAAAAAAAATTAAATTTCTCAAAATAAAAAAAATATAGGAACCAATTGTAGAATTTAACCTAAAATTTTCGTTTAAAATGATAATTTAATGTGCCACTTCAGCTTACCATTGCACTGTTAATGCCAATTAATAGCTCAGTGACTAAAATATTACAACACGATAATGTAAGTGACTAAAATGTAATATTTCAAACATAAATAATTAAAATATAACCTAGGACAAAAAAAAAAAAAAACAAAAAACAAAAGTGACTATTCCAATAGTTTACCCTAAAAATAACAATTATCATTGTAAAAAAGAATAGTTAGCACTCTACGAGAAAAAAAAAACATGAATTTCAAATAAACTAGAACAAAATTATTCAATTTCAATCAACTTGATTATTTTCGTTAGCATAAAAAACCTAATTTGAAACAACTCATTTCGTCCATTACCATGAAAGAAAGAAACTAGGAAGTTAATAATTACGAATAAACTTAAAATCCAATCATGTATTTTGGTTTAGTTTTAATTTCGATATTCTTTGAATTATTATTTGTGAGAAAGAATTATTTTAACCATTAATCTTTTATTTTGTTTTATTTTTTAGACTAAATTTTTTTTATAAATACCCCCATTACCTTTTTTAATAAAATTTATTATGCCATTTTTCTAATATACAAATTCATGATTTTTTAATTTAGAAATAAATTAATAAAATAAAATGATATATAATTTTAGATATGTTTTAAGAAATTAAAGAATTAATTTAAATCTCACATTAATTAGAATACACTCTCGTAACTCACACTTACCCTGTAAATAAGTGTCAATGTCTTCACTATTTTCATAAATTCTCTAGAGTTTATTCATTTCAAAAAATTCTTGAAAGAGGACTTATAGTTTAAAATTATTTATATATTATTGATATATAAGAGATATTATATGAAAGAGAGAAATAACAATCTTTCTATTTGTTCGAAAATAATCCGAAACTTTTCTAACCTTTGCAAATAAGATTTTTTTTAGTAATTCACTATTGTGGTGATTCCAATCAATAAAGTACTAAAATTTTAAAAATTAATGGTAATTCTAATTTAGTTACCATGGTGATTCTAATATGGTGATTCTAGTACAATTGCCATAGTGATTCCGATACAGTACTAAGATTTTGCAAATGCAAATGAATAGTATTCCAATACAATACTAAGATTTTGCAAATGCAAATGAATGGTGATTCCATTATAGTACTAAGATTTTCCAACCAATACAATTATCATAGTGATTTCAATACAATACTAAAATTTTGCAAAGGAATGGTGATTCCAATAAGATAATAAGATTTTGCAAATGCAAATGAATGGTGATTCCGATACAATTATCATAGTGACTCAAATACGGTATTAAAGTTTTGCAACCAATACAATATTATTTTGAAAAATGAATGGTGAGTCCAATACAATGTAAACTAAGATTTTACAAATGAATGGTGATTTCAATACATTATATTTAACCACCAAGGGTTAAGATTTTGATAACTCACCATTGTGGTGGTTCCAATACAATAATAAGATTTTGCAAATGCATGGTTCCAATACAGTTACCATAGTAATATTCCAATACAGTACTAAGACTTTGCAAATGAATGGCGATTCCAATATAATGCACTTAGCACCAAAATGTCATGACTTTTTTGAAATGATACTTAGTGTTATGACCTTTCTAAAACAACACTTAGTCACATATTTATGGTGATTATATGTGCCTCAGATTCAAGTGCAAAAATATAGAATACAAACTTTTTTTTTCTTCCCTTGAGTAATTTTTGGCATTATTCAACTTTAAAGGTGCAATTATTCAATTAAAATCTAAGTGCAAAAATAAATAATACAAACTTTTGATTTTTGGTAAGTGCAAAAATAAATAATACAAACTTTTGATTTTTGGTAATACAGAATTCAAAGGTGCAATTATTCCATTCAAAGATATAGGAAGAATTGCTCTATTTAACAAAAAGACATTGTATTATATATTGGAAATAGTATTTCTTAATTGTGATGTATCCTGGGAATATTATTTTTTATTGTTCTACCCATGATGAAGAAACAACTATTTTTAAGAAAATTATGTGGAGACACCTTGCCTTTAAAATATTTTTATCCAAATTTTTTTATAAAATAATTAAAATTAGTAAATTGAAAATATTTATTCATATATAAAATATTATTAAACATAATCCTACAAGATTTGGGGCCTTTATTAATAAACAATATTTATAATTTCGGTACATTTATATAATTTAATTTACGTTAGGAAGTGGTTAAATTTATATGGTAATAATAAATTTCAAAAACGTTATTTTATTTCTTTAGATAAGGTTAAGTGTTGTAAATATCATACTGATTACAGAATATTCTCATATCTCATACTTACATTATAAATAAGTGTTAAATTTCTTATTATTTAATGAGCCATTACAACAAATCTATCAATTAGTGACAAATTTTCGGTATGACACTTGAAATAACTTCATAGAATATACTACAAAAGTGACAAAAATAAATAATCATCACATTTAATAATTGTCGATATATCTTGTATGACAAATAAAAAATATAGGTTTACGTTACTATATGTTTGATGCAAAAATTTACCTTTAAAAATTTTAGTGTGAAAGATTTTTTGTGACGTTTTAAAGAAAGTCTATGTAACGACCCGATTTTAAGTGGTGTTGAGAAATGCGATTTTAAAATCTCATTTCCATAAACCAAGTTTGCAAGGACAAAATATAAAGAACAATGAAGTTATTAAGAAATTATATTGAAGATTGGTTAAGTAATTTAATTGAGAAAATAGTTAATTAAAACTCAGGGACTAAATTGTATAAGTCTAATCATTATTAAATTTTAATTAAAAAATGCTTTCGGACCTAGATAAAAATTATCCAAGGACTTAAATGATTAATGAACCAATTTTAATCATGAAATATAGGAGGAGGAGAAGGATGACTTCCACTTAGATTAACTTACAAATAAAATATGTATGTTAATAAATTAATTAACTAAATTAAACATGATTAATTAATTTGAATATTAATCAAAATATATTAAGGTTAGTGGAGAGAAAGATTGAAACATTCTGATAATCTTTCCCCACCCGTCTTCTAGCAAAAGAAAGAGAAACAAAGCTTTTTCCATTTCTTTTTCTTCATTGGCGTACTCAATTGGAAAATTTGGTGAGTTTTTACATTAATTTTTACTTGAATTTTTTATGAATAATGGTAGGTATTCAAAGCCCATATGATAGATTTAAGAATTACTGAGAAATTAGTTTGGTTTCATTTTATAAGATTTAAGTTTCGATAATAATTTAACATATGAATATCAGCATGTTAGGACTAGGACTAAGTTGTAATGTAGTGAACAAGTGGTGAAATTGATTACAAAATTTAACTAAGCTTGATGATTGATTTTATACTATTAGAGATTAAATTGAATAAACTAAAAATTATAATGAAATTATGCTATAGATAGAAAGTATAAGGTCTCTAATGAAAGAGTGTGAAATTGAATTTTTATCTGATGTTAAGTATAGAAAAATATGTGTATCCTGATTATAAGGACTAAATTGAAAAAAATGAAAAATATACTGTCTATATATTTGGATGAGAATTGGATGTAAGATGATATTGTTTTATTATTTCATTATCGAACATAGTTAAAGATGACACCGAGCCGTCGCGAGAGAAAGGAATAGCGAGAGTCCTAGAGGAGTAGTGGACTATTTCAGTTTGTACTTCTATAATTCGAGTTTAATATATAATACATATATATATATATATATATATATATATATATATATTCATGTGCATATATACATATGTGTGATTAATGCAAATCTATCTATTGATGTAAGTGTAGTATAATTGCATGGTTCGATTTATACTATTGAATGTTGAGAATTGGACTAAATTAAATATTGTAGAAACAAATATGTTATAACTTGTTAATTGATTCTTATATGGTTGATGATAGAAATGGTATGGTGTTGGAAAAAATCTGGTTTAAAAATGGTTTTCTTGTCTAGTAGAAAAAAAATTTTGAAAACAAAACCGGTTTGTCACATTTATAGCAATAAAATTTTTTTGAAAAGTACATGTTCTTTGAGCGAGACGGATCATTGACATTCCTGGAATTCAGTTGATCGACTTTCTCCATTATTCGTACCACGAATAGCTTCGAGTGCGGGCTCAAACAATTACAAATCAAACATAGAATCGTAAATAATTTTCTCACTTTTAATAGGAAAGTACATCTCTCTTTTATCGAAACTGGGAGAATTGTTATTCCCGGAAAATATAATTTATACTTAGAAATATAAATTTTGACTATTTTTGGGTAGAATAATAATATCTCAAAGTTGTGTATAACTTGTTGTCTATTTAGCCCTACCAGTGTTATTTATTTATAAGGAGAGAGAGAGGAATCCTAGTTGATTTATTAGAATACAAATAATACTTATTTAATAGAAAAATCAATCCCCTAGTGGAATTAGGAGAGATGAGCAACTAACCCTAGTGTATTTAACTAGGGTTGTTGCCCTTCATACGATTACGAGAGGTTTTGGACCTCTCCTTTATCATGACAAATTATATATGTTTTCTTAGGCTTTTACCTCAATACTTTATAATTTAATTCAACCCAATACATGTGTTTTCTATTTCCTTAAATATTATTAAATTAATTTAAAAAAAATTAAAATTTCAATTAATTTTACCGTAAAAGAATCAATGAGAAAATATCTTTAATTTCTACATTCACCGAATTCAAAATGACAAATTAATTTAATTCTATTTTCGAACTTCAATTATTTACTTAAATTAATTATCAGACAATTTCCATAGGCCCCATTTGTTTACCAAAAATGACTTTTGATTTTTTTTTTTGTATTTTCCTATGTTTGTTTCATGGAAAACAACTTATGACTTACCATTTTGAAAAACAGAAGTCATATTCTAAAAAAGAGCTCTTTATGAGTGGTTTTATTTTTATATAAAAAATAATTTAAGTGAAGCTTAATATTATTATATTAATAATAATTTTTTATTTTTATTTTTAAAAACATTCAAAATTAATAAAATATTATAATTTTCAATATTATTAAACATACATATTTAATTATCTTATATCTAATCATATAATAAATTATTAATATATTTTATTATTTTAATAAATTATTTAATACTTCAATTTTATTTTAATAATAACTTTTAAAAATAATAATTTTAAATAATATTCTTCATATATTAGTGAAAAATGTTCAATATTAATATTTTAATAATAAATATTAATGACAATTATAAATATTAAAAATATATGTTTTGTAGTATAAAGGTTAAAATATTTCATAAGTCTATGTACTCTTCACAAATTTGAAATTTAATCTCCGTACTTTTATTTTCAAGAATTTAATCACGCTATTTTTCAGATTTGAAAATTCAGTACAATTGTTAACATTGTTAAATTTTTTTGTTAATTTTGTTGATGTCGCATTTTTAAGTAAAAAAAACTCAGTATCCATGTAACTAAAAAAATGATGTTATAATGAACATGAATTTAATAAAATATTTTTAATAATGCTAACAATTGAACCTGAATTTTGATATTTAAAAAGTAGAACTAACACAAAAATAAAAATATATTAACTAAATTTTAAATTTACGAAGAATACAATGACTTATGACATATTTTAACCTAGTATAAAAATATGAATATTTTAATTGTATGAATATGAGTATTTGTTTAAATAATGCTTAACTTTATTTATCCCTTACAACTCTAATATGTCAATACGTACTCTCATATATATAATATATTTAATCTAAATTCAGTTTTAATTAAGCATTATTTATTATTAAGTTTATATTTGTCATTGATTATTACAACATGTTTTATTATTATAAAATAAAATTTGATTGTTAAAAGGAAATTGCACTATAATATTTTATAACAAATATATTTATGTCGTGTTTGTTTTACAAAAAATAATATAAAATATAAACTTATAGATATAAAATAAACTCAATTAAACAACAGAAAGATATGAAAAGCTCAAATGTATGTTTATTTAATTGAAAGCAGCTTTTATAAAATATTTTCAAGAAATTTGCCAAATAACATAAAATATTTTATACAGATTCATCCAAACACCATAAAATATTAACTTTTTCAAAAAGGTAAGTCATTTTTTGGAAGCCATTCTCGATGAAACAAACGGATCCTTAGTGAGAAACCACAATCATTTTCGAATGTAACCAATTTCTGTAACTTTATTATTTTTATCAATTTGTGTTCATTTAATTTTAAATGCAATTCATTTATGGTTTTAACAAGATAGTAGATGGATTGATTGGAAATATATAATTAGGGCTCAAATTATTTATAATTAAGTTCAAGCTTTTTGCCTATTAATTATAAACTTATTTAGTCACGAAGTCATTCCACTACAGTATCGTGACTAAGCTTTCCCCAATTACTTATCATTACGAAAGCTACTTGATCAGTGCTCGTCCAATGACCTTGCGATAAGTGTGTTACCCTTATAGGATATCCTTAATCTCTTTGAAATAAATCCATTATCCCAATATGGTCCTATTTTATCTCATGGTAACCATTACATCTTCCTTCATGAAAAGCCACTTACTATCAAATAGTAATTAAGTCATTCCTCATAAAGACAAACAACCCGTGACCACGTTTACTTTTCATCTATCGTGTAATGCGAATGAGAGGATATCATTTACCAATTTCTTGGGTTATGAATTCCATTATTGTGAATGATACTACTATTCGGAAAAAATTGATTTCAAAACAGTTTCTTGCATAGCAAAAAAATAAAAATTTAAAAATCGAGTCGATTTGTGATATTTATAGCAATAAACTTTTCCCAAAAAGTACTTGTGCTTTGAGCAAGACGAATCCTTGACGTTCCTAACTTTCAACCGAACAAACTTTTTCAATATTCTTGTACAACGAATCGATTCGAGTGTGGGCTCGAAAAATTTCAAATCAGATACAAAACCATAAATAATTTTCTTACTTTCAGTAGGAAAGTAAATCTCTCTTTTATAGAAACCAGTAGAACTATTATTCTCAAAAAAATAGAATTTATACTTAGAAAATAAATTCTGAGCATTTTTGGGTAGAACAACAATATCTCAAAGTTATGTTTAACCCCCTATATTTAGCCCTTCTAGTGCTATCTATTTATAGGGAGAGATAGAGAAACCCTTGTTGAATTAGTAAAATACAAATAATAGTTATTTAATAGAAAAACCAATTCTCTAGTTGAATTAGGAAAGATGGGCGACTAGGCGACTAACCCTAGTAAATAATACTAGGGTTGTTGCCCCTCATACTTATTGTAAGGGATTTTGGACCTCTCCTGTATTAGGTCCAATTATAGCTTTGGACCTCTCCTGTATTAGGTCCAATTATAGCTGCTTCCTAAACTTTTAACTTAGCACTTAATATTTTAATCCAACTCAATACATATTTTTCTATTTCCTAAAATAAATATTATGTATTAAATTAATTTATTTTTCAATTAACTGATTTTCTCAAATCAATTCTAATTTCAATAAAGTCATGTAACTTTACCGTAAAAAATCAATGATAAAATATATTTAATTTCTACATTCAACGGATTCACATTAACCAATAAATTTAATTTTATTTTTGAACTTTAATTATTAAACTAAACAATAAATAATAAAATAAAATTAATTCTTAAGTCATTTTCAGATTTAGTGAGAAACGACATTCATTTACATCCATTTCTGTTCATTTGATTCAACATGCAATTCATTTATGGTTTCAAAGAGTTAACGGAGGGACTGATTGGACATATGTAATTTGGGATCAAATAATTTATAATTAAGTTACAGCTTTTCGCCTATTAATTATAAACTCAATTAGTCACGAAGCCTTTCCACTATAGTATCGTGACTAAGCTCTCCCCACTTACATACTATTACGAAAACTACTCCATCAGTGTTCGTCCATGACCTTTTCATGAGGGTGTTGCCCTAATAGGATATCCTTAATCTCTTTGGGATAAATCCATTCTCCAATATTATCTTATTTTATCTCATGGTAACCATTATATCTTCCTTCATGAAAAGTCAATTACTATCAAATAGTAATAAGTTATTCATCACAAAGACAAGTGACATGTGACCATATTTACTTTTCATTTATCATGTAATGCCAATGAGAGGATATCATTTGCTCATGTCTTGGGCTATGAATTCCACTATTATGAATGATGCTACATGATGTAGAAGTCGTATACCCAACACACTAGCTTTTGGTTCCTTATCTATTTGAGCTTAGGCTTTTACCTACATCAAAGTATATGAGAAAAAACATACATAATCCAACATCCATTCAGTATTAAGGTATGCCATATTATGAATATCACAAGTGAATAAAGTCATAAACAGATTCAGGATCTATTCTACTTGGGTCTTGTTAGTTGTATTATCAATCTAGTCAGCCACATCTATGTCTCTATCTTCTAGGAGTCATCCGCTCTGATAGGCATGGTAACCATTACATCTTCTTTCAAGAAAACTCAATTACTATCAAATAGTAATTAAGTCATTCATCATAAAGACAAATAACCAGTGGCCATATAACACCCCAAAACCCGACCCAAAAGTTTCAGCCAAATCCTAGAGGTCATATTGGTCACTGAAATAACCCAAAAACATAATATAATTCACATTTCTTAATTTCTTTTTGAAAATCTCTTTTGCTTGAACTTAACAAAATTCGGTAAAAGGCTTTACTTAAGTTTTGCAAACATTTGTCTAATAGTTGTTGAGATGAAGTTAAAACCATATTGATATATCCTTATTCGGTATGCAAATATTTCAGATTTAACAATTTGTTAGCGGAAGTTCCAAAACAAATGTTACAATGAAAAATCTGTCAATTTTACTAGTAATTGAAAACCATAAAATTGACACTTAAAAACTTGAACACTTATTAGAGCAAAATAGTCTCAAAACTAATGTCCATGCATGAAATCTCAATTTAGTTCAAAACCAAAAATCCATACTACAGTTATAAACTTATTTACAAGTTCAAATAAATATAAAATCTTATATCTTAGGAGAAACTTATTAAATCAAATCGAAATGAGTAACTCGAGACTTTCGATTTGCTGAGTCCATAATCCTCATCTTTCGGATTACCTAAAAAGTATAAACAAAGAGAGTGGACTACGAAGCTCAGTGTGAGTCAAAAAACAAATGTAAATAAGCAAAGTCAATTAAAGCAAGTGGGGCAATAACAATAGTCAGACAAACATGCAATGACATAATTGAAATCATAATCAAATATCACATCAGAATAAGGCATCATAATATTTTAACATTAAACATATATGAAAACATTACACAAATGCAACATAGCATTAAAACCCACCTATCCAACTGCTACACACCAACTCCATCATGCATCACAGACCAATAAGGGTATATGTAACACCTCTAACCCGTAACCATCACTGGAATAGGTTAAGAGGCATTACCGGACTCGTAACTCAGTTCAGAACAAACATTTATCAAATAGTCCTTATATTTCAGTCAATATCATTCATTCACATTCCATATGTATTCAAATCAAGCATACAAAGATTTAATCATACATTCGAGACTAAACCGGTAACATATAAACATTTCAAGAACTTAGAAAATTTTCAACATTTCAAGGGACACATGCCTGTGTGAACAGGCCGTGTGCCTCACACGGTTACCAGACACACTCGTGTCATAGACCGGGTGAAAATAGAGTGTATATACTGACTTGTACCACATGGCCGGTGTAAAACCCCATACTCGTAACCCACGCTGGGGCGGAGTACGAGGCACTACCTATCTTGTTCTCATGCAAACAATCGTTCTTAAGACACCGAGACTTATTCCAAATTAAAACTTTTTCAATTTCTACTATAAACTTCTTACTATGGGCCTACGAGCCCCAAATCGACCATTGGAAACTAATCGGGACCATTCCGGGTCCTTATCCAATCTATGTAAACTTTGCATTCAAAACAAGGAACACGCCCGTGTGGAAGGGTAACACGCCCGTGTGACCATCTTAACATGGTCGTGCTGATTGCCCGTGTGTCTCACACGGCCTAAGCACCTAGGGACATGCCCATGTCTCTTACCCTTGTAGGCAATTTATTTCCATAATTTTTCATAATTCAAGTGCAGACTTCACACGGCCTGGACACACACTCGTGTCCCTGACCCGTGTTGCTCACACGGCCTCGACACACTCGTGTCTATGTCCCATGGAGCTCTCTGTTTGTGACTTCATCACCAACTAGGGATACACGGCCAAGACACACGCCTATGCCCATAGCCCGTGTCCATCAAACAGCCATGACATGCCCCTGTCGTAGCCTGTGTGTAAAAACCTGGGTATTCTGTTTCTGACGTTAGTATACTCAAAATGTCACACGGCCAAAGCACACGCCCATGTGCTAGGCCGTGTCCACCATACGGCTGAGACACATGGTCGTGTCTCTGCCCATGTGTTCACTACCATGCAATCTGTCTTGGAAATTTTATGTTCAGGGGACACACGGCCAGACCACATGCCCATGGGGCGGATCGTGTGTCACACATGGCCGTGTCTCTGCCCATGTGTTTACTACCATCAATCTGTCTTAGAAATTTTATGTTCAGGGGACACACGGTCGGACCACATGCCCATGGGACGGATCGTGTGTCACACATGGCCTAGACACACGCCCGTGTGTCTACCCATATGGACAATATAAGGCTATTTACCAAGCCTCATTACCACCCTTATGTACCTAGTTCTATACAAACACCAATCAATACCAAAACAAGAATAATTCATCTGACCGAATCAACCTCAATAGACATTCATTTATAAGGTAAAATACTCAAATATGAGAATAACATCTTTGCATATAATCAAAATGAATATTAGTCACCATTTAAGGCTTAATACAAAGGGTTTCTAACCCAAGCCAACACATTTGGCCAATTCTCAAAGACACAAAATATTAAAGTTTAAACCCTATACATGCCATATTCAAAAATATAAATCCAACTATACCAAAAGCTTCGGATGATAGTGTGATCGATATTTTTGACTTGCGATGATCCTTAAGCTAATTAGGTGGCACTAAAAGAAAATGGAAAGAAAGAGGGAGTAAGCATAAAATGCTTAGTAAGTTGCATATAAATAAATATGCCATCGATAATCAACATGCTCATAATACTAAGGTAGGCATAGATATAACTTACTCATTACCATCATACAAGTCACATATTATACAATGAGCTCATATCTCATACGTACCAATTAGGTACCTGTGCCACTCACAATATGGTTATACTTTCCTCATTATATTAAGAATATTACTTTTACCACTGAACCATTTGAAACACTACTGGATATTGCATAAGCCTCACACATGGCTAAGTGCACCGATGCCATGTCCCAGACATGGTCTTACACTGGCTATCCTCTTCGAGGTCGATGCCATGTCCCAGACATGGTCTTACACTAGCTCTCGTATATCCGTGCCAATGACATGTCCCAGACATGGTCTTACACTGACACATCTCGTAGCCGATGCATGTCCCAGACATGTCTTACACTGGCTTACTTCCCGAGGCCGATACATATCCCAGACACGTCTTACACTGGCATTCGTCTCAATGCCGATGCCATGTCCCAGACATGGTCTTACACTGGCTCTCATAATGTGGTTGATGCATGTCCCAGACATGTCTTACACTAGCTCACACAAATGACCCAATAACACGACATGAATATCCTGTTTATTTCCTAGGGTTCCACGGGATTTCTACTATCTCAATTATTAATATGCATTCTCAGTTCACAATCTTGCATTTCATCCTATATCAATTCAATGACAATTCGAATACATACATTAACAATGTAGTTGGATTATTTACATACAACTTACCTCAGATTACAAAATGCACATGACTAGTAGGTTTAGTCGATTTGCTTGGCTTTCCCCCGGTTTAGGTTCGGATTTGAAAATTCTTGATCTATATTAGTAAAATGCGCTCATATAGTCACTAATCACAATTAGGTAGTTTAAATTTCACATCTTAGGTAAAATGACCATTTTTGCCCCTAGACCTTGGCAAAATGACTATTTTGCCCCTATGCTCGAAAATTAATTTTTATCGAGTTTCGTCATATTTCAGGCCTAGCCAAAATCTTTTTACTCTTATAGCAAATTCGAATTCTCACTATTTTACACTTTTATCACTTATTTCACAAACTTTGCAAAATGGTCCTATAAGGGTTTTCATGAGAAATTCGTTTACAAAAGTTGTCTATTACACAACTAAGACTCATTTTCTTCCATAAAAACTCAGAAACTATCACAAATCCATCCATGGTAAAACCTTAAACTCTTAATCATTTGCAAAATAGACCCCTTATTTGAAAGCTCATGCTTCAAGGAGTCCAAAAATGTAAAAATCATTAAGAGAAACTTTCAAAATCACTTACTTATGAGGCTTAATGTTGCTAAAATTTTTGAAGCTTTAAAGACCCCATTCTTTGCTAAAAATTTTGGTGGAGGAAGAAGATGGAAAGGGATGATATCATCTTTCTTTCATCTATTTCTGTTTTACTCAAAATAAGTCACCTAACCCACCAAATTTTAAAATTTTGTATCCTCTTAACCCTATGGCCGGCTATGCTCCTTTAAAAGGGTTTAATTGCCCTTTAAAATCCCCCAATTTTGATTCTCTAGTAAAATAACACCTTTAGCAATCAAATTATGACTTTTTCACTTTATGCGATTTAATCCTTTTTCGCAATTGGGCTCTCAATCGTTAAAATTAATTCACCAAATTTTTTATGCACTAATATAATCATGCAATGACTCCATAATAATAAAATAATTTTTCTAACTTCGGATTTGTGGTTCTGAGACCACTGTTCTGACTGGGCCCTAAATCGGGCTATTACATTTCTCCCCCTTAGGGATTTTTGTCCTCGAAAATTTTACCAGTGAATAAGTTCAAGTACTGATCTCTCATAGTCTCCTCGGGTTCCCAGGTGGCTTCCTCGACCCCATGTCTATGCCACAAAACCTTCACAAGTGCTATACTCTTATTCCTTAACTGTTTGACTTCTCGAGCCAAAATCTTGACCGGCTCTTCACCATAAGTTATATCTGGATGAATCTCGACTTCTGTTGGCACAATCACATGCGAAGGGTCTGATCTATACCGACGTAACATGGATACATGAAACACACCGTGAATCTTTTCTAACTCTGGTGGCAAATCCAATCGGTAGGCAACAGGCCCTACTCTCTCGGTAACCTCATAAAGTCCTATGAAACGATGACTCAACTTGCCTCTTCTGCCAAACCTGAGGACTTTCCTCCACGGGGAAACCTTTAAAAATACCTTATCACCAACTTGAAACTCAATTTCCTTTCATCTCAAATCTGCGTAGATTCTGTTTATCCGAGGTAGCTTTCAAGCAGTCACGAATCACTTTAACTTTCTCATCAATCTCTTTGACTAAATCGACCCCGTGAATATGATTCTCTCTGAGTTCAATAATAAAAGGGTGCTCGACACTTTCACCCGTACAAAGCCTCATAAGGTGCCATTTTTAGGCTCATCTGATAACTGTTGTTGTAGGCGAATTCAACCAATGGCAAGTATTTTTCCCAAATTCCCTAAAATTCGAGAATACAACATCTCAACATGTCCTCTAAGATCTGAATTACTCTTTCTGACTGTCCGTCAGTTTGCAGATGAAATGTCGTGCTGAAGCTCAACTTGGTTCCCAAAGCCTCTTGCAATTTTTTCCAAAACATCAAGGTAAACCTCGAATCTCTATCTGAAACAATCGACAATGGCACTCCATGAATCCTTACAATCTCAGAAATATATAAGTAGGTTAATTTCTCAAGGGAGTAATCGGTACGCACTGGTTGAAATGTGTCGACTTAATTAGTCTATCCACAACAACCCATATTGCATCTTTCTTTTTCGGGGTTACCGGCAAACCCATCACAAAATCCATAGTGATACGATCCCATTTCCACTCAGGGACCATAATAAGCTGAAGTAGACCTGAAGGTACCTACTGTTCAGCCTTCACTTACTGACACACTAAGCACTTAGACACAAACTCTGAAATATCTCTCTTCATACTCGACCACCAATACATTTTTTTAAGGTCGTTGTACATTTTCGCACTACCTGGGTGGACGGAAAAACATCCACTATGTGCCTCTCTCAGAGTCTTCTGAATAAGCTTATTGTTCTTGGGTACACAAACTCTATCTTTGAACAATAAGCACCCATCGGTACCAATATAAAACTCGGATTCACTTTCCATTTCACACTGAGCCATCTTAGCTTGCAACTTCCTATTACCTTTCTGAGCTTCACGGATCTCTTGCAGAACAAAAAAAACAACGGCTTTCTACTCAAGGCATCAGCGACCACGTTCACCTTTCTCGGATGGTAATCTATTATCAGTTCGTAATCCTTGATCAGCTCTAACCATCAGCTGCAAATTCAACTCCTTTTGAGTCATCAAGTACTTTAAGCTCTTATGATCGGTGAACACTCGATATTTCTCTCCATACAAATGGTGTCTCCAAATCTTCAGCGCGAACACAATGGCGGTCTACTCCAAATCATGCGTCGGGTAGTTTTTCTCATGTGGCTTTAGTTGCCTAAAAGTGTAAGCTATGGCCTTACCTTCTTACATAAGCACGCACCCTAAACCATTTAAGGAGGCGTCGCTATATATCATAAACTCCTTACCCGACTCAGGTTGCACTAACACTGGGGCTTCGATTAGCAATGCCTTTACTTTCTAGAAACTCTGTTGGTACTTCTCTGTCCATTCAAACCTGACGTCTTTTTGCAGTAATCTCGTCATCAGGTTAGCTATTATAGAAAATCCATTTACAAACCGTCTATAGTATCCGGCCAAACCCAAAAAGCTTCTGACTTTTGTCACATTCCTCGGCGGTTTCCACTAAACAATAGCCAAGATCTTATTTGGGTCAACTCAGATATCATCACTCGACACAATGTGTCCTAAGAACCTGACTTCCTTAAGCCAAAATTCACTCTTATTGAACTTGACATATAACTATTTGTCTCTCAAGGTTTGCAACACAACTCTCAGATGCTCCACATGCTCGCCCTTATCTCACGAATAGATCAATATGTCATTGATAAAGACGACAACAAACTTATCCAAATAAGACCTGAAGATGCGGTTCATCAAATCCATAAACACTGCCGGGGCATTAGCCAAACCAAAGGGCAGAACAAGAAACTCATAATGTCCGTATCTTGCCCGAAACACAGTCTTCAGCACATCTTGCTCTTTAACCCTTAGTTGATAATATCCCGACCTCAAGTCAATCATGGAGAATACCGTGGCTCCCTTTAACTGATCGAACAAATCATTGATCCTTGGTAAAAGATATTTGTTCTTTACTGTTACCTTGTTGAGTTGTTTATAGTCGATGCATAACCTCATCGACCCATCTTTTTTCTCCACAAAAGTACTGGAGCACCCCATGGGGAATAGCTCGGTCTCGCAAAGCCCTTATCTGTTATTTCTTGTGACTGTGCTTTCAAAACTTTCAACTCTATTGGAGCCATCCTATATGGAGCGATTGAGATGGACGTCGTACCGAGGACCAACTCGATTCTAAACTCAACTTCCCTCACTGGAGGTAATCCGGGTGACTCTTTCAGAAACACATCTGTAAACTTCCAAACTACAGGTGCTGATTCAATCTTCAACTCAGACACTTGAGTATTCAGCACAAAAGCTAAGTAGGACTCATATCCTTTTCTCAAATATTTCTCGATAGTCAAAAGTGATATTACTACAGGTAGTTCATCTGACTTACTTGGTCCTACCCGAAGAATATTTTTGTCTTCACATTTTAACTCAATTATCTTTTTCCCACAGTCTACTACAACACAATGAGCAATTAACCAATCCATCCCAAGGATTACATCAGACTCATTAAACGAAAATAATATAAAATTAGTCGAAAAATAATGACCTCTAATTGTCAAAGGGTAATTCTTACACACTTGGTCCACTAGCACATGTTTACCTAAAGGATTGGACACTTTTATTACAAACTCAGTGGACTCTAATAATATATTCACACGAGGTATCAAATCCTTACAAATATAAGAGTGGGTAGATGCCAGGTCAATTAAAGCAACAATAGTTATATCATGGATAGAAAAAGTACCTTGCTGGCGCCCTGCCCTCAGACCTCACTGCGGCGTCTCTTGGCAGGCCTCTACTGTTAGCCCCACTTCTGGGGTTCTTTTGTGGTCTACCCTTCAACGGAGCACTACTTTCCTTCACTTCTTGCTTCCTTTCTCTCTCTTTCATCTCAGAACAATCACAGATAAAGTGGTCTAGTGACCCACACTTGAAGCAGCCATCTCGTTTCCTCAGAACTTGCAGAAGTGACGTCTTCCACATTGCGGACACTCCAATCTATTTGGCTGAGCACTACCGACACTAGCGACCGAAGTGGCTTGGGCTTTAGGTGCCGTATTCTGCTGATTCTTGTTTCTCTTTGAATACCCCACCGAAGCATTTGATCGAGTAGAGAATTTCTTTGATTTCTTAGATGAGGACTAGTGTGATTTCCCTATCTGCCTCTTCTTTGAATCCCGCGACTCAAAAGCCACTTTCCTCCTCTCTTTTACCAGCTCTTCTGCCTTGCACGCTCTCTCAATGGGCACCACAAATTCTCTTAATTCAATAATGCCCATAAACACTCGGATGTCTTCATTGAGGCCATCCTCAAACCTTTTACACATGGTAGCTTTAGTGGATATGCATTCCCGTACATACTTGCTTAGTTTCACAAACTCATGTTCATACTCCGTAACAGTCTTATTACCTTGCTTCAACTCTAAAAATTCCTTTCTTTTTTGGTCCATGAACCTCTGGCTAATGTACTTCTTTCAAAACTCTTCTTGGAAAAATTCCCAACTTATTTTTTCTCTAGGTACCACGAACACGAGAGTATTCCACCACTGATACGTCGAATCTCGTAGGAGTGACACGACATACTTTACGTACTCTTCAAGTGTACATGACAGTTCATCGAATACCCTTATGGTATTTTCTAGCCAAAACTCTACCCTCTTCAGGTCATCATCTAAGTTAGCCTGGAATTCCTCGGCCCTTTATTTTCAGATCTTATCTACCGGAGGCTTCTCTCTTCTAAACATGTCCGCACCTTGCGGAGCTATCGGGGCAAACTGAGGAATAGGAGGAGGTGGGGGAGGTGGAGTGTTTGAATTTGCACGAACAAACTCCGAGTACCAAGCATCCATCTTTTGAAGATAGGCTTCTCTAGCCCCCCCACCTTGGCCCATAGTCACGGGCTCACTCTCAACTGCTGCGGTCCCTTCAGCGGGAGCTAGTGCATTACTTTCCATGTCATCTGCCGTGGCTCTATCAGGATCCATTTACTATATAAAAACAAAATTTATAATCATCAGGATTCATCACACTATCAATATACAACTATGGCATGTATAGCTAGACTCGTACTCTCGCTAGGTTAGTCTTAGAACCGACTAAACCATAGATCTGATACCACTAAATGTAACACCCTGTACTCGTAACCCACGCTGGGACAGAGTACGAGGTACTACCTATCTTATTCTCATGCAAACAATCGTTCTCAAGACACCGAGACTTAGTCCAAATTAAAACTTTTTCAATTTCTACTATAAATTTCTAACTATAGGCCTACGAGCCACAAATCGACCATTGGAAACTAATCAGGACCATTTCGGGTCTTTATCCAATCTATGTAAACTTTGCATTCAAAACAAGGCACACGCCAATGTGGAAGGGTAACACGCCCGTGTGACCATCTTAACATGGTCATGCTGATGACCCGTGTGTCTCACACGGCCTAAGCACCTAGGGACACGCTCGTGTCTCTTACCCATGTGGCCAATTTATTTCCACAATTTTTCATAATTCAAGGGCAGGCTTTACACGGCCTGGACATACGCCCATGTCCCTGGCCCGTGTTGCTCACACGGCCTCAACAAGCCTGTGTCTATGGCTCATGGAGCTCTCTGTTTGTGACTTCATCACAACTAGGGATACACGGCCACAGCACATGCCCGTGTCCATCACACGGTCGTGACACGTCCGTGTCGTAGCCCGTGTGCAAAAACTTGGGTATTCTATTTCTGGCGTCAGCATACTCAAAATGTCACACAGCCAAGGCACACGCTCGTGTGCTAGGTTCTGTCCACCACACGGCTGAGACGCATGGTCGTGTCTCCGCCCGTGTGTTCACTACCATGCAATCTGTCTTGGAAATTTTATGTACAGGGGACACACGGCTGGACCACACGCACATGGGGCGGACTGTGTGTCACACACGGCCTAGACACATGCCCGTGTGTCTACCCATGTGGACAATATAAGGCTATTTACCAAGCCTCATTGCCACCCTTATGTACCTAGTTCCATACAAATACCAATGAATACCAAAACAAGCACATTTCATATGACCAAATCAGCCTTAATAGACATTTATTTATAAGGCAAAATACTCAATTATGGAAATAACATCTTTGCATATAATCAAAATGAATATCAGTCACCATTCAAGGCTTAATACAAAATTAAGGGTTTCTAACCCAAGCCAACACATTTGGCCAATTCTTAAATACACAAAATATTAAAGTTTAAACCCTATGCATGCTATATTCAAAAATATAAATCCAACTATATCGAAAGCTTTGGATGATAGTGTGATCAATATCTCTGACTTGCGGTGATCCTTGAGCTAATTTGGCGGCACTGAAAGAAAACGGAAAGAAAGAGGGAGTAAGTATAAAATGCTTAGTAAGTTGCATATAAATAAATATTCCATAACAATACATTGATAATCAACATGCTCACAATACCAAGGTAGGAATAGATATAACTTACAAATTACCATCCATACAAATCACATATTATACAATGAGCTCATATCTCAAACGTACCAATTAGGTACCTGTACCACTCAAAACATGGTTATACTTTCCTCATTATATTAAGAATATTACTTTCACCGTTGAACCATTCAAAACACTACCAGATATTGCATAAGCCTCACACATGGCTAAGTGCGCTGATGCCATGTCCCAGACATGGTCTTACACTGGCTATCCTCTTCAAGGCCGATGCCATGTCCCAGACATGGTCTTACACTAGCTCTCGCATTTTCGTGCCGATGCCATGTCCCATGTAACACCCCAAACCCAGCCCAGACGTCTTAATCTGGCGTGTCACATTGAAGTGTTTTAGCGAAAACTGTGTTTTCATTAAAAACCTTCTTAAAATAAAAGAAACCTTAACTACCTTTTAAAAAAAAACTCCTTTCAACCACTGTTTAAAATATATGATCTTATGAAAACATGTCATTTTAAAATGTAGTTACGGAAATGTAAAAGAGACATACTTTAAATTAAGAAACCATGCTCAACTTCTTATAATTACGTCACATAAAACTAATAATCCAAATAATAACAAAATGGAAGGCCTTATTACAATCCAGTCTGAAATCACTTAATAATCAGAAACTTATATGCTTTAAAATGAAAAAAAACAAATCTAAATTGTCTTGCTAGCTGGCCACCCAGAGTCCCTCCAAACATCGAACCTTCTACAGAGCATCACCTGAAAATAAAATAAAAGAGGGGGTGAGTTTTCGCAAACTCAGTGTGTACAACCCTCGACGAAAACAAGCATTCAAAAGTCATCATACATCAAACATACAATGCAATATAGTGCAACCCACCCCAATAATCCAACCGGTACACTTCTGCTCTGTCCCCCTTTTCACAACATGTGGGGAGATAAATATTGACCCACCCAACTGATACACATCAATGGTAGCCCGGTTGTGGAACTACCCAAGTTGCAGCAAGCTGCCAATCACATATTGGGCTTAAAAGTCGTCGGTGGATCCACGGTTGTCAAGCAACCATGCGACCCTCATATACTCCATCCGTTCTATAATTTCTGACCCATGTGCAACCTAATCAGGATACCATATGAATATATATGAATGCATGTAGCAATCATAAATCTTACACACAACACTTAGGGGTATTTTAGTCATTTTTACCCTTAGGGGCATTTCGATAATTTTCTTTTATTATGGGTTTTTACTTACCTTGGCCCGTTAACAAATCCCGTGAGCTAAGATGAATGAACACTATCCACCAGGTAGGATTCCAGAGAAAAGGAGGTGAGTCATTGATAAACAGTAATTTATACAAATTTATACCCCATGCTTAACGCATTTTATGAATGATTTTTCCTTAGAATTAGTGAATTCGATGCTCCTAATGCCTTAATTTCATGTTTTATCCTTAGGTAAGCATAAGAGAGCAAAAAGAACAAGAAATGGGCCAAAAATGGAGAAAATGGGCCAAGGTACGGAATCAACATGGCTTGGACCTCCTTACACGGGCAGCTCACACGGCCGTGTCAATCTTGCAGAATTGAAGCACAACTCACACGGGTAGAACACACGCTCGTGCCAATTTAACAGTCTCAAACACGGCCTAAAGTTATCGCACATGGGTGTGTCATACGAGCGTGTCCCTGCCGAACCAAAGTTGAGTCTAATTTGGAAAAGGCCACTTTTGAGGATTCTAAGGCATTCCAAAGCCTATAAATACACCCCAAAAGAGAAAGAAAAGGGGGGACGAAGAATAGGGAGTAAGGAATTACTCCAAGGAAGCTGATTGATCCATCTCAGAAGCCGGATCCAATATCAAGACTGAAGATCTCTCCTCATTTTCCCCTTCAGGAGTTTTAGGTTCTCTTTATGTTTTGTATTTATTGTTATTGAGATGTTTTCTTGTTTAACTATGAACTAAACCCCTAAATACTTAAGGGGGATGAAACCTATGACGAAATCTTATTATTATTTCTGAATCGTATGATAAATATTTGACTTGTTCTTAATTATGTGTTCTTAATTCTTGTTTTGGTATTTCCGGATATCACTTCAAGTTACTAATCTTAGTCAGAGGAGGAATAGACCCTGACTAAGAGTAACTTTGTCATAATTAAGCGGAGTTGATTGCACGCCTAGAGATAGGGTGATAGGATTTTGCCAGATTAGGATGAAACCTAATAAGGGAATCCATAGATCGAGTTAATGCAACTCTAGGGTGTTAATTAGAGAAAAGTCTCGGTTATTCAACCTAGGGATTAGACATTATTAGTCTTGAATAAGGATAATAACATAACTTAGGGATTTCTACGAAACAAGTTAAATGAATAAATCGTCCGGTTCGGAGCCAGAATAACAAGTACAAGTCTAGGTGAATTTTTCCTTAGGTATTGTCTCAATCAATCATTTTCCCCAAAAGTAATCCCCCAAATCTATTTTCTGCAAGTTCTTAGTTTAATTAGTTAGTTAAAACAAACCTTTTTTCTTCGGCTAGATAATAAAAAGACAGTCATTACTAGTACTCCTAGTCCTTTGGGTTCGACAATCCGGTCATGCTAAAGCTATACTATTGTTCGATAGGTACACTTGCCTACGTCGTGATAATAGTTAGTTTCAAGAACGGTTCAATATGAATTTATAAAACTTATCACGAAAAATCACGATCAAGTTTTTGGCGCCGTTGTCGGGGACTAAGATATTAGGAACTGTAATAGCCTTAATTTGACCCTAGTCGGGAAGTGGTTTCGGGACCACAAAACTGAGTCACAAAAATTTATTAAAAATTTATTTGGATATATTCTATGTGTGATAGTGCATGTGTGAAAATTTGATGTTTAATTTAGTCTTATGAATGTGAATTTTACTTGAAAGGACTTAGTTGAGAAACTTAGAAAATATGATAGGTAAATATTGTAAGGACTAAATAAATACAAAGTATGAAAGCTTGGGTTTGCATGTCAAAATGCCCAAAAATCTAATAAGTGGCCGGTCAAGTAATGATGCCCTCCACTAAGTTTAATTAATTATAAAATTTTGTTATCAAATGAATTAAAAAAAATGAAAAGATGAATAAAGAAGAAATGGAAGGAGAGGAAGGGTGTTCATCTTCTTCTTCCTCCAAAGCCGAAACAAAAGAATGGAGAAAAGAAAAATTTGCACCAAGACAATTTGGCATTTTCTTCTTGCTTGTAGGAGGTAAGTTTAAAGTGTTGGGTTAAATATTTTTATATGTTTAAGTTAATTTATAAAATGCATTTTGGCAATGTTAAGGAAGATTCAAACTTCTATGGTGGTTTAGGCACTAAGTCGTGTATCAAGTGCTAAGATTTGGGGTTGTTTTCATGTTGTATTGAATAAGTAGATGATAGATTGGATTTGAACTTGTTGAACTAGTAGTTGGGAAATTCTTTGTGCATTCGGCCATATGGGGTTCAAATGGAAGGTCCATTTTATTTGTTATGTTCTTCTGTGAGAAATGGTTTATTATTAAGGCCGAATGAATCATGATAGATGAGTTGAAATGCAAAAATTCATGTTATGAGATAATTTTAATAATTGACCGAAACATGAAAGGAGGAGTAAGATTTATATTTTTATGTTTTAGGAGTGAAAGGCATAAGGAAAATGTAATAATTTTAATGTGCATGTGATAGTCTAAGTAGTATAGAGAATTCGGCTAAGGTAGTTGGTATGGGTGTTGCCGAATTTAAATTAAGATTGGTGGAGTGATTATAATGGACATTAAGACGTTGAACTTATGAAATTAGAAGTATATGAGCTAGATAGTATTTAAATATTATAATGTTAGGGCTTGATTAATATTGGAAGGAATACCGAATCTATGTATGTGTCTATGAGGAATGATTATATATGTTGTGGGCTACTATGATTGAGTTATTTTATTTGTTTCTTTGAATTAAGCTCAAGAGAAAAAAGAGTTAAATTCGGAAAGGGGGAAAGCAAAAGTAGTTGATTAATCAATCCGAAATTGTGCAATGACATTCAAAGTAAGTCCTTAAGTAATTAAATTTGATTTGCTGCGCGCTTAAGATTATATAATATGATAAGTAATTATTTGACCTTTACAAGTTAGATTTGCAATAAGCATATTGAATTTAGGCTATAAAGCCGAATATGAAATGGATGATTTATGTATATAATGTGGCCGGATGACTATTAAGTAATGATGTGAAAATGTGTAATATGTGTATACAATTTTATTATACTTGTTTGTATAAAGTCGAATGTGAATTGAATTGTATATATGTGGTGACCGAATAGCTATTATGAAACAAAGTCCAAGAATGGGACATTTGTATAATAGATGAATTGTGACTATTGTTCCTACTTGATCGAGGTTGTGTGTGAAATAATTTGTGAATGTGGCATATAGCCGAATGGTTATTAAAAGTGAAACTGGGATAGTGAAAAAAAATTTCGTGTTCCTTGTGTATGATTATTGACCCGAAAGTTAAAGGGTAGGTGTACATTTTGTACTTATATTCGAATGAAGCAATTGAATTCCTAATGTGATATGCTATGTGGAATGTGTTAACATGTGAATAGATATGCAAGACATTGGAAATGTATCCGGGCTAAAGTCCCGCAGGCTTCGTGCTGGAAATGTATCCGGGCTAAAGTCCCGCAGGCTTCGTGCCGGAAATGTATCCGGGCTAAGGTTCCGCAGGCTTTGTGCTAGTAATATAATTTCGGGTTTTATACCTAGCAGGCCAAGTGCCGATGAATTTGATAAAAGTATACAATTACAAGATCCTACACTAAGATGACAAATTGAAAGTGTATTACATATTAAGTTGGCCAGGTATGTATCATGTACTCGTGTGCGATTTTGATTTGAATTAAATTATAAATTTGATCGTGATACATTCGGTAAATGTGTGAAGTTATGTGAAGTGATTCTATGTTTATATTCAAATATAAACACTTGGTCCTTGTGGAAAGGTTTGTGGAAGTGTATGATTTTAATTTTAGGTGATTACTATCATGGAAAATTAAATATGAATATGATATTGTGTTTTATTTGTTTCAATTGAGCTAAATCTGATCGTGAAGCATTTTAATGCCTATGTTATATGAGTTCGATCTTGAATGACATGATATACACGTTTAAATAATTTGAATGCAGGGAATGTGTGAAAGAGTAAATTTGTAATAAATCTGCTTGGGACAGCAACAGTAGCGTGATTTTGGAAAATCACCATAAATTGTGGAAATTGAATTAGAAGCTGAATAAATTATGTAATTAAAGCTTAATGAGTCTAGTTTCAAATAAAATAAACGAGAACATATTTTGAATTCTGTACAATGAGAAATCTGATTTATAGTGAAGAATGGTCAGAGTAGTCAAACAGTGAAACATGGAAAAATTTAAGAAAAATCTGGTATTGATCGGTCGAACCAAAAATTCTAAAAATTTTAGGGATATAAGATATATGAGTTTATTTTCAAAGAAAATTAACGGCACATGATTTGGAGTTTTGTAACTCCAGTTATAAATAATTTAGTGACTACTGCTCAGAAAGACAACTTATAGTGATTATGTGATTATGTTGTGAACATTGAATAAACTTGGTCAGCTGTATGTAGTCCATGTGAAATGAGACGTGATAAATAACAGATAAATATATGCTATATGTGCTTGACGTGTGACCTTGTGGTTCCATGAATCAAACATGGAAAAATATGACATGTTTTGGTTGGTAAGTAATGGATATGTGCAAGTTTTGTTCATACGAATGGATTGACAGTTAACACACGAATTTAAAATCATAGTCATAAGTTATTTGTAAATATAAATAAGTGAAGCTATTTAATAAGGTTATATGAACTTAAAAGTACTATGAATGTCTATGTAACTGAGATTATTCTTCAATTCGGATTAGTGATGTGGAATTTCCATAATCATGGAAATGATTTATTTGTTTAAGGCTTACTAAGCTTTCAAAGCTTATTCTATGTGTTTTTTTTCTTATGTCTATAGGGCTTCATAGAAATTGCTTGGTTTGGAAGTCGAGGAGATTTTATCACACCATCGAGTTATATTGTGAGTAGATAAAGTTTGCATATCATTAAGGTTTAAGGCATGTATAGAATAGACTAATAGTAGAAGGATATTTTGGTTAACGTATTTAAGCCATGCAAATATGGCATCTTTTGGATGTTTAATTTTATAACTTTGAAATTCGATCTCTGGTTGTGTCTAGCATTTCTTTAAATAAATAATATTTATTTCAAGAGAATGTTCAAAATTTTACTGTTAAGATCTATTTTCTAATTTCCGGTAACGCCTTGTCCTATTCCGGCGACGGTTACGGGATAGGGGTGTTACATTTTATTGGTATCAGAGCTATGGTTTAGTCGGTTCTTGGACTAACATAGCAAGTGTAAGAGTCTAGCTATACATGTCGTAAGTAAAGTGTGATAGTGTGAGGTCTCCCGGCTCTTATAAATTATTTTGCTCAGGTAATGATGTGTTCCAACCGAGTTATTATTAATTGATCTGAAATTGATATTGAACTGATTATAATATATATGTGATATGATGGAACTGAAAAGGTATGAAAAGAATTTTATGATATGTGTGCATCAGTGTAAAGAGTTAAATAGTGAGATAATGATAAAGTAAGCAAAGTTCAGAACAATTTGGCAATGAATTAAGGCTGGAAGGACTTGTACAATGTCCCGAAGGTTCTTCAGATTGAATAATGTCATTAGTAAAAGAAAGTTGGTCTGGTAATTTAATTCAATCAGATATGATGTCTAAGTATGTATCTGTTGGGAATTCTTCCTGAGGGGTTTTCATTAGTGAATGAAATAGAATGGAATTCGAAATGACGATTGAATAGTAAGAGTGTCTGAATTGGATAATTACAGTCAAGTGAATTTCGATGATTTCTTTTGTATATTCTGTATATTTCTTATTCTTAGAGACACATGTGTGATTGTTCCTTTTTCTGATGAAAATGCTATAAAGTGAGAATGTTATCTGACTCCGATGTTTAATAAAAGTATTGCTAGTTTGATTGGTTTATAATTGATATCATCATATTCCTTTGTTTGAGAATTCATTGTAGTATGATCGAAATGAATTCGGGGATAAATTCATATGAGATTATTCTTCTGTTTCTATTGATTGGCATTCCATCTTATTAAAAATGTTGAAGAATGTGTTATTTTTGTTATAGAGGAAATTTCAGAGTTATTAATTATAGTCTTCTTCTGGTATTCTCTGAGGAGTTATTTTGATCTTTATTTCTATGTTCTGGGAGATTCTATTCTAAGATTTCTGATATGACATTGTATTTTGGATTTCTCTGATTCTTATGAAAGGAATGGCCATAAATAAGGGTCTGAATGATAGAGAATTCAGCTCAGACCTGTGGATTGGTTTTCACTTATATATCAGTGAGTTAAAGATTGAGTGTTATGTTCTTTCGAGTTATGCAGTGATAATGAATTTTGATTAGTTATCTGAAGAGATCTAATGTATATTCGAAGAGTCACGACATGCACAAAGAAAAGTGGTCTTGAAAAGTTATTATTTGTTAGACAAGACTGATTCAGTTGTATGGTTTAACTCGGATTATATGTATGATTGAATTTGTTAAAGATTCAGAGACAAATGTTAAAGTTATTATAAAAAAAAGAACTGTTCGGCTGATGATTAGAGATGATTGTGGTTGTGTCAGTGTTGCATATTTGACAGTTCGAGTGTTCGAGGGAAAAATTTGAATGTTTCTTGAACCAAGGAATAAAAGTATTGAACGTTAAGCAAGGTCTATTCTTCTAGTGAAATTGAGAAGTATAAAAGTATATTGAGATGTGATAGTTCAAAATGAGTTCAGAGTAACAGTTATTCGATTATGGATGTCTGGACATATGAAATTTCTGTTAATGTTATTATTGTTCTTTTATGGAATAAGTACTCAGAGGGGTTAAAAGATTTTTATATGAGCTCCGACTGTGAAATGTTTGTTTATCTGAGTTAAAATAAATAATACAGATATATGGATCAGGTGTTTAAGTGGCTGTGTATTGTAGCGTATTTCAGAACTATATTCAGATGACAAGTTGCTATCTGTCAGAGTTGAAATTTTGTGTATATGGAATAAAAGCAATCAGAGATGTTATAGAAGTGGTTATAAGACAAAATTGATATCCAAACCGAAAATAAAAAATATATTTTTTTTGTCTTCTGAAAAAGAAATGTCATTGGGTCATGATCGATCTTTTAACAAGGAAGAATCTGTGTCTTCAGTTTAATATGTACAAAATTCCAATCGACAAAGTTGTTGAGATATTTATAATATAGTCTGCCAATGTGATCTGTCAGTGTGAATTAAAGTTTAGAGATTGTTGGTAAAAAGTGATGCATGTGATGAATGGAAATTTGTGATTCCAAAATTTTTGAAAATGTTTTCAGAATGGAAACTATTTTTTTTTTGTTAATAAGATTTCCGGGGAAGAAAATCCCTAAGGGGGAGAGAGTTGTAATAGCCCTAATTTGACCCTAGTGGGGAAGTGGTTTCGGGACCACAAAACCGAGTCACAAAAAATTATTAAAAATTTATTTGGATATATTCTATGTGTGATAGTGCATGTGTGAAAATTTGATGTTTAATTTAGTCTTATGAATGTGAATTTTACTTGAAAGGACTTAGTTGAGAAACTTAGAAAATATGATAGGTAAATATTGTAAGGACTAAATAAATACAAAGTACGAAAGCTTGGGTTTGCATGTCAAAATGCCCAAAATTCTAATAAGTGGCCGGCCAAGTAATGATGCCCTCCACTAAGTTTAATTAATTATAATATTTTGTTATCAAATGAATTAAAAAAAATGAAAAGATGAATAAAGAAGAAATGGAAGGAGAGGAAGGGTGTTCATCTTCTTCTTCCTCCAAAGCCGAAACAAAAGAATGGAGAAAAGAAAAATTTGCACTAAGACAATTCGGCATTTTCTTCTTGCTTGTAGGAGGTAAGTTTAAAGTGTGGGTTAAATCTTTTTATATGTTTAAGTTAATTTATAAAATGCATTTTGGCAATGTTAAGGAAGATTCAAACTTCTATGGTGGTTTGGGCACTAAGTCGTGTATCAAGTGCTAAGATTTGGGGTTGTTTTCATGTTGTATTGAATAAGTAGATTATAGATTGGATTTGAACTTGTTGAACTAGTAGTTGGGAAATTCTTTGTGCATTCGGCCATATGGGGTTCAAATGGAAGGTCCATTTTATTTGTTATGTTCTTCTGTGAGAAATGGTTTATTATTAAGGCCGAATGAATCATGATAGATGAGTTGAAATGCAAAAATTCATGTTATGAGATAATTTTAATAATTGACCGAAACCTAGAAGGAGGAGTAAGATTTATATTTTTATGTTTTAGGAGTGAAAGGCATAAGGAAAATGTAATAAGTTTAATGTGCATATGATAGTCTAAGTAGTATAGAGAATTCGGCTAAGGTAGTTGATATGGGTGTTGCCGAATTTAAATTAAGATTGATGGAGTGATTATAATGGACATTAAGACATTGAACTTATGAAATTAGAAGTATATGAGCTCGATAGTATTTAAATATTTTAGTGTTAGGGCTTGATTAATATTGGAAGGAATACCGAATTTATGTATGTGTCTATAAGGAATGATTATATATATTGTGGGCTACTATGATTTAGTTATTTTATTTGTTTGTTTGAATTAAGCTAAAGAGAAAAATGAGCTAAATTTGGAAAGGGGGAAAGCAAAAGTAGTTGATTAATCAATCCGAAATTGTGCAATGACATTCAAAGTAAGTCCTTAAGTAATTAAATTTGATTTGCTGCGCGCTTAAGATTATATAATATGATAAGTAATTATTTGACCTTTACAAGTTAGATTTGCAATAAGCATATTGAATTTAGGCTATAAAGCCAAATATGAAATGGATAATTTATGTATATAATGTGGCCAGATGACTATTAAGTAATGATGTGAAAATGTGTAATTTGTGTATACAATTTTATTATACTTGTTTGTATAAAGTCGAATGTGAATTGAATGGTATATACGTGGTGACCGAATAGCTATTATGAAACAAAGTCTAAGAATGGGACATTTGTATAATAGATGAATTGTGACTATTGTTCCTACTTGATCGAGGTTGTGTGTGAAATAAATTGTGAATGTGGCATATAGCCGAATTGTTATTAAAAGTGAAACTGGGATAGTGAAAAAAAATTTCGTGTTCCTTGTGTATGATTATTGACCCGAAAGTTAAAGGGTAGGAGTACATTTTGTGCTTATATTCGAATGAAGCAATTGAATTACTAATGTGATATGTTATGTGGAATGTGTTAACATGTGAATAGATATGCAAGACATTGGAAATGTATCCGGGCTAAAGTCTCGCAGGCTTCATGCTGGAAATGTATCCGAGCTAAAGTCCCGCAGGCTTCGTGCTGGAAGTGTATTCGGGCTAAAGTCCCGCAGGCTTCGTGCTGAAAATGTATCCGGGCTAAGGTTCCGCAAGCTTTGTGCTAGTAATATAATTTCGGGTTTTATACCTAGCAGGCCAAGTGCCGATGAATTTGATAAAAGTATACAATTACAAGATCCTACACTAAGATGACAAATTGAAAGTGTATTACATATTAAGTTGGCCAGGTATGTATCATGTACTCATGTGCGATTTTGATTTGAATTAAATTATAAATGTGATCATGATACATTCGGTAAATGTGTGAAGTTATGTGAAGTGATTCTATATTTATATTCAAATATAAACACTTGGTCCTTGTGGAAAGGTTTGTGGAAGTATATGATATTATTTTTATGCGATTACGATCATGGAAAATTAAATATGAATATGATATTGTATTTTATTCGTTTCAATTGAGCTAAATCTGATAGTGAAGCATTTTAATGCCTATGTTATATGAGTTCGACCTTGAATGACATGATATACACGTTTAAATAATTTGAATGAAAGGAATGTGTGAAAGAGTAAATTTGGAATAAATCTTCTTGGGACAGCAACAGTAGCGTGATTTTGGAAAATCACCATAATTTGTGGAAATTCAATTAGAAGCTGAATAAATTATGTAATTAAAGCTTAATGCGTCTAGCTTCAAATGAAATAAACGAGAACATATTTTGAATTCTGTACAATGAGAAATCTGATTTATAGTGAAGAATGGTCAGAGTAGTCAAACAGTGAAACAGGGAAAAATTTAAGAAAAATCTGGTATTGATCGGAAGAACCAAAAATTCTGAAAATTTTAGGGATATAAGATATATGAGTTTATTTTCAGGGAAAATTAATAGCACATGATTTGGAGTTTTGTAACTCCAGTTATAAATAATTTATTGACTGCTGCTCAGAAAGACAGCTTGTAGTGATTATGTGATTATGTTGTGAACATTGAATAAACTTGGTCAGATGTATGTAGTCCATGTGAAAATGAGACGTGAGAAATAACAGATAAATATATGCTATATGTGCTTGATGTGTGACCTTGTGGTTCCATGAATCAAACATAGAAAAATATGATATGTTTTGGTTGGTAAGTAATGGATATATGCAAGTTTTGTTCATACGAATGAATTGACAGTTAACACACGAATTTAAACTCATAGTCATAAGTTATTTGTAAATATAAATAAGTGAAGCTATTTAATAAGGTTATATGAACTTAAAAGTACTATGAATGTATATGTAATTGAGATTATTCTTCAATTCAGATTAGTGATGTGGAATTTCCATAATCATTGAAATGATTTATTTGTTTAAGGCTTACTAAGCTTTCAAAGCTTATTCTATGTGTTTTTTTTCTTATGTCTATAGGGCTTCAGAGAAATTGCTTGGTTTGGAAGTCGAGGAGATTTCATCACATTATCGAGTTATATTGTGAGTAGATAAAGTTTGTATATCATTAAGGTTTAAGGCATGTATAGAATAGACTAATAGTAGAAGGATATTTTGGTTAACGTATTTAAGCCATGCAAATATGGCATCTTTTGGATGTTTAATTTTATAAGTTTGAAATTCGATCTCTGGTTGTGTCTAGCATTTATTTAAATAAATAATATTTATTTCAAGAGAATGTTCAAAATTTTACTGTTAAGATCTATTTTCTGATTTCCGGTAACACCTTGTCCTATTCTGGCGACGGTTACGGGATAGGGGTGTTACAGGAACACTCAATTTTTATTACATTAGCCTTTTATTTTTCTTGCAATTTAACTTTTATTTTGTGCTAATTTACTAGTTTTCTATTTCTTTCTCCTGGCAGGTTTTTATAGTTTATGACTAGAAGAAACCCGATAGGACCACTGCTTTTTGACGAAGAAATTGATCGTACAGCTCGTAGAAACCAATGAGAAATCAGGCGCAACTTAAGATACATAGAGGAAGAGCAAGAGGACGATATCTCAACTACAACTAAGGAAATGGCTGAAAATCAAGACAATCAGCTACCTCCAGCCATACCCGCTGAATTAGCAAATTAGAATCCTGCTCCTCGTACTATGTATGATTATGCTAAACCTAATTTTACAGGAGTATAGTTAGGCTTGCTACTGCTGCAAATAATTTTGAACTGAAACCTAACATGATTCAAATGATTCAGCAGTTTGTTCAGTTTGATGGTTTGCAGGATGAGAACCCCAACACTCACTTGGTGAATTTCCTAGAACTGTGCAACGCTTTCAAAATTAATGGTGTTTCTGATGATGCCATTCGCCTTCAGTTATTCCCTTTTTCACTGAGGAACAAAGCTAAACAGTGGTTGAACTCATTACCACGAGGGTCCATCACTATTTGGGAACAAATGACTGAAAAATTTTTATTAAAATATTTTTCGTCGGTAAAAACAGCTAAGTTACATAATGATATCTCTTCTTGTGTACAGATGAACTTAGAAACACTTTACGATGCATGGGAGAGATACAAGACCTACTGCGAAGGTGCCCTCACCACGGGTTACCTCTATGGCTACAAGTTCAAACATTCTATAATGGTGTGAATCCCTCGACAAGACAAATGATTGACGCAGCTGCTGGTGGAACCATCAATAATAAAACACCTGAAGAGGCTTCCGAATTTATTGAGGAGATGTCACTGAATAACTATCAGTGGCAAGTCATGAGGACTAAGCCAACAAAAACATCAGGTGTTTATAACGTCGACTCGGTTACTATGTTGTCAAATCAGGTAGAACTTCTGAATAAAAAAAATTGATGGTTTACTTGGTTCTACGCAGGTACATCCAGTGATGAGGTGTGATTCAAGTGGA
Source organism: Gossypium anomalum (assembly GCA_025698475.1). Lineage (NCBI taxonomy): Eukaryota > Viridiplantae > Streptophyta > Magnoliopsida > Malvales > Malvaceae > Gossypium > Gossypium anomalum. The sequence continues at coordinate 58,880,693 of CM046959.1, forward strand.
GTAGGTGTGCATATAGAATATCAACCGTTCAATCCTACAACCGAAGAGGAACAAGACAACTATAAGGGTAACAATAACTTTAGATCTCAAAATAACCCATATAGTAATACTTATAATGCAGGTTGGAAGAACCACCCAAATTTCTCTTGGGGTGGTCAAGGAAATCAAAGGCCACAAAATCCTCAGGGTTTTCAACAGCCACCTTACCAATAGGAAAAGAAACCGAACCTTGAAGAGATGCTATCCAAATTCATCTCGATGTTAAAAACTCGTTTCCAGAATACTGAGACAGCCCTCAAAAATCAACAAGCTTCGATCCAGGGGCTCGAGACCCAGATAGGTTAGCTGTCCAAGCTAATATCCGAGCGACCATAAGGTTGCTTGCCAAGCAATACTGAACCTAACCCAAGGGAACAGCTCAATGCAATTAATGTGCAAGATAAAGAAGGATTTGTTGAGCCTGAGCTAGGATCGAGGCAAGAAAATGTGGTGAGCAAAGGTAATGGTGAGGTAAGTCATAATGAAAACAAAACGGTGAAGGTAGAATACAAACCTCGTGTGCCATACCCTAATACGACAAGGAAAGACCGCTCAGACGAACAATTTGGTAAATTCCTTAAACTTTTGAAAAAAATACATATTAACTTACTGTTTATTGAAGCTCTGTCGCAGATGCCAAATGTAATGAAATTTTTAAGAGAACTTTTAGCAAACAAGATGAAGGTGGACGAAGCGTCGCATGTGGAGCTAAACGCAGTTTGCTCAGCTATTCTACAAAATAAGCTACCTCACAAATTGAAAGATCCAGGGAGTTTTATAATTCCTTGCTTAATTCGTAGTTTAGATGTGAATCATGCATTAGCTAATTTAGGGGCTAGTATTAACGTCATGCCTTACAAAATGTTTAAACAACTAGGTCATGGGAAACCTAAACAAACTAGGATAAGCATTCAATTGGTAGATAAAACTATAAGATTTCCTAGGGGTATTATTGAAGATGTACTAGTGAAAATAGATAAGTTCATATTTCCCGTTGATTTCGTTGTTCTAGACATAGAGGAAGATAACAACATCCCTTTGATTTTAGGGAGGCCCTTTTTAGCAACTGCTAAAACAATTATTGATCTTGGCACAGGTGAGCTCACCCTTCGTATGGGAGATGAGATGATCACCCTTCAAGCTCGTAATTCATGCAACACATCGAATATTGAAGGTAATTATACACACCAGTCTACTGAAACTGACAATATGACACAACCTGCTTTGCAGAAATTAAGTTCGAAAGAAGTTCACGAGCCATGTTCCAGTAACAACAGAGGACTCATTCATGAAGAACGAAGGCTACAGATAGAGGAGCTAGACGAATGGCGAGCCCATAGAACAGACGATAAACCAAAACTATGTTGGAATGAGCTCGATACCTCCCCAAATTTACCTAAGGTTGGAGATAAAGTCTTACTAGATGCCACAGACCCTCACATTATCACTATCAACCTGAATGAAGAAATCCCTCTTACAGCACTTAGTATTTTTCCATTCGGCATAGTAAAGGTAAAGTTTGACACTTTTGAGGTAAACAACACCCCTCTAAAACCTTATTTTGATAAGATTGATAGCAGGAATGAGGAGTACGAACTCCTTAAACCACCATGACCATTCAACGGAGAGGTAAGTCAAGCTTAAACTATAAATAAGCGCTTATCGGGAGGCAACCCGAGCACTAACTGTATTAACTTCTTTAAATTTTAGTGTTTAACACCTGACCTACTAACGGAGCTCTTGAAAATAGGTTCACCACAGGGACACGACCAAGCACATGGGCGTGCTTAGGACCGTGTGGAAACAGGGCAATGATTTTCCCAAAACATGGGCGACGATAAAACACCACGGCCGTGCAACATGGTCGTGGGCAAACCTGCCAAAATAGCATGGGCGCGCGACACGCCCGTGCCTTAGGACCGTGGTCGAAATTGAGAAAGTAGCACGGGCATGTGACACGCCGGTGTCTAACACTCGTGGTCGAACCTATCAAATTAACACGAGCGTGAGGCTTGCATACACAGACATGGGAGAAGCGAACGAAGCAAGACACGGTCGTGTGCACCAACACGCCTGAGATACACGGGCGTGTGTCGAATTTCAGACGCGCCAAAATAGGAAAAACGTGAAACACACGGCCTGAAATTGGGACACACGGGCGTGTCCCCTGGCCGTGTGCCCCAAAATCTATAAATAGGCTGCACTATTCATTGTCTTCCCCACTCACAAACCCTAACCCTAGCCCCTGCAAGTCCACACGGCCTCCTCGCCATGCCCGTGCGCCGCCTTCAACTTCGTTTTTGACGTATTTTCTCCTCTTCCTAGCATTTGTTTACTTCTTCCTTGTCTATTTTACTGATTTCTAGGGCTAATTATCATGATAATATGCATGTTTTTGATTTTATTTCTAGATTTTTATTATTTAAATGTCATAATCTAGAATATCCATCATTTTTTTTCTCACCCATTGCATGATTTCTTTACTCCGTTTGATTAGTTAGAAGCAAAAATGCATGATTAGGGTAGTTGAAACTTTCACCCCTTTTGTGTTGCCATTGTTTCATCCATATAATAAGTTGTATTCTAGTCTTTGTCATCTTTACTCATACCACAAGGCTCATGCTACAAAAATATGCTGTTAAACTTAGTATTTTTAGTAATTGTGGCTGAACATATTCATGGTTTTTCTTTTGACTTTAGTTACATTTTACTTTGTCCAATTTTCTAGACGACTTAATAGTTCAAATTTCAGTTTTAATATGTCATCGTCGCGAGGGAAGAAAGCCGCCGTCCCTGCCTTAAAGAAAAGGAAGGGAGCGTCATCTTCCTCGGGTCCTACCGCGGAAATTCGCCACCCGTTCCTATAATTCCCCAACGGGGCCCAAGAGGAACTTTCAGATACTACGTGCCCAACTTCTAATAGTGGGCCGCTGCATCGATTGGGCTACTGCCTAACAAGTGTAATTGGCTAATACGATTTGAGCCCTCCTTACCACCGACCTTTGGAAGCTATTCTTTGGGATCATCGAGCCGACATACTTAGAGCTGACGATGGAGCTATGTTCCACGTTTCATCTTCAAATAGTGATGACAAACTACGATGATCCCGGCATAGTCCAGTTTCGTTTAGGCGGATTAGTCTGCCAACTAAGCGTTCCCGAGTTCGGCACTACATTGGGTCCTTATACCAAGGAGTTCAGAGAGAAGAATGACCTACATGCTCTAGACCGCCATATCCATCGTTCTCCCTCACATTGTTGGGATGCTCTCGTCCCATGTTCAGCCACCTACGACCCCAGTCGCACCAAGGCCTCATCTCTCCTTCCATCCCTAAGGTACCTCTATTCTATTCTATCTCACAGTTTAATAGGGCGGAGGGAGAGCACCGGCGTCATAACTACCCACGACATCTATTATTTATAGTGTATGTCAAATGAGCACATCATCGACCTCGTCTACTTTATCGCCCTTGCCATACGCCACCAGACGGAGCGACATCGGAGGGGGTCATCTCTATTGGGCCCTACGTGACTCGATTGGTGCGACACTTCAGACTTTTCAACACCGCGGCCCAAGAATCATCTCTGACCCTTATTGTCTAGATATCTCCACAAGACATCTCGAGCATGCTTAGCATGAGGATGATTAAGAGGCGTCGAGGAACCTACCCTTCCCAATATCGTCTCACCCAATCCACCGAGGAAGAGGCTCCAAAGGACATTACTGATTATGTCCCTACCCAACATGAGGACACACCTTCCTAGCCACCACCACCACCTTCTCGGGCAGTTCATGCGGCGACTTCATATGCTGACATCTCTGAGCGCCTTAACAGATTCGAGTAGCAGTGTTTTCAAAGATTTGACAACATTGATGCTACTCTATAGTAGATTTGTCAGCACCTTTACATCTCATCGCCAGTCCCACCTCGCGAACCATCCAGTGATGAAGATGTTTAGAAACTTTTATTTATTATTTTATGTTTCTGTTTTTATTTTCATTTAAGACCACTTTTTATTATTCTTTCATCTTACTTTTATTAGGATATAATTTTTATCTAACAATTTTTCATCTCGGCTATTCCTTTACGAGAAATTATTCTTCCTAATATCCCCTAAAAAGTTCTTGTTTTTATCACAGTTATAAAGAGCTCCAAAGCTCACAATCACTTAGGAACTTCAAACTCCATTAAAAAAGGTTCTCTAGGACTGCCATGCCCTGCTCAATGAGGAGATATAATATACTTTTGGCACAGCACTTGTGGTACCCAACCTCTACCACCACCGGAGTATCCTCCTCCACCTCCATAACTCCAAACAAGGACATTCATTCAGTACTCAGGAAGTTTCAATTCTCTCCCTATCTTATGATTTTCTAATTTTTTTTTCCATATATCTATCCTTGTACATTGAGAGCAATGTACATCTTAAGTGTGGGGGGTAATCATATTCATTATCCGAAAAACCCCTGAATACTGCTTTGTTCTCTTGTAAATCTCTCATATCATGTTTAAGATGAATTTTGATTGACTGATAATTTTGATTGATATATCTTGAATTAAAACATAGGCATTTATGCATTGATTGTTAAACTTTAAGACGTTAGAGAATCAAGCATGATAAGTTGATTTTTAAGAATTTAAAATTTTAGGTTGCTTCCCCAAGTCTAGGTATTATCTTGAATTGAATCCCACAGGTTTAAACATAAAAAAGCCATAATATTTGTAAGATTTTTGAGCCTTTTGAGTATCTATTAATTCTTTCATGCTAACTTTTATTATTGCTTTAAGTGTGTCAATATTGAATTGTTATTCTAGAACTTGCCTTATTATGCATGTCAAGACCACACCATTTGATTTGATATATCAAGATGATAGCGGCACTTAGGATTAACCCACTCATTCCATGAAAAGCCTACCTCCACGATTAACACTTAGTAAACCCCTTTGAGCCTAACAAACCATTCCTTGTATTACCCTTAATATTAACCCTTAACCCATTATTGTTCAAATCCCCTCAATTAATTGAACCCCTATTTTTGTCGAGATTTGATTTGAATAAATTGCTTAGCTATGTCTTGTTCTTAATAGTTAGTTTATGATTATTTGACTTGTTCTTAAAAAAAATGTATACATATTAGTAGTGATATTTTGTTTTTAAACTTCAGTTTTCAAATTCTATTAGTCAGAAAAGAAGCTTTGTTGTATGCAAGTGATGATTAAATATTTTTCTAGTTAAGTAATTTTTCAAGTCAATCTTGATTCTAACCTTTTTCTTTCAGCTTGTGACCACACCCCCTAACCAAGCCTCGTTACAACCCTTTAAAGACCTTTTGATTGATGTATCATCTCGATTTATAGTGGTGGAGATTTGATTTCCATGCAAGCCTATGGTAATAACTTTTCATATTGACTAATGAGTGCTAATTTCATTGTCCTCAAACATTTCGAGTGATTTGAGTGAATCTTTAGTGAGGATGGTAAACTCTGTGAGATTCCGAATCAATGATAACTACTTAGATGAAGGGAGATGCCTAAGTTTTTCATGATTAAATACTCAATTTGGAATGTTTGAAGCTTTAATGTTCTTTTAGTTGAATTCTCAAGGTATGATTACTTATGAGATGGTTTGAGATAATATTGATAGGAATTATAAGTTGAGAAAAAGGAATTTTTAAATATGATTTGAGGATTTTGCTTGAGGACAAGCAAACGCTTAAGTCTGGGGGTATTTGAGAAACCGTAATTTATACATATTTATACCCCATGCTTAATGCATTTTATGAATCATTTTTTCTTAGAATTAGTGAATTCAATGCTCCTAGTGCCTTAATTTCATGTTTTATCCTTAGGTAAGCATAGGAGAGAGAAAGAAACGAGAAACGGGCCAAAAATGGAGAAAATGGGCCAAGGTATGGAATCAACACGGCTTGGACCTCCTCACACGGGTAGCTCACACGACTGTGTCAATCTGGCAGAATTGAAGCACAACTCAAACGGGTAGAACACACGCTCGTGCCAGTTTAACAGGCTCGAAGACGACCTAAAGTTATCGCACACAGGCGTGTCACACGGGCGTGTCCCTGCCGAACCAAAGTTGAGTCTAATTCAAAAAAGGCCACTTTTGAGGGTTCTAAGACATTCCAAAGCCTATAAATACACCCCAGAAGAGGAAGAAAAGGGGGACGGAGAATAGGGAGTAAGGAATTACTCCAAGGAAGCCGATTGATCCATCTCAGAAGTCGGATCCACTATCAAGACTGAAGATCTCTCCTCAATTTCCCCTTCGGGAGTTTTAGGTTTTCTTTATGTTTTTTATTTATTGTTATTCTGAGATGTTTTCTTGTTTAGCTATGAACCAAACCGCTAAATACCTAAGAGGGATGAAACCTATGACGAAATCTTGTTATTATTTCTGAATCGTATGATAAATATTTGACTTGTTCTTAATTATGTGTTCTTAATTCTTGTTTTGGTATTTCAGGATATCACTTCAAGTTACTACTCTTAGTTGGAGGAGGAAGAGACCCTGAGTGAGAGTAACTTGGTCATTATTAAGCGGAGTTGATTGCACGCCTAGAGATAGGGTGACAAGATTTTGCCGGATTTGGGTGAAACCTAATAAGGGAATCCATAGATCGAGTTAATACAATCCTAGGGTGTTAATTACAGAAAAGTCTCAGTTATTCAACCTAGGGATTAGACATTATTAGTCTTGAATAGGGATAATAACATAACTTAGGGATTTCTACGGAAGAAGTTAAATGAATAAATCATCCGGTTAAGAGCCTGAATAACAAGTACAAGTCTAGGTGGATTCTTCCTTAGGTATTGTCTCAATCAATCATTTTCCCCAAAAGTAATCTCCCAATTCTATTTTCTGCAAGTTCTTAGTTTAATTAGTTAGTTAAAACAAACTTCTTTTCTTCGGATAGATAATAAAAAGACAATCATTACTAGTACTCCTAGTCCTTTGGGTTCGATAATCTGGTCTTGCTAAAGCTATGCTACTGTTCGATAGGTACACTTGCCTACATCGTGATAATAGTTAGTTTCAAGAAAGATTCATTATAAATTTATAAAACTTGTCACGGAAATTCACAATCAGTCATTAAGATTGCTTAAGTACCAAGCTCTCCCTGGATCCAATCCTAGACATGCATATACCCGTTGCCACACCTTAACTCTATGACTTGTCCACGGTCGCAATATATTAATTAAGTTTTTTGTGGTTATCATATACTAGGCCCAAAACCCCTACATACATGCATATGGCCTTCTTGGCCCAATCTCATAAATATGGCCCATCAGGCCCAATTCACATTCATATGGCCTATCAGGCCCAATTCACGTTTATATGGCCCATTCGGCGCAAATCACATTATATTCATGCTCACACAAAAATTTCCTATCACATAGCATCGCTTATCAAAATTTGCCTATTATGGGCCAACAGCCCGTCGGGCCCATTTAGTCCATTCTGGCCCACTTGACCTATTCACAACCCAAGTCTATGGAATCGCCCATGGGCCTCAGGCAACCTATCGGTCTCCCCCTTACGAGTATTCGCACACTCGCAAGACTACCATAGCCAAACTTTTAGCTTTTCGACATTTCGGGTTTTCGGCATTTCGGCTTTTGCTGATCTACTAGTGTGTGCAGTGTAAGTACACACCTGGTAAGCAAGCGTGATGCGATCTCCTTAGCCCCAAACCTTACGCGATAAGTATAACAACCCTTTTTTAAATCCGTAACCACGATCAATTCCTAGATCTGCACCAATCTTAACTATTAAAACAGAATAATAGGTGACTCGTATCCAACACAAGTCCCCTTACCTTAACTATGAACAATCGGCCACCTTAGCCAATGGGAGAGGAGTACTTACCAAGATCGTAAACTCCTAAAAAGCAGTTTCGATAGAGAGCTAAGATCCGAGATCTGATACTAATTCCCTACCACAGTCGATTAGAAAGTGTAAGGGACAATATTCGATACTTAGCAAAGAAAACCGATTGGAAGAGTAACACTTACACTAGATTCGGTCAAAGAGTATTCAGCTCTAGAGATCTGAATGGCACAATTGCTTATTCGGCACCAAGGGAGAGAGGAAGAAGAATCGGCTAAACCCAAAAGTGAAACAAAGAAATCGACACAAGAAAAATAAAAGGAGAATAAGGGTTTTTGGCTTTTGGAGAAATTGGCAGAAAAAAAAGGAAGAAAACAAAAGGGTTTTCAGTTTTTAGGGAAAAGGGTTTCCGGTAACAGGGTGAAGAAAATTTGGCACTAGCCTGGCAACCCTGCATTCAGAACTTATTTATAGCCCTATAGCCAAATTGCCTGGCCCTCAGTTCCCCATTCGGCTCCATCACTTCCCTCTCTCATCTTCTCGTTTTTCTCCCTGATAACCCCTTGATCCTTTTCTTAATTTTCTCTCCTGAACACTCCCCTTAGAGTCCATCTTCACGCCACTTCCAACCTTCTAGAAGGCCAAAATTAAACTTCTAAAAATACGAAGCTAGATTCGAACCTAGGATCTCTGTGCTAGCCACTAACGCCACCTCCCTACACTCTAAGTGGCGTCACTTAACCTCTCCACCACATAGCTTTTTGATGCCATTTTCCCCTATCTTTATTTAGAAGCCCAACTACTTGCCACCAAGGCCCTTTTAATTATTAAACTTTAATTTCTTCTACCCCTAGATTCGAACTCAAACCTTGACCAAGACCTACCAATGCGTAATTAACACTTAACTGGAATTTCTAAGCACAAAAAGAAAAATTCAAGATTTTGAGATTTTTTGGGTTTTGAAATTTTTGGGGTGTTACATCCCAGACATGGTCTTACATTGACACATCTCATACCCGATGCATATCCCAAACATGTCTTACACTGGCTTACTTCCCGAGGCGATGCATGTCCCAGACACGTCTTACACTGGCACTCGTCTCAATGCCGATGCCATGTCCCAGACTTGGTCTTACACTAGCTCTCATAATGTGGCCGATGCATGTCCCAGACATGTCTTACACTAGCTCACACAAATGACCCAATAACACGGCATGAATATTCAGTTTATTTCCTAGGGTTCCATGGGATTTCTACTATCTCAATTATCAATATGCATTCTCAGTTCAAAATCTAGCATTTCATGCTATATCAATTCAATGACAATTCGAATACATACATTAACAATGTATTTGTATTATTTACATACAACTTACCTCGAATTACAAAACGCACACGACTAGTAGGTTTAGTCGATTTGCTTGGCCTTCTCCCGATTTAGGTTCGAATTTGACAATTCTTGATCTATATTTGCAAAATTCACTCATTTAGTCACTAATCACAATTAGGCAATTAAAAATTAACATCTTAGGTAAAATGACCATATTTGCCCCTAGACCTTGGCAAAATAACCATTTTGCCCCTATGCTCGAAAATTGATTTTTATTGAATTTCTTCGTATTTCAAGCCTAGAAAACCTCTTTTTACTCTTATAGAAACTTTGAATTCTCACTATTTCACACATTTATCGCTTATTTCACAAACTTTGCAAAATCGTCCTATAAGGGTTTTCATGAGAAATTCTTTCACAAAAGTTGTCTAGTACACAACTAAGACTCATTTTCTTCCATAAAAACTCAGCAACTATCACAAATCCATCCATTCTAAAACCCTAAACTCTTAATCATTTGCAAAATAGACCCCTTATTTGAAAGCTCATTCTTCAAGGAGTCCAAAAATGTAAAAATCATTAAGAGAAACTTTCAAAATCACTTACTTGAGAGGCTTAATGTTGCTAAAATTTTTGAAGCTTTCAAGACCCCATTCTTTGCTGAAAATTTCAATGGAGGAAGAAGATGGAAAGGGATGATATCATCCTTCTTTCATCTATTTCTATTTTAGTCAAAATAAGTCACCTAACCCACCAAATTTTAAAATTTTGTCTCCTTTTGACCCTATGGCCGGCTATGCTCCTTTAAAAGGATCTAATTGCCCTTTAAAATCCCCCAATTTTGATTGTCTAGTAAAATAATACCTTTAGCTATCAAATTATGACTTTTTCACTTTATGCGATTTAGTCCTTTTTCGCAATTGGGCTCACAATCATTAAAATTAATTCACCAAATTTTTCATGCACTAATATAATCATGCAATGAATCAATTTGGGTCATCCCTATAGGCATCAAAACCATATTTCATGTCCCAAAAACATTCAAAACATACCAAATCATATGCTAATTATAACACCCCAAACTCGGCCTAGATGTTATGGCCGAATCTGGCGTGTCACATTGAAGTGTTTTAGCGAAAACCGTGTTTTCATTGAAAACCCTTCTTAAAATAAAAGAAACCTTAACTACCTTTAAAAAAAAAAAAAACTCCTTTCAACCACTTGTTTATAATATATGATTTTATGAAAACATGTCATTTTAAAATGTAGTTGTGGAAATGTAGAAGAGACATACTATAGATTAAGAAACCATGCTCAACTTCTTATAATTACGTCACATAAAAATAATAATCCAAATAATAACAAAATGGAAGGCCTTATTACAATCTAGTCTGAAATCACTTAATAATCAGAAACTTATATGCTTTAAAATGAAAAAAACGAATCTAAATTGTCTTGCTAGCTGGCCACCTAGAGTCCCTCCAAACATCGAACCTTCTATTGAGCATCACCTAAAAATAAAATAAAAGAGGGGGTGAGTTTTCGAAAACTCAGTGTGTACAACCCTCATCAAACAACCATACAACAAATTAATCATTTTGGGCCTAAGCCCAATTCAAATACGGTGGCCTTTGGGCCTTAGCCCATTTTGGCCTCAGTAGGGCCTGAACCCATGTCAATTTCCACATATCACATTTAACTGGGCCAAGCCCTTTTCATAATCCAATCATGACGTATGTATGCAAATGCTTATATCTCCATCCAACCTGTACACCCCATTTCCAACCAACACTTACTATGGGGAGATACTCGACCCACCCATCCTTATTACAACCTGGTGTGGAACCAGTGCGGCCCCACTTAACGGTACAGCATAGCTACTTATAAACGGTGTAGCACCAGATACGGCACTACTTAACAGTGCAACAAAGCTGCTCGGGGCTAAAAAGCCTTCGGTGGATCCACAGTCGTCGAAGAACCATGCGATCCTTTTACACTCCTTCCAATCATAAACCCAACCCATATGCTACATAATAATGTATGGATGCAGCATATATCATACATAGATCATACTCATAACACATAGGGGTATTTTAGTAATTTTTACCTTACAGGGGTATTTTGATAATTTCTTAGCAGTATGGGTCTTAATTACAAACTTTGGCCCGTCAACAAGTCCTCGTTGGCCAAAGTGAACAAACACTATGCACCAGGTAGGATTCCAGAGAAGAGGAGGTAGGTCATTAAGACCGCTTAAGTACCAAGCTCTCCTTAGATCCAATCCTATACATGCATATGCCCATTGCCACACTTTACCCTTATGACTTGTCCACAGACGAATTTGATAAATTAGTTAAGTTTTATGCTGCTTAAGGATTTATTATAAACTAGGCCTACAAGTCCATGACAAAACCCTAGTAAGTCTACAGGCTTCCATACATTCATATTGCCCATCAGGCCCAATCACATTTATACGACCCATTAGGCTCAATCAAACTTATATGGCCCATCAGGCTTGAATCCAATCCAAACCATTCAACAAACTTAATCAGCTCATCATATATTACCAAATTATTAACTTTTGCTTATTTGGGCTCACGGGCCCGTCGGGCCTATTTGGCCCAGTTGGCCAAAACGTGACCCAAGTCCATGAGATCTCTCATGGGGTCTCTAGTATCATATTGAATACCCTCTTATGAGTGTTGCGCACTCGCAAGACTACCGTATCCAAACTTTTGGCTTTTCGACATTCCGGTATTTCAGCATTTCGGCTTTTCGACATTTCAGAATTTGCCGATCTACTGTGTGTGCGAAGTGTGAGTACACACCTGGTAAGCAAGCGTGCTGCGATTCCCTTAGCCACCAACCTAAAAACGATATCACCCTTCAATTAATCGCATGCTTCATACATATCTTTACTAAAACCGAAACCTCACCTTAACCTTACCTTGTGCGATAAGTATAACAGCCCCTTCTTAAATCACTAACCACGATCAACTCCTAGATCTGCACCAATCTTAACTATTAAAACTAGAATAATAGGTGACTCGTATCCAACACAAGTCCCCTTACCTTAACTATGAACATTCGGCCACCTTAGCCAATGGGAGAGGAACACTTACCAAAACCGCAAACACCTAACGAGCAATTTTGGTAGAGAGATAAGATCCGAGATCCGATACTAATTCCCTACCAAAGTCGATTAGAAAAAATGAGGGAGAGGAGTAATCGGTATTAACAATACTAGCCGAAAAAGAGCTAAGGTGCTTACACCAAAAGAGCAATCGGCCCAAAGGAGATTCGACTTTTCAGCTTTTAAACTAATATGGAGAATAAGGTTTATTTGGCACAAATTAAAGAAGAAGACTAGAAGAAGGAATCGGCTAACCTAAAGGGTAAATCAAAAGAGAATTGAGGAGAGAAAGAATGGAAAAGAATCAGCTAGCAAAAATGGAAAAACCAATCGGCACTTAAAAAAAAAATGAAGAATTTGTCATTAGCCTAGGATCCCAAACTCAGCACATATTTATAGCCTATAGCCAAATTTCCTGACCTTCAATTCCCAATTCAGCTCCATCACTTCCCCCTTCTCATCTCCTCATTTTTCTCTCTGATAACTCCCCAATATGTTTCCTAAATTTTCTCTCCTGAACACTCCCCTTAGAGTCCATCTTCACACCACTTCCAACCTTCTAGAAGGGCAAAATTAATCTCCTAAAAATACTAAGCTAGTATTCGAGCCTAGGATCTCCTTGCTAGCCACTTACGCCACCTCTCCACACCCTAGCCACTCCACCACAAGGATTTTTGATGCCATTTTTCCCCTATTTTTATTTAAAAGCCCAACTACTCACAACCCTGGTTCTTTTAATAATTAAATTAAAATTCCTCCACCACAAAACTCGAACCCAGAACTTTTCCAACACACCTAGACACTCCAAATTCATTAAACCCTTAAAGCCAACATATCATTTGTCATTTTCTTGCTCACTTAAAAATTTTATGAGACCTAAAGCCCAAATCCCAATTCCTCTAGGCCCAAAATTCGAGGTGTTACACTAATTGACCCATAATATCATCATTCATTCCCATATACAAATCCAACTTAAACATACCAATTCAAAGTACTAACTTCATATCAAAAACATATGATTCATATCACATTTATAACCATACAACTAACTTACCAAAAAGACCATTTCCTTAGGCCATAAATACAACAAATATACCATTTTTGCATCACATATCATATACCAAAACTAAACCATAAATTCAACCAGAATCAATCCATATCACATGTGTAACACCCCATACTCATAACCCACGCTGGGCCAGAATACGAGGCATTACCAACTTGAACTCGTGCTTACGAACCTTTTCGAGTTTCTAAGACTTGGCCCCCAAATAGAAACTTTTCACTTTCTACATTATCCTTATTTTATGGGCCTACGAGCCCCAAATCAACCATTAGAAACTATTCGGGACCAATCCGGGCCCTTAAATCATCTACAAAAATTTTTCCTTTAAAACAAGGCACACGCCCATGTGGCTTGGGACACGCCCAGGTCCCTTGCCCGTGTGGCCTATTTATTTCCATATTTTTTTCATAAATCAAGTGCAGACTTCACAAGGCCTGGACACACGCCCGTGTCCTTGGCCCGTGTTCCTCACACGGCCTCGATACGCCGTGTTTATGGCCTATGGAGCTCTCAATTTGTGACCTCAACACCAACTAGAGGTACACAGCCATGACACATGCCCGTGTTCATAGCCCGTGTCCTTCACACGGCCATGACACGCCCGTGGCATGGCCTGTGTGAAAAAAACTAGGTATTCTGTTTCTGACGTCAGCATACCCAAAATGTCACATGGCCAAGGCACACGCCCGTGTGCTAGGCCGTGTCCACCACACGGATAAGACAGATGGCCGTGTCTCTGCCCATGTGTTTGCTCCCAAGCATTCTGACTTGAAAATTTTACGTGCAGGGGACACACGGCCAGACAACACGCCTATGGGGCAGGCCGTGTGTCACACACAGCCTAGACACACGCCCGTGTGTCTACCCATGTGGAAAAAATTAGGCTATTTACTAAGCCTCTTTGCCACCCTTACTCACACAACCTACATAATATCATCCAAAACCCATACAAGTCTATATCAAACCACCAAACCAACACTTAAATTTCATTTTGTTTTATTCATATAACCTTTATTAAAACATATAATAAACATATATTAGATGTCCATTAATGTCCACTCACCATTCAAATTGTATAATTTCCATGCAAGGACCCTTATTCTAAAAGCCAAAGTTAATTTAACACCTTCAACAGCATAGCATGCAACTTTTGCATTTTCTGCGATTAGGTCCTTTTTATCAAATTAAACACACAAATGGTAAAATCTCAACACGAAAGTTTCACACATATCAATTCACGTATTATAAGCATATAAAATAATATTAAATTTTTTTGACTCGGATATGCGGTCCCGAAACCACTATTCTGACTAGGGTCTAAACCAGACTGTTACAATTCTACCCCTTTAGGGATTTTCTTCCTCGAAAATCTTACCATTAAACAGATTCGGATATTATTGTCTCATAGTATTCTGAGGCTCCCACGTAACCTCTTCAATACCGTGAAGATGCCACATCACTTTAACTAATGAAATTTTCTTATTCCGCAGCTCTTTAACCTCGCTAGCTAAGATACGAATTGGCTTTTCTTCGTAAGTCATATCAGACTGAATTTCAATCTCAGAAGGAGGAATTAAATGCGAAGGATTGGATCTGTATTGTAGAAGCATTGATACATGAAACATATTCTGAATCTTTTCTAACTCTAGTGGTAACAACAATCTATATGCTACTGGTCCAATACACTCGATAATCTCATACCACCCGATGAACCTCAGACTTAATTTGCCTTTTCTACCAAACCCAAGCACTTTCTTCCACGGAGATACTTTCAAAAACACTTTATTACCAATCTCAAACTCAATGTCTTTTCTTTTCAAATCTACATATGATTTCTGACGATCAGAAGCTGCCTTCAAACTATCTCAGATCATTTTTACTTTCTGTTCAGTTTCTTTTATCAAATCAACCCCATGAATGTTATTTTCACTGAGCTCAGTCCAATACAAAGGTATGTGGCATTTACGACCATATAAAGCTTCGTATGGTGCCATTTTAATGCTCCACTAAAAACTGTTATTATAAGCGAATTCAATCAAAGGTAGATATTGTTCCCACGTACCTTTAAACTCAAGAATGCAACATCTCAACATATTCTCGAGTATCTGAATAATCCATTCAGATTGACCTTCTATTTGCGGATGAAAAGCAGTGCAAAAGTGCAATTTAGTACACAGAACATCTTGCAAATTCTTCCAGAATCGCGATGCAAAACTCGGGTCTTTATCTGACACTATCGACGATGGCACACCCTGCAATCTCACGATATCAGAAATGTATAACTCAGCTAATTTATCAAGTTAGTAATCAGATTGAATCGAAATAAAATGAGCTGATTTCGTCAAACGATTAACTACAACCCAAATTGCATCTTTCTTTCTCGGAGACAGGGGCAAACCCGAAACAAAATCCATGGTCACTCGATCCCATTTCCACTCCGGAACCATAATCGGTAGTAACAAACCAGATGGCACCTGATGTTCAGCTTTAACTAGCTGACAAATCAAACATTTAGAAACAAAATCAGAAATATCTCTTTTCATTTCGGACCACCAATAATGCTGTTTCAAATCATTATACATTTTAGTACTACCCGGATGCATAGATAAATGACTACTGTGAGCTTCACTCAGAATCATCTAAATTAACTCTGGATTTCTCGGAATACAAATTCGATCTCGAAATCTCAAGCAATCATCTTTATCAACTCTGAATTCTGAATCAGACTCTACATCACACTGAGCTTGTTTAGCTAAAATCTCATTATCAATCTTCTGAGCTTCAATAATCTACTGTAAGAACAAAGGTCTTGCTTTTAATTCAGCTAAAACTGAACCATCATCGGTCAAAACCAAATGAGCGTTCATCGCACCCAAAGTAAATAATATACTCAAAGCATCAGCAACAACATTTGCTTTTCCCGGGTGATAATCAATCACAAGTTCATAGTCTTTTAACAGTTCTAACGGT
This sequence comes from Gossypium anomalum, assembly GCA_025698475.1. Classification (NCBI taxonomy): domain Eukaryota; kingdom Viridiplantae; phylum Streptophyta; class Magnoliopsida; order Malvales; family Malvaceae; genus Gossypium; species Gossypium anomalum. Next base: position 58,897,078 of record CM046959.1, read on the forward strand.
CTTCTCTATCGCAGATTTAAGTCTTTCTGAGTCATCAAATACTTCAAACTCTTATGATCTGAATACACATGAAATTCCTCACCGAAAAAGTAATGGCGCCAAATCTTTAGGGCAAACACAATCGCAGCTATCTTAAGATCGTGCGTCGGATAGTTCTTTTCATGCGGCTTCAACTATCTTGAAGCATAAGCAATATCTTTTCTTTCTTGCATTAGAACACATCCTAGACCAATCAACGAAGCATTGCTGTAAATTGTAAATTTTTTACCCGATTCAGGTTGTATTTATACCGGAGCTTCAGTCAACAAAGTCTTCAGCTGATAAAAACTGTTCTGACATTTTTCAGACAATTCAAAATTCAAATCTTTTTGTAGCAGTTTTGTCAATGGAGTCGTAATCATCGAAAAACCTTTCACAAATCTTCTATAGTAACCAGCAAATCCTAGAAAACTACGGACTTTAGATACATTCCTCGGAGGTTTCCAATCCAAAATAGCTAAAATTTTGCTCGGATCAACTCAAATACCAGAGGGTGATTCAATATGACCCAGAAAACCAACTTCTAGCAACCAGAACTCACATTTACTGAACTTCGCATACAACTGTTTATCTCGCAGAGTCTGTAGCACTATTCTCAGATGCTCAGCATGTTCAGATTCGTCACGTGAATAAATCAATATGTCATTAATGAATACCACAACAAATTGGTCTAAATACAGTTTGAAAATTCTATTCACCAAATCCATAAAGATAGCAGGTGCGTTAGTCAATCCGAAAGGCATAACCTAGAATTCATAGTGGTCGTACCTTGTTCTGAAAGTAGTCTTCAAAATATCTGAGTCTTTCTCTCGTAGTTGATAATTGTCTTATCTTAAATCTATTTTCGAAAACACAGTAGCTCCTTTCAATTGATCAAACAAACCATCAATTCGAAGCAGGGGATGCTTATTCTTAACAGTCACCTTGTTCAGCTGACGATAAACTATACACGTTCTCATCGTACTATCTTTCTTTTTCACAAATAGAACCGGAGTACCCCAAGGTGAGAAACTCGGTTTAGGAAACCCTCGATCGGTCAACTCTTGCAACTGAAACTTTAATTCTTTTAGTTCGGTTAGAGCTATTCTGTACGGAGCTATTGAAATCGAAGTAGTACCAGGTACCAATTCAATGCCAAATTCTACCTCTGTAACTGGAGGTAATCCCGGAAGTTCTTCAGGAAACACATCAGGGAACTCACAGACAATAGGTACAGATTCAACTTTCTTTTCTGACACTCTTGAATCAATCACATATGCAGAATAAGCTTCATAACCCTTTCTCACAATACTCAAAGCTTTCATCGAAGATATTACAGCAGGCAATCCATTCAAATCACTAGATTCAATTCTGACTATTTCATCATTCTTGCATCTCAAATCAATAGTTTTCCATTTACAATTCACCACAGCATCATGCAAAGTTAACCAATCCATACCTAGAATTATACCAAACTCATCAAAAGGCAATAACATTAGATCAGCAGGAAAACAGTTGTTTAGAAACATTAACGGACAATTCTTGCAAACTTTATCAACCAGAACACATCTGCCTAGAGGGTTCGAAACTATAATTACAAATTCAGTAGACTCTACAGGCAAAGTTTTACTGTTCACTAAGTTCATACATATATACGAATGTGTTGATCCAAGATCTATCACAGCAATCACAGATGTATCATAAAGAGTAAATGTACCCATAAGCACATCTGGTGATGAAGCTTTCTCTCGAGCTCGAATGACAGAGGCTCTGGCAGGTGCACGAGCCTCAAATTTAACAGTTGTGTCTTTCGTTCCTCATTGACTACCACTTACATTTCCTGACTTTCTGGGGGTTCTACCACGAGAAACATTACCACTCTGCCTGGATTCTGAATATTATCTTTTTCAGCTAAATTTGGACAATCTTTAATAAAATGATTTCTTGAACCATAACTACAATAAGCTCAGTTATTACCTTTTCCCTAGGATTCACGAAAGTGTCGTCTTCCATATTGATCACACTCAGGCTTTTCATTCTTTGCGTTATCAACACTGGCAACAGACATGGCTGAAGATTTGAAATTTGATTGCAATCTAGCACGATCTCTGTTCGAATGTCCCACACTAGCCTTTGAACGGCTACTATCATCTCTAAACTTCTTGGATCCAGATTGAAATGATTTTCTCGATGATCTCTTCCGTACCTCTCTAGCTTCAAAATTAGGCTTTCTTTTCTCTTTCCCAAGATCTTCAGCTTTACATGCTCGTCCAACAAGCACCATGAATTCTTTGATATCTAGGATCCCAACTAGCAAACGAATATCTTTGTTCAAACCGTCTTCAAATCTCTTGCACATTATTGCTTCCGGAGATACACATTCTCGGGCATATTGACTCAACCTTACAAATTCTCACTCGTATTCTGTGATAGACATACGGCCTTGTTTAAGCTCGAGAAACTCTTTGCGCTTCTGATCAATGAATCTCTGACTAATGTATTTCTTCCAGAATTCAGTTTGGAACAAATCCTACGTAACTCAATCACTCGGAACCACAGACGTCAAAGTTTTCCACAGTGATATGTCGTGTCTCTCAGAAGTGAAACGACACATTTTATACATTCTTCTGGACTCAAGGATAACTCACCAAACACTCTTATTGTGTTCTCTAACTAGAACTCGACTTTTTCAGCATCATCATGTTTTGTAGCTCGGAACTCTTCAGCCCCATATTTTCTAATCTTATCAACTGGTGGTCTACTCAACTGTACTAGATTCACTAGTTGCATAATAGGAGTTTGAGGAGAATTAACAGGGGTTGGAGGTTATTGTACAAACGGATTGGTTCTAATGTATTGGGTGAACCAATCATTCATCATCTGATAGAAGTCTTGTTTAGCCTCACCATCACGACTACTCGTAGTCGGTCGAGAATCAGCTTGCACTGTCCCTTGCGCGAGAGTAGGCGCATTGCTTTCAACATCATCTGTTACAGCTCTATCGGGATCCATTGCTATATAAAAGCACATTTCAATGTCAGGATTCATCACACTGTCGCAGTTCAAAAATATGGCATGTATAGCTAGACTCACATACGCTATGGTAGTCCTAGAACCGACTAAACCATAGCTCTAAGACCAATAAAATGTAACACTCCTTACCCGTATCCATCGCCGGAGTAGGTTAAGAGGCATTACTTAATCCATAACACAATTCAGGAATAATCGAATATCAAATATCATTTCATTGTAGTAAATCTCATACATTCACATTCAATAAGATTGTAAAAGTGAGTATACAATACTTAAAAAATGCATTCAGGACCAAATTGACAACATACAAAAGTTTCAGAACTTATAAGAATTTTCAACTTTTAAAAGGTCACACGCCCATGTGAACAGGCTGTGTGCCTCATACGGTCTAGACACACCCGTGTGTCTAAGCTGTGGCAAAACAGAGCATAGCTACTGACTTGTCCACACGGCCACAAGACGCGCCCGTGTGCATTGGCCGTGTAAAAATTATAGAGGCTGCTGACTTGGCCACACGGCCAATAGACACGCCCGTGTGTCCTGGCCGTGTCAAAACTAGAGGTTATACTGACTTTAATTCCTAGGGTACCCCAGGGGATACACACCCGTGTCTCTGCCCGTGTGGACAAAAACAGGCCATTTGAATAGCCAATTTGCCACCCCAATTTGGTCATCTTGCAATCAATGAAAACAAGCATATTTGTATCATCATTTCAGTCAATTTCAACACCAAGACATAACCCTTTTATATCATATAATAGTCACCCAAAATCATACTCATAAACCTTACCAATTCATGCCAAACATAAGGTAAAATCTTACCAAAACATTTCTTCCATGTATCATTCAATCTCAAGCTAATCATACAAAAACTTATTAACTAAAACATACTATAGTCGCATATTGCCATCACATACCATGAACCATTATCACCTATGAGTTCAAGCACAAATTAGCCAAGTCACATGGCTAAGCATATACATCACAAAACATACTTCCCCAACTACTAGCCTATACATGCCATAATTCAAAAAGTATGCATTTTCAAAAGTACCAAAGTAAAGTTCGATAGTATGGTGATGACCCTAGACGATCCCTGAGCTTCCAGTAGCTTCGATATCTATAAAACAATGTAAACACACACAAAGTAAGCTTTCAAAAGCTTAGTAAGCTCGTACCAAAAACATCAACAATATAAAATATGAAACATCAATACATAAGTAATTATAATTTCTCAATTCATCCATCAAGTCCATGCCAACACCAACTATATGTTTACACAAATTCAATAAACTTTTATGCATTTTACTACCTACCACATAGGTGTTATACTTACTAAAACCTTTTCATATTCATTCGTTTTCAAACTCACCTCCTGTTCGAATACTTTAAGACTTTCCGATGATCACCAATGCTTTAACTATCCACACACTTAGTTCTTAAAGATTAGTCGAAGCTAGAATGATTCTGCACACTTAGTGCCATTTCAACTAACTGAAGCTAAGTCGGTATCACACACTTAGTGCCTTTAGTAGCCGAAGCTAGTTTAAATTACACACTTAGTGCCAAATATTTTCGATTCATCATCATATTCACCCAATTCAATTATATACAGTCCATGTATAATAATGGCATCAAAACCTATGTAACATCAAATTTTAAGTACGAACTTACCTCGTACTTAGAATTTGTCGACTCAGACTGTTTATTCTACAATCTTCGATTTCCCTCAGTCTAAGTCTGAATTCCTCTTTTCTTGATCTATATGTATTCAAAATTACCTCCTTTCATTCACCAAATCATTCAAAACAATCCATATACACACAATTAGGGCATTTTGCAAAATAGTCCTCACATTTCGACACTTTAGTCCCTAATTCACAAAATCACAAAATACACAAAATTCATCAAAACCATGCCTTAGCCGAATCTTCCTATGGTCCCTAGCAACCCATAACTTTCATCTATTTCACATTTCAACCCATCAATTTACACTTTTCTCAACTTAATCCCTAATATGCATTTTTACTCAAAATCACTTTACAAAACATGTATATCTAGCACTAAGCTTTCATGTTCCACCAATTAACATCACTAAACTCATGAATTCATCAATGGCATAACTCAAAATATTCATCAAAATCAGAAATTCAAGCATGGGCTTTGTGCATTACACTGCAACGATCTCAAAAATGTAAAAATTATCAAAATCCCAGTCAAAACCATACCTTAATTAGCCAATATGAGTGCCGAACCCTAAAAATCTTATTTTCTTTTCTTTTTCCTTGTAATTTCGGTAAGAAAGAAAGATGAACACTTAAATTTCGTTTTGTTTTATTCATATAACCTTTATTAATTCATTTACTAAAATAACCTTTATTAAAACATATAATAAACATATATTAGATGTCCATTAATATCCAGTCACCATTCAAATTGTATATTTTCCGTGCAAGGACCCTTATTTTAAAAGCCAAAGTCAATTTAACACCTTCAATAGCATAGCATGCAACTTTTGTATTTTCTGCGATTAGGTCATTTTTATCAAATTAAACACACAAATGGTAAAATTTCAACACAAAACTCACACATATCAATTCACGTATTATAAGCATATAAAATAGAATTAAAGTTTTTTTTGACTCGGATATGTGGTCCCAAAACCACTATTCCGACTAGGGTCAAAACCGGACTGTTACAATTCTCCCCCTTAGGGATTTTCGTCCTTGAAAATCTTACCGTTAAACAGATTCGGATATTGCTGTCTCATAGTATTCTTAAGCTCCTACGTAGCCTCTTCAATACCGTGACGATGCCATATCACTTTAACTAATGAAATTTTATTATTCTGCAGCTCTTTAACCTCTCTAGCTAAGATACGAATTGGCTTTTCTTCGTAAGTCATATCAGATTGAATTTCAATCTCAGACGGAGAAATTACATGCGAAGGATCAGATCTGTATTGTCGAAGCATCGATACATGAAACACAATGTGAATCTTTTCTAGCTCTAGTGGTAACAACAATCTATATGCTACCGGTCTAATACACTCGATAATCTCATACCACTCGATGAACCTCGGACTCAATTTGCCTTTTCTACCAAACCAAAGCATTTTCTTCCACGGAGATACTTTCAAAAACACTTTATCACCAATCTCAAACTCAATGTCTCTTCTTTTCAAATCCACATATGATTTCTGACGATCGGAAGCTGCCTTCAAACTATCTTGGATCACTTTTACTTTCAGTTCAGTTTCTTTTATCAAATCAACCCCATGAATCTTATTTTCGCTGAGCTCAATCCAATACAAGGGTGTACGGCATTTACGACCATATAAAGCTTTGTATGGTGCCATTTTAATGCTCGACTGAAAACTGTTATTATAAGCGAATTCAATCAAAGGTAGATATTGTTCCCACGTACCTTTAAACTCAAGAATGCAACATCTCAACATATCCTCAAATATCTGAATAATCTGTTCAGATTGACCATCTATTTGCGAATGAAAAGCAGTACTAAAGTACAATTTAGTACCCAGAGCATCTTGCAACTTCTTACAGAATCGCGATGTAAATCTCGGGTCTCTATCTGACACTATCGACAATGGCACACCATGCAATCTCACGATATCAGAAATGTATAACTCAGCTAATTTATTAACTGAGTAATCAGATGAAATCGGAATAAAATGAGCTGATTTTGTCAAACGATCAACTACAACCCAAATTGCATCTTTTTTTCTTGGAGACAGGGGCAAACCCAAAACAAAATCCATGGTCACTCGATCCCATTTCCACTCCGAAACCACATTCGGTTGTAGCAAACTAGATGACACCTGATGTTCAGCTTTAACTTGCTGACAGATTAAACATTTAAAAACAAAATCAGAAATATCTCCTTTCATTTTGGACCACCAATAATGCTGTTTCAAATCATTATACATTTTCGTACTACCCGGATGCATATATAAATGACTACTATGAGCTTCATTCAGAATCATCTGAACTAACTCTGGATTTCTCAGAATAAAATTCTATCTCAAAATCTTAAGAAATCATCTTTATCAACTCTGAATTCTGAATCAGACTCTACATCACACTGAGCTCATTTAGCTAAAATCTCATTATCAATCTTCTGAGCTTCAATAATCTGCTGTAAGAACAAAGATCTTACTTTTAATTCAGCTAAAACTGAACCATCATTGGACAAAACCAAATGAGTGTTCCTCGCACGCAAAACAAATAACAATTTTTTACTCAAAGCATCAGCAACAACATTTGTTTTTCCCGGGTGATAATCAATCGCAAGTTTATAGTCTTTTAGCAGTTCTAACAATCTTCTCTGTCACAGATTTAAGTCGAGTCATCAAATACTTCAAACTCTTATGATCGAATGCACATGTAACGCCCCAAAAATCTTAAAATCCTAAATTATCTTTTTTTTATTCTGATAAAAAAATGTGTGCTTAGTATTCCCGGTTAAGTGCTAATTATATGATAGTAGGTCTCGGTTAGTTTTGGAGTTAGAACTAAGAAGTGAAGGAAATTATAGTTTAGTTATTCAAGGAACCTTGATGGCAAGTAGGTGGGCTTTTGATTAAATAAAGGAAGAATTGGACAGAAAAGAGCTTGCTAGCCCAGTGGATAAGTGGCGTGTTGCTAGTGTCAGAGGTCTGGGGTTAGAATCTGTGACAACCCTAATTTGACCCTAGTCGGAAAGTGGTTTCGGGACCACAAAACCGAGTTATAAAAATAATTATAAATTATGTTTCATGATTTCGAAGTAAGCAAATACGAGTGTGAAAATTTCAAGCTTCGATTTGGTCAATTGCATGTGAATTTATTCAAAAGGACTAAAATATGACACTTTTGAAATGTGATAGGCTAATTTTGAGTGAGTAGATAATGCATGTGTTGAAAGGAATGGTTTTGCATGTTAAATTGCCCATTTTGAGCTAGTGGCCGGCCATGTACTAATCATGTTATAAAATATGAATTTTATATTGGTTTTATTTAGCTAAATGATAAAATAACATGAAGTAATGAGATAAAATAAAGAATTAAAATAGCTAGTGGGTGAAAATAACAAAGTTAACACCTTGTTCATCCCAAAAACCGAATGTGAAGGAGAGTTTGGGAGAAGAACCATTCGGTCACTAAAATCATCTTCAAGGTATGAGATTCATGTGATTTTTTTTTTTTTGAATTGCTTGATAAATTTGAACTATTGCCAAGTTCTTTAGGTAACCCATGTTAGAGATTTTGATATTAGGATGTCTAGCACTTTCGGCCATGATAGTTGAGGATTAGGGATTTTTATTTCTTGTTGAATTGGATGATTCTTGGTGTGTGAGTGTTTGAACTAGCTAAGGATCAAAAGAAAAGATGCAAGGTACAAGAAGAAAGGATCGGCTACTATGGTTGATGCTAATGCCGAATGTGAAAAATGATATATGTGGATAATATATGTGATTTGAGTTAATAATGTGAAAAGAATATGAAGTTATATTATAATTGATTAGGTATTAAGTTAAAAATTGCTAAAATTTTCATTTCTTTAGCCGAATATGTGAATGATCATTGAAGAGTTTGTGGATGGATATAGGTGAACTTGGTAAGAGCATTCGGCATAGTGTATAATGATATAAAGATGTTAGAAATTATTTTTGATTAGGAGTATGCATAATTAAGCATATAATAGGCCTCAACATGGAAATGCATATTCGGCCATAGGAGGAAAAAAAAAAATTTTTGGTGTTGCATACATTCGGTTAGGAGCAAGCATACTGATGCTTTTGTCTTGGCCTACACAATCGGCTAAAGGAGAGTATGGGTTAATATGTTGAATTGATTCGTGGTTTCATATATAGGTGACTCTAATGTCTAATGTATATATATATATATATATATATATGGGCTAAATGCCTTGAGTTCCTCTTTTCGATACTTAAGCGACTAAATCAATTTATTTGTTAAATTAAGCTCAAGAGCAAAGGGGAGCTAAATCCGATAAAGGGAAGGAAAAAGTGGTCGAATAGTCATCGGAGTCATACGACAACATCCGAAGTAAGTTTTCGAGTAACGAGACTTAGTTTACGATTTGATTAAGTCATAATGTATGAGCATAACAAATATAGGGCGATATGATGATTCTACTTGAATTATTTGATGAGTTACTTAGTCTATACGTATGAAGGGTAGCCGTATGTGTATGGAGATCGTGTCGTAAAGCAAACTAAACCATGCTGTTTGTATGTGGCTAGTGAGCCGAAAATGGGATTGCTTGATACGTGAATTGTGTTTGAAACTTATTATGAAAATGAAAAATAGATGTGTCGTGAATTATTTATATGTACATGAATATTTGGATGTTAACCAGGCTAAGTCCCGAAGGCTTTTGTGCGAGTTGTTAGTTCCGGCTAAGTCCCGAAGGCATTTGTGCGAGTTACTATATCCGGGCTATGTCCCGAAGGCTTTAATCACGAGTTACTATATCCAAGACTCGTCCCGAAGGCATTTGTGCAAATTACTATATCCGGCTATGTTCCGAAGGCATTCGAGCGAGAAACTATGTCCGGTTAAACCCCGAAGGTACTTGGCTTGAGAATGAGTGATCTTGCTGTCATAGTTTCAATTAATATGCACGTGAAATCCCAGTGATGAGGTATGTTTCGTATATGCATTGATTTAGTTGATCCCTTGCAAATAGTACTCACTCAGTCGATAAATGAGTTACTGGGTCTTTGGTTAAGTTAATCTTTTGTGTATGAATATAAAGGTTGGTAATATGGAATAAGTATGATATTGAGAATTTGTGCATATAAAATTATCCGTTTAGCTATACAATGTTACATTATAATTGTGTTTAATTCCATAGCTCAAAACTTACTAAGCATTAAATGCTTACTCCGTTTTTCCTTAAATCTGCTTTTATAGATTTTGGTTAAATCATTCTATCGGACTGGGACTGTCGAAGTTGAAGTCGCCCACACTATCAAAGCCCCTTTCGGTACTCTTTTGGTTGAACTTTAAAATGGCATGTATAGGACTACCCTTGTTGATGTTTGTCTTACACCTTTCGGTTTTGTATAAGTTTGATAGTCATGCGAAAATGGCTTGTATATATATATGTTTTGAGTATATTGATATAATCTTCGTGTATGTATATGGTTACTGAGAAGTGTGGATATGCTTGGCAATGATTGACCATTGGGATGGTTAATCATAATCCTATTTTGTGCTATATATATATATATACTAAAGGGTTAGTTAAATCTTGGAAACTAAGTAATAGGTAAAGTCTACCCTAAAGACAGATATTGGCAGCATCAGTAGTGTCAATTTGAAAAATCACTAAAAATAGTAGGAATGGAGTTAATTAGTGAATAAATTATGAAAACAAACCTTGATGAATCTACTTTCATATGGAAGAAACGAAACGGCCAAATGAGTCAGATGTTAAGAGATATTTAGGTTTTCATGGAACAGGGCCAGAACGATTTCTGGATCCCCTGTTCTGACTTTGAAAATTTGCTATAAATTAACCAGAGATAATTAGAAGTCATGCCCCATATGTACAGATTCCTTGTTGAGTCTAATTTCTTTAGAAACAAACGACACATGATTTGAAGCCCTGTATAGGAAGATACCTAAGTTGCAATGCATGAAGGTCTGTGTAGTCGAATCCTGTAACAGGGGAGACTTAATCTAATAAACTGTACCGTTTGGCCCGATAAAAAATTCTAGAAAAAAATGTGTAGATAGATATATGAGTCTAGTTTCAGGGAAAATTTACGGAATAAGTTTTCGAGCTTCGGAACTCGAGATATGATTTTAAAAGTGGCCATGATGCAGTTAGCCAGCATGTCTGAATTTTTTTGTAAAAAAATAAGAAAATGAACCGTGCAGTCAATGTAATAAGTCCGTAATTACCTCGTGTTCAACCCCGGTAACGGTCTCAGGTCCGGGGTGTTACATTTTATTGGTATCAGAGCTACGGTTTAGTCGATTCTAGGACTACCGTAATGTGTTTGGGTCTAGCTATACATGCCATTTTGTGATTATTTGATAGTGTGGTGATTTCTGACAATTGAAAATGTGTTTATTATAGTAATGGATCCCGATCTCGACCGAGCGGTAGCTGATGACCTTGAGAGTGTAGCACCTGCTCCTGCACTAGGGACAGCTCCGGCGAACTCTCAACCTATTGCTAGTAATCCGAATGATGAAGCTAGACAAGCTTTCTATAGCGTGATGAATGATTGGTTCAACCAATACATTCGAACTAATACGGCTATACCACAACCTCCATTCCCGACTAATGCCACCCCCGCACCTACAATACCTCTGGCAACTGGCCAAATAAGGTCAAGTAAACCCCCAGTTGACAAGATTCGAAAACACAGGGCTACTAAATTTAAGGCTACAGATAGCGACGATGCCGAGCAAGCTGAATTTTGGTTGGATAATACTATCCGGGTACTTGATGAACTATCTTGCACACCCGAGGAATGTCTAAAGTGTTCTATCTCTCTGCTACGTGATTCTGCCTACTATTGGTGGAATACGTTGATTTCTGTTGTGCCCAGAGAGCGGGTAACTTGGGAGTTTTTCCAAACCGAGTTCCGGAAAAAGTATATCAGCCAGAGATTTATTGATCAAAAACGAAAGGAATTTCTTGAACTTAAACAAGGTTCTATGACGGTTACTGATTATGAGCGAAAGTTTGTGAGGCTTAGCCGGTACGCTCGAGAATGTGTTTCTTCAGAAGCTATAATGTGTAAACGGTTTGAAGATGGTTTGAATGAAGATATAAAATTGTATGTTGGCATTTTAGAGATCAGAGAGTTTGTAGTGCTTGTCGAGCGAGCTTGCAAAGCCGAAGAGCTCGGTAAGGAGAAAAGAAAAGCTGAATTGGGAGCCAAAGAGTTTCGTAAGAGGTCATCGGGAAAGCCCTTTCAACAGTCATCGAAGAAATTTAGAGATGATTCTGGCCGATCCAAAGACACTTTGGGTTTTTCAAGACGAGATCGCGATCGACCTCACGTGAGTAAACGAGTCACTTGGTTGCCGTGTGGGGAAATGATCGTCGGGGACAGTCGAGTGTCGACATTGTGGTAAATGGCATTCGGGAGTTGTAGATTCCATGACCGCTCCTGCTATAAGTGTGGATCACCACCACTTTATCAAGGATTGTCCGAGACCGCTATGCGAGCGAATGTAAATCAGTGGGAAACCGAGTGTTACTACTGTTCGTGGTAGACCATCTAGAAATGCGGGGAATGCTAGCGGAGGTCAGAGAGGATCTAGAGATGTCACAACCAGATCTGAGGCTCGTGCTCCAGCTAGAGCTTATGCTATCTGCATGCGCGCGAGGATGCCTCTTCGCGGATGTTATTACGGGTACTTTTACTCTCTTTGATACTGATGTGATTGCTTTGATAGACCCCGGTTCTACTCATTCATACGTATGTGAAACCTTAGCATCCAGTAAGACTCTACCTGTTGAGTCTACTGAGTTTGTAATACGGGTGTCAAATCCCTTGGGTCGTTATGTGCTTGTCGACAAAGTGTGCAAGAAATGTCCTCTAGTAATCCGAGGTTTCTATTTTTCGGCCGATTTGATGCTTTTACCGTTTGACGAATTTGATGTTATCCTCGGTATGGATTGGTTGACCGTACATGACGCAATTGTAAATTGCAAAAGAAAAACCATCGATTTGAGGTGTGTAAATAACGAGATAATCCGAGTCGAGTCTACTGACTTGAATAGGTTGCCAGCTGTAATATCGTCGATGCTGGCTCAGAAATGTGTAAGAAAGGGGTGTGAAACATACCTTGCGTATGTACTGAATGACAAAGAGTTAGAAAAGAAGCCTGAATCTGTACCAGTGGTTTGTGAATACTCGATGTTTTCAGAAGAATTACCGAGTTTACCACTGCTCGGGAGGTAGAGTTTGGCATCGAGCTTATACAGGACTACACCGATTTACGATAGCTCCGTGTCGTATGGCACCAACGAATTAAAGGAATTGAAAGCTCAGTTGCAAGAGTTGACAGATAAAGGTTTCGCTCGACCAAGTTTCTCACCTTGGGGTGCACCAGTATTGTTTATGAAAAAGAAGGACGGAACCATGAGGTTGTGCATTGATTATCGTCAGCTGAATAAAGTGACGATAAAGAATAAATATCCGTTACCGCGTATTGATGATTTGTTTGACCAACTAAAAGGAGCCTCGGTGTTTTCAAAGATAGATTTGAGATCGGGTTATTATCAGCTGCGAGTTCGAGATTCGGATATACCTAAAACTGCTTTCAGAACGAGATACGGCCACTACGAGTTTTTAGTGATGCCGTTTGGGCTCACTAATGCCCCTGCGGTGTTTATGGATTTGATGAATCGAATCTTCAGACAGTATTTGGACCGGTTCGTAGTTGTGTTTATGGATGACATCTTGGTCTATTCTAGAGATGAGACCGAACATGCCAAGCACCTGAGATTAGTGTTGCGAATTTTACGGGATAAACAGTTATATGCTAAGTTCAGTAAGTGTGAGTTCTGGTTAAGAGAAGTTAGCTTCTTGGGTCATGTGGTATCTGCATCGGGTATTCGAGTTGATCCGAATAAAATTTCAGCCATACTTAACTGGAAGCCTCCGAGAAATATTACTGAGGTTCGAAGCTTTTTGGGACTTGCCGGTTACTATCGACGATTTGTAAAAGGTTTCTCGATGATAGCCACACCAATGACGAAGCTACTTCAAAAAGATGTTAAGTTCGAATGGACGGATAAATGTCAGAAAAGTTTTGATCAACTGAAAGCCTATTTGATCAAGCTCCAATCTTAGTGCAAACCGAATCGAGTAAAGAATTTGTCATTTATAGTGATGCTTCCCTACTTGGGTTGGGTTGCGTATTGATGCAAGAAGGTCGAGTTGTGGCATATGCGTCGAGACAATTAAAGCCACATGAGAAAAATTATCCGACTCATGATCTCGAATTAGCTGCCATTGTATTCGCCTTGAAAATATGGCGACATTACTTATTTGGTGAGAAGTGCCATGTGTTTTCGGATCACAAAAGTCTCAAATATTTGATGACCCAAAGAGACTTAAATCTGCGACAAAGACGTTGGCTTGAGTTGTTAAAAGATTATGAGCTTGTTATTGACTATCACCCGGGAAAGGCTAATGTGGTTGCGGATGCCTTAAGTCGTAAATCACTGTTTGCTTTACGAGCAATGAATGTACATTTGTCTATTTTATCCGACAATGTGTTAGTGGCGGAATTAAAGGCCAAACCATTGTTGATTCATCAAATTCGTGAAGCTCAAAAAATCGATGAAAAAACGGGCTGAATGTGTTCCGAATATGGAATCGGAGTTTCAACTTGATGAGGACGATTGTTTGAGGTTCAGAAGTCAGTTGTGTGTTCCAAGAAATGCAGAACTCATTTCGATGATTTTGAAAGAAGCTCATTGTGGTCGAATGTCACTTCACCCGGGGAGTACGAAAATGTACAACGATCTGAGACGTCAGTTTTGGTGGCATGGTATGAAACGAGACATTTCCGAATTTGTTTCGAAGTGTTTAATATGTCAGCAAGTGAAGGCGGAGCATCAAGTGCCTACGGGTTTACTTCAGCCGATCATGATACCTGAATGGAAATAGGACCGAGTCACGATGGATTTTGTATCTGGGTTGCCATTGTCGACAAGTAAGAAAGATGCGATTTGGGTTGTTGTTGATAGACTGACTAAGTCGGCTCATTTTATCCCCATACGTACGGATTTTTCATTGGATAAACTAGCTGAATTGTATGTTTCTCAGATTGTGAGACTACACGAGGTACCGATTTCTATTGTGTCGGACAGAGATCCGAGATTCACCTCACGATTTTGGAAGAAATTGCAAGAAGCTTTGGGTACCAAGCTGCATTTTAGCACCACTTTCCATCCACAAACTGATGGTCAATCCGAGCGGATAATTCAGATACTTGAGGATATGTTGAGATGTTGCATCCTTGAGTTTAGTGGCTCATGGGAGCGGTATTTACCTTTGATTGAGTTCGCTTACAACAATAGTTTTCAATCAAGTATTAAGATGGCACCTTATGAAGCTTTGTACGGGCGTAAATGCCGTACGCCATTGTTTTGGACCGAGCTCGGTGAAAGCAAAATTTTCGGAGTGGATTTGATTAAAGATGCTGAACAGAAAGTAAGAATAATTCGTGATAATCTGAAGGCAGCATCAGATCGTCAGAAATCGTATGCGGACTTAAAACGAAGAGATATTGAGTATCGTGTGGGAGGGAAAGTGTTTCTTAAGGTCTCACCTTGGAAAAGATACTTAGATTTGGTGTAAAGGCAAATCGAGTCCGAGGTTCATAGGGCCATATGAAGTATCCGAACGAATTGGTCCAGTTGCGTATAGATTGATTTTGCCCCCTGAACTTGAAAGGATTCACAATGTTTTTCATGTCTCAATGCTTCGACGTTATAGATCTGATCCTTCGCACATAATTACTCCATCAGAGGTTGAAATTCAATCTGATTTGAGTTATGAAGAAGAACCGATTCGTATCCTAGCTCGTGAAGTGAAAGAGTTGAGAAACAAAAAGGTTCCTTTAGTAAAGGTGTTATGGCTCAAACACGGAATTGAGGAAGCTACTTGGGAAACTGAAACATCTATGAAGGAACGATATCCAAATTTATTCACTGGTAAGATTTTCGGGGACGAAAATTTCTTAAGTGGGGAAGAGTTGTGACAACCCTAATTTGACCCTAGTCGGAAAGTGGTTTCGGGACCACAAAACCTAGTTATAAAAATAATTATAAATTATGTTTCATGATTTCGAAGTAAGCAAATACGAGTGTGAAAATTTCAAGCTTCGATTTGGTCAATTGCATGTGAATTTATTCAAAAGGACTAAAATATGACACTTTTGAAATGTGATAGGCTAATTTTGAGTGAGTAGATAATGCATGTGTTTAAAGGAATGGTTTTGCATGTTAAATTGCCCATTTTGAGCTAGTGGCCGGCCATGTACTAATCACGTTATAAAATATGAATTTTATATTGGTTTTATTTAGCTAAATGATAAAATAACATGAAGTAATGAGATAAAATAAAGAATTAAAATAGCTAGCGGGTGAAAATAACAAAGTTAACACCTTGTTCATCCCAAAAACCGAATGTGAAGGAGAGTTGGGGAGAAGAACCATTGGGTCACTAAAATCATCTTCAAGGTATGAGATTTATGTGATTTTTTTTTTTTGAATTGCTTGATAAATTTGAACTATTGCCAAGTTCTTTAGGTAACCCATGTTAGAGATTTTGATATTAGGATGTCTAGCACTTTCGGCCATGATAGTTGAGGATTAGGGATTTTTATTTCTTGTTGAATTGGATGATTCTTGGTGTGTGAGTGTTTGAACTAGCTAAGGATCAAAAGAAAAGATGCAAGGTACAAGAAGAAAGGATCGGCTACTATGGTTGATGCTAATGCCGAATGTGAAAAATGATATATGTGGATAATATATGTGATTTGAGTTAATAATGTGAAAAGAATATGAAGTTATATTATAATTGATTAGGTATTAAGTTAAAAATTGCTAAAATTTCCATTTCTTTAGCTTGAATATGTGAATGATCATTGAAGAGTTTGTGGATGGATATAGGTGAACTTGGTAAGAGCATTCGGCATAGTGTATAATGATATAAAGATGTTAGAAATTATTTTTGATTAGGAGTATGCATAATTAAGCATATAATAGGCCTCAACATGGAAATGCATATTCGGCAATAGGAGGAAAAAAAAAAAAAATTTGGTGTTGCATACATTCGGTTAGGAGCAAGCATATTGATGCTTTTGTCTTGGCCTACACAATCGGCTAAAGGAGAGTATGGGTTAATATGTTGAATTGATTCGTGGTTTCATATATAGGTGACTCTAATGTCTAATGTATATATATATATATATATATATATATATATATATGGGCTAAATGCCTTGAGTTCCTCTTTTCGATACTTAAGCGACTAAATCAATTTATTTGTTAAATTAAGCTCAAGAGCAAAGGGGAGCTAAATCCGATAAAGGGAAGGAAAAAGTGGTCGAATAGTCATTGGAGTCATATGACAACATCCGAAGTAAGTTTTCGAGTAACGAGACTTAGTTTACGATTTGATTAAGTCATAATGTATGAGCATAACAAATATAGGGCGAAATGATGATTCTACTTGAATTATTTGATGAGTTACTTAGTCTATACGTATGAAGGGTAGCCGTATGTGTATGGAGATCGTGTCGTAGAGCAAACTAAACCATGCTGTTTGTATGTGGCTAGTGAGCCGAAAATGGGATTGCTTGACACGTGAATTGTGTTTGAAACTTATTATGAAAATGAAAAATAGATGTGTCGTGAATTATTTATATGTACATGAATATTTGGATGTTAACCGGGCTAAGTCCCGGCTTTTGTGTGCGAGTTGTTAGTTCCGGGCTAAGTCCCGAAGGCATTTGTGCGAGTTACTATATCCGGGCTATGTCCCGAAGGCTTTAATGCGAGTTACTATATCCGGGCTACGTCCCGAAGGCATTTGTGCAAATTACTATATCCGGCTATGTTCCGAAGGCATTCGAGCGAGAAACTATGTCCGGTTAAACCCCGAAGGTACTTGGCTTGAGAATGAGTGATCTTGCTGTCATAGTTTCGATTAATATGCACGTGAAATCCCAGTGATGAGGTATGTTTCGTATATGCATTGATTTAGTTGATCCCTTGCAAATAGTACTCACTCAGTCGATAAATGAGTTACCGGTCTTTGGTTAAGTTAATCTTTTGTGTATGAATATAAAGGTTGGTAATATGGAATAAGTATGATATTGAGTATTTGTGCATATAAAATTATCCGTTTAGCTATACAATGTTACATTATAATTGTGTTTAATTCCATAGCTCAAAACTTACTAAGCATTAAATGCTTACTCCGTTTATCCTTAAATCTCTGTTTTATAGATTTTGGTTCATCAGCTATCGGACTCGGGACTGTCGAAGTTGAAGTCGCCCACACTATCAAAGCCCCTTTCGGTACTCTTTTGGTTGAACTTTGAAATGGCATGTATAGGACTACCCTTGTTGATGTTTGTCTTACACCTTTCGGTTTTGTATAAGTTTGATAGTCATGCGAAAATGGCTTATATATATATATGTTTTGAGTATATTGATATAATCTTCGTGTATGTATATGGTTACTGAGAAGTGTGGATATGCTTGGCAATGATTGACCATTGGGATGGTTAATCATAATCCTATTTTGTGCTATATATATATATATACTAAAGGGTTAGTTAAATCTTGGAAACTAAGTAATAGGTAAAGTCTACCCTAAAGACAGATATTGGCAGCATTAGTAGTGTCAATTTGAAAAATCACTAAAAATAGTAGGAATGGATTTAATTAGTGAATAAATTATGAAAACAAACCTTGATGAATCTACTTTCATATGGAAGAAACGAAACAGCCAAATGAGTCAGATGTTAAGAGATATTTAGGTTTTCATGGAACAGGGCCAGAACGATTTCTGGATCCCCTGTTCTGACTTTGAAAATTTGCTATAAATTAACCAGAGATAATTAGAAGTCATGCCCCATATGTACAGATTCCTTGTCGAGTCTAATTTCTTTAGAAACAAACGACACATGATTTGAAGCCCTGTATAGGAAGATACCTAAGTTGCAATGCATGAAGGTCTGTGTAGTCGAATCCTGTAACAGGGGAGACTTAATCTAATAAACTGTACCGTTTGGCCCAATAAAAAATTCTAGAAAAAAATGTGTAGATAGATATATGAGTCTAGTTTCAGGGAAAATTTACAGAATAAGTTTTCGAGCTTCGGAACTCGAGATATGATTTTAAAAGTGGCCGTGATGCAGTTAGCCAGCATGTCTGAATTTTTTTTAAAAAAATAAGAAAATGAACCGTGCAGTCAATGTAATAAGTCCGTAATTACCTCGTGTTCAACCCCGGTAACGGTCTCGGGTCCGGAGTGTTACAGAATCCCTCCTTCCTCAAAAGGGGGATTTATTTTTGCTTGAAAGATGGACAGAGGTGGCGTTAGATATGAACTCTGTAGGGAGTGATAAGAGGAGAAATTTGAGGAGGGGATTAAGGAGTTATCAGGGAGTAAAACTAGGAGATGAGGAGTGAAGAAGAGGTGCAGCCGAGTTGGGAATTGGGGCATGGGAAATTTGGCTATAGAGGCTATATATAGGTGCCGAATGGGAGGTTACCAGCCTAATGCCGAATTCTCCTTCACCTTGTTGCCAGAAACCCTTTTTTCTCTTCAAGATTTAAAAGTCAAAAACCCTTATTCTTCTTTCCTTCTCTTTGTGCCGATTTTCCATCCTTCCTCTACTCAATTTTCTTTGATTCACTTTTGGTTTAGCCTACTTCTTCTTCCCTTTTCACTTGGTCCAAATAATCTTTTGTTTGCCATACAAAACTCAAGGGCCGAACACCCCTTTGGCCGAATACCCTTGGTGCCGCCACTGTCCTTTCCACTCAGTCGATTCTAGTGTGAGTGTTTGCTCTCCCAATCAGTTTTTGCTAAGTATCGATTACTATATTCCTCACTTCTTCCAATTGGTTTTGGTAGGATTAGTATCAAATTCCAGTCCTTTGGATCCCTGCTGATTTGCTCCTTAGGTGAGAGACTTTGGTAAGTGTTCTTCATCTTAGTTGGCCGAATGGTCATAGTTAAGGGAAGGGGGACTTCTTTTGGATACAAGTCACCTGTTATTCTGGTTTTAATAATTAAGATTGGTGCAGATCTAGGAGTTGATTGTGGTTAATGATTAAAGAAGGGACTGTTATAACTTGTCGCGCAAGGCAAGGTGAAGGGTGAGGTTTCGATTTTGGTAAAGATATGTATTAAGCATGTGATTAATTGAAGGGTGATATCGATTGTAGGTTCGAAGCTAAGGAAATCACAGCACACTTTATTACTAGGTGTGTACATACACTGCACACACAAGTAGATCGGTAAAACCTGAAATATCGAAAAGCTGAAATGCCGAAAAGCTGAAAGTTTGGCTACGGTAGTCTTGCGAGTGCGCGAACACTCGTAAGGGGGAAACTGATAGGTTGTTTGAGGCCTCATGGGCGATTCCATGGACTTGGGCTGTGAATTGGCCAACCGGGCCAGAATGGGCTAAATGGGCCCGATGGGCTGTTGGGCCCATAATAGGAAAAATTTGATAATTGATGCTATGTGATGGAAAACTGTATGTGAGCATGACTATAAAAGTGATTTGGGCCTAAAGGGCCATATAAAAGTGATTGGGCCTAATGGGCCATATGAAAGAGATTGGGTCTAGTGGACCATATACAGGTATGTGGATTTGTCTGGGCTTCGTAAGAGGTTTTAGGCCTAGTATATGTGACTGCATAAAACTTAATTGACAAATTAAAGACCATGGACAAGTCATAGGGTTAAGGTGTGGCAACGGGTATATGCATGTCTAGGATTGGATCTAGGGAGAGCTTGTTACTTAAGCGGTCTTAATGACTCACCTCTTCTTCTTTGGAATCCTACCTGGTGCATAGTATTCGTTCATCTTAGCTCACGGGATTTGTTAACGGGCCCAGGTAAGTAAAAACCCGTAATAAAGGAAAATTATCGAAATGCCCCTAAGGGCGAAAATGACTAAAATACCCCTATGTGTTGAATGTAAGATTTATGGATGTTACATGTATACCTGCTGCATTCATATGCATTCATATGATATCTTGTTTAGGTTGCATATGGGTTGGGAATTATGGAACGGAGGAAGTATATGAGGGTCGCATGGTTGCTTGACCACCATGGATCCACCGACGGCTTTTAAGCCCAATATGTTATTGACAGCTTGCTACAACAAAGGTAGGTCAGAAACCGGGCTACCATTGATGTGTATCGGTTGGGTGGGTCGATATTTATATCCCCACAGGATGTGTATTGGGGGATGGAGCTGATGTGTACCGGTTGGATTATTGGGGTGGGTTGCACTGCATTGCATTGCATGTATGTTGTATGGTGATTGATGTATGCTTGTATCTCATCAAGGGTTGTACACACTAAGTTTTCAAAAACTCACCCCCTCTTTTATTTTCCTCAGGTGATGCTCAGTAGGAGGTTCGATGTCTGGAGGGACTCTGGGTGGCCAGCTAGCAGGACAACTTGGATTTGATTTAAAAGCATATAAGTTATTAGTTTATTAAGTAATTTAGTCTGGATTGTGTTAAGGCCTCCCCTTTTTTTTATTATTTGGATTATTAATTTTTTGCGTTGTAATTATGAGAAGTCGAACATGGATTTTCTAAACCATAGTTTTTTTTTTATATACTACATTTCCATAACTAAATTTTTAAATGATAAGTTTTCTTAAATCAAATGTTTTAAACAAAGCTTTCGCAACTGAAAAGAGATTTTACAAAGTAACTGAGATGCATCATTTTAAGGAAAGGTTTTCAATGAAAACAAGGTTCTCACTGAACACTTCAATGTGACACGCCGAATTTGGCCATAACGTCCGGGCCGGGTTTGGGGTGTTACAACACATTACATTTCTCACTGAACAAGTAATGGTGCCAAATCTTTAGGGCAAACACAATCACAGCTAACTCAAGATCGTGCGTCGGATAGCTCTTTTTGTGTGGCTTCAACTGTCTCGAAGCATAAGCAATAACATTTCCTTCTTGCATTAGAACACGTCTAGACCAATCAACTAACCATCGCTGTAAATTACAAATTCATTACCCGATTCAGGTTGTACTAATACTGGAGCTTCAGTAAACAAAGTGTTCAGCTGATCAAAATTGTTCTGACATTTTTCAGACCATTCAAAATTCACATCTTTCTGTAGAAGTTTTGTCAACGCAGTCGCAATTATCGAAAAACCTTTCTCGAATCTTCTATTGTAACCAACAAGTCCCAAAAAACTACAGACTTCGGATACATTCCTCGGAGGTTTCCAATCCAAAATAGCTAAAATTTTACTCGGATCAACTCGAATACCAGAGGCTGCCTAGAAAACCAACTTTTCGCAACTAGAACTCATATTTACTGAACTTCGCATACAACTTCTTATCTCGCAGAGTCTGTAGCACTATTCTCAGATGCTCATCATGTTCAGATTCATCACGTGAATAAATCAATATGTCATTAATGAATACCACAACAAATTGGTCTAAATATGGTCTGAAAATTCTATTCATCAAATCCATAAAGATAGCAGGTGCGCTAGTCAATCCGAAAGGCATAACTAAGAATTCATAATGGTCGTACCTTGTTCTGAAAGCAGTCTTTCACTTGCAGTTGATAATAGCCTGATCTTAAATCAATTTTCGAAAACACAATAGCTCCTTTCAACTGATCAAACAAATCATCAATTTGGGGTAGATGATACTTATTCTTAATAGTCACCTTGTTCAGCTGATGATAAACTATACACATTCTCATCGTACCTTTTTTCTTTTTCACAAATAGAACCAGAGCACCGCAAGGTGAGAAGCTCGGTCTAGCAAACCCTCGATCGGTCAACTCTTGCAACTAAGACTTTAATTATTTTAGTTCGGTCGTAGCCATTCTATACAAAGCTATCAAAATCGGAGTAGTACTAGGTACCAATTCAATGCCAAATCCTGCCTCTCTAACTGGAGGTAATCCCGAAAGTTCTTCAAGAAACACAGCAGGGAACTCACAGACAACAGGTACAGATTCAACTTTCTTTTCTGACACTCTTGAATCAATCATATATGCAAAATAAGCTTCACAACCTTTCTCACAATACTCAAAGCTTTCATCGAAGATATTACAGCAGGCAATCCATTCAAATCACTAGATTCAATTCTGACTATTTCATCATTCTTGCATCTCAAATCAATAGTTTTCTGTTTACAATTCACTACGACATCATGCAAAGTTAACCAATCCATACCCAGACTATTGCATTTTGTCCGATTAGGTCCATACAATTCACTACACTTTTGCATTTTCTGTGATTAGGTCCTTTTTATCAAACTAAACACACAAATGGTAAAATTTCCACACGAAACTTTCACACATATCAATTCACATATTATAAGCATATAAAATAGTATTAGAATATTTTTTTGACTCGGATATGTGGTCCCGAAACCACTATTTCAACTAGGGTCAAAACCAAACTGTTACAGTATATTAGACCTTTTCCAACCTTTACGCACCGATATTGGGTTATGGTGGACCCATCCAACCAATACACACCTTATAATGGTCATTTGCCACTTGAATGTTAAGCAGTCAAGCTACCAACATTATTGTGAATTTACCGATGAATTGAGTCAATGCAGGTTAATAGCCAAATCAAACTTCCTTCTCTTCACAACCAAATTGCAACCACAATGTATATGCAAATAATTTTATGTACACCAATTTACAAATTCGAACATGCTCATACTTAATTTAGCATATTCCATACACATGCTTGCGACAAATTAAACTTAGTAAAATCAGAATTATGCACAAATATTTTATACCACATCTAAGCTTTCTTTGATACAAACTTACAAAACAAAATCTTACTAGCGACCTACACAAATATAGAATTAAAACATATGCATACGTATAAATATTTACAATCAATCCATATGATACCATTAAATAATTAGAAATATTGTCTCAATCACTCCTACATAGGCTTAAACGAGCAATGGATCACTGAGAGACCAAAATGAGACAATTTGCAGAAAGGTGAAAAAAATTTGCAAAATAGGACCATATGGCCATGTGGGAAGGTCCAGATTGTGTGACAGGGTACACGTCCATGCGGCTAAGGGGCATACTCGTGTGATTGAGTGGCTTAGGGACATGCCCATGTGACTAAGGTGCATGGCCGTGTGAGCAGATCGTGTAACTCACTGTAAATTCAGATGCAGGGAAGACACAACTGTGTGGCTGGAACGACGGGAATGTGCAAGTGTACACAATCGCAACAAGTAATAAAGTGACAAGTACATGTCGAGCTATCGTACCCATATGGACTGTGAAAAGAATTATTTATTACTACAATTTTAAAAACACTTTGGTGAAGAAAAATATTTTGATTTGAAGTGATTAAAAACTAGGTTTTAACAAAGTAAAATAAATAAAAATTAAATAAAAGTTTCAATGCACGATTTCAAAAGATGATTTTAATCAAGATGACATAATTGTGTTAGATTAATTGCATTTCTTAACTTAGAATTATTAAACTCATGTTCATGTTGTTACGAATAAATTCACGGCAACTTAGAAATTTGCTAACTTATGAACATACTTACCTACCGAAATCCATTTATCTCTTGACTATATCTCTATGTCAATTCAACCGATTAAACAAATTCTAATAAGAAAATGAGTTAATACATACTGATTAAGTATCGTGTCGATTAATTACAATTTCAATCTGTTTAAATAATTAATTCATTAGTTACCTTACAATTGTAATGCAAGAATAACTTAGTCATGATTTTACTTAATCAAACATCTTATCGAGGCCTATAACAACACAAACACAATTTTAATAAATTAAGTAGACGAAATGCAATCAAACTAACACGAATTAAATTCAAGCCGTATTAATTAAATTAAACAATTAAACATCACAAATATTCATAGACATGTTCATCATAACAACAACAAAATTAAAAGGATAGGGAACCAGAATCAAATCTGGTGTTTTCTCTGTGGCTTGACTAGTTTGCTCGACTCCTCCTTTTCCACTTGTTCTTGTCGAACCGAGGCTTCTACGGATACTTGAATGCTGCTCCAAATGGTGGTTGATTGACTCTTTTTCAAGAGGTGAAATCAGCAAGGGAATAGGGGAAGAAAACGAAGAACAATGGAAGGGGATGAAGAGAGAAAATGAGAGAGAAGTGAAGAGATGAGAAGGGTTGAGATGTCTTTAAAGTGAGCAGCCAATGGGGTATTTATAGGTTGAGAATGCTGCTAAAAATAGCAAAAATCAGCAGCCAAAGACTCCTCCCATGGCTGGCCACACATGTGGCATGTTTGAAGATTTCAAACATGCTATTTTTTAGGTAGAGGCAAATCTTGAAAGGCATGAATAGTGGAGGGGTTTGAATGCAAATTGAAAGAGTCTTTAAGGCTCATTTTGCAAGCCAAATAATCGGCCAAGCAGGCTGATTGGGTCAGCATGTGGGACGGTTTTGGGCTGCCTAGTGCTCAGTTGAATCGGTTTTCTCAGTTCAGCTTAACTGGGCCCCTTTTCATAATTAATTAATATAATTTATTTAACCCAAATTAAATTGGATTGAAATTAAAATTAATTATATTATGAATTAATACACATAATTTGGACCGTCTTAGGCTGAAAAAATAATTCGCCTTGATGCTTAAAAATTGCTCCTCGATTTTGCGCTTCTAGTAGTGTCTGCCGAGCCATTTTTTGCCATTTGTGCAAATTTGTCAAAAATAATAAAAAACAATCAAAATTTGATATAAAATTAATTAAAATTCAACATGTTCATAATTTGAGAGCAATTTAATTATTTTATAATTATTATATATTTTTCGACAAGAATTTTACCGAAATTACATGAATTTGAGTTAAAAAGGGCATGAAAAAGTGAGTATATTTTCGTGTTTCTAGTGGCTGAAAGACACGCTCGTGTGTGATTAACAAATTTTCCCAACAAGACTCACACGGCCATGTGACCAACCCGTGTGAACCAATCCAAGCCGTGTGACTAGTGAACTAACCTAATTTCTAAAGTGGCACACGACTATGTGAACCGCCTGTGTAGTCCAAAAAACACACCAAAACTTGCTACGAATCGTGAAAATTATCATCAAAGCGACCCTATTTACATATGATTAAGAAACACAGCTTGAAATGCAAATACATAGCATAAAGAATCGATCAAAGCACCTCCGCAACCCAATCTAAAACATAATTACGAAAACATACAAATCTTATGAGGAAATCAATCAAAATGAAAGAAAATTATTTAAGAGAAAAATTAATCAGTAATCAACTACACATGTATGCTTCTCCTACTCAAATCCGAGTTGAACATAGATGTGAAAGGAAACAAACCTCCAAAGGGGTGACAATCAACAATGAAGTTGAAATCAAAAAGAGAGAAAATATTGAAGAATATGGAAGAAAGAAATAAAGAACGTTGGGAAAGAGAGAATGTAGAAACCAAAAGAATCAAAATTTGAAATTTTGAAGAGGGAGAAAAAAGGGATTTAAATGAGAAAGGGAGTGGCGGAAACGAATGTGAGAAAAATTTGTAGGCACTTTCCTTTTCAAAAATTAAAAACAAAAATAATAAAATCAAATTTAAGAAAACCTTAACCTATCATATTTTATATATTTTTTTAAGAATTGAAACCAAAAATAAAATAATTTCCATTTAGTGCACATGAGGATTCGAACACGAGACCTAAGGAAAAACTGACTCCTTACCATTGAACCAATAGGCTCATTTTGTCTCTAAAACACAAAAACAAACTTAAAAGTCCTATCGCACCTAATATCTCATCCAAAAACCTTGATTCTTCTAACCCCAATTTCAAGGTGTGACAACTCACCCCTTCTTAAAGAAATTCGTCCCCGAAATTTCCAGCTAAAATCACAGTCTCTTAATTGCAAAATTCATCACCACACTACCGTTGCACACTCTGATCCCTAATGCACTACCAAACAATGTTTTTCCTAAAGAATCCCTTTCGAACAATCTTAAGGATCTAACTCACAACCACAGGATACCACGTCCAACAATCAATCAACCAAACTATATCCTAACTGTAGAATACATTTATAAAAGTAACCTATAACATTACATGTCTCGACGTGTAACAGCTCATACCTGGCCTGGTTGCCAAACTCGAATATCAGGATGTTACACCACCCTCTCATGTGATATTCACAGTAAATTGTCACATTATTAAGAAATCATCCTCTTTATCAATGATCTTATAATTTTTTGACAAACATATATCAAGAATCATTAGAACATGCCAAACATACTTTAAATAAACTTATAGTAATAATTGAACATGAATTAGGATCACTTAGGTAAATTTCCAAAACAATCACGTAGGTATCGATACTAGAACATGGGTATTGATATTTTCCTTGCACAGTATCAATACTGTATGGAAAACAGGTACCAAATCAACATTCTGTTCCTCACCTAAAATCATAACACTAGAAAATATCAACACAATTGAAAAAATATCGATAAAATTACCTCGAGTATTGATACTCGTGATAGGGTATCAATACCAATTTACTATTCTAACTTCCTGCACATTTCAAAATCACAGAGGAATCATTTTTACAACATGAATATCAATACCTCTGCTCAGACTAGAAAAAATACAACATTTTTAAGCATATAAGTCATTCCAACTTGTACCAATTCATCATGTTATCATATCATCATCAAATAAACATCAAAATGGTCGTAATAGTAGTCTCAAACATTGAAAATAAGTTCAAATGATAATCAGCATAATACAATTCAATTCTCAAAATCCTAAGAGCAATTAAGCTATGGAACTTCCAAAATATCATGACAAATATCATTAAAAGTCTACCACATAACCTTATTCCCAAAATGAAAACAAATAATGATAACACCAATGGAAACAAAAAATGGACTTGCTTGTATCACCCCTTGGAACCACACCGCTCACACCAACACTTAACTAATTTGCAATGATTTAAGAAGAGAGTTGGCGAACTTAACAAGCTTAGTGAATGCCTCGAACAACTACCATGCAAACAATTCATCGAGCATCAACGAAACAACCATATAGCCAAACCTCAACAGTTCTAACACTAGTGTCCTATTGTACTTACTTATGCATTATTTTCTAGTTCTTTTACATGGTAATCATATTCACTTTTAAGCATATATCACATTACACATATAATCACATAACATTTAAGCATATATCATAATACTCATATAATCACATAACATTTAAGCATATATCACAATACTCAAAAACATGTTTATAGATAAATTGGCACTTGAGCTATGAAACGTAAAAGTGGGCACTATCACCATTAATCAGATATACAAATTTCCAATACACCACATAGACTCATAAAGCCAAACATGTCCCAAAAGTGAAACATAAAGCTAACACTCTCCAACACACCAAACTTATCCTGTTGAGTGGAGTTTGGCTCACATTTTCTTATCTCTCCAACATGTCCTAGGGCTTCAACACTCGAATCATATAAAATATAAGTGAGTACTCAATATCAAATGGCATGCTGACTATATCTAACGGTTTTAAGAATCACAAGGCCAAAATATCTGCTATTACATACATATATTACTTATCGATTTATCATTTACTATCACTGTATATTTACATCATAAGCACAAAATTATCATTGTCACTTGGCATGTTAGACATGCCAACGTATGCGCTTCCACAGCAGTAATAATGAGCACGAGACACATGTAATTGCATCTCATCTCAATTCACATTTTTATAATAACACAAACATATATTTCACAAGATAAACATGAGTATGAGAAAGCTTACACTTGAAATTAAGTCATTCATCACAAAGACAAATAACCTGTGGCCATGTAACACCCCAAAACCCGACCCAAAAGGTTTGACCGGATCTTCGAGGTCACATTGGTCACCAGAATGACCCAAAAATAGAATATCGTTCCCATCTCTTAATTTCTTTTCGAAAACCTCTTTTGCTTAAACTTAAAAAAACTCGGTAAAAGGATTTACTTAAGTTTTGCAAGCATTTGTCTAATAGTTGTTGAGATAAAGTGAAAACCATATCGATATATCCTTAGTCGGTATGCAAATAGTTCAAATTTAACAATTTGTTAGCCATAGTTCCAAAACCAGTGTTACACCAGAAAATCTGTCAATTTTACTAATAATTGAAAACCATAAAATTGACACTTAAAAACTTAAACATTTATTA
The DNA here is from genome assembly GCA_025698475.1 of Gossypium anomalum. Classification (NCBI taxonomy): domain Eukaryota; kingdom Viridiplantae; phylum Streptophyta; class Magnoliopsida; order Malvales; family Malvaceae; genus Gossypium; species Gossypium anomalum. The sequence continues at coordinate 58,926,135 of CM046959.1, forward strand.
GAGCAAAACAATCTCAAAACTAATGTCCATGCATAAAATCCCAATTTAGTTCAAAACCAAAAACCCATACCATAGTTATAAACTTATTTACAACTTCAAATAAATATAAAATCTTATAAGTTAGGAAAAAACTTATTAAATCAAACCGAAATGAGTAACCTAAGACTTCTGATTTGCGGAGTCCAAAATCCTAATCTTGCGGATTACCTAAATAGGGTAAACTAAAGGAGTGAGCTACGAAGCTTAGTGTGAGTGAAAAACAAATGTAAATAAGTAGAGTCAAATTAAAGCAAGTGGGGCAGTAACAATAGTCGGACAAACATGCAATGACAAAATTGAAATCATAATTAGATATCACATTAGAATAAAGTAATGTTTTCACATTAAATAGTTATAGAAATCTTACACAGATGCAACATAGCACTAAAAGCCACCTATCCAATCGATACACACAAACTCGATCATCCATGACACACCAATAAAGGTATACTAGACCCTTTCCAACCTCTATACACCGCTATTGGGTTATGGTGAACCCATCCAACTGGTAAACAACTTATAGTGGTCGTTTGCCACTTGAATGTTAAGTAGTCAAGATACCAATATTATTGCGGATTTATCGCTGTATTGAGTCAATGCAGGTTAACTCCCAAATCAAACTTTCTTCTCTATACAGCCAAATCCCAACCACAATGCATATGCAAATAATTTTATGTACACAAATTTAAAAATTTGGACATGCTCATACTCAATTTATCATATCCGATTAACATGCTTGCAACCAGTTCAACTTAGCAAAATCAGAATTAAGCACAAATACTGTTTATCACATCCAAACTTTCTTAGATACAAACTTACATGATGAAATCTTAGAAGCTACATACACAAATGTAGAATTAAAACATATGTATACATATAAAATTTAGAACCAATCCAGATGTTACCATTCAATAATTAGAAATATTGTCTCAATCACTACTATAGAGGCTTAAACGAGCAACGAATCACTCAGAGACTGAAATGAGACAAATTGTAAAAAGGTGAAAAAAAGGCAAAATAGGACAATACGGTCGTGTGGGAAGGCCTAGATCGTGTGACAAGGTACACGACCGTGTGGTTAAGGGACACATATGTGTGACTAAGATATACGGTAGTGTGGTTGAGGGACACATCCTTGTGACTAAGGTTCACGGCTGTGTGACTAAGGTACAAGTTCGTGTGAGCAGACCGTGTAACTCACTGTCAAATTAGATGCACGGAAGACATGGCCGTGTAGCTGAAAGGCACACCCGTGGGTGATCGACAAATTTTCCCAACAAGGGTCGCACAGCCGTGTAACCCACTCCAAGTCGTGGGACAAGAGAACTAACCTAATTTCTAAAGTGGCACATGACCATGTGAACCGACCGTGTGTGGCACAAGTCCGTGTGGGCTAAAAAACACACCAAAACCTACTCCAAGTCATGAAAATTATCATCAAAATGACCCCTATTTATATAAGATTAAGAAACACACCTTAAAACGCAAATCCAAATCAAAAATAATTTATCAAAGCACCTCCGCAACCCAATTTGAAACTTGATTACGAAAACACACAAATCCTATGAAGAAATCGATCAAAACGAAATAAAATCAACTAAGAGAAAAATCGATCACTACTCAAAACTACACTTTTACACTTCTCTTACTCGAATCCGAGTTGAACACAGATGCGGAAGGCAACGAACCTCTAAAGAGGCGACAATCAACAATGATGTTAAAATCAAAAGAGAAAAAATATTGAAGAATAAGGAAGAAAGGAATAAAGAACTTTGGAAAAGAGAAAATGTAGAAACCAATAGAATCAAAATATGAAATTTTGGAGAGGGAGAAAAAGGGATTGACGTGAGAGAGGGGTGAGGGAAACGAACGTAATAAAATTTTGTGGGCACTTTCTTTTTCAAAAAATAAAATAAAAAATAATAAGATAAATTTTAAGAAAGCCTTAACCTATCAGACTATATATATATTTTTAAGAATTGAAACCAAAAATAAAATAATTTCCACTTAGCTCACACGAAGATTCAAACACGAGACCTAAGGAAAAACTAACTCCTTACTACTGAACCAATAGGCTTATTCTATCTCTAGAACACAAAAAGAAACTTAAAAGTCCCATCACACCCACTGAGTCATCCTACAAACCTTGATTCTTCTAACCCCAATTTCGGGTTGTAGCAAGCCACATTTACTTTTCGTTTATCATGTAATGCCAATGAGAGAATATCATTTGCTCATGTTTTAGGCTATGAATTCCACTATTGTGAATGATGATACATACTGTAGAAGTCGTATACCCAACGCACTAGCTTTTGGTTCATTATTTATTTGAGCTCAGGCTTTTACTTACATCAAAGCATATGACTTACACGTACATAGCCCAACATGTTATAGTATGCCCAAAGACCAATCATGAGATGATTGGAATTACAAACTTGTTTTACCTTGTTTATTAATATAAGCCATTGTCATTATTATTTCAGTTTCTTTTTCTGTGCAAAAAAATAAAGTGAATTATAATAATATCCTAAGAAAAATATGATTATTCTTAAAAGGTCCTTAGTAAAGTATTACTGTAGGCTTGGACAATAATAATGCATTGAGACTAATGTGTAGTTGATTGATGACAAAGTGTTGTCATTGACATAGGTATGTCAAAATCAATACATGAGTATGTGATAGAGAACAACATATTAGAATAACCTACTATGAGTATGTTTCTTGGATTATTATGTAATAGTCACAACATTACTCATAGTGATAACTATGTATACGATTCTCAGAGTTGAGATCATCATTGTCCCAACATTGTGAGTCATATATTTTGATACAGTGAAACATTTTCCATAATAGGTTGTACTGAAAAGACTAATGTTGGATATGCCACAATATATGTAATGGGATATGGTTGATCAATATAGAATTTGTCCCTCCTACATAATGGGAGCAATATCTGAGGCCACTTGATTGAGTGAGATTAGAAATGTATGGCCATGCTTGAATAAGTTGATATGAGATATCATAATTATTTGTTTATTGTAGTCTACTCGAGATATTAAGAAACATGAGATTGGATTATACAAGTGTGACTATTCCATGACTTGTTTCCAATCTAGATATAAAGGACAAAAGGATGTAATATATGAAAGGTTTATCACAGAAAGGTTATGTTGAATTATGAGTTTTTGCAACTTAGGTAGCAATGATGCATTGCTAGATGCCACTCATTACTTGTATTATTAGAAACGTTCTAATATTACTACTAACGTTACAAGAACCTATAGGGTTACACCCTATGGTTAAAATGAACAAAAGCAAAACACAATTGGTGTTATGTTTAACTGTCAAATGAATTAAATTAATTATCGAATTAATTTAATTTGACAGTTAAATATTAAATGAATTAAATGTACAAGCTTGTTGTACACAAATAGAAAACATTGTTGAAATTATTATATGAATTTGATTCATATAAATTTTAACAGAATATAGTTCACTAAAATTATTATAATAAAGTATTATGATTATGATTTCGGTCAAACATTGAAACATAATAGTTATAATTATTTTTGGAAAGAATATAATGTTTTTAATACTTTCCATATGTTATAATTCTTTTTGGAAAGAATATTACATGTTTAATGCTTTCCATATGCTCTCTATAGGATTGATTTCCTTTTCAATATATGCATACCAAAATCCCAAATTAGGGTAAGTTTGTTTTAAAAGAAAATTGAGAAGAAAATGGTCTAGCAGTTGTTTTGGGAGATTTTTCTCTAGAATAGTTCCAAGAGAGTTTTGTTGTTCGTTTTAACACTGAGTGGACTACGTAGAGGCCAGAACATTTTCGTTGTGGGTTGGAATCAACATCAAATCAACAACATGCTTTCATCGTTTTTGGTTAAGAAGTTTTATCTTCAACCTTATTTCAATTCGTTTCTTTCCTCATACATGGGTCCGTGGCTGTGGATTGGTAGAATATTTTTTCCGTTGTGCCAAGGGGTATACCAGCAGTCCCAACACAACATCCATTCAGGATTAAGGTATGCCACATTATGAACGTCACAAGTGAATAAATTCATAAACAAATTCAAGATCTATTCTACTTGGGTCCTGTTCGATGTACTGTCACTCTAGTTAGTCAAATTTATCTCTCTATCTTTTGGGAGTCATCCACTTTAATGCTCAAGACAAAACATCTCCCCATTTGGACTTGATAGACAACATATTCTTCTTTCAATCAGTTTGTTCATTTTCGATTAGACTAAGAACATGTTTAGGTTTATCTACTAATATAAGCTATCCTTTTGTATTATGATCCGACCACGTAATACCGCTTAGTATTAGTTAAACATTAGATAAATAGTAAGCTAATATTTGTTTCTATTTTGCTTTGCATGTAAAGGGTATTAATGTAATTTATGAATAATTTTATTAAACCAATCTGTTAGAATAAATACAACTGTACAAATGAATATACTACACTTATGGCACCAAATCCAACAGTCTCTCCCTTACCTAGTGAAGTAGATAAGTCATATTCTGCATTCCCATACTTTCCATGTGTTTCTCGAAACTCCTAGCTAGTAGAGTCTTGGTAAACGAGTCTGTGAGGTTGTCTTCTGATACGACTTTGACTACATCTACAATTTTGTTTGCTACTGACTCACTTATGATGTGATACTTTCTATAAATATGTTTCGTCCTCTTGTGGTTTCTAGTTTTCTTGGTGTGAACTATTGTCACACTATTTTACACTATAGTGTAATAGATTTTTCCATATCAAGAATGAGTTCAAGATCCGTAAGGAAATTTTGATGCCATTTTGTTTCTTTTGTAGCTTTAGAAGCAACCACATATTTAACCTCTATAATGGTGCCACACCCCTAACCTATATCCGTAGTCGGATTAAGGTTACAGAGCATTATCGTAGAAGCAGAACATTTAAACATAATTTCATTCACTATCATAAACATACCATCAACCAATCATACATGCACATCTCGTCCCTAAATTGAGCCTTCGTGGCCCTAGAAATACCTTAGAAACAATTCAGAACTAAATTGAAAACATTTGGAAAGTCTAAGAAAAGTTCACAAAAATTTGGATACAGAGGTCACACGGTTGTGTGCCTCACACGGCTGAGACACACACCCGTGTCTCTGGTCGTGTAACCTTTGATCTAGGGACACACGGTTGTGTCCCAGCCCGTGTCCTCACCAGTGTAATTCTCTGAGTAGGGTCACACGGCCATGTCACATGCCTATGTGCTAGGTCGAGTAACTCTTTTAGTTGCCCCACACCCTCATCAGTCAGGCTGTGTAACTCACTGACTTGCATACAAAGGAACTCTCAGATGACACACGACTGTGTCGCCAAGTCGTGTGTCACACACGATTGACTCACACGCCCGTGTTTCAGGCCGTGTGGACTGAAATTTGCATAAAATCAAGCCATTTCCTATACCATTTCATGCACAAACACTTAGGTATGTTGTGCACATTATCAAGGCACCAATACCATGCCAAAACATACATATATTTGTCATTCCAAAAGTCCTAATTCAACTAACCAATATGCCATTCAAATGCACCTCAAATGCAATATCAAAACTTACCTAAACATGTTAACTTTACCTAGTTTCAAACATTAATATCTAGTTCAACATTTACCAAAACATGGCACAACCATATCCATTAATACATCATTTCAAACATACCATTTGAACCATTCAAACATGCATAATAGCATAACCAAGTTAACATAAATTGACAAAGTATCACATAATACCAAATCAAGATAACATCCATAACTTATACAAGCCAATCCACCAACTAAACATTCATCACAATGACATTACAATTCAGCCTATTCATGCCATTATAACCTTGGCCAAAACATTCAAAAACTATCGATATTTATGGTGGATAGTGTGATAGATCCCCAATAAGCTTCCAAATCGATCGAGCTTTCGATAATCTATAAAACACAGGAAAGAAACTACGTAAGCAATTAATGCTTAGTAAGTTCGTAAACATCAAAACATAACTTACCATTTCAATTTGCACAATTTGAAGCATAAGTACATTAAATTCCAAACCATAAGCTTGTTATAAGCCTATACATCACCATCAATACACAAGTTAGCACAGTGTACATAACTCATTTGAATTAACCATATGATAAGTGATTTTCCATATGAAAATACGTCATTTAATTCATACATCCTTTCTGATGAGAATATGTATAATTCCATTTGAAAACTTACCATTTCAGTCCCTTTTCTTGCCCATTGAACCATTTAGAATTTCATCGGATACTCGAGAAAGCTCACACAAAGTGTGCTTAAATAGATAACCATAACCTTTCCTTTACATCATTGCTCACATGAGCTGTGGGTCGGAATGTAAGCTACACGATTCTACTCACATAAGTTGTGGAGTATCCGTAACAAATGCAGGACCTCAACCATCGGTAGGACAATCAAGACCAGCACTCAAAACACGAAATCCATATTGATATGTCATTTGTATCATACAAATTCCTAAGGTTCAACCAGGACTTGATAACCATCATAGCATTGGTTTTGATATACAATATTCAATTACATTATGAATACATAATAACATACATTTGAATAACTTGAATATAACAACCGTGCATATGAACTTACCTCGACAACTAGGGGCGTAAAGGTTAAATTGAGCTATTTCGAAGTTTTTGCTTTGCCTTGATTAGGTCTGTATGTGGTCTATCTTGATCTAAATAGATAAATTTGAATCCATTTAATACATATAGTATTCAATTTAGACCACATTTAAGATTTATGCAAAATTACTATTTTGCCCCTAATATTTTAACTTTTTACAATTTAGTCCTTAAGCCCATAAATTGAAATCTAAGCATTTTAATCTCTCTTATAGGCTAATTGAATTCTTTAAGGATTTAATCCAACCTAAGCAAATCATCATTTCATAAAATTTACATGAATTTTTAGTATTTCTACAAATCAATCCCTAAATGTAAATATCATCAAAAATCACTTTACAAAACTTGTTTATTTCTCAACAAAAGTTCATAATCTATCATCTAACATCAAGAACCATTAAAAAACATTCATGGAATAACCTTCAATCTTTAGCAATTTAACAAATTGACCCCCGGGCTAGCTAGATTAAGCTACAACGATCTCAAAAACATAAAAATCATTAAAAACGAGCTTGAAATCACATATCATGCAACCATTGAACTAACTGAACATTCAAGGTGTGAAAATGGAGGTTTCTTTCTTAAAATTTGGTGGAGAAAACCCTTTAGGAAGATGATACCTTATTTTACATTATTTTAGTTTACATTAATTTATTAAATTACTATTTTAACCTTAGTTATTATCTAAACAAAACATCAAACTCATGCCCATCTTTGTCCACTAAAATTATGAATGGTATGATTACCATTTAAATCCATTAGATTTCTGTTCCATATCTTTTAGCCATTTAAGCAATTAGAGCTCCACTTTTACACTTTTTTACAATTTAGTCCATTTCACTTAATGAATCATGCAAACATCAAAATTTCTTAACAAAATTTTAATATGACCCTAATATAATCACATAATTATTAAAATAATAATAATATAATAATTTACTCGCTAGATTTGTGGTCCCGAAATCACTGTTTCGATTTCACTAAAAATGAGTTGTTACAAATGGAGTTAGCAGTATAACTATGCTTGACACTTCCCCACAAAACATATATCTAAACGTGTGCATAACATAACATACATAAGACATCCTACCACAGAAGCATAAGGAACCTTTCTGATATTTTCTATTTCTTTCGTTATCTTAGGATAATCCTCCGAAGAATGATGAAATCCCAAATCAAAAGATTGAACTCCCTTCCTAGAATCGATCATTGCATAACGTTCTAATATATTTTCTATTTATGAAGCTTGTGATAATGTTATCCCTTTGTTCTTTAGATCCTTTAGGATTTGAATACCTAGAACAATATTAGCTTCCCCTAAGTCCTTCATGCTAAATTGCTGAGGTAACCACAGTTTAATGGATGACAATGTCCCTACATAATTTCCAATGAGTAGAATGTCATCGGTATATAGAATGAGAAAAATCATGTTTCCATCCCTAATATGTTTATAAACACAAGGTTCATCTACGTTTTTCTCAAATTCAAAACTTTTTATTACTTGATCAAATCGTTCATTCCATGAGTGGGATGCTTGCTTAAGTCTATATATGGATCTAAGCAGTTTCCAAACTTTATGCTCATTTCCTTTAGCTATATATCCGATGGGTTGCATCATATAGATGTCCTCTTCAAGATAGTCATTTAAGAAAGCTATATTGACATTCATTTTCCTGATCTTGTAATCCAGAACCGTTGCAATCTATAACAATATGCGTATTAACTTAAGCATGAAAACTAGAGAGAATGTTTCTTCGTAATTGGTACCTTTTTCTGAGTATAACCTTTTGTAATAACTCTGACTTGTAAGCTTCCACTTTTCAATCCATTTTTTTGTTCATCTTATATATCCATTTACACCCTATCGATTTTATCCCTTCTGATAAGTCTATAAGTTCACATACTTAGTTTGATTGCATAGAATCCATCTCGGCTTCCATAGTTATTTCCAGAGCTTGGAATCAACACTCTGCATCACTTTATCAAATGTGAGTGGGTCATCATCTTCTTGTTTGGGAAACTCAGTGTTTAGAGCACTTTTTCTAGACTAAAATAACTTAGGCCTGTGCGAGACCCTCCCACAGTGATAAAGCTCCCTACGCTGCTAATCATTTGTTGGTCTACTACTAGGAGTTGGTTTTGAAACAATTATCATAGGTCTTTGTGTATTTCTTGAAAGTTTCGCGAGTACTTTTTACTTCATGGCGTAAAATCATTCCTATAACTTTCCTTAAGGAAAGTAGCATGAGTCAATCTCTTTAGAGTCATAAAACAAATCATCCTTTGTGCTTTTAAGATTGATCATCGCCAAATATGTAACACCCCTAACCCGTATTCATCGCTGGATTAAGGTTACGGAGTATTACCGTGTATTCGGGAACATTTAAACTTAATATCATTCAATAACATAATAAAATCATAAACCAACCATATACATACATGCCACCCTTAAGTTGAGCCCTTAAGGCCCTAAGCAATACCTTAGAAGCGATTTGGGACTAATTTGAAATAATTTGAAAAGTCTAGGAAAAAGTCACAAAAATTTGGAAACAGGGGTGACACAACTGTGTGCCTCGCACGACTAAGACACACGCCCTAGTCTCAGGCCATGTAACCTTCGAACTAAGGACACACGGCCATGTCCCAGCCAGTGTCCTCACCTGTGTAGGTTTCTGAGAAGGGTCACACGGCCGTGTTACACGCCTGCATGCCAGGCCGTGTAACTCATTGACTTGAAACATAAAAAAAACCATTAGATGATACACGACCGTATGCCTCACACGGCTGAGTCATATGGCTTGAGAGTACACGGCTGAGTCATGCGCCCATGTCTTAGGCCTTGTAGACCCAAAATTACCTAAAATCAAGCCATTTCCAAAACCATTCTATGCATAAACATTTAGACCAAATATGCACAATTTCAAAGCACCAAAGCATCATCTAGACACACATATATTTGCCAAATCAAGATCCTAATTCAACTAACTAGTATGCCATTCAAAAGCACCACAAACAACAACCAAACATCACCTACTTAGACATGTTCTTAAGCTTAATTCCATGCATACAATTTTATAAAATTTAGGTATTAAAATATTCCTCAATTAGCCATTCCCTAAACATACAAAAGATAACATGAAATACCATTATCAAGCCATTACAAACATACCAAAAGAACATTATATACATGCACTTATAAGTTACCGAAATGGCTTACCTAAGCCATCGTTATAAGTCCATCAACAATCCACAAAACATCCAAGTACAAACATACCAAGTTACCATTTTACATGTTCATTAAAAACACCACTATAAACCACCCTATACATGCCATTATAAACCTTGGCCAAAATGCACAAAAACTACCAAAACGACTTCTGGGTAGTGTGATAGATCTCTGATGAGCTTTCAAACCCATCGAGCTTCCGATAATCTATAAAACATAAGAAATAAACTACATAAGCAATGAATGCTCAGTACGCTTACCATTTCTATAATACAATTCAGAGACCAAGTACAAACCAATATCAATGCCATAAGTTTAGTGTAAGCCTATACAACATCACCAACTCACAAGTTAGTGTGTTAATCGATATCATAAATGAAATCATTTATAAGATATGTAATTTTCCATATGTATACAACGTCATTTACTTTATCAATCATTTTCATAAGTTCATGATACATTTCATTTGAACACTTACCATTACGCTCCCTTTTCTTACCCATTGAACCATTTAGAATTACCTCAGATACTCGAAAAAGCTCACACAAAGTGTGCCTTTACATATCCGTAACCTTTCTTTTACATCGTTGCTTACACAAGCTATGAAAAGGGCCTACTCACACGAGCTTTGGGTCAGAATGTAAGCTACATAATACCACTCACACAAGCTGTAGAGAATCTGCAACAAATGCAGGACCTCAGCCATCGGTAGGAAATTCAAGACCAATACCCAAAACATGAAATCCTTAATGACATGTCATTCGTATCTTGAGAATTTCTAAGGTTCAATCGGGACTCAATATCTAGTAATTCATCATAACATTGAGACATTTGTACAATGATTCATTTACATCAAAGTAACATAATAAACATTTAATTTCAACAACATTTAAGCGATTACAGTTCATACGAACTTACCTCGATGACTAAGGCCGTAGAAATTAGGTCGAACTAATCTGAAGCTTTTGCATTGCCTCGATCTAGGTCCGTACGTGGTTTATCTTGATCTAAATAGAAATTTTAAATCAATTTAATACTTCTAGAATTGAATTTAATCCATATTTCATATTTATGCAAAATTACCAATTTACCCCTAACATTTTAACATTTCACAATTTAGTCCTTAGGCTCGTAATTTGAAATATAACCATTTTAATCTTCTATTCAAGTTAGTTGAATTTCAGAGGGACCTAGATCAACTCACTTAAACCAACATTTCATAATAAAACCCTAGGATTTATACCTTTAACAAATTAGTCCCAAATTCCAAAATTCATCAAAAATCCTTTAACAAAACTTGTTTATTTTTCAACAAAGATACGTAATCTATCATTTAACATCAAAAATCATTCAAGAACATTCATGGCATAACTCTCAACCTTTAAAATTTTTACAAATTAATCCTTGGGCTGTCTAGATTAAGCTACAATGATCTCAAAAACATAAAAATCATTAGAAACGGGACTTTGAAAGTCACCATGCAATTAAACAAAGCTTGACCTAACCAAGCATTCATCCATGGAATTACTTCTCTTCAAAATAGGTTTTTAGGTGAAAAATAAAAGATGATACACCTTATTTCTTTTTTTTATTTAAATTTAATTACCTAATTACCATATTAATCTTTAAAAACTAACAAAATTTCAATAAAACCATGCTATGCACATCCACTAACCTTATGAATGGTATAATTACCATTTAAGTCCATTTACTTCCATTTGCATAGTCATTTAGCCCTTTTAACTATTAGAACTCAACTTTTACACTTCTTATGATTTAGTCCTTTTTACTTAATTAACTAAGACAACATCAAAATTTCTTATCGAATTTTTAATACGGCCTTACTATAATCCCATAGACATTAAAATAATAATAAAATAATAATTTACTTGTTATATTTGTGGTCCCAAAATAACTGTTTCGATATCTCTAAAAACGAGCTGTTACAAAACATGCAAACATTTGGATTGAAAATACTGCAACAGAAAGATATGAAATTAAAGCAACAATGTCTGCAAGTATATGAGTCAAATTGTAATATCGTTTTGTTTACAATGAAAAACTCAGAAAGTTTTCCGAGGATAGTACCCAAGGGATTGTAGTTTGGAGAAATTTATTATTAAACTAATAAATGAAAATGAGTACTAATCTAACTAAATCATGAATTAGTAGTGTTGATGCAGAATTAAAATATTAATTAAATTAATTAACCAAAAATAACATAATGGAATTTCCTATTCCGAGTTTCAACAATGCAAGCTCTAAGCCTATGATTTATTAATTCCCTAATTTTTAACTAAGCCATTAATTACCCTGGACTGAGTGATTACTACTCTTAGATAAGAATACCCTCTCAGTCTCATCTTCACTAAGGATACCACCTAAGATACCCTCTCGGTCTCACCTAGGCATAAGTTATACTCGATAGGATACCCTCTCGGTCTCACTGATCTAGATATTCTACTAGGTGTTTCACTTCCTAGTATATTAAGTACTCATGAATAAACACCCAATTTTAAATAAATAATCACTTAACCAATAAATAAATTAAATAACTAAATCATGGAAAATATAAATAAAGCACAAGATTTTATCCTAATATTTATACAAACATCCCTTGCCCCAAGTTTTTCATAAATAGATAGGAGCATTAAGTTTGTAATAGCTCTTAAATCGCATAGAGCTTTCTTAAAATGAATGCTACCTATCTCTATTGGAATTGTAATGCTTCCCAGGTCTTTTAGTTTCTGGGGCACCTGTCTGTAAATAATAGCACTACAGAACGCATTTATGTTGACTTGCTCTCCAACCTTAACTTTCCTTCGCTTAGACATCATTTCTTTTAAGAATTTGGCTTATTTGGTACTTTTAAATTAATTCAATTAATGGAAGGTTGACATTCAAGGTTGACATCCTAATCCCTTTTTTTCTTTTCTAATCTATAAGGGAGCTATACCTGTCACACCCCTAACCCATATCCATCGCCGAAATAGGGTTATGAAGCATTAGCGTAAACACATAACTTTAAAACATACATTTGTAGACTTTAATATAAACATATCATAATCTATACATAAACATGCATATCATCCCTTAATCGAGCCCTCGAGGCCTTAGAAACACTTTAGGAATGATTTGGGTCTAAATCAGAAACATTTGAAACATTTAGGAAAAAGTTAGAAAAATTGAACTGTAAGGGTCACACGGCTGAGACACACACCTGTGTCTTAGGCCGTGTAACACTCGAATTAGGGACACACGGTTGTGTCGTAGCCTGTGTTTGTGCCCGTGTAACTCTTTCAGTTGGGTCACATGACCAAGTGAAACACCTATGTGCCAGGTCGTGTAACACTCGAAATGGCCTCACATGCCAGTGTGACAGGTCGTGTACTAGGCCGTGTAATTACCTGACTTGTAACCTTTAAAAACTATAGGGGACACATGACTGTGCCGCATGGCCCATGTCTTAGGCCGTGTGGACATGAAATTGGCCAAAATCAAGCTATTTCCATCACCAACTTCAAGCATGTACCTACAAGCCATTTGCACCCTTGACCAATGCATCAAAACATACCAAAACATGCATAACATGGCTAATTCAAATGACCAAATTCCATTAAACCAATATGCCATATAAGACACCTCAATCACAATCAAACAAACATATCTAAACTTATGCATAATTGGCCATATTTCATTCAAACACATTTAGCTCATTTCCATCTCACGCATACCATACTTGACCACATTGCAACCACTCCATCACATACCAAAATTGGGTATTAATCATGCATCAACTTAACCATTTTAACACACAACAACATGGTGCCATAAATAACAAAAGTGTACCAACCGTAATAACACAAATACATGCCAACCATATCAATAAAATCATTAAACACAAGTCCACCTATAAATGCCATTATAACCTTGGCCAAAACATCAAAAATTATCGATTTATTCGTTGGATAGTGTGATAGATCTTCGACGAGCTTCCAAACCAATCGAGTTTTTGATTATTAAAAATACATAAGAAAGAAAACTACGTAAGCATATAATGCTTAGTAAGTTCGTAAATCATGAATATTGTAACGCCCCAAAAATCTTGAACTTTCTTTCTTTTTCTGTTTTGATAAAAGGTGTGCTTAATATTCTTAGTCAAGTGTTATTTATGTGATAATTGGCCTGGTTAAGTTTTGAGTTCAAACTTTGGGGTGAAGGAAATTATAGTTTAATAATTAAAAGAACTTTGATGGTAAATAGTTTGGGTTTTAAATAAATGAAGGAGGAACTAGACACAAGGACCCTTGTGTTGGAGTGGCAAGTAGCGTCACATGTAGGGCTTAGAGGTAGCGTCACATACATGGAAATAAGGTTTGGGTTTCGAATCCCTCATTGCTCAAAGAAAGATTTATTTTTGCTCAATAAATGGCCAGTAGTGGCATTGGATGTGAACTCTAAAAAGAGTGATCAGAGGAGAAATTTAAGGAAGGGATTAAAGAGTTATCAGGGAGAAAAGTTAGGAGATGAGAGGTGTACAGAAGTGGAGTCGAATAGGGAATTTAGGGATAGGTAAATTTGGCTATAGTATATATAGGTGCCGATTTTGGGGATCCTAGGGTATTGCCGAAATTGCTTTTCTTCCTTTAGCCGAATTCCTCATTTTTGTGTTACCGAAACACTTTTCTCTCTAAGTGCTCAAAAGCCGAATTCCTTGTTCCTTGCTTGCCAATATTCCATTCTTTATCTTCTCAAATTCTATTTTGATTCACCTTTAGTTTTAGCCGATTCCTTCTTCTCTTTTTCTTATTTTTGCCGAATAACCCCTTTCACCATACAAATCTCAAAAGCCAAATACCTCTTTGGCTGAAGACCCTCTGTGCCGCCGCTACTCGCTCTACTTCGGTCGATTCTTGTGGGATTAGTATCAAATCTTAGATTTTAGATCTGTGCCAAATTGCTCCGTAGGCATTTTGGGGTTTTGGATATAAAGAATAATCGTGATTGGTGATCAAGGAAGGGCTGTTAAGGCTTATCGTTCAAGGTAAGGCAAATGTGAGATTTTTGGCTTTTGGTGATCGTATTTGATAAGTGTGTGATTAATCATTGAGTGACATCATTTGTACGTTCGTGGCTGAGGAGATCGTAGCACGTTTTAGTATCAGGTGTGTACATACACTGCACACACACAGTAGATCGGCAAATCCCGAAATGCCAAAAAGTCGAAAGTTTGGCTACAATAGACTTGCGAGTGCGCGAACACTCGTAAGGGGAAATTGATAGGTTATTAGAGGCCCCATGTGCGATTCCATGGACTTGGACCGTGTATTGGCCAACTGGGCTAGAATGGGCTAATGGGCCCGATGGGCTGTAGGGCCCATAATAGGCAAAATTGGCAATTTGTTACTAAGTGATGAAAAATCATATGATTGCATGACTATGAATGTGATTTGGGCCTAATGGGCCATACGAATGAGATTGGGCCTAGTAGGCCATATGCTTGTATGTAAACTCGTTTGGGCTTTGTAAGGGGTTTTGGGCCTAGTATCTGATAACTGCTTAAACATACATAAAAATTAAATAATTAATTAATTGTGACCATGGACAAGCCATAAGGTTAAGGTGTGGAAAAGGGTATATGCATGTCTAGGATAGGATCTGTGGAGAGCCTGGTACTTAAGCGGTCTTATTGACCTACCTCCTCTTCTCTGGATTCCTACCTGGTCCATAGTATCTGTTCGCTTTAGCCAACTAGGACTTGTTAACAAGCCAAGGTAAGTAATAACCCATAATAAAGAGAAATTACTGAAAAGCCCCTAAGGGTGAAAATGACTAAAATACCCCTATGTGTTGAATGTAAGATTTATGGATGTTATATGTATACCTGATACATTCATAGGATATTCTATTTAGGTTGCATATGGGTTGGGAATTATGGAACGGAAGAAGTATATGAGGATCGCATGGTTGCTTGACGACTGTGGATCCACTGATGGCCTTTTAAGCCCAATATATGATTAGCAGCTTTGCTGCAACGTTAGGTAGTACATCAACCGGTCTACCATTGGAGTGTATCAGATGGGTGGGTTGATATTTATATCCCCACATGGTGTGTATCGGGGGATGGAGATGGTGTGTAGCGGTTGGATGGGTGGGATCCATGCATATTTGATTGCTTTACATTTGTTCTGATATTGAATTGGGCTCAGGCCCGAAAAGACTTGCTATTGCATGCTTTACTATTTGCCGAGGGTTGTACACACTGAGTTTTTGAAAACTCACCCCCTCTTTTATTTTTCTCAGGTGATCCTCAGTAGGTGGTTCGACGGTAAGAGGGACTCCGAGGTGGCTAGCTAGGAAGACGACTTGGACTTCTTTTCTTTAGCATATAATGTCTAGTATTTTAAATTATTTCAGTCCGAATTGTAAAAAGGCCTTTCCTCTGGTTATTATTTCAAATTAGGATTAATATTTTTTTATTAGAAGTAGAACATGGTTTTCCTAAACCAAAACTGTTTTTAAATACCACGTTTCTGCAACTCATTTTTAAATGACAAGTTTTCATAGATCATCTATTTTAAATAAAGCTTCCGCAACTGAAAAGAGATTTTACAAAGTAATTATAATCATACAAGAAGGAGTAGTTTTTATTTAAAGAAAGGTTTTCAATGAAAATAAGGTTTTCTATAAAACACTTCAATGTGACACGCTGGATTTGGCCATAACGTTCGGGCCAGGTTTTGGGTGTTACAAATATAACTTAAGTCCACCTATCAACAAAATCATTAAACACAAGTCCACCTATCAATGTCATTATAACCTTGGCCAAAACATCAAAAACTACCAATATATTCACTGGATAGTGTGATAGATCTCCAACGAGCTTCCAAGCAGATCGAGCTTTCGATTATAAAAAAAGTGAGAAAGAAGACTACGTAAGCATATAATGCTTAGTAAGTTCATAAATCATGAATATAACTTACCATTTCAATGTATAACCTTATAATTTCAACATGATTCAATCCAATGTAAGCTTGACGCAAGCCTAAGCATCATCAACAACACATGATAGTGCTTTAATACATAACTCAATTGAATTATCACATGGTAAGGTAAATTTGCATGAACATAATACCATTGAATTCATACTTTCCATAAACGTAGATATACATTCATTGGTCATTATCAATTCATACCTTTCAATTGGTTCATAACATAATCAATTGGAACACTGTCATTCCTTTCCTTTTCATGCCCGTTGAACTAGTTAGAAAAATATCAGATACGCGGAAAAGTTCACTCAAAGTGTGGTAAACATATGGTCAAAATCATTCCTTTTTCTTTTCCTTTACATCGTTGCTTGCTCGATCCATAAAATGGGTTTACTCACATAAGTTGACGATCAGAATGTAAGCTACACTATGCCGCTCACACAAGCTGACGAGCACCTACAATAAATGCAGGACCTCAGCCATCAGTAGGACATTCAAAACCGGCACTTGAAACATAGTAACCCTAATGACATATCATCTGTATCCTATATATTCCTAAGGTTCAAATGGGGTTTGATAGTCGTCGTAACATCATTGGATTTACACAATTATTTACATGAAAAATAACACAATGGCATATGAATCAAAATAACATTAAATCGTTATTTAAACATACAAACTTACCTCGATAATAAAGATGTCGAAACAATACCAACTAATTTGAGGCTTTAGCTTTTCCTTGATCTCGATCTGTACGAGGTTTATCTTGATCTAAATAAGCAAATTCAGTCCATTTAGTTCTCATACGTCGAAAATTCATACTTTTGAAAAATTACACCTTTACCCCTAACATTTTAACTTCTTTACAATTTAGTCATTAAACTTGTAAATTGAAATTTATGCAATTTCATCCACATTTCATGCTAACTAAAATACCTAGGGACTTATATAAACTCATTCAAACCATCATTTCACAATTTTATCATGATATTTTACTACTTTTATAGATAAGTCTCTAAATGATAATTTCATCAAAAAATACTTTACAGAACTTATTTACTTAACAACAAGGACTCATAATATTTCATTAAATTTCAAGAATCATGCAAACATGTTCATGGAAAAACCTTAAACCTTTAATAGTTTTGCAAATTACACCTTAGGCTAGCTAGATTAAGTATTAAAAACGGAATCACAATACAACCGTGCAAGAAAAATTGAAGTAGCTGAACCCTAGCTATTATTTCCCTTAAAGAATTGGTTGAATAAGAACAATTTGAAGAATATGACACTTTTCACTTACTAATTTTTATCTTTATTTACCATTTTACCATTTTGTCCTTTAAAAATATTCATGATTTCAATAAAACCAATCCATAGATATACAGTAACTATATAAATAGTCTATTTACCATCTAATTCCTCTTATTTTAAAGTTTCATGGCTATTTGATACCTTTAGCTACTAGAGCTCTACTTTTGCACCCTTTTCGATTTAGTCCTTTTTACTTAATTAAGCATGCAAATGTCAAAATTTCTTAACAAAATTTTTATACGAGTCTACTAGCATACCATCGACTTCATGGTCCTAAAACTACTGTTCTGATTTTACTAAAAACGGATTGTTACAGTACCTGTGTGTTAGTGACATTGTCTTTTACCCTCTTTTCTAGTCTGGCTACCGGTTCAATGACCTCCTCTAGTTCTAGTTTTTGATCAGCTTCTTAGGGCTTTTTTGGAGGGCCTTTTGCATTTTCATTTGCATCCTCTTATGCTAAGGTTGCCAGGCTACTCAAGATTTTTCTCGAATGGAGCGCAATCACTTTTACTTGCTCTTTCGCTTTTTTTCGAGGATTATTCTCAGTATTGTTGGGTATGCATGTGCCAATTTTCCTTTTAATATTTCCCACCATACTTAGCAATTGGCTCATTTGGTCTTCCAGCTTAGTCAATATTCTTGACAAATTAGTGCACTTAGATTACACTTGCTTTACTTCTATTTTCATTGACTGCATCTCCCCTTCGATTCAATCCAGACGTTGACCACATACAATATGGTGATTTGGGTTGGCCCTGTCTTGAGGTTTTTGTAAATAAGGAGGTTAGTAATTAGTGCTTTTAATGTGATTCGAATTGTTACCTCTTCCTTGATTTCCTCCCTATCTCAAGTTTGGGTGATCTCTCCAACTGGGATTGTAAGTATTTGAATAAGGGTTTCCACCCTTGCTCTTGATGTAATTACATCCTCGATAGGACTATTGATATAATGGAAGAGTGATTTGTCTCATCCATATACAGATGGTGCACTATTTTTGGATTCAATACGATTAAATTTGTCTACTAACTATTGGTATTTATCATATTCGCGAATAACCTTTACCGTAGATGGTTTCTGGCCATACGTGAATCATTCAATGGGCCACTGACAATATCATAAAGTTGAAAGTGTCACAAAGATGGAGAAATTGTTTTAAATGTTGATTCAGATCCTCTATCGTTGTGCCCCTAAATTGTAAGTTATTCTAGATCATCTGAATCATTGATGGTTTAATCTCAAAATTGTTAGTTGTAATATCTAGCCTCGTTATGCTGCCCTGAACTATGTCCAGACTTGGTGATGCATAATCTCTTAAAGTTCTCTCATTATGTGCCATAGGTAAATTTGCGAGTAGCTATAGTAATGCTGGTGGATCTCCTAAATCATTGTTGTTAGCTTCATTGAAAAACAGATTCCCACGTGGTATGATGGCTACAACACGTGGTATGTGCCATAGGTAAAATTGTATCTATAACCTAAAAATTTCTTAATTATTCTTACTAAAGTGCAAATATTAAAATTGAACTAATGGCGTTGCCTCCTCGACAATAGTGCCAACAACTTGACCACCTTCGGATGTACTAACGTGCAGAGTGTTAATATTGCAGCAAAAGATATATAGACATGAGGTGGTATCCACAAATATACAGGTCAGGTTGTAATATAGTTACAAATGAGTAGGTGAGTACTCCGAGGATCATACCCAAAGGAGGCTAGTACTAGATCAATTTTAACCTAAACACCAATAGGTCTAATTAGTACTTGAAATCGACTATATTATGCAAATATAAATAAATGGGTTTTTTGAGGTTTTTTTATAATAATAAAAAGTATAAAAATAAATAAGTATTGAGAAATTGAAGAGTGGAATTAGTCAAATCTGATTATTGGTGATTAGCTCGCTTCAGTAATCTTCATCAACTGTCACTTCGGGTTCTTCGTAATCAACTAGTCGATATCCTAGTAGGATCTGCCGATACGTCCACTAGAATAACGAGTTAGTAAGGACAACTTATCTTCCGACCTCACAGTCTAGACCAATTTGGGTTTAAGCTGTTCACGGATAGACCATACCAATTTAGGGTTGTCAAGCCTATGGTTTTAGGTTCTTCCTTTCCCAAACAACTGACCCATTGAGTAACCCTACAAAATAGTTAATAGATCATACCTCCACTTGCTAATCCCCCATAGAGGGATTAGTACCTCATAGCTTTTGTAAACATTAAATAGTCGATATAAAGCATAAACATTACAAATGAATTGAATATACAGAGTTTAATAAAAAGCCTAATTTGTATAATGAATGAAAGAGAATCCATAATATTTAACAGTATCCATAGATCAGATATCCCGAAATAAAAAAAGAGCAAACTAAAAATAAATCTAAAACCTAAGGAGAGAAAAACTTGAATTAAAAATAAAAGAAAGATTCTAATCTAAGTAATTGGTGTCCATAACATGCACCAAATGAGCCTATTTATAGATTTAAGGTGACCGTCATGTAATAGCTCGTTTTTAGTGAAATCAGAACAGTGGCTTTGGGACCACAAATACGATGAGTAAATTATTATTTTATTATTTTAATGTCTATGGGATGTTAGTGAGGTCGTATTAAAATTTTGTTAAGAAATTTTAATGTTTCATGATTAATTAAGTCAAAAGGATTAAATCGTAAAAAAGTAAAAAAAGTAGAGTTCTATTAGTTAAAGGTATCAATTAGCTATGAAACTCTAAAGTGAATGGACTTCATTGGCAATTAGACCATTCAAAATGTTAGTGGACTTTTATGGACATAAAATTAAGTGATTTTCATGTTAATAGGCAAGGTTAATATAGTAATTTAATTATTAAGTTAAAGTAAAATAAGTAAAACAATTGTATCATCTTCTTCAAAGTTTCTTCCACCGAAAATCAAGAGAAAAAATAGCCATTTTTATGGTTTCTTAGTTCAACAACTACCATTGCTTGCATATCGAGATAAACCACGTATGGATCTAGATCAGGGAAAAGCTAATAGCCTCAGATTAGTCGATTTTGTTTCTACACCCTAGTTATCGAGGTAAGTTTGTATGAGTAAATATCTTTTTAATGATATTTCATTTATATGTTAACATGTTATTTGTCATGTAATTTAATGATGTATATCCAAAGTAATGCTATGACGGTTATCGATTCTCGATTGAACTGTAAGAATTCATAGGATACAAATGACATGTTATTATGGATTTCATGTTTCGGGTGCTGATCTTGAATGTCTTACCGATGGTTGAGGTCTGGCATTTGTTGTAAATACTTCATAGCTCGTGTGAGTAGCATTGTGTGGCTTACATTCTGACCCACATCTCGTGTGAGCAGGCCCATTTCACAACTTGTGTGAGCAATGATGTAAAGGAAAGGTTACGGTTATATGTTTAAGCATACTTCGTGTGAGCTTTCCTGAGTATCCGATGATATTCTAGATGGTTCAACGGGCAAGAAAAGGGATTGAAATGGTAAGTTTCCAAATGGAATTATGCACATGATCATGAAAATGATGTATGAATTCAATGATGCATGTTCATATGGAAATGAATTACCATATGTTTAATTCAAGTGAATTATGTGTAAATGCACTAACTTGTGTATTGATGATGATGCATAGGCTTGTGTCAAGCTTGTAGGTGGATTATGTTATGCTTATATTACATGTTATATAAATGAATTAGTAAGTTATGTTTCATGTTCTATGAACTTACTAAGCATTATGCGCTTATGTAGTTTTCTTTTCTATGTTTTATAGATTATCAGAAGCGCGATCGGTTCAGAAGCTCGTTCAAAGATCTATCACACTATCCAGCATAAATATCAGTATTTTTTGATGTTTTGGCCAAGGTTATAATGGCATGTATAGGTGGGCGTATTAATAATGTTTAGTTGAATGCTTATATAAAGATTTGGTCTGTATAAGTTGTTTGGTTTGATACATTTGATGCCTTGCTAGTTTGTGTCAATGTGGCTATGTTGTTGCATGTTTAAATGGCTCAAACGGTATGTGTTAATTTGGTTTGATTATGGGTAACATATGGCATGTTTTGGGAATGTATTTGTAACAGTCTTTTTTTCAGTGGTATCAAAAACAGTGGTTTCGGGGCCACCAAATCTGACGAGCAAGTTAGTAATTATTATTTACTATTTGTGAGTCAAATGTGATTTAAAAAAGGCTTTTGATTTGATAATTTATGTTATATAAGCGATTTATTACGTTCAAGTGGTAAGACTGTAAGGTCAAGTGGTTTTAAAAAATAAGGTATCGAGACCTCGTTTCTATAAACCGAGCTATAAATATTTTTATAAATATTTACGAAGTGTCATTAAGGCGGTATTAAAGTTTCGTTAAAATAATTTTAGCATTTCGATAGTTAATTAATTAAAAAGGACTAAATTGTAAAAGTTGAAAAAGTCAATCGCTATTAATTTAAAGGAGTTAATTGCTTAAAGAATTATACTTGGATGGCCTTATTGAGTAAATTACCCATCTTAAAGATAGTGGGATGACAAGGGAACTTCAAAATTTTGGTTTTGTTTATGTATAAAATTTAAATTAATTAAAATAAGTATTATAATTAAAATAAAGATGAAAATTATGATTTGTTTATTCATTCTTCTTTAAACACTGGATGTCACCATGGATAAAGAAAGGGAGAAGCTCCAAGCTTTGGCCAAACAAAAATGGGTGCATGTAAGTGATTTATTTATCAGTTTCTAATAATTTTTATATTTTTAAGATCGTTGCATCTAAGTCTAACTAGCCCGTACCTTCAATTTTGAAACTGTTAAAGATTTTGAATGTTGTCATTGATGAATGTAGTGATTTTTATGTTAAATGATGAATTTGAAATGTTAGTTGTTATTTAAAAGTATTTTGTTAAGTAATTTTTGATGAATTTATTGATTAGGGACTAAATTGCTAAAATAATAAAATTACAAGGACTTGATGTGAAATTATTGGAAAAATGGGCTAAAATGGAGGTCATGAATTTTCAGCTAGTGTAAAATTTCAATAAAAATGGTTAATTTGCATGTTTTAGGCACGGGGACTAAATTGAATAAAAGTAAAATGTTAAGGGTAATTTTGTAAAAAATATCAAAAATGACTAAATTGCATAAACTATTTTGCTTTACTATCTAAATTAATAGATTGAATGACATTATTAATTTAGATCAAGATTGGGTGGAAAATCGAGGAGAATAAAAAATACCAAAATGCCCCTGTACTTTGACATTTCTGCAATTTAGCCAGATAAGTTTGTACGTTTAAATAACATTTGAAATTTTGTTTTAAATGCTACCATTTTATAATATCAAACTATGTCTCGACGAAAAAAATCCAACGGCGTATCAGCTATCATCGATTAATGAAAAGGGATAACTTCGGCTATTGATTATTAAAAGGGATGGTGAGGACCATCAACTATGAAAAGGGATGGTGATGACCATCGATTAATGAAAAGGGACGGTTATGACTATCATTTAGCACACTTTGTGTGAGCTTCGGTAAGGGTTCCGATTGGCTTCACTAGGAAAGATATGGAAAGGTATGATGTACTAATGATCAAAGTATGAATATTCATGTTTATGAAAGGTATGATATAAGTGATGGTATGTTATGTACCCATATCTTACCATGTGATGATATTGATAAGTTATGTGTTTAATCACTAACTTGTAGCTATGGTTAATGCTATGTTTATATCTTATGTGTATACAGATGAAATGGTAAGTGTTCAGTAACAACTAAGACATGTTTATATGACACTCTATGGAATTGCGATACATGGAAAAACATGATATGTTGATATAGATGATAAATCCAATTGAATCATACTAAAGTATAATGGTTATCCATGTCAAATTCATATGAATTATGTTTAAATGAACTAACATGTGTTGCTGATGTGCTAGGGCTTATGCCAAGCTTGTGGATATAATTGATGTTTATGATTATTCTTGTACTATGCATACGGAACAGGTAAGAAAAGGAAATGAAACGGTAAGTACATTATTGGGATCTATTATAATGTATTGTATTATATGTGAGCAAATTGCTTATGTCAGGGATAAGCACACCATTATTGGGATGTATTATGATGTATTGTATTATATGTGAGCAAATTGCTTATGTCAGGGATAAGCACACTGGATCGAGAGTTAATAATGTTGTTTAGGCTTATGATAAACATTGGGGACGAAATGGAAAGTAAGTAAATAGAAATATATATAATCTTATAAAAGGGATTGATGATATATATTATGTCTCATGAAATCCTATCATGTTATGAATGGTCAATAAATATGAGACATTAATAAGCTTACTCATTTATGAGTTGATGATCATATTAATTTATGAATCTTATAGCATTGGTGTAGATTTATGTTTATCCTATAAAGTTGAGTATTGAAATGAAATATGATGCTTAAAGTTTATATCAGCTTACTAAACATTCATTGCTTATGAGTTTTTCTTTTACCTTACAGATTATTGGAAGGTCGATCGGGTTAGAAGCTAGTTAGAGATCCATCACACTGTCCATCGATTTTATCGGTAGATTTTTATGCTTTGGTCACGGTTATAATGGCATGTATAGGTGTTTTGTGCTTGATGATATGGCCACTATGTTTGGCTTGTGAATATGGTTTTATGATTGATGACATTTTGACATTTTTAGACTTGGTGGCTAATGTTGAAAAGATTTGGAATTAATGCTTTGATGTTATGATTTTACAGTAGTGCTTTGTAACCCTATTCCAGCGATGGATACGGGTTAAGGGTTTTACATTTAGTGGTATCAAAGCTACGATTTATTCAGTTCTCGAACTAAATGTAACATGTATGAAGTCTAGAAGTACATGCCATTATATAACTCGTGATAGTGTGATATCTCCTAACGCTGATGAGATTTGTTTCATTTTTTACAGAGAAGCTTTCCAACCATGCCAAATCCGGTAAAGTTAGAAACGGTATTCATATGTATAAGTAAAAAGTTGCTTATGATGAGTCCGAACTCATAAAGGTAAGAAT
Source organism: Gossypium anomalum (assembly GCA_025698475.1). NCBI lineage: Eukaryota > Viridiplantae > Streptophyta > Magnoliopsida > Malvales > Malvaceae > Gossypium > Gossypium anomalum. The sequence continues at coordinate 58,951,474 of CM046959.1, forward strand.
AAAAGTTCATAATATTATGTTAATGATGAATGAGAGTCAAATTTTGAGGCTTTATGATCTCCTCCCCCTCACCCTCAAAGTCTTATACAACGAAATTCATACAAGATTTATGTTGATTAAGTCTGAAAAGAGAAGCTATAGAATTCAACGATGGAATTAGTAATAATGTGATCAAAGCCAAGAATTGGTTAGCAAACAAAGATAGTTCTATAAGCGATATTAGATTTTTCTGAAGATAATTTAGGATACGCAAGGATACGCAACATCACTATTAAAGAAGAAGTTAATCATAGGTAATCTACTAATTCGTGTATGGTATCTAAAGAACGAGTTAATTGGAATTTCTTGTGAATTAATTTCCTTAGTGAAATGAGATAATATGAGATCATCGATGACTTTAGTAGTCAATGGGATAGTGTTTGAATTGCAAATATATCTGAATATAGCAATTATGGTCGAGTATCTTACAACGATCTCCTCTGGGCATTCTATATGTTCTTTTGTTTTCAGAGATATATGCAACTGTTCATTTTTAGATGTGATTTTTATCATATATACAGGCTGGCTAATCATAATGTTAGACAGAGGTATTTTTGGTCTGGTTGATTTTGATTAGCATTACTTTATTTCTCTTTGTCATTTTATTATATTTTGTTCGATAAAAGATTTAGTGATAGACTCATATGATGTTATTCTATTTCTTCTACTAGTTGATGTTCTGAATTATATATATGCAATTTATGTTGTCTTTGTTACAACTGGTTCCAGTGCATATGAGCGATAATTTTCTTCTAGATTTTCTTTGAGGTATCATCAATCTCTTTATCATTCAATATGGGTTGTATTCTCGGAGATTCAGTAGAGCTCTACATATTGAATTTCATTATCTCGGTTCACTTCTTGTTCTTATTGTTTATTCTATCAAACAAGGTTCCATTGTAAAGGATGTTCATTGGTCGGAGGTAATTACATCTATTACAGTTATTATTCCTGGTTCGAACATGGGAGCACGGTGATAAAGATCTCAGATTTATAGGGGTTGTATTATTGTAAAAGTTGTTACTGGAACTATATTTGGTTTTCCTCTTTTATTTTGGAGTACACTATTGATGTTGAGGTATTATTCTATCTATACAGTTGAAAAGTCGATCTTATTATAGCACTATGGTTTTAATTAATCTGATGGTTGTGGCTCCGGTATGGTTCAAAGCTTTGATGTTAATAACTGAAATAGCTTTATTATATATCCCATTTCTAGCTTTCATGAAAGGGTAGGGATTGGCAAAAGTATAGATGTGGAATATCGAACATAACTCTGCATATTGGTTCTCATTCCTCAGGTAATCTTGATCTATGTCAACGAGTTAAAACAGGATGTTATGCTTGTAGTTTGTAAAGATTCTTGACTAGTATTCTGAGGGAATTATGATAACTTGTATGTCTGGGTTGTCTTGACAATAAGAAGAAGGGATTATTTGGAAATGTTATTATCCAATAGATAAAATTGACTTAATTTTTTTAATCAAAGCGGGTTATTTTTGAAAAGTTAATTGAGTTATATGCATTTGAGTTTATTCCTAAGTCCGAGAATAAATTTTTCGCAATACGAGTAATTTGACAGATAGTCAGAATAAGGGATTCATATTCTAGTAGACATGATACAGAAATATATCTATCAGATCAGCTATAATCGAGACATATCATTATGAGTTAAAGTCGTCTCGATAGTTGAAGTTGTTGCGCTTGTGTTATATGTTATTGCTTGATGCTTTCCATGTAAGGGGAACAAATATTAGTTCAAAGTTACATATGCAAACATGCTAGAAGCATCAGCCAGAGTTTGATAATCTAGGTTTCTCGGTTCTTTTTCGTCATATGATCACTAGGGAATTTCTCAGTAGTTATACTACTAATGATAAAGTTATGACAAGAGAAAATCGTGGTTACTCAGTTAAGTTCTAATACGGTATCAAGTTTTAATATGAGTTTTGATACGAGTTCTAAATCAAGATGAGTTATAAATGATTTATCCATGGATTACCATTAAGAAGATGACAAAAAGATTTGATGTGATAACTTTCATCAGGTGAGAAATTTCGAGGACGAAATTTTCGTAAGGAGGGAGAGTTGTAACAGCCAATTTTTTAGTGTCAAAAATAGTAGTTTTGGGCCCACGAAATCTGACGAGTAAGTTCGTAAATATTATTTTTTAATATTTACAAGTCAAATGTGATTTAAAAAAGGTTTTTAATTTGATAATTTATGTTATATTAGTGATTTATTAAGTTCAAGTGGTAAGACCTTAAGGTTAAGTGGTTTTAAAAAATAAAGTATCGAGACCTCATTTCTACAAATTGAGCCATAAATATTTTTGTAAATATTTATAGAGTGTCATCAAAGTGGTATTAAAGTTTCGTTAACAAAATCTAACGTCTCGATAGTTAATTAATTAGAAAGGACTAAATTGTAAAAGTTGAAAAAGTCAATCGCTATTAGTTTAAAAGTGTTAATTGATTAATTAATTATAATTGGATGACCTTATTGAGTAAATTACCCATCCTAACGACAGTAGGATGGGAAGGGAACTTTAAAGTTTTAGTTTTATTTATGTATAAAGGTTAAAATAATTAAAAATAAGTATTATAATGAAAATAAAGATGAAAATTATGATTTGTTTCTTCATTCTTCTTTAAACATCGAATGTCACCATGGATAAAGAAAGGGAGAAGATCCAAGCTTCAGCCAAACAAAAATGGGTGCATGTAAGTGATTTATTTATCAGTTTCTAATAATTTTTATGTTTTTGAGATCATTGCAGCTAGGTCCAGCTAGCCTGTACCTTCGAATTTGAAACTGTTAAAGATTTTGAATGTTTGCATTGATGAATGTAGTGACTTTTTATGTTTAATGATGAATTTGAAATATTAGTTGTTATTTAAAAGTATTTTGTTGAGTTATTTTTGATGAATTTATCGATTAGGGACTAAATTGCTAAAATAGCAAAATAACAAGGATTTGTTGTGAAATTGTTGCAAAAATGGGCTGAAATGGAGGTCATGAATATTCGACTAGTGTAAACTTTCAATAAAAATGGTTAATTTGCATGTTTTAGGCACAAGGACTAAATTGAATAAAAGTAAAATGTTAAGGGTAATTTTGTAAAAATGTCAAAATAACTAAATTGCATAAAATAAATTGTTTTACTATCTAAATTAATAGATTGAATGAAATTATTAATTTAGATGAAGATTGGGTAGAAAATCGAGAAGAATGGAAAATTACCAAAATGCCCATTTACTTCTACATTTATGCAATGTAGCCAGGTACATTCGTATATTTAAATAGCATTTTAAAATGTATTTTAAATGCTATCATTTTATAATATCAAATTCTGTCTCGGCAAAAAAATCCAATGGCATATCGGTGATCATCGACCAATGAAAAGGGATAGCTTCGGCTATCAAATATGAAAAGGCATATCATCAGCTATCGAATCTGAAAAGGGATAGCTTCGACTATCAATTATGAAAAGGGATGGTGACAACCATCAACTGTGAAAAGAAATGGTGACAACCATTGAATATGAAAAGGGATAGCTTCAACTATCGATTATGAAATGGGATGGTGGTGACCATCAACTATGAAAAGGGATGGTGACGACCATCGATTAATGAAAAAGGATGGTTTTGACCATCGATTAATGAAAAAGGGATGGTTTTGACCATCAAATATGAAAAGGGATAGTTACAACTATCATTTAGTATACTTTGTGTGAGCGTCGGTAAGGGTTTCGATTGACTTCACTACGAAAAATATGGAAAGGTATGATGTACCAATCATTAAAGTATGAATATTCATGTTTATGAAAGGTATGATATAAGTGATGCTATGTTATGTACCCATATCTTACCATGTGATGATATTGCTAAGTTATGTGTTTAATCACTAGCTTGTGGCTATGGTTAATTTATGTTTATGTCTTATGTGTAGGTAGATGAAATGGTAAGTGATCAATAAGACCTAAGACATGTTTATATGAAACTCTATGAAATGGTGATACATGGAAAAACATGATATGTTGAGATGGATGATAAATCCAATTTAATCAAACTCAAGTATAAAGGTTATCCATGTCAAATTCATATGAATCATGTTTAAATGAACTAACATGTGTTGTTGATGTGCTAGGGCTTATGCTAAGCTTGTGGATATGATTGATGTTTATCATTATACTTGTACTACGGATAAGAAACGACTAAGAAAAGGAAATGAAATGGTAAGTACGTAATTGGGATGTATTATGATGTATTATATGTGACCAAATTGCTTATGCTATGGATAAATACACTGAATCGAGAATTAAATAATGTTGTTTAGGCTTATGATATGCATTGGGGACGGATTGGAAAGTAAGTAAATAGAAAGATATATAATCTTATAAAAGGGATTGATGATATATATTATGTCTCATGAAATTCTATCATGTTATGAATGGTCAATATATATGCGACATTAATAAGCTTATAACATTGGCACAAATTTATGTTTACTCTATAAAGTTTAGTATTGGAATGGAATACTATGCTTAAAGTCTATAGAGCTTACAAAGCATTCATTACTTACGTACTTTTTCTTTTACCTTACAAAATATCGGAAGCTTGCTTACATTAGAAGCTTGTCAGAGATCCATCACACTGTCTATTGATTTTATCGATAGATTTTTATGTTTTGGTCGCGATTATAATGGAATGTATAGGTGTTTTGCGCTTGATGATATGGCCACTATGTTTGGCTTGTAAATATGGTTTTTTGATTGATGACATTTTGGCATTTTTGGACTTGATGGCTAATGTTGAAATGATTTGGAATGAATGTTTTGATGTTACAATTTTACGGTAATGCTCCGTAACCCTATTCTAGCGACAGATACGGGTTAGGGGTGTTACAATATTGAGCTAGATGTTGATGATTGGAATGTGGTAAGTTATACATGTTTAGATAAGTTGTCAATGAATGTATTTGAGGTGCCTTGTATGACATATTTGTTAATTGATTTTGGACTATTTAATTGGTCATTATATGTAAGTTTTGGTCACTTTTTTATGTCTGAATTATGTGTACAAAAGGCCTTTAGGCGTGTGCATGGTTTGGTGTTCGAAATGGCCTGATTTTGGTCAAATTTATGTCCACACAGCCTGAGACATAGGCAACTGACTTAGTCGTGTGAGACACAAGACCTACGACATGGATGAGTGTCCCTTGTAAGTTCCATTGCATGCATGTTAGTTAGTTACACGGCCTAACACAGGGCCTGGCACATGAGCATGTGGGGCTATTTTGAGAGTTACACGGCCTGACACACGGGCGTGTAACCCTACCCAGAGAGTTACACCGGTGAGGATATGCGCTAGCACACGACCATGTGTCCCTTGTTTGTAGGTTACACAGCCTGAGACACTAGCGTGTGTCTCAGTTGTGTGAGGCACACGGCCCGACCATACGGTCGTGTGACCCCTATAGTCAAAGTTTTTTCTAACTTTTTCTTAGGTTTTCCAAATGTTTCCAATTTAGTCCCGAATTGTTTCTAAAGTGATTGTAGGGAATCGAGGGCTCGATTTAGGGACAATATCTATGTGAATGAATGTTTTATAATATCTTTTCAATGATGTATGGAATGTATGTCTTAATATTTTATTTATACGTTAATGCTCCGTAACCCTATTTTAACGACAGATACGAGTTAGGGGTGTTACATTTAATGGTATTAGAGCTACGGTGTAGTCGATTCCTAGGCTGAACGTAGCATGTATGAGTCTAGAAATACATGCCATTATATAACCTGCTATCATCCAACCGAGTTGATTCTAATGAAGTAGAAAGTAACGCGTAAGCTTCCGTTCATGGGGTAGTGTCTAACAGTTATAGGCCCATATTTGAGGGCCACGGATGAGAGGTTAAGGAAGCCTTCTTCGAGATGATGTCAGAGTGGTTTTCTGAGTTCATGTGAACAAACCTAATAGCTCAACGCCCTGCACCCCAACTTGTACCCTAACTAGTCCCCATAGTTCCTCAGGGTTTGGAACCAGTACGGGTAAGCAAGCCTTCAATTGATAAAATCCTAAAGTATGGGCTTGAAGAGTTTTCAGGTACTACTGAAGAGGATCCAGAGAAAGCCAAGTTTTGGTTAGAAAATACGGTGAGAGTATTTGATGAATTATAGTGTACTCCAGTGGAATGTTTGAAATGTGGTGCTTCTTTGTTGAAAGATCTAGCTTATCAGTGGTGGAACACCTTGGTTGCGGTAGTTGTAAGAGATCGAGTAAACTAGGAATTCTTTTAAACAGATTTAGAAAGAAATAAATGAGTCAGAGATTTCTCGATAAGAAACATAAAGAGTTCCTTGAATTGAAGCAAGTCGTATGTCAGTAGCTGAGTACGAGATGGAATTTGTACGACTGAGTAAGTATACCCGGGAATGTATACCGATAGAGGTTGCTATGTGCATTCAATTTGAAGATGACCTAAATGAAGATATCAAGATGTTAGATCTAAGCTGTAGTGGGATGAAATATTCTACTACGAGATATAATGCATGGGCACCGGCAAGAGCTTACCCGATCCGTACTCGAGAGGAAGCTTCAGCTTCTAATGTGATCATCAATACATTTTCTATCTTTGATGCTAATGTTAATGCTTTGATTGACTTGGGGTCAACGCACTCACATGTATGTACGACTGTAGTGTCAGATAAGAAAATACCTTTTCAGTTAATTGAATTTGTGGTTAAAGTAACGAACCCTTTAGGTCAGTATGTGTTAGTTGATAATGTCAGTAAAAACTGTTGTTTGATGATACAGGGTTGCAACTTTCTAGCTGATTTGATGTTACTACCCTTTGATGAATTTGATGTGATTCTAGGTATGGACTGTTAACTCTACATGATGCTGTTGTGAACTGTAGATGAAAGCATATTGTGTTAAAGTGTCAAAATGATGAAAAGCTTTGAATTGAATCAGACAGACAGGATAGTGTATCTAATGTTATTTCGGCTATGTCGGCACAGAAATATGTTAAAAAAGGTTGTGAAGCGTATCTCGCTTATATATTTGATTCTAGAGTTTTAGAATTGAAGTTAGAATCGGTTCCAGTTGTATGTGAGTTTATAGACGTGTTCCCAGAAGAGTTACCAAGGTTACCTCCAGTTAGAGAAGTTGAGTTTGCTATTAAATTGATGCCGAGAAAATCTCCGATATCGATAGCTCCATATAGAATGGCACCTGTAGAATTGAAAGAGTTGAAATTATAGTTGCAAGAGTTGATAGATAGGGGTTTTGCTTGGCCCAGTTTTATCCTTGGGATGCTCTTGTGTTATTAGTTAAGAAAAAGGACAGATCTATGCGACTATGTATCGATTATCGATAGCTTAACAATGTCACGATCAACAATATGTACCCATTACCGCGTATTGATGATTTATTTGATCATTTGAGAGGTGCAACAGTATTCTCAAATATTGATCTTCGTTCAGGCTATTATCAACTACGGGTTAAAGACTCTAATGTGCTGAAAACTGCATTCAAACCAGATATAGACATTATGAGTTTCTTGTGGTGCCATTTGGTTTGACTAATGCACCTACTGTATTTATGGACTTGATGAATAGAATTTTCAGACTGTACTTAGACAGATTTGTGGTTGTATTCATTAACGATATTCTGGTCTATTCACGAGATGAGATAGAGCATGCCCGGCATTTGAGAATTGTTTTGCAAACTTTATGTGAAAAAAAACTGTTTGCTAAGTTCAAGAAATGTGAGTTCTGGCTCCGAGAAGTCAATTTTTTTTGGATGTGTGGTATCGGCAGATGGTATTAGAGTTGATCTGAGTAAAATCTCAGCTATGGTAGATTGAAAACCTCTGAGAAATGTATCTGAAGTCAAAATTTTTCTAGGTTTAGCCAGATATTACAAAAGATTTGTCAAGGGATTCTCGATTATTTCTATGTTTTTGATGAGATTGTTGCAAAAAGATATTAAGTTTGAGTGGTTGGACAAATGTCACCAAAGTTTTAATTAGTTGAAAGCTTTGTTAACTGAGGCACCTATGTTAGTTCAGCAAAAGCCGGGTAAAGAATTTGTGATTTATAGTGATGCTTCATTGAAGGGTTTGGGCTATGTTTTGATGCAAGAGGGCAAATTGATAGCGTATGCTTCTCGATAGTTGAAACCATACTAAAAGAATTATTCGACCCATGATTTAGAGCTTGCAGCTATCATATTTGCTTTAAAGATTTGGTGACACCATTTGTATGGAGAAAAATGTTACATCTTTAGGGACCATAAAAGCCTGAAGTATTTGGTGTCGCAGAAAGATTTAAATTTGAGATAGCGTAGGTGGCTTGAGTTATTGAAAGACTACAATTTGGTCATCGATTATCATCCGGGAAAGGCTAATGTGGTTGTTGATGCTTTGAGTAGGAAATTTCTAATTGCTTTACTAGCTCTGAACACACGATTGGCATTGATTGATAATGGTTCAATTTGAGCTGAATTAAAAGCTAGACTGATGTTTCTATAACAAATTTGCGAAGCTCAAAAATGTGATGATGTTTTGATACCTAAATAGAATTAGATTGAGACGACACTTGATTCAGATTTCCATATTAGTTTTGATGATAGTTTGTATTTCAAAGATAGAATTTGTGTTCTGAGAAATTTTGATCTCGTTTAGAAGATTTTAGAGGAAGCTCACAGTAGTGGTTTAACTGTAAGACCCTAACCCGTATCCGTCGCTGGAATAGGGTTACAGATCATTACCATAAAATCATAACTTAAAACATTCATTTCCAAACATTAGATAAACCATAGCATAATTCATTAAAAATCATGCATATCGTTCCTTATTCGAGGCCTTGAAAAATACTTTTAAAATGATTTGGGACTAAATCAGGAATGTATGAAACCTTAAGCAAGAAGTTGGAAAAATTCACCCTGTAGGGCTCACTTGGCCGTGTGGCCAAGCCGTGTTACTCACATGGCCGAGACACACACTCGTGTCTCAGGCCAAGCTGACATTCGAAGTAGGGACATGGCCATGTCCCAACCCGCGTCCATGCCTATGTCACCCTCTGACTTGGGCCACACAGCTAACCCATATGCCTGTGCTAGGCCGTGTAACTCTCAAAATGGACTCACATGCTCGTGTGCTATGTCGTGTGTTAGGCTATGTAGCTACCTAACTTTGACGCCTTTAAAACCTATAGGACACATGGTTGAGACACACGCTCGTGTCTTAGGCCATGTGGACATGAAATTGGCCAAATTCAAGCCATTTCCAACTCCAACTTAAATATGTACCTACAAGCATTTTATTCCAACATTCAAGACCTTAAAACATACCAATTCATGCATGAAATATTCAATTCAAAAGACCAAAAATTAATCAAACAAATATGTCTCCAAGGCACCACAATTTCATGTAATCAAAAAGTCATCTAAACATGTCAAAAAGTTATCATAATTAAGCATCATAACTTATTATAAACTAAATCAATGTACACCACATATTGAAGTATTTAAGAACCAACATTTTGCACTAAATAGATTTGTACAATATCTACTTATATGTGGTCCAAAAGGCTTACCTAGCTATGGACACAAGTTAAAATACCATTCAGTAGCAGCAAGCATAAACATATCAATTTTCAATATTTATCTTTTCCCAAAATATCAAAATACCAAGACCTTTCCTAATACATGCCACTTAAACCAACTAGCAAGAACCAAAATGACTATCGAGATGTTGATGATAGTGTGTGGGCTTCCGAGTCGATCTAAACAAAGCAACGATTCCAAAAGTCCTGCAAAATAAAAATCATACTAATAAGCACAAGTAGGCTTAGTAAGTTTGATAATAGCTTTATTTATTATTAACCATAATTGTTCAATTTGATGTTAACTTTTGATACTGTAACACCCCAAATTTGGGCCTAGAAGTATTGGGCCATGAGTATGGGTCCGTAAGGAGGTTGTATATAAGTATTTAATTGTGCAAGGAAATAACACAATTAAATGTCTACTTTGGTGGTTAATGGCCCTGAGAAGTGTTGGAGAAATCTTGGGTTCAAACCTGGGCTTTAGCAAAAACTTTGATATTAAGTGAATAAAACCCTGGATGCTTGGATGATGGCCTTTTAAATTATTGTGTTAAATAAATGACACAAGGAAGCATGTGGTCTAATGGTTGTGGCATCCTTAAGGTTGCAAGGGAGCTTGGGTTCAATCTTGGCTCTTACAATTCATTTTGGTTTTCTCTCAAGTGAATCTGGACGCTGGCACATATGTCTTAAAGTTAATTATGGATGTTTTTATCACACAAAAAGCCTTGTGGTGGAGTGGCAAGGTGGCGTGTTGTGTAACTATGAGGTCTGAGGTTCAAGTCTTGGGATGTGCAGTGGAGTATTTATGTTTCTATTTGAGTTGCGAAGGAGGTGGATTTGGACTAAAACTCTGTGGTTGAAGTGGTCATACAAATGAGGAATTTTCCTAATGGTTGAAAGTAATCCCACATCGGGAAGCTAACATGATAGTTGGTAAGAAGCTGGCTTTAAATAGAGCGAACCAGATGAGTTGGGAGGAAGACTGAATGCAGGATGTGCCAAGGTTGGTGATCGTGGACTTCGGTGCGTTCTTATAAACAAGTGTGTATTTCGTACTACTCTAGTTGTAGAACAGAAAATGCTAGAATGCCAAAATGTCGGTCACACGATGATGGCAGCCACACGAGCGTGTGAGCGCATGTGTAGGAGCTTTGATTTGATGGTTGAGGCCATCATGAGTGCTCTCGTGCCAACCTACATATGGCTCTATGCCAACCTGATTATGGTTGTGTGCCAAATGTATTTGCCTAAGGCTACGTGCCAATATATGATTATTGACAATTCGGTGTCAATCATATTTACCTAGGGCTGTGCGCCAGTTATGTTACTCTAGTTGATGGCTATGTGCCAAACTTATTACAGTTACCAATGGCTTTGTGCCAATTATAATACCACTAATGAAGGCTTAAAGCCGTATATATGCTAGCAGCTTGCTGCAATGAAGGTAGTACCGCAACCGAGCTACCATTGGTGTGTATTGGATGGGTGGGTCGATAGTTATATGCTCACATGATGTGTACCGGGGGACGGAGTTGGTGTATAGTGGTTGGATGGGATGGGTTAGCATACATTTTTGCATTATGCATATGGTTTGATTTTGACAAGGGCTGAGACCCAAGTGATTTGTAATGGGCTGTGGCCTACGTATGCTCTGAACTGGACTATACTATTAGCGTTAAAGGGCTCTGGCCCAGACTATTTCTGTTTTTGTTTCTGTATACTGACTGTTACTCTAGTAAGGGGATTACACACTGAGTTTCGTAAACTCACCCCGTTTATTAACTGTGCAAGTAATCCCCAACGTTAGGTGGATCGGTGTTGCAGAGGGACTCAGAGACGACCACACATCTGCACATGTTTTTCTATTTCGTTTATTTAGTTAAGCCCTTTGGTTTTTGATTTGGGTTGTAATAGGGCCTCTTTACTTTCTTAACTTTTCATTTGGGAAATTTATTTACTATGTTTGATATTTGTTAGAAGTAGATCGCGATTTTCAAAACACTATGTTTTCGCAACTTAACTTTTAAACATCACGTTTTCGTGAATCGGTTACTTTTAGAATTAGCTTTTGCAAAGTAAAAAGGAATTTTGGAAATAAAATTAAGAAGTTTTCAATGCACTACGTTTTAAATAAGAAGGGTTTCTAATGAAAACATGGTTTTTTGAAAAACACTTCAATGTGACACGCCAGAATTGGGTCTAACTTTTGGGTCGGGTTTGGGGTGTTACAGATACACTGGCACAAAGCCTGCTAGGCACAAAGCCTGGATGATATCGGTACAAAGCCTACTAGGCACAAAGCCCGAATAACACTGACACAAAGCTTACTAGGCACAAAGCCTGAATAACACCGGCACAAAGCTTGCTAGGCACAAAGCCCGACTAACTATACACTTCTATTTCTTTAAACATAGCTAAATGAAATTCAAAGATTTTCAACATTATGAGATGGTTAATACAGTTAATAATAATCACGACTTGAAATGATAGATAATGAAGTACCATGTAACCTAACAATCTCATTAATATAGAGTTCGGCTAATTCTTCATGAATAATCCATTTGCATTGATATGAAATGTGTAGATTTTTTTAGTCGGTCCACGATAACCTAAATTGCATCTTTCTTTCCCAAAGTTAACAGCAATCTAGTGACAAAATCCATTGAAACTTGATTCCATTTCCACTCTGGAATCATGATCGGTTACAGTAACCCAGACAGAACTTGATGCTCATCTTTTACTTGCTGACACACCAAACATTTCGATACAAAATCAGAAATTTCATGTTTTATACTCGGCCACCAATAAAACTATTTCAAATTAGCATACATCTTTGAGCTTCCCAGATGAAACACTACTATGAGTTTCTTTTAAAAAATTTTGTTTCAGTTTCGGATCATCAGGTACACATTACCTTTTTCGAAAGTAAAAAATACCATCATCACAAATGCTAACTTTAGTACTTTGACCAGTCTCAACCATCTTTTGTTTGGCTACCAACATTAAATTAACAAGCTGCAATTCTCGTATAATCTGTAAGAACAAAGGTTTAACATTGATTTCATTTAAAATAGAACCATCACACATCATTTGTAATTCGGTATTCATTGCTCGCAGAGAGAAAAGATATTTACAGCTCACTGCGTCAGCAATCACATTTGCTTTTCTAGGATGATAATCAATCACATGTTTATAGTCTTTTAGCAACTCTAACCATCTATGTTGTCTCAACTTTAAATATTTTTGGGCATCAAATATTTCTTGCTCTTGTGGTCAGTATACACATGACACCTTTTGCCATACAACTAATGATGCCACATTTTTAAAGCAAACACAATCACTACTAATTCTAGATCGTGCGTTGGGTAATTTTTTCATGAACTTTCAGTTGCTGAGAGGCAAATGCCATGACCTTTCCTTCTTGCATTAAAACACACCCCAAGCTGTTTAGAGAGGCATCACTATAAACAACAAATTCCTTCCCCGATTCAGGTTACATCAACACTGGAGCTTCCGTCAATAAACTCTTAATCTTTCAATACTTTGCTGACACTTATTGGACCAAACGAAACAAACATATTTTTGCAACAGTTTTGTCATAGGTGAAACTATAATTGAAAAATTCTTTACACAACGATGATAGTACCCAACCAACCCTAGAAAGCTTCGTACTTCAGATACATTTCGTGGGTTTTTCCAATTCAAAATAGCCGAAATGTTGCTCAGATCAACTCTTATGCCATCTCTCGAGATCACATGTCCAAGGAATCTGACTTCAGTAAGCCGATATTCACATTTGCTAAATTCAGCACACAGTTTCTTTTCTCACAAAGTCCACAATACAATCTTTAGATGTTGAGCATGTTCCTTTTCACTTTTAGAATAAATTAAAATGTCATCCATAAAAACAACAAAAAAATGATCGAGATGGGGCTAAAAAACTCAGTTCATTAAATGCATAAATGTTGTTGAAGCATGTCTGAACCTGAATGGCATGACCAAATACTCATAATGTCCATAGTGAGTTCTGAATGTTGTCTTTGGTACATTTACATCTTTTACTCACAGTTGATAATATCCTGATCGAAGGTCAATTTTTGAAAATACCGAAGCTCCTTTCAGTTGATCAAAATGATCATCAGTATGAGGTAACAAATATTTATTCTTTATAGTCGTCTTATTCAATTGTCGATAATCAATGTACAATCTTAAAGACCAATCCTTCTTTTTAACAAACAACACACTCGGTCTAATAAAATCTTTGTCTATCAATTCTTGCAATTGAACTTTAAGTTCTTTAAGTTCAACTGGAGCCATTCGATACGGTGAAATTGAAATCAGAGCAGTATCAGACATTAACTCAATGAAAAAATCAACCTCTCGCTCTGGTGGTAAACTCGGTAATTATTTAGGAAAAATATCTGGAAATTCACAAACTATCGGCACTTGATCACTTTCTTTTTTGATACTTTGGAGTCCAAAATGTATGCCAAAAATGTTTCACAACCTTTTTGCATTAATTTATGTGCTTTCAGTGCCGAAATTATATTTGAAACACCGTCTGACCTGCTTGGCTCAATAAAGATTACTTCACCATTAGAACCATTCAACTCAACTCTTTTCTGACGATAACAAACCACAGGGTCATACATGTTTAACCAATCCATACCCAAGATGACATCAAACTCAGTGAAGGGTAACAACGTTAAGTTAGCAGGAAATTGACAACCTTAAATTTTTAATGGGCATTGCTTGCAAACCATATCGACTATAACACTATGGCCTAAGGGATTCGTGACTTTAACAACCCAATCAATTGACTCTATAGGTAAGTTCTTTTCCATCACTAACGTAGTGCATATATATGAATGTGTTAACCCCGGGTCAATTAATGCTTACATACTAATATTAAAGATAGAGAAAGTACCTGCAATAATGTCAGGAGCTGAAGCTTCCTCTCACGCACGAATGGTATATGTTCTAACATGAGCCTTAACTTTAGGTTTGTTCACTGACTCTTTAATCCCGCCTCTGTTAACTACAATCATTACGCTATTTCCAAGTCTTCTACCTCTGTTAGAAGTGGTCACCAATTTCTCATTATGCTCTTTAATAGGATTTTTTAGACTTAGACACTCTCTTTTAAAATGGTCTAGACATCCACAATTAAAGCACGTTCCATCGTTAATTCTGGAAACACCAAGGTGAAACCGTCCACATTGCTTGTACTCTGTTCTATTTGTATTCTTCACATTGCTCATACTTGTTACTGATGGAGTCGAAGTTTTCTAGCTACTCTGTCTCGGCTGATCTCTTCCAAGAAACCCTTATGGAGCGGGAAACTTATTAATAGCTTCTTTCATCTTCTTTTGTGGAGAGCTTGATAAAGATTTAGATCCATTACGTTTACTGAATACACGTCTTTTTTCTTTATTTCGTCTTTTACTTTCGTAGATTTCCTCTATTTTTAGGACTCGACCATACAAAACCACAAATTCACAGATTTTCAAAGCTCCCATTAGCATTCTAATATCGTCTTTCAATTCATCATCAAAACATACACACATATCTTCCTCAATAGGCACTATCTTATGAGCATATTTGCTAAGTTGAACAAACTGTCCTTCATATTCTGCTACTATTCCACTTCCTTGTTTTATCTCAAGAATTTTTTTCTTCTTCTGTTCCAAATAGTGCTGCCTAATATACTTCTTTCGAAATTCAGACTTAAAGAAGTCCCAGTTGATTTTTTTTCTGTACAATTGCCGTTAATGTGGACCAACATTGAAATGCTTAATGCTTCCTCTTTTAATAATGATACCGTACACCGTAAATAATCTTCAGGAGAATACAACATTTCGTCAAGTACCTTTTAAGTATGTTCTAACCAATATTCAGTCTTGACCGGGTCGTCACTCACTTTACCACAAAATTCAACGGCTCCACACTTTCTACCTTTATCAATGGTCACTCTATGAACACGTTGCTTACTCGAACCTTGGGGGTGAGAAGATTGAGATCATGGGACTGTGGAGTTTACCTTTAAGTACACATCATACATGTCATGCATCATACGAAGAAATGCATCAAGTGCTACTTCTTTAGATCTTTGTGGTCCAAGTTCATTTTGAATACTTTCCTCATCAGTAGGTGTAATAAAACTTTCTACCTCATCAGAACCTGCTTAATTGGATCCCGACGACATCTTTTATCTATTTAAGAATATTTAAAAAAAATCAAAAGCTATCACACTATCATCAATTAGGTAAGTGGCATGTATTTCTAAACACTATACATGCTATGTTCAGTCTGAGAACCGACTAAATCGTAACTCTAATAGTACAAAATGTAACACTCCTAACTTGTATCCATCTTCGAAATAGGGTTATAGAGCATTATCGTAAAATCGTAACTTTGTGGTTGTATTCATTGAAGATATTCAGGAGCATGCCTAGCATTTGTGTAACAACTCCATTTAGACCCTAGTCGGAACGATGGTTTCGGGACCAAGAATCCGAGTCAAAAAAATATTTAAAAATTATTTTCTGTGTTTATTATGTTTGAATTAATATCTGTGAAATTTTTGTGATTTAATTTTAATTTTTTAAGTGTCCGATTAAATAAAATGACTTAATTGCGTAAAACAAAAATTTAATGGTTTAATGTGTAAGGGTCGAATTGGGTTTGTCTTTGTAAGTTGAAGTATTTAAGAGGAAATTTTCCCATGATAATTTGTAATGGACGGGAAAGACTTTGTGTTATAATGGTTTAAATTAATTAGTAAAGGTTATATATGTAAATTAAATAATATGTTATTATATATTATATTATAACATAATTTAAAAGCCATGTTCATTATTTATTTCTTATGACCGAATATGAAAACATAAAGAAAAGAAAAGGAAGCTTAGGTTTCGGCCATGGTTGATCTTGATTAAGGTATGCAACTAGCCCATTTTTTTATAATTTTTACATTTTTGAGATCGTTGCTAAGTTATCTAGAAGACCCATGCTTGAATTTTTTATTTTGGTAAATATTTTGAGTTATGCCATTATTTAAAGCTTGTGATTTTTGTTGTTTGATGATGAAATATGAAAGATATGTTTTGGGTTAACATGTTTTGTATTGGAGTTTTTGGTGATTTTGAGTAATGAGGACTAAATTGCAAAAATAATAATATGAAGGACTAAAATAAGAAATAAATGAAATATATGGACTTCCATGAATACTAGGAACATTCGGTCTACTATGGGTGTATTAAAATTTTGCATATTTTGTGTTTTGTGTAATAGGGACTAAATTGTAAAAAGTGTAAAATATCAAGGGTAAAATGGTAATTTGTCCATTTATGTGTTTTTGGACAATGGAAATATGTTTGAATGAGTTCAATTTGAATATGTTTAGATCAAGAATTAAAGAAATCAGATTTGTATCGGGGGAAATAAGCTTGGTAGAAATATTTATGAATTTGTTTCGACCGAGTTATGACGTCCGAAAGCCCCGTATGAACCTTAGGAATGGCAAGGATACATATGTCTTGACATAGGATTCCGATATATAATGTGCGAGTATGACCATGGCATTGATATATGTGTGCAAGTAAGACCATATTTTATACGTTGGCATCGATATGTGACTCCGATATATGTGTGCGAGTAAGACCCTATCTGAGATAGTGGCATCAATAAGTGATTACATGTAAGACCACATCTGGGACGTTGGCATTGTACGATATTTGTGATTATCCGAGTGTCCTATCCAATTCTGAATGGTTCGAAGGGCAATGATAAGATGTTAACGAAGGGTAAAATAAGCTAAACAACCAGGTACGAGTTAGTTGATTACCTATTTGAAAAATAAGGAAAGTGGACCATTATGTATGCGATGTAAATTACCTAAGTTACTAATGTGAACATGTGTGCCTTATGAACTATATCCGGCCTTTGCTATGTATATGCATATGATATCATATTTTGATTCATGAGTATATGTATTTGTGTTTTCATAATGATATTTACTTTGAAATTGAAAGATATTTTGCTTATATATTTATATGTGTGTGTGTATTCGGCCATATAATATAATTATGTATGTGATTGTTATCCTTTGACTTATGAATTTATACATATAAGCGTATATGTGTTAGTTATGATAAAGATATTTTGGCTTGGAAATTGAATGATAGTTTGTTAAAATATGTATATGTTCATTCGGCCATGAATAATCTACATGTGAGAGTATACATAAAATACATGAAATTGTAAGTTTAAGATTTAAAATAACTATGATAGTATAATTTGGTTTAATTTAAATGATTTGATTATGTCGTTTTGTTGTTTATTTACTTATGACTTACTAAGCTATGAAAGCTTACTCTGTGTGTGTTCATGTTTACCTCTGTTTTATAGATTTTGGATTCAAGTTATGAGCTCGAGAATCATTAGAGAGGCTTATCACACTATCGACTTTCTTTAGTATCTTTATAAGTGAACTTACGAATCAATGGCATGTATAGGCTGGATTTTAATTTTGAAATGTCTGATTTTGGTTAATGTAACCGTGAGCCATACGAAAATGGCTTAATAATTTGTTATGCTTGGATTTAATGTTTTTGTTTTGATGATGGTTGGGTTTGGTTGTGATTTTGGTTATTCGGCCTTATATATTTTCATGTGATCCATGGTCGGTTATAATATTAATGGTTGTGTAAATATTTGATCTTGGTTCGAGCTTATATTGGAGGTGTATCCAAGGTATATGATGTTGTAGAGTTTGCTTATGTGTCTCGGCCATACGACATATAATGGTTATAAAATGAACTAAGGTACATCATATATTAGTAGAGTAAAAATCAAGATAAGTATATCGGGTATATACGGTGTTCTTTCATGCTCAATATTAGTGATATGTATAATTCTTGATTGGTTGCTATGGTTTAAGTTCATTTTGTTATAATGTTATGTTAGGGATGAAAGGTATTTGTGATATGTGTCTCATAAATCGAATATGGTTGATAACTTTGGATATGATTAGATTGAATTGGCCATGGTACACTCGCAAGTATGTTTTAAGCTTAATATGATATTTATGGTTGAATGATTCAGTTATAGTTCATGCATAGATAAACATGCATGTGAATTGGTACCTATGAGTATTCAGCTATATTCTAATGTGATTGGGATTTATTTTGTTTTAGGCATTATATGACACGTTTGTATTTGAGAATGGTTTACTAAATTTGGCTTAGTATTGAAGTGAAATGATTATGATATGTGTATATATTTGAACGGGTACTAGTTGTTTAAATTCAGTTGTCATGGCAATATATAAGTATATAAATACATATGTGCATAAGTCATGGTTTTTAATAAAATGAATTGGCTAAGTAGAGACAAGTTGGATATGTTATTTAAACTTATTTATATACTACATTTGTAGTTCGGCAAAAGTGATTAAAATAGGTCACAATTTGCTACTTGTATATCATGTTATAATTATGATTAAGTAATATATGATATAAGGTTTAGTAGTATTTGTTAAACCAAGTGGACATTGTGATGTATGTTATTTATATGAAGTAAAATGATGTATGAATTTATTAATTAAAGTTGGTGCATATAAATTGTAAGTTGATATATTAATTCATAAGTAAACCATTCGTATACTTTAAATGTTAAGGTTGCATATATGATTTGAATATGAAACAAATTATATTGGGTTATAAGTTAAGCAATTAATTTCTATGATTTTTTTTCTTTTTTGTGTTGTATTAGTAGTAATTTGAATAATTAGATAAATGGTAAAATCGAAACATGTCAATTTGGTTTAAAAATTTTATTAGATGGTTTACCTTGTGATGAAAGTTTGTTCTGAATTGTCTTATGATCGGTAATACCTCGTAACCCCATTTCGGCGATGAATTCGGGATAGGGGTGTTACAATTTGAGAATTGTTTTGCAAACTTGTTCGCTAAGTTCAGCAAATGTGAGTTCTGGCTCCAAGAAGTCAGATTTTTGGGGCACGTGGTATCAGTAAATGGTATTAGAGTTGATTTGAGTAAAATCTCAGCTGTGGTAGACTAAAAACCTTTGAGAAATGTATTTGAAGTCAAAATTTTTCTAGGTTTAACTGAATATTATAGAATATTTGTCAAGGGATTCTCATTGATTGCTACGCTATTGATGAGACTGTTGTAAAAAGATATTAAGTTTGAGTGGTTGGAAAAATATCAGCAAAGTTTTAATTAGTTGAAAGCTTTGTTAACCGAGGCACCTATGTTAGCTCAGCCAAAGTCGAGTAAAGAATTTATGATGTACAGTGATGTTTCATTAAATGGTTTGGGCTATGTTTTGATGCAAGAGGGAAAAGTGAACCGTACTAAAAGAATTATCTGACCCACGATTTAGAGCTTGCAGCTATCATATTTTCTTTAAAGATTTGGCGACACCATTTGTATGGAGAAAAATGTCACATCTTCACGGATCATAAAAGCCTGAAGTATTTGATGTTACAGATAGATTTAAATTTGAGACAACGTAGGTGGCTTGAGTTATTTAAAGACTACAATTTGATCATCGATTATCATCCGGGAAAGGATAATATGGTTGTTGATGCTTTGAGTAGGAAATATTTGATTATTTTACGACATTTGAACACACGATTAACGTTGATTGATGATGGTTTAATGTTAGCTGAATTAAAAGCTAGACAGACATTTCTACAACCAATTTGTGAAGCTCGGAAATGTGATGATGTTTTGATCGCTAAATGCAATAAGATTGAGACGACACCTGATTCAGATTTTCATGTTGGTTCCGATGATAGTTTGTATTTCAAAGATAGAATTGGTGTTCTGAGAAATTTTGATCTCGTTTAAAAGATTTTAGAGGAAGCATATAGTAGTGGTTTATCTGTAACACCCCTAACCCGTATATGTCATCGGAATAAGGTTGCAAATTATTACTGTAAAATCGTAACTTAAAACATTCATTTCCAAACATTAGATAAATCATAGTATAATTCATTCAAATTCATGCATATTGTCCCTTATTTGAGCCCTCGAGGCCTTAAAAGCACTTTAGAAATGATTCGAGACTAAATCGGGAACGTATGAAACTTTAAGGAAAAAAGTTAGAAAAATTCACCCTCAAAGGGTCACACATGTAACACCTCTTATCTATATTCGACGCCGGAACAGGATACGAGGCATTACTAGACTCACATCGCAAGTAAACATACAATTCCAAGTCATAAATTTGCATCCAAATTAAAACCATTTGTATTCAAGCATAAAGTCCCTAATACGAGCCTACGAGGCCCAATTCATGCTTCAAAAGTGGTTCGAGACTAAACCGACAACTCAGGAAATTTTTACAAAACTTGGAAAATTTTTGCTATAAACAGGGGTCACACGCTCATGTGGTTTGGGACATGCCCGTGTGGTCACACAAGCTTGTGTCCCTAACTAGTGTAACTCTTTGTTTTGCAATGCATGAACAAATTGAAGTCACATGCCCGTGTGCTAGGCTGTGTGCATAATTTAATTTTCATAAAATAGGTGCGGACTTCACACAGTCGAAACACACGCCTGTGCTTGAGGCCGTATCCCTCACACGGCTGAGACACATGCTCATGTCTTTGCTCGTGTGCTAAATTCTAAGCATTCTGTTTCTCAAAATTAAGGTGCAAAGGACACACGGCCGGAACACATGCCCATGGGGCAGACCGTGTGTCACACACGGCCTAGACACACGCCCGTGTGTCTACCCGTGTGGACAAAATAAAGGCTATTTACCAAGTCATTTGTCAACCTCATTTCCACCTACACACACAAAAGTTCATTTCCACCTAGGCAAATTCTTACTAGATACCAAATTCATGCAAATATAAAAAAGAGTCAATCCAGGGTCAATCAATGCAACTACATTAGTATCATCAAGAGAAAATGTACCAGTGATAAGATCAGGGGATGACGCATCTTCGTGAGCGTGAATAGCGTAGGTTCTAGTAGGTGCTCTGACCTCTGATCTCGCAGTTAACTCTTTCGTCACACCTCTGCTACTGTTCCCACTTTTAATATTTCTCGGTGGCCTCCTTCTAGTGGTTGTGTTACTTGGCCTTGCATTCTAAAAAATATCCTTCTCCGTCATTTCAGGGCAATCTCGAATAAAGTGATCTTGGGAGCCATATTTAAAGCAAGCCTGGTTATTCATCCTACATTCACTGGGATGTCATCTACCACAGTGTTGACATTCAGGTCTATTAGACCTAGCATTACCAACAATCGCTATTGACGTAGTTTGGGCCTTAGAACCTGAATATTGCTTCCCACGATCTCTATTGGGATACCCAATTGAAGCTTTTGATCGAGTATACAAATCCCTCGATTTTTTTGACGAAGACTGAAATGACTTATTCATCGGTCTTTTTCTTGAATCTCTAGCCTCAAACTCAACTTTTCTCTTTTCTTTGCTCAGCTCTTCGGCCTTGCAAGCTCGGTCGACTAGCACAACAAATTCCTTCAACTCTAAAATCCCAACCAACAGTCTGATATCTTCATTCAATCCATCTTCGAATGTCTTGCACATGATAGCCTCGGTGGAAATGTTCCCGAGCATACTTGCCGAGCCTAACAAACTTTCGCTCATATTCAGTCATATACATACGACCCTGTTTCAGCTCTAAAAACTCCTTACGTTTCTGATCAATGAACCGTTGACTGATATATTTCTTTCTGAACTCTTCTTGGAGGAAACCCTAGGTAACTCTTTCTTTCGGTACCACAGATACAAAAGTATTCCACCACAGGTATGCTGAGTCCCTCGATAATGATATAGCACATTTCAAGCACTCATCTGGTGTGCAAGAAATATCATTAAATACCCTGATAGAGTTCTGAAGCCAAAACTCTACCCTCTCGGGATCATCATCAACATTGGCTCTAAATTCCTCAGCCTCTTGTTTCCAAATCTTATCAACTGGAGAGTTGTTCCGTCTTAACAATTTCACACCTTGGGAAGCTACGGGAATCGGTTAGGGATTAGGTGGGGGTGAAGGATGTTGGGCAACCATATTTTTTTGAACAAACTCGTCAAACCACTTATTCATCCTTTGGAAGAAGGCTTCCCGAGCCTCTCCTCCCTGACTAATCGTTACTGGTTTACTTTCAGATGGTGATGTCCTTTGTGCGAGAGCCGACGCATTACTTTCAACATTATCAGCTACCTCTCGGTTGGGATCCATTTACTAGATGAAAACACAATTTAAATTATCAGGAGTCATCACACTATCAAAAATTAAATATGGAATATATAGCTAGACTTTCACACACGCTACATTATTCCAAGAATTGACTAAACCATAGCTCTGATACCACTAAATGTAACACCTCTTATCCGTATTCAATGCCGGAATAGGATACGAGGCATTACCGGACTCACATCGCAAGAAACATACAATTCCGAGTCTCAAATTCTCATCCAAATTAAAATCATTTGAATTCAAACATAAAGTCCCTAATACGAGCCTACGAGGCCCAAATCATGCTTTGAAAGTGGTTCGGGACTAAACTGAAATCTCGGGAAATTTTTACAAAACTTAGAAAATTTTTGCTATGAATAGGGGTCACACACCCACGTGGTTTGGGACACGCCCATATGGGCAGGCCATGTGGTCATACACGCCCATGTCTCTAACTCGTGTAACTCTCTATTTTGCAATTCATGAACAAATTAAAGTCACACGGCCAAGTCAAAAGCCCATGTGCTAGGTCGTGTGGATAATTTAATTTTCATAAAATAGGTGCAGACTTCACACGGTTGGGGCACATGCCCGTGCTTGAGGCCGTGTCCCTCACACAGTTGAGACACATGCTCGTATCTCTGCCCATGTGCTCAATTCTAAGCATTCTGTTTCTCAAAATTAAGGTGTAGGGGACACACGGCCAGAACACATGCCCATAGGGCAGATCGTGTGTCACACACGGCCTAGACACACACCCGTGTGTCTACCCGTGTGCACAAAATAAAGGCTACTGACCAAGCCATTTGTCACCCTCATTTCCACCTACACACTGTAACGCCCCAAAAATCCCAAAATCCCGAATTGTCTTTTTTTTCAATTCTGATAAAAAAATATGTGCTTAGTATTCCCAGTTAAGTGTTAATCATGTGATAGTAGGTCCCGGTTAGTTTTGGATTTAGAACTAATAAGTGAAGGAAATTATAGTTTAATTATTAAAAGAACTCTAATGGAAAGTAGGTGGGCTTTTGAATAAATGAAGGAAGAATTGGACAAAAAAGAGCTTGCTGGCTCAGTGGATAAGTGGCGTGTTGCTAGTGTCAGAGGTCTGGGGTTCAAATCCCTCCTTGCTTAAAAGGGGGATTTATTTTTGCTTGAAATATGGACAAAGGTGGTATTAGATGTAACACCCTGTACCCGAGACCGTTACCGGGGTTTAACACGAGGTATTTACGGACTTAATTCATCGACTTACACGGTTCATTTTTAAAATTTCAGACATGCTGGCTAACTGCATCACGGCCACTTTAAAAATCATATCTTGAGTTCCGAAGCTCGAAAACTTATTCCGTAAATTTTCCCTAAAACTAGACTCATATATCTATCTACAAATTTTTTATAGAATTTTTTATTCGGCAAAACAGTACATTTTATTAGTTTAATTCTCCCCTGTTACAGGGTTCGACTACCCAGACCTTCATGCATTACAACTTAGGTATCTCCCTATACAAGACATAAAAACTTATGCCGTTTATTTCTAAAGAAACTAGACTCGACAAGGAATCTGTACATATAGCGCATGACTTCTAATTATCTCTGGTTAATTTATAGTAAATTCTCAAATTCAGAATAGGGGATCCAGAAATCACTCTGGCCCTGTTTCACGAAAACCTAAATATCTCTTAAAATCCGACTCATTTGGCCACTTCGTTTCTTCCATATGAAAGTAGATTCATCAAGGTTCGATTACATAATTTATTCACTAATTAAATCCATTCCTACTATTTTTAATGATTTTCCAAATTGACATTACTGATTCTGTCAACATCTGCCTTTAGGGTAGACTTTATCTATTATTTAGTTTCCATGATTTAACCAACCCTTTAGTATATATAGCACAAAATAAGATTGTGATTAACCATTCCAATGGTCAATCATTGCCAAGCATATCCACACTTCTCAATAACCATATACATACACGAAGATTATAACAATTTGCTCAAAACATATATATATAAGCCATTTTCGCATGACTATCTAATTTGTACAAAACCGAAAGGTGTAAGACAAACATCAAAAAGGGTAGTCCTATACATGCCATTTCAAAGTTCAACCAAAAGTGTACCGAAAAAGGGTTTTGATAGTGTGGATGACTTCAACTTCGACAATCCCGAGTCCGATAGCTGACGAATCAAAATCTACGAAACGAAGAATCAAAGAAACGGAGTAAGCATTTAATGCTTAGTAAGATTGAATAATGAAATTATGCACAACCGGAGTATAACATTCAAACGACTAAACGAATAATTTCATGCATACATATTCTCAAAATCATACCTACATCACATTACTACCCTTATACTCATGCACAAAGATCAACTTAGTCAAAGACCGGTAGTCCATTTATCGAGCGAGCGAAAACTACTTGTAAGGGATCAACTAATTCAATGCAAACATGAAACATACCTTATCGCTGTAATTCTACGAGCGTATCAATTGAAACTATTACAGCAAGTTGCTCATTCCCAAGCCAAGTACCTTCGGGATTTAACCGGATATAGCTACTCGCTTGAATGCCTTCGGGACATAACCCGGATATAGTAACTCTCACAATTGCCTTCGGGACATAGCCCGGATATAGTAACTCACACAATTGCCTTTGGGACATAGCCCGGATTTAGTAACTCGCACAATTGCCTTCGGGACATAGCCCGGACATATCCAAATATTCATGCACATATCCATAAATCATGACATATATATATTTCATTTTCGTAATTAGAGTTCAAACACAAATCACGTATTAAGCGGTCCCATTTTCTACTCACTAGTCACATACAAACAAAGATGGTTTAGTTTGCTTTACGACACGATCTCTATGTACATACGGGTACCGACACATACGTATAGACTAATTAATTCAACATATAATTCAAGTAGAATCATCATATCGCCATATATTTGTTATGCTCAGACGTCATAACTTAATTAAATCGTAAACTAAGTCTCATTACTCGAAAACTTACCTCGGATGTTGTCGAATCCATTCCGATGACTATTCGACCACTTTTTCCTTCCCTTTATCGAATTTAGTTCCCTTTGCTCTTGAGCTTAATTTAACAAATAAATTGATTTAGTCATTTGAGCATCGAAAGAGGAACTCAAGGTACTTAGCCCATATATATATACATTAGACATTAGAGTCACTTACATATGAAATCATGAATCAACTCAACATATTAACCCACACTCTCTTTTAGCTGATTGTTTAGGCCAAGATAAAAGCATCAATATGCTTGCCTCTAACCGAATGCATGCAACACCAATCTTCTTCCTATGGTCGAATATGCATGTCT
The DNA here is from genome assembly GCA_025698475.1 of Gossypium anomalum. NCBI lineage: Eukaryota > Viridiplantae > Streptophyta > Magnoliopsida > Malvales > Malvaceae > Gossypium > Gossypium anomalum. The sequence continues at coordinate 58,977,728 of CM046959.1, forward strand.
ATGTTGAGGCCGATTATATGCTTAATTATACATACACCTAATCAAAAATAATTTCTAACATCTTTATATCATTTATACACTAGGCCGAATACTCTTACCAAGTTCGCCTATATTCTTCAACAAATTCTTCATTGATCAACCACATATTCGGCTAAAGAAATGGCAATTTTAGCAACTTTTAACTTAATACCTAATCAATTATAATACATCTAAATATTCTTTTCACATTATTAACTCAAATCACATACATTATCCACATATAGCATTTTCACATTTGGCATTAGCATCAACCATAATAGCCGATTCTTTCTACTTGTACCTATGCATCTTTTTGATCCTTAGTTAGTTCAAACACTCACACACTAAGATCCATCCAATTTAACAAGAAATAAAATCCTTAATCCTCAAACTACCATGGCCGAAAGTGCTAGTCATCCTAATATCAAAATTCCTAACATGGGTTACTTAAAGAACTTAGCAATTTGTTCAAATTTATCAAGCATTTCAAAAATTCACATGAATCTCATACCTTAAAGAAGATCTAAGTGATCGAATGGTTCTTCTCCCAACTCTTCTTCACTTTCACTTTTGGGACTAACAAGGTGCTAACTTTGTTATTTTCACCCACTTTCTATTTTAGTTCCTTATTTTATTTCATTAATTCATGTTATTATATCATTTAACTAAATAAAACTAATAGAAAATTCATATTTTATAACATAACTAGCACATGGCCGGCCACTATCTAAAAATGGGCAATTTAACATGCAAAACCATTCCTTTAAACACATGCATTATTTACTCACTCTAAATTAGCCTATCACATTTCAAAAGTGTCACATTTTAGTCCTATTGAATGAATTCACATGCAAATGACCAAATCAAAGCTGGAAATTTTCACCCTTGTATTTACTCACTTCGAAATCATGAAATATAATTCATAAATATTTTTATAACTCAGTTTTGTGGTCCCGAAACCACTTTTCGACTAGGGTTAAATTAGGGTTGTCACAACTTTCCCCCATTTAAGAAATTTTCGTCCCCGAAAATCTTACCAGTGAATAAATTTGGATATCGTTCCTTCATAGAGGTCTCAGTTTCCCAAGTAGCTTCTTCGATTCCGTGTTTGAGCCATAACACCTTTACTAAAGGAACCTTTTTGTTTCTCAACTCTTTCACTTCACAAGCTAGGATACGAATCGGTTCTTCTTCATAACTCAAATCAGATTTAATTTCAACCTCTGATGGATTAATTATATGCGAAGGATCAGATCTATAACGTCGAAGCATTGATACATGAAAAACATTGTGAATCCTTTCAAGTTCAGGGGGCAAAATCAATCTATACGCAACTGGACCAATTCATTCGGATACTTCGTATGGCCCTATGAACCTCGGACTCAGTTTGCCCTTACGGCCAAATCTGAGTATTTTTTTTCAAGGTGAAACCTTAAGAAACACTTTGTCTCCCACCTGATACTCAATATCTCTTCGTTTTAAATCCGCATACGATTTTTGACGATCTGATGCTGCCTTCAGACTTTCACGAATTATTTTTACTTTCTGTTCAGCATTTTTAATCAAATCCACTCCGAAAATTTTACTTTCACTGAGCTCGGTCCAAAACAATAGCGTACGGCATTTACGCCCGTACAAAGCCTCATAAGGTGCCATCTTAATACTTGATTGAAAACTATTGTTGTAAGCGAACTCAATCAAAGGTAAATACCGCTCCCATGAACCACTAAACTCGAGGATGCAACATCTCAACATATCCTCAAGTATCTGAATTATCCGCTCGAATTGACCATCAGTTTGTGGATGAAAAGCGGTGCTAAAATGCAGCTTGGTACCCAAAGCTTCTTGCAATTTCTTCCAAAATCGTGAGGTGAATCTCGGATCTCTGTCCGACACAATAGAAATCGGTACCCCGTGTAATCTCACAATCTGAGAAACATACAATTCAACTAGTTTATCCAATGAAAAATCCATACGTACGGGGATAAAATGAGCCGACTTAGTTAGTCTATCAACAACAACCCAAATCGCATCTTTCTTACTTGTAGACAATGGCAACCCAGATACAAAATCCATCGTGACTCGATCCCATTTCCACTCAGGTATCATGATCGGCTGAAGTAAACCCGTAGGCACTTGATGTTCCGCCTTCACTTGCTGACATATTAAACACTTTGAAACAAAATCGGAAATGTCTCGTTTCATACCATGCCACCAAAACTGACGTCTCAGATCATTGTACATTTTCGTACTCCCCGGGTGAAGTGACATTCGACTACAATGAGCTTCGTTCAGAATCATCGAAATGAGTTCTACATTTCCTGGAACACACAACCGACTTCTGAACCTCAAACAATCGTCCTCATCAAGTTGAAACTCCGATTCTATATTCGGGACACATTTAGCCCGTTTTGTAACTAATTCTTCATCGATTTTCTGAGCTTCACGAATTTGATGAATCAACAATGGTTTGGCCTTTAATTCCGCCACTAACACATTGTCGGATAGAATAGACAAGTGTACATTCATTGCTCGTAAAGTAAACAGGGATTTACGACTTAAGGCATCTGCAACCACATTAGCCTTTCCCGGGTGATAGTCAATGATAAGCTCATAATCTTTTAACAACTCGAGCCAACATCTTTGTCGCAGATTTAAGTCTCTTTGGGTTATCAAATATTTGAGACTTTTGTGATCCGAAAACACATGGCACTTCTCACCAAATAAGTACTGTCGCCATATTTTTAAGGCGAATACGATGGCAGCTAATTCGAGATCATGGGTCGGATAATTTTTCTCATGTGGCTTTAATTGTCTCGATCCATAGGCCACAACTCGACCTTCTTGCATCAATACGAAACCTAACCCAAGTAGGGAGGCATCACTATAAATGACAAACTCTTTGCCTGATTCGGGCTGCACTAAGATTGGAGCTTCAGTCAAATAAGTTTTCAGTTGATCAAAACTTTGCTGACATTTTTCCGTCCATTCGAACTTAACATCTTTTTGGTAGTAACCGTCATTGGTGTGGCTATCATTGAGAAACCTTTTACAAATCGTCGGTAGTAACCACAGAAGTCCCAAAAAGCTCCGAACCCAGTAATATTTCTGGAGGCTTCCAGTTAAGTATGGTGAAATTTTGCTCGGATCAACTCGAATACACGATGTGGATACCACATGACCCAAAAAGCTAACCTCTTTTAACCAAAACTCACACTTACTGAACTTAGCATATAACTGCTTATCTCGTAAAATTCGCAACACTAATCTCAGGTGCTCAGCATGTTCGGTCTCATCTCTTGAATAGACCAAGATGTCATCAATAAACACAACTACGAATCGGTCCAAATCTGCATCAAGATCCGATTCATCAAATCCATAAATACCGCAGGGGCATTAGTGAGCCCAAACGGCATCACTAAGAACTTGTAATGGCCGTATCTCGTTCTGAAAGCAGTTTTGGGTATATCCGAATCTCGAACTCGCAGCTGATAATAACCCGATCTCAAATCTATCTTTGAAAACACCGGGGCTCCCTTTGGTTGATCAAATAAATCATCAATACGCGGTAATCTGGATATTTATTCTTTATCGTCACTTTATTCAAATTGACGATAGTCAATGCACAACCTCATAGTTCCGCCTTTCTTTTCACAAACAATACTGGTGCACCCCAAGGTGAGAAACTTGGTCGAGCGAAACCTTTATCCGTCAACTCTTGCAACTGAACTTTCAATTCTTTTAATTCCGTTGGTGCCATATGATACGGAGTTATCGAAATCGGTGTAGTCCCAGGCACAAGCTCGATGCCAAACTCTACCTCCCGAACAGGTGGTAAACCTGGTAATTCCTCGGGAAAAACATCCGGGCATTCACGAACCACTAGCACAGATTCAGGCTTCTTTTCTAACTCTTTGCCATCAAGTACATACGCAAGGTATGTTTCACACCCCTTTCTTACACATTTTTGAGCCAGCATCGACGATATTACAGTGTGACAGCCCTAAAGTGACCCTAGTCGGAGAGCGGTTTCGGGACCGCTAAACCTAGTCACCGAATTATTTGAATATAATATTTACTATCTAAAATATGTGAATTTTGAATGTGTGAAAGTTTTAAGTTTCGATTTAGTCATTTGAATGTGAATTTAGTTAATAGGACTTATGAGTGACACTTTTGAAATATGATAGGTTAATCTAAAAGGACCTATTAGTTCAAGTTATAAAAACCAAGGATTTGCATGTCAAATTTCCACTATTGAGAGTAGTGGCTACCATGATGGATTATGTGCATATAATATGTATTTATTTATTAGTTAGTGGCTTTCTATATTATAAAATAATAAAAAGAAAAAAAAAAAAAAGATATTGGATAATAAGGAAATTGAAGGGTGATGAAAACAAAGTTGAGTGTTCTTCCTTGTTGGCGAATGTGAAGAAGAAAGGGGGGAGAAGAGCATTCGGTAGTGCTAAGCTAAAATTAAGGTAAGAATTTATGTTATTTTTTTTAAAGTTAAGGTTAAGCTTGAATGAAATGCTAAGTTATATTAGGGAACCATGTTGAATTTTGATTGTGGGAATTGATAATGGCTTTCGGCTATGATGCCTAATAAGTGAAATGGTGGTTATTCATGTTAAATTTAGATCAATAATGGTAGAGGAGTGTTTGATTTATGCAAAGGATCATATATGAGCATTGGGTACCAAAGGAAAAGAATCGGTTACCTATTTATTGTACTAAGGCCGAATGTGAATGTGATTGGGTTTGAGTAATTTACATGTTTAAAGAAAAAAAAATTTGTTGAAGAGAGAAAGGTTTAAGTAGTCAAATTATCATTTTAATGTTTGTGAGTACAATGGCCAAGCTTTAAATTGTCCAAAGAATGAACCTAATGCCGTATGAATGATTGAAAGGAATGAATTGGAGGTTGGATCATGTTAAGATTCGGCCTTGTACATGAATACTAAGAGTTTGATGTTTTTGTGATTTTTTGAAAGGTAAATGAGGTTATACACAAGATAAATACTAAATCTTTGGATGACTTGTTTTAGTGAGGTTCGACCAAGGACCTTAGGTGCAATTTTATTCGGTTTAAGTAGAAGTAAACGTGACCGGTAGAGATGTAGTAATATATATATATGATATTGTATATTCGGCCACATAGTTTATATATGTATATGAAATTATATTTTGATTCATGAGCTTATGTATATGTATACATGTGTATTAGGTTTTATAATGACATATTAGCTTTTGAAAATGGAACATTAAGTTATTAACTTAACCATGTGAGCATTCGGCCAAAGACTATGGGCTTGCTAAATTGATTTAAGTGAAGAAACTATGATAGAGAAATATGACTAAATTGTGAACCTTGACAATTTAAATTATACATTTGACTTGTGTACCAACCTAGGATGATATGAGTTTCTATATGAAGTTAGATAGTGATGATGAAATTCGATAATGCATGATGTTTATATAGTATTGAGCAAGATCATTGTACTTAAATTGTATGACATACATATATTGAATGGAATTGCCCAAACGAAAAATAATTAAATGAATTTATTTGTTTAAAATTAAGCTCAAGAGCAAAGGGGAGCTAAATCCGATAAAGGAAAAGAAAAGGTGGTCGAATAGCCGTCGAAGTCGCTTGACAACACCCGAGGTAAGTCTTTGAGTAATGGAGCCTAGATTACGATTCAATTAGATCATGTTTTAAGTAAATCAAAATCATGCTTTAGTATATAGTTATTGAGCCGAAAATGATATTGCTTGATAAGCGATTTGTGTTGGAATTCTAATTATGAAATCGAAATATAGACATGTCATGATTTATTTCTATGTGCATGGATATTCGGATGATATCCGGGCTGAGTCCCGAAGGCATTTGTACGAGCTACCACATCCGGGCTAAATCCCGACAACATTTTGTACGAGTTACCATATCCGGGCTGAGTCCCGAAGGCATTTGTGCGAGCTACCACATCCGGGCTAAATCCAGACGACATTTTGTCACGAGTTACCATATCCGGCCGAGTCCCGAAGGCATTTGTGCGAGTTACCATAACCGGGCTAAGTCCCGGCGTTTGAGCACGTAGCTATGTCCGGTCAAATCCAAGAAGTACTTGGTTTGGGAATGAATGGTTTTGCTGTAATAGTTCAATTAATACACTCGAAAAGTCCCAATGGATGAGGTATGTTTCAATATGCATCGAAATAGTTGATTCCGTTAAAAGCGATGTCGCTCCATCAATTAATCGACTTAGGCTTTTAGCTAATTTGATTTTCTTATGCATGAATATAAGGATTGGAAATGTGAAGTAGGTATGATTTTAAGGATATGTGAGAATGAAATTATTTGTTTAGTCATATGAATGCTATATTTCAGTTGTGCACAATTTCACTACTCAATCTTACTAAGCATTAAACGCTTACTCGTTTCTTTGATTTTTGTTTTATAGATTTTGGTTAAATCGATTATCGGATTTGGGATTGTCGCAATCGAAGTCATCCACACTATCAAAGCTCCTTTTGGTACATTTTTGGTTGAACTTTGAAATGGCATGTATAGGACTACCCTTTTTGATAATGGTCATGCACCTTTTGGAATTTGTATAAATTTGGTTAGCCATGCGAAAATGGCTTGTGTTTATATTTGAATCATAATATTATAATCATTGTGTATGTATATGGTTATCGAGAAGTACGGATATGTTTGGCAATGATTGACCATTGGGATGGTTAATCACAATCATAAATTGTGCTATGTATGCTATAGGATTAGTTAAATCATGGAAACTAGGCAATAGTTAAAGTCTACCCAAAAGTCAGATGCTGACAGCATCAAAGGTGTAAATTTGAAAAATCGCTAAAATTTGTAAGAATGGAGTTAAATAGTGAATAAATTATGTAATCGAACCTTGATGAACCTACTTTCATATGGAAGAAACGAAACGGCCATATGAGTCTGATTTTACGAGATATTTAGGTTTTCATGAAACAGGGCCAGAGCAATTTCTGGATCCCCTATTCTGCCTTTGGAAATTTACTATAAATTAATCAGAGATAATTAGAAGTAATACCCTATATGTATAAATTCCTTTTTGAGTCTAGTTTCTTTAGAAACAAATAGAATAAGATTTGAAGTTTTGTACAGGGAGATACCTAAGTCGCAATGCATGTAGGTCCGAGAAGTTGAACCCTGTAATAGGGGTGACTTTATCTAATAAACTGTACTGTTCAGCCCAATCAAAAATTCTAGAAAAAAGATTTATAGATGGTTATATGAGTCTAGTTTCAGGAAAAAATTACGAAATAAATTTTAGAGCTTCGAAACTCGAGATATGATTTTTAAAGCAGCGGCGATGCAGTTAGCTAGCAGGTCTGAATTTAAAATGAACCGTGTAAGTCAATGAAATAAGTTCGTAAGTAACTTGTGTTCGTTTCTGGTAATGGCCTCGGGCTTGGGGAGCTACAATTATATTGGTATCAGAGCCAGGTTTAGTCGATTCTAGGACTATCGTAATACGTTTGGGTCTAGCTATACATGCCATTATGTGATTATTTGATAGGGTGGTGATTTTTGACAGTTTAAATGTGTATTTATGTTAGTAATGGATCCCGATCCCAATCGAGCGGTAGCTGACGATGTGGAGAGTGTAGCGCCTGCTCCCGCGCACGGGACAGCGCCGATAGACTCTCAACCTATTGCGAGCAATCAAAACGATGAGGCTAGACAAGCCTTTTATAATGTGATGAATGATTGGTTTAACCAATACATTCGAACTAATACGGCTGTTCCACAACCCCCACTCCCGACTAATACCTCTCCTGCACCTGCGGTACCTCCGGTAATCGACCTGATGAGGTTAAACAAACCCCCAGTTGACAGAATCTGAAAGCACGGGGCTACTAAATTTAAAGCTACGGATAGCGATGATGCCGAACAAGCTGAATTTTGGTTGGACAACACTATCCAGGTACTTGATGAACTATCTTGCACACCCGAGGAATGCCTGAAGTGTACTATCTCTTTGTTGCGTGATTCCACCTACTATTGGTGGAATACGTTGATTTCTGTTGTACCCAGAGAGCGGGTAACTTGGGAGTTTTTTCAAACTGAGTTTCAGAAAAAGTATATCAGCCAGAGATTCATTGACCACAAACGAAAGGAATTTTTTGAACTTAAACAAGGTTCTATGATGGTTACTGATTATGAACGAAAGTTTGTGAAGCTTAGCCGGTATGCTCGAGAATACGTTTCTTCAGAAGCTATAATGTGTAAACGTTTTGAAGATGGTTTGAATGAAGATATAAAGTTGTATGTTGGCATTTTAGAGATCAGAGAGTTTGTAGTGCTTGTCGAGCGAGCTTGCAAAGCCGAAGAGCTCGGTAAGGAGAAAAGAAAAGCTGAAATGGGAGCCAAAGAGTTTCGTAAGAGATCATCGGGAAAGCCCTTTCAACAGTCATCAAAGAAATTTAGAGATGATTCTGGCCGATCCAAAGACACTTCGGGTTTTTCAAGACGAGATCGCGATCGACCTCCTGTGAGTACAAGAGTCACTTCGGTTGCCAGTGTGGGAAATGATCGTCGGGACAGGTCAGAGTGTCAGCATTGCGAAAAATGGCATTCGGGGAGTTGTAGATTCCATGATCGCTCCTGCTATAAGTGTGGATCAGCTGATCACTTTATTAAGGATTGCCCGAGACTGTCTGAGCAGAATGTAAATCAGAGTGGGAAACCGGGTGCTACTACTGCTCGAGGTAGACCATCTAGAAATGTGGGGAATGCTAGTGGAGGCCAGAGAGGATCTAGAGATGTTACAACCAGATCTGAGGCTCGTGCTCCAGCTAGAGCTTATGCTATACGCGCACGCGAGGATGCCTCTTCGCCAGATGTTATTACGGGTACTTTTACTCTCTTTGATCATCGATGTGATTGCTCGATAGACCCTGGTTCTACTCATTCATATGTATGTGAAACCTTAGCATCCAAAGAAGACTCTACCGTTGAGTCTCATCGAGTTTGTAATTCGGGTGTCAAATCCCTTGGGTCGTTACGTGCTTGTCGACAAAGTGTGCAAGAAATGTCCCCTAGTAATCTGAGGTTCCTGTTTTCCGGCTGATTTGATTCTTTTACCGTTTGACGAATTTGATGTTATCCTCGGTATGGATTGGTTGACCGTACATGATGCAATTGTAAATTGCAAAAGAAAAACCATCGATTTGAGATGTGTAAATAACGAGATAATCCGAGTCGAGTCTATCGACTCGAATAGGTTGCCAGCGGTAATATCGTCGATGCTGGCTCAGAAATGTGTAAGAAAGGGGTGTGAAACATACCTTGCGTATGTACTGGATGACAAAGAGTTAGAAAAGAAGCTTGAATCTGTACCAGTGGTTTGTGAATACCCTGATGTTTTTCCCGAAGAATTACTGGGTTTACCACCTGTTCGGGAGGTAGAGTTTGGCATCGAGCTTGTACCGGGGACTACACCGATTTCGATAGCTCCGTATCATATGGCACCAACAGAATTAAAGGAATTGAAAGCTCAGTTGCAAGAGTTGACGGATAAAGGTTTCGCTTGACCAAGTTTCTCACTTTGGGGTGCGCCAGTTTTGTTTGTGAAAAAGAAGGACGGAACCATGAGGTTGTGCATTGACTATCGTCAGCTTAATAAAGTGACGATAAAGAATAAATACCCGTTACCGCATATTGATGATTTATTTGATCAACTGAAGGGAGCCTCGGTGTTTTCAAAGATAGATTTGAGATCGGGTTATTATCAGCTGCGAGTTCGAGATTCGGATATACCTAAAACTGCTTTCAGAATGAGATACGGCCACTATGAGTTCTTAGTGATGCCGTTTGGGCTCACTAATGCCCCTGCGATATTTATGGATTTGATGAATCGAATCTTCAGACAATATTTGGACCAGTTTGTAGTTGTGTTTATTGATGACATCTTGGTCTATTCAAGAGATGAGACCGAACATGCTGAGCACCTGAGATTAGTGTTGCGAGTTTTACGGGATAAGCAGTTATATGATAAGTTCAGTAAGTGTGAGTTCTGGTTAAGAGAGGTTAGCTTTTTGGGTCATGTGGTATCCGCATCGGGTATTCGAGTTGATCTGAACAAAATTTCAGCCATACTTAACTGGAAGCCTCCGAGAAATATTACTGAGGTTCGGAGCTTTTTGGGACTTGCCGGTTACTACCGAAGATTTGTAAAAGGTTTCTCGATGATAGCCACACCAATGACGAAGCTACTTTAAAAAGACGTTAAGTTCGAATGGACGGAAAAATGTCAGAAAAGTTTTGATCAACTGAAAACTTATTTGACTGAAGCTCCAATTTAGTGTGCAAAATTAATCGGGCAAGGAATTTGTCATTTATAGTGATGCCTCCCTACTTGGGTTGGGTTGTGTATTGATGCAAGAAGGTCGAGTTGTGGCATATGCGTCGAGACAATTAAAGCCACATGAGAAAAATTATCCGACCCATGATCTCGAATTAGCTGCCATCGTATTTGCTTTGAAAATATGGCGACATTACTTATTTGGTGAGAAGTGCCATGTGTTTTCGGATCATAAAAGTCTCAAATATTTGATGACCCAAAGAGACTTAAATCTTCGACAAAGACGTTGGCTCGAGTTGTTAAAAGATTATGAACTTGTCATTGACTATCACCCGGGAAAGGCTAATGTGGTTGCGGATGCTTTAAGTCGTAAATCACTATTTGCTTTACGAACGATGAATGTACACTTGTCTGTTCTATTCGACAATGTGTTAGTGGCGGAGTTAAAGGCCAAACCAGTGTTAATGCATCAAATTCGTGAAGCTCAGAAAGTCGATGACGAATTGGTTGCAAAACGGGCTGAATGTGTTCCGAATATGGAATCAGAGTTTCAAATTGATGATGACGATTGTTTGAGGTTCAGAAGTCGGTTATGTGTTCCAAGAAATTCAGAACTCATTTCGATGATTCTGAACGAAGCTCATTGTAGCTGAATGTCAATTCACCCGGGGAGTACTAAAATGTACAACGATCTGAGACGTCAGTTTTGGTGGCATGGTATGAAACGAGACATTTCTGATTTTGTTTCGAAGTGTTTAGTATGTCAGCAGGTGAAGGCGGAACATCAAGTGCCTACGGGTTTACTTCAGCCGATCATGATACCTGAATGGAAGTGGGATCGAGTCACGATGGATTTTGTGTCCGCTGCCATTGTCTACAAGTAAGAAAGATGCAATTTGGGTTGTTGTTGATAGATCGACTAAATCGGCTCATTTTATCCCCGTGCGCATGCAGATTTTTCATTGGATAAATTAGCTTGAATTGTATGTTTCTCAGATTGTGAGATTACATGGGGTACCGATTTCTATTGTGTCGGATAGAGATTCGAGATTCACCTCGCGATTTTGGAAGAAATTGCAAGAAGCTTTGGGTACCAAGTTGCATTTCAGCACCGCTTTTCATCTACAAACCGATGGTCAATCTGAGCGGATAATTCAGATACTTGAGGATATGTTGAGATGTTGCATCCTCAAGTTCAGTGGTTCATGGGAGCGGTATTTACCTTTGATTGAATTCGCTTATAACAATAGTTTTCAATCGAGTATTAAAATGGCACCTTACGAGGCTTTATACGGGCGTAAATGTTGTACGCCATTGTTTTGGTCTGAACTCGGTGAAAGAAAAATTTTCGGAGTTGACTTGATTAAAGATGCTGAACAGAAAGTAAAAGTAATCCGTGAAAGTCTGAAGGCAGCCACAGATCGCCAAAAGTCGTACGCGGATTTGAAACGAAAACACATTGAGTATCAGGTGGGAGACAAAGTGTTTCTTAAAGTTTCACCTTGGAAAAAGATACTTAGATTTGGCCGTAAAGGCAAACTGAGTCCGAGGTTCATAGGGCCATATGAAGTATCCGAACGAATTGGTCCAGTTGCGTTTAGATTGATTTTGCCCCCTGAACTTGAAAAGATTCACAACGTCTTTCATGTTTCGATGCTTCGATGTTATAGATCTGATCCATCACACGTAATTAATCCATCAGAAGTTGAAATTCAATCCGATATGAGTTATGGAGAAGAACCGATTCGTATCCTAGCTCGTGAAGTGAAAGAGTTGCGAAACAAAAGGGTTCTGTTAGTAAAAGTATTATGGCTCAAACACGGGATGGAAGAAGCTACTTGGGAACCCGAGAACTCTATGAAAGAGCGATACCCAAACCTATTTACCGGTAAGATTTTCGGGGACGAAAATTTCTTAAGTGGGGAAGAGTTGTGAAAGCCCTAAAGTGACCCTAGTCGGAGAGCGGTTTCGGGACCGCTAAACCGAGTCATCGAATTATTTGAATATAATATTTACTATCTAAAATATGTGAATTTTGAATGTGTGAAAGTTTTAAGTTTCGATTTAGTCATTTGAATGTGAATTTAGTTAATAGGACTTATGAGTGACACTTTTGAAATATGATAGGTTAATCTAAAAGGACCTATTAGTTCAAGTTATAAAAAAACCAAGGATTTGCATGTCAAATTTCCACTATTGAGAGTAGTGGCCGGCCATGATGGATTATGTGCATATAATATGTATTTATTTATTAGTTAGTGGCTTTCTATATTATAAAATAATAAAAGAAAAAAAGATATTGGATAATAAGGAAATTGAAGGGTGATGAAAACAAAGTTGAGTGTTCTTCCTTGTTGGCCGAATGTGAAGAAGAAAAGGGGGGAGAAGAGCATTCGGTAGTGCTAAGCTAAAATTAAGGTAAGAATTTATGTTATTTTTTTTAAAGTTAAGGTTAAGCTTGAATGAAATGCTAAGTTATATTAGGGAACCATGTTGAATTTTGATTGTGGGAATTGATAATGGCTTTCTTTGCTATGATGCCTAATAAGTGAAATGGTGGTTATTCATGTTAAATTTAGATCAATAATGGTAGAGGAGTGTTTGATTTATGCAAAGGATCATATATGAGCATTGGGTACCAAAGGAAAAGAATCGGTTACCTATTTATTGTACTAAGGCCGAATGTGAATGTGATTGGGTTTGAGTAATTTACATGTTTAAAGAAAAAAAAATTTGTTGAAGAGAGAAAGGTTTAAGTAGTCAAATTATCATTTTAATGTTTGTGAGTACAATGGCCAAGCTTTAAATTGTCCAAAGAATGAACCTAATGCCGTATGAAGGATTGAAAGGAATGAATTGGAGGTTGGATCATGTTAAGATTCGGCCTTGTACAGGAATACTAAGGGTTTGATGTTTTTGTGATATTTTGAAAGGTAAATGAGGTTATACACAAGATAAATACTAAGTCTTTGGATGACTTGTTTTAGTGAGGTTCGACCAAGGACCTTAGGTGCAATTTTATTCGGTTTAAGTAGAAGTAAACGTGACCAGTAGAGATGTAGTAATATATATATATGATATTGTATATTTGGCCACATAGTTTATATATGTATATGAAATTATATTTTGATTCATGAGCTTATGTATATGTATACATGTGTATTAGGTTTTATAATGACATATTAGCTTTTGAAAATGGAACATTAAGTTATTAACTTAACCATGTGAGCATTCGGCCAAAGACTATGGGCTTGCTAAATTGATTTAAGTGAAGAAACTATGATAGAGAAATATGACTAAATTGTGAACCTTGACAATTTAAATTATGCATTTGACTTGTGTACCAACCTAGGATGATATGAGTTTCTATATGAAGTTAGATAGTGATGATGAAATTCGATAATGCATGATGTTTATATAGTATTGAGCAAGATCATTGTACTTAAATTGTATGACATACATATATTGAATGGAATTGCCCAAGCGAAAAATAATTAAATGAATTTATTTGTTTAAAATTAAGCTCAAGAGCAAAGGGGAGCTAAATCCGATAAAGGAAAAGAAAAGGTGGTCGAATAGCCAGTCAAGTCGCGACAACAACACCCGAGGTAAGTCTTTGAGTAATGGAGCCTAGATTACGATTCAATTAGATCATGTTTTAAGTAAATCAAAATCATGCTTTAGTATATAGTTATTGAGCCGAAAATGATATTGCTTGATAAGCGATTTGTGTTGGAATTCTAATTATGAAATCGAAATATAGACATGTCATGATTTATTTCTATGTGCATGGATATTCGGATGATATCCGGCCGAGTCCCAAGGCATTTGTACGAGCTACCACATCCGGGCTAAATCCTGACGACATTTTGTACGAGTTACCATATCCGGGCTGAGTCCCGAAGGCATTTGTGCGAGCTACCACATCCGGGCTAAATCCCGACGACATTTTGTACGAGTTACCATATCCGGCCGAGTCCTCGAAGGCATTTGTGCGAGTTACCATAACCAAGCTAAATCCAGAAGGCGTTTGAGCACGTAGCTATGTCCGGTCAAATCCCAAGGTACTTGGTTTGGGGAATGAATGGTTTTGCTGTAATAGTTCAATTAATACACTCGAAAAGTCCCAATGGATGAGGTATGTTTCAATATGCATCGAAATAGTTGATTCCGTTAAAACAAGGATTCGCTCCATCAATTAATCACTTAGGCTTTTAGTTAATTTGATTTTCTTATGCATGAATATAAGGATTGGAAATGTGAAGTAGGTATGATTTTGAGGATATGTGAGAATGAAATTATTTGTTTAGTCATATGAATGCTATATTTCATTGTGCACAATTTCACTACTCAATCTTACTAAGCATTAAAAGCTTACTCCGCTTTCTTTGATTTTTGTTTTATAGATTTTGGTTCGTCAGTTATCGATTCGGATTGTCGCAATCGAAGTCATCCACACTATCAAAGCTCCTTTTTGGTACATTTTTGGTTGAACTTTAAAATGGCATGTATAGGACTACCCTTTTTGATAATGGTCATGCACCTTTTGGAATTTGTATAAATTTGGTTAGCCATGCGAAAATGGCTTGTGTTTATATTTGAATCATAATATTATAATCATTGTGTATGTATATGGTTATCGAGAAGTACGGATATGTTTGGCAATGATTGACCATTGGGATGGTTAATCACAATCATAAATTGTGCTATGTATGCTATAGGATTAGTTAAATCATGGAAACTAGGCAATAGTTAAAGTCTACCCAAAAGTCGATCTTGACAAAGATCAAAGGTGTAAATTTGAAAAATCGCTAAAATTTGTAAGAATGGATTTAAATAGTGAATAAATTATTTAATCGAACCTTGATGAATCTACTTTCATATGGAAGAAACAAAACGGCCATATGAGTCTGATTTTACGAGATATTTAGGTTTTCGTGAAACAGGGCCAGAGCGATTTTTGGATCCCCTGTTCTGACTTTGGAAATTTACTGTAAATTAATAAGAGATAATTAGAAGTCATGCCCTATATGTATAAATTCCTTTTTGAGTCTAGTTTCTTTAGAAACAAAAAACATAAGATTTGAAGTTTTTTACAGGAAGATACCTAAGTCGCAATGCATGTAGGTCCGAGAAGTCGAACCCTGTAATAGGGGTGACTTTATCTAATAAACCGTACTGTTCGGCCTGATCAAAAATTCTAGAAAAAAATTTATAGATGGTTATATGAGTCTAGTTTCAGGAAAAATTTACGAAATAAACTTTAGAGCTTCAGAACTCGAGATATGATTTTTAAAGCAGCGGCGATGCAGTTAGCTAGCAGGTCTGAATTTAAAATGAACCGTGTAAGTCAATGAAATAAATTCGTAAGTAACTTGTGTTCGTTTCTGGTAATGGCCTCGGGCTTGGGGCGCTACATACAGCTGGTAACCTATTCAAGTCAGTAGACTCGACTCGGATTATCTCGTTATTTTCACACCTCAAAACGATGGTTTTTCTTTTGCAATTTACAATTGCGTCATGTACGGTCAACCAATCCATACCGAGGATAACATCAAATTCGTCAAACGGTAAAAGCATCAAATCAACCGGAAAACAGGAACCTCGGATTACTAGGGGCATTTCTTGCACACTTTGTCGAACAAGCACGTAATGACACGAGGGATTTGACACCGAATTACAAACTCGAGACTCAACGGTAGAGTCTTCTTTGGATGCTAAGGTTTCACATATATAAGAATGAGTAGATCCGGGTCTATCAAAGCAATTACATCGAGATCAAGGAGAGTAAAAGTACCCGTAATAACGCTCGCGAAGAAGCATCCTCGCGCGCGCGCGTATAGCATAAGCTCTAGCCGGAGCACGAGCCTCGATCCTGGTTGTAGCATCTCTAGATCCTCTCGACCACCGCTAGCATTCCCGCATTTCTAGATGGTCTACCTCGGTAGTAGTAGCACCCGGTTTCCCTCTCGCTTTACATTCTACTCGGAGCGGTCTCGGGCAATCCTTGATAAAGTGGTCACCTGATCCACACTTATAGCGAGGCGCGGTCATGGAATCTACAACTCCCGAATGCCATTTACCACAATCGACACTCTGTCCCTGTCCCGACGATCATTTCCACACTTTAACCGGCGACTCGCGTACTCACGGGGGTCGATTGCGATCTTGTCCGAAAAAACCGAGTGTCTTTGGATCGACCGAATCATCTCTAAATTTCTTCGATGATCGTTGAAAGGGCTTTCCCAAAGATCTCTTACGAAACTCTTTGGCTCCCATTTCAGCTTCTCTTTTCTCCTTACCGAGCTCTTCGGCTTTGCAAGCTCGCTCGACAAGTACTACGAACTCCCTGATCTCAAGAATACCAACATACAACTTTATATCTTCATTCAAACCATCTTCAAAACGTTTACACATTACAGACACAAGAAACGCATTCTCGAGCGCACGGCTAAGCTAAGCCTCACAAACTTTCGTTCATAATCAGTAACCGTCATGGAACCTTGTTTAAGTTCAAGAAATTCTTTTTGTTTTTGATCAATGAATCTCTGACTGATATACTTTTTTCGAAACTCGGTTTGGAAAAACTCCCAAGTTACCCGCTCTCTGGCTGTAAAATCAATGTATTCCACCAATAGTAGGCAGAATCACGTAGCAAAGAGATAGTACACTTTAGGCATTCCTCGGGTGTGCAAGATAGTTCATCAAGTACCCGGATAGTGTTGTCCAACCAAAATTCAGCTTGCTCGGCATCATCGCTGTCTGTAGCTTTAAATTCGTGAGCCCTTTGGATTACTGTTCACAACGGGGGCTTGTTTAATCTCATCCGATCGATTCACGGAGGTACTGCGGTGCGGGGGGATGTATTAGTCGGGAGTGGGGGTTGTGGAACAGCCATATTAGTTCGAATGTATTGGTTAAACCAATCATTCATCACATTATAAAAGGCTTGTCTAGCCTCGTCATTCTGATTGCTTGCCACAGGTTGAGAGTCCATCGGCGCTGTCCCGTGCGCGGGAGCAGGCGCTACACTCTCCACATCGTCAGCTACCGCTAGATTGGGATCGGGATCCATTACTAACAAAAACACACATTTAAACTGTCAGAAATCATCACACTATCGTATTAACACTTAATGGCATGTATAGTTAGACTCACACATGCTACGTTAGTCCTAGAATCGACTAAATCGTAGCTCTGATACCAATAAAATGTAACACCCCGTACCCGAGACCGTTACCGGGGTTTAACACGAGGTATTTACGGACTTAATTCATCGACTTACACGGTTCATTTTTAAAATTTCAGACATGCTGGCTAACTGCATCACGGCCACTTTAAAAATCATATCTCGAGTTACGAAGCTTGAAAACTTATTCCGTAAATTTTCCCTGAAACTAAACTCATATATCTATCTACAAATTTTTTTCTAGAATTTTTGATTGGGCCAAACAGTACAGTTTATTAGTTTAAGTCTCCCCTGTTACAGGGTTCGACTACCCAGACCTTCATACATTGCAACTTAGGTATCTCCCTATACAAGACATCAAAACTTATGCCGTTTATTTATATAGAAACTAGACTCGACAAGGAATCTGTACATATAGGGCATGACTTCTAATTATCTCTGATTAATTTATAGTAAATTCTCAAAGTCAGAATAGGGGATCCAGAAATTACTCTGGCCCTGTTTCACGAAAACCTAAATATCTCTTAAAATCCGACTCATTTGGCCACTTCGTTTCTTCCATATGAAAGTAGATTCATCAAGGTTCGATTACATAATTTATTCACTAATTAACTCCATTCCGAATATTTTTAATGATTTTCCAAATTGACACTACTGATTCTGTCAACATCTGCCTTTAGGGTAGACTTTATCTATTATTTAGTTTCCATGATTTAACCAACCCTTTAGTATATATAGCACAAAATAAGATTGTGATTAACCATTCCAATGGTCAATCATTGCCAAGCATATCCACACTTCTCAATAACCATATACATACATGAAGATTATAACAATTTGCTCAAAACATATATATATAAGCCATTTTCGCATGACTATCTAATTTGTATAAAACCGAAAGGTGTAAGACAAACATCAAAAAGGGTAGTCCTATACATGCCATTTCAAAGTTCAACCAAAAGTGTACCTGAAAAGGGTTTTGATAGTGTGGGCGACTTCAACTTCGACAATCCCGAGTCCGATAGTGATTTAATCAAAATCTACGAAACGGAGAATCAAAGAAACGGAGTAAGCATTTAATGCTTAGTAAGATTGAATAATGAAATTATGCACAACCGAAGTATAACATTCAAACGACTAAACGAATAATTTCATGCATACATATTCTCAAAATCATACCTACATCACATTACTACCCTTATACTCATGCACAAAGATCAACTTAGTCAAAGACCGGTAGTCCATTTATCGACCGAGCGAAAACTACTTGTAAGGGATCAACTAATTCAATGCAAACACGAAACATACCTCATCACTGTAATTCTACGAGCCTATCAATTGAAACTATTACAGCAAGTTGCTCATTCCCAAGCCAAGTACCTTCGGGATTTAACCGGATATAGCTACTCGCTTGAATGCCTTCGGGACATAACCCGGATATAGTAACTCTCACAATTGCCTTCGGGACATAGCCCGGATATAGTAACTCGCACAATTGCCTTCGGGACATAGCCCGGATATAGTAACTCGCACAATTGCCTTCGGGACATAGCCCGGATATAGTAACTCGCACAATTGCCTTCGGGACATAGCCCGGACATATCCAAATATTCATGCACATATCCATAAATCATGACATATATATATTTCATTTTCGTAATTAGAGTTCAAACACAAATCATGTATTAAGCAATCCCATTTTCGGCTCACTAGTCACATACAAACAGCATGGTTTAGTTTGCTTTACGACACGATCTCTATGTACATACGGCTACCCGACATACGTATAGACTAATTAATTCAACATATAATTCAAGTAGAATCATCATATCGCCATATATTTGTTATTCTCGTACGTCATAACTTAATTAAATCGTAAACTAAGTCTCATTACTCTCTAAAACTTACCTCGGATGTTGTCGAACGATTCCGATGACTATTCGACCACTTTTTCCCTTCCTTTATCGAATTTAGTTCCCCTTTGCTCTTGAGCTTAATTTAACAAATAAATTGATTTAGTCATTTGAGCATCGAAAAGAGGAACTCAAGGTACTTAGCCCATATATATACACATTAGACATTAGAGTCACTTACATATGAAATCATGAATCAACTCAACATATTAACCCACACTCTCTTTTAGCTGATTGTTTAGGCCAAGATAAAAGCATCAATATGCTTGCCTCTAACCGAATGCATGCAACACCAATCTTCTTCCTATGGCCGAATATGCATGTCTATGTTGAGGCCGATTATATGCTTAATTATACATACACCTAATCAAAAATAATTTCTAACATCTTTATATCATTTATACACTAGGCCGAATACTCTTACCAAGTTCACCTATATTCTTCAACAAATTCTTCATCGATCAACCACATATTCGGCTAAAGAAATGGCAATTTTAGCAACTTTTAACTTAATACCTAATCAATTATAATACATCTAAATATTCTTTTCACATTATTAACTCAAATCACATACATTATCCACATATAGCATTTTCACATTCGGCATTAGCATCAACCATAATAGCCGATTCTTTCTACTTGTACCTATGCATCTTTTTGATCCTTAGTTAGTTCAAACACTCACACACTAAGATCCATCCAATTTAACAAGAAATAAAATCCTTAATCCTCAAACTACCATGGCCGAAAGTGCTAGTCATCCTAATATCAAAATTCCTAACATGGGTTACTTAAAGAACTTAGCAATTTGTTCAAATTTATCAAGCATTTCAAAAATTCACATGAATCTCATACCTTAAAGAAGATCTAAGTGACCGAATGGTTCTTCTCCCCAACTCTTCTTCACTTTCTGGCTTTTGGGATGAACAAGGTGCTAACTTTGTTATTTTCACCCACTTTCTATTTTAGTTCCTTATTTTATTTCATTAATTCATGTTATTATATCATTTAACTAAATAAAACTAATAGAAAATTCATATTTTATAACATAACTAGCACATGGCCTACCACTATCTAAAATGGGCAATTTAACATGCAAAACCATTCCTTTAAACACATGCATTATTTACTCACTCTAAATTAGCCTATCACATTTCAAAAGTGTCACATTTTAGTCCTATTGAATGAATTCACATGCAAATGACCAAATCAAAGCTGGAAATTTTCACCCTTGTATTTACTCACTTCGAAATCATGAAATATAATTCATAAATATTTTTATAACTCAGTTTTGTGGTCCTGAAACCACTTTCCGACTAGGGTTAAATTAGGGTTGTCACATTAGATATGAACTCTGTAGGGAGTGATAAGAGGAAAAATTTGAGGAGAGGATTAAGGAGTTATCAGGGAGAAAAACTAGGAGATAAGGAGTGAAGAAGAGGTGGAGCCAAATTGGAAATTTGGGCATGGGAAATTCGGCTATAGAGGCTATATAGGTGTCGAATGGAAGGTTACCAGGCTAATGCCGAATTCTCCTTCACCTTGTTGCCAGAAACCCTTTTTTCTCTTCAAGATGTAAAAGCCGAAAACCCTTGTTCTTCTTTCCTTCTCTTTGTGCCGATTTTCCATCCTTCCTCTACTCAATTTTCTTTGACTCACTTTTGGTTTAGCCAACTTCTTCTTCCATTTTCCCTTGGTGTCGAATAATCTTTTGTTTTCCATACAAAACTCAAGGGCCGAACACCTATTTGGCCGAATACCCTTGGTGCCGCCACTACCCTTTCCACTCAGTCGGTTCTAGTGTAAGTGTTTGCTCTCCCAATCGGCTTTTGCTAAGTATCGATTACAATATTCCTCACTTCTTCCAATCAGTTTTGGTATGATTAGTATCAAATTCCAGTCCTTTGGATCCCTACCGATTTGCTCCTCAGGTGAGAGACTTTGGTAAGTGTTCTTGATCTTAGTTGGCCGAATGGTCATAGTTAAGGGAATGGGGACTTGTGTTGGATACAAGTCACCTGTTATTCTAGTTTTAATAATTAAGATTGGTACAGATCTAGGAGTTGATCGTGGTTAGTGATTAAAGAAGGGACTGTTATAACTTGACGTGCAAGGCCAGGTGAAGGCTGAGGCTTCAGTTTTGGTAAAGATATGTATTAAGCATGCGATTAATTGAAGGGTGATATCGATTGTAGGTTCAAGGCTAAGGAAATTACAGCACGCTTTATTACCAGGTGTGTACATACACTGCACACACAAGTAGATCGACAAAAGTCGAAATGCCGAAAAGCTAAAAGTTTGGCTACGGTAGTCTTGCGAGTGCGCGAACACTCGTAAGGGGGAAACCGATAGGTTGTCTGAGGCCTCATGGGTGATTCCATGGACTTGGGCTGTGAATTGACCAACCGGGACAAAATGGACTAAATGGGCCTGATGGGTTGTTGGGCCCATAATAGGCAAAAATTGATAATTGATGCTATGTTATGGAAAATTGTATGTGAGCATGACTGTAAAAGTGATTTGGGCCTAAAGGGCCATATAAAAGTGATTTGGGCCTAAAGGCCATATAAATGTGATTAGGCCTAATGGGCCATATGAAAGAGATTGGGCCTAGTGGGCCATATACAGGTAAGTGGATTTGTCTGGGATTCATAAGAGGTTTTAGGCCTAGTATATGATGGCTGCATAAAACTTAATTAACAAATTAAAGACGGTGGACAAGTCATAGGGTTAAGGTGTGGCAACGAGTATATGCATGTCTAAGATTGGATCTAGGGAGAGCTTGGTACTTAAGCGGTCTTAATGACTCACCTCCTATTCTCTGGAATCCTACTTGGTGCATAGTATTCATTCATCTTAGCTCACGGGATTTGTTAACGGGCCAAGGTGTAACACCCCAAACTCGAGATCCGGCGTGTCACATTGAAGCGTTACTAGAAAAGTCATGTTTTATCTAAAGTCTTTCTTAGTGTTTTAAGAATATCTTCGTTATCGATTAAAGTGAAAGGATGCTGTGCACCAGGTAGGTTGCCAGAAAAGAAGAGGTGAGTCAATTAGGCTACTTAAGTACCTAGCTACTGAGTAAATAATTAAAGCGGCCTTATTACAACTTAAAACCCAAACTACTGAGTAAATAAAAGATGATCAAATCACAAGAACAAAAATTGAATTTGCAGAACATGTGGCCACTCCGAATCCCTCACAGCTCCAAGTCCACTATGGTTGGGGATTATTTGCATGGATGGACATAAGGGGTGAGTTTGGAAAACTCAGTGTGTAAAATAACCCAAACATAGTCCAAATCAGCTCAAACCACAGAAACAGATTAAGTTGGGCCTTAGCCCTATACAGAATTCAGAATGAAGCCCATAGCCATAGATATTCCATGTATGCAGAAACCCAACCCATATCCATCCGTATACACCCTTGTACCGACCTTACACCATGTGGGGAGACAACTCGACCCACTCATCCGCTACACACCACGAAATTTGCGCATGGTCGCTGAGCGAATAATGTGACAGAGTCACGGATCTGATGATATTTGTGGTAGAGCCACCAGAAACAGATATTTGTGGCATAGCCACCATAACAGATATTTGTGGCATAGCCACCAGAACACTTCCTCCATCAATATAACCCATATCCCATGCAACAGATATACATGTCATGGCATACATCATACAGAACCAGAATATCATGCATTTCAGTCAAAATTAAACCTAGGGGTATAATGGTAATTGTCATACTTAGGGTATTCTAGTAAATTTACTATTTTAGGGTTTTCATGCAAATTATAGCCATTAACGTATTAACAGAAACACTTACCAAGCATTTTTACCGAATTAGGCCCGTTGACCCATTAACCCGATTTTGGCCCATTAAGCCCAAATATACCGAAGTGCATGAAATTGCGCACTCTGCAATATTACCGCTTGAGATTACCAAGATTAACAAACAAACTATCACACGAGTGCTAGCACGCTCGTAGCTTCACAAAATACCGGCTCTTCGGCATTTTGGCTTTTCAGCTTTTACCAATCTAGTCTAAAGTGGGTGTCGTTTACACACCTGATCTGTAACGATACGTTGGCAAGATCCACACACGAGTTGCCTACAATCGAGTTACTAAAACGTTAGTCTACATATCAAAACAAACTACGTACTAATCCCCCTTACCATTTTCAGCCAACATTGCCTTAGACATAAGAGTTCTTACCTTTCTACCGAAATATGGACTAGATCTAGATGTCCAACAAAGTTATCCTTCAAGCCCTTCGTTGTATGCCCCTTTGTCCACACTAGCGTGCACACAAGCAGAAGAAAGAGGCAAATATGCCCTTAGTCCAAACGTTAGCCACACTTAAGGGGTTTCGGCTTTTACCTTACATCATGAGTAACTAAAGAAAGATTCGAGCACTTACCTATATCGTTACCACACTATTCCCGATCTACTATAGATCCAACCATCGCACAAGAAGGGAAAAATATAATCAAGGATTCGGCTTCAGAAGTCCCTCGGTGTAGAAAAGTTTCAGTTTTGAAAGAAAGAATAAGAGGTTCGGCTTAAATGGAGTTTCGGCTAACCAGTTCCAATGGAGGATTTAGGTTCGGCTAAGGGGTAATCGGCAGCAGGTACTTGGGTTTGAGAGGGAACAAAGGTAAAGAAGATGAGAGTCGACAAGAAAAGGAAAGAGAAAAGAAGAGGGGAGGAGATAAGAGAATTCGATTTGAAGAAGAGAAGTCAGCACAGGTTAGGGTGTAGGTTTCGGCTTCTAGAAAAAGAAAGAAAAAGAGAAAACCTAAGGTACCCCACCCTATTTTGGCAAAACAGCAGAATGATCGACCCAGTCCCGAAAATGCAAAAAGAATTCGACAGCCACTAGACCAAATGCCGAAATTGCAAACACTAAGTGACCTAGCCGAATTTGCACTTACAGAGACCCTTGGCCGGCCAACTTTTGCTCCTCAAGAGTCTAACATTCGGCCAACACCACACTCCTTGATCAGCTCCTAAATTCCCTCCCTTATCTCTCCTTTACCCAATCTCCTGAATAGCTCAAACTCTTCCTGACAGAGTTTCACTTGAGTTCCATCACATACCCTTTCTGTTCACAAAAATAGTGCCTAAACTTGCTTACCTTGTGACTTGAACCTTAGCTCCCCTTGACTTCCACACGCCACCTTCTTAGTACCTTAGTGGTGTCACCCTACCACTTTACCACAGGTCCTCTTATGGTCTATTCTACCAATTAAATCTTAAAAGCCCAATTCACCAGAACCCCATCTCTTTTAAAAATCAAAATTTGTTAAATCTACCAGGTTTTAAGGCCCACTAACATAGTTAAGCATGATTTAAACAATCTAATCATACTAAAATCAAGATTCACCAAAACTCACAGAATCTCAAAAAGTCTCAAAAATAAGGGCGTTACAACTCTACCCTTTTTAAAAAAATTTCATCCTCGAAATTTACCTAATCCAAGCAGATGAGGGTATTGTTGTCGCATCGCCTCTTCTGGCTCCCAAGTAGCTTCCTCTCTGCCAGGATTACGCCAAAGCACCTTTACCAACGGAACTGACTTCCTTCTTAGAACCTTAACATCACGATCCAGTATCTGTACAGGCTCTTCCTCGAAAGTCAAATAAGGCTACACTTCAATCTCTACAACCGGCATGACATGAGTAGGGTCAGAATGATAATGCCTTAACATGGAGACATGAAAAACATCGTGAATCCTGTCTAACTCCAGAGGTAATTCCAATTGGTAAGCCACTGGACCTACTCACTTAAGAACCCGATAAGGCCCAATAAGCCGCGGACTCAACTTGCCTCAACATGCCTTTCTTACCAAACCTTAATATCTTTTTCCAAGGAGAAACCTTCAAGAAGACCATATCACCCACTGAGTACTCAATCTCCTTACGCTTCAAATCTGCATACGACTTTTGCCTACCAGATGCTTCTTTTAACCGATCTCTGATTACTCTGACTTTATCTTCAGTATCCGCTACCAACTCGGTCTAAGAACCTGTCGCTCTCCCAATTCGGTCCAAGAACTAGGTGTACGACACCTACGTCCATACAGTGCTTCATACGGTGCCATTTGGATACTCGCCTGATAACTATTGTTATACGCAAACTCTGCCAAAAATAGGTAATCCTCCCAACAACCTCGGAAGTCAATAACGCATCCCCTCAACATGTCTTCCAAAATCTGAATAACCCTTTTCGACTGACCATCAGTCTGGGGATGAAAAGCCATACTAAAGTTCAATCGCGTTCCCAACGCCACATGTAAATTTTGCTAGAATCGAGATGTGAACCTAGGATCCCGGTCAGAAATAATTAAACTAAGACTCTATGAAGTTGAACGATCTCCACCACATACAATTTGGCTAACTTTTGAAGTGAATAATCAGTGCGGACAGGTATAAAATAAGCAGATTTGGTCAACCTATCCACAATCACCCAAACCGAGTCCTTCTTCGTTGGTGTCAAAGGTAGCCCACCCATAAAGTCCATGGTTACCCTCTCCTACTTCCAAAGTGGTATCTTCACCGGCTGCAAAAGTCCGGAAGGTAGTTGATGTTCAGCTTTCACTTGCTGGCATGCCAGACATTTCCCCACAAACTCCGTTACTTCTCGTTTAAGCCCAGGCCACTAATACAATTCTTGCAAGTCGTGATACAACTTATTCCCTCCAGGATGCATAGCACAAAGTCCTCCATGAGCTTCTTTCAGTATTGACTGCCTTAAGTCAGAGTCCTCCGGAATGCAAACTCTCCCTCGGAAACAAAAAACTCCTTTACTATTCAACCCAAACTCAGAAGTATCCCCTTTCTTAACTTGCTGGAATCGAGCAACCAAAGACTCATCCCTCAACTGCTTTTCCTTAATCTGATCCATCCAGGTTAGCCTTACTTGTAACTCAGCCAATAAACTACCATCATCATAAAGACTCAAACGAGCAAACATTGCTCTCAGATCAGATACAACTCTATGGCTTAGGGCATCGGCTACCATCTTAGCCTTGCCTGGGTGATACTCAATCGAACAGTCATAATCCTTAAGCAACTCTATCCATCTTCGTTGCCTAAGGTTCAACCCCTTCTGAGTCAGCAAGTACTTGAGACTCTTATGGTCCGTGTATATGACACACCTTTCTCTGTACAAGTAGTGTCTCCAAATCTTAAGTGCAAAGATTACTGCTGCCAATTCTAGGTTGTAAGTAGGATAGTTCACTTCGTGAGGCTTAAGCTGTCGCGATGCATAAGCAACCACCTTACCCTCTTGCATCAACACACAGCCTAAACGCACATGTGATGCATCACTGTACACAGTAAAATCCTTCCCAGACTCTGGCTGAATTAATACAGGTGTCTCGGTCAGAACTTTCTTCAATTTCTCAAAAGCTTCCTACTGCTTCTCGGTCCAAACAAACGGTGCTCCTTTCCTTATAAGCTTGCCATCACAAAAAAACCTTCCACAAACCTTCTGTAGTAAACTCTAAATTTCTGACACTGACCTAGGTGGCTTCCATTCCAGAATCGCTTCAATCTTTCGAGGGTCCACCTTAAACCCCTCAGAAGAGACTACATGACCTAAGAAGGTTACCTCTCTTAACCAGAATTCACACTTACTGAATTTTGTATAAAGTTCCTTCTCCCTCAACACTTGCAGCACAATGCAGAGATGCCCATCATGCTTCTCTTCAGTTTCAGAATATACCAGAATATCGCCAATAAAAACGACTACGAATCGATCCAAAAATGGTCGGAATACATGATTCATCAGATCCATGAATGCTGCAGGAGCGCTCGTTAGTCCAAATGGCATAACCAGAAACTCGTAATGGCCATACCGAGTCCTGAATGCTGTCTTATGAATATCTGCCTCTTTGACCCTTAACTGATGATATCCAGATCAAAGATCGATCATGGAAAATACCAAAGCTCCTCCAAGTTGGTCAAACAGATCGTCGATTCTTGGCAGAGGATACTTATTCTTAATCGTCAGTTTGTTCAACTATCGATAATCAATACACATCCGCATCGTCCCATCATTCTTTTTCACAAACAACACTGGTGCTCCCCACGGAGACACACTCGGCCTAATGAAGCCTCTATCCAACAACTTTTAAATTTGTGCTTTCAGCTCCACTAGCTCCTTCGGTGCCATCTTGTACGGTACAATGGACATTGGTACCGTTCCAGGAAACAAGTCGATTCTAAACTTGACTTTTCGGTTTGGAGGCAATCCTAGAAGCTCCTCTGGAAAGACATCTTGGAATTTATTAACAGTTCTAATCTTATCCACCGTCAGTCCCTCAACCTCCGACTGACTTAAAAATGCCAAATAAGCCTCACAACCCTTACGAATCCACTTCTCGGCTCTCAACTCCGACACCACGTTGGTCAAATAATCCCTTCGTTCACTTATCATAACCTCCCCACCCTACGTGGTCTTTAACACCATTCGCTTCGCAGCACAATCCAGAGTTGCCCCATGCTTAACAAGCCAGTCCATACCCAGAATGAGGTCAAATTCTCCGAATGGTAACTCCATGAAGTCTCCAGAGAAAATCTTACCTTGAGTTTCTAAAGGCACGTCTTTATACAGTTTGTTTACCCTAACCGCGTGGCCCAAAAGACTTAGTACCGATACCCCACTCACAGTCTCCTCAGAGTGCACATCCAACGACCCAGATATACGACATGCAGCATACGAATGAGTAGATCCATATCTATCAAAGCAGTGTCTAGCATGCTAGAAATTAAGAACGTACCAGTTATGACGTTGGGTGCATAACCCTCCTCTCGACGACGAGCTGCATACACAAACGCTGGCTGTCGAGCTTCAGCATTTCTGGCACCCCTGCTAGGTGCTCTTTGGCCCCGACCATTTCCATTACCACCCCTACCTTGTCCACGTCCTCTCGGCGGTTGTAATCCACTTCTCACTGGTTGAGCAACCCTCTGTTCTGCAACTTGAACCTGATCCATTTTCTGAGGATAGTCCTTGACTTTATGCTCCATAGACCTGCATCGGAAACAAACACCAGAACGTCTCCTACACTCGCCTAGATGTACCTTACCACAGTCCCTACAACCTTGCGGTCTAACAACATTCCTCAAAATTGCTCAAACTGGCTCTTCCACTCTTACTCTTTTAGCATTCTTATTTGCACCACCCGAAGGTCCTGAATCCCTCCAAAAACGGTTCCAGTCCTTCTCACGATTCTGTCTTTCAGTATGTTTCACCTCCTCAGCTATCTTAGCTTTCTCCACCAAAGCAGCAAAATCACGCTCCCTCTACAGAGCAATCAGTACCCTAAGTTCATCTCAAAGACCATCCTCGAAGCTTACACTACGTTCATACTCTGTAACGGCTATCCCAACGGTATACCGGTTTAGCCTTAAAAACTCAGGCTCGTACTCAGCGACCGTCTTACCCCCTTGAACCAGATTCAGAAATTTTTTCCTGCGGGCGTCCACATAACTTGCCCCAACATATTTTCCCTTGAAGGCTGTCTTAAATAGCTCCCAAGTCACCCTGTCAGCTGGGGTCCCATCTCTCACAATGAGCCATCACTGATAAGTCTCATCTCGTAGCAATGATATGGCTCCCTTCAGCTTCTGCTCTACGGAACAATCCAAATCGTCCATAATTCATTCCGTGGCCTCTAACCAATACTCCACCATGTTCGGGGCTACACCAGATACGCCCCTAAAGATCTCCGCTCCATTAGCCCAGAGTCACTCAAAAATAGATCCTCGAAGTTCGTTGCCCGTACTTACCCTGGCAACGCTTTCCAGTACACGAAGCATTGCCTGAGATAAAGCGTCATCCCCGGTACCTCGATCATGGGACTCCATTTCTGTTGCTGGTGGTACCAGTGCATCTGCCGCTGGCATATGTCTTGAAGACGAAGATCCAACCCGTGTACTACCTTGGCCACGTCCACGACCTCTTCCCCGACCTGCTCTCGTACTCATATCGTTTTATCTGATTACGAATTTTATGCATCAATTAAATATTTCAGTGTTTATTATTGATGTTTTATGAACAGATAATAATTCAGAGTTTGTTTTTCACGGAATCGTAGTCTAGCTATAGTCTAAGTCTACTTATCAAAATTTCCTACAGTTTCAGTACCACCTTCCTAGAGTATCCTAATAGGGTTTCAGTATAGGCAGACAATTCAGAAGCATTCAGAAAAATTCAGAATGATACTTACAGACTTAGGCCGGAGATTCGAGATGCCACCTTCTCAGAATCTAAATTTTTGAAAATTAGATTTTGTAATTTTTGAAATCATTTATTATTATTTTTAAAACCTATTCCACAGCCGAGTTGTTGCAACCAGGCTCTGATACCATTAAATGTAACACCCAAACCTAATCCAGACGTTACAACCAAATCTGGCGTGTCACATTGAAGCGTTACTAGAAAAGTCATATTTTATCTAAAGCCTTTCTTAGTGTTTTAAGAATATCTTCGTCATAGATTAAAGTGAATGGAAGCTGTGCACCAGGTAGGTTGCCAGAAAAGAGGACGTGAGTCAATTAGACTACATAAGTACCTAGCTTCCCACGGAACCAATCCTAGACATGCACACAACCATTGCCACACTTTAACTGAGTGATTGTTCATGGAAACCCAATTCGTTTAAAACCATTTGAAAAGGTTATTAATTTTGAAAACATTTCCGTTGCGGAAGCTTTACTTTGTTATCGCGATATTTTGAAATCAAGTAACCTTTTTAAAACGTGCCCTAAAACTATTCAATTTTAAACGATTAAAACAATATCATATCTAAGCTAACAAAACATACTAAAAACCATTAAAAATAATTAAAGGGGCCTTATTACAACTTAAAACCCAAACTACTCAATAAATAAAAGCTAATCAAATCACAAGAAGAAAAACCAAATTTGTAGAACATGTGGCCACTCCAAGTCCCTCACAGCTCCAAGTCCACTATGGTTGGGGATTACCTGCATGGATGGAAACAAGGGGTGAGTTTGGAAAACTCAATGTGTAAAATAACCCAACCATAGTCCAAATCAGCTCAAACCACAGAAACAGATTAAGTTGGGCTTTAGCCCTATACAAAATTCAGAATGAAGCCCATAGGCCCATAACAGAGACAAAACAGATATTCCATGTATGCAGAAACCCAACCCATATCCATCCATATACACCCCCGTACCAACCTTACACCATGTGGGGAGACAACTTGACCCACCCATCCGCTACACACCACGTAATTTGCAAATGGTGGTCGCGAAATGTATAATGTGACAAAGTCATCAGATACAGATATTTGTGGCAGAGCCACCAGAAACAGATATTTGTGGCATAGCCATCAGAATAGATATTTGTGGCATAGCCACTAAAACGCTTCCTCCATCAATATAACCCATATCCCATGCAGCAGATATACATGTCATGGCATACATCATATAGAACCAGAATATCATGCATTTCAGTCAAAATTAAACCTAGAAGTATAATGGTCATTTTCATACTTAGGGTATTCTAGTAAATTTACTATTTTAGGGATTTCATGCATATTACAGCCATCAATTTATTAGTAGAAACAATTACCAAATGTTTTTACCGAATTGGGCCCGTTGGCCCACTAACCCGATTTCGGCCCATTAAGCCCAAATATACCGAAGTGCACGAAATTGCGCACTCTGCAATCTTACTGCTTGAGATTACTAAGATTAAGAAACAAACTATCTCACGAGCGCTCGCACGCTCGCAAGTTCACAAAATACCGGCTGTTTGGCATTTCAGCTTTTCGACTTTTGCCGATCTAGTCTAAAGTGGGTGTCGTTTACACACCTGATCTGTAACGATACATTGGCGAGATCCATACACGAGTTACTTATAATCAAGTTACTAAAGCGTTAGTCTACATATCAAAACAAACTACGTACTAATCCTCCTTGCCATATTCAGCCAACATTGCCTTAGGCACAAGAGTTCTTACCTTTCTGCCGAAATATGGACTAGATCTAGATGTCCAACCGAGTTAGCCTTCAAGCCCTTCGCTGTATGCCCCCTTGTCCACACTAGTGCACACACAAGCAGAAGAAAGAGGCAAATATGCCCTTAGTCCAAACGTTAGCCATCCTTAAGGGGTTTCGGGTTTTACCTTACATCATGAGTAACTAAAGAAAGATTCGAGCACTTACCTATATCGTTATGACACTACTCCTGATCTACTGTAGATCCAACCACAGCACAAGAAGGGAAAAATATAATCAAGGATTCGGCTTCTGAAGTCCCTCATTGTAGAAAAGTTTCAAGTTTGAAAGAAAGAATGAGAGGTTCGGCTTCAATAGAGTTTCGGCTAACCAGTTCCAATGGAGGATTTAGGTTCGGCTAAGGGGTAATCGGCAGCAGGTACTTGGTTTTGAGAGGGAACAAAGGTAAATAAGATGAGAGTTGACAAGAAAAGGAAAGAGAAAAGAAGAGGGGAGAAGATGAGAGAATTCAGTTTGAAGAAGAGAAGTCGTCACAGGTGTAGGGTGTAGGTTTCGGCTTCTAGCAAAAGAAAGAAAAAGAGAAAACCTAAGGTACCCCACCCTATTTCGGTAAAACAGCAGAATGATCAACCCAGTTCCGAAAATGCAAAAAGAATTCGGTAGCCACTAGATCAAATGCCAAAATTGCAAACACTAAGTGACTTAGCCGAATTTGCACTTACAGAGACCCTTGGCCAGCCAACTCTTGCTCCTCAAGAGTCCAATATTCGGCCAACACCACACTCCTTGACTAGCTCCTAAATTCCCTCCCTTATCTCTCCCTTACCCAATCTCCTGAACAGCTCAAACTCTTCCTGACAGAGTTTCACTTGAGTTCCATCACATACCCTTTCTGTTCACAAAAATAATGCCTAAATTTGCTTACCTTGTGACTTGAACCTTAGCTCCCTTGACTTCCACATGCCACCTTCTTAATACCTTCGTGGCGTCACCCTGCCACTTTACCATGGGTCCTCTTGTGGTCTATTCTACCAATTAAATCTTAAAAGCCCAATACACCAGAACCCTTTCTCTTTTAAAAACCAAAATTTAAATCTACCAGGTTTAACCTTAGACTTGGGCCTTCTAGAGGCCCACTAACATACTTAAGCATGATTTAATCAATTAGATCATACTAAAATCAGAAATTCATTGAAAATCATAGAAATCCCAAAAAGTCCCAAAAATCAGGGCGTCACACAAGGTAAGTAAAAACCCGTAATAAAGGAAAATTATCGAAATGCCCCTAAGGGCAAAAATGACTAAAATACCCATATGTGTTGAATGTAAGATTTATGGATGTTACATGTATACCTGCTGCATTCATATGCATTCATATGATATCCTGTTTAGGTTGCATATGGGTTGGGAATTATGGAACGGAGGAAGTATATGAGGGTCGCGTGGTTGCTTAACAACCGTGGATCCACCAACAGCTTCTAAGCGGAATATGTGATTGGCAGCTTACTGCAACGAAGGTAGTTCTGCAACCGGGCTACCATTGATGTGTATCAGTTGGGTGGGTCGATATTTATATCCCTACAGGATGTGTATCGGGGGACGGCGCTGATGTGTACCGGTTGGATTATTAGGGTGGGTTGCACTGCATTGCATTGCATATATGTTGTATGGTGATTGATGTATGCTTGTATCTCGTCGAGCGTTGTACATACTGAGTTTTTGAAAACTCACCCCCTCTTTTATTTTCCTCAGGTGATGCTCAGTAGGAGGTTCGATGTCTGGAAGGACTCTGGGTGGCCAGCTAGCAAGACAACTTGGATTTGATTTAAAAGCATATAAGTTATTAGTTTATTAAGTAATTTAGTCTGGATTGTAATAAGGCCTCCCCTTTTTATTATTATTTGGATTATTAATTTTATGCATTGTAATTATGAGAAGTCAAACATGGATTTTCTAAACCATAGTTTTTTTTATATACTACATTTCTACAACTAAATTTTTAAATGATAATTTTTTTTAAATCAAATGTTTTAAACAAAGCTTTCGCAACTGAAAAGAGATTTTACAAAGTAACTGAGATGTATCATTTTAAGGAAGGGTTTTCAGTGAAAACAAGGTTTTCGCTAAAACATTTCAATATGACACACCAGATTCAGCCATAACGTTTGGGCCGGGTTTGGGGTGTTACACACACACAAGTTCAATGGCATAAATCATGATATACTTAGACAACCAAACATCCAAACAAGGCTAATTCATGTCATTTCATTATCCACACTCAACACATTTACAACACCAGAATTTGTTAAACCAAACCATAACAACTCACATTCTGAAAGTTTCAATATGGCCACCAATAACTTGCATAATTTTACTTAGTTTTCCTAGCACACCAATGAGCCGATCTTAACCATTCAACAACCAAAACCATTAAGCCACATTCAACCATTTACAAGCATTTATAAATCACACCACCCAAGAAGTAATTGCACAAGCATGTATATATAGATATATATATATAAGCTTACATCCAATTAAACCAAAATGAGCCAAGTTACATGGCCAATTACCATATCAAGCCCTTGACAATTACAAGCCAATACATGTGGCCAAATCATAATGACACATATAACAAAATGACCAAGTCCCTATACATGCCATATTCTCAAAATGTTTAAAATCATCGATACCCAAAATACAGTTCAATAATGTGATACGATCTCTGGTAATCTTCAATTCAGGCTAACTTGGCGACACTATAAAACATGGAAAATAAAATGGAGTAAGCTATATAGTTTAGTAAGCTCGTATGAAAGAAGTAAACTAACCTTACCATGCATTAACATGCAAGTAATACATCATAAGGAAATGTAATTTACCATATTCTCATTATCAAAATTCATTACCATCACAAACTTACCTTAAATTCATCACATTACGAATTAATAATCATAAGCTTTGAGTACATACCTGTACCACGTCGAAATAATTTCATACACATTCTCATCCTTGTCATACCCAATGAACCACTCGGAATAATAAATTCCGATACTTGGGATACCTTACACATAAGGTGCCACATGTGTACCCATTGCTACCTCTATCCTATATCACATACATGCTCTCTCTCGAGCCAACAATGGACCTGCTCCCACAAGCTGTCAATCGAGACGTAGCTACACGGTGCTACTCACGTAAGCTATCAAGTAACCGCAACATATGTCGGTATACTCAGCCATCGGTAGGACGTACAGGACCAACACCCGAAATCAGATAACATAAACCCCTAGTGACATGTATCCTAATCTATTCCTGAAGTTCGATTGGGATTTCTCGCTTGTCAAAACGTTGTCAAATGTGTCCATAAGATCGATTACACAATTCATGCATAAATTAAAGCATTTAAAATACATTTAAAGTAAAGCTTATTTAACATACGAACTTACCTTGGTTACAAAAACGGCCAAAAGGACCTATTCGTCAAATACTTTGTTTTTCCCCCGATCTATACCCGAACTTCATTTTTCTTGATCTATAATACCACATTTAACTTATTTAATCGTCACATTATTCAATTCAGCCCAAAACACATTGTGGCAAAATTTACATTTTTGCCCCTAACTTTTCAACTTTTTACAATTTAGTCTCTAGGCTCGTAAAATGAATTTCATTCAATTTCATCACAACCAAGCCTAGTTGATTGTTATTTATGCTCATAACAACCCACATTTTTCATTTATTCATACTTTTCTACACATTTTATAGACTTTTACAAATAAGCCTATTTGATGTTTTTACCAAAAATCACTTTGCAAAAGTCATTTAACCAAAAATAAACATGCATTTTCTACCATCAAATATCAAAATACATGCACATCCAACATGGGTAAAAATTTAGACTTTGATTTTCTTTCAAATTAGTCCTTGAAATAGCTAAATTAAGTTACAACGATCTCAAAAATGTAAAAATTATTAAAAACGGGACAAGAATAGACTTACAATCGAGCTTGAAAGCTTGGCCAAAACCCTAGCTATGGTCTCCCCCAAAATTTCGGCTATATGGACTAAATTGAAGAAGATCACATATTTTATTTTAGTTAATTTGTCCTTATTTACTAGATTACCAAAATGCCCTTCACTCAAACTTTGAAATTTTTTTTAACCATGTCCATTTTTGTCCATATAAGATATAACGGTATAATCACCATTTAAGGACCTCCAATTTAAAATTTCATAACAATTTACTACCTTTAGCCTATAGAACTCAAATTTTGCACCTATTGCAATTTAGTCCTTCTAGTTAAATTGAGCACACAATCGATAAAATTTCTTAACGAAATTTTCACACAATTATTCTATCATCTATATACCTTAAAGAAATAATAAAATAAATATTTCTACTTCAGATTTGTGGTCCCGACACCACTGCTCTGATTTGACCCAAAAACGGGTTATTCCAACACGGGCATGTGGCTAGGCTGTGTGCCTCACACGACTGAGACACACACCTGTGTCTCAGGCCAAGTTCAAATTCAAAGTAAGGACACACGGCTGTGTCCCAGCCCATTTTTGTGCCCGTGTAACTCACTGACTTGGGTCACACAGTGAAGCCATACGCACGTGTGCCGGATTGTGTAACTCTCGAAATGGACTCACCCACCTATGTGCTAGGCCATGTGTTAGGCTGTGTAAATGTCTGACTTTGATGCCTTTAAAACCTATAGGGGACACACGGCCGAGACATACGCTCGTGTCCCATGTCGTGTGGACATGAAATTGACCAAATTCAAGCCATTTCCAACTCCAACTCAAATATGTATCTACAAGCATTTTGTTCCAACACTCAAGACCTTAAAACATACCAATTCATGCATGAAATATTCAATTCAAAAGACCAAAAATTCATCGAACCAATATGCCCACAAGGCACCTCAAATTCATGAAACCAAAAAGTCATCTGAACATGTCAAAAACTTTTCATAATTAAGCATCATAAGTCATTATAAACTAAACCAATGTACACCATATATTGAATTATTTAAGCACCAGCACTTTCTAATAAAAATATTTGTACAATATCTACTTATATGTGGTCCGAAAGGCTTACCTAGCTATGCACACAAGTTCAAATATCATTCAGTAGCAACAAGCATAAACATATCAACTTTCAATGTTTACATCTTCACAAAATATCAAAATACCAAGACCTTTCCTAATACATGCCACTTAAGCCAACTAGCAAGAACCAAAATAACTAACGAGATGTTGATGATAGTGCGTGAGCTTTCGAGTTGATCCAATTAAAGCAACTATTCCAAAAGTCCTCAAAATAAAAATTAAACTAATCTGCCTCAGTAGGCTAGTAAGCTTGATAATAGCTTCATTTATTATCAACCACAATTGTTCAATTTGATGTTAACTTTAGATACACCGGCATAAAGCCTGGTAGGCGCAAAGCACAAACAACACCGGCATAAAGTTTGCTA
The DNA here is from genome assembly GCA_025698475.1 of Gossypium anomalum. Classification (NCBI taxonomy): domain Eukaryota; kingdom Viridiplantae; phylum Streptophyta; class Magnoliopsida; order Malvales; family Malvaceae; genus Gossypium; species Gossypium anomalum. The sequence goes on from CM046959.1 coordinate 59,014,701, forward strand.
AGCACAAAGCCTGACTAACTATATGCTTCTATTTATTTAAACATAGCTAAATGAAATTCAAAGATTTTCCAATAATGAAATATTATGAAATAGTCAATACAGTTAATAATAATCAAATAATGAACTTACATGACTAAATTTTAAAAATTACGAAACACATGAACTAATTCAAAATATTCCCTTTTCCGCGATCGTTAACCCATTCGTGATCTAAAACAATAATCTTATTCAATGAAGTGCCTCTCGATATCAATTTAACTCATAATTCATTTATATGAAATTACTATTTTACCCCTTGTATTTTTAACCTTTCACAATCTAATCCTTAGGCTTATAAGATGAAATTTAAACATTCAAATACATTATTCAAACATATCAAGTTTATCAAGGACTTATATCAACTCAAATAAACCCTTGTTTCATAAATTTAACTCATTGTTTTTCATTTTTTTACAATTCAATCCTTAAATACAAATTCCATTAAAATATACTCTACAAAACTTGATTATTCCACAATAAGGATTCATTATCAAACATAAAACATCAAAAATCACTCAAGAACAATCATGGAATAACTCTCAATCTATAATATTTTTACGAATTGGTTCCTAGGCTAGCTAGATTAAGCTACAACGACTTCAAAAACATAAAAATCATTAAAAACAGGACAAAAACTACTTATATGCAAGCATTGAGAAGTGACCAAATGTTCAGAGCCCAAAAATGGTGTTTTTTTCTTGTATTTTCGGTGGTGATTTCCAACAAAGAAGATGATATATTCTTTTACATTAGTTTTACTTCATTTATTTATTAATTTACAAACTTAGCTTAGTAAATAACTTTTAAAATACTTAATAAGATGTCTATATTTGACCACTCAAAATAATAATGGTTTATTTACCACATAAATCCCTCAATCAAATAATTTCATAGCCATTTGGTACTTTTAACTTATAGAACTCTAGTTTTGCATCTTTTACGATTTAATCCTTTTCACCAAATTAAACATGCAAACGATAAAATTTCTTAACAAAATTTTTGTACGACCTTGCTAATATTTTGAAGACACTAAAATAATATAAATAAATAAAGATTTTGGCATCAGATTTGTGGTGCCGAAACCACTATTTTAATTTTATTGAAAATGAATTGTTGCATTATTGATTCATCTTGGTAGCAATAAAATGTACGACGAATTGAAATAGATGTATTGGTGGCCAAGTATGAAATGAGAGATTTTGGAGTTCGTATTGAAATGTTTGATTTGTCAGCAAGTTAAAGACGAGCATCAGGTACCTTCTGGTTTATTATAACCTATTATGATTCTAGAGTGGAAATGGGAATGTGTCTCAATAGATTTTGTATCAGGATTGCCTTTATCTCCGAAAAAGAAAGATGTTGTGTGGGCCATTATAGATCATTTGACGAAATTCGCGTATTTTATTATAATGTATATGGATTTTTAACTTTAAAGATTGGTAAAGTTTTATGTTGTTGAGATCGTTAGATTGCATAGTGTGCCATTTTCCATTATCTCTAACAGGGATTCATCCGCAGTTCTGGAGCAAGTTATATGAAGCTCTAGGCACTCAACTGTATTTTAGCACAGGGTTTCATCCACAGATCGATAGTTAGTCCGAGCGAGTAATTCAGATATTCGAGGACATGCTTCAGTGTTGTGCTTTAGAGTTCGAAGATAACTAGGAGAAATTTCTACTGTTAGTAAAATTTGTGTATAATAAAAATTATCATGCGAGCATTAAAATGGCACCATTAGTTGAAAAAGTTATACTCGACTGAGCTTAGTGAGAAAAAGCTATTCGGTGTTGATTTGATTTGAGAAACTGAATAAAAGGTTAGGGTGATATGTGACAGTTTGAAAGCGGCTTTGGATGGTCAGAAATCTTATGCAAATTTGAAAAGAAGAGATATGAAATTTCAAGTTGGCAACAGAGTATTTCTGAAAGTATCACCTTGGAAGAAAGTTCTTCGATTTGGCCAAAAAGGAAAGCTTAGTCCACAAGGTATCAGACTGTACGAGGTTTTTGAGAGAATTGGGCCAATAGCTTATAGATTGGCTTTGCTGTCAGAGTTAGAAAAGATTCATAATGTATTTCATGTATCGATGTTACGATGGTATCAATCAGATCCTTCACATGTGATATCCTTAGTTGACGTATAGTGAAGAACCAACCAGAATTCTAGCTCGAGAAGTTATAGAATTGAGAAATAAAAGCATAGCTTTAGTTAAAGTTCTCTAGAAACATCACAATATAGAAGCGGCTACTTGGGAACCAGAAGAAGCTATGAAAGTACAATATCCAAACTTATTTTCTGGTAAGATTTTCGGGGACGAAAATTCCATTAAGTGGGAGAGTTGTAATAGCCCATTTTCAGTAAAATTGGAACAATGGCTTTGGGACCACAAATCTGACGATTAAATTATTATTATTTTTATTATTTTAAAGTCTATGGCATGTTAGTGAGGTTGTATTAAAATTTCGATAAGAAGTTTTAATGTTTGCATGATTAATTAAGTGAAAATGATTAAATCGTAAAAAGTACAAAAGTAGAGTTCTATTAATTAAAGGTATCAATTTGCTATGAAACTCTAAAGTGAATGGACTTAATTGGAAATTAGACCATTCAAAATGTTAGTGGACTTTCATGGACATAAAATTAAGTGATTTTAATGTTAATTGGCAAGGTTAATATAATAATTTAATTATTAAGTTTAAGTAAAATAAGTAAAACAATTATACCATCTTCTTCAAAGTTTCTTCCACCAAAAATTAAGAGCAAAAATAGCCATTTTTAAGGTTTCTTGGTTCGACAACTACCATTGCTTGCATATAAAGATAGACCATGTACGGATCTAGATCGGGGAAAACTAACGCCTCAGATTAGTCGATTTCATTTCTACGCTCTAGTCATCGAGGTAAGTTTGTATGAATAAATATATTTTTATTACTATTTAAATTTATATGTTAACATGTTATTTTTCATGTAATTTAATGATGTATATCCAAAGTAATGTTACAACGGTTATCGAGTCCTGGTTGAACCATAGGAATTCGTGGGATACGAATGACATGTCATTAGGGATTTCGTGTTTCGGATGCTTGTCTTGAATGTCCTACTGATGGCTGAGGTCTTGCATTTGTTGAAAATACTCCGTAGCTTGTGTGAGCAACATCGTGTAGCTTACATTCCAACCCATAGCTCGTGTGAGCAATGATGCAAAGGAAAGGTTGTGATTATATGTTTAAGCACACTTTGTGTGAGCTTTCCCAAGTATCTGTTGATATTGTAGATGGTTCAATAGGCAAGGAAAGGGATTGAAATGGTAAGTTCCCAAATGGAACTATGCACACGCTCATGAAAATGATCAATGAATTTAATGATGTATTTCATATGGAAATGAATTATCATATGTTTAATTTAAGTGAATTATGTGTAAATGCACTAACTTGTGTATTGATGATGATGCATAGGTTTGTGTCAAGCTTGTGGTTGGATTATGTTATGCTTATATTACATGTTATATAAATGAATCAATAAGTTATGTTTCATGTTCTACGAACTTACTAAGAATTATGTGCTTATGTAGTTTTCTTTCCTATGTTTTATAGATTATCAGAAGCTTGATCAGTTTGGAAGCTTGTCAAAGATCTATCACACTGTCTAACATAAATATCGATAGTTTTTTATGTTTATGCCAATGTTATAATGGCATGTATAGGTAGACTTATAATGATGTTTAGCTGAATGCTTATATAAAGATTTGGTATGTTTAAGTTGTTTGGTTTGGTACATTTGATGCCTTGCTAGTTTATGTCAATGTGGCTATGTTGTTGCATGTTTAAATTTCTCAAATGGTATGTGTTAAGTGGTTTGATTATGGGTAAGATATGACATGTTTTGGGAATGTATTGAGCTAGATGTTGGTGATTGAAATGTGGTAACATATACATGTTTAGATAAGTTATGGATGAATGCATTTGAGATGCCTTGTATGGAATATTGGTTAACTGATTTTGGACTATTAAATTGGTCATTACAAGTAAGTTTTGGTCATGTTTTGATGTCTTGATGATGTGTACAAAAGGGCTTTAGGCGTGTGCATGGTTTTGTGTTGGAAACGGATTGATTTTGGTCAAATTTATGCTCACACGACTTGGTAACACGGCTATGTGTCCACTATAGGTTCTATTGCATATAAGTTAGTTAATTACATGGGCTAACACACGGCCTGGCACACAAGCGTGTGACCCTACCTGGAGAGTTACACGGGTAAGGACACGGGTTGGCACCCAGCCATGTGTCCCTACTTCGAAGGTTACATTGTAACACCCCTACCCCGTATCTGTTGCCAGAATAGGGTTATGGAGCATTACCGAACTTATCAATTAAACAATCATACATTTCATATTCATTTCTCATATCCAAATAAAATTCATTCAAATTCAATCATATAGTCCCTAACACAAGCCCTCAAGGCCCAAAACAAGCATTAGAAGTGGTTTGGGACTAAACTGAGTACTTAAGAGATTTTTATAAAAACATGAAAAATTTTCAAAGTGCAGGGGACACATGCCCGTTTGGACATTCGAAATGGGATCACATGGCCGTGTCCTAGACTGTGTCTAACCTCGTGTAACTCACTGACTTGGGTTACATTGCTAGACCACACGCCTGTGTGCCAGGCCGTGTGAAATCTGGAGGGTATACTGACTTGTGCAACACGGCCATGCCACACGCCCGTGTGCTAGGCCATGTGAAGCTGCTGGCTTGGTTTCTAATGAAGTATCAGGGGACACACGGCCGTATCCTTTAGCCGTGTGTCACACACGACTAAGACACACACCCGTGTCTCTGCCTGTGTGGACAAAAATAGGCTATTTTCCAAGCCATTTTCATCATCCAAAGTGATGCCAACCTAAATTCAAAAATGCACATACAACCATGGCATAAATAGGCACTTAAAACCAATCAACATCAAGTCTATATCATGTAGTATCCACACATACCAATGATCACTTTACAACATACCAAACATGCCTCCAAAGTATACCTAAACAGTCAAACTCACTTATTAAACTTTGTGCCTAATTCAACATGCATACCACATCTCAAATTCAACCATTTGGTACTCAAAATACCAATACACAATTAAGGCATTCACCAAGCAATTATACACCACATACCAAAAGATCATTTATACATATATACATAACCAAGTATATCAAAATAAGCCAAATCACATGGCTAAACACATAATCAAAAAAACATGAGACATATATGCCACATACCTATACATGTCATTTAACCCAAAATATACTAAAATTCAAAGTACCAAAATGAGATTTTGATAGTGCGACGGGATCTCCGATAACTTCCAAAACGAGCGAGCTTCCAAATCACTAAAAACACGAAAAAGTAAACAAAGTAAGCAATTAAACTTAGTAAGTTCGTATAGCATAAAACTCAGCTTACCATTTAATCACAATTTAAGTAATTAAACATATCATAATGTGTAACATCCCTCACTCGTATCAGTCGTCGGACTAGGGTTACGAGGCATTACCGAATAAAAAGCACAAATCCGAACATTAATAAATTTTCACCCAAGTCAAACTTATTAATAAATAAAATATAGTTAACTAACACTTTAGAACATATTCTGTTTTGCTTATTGTAACCACAGATCATGTCAATATTTCAACTTAAAACTCACTACATATAATGCATATATGTATACATATATAAGGCATTAGCCATTGAGTACATGTTTTAACATATTATTAAGTAACTTGTGAAATTGTGCTTAAATCACTAAATATCACATACTTGTTCTTATAATTTAATAAGACATAATACACATGAATAAAGTTATTTACATATGCAACTAGGGTTAAGGTTAATTTTGAATTTGCATGCTTTGCACTCAAACATATAAGCTAAACATCCATTTGGCTTTAACCAAATACTATTAAATACTTCTTTTAAAAAATATTATTCAAAAAAAGTCTATACGTATTTACTCTAAGTCATTTAATACATGCTCAATTAACCTTAACAAATTTAATCATTTTATGTGTACACATACCATCCAAAATGTACACTAATTATTTATGCCAATCAATATGTTTGAGATTACATGCTTAAAAGCAAAATAACTATTAACATTCGGTCGTCTAAAGCTTCGGTTCACTCATTGACATTTAAGACTCAACATTAATAGCATAATTATGATAACCAAGACTAAACAAGCAAGCATACTCAAATATGTTTGAATAAAATACTTACCAACTAAGAGTAATTATTTCTATCATTGTAAAACGCAATCCATTTATATATAAACATAACATCCATAATATAAACACCTTTATACACAAGTAAAGCATACAAAAATTCAATTAAAATAATATGGCCGAATATCATATACACATGACCTAGTATAAATTATAAGTGAACACCAATTTATTTCAAGCATAAGTCTTAATTTTCACTTAACAAACACATGGCGAACCCTAGCTTAATTAATATCTATTATAAACATATAGCCAAAACACAAGTACCTTTACAAGCTTCGTATACTTAGATACGCTTTCAAAATAACACAGATTTTGATCAACCCTGTCTTACAGCTTAATATCCCAATAAACATTAACCATGATTCAACTAAAACCGAATTCAAACATAAGACTAAAGCCATTTTCAATACATAAAACACTTACCACGAAACAAACCACAATCAAGCATCATCGAATTGATCAAAACCAAGATCACAAATCATTATAACTAAGCACACATAAAATCAAATCTAAACATAAATAGCAAGCTACTTTTGTATGGCTTTAAATACATAACCGAAATCAACATTTCAAAAGTATGTCCCAGCTTATACATGCCATAATTTAAGTTTGACTATTTAAATACCACAACAGTAGATAGTGTGATGAGCTTGGATGACAGTCCCCGAGTCTGTAGCTTGACTCCAAAATCTATAAAACAGAGTAAACATAACACACATCATATGCTATCAAAGCTTAGTAAGTCATAAGCAAAAGAGTAACCTAATAATATCTTCAATTTAATTAATTAAACCAAAGTATTTTTTCAATATATATATATATATATATATAGATCCAAACATATAAATTTCATATCATGCATTTAAATAATCATTCGCAAAATTCACTTTGACCAATTACTCACACAGCCAAGTTAACTTTTTATCATTAAAATTCCAAAGCTAAAAAACCATTTTTAACTTAATTCACATACATATAAATGTACAAGCTCATATATTACAGAATTATTTCATACACATATATTAGACTTGTAACCGAATACATATAATCATACATGCTATTAATTTAAACTTATTCCATTATTATTCACATGGCCGAATATACTTATCTAACTCACATATAATCTTCAATTGAATTACACATAATTTGTAGTAAGTACCAAATTATTCACTTACCATATTTTAAGTAACCAACAAACCAATTCGTACCTGGACATCTGACCTGTTTTACATGTTCGAACATAACTTATCTTTGCCCGATGAACCAATCAGAATTGGATAGGACACTCGGATAATCACATGAATCGTACAATGCCAACGTCCTAGACGTGGTCTTACATGTAGTCACATATCGATGCCGCTGTCCCAGACAGGGTCTTACTCGTAAACACATATCGGAATCACATATCGATGCCATGGTCTTACTCGCACACATATATAGAAATCTTATGTCATGACATATGTATCCCAACTATTCCTAAGGTTCATACGGGACTTTCAGACGCCGTAACTCAGTTGAAACGAACTTGGAAATGTAGTAATCAAGTTTTTTTCATATTTGGCCATAACAAATATAAATTCTAACATTTCATAACACATATAAATTTAACATTTAATTACCATTAAAAACGTCTAATTGCTTATAAACTTACCTCGGACGATGTAAAACGGAACGGAGTGACTAGTCGACAACTTTCGTTTTTCCCCAATCCAAATCTGATTTCTTTGGTTCTTGGTCTAAACATATTCAAATTAAGCTCATTCAAACATATTTTCATTCAATTTAGTCCAAAAACACATAAATGGGAAAATTACCATTTTTACCCCTAACATTTACACTTTTTACAATTTAGTCCTTTTTGCACAAAACACAAAATACACAAAATTTCAGCATACCCATGTTGAGCAGAATTTTGCCCACTCTCAAACAAATCCATATATTTAATTTATTTCACATGTTAGCCCCTCAAATTATTATTTTTGCAATTTAGTCCCAATAACTCAAAATCATCAAAAACTCCAATACAAAATATGTTTATCTAAAGCATATCTTTCATATTTCATCATCAAACATCAAAAATAAAAAATCACAAGCTCTCAACAATGGCATAACTCAAAAGATTCACCAAAATAAAAAATTCAAGCATGGGTTTTGTAGTACTTGAAGCAACGATCTCAAAAACGTAAAAATTATAAAAAAATCGAGCTGAACTCTTACCTTGATTGAGCTTGAAAAGCAACTGAACCTAGGTTTTCTTTTCTTTTTCTTTCTTGTTTTAGTTTCGGCAATGATATAATAATATAACACCTATTTTAATTATCATATATTATATCATATATTAACTTATCATTATTTTACCTTATTAACCTTTACTGTTTAATATTACAATGTATTAATCAAGGACATAACCGGCCATTACCAACTCAAATGGATTATTTACAACATAAAAGCTCCAACTTAGAAAACCACTAACAATTTGGCCCTTATGCTTTTAACTATCAAATTTTTAATTTACGCGATTAAGTCCTTTTATTAAATCGAATACCTAAACGACAAAATTAAATCACGAAAATTTCACAGATATTAATTCACACCAAATAAACACAGAAAATAATTTTAAAATATTTTTCTGACTCAGATTCGTGGTCCAGAACCACCGTTCCGATTAGGGTCTAAATCGGGTTGTTACAACTCTCCCCCTTAGGGATTTTTGTCCCCAAAAATCTTACCAGTGAATAGATTTGGATAGCGTTCTTTCATTGTTTCTTCTGACTCCCATGTAGCTTCCTCAACTCCGTGTTTATGCCACAGTACTTTTACTAACGAAATTTTCTTATTTCGAAATTCTTTAATCTTACGAGCCACAATACAAATCAGTTCTTCTTCGTATGTCATATCGAGCTTAATCTCAACTTTAGCCAGACTAATCATATGTGAAGGATCAGATCGATATCTACGAAGCATCAAAACATGGAGTACATTATGGATCTTTTCTAGCTCAGATGGCAATAACAGTCTATAAGCAACCGGCTCGATGTGTTCTATTACCTCATACGGCCCAATAAACCTCGGACTCAATGTGCCTTTGCGACCAAATCTGAGTATCTTCTTCCACGGTAAGACTTTTAAGAAGACTTTATCTCTGATTTGAAACTCTATATCTTTATATTTCAAGTCCGCATATGATTTCTGATGATCTGATGCCGCTTTTAGACTTTCACAGATCATTTTCACTTTCTGCTCAGTTTCTCTAATCAAGTCAACCCCGTGTATCTTATTTTCACTGAGCTCAATCCAGTACAATGGTGTACGACATTTACGACCGTACAAAGCCTCATAAGGTGCCATTTTGATACTCGATTGAAAGTTTTTATTATACGCAAATTCAATCAGAGGTAGGTATCGTTCCCACATACCTTCGAACTCGAGAATGCAACATCTCAACATATCCTCAAGTATCTGAATGGTTCGCTCAGACTAGCCATCTGTTTGCAGATGGAAAGTAGTACTGAAATGTAATTTTGTACCTAGTGCATCTTGCAGTTTCTTCCAAAAACAACGATGTAAACCTCGGATCTCTATCCAAAACAATAGATATAGGCACACCATGTAATCTTACAATCTGAGAAGCATACAATTCAGCTAGCTTATCAAGTACTTTTCAGTCATTTTTTGATGTCTTGCAATAAATTCAGAAAAATGATTTTTATCAATATAGTTTTTTTCTTGGTATCTTTGATTAATTTGTTGTTTATTTTTATGAACTAACAAAATACTTATAGTTTGGTATAGAATAAATTGTCCATGTAGTCTATACGTACCGGAACAAAATGAGCCGATTTAGTCAATCTATCCGCAATAACCCAGATTGCATCTTTCTTGCTTTGTGTTAACGATAAACCAAATACAAAATCCATAGTAACTCTGTCCCATTTCCACTCAGGTATCATGATCGGCTGAAGCAATCCAGAAGGTACCTGATGCTCCGCTTTTACTTGTTGATAGATTAAACATTTCAAAACAAAGTCAGAAATGTCTCGTTTCATACCATTCCACCAATAAAGCTATTTCAGATCATTATACATCTTCGTACTACTTGGGTGAACAGATAATTGACTGCTGTAAGCTTTATTCAAAATCATCTGAATCAAATCTAAATTCCTCGGGACACATGTTTGGTTTCTAAATCTCAAATAGTCATCAGCATCAACTCAAAACTATGAATCAGCATTTAAATCACATTGAGATCATTTTGCTATCAACTCATTATCAACCTTCTGGACATCATATATTTGTTGAAAAAATAACGGTCTTGCTTTCAATTCAACTATTATCGAACCATCATCAGACATAGCCATATGCGCATTCATTGCACACAAAGTAAACAGTGTTTTTTAGCTTAAAGCATCAGTAACAACATTAGCCTTTCCCGGGTGGTAGTCAATCACAAGCTCGTAGTCTTTTAGGAATTCTAACCATCAGTGTTGTCTCAAATTCAAATCTTTCTGAGTCATCAAGTATTTCAGGATTTTGTGATCATAATAAGCATGACATTTCTCACCGAACAGATAATGGCGCCATATCTTCAATGCAAACACAATAGTTGCCAATTCTAGGTCGTTTGTCGGATAGTTCCTATCATGCAGCTTTAATGTCTCGAGGCATAAGCTATAATGCTGCCTTCCTGCATTAAAACACAGCCCAAGCCATTTAAAGATGCATCACTATAAATAGCAAATTATTTACCCAGGTCTGGCTGAAATAGCACTAGAGCTTCGGTCAAAAGGGCTTTCAACCGATCAAAACTTTTCTAGCACTTTTCTGACCACTCAAACTTAATATCTTTTTGTAATAGCTTTGTCAGCGGGGCTGCAATCATAGAGAAGCCTTTTACGAACCGTCTATGATAACCAGCAAGTCCCAAAAAGCTTCGGACTTTAGAAACATTCTTAGGAGGTTTCCAATCGAATATAGTTGAAATTTTACTAGGATCAACCCGAATACCGAATGTTGATACAACATGGCCTAGAAAACTGACTTCGCTGAACCAAAACTCACATTTACTGAACTTCGCATACAACTATTTATCTCACAAAGTCTGTAACACAAGTCTTAGGTGTTCGACATGTTCAGTTTCATTAGGGAGTAGATCAAAATGTCATCTATGAACACAACTTCAAACCAATCCAAATACTTTCTGAAGATCCGATTCATCAAATCCATAAAAACAGCAGGTGCATTAGTAAGTCTGAAAGGCATAACCAAAAACTCATAGTGTCCGTACCTCGTTCGAAACACAGTCTTTGGCACATCAGGGTCTTTAACTCGCAACTGATAGTAACCAGATCTCAAATCTATCTTTGAAAATACTGTAGCCCTTTTCAACTGATCAAACAAATCATCAATCTGCGGTAACGGATATTTATTTTTTATAGTCACCTTATTGAGCTGTCTATAATCAATGCACATTCTTATAGTTCTATCTTTCTTTTTCACAAACAGTACCGGTGCACCCCAAGGAGAGAAACTCAGTCGCGTGAAAATGAGCTTTCAATTATTTTAATATTATAGGTACCATTCTGTACGGAGCTATGGATATCAGAGTCGTCCCAGGCATTAACTCAATACCAAACTCTACCTCTTGAATAGGTGGTAAACCTAGTAATTCTTTAGGAAACACATCCGGATACTCGCACACAACAAGTACTAATTCAATGTTTCTTTCGGCCACTTTACTGTCAAGCACATATGCAAAGTAAGCTTCGTAGCCTTTTCTCACATTTTTCTGAGCTAACATCCAAGAAATCATTGTTGGTAACCTATTTAGATCATTAGATTCAATCCAAACAATCTCATCATTCTGGCACCGTAAATCAATAGTCTTTCTTTTGCAATTTACAATAGCATCATACAAAGTCAACCAATCCATACCGAAAATTATGTCGAACTCATCAAAGGGCAACAGCATCAAATCAGCAGGAAAGCACAAATCTCGAACCATCAAGGGACAATTCTTATACACTTTGTCAACCATAACACACTGGCCCAAGGGGTTTGACACTCTAATCATAAACTCAGTAACTCAACAGGGAAAGTCTTACTGAATACTAATGTTTCACATACATAAGAATTAGTAGAACCAGGATCAATCAATGCAATTAAATTAGTATCATAAAGAGTGAATGTACCAGTAATGACATCTGGAGATGAAGCCTTCTCTCGTGCGCGAATAGCATAGGCTCTGGCAGGTGCACGAGCCTCAGATTTGACTGCTGTATCATTAGTCCCTCTCTGACTGCCACTCGTATTACCCGCATTTCTAGGTGGTCTACCCCGAGCTGCAGTATTACCCGATCTTGTATTCTGCACTGAATTTTCTTCAGCTAACTCTGGGCATTCATGAATATAATGATCCATCGATCCACATTTAAAACAGGCCCAATCATGCAATCTGCAGTCGGGATGTCGTTTACCGTAGTGTTTACACTCAGGTTGATTTGATCTGACATTACCCATACTAGCTACTAAGGTAGCTCTCGAGCTCACAGGTGGTCTATTCTGATCATGTTTAGTATAACCCATATTAGCCTTTGAACGGCTAGAATCATCTCAGACCTTCTTTGATGCCGACTAAAATAGCTTACTGAATGATCTCTTACGTGAATCTCTAGCTTCAAAATCAGTTTTTCTCTTTTCTTTCCCAAGCTCTTCAGCTTTGTAGGCTCGCTCAATCAGTACCACGAACTCTTTTATCTCAAGTAAGCCAACTAACAGTTTAATGTCTTCGTTCAGCCCATCTTCAAATCTTTTACACAATATGGCTTCGGTTGAAACACACTCTCAGGCATATCGACTAAGTCTCACAAATTTTCGCTCATACTCTATCACGGTCATCCGACCCTATTTCAGCTCCAGAAATTCTTTACGTTTCTGATCAATAAATCTCTGGCTAATATATTACTTACCGAACTCAGTCTAAAAGAATTCCCAAGTCACCTGCTCTTTCGGAACCACTGATACTAGGGTATTCCACCAGTGATATGTTGTATCTCAGAGTAAAGATATGACACATTTCAAACACTCATCAGGGGTACAAGACAGCTGATCAGACACACGGATAGTATTATCAAGCTAAAACTCTGCCCGCTCAGTATCATCATCATCAGTAGCTTTAAATTCTTCAGCCTCATGTTTTTTGATTTTATCTACAGGTGGCTTATATAATCTCGGCGAATCACTTACTTGAGGTACAGCAGGCATCAAAGATGGATTAGTCGGGGGTGGAGGTTGTTGTGCAGCTGGGTTAGTCTATATATATTGAGTAAACTAGCCATTCATCATTCGGTAAAAGGCTTGTCTAGCCTCTCCTTTCTAGTTACTCAAAATCGGTCGAGAATCAACCGACGTTGTCTCTTGCATGGGAGCAGGCGCTACACACTCGACATCATCAGCTACAGCTCTATCGGGATCCATTTACTATATGAAAACACAATTTCAAATGTCAGAAGTCATCACACTATCGCAGTATATAATATGGCAAGTATAGCTAGAGTCACACAAGCTACTTTGTCCTAGAATTGACTAAATCGTAGCTCTGATAGCAATAAAATGTAACACCCCTAACTCGTATCCGTCGCCAGACTAAGGTTACGAGGCATTACCGAATAAAAAGCACAAATCCGAACATTAATAAATTTTCACCCAAGTTAACCTTATTAATAAATAAAATATAGTTAACTAACACTTTAGAACATATTCTGTTTTGCTCATTCTAACCATAGATCATGTCAATATTTCAACTTAAAACTCACTACATATAATACAAATATGTATATACATATATAAGGCATTAACCATTGAGTACATGTTTTAACATATTATTAAGTCACTTATAAAATTGTGCTTAAATCACTAAATATCACATACATGTTCTTATAATTTAATAACACATAATACACATGAATAAAAATTATTTACATATGCAACTAGGGTTAAGGTTAATTTTAAATTTGCATGCTTTGCACATATAAGCTAAACATCCATTTGGCTTTAACCAAATACTACTAAATACTTCTTTTAAAAAATATTATTCAAAAAAAGTCTATACGTATTTACTCTAAGTCATTTAATACATGCTCAATTAACCTTAGCAAATTTAATCATTTTATGAGTACACATACCATCCAAAATGTACACTAATTATTTATGCCAATCAATATGTTTGAGATTACATGCTTAAAAGCCAAATAACTATTAACATTTGGTCGTCTAAAGCTTTGGTTCACTCATTGACATTTAAGACTCAACTTTAATAGCATAATTATGATAACCAAGACTAAACATGCAAGCATACTCAAATATGTTTGAATAAAATACTTACCAACTAAGAGTAATTATTTCTATCATTCTAAAACGCAATCCATTTATATATAAACATAACATCCATAATATAAACACCTTTATACACAAGTAAAGCATACAAAAATTCAATTAAAATAATATGGTCGAATATCATATACACATGACCTAGTATAAATTATAAGTGAACACCAATTTCTTTCAAGCATAAGTCTTAATTTTCACTTAACAAACACATGACCAACCTTAGCTTAATCAATATCTATTATAAACATATAGCCAAAACACAAGTACCTTTACAAGCTTCGTATACTTAGATACGCCTTCAAAATAACACAGATTTTGATCAACCCTGTCATACAGCTTAATATCCCAATAAACATTAACCATGATTCAACTAAAACCGGATTCAAACATAAGACTAAAGCCATTTTCAATACATAAAACACTTACCACGAAACAAACCACAATCAAGCATCACTGAATTTATCAAAACCAAGATCACAAATCATTATAACTAAGCACACATAAAATCAAATCTAAACATAAATAGCAAGCCATTTTCGTATGGCTTTAAATACATAACCAAAATCAATATTTCAAAAGTATGTCCCAGCTTATACATGCCATAATTTAAGTTCGACTATTTAAATACCACAGCAGTAGATAGTGTGATGAGCTTGGACGACAGTCCCCGAGCTTGTAGCTTGACTCCAAAATCTATATAATAGAGTAAAAATAACACACATCATAAGCTATCAAAGCTTAGTAAGTCATAAGCAAAAGAGTAACCTAATAATATCATCAATTTAATTAATTAAACCAAAGTATTTTTTCAATATATATATATAAATCCAAAAATATAAATTTCATATCATGCATTTAAATAATCATTCGCAAAAATCACTTTGACCAATTACTCACATAGCCAAGTTAACTTTTTATCATTAAAATTCCAAAGCCAAAAAACCATTATTAACTTAATTCACATACATATAAATGTACAAGCTCATATATTACAGAATTATTTCATACACATATATTAGACTTGTAACCGAATACATATAATCATACATGCTATTAATTTAAACTTATTCCATTTGTAACACCCCAAACTCGGCCCGGATGTTATGGCCAAATCCAGTGTGTCACGTTGTAGTGTATTAGCGAAAACGTTATTTTCATTGAAAACCCTTCCTTAAAACGAAAACCTCAATTACTTTGTAAAATCTCTTTTCAATAGCGAAAGCTTTGTTTAAATTATTTGATTTAAGAAAACTTATCATTTAAAAATTTAGTCGCGAAAATGTAGAAAATATATTAAGATTTAGAAAAATGTGTTCAACTTCTCGTTATTACAATGCATAACAATAATAATCCAAATAATCAAAAGGGAAGGCCTTATTACAATCCAAACTGAAAATCACTTAAGAAACTTATATGTTTTAAAAGAAAAACAAATCCAAGTTGTCTTGCTAGCCGGCCACCTCAGAGTCCCTCCAAACATCGAACTTCCTACTGAGCATCACTTGAGAAAAATAAAAGAGGGGGTGAGTTTATGAAAAATCAGTGTGTACAACCCTCGACGAGAAACAAGCATTCATCAATCACCATACAACCTACATGCAATGCAATGCAGTTCAACCCACCCCGATAATCCAACCAGTACACTTCTACTCCGTCCCCCGATTCACATCCTATGGGGATATAAATATCGATCCACCCAACCGATACACATCAATGGTAGCTCGGTTGCGGAACTACCTAAGTTGCAGCAAGCTGCCAATCACATATTGGGCTTAAAAGCCGTTGGTGGATCCACGGTTGTCAAGCAACTATGCGACCCTTATATACTCCCTCCGTTCCATAATTCCCAACCCATATGCAACCTAAACAGGATATCATATGAATGCATATGAATGCATGTAGCAATCATAAATCTTACACTCAACACATAGGGGTATTTTAGTCATTTTTGCCCTTAGGGGCATTTTGGTAATTTCTTTTATTATGGATTTTTACTTACCTTGGCCCGTTAACAAATCTCGTGAGCTAAGATGAACGAATACTATGCACCAGGTAGGATTCCAGAGAAGAGGAGGTCAGTCATTAAGACTGCTTAAGTACCAAGCTCTCCCTAGATCCAATCCTAGACATGTATATACCTGTTGCCACATCTTAACCCAATGACTTGTCCACGGCCTCAATAAGTTAATTAAGTTTTATGCAATCATCATATACTAGGTCTAAAACCTTTTACAAAGCCCAAACAAATCCACATACTTGTATATGGCCCACTAGGCCCAATCCCTGTCATATGGCCCATTGGCCCAATCTCATATATGTGGCCCATTAGGCCCAAATCACATTCCTATGGCCATTAGGCCCAATTCACATGTACAGTCATGTTCACATACGATTTTCCATCGCATAGCATCAATTATCAATTTTTGCCTATTATGGGCCAAACAGCCCATCGGGCCCATTTAGCCCATTCTGGCCCGGTTGGCCAATTCACAGCCCAAGTCCATGGAATCGCCTATGAGGCCTCAGAAAACCTATCAGTTTCCCCCTTACGAGTGTTCACTCATTCGCAAGACTACCATAGCCAAACTTTCGACTTTTCGGCATTTAAGCTTTTACTGATCTACTTGTGTGTGCAGTGTATGTACACACCTAGTAATAAAGCGTACAATAATATCCTTAGCCCCGAACCTACATCGATATCACCCTTCGATTAATCGTATGCTTAATACATATCTTTACCAAAACTGAAATCTCACCTTTCACCTTACCTTGCGCGACAAGTTATAACGACTTTTCTTCTTTAATCACTAACCACGATCAACTCCCGATCTGCACCAATCTTAACTATTAAAACTAGAATAATAGGTGACTTGTATCCAACACAAGTCCCCCTTTCCTTAACTATGACCATTCGGCCAACTAAGATCAAGAACACTTACCAAAGTCTCTCACCTTATTCGGCCAAAGAGGTGTTCGGCCCTTGAGTTTTGAATGACATTAAAAGATTTTTCGGCACCAAGGGAAGAGGGAAGAAGAAGTCGGCTAAAACAAAATTGAATCAAAGAAAATTGAGTAGAGGAAGGATGGGAAATCGGCACAAGGAAAAGAAAGAAAACTAGGATTTTCGGCTTTTAAAAAAAAGGGGTTTCTAGAAACAAGGTGAAGGGGTTAGCCTTGCAACTTCTCATTCGCACTATATATAGCCTCTATAGCCAAATTTCCCAAGCCCAAACTCCCAATTCGGCACCACCTCTTCCTCACTTCTCATTTCCTTGTTTTTCTCCCTGATAACCCCTTGATCATTTCCTCAAATTTCTACTCTTATCACTCCCTACAGAGTTTAAATCCAACGCCACCTCTGTCCATCTTTCAAGCAAAAATAAATCCCCCCTTTTGAGCAAGGATGGATTCGAACCCCTTACCTTCTTGCCTTGCATGTGACGCCACTTGCCACTCTACCAAAAAGCTTCCTTGTGTCCAATTCTTCCTATATTTATTCAAAAGCCCACCAACTTG
Source organism: Gossypium anomalum (assembly GCA_025698475.1). Classification (NCBI taxonomy): domain Eukaryota; kingdom Viridiplantae; phylum Streptophyta; class Magnoliopsida; order Malvales; family Malvaceae; genus Gossypium; species Gossypium anomalum. The sequence continues at coordinate 59,032,919 of CM046959.1, forward strand.
CCATCAGGGTTCTTTTAATAAGTAGCCCATAATTTCCTTCACCCCCTAGGTTCGAACTCAAACCTTAACTAAGGCCTACTATAATCAAGACTTGGCTAGGAATGTTAAGTACAAATTTTTATCAAAATCGAAAACAACGAAAAGTTCGGGATTTCGGATCTTTGGGGTGTTACACCATTATTATTCACATGGCCGAACATACTTATCTAACTCACATATAATCTTCAATTGAATTACACATAATTTGTAGTAAGTACCAAATTATTCACTTACCATATTTTAAGTAACCAACAATCCAATTTGTACCTGGACATCTGACCTATTTAACATGTTCGAACATAACTTATCTTTGCCCGATGAACCATTTGGAATTGGATAGACACTCAGATAATCACACGAATCGCATAATGCCAACATCCCGCACGTGGTCTTACATGTAGTCACATATCGATGCCATTGTCCCAAACAGGTCTTACTCAAATAACACATATCGAATCACATATCGATGCCATGGCCTTACTCGCACACATATATCAAAATCCTATGTCATGACATATGTATCCCAACTATTAGTAAGGTTCATACGGGACTTTCAGACGTCGTAACTCGGTTGAAACGAACCCGAAAATGTAGTAATCAAGTTTTTTTCATATTTGGCCATAACAAATATAAATTCTAACATTTCATAACAACATATAAATTTAACATTTCATTACCATTAAACACGTCTATTTGCTTATAAACTTACCTCGGATGATGTAAAACGGAACGGAACGACTAGTCGACAACTTTCGTTTTTCCCCGATCCAAATCCGATTTCTTTGGTTCTTGATCTAAACATATTCAAATTAAGCTCATTCAAACATATTTTCATTCAATCTAGTCCAAAAATGCATAAATGGGAAAATTACCATTTTTACCCCTGACATTTAAACTTTTTACAATTTAGTCCTTTTTGCACAAAACACAAAATTTTAGCATACCCATGTTGAGTCAAATTTTGCCCAGTCTCAAACAAATCCATATATTTAATTTATTTCACATTTTAGCCCCTCAAATTATTATTTTTACAATTTAGTCCCAATAACTCAAAATCGTCAAAAACTCCAATACAAAATATGTTAATCGAAAACATATCTTTCATATTTCATCATCAAACATCAAAAATCAAAAATCACAAGTTCTCAAAAATGGCATAACTCAAAATATTCACAAAAATAAAAAATTCAAGCATGGGTTTTGTAGTACTCGAAGCAACGATCTAAAAAACGTAAAAATTATCAAAAACCGAGCTGAACTCTTACCTTGATTGAGCTTGAAAAGCAACCGAACCTAGGTTTTCTTTTCTTTTTCTTTCTTGTTTTAGTTTCGGCAATGATATAATAATATAACACCTATTTTAATTATCATATATTATATCATATATTAACTTATCATTATTTTACCTTGTTAACCTTTACTATTTAATATTAAAATGTATTAATCAAGGACATAACCTGCCATTACCAACTCAAATGGATTATTTACAACATAAAAGCTCTAACTTAGAAGGCCACTAATAATTTGGCCCTTAAGCTTTTAACTATCAAAATTTTTAATTTACGCGATTAAGTCCTTTTATTAAATTGGATACCTAAATGACAAAGTTAAATCGTGAAAATTTCACAGATATAAATTCACACCAAATAAACACAGAAAATAATTTTAAAATATTTTTTTGACTCGGATTCGTGGTCCCAAAACCGCCGTTCCATTAGGGTCTAAGTCGGGTTGTTACATAATGCAACTCAATTTGATCCACAAGCCTAACACATTTTCATCCACAAAATTAAGCATGAAATCACTAATCTCATAGATTCAATTCTCATATGATTCATATACATACCTGTACTGGTTCATATTGAATCCACCTACTCTCGTAACATCACAAACATTAGTAATAATATCGGATACTTGAGTATCTCAAACATTAAGTGCCAATCCATGGTCGAAACCATCTCTATCCCATATCTAATATATATGCTCACTCTCGAGCTAACACTGGGCCTACTCACACAAGCTGAAAGTCAAGACGTAGCTACATGGTGCTTCTCACATAAGCTGCCGAGTAAGCGCAACACATGCTGGAAAACTGAGCCACCGGTAGAACGTATAGAACCAACACCCATAACACGGTAACCCCTTAATGACATGTCATTTCTATCCAATCTATTCCTAAGGTTCAACCGGGAGCCATACAATTTCTGATATCGCATCAAGAATTTCTGTAGTGTCATATCATCACAATTATATTAATTTAGCATGTAAACACATATAATTTAAACCTTATTAATATACGAACTTACCTCGAATTAGTACGAAGACAATTGACCGATCAATCCACTACTTTGTCTTTTTCTCGATTTACTTCCGAATGTTATTTTTCTTGATCTATATAATCAAATTTAATTATTTTAATTCATATTTTACTCAATTCAATCCAAATTTCATACTATGGAAAAATTACCATTTTCCCCCTATACTTTTAACTCATTTACAATTTAGTCCTACACTCATAAAAATGCAAATTCAAGCAATTTAGTCTACACACATGCTAGCCGAATATCATCTAAGCTTAAATTAGCCCATATATTTCATTACTTCACACTTTTCACCACATAATTTTCACATTTTAAAAATAAATCCCTATTTGACATTTTCAACCAAAATCACTTTACAAAACTTGTTTATCTAACAACAACCATTCATTTTGTAACATCAAACATGAAAACACATACACATTCATCAATAGTAAAACCCTAATACTTTAATAGTTTCACAAATTAGTCCTCGAGCTAGCTAGATTAAGCTACAACGATCCTGAAAACGTAAAAATCATTAAAAACGGGACAAAAATCACTTCCCTAATAGCAAGATGAAGTTGTTGAAAGCTAAAGCACAAAAATGGCTTCCTAAAACCTGATTTTCGGTTGATGATGATGAATAAAAGATGATAGCATATTTTATTTAATTAGTTTTTATCATTATTTGCTTATTTACTTAATTAACCTTAAAAATTAATCAAATTTACACAAATGCTAACCATGCTCATCCATTAACACCATTAATGGTCTATTTACCATATAAGGACCTCTAATTTAAATTTCCATAGCTATTAGACACCTTTAGCTATTAGAACATAACTTTTGCACTTTACGCGATTTAGTTCTTTTTCACAAATTGAGCATACAAATGGTAAAGTTTCTTAACGAAATTTTCATATGACTCTACTATCATGCTGTAGACATTAAAATAATAATAAAATAAATGTTTTCACCTTGAATTTATGGTATCGAAACCACTGTATCAATTTCACTAAAAACGGGCAGTTAGAACTTTCCCCAAGGAATTTTCATCTCGAAAATCTTACCAGAGAATAGGTTAGGGTACTATTTTCTCATTGCTTCCTCAGTTTTTCCATGTAGCCTCTTCAATGTCGTGACATTGCCAAAGAACTTTCACTAAAGCTATGCTTTCGTTTCTTAACTCTTTAATCTCTCGTGCTATAATTCTGATCAGTTTTTCACTATACGCCATATCGGGCTGAATATCAATTTCTGCAGAAGAAATTATATGTCAAGGATCTGATCGGTATCATCGTAACATGGATACATGAAACACATTATGAGTCTTTTCCAACTCAAGGTAATTTAAGTCGATAAGCCACAGACCTATTCTCTCTATAATCTCATACAACCCAATAAATCGCGGACTCAATTTCCTTTGTGACCAAATCAAAGAATCTTCTTCCACGATGATACTTTCGTAAACACTCACACCGATTTGAAGTTCAATATCTTTACGTTTCAAATCCGCATATGATTTCTCGTTGATCCGAAACTCCTTTCAAACTATCATGAATGACTTTCACTTTTTCTTCAGTCTTTCTGATCAAATCAACCCCATGAATCTTTTTCTTACTAAGCTCAGTCCAGTATAATGGATTTTGCATTTACGACCATATAAAGCTTCATACGGTGCCATCTTTATGATCAACTGATAACTATTATTATACGTGAATTCCACCAGTGGTAAATATTTTTCCCAGTTGCCTTCAAAATCTAAAACACAACAATGAAGCATATCTTCGAGAATCTGAATCACTCTCTCAAACTAACCATTGGTCTGAGGATGAAATGCAGTGTTAAAATATAGCCGTCTACCCAAAACCTCTTGCAATTTCTTCCAGAATCGTGATGTAAACCACGGATTTCTATCCAAAATAATGGAAACTGGCACTCCATGCAATCTGACAATCTCTGAAATGTACAATTCAATTAATCTTTCGAGTGAAAAGTTTATACATATTGGAATAAAGTGTGCAGATTTCATCAAACGATCAACAATAACCCAGATAACATCTTTCTTTTTTGGAGATAGGGGTAATCCTGATACGAAATCCATCGTAACTCTATCCCACTTCCACTTAGGTATCGTCACTGGTTGCAGTAGTCCTGAAGGCACTAGATGTTCGGCTTTAACTTGTTGAAAAATCAAGCATCTTGACACAAAATAAAAAATTTCACATTTCATACTTGACCACCAAATATAATCAAGCTTCAAATCATTGTACATCTTAGTACTCCTCTAAATGTAAACAAGCTACCACTGTGTGCTTCATGTAGAATTTTCTATACAAGCTTAGTATTCTTTAGTACACATATTCTACCTTAGAACAACAAACAATCATCAGATCCAATTTGAAACTCTGAATCAGCAGTTGACTCTTACTGTATTCTTCTAGCTTACAATTCATTATCAAATTTCTAAGCCTCGCAAATTTGTTGTAAAAACATTGGTCTAGCTTTTAATTCAGCTAAAATCGAACCATCATTAGACAAAGTCAACCGCATATTCACCGCTCTTAGAGCAAACAAGGATTTTCTACTCAAAGCAACTACGACAACAATTTTTTTCCCGGGTGATAATCGATCACTAATTTATAGTATTTCAACTATTTGAGCCATCTTCATTGTCTGAAGTTCAAATATTTTTGTGACATCAAATACTTCAAACTCTTATGATTAGTAAATACATGGCACTTTTCACCAAACAAATGATGTCGCCAAATCATCAATCCAAACACGATCGCAGCCAACTCCAAGTCATGTGTCGAATAATTCTTTTTGTATGTCTTTAATTGTCTGGAAGCATACGCTATCACTTTGCCTTCTTTCATTAATACACATCCCAAACCGTTCAATAACGCATAATTGAAAATCACAAACTTTTTACCCGACTCAGGCTAAATTAAAACTGGTGCTTCGGTTAACAGTGCTTTCAACTGATTAAAACTATGTTGACATTTGTCAGACCACTTAAATTTCACATATTTCTATAACAATTGAGTCATCATCATAGCAATCGTCGAGAATCCTTTTACAAAACACTGATAATAGCCAGTTAATCCCAGAAAACTTCTGACTTCGAATACGTTTCTTGGTGGTTTCCAGTCAATATGTAATAACCCATTTTTAGAGTTAATCAGAACAATGGTTTTGAGACCCCAATCTGAAGTCAAAATATTTATTTTATTATTTTATTAAGGTTTATAGTATGACAGAATGTTTTTGTGAAAATTTCATAAAGAAATTTTACCGTTTGAGTGGTTAATTCGGTAAAAAGGACTAAATTGCGTAAAGCATAAAATATGAGTTCTTTAAGTTAAATGAAACAAATAGCCATAGAAATGAAATGAAGAAGTACTTGCATGGTAAATATGCCATCATTAGAATGAGTGGACATATTTAAAAATGTGAAATATTGAAATTATGTGGTTAAAAGTGTGATTATTTGGAAAATGTGGGCTGCTAAGGCAATAAGAAGAACTCGGCTAAGCATGGGTAGGATGAAATTGCATGAAATTGTGATTTTGTGATAATGACTAAATTACAAAAATGTGAAATAATAGGGGTAAAAGTGTAATTTTGCCAAAAATGTGTAAATTGTGTTAAATTGAATGAATTAATGATTAAATAGGTAAATTTTGTTATTTTATAGATTGGGAAAATGAGATTCCATCTAGAACGAAGGAAAACAAAGTATCGGATTAGTCGACCTAATTCGTCGTTATAGCGAATGAGGTAAGTTCGTATTTTTATAAATGCTGTTAAATTGTGCTATAAATTTATTAGTATTGTTGAATTGAATTATAATGCTGATTGGAAATGAGTACGAGCACAATCAACAGAGTTATGATGTCCGGAAGTCCCGTACGAACCTTAGGAATAGTTTAGGATCTAAATGTCATGACATTAGGATTACCGAGATGTGATTTCATGTAAGGCCATGTCTGGGACATTGGCATCGATATGAGATTCGTGTAAGACAATAGCTAGGCTATTGGCATCGATATACTATAACATGTAAGACCATATCTGAGATATGGCATTGTATCAGTTATATGAGATTTCCAAGTATCCTTAGCAATTCCAAATGGTTCGACGGGCATAGTCAAGACAAGAATGAAAGTACGATCGAAATAAGTAATACAGGTACGTACAAAACTTATGTGAGAATCAAATAAAAGTGGTGAGTTCATATTGTATCATGTATATGAAATGAGAAAGATTTGTGTATAAATATGTTTTATGCCAAAATGGGTTCATTTGGCTATATGGAGGTATAAATTGGATGTTAAATGAGGCATGAGTTTTGTTTGTTTTAATTATATACACATAAGGTATATAACGTTTAAATATCATATTTGATGATAATTAACATGATTCACCTTGGCTAAAGAAAATGTGAGGAATGTTGGTTTGAATGAAGTTATATAGATATTTGATTTTGTATATGTAAATGTGATCAAAATGGTAAGAATGCTTTTGATCCGTATGAGGATAGAAATAAATAAACTTATGAAGCTTTGTTAATTATGTGATTGGAATTATGGTATAAAGGTGAAATCAAATGAATTTATATTATAGTATATGTAAATGCTTAATATGTGCTTATTCAATAAGATAAGTTTAATATCATATGAGCTTACTAAGCTTTAAAGCTTATTTGTGTTATTTTTTATGTTTTTAGTGATTCGAGGTTTGATCGGGTTAGAAGTCATGAGATCGCATCATACTATCCGCTTTTTTATTTTGGTATCTATACACTTGTGACTTCAAGTATATGGCATGTATAGGCTTGAGTTATGTGGAAATGTGATTGGTAATGTTGAATGTGGGTTTGGCTCAGTATATGATGTATATATATATATATGGCTGTGTGTTGGCATGTTTGGTATGGTATAGGGTTGATGAATTGGTACATTTTGATGATGATGAATTGGTATATTTTGTGTAACACCCCAAACTCACCTGACATTATGGCCGAATCAAGCGATGTCACATTGAAGTGTTTTTCGTAAAGTGCAAAATTGTTAAAAACCCATTCTCTATTAAACCTTTTGAACGACCTTAAAGATGATTTCAAGGCTTGTCGTTTATTTTCAAAATATAAGTTGTTTGTCAAAAATTAATCACATTAAAATGTCGTTATTTATTTTAAAATGTTGTTTCTTACTAAGCTCTTAAAACCGATTATGTATTCGTGGTATTTTTGAAAAACATTTATCTTTTTGAAAACTTATGCTTTTTTCTCATCATGCAGCGCTTATAAATCAAAACAAATAACGACCTAAATTAAAAATAAAATTCAAGAGGCCTTATTACAATAAAATACCCAAAAATTAGATTACTTATAATTTAAAAATCAAATACAAAAGTACGTATGCGTGGTTGTGTAGCCACCTTTGAGTCCTCGCAACACCGATCCGCCAAAGACTCGGGTCTTCTTGTATAGTTAAAATGAGGAGGGTGAGTTTATGAAAACTCAGTATGTAATCCCATATAAGCAAACAAATGTAAAAACAAGCACACCGGGCCTAAGCCCTTTTACTAACAAAGGACAATATTAGTTTGGGCTTTAGCCTATCTCAATACTGTAAATAGTCATGTGTTTGGGCCTTGGCCTATTACAAATACTCAATAAGCGGCAAGCAAAGAATAGCTTAAACAAAGATTTAAGTCCTATTCATCTAGCCTCTACACTCTAACTTCATCCAACCCTACACTCCATGTGGGGATATAATCAACCCACCCATCCCTACACTCCGAGTTAGCACCTGCTATGCACTATACAATAATATGCAAATAAGCTACCAAAGAATTTAGGCTCAAAGCCTTTTAGTACACTTCCTCCGATCAAGATAAACCCATCCCCATGCAATGCATCATACAATCATGTCATGTCATATCATAGAATCATACATGTATCCATTGCAGTTAAAATAGCATGCTAAAAATACAGCCATACATGCACAAATATATATATACAACACATAGGGGAAAAATGATCATATTACCATATAAGGCAAAATAGTCATTTTACCATATATAGGGTCTAGGTAAACTTATTGACCCAACAAAGAGGTCCACAAATGCCTCAAGCAACCCGTGCAACCTTAATACCAAAACAAAGAAAATGGGTCCAAGGCCCACACTGCAGCCTATGTGGGCCCACACGTTTGTGTGGCCCACAAGCCCAGAAATGGCTCATGGCTGGCCTCAACGGTCAAACACCCATGTTTAGTTACATGGGCCACCACACGAGGGAGCGCACGCCCGTGTAATGTCATCGTTTGCTTATTCCAGCTTTTGTCGATTTCTATAGTTTAGATAGTGTTTACACACCCACACACCTGGTTTCGATTCATCACACACAGTCGCTCGAGCCCTCACGAACCTAAATTAGACCATTCAAACCCCATGATCAGTCCTACTTTACAATTTAAAAGAAGCCAAAACCAAAAATCCAACTATTGAACATTTTAGAGTTACTCTCTAATCGAATCACCAGTGATTCCCATGAATTTAATTCTTGATGATTTCTTAAGAGTTTCCTAGATTTTCCTTAACTACCATTACAATCTCTATTAGCCACCACTTAAGAGCAGTAAGAAGGAAGGAAATAAAGATCTCGCCTATAGTACTTACCTAAAAGATCAAGAGACCCAACATATGGAAGCACAAACGTGATGGCCAAAGATCAAAACGAAATGGTGAGATTAGTGAGAAAGAAAATCTCGGCACCAAAGACAAGCCCTCACCTCGATTTACAATCACAAAAACCATTAAACGAAAACCCCAATTTAACAACTTAAAAATCTAAACTTCAAGTATTATATCACTTCAAAGAAATGTGATTAACACTTACACACAAAGTGGAGGCTCAAACATATAAGAGGAAGAAGAAGCAATATCAATTCTAGAGAGAAAGAGGGATGGATTTTTGAATAAAGGAGAAGGGGAAAAGGGCTTTCAAGAGCAACAAGAACACTGTGAGTCAAGAATGAAGAAGAAAGAAATGATCTGTTGAGCAAAAGCAAACAAAATTGACAAGAGCAAGACTCTAGCCGAAAACACACCTCCCAAAATCTAACAGAAAGAAGAAGAAAAGAGGGGAACTGACAGACTTGAGAGCAGAGACCATCGAAAACAAAACTCAATTTGCAAAAGAGAGAAAAAGAGAGAGGAAGCAGTAAAAGCAATTTCGATAAAAAAGAATAGTTGGCCGAATGTTAAGTGGATAAAAGCCCAGCCGAGTCCTTTTGAGAAAGAGATCAATTTTGGCACACTACTCCCCTTCCCTTATTCCATTCCTTGAAAATCTCCTTACATCACTCCACCAACTAATTTGAACTCCACACAACCTCTTCTATCCAAATTTTCCACCTCAAAACACTCCCCAAATCCCTTTAACAACCGAAATTCCTTAATAATCTCCTAAAATTCAGCCACAACCCCCAATCCCCTCAAACACTCCAATTTTGGTTAGACTAGAACTCTTCTATGGCCAACAGTAAAATAAATTCCCTGCTTGCGCTAGAACCCGAACTCCAGATCTCCTGCTTATTAACACTCCTTAAAACCACCAGACTAGCAAGCTCATTCTGTCATTTTTTACCCACATTTATTTATAAGCCTACTGACTAGGGACAAAGGTTTATTCACTTAAAATAAAACTTTTGTCTAAGCCAAGGCTTGAACCCAAGACTTCTCAGACACTCCCAGAACCATCAAAGCATATACACATTTGTGTGTCTTTCTTGTATGACTAAACATGTGCAGCCTCCTAACTATTCCCATCCTCAAGACTTAATACTTTTAGGCCCAAAAGTCAGGGTGTTACAATTTGTAGCATGAATTAAATGATAATATGGTGAGAACATACATATGGAAGATAAGTGAAAAATGTAGGTTATGACATATTGATGTGGTATGTTTATGGTTATGATTTGAGTAGTGAAATGTTTGAAGATGAAATGGCATGATTTGTATATGAATTGGCATGTTTTGGTTGCCTATAAGTGTATTGGAATGGTATGAAATGATATGGTTTAGGTATGCTTGAGGAGGGTGGGAAATGGGGCTTAAACTAAGCCTAATTTCACCCCACACTGTTAAGCACACACACTGTGTGTAACTTGACCGTGTGTCTGCAGAACTTAATTAAATAAGTCGCTGAGTTACACTGGATTAGGCACACAAGTGTGTCTACTAGCTATGTGTGGCACACGGGGTGGCATATGGGTGTGTGGTTGGCCATGTGACCAAGTCAGTATACCCTCCAGATTTCACACGGCCATGGCACATGGGAATGTCTCCGGCTGTGTGATGCAAGTCAGCATGTATGCCCTGTTTCCATACGGCTTATGACACGGGTGTGTCTGGTGGCCGTGTGAGGCACAAGGCTTGTTCACACGGGCGTGTGACCCTTGTATGTTTGAAAATTTTTTAAGTTTCCTAAAGTTATCAAATGTTATCGGTTTAGTCCCAAACCTCGTACAAGCATGTTTTAGGTCTTGTAGAGCCTTATAAGGGACAATTTGATTATGTTTGATTGATGTTTATGTGATAATGAATTCAAGTATGAGAAATATATATTGTATGCTATAATTGATCGGTAATGCATCGTAGCCCTATTCTGGCAACGGATACAGGTTAGGGGTGTTACATTTTATTGACATCAGAGCTACGATTTAGTCGATTCTAGGACTAACGTAGCATATGTGAGTCTAGCTATACATGCCATATTAAACCTATGATAGTGTGATATCTCCCAATTCTGATGAGAATTATTTTAATTAGACAGATGTGTGATATCTCTCGATTCTGACGATAATTATTTTAATTAGACAGATGTGTTTTCCAACCAAGCTAATTTTGATAGTGCAGAAAGTGGTAGTCAAATGCTTGAGTGAAAATGTGACTATGATGAGTTGAAACTCATAAAGGTATGAATAAAAGTTCATAATATCGTGTTATTAATAAATGTTATAGTATGTGCATGTATATGTGAGAGTTAAAGTTAAGGTTTTACGACCCTCACCCCCTCATTAGTATGGTATTACAATGAAATCTGTAACATTTAGATTAAATAAGCTCACAAGTGTAGAATTACAGAGTTCTGTGGTTGAAGGATTAATATGGTAGTCAGATAAGAGAATGAGTCAGCAAGTAAGGACGGCACTAGAAAAGATATCAGATTGTTTTGAAAATCATTCGGATTGTGCAAAGCCATTGTTAAAGAAGAAGTTGACTTCACTTTAAAACAAAATATTCTGTATGATATCTAAAGAATTTATTATCGTAAAGTTCTTCCGAATTAATTTTTGTTAGTGATGGGATAATGAGAAATCAGTGATTTTAGAAATAGATAGTGGAATAATGTTTGAACTGTAAAGATAGCTGAGTACAGCGGTTATAGTCAAATAGTTTATGGCGATTCCTTCTGGGTACTCTATGTGTTGATCTACTTTTAAAAGTATATGTAACTGTATATTTTCAGATGAAATTATTATCATATGAGAACACTAGATAAACATACTAATAGATCAAAGCATTGTTGGTCTGTTTGAGTTATGATTGCCATTGCTCCATCTTTTTTTGGTATTCTATTCTCTTGTGTTGATAGGAAAGTCGCCAGTAAAATACGTATGATGCTAGTATTCTATTTCTACTGGTTATTGCTCTGTTGAATATACTTGAAGGTTATATTACTTCTATTATCATTGATTCCAGTATTTATGAGTGAGGTTTTTCCTTCTAGAAATTTCCTGGGATATCATCGAGATTTTTATCAGTTTATATCGGTTGCAATTTTCAGAAATTCTATATAACTCTACATTCTGAGATTTTGCTACCTTGATTTTACTATGATTATATGTAATTAATTGCAAGAGATATTCTTCTAATAGAGATGACTATATTTATTATGATTATAATTTCTGGTTTGATCATGTAACACCCCTATAACCCGTATCCATCACCGGAGTGGGTTATGAAGAGTTACCAATCCAAAACACTACATTTGTACATTCACATTTACATAAGTTCATTAGCAATTATATGAATAGCCAAACACAATCAAAGATCGAAATTCAGACTTGTACCGACATTCAAGATTTACCATATTCACATGGCTTTTATACAACATCTCAAAATATCATTCACTTAAGTCTATTCTATACATGCCATACGAATTCCAAAACATAATAGTACCAAAACGATAGATAGTGTGACAAGTTGCTGACGATCCCCGAGCAAGTGGCTGGAGTCAACGATCTATAAAACAGAGAAACATAACAAATGGAGTAAGCTTTTATAAGTTTAGTAAGTTTTAAGCAATGCAAACAAAGATACTTAATTATAAATAGATCATTCAATTTATCAAATAACATTTTCTAAATATATTGCCATTTGGCCGAATATACACCAGGACATATTGTACATTTAGCATTTTTATTTTTACTTGAATCTGAACTCATATAACATAGGTAAATCAAATACCATCACATAATTTCACATCTTGACCGGATGTATCATGATCATATATATAGCCATAACTCTTATTCACATATGCATCATAGTTTACACTTATGGTTCATTTCAAGTCAAACTCACATATAAGTACATGATACATACTTGGGCAACTTAATGTAATAAATGTATTCAATTGTCATTCTATCACGAAGCATCAAAGTCTTAGACTGTTATCAAATTACCGGTAATTAGCCTGCTAGGTTTTAAACCCTAATTCATCACCGCACGAAGCCCGCTAGACTTTAAATCGACTTCATTCACTGACATTTTGCCTGCTAGGCTTCATTCACCGACATTTCGCCTGCTAGGCTCAAAGCCCGATATTATTTCACCGGCATTATAGCCTGCTATGCTCGAGGCCCAAATTCATCATACAATAATCAATTCACCAAGTTTCATGCATATCAAATCATATGTTACTTGATTTCACATAGCACAAACACACTAATAATTTATTTCCTTCATTCAAATAAATGCACATATCACACACCTTATCATCATGTCATAATTCTCTTATTATACATTTTTCTTTTCATATTACATTCGATTATAGACTATGTTTGATTACTCAAAACTTACCTCGAATATTTTCAACAATGCTGAATCGGCTTATTCAATTATTTTAGCTTTTCCCTTATCTCGAATTTGCCCTTCTATGCTCTTGAGCTAAAATCAACAAATTTAACTTCTCAATCAAACACAAACGTACAGCAACCATATACCTTTCAAAAGCTAATTCATTCACATCATTTGTCCACTTAAGTCTATCACCATTTCATTTTCAAATTCATGTACTTTGTAATTCACATTCAACACTCAATTATACCTTAACTTATCCATTTCTTTCATTTAAACAACCCACATAACTCATTCATTCATGAAAACATTCGACACTATGCATCTTCACAAATATTTCATTTAAACAATTTTGGCCACCTTAAAATCAATTCATGCACTCACAATTTAAATAGATTCACTACTCCACAATCGGTCAATTAATTATACAATTAACCATAGCCGAATACCAATCAAGTAGATATTTGTTCACATTTCTTTAACACATATTTATCAACTAGTCTACGTGATTAGCTTTTAGCATATTCGGTCAATAGAGCAACCTATTAAATTTTCATGCATTCTTTTCCAAGGTTACCAAGACCATCCTATGATTAAATATACATCATCTTTCATAATACACTAAATTCCTATTAAAAGTCTCATACATATACATTTGGCCTAATATACTTCACAACTATGCCCCTAGGTCAATATTCACAAAGCTCTCAAAACATAATTTACTAAACTTCCAAGCCAAGTTATCTAAATAGACCATCTATACATAAGTACCAAGCCTCAAACTTAATTTATAACTATCTAAATCATTTAAAGCATTCAACACCAAATTTTCTTTGGATTTCATACTATAGCCGAATGCCCATTCCAAGCAATTGAGCCACACGTAGTTCAAATTTCAAAATTTAAACTTATAAACTTACAATCACATGGATTTTAACATTATAGTCCATCAAACTTTCATTCATCAATTTCTATCATCAAATACAAATTTTTGCAATTTCCTATCTTGACTGAATGCACAATTAACTAACATTTAACAAATTAATTCATGGGTTTAAAGTAGAACCAAGAGAGGAACTCAAAACATGAATTTTCAACCAAACTACCATGAACTTACCTTGAATTTATCTCCCCAAATGACCGAATATTCAAGAGCTTTTCTTCTTCTTTTTATTTTCTTTAGTTTCGGCTAAGTGATAAAAATAAAGCTCAACTTTGTTTTTATCACCTCATTTTATGTTATAAAATAACATATATTATTTTATACCATAATTTAAGTTTATAATTTATTATTATATAAAGCACATGATGCATTAAACCAACCCCACTACCGTACATTTAAATAAGGTTGTAAAATAGACATGCAAATCCTCTACTTTAATAATTTACAAAATTAATCACTTGGACATTCATCTACCACATTTTCAAAGTTTCTCAAACAAGTCTTTTTTAGCTAATTTCACATTCAAATGACAAAATTAAGACACGATACTTTCATACATGAAACTTCACATATAATAAACATAAAAAAGAGCATTTAAATAATTTTGTGACTCGATTTTGTGGTCCTGAAACTACTTTCCGACTAGGGTCAAATTAGGGCTGTCACAACTCTCCCCCCTTAGGAATTTTTGTCCCCGAAAATTTTACTAGCGAATAAATTAGGGTATCGTTCTTTCATGGAGTCTTCAAGCTCGCAAGTAGCTTCTTCAACCCCGTGTTTGATCCACAACACTTTCACTAATGAAATTGTCTTATTCCGTAATTCTTTCACCTCGTGAGCCAAAATACGAATCGGTTCCTCTTCATAACTCAAATCAGACCAAATTTCTATCTCTGATGGACTAATCACATGAGAAGGATCGGATCTGTACCAACGGAGCATCGAAACATGAAAAATGTCGTGAATCTTTTCAAGTTCAGGTGGCAAAACCAATTTGTACGCTACCGGCCCAATTCGTTCCGAAACTTTATATGGTCCTATAAACCTTGGGCTCAACTTACCCTTACGACCGAATCTGAGTACCTTTCTCCATGGTGATACTTTTAAAAACACTTTATCTCCAACCTGATACTTAATATTTTTACGTTTCAAATCCGCATACGATTTCTGACGGTCTGACGCTGCTTTCAAACTTTCACGAATCACTTTAACTTTCTATTCAGCTTCTTTAATAAAATCAACTTCGTAAATCTTACTTTCACAGAGCTCGGTCTAAAACAATAGTGTGCGACATTTACAACTATACAAAGCCTCGTAAGGTTCCATCTTAGTGCTCGATTGAAAACTATTGTTGTATGCAAATTCAATCAAAGGTAAGAACTTTTCCCACGAACCGCTAAACTCAAGGATGCAACATCTTAACATATCCTTGAGTATCTAAATTACCTGCTCCGATTGACCATCACCTGGGATGAAAATCAAAGCTAAATGCAACTTGGTACCCAAATGCATCTTGTAATATCTTCCAAAATCGCGATGTGAATCTCTGATCTCTATCCTACACAATAGAAGTAGGTACCCCGTGTAACCATACAATCTGAGAAACATACAGTTCGGCTAACTTATCAAGTGAATAATCTGTACGTACGGGAATAAAATGAGCTGACTTTGTTAATCTATCAACAACAACCTAGGTCGCGCTTTTCTTGCTCAAGACAATGGCAACCCGGATACAAAATCCATCGTGACTCGATCCCACTTTGACTTGGGTATCATGATCGCCAAAGTAATCCCAAGGCACTTGATGTTCCGCTTTAACTTGTTGACATATCAAACACTTCGAAAAAAAGTCAGAAATGTCTCGTTTCATATCGTGCCCCAAGTATTGTTGTTTCAGATCGTTGTACATTTTCGTACTACTCGGGTGAACTGACATTCGGCTGCTATGAGCCTCGCTCAAAATCATCAGAATAAGCTCTGAATTTCTCGGAACAATAATCAATTTTTGAACTTCAAATAATCATTGCTATCAATTAAAAATTTTGAATCCTCTTTCGAAACACATAGTGCTCATTTTGCAACTAATTCATCATCAACTTTTTGAGCTTCACGGATTTGTTGCATCAATGATGATTTTGCTTTTAACTCCGCTACTAACACATCATCAACGGACACAGACAGATGCACATTCATTGCTCGCAAAACAAACAAAGTGATTTACTGGCTTAAAGCATCAAAGAACCACGTTAGCCTTTCCTGGATGATAATCAATGACAAGCTCGTAATCTTTCAATAATCCTAGCCAACGTCTTTGTCTCAAATTCAAATCTCTCTGAGTCATCAAGTACTTGAGACTTTTGTGATCGGAATAAACGTGACATTTTTCCCCGAATAAGTAATGGCGCCAAATTTTCAAAGCGAAAACGATAACAGCTAACTCGAGATCATGAGTCGGATAGTTTTTCTCGTGTGGCTTCAACTGTCTCGAAGCGTACGCTACTACTCTACCCTCTTGCATCAACACACAGCCCAAACCATTCAGAGACGCATCATTGTAGATCACAAATTCATTACCAGATTCTGGTTAAAGTAATACTGGAGCTTCGGTCAAAAGGGTTTTCAATTGATCAAAACTTTTCTGGCACTTTTCTGACCATTCAAATTTGACATTTTTCTGTAGCAACTTAGTCATCAGTGTTGCTATCATCGAGAAGCCTTTCACAAACCGTCTGTAATATCCGGCAAGTCCCAAAAAGCTCTGAACTTCTGAAACAATTCTTGGAGGCTTCCAATCAAGTATAGCTAAAATTTTACTCGGATCGACTTGAATACCCGATGCGGATACAACATGCCCCAAAAAGCTAACTTCCCTCAACCAAAATTCACATTTACTAAATTTCGCATATAATTTTTTGTCTCGCAAAATTTGCAATACCAACCTCAAGTGTTTGGTATGCTCAGTTTTGTCTCGCGAATAGATCAGGATGTCAGGGTTTGACTGCTCTGACCTCTGTGTATTACAAATCAGATATCTCCCTATACAGAATTTCAATGTCTATGATGTTTGTTTCTCTTAAAACTAGACTCAATAAAAAATCTGTACATATAAAGTATGACTTCTAATTATTTTTTTACAATTTATTATGAATTTTTAAAGTCAGAATAGGGGATCTAGAAATCACTCTGGCCCTGTTTCACAAAAATTCAAATATCTCATAAAATATAACTCATATACCTGTTTTGTTCAATCCATATGAAAATAGACTCATAAATCTTCAATTTCATAACCTACTCATCATTTAATTCCATTTCTACTATTTTTAGTGTTTTTTCAAATTTACATAATTGCTGCTGCCAGATTCTGTTTTATGGCAAATTTCACTTTACTACGGATTTTCATGGACTAAATATCATTTTAAACATACATAACATCAAATATGACTTAGATTGGCCATTCCAATGGCTAATCATTTACAAACCTTTTTCTTGCCAAACCATAGCCATATCATAAGATCATTTACACAAAGTGAGTATTTTGCCATACATGCCACATTCAAAACACACAAGCCATTTTACCAATTTAGGCCTTCGGATAGTGTAAACGAGTCTTCGACCTATCCCGATTCTTAAGCTAGCTTGTCAAAACTACAATGAAAGAAAAGGAGGGAGTAAGCACAAATGCTTAGTAAGTTCACATGCAAATAGCAAGTAACATAATCACACAATCCCACAAAAACATTATTTGCATAAACAACACCAAGACATTCATGTTTCATTTGTATTTAATATCTTTCTACGATTTCATCATACCAAGTTCTCAACCCAAGGGTTTAAGCACATAATCACAAATTTTCTCATTTACCATACTTACCAACATGTCACCTTCATTTTAGGCCTTCTTTTTATTCACTTAAGATTCACCCGTTGAACACATCTAATATAATTTGAACACGCGGATCTCATGAACATAAGAGCCATACCCGCAGCTAGACAAACTCAATAGCCTCAGAACTTATGTAGCCAAGCTACCATGTAACTCGCCCATAAGTGAACTCCTGACTCAACTCAACGAGCTCAAGCGCTCACATCCATAAGTGAACTCTGACTCAACTCAATGAGCTCTGATGCCTAGTCACATCTCACGAACTCGGACTCAACTCAACGAGTTCTGAACTTAACCATCCTAGTGACATGTCACTTGTATTCTAACTATTCCCAAGGTTCAAACGGGCTTTTTCCTCGATCATATATCTTTGCCGTCTTCCATGGAATATCGAAACCGACACTCGGTAGAAATTCATATTTATCAAGTAGTAAACATAGTATGCATATTCTCAATAATAACCACAAAGCATAATATTTCATGATAAAAATCTTCATATCATATAAATAAATTTAATGATAATAATCATCATATCATATAAATAAAATTATATTACTTAAATTTATAATTATGTTACCACATTTACACATGAACTTACCTCTGCATACAAAATTATTAAAGAATCGAGCCTATTCTTCAGAAACTTTGTTTTTCCCTCGATCGCAACTTGAATCTCGTTTCTCTTGATCTATAATGCCAAATTAATCTTATTTAATATATACATTCATCAAAAAAGCATTTAATACAAACTTTGGCAAAATTACATTTTTGCCCCTAAACTTTTGCATAATTACACTTTTGTCCCTAGGCTCGAAAATTAAACTTCATCCCTTATTCTTATGTTTTATGATATGCTGATCATTTTTTCCTTCTATTGTAACATCAAATTCACACTCTAACATGTACTTATGACTATTAGGTATTTTTACCGATTAAACCCTTTTACTCATTTTCGCTTAAAACCGAGTAGTACAAGTTGTATAACATAATTTAAAACCTCATTTTCTGTCATAAAACACCAAAATAAACAAATTTCACCTATGGATATTTTTCCAAATATGAACTCTAGGTTGAATTATTGCTAGCATAAGCTTAATCAAGTTACCGGGATTCCAAAAACGTAAAGAACATTAAAAACGGGGCTTGGAATCACTTACTATGGAGCTTGGAAGCTTGAAACAAACCCTAGCTATGGAGAACCCTTGAAATTTCGTCCTAATGAAGATGGACAAAAATTGGCTTTTAATTTTGTTTTTAATTCATTTTAATAACTAAATGACCAAAATGCCCTTACTACTAAACTTTCCAAAAATTCCATCCATGTCCAATTTTTGTCCATAGACTTAAAAATTGGTCAAATTACTATTTAAGACCTCCTCATTAATATTCCAAAACAATTTCATACTAAAAACTCCTAGAATGCAAGTTTTACAAATTATTCGATTTAGTCCCTAATTTTAATCTAAGCACTTTAGGCATAGGATTTCATCACGAAATTTTCACACAATCATGAAATCATATCATAAACATCAAAATAATTATAAAATAGTTATCTCTATCTCAGATTTGTGGTCATGAACCACTATTCCGATTAGGCCCTAATTCGGGATATTACAACGTGTACCAAATAGTTAGGTCGCATGTGTAGTACTAAGTGCAAAGCTACTATGCGCACTCGACAACTTTGATCACGTGTAGTACTAAGTTCAGGCTACTACGTGTATCGATGGTTAGGTCATGTGTGTAATACTAAGTGCAAAGCACACGTGTGAGACATAGTTAGAGTGATTTCTGCCCCTGCCTCAAATTTGGAAAATCACTAAAAATTGTAAAAATGATTATGGGCTAGGATTTATATGACTAAATCCTTGATGAGTCTATTTTCAATAGAGATAGACAGGAAAATTAATCAAACCCGTACTATGAGATGATAAACTTTTAGTAAAGAAAGGTTGAATCACAAACAAATGTAACATGGGTAACTTTAAAGAATAAACTGTACTTATTTGCTAGACCAAAAATTCTGGAAATTTTATGGTAAGAATATATATGAGTCTAGTTTCAGGGAAAATTTACAGATTTTAATTTGGGGTTTCGTAGCTCTAGATATAAATAATTTAGTAACTATGGGTCGAGAAAATAGCATGACCCGAAAATAAGTAAAAGTGTAATTATGATTATATTTCCATGGAATGATGTTGATAATTTTCTTATTATTTTCATATGGACTTACTAAGCTTTAAGCTTACTCCCTCCTTTCCATTTCTTTTGTGTTGACAGGTTAGCTTGGGTTGGAGATCGTTGAAGGCAACCTCACACTATCAAGCTACCTCCTTTGGAGTATTGATGAATCTTAATGTCTTCAAGTGAGTGGCATGTTTAGGGACTTAGTTTTATGATAGATGCTGTTATGATTAGCCATATGTATTGGCTTATATTGATTCATTGTATATAGCCATGAGATGTGGCTTATTATGATTGTGGCTTGTAAGCCTAATTATCCATGATAAGTTCTAATGCTTGTGATAATGATGATGTGTTTATGCTTGTGGGATATGTATGGTCGGGTATTATGACATAAATGCATGACAAAAGCCTTGAGCGATCGAAATGGTTAAAGCCACGTAGTAAATGTATAATATGAAAATAAGTTGATAATGTTTGAACATGAATACTTGATGTTGATTGAAGCTATTTGATAAATTGATGGTTATGAAAGTTTGGTAAAGTGGTCATCAAATGACAAGGTCAATGAATATAGAATTGTTGTGTCTAGGTTTGATATTATATGAGTACGTGTAATAAGTGAATGATAGCATGTTAAAGTTAAGAATATACCTTAGTGAAGTATGTTAAATCATTAAAATGATGCCATGATGTATATCTTTGATGTGTGTAAAGATGTGAGGGATTAATGGTAACAAAAGGCTTGGAAAATAGCCTAAGTACTAGTCACACGGGTAGAGACACGGCCATGTGTCTCAATCGTGTGGAGGGCATAGCCTAGCACACGAGCATGTGGCTTGGCCATGTGGTTCAATTTATTTTGCTGACGTCATAAATAGAGAGTTACACGGCCTGAGGACACGGGCGTGTTGGAGACACACGGCCTTTAATGCGTGTTTAGAGCCTCAGTAGCTCTTGTAAGGGACATTATGATGTGATTGAATGTTTTTAATATAAATGAAATTTTATGGCCCAGTTTTGCATGTTTGTGAATGTTTAAGTCCAGTAACACCTCGAACCTGGTCCCGGCACCGGATATGGGTAAGGGGTGTTACATAACATGTAAATTAAAGATGATTGATAATGTATTCGCGTTATATAGTCAGTGACATTTATTATTTGGTGGATAATGTGACATCTATAATGATTACTTGAGTTAAAAGTATTTAGTGACTCAGAAAGATCTGAATTTATGACAATGAAGATGGCTTGAATTGCTGAAAGATTACAAGTTAGAAATCGATTATCATCCAGGGAAAACAATTATAGTCACAGATGTTCTGAGCAAGAAACCTATGTGTGCTTTACGAGTGGTGAATATTTGATTGATTTTATCGCATTTATGGATAGATATTAGCTGAGTTAAAAGCATTTAGTGAATTTGTGAAGTTCATAAATGAGTTAATGAACTGCAAGTTAAAAAGGGGTTCAACATTAACTTATAATTCAAAAATTTCAAATTGGAACCGATGATTGTTTGTTGTTTTGAGATAGAGTTCTTGTATCGAGAAATCTAGAAATTATGTAACAATTGTTACATATGGCCCACAGTGGTTAACATTAACCATCAAGTGCCTTCGGGATTGTTACAGTCTGGGATGATATCTGAGTGAAAAATGGGATAATAGTATGATGGATTCTGTATTGGGATTTTTCTTATCACCGAAAAAGAAGATGTTATCCGGGTTACTATTGAATGTTTAAAAAGTCTGCATATTTATTTCTATACATACTGATTTCTCTTTTGATAGACTTGTTGAGTTGTACATTTCAGAGATTTTCAGATTATACAGCGTGTCAGTCTCCATTATTTTGGGAACCCAAGGTTTATATTGTAATTCGATAGAAAACTACAGTAAATTTTAGGTACGAGGTTAAGTTCCAATATCGCATTTCATCCTCAAACTGAAGGATTAATCTTAGAAAATGATTTAGATTCTCAAAAATATGTTTCGTTACTATGTTTTAGAATTTGAAAGCAACTGAGAAAGACATTTACTGTTGGTTGAGTTTCCGTATAATAATGGTTATCAGATTAGTATAAAGATGGCTTTGTATGAAGTATTGTATAGTTGCAATTACCGAACTTCGTTGTACTAGATAGAGCTTTGTGAGAGAAAGATCCATTGAGTTGTTCTGATCAGAGAGATTGAAGAGATAGTGAAAGTAATTCATAACCGTTAGAAAGCAGTTTCAAATTGACAAAAAAAATAATGTGAACTTGAAAAGTGAAAACATTGAGTTGTAGTTAAAGGACTAAGTCTTTGAGAAAGTATTGTTGTGGATATAGCATTACTAAATTTAGCCGTAAAAAGAAGTTGGGTTTGCGATTTATAGAGCCGTATGAGATTTATGAGAGAATTAAGCCAGTGTTTCATGTATCTACGTTGCAACGGTGCAGATCAGATCTTTCACATATAAATTCTCCTACTGATATTGAGATACACTCCTATATAAATAGTATAGTGAAAGCGGATTAGGATTTTAGCTCGAGAGATCAAAGAGTCAAAAACAAAAAATAGCGTTATTAAAAGTTTTATTTTTGTATCGACACGGATTGAAGAGACTACATGAAAATCTAAAAGTCTATGAAAAGCAATACTTTGATCTGCTTCCTCGTAAGATTTTCAGGACTAAAATCCCTAAAGGGAGAGTTGTAATGCCCGCTTTTAGGTTAATCGAATAGTGATTTTGAGACCACAAATCAAGTCAAAATATTTATTTTATTATTTTATTCAGTTTACAAAGATGATAGAATGTTTGTGTGAAAATTTCAGAAAGAAATTTTACCATTTGAGTGGTTAATCTTAAGTAAAAGGCCTAAATCGCATAAAGCGTAAAAATGAGTTCTCTAAGTTAAATGAACTAAATAGCTATAGAAATGAAATGAAGGAGTACTTGCACGGTAAATATGCCATTATTAGAATGAGTGGGCATATTTAAACATGTTTTAAATGATTATATATGTTTTATTAAAGGTTAAAATTGTAATTAGAAAATTTAGTTAAGTTAAAATAAAACAAAAACCATTTTTTATGCTATCATCTTTCTCCATAGTCGAATATTAAAAGAAAAAGATGAGTTTGGGAGATTTGAGCATTCGGTTCATGTATGTTTCAATTGTAAGTCCATTTTTACTTGGTTTTTGATGATTTTTATGTTTTTGTGATCGTTGCAACTAGTACTAGCTAGCCTATGTGTCTTCGACTTCAAAACTGTTAAAGATTTTGACAGTTGCCATTGATGAGCTTATGTGTTCTTTGATGTTTAATGGTGAAAATGAATATTTGATGTTAGATTTTCATATTTTATAAAGTGATTTTTATGAAAAATCAAATTAGGGATTAAATTGTGAAATATTGAAATTATGTTGTTAGAAGTGTGATTATATGAAAAATGTGGGCTGCTAAGGAAATAAGAAGAATTCGGCTAAGCATGGGTAGGATGAAATTGCATGAAATTGTGATTTTATGTGATAAAGACTAAATTGCAAAAATGTGAAATAATAGGGGCAAAAGTGTAATTTTGCCAAAATATGTAAATTGTGTTAATGTGACAGCCCTAATTTGACCCTAGTCGGGAAGTGGTTTCATGACCACAAAACCGAGTCACGATAATAATTAAATGTTATATTCTATGCTTATTATATGTGAAAGTGCATGTGTGAAAGTATCGTGTCTTAACTTTGACATTTGAATGTGGAATTTGCTAAAAAGGACTTGTGTGATAAAACTTAAAAATGTGATAGGTAGAATTTAGAGGGCCGAATAATGCATGGTATATTACAAGGAGGACTTGCATGTCAAATGGACCACTATTAAATTAGTGGACGGCAATGATGTTAGATGATAAGAAAAATATGTATTTTGTATTGTAAAATAATAACCTAATGAATATTATATGCATTCCATATTAGTATTATAATATTTAGTGATTTTATAAGAGGAAATTTATAAATTATTAAAAGTAAATAAGTGAGAAAAACAAAGTTTTCATCCATTATTTCTTTCATTTTGCCGAAATTTAAAGAACAAGTAAAACAAAAGGTTCTTGGATATTCGACCTTGGTGTTTCTAATTTGAGGTATGTTTGGTTTTATTTCTTGATAATTTATGTGAAATTGAGTTACTTGCTAAGCTCCTTTTATAGCCCATGACTTAATTTTTGTTATTGGTTTGAAGTAATGCATTCGGCTATGGGTTGTTCGGGTGTCTTTGAAGGTGTTTGATGTTTTTGGTATTAAATGTGATGATAGATGAGTTGAGCTTAATGAATAAGGATAGTTGTGGTTAGATAGATAGATGGTAATTGACTATTAGAGTGTAATGCAAAGAAAGTTTAGTGTTGGATGTTTTAAATGGTTTAAAAGGAGCATTCACCATGATGAAATATTATGATAAAGTGATTTTAAATGCTTTGAATTTTGAGTATAATATTATAAGTTGAATTTAAGCTTGTTAAATTTGCTCTTAATATTTCCGGATAAGTTACTTAGTCAAGCTTGTTAAATTTGCTCTTAATATTTTTGGATAAGTTACTTAGTTAAGCTTGTTAAATATGCCCTTATTATTTCCGGATAAGTAACTTAGTTAAAGAAAATTTTTAAAGTAATTAGTTAATTGATACTAGGTTAATGGTGTGTGTACAAATCAATATAAACTTTGTATATGTACTAAAGGTGTATATGAGGAAATGTTAAATTAATTGTATTAAATTGCTTTATGTGATTAAAAATGTGTATGACCATTTTGTATTTGAACTGAAAGTAGCTATATGGCCTATTAAATTTCTTGTCATATTCGGCCATAAGCTAGCATGATGGGACTTTAATAAGTTAAATTTTGTTTGAATTAGCTCAAGAGCATAGAGAACCAAGGTTGGACAGGGGAAAAGAAAAAGTAGCTGAATAGCCGATCCGAGACTGTCCGAATATATTCAAGGTAAGTTTTAAGTAGTTAAATATTTATAATATTCGATAATGACATGACAGATTATGAGAATTAAGTATTACTTGTCATATATGTATATGGCTGAATGGCATTTACAAAGGAAGTATAATGTGATATGCTTCTATGATCAAATGATAGTGTTAGATAAATATGAGTAAGATATTACGTGTAAACTATCAAATGATAAATGTGAGTGATGAAATGAAATAAAAGTGAATAAAATGTGGGATAATATGTTCGAATGATGCTGGTACCTAATTTGGTGTGATTGTGTTATATGAAACTTGTTGATTTGAATATTGTACAGATACTATTCGGGCCTTTGAGCCTAGCAGGCTATAATGCCGGTGAAATGATATCGGGCTTCGAGCCTAGCAGGTGAAATGTCAGTGAATGAATTTGGGTTTTAAACCTAGCAGGCTATAATGCTGATGAAATGATATCGGGCTTCGAGCCTAGCAGGCGAAATACCAGTAAATGAATTCGGGTTTTAAACCTAGCAGGCTGAATGCCGGTGATTTGATAAAAGTCTAAAACTAAGATACCTCGTGTTAGAATGACAAATGAATACATTTAATACGTTAAGTTGGCGTGCACGTGATTACGTACTTAAATGAGAGTTTAATTTGAATTGAATCATAAATGTATAATGTGATATATAAGTGAATAAATGTTATAACTATATCAATGATCATGATTCATTCGGTCAAGGTGTAAAAGTATGTGAAAGTAATTGATTTATGTATGTTATATGAATTTAGATTAAGTGAGATAAGAATGCTAAATGTGTATTATGTGTTGTGTATATTCGCCAAGTGACAAATATATCTAGAAAATGGCCTTTTGAGAAATTGAATAATCGATGTATAATTGAGTTTATTTGTTGCATTGCCTAAAACTTACTAAGCTTTTGGAAACTTACTTCGCTTGTTACGCTTCTCTTTTTTTAGATTGTTGACTCACCACCGCTTCTGAAAGGGATTGTCAACAACTCGTCACACTATCTATCATTTTGGTATTACTATGTTTTGAAGCTAGTATGGCATGTATAGAATAGACTTAAGTGAATGGTATTTTTGAGATGTTGTTATATATAGGCCATGCGAACATGGCATCTTTTGAATGTTTGTATAAAGTTTTTGAATGCATATAAAAGTTAATGTTCATATATCTGTGTGATTGTAAAAATGTGGTATTTGGGCTGGTAATACTTCATAACCCATTCCGGCGACGGATACGGGTTATAGGGGTGTTACAGTTAAATTGAATGAATTAATGATTAAATAAGTAAATTTTGTTATTATATAGATTGAGAAAAATGAGATTCGGATCTAGAACAGAGGAAAACAAAGTATCGGATTAGTCGACCTAATTCGTCGTTATAGCGAACGAGGTAAGTTCGTATGTTAATAA
Source organism: Gossypium anomalum (assembly GCA_025698475.1). Taxonomy (NCBI): domain Eukaryota; kingdom Viridiplantae; phylum Streptophyta; class Magnoliopsida; order Malvales; family Malvaceae; genus Gossypium; species Gossypium anomalum. Next base: position 59,059,826 of record CM046959.1, read on the forward strand.
ATGCTGTTAAATTGTTCTATAAATTTATTAGTATTGTTGAATTGAATTATAATGCTAATTGGAAATGAGTACGAGCACAATCGACAGAGTTATAACGTCCGGAAGTCCCGTACAAACCTTAGGAATAGCTGAGGATCTAAATGTCATGACATTAGGATTACTGGGATGTGATTTTGTGTAAGACCATGTTTGGGACATTGGCATTGATATGAGATTTGTGTAAGACCATGTCTGGGACATTGGCATTGATATGGGATTCGTGTAAGACCATAACTGGGCTATTGGCATCGATATACTGTAACATGTAAGACCATATCTAGGATATGGAATTGTATGAGTTATATGAGATTTCCAAGTATCCTTAGCGATTCTGAATGGTTCGACATGCATAGTCAAGACAAGAATGAAAGTACGATCGAAATAAGTAATACAGGTACGTACAAAACTTATGTGAGAATCGAATGAAAGTGGTGAGTTCATATTGTATCATGTATATGAAATGAGAAAGATTTGTGTATAAATATGTTTTACGCCAAAATGGGTTCATTTGGCTATATAGAGGTATAAATTGGATGTTTAACGAGGCATGAGTTATGTTTGTTTTAATTATATATACATAAGGTACAAAACGTATGCGAAATGTAATAGCTCAATTTCTGGGCTTAGTCAAACAAAGGGTTTTGGGACCATAAACTGAGGTCGAGAAATTATTTTTATTATTATTTTGGTGTCATAGTATGATTATATGAGTGTATGAAAAATTTTGTGTGAATTAATTTTAACGATTAGACGCTTAATTTTGAAAAAAGACTAAATCGCATAAAGGGAAAAAGTTGTGATTTGCTAGCAAATAGTATAAATGGCCATGGATTATAAAGTAGGGTATTTAAAGTGCAAATAGACCCTAGGATGGTGCTTGGCCAGCCATGAGACAAGGAAAATAAAATAGTCAAATGTTAGGTAAAGTTCTGATGACTTATTTACCAAAAAGAAAATAAAATGAACTAAGATGATATCATCCCTTTTCATATTCTTCTCCACCTAAAAACACTAGAAAAATAGAGGTTTGAAAGCTTGAAAATTTTAGAAACTTGTAACCCTCACAAGTAAGTGACTTTGATGGTCTTTCTTGGTGATTTTTGTACTTTTAAACCTTGTAACATGAGCTTTCAAATGAGAGGACTATTTGGCAAAATGGTTGAAAGTCTAGGGTTTTACCATGAGAGTTTTCATGTTGTTTTCTAAAATTTTATGGAAGAAAATGAATCATAGTTGTGAAATAAACAACTTTTGTGAAGTAGTTTTCATGGAAACCCTGACTAAGGACCATTTTGCATAAGTTGTAAAATAGGTTATAAATGTGTGAAATAATGAGAATTGTGGGATGCTCCTAGTATAAAAAGTATTCAGCTAGGCTTGATTAATAAGAAAATATGATAAAAATCAGTTTCTGAGTCTAGGGGTAAAATGGGCATTTTGTGAAAGTCTAGGGGCAAAATGGTCATTTTGCCCAATTATAAATTGTTGAGTACCTAGATCGATAAAATGATTAAAATTGTGAATTTTTATCATTATAGATCAAGAATTACAAAATCTGGGCCTAGACCGGGGAAAAGCAAAGCTAGCGGACTAAAACCAACTAGTCGCCTACATTTTTTAATCCGGGGTAAGTTGTGTGTAAATAATGCAACTACATTGCTTTCATGTATGAATGAACTGTTATAGCATAAATTATTTGATTGTGGAAATGATTAAGGATGATGAGAATTGAGGTAGTAGAACTCTCAGTTGAACCTTTAGAATCATCGGAGATTCATGCCATGACATTTAGGTCATTTGTGTGCTAGTGTAAGACATGTCTGGGACATGCATTAGCCACAGTATGAGAGCCAGTGTAAGACATGTCTGGGACATGCATCGGCCTCGAGATATTTAAGCCAGTGTAAGACATGTCTGGGACATGCATCGGCCTCGTGATATACAAGCTAGTGTAAGACCTGTATGGGACATGGCGTCAGCTTGTTATGTGTTAGTGTAAGACCTGTCTGGGATATGGCATCGACACTGATAGATGAGAGCTAGTGTAAGACCTGTCCGGGATACGGCATCGGCCTCGCTATTTAGAAGCCAGTGTAAGACCAAGTCTGGGACATGGCGTCGACATCTTAACCCATGTTAGGGTTATTAAGTATCCGGTAGAATTCCAAATGGTTCAACAAAACATTTATGATTTATACTGAAGCATGTCATGAGTGGTACAGGTACCTATTTGAAATGTATGAGATGTGGGCTCAATATATGTAATATGAATTGTAATGGATGATGATGAGTAAGTTGTACTTACATCTATTTATGGTATTCATGAATAAGCTATGAAAAGTTATGTGCATATTGTCATATGATGATTAGTTGATGTTTATTTTCATGCAACTTACTAAGTTTTATGCTTACCCTATTTTCCTCTCCATTTTCTTATAATACCGCCAAAGTAGCTCGAGGATCATCGCTTACGTTGGAGAAGCCACTCATACTATCATCCGAAGAGCTTGGTATAGTTAGATATTTTATTTTGATTATGGCATGTATAGGATCTTGACTTTTGAGTTTTGTGTCTTTGTAAATCTACCAAGTGTGTTGGATTACTTTAGTATATGACTCATTTTGGGTGTGTCATGCCCGTGCGAGGGCTACAGGCGTGTCCCTAGATGCTTAGGCCGTGTGAGCCACATGGGCCGCCAAGACGACTCATGTTTAGGCTTCACATAGGCGTGTTGCCCTTCCACACCCGCGTGTGTCCTGCTTTCAAAGGTTATTTTTTTAACGTTGGTTAAAGGACCCAAGTTGGTCCCGAATAGTTTCCAATGGATGTTTAAGGCCTTGTAGGCCCATATTAAGGAGTTTAGACGAAGTTCAAAAAAATTTTAAATTTGATCAGGTCTTGATGACTCGGAAATGTTGGAATGCATATGTTTAAGTTTAGTAGTGCGTCGTATTCCGGCTTAACGTAGGGCATGGGTGTGAGGTGTTACATTTAGTGGTATCAGAGCTATGGTTTAGTCGATTCTAGGACTAACCTAGCATGAGTATGAGTCTAGCTATACATGGCATAGTCGTCTATTAATAGTGTGACGACTCCTGATGAGATAAATTATGTTTTTATTTATATAATAAATGGATCCTGACGTGGCTACTGTAGATGACATAGAAAGTAATGCGCCAGCTCTCGCTGAAGGGACCGCGCCAGTAGATAGTGGGCCCGTGACAATGAGTCAGGGTGGAGGGGCTAGAGAAGCTTACCTCCACATGATGGATGTATAGTACTCAGAGTTTATTCGTGCAAATCCGAATACTCCACCTCCCCTAATTCCTTAACCCATCCTTATACCTCCTCAAGGAGCAGGAATGGCTAGAAGGGAGAAACCTCCAGTAGAAAGAATTAGAAAGCAAGGGGCCAAGGAATTTCGGGCGAATATTGATGATGATCCAGAGAGAGCATATTTTTTGCTAAAAATACCATTAGGGTATTTGATGAGCTATCATGCACACCTGAGGAATGTATGAAATGTGTAGTGTCACTCTTACGAGACTCGACCTACCAATGGTGGAATACTCTCGTGTCAGTGACATCGAGAGAGCAGATAACGTGGGAATTCTTTCAGGAAGAGTTTTGAAAGAAGTACATTAGCTAGAGGTTCATCGACCAAAAGAGGAAAGAATTCCTCGAACTAAAGCAAGGTTGTATGACAAAGGATTTGAGTATGAGCGATATTGTGAGGCTCAACAAATATATGCGAGAATGTGTATCTACAGAAGCTATCATGTGTAAGAGGTTTAAAGATGGTTTGAACGAAGACATCCATTTATTGGTTGGTATCCTAGAGTTGAGGGAGTTTGTGGTACTTGTTGAAAGAGCTTGCAAGGCCGAAGAGTTGGCCAAAGAAAAGAGAAGAGCTGATATCGAGTCTCGTGACTCAAAGAGAAAACAGATGGGAAAATCATATCAGTCCTCATCTAAAAGATTGAGAGAGTTTACTACCCGATCAAATGCTTCAGTGGAGTTTAAGGGTAGAAATAAGAACAAGTAGCACACGGCGTCTAAAGGCCAAACTACTTCTATCGCGAGTGTTGGTAGTGCTCGCTCGAATAGACCAGAATGTTCACAGTACAGCAGACATCATTTCGGTGAATGCCGAGGAAATGAGAGAGGTTGTTTTAAATGTGGGTCGTTGGACCATTTTATTCATGGATGTCCCGAGATGGTCAAGAAAGATAAGGACCAAAGTGTGAGATCGGGTAACACTCCTTCAAGGGGTAGACCAAATAAGAACCCTAGAAGTGGGGCTAGCAATAGAGGTGCTTCTAGAGATGCTATAGTGAGGTCCGACGGCAGAGCGCCTGTAAAGACTTATGTTATACGTGCCCGTGAAGAGGCAGAGTCTCCTGATGTGATCACGGGTACCTTTCTATCCATGATATATCTATTGTTGCTTTAATTGATCCGGGGTCTACCCACTCTTATATTTGTATGGAATTGGTACCCCTTATAAACATGCTAGTCGAGTCCACTGAATTTTTGGTAAAAGTGTCGAACCCTTTAGGCAAACATGTGTTAGTGGAATGAGTGTGTAGAAATTGTCCTTTGACAATTAGAGGTCATTATTTTTCAGCTAACTTGATGTTATTGTTGTTTAATGAATTTGATGTAATCTTTGGGATGGATTGGTTGACTTCTCATAGTGTTGTAGTGGAATGTAGGAGAAAAGTTATTGAGTTGAAGTGTGAAAGCGGGGATGTTTTTCGGGTTGAAATGGATGAATCAGACAAATTGCCTGTAGTGATATTGTCCATGTCGGCAGTAAGATATTTGATAAAAGGGTATAAAGCTTACCTCACTTTTGTATTGAATACTCAAGCATCTGAGTTGAAGATTGATTCAGTACCAGTGGTATGTGAGTTCACAAATGTGTTTTCGGAGGAATTACCTGAATTACCTCCAATTAGGGAAGTTGAGTTGGGTGTCGAGTTAGTTCCTAGTATGGCACCCATCTCGATTACTCTGTATAGGATGGCTTCTACAGAGTTAAAAGAGTTGAAAGTTCAACTACAAGAGTTAATTGATAAGGGTTTTACGAGACCGAGTTTTTCTCCGTGGGGTGCCCCAATGCTATTTGTGAAGAAAAAGGATGGATCGATGAGATTATGTATAGACCACAGACAACTCAACAAGGTGGTCAGAAGAACAAGTATCCTTTCCAAGGATTGATGATTTGTTCGATCGGTTGAAGGGAGCCACCGTGTTTTCTAAGATCGACTTAAGGTTTGGCTACTACCAGCTAAAGGTTAAGGAGCAAGATGTACCAAAAACCATGTTTAGGAGGAGGTATGGGCACTATGAGTTTCTTGTTATGCCCTTCGGTTTAACAAATGCCCCTATCTTTATCGACGACATACCGATTTACTCACGTGATGAGAGTGAGCACGCGAGCATCTCGAGAATGGTTTTACAAACCTTGATATATAAGCGATTATATGCCAAGTTCAAGAAGAGTGAATTTTGGCTTAAAGAGGTTGGATTCCTAGGACACATCATGTCGGAAGATGGAATCAGAGTTGACCTGAGTAAAATCTCAGCTATTGTTGAGTGGAAACCGCCAAGAAGTGTGTCAGAGATTCGAAGCTTTCTGGGTTTGGTTGGGTACTACAGAAGATTTGTGAATGGGTTCTTGATAATAGCTACTACGGTGACAAGGTTGTTACAAAAGGATGTCAAGTTTGAATGGACAGAGAAGTGCCAACAGAGTTTCGAGAAACTAAAGGCCTTATTGACCGAAGCCCCAGTTTTAGTGCAACCGGAACTAGGAAAAGAGTTTGTGGTGTATAGTGATACATCCTTGAATGGGTTAGGGTGCGTGCTCATGCAAGAAGGCAAGGTAATAGCCTATGCCTCGAGACAGCTAAAGCCACACAAGAAGAATTATCTGACGCATGATTTAGAGTTGGCCGCTATCATGTTCGCGTTGAAAATTTGGAGACACCATTTGTATGGCGAGAGATGCTGAGTGTCAACAAACCATAAAAGTCTCAAGTATTTGATGACTCAGAAAGAGTTGAATCTACAGCAACGAAGGTGGCTAGAGTTTATAAAGGATTACGAGTTGGTGATTGACTACCACCTGGGAAAGGCGAATGTAGTCGCTAATGCATTGAGTAGGAAATCTTTGCTCGCTTTGAGGGCTATGAATACTCAATTGACCGTAACTCTGATGATGGTTCGATTCTAACTGAGATGAGAGCTAGACCGATGTTCATTTAATAGATTTGTGAAGCTCAAAAGGTGATAAGGATTTGCAAGCTAAGATGGCTCAAAGGTGAGATGGGAAATGAATCCAAATTTTGTAGTGGTACTAACTTGGTGTATAATATACCGAGATGTAATTTTTATACCCAAAGACAATGAGCTTATTCAGGGGATTTTATGAGAGGCTCATAGTGGTTGCTTGTCTATCCATCCGAGTAGTGTGAAAATGTATAATGACTTGAAGAAAATGTACCGGTGGCCGAGGATGAAAAAAAACATTTTGAGTTTGTTTCTAAGTGTCTAGTTTGTCAACAAGTGAAGGCCGAACACCAAGTACCCTCGGGTTTACTTCAACCTGTGATGGTTCCTAAGTGGAAATGGGACAGTGTAGCTATGGTTTTTGTATCAAGGTTGCCGTTGACGCTAAGGAAAAAGGATTTCGTTTGGGTCATTGTTGATAGGCTTACAAAGACGACACATTTTATACCAAAGGCATACCTGCTTATCCCCTTGAGAAATTGGCTGAATTGTATGTTTTTGAGATCATGAGTGTGACAACCCGAATTAGGGCCTAATCGGAATAGTGGTTTTGTGACCACAAATCCGAGATAGAAATAATTATTTTATGATTATTTTGAGGTCTATGATATGATTGCATGATTGTGCGAAAATTTCGTGAAGAAATTCTATGCATAAAGTGCTTAATTTGAAGTTAGGGACTAAATTGAATAAGTTGTAAAACTTGCATTCTAGAAGTTTCTAGTATGAAATTGCTTTAAAATATTAATTAGGAGGTCTTAAATAGCAATTTGACCAATTTCTAAGTTATGGACAAAAATTGGACATGGATGGAATTTTTAGAAAGTTTAGTAGTAAGGGCATTTTGGTCATTTGTATATTAAATGAAATAAAATGGGAAAAATAACACAAAATTGGTCATCTTCTCCATTAGTTGCTGCCGAATTTTCCTCTCCTCCATAGCTAGGGTTTCTTCAACTTTCAAGCTTCATAATCAAGAAAGGCGTGGAATCGATCTCGAACGGGGGAAGGAAAATATTTTGGATTAAATTGCAAAAATTTCCATATTTTGCATCGAGGTAAGTTTGTATGTAAATATTACATTAATTTCATGTACATTCTTATATTTCAGCCTATTATGTAAATATATTAGCGGATGTTAAAATATAAATAGACCATTGGAAGAATGGAAATAAACAATAGAGAGAGATCCCGGTTGAACATTCTGAGAGATCGAATAAAATAGAGGAGCGTAGCTAGGTCACATGTATGATGCTGAGTGCACATCATGTGTACAAGAAAGCTACGAGATACAATGTAGTAGCTAGGTCACATGTGTGATACGGGATGTATCCCATGTAGACAAGAGAGCTACGTAAGAGATAAATGTAGCTAGGTCGCATGGGTGATACTATGTGTACACCATGTAGACAAGAGAGCTACGGGATATATGTAGCTAGGTCGCATGCGTGATTCCAAGTGAAGGACACCATGTAGACAAGAGAGCTACGAGACAAATCGGCTAGGTCACATGGGTGGTACTAAGTGTTCACCATGTGTACAAGAGAGCCGTATTATATGAAATATGATGGTGGAGCTGTGTGCTGAAACCATCAAGTATCGGGAATTGATCCGAATTGTTCAACGGGATGGCTTTATGGTGACATTGTAATTATGGACCTATACTTGTGATGTATGAAATGTGATGAAAATGATTTGTAGTATATATATATATATATATATATAAGTTAAAATGAGGTTAGTGCAAAGAATGGGTGAAAGAGTGAAAGTAGCATTAAATCTGTTTTGGGCAGTAGCAGTGACGTGATTTTGAAAAATCACCAAAAATAGAATGAATTTAACTAGAGGTTGAATGAGATGTGGAATTAAAGCTTAATGAGTCTATTTTCATATAAAAGCAACAGATCAAGTGAAGGAATTCTATATTTTGAGATATTTATAATTGTGTGTGACTTGCTCAGAATGACTACGTGGTCCCCTGTTCCAACTTTGAAAAATCATTAAAAATTGTACAAAACAAATTAAGAAATATAGTTTATATGCATAAATTTATTATTGAGTCTAGTTTTAAATGAAATAGATTTTATGGTTATATGAATTGTGTACTGGGAGAAATTCAATTCGTATTGAACAGAGGTCACATCAGTTGAGCTGTGTAACAGGGGAAACTTTAACTAATAAACTGTACTAATTGGCTGAACCAAAAATTCTAGAAAAAAAATTAGTGAATATATATATGAGTCTATTTTCAATAAAAATTTACGGAATTGGATTTCGAGTTTCGTAACTCAAGTTATGATTTATTTAGTGAACATGACGCAGGAGAGACAGCTTGACCAAAGTGGAGTACAAAGTGAAATTAAAAAGTAGATACACTAGAGTTATTGTGTATTCATATTAAATTCTTTATTCATTATTTATATACTTGCTTACTAAGCGTAAAGCTTACTTCCTTCTTTTCATTTTTTTTTTAGTTTGTCAGGTCGGCTCAGGGGTTGGAGATCGTCGGAGGCTGCATCACACTATCAAGCCATTATCCTTGAAGAATTGGCTAGTATATGTTAAATATTTTCATGTGAGTGGCATGTATAGGAAGTTTAATTCATGTCATTATTATTATTATGATTTGGCTTACGTGTTGGCCTACATTGAGCTTTTGTATATGGCCATGAGATGTAGTCTTTATTCATTGTGGTTTGTAAGTTTAAATTTTGGGCGTAACTTGGTGACCCGATTTTATATGTTTGTGAATGTATAAGTCCGGTAACGCCTCGAACCCTATCCCGGAGTCGGATATGGGTGAAGGGTGTTACATTTAGTGGTATCAGAGCTATAGTTTAGTCGGTTCTCGGACTAGCCTAGATGTGTAAAAGTCTAGCTATACATGCCACTCGATCCGTGATAGTGTGATGTCTCCCGACGCATATGAACACCGCCTTGTTTAGACAGAGGTACTCTCCAACCGAGCTGCACTGACCATGTTCAATGTGATGCGAAGGTGTTTGACTAAAATTACGATTATGATGAGTCTCGATTTAGAAAAGTATGAAAAAAAAAATTTAAAAATTTATGATGTATATATAAGTGATAACATGTGAGATGAAAGGTTATGTTGTAATAAATATCCAAACATGCTTGATGCTCATATGATGTAGCGTATTTGATTTACTTGATAAGGTGAATGGGATAAATAGGAATTCGTAGAGGTATGAGTAAAAGTTCCTAATATTATGATATGAATAAATATGTCATTGCCTTGATTGAACATTGAATGTTGATGAATGTTAATGATATTTTTATGAGATAAATGATTATAATAAAATGAACTTATCTATGTTAAATTGTTTGGACTGAATTAAGTGATTGTAATGATATGTATATGATGATGCATGAAGTGAAAGTTGCCATTGTGATGCAAATATCTATGTTTGTTTAACCCTTATATGATGTCATGAGTATGATTTGCTCGAGTAGATGAATGGATAAGCCAAGCTACTTAAAAAAAAAAAAAAAAGGATGCATGCATAATTATACTTGACTAAATGAAATAACTGGAAAGTGGGCATTAAACCAATATGAATGTTAATTACTCGAAATGAATGACATGATTGAGATATGATTGCTCTGATGAAAACTGTGTTACATGTATATATATATATATATGAGAGTTGAGTCAGAAGCCCTACGACCCCTTTCCCCTTATCAAAGTGGTGTTCTATAATGGAATTTCATGAGATTTGTACTAAATAAGTTTCCGGTTGAGAAACCAAGGAGTTCAGTGTTAGAATAATTATAAATATGATTAGAGATTGAAGAATGAGTTGATAAATAAAGTCAAAGCTAGAAAAGTATCAGATTGGCATAAGGATTATTGGAATTATGCATTGTTCTAATTAGAGAAGAAAATTATTTTGATAAATTGAATTACTAAGGTACAAGGTCGAGGGAAGTGCAAAACAAAATTTATTCAGAACTAGTTTTTTTTTGTGAAAAATAATATGAAATTTGTGATGACAGAAATAGTTGGGAAAATGATATCTGAGATGTGTAATATCTGAGTGTGACAGTTACGCCTGGACAGATTTTAGCAGTTTCTTCTAAGATATGTGTTTATCCGTTCCCAGAAATATTTCTATGGTTGTTGATCTTTTGAATAAATTCTAGTTATATGGGGATGTTTTGGTTACTTGAGCTAATGCAATTGAAACAGTTTTGATTAACGTAAGGAATGAATAGTAAAGGATGGCATGATGAATTATTTTGTAACTAGAAGAAAGGATTATTTTCGAGGTTATATCAGAATTATTTCCGTAGTGGAAAGAGGAAAAATATGATAGTGAGTAGTAAACTAAAGGAGTATAGGGAGGATCGACTTCTGATGTTGAATTTCAGATTGGATCTGATTCATGGTATTATTATTCTGAGGCTTATACAGAAAGAATTGTATGAAGCTCACAGTGAAATTTGCCTATTCATTTAGAGAGTAACGATGTGTACTGTAATTTGATTCAAATGTTATTGGATTATGATTTATTGATGATGAAAATCTGTATGATTATTTCGGAAGAGTGTAGGTTCCTTTGAGTCCGTAAGCTTTCATAAGACATGAGAAAATTTAAGAGATATATTAGAGGCATCACCTGAGTGAAAGTTCTTCAGCACCGAATGTGAAATTTATGCATCAAAGTGAAGATCACTTTTTCGGTAAGATTTTCGGGGACGAAAATCTCTAAAGGGGGGGAGAATTGTGACAACCCGAATTAGGGCCTAATCGGAATAGTGGTTTTGTGACCACAAATCTGAGATAGAAATAATTATTTTATGATTATTTTGAGGTCTATGATATGATTGCATGATTGTGCGAAAATTTCGTGAAGAAATTCTATGCATAAAGTGCTTAATTTGAAGTTAGGGACTAAATTGAATAAGTTGCAAAACTTGCATTCTAGAAGTTTCTAGTATGAAATTGCTTTAAAATGTTAATTAGGAGGTCTTAAATAGCAATTTGACCAATTTCTAAGTTATGGACAAAAATTGGACATGGATGGAATTTTTAGAAAGTTTAGTAGTAAGGGCATTTTGGTCATTTGTATATTAAATGAAATAAAATGGGAAAAATAACACAAAATTGGTCATCTTCTCCATTAGTTGCTGCCGAATTTTCCTCTCCTCCATAGCTAGGGTTTCTTCAACTTTCAAGCTTCATAATCAAGATTGGCCCATTGGCCCAATCTCATATATGTGGCCCATTAGGCCCAAATCACATTCCTATGGCCATTAGGCCCAATTCACATGTACAGTCATGTTCACATACGATTTTCCATCGCATAGCATCAATTATCAATTTTTGCCTATTATGGGCCAAACAGCCCATCGGGCCCATTTAGCCCATTCTGGCCCGGTTGGCCAATTCACAGCCCAAGTCCATGGAATCGCCTATGAGGCCTCAGAAAACCTATCAGTTTCCCCCTTACGAGTGTTCACTCATTCGCAAGACTACCATAGCCAAACTTTCGACTTTTCGGCATTTAAGCTTTTACTGATCTACTTGTGTGTGCAGTGTATGTACACACCTAGTAATAAAGCGTACAATAATATCCTTAGCCCCGAACCTACATCGATATCACCCTTCGATTAATCGTATGCTTAATACATATCTTTACCAAAACTGAAATCTCACATTTCACCTTACCTTGCGCGACAAGTTATAACAGCTTCTTCTTTAATCACTAACCACGATCAACTCCCAGATCTGCACCAATCTTAACTATTAAAACTAGAATAATAGGTGACTTGTATCCAACACAAGTCCCCCTTTCCTTAACTATGACCATTCGGCCAACTAAGATCAAGAACACTTACCAAAGTCTCTCACCTTATTCGGCCAAAGAGGTGTTCGGCCCTTGAGTTTTGAATGACATTAAAAGATTTTTCGGCACCAAGGGAAGAGGGAAGAAGAAGTCGGCTAAAACAAAATTGAATCAAAGAAAATTGAGTAGAGGAAGGATGGGAAATCGGCACAAGGAAAAGAAAGAAAACTAGGATTTTCGGCTTTTAAAAAAAAGGGGTTTCTAGAAACAAGGTGAAGGGGTTAGCCTGGCAACTTCTCATTCGGCACCTATATATAGCCTCTATAGCCAAATTTCCCAAGCCCAAACTCCCAATTCGGCACCACCTCTTCCTCACTTCTCATTTCCTTGTTTTTCTCCCTGATAACCCCTTGATCATTTCCTCAAATTTCTACTCTTATCACTCCCTACAGAGTTTAAATCCAACGCCACCTCTGTCCATCTTTCAAGCAAAAATAAATCCCCCCTTTTGAGCAAGGATGGATTCGAACCCCTTACCTCCTTGCCTTGCATGTGACGCCACTTGCCACTCTACCAAAAAGCTTCCTTGTGTCCAATTCTTCCTATATTTATTCAAAAGCCCACCAACTTGCCATCAGGGTTCTTTTAATAAGTAGCCCATAATTTCCTTCACCCCCTAGGTTCGAACTCAAACCTTAACTAAGGCCTACTATAATCAGCACTTGGCTAGGAATGTTAAGTACAAATTTTTATCAAAATCGAAAACAACGAAAGTTCGGGATTTCGGGATCTTTGGGGTGTTACACCATTATTATTCACATGGCCGAACATACTTATCTAACTCACATATAATCTTCAATTGAATTACACATAATTTGTAGTAAGTACCAAATTATTCACTTACCATATTTTAAGTAACCAACAATCCAATTTGTACCTGGACATCTGACCTATTTAACATGTTCGAACATAACTTATCTTTGCCCGATGAACCATTTGGAATTGGATAGACACTCAGATAATCACACGAATCGTACAATGCCAACATCCCAGACGTGGTCTTACATGTAGTCACATATCGATGCCGCTGTCCCAAACAGGGTCTTACTCGTAAACACATATCGGAATCACATATCGATGCCATGGCCTTACTCGCACACATATATCAAAATCCTATGTCATGACATATGTATCCCAACTATTAGTAAGGTTCATACGGGACTTTCAGACGTCGTAACTCGGTTGAAACGAACCCGAAAATGTAGTAATCAAGTTTTTTTCATATTTGGCCATAACAAATATAAATTCTAACATTTCATAACAACATATAAATTTAACATTTCATTGCCATTAAACACGTCTATTTGCTTATAAACTTACCTCGGATGATGTAAAACGGAACGGAACGACTAGTCGACAACTTTCGTTTTTCCCCGATCCAAATCCGATTTCTTTGGTTCTTGATCTAAACATATTCAAATTAAGCTCATTCAAACATATTTTCATTCAATCTAGTCCAAAAATGCATAAATGGGAAAATTACCATTTTTACCCCTGACATTTAAACTTTTTACAATTTAGTCCTTTTTGCACAAAACACAAAATACACAAAATTTTAGCATACCCATGTTGAGTCAAATTTTGCCCAGTCTCAAACAAATCCATATATTTAATTTATTTCACATTTTAGCCCCTCAAATTATTATTTTTACAATTTAGTCCCAATAACTCAAAATCGTCAAAAACTCCAATACAAAATATGTTAATCGAAAACATATCTTTCATATTTCATCATCAAACATCAAAAATCAAAAATCACAAGTTCTCAAAAATGGCATAACTCAAAATATTCACAAAAATAAAAAATTCAAGCATGGGTTTTGTAGTACTCGAAGCAACGATCTAAAAAACGTAAAAATTATCAAAAACCGAGCTGAACTCTTACCTTGATTGAGCTTGAAAAGCAACCGAACCTAGGTTTTCTTTTCTTTTTCTTTCTTGTTTTAGTTTCGGCAATGATATAATAATATAACACCTATTTTAATTATCATATATTATATCATATATTAACTTATCATTATTTTACCTTGTTAACCTTTACTATTTAATATTAAAATGTATTAATCAAGGACATAACCTGCCATTACCAACTCAAATGGATTATTTACAACATAAAAGCTCTAACTTAGAAGGCCACTAATAATTTGGCCCTTAAGCTTTTAACTATCAAAATTTTTAATTTATGCGATTAAGTCCTTTTATTAAATTGGATACCTAAATGACAAAGTTAAATCGTGAAAATTTCACAGATATAAATTCACACCAAATAAACACAGAAAATAATTTTAAAATATTTTTTTGACTCGGATTCGTGGTCCCAAAACCGCTTCGTTCCATTAGGGTCTAAGTCGGGTTGTTACATAATGCAACTCAATTTGATCCACAAGCCTAACACATTTTCATCCACAAAATTAAGCATGAAATCACTAATCTCATAGATTCAATTCTCATATGATTCATATACATACCTGTACTGGTTCATATTGAATCCACCTACTCTCGTAACATCACAAACATTAGTAATAATATCGGATACTTGAGTATCTCAAACATTAAGTGCCAATCCATGGTCGAAACCATCTCTATCCCATATCTAATATATATGCTCACTCTCGAGCTAACACTGGGCCTACTCACACAAGCTGAAAGTCAAGACGTAGCTACATGGTGCTTCTCACATAAGCTTTGCCGAGTAAAGCGCAACACATCTTTGGAAAAGCCCAGAGCCACCGGTAGAACGTATAGAACCAACACCCATAACACGGTAACCCCTTAATGACATGTCATTTGTATCCAATCTATTCCTAAGGTTCAACCGGGAGCCATACAATTTCTGATATCGCATCAAGAATTTCTGTAGTGTCATATCATCACAATTATATTAATTTAGCATGTAAACACATATAATTTAAACCTTATTAATATACGAACTTACCTCGAATTAGTACGAAGACAATTGACCGATCAATCCACTACTTTGTCTTTTTCTCGATTTACTTCCGAATGTTATTTTTCTTGATCTATATAATCAAATTTAATTATTTTAATTCATATTTTACTCAATTCAATCCAAATTTCATACTATGGAAAAATTACCATTTTCCCCCTATACTTTTAACTCATTTACAATTTAGTCCTACACTCATAAAAATGCAAATTCAAGCAATTTAGTCTACACACATGCTAGCCGAATATCATCTAAGCTTAAATTAGCCCATATATTTCATTACTTCACACTTTTCACCACATAATTTTCACATTTTAAAAATAAATCCCTATTTGACATTTTCAACCAAAATCACTTTACAAAACTTGTTTATCTAACAACAACCATTCATTTTGTAACATCAAACATGAAAACACATACACATTCATCAATAGTAAAACCCTAATACTTTAATAGTTTCACAAATTAGTCCTCGAGCTAGCTAGATTAAGCTACAACGATCCTGAAAACGTAGAAATCATTAAAAACGGGACAAAAATCACTTCCCTAATAGCAAGATGAAGTTGTTGAAAGCTAAAGCACAAAAATGGCTTCCTAAAACCTGATTTTCGGTTGATGATGATGAATAAAAGATGATAGCATATTTTATTTAATTAGTTTTATCATTATTTGCTTATTTACTTAATTAACCTTAAAAATTAATCAAATTTACACAAATGCTAACCATGCTCATCCATTAACACCATTAATGGTCTATTTACCATATAAGGACCTCTAATTTAAATTTCCATAGCTATTAGACACCTTTAGCTATTAGAACATAACTTTTGCACTTTACGCGATTTAGTTCTTTTTCACAAATTGAGCATACAAATGGTAAAGTTTCTTAACGAAATTTTCATATGACTCTACTATCATGCTGTAGACATTAAAATAATAATAAAATAAATGTTTTCACCTTGAATTTATGGTATCGAAACCACTGTATCAATTTCACTAAAAACGGGCTGTTAGAACTTTCCCCAAGGAATTTTCATCTCGAAAATCTTACCAGAGAATAGGTTAGGGTACTATTTTCTCATTGCTTCCTCAGGTTTCCATGTAGCCTCTTCAATGTCGTGACATTGCCAAAGAACTTTCACTAAAGCTATGCTTTCGTTTCTTAACTCTTTAATCTCTCGTGCTATAATTCTGATCAGTTTTTCACTATACGCCATATCGGGCTGAATATCAATTTCTGCAGAAGAAATTATATGTCAAGGATCTAATCGGTATCATCGTAACATGGATACATGAAACACATTATGAGTCTTTTCCAACTCTGAAGGTAATTTAAGTCGATAAGCCACAGCCCTATTCTCTCTATAATCTCATACAACCCAATAAATCGCGGACTCAATTTCCCTTTGTGACCAAATCAAAGAATCTTCTTCCACGATGATACTTTCAGAAACACTCTGTCACCGATTTGAAGTTCAATATCTTTACGTTTCAAATCCGCATATGATTTCTGTTGATCTGAAACTCCTTTCAAACTATCATGAATGACTTTCACTTGTTCTTCAGTCTTTCTGATCAAATCAACCCCATGAATCTTTTTCTTACTAAGCTCAGTCCAGTATAATGGATTTTGCATTTACGACCATATAAAGCTTCATACGGTGCCATCTTTATGATCAACTGATAACTATTATTATACGTGAATTCCACCAGTGGTAAATATTTTTCCCAGTTGCCTTCAAAATCTAAAACACAACAATGAAGCATATCTTCGAGAATCTGAATCACTCTCTCAAACTAACCATTGGTCTGAGGATGAAATGCAGTGTTAAAATATAGCCGTCTACCCAAAACCTCTTGCAATTTCTTCCAGAATCGTGATGTAAACCACGGATTTCTATCCAAAATAATGGAAACTGGCACTCCATGCAATCTGACAATCTCTGAAATGTACAATTCAATTAATCTTTCGAGTGAAAAGTTTATACATATTGGAATAAAGTGTGCAGATTTCGTCAAACGATCAACAATAACCCAGATAACATCTTTCTTTTTTGGAGATAGGGGTAATCCTGATACGAAATCCATCGTAACTCTATCCCACTTCCACTTAGGTATCGTCACTGGTTGCAGTAGTCCTGAAGGCACTAGATGTTCGGCTTTAACTTGTTGAAAAATCAAGCATCTTGACACAAAATAAAAAATTTCACATTTCATACTTGACCACCAGTATAACTGTTTCAAATCATTGTACATCTTAGTACTCCCTGGCTAAACAGACAAGCTACCACTGTGTGCTTCATGTAGAATTTTCTATACAAGCTTAGTATTCTTTAGTACACATATTCTACCTTATAACAACAAACAATCATCAGATCCAATTTGAAACTCTGAATCAGCAGTTGACTCTTACTGTATTCTTCTAGCTTACAATTCATTATCAAATTTCTAAGCCTCGCAAATTTGTTGTAAAAACATTGGTCTAGCTTTTAATTCAGCTAAAATCGAACCATCATTAGACAAAGTCAACCGCATATTCACCGCTCTTAGAGCAAACAAGGATTTTCTACTCAAAGCAACTACGACAACAATTTTTTTCCCGGGTGATAATCGATCACTAATTTATAGTATTTCAACTATTTGAGCCATCTTCATTGTCTGAAGTTCAAATATTTTTGTGACATCAAATACTTCAAACTCTTATGATTAGTAAATACATGGCACTTTTCACCAAACAAATGATGTCGCCAAATCATCAATCCAAACACGATCGCAGCCAACTCCAAGTCATGTGTCGAATAATTCTTTTTGTATGTCTTTAATTGTCTGGAAGCATACGCTATCACTTTGCCTTCTTTCATTAATACACATCCCAAACCGTTCAATAACGCATAATTGAAAATCACAAACTTTTTACCCGCTCAAAGCTAAATTAAAGCGGTGCTTGATTATGATGCTTTCAAGCGATTAAAACTATGTTGACATTTGTCGGACCACTTAAATTTCACATATTTCTATAACAATTGAGTCATCATCATAGCAATCATCGAGAATCCTTTTACAAAACAACGATAATAGCTTGATTAATCCCGAAAACTTACGACTTGAATCGTTTCTTGGTGGTTTCGAGTCAATATGTAATAACCCATTTTTAGAGTTAATCAGAACAATGGTTTTGAGACCCCAATCTGAAGTCAAAATATTTATTTTATTATTTTATTAAGGTTTATAGTATGACAGAATGTTTTTGTGAAAATTTCATAAAGAAATTTTACCGTTTGAGTGGTTAATTCGGTAAAAAGGACTAAATTGCGTAAAGCATAAAATATGAGTTCTTTAAGTTAAATGAAACAAATAGCCATAGAAATGAAATGAAGAAGTACTTGCATGGTAAATATGCCATCATTAGAATGAGTGGACATATTTAAAAATGTGAAATATTGAAATTATGTGGTTAAAAGTGTGATTATTTGGAAAATGTGGGCTGCTAAGGCAATAAGAAGAACTCGGCTAAGCATGGGTAGGATGAAATTGCATGAAATTGTGATTTTGTGATAATGACTAAATTACAAAAATGTGAAATAATAGGGGTAAAAGTGTAATTTTGCCAAAAATGTGTAAATTGTGTTAAATTGAATGAATTAATGATTAAATAGGTAAATTTTGTTATTTTATAGATTGGGAAAATGAGATTCCATCTAGAACGAAGGAAAACAAAGTATCGGATTAGTCGACCTAATTCGTCGTTATAGCGAATGAGGTAAGTTAGTATTTTTATAAATCTTTGTTAAATTGTGCTATAAATTTATTAGTATTGTTGAATTGAATTATAATGCTGATTGGAAATGAGTACGAGCACAATCAACAGAGTTATGATGTCCGGAAGTCCCGTACGAACCTTAGGAATAGTTTAGGATCTAAATGTCATGACATTAGGATTACCGAGATGTGATTTCATGTAAGGCCATGTGCGGGACATTGGCATCGATATGAGATTCGTGTAAGACAATAGCTAGGCTATTGGCATCGATATACTATAACATGTAAGACCATATCTGAGATATGGCATTGTATCAGTTATATGAGATTTCCAAGTATCCTTAGCAATTCCAAATGGTTCGACGGGCATAGTCAAGACAAGAATGAAAGTACGATCGAAATAAGTAATACAGGTACGTACAAAACTTATGTGAGAATCAAATAAAAGTGGTGAGTTCATATTGTATCATGTATATGAAATGAGAAAGATTTGTGTATAAATATGTTTTATGCCAAAATGGGTTCATTTGGCTATATGGAGGTATAAATTGGATGTTAAATGAGGCATGAGTTTTGTTTGTTTTAATTATATACACATAAGGTATATAACGTACGAAATACTGTTACTTGATGATAATTAACATGATTCACCTTGGCTAAAGAAAATGTGAGGAATGTTGGTTTGAATGAAGTTATATAGATATTTGATTTTGTATATGTAAATGTGATCAAAATGGTAAGAATGCTTTTGATCCGTATGAGGATAGAAATAAATAAACTTATGAAGCTTTGTTAATTATGTGATTGGAATTATGGTATAAAGGTGAAATCAAATGAATTTATATTATAGTATATGTAAATGCTTAATATGTGCTTATTCAATAAGATAAGTTTAATATCATATGAGCTTACTAAGCTTTAAAGCTTATTTGTGTTATTTTTTTATGTTTTTTAGTGATTCAGAGGTTTGATCGGGTTAGAAGTCGGCGGAGATCGCATCATACTATCCGTTTTTTTATTTTGGTATCTATACACTTGTGACTTCGTTATATGGCATGTATAGGCTTGAGTTATGTGGAAATGTGATTGGTAATGTTGAATGTGGGTTTGGCCTGTATATGATGTATATATATATATATGGCCTGGTGTCTTGGCATGTTTGGTATGGTATAGGGTTGATGAATTGGTACATTTTGATGATGATGAATTGGTATATTTTGTGTAACACCCCAAACTCAGTCTGGACATTATGGCCGAATCTGGCGATGTCACATTGAAGTGTTTTTCGTAAAGTGCAAAATTGTTAAAAACCCATTCTCTATTAAACCTTTTTGAACGACCTTAAAGATGATTTCAAGGCTTGTCGTTTATTTTCAAAATATAAGTTGTTTGTCAAAAATTAATCACATTAAAATGTCGTTATTTATTTTAAAATGTTGTTTCTTACGGAAGCTCTTAAAACCGATTATGTATTCGTGGTATTTTTGAAAAACATTTATCTTTTTGAAAACTTGCGTCTTTTTCTACTGCTAGCAGTTATAAATCAAAACAAATAACGACCTAAATTAAAAAATAAAATTCGAAGAGGCCTTATTACAATAAAATACCCAAAAATTAGATTACTTATAATTTAAAAATCAAATACAAAAGTACGTGCGTGGTTGTGTAGCCACCTTTGAGTCCCTCGCAACACTGATCCGCCAAAGACTGGGGTCTTCTTGTATAGTTAAAACAGGAGGGTGAGTTTATGAAAACTCAGTATGTAATCCCATATAAGCAAACAGTCAGAAAACAAGCACAGTCTGGGCCTAAGCCCTTTTTACTAACAGTGACAATATTAGTTTGGGCTTTAGCCTATCTCAATACAGAAATAGTCATGTGTTTGGGCCTTGGCCTATTACAGTACCAATAAGCAGTGCAGTAACAGTTTAAACAGTATTTAAGTCCTATTCATCTAGCCTCTACACTCTAACTTCATCCAACCCTACACTCCATGTGGGGATATAATCAACCCACCCATCCCTACACTCCAGAGTTAGCACCGGTTGCGGCACTATACAATAATATGCAGCTAAGCTACCAGTAATTTAGGCTCAAAGCCTTTTAGTACACTTCCTCTGATCAGTATAAACCCATCCCCATGCAATGCATCATACAATCATGTCATGTCATATCATAGAATCATACATGTATCCATTACAGTTAAAATAGCATGCTAAAAATACAGCCATACATGCACAAATATATATATACAACACATAGGGGAAAAATGATCATATTACCATATAAGGCAAAATAGTCATTTTACCATATATAGGGGTCTAGGTAAACTTATTGACCCAACAGTAGGTCCACAGTCGTCTCAAGCAACCCGTGCAACCTTAACAGTCAAACAGTGAAAATGGGTCCAAGGCCCACACTGCAGGCCTATGTGGGCCCACACGTTTGTGTGGCCCACAAGCCCAGAAATGGCTCATGGCTGGCCTCAACGGTCAAACACCCATGTTTAGTTACATGGGCCACCACACGAGGGAGCGCACGCCCGTGTAATGTCATCGTTTGCTTATTCCAGCTTTTGTCGATTTCTATAGTTTAGATAGTGTTTACACACCCACACACCTGGTTTCGATTCATCACACACAGTCGCTCGAGCCCTCACGAACCTAAATTAGACCATTCAAACCCCATGATCAGTCCTACTTTACAATTTAAAAGAAGCCAAAAACCAAAAATCCAACTATTGAACATTTTAGAGTTACCTCTAATCGAATCACTGTGATTCCCATGAATTTAATTCTTGATGATTTCTTAAGAGTTTCCTAGATTTTCCTTAACTACCATAACAATCTCTATTAGCCACCACTTAAGAGCAGAAGAAGGAAGGAAATCAAGATCTCGTCTATAGTACTTACCGAAAAGATCAAGAGACCCAACATATGGAAGCACAAACATGATGGCCAAGGACTGAAACGAAAATGGTGAGATTAGTGAGAAAGAAAAATCGGCACCAGCACAAGCCCTCACCCTCGATTTACAACTGTCAAAAACCATTAAACGAAAACCCCAATTTAACAACTTAAAAATCTAAACTTCAAGTATTATACTGCTTACCGAAAGAAATGTGATTAACACTTACACACAGTGGAGGCTCGAAACATATAAGAGGAAGAAGAAGCAATATCAATTCGGTAGAGAAAGAGGGATGGATTTTTGAATAAAGGAGAAGGGGAAAAGGGCTTTCAGTAGCAACAAGAACACGGTAGTCAGCAATGAAGAAGAAAGAAATGACTGTTGAGCAAAAGCAAACAAAATTGACAAGAGCAAGACTCTAGCCGAAAACACACCTCCCAAAATCTAATAGAAAGAAGAAGAAAAGAGGGGAACTGACAGACTTGAGAGCAGAGACCATCGAAAACAAAACTCAATTTGCAAAAGAGAGAAAAAGAGAGAGGAAGCAGTAAAAGCAATTTCGATAAAAAAGAATAGTTGGCCGAATGTTAAGTGGATAAAAGCCCAGCCGAGTCCTTTTGAGAAAGAGATCAATTTTGGCACACTACTCCCCTTCCCTTGTTCCATTCCTTGAAAATCTCCTTACATCACTCCACCAACTAATTTGAACTCCACACAACCTCTTCTATCCAAATTTTCCACCTCAAAACACTCCCCAAATCCTTCTAACAACCGAAATTCCTTAATAATCTCCTAAAATTCAGCCACAACCCCCAATCCCCTCAAACACTCCAATTTTGGTTAGACTAGAACTCTTCTATGGCCAACAGTAAAATAAATTCCCTGCTTGCGCTAGAACCCAACTCTCGGATCTCACCTTATTAACACTCCTTAAAACCACCAGACTAGCAAGCTCATTCTGTCATTTTTTACCCACATTTATTTATAAGCCTACTGACTAGGGACAAAGGTTTATTCACTTAAAATAAAACTTTTGTCTAAGCCAAGGCTTGAACCCAAGACTTCTCAGACACTCCCAGAACCATCAAAGCATATACACATTTGTGTGTCTTTCTTGTATGACTAAACATGTGCAGCCTCCTAACTATTCCCATCCTCAAGACTTAATACTTTTAGGCCCAAAAGTCAGGGTGTTACAATTTGTAGCATGAATTAGATGATAATATGGTGAGAACATACATATGGAAGATAAGTGAAAAATGTAGGTTATGACATATTGATGTGGTATGTTTATGGTTATGATTTGAGTAGTGAAATGTTTGAAGATGAAATGGCATGATTTGTATATGAATTGGCATGTTTTGGTTGCCTATAAGTGTATTGGAATGGTATGAAATGATATGGTTTAGGTATGCTTGAGGAGGGTGGGAAATGGGGCTTAAACCAAGCCTAATTTCACCCCACACGGTTAAGCACACGGGTGTGTAACTTGACCGTGTGTCTGCTGTAACTTAATTAAATAAGTCAGTGAGTTACACGGATTAGGCACACAAGTGTGTCTACTAGCTATGTGTGGCACACGGGGTGGCATATGGGTGTGTGGTTGGCCATGTGACCAAGTCAGTATACCCTCCAGATTTCACACGGCCATGGCACATGGGAATGTCTCCGGCTGTGTGATGCAAGTCAGCATGTATGCCCTGTTTCCATACGGCTTATGACACGGGTGTGTCTGGTGGCCGTGTGAGGCACAAGGCTTGTTCACACGGGCGTGTGACCCTTGTATGTTTGAAAATTTTTTAAGTTTCCTAAAGTTATCAAATGTTATCGGTTTAGTCCCAAACCTCGTACAAGCATGTTTTAGGTCTTGTAGAGCCTTATAAGGGACAATTTGATTATGTTTGATTGATGTTTATGTGATAATGAATTCAAGTATGAGAAATATATATTGTATGCTATAATTGATCGGTAATGCATCGTAGCCCTATTCTGGCAACGGATACAGGTTAGGGGTGTTACATTTTATTGACATCAGAGCTACGATTTAGTCGATTCTAGGACTAACGTAGCATATGTGAGTCTAGCTATACATGCCATATTAAACCTATGATAGTGTGATATCTCCCAATTCTGATGAGAATTATTTTAATTAGACAGGATGTGTGATATCTCTCGATTACGACGATAATTATTTTAATTAGACGGATGTGTTTTCCAACCAAGCTAATTTTGATAGTGCGAGAAAGTGGTAGTCAAATGCTTGAGTGAAAATGTGACTATGATGAGTTGAAACTCATAAAGGTATGAATAAAAGTTCATAATATCGTGTTATTAATAAATGTTATAGTATGTGCATGTATATGTGAGAGTTAAAGTTAAGGTTTCTGACCCTCACCCCTCATTAGTATGGTATTACAATGAAATCTGTAACATTTAGATTAAATAAGCTCACAAGTGTAGAATTACAGAGTTCTGTGGTTGAAGGATTAATATGGTAGTCAGATAAGAGAATGAGTCAGCAAGTAAGGACGGCACTAGAAAAGATATCAGATTGTTTTGAAAATCATTCGGATTGTGCAAAGCCATTGTTAAAGAAGAAGTTGACTTCGACGAAACAAAATATTCAGGTATGATATCTAAAGAATTTATTATCAGAAAGTTCTTCTGAATTAATTTTTGTTAGTGATGGGATAATGAGAAATCAGTGATTTTAGAAATAGATAGTGGAATAATGTTTGAACTGTAAAGATAGCTGAGTACAGCGGTTATAGTCAAATAGTTTATGGCGATTCCTTCTGGGTACTCTATGTGTTGATCTACTTTTAAAAGTATATGTAACTGTATATTTTCAGATGAAATTATTATCATATGAGAACACTAGATAAACATACTAATAGATCAAAGCATTGTTGGTCTGTTTGAGTTATGATTGCCATTGCTCCATCTTTTTTTGGTATTCTATTCTCTTGTGTTGATAGGAAAGTCGCCAGTAAAATACGTATGATGCTAGTATTCTATTTCTACTGGTTATTGCTCTGTTGAATATACTTGAAGGTTATATTACTTCTATTATCATTGATTCCAGTATTTATGAGTGAGGTTTTTCCTTCTAGAAATTTCCTGGGATATCATCGAGATTTTTATCGGTTTATATCGGTTGCAATTTTGAAATTCTATATAACTCTACATTACGAGATTTTGCTACCTTGATTTTACTATGATTATATGTAATTAATTGCAAGAGATATTCTTCTAATAGAGATGACTATATTTATTATGATTATAATTTACGGTTTGATCATGTAACACCCCTATAACCCGTATCCATCACGGAGTGGGTTATGAAGAGTTACCAATCAAAACACTACATTTGTACATTCACATTTACATAAGTTCATTAGCAATTATATGAATAGCCAAACACAATCAAAGATCGAAATTCGGACTTGTCTGACATTCAAGATTTACCATATTCACATGGCTTTTATACAACATCTCAAAATATCATTCACTTAAGTCTATTCTATACATGCCATACGAATTCCAAAACATAATAGTACCAAAGCGATAGATAGTGTGACAAGTTCTTGTGATCCCCAGAGCAAGTGGTTGAGTCAACGATCTATAAAGCAGAGAAACATAACAAATGGAGTAAGCTTTTATAAGTTTAGTAAGTTTTAAGCAATGCAAACAAAGATACTTAATTATAAATAGATCATTCAATTTATCAAATAACATTTTCTAAATATATTGCCATTTGGCCGAATATACACCAGGACATATTGTACATTTAGCATTTTTATTTTTACTTAAATCTGAACTCATATAACATAGGTAAATCAAATACCATCACATAATTTCACATCTTGACCGGATGTATCATGATCATATATATAGCCATAACTCTTATTCACATATGCATCATAGTTTACACTTATGGTTCATTTCAAGTCAAACTCACATATAAGTACATGATACATACTTGGGCAACTTAATGTAATAAATGTATTCAATTGTCATTCTATCACGAAGCATCAAAGTCTTAGACTGTTATCAAATTACCGGTAATTAGCCTGCTAGGTTTTAAACCCTAATTCATCACCGGCACGAAGCCTGCTAGACTTTAAATCTGACTTCATTCACTGACATTTTGCCTGCTAGGCTTCATTCACCGACATTTCGCCTGCTAGGCTCAAAGCCCGATATTATTTCACCGGCATTATAGCCTGCTATGCTCGAGGCCCAAATTCATCATACAATAATCAATTCACCAAGTTTCATGCATATCAAATCATATGTTACTTGATTTCACATAGCACAAACACACTAATAATTTATTTCCTTCATTCAAATAAATGCACATATCACACACCTTATCATCATGTCATAATTCTCTTATTATACATTTTTCTTTTCATATTACATTCGATTATAGACTATGTTTGATTACTCAAAACTTACCTCGAATATTTTCAACAGTCGCGAATCGGCTATTCAGTTACTTTAGCTTTTCCCTTATCTGAATTTGCCCTTCTATGCTCTTGAGCTAAAATCAACAAATTTAACTTCTCAATCAAACACAAACGTACAGCAACCATATACCTTTCAAAAGCTAATTCATTCACATCATTTGTCCACTTAAGTCTATCACCATTTCATTTTCAAATTCATGTACTTTGTAATTCACATTCGAACACTCAATTATACCTTAACTTATCCATTTCTTTCATTTAAACAACCCACATAACTCATTCATTCATGAAAACATTCGACACTATGCATCTTCACAAATATTTCATTTAAACAATTTTGGCCACCTTAAAATCAATTCATGCACTCACAATTTAAATAGATTCACTACTCCACAATCGGTCAATTAATTATACAATTAACCATAGCCGAATACCAATCAAGTAGATATTTGTTCACATTTCTTTAACACATATTTATCAACTAGTCTACGTATTAGCTTTTAGCATATTCGGTCAATAGAGCAACCTATTAAATTTTCATGCATTCTTTTCCAAGGTTACCAAGACCATCCTATGATTAAATATACATCATCTTTCATAATACACGAAATTCCTATTAAAAGTCTCATACATATACATTTGGCCTAATATACTTCACAACTATGCCCCTAGGCTGAATATTCACAAAGCTCTCAAAACATAATTTACTAAACTTCCAAGCCAAGTTATCTAAATAGACCATCTATACATAAGTACCAAGCCTCAAACTTAATTTATAACTATCTAAATCATTTAAAGCATTCAACACCAAATTTTCTTTGGATTTCATACTATAGCCGAATGCCCATTCCAAGCAATTGAGCCACACGTAGTTCAAATTTCAAAATTTAAACTTATAAACTTACAATCACATGGATTTTAACATTATAGTCCATCAAACTTTCATTCATCAATTTCTATCATCAAATACAAATTTTTGCAATTTCCTATCTTGACTGAATGCACAATTAACTAACATTTAACAAATTAATTCATGGGTTTAAAGTAGAACCAAGAGAGGAACTCAAAAACATGAATTTTCAACCAAACTACCATGAACTTACCTTGAATTTATCTCCCCAAATGACCGAATATTCAAGAGCTTTTCTTCTTCTTTTTATTTTCTTTAGTTTCGGCTAAGTGATAAAAATAAAGCTCAACTTTGTTTTTATCACCTCATTTTATGTTATAAAATAACATATATTATTTTATACCATAATTTAAGTTTATAATTTATTATTATATAAAGCACATGATGCATTAAACCAACCCCACTACCGTACATTTAAATAAGGTTGTAAAATAGACATGCAAATCCTCTACTTTAATAATTTACAAAATTAATCACTTGGACATTCATCTACCACATTTTCAAAGTTTCTCAAACAAGTCTTTTTTAGCTAATTTCACATTCAAATGACAAAATTAAGACACGATACTTTCATACATGAAACTTCACATATAATAAACATAAAAAAGAGCATTTAAATAATTTTGTGACTCGATTTTGTGGTCCTGAAACTACTTTCCGACTAGGGTCAAATTAGGGCTGTCACAACTCTCCCCCCTTAGGAATTTTTGTCCCCGAAAATTTTACTAGCGAATAAATTAGGGTATCGTTCTTTCATGGAGTCTTCAAGCTCGCAAGTAGCTTCTTCAACCCCGTGTTTGATCCACAACACTTTCACTAATGAAATTGTCTTATTCCGTAATTCTTTCACCTCGTGAGCCAAAATACGAACCGGTTCCTCTTCATAACTCAAATCAGACCAAATTTCTATCTCTGATGGACTAAGCACATGAGAAGGATCGGATCTGTACCAACGGAGCATCGAAACATGAAAAATGTCGTGAATCTTTTCAAGTTCAGGTGGCAAAACCAATTTGTACGCTACCGGCCCAATTCGTTCAGAAACTTTATATGGTCCTATAAACCTTGGGCTCAACTTACCCATACGACCAGAATCGAGTACCTTTCTCCATGGTGATACTTTTAAAAACACTTTATCTCAACACGATACTTAATATTTTTACGTTTCAAATCATCACGATTTACGGCGATCGTGGCTTTGCTTTTCAAACTTTCACGAATCACTTTAACTTTCTATTCAGCTTCTTTAATAAAATCAACTTCGTAAATCTTACTTTCACAGAGCTCGGTCTAAAACAATAGTGTGCGACATTTACAACTATACAAAGCCTCGTAAGGTTCCATCTTAGTGCTCGATTGAAAACTATTGTTGTATGCAAATTCAATCAAAGGTAAGAACTTTTCCCACGAACCGCTAAACTCAAGGATGCAACATCTTAACATATCCTTGAGTATCTAAATTACCTGCTCCGATTGACCATCAGTCTGGGGATGAAAACTGGTGCTAAAATGCAACTTGGTACCCAGCGCATCTTGTAATATCTTCCAAAATCGCGATGTGAATCTCGGATCTCTATCCTACACAATAGAAGTAGGTACCCCGTGTAACCATACAATCTGAGAAACATACAGTTCGGCTAACTTATCAAGTGAATAATCTGTACGTACGGGAATAAAATGAGCTGACTTTGTTAATCTATCAACAACAACCTAGGTCGCGTCTTTCTTGCTCGAAGACAATGGCAACCCGGATACAAAATCCATCGTGACTCGATCCCACTTTGACTTGGGTATCATGATCGGCTAAAGTAATCCCGAAGGCACTTGATGTTCCGCTTTAACTTGTTGACATATCAAACACTTCGAAAAAAAGTCAGAAATGTCTCGTTTCATATCGTGCCCCAAGTATTGTTGTTTCAGATCGTTGTACATTTTCGTACTACTCGGGTGAACTGACATTCGGCTGCTATGAGCCTCGCTCAAAATCATCAGAATAAGCTCTGAATTTCTCGGAACAATAATCAATTTTTGAACTTCAAATAATCATTGCTATCAATTAAAAATTTTGAATCCTTTTTCGAAACACATAGTGCTCATTTTGCAACTAATTCATCATCAACTTTTTGAGCTTCACGGATTTGTTGCATCAATGATGATTTTGCTTTTAACTCCGCTACTAACACATCATCAACGGACACAGACAGATGCACATTCATTGCTCGCAAAACAAACAGTGATTTACGGCTTAAAGCATCAGCAACCACGTTAGCCTTTCCTGGATGATAATCAATGACAAGCTCGTAATCTTTCAATAATCCTAGCCAACGTCTTTGTCTCAAATTCAAATCTCTCTGAGTCATCAAGTACTTGAGACTTTTGTGATCGGAATAAACGTGACATTTTTCCCCGAATAAGTAATGGCGCCAAATTTTCAAAGCGAAAACGATAACAGCTAACTCGAGATCATGAGTCGGATAGTTTTTCTCGTGTGGCTTCAACTGTCTCGAAGCGTACGCTACTACTCTACCCTCTTGCATCAACACACAACCCAAACCATTCAGAGACGCATCATTGTAGATCACAAATTCATTACCAGATTCTGGCTAAAGTAATACTGGAGCTTCGGTCAAAAGGGTTTTCAATTGATCAAAACTTTTCTGGCACTTTTCTGACCATTCAAATTTGACATTTTTCTGTAGCAACTTAGTCATCAGTGTTGCTATCATCGAGAAGCCTTTCACAAACCGTCTGTAATATCCGGCAAGTCCCAAAAAGCTCTGAACTTCTGAAACAATTCTTGGAGGCTTCCAATCAAGTATAGCTAAAATTTTACTCGGATCGACTCGAATACCCGATGCGGATACAACATGCCCCAAAAAGCTAACTTCCCTCAACCAAAATTCACATTTACTAAATTTCGCATATAATTTTTTGTCTCGCAAAATTTGCAATACCAACCTCAAGTGTTTGTTATGCTCAGTTTTGTCTCGCGAATAGATCAGGATGTCAGGGTTTGACTGCTCTGACCTCTGTGTATTACAAATCAGATATCTCCCTATACAGAATTTCAATGTCTATGATGTTTGTTTCTCTTAAAACTAGACTCAATAAAAAATCTGTACATATAAAGTATGACTTCTAATTATTTTTTTACAATTTATTATGAATTTTTAAAGTCAGAATAGGGGATCTAGAAATCACTCTGTACTGTTTCACAAAAATTCAAATATCTCATAAAATATAACTCATATACCTGTTTTGTTCAATCCATATGAAAATAGACTCATAAATCTTCAATTTCATAACCTACTCATCATTTAATTCCATTTCTACTATTTTTAGTGTTTTTCAAATTTACATAATCTTCTTTGCTTTGCGATTTACTGTTTTATGGCAAATTTCACTTTACTACAGATTTTCATGGACTAAATATCATTTTAAACATACATAACATCAAATATGACTTAGATTGGCCATTCCAATGGCTAATCATTTACAAACCTTTTCTTGCCAAACCATAGCCATATCATAAGATCATTTACACAAAGTGAGTATTTTGCCATACATGCCACATTCAAAACACACAAGCCATTTTACCAATTTAGGCCTTCGGATAGTGGCGCGAGTCTTGACCTATCCAGATTCTTAAGCTAGCTTGTCAAAACTACAATGAAAGAAAAGGAGGGAGTAAGCACAAATGCTTAGTAAGTTCACATGCAAATAGCAAGTAACATAATCACACAATCCCACAAAAACATTATTTGCATAAACAACACCAAGACATTCATGTTTCATTTGTATTTAATATCTTTCTACGATTTCATCATACCAAGTTCTCAACCCAAGGGTTTAAGCACATAACTGTCAAATTTTCTCATTTACCATACTTACCAACATGTCACCTTCATTTTAGGCCTTCTTTTTATTCACTTAAGATTCACCTGTTGAACACATCGGAATATAATTTGAACACGCGGATCTCATGAACATAAGAGCCATACCCGCAGCTAGACAAACTCAATAGCCTGCAGAACTTATGTAGCCAAGCTACCATGTAACTCGCCCATAAGTGAACTCGGACTCAACTCAACGAGCTCGGGCGTTCACATCCATAAGTGAACTCGGACTCAACTCAATGAGCTCGGATGCCTAGTCACATCTCACGAACTCGGACTCAACTCAACGAGTTCGGAACTTAACCATCCTAGTGACATGTCACTTGTATTCTAACTATTCCCAAGGTTCAAACGGGCTTTTTCCTCGATCATATATCTTTGCCGTCTTCCATGGAATATCGAAACCGACACTCGGTAGAAATTCATATTTATCAAGTAGTAAACATAGTATGCATATTCTCAATAATAACCACAAAGCATAATATTTCATGATAAAAATCTTCATATCATATAAATAAATTTAATGATAATAATCATCATATCATATAAATAAAATTATATTACTTAAATTTATAATTATGTTACCACATTTACACATGAACTTACCTCGGTACAAAATTATTAGCAATCGAGCCTATTCTTCGTAAACTTTGTTTTTCCCTCGATCGCAACTTGAATCTCGTTTCTCTTGATCTATAATGCCAAATTAATCTTATTTAATATATACATTCATCAAAAAAGCATTTAATACAAACTTTGGCAAAATTACATTTTTGCCCCTAAACTTTTGCATAATTACACTTTTGTCCCTAGGCTCGAAAATTAAACTTCATCCCTTATTCTTATGTTTTATGATATGCTGATCATTTTTTCCTTCTATTGTAACATCAAATTCACACTCTAACATGTACTTATGACTATTAGGTATTTTCTGGATTAAACCCTTTTACTCATTTTAAGCTTAAAACCAGAGTAGTACAAGTTGTATAACATAATTTAAAACCTCATTTTCTGTCATAAAACACCAAAATAAACAAATTTCACCTATGGATATTTTTCCAAATATGAACTCTAGGTTGAATTATTGCTAGCATAAGCTTAATCAAGCTACCGGGATTCCAAAAACGTAAAGAACATTAAAAACGGGGCTTGGAATCACTTACTATGGAGCTTGGAAGCTTGAAACAAACCCTAGCTATGGAGAACCCTTGAAATTTCGTCCTAATGAAGATGGACAAAAATTGGCTTTTAATTTTGTTTTTAATTCATTTTAATAACTAAATGACCAAAATGCCCTTACTACTAAACTTTCCAAAAATTCCATCCATGTCCAATTTTTGTCCATAGACTTAAAAATTGGTCAAATTACTATTTAAGACCTCCTCATTAATATTCCAAAACAATTTCATACTAAAAACTCCTAGAATGCAAGTTTTACAAATTATTCGATTTAGTCCCTAATTTCAATCTAAGCACTTTAGGCATAGGATTTCATCACGAAATTTTCACACAATCATGAAATCATATCATAAACATCAAAATAATTATAAAATAGTTATCTCTATCTCAGATTTGTGGTCATGAACCACTATTCCGATTAGGCCCTAATTCGGGATATTACAACGTGTACCAAATAGTTAGGTCGCATGTGTAGTACTAAGTGCAGGCTACTATGCGTACCCGACAACTTTGATCACGTGTGTAGTACTAAGTTCAGGCTACTACGTGTATCAGATGGTTAGGTCATGTGTGTAATACTAAGTGCAGGCTACTACGTGTGAGACATAGTTAGAGTGATTTCGGGCTCCCCTGTCTCAAATTTGGAAAATCACTAAAAATTGTAAAAAAATGATTATGGGCTAGGATTTATATGACTAAATCCTTGATGAGTCTATTTTCAATAGAGATAGACAGGAAAATTAATCGAAACCCGTACTATGAGATGATAAACTTTTAGTAAAGAAAGGTTGAATCTGTCAAACAACAGAACATGGGTAACTTTAAAGAATAAACTGTACTTATTTGCTAGACCAAAAATTCTGGAAATTTTATGGTAAGAATATATATGAGTCTAGTTTCAGGGAAAATTTACAGATTTTAATTTGGGGTTTCGTAGCTCTAGATATAAATAATTTAGTAACTATGGGTCGAGAAAATAGCATGACCCGAAAATAAGTAAAAGTGTAATTATGATTATATTTCCATGGAATGATGTTGATAATTTTCTTATTATTTTCATATGGACTTACTAAGCTTTAAGCTTACTCCCTCCTTTCCATTTCTTTTGTGTTGACAGGTTAGCTTGGGTTGGAGATCGTTGAAGGCAACCTCACACTATCAAGCTACCTCCTTTGGAGTATTGATGAATCTTAATGTCTTCAAGTGAGTGGCATGTTTAGGGACTTAGTTTTATGATAGATGCTGTTATGATTAGCCATATGTATTGGCTTATATTGATTCATTGTATATAGCCATGAGATGTGGCTTATTATGATTGTGGCTTGTAAGCCTAATTATCCATGATAAGTTCTAATGCTTGTGATACGATGATGTGTTTATGCTTGTGGGATATGTATGGCTGGTATTATGACATAAATGCATGACAGGTGCTTCTTGAGCGATCGAAATGGTTAAAGCCACGTAGTAAATGTATAATATGAAAATAAGTTGATAATGTTTGAACATGAATACTTGATGTTGATTGAAGCTATTTGATAAATTGATGGTTATGAAAGTTTGGTAAAAGTGGTCATCAAATGACAAGGTCAATGAATATAGAATTGTTGTGTCTAGGTTTGATATTATATGAGTACGTGTAATAAGTGAATGATAGCATGTTAAAGTTAAGAATATACCTTAGTGAAGTATGTTAAATCATTAAAATGATGCCATGATGTATATCTTTGATGTGTGTAAAGATGTGAGGGATTAATGGTAACAAAAGGCTTGGAAAATAGCCTAAGTACTAGTCACACGGGTAGAGACACGGCCATGTGTCTCAATCGTGTGGAGGGCATAGCCTAGCACACGAGCATGTGGCTTGGCCATGTGGTTCAATTTATTTTGCTGACGTCATAAATAGAGAGTTACACGGCCTGAGGACACGGGCGTGTTGGAGACACACGGCCTTTAATGCGTGTTTAGAGCCTCAGTAGCTCTTGTAAGGGACATTATGATGTGATTGAATGTTTTTAATATAAATGAAATTTTATGGCCCAGTTTTGCATGTTTGTGAATGTTTAAGTCCAGTAACACCTCGAACTGGTCGACACCGGGATATGGGTAAGGGGTGTTACATAACATGTAAATTAAAGATGATTGATAATGTATTCGCGTTATATAGTCAGTGACATTTATTATTTGGTGGATAATGTGACATCTATAATGATTACTTGAGTTAAAAGTATTTAGTGACTCAGAAAGATCTGAATTTATGACAATGAAGATGGCTTGAATTGCTGAAAGATTACAAGTTAGAAATCGATTATCATCCAGGGAAAACAATTATAGTCACAGATATTCTGAGCAAGAAACCTATGTGTGCTTTACGAGTGGTGAATATTTGATTGATTTTATCAGACGATGGATAGATATTAGCTGAGTTAAAAGCATTTAGTGAATTTGTGAAGTTCATAAATGAGTTAATGAACTGCAAGTTAAAAAGGGGTTCAACATTAACTTATAATTCAAAAATTTCAAATTGGAACCGATGATTGTTTGTTGTTTTGAGATAGAGTTCTTGTATCGAGAAATCTAGAAATTATGTAACAATTGTTACATATGGCCTGATGGTTAACATTAACCATCAAGTACCTTGGGATTATTCTGATGCAGGATGATATCTGAGTGAAAAATGGGATAATAGTATGATGGATTCCTGTATTGGGATTTTTCTTATCACCGAAAAAGAAGATGTTATCCGGGTTACTATTGAATGTTTAAAAAGTCTGCATATTTATTTCTATACATACTGATTTCTCTTTTGATAGACTTGTTGAGTTGTACATTTCAGAGATTTTCAGATTATACAGCGTGTCAGTCTCCATTATTTTGGGAACCCAAGGTTTATATTGTAATTCGATGAAAACTACATGATAAATTTTAGAGTGCGAGGTTAAGTTCCAATATCGCATTTCATCCTCAAACTGAAGGATTAATCTTAGAAAATGATTTAGATTCTCAAAAATATGTTTCGTTACTATGTTTTAGAATTTGAAAGCAACTGAGAAAGACATTTACTGTTGGTTGAGTTTCCGTATAATAATGGTTATCAGATTAGTATAAAGATGGCTTTGTATGAAGTATTGTATAGTTGCAATTCACAGAACTTCGTTGTACTAGATAGAGCTTTGTGAGAGAAAGATCCATTGAGTTGTTCTGATCAGAGAGATTGAAGAGATAGTGAAAGTAATTCATAACCGTTAGAAAGCAGTTTCAAATTGACAAAAAAAATAATGTGAACTTGAAAAGTGAAAACATTGAGTTGTAGTTAAAGGACTAAGTCTTTGAGAAAGTATTGTTGTGGATATAGCATTACTAAATTTAGCCGTAAAAAGAAGTTGGGTTTGCGATTTATAGAGCCGTATGAGATTTATGAGAGAATTAAGCCAGTGTTTCATGTATCTACGTTGCAACGGTGCAGATCAGATCTTTCACATATAAATTCTCCTACTGATATTGAGATACACTCCTATATAAATAGTATAGTGAAAGCGGATTAGGATTTTAGCTCGAGAGATCAAAGAGCTGAAAACAAAAAAATAGCGTTACTAAAAGTTTTATTTTTGTATCGACACGGGATTGAAGAGACTACATGAAAATCTAAAAAGTCTATGAAAAAGCAATACTTTGATCTGTTTCCTCGTAAGATTTTCAGGGACGAAAATCCCTAAAGGGGAGAGTTGTAACAGCCCGTTTTTAGGGTTAATCAGAATAGTGATTTTGAGACCACAGTCCGAAGTCAAAATATTTATTTTATTATTTTATTCAGGTTTACAGTATGATAGAATGTTTGTGTGAAAATTTCGTAAAGAAATTTTACCATTTGAGTGGTTAATTCGGTAAAAAGGCCTAAATCGCATAAAGCGTAAAAATGAGTTCTCTAAGTTAAATGAACTAAATAGCTATAGAAATGAAATGAAGGAGTACTTGCACGGTAAATATGCCATTATTAGAATGAGTGGGCATATTTAAACATGTTTTAAATGATTATATATGTTTTATTAAAGGTTAAAATTGTAATTAGAAAATTTAGTTAAGTTAAAATAAAACAAAAACCATTTTTTATGCTATCATCTTTCTCCATAGTCGAATATTAAAAGAAAAAGATGAGTTTGGGAGATTTGAGCATTCGGTTCATGTATGTTTCAATTGTAAGTCCATTTTTACTTGGTTTTTGATGATTTTTATGTTTTTGTGATCGTTGCAACTAGTACTAGCTAGCCTGTGTCTTCGACTTCAAAACTGTTAAAGATTTTGACAGTTGCCATTGATGAGCTTATGTGTTCTTTGATGTTTAATGGTGAAAATGAATATTTGATGTTAGATTTTCATATTTTATAAAGTGATTTTTATGAAAAATCAAATTAGGGATTAAATTGTGAAATATTGAAATTATGTTGTTAGAAGTGTGATTATATGAAAAATGTGGGCTGCTAAGGAAATAAGAAGAATTCGGCTAAGCATGGGTAGGATGAAATTGCATGAAATTGTGATTTTATGTGATAAAGACTAAATTGCAAAAATGTGAAATAATAGGGGCAAAAGTGTAATTTTGCCAAAATATGTAAATTGTGTTAATGTGTGACCTAATTTGACCTAGTCGGGAGTGGTTTCATGACCACAAAACCAGAGTCACGATAATAATTAAATGTTATATTCTATGCTTATTATATGTGAAAGTGCATGTGTGAAAGTATCGTGTCTTAACTTTGACATTTGAATGTGGAATTTGCTAAAAAGGACTTGTGTGATAAAACTTAAAAATGTGATAGGTAGAATTTAGAGGTAGAATAATGCATGGTATATTACAAGGAGGACTTGCATGTCAAATGGACCACTATTAAATTAGTGGGCCAGCAATGATGTTAGATGATAAGAAAAATATGTATTTTGTATTGTAAAATAATAACCTAATGAATATTATATGCATTCCATATTAGTATTATAATATTTAGTGATTTTATAAGAGGAAATTTATAAATTATTAAAAGTAAATAAGTGAGAAAAACAAAGTTTTCATCCATTATTTCTTTCATTTTGTTTGAAATTTAAAGAACAAGTAAAACAAAAGGTTCTTGGATATTCGACCTTGGTGTTTCTAATTTGAGGTATGTTTGGTTTTATTTCTTGATAATTTATGTGAAATTGAGTTACTTGCTAAGCTCCTTTTATAGCCCATGACTTAATTTTTGTTATTGGTTTGAAGTAATGCATTCGGCTATGGGTTGTTCGGGTGTCTTTGAAGGTGTTTGATGTTTTTGGTATTAAATGTGATGATAGATGAGTTGAGCTTAATGAATAAGGATAGTTGTGGTTAGATAGATAGATGGTAATTGACTATTAGAGTGTAATGCAAAGAAAGTTTAGTGTTGGATGTTTTAAATGGTTTAAAAGGAGCATTCGGCCATGATGAAATATTATGATAAAGTGATTTTAAATGCTTTGAATTTTGAGTATAATATTATAAGTTGAATTTAAGCTTGTTAAATTTGCTCTTAATATTTCCGGATAAGTTACTTAGTCAAGCTTGTTAAATTTGCTCTTAATATTTTTGGATAAGTTACTTAGTTAAGCTTGTTAAATATGCCCTTATTATTTCCGGATAAGTAACTTAGTTAAAGAAAATTTTTAAAGTAATTAGTTAATTGATACTAGGTTAATGGTGTGTGTACAAATCAATATAAACTTTGTATATGTACTAAAGGTGTATATGAGGAAATGTTAAATTAATTGTATTAAATTGCTTTATGTGATTAAAAATGTGTATGACCATTTTGTATTTGAACTGAAAGTAGCTATATGGCCTATTAAATTTCTTGTCATATTCGGCCATAAGCTAGCATGATGGGACTTTAATAAGTTAAATTTTGTTTGAATTAGCTCAAGAGCATAGAGAACCAAGGTTGGACAGGGGAAAAGAAAAAGTAGCTGAATAAGCCGATCCGAGAGCTTATCAGAATATATTCAAGGTAAGTTTTAAGTAGTTAAATATTTATAATATTCGATAATGACATGACAGATTATGAGAATTAAGTATTACTTGTCATATATGTATATGGCTGAATGGCATTTACAAAGGAAGTATAATGTGATATGCTTCTATGATCAAATGATAGTGTTAGATAAATATGAGTAAGATATTACGTGTAAACTATCAAATGATAAATGTGAGTGATGAAATGAAATAAAAGTGAATAAAATGTGGGATAATATGTTCGAATGATCTTTGGTACCTAATTTGGTGTGATTGTGTTATATGAAACTTGTTGATTTGAATATTATGCTGAGATACTATTCGGCCTTTGAGCCTAGCGAGCTATAATGCCGGTGAAATGATATCGGGCTTGAGCCTAGCGGTGAAATGTCGGTGAATGAATTTGGGTTTTAAACCTAGCGAGCTATAATCTTGATGAAATGATATCGGGCTTGAGCCTAGCAAGGTGAAATACCAGTAAATGAATTCGGGTTTTAAACCTAGCAGGCTGAATGCCGGTGATTTGATAAAAGTCTAAAACTAAGATACCTCGTGTTAGAATGACAAATGAATACATTTAATACGTTAAGTTGGCCAGGTACGTATTACGTACTTAAATGAGAGTTTAATTTGAATTGAATCATAAATGTATAATGTGATATATAAGTGAATAAATGTTATAACTATATCAATGATCATGATTCATTCGGTCAAGGTGTAAAAGTATGTGAAAGTAATTGATTTATGTATGTTATATGAATTTAGATTAAGTGAGATAAGAATGCTAAATGTGTATTATGTGCTTGTGTATATTCGGCCAAGTGACAGTATATCTAGAAAATGGCCTTTTGAGAAATTGAATAATCGATGTATAATTGAGTTTATTTGTTGCATTGCCTAAAACTTACTAAGCTTTTGGAAACTTACTTCGTTTGTTACGTTTCTCTGTTTTTTAGATTGTTGACTCCAGTCACCTGCTCGGAAAGGGATTGTCAGCAACTCGTCACACTATCTATCATTTTGGTATTACTATGTTTTGAAGCTAGTATGGCATGTATAGAATAGACTTAAGTGAATGGTATTTTTGAGATGTTGTTATATATAGGCCATGCGAACATGGCATCTTTTGAATGTTTGTATAAAGTTTTTGAATGCATATAAAAGTTAATGTTCATATATCTGTGTGATTGTAAAAATGTGGTATTTGGGCTGGTAATACTTCATAACCCATTCCGTCGACGGATACGGGTTATAGAAGTGTTCTGATTAAATTGAATGAATTAATGATTAAATAAGTAAATTTTGTTATTATATAGATTGAGAAAAATGAGATTCGGATCTAGAAACAGAGAAAACAAAGTATCGGATTAGTCGACCCTAATTAAATCGTTATAGCGACGAGGTAAGTTCGTATGTTAATAAATCTTTATTAAATTGTTCTATAAATTTATTAGTATTGTTGAATTGAATTATAATGCTAATTGGAAATGAGTACGAGCACAATCGATAGAGTTATAACGTCCGGAAGTCCCGTACAAACCTTAGGAATAGCTGAGGATCTAAATGTCATGACATTAGGATTACTGGGATGTGATTTTGTGTAAGACCATGTTTGGGACATTGGCATTGATATGAGATTTGTGTAAGACCATGTGCAGGACATTGGCATTGATATGGGATTAGTGTAAGACCATAAGCGGGGGCTATTGGCATCGATATACTGTAACATGTAAGACCATATCTAGGATATGGAATTGTATGAGTTATATGAGATTTCCAAGTATCCTTAGCGATTCTGAATGGTTCGACATGCATAGTCAAGACAAGAATGAAAGTACGATCGAAATAAGTAATACAGGTACGTACAAAACTTATGTGAGAATCGAATGAAAGTGGTGAGTTCATATTGTATCATGTATATGAAATGAGAAAGATTTGTGTATAAATATGTTTTACGCCAAAATGGGTTCATTTGGCTATATAGAGGTATAAATTGGATGTTTAACGAGGCATGAGTTATGTTTGTTTTAATTATATATACATAAGGTACAAAACGTG
This sequence comes from Gossypium anomalum, assembly GCA_025698475.1. Taxonomy (NCBI): domain Eukaryota; kingdom Viridiplantae; phylum Streptophyta; class Magnoliopsida; order Malvales; family Malvaceae; genus Gossypium; species Gossypium anomalum. Next base: position 59,100,180 of record CM046959.1, read on the forward strand.
CGAAATGTAATAGCTCAATTTCGGGCTTAGTCGAAACAGTGGTTTTGGGACCATAAATCCGAGGTCGAGAAATTATTTTTATTATTATTTTGGTGTCATAGTATGATTATATGAGTGTATGAAAATTTTGGTGAATTAATTTTAACGATTAGACGCTTAATTTTGAAAAAAAGACTAAATCGCATAAAGGGAAAAAGTTGTGATTTGCTAGCAAATAGTATAAATGGCCATGGATTATAAAGTAGGGGTATTTAAAGTGCAAATAGACCCTAGGATGGTGCTTGGCCAGCCATGAGACAAGGAAAATAAAATAGTCAAATGTTAGGTAAAGTTCGGTGACTTATTTACCAAAAAGAAAATAAAATGAACTAAGATGATATCATCCCTTTTTCATATTCTTCTCCACCGAAAAACACTAGAAAAATAGAGGTTTGAAAGCTTGAAAATTTTAGAAACTTGTAACCCTCACAAGTAAGTGACTTTGATGGTCTTTCTTGGTGATTTTTGTACTTTTAGAACCCTTGTAACATGAGCATTCAAATGAGAGGACTATTTGGCAAAATGGTTGAAAGTCTAGGGTTTTACCATGAGAGTTTTCATGTTGTTTTCTAAAATTTTATGGAAGAAAATGAATCATAGTTGTGAAATAAACAACTTTTGTGAAGTAGTTTTCATGGAAACCCTGACTAAGGACCATTTTGCATAAGTTGTAAAATAGGTTATAAATGTGTGAAATAATGAGAATTGTGGGATGCTCCTAGTATAAAAAGTATTCAGCTAGGCTTGATTAATAAGAAAATATGATAAAAATCAGTTTCTGAGTCTAGGGGTAAAATGGGCATTTTGTGAAAGTCTAGGGGCAAAATGGTCATTTTGCCCAATTATAAATTGTTGAGTACCTAGATCGATAAAATGATTAAAATTGTGAATTTTATCATTATAGATCAAGAATTACAAAATCTGGGCCTAGGCAGGGAAAAGCAAAGCTAGCGGACTAAAACCAACTAGTCGCCTACATTTTTTAATCCGGGGTAAGTTGTGTGTAAATAATGCAACTACATTGCTTTCATGTATGAATGAACTGTTATAGCATAAATTATTTGATTGTGGAAATGATTAAGGATGATGAGAATTGAGGTAGTAGAACTCTCAGTTGAACCTTTAGAATCATCGGAGATTCATGCCATGACATTTAGGTCATTTGTGTGCTAGTGTAAGACATGTCTGGGACATGCATTAGCCACAGTATGAGAGCCAGTGTAAGACATGTCTGGGACATGCATCGGCCTCGAGATATTTAAGCGATGTAAGACATATGCGGGACATGCATCGGCCTCGTGATATACAAGCTAGTGTAAGACTGTATGGGACATGGCGTCGACTTGTTATGTGTTAGTGTAAGACACATGCAGGATATGGCATCGACAACGATAGATGAGAGCTAGTGTAAGACCTGTCCGGGATACGGCATCGGCCTCGCTATTTAGAAGCCAGTGTAAGACCAAGTCTGGGACATGGCGTCGACATCTTAACCCATGTTAGGGTTATTAAGTATCCGGTAGAATTCCAAATGGTTCAACAAAACATTTATGATTTATACTGAAGCATGTCATGAGTGGTACAGGTACCTATTTGAAATGTATGAGATGTGGGCTCAATATATGTAATATGAATTGTAATGGATGATGATGAGTAAGTTGTACTTACATCTATTTATGGTATTCATGAATAAGCTATGAAAAGTTATGTGCATATTGTCATATGATGATTAGTTGATGTTTATTTTCATGCAACTTACTAAGTTTTATGCTTACCCTATTTTCCTCTCCATTTTCTTATAATACCGCCAAAGTAGCTCGAGGATCATCGCTTACGTTGGAGAAGCCAGTCATACTATCATCCGAAGAGCTTGGTATAGTTAGATATTTTATTTTGATTATGGCATGTATAGGATCTTGACTTTTGAGTTTTGTGTCTTTGTAAATCTACCAAGTGTGTTGGATTACTTTAGTATATGACTCATTTTGGGTGTGTCATGCCCGTGCGAGGGCTACAGGCGTGTCCCTAGATGCTTAGGCCGTGTGAGCCACATGGGCCGTCAGCACGACCATGTTTAGGCTTCACATAGGCGTGTTGCCCTTCCACACCGGCGTGTGTCCTGTTTCAAAGGTTATTTTTTTAACGTTGGTTAAAGGACCCAAGTTGGTCCCGAATAGTTTCCAATGGATGTTTAAGGCCTTGTAGGCCCATATTAAGGAGTTTAGACGAAGTTCAAAAAAATTTTAAATTTGATCAGGTCTTGATGACTCGGAAATGTTGGAATGCATATGTTTAAGTTTAGTAGTGCGTCGTATTCCGGCTTAACGTAGGGCATGGGTGTGAGGTGTTACATTTAGTGGTATCAGAGCTATGGTTTAGTCGATTCTAGGACTAACCTAGCATGAGTATGAGTCTAGCTATACATGGCATAGTCGTCTATTAATAGTGTGACGACTCCTGATGAGATAAATTATGTTTTTATTTATATAATAAATGGATCTGACGTAGCTCTTTGTAGATGACATAGAAAGTAATCATGACTCTCATTTGAAGGGACCGCGCCAGTAGATAGTGGGCCCGTGACAATGAGTCAGGGTGGAGGGGCTAGAGAAGCTTACCTCCACATGATGGATGTATAGTACTCAGAGTTTATTCGTGCAAATCCGAATACTCCACCTCCCCTAATTCCTTAACCCATCCTTATACCTCCTCAAGGAGCAGGAATGGCTAGAAGGGAGAAACCTCCAGTAGAAAGAATTAGAAAGCAAGGGGCCAAGGAATTTCGGGCGAATATTGATGATGATCCAGAGAGAGAATATTTTTTGCTAAAAATACCATTAGGGTATTTGATGAGCTATCATGCACACCTGAGGAATGTATGAAATGTGTAGTGTCACTCTTACGAGACTCGACCTACCAATGGTGGAATACTCTCGTGTCGGTGACATCGAGAGAAGCAGAATAACGTGGGAATTCTTTCAGGAAGAGTTTTGAAAGAAGTACATTAGCTAGAGGTTCATCGACCAAAAGAGGAAAGAATTCCTTGAACTAAAGCAAGGTTGTATGACAGTGACGGAGTATGAGCGCGATATTGTGAGGCTCAACAAATATATGCGAGAATGTGTATCTACAGAAGCTATCATGTGTAAGAGGTTTAAAGATGGTTTGAACGAAGACATCCATTTATTGGTTGGTATCCTAGAGTTGAGGGAGTTTGTGGTACTTGTTGAAAGAGCTTGCAAGGCCGAAGAGTTGGCCAAAGAAAAGAGAAGAGCTGATATCGAGTCTCGTGACTCAAAGAGAAAACAGATGGGAAAATCATATCAGTCCTCATCTAAAAGATTGAGAGAGTTTACTACCCGATCAAATGCTTCAGTGGAGTTTAAGGGTAGAAATAAGAACAAGTAGCACACGGCGTCTAAAGGCCAAACTACTTCTATCGCGAGTGTTGGTAGTGCTCGCTCGAATAGACCAGAATGTTCACAGTACAGCAGACATCATTTCGGTGAATGCCGAGGAAATGAGAGAGGTTGTTTTAAATGTGGGTCGTTGGACCATTTTATTCATGGATGTCCCGAGATGGTCAAGAAAGATAAGGACCAAAGTGTGAGATCGGGTAACACTCCTTCAAGGGGTAGACCAAATAAGAACCCTAGAAGTGGGGCTAGCAATAGAGGTGCTTCTAGAGATGCTATAGTGAGTCCGACTGCGGAGAGCTTTGTAAAGACTTATGTTATACGTGCCCGTGAAGAGGCAGAGTCTCCTGATGTGATCACGGGTACCTTTTCTATCCATGATATATCTATTGTTGCTTTAATTGATCCGGGGTCTACCCACTCTTATATTTGTATGGAATTGGTACCCCTTATGAACATGCTAGTCGAGTCCACTGAATTTTTGGTAAAAGTGTCGAACCCTTTAGGCAAACATGTGTTAGTGGAATGAGTGTGTAGAAATTGTCCTTTGACAATTAGAGGTCATTATTTTTCACTAACTTGATGTTATTGTTGTTTAATGAATTTGATGTAATCTTTGGGATGGATTGGTTGACTTCTCATAGTGTTGTAGTGGAATGTAGGAGAAAAGTTATTGAGTTGAAGTGTGAAAGCGGGGATGTTTTTCGGGTTGAAATGGATGAATCAGACAAATTGCCTGTAGTGATATTGTCCATGTCGGCAGTAAGATATTTGATAAAAGGGTATAAAGCTTACCTCACTTTTGTATTGAATACTCAAGCATCTGAGTTGAAGATTGATTCAGTACCAGTGGTATGTGAGTTCACAAATGTGTTTTCGGAGGAATTACCTGAATTACCTCCAATTAGGGAAGTTGAGTTGGGTGTCGAGTTAGTTCCTAGTATGGCACCCATCTCGATTACTCTGTATAGGATGGCTTCTACAGAGTTAAAAGAGTTGAAAGTTCAACTACAAGAGTTAATTGATAAGGGTTTTACGAGACCGAGTTTTTCTCCGTGGGGTGCCCCAATGCTATTTGTGAAGAAAAAGGATGGATCGATGAGATTATGTATAGACCACAGACAACTCAACAAGGTGGCTGTGAAGAACAAGTATCCCTTTCCAAGGATTGATGATTTGTTCGATCAGTTGAAGGGAGCCACCGTGTTTTCTAAGATCGACTTAAGGTTTGGCTACTACCAGCTAAAGGTTAAGGAGCAAGATGTACCAAAAACCATGTTTAGGAGGAGGTATGGGCACTATGAGTTTCTTGTTATGCCCTTCGGTTTAACAAATGCCCCTATCTTTATCGACGACATACTGATTTACTCACGTGATGAGAGTGAGCACGCGGAGCATCTGAGAATGGTTTTACAAACCTTGATATATAAGCAGTTATATGCCAAGTTCAGTAAGAGTGAATTTTGGCTTAAAGAGGTTGGATTCCTAGGACACATCATGTCGGAAGATGGAATCAGAGTTGACCTGAGTAAAATCTCAGCTATTGTTGAGTGGAAACCGCCAAGAAGTGTGTCAGAGATTCGAAGCTTTCTGGGTTTGGTTGGGTACTACAGAAGATTTGTGAATGGGTTCTTGATAATAGCTACTACGGTGACAAGGTTGTTACAAAAGGATGTCAAGTTTGAATGGACAGAGAAGTGCCAACAGAGTTTCGAGAAACTAAAGGCCTTATTGACCGAAGCCCCAGTTTTAGTGCAACCGGAACTAGGAAAAGAGTTTGTGGTGTATAGTGATACATCCTTGAATGGGTTAGGGTGCGTGCTCATGCAAGAAGGCAAGGTAATAGCCTATGCCTCGAGACAGCTAAAGCCACACAAGAAGAATTATCTGACGCATGATTTAGAGTTGGCCGCTATCATGTTCGCGTTGAAAATTTGGAGACACCATTTGTATGGCGAGAGATGCTGAGTGTCAACAAACCATAAAAGTCTCAAGTATTTGATGACTCAGAAAGAGTTGAATCTACAGCAACGAAGGTGGCTAGAGTTTATAAAGGATTACGAGTTGGTGATTGACTACCACCTGGGAAAGGCGAATGTAGTCGCTAATGCATTGAGTAGGAAATCTTTGCTCGCTTTGAGGGCTATGAATACTCAATTGACCGTAACTGATGATGGTTCGATTCTAACTGAGATGAGAGCTAGACCGATGTTCATTTAATAGATTTGTGAAGCTCAAAAAGGTGATAAGGATTTGCAAGCTAAGATGGCTCAGTGTGAGATGGGAAATGAATCCAAATTTTGTAGTGGTACTAACGGGTGTATAATATACCGAGACAGAATTTTTATACCCAAAGACAATGAGCTTATTCAGGGGATTTTATGAGAGGCTCATAGTGGTTGCTTGTCTATCCATCCGAGTAGTGTGAAAATGTATAATGACTTGAAGAAAATGTACCGGTGGCCGAGGATGAAAAAAAACATTTCTGAGTTTGTTTCTAAGTGTCTAGTTTGTCAACAAGTGAAGGCCGAACACCAAGTACCCTCGGGTTTACTTCAACCTGTGATGGTTCCTAAGTGGAAATGGGACAGTGTAGCTATGGTTTTTGTATCAAGGTTGCCGTTGACGCTAAGGAAAAAGGATTTCGTTTGGGTCGTTGTTGATAGGCTTACAAAGACGACACATTTTATACCAGTGCATACCGGTTATCCCCTTGAGAAATTGGCTGAATTGTATGTTTTTGAGATCATGAGTGTGACAACCCGAATTAGGGCCTAATCGGAATAGTGGTTTTGTGACCACAAATCCGAGATAGAAATAATTATTTTATGATTATTTTGAGGTCTATGATATGATTGCATGATTGTGCGAAAATTTCGTGAAGAAATTCTATGCATAAAGTGCTTAATTTGAAGTTAGGGACTAAATTGAATAAGTTGTAAAACTTGCATTCTAGAAGTTTCTAGTATGAAATTGCTTTAAAATATTAATTAGGAGGTCTTAAATAGCAATTTGACCAATTTCTAAGTTATGGACAAAAATTGGACATGGATGGAATTTTTAGAAAGTTTAGTAGTAAGGGCATTTTGGTCATTTGTATATTAAATGAAATAAAATGGGAAAAATAACACAAAATTGGTCATCTTCTCCATTAGTTGCTGCCGAATTTTCCTCTCCTCCATAGCTAGGGTTTCTTCAACTTTCAAGCTTCATAATCAAGAAAGGCGTGGAATCGATCTCGAACGGGGGAAGGAAAATATTTTGGATTAAATTGCAAAAATTTCCATATTTTGCATCGAGGTAAGTTTGTATGTAAATATTACATTAATTTCATGTACATTCTTATATTTCAGCCTATTATGTAAATATATTAGCGGATGTTAAAATATAAATAGACCATTGGAAGAATGGAAATAAACAATAGAGAGAGATCCCGGTTGAACATTCGGAGAGATCGAATAAAATAGAGGGAGCGTAGCTAGGTCACATGTATGATGCTGAGTGCACATCATGTGTACAAGAAAGCTACGAGATACAATGTAGTAGCTAGGTCACATGTGTGATACGGGATGTATCCCATGTAGACAAGAGAGCTACGTAAGAGATAAATGTAGCTAGGTCGCTTGGGTGATACTATGTGTACACCATGTAGACAAGAGAGCTACGGGATATATGTAGCTAGGTCGCATGCGTGATTCCAAGTGAAGGACACCATGTAGACAAGAGAGCTACGAGACAAATCGGCTAGGTCACATGGGTGGTACTAAGTGTTCACCATGTGTACAAGAGAGCCGTATTATATGAAATATGATGGTGGAGCTGTGTGCTGAAACCATCAAGTATCGGGAATTGATCCGAATTGTTCAACGGGATGGCTTTATGGTGACATTGTAATTATGGACCTATACTTGTGATGTATGAAATGTGATGAAAATGATTTGTAGTATATATATATATATATATATATATATATATATATATATATATAAGTTAAAATGAGGTTAGTGCAAAGAATGGGTGAAAGAGTGAAAGTAGCATTAAATCTGTTTTGGGCAGTAGCAGTGACGTGATTTTGAAAAATCACCAAAAATAGAATGAATTTAACTAGAGGTTGAATGAGATGTGGAATTAAAGCTTAATGAGTCTATTTTCATATAAAAGAAACAGATCAAGTGAAGGAATTCTATATTTTGAGATATTTATAATTGTGTGTGACTTGCTCAGAATGACTACGTGGTCCCCTGTTCCAACTTTGAAAAATCATTAAAAATTGTACAAAACAAATTAAGAAATATAGTTTATATGCATAAATTTATTATTGAGTCTAGTTTTAAATGAAATAGATTTTATGGTTATATGAATTGTGTACTGGGAGAAATTCAATTCGTATTGAACAGAGGTCAGATCAGTTGAGCTGTGTAACAGGGGAAACTTTAACTAATAAACTGTACTAATTGGCTGAACCAAAAATTCTAGAAAAAAAATTAGTGAATAGATATATGAGTCTATTTTCAATAAAAATTTACGGAATTGGATTTCGAGTTTCGTAACTCAAGTTATGATTTATTTAGTGAACATGACGCAGGAGAGACAGCTTGACCAAAGTGGAGTACAAAGTGAAATTAAAAAGTAGATACACTAGAGTTATTGTGTATTCATATTAAATTCTTTATTCATTATTTATATACTTGCTTACTAAGCGTAAAGCTTACTTCCTTCTTTTCATTTTTTTTTAGTTTGTCAGGTCGGCTCAGGGGTTGGAGATCGTCGGAGGCTGCATCACACTATCAAGCCATTATCCTTGAAGAATTGGCTAGTATATGTTAAATATTTTCATGTGAGTGGCATGTATAGGAAGTTTAATTCATGTCATTATTATTATTATGATTTGGCTTACGTATTGGCCTACATTGAGCTTTTGTATATGGCCATGAGATGTAGTCTTTATTCATTGTGGTTTGTAAGTTTAAATTTTGGGCAGAACTTGGTGACCCGATTTTATATGTTTGTGAATGTATAAGTCCGGTAACGCCTCGAACCCTATCCCGGAGTCGGATATGGGTGAAGGGTGTTACATTTAGTGGTATCAGAGCTATAGTTTAGTCGGTTCTCGGACTAGCCTAGATGTGTAAAAGTCTAGCTATACATGCCACTGATCCGTGATAGTGTGATGTCTCCCGACGCATATGAACACCGCCTTGTTTAGACAGAGGTACTCTCCAACCGAGCTGCACTGACCATGTTCAATGTGATGCGAAGGTGTTTGACTAAAATTACGATTATGATGAGTCTCGATTTAGAAAAGTATGAAAAAAAAAATTTAAAAATTTATGATGTATATATAAGTGATAACATGTGAGATGAAAGGTTATGTTGTAATAAATATCCAAACATGCTTGATGCTCATATGATGTAGCGTATTTGATTTACTTGATAAGGTGAATGGGATAAATAGGAATTCGTAGAGGTATGAGTAAAAGTTCCTAATATTATGATATGAATAAATATGTCATTGCCTTGATTGAACATTGAATGTTGATGAATGTTAATGATATTTTTATGAGATAAATGATTATAATAAAATGAACTTATCTATGTTAAATTGTTTGGACCGAATTAAGTGATTGTAATGATATGTATATGATGATGCATGAAGTGAAAGTTGCCATTGTGATGCAAATATCTATGTTTGTTTAACCCTTATATGATGTCATGAGTATGATTTGCTCGAGTAGATGAATGGATAAGCCAAGCTACTTAAAAAAAAAAAAAAAAAATGCATGCATAATTATACTTGACTAAATGAAATAACTGGAAAGTGGGCATTAAACCAATATGAATGTTAATTACTCAAATGAATGACATGATTGAGATATGATTGCTCATGAAAACTGCATGTTACATGTATATATATATATATATGAGAGTTGAGTCGAAGCCCTACGACCCCTTTCCTTTATCAAAGTGGTGTTCTATAATGGAATTTCATGAGATTTGTACTAAATAAGTTTCCGGTTGAGAAACCAAGGAGTTCATGTTAGAATAATTATAAATATGATTAGAGATTGAAGAATGAGTTGATAAATAAAGTCAAAGCTAGAAAAGTATCAGTTGGCATAAGGATTATTGGAATTATGCATTGTTCTAATTAGAGAAGAAAATTATTTTGATAAATTGAATTACTAAGGTACAAGGTCGAGGGAAGTGCAAAACAAAATTTATTCAGAACTAGTTTTTTTGTGAAAAATAATATGAAATTTGTGATGACAGAAATAGTTGGGAAAATGATATCTGAGATGTGTAATATCTGAGTGTGACAGTTACGCTGGACAGATTTTAGCAGTTTCTTCTAAGATATGTGTTTATCCGTTCCCAGAAATATTTCTATGGTTGTTGATCTTTTGAATAAATTCTAGTTATATGGGGATGTTTTGGTTACTTGAGCTAATGCAATTGAAACAGTTTTGATTAACGTAAGGAATGAATAGTAAAGGATGGCATGATGAATTATTTTGTAACTAGAAGAAAGGATTATTTTCGAGGTTATATCAGAATTATTTCCGTAGTGGAAAGAGGAAAAATATGATAGTGAGTAGTAAACTAAAGGAGTATAGGGAGGATCGACTTCTGATGTTGAATTTCAGATTGGATCTGATTCATGGTATTATTATTCTGAGGCTTATACAGAAAGAATTGTATGAAGCTCACAGTGAAATTTGCCTATTCATTTAGAGAGTAACGATGTGTACTGTAATTTGATTCAAATGTTATTGGATTATGATTTATTGATGATGAAAATCTGTATGATTATTTCGGAAGAGTGTAGGTTCCTTTGAGTCCGTAAGCTTTCATAAGACATGAGAAAATTTAAGAGATATATTAGAGGCATCACCTGAGTGAAAGTTCTTCAGCACCGAATGTGAAATTTATGCATCAAAGTGAAGATCACTTTTTCGGTAAGATTTTCGGGGACGAAAATCTCTAAAGGGGGGAGAATTGTGACAACCCGAATTAGGGCCTAATCGGAATAGTGGTTTTGTGACCACAAATCTGAGATAGAAATAATTATTTTATGATTATTTTGAGGTCTATGATATGATTGCATGATTGTGCGAAAATTTCGTGAAGAAATTCTATGCATAAAGTGCTTAATTTGAAGTTAGGGACTAAATTGAATAAGTTGCAAAACTTGCATTCTAGAAGTTTCTAGTATGAAATTGCTTTAAAATGTTAATTAGGAGGTCTTAAATAGCAATTTGACCAATTTCTAAGTTATGGACAAAAATTGGACATGGATGGAATTTTTAGAAAGTTTAGTAGTAAGGGCATTTTGGTCATTTGTATATTAAATGAAATAAAATGGGAAAAATAACACAAAATTGGTCATCTTCTCCATTAGTTGCTGCCGAATTTTCCTCTCCTCCATAGCTAGGGTTTCTTCAACTTTCAAGCTTCATAATCAAGAAAGGCGTGGAATCGACCTCGAACGGGGGAAGGAAAATGTTTTGGATTAAATTGCAAAAATTTCCATATTTTGCATCGAGGTAAGTTTGTATGTAAATATTACATTAATTTCATGTACATTCTTATATTTCAGCCTATTATGTAAATATATTAGCGGATGTTAAAATATAAATAGACCATTGGAAGAATGGAAATAAACAATAGAGAGAGATCCCGGTTGAACATTCTGGAGAGATCGAATAAAATAGAGGAGCGTAGCTAGGTCACATGTATGATGCCGAGTGCACATCATGTGTACAAGAAAGCTACGAGATACAATGTAGTAGCTAGGTCACATGTGTGATACGGGATGTATCCCATGTAGACAAGAGAGCTACGTAAGAGATAAATGTAGCTAGGTCGCATGGGTGATACTATGTGTACACCATGTAGACAAGAGAGCTACGGGATATATGTAGCTAGGTCGCATGCGTGATTCCAAGTGAAGGACACCATGTAGACAAGAGAGCTACGAGACAAATCGGCTAGGTCACATGGGTGGTACTAAGTGTTCACCATGTGTACAAGAGAGCCGTATTATATGAAATATGATGGTGGAGCTGTGTGCTGAAACCATCAAGTATCGGGAATTGATCCGAATTGTTCAACGGGATGGCTTTATGGTGACATTGTAATTATGGACCTATACTTGTGATATATGAAATGTGATGAAAATGATTTGTAGTATATATATATATATATATATAAGTTAAAATGAGGTTAGTGCAAAGAATGGGTGAAAGAGTGAAAGTAGCATTAAATCTGTTTTGGGCAGTAGCAGTGACGTGATTTTGAAAAATCACCAAAAATAGAATGAATTTAATTAGAGGTTGAATGAGATGTGGAATTAAAGCTTAATGAGTCTATTTTCATATAAAAGAAACACAGCAAGTAAAGGAATTCTATATTTTGAGATATTTATAATTGTGTGTGACTTGCTCAGAATGACTACGTGGTCCCCTGTTCCAACTTTGAAAAATCATTAAAAATTGTACAAAACAAATTAAGAAATATAGTTTATATGCCTAAATTTCTTATTGAGTATAGTTTTAAATGAAATAGATTTTATGGTTATATGAATTGTGTACTCGGAGAAATTCAATTCGTATTGAACAGAGGTCAGATCAGTTGAGCTGTGTAACAGGGGAAACTTTAACTAATAAACTGTACTAATTGGATGAACCAAAAATTCTAGAAAAAAAAAATTAGTGAATAGATATATGAGTCTATTTTCAAGAAAAATTTACGAAATTGGATTTCGAGTTTCGTAACTCAAGTTATGATTTATTTAGTGAACATGACGCAGGGGAGACAGCTTGACCAAAGTGGAGTAAAAAGTGAAATTAAAAAGTAGATACACTAGAGTTATTGTGTATTCATATTAAATTCTTTATTCATTATTTATATACTTGCTTACTAAGCGTAAAGCTTACTTCCTTCTTTTCATTTTTTTAGTTTGTCAGTCAGCTGGGGTTGGAGATCGTCGGAGGTCAGATCACACTATCAAGCCATTATCCTTGAAGAATTGGCTAGTATATGTTAAATATTTTCATGTGAGTGGCATGTATAGGAAGTTTAATTCATGTCATGTATTATTATTATGATTTGGCTTATGTATTGGCCTACATTGAGCTTTTGTATATGGCCATGAGATGTAGTCTTTATTCATTGTGGTTTGTAAGTTTAAATTTTGGGCAGAACTTGGTGACCCGATTTTATATGTTTGTGAATGTATAAGTCCGGTAACGCCTCGAACCCTATCCCGAAGTCGGATATGGGTGAAGGGTGTTACAATGAGACTTCATGGAGTACCTTTGTTATTTATTTCAGATAGAGATCCGAGGTTTACCTCGCGGTTTTGGAAGAAGTTACAAGAGGCAATGGGAACGAAACTGAATTTTAGTAGGGCATTTCACCCGCAAACCGACGGTCAATCGGAGTGAGTAATTCAGACCTTAGAAGATATGTTACGGTGTTGTATTCTCAAGTTTCAAGGCAGTTGGGAAAAGTACTTACTGCTAGTTGAATTCGCCTATAACAATAGTTATTAGTCGAGTTTGAAAATGGCGCCCTATGAGGTTTTGTATGGGCGTAAGTGTCAAACACCCTTATATTAGACAGAACTTAAAAAGAATCAAATTCACAGGGTCAATTTGGTCAAAGAGACCGAAGAGAAGATTAAGGTGATTCATGATTGCTTGAGAGTCGCATCGGATAGACAGAAATCCTATGCAGATTTGGAACGAAAGGAAATCAAGTTCTAAGTCAGTGATAGGGTATTAAAAAAGTATCCCCGTGGAGGAAAGTCCTCAAATTTGGTAGAAAAGGTAAGCTGAGTCCTCGTTTCATAGGACCTTATGAGATTACCGAGAGAGTAAGGCCTGTTGCCTACCATTTAGCTTTGCCCTCAGAGTTGGAAAAGGTTCACAATGTGTTTCATGTATTGATGTTACATCGATATAGATCGGATCCTTCACATGTGATCGCGCCAACAGAGATTGAGATTCAGTCAGATATAACTTATGGCGAGGAACTAGTTAAGATTTTGGCTCGAGAGGTTAAATAATTGAGGAATAAAAGTATAGCACTCGTGAAATTTTTGTGGCATAGACGTCGAGAAAGCCACATGGGAACCTGAGGAGACCTATACCCGAATCTATTCACCGGTAAGATTTTCGAAGACGAAAATCCCTAAGGGGGGAGAATTGTAACAGCCTGATTTCAGGCTTAGTAGGAACAGTGGTTTCGGGACCACAAATCTAAGGCCAAGAAATTAGTTTTATTATTATTTTGGTGTCATAGTATGATTATATAAGTGTATGAAAATTTTGATGAAATAATTTTAACGATTGGACACTTAATTTTGAAAAAAAGACTAAATTGCATAAAGGGAAAAAGTTGTGATTTGCTAGCAAATAGTGTAAATGGCCATGGATTATAAAGTAGGGGTATTTAAAGTGCAAATAGACCCTAGGATGGTGCTTGGCTGGCCATGAGACAAGGAAAATAAAATAGTGAAATGTTAGGTGAAGTTTGGTGACTTATTTGACAAAAAAGAAAATAAAATAAAAGAAAGATGATATCATCCCTTTCTCATCTTCTTCTCCATTGAAAAACACCAGCAAAATAGGGGTTTGAAAGCTTGAAAATTTCAGAAACTTGTAACCCTCACAAGTAAGAGATTTTGATGGTCTTTCTTGGTGATTTTTGTACTTTTAGAACCCTTGTAACATGAGCTTTCAAATGAGGGGACTATTTTTCAAAATGGTTGAAAGTCTAGGGTTTTACCATGAGAGTGTTCATGTTGTTTTCTAAAATTTTAGGGAAGAAATTGAATCATAGTCGTGAAATAAATAACTTTTGTGAAGTAGTTTTCATGAAAACCCTAATTAAGGACCATTTTGCATAAGTTGTAAAATAGGTTATAAATATGTGAAATAATAAGAATTGTGGGCTGCTCTTAGTATAAAAAGTATTCGGCTAGGCTTGATTAATGAGAAAATGTGATAAAAATCGATCTTCGGGTCTAGGCGTAAAATGGTCATTTTGTAAGAGTCTAGGGGCAAAATGGTCATTTTGCCCAATTATAAATTTTGAGTACCTAGATCGATAAAATGATTAAAATTGTGAATTTTTATCATTATAGATCAAGAATTACAAAATTTGAGCCTAGACCGGGGAAAAGCAAAGCTAGCGGACTAAAACCGACTAGTCGCCTACATTTTGTAATCCGAGGTAAGTTGTATGTAAATAATTCAACTACAATGTTTTCATGTATGAATGAATTGTTATAGCATAAATTATTTGATTGTGGAAATGATTAAGCATGATGAGAATTGAGGTAGTGGAACTCTCAATTGAACCTTAAGAATCATCGGATATTCATGCCATGACATTTGGGTCATTTGTGTGCTAGTGTAAGACATGTCTGGGACATGCATCGGCCTTGAGATATTTAAGCCAGTGTAAGACTATGTCTGGGACATGGCGTCGGCTTCTTAACCCATGTTAGGGTTATTGAGTATCCAGTAGTATTCCAAATGGTTCAACAAAAGATTTATGATTTATACCAAAATGAGAAAAGTTATGATCATGTCATGAGTGGTACAGGTACCTATTTGAAATGTAATAGATCTGGGCTCAATATATGCAATATGAATTGTAATGGATAATGATGAGTAAGTTGTACTTACATCTATTTATGGTATTCATGAATAAGCTATGAAAAGTTATGTGCATATTGTCTTATGATGATTAGTTGATGTTTATTTTCATGCAACTTACTAAGTTTTATGCTTACCCTATTTTCCTCTCCATTTTCTTATAATACCACCAAAGTAGCTCGAGGATCATCGCTTATGTCGGAGAAGCCAGTCACACTATCATCCGAAGCACTTGGTATAGTTAGATATTTTATTTTAATTATGGCATGTATAGGATCTTGACTTTTGAGTTTTGTGTCTTTGTAAATCTGCCAAGTGTGTTGGCTTACTTTAGTATGTGACTCATTTTGTATAAGACCATGAATAATGGCTAACATCGAATGTTTCTATATTAATACAAGAAGGTTTTTCATGAATGTGAAGTTGTTGGTATGGTTGCTTGATTTAGAAATCATGTTATGTAAGATTTTGGTATGTTGAATGGAGTTAAATCATGTTTCAGGGTGGTAAAAGGCTTGGTAGATAGCCTTATATGGTTCATACGGGTATGTATTTAGGCTGTGTATGACACACGGTCAGCCCCATGGGCGTGTTGTTCGATCTTGTGTCCCTTACACGTTAATTTTACAAGTCTGTATGCATGGTAGTAAACACACGGGTAGAGACATGGTTGTGTGTTTCAGCCGTGTGGAGGACATGGCCTCTGGCCTCGGGCGTGTGTCTTGCCCGTGTGCCCCTAATTGGATGCTGACATCAGAAACAGAATGTCAAGGTTTTTAGACACGGGCATGTCATGGCTGTGTGAGGGACACGGGCCATGGACATGGGCATGTGTCAGGCAGTGTGAAAACCCCTATAGGTTCGAATTGAAAAATAAATTGACATGGCCAAGGGGATAGGGCGTGTCCCTAGATGCTTAGGCCGTGTGAGCCACATGGGGCATCAGCACGACCATGTTTAGCCTTCACACGGGCGTGTTGCCCTTCCCCACGGGCTTGTGCCCTGTTTCAAAAGTTATTCTTCTAACGTTGGTTAAAGGACCCGAGTTGGTATCGAGTGGTTTCTAATGGATGTTTGAGGCCTCGTAGGCCCATATTAAGGAGTTTAGACGAAGTTTGAAAAAGTTTTAAATTTGATCAGGTCCTAATGACTCAGAAATGTTGGAATGCATGTGTTTAAGTTTAGTAATGCCTAGTATGCCGTCCCGGCATAAGGCACGGGTGTGGGGTGTTACACGAAATACTGTTACTTGATGATAATTAACACGATTCACCTTGGCTAAAGAAAATGTGAGGAATGTTGGTTTGAATGAAGTTATATAGATAGTTGATTTTGTATATGTAAATGTGATTAAAATGATAAGAATGTTTTTGATCCGTATGAGCATAGAAATAAATAAACTTGTGAAGCTTTTTTAATTATGTGATTGGAATTATGGTATAAAGGTGAAATTAAATGAATTTATATTATAGTATATGTAAATGCTTAATATGTGTTTATTCAATAAGATAAGTTTAATATCATACGAGCTTACTAAGCTTTAAATCTTATTTGTGTCATTTTTTTATGTTTTTTAGTGATTCAGATGTTCGCTCCGGTTGGAAGTCGGCGGAGATCGCATCACACTATCCATTTTTTTATTTCAGTATTTATACACTTGTGACTTAGTTATATGGCATGTATAGGCTTGAGTTATGTGGAAATGTGTTTGGTAATGTTGAATGTGGGTTTGGCTTGTATATGATGTATATATATATAGCCTTGTGTTTTGGCATGTTTGGTATGGTATAGGGTTGATGAATTGGTACATTTTAATGATGATGAATTGCTATATTTTGTGGCTTGAATTAGATGATAGTATGGTGAGAACATACATATGGAAGATAAGTGAAAAATGTAGGTTTTGACATATTGATGTGGTATGTTTATGGTTATGATTTGAGTAGTGAAATGGTTGAAGATGAAATGGCATGACTTGTATATGAATTGGCATGTTTTGGTTGCCTATAAGTTTATTGAAATGGTATGAAATGATGTGGTTTAGGTATGCTTGAGGAGGGTGGGAAACGGGTTTTACACCAAGCCTAATTTCACCCTACACGGTTGAGCACACGGGCATGCTACTCGACCATATGTCTATTGTAACTTAATTAAACAAGTCAGTGAGTTACACGACTTAGGGACACAAGCGTGTCTACTGGCCGTGTGTGACACACGGGCTGGCGTATGGGTGTGTGGTCTGTCGTGTGACCAAGTCAATATACCCTCCAGATTTCACACGGACATGGCACACGGGCGTGTCTCCGGCCGTGTGATACAAGTCAGTATGTATGCCCTGTTTCCACACGGCTTATGACACGGGCGTGTCTGGTGGCTGTGTAAGGTACACGGCCTGTTCACACGGGCGTGTGACCCCTGTATGTTTGAAAATTTTCTAAGTTTCCCAAATTTTCAAATGTTATCGGTTTAGACCCAAACCTCGTACAAGCATGTTTAGGTCTCGTAGAGCCTTATAAGGGACAATATGATTATGTTTGATTGATGTTTATGTGGTAATGAATTCAATTATGAGAAATATATGTTGTATGCTATAATTGATTGGTAATGCCTCGTAGCCCTATTTCGGCAACAGATACGGGTTAAGGATGTTACATAATAATTGCTGAGACCTTACTTGGATCAACTTTGATGCCTTTTGCTGAAACAATGTGTCCTAGAAATCCAACTTCTCGGAGGCAAAACTTGCACTTGCTATATTTAGCAAATAGTTGTGTATTGCAGAGTCTACGATACAATTCTCAAATGCTTAGCATGCTCATAGTCGTCTCAAGAATATATCAATATATCATCAATGAACACAATAACAAATCTGTCCAAATACCGGCTAAAGATTCAATTCATCAAATCCATGGATACTATAGGAGCGTTAGTTAACTCAACTGGCAAAACAAGAAATTCATAATGCCCGTATCTGGTCCTGAACGCAGTTTTCGGCACATCAGAATCATTAACCCGCAACTGATAATAGCTAGATCGCAAATCAATCTTTGAAAATATTGTTGCTCCTTTCAACTGATCGAACAAATCATCAATTCTTGGCAAAGGATACTTATTCTTAATCGTAACCTTGTTAAGCTGTTGATAATCAATACACAGCCGCATTGATTCATCTTTTTTCCTTACAAATAAAATCGGTGCATCCCAGGGTGAGAAACTCGGTCATGCGAAACATCTATCCGTTAACTCTTGAAACTGAGCTTTCAACTCTTTCAACTCTGTCAGAGCCATTCTGTACAGAGTTATCGATATCGGTGATGTTCCTGGTACTAACTCAATAGCAAATTCAACCTCTCTAATTAGTGGTATCTCGGGTAATTCTTCTAGAAACATATCTGGATATTCACAAACCACTGGCACTGATTCAATCTTCGATTCAGACACTTTTATATATAGTATATAAGCAAGATAAGCATCGCAATCTTTCCTCACATATTTCTGAGCTAGCATAGTCGATATCGTAATAGGCAACTTACTGGAATCATCGGATACAATACGAAGAATTTCACTATTCTAAGATTACAAATCAATAGTCTTGATTGTGATTTTTCGTGATAAGTTTTATAAATTTATAATTAATCGTTCTTGTAACTAACTATTATCACGATGTAGGCAAGTGTACCTATCGAACAGTAGTATAGCTTTAGCAAGCCCGGATTGTCGAACCCAAAGGAACTAAAAGTACTAGTAATGACTGTCTTTTTATTATCTAGCCTAAGAATAATGGGGTTTGTTTTAATTAACTAATTAACTAAACTAAGTCACCACAGAAAATAGAGTTGGGGAATTACTTCTGGAAAAAGGATTGAATTAAAGTCAATACCTAAGGAAAAATCCACCTAGACTTTACTTGTTATCTGGCTCTGAATCAGACGATTTATTCATTCAACTTGTTCCGTAGAAATCCCTAAGTTATGTTATTATCCCTATTCAAGACTAATAACGTCTAACCCTAGATTGAATAATTGAAATCTCTTTCTAATTAACACCCTAGGGTTGCATTAACTCGATCTATGGATCCCCTTATTAAGTTTTACCCTAATTCGGCAAAATCTTGTCACCCTATCTCTAGGCACGCAATCAACTCCGCTTAATTATGACAAAGTCGTTCTTAGGCAAGAACTATTCATCCTCCAACTAAGAGCATTAACTTGAATCGATATCCTGAAATACCAAAACAAGAATTAAGAACACATAATTAAGAACAAGTCAAATATTTATCATACAATTCAGAAAATAATAACAAGATTCGTTTTAGGTTTCATCCCCCCTAGGTATTTAGGGGATTTAGTTCATAACTAAATAGGAAAACATCTCAGAAGAATAAAGAATACAAAACATAAAGAAAACCCAAAACTCCTGAAGGGAAATTGAGGAGAGATCTTCAGTCTTGATGATGAATCCGGCTTCTGAGATGGATCAATAGGCTTTCTTGGAGTAATTCCTTACTTCCTATTCTCCATCTCCCTTTAGTCCTCCTTTTGGGTGTTTAAATAGGCTTTTAGAATGCCTAAGAGCCCTCAAACTTTCCATTTTCCAAATAGAACTTAACTAGGGCTCAGCAGGGACATGCCCGTGTGACACGCCCGTGTGCGATTACTTCAGGCCGTGGTCAAGGCTGAGAGATCAACACGCCCGTGCTGAGGTTGTTTTAGGCCGTGGTCGAGCCTGTTAGAATGGCACGGGCGTGTGTTCTGCCCGTGTAAGGAAGTTCAGGCCGTGTGTTTTCCTATGTTGGCCCATTTTCTCCCTTTTTTGGCCCGTTTCTTGTTCTTTTCACTCTCCTATGCTCACCTAAGTATAAAACATGAAATTAAAGGATTAGGAGCACCAAATTCACCAAATCTAGGGAGAATTCATTCATAAATGTGTTAAGCATGGGATAAAAATATGTATAATTTACGGTTTATCAAATACCCCCACACTTAAGCGTTTGCTTGTCTTCAAGCAAAATCCTCAATTCACAATTAAGACTTCCTTTTTCTCAACTTATAATTCCTATCAATAATATCTCAAACTAATCCATAAGTAATCATACATTGAGAATTCAACTAAAAGAACATTAAAGTTTCAAACATTCTAAGTTGAGTATTTAATCATGAAAAACATAGGCATCTCCCCTTATCTACGTAGTTACCATCGATTTGAAATCTCACAGAGTTTAACACCCTCACTAAAGATTCACTCAAATCCCTTGAAGTGTTTAAGGACAATGAAATTAGCACTCATTAGTCAATATGAAAAGTTATTACCATAGGCTTGCATGAAAATCAAATCTCCACCACTATAAATTGAAATGATACATAACTCAAAAGGTCTTCAGAGGGTTGTAACGAGGCTTGGTTAGGGGGTGTGGTCACAAGCCGAAAGAAAAGGTTAAAATCGAGATTGAATTGAAAAATTACTTAACTAGAAAAATATTTAATCATCACTTGCATACAACAGAGCTTCTTCTCCAAATATGGAATTTACATACTTAAGCTCAAAACAAAAGTTTGCTACTACTAATATGTATACATTTTTTTTTTAAGAACAAGTCAAATAACATAGACTAACTACTAAGGACAAGACATAGCTAAGCAATTTATTCAAATTAAATCTCGACAAAAGTAGGGATCAAATTAATTGAGGGAATTTCAACAATAATAGGTTAAGGGTTAATATTAAAGGTAATACAAGGAATGGCTTGTTAAGCTCAACGAGGTTTACTAAGGGTTAATCGTGGAGGTAGGCTTTTCATGGCATGAGTGGGTTAATACTAAGTGCCTCTATCATCTTGACATATCAAATCAAATGGTGTGGTCTTGACATGAATAATCAAGCAAGTTCTAGAATAACAATTTGATATTGACACACTCAAAGCAATAATAAAAGTGAGCAAGAAGGAAATAATAGATGCTCTTAAAGGCTCAATAATCTCACAAAAATTATAGCTTTTTGATGTTTAAACTTGTGGATTTCAATTCAAGATAATACCTAAACTTGGGGAAACAACCTAAATTTTTAACTTCTTAAAAATCAACTTATCATGCTTAATTCCCTAATGTCTTAAGGTTTAAATAATCAATGCATGAATGCCTATGTTTTAATTCAAAATATATCAATAAAAATCATAAATCAATCAAAATTCATCTTAAACATGATATGAGAGATTTATAGGAGAACAAGGCAACATTCAAGGATTTTTCTAATAATGAAATGATTCACCCCCCACACTTAAGATGTACATTGCCCTCAATGTACAAAAATAAATTTAGTGGCAAATATAGATATAATATCATAAGATAGGGAGAGAAGTGAAACTTCCTGAGTGTTAAATGAAAGAACTCCCTAGTTTGGAGTTATGTTGAGTGGAGGAGGATACTCCGGTGGTGGTAGAGGTTAGGTTCCACAAGTGTTGCGCCAAAAGAATATTATATCTCGTGATCGAGTAGGGCATGACAGTCATGGAGAACCTTTTCCAATGGAGTTTGAAGTTCCTAAATGATTGTGAGTTGTGTAGCTCTTTATAACTGTGATAAAATCAGGAACTTTTTAGGGGATATAAAGAAGAAAAATTATTCATAAAGAATTCACCGAGATTAAAATTTGTTTATAAAACCTAAATATAAAGTATTAGCGAAAATGAAATAACATTAAAAGTTAAAAGTGAAATTAATAAAAACATAAAATTAAAATTAAAATTAAAAATTAAAAATTAAAAATAAAAATAAATATCATCATCGCCGGATGGTTCGCAAGGTGGTGGTCGCAATAGATGTGGAAGTGCTGACAAATTTGCTGTAGAGTAGTATCAATGTTATCAAATCGTTGAAAATACTGCTGCTCGAATCAAGTGAGGCGCTCAGAGATGTCAGCATATGAAGCCGCCGCATGAACTGGATAATGGGAGCGTGGTGGCTGAGACGGTGGGTCCTCGTGCTATGGAGGGACATCATCAGTAATGTCCTCGGGGGCCTCTTCCTCAGTTGATTAGGCGAGACGATATTGAGAAGGGTAGGTTTCTCGGCGCTTTTCAATCATCCTCATGCTTAGCATGCTCGAGATGCCTTGTGGAGACATCTGGCCAATGAGGGTCAAGGATGATTCTTGTGCCACGGTAACGAGGAGCCCGAAGTGTCGAGCCAATCTAGTCACGTGGGGGCCTGTAACGCCCCCACGCCTAAGACCGATGCCGAAATCGAGCTTGAGGTGTTACCGAACATAATTTATCAATTTAAGTACTTTGAATCATTTGTTTCTACATTCATAGCTTTCTACCTATCTGTGTCACAGTTACAAGAAAAATCATACTTCAAGTTAAAAAACTTGAAATCAAGATCTGTAAATTTTCCCTAAATCTAGACTGATATATCTAATTTATAATTTTTTTGTTAGAATTTTTTGTTGGGCCAATTAGTACAGTTTATTAGTTAAAGTCTCCCCTTTTTCAGGGTTCGATTGCTCTGACCTCTGTATATTTCAAATAATATATCTCTCTATACAAAATTTCAATGACTATGAGGTTTGTTTCTCTTAAAACTAGACTCAATAAGGAATCTGTACATGTAAAGAAAAACTTATAATTATTTTTTTAAAATTTATTATAAATTTTTAAAGTCAGAAAAGGGGATCCAGAAATCATTCTGTCCTATTTCACAAAAGTTTAAATATCTCATAAAATATTATTTATATGCCTGTTTTGTTCAATGCACATGAAAATAGACTCATTAAGCTTCAATTTCATAACTTACTCATCATTTATTTCCACTTATACTATTTTTAGTGATTTTTCAAATTCATGTCATTGTTGCAGCAATATTCTGTTTTAAGGCAAGTTTCATCTTTCCATGAATTTTTTTTTTTTTTATGAACTAGATAACCTATTAAACTTCCATGATATCAAACATGATCTAATTAGCCATCACCATGACTTATCAATATCAAACATTTTCTCAACCAAACATGGCCATATCATAAAATTATTTACACAAAACATGTACATTGCTATACATGCCATACTTAAGTTTTACAAGCCATTTACTAATAGAAATCCTTCGGATAGTGTGATCGAAACTTCGACCTGTCCCGATTCCCAAGCTGACTTGTTCAAAACTACAATGAATGAAAAGGAAGGAGTAAGCATAAATGCTTAGTAAGTTCATATGCAAATAACAAGTAACATAACAATACAATTATACCAAACAACCTTAGCATGGCATCACCAAAACATATATCACATTTCTAAACATCATTCATCATCTTACCACTTTATCGTTGTTGTATCTATTTTCAACCCGAGGGTTAAGTACATACCTGTCCAAAGTGCCCATTTCACAACACTTACCAAAACGTCACTTGCATCTTAAGTGTTCTTCCATTTCATAGAAATTTTCACCCGTTGAACACATCGAATATAACTTTCGGATACGGATAATTTGCACATAAGTGCCACATATGTAATCAAGCAATCATGTAACCCGCCCATAAGTGAACTCGGACTCAACTCAATGAGCTCGGGCGTTCGCATCCATAAATGAACTCGGACTCAACTCAACAAGTTTGGATGCCTAGTTACATCTCACGAACTCGGACTCAACTCAACGAGTTCGAACATTCGCATCCATAAGTGAACTCGGACTCAACTCAACGAGTTCGGATGCTCAACCATCCTAGTGACATGTCACTTGTATCCTAATCTATTCCTAAGGTTCCAATGGGCTTTTTCCCTCGATCTGACATTAGTCGTCTTCCACGGAATATCAGAACCGATACTCGGTAGCAATTCATATTTATCAAGTAGTAAACATAATTTGCATATTACTCAACATTAACCACAAAGCATAATATTTCACGATAAAAAATCAGCATATCATATAATTAACATCAATAACTTAAAAATAACAATTATGCTACATTATTTACACATGAACTTACCTTGGTACCAAAATATAAAGATTTTGCAATTTAGTCCACAATCTTTTCTTTTCCTCGATCGCGACTTGATTCCCGTTTCTCTTGATCTATAATACCAAATTAATCTTATTTAATACATACATTCATCAAAACAGCATTTAATACGAACTTTGGGAAATTACACTTTTGCCCCTAAACTTTTGCATAATTACACTTTTACCCCTAGGCTCGGGAATTAAACTTTATCCCTTAGTCTTATGTTTTATGACATGCTGATCATTTTTCCCTTCTATGATAATATCAAATTCACACTCTAACATGTACTTATGACTATTAGGTATTTTTACCGATTAAGCCCTTTTTCTCGTTTTCACTCAAAACCGAGTAGCACAAGTTGTCTAACATAATTTAAAACCTCATATTCTATCATAAAACATCAAAATACACAAATTTCACCTATGGGTATTTTTCCAAATATAAACCCTAGGTTGAATTATTGCTAGCATAAGCTTACTCGAGCTACCGGGATTCCAAAAACGTAAAGAACATTAAAAACGGGGCTTGGAATCACTTACTATGGAGCTTGGAAGCTTGAAACAAACCCTAGCTATGGAGAGCCCTTGAAATTTCGGCCTAATGAAGAAGATGGACAAAAATTGGCTTTTAATTTTGTTTTTAATTCATTTTAATAACTAAATAACCAAAATGCCCTTACTACTAAACTTTCCAAAAATTCCTTCCATGTCCTAATTTTGTCCATGAACTTAAAATTGGTCAAATTGCTATTTAAGACCTCCTAATTAATATTTCAATGCAATTTCATACTAAAAACTTCTAGAATGCAAATTTTGCAACTTATTCAATTTAGTCCCTACTTTCAATTTAAACACTTTAGGCATAGAATTTCATCACAAAATTTTCACACAATCATGCAATCACATCATAATCATCAAAATAATTATATAAAATAATTATTTCTATCTCGGATTTGTGGTCACGAAACCACTATTCCGATTAAGCCCTAATTCAGGATATTACAACTCTCCCCCCTTTTTAAGGATTTTCATCCTCGAAAATCTTACCGGTAAACAGGTGTGGGTATTGGTTTCTCATAGTTTCTTCAGGTTCCCATGTAGTCTCTTCTACCCCATGCTTTTGCCACAATACTTTCACGAGAGCAACACTTTTATTTCTTAGTTTCTTGACCTCTCGAGCTAAAATCTTAATCGGTTCTTCTTCGTAAGTCATATCCGGTCGTAGTTCAATTTCTGTCGGTGAAATTTTATGTGAAAGATCCGAACGATACCGACGTAGCATAGATACGTGAAATACATCATGAATCCTCTCTAATTCAGGTGGTAATGCTAGCCGATATGCTACCGGTCCAACTTTTTCAATTATTTTATACGGCCCAATAAAACGCGGACTTAACTTGCCCTTCCGTCCAAATCTAAGGACTTTCTTCCATGGAGACACTTTCAAAAATACCTTATCACCAACTTGAAACTCGATTTCTTTTCGTTTCAAATCCGCATAAGATTTCTGTCTATCTGAAGCAGCTTTCAAACAATCTTGAATCACTTTCACCTTTTCTTCGGTTTCTTTTATTAGATCAACTCCATAAATCTGATTTTCCTTGAGTTCAGTCCAATACAAAGGTGTTTGACATTTACGACCATATAATGCTTCATAAGGTGCCATTTTCAAACTCGTCTGATAACTATTATTATAAGCAAATTCTACCAACGGTAAGTACCCTTCCCAACTACCTTGAAATTCCAATACGCAACATCTGAGCATATCTTCAAGACTCTGAATTACTCTCTCTGATTGTCTATCGGTTTGTGGATGAAAGGCAGTGCTGAAATTTAATTTTGTACCTAATGCCTTTTGTAACTTTTGCCAAAACCGTGAAGTAAATCTCGGATCTCTATCCGAAATTATTGACAAAGGTATTCCATGAAGTCTAACAATCTCACGGATATACAATTCAGCCAATTTATTAAGAGAATAATCCATACGTACCAGAATAAAATGAGCCGATTTAGTCAGTCTGTCAACTATTACCCAGATGGTATCTTTCTTTCCTGGAGTCAATGGCAACCCTAAAACAAAATCCATAGTAATCCGATCCCATTTCCATTCAGGAACCATAACAGGCTGAAGTAATCCTGAAGGCACTTGGTGTTCAGCTTTCACCTGTTGACAAATTAAACACTTTGATACAAACTCAGAAATATCTCTTTTCATTCCACTCCACCAATACATTTTCTTCAAGTCATTATACATTTTCGTACTGCCCGGATGAACTGCCAAACAGCCATTATGTGCTTCATGCAAAATCTTTTGAATCAACTCATGATTTTTCGGTACACAAATCCGATTTTTAAACATCAAGCTACCATCAGAACCGATTCTGAAATCTGATCCCGTATCAACTTCACACTGTCTACTCTTGGCTAGCAAATCTTGATCATTTTTCTGAGCTTCAGAAATCTCTTGTAAAAACATCAGTCTAGCTCTTATCTCTGCTAGAATCGAACTATTATCTGACATTTTCAACTGAGTGTTCATAACTCTCAAAGCAAACAACTTTCTGCTTAAAGCATCGGCAACCACATTCGCTTTTCCCGGATGATAATCAATAACAAGCTCATAATCTTTCAATAACTCCAACCATCTATGCTGTCTCAAATTTAAGTCTTTTTGTGACATCAAGTATTTAAGACTTTTGTGATCAGTATATACTCGGCACTTTTCACCATACAAATAATGTCGCCAAATCTTCAAAGCAAATACCATCGCAGCCAATTCTAAATCGTGAGTAGGATAATTCCTCTCATGAGGTTTTAACTGCCTCGAAGCATAAGCCACCACTTTTCCTTCTTGCATGAGTACACACCCCAAGCCATTTAGAAAAGCATCACTATACACCACAAATTCTTTACCTGATTCGGGTTGTACTAACACTGGTGCTTCAGTTAATAACTTTTTCAATTCTTCGAAACTTTGTTGACATTCTTCCATCCATTCAAATTTAACAGCCTTTCGGAGTAGTCTAGTCATAGGAGCAGCAATTATAGAAAATCCGTTTACAAACCGCCGATAATACCCAGCTAGCCCCAAGAAACTTCTAACTTTAGTTACGTTTTTCGGTGGTTTCCAATCAATAATGGCTGAAATTTTACTAGGATCAACTCGTATACCATCACCTGAAACAATATGACCCAAAAATCCAACTTCCCGAAGCCAAAATTCACTTTTACTAAACTTGGCATACAACTGTTTATCTCTCAATGTTTGCAAAACTATCCTCAAATGCTCAGCATGCTCTGTCTCATCTTTTGAATAAATTAAAATATCATCTATAAACACCACAACAAATTTGTCCAAGTATGGCCGAAATATGCGATTCATTAAATCCATAAACACAGCAGGAGCATTTGTCAACCCGAATAGCATAACTAAAAATTCATAATGACCGTACCTTGTTCTAAAAGTAGTTTTAGGCACATCTGACTCTTTTACTCGCAGCGGATAATACCCAGATCTCAAGTCAATCTTTGAAAACCATGTCGCTCCTTTTAGCTGATCAAACAAATCATCAATTCTCAGCAATGGATACTTGTTTTTGATTGTCACCTTGTTTAACTGCCGATAATCAACACATAATCTCATAGAACCATCCTTCTTTTTCACAAACAACACAGGAGCACCCCAAGGTGAAAAAATCGGTCTTACAAAGCCTTTATCAGCCAAATCTTGCAACTGTGACTTTAATTCTTTCAACTCTGTTGGTACCATTCTATATGGAGCAATCGAGATCGGAGCTATTCCCGGTATCAAATCAATACCAAATTCTACTTCCCTGACTGGAGGCAAACGTGGTAGTTCTTGTAGAAATACATCCACAAATTCACACACAACCGGCACTGATTCAACTTTCTTTTCAACTTCTTTTGTATTAATTACATATGCCAAATAAGCTTCATAACCCTTTCTCCAATATCTCTGTAACACCCCTTACCCGAGACTGTTGCCAAAATCGAGCACGAGGCATTACTAAACTTAATCTATCACTTAAATAGTTTTAAAATTGTTTATTTAAACTTTTCGGAATGTGCTGTCATTCTGCGTTGTAGTCGCCTAAAAATTCATATCTTGAGTTCCGAAACTCAAAATTTAGATCCGTAATTTTTTTCTGAAACTAGACTCATATATCTATCCACTAATTTTTTTCTAGAATTTTTGACTTAGCCAATTAGTACAGTTTATTAGTTAAAGTTACCCCTGTTTCAGAATTCGACTGCACTGACCTCTACTTACTTCGAACCACTTTTCTCCCTATACAAAATTAATATAACTATACTGTTTGTTTCTATTAAAACTAGATTAAATAAGGATTCTAACCATATAAATTAAACCACCTAATTATTTTTTTACAATTTATGGTGAATTTCCAAAGTTGAAATAGGGGATCTAGAAATTTCTCTGACCCTGTTTCACTAAAACTCAGATATCTCATAAAATATAATACCTTTACCTGTTTTGCTTATTCCATAAGAAAATAGACATAATAAGCTTTAATTTCATATATTATTCACCATCAAACCATGTCTCTACGATGTTTAGTGATTTTTAAAAGTCATGCTATTTCTGATACTTAAATCTGTTTTTAAGTTACTTTCACATTTT
Source organism: Gossypium anomalum (assembly GCA_025698475.1). Lineage (NCBI taxonomy): Eukaryota > Viridiplantae > Streptophyta > Magnoliopsida > Malvales > Malvaceae > Gossypium > Gossypium anomalum. The sequence continues at coordinate 59,128,948 of CM046959.1, forward strand.
TCTTAGTTTTCATGTGATAGTTACTACTTATTCATACATACTATTAAACATGTATATCATCAGCCCTTCTATTAGTTAATCACTAGCAAGTATTTACACATCATTCATTGATCATATCATATCAAAAGAAACCAAGTTCCTATACATGCCATACACAAAACGAAGCGTCTAACTATACCAATGTGATTCCTTCGATAGTGTGATCGGGTCTCCGACGTTTCCTTCGATCCCCGAGTGGCTTGATAAAACTATAAGAAAAAGAAAATAAAGAGAGTAAGCACTAGGCTTAGTAAGCTTACAAGCAAATAAATTACAACATTCAACATAATGAATAATTATACATAATGTCACCTAGCCTCATAAACTTTCTTTACTTCTCATTTTCTACCTTCTTCTTTACTCACTTACCTTCTTTCTTACCCGACCTTTCACTATTCATAGATATAATCTACTTTCCCTTTGCTGATAATTCACTGTAATTTAACGTGTACAATAACCCATTGAACCACTCGGAATACTAAGGATCTTCGGGGTCATTCCTGCCTATCAATATCTCGCCAATGCCATGTCTTCGACATGGACTTTCATGAATTATTCCTGTCTCCAATGCCATATATATATCTAATATGGGCTTACATGGCTCATTCCTGTCTCCAAAGCCATATATCTGATATGGACTTACATGGCTCATTTACTGTCACCCTGTCCCACAACCCCAATATCCTAACATTCCTAAGGTTCAAACGGGGCATCCTAATGCTTTTTCTCTGTCACTTACTTTTTAATTTGACTTTAAATATTCTCATAAAATAAGTATATAAATGCTGAAATTGACAATAATAATGTAAAATAAAATAATATTGCATTTATTTCATCAGAACTTACCTCGTATAAAAAAATAGCTACTTTTACCATTTCGTCCACAACTTGGTATTTTCTCCATTTTAGCCCGAATTTCGGTTTTCCTTGCTCTATCATTTAAAATATAGTCTAATTAGGACTCACATTATTCAAATTGACCCAAAATCATATTTTTGCAAAATTACAGTTTTGCCCCTAAACTTTTACATATTTACACTTTTGCCCCAAAGCTCGTAAATTTAACTTCATCCTATTTTCTTATGTTTTATGACATGCTGGTCATTTTTCCCTTCTATGGCAGCATCAAATTCATACTCTAACATGCACTTATGACTATTAGGTATTTTTACCGATTAAGTCGTTTTACTCGTTTTTGCTTAAAACCGAGTAGTACAAATTATCTAACATAATTTAAAACCTCATATTCTATCATAAAACATCAAAATACACAAATTTCACCTATGGGTATTTTTCAAAATATGAACCCTAACTTAAATTATTGCTAGCATAAGCTTTATCGAGCTACTGGGGACTCAGCGTAAAGAACACTAAAAACGGGCTTGGAATCACTTACTATGGAGCTTGAAAGCTTGAAACAAACCCTAGCTATGGAGAACCCTTGAAATTTCGTCCTAATGAAGAAGATGGACAAAAATTGGCTTTTAATTTTGTTTTTAATTCATTTTAATAACTAAATGACCAAAATGCCCTTACTACTAAACTTTCCAAAAATTCCTTCCATGTCCTAATTTTGCCCATGAACTTAAAATTGGTCAAATTGCTATTTAAGTCCTCCTAATTAATATTTCAAAGCAATTTCATACTAAAAACTTCTAGAATGCAAGTTTTGCAAATTATTCGATTTAGTCCCTAATCTCAACTTAAGCACTTTATGCATAGAATTTCATCACGAAATTTTCACACAATCATGTAATCATATCATGAACCTCAAAATAATAATAAAATAAATTTTTCTACCTTGAATTTGTGGTTTTAAACCACTATTCCGTTTAGGCCCTATTTCGGGATGTTACATTTCTCCCCCCTTTAGGGATTTTCGTCCCCGAAAATCTTACCTGTGAAAAGATTTGGGTACTGTTTTCGCATAGCCTCTTCGGGTTCCCATGTAGCCTTATCCACCCCATGTCTATTCCATAGTACTTTCACAAGTACAACACTTTTGTTTCTTAATTGCTTTACCTCTCGAGCTAGAATCTTTACTGGTTCTTCACCGTAAGTCATGTCTCGATCAATCTCAACCTCTGTCTGAAATTACATGTGATGATCTGAGCGATAACGACGTAGCATAGACACATGAAATACATTATGAATCTTCTCTAACTCAATCGGCAAAGCTAACCGATATGCTAATGGTCCGACTCTCTCAATCACTTCAAACGGTCCAATAAAACGTGGACTTAGTTTGCCTTTCTTGCCAAATCTGAGAACTTTCTTCCACGGGGATACTTTCAAAAAAAAAAAAACCTTTGCCACCAACTTGATACTCAATCTCTTTTCTCTTCAAATCTGCATCGACTTTTGTCCGCATGCAGAGAGGTTGCTTTTAAGCAATCTCGATGATTTTTACTTTCTCTTACTGTTTCCTTAACTAGATCAACTCAGTAAATCTGATTTCCCTTAAGCTCTGTCCAATACAAAGGTGTGCGACATTTACGTCCATACAAAGCTTCATAAGGTACCATCTTCAAACTCATTGATAACTATTATTGTAGGCAAATTCTACTAATGGTAAATATTTTTCCCAATCGCCTTGAAATTCCAAAGATACCAGATCTAAGCATATCTTCAAGTACTGAATAACTTTCTCTGGTGACCGTCGGTTTGAGGATGGAAAGTCAGACTAAAACTCAACTTTGTGCCCAAAGCCTTCATAATTTCTTCCAAAATCGTGAAGTAAATCTTGGATCTCTGCATGCAAATGATCGATAATGGTACCCGTGTAGTCGACTATCTCTCAAAATATACAACTCGGCCAACTTGTCAAGTGAAAAAATCCATACTGACTGGGATAAAATGAGCCGAATTCGTTAACTTATCAATCACAACCCATACTTGCATCTTTTTTTTTCTCGGTGTAAACGGCAATCCTGTCACAAAATCTATAGTAACTCGATCCCATTTCCACTCGGGGACTAGCACAGTGCAATAAACTGAAGGTACGATGTTCGGCCTTTACTGTGATGGATCAAGCATCTAGAAATAAACTCAGAAATGCCCCTTCTCATTCCTACCCGCTGACAGTCGAATATCATCATTTAACCCATCCTCAAACCTTTTACACATGATAGCCTCTGTGGACACACATTCTTGAGCATCTTTACTGAGCCTGACAAATTCACGCTCATAATCGGTCACCGTCATATTGCCTTGTTTCAATTCCAGGAATTCTTTTCTCTTCTGGTCAATAAACCTCTGACTGATGTACTTTTTACGAAATTCCTCCTGAAAGAAATCCCAAGTGACCCTCTCCTTTGGTACAAGCGATATAAGTGTCTTCCACCAAGTAGTAATGAGTCTCCAAAAAGTGATACTACACATTTCATACATTCCTCGGGTGTACAAGATAATTTGTCAAAGACTCTGATAGTATTTTCTAACCAAAATTCTGCTCTTTCTGCATCATCATTTTTTTGTTGCTCGAAATTCTTCTGCCCCTTGTTTCCTGATTCTATCAACTGGTGGCTTTTCTCTTATCACTGCACACTGTGGATCGGGGAGCTTGAGCTACATGGGTAGCTTTGAGAATCATGAGGGGGTGGAGGTCTAACTACTGGATCCGTCATGAGCACGAACTCGGCAAACCAATCATTCAAAGCTTGGAAGAGAGCTTCTCGAGTCACTCCTCCCTGATTAACTGTTATTGGCCTATTCTCATATGGCGCTACCCCTTCCACGGGAGCAGGCGCATTACTTCCTACATCATCATCACCAGCTCACTCGGGATCCATTACAATAAAACAAAATATTTAAAAATCGTCAGGAGTCATCACACTATCAAAATACAGGTATGGCATGTATAGCTAGACATTTACTCACACTAACTATTTCGAGAACCGACTAAACCTGCTCTGATACCAATAAATGTAACACCCCTTACCCGAGACTGTTGCCAAAATCGAGCACGAGGCATTACTAAACTTAATCTATCACTTAAATAGTTTTAAAATTGTTTATTTAAACTTTTCGGAATGTGCTGTCATTCTGCGTTGTATTCGTCTAAAAATTCATATCTTGAGTTCCGAAACTCAAAATTTAGATCCGTAATTTTTTTCTGAAACTAGACTCATATATATATCCACTAATTTTTTTCTAGAATTTTTGACTTAGCCAATTAGTACAGTTTATTAGTTAAAGTTACCCCTGTTTCAGAATTCGACTGCACTGACCTCTACTTACTACGAACCACTTTTATCCGTATAAAAAATTAATATAACTATACCGTTTGTTTCTATTAAAACTATATTCAATAAGTATTCTAACCATATAAATTACACCACCTAATTATTTTTGTACAATTTATGGTGAATTTCCAAAGTTGAAATAGGGGATCTAGAAATTTCTCTGACCCTGTTTCACTAAAACTCAGATATCTCATAAAATATAATATCTTTACCTATTTTGCTTATTCCATAAGAAAATAGACATAATAAGCTTTAATTTCATATATTATTCACCAACAAAACATGTCTCTACGATTTTTAGTGATTTTTAAAATTCATGCTATTTCTGATACTTAAATCTGTTTTTAAGTTACTTTCACATTTTTCTTAGTTTTCATGTGATAGTTACTACTTATTCATACATACTATTAAAAATGTATATCATCAGCCCTTCTATTAATTAATCACTAGCAAGTATTTACACATCATTCATTGATCATATCATATCAAAAGAAACCAAGTTCCTATACATGCCATACACAAAACGAAACGTCTAACTATACCAATGTGATTCCTTCGATAGTGTGATCGGGTCTCCGACGTTTCCTTCGATCCCCGAGTGGCTTGAAAAAACTATAAGAAAAGAAAATAAAGAGAGTAAGCACTAGGCTTAGTGTTTACAAGCAAATAAATTACAACATTCAAAGATAATGAATAAATTATACATAATGTCACCTAGCCTCATAAACTTTCTTTACTTCTCATTTTCTACCTTCTTCTTTACTCACTTACCTTCTTTCTTACCTGACCTTTCACTATTCATAGATATATTCTACCTTCCCCTTTGCTGATAATTCACTGTAATTTAACGTGTACAATGACCCATTGAACCACTCGGAATACTAAGGATACTGGGGTCATTCTTGTCTATCAATATCCTGCCAATGCCATGTCTTCGACATGGACTTTCATGAATTATTCCTGTCTCCAATGCCATATATATATCTAATATGGGCTTACATGGCTCATTCCTATCTCCAAAGCCATATATCTGATATGGACTTACATGGCTCATTTCATCTCGTCTGTCCGTCTCACAACCCCAATATCCTAACATTCCTAAGGTTCAAACGGGGCATCCTAATGCTTTTTCTCTGTCACTTACTTTTTAATTTGACTTTAAATATTCTCATAAAATAAGTATATAAATGCTGAAAATTGACAATAATAATGTAAAATAAAATAATATTACATTTATTTACTGTAAACTTACCTCGTATAAAAAAAAATAGCTACTTTTACCATTTCGTCCACAACTTGGTATTTTCTCCATTTTAGCCCGAATTTCAGTTTTCCTTGCTCTATCATTTAAAATATAATCTAATTAGGACTCACATTATTCAAATTGACCCAAAATCATATTTTGGCAAAATTACAGTTTTGCCCCTAAACTTTCGCATATTTACACTTTTGCCCCAAAGCTCGTAAATTTAACTTCATCCTATTTTCTTATGTTTTATGAGATGCTGGTCATTTTTCCCTTCTATGGCAGCATCAAATTCATACTCTAACATGCACTTATGACTATTAGGTATTTTTACCGATTAAGTCATTTTACTCGTTTTTGCTTAAAACCGAGTAGTACAAATTGTCTAACATAATTTAAAACCTCATATTCTATCATAAAACATCAAAATACATAAATTTCACCTATGGGTATTTTTCCAAATATGAACTCTAACTTAAATTATTGCTAGCATAAGCTTTATCGAGCTACCGGGACTCCGAAAACATAAAGAACATTAAAAACGGGGCTTGGAATCACTTACTATAGAGCTTGAAAGCTTGAAACAAACCCTAGCTATGGAGAACCCTTGAAATTTCGTCCTAATGAAGAAGATGGACAAAAATTGGCTTTTAATTTTGTTTTTAATTCATTTTAATAACTAAATGACCAAAATGCCCTTACTACTAAACTTTCCAAAAATTCCTTCCATGTCCTAATTTTGCCCATGAACTTAAAATTGGTAAAATTGCTATTTAAGACCTCCTAATTAATATTTCAAAGCAATTTCATACTAAAAACTTCTAGAATGCAAGTTTTGCAAATTATTCGATTTAGTCCCTAATCTCAACTTAAGCACTTTATGCATAGAATTTCATCACGAAATTTTCACACAATCATGTAATCATATCATGAACCTCAAAATAATAATAAAATAAAATTTTCTACCTTGAATTTGTGGTTTCGTAACCACTATTCCGTTTAGGCCCTATTTCGGGATGTTACAATCTCTAAGCCGACATCGAAGAAATCACACTAGACAATGCCTCTGACTTATTTGATTCAACCCGTAGAGGTTCACCGTTTTCACACTTTAATTCTATAATGTTTTCTTTGCAATTTACTATCGCATCATGCAATGTCAACCAATCCATACCCAAAATAACATCAAATTCATCAAACGGCAACAACATCAAGTCGGCCGGAAAGTAATGACCCGAATCATTAAAAGACATTTCTTGCATACTTTATCATCTATCACACATTTGCCTAACGAATTCGACACTCTAATCATAAATTCTGTGTTCTCAACAGGTATATTCATACTAGACACCAGCTTCATGCATACATATGAATGAGTAGAACCGGGATCAATCAAAGCAATAACATTAATATCATAAAGAGAAAATGTACCGGTAATCACATCGGGTGAGGAAGCATCTTCACGTGCTTTAATAGCATAAGTTCTAGCCGGAGCTCTTCCTTCAGATCTAACTGCTGCATCTCTGGCTACATTCTTACTGCTTGTTTCACTTCCAGCTTTTCTCGGATACCTTCCCCTCAAGTCTGCACCACTAGCTTTTACATTCTGAAATTTTTTCTTTCTCAGCTCTCTCTGGGCAGTCTCTAATAAAATGATCTGGAGAACCACATCAAAATGATTTCTACCACACCGCTGGCACTCGGGTTTAACAAATCTCGAGTTCCCTACACTGGCTGTAGAAGTATTCTGAGATTTAGGACCCACATTCTGCTTCTTAAAATTTCCATATAATTGCCCAGCTAAAACTTGGGAATGAGGATTCATATTTCTTGACTTTCCGGGTTGCTGTGAAGGTGCCTTACTCATTGGCCTTTTCTTCCAATTTCGTGTCTCAACCTCTACCTTTCTCTTCTCTTTAAGTAGTTCTTCAGCCTTGCAAGCTCGATCAACCAGTACTACCATTTCTTTCAGTTCAAGGATCCCGACAAATACCTTAATGTCTTCGTTGAGCCCGTCTTCAAATCGTCGGCACATCTTGGCTTCTGTAGGAACATATTCCCTGGCATACTTACTCAATCGAACAAACTCTCTTTCATATTCTGAGACTGCCATAGTACCTTGCTTCAGCTCAAGAAACTCTTTACACTTCTGATCAATAAATTTTTCACTAATATATTTCTTTCGAAACTCTTCTTGAAAGAATTCCTAGGTTACCCTCTCTTTCGGTACCACCGAAATTAAAGTCTTCCACCAATTATAGGCTGAATCTCTCAACAAAGATGTAGCACATTTCAAACATTCTTTAGGTGTACAAGATAATTCATCAAATACCCAGATAGAATTTTCAAGCCAGAACTCTGCTTTCTCTGCATCATCATCAATATTTGCTCTAAATTCTTCAGCCCCTTGTTTACAAATTCTATCAACAGGGTTTCTGTGAAATTTTATCATATCCACTCCTTGAGGCATCAGAGGCATAGGTTGAGGAATTGGAGGAGGTGGAGGAGGTTGTGCATTTGGGTTCGTATGAACGAACTCAGTATACCAGGCACTCATCCTCTGGAGAAAGGCTTCCCGAGCCCCTTCTCCTCCTCCTCGACTGACAGTAGGAGGTGGGTTTTCAATCGGCGCTGCCCCTTCAGCCGGAGCTGGCGCATTACTCTCTACTTCATCTACCACAGCTGGATCGGGATCCATTTACTATATAAAAATCATTTAAAAAGGTCAGAAGTCGTCACACTATCACAATTTATACATATGGCATGTATAGCAAAAATCCGTACATACAACACATAGTCTGAGAACCAACTAAACCTGCTCTGATGCCACCAAATGTAACGCCCCCACGCCCGAGACCGATGCCGGAATCGAGCTTGAGGTGTTACCGAACATAATTTATCAATTTAAGTACTTCGAATCATTTGTTTCTATATTCACAGCTTTCTAGCTATCTGTGCCATAGTTACAAGAAAAATCATATCTCGAGTTACGAAACTCAAAATCAAGATCCGTAAATTTTTCCTAAATCTAGACTCATATATCTATCTATTAATTTTTTTCTAGAATTTTTGGTTGGGCCAATTAGTACAGTTTATTAGTTAAAGTCTCCCCTGTTTTAGGGTTCGACTGCTCTGACCTCTATATATTTCAAATAATATATCTCTCTATAAAAAATTTCAATGACTATGAGGTTTGTTTCTATTAAAAATAGACTCAATAAGGAATCTGTAAATGTAAACAAAAACTTATAATTATTTTTGTAAAATTTATTATAAATTTTTAAATTCCGAACAGGGGATCCAGAAATCATTCTGGCCCTGTTTCACAAAGGTTTAAATATCTCATAAAATATTATTTATATGCCTATTTTGCTCAATCCACATGAAAATAGACTCATTAAGATTCAATTTCATAACTTACTAATCATTTAGTTATACTTATACTATTTTTAGTGATTTTTCAAATTCATGTCATTGTTGCAGCAATATTCTATTTTAAGGCAAGTTTCATCTTTCCATGAATTTTTTTTTATGAACTAGATAACCTATTAAACTTCCATGATATCAAACATGATCTAATTAGCCATCAGCATGACTTATCAATATCAAACATTTTCTCAACCAAACATGGCCATATCATAAAACTATTTACACAAAATATGTACATTGCTATACATGCCATACTTAAGTTTTACAAGCCATTTACCAATAGAAATCCTTCGGATAGTGTGATCGAAACTTCGATCTGTCCCGATTCCTAAGCTGACTTGTTCAAAACTACAATGAATGAAAAGGAAGGAGTAAGCATAAATGCTTAGTAAGTTCATATGCAAATAACAAGTAACATAACAATACAATTATACCAAACAACCTTAGCATGGCATCACCAAAACATATATCACATTTCTAAACATCATTCATCATCTTACCACTTTATCGTTGTTGTATCTATTTTCAACCCGAGGGTTAAGTACATACCTGTCCAAAGTGCCCATTTCACAACACTTACCAAAACGTCACTTGCATCTTAAGTGTTCTTCCATTTCATAGAAATTTTCACTCGTTGAACACATCAGAATATAACTCGGATACACGGATAATTTGCACATAAGTGCCACATATGTAATCAAGCAATCATGTAACCCGCCCATAAGTGAACTCGGACTCAACTCAACGAGCTCGGGCGTTCGTATCCATAAATGAACTCGGACTCAACTCAACGAGTTCGGATGCCTAGTTACATCTCACGAACTCGGACTCAACTCAACGAGTTCGAACATTCGCATCCATAAGTGAACTCGGACTCAACTCAACGAGTTCGGATGCTCAACCATCCCAGTGACATGTCACTTGTATCCTCATCTATTCCTAAGGTTCAAACGGGCTTTTTTCCTTGATCTGACATTAGCCGTCTTCCACGGAATATCGAAACCGATACTCGGTAGCAATTCATATTTATCAAGTAGTAAACATAATTTGCATATTACTTAACATTAACCACAAAGCATAATATTTCACAATAAAAAATCAGCATATCATATAATTAACATCAATAACTTAAAAATAACAATTATGCTACATTATTTACACATGAACTTACCTTGGTTCCAAAATATAAAGATTTTGCAATTTAGTCCACAATCTTTTCTTTTCCTCGATCGCGACTTGATTCCCGTTTCTCTTGATATATAATACCAAATTAATCTTATTTAATACATACATTCATCAAAACAGCATTTAATACGAACTTTGGAAAATTACACTTTTGCCCCTAAACTTTTGCATAATTACACTTTTGCCCCTAGGCTCGGGAATTAAACTTTATCCCTTATTCTTATGTTTTATGACATGCTGATCATTTTTCCCTTCTATGATAATATCAAATTCACACTCTAACATGTACTTATGACTATTAGGTATTTTTACCGATTAAGCCCTTTTTCTCGTTTTCACTCAAAACCGAGTAGCACAAGTTGTCTAACATAATTTAAAACCTCATATTCTATCATAAAACATCAAAATACACAAATTTCACCTGTGGTTATTTTTCCAAATAGAAACCCTAGGTTGAATTATTGCTAGCATAAGCTTAATCGAGCTACCGGGATTCTAAAAACGTAAAGAACATTAAAAACGGGGCTTGGAATCACTTACTATGGAGCTTGGAAGCTTGAAACAAACCCTAGCTATGGAGAACCCTTGAAATTTTGGCCTAATGAAGAAGATGGACAAAAATTGGCTTTTAATTTTGTTTTTAATTCATTTTAATAACTAAATGACCAAAATGCCCTTACTACTAAACTTTCCAAAAATTCCTTCCATGTCCTAATTTTTTCCATGAACTTAAAATTGGTCAAATTGCTATTTAAGACCTCCTAATTAATATTTCAATGCAATTTCATACTAAAAACTTCTAGAATGCAAATTTTACAACTTATTCGATTTAGTCCCTACTTTCAATTTAAACACTTTAGGCATAGAATTTCATCACAAAAGTTTCACACAATCATGCAATCATATCATAATCATCAAAATAATTATATAAAATAATTATTTCTATCTCGAATTTGTGGTCACAAACCCACAATTCCGATTAAGCCCTAATTCAGGATATTACAGGGCCAATAGAGATGACCCCCTTCCGATGTCGCTCCGTCTGATGGTGGATGGCAAGGGCGATGAAATAGGCGAGGTCAAAGACGTGCCCATGCGACATACACCATAAGTAGTAGACATAATAAGTGTTTACGATGCCAGTGCTCTCTCTCCTCCCTATCAGTGTATGAGATAAAATAGAATGTAGATACCTTAAGGATAGAGGGAGAGCTAATTCCATGGAGCGACTAGGGTCATAGATGTCCAAGCAAGGGATGAGGGCATTCCAGCACTTCGAGGGAGAATAATGGATGTGGCGGTTAAGGGTATCGAGGTCGTTATCCTCTTGGAACTCCTCCGTGTAAAGACCCAGTGCCGAATCAAACTCTGGAACACTCAACTGGCGGACTGGACCGCCAAGTCAAAATTGGACCGTGCCGGGATCATCATAGATGGTCACTACAGTCTGAAGATGGAATATTGAGCATAGTTCCATCGTGAGCTCGAGATACGTCAGCTCGACGATCTCAAAGAAGAGGCTCCATGGGTCGGTGGTGAGAAGGGCCCGAATCGCATCAGCCAATTGGACTTGTTCTAGTGCAGCCCAGTTGATGCAGTAGCCGGCAATTAATGATCGGGCCCGGAGTATTTGGAAAAGTTCTTCTTGGGGCCGAAAGGGGAACTGCAGGAAAGGGTGGCAAATTTCTGCGGTAGGACCTGAGGAAGATGGCGCTCCCTTCCTTTTCTTCGAAGCAGGGATGGCGGCTTTCTTTCCTCGTAAAGACAACATGGTATACCTGCAAGCAAAACCATTATTCCGTCTTGATGATTGGACTAGGTTAAATGTAAACAATTTCAAAAAGAGAAAAGTCATAAATTAGGACTAATACTTTCAGCCACAACTACCAAAACAATCAATTTTATGACATACTTTTTGTGGCATTGGCATGGTAGTAGCATGAATAAAAAATGGCAAAGAACTCTATGGAAACATAAAAAGTATGAATGTATTACAATGCATGGGTTAAAATGGCAAAGAACAATAAGTAAGTGAGAACTAAAAATTTTAACTTATAATAGGTAAATGGAGCTTGAGAAATCATGGAATAAGTGAAAACTTTAACATGAAATAAATGATAACTACCCTAGACATGGAATTTGAGTGATAGAAAAATAAAAATAATATGAACAATGTAGTTTGTTATGATAAATAGCATTAGAAATAAGTAAAATAAAAGGGAAAACAGTAAACAAATGCTAGAAAGAGGAGAATAGGCGTAAAAAATAGAGTTGGAAGCGGTGCACGAGCATGGCAGGGAGGTCGTGTGGACTTGCAGTAGCTAGGGTTAGGGATTTTGGGTGAAGAAAAAAATGAATAGTGCAGGGTATTTATAGATTTTGGGGCACACGGCCGGGGGACACGCCCGTGTGCCCCAATTTCAGCCTGTGTGTTTCACGTTTTTTCCAATTTTGGCGCGCCTAAAATTCGCCCCATGCCCGTGTACCTTGGGCGTGTTGGTGCACACGGCCATGTCTGGCTTCGTTCACTTCTCCCATGCCCGTGTATGTATGCCCACGGTCTTGTTAATTTGACAGGTTTGACCACAGGTGCTAAACATGGGCGTGCCGTACGCCCGTGCTATTTTCGCAGGATCGACCACGGTTTCATGACACAGGCATGTCGCACGCCCGTGTTAGATTGGCAAAATCGCTTACGGCCATGTCGCACGACCGTGGTGATTTATCGCAGCCCGTATTGGGGAAAAATCTTTGTCTTGTTTCCACATGGTCCTAAGCACGCCCGTGTGCTTGGCCGTATGAGTGTGGTAAACCTGTATTCAAGAGATTCGTTAGTAAGTTAGGTGTTAAACACTAGAATTTAAAGAAGTTAATACCGTTAGTGTCGGGTTGCCTCCCGAGAAGCGCTTATTTATAGTCTAAGCTTGACTTACCTCTCCATTGAATGGTCATGGTGGTTCGAGGAGTTTATACTCCTCATTCCTTCTATCAATCTCATCAAAATAAGGTTTTTGGCAGGTATTATTTACCTTAAAAGTGCCAAACTTGGGATGACTTACCTCGACTGTACCGAATGGGAAAATGCTAAGTACCGTAAGAGGGATTTCTTCATTCAGTTTGGCAGTGACAATGTGAGGATCTACGGCATCTAATAAAACTTTATCTCTAACCTTAAGTTGATTTGGTGAGGTATTGAGCTTGTTCTGGCGTAATTTTGGTTTAACAGGTGTTCTCGGTTTATGTGTCCACCATTCATCTAGCTCCTCGATTTGTAGCCTTCGTTCTTCATGAATAGGTACTTTATTGTTGTTTGAACATGGCTCATGTACGTCCTTCGAACTTATTCCCTGCAAAGTAGGTTGCACTATATTGTCAAATTTAGTAGAATGGTTTATACAATCACCTTCAATTTTCGATGTGTTGCCAGAATTGCGAGCTTGAAGGGTGATCGTTTCGTCTCCTACACGAAGTGTGAGTTCACCTGTGCCAACATCAATAATTGTTCTAGCAATTTCTAAAAAGGGCCTTCCTAAAATTAGAGGAGTGTTGCTATCCTCTTCTATGTCTAGAACAACGAAGTCAACGGGAAATATAAATTTATCGATTCTAACTAGCACATCTTCAATAATACCCCTAGGAAATCTTATAGTTTTATCTGCTAACTGAATGCTCATCCTAGTCTATTTGGGTTTCCCAAGACCTAGTTTCTTAAACATTTTGTAAGGCATGACGTTAATACTAGCCCTTAAATCAGCTAATGCATTATTAACATCTAAACTACCAATTAAGCAAAGAATTGTAGAACTCCTTGGATCTTTTAATTTTTTGGGTAGCTTATTCTGTAGAATAGCTGAGCAAAATGCGTTTAGCTCCACATGCGATGCCTCATCCAACTTTCGCTTATTTGCTAAAAGCTCCTTTAAAAATTTCATTGCGTTTGGCATCTGCGATAGAGCTTCAATAAACGGTAAGTTAATATGTAATTTTTTAAGAGTTTAAGGAATTTACCAAATTGTTCATCTGAGCAGTCTTTCCTTGTCACTTTGGGATATGGCACACGAGGTGTAACAGCCTGATTTAGGGCCAAAACGGATAAGGAAGATAAAACACCATAGTTTTTAAATGAAGGGCAATTTAGTCATTTGGTAAATAAAATAATAAGATGGGAAAACAAAGCCAAAATTGGTATCATCTTCACCAAGCTTGGCCAAAACTCTCCTAAACACCATAGCTAGGGTTTTTCCAAGCTTTCAAGCTCAATAGTAAGTGCATTCAAGCCCTGTTTTTAATGTTCTTTACATTTTTGAAATCCTCGTATCTCGGTCTACTTATTTCTACTATTAGTTCGAGTTAGGGTTTATGTTTAAAAATTTACCCATGAATGATATGCATGTATTTTGATGTTTGATGGTAGAATATGAATGTTTGAACTTAGGAGAATGATCTTTTCTAAGCGATTTTTAGCGAAAACGAGCAAAACAGCATAATCGATAAAAATACCTAATGTTCATAAGAACATGTTAGAGTGAGAATTTGATGTTGTCATAGAAGAGAAAAATGCTCAGCATGTCATAAAACATAAGAATAAGGGCTGGAATTAAATTTTCGAGTCTAGGGACAAAATCATAATTTTGTAAAAGTTACGGGGCAAAAACGTAATTTTTTCATAATGTGATTTTTGGATTGAAATAGATAGTATGAGTGTTAAATGAGCTAAATGTGTTACTATAGATCAAGAAAGGCGTGGAATCGACCTTGAACGGGGGAAGGAAAAGACTTCAGACTAAATTGCAAATTTTTCATATTTTGCACCGAGGTAAGTTTGTATATAAATAATACATTATCATTATTTACGTTTGTATATTCCAGCATATTTTATACAATTTATCTTATTTTAAATCATAATCGATGGTTGGAAGAATGAAAGTAAGTATTAGAAAGTGAACTACTTCTTGGTTGAACCTTCAGAATCGAAAGAGATAGATGGTATGTAGCTAGGTCACATGTATGGTGCTGAGTGCACATCATGTTGACAAGAGAGCTACGGGATACTATATGGTAGCTAGGTCACATGTATGGTGCTGAGTGCACATCATGTTGACAAGAGAGCTACGAGATACTATGTTGTAGCTAAGTCGCATGTGTGGTTCCAGGTGAAGGACACCATGTAGACAAGAGAGCTACGAGATTAAGTGGCTAGGTCACATGGGTGGTACTAAGTGTTCATGTTCACCATGTGTACAAGAGAGCCGAACTATGTGATGGGTGGAACTACTTGCTGAAACCACCAAGTATCGGGGATTCGATCCGAAGTGTTCAACGGGAAAATTGACTAAATGAAATTATGTATGATCTTGTAATAATAAGTGTAAGGATATACATGTGTAACGTATGAGTAATAAGTTCGATAAGTAACGGGAAGTTGGAAAAATTGTTAAGGATAGGCAATGAATGCAACCAAAGTGAGAAAGATAAAAAATTCATAATAAAATAGTTTGGACAGTCGCAGTGACATGAACTTGAAAAATCACCAAAAATAGTGAGAATTTAATTAGAGACTGAATGAGATATGAATTTAAATATTAATGAGTCTATTTTCATGTAAAAGAAGCAGACCAAGTAAAGGAATCTTATATTTTGAGAAATTTATATTTTTGTGAGACTTGTTCGGAATGACTACATGATCCCCTGTTCTAACTTTAAAAATTCACCATAAATTGTAAAGAAACAATTAGGAGTTTACCTTATATGTATGAAATCATTATTGAGTCTAGTTTTATAAGAAACAAATGGCATAGTCATGGAAACTCTGTACAGAGAGATATCTAAATCGTAATATACAGGGGTCAGTGTGGCCAAACCCTGAAACAGGGGAGATTTTAACTAATAAACTGTATTAATTGGCTAGACCAAAAATTCTAGAAAAAAATTAGTAAGTAGATATATGAGTCTAGATTCAAAGAAAATTTACAGAATTGGATTTTGAGTTTCATAACTCGAGCTATGGTTTATTCAGTGAACATGATGCAGGAGGGACAGCTTGATCAAATTGGAATAAATAGTGTAATTAAAAATAAATATGATTGAGTTACTTTGTAAACATATTAGATTCCTTATTTATTATTTATATACTTACTTACTAAGAAATAAGCTTACTTTCTTTTATCTCTTTTGTTTTATAGCGTCATCCAGCTAGCACGGGAGTTAGAGATCGTTGAAGATCTGTCTGCACTATCAATACTTTTGGTATTTGAACTAAACATTTTGAATTATGGCATGTATAGTAGGCTTAGCTATTTTGTTACGTGTCATAATTGCCTAGGCTTAAAATATTGGCTTCAATATGTGATCGACTATTTTGTATAAAGCCATTGAAGTTGGCTAATATTGTTAAAGACATATGTTATAATGTTTCATGATCCAATTGGATGCCATATTTTTGTCTCGATTTTATTTAATGGTATGTGTTATGTTCTGGTAATACCTCGTACACTGTTTCGGTGTAGAATGCGTGTAAAGGGTGTTACATGAGGTTTATATTCTACACTTACCGTTTTGTTTTTATTATGACCTATCTCACCTTTACCTTTGCTCACCACAGTTTCTTGCCTCGGTTCTGGCTCGGGCTCAACGTGTAATATCATGAATTAGGGCTTAATCGGAATAGTGGTTTCGTGACCACAAATTCGAGATAGAAATAATTATTTTATAATTATTTTGATGATTATGATATGATTGCATGATTGTGTGAAAATTTCGTGATGAAATTCTATGCCTAAAGTGTTTAAATTGAAAGTAGGGACTAAATCGAATAAGTTGCAAAATTTGCATTCTAGAATTTTTTAGTATGAAATTGCATTGAAATATTAATTAGGAGGTCTTAAATAGAATTTGACCAATTTTAAGTTCATGGACAAAATTAGGACATGGAAGGAATTTTTGAAAGTTTAGTAGTAAGGGCATTTTGGTCATTTAGTTATTAAAATGAATTAAAAACAAAATTAAAAGCCAATTTTTGTCCATCTTCTTCATTAGGCCGAAATTTCAAGGATTATCCATAGCTAGGGTTTGTTTCAAGCTTCCAAGCTCCATAGTAAGTGATTCCAAGCCCCGTTTTTAATGTTCTTTACGTTTTTGGAATCCCGGAAGCTCGATTAAGCTTATGCTAGCAATAATTCAACCTAGGGTTTATATTTGGAAAAATACCCATAGGTGAAGTTTGTGTATTTTGATGTTTTATGATAGAATATGAGGTTTTAAATTATGTTAGACAACTTGTGCTACTCGGTTTTGAGTGAAAACGAGTAAAAGGGCTTAATCGGTAAAAATACCTAATAGTCATAAGTACATGTTAGAGTGTGAATTTGATATTGTCATAGAAGGGAAAAATGATCAGCATGTCATAAAACATAAGAATAAGGAATAAAGTTTAATTCCCGAGCCTAGGGGTAAAAGTGTAATTATGCAAAAGTTTAGGGGCAAAAGTGTAATTTCCAAAGTTCGTATTAAATGCTGTTTTGATGAATGTATGTATTAAATAAGATTAATTTGGCATTATAGATCAAGAGAAACGAGATTCAAGTCGCGATCGAGGAAAAGAAAAGATTGTGGACTAAATTGCAAAATCTTTATATTTTGGTACCAAGGTAAGTTCATGTGTAAATAATGTAGCATAATTGTTATTTTTAAGTTATTGATGTTAATTATATGATATGCTGATTTTTTTTTATCGTTAAATATTATGCTTTGTGGTTAATGTTGAGTAATATGCAAATTATGTTTACTACTTGATAAATATGAATTGCTACCGAGTATCGGTTCTGATATTTCGTGGAAGACGGCTAATGTCAGATCGAGGGAAAAAGCCCGTTTGAACCTTAGGAATAGATTAGGATACAAGTGACATGTCACTAGGATGGTTGAGCATCCGAACTCGTTGAGTTGAGTCCGAGTTCACTTATGGATGCGAATGTTCGAACTCGTTGAGTTGAGTCCGAGTTCGTGAGATGTAACTAGGCATCTGAACTCGTTGAGTTGAGCCCGAGTTCACTTATGGATGCGAACGCCCGAGCTCGTTGAGTTGAGTCCGAGTTCACTTATGGGCGAGTTACATGATTGCTTGATTACATATGTGGCACTTATGTGCAAATTATCCGTGTATCCAAGTTATACTCCGATGTGTTCAACAGGTGAAAATTTCTATGAAATGGAAGAACACTTAAGATGCAAGTGACGCTTTGGTAAGTGTTGTGAAATGGGCACTTTGGACAGGTATGTACTTAACCCTCGGGTTGAAAATAGATACAACAACGATAAAGTAGTAAGATGATGAATGATGTTTAGAAATGTGATATATGTTTTGGTGATGCCATGCTAAGGTTGTTTGGTATAATTGTATTGTTATGTTACTAGTTATTTGCATATGAACTTACTAAGCATTTATGCTTACTCCCTCCTCTTTATTTATCAGAGTTTGAACAAGCCACTTCGGGAATCGGGACGGGTCTAAGGTTCGATCACACTATCCAAAGGACTTTCATCCGGGTAAATGGCTTGTAAAACTTAAGTATGGCATGTAGAGCAATATACTTATTTTGTGTAAATAATTTTATGATATGGCCATGATTGGTTGAGAAAATGTTTGATATTGATAAGTCATGGTGATGGTTAAATATAGATCATGTTTGATATCATGGAAGTTTAATAGGTTATTTAGTTCATAACAACTCATGAAAAGATGAAATTTGCCTTAAAGCAGAATATTCTTTGCAAAGAATGACATGAATTTGAAAAATCACTAAAAATAGTATAAATGGAATTAAATGATGAGAAAGTTATGAAATTGAAGCTTAATGAGTCTATTTTTCATATGGATTAAAAAAAACAGGCATATAAATTATACTTTATGAGATATTTGAAATCTTGTGAAACAGGGCCAGAGTGATTTCTAGATCCTCTGTTCTGACTTTAAAAATTCATAATAAATTGTAAAAAAATAATTAGAAGTTTTTTTATATTTACAGATTCCTTATTGAGTCTAGTTTTAATAGAAATAAACCTCATAGTCATTTAAATTCTGTATAAAGAGGTATCTGATTCGTAATACACAGAGGTTAGAGCAGTCAAACCCTGAAACAGGGGAGATTTTAACTAATAAACTGTACTAATTGGCCCAACCAAAAATTATAGAAAAAAAATTAGTAAATAGATATATGAGTCTATATTTAGGGAAAATTTACGGATCTTGATTTCGAGTTTTGTAACTCGAGATATGATTTTTCTTGTAACTATGATGCGAGTAGCTAGAAAGCTGTGAATGTAGAAACAAATGATTTGAAGTTCCTAATTTGATAAATTATGTTCGGCAACCCCTCAAGCTCGACCCCGGCGACGGTTTCGGGCGTGGGGTCGTTACATGTGGTGGTATCAGATCAGGTTTAGTCAGTTCTCGGGCTACGTGTTGTATGTACAGATTTTTGCTATACATGCCATATGTATAAATTGTGATAGTGTGATGACTTCGGACCTTTTTAATTGATTTTTATATAGTAAATGGATCCCGATCCAGCTGTGGCAGATGAAGTAGAGAGTAATGCGCCAGCTCCGGCTGAAGGGGCAATGCCGACTGAAAACCCACCTCCTACTGTTGGTCAGGGAGGAGGAGAAAGGGATCGGGAAGCCTTTCTCCAAATGATGAGTGCATACAAGCCTCAGGTGTTCGGCATGCTTAGTTTCATCACGAGAATAGATCAAAATATCATCTATGAACACAACCACAAATCGATCCAGATACTGTCTGAAGATCCGGTTCATCAAATCCATAAAAGTAGTAGGTGCATTAGTAAGTCTGAAAGGCATAACCGAAAACTCATAGTGTTTGTACCTCGTTCGGAAAGTAGTCTTTGGCACATCAGAGTCTTTAACTCACAACTGATAGTAGCTTGATCTCAAATCTATCTTTGAAAACACTGTAGCCCCTTTCAGTTGATCGAACAGGTCGACAGTCCGTGGCAACGGATATTTTTTCTTTATAGTCACCTTATTGAGTTGTCTATAGTCAATACACATTCTCATAGTTCTGTCTTTCTTTTTGTACAAATAAAATTGGCGCACCCCAGGGAGAGAAACTCGGTCGCTCAAAGCCCCTATCTGTCAGTTCTTGCAACTGTGCTTTCAATTCTTTTAAATCGGCTGGCGCCATTCTATAAGGAACTATCGAAATCAGAGTCGTCCCCGGCACTAACTCAATACCAAACTCTACTTCTTGGATAGGTGGTAAACCCGACAATTCTTCAGGAAACACATCCGGATACTTGTACACAATGGGTACTGATTGAATCTTTCTTTCGGTCACTTTACTATCAAGCACATATGCAAAGTAAGCTTCATAACCTTTTCTCACATACTTTTGAGCTAACATCAAAGATATCAGTGCCGATAAAACATTCAGGTCATTAGATTCAATCTAAATAATCTCATTATTCTGGCATCATAAATTAATAGTCTTTCTTTTGTAGTTTACGACAGCATCATGCAAAATCAACCAGTCCATAATAAGAATTATATCGAACTCGTCAAATGGCAACAACATCAAATCAGCCAGAAAACATGAATCTCGAATCATCAAAGGACAATTCTTACACACTTTGTCAACCAGAACACACCGGCCCAAGGGGTTCGATACTCTAATCACAAACTCAGTAGACTCAAAAGGCAAAGTCTTATTGAATACTAAGGTTCCACACACATAATAATTAGTCGAACCAGGATCAACCAATGCAATTACACTAGTATCATAGAGAGTGAATGTACCAGTAATAACATCTAGGGATGAAGCCTCCTCACGAGCGCGAATGGCATAAGCTCTGGTAGGTGCACGAGCCTCAAATCGAACTGTTGTGTTTTTAGTTCCTCTCTGACTGCTACTTACATTACCTGTATTTATGGGTGGTCTACCTTGATTTAACATATTACTCGGTCTCATATTCTATACTATGTTTTGTTCAACTAACTCAGAGCATTCACGAATGTAATGATCCATCGATCCACATTTAAAATAGGCCCGATCATGCAATCTACAGCTGTCGGGATTTCGTTTACCACAATGTTTACACTCTGGTTGATTTGATTTAATGTTACCAATACTAGCTACTTAGGTAGCTTTCGAATTCATAGGTGGTCTATCCCGTCATGTCTAGTATAACCCGCAGTAGCCTTTGAACGGCTAGAATTATCCCAGAATCTCTTTGATGCCGACTGAAATGATTTATTCGATGATCTCTTACGTGAATCTCTAGCTTCGAAGTCAGCTTTTCTTTTCTCTTTTCCGAGCTCTTCAGCATTGCATTCTTGCTTAACCAGTACTACGAACTCTTTTATTTCAAGTATGCCAACTAACAGTTTAATATCTTCATTCAACCCGCCTTCGAATCTTTTACACATTATAGCTTTGGTTGAAACACACTCTTGGGCATATTGACTGAGTCTCACGAATTTCTGCTCATATTCTGTCACGGTCATACAACCCTATTTCAACTCTAGGAATTCTTTACGCCTCTGGGCATAAATCTTTGACTGATATATTTCTTACAGAACTCAATCTAAAAGAATTCCCAGGTCACCCGTTCTTTTGGAACCATCGATACTAATGTATTCCGCCAGTGATATGCTGTGTGTCGTAATAAGGATATAGCACATTTTAAACACTTACCCTAGGTACAAGATAATTCATCAAACACACAGATAGTATTATCAAGCCAGAATTCAGCTCGCTCAGCAGCATCATCATCAGTAGCTCTGAATTCTTCAACCCCGTGTTTTCTGATTTTATCAATAAGGGGCTTATGTAATCTTAACGGATCAATCACTTGAGGTATAACAGGTATTAGAGAAGGATTAGCAAGGGGCAGAGGTTGTTGTGCAGCCGGATTTGTCCGGATATATTGATTAAACCAGTCATTCATTATTTCGTAAAAGGCCTGTTTAGCCTCTCCCTCTTGGTTACTCAAAGCCTGTCGAGAATCAATCGGTGCTGTCCCTTGAGCGGGAGCAGGCGCTGTACTCTCGACATCATCAGCTACAGCTCGATCGGAATCCATTTACTATACGAAAATGCATTTTCAAATGTCAGGAGTCAACATACTATCACAGTATAAAACATGGCATGTATAGCTAGACACACACGCGTTATGTTAGTTTTAGAATCGACTAATCCATAGCTCTCATACCAATAAAATGTAACACCCCTAACCCGTATCTGCCACCGGAATAGGGTTACGAGGTATTACCGAACAAGACACAACTTTCGGACATTCATGGATACACATAGGAATTAATCATTTAAATTCATCACATATGAACGTATACTAAACCCAACCAAAACATTATAGGTTACACATAAATCAATAAACATTCAACATAAATCATTATCAACTGGCTGAATATAAACATATGAATTAAACAACTCATTACTCAATATTCAACACCAATTATACATGCAACCTTATTATAAGTTTTGACTAAGCCAAACTTACTTATTTGATATTCCATTAATACACACACAATGTCATACAAGATTTACTTAATAATCAAAGAACAATAACAAAGCCACATACTAAACTTGCATCAAACCATCTTGTTTATTAAAAGCACAAGATACTATTCATATGGTCAATTTCTAAAGCTTTAGTTGAATATTAAACATGCTTAATACTTATGCTCTATTTAATGTCTACTTCTATTATACTTTATTACTTCATACGCATGAAACATTTCAAAGAACTAAACCAATAAATCAAACATATTTTACCTTTTACATCAATGCATCAATAATATATATTTATGCATAATACATAGCAACTATTTGTCTAACATTTTAACATACCAAAACTGAATTTTAACATGTTAATATTACTCATCATGTAAAGTAACAAAGGTCATATTCATCACTAATTCAACGATCACATATTCGGCTAAGTACATAAATATACATATACCCAAAATTTATGTCATGTCAAACATATTACAAATATATCCCAACTAATGTATAATTATTAAATCAATACATAACCGACTACACAAAAACATACATGTATGATGATTTAATCTTATAAGCCAAAACAACCCACTTTCAAATCACAAATCCATGTTACCCCAATTATCTAACATTAACCAAAAGCTAACTCACCTTGTTTGCCGAATCAAAACATGGTCATTTCACAAGCTATTCATTATACTTAAAGTCTCATTTACCACCAATGATCAAAGACATTTAATTATTATCCATATCTACTTCATCACAGAACAAAATATCAATACTTCAAATCATAACCATTTACCTAATACATTCCACTTATATATCATGCATTTCACTCAACAATAATATTCAACCACAATTTCACATCATACCAAATATACCATATCCGTATACTTTGACATAAATTCATCACCATTAGCAGATATATCAACCATGATTCACATATAAATATATAATGGCCGAAACATCAAAACCACAACCGAACATATCCATAATTTGTTCAAACCTTGAAATCGAACATAACAAAATAAAAAAGCTATTTTCGCATGGCTTAAATACATACACATACCAAAGTCAAACATATCCAGAAATAATCTAGCCTATACATGCCATAGGTCTAAAATTTAACTTATAAAGTACAGAAAACAGTCGATAGTGTGATAGACTTCTCTGTCGATCCCCAACCTCGTAACTTGACTTGAAAATCTATAAAACAGAGGCAAACATACACATACAGTAAGCTATTATAGCTTAGTAAGTCATAAGCAGATAAATAACTCAATGACAATATCAACTCAATTAAATCAAACCAATTTATGCTATTATAATCACATTCAATTTCAAGCTCACAATTTCATTTAGAATATATACTTTCATATATAATTTTTACCTTGACTGAATATACATGTATCTATTATCAAAGTAACATTCAGTTTCAAAACCATAGTACCATTATATAACCGAATATATATATACACATTCATAAGCAGATACTCTTGAATCAAACTTTAATATCTCATACTTATACATATCATGTGGCCAAATGTTCTTCACAAATACACATATATTTACTTTAGCATAATGTATAATTTGCATCACATAACAAATAGCCAGCTTACCTTATTTTCAAATAAGTAATCAACTATCTCATACCTGATCACTTTAGCTCGATTTACACATTTGATCACAACTTATCATTGCCCATTGAACCATTCAGAATTGAATAGGATACTCAAATAATCACACATATCGTACAATGCCAACGTCCCAGACGTGGTCTTACATGTAATCACATAACGATGCCACTGTCCCAGATAGGATTTTATACCTAATCACATATCGATGCCAACGTCTCAGACGTGGTCTTACATGAGAACACATATTAGAAATCCTATGTCATGACATATGTATCCTAGCTATTCCTAAGGTTCGTATGGGCTTTCAGACGCCGTAACTCGGTCGAATAGAACTCGTACACATAGATTTCAAGTTTATACATATTAGGCTTCCACATATATATTATCACATTATCAATTTCAGCATATATAGTTCGTATCTAATCAAATAAATTACATCTATTTACTTACAAACTTACCTCAGACAACGATAATTGGAACGTGACGACTAATCGACAACTTTGGTTTTCCCTTGATCTAAATCCGATTTCTTTGGTTATTAATCTAAACATATTCATATTAAACTCATTCAAACATAATTTCATTCAATTTAGTCCAAAAACACATCAATGGGAAAATTACCATTTTACCCCTGACATTTAACACTTTTTACAATTTAGTCCAAATTGCACAAAACACAAAACATACAAATTTTGCACAAACCATGCTTAGGTCGAATGCTACCCATGTTCATAAAAGTCCATACATTTCATTTATTTCACATTTTAGTCCCTCAATTTATTATTTTTGCAATTTAGTCCTAATTACTCAAAATCATCAAAAATTCCAATACAAAACATATTAATCCAAAACATATCTTTCATAATTCATCAACTAACATCACAAATCTCAATTATTCATCAATGATATAACTTGGAATATTCATCAAAATCAGAAATTCAAGCATGGGCTTTGTACATTACACTGTAACGATCTCAAAAACGTAAAAATTATCAAAAACTGAGCTAGATACATACCTTAATCAAGCTCAACAATGGCCAAATGCCCTAAGCTTTATTTTCTTTCTTTCTTTCTCAAGTTTCGGAAAAAAAAAAGATAATATGCATGGTTATTTTAATTTTATGTTTTATTATATACATATTATTACATATTTTACATATTTAACCTTTAAACTAAAATATAAAACCATTATAATATAAGGTCACAATCGTCTATCATATATAATTATGGTCTAATTGCAACTTAAATACCTCATGTAATAAAGACAACATCAATTTGGCCCTTTTACATTTAACCATCAAATTTTCATTTTATGCTATTAAGCCTTTTTTTATTAAATCGACACTCAAACGGTAAAATTAAAACACGAAAATTTCACATATATAAATTCACACATAATAAAAACAAAATAATTTGAAAATAATTTTCTAACTCGAATTCGTGGTCCCGAAACCACCATTCCGAATAGGGTCTAAATCGGAATGTTACACCATGGTTCGTATTAATTCCCATACAGGTTCGATGTCGCGACACATCAGGACCTGTGTCATAACATAGATGTCAATATACGTTTCTTTGGGATGTCTTCAAGGGTATGTCACGACACCCTTAAGCTGTGTCACGACGTCGAAGGCAGTCTCAAAATGTCTCCATTCTGCTCCCTATGTTACGATAGTAAACCCTTCGTGTTGTAACATAGTGGCCAATATCGGCTTAACACACATTCTAATGGTCTCTTCCACACTTATAAAGTTCATTATCTCACCCTTAGGCCTTATTTCGCCTCTAAGGTCAATAAAAGACTCAATTTGCACATTTTATTGATTTTAATTAAACTTACTAAAATCTAATAAAAAGCTAATGATAATGCTCTTAAGTGCAAAAATTAGTTTAATCTACTATATCAAATTACGATAGATCAATGACAGGGCCTGGTATAGGGTGTTACACAATCCAGTCACCATACAACTACTCCATGGCCATCTGTTTGACCCACCATGTCATCCTATACGATACCCTATACTAGAATAGCTTGCAAGTTGATAGTCAGGATTGATACATGAATGGTTGGTATATCTTTCAGTAGCGGCATGATGCATTTGCATACTATTTTTACATCCATTTACGATGGTCTTGTGTCATATGTCCAGAAGTGCATGTATAGGGTCCTTCTAATTTTTAGATTCTCCATGTTGATTCCTTTGTATAAATGTCGCCCGAACCTGCAAGTTGTACTCTTCATCATCCCTCCAACATTCCCCAACATATAATGCCGGCGTAGACTTTGCGACTCTATAGTCTATCGACATTTTCATGTTGCACCGCTTGATAGAAAATACACAGCCTACCTTGTTCTCGAACCTTTGCCTTACGAACAACTCTTCCAACACCAAATTTGCCACAAAGCGGTGAGAATGTATTATATCGGTGTACTCAAATAACTCGGGTGCATACGCTGCATCTGGATCTACGCTCAACATGTGGGCCCTAGGTCATTTCGTATAACAATGCCACGACTCAGGTTCTCGATCGATGGGGGTGTACATCTTCACCCTCCTCGCCTTCATCGTCAATATCATCTGGGACCACATCTACATCGGGGTCACTATATTCTTCAACATCATTATTAGAATCCCTATCATTATCAGATCCTTCCTCACCATCTGCATTGGTGCACATTACCTCCGGATGTATCTCTAGACGAGGACCAAGGATAGTGTTGTTATACAAACTCCCATCATAGTTTGGATTTTCAGGTTGTTGTGATGTCCGTCTGTAGCCTCATTAATCTCTTCATTCGACATTAAGATCAAAGCCAAAACCACGAAGTTCACTTATTAGAGTGACATTTTCAACAAGCTCTACATCGGCTAACTGAACGAAAACTCAACTGGTTGGGGGTTCTGGTTGCCAGTCGAGCGCCATATTGCGATCATAGTTCCCAGTTCGTCATCACCTACTAATTCCATCTCCATACATTTCCACAAATCTAAGGAAATTAGAAACTTGTAAATAATATTGACATTGCCTTTCCACAACAAAGAGTTATTTTTGCACTGATCTTTCTTCTCATTTCTTCCAGCATCACAGTCTTACTGAATCTCATTCCTACTCTTTGCTGACCTTGAAATATACAACCAACGTCACCATCTATAATTACTCCATCGAAAAGAATGTACAAAAAAAAACATTGGGCTATTCATCTTCAAAGCAATTTTTGTTTTCTCTCCTAGTAAACACAAATCGTTCTCTTTCTTTTTGTTTTCTCTTCTACTAAACACTAAACTTTCTCTTTTTTTTTCCTTTTTAGGTTGAACAGTTACAACAATGTTCCCATATATGTAGGGGCTGGTGCCACCAAAGAATCTAGCATAAAAAAAATAAGGCGAGAACAAAAAAATCTGAAAAATAGCCTAATGCCGCAAATGAGAATAGTGGCACCTAAAGAAATCTGATAGAAAATACAATGGTGCCACCAATAGTAACGGCGACATAAAAAAAAATTAATTTTCTGACAAAAAACCCCCTATGCTGCCAATGTCAAGGCCGACAAAAAAACAAATCAAATTTCTGACCCACTGACACTGGTGCTACCAATGGCAATGCTGACACCCAAAAAAACCTGACATGATTTTTTTTAATAAAAACGCTGGTGATGCCAATGACAACGGCGACACCTATTAAAATATATTTTTTTTCATTTTTTTCCTCAGAATACAAGTGTTTTTGTATGACATGTATGTGTATTTTTACTGATACTGTCAATGACAACGACGACACCAAAATTTACTGTAACGAATGATTTATTTTCGTGCATGATTTTGCAAGTGAGTAATTTTTATAATTATTAAAAAAATTTAGGTCAATTCCAAAAAAAAAAGAAAAACAAAGAGAACGAAAGACGTCTATAGTAAAAAATAACGTATTTATAGTTTGTAAAGAAAAATATATATATATTAAGAACGAACAAAATATATATCAGAATAGAAATATAAGATTTTCTGAACCCAATGAAAAAAAAAAAAAGAAAAGAAAAAAGTAGCCAGATTGCAATCAATACGAAAAAAAGAATGGTAACATGTAATTGTGCTGTGTCATTTTCTCACACTTACCTCTCCTATGCAAGTCTTGACGACCCCTCTTTAGTTAAAAAATATTGATTTTAAACAATCTGGCCACCATTGACTGTAAATTGTAGTAGTTTTTCTCCTAGAGTTTTCACCATAATTTTATTTCAAAAACCTTACTATTAACGACAGATGTTCTAGTTTTGGAGCTTTCCCACAAGCATTCTCTATTCACGAATCATTGCTTTTGCATATCTTGATGAGAGGGTGGCAGAGGTCTGCAAACTAGTTAATGAATTCATATGGAAACAGTTAGCAATTAAAGAACCCTGGAATAAAAAATAACTTTGAATTGAATGCTAATGAGACTTGAAAGTTCCGCCCAAGTCATCTTCTTAATATCAACTCAATTGCTAAAATAATCAAAGCTAAAACAAGAGATCATGTTTGTTAATGGGCAGGGCTGTGTTTTGAGCTTCTCAAAGAGGAGGTACAGTGGCATTGGAATGACTTATGAACACACAAAAATCAATGTTGGATAGACTGGCAAAGAAGATCTTTAGGAGTTATATTTTATTTGGTTATAAAAAATATATAACAACAGCCTTGCGTGTAAAGGCTGTTCACAGGCTGATAAAAATAATACACCAGTAATTTGCCTTTGCATCTTCCATGGCAGTGGCACTCATGTCATTTGCATTAGAATGGAAACTAGGTTTATCTGCAAGTGTTTGCTTCAAATTCTGAAGCATGGCGATAGGAAGGAGCAATTATTCCAGGGTGACAGACTAAACCGTAGGAGGAAAAAAAAAAAAACTTTTAAGCTCCACGCTACTTCAAACATGGTGTCCCACGCTGCACTGTACTTCACTTATTATACTAGATATCCAATCCTTCTTGTACCAATATATATCATAAAAGGGACCTAAAAAATACTAGAAAATTTTGATTAGTAGAGAGCGTTAATTTTATTCGTACAAAAATATTCAAACATAAGTTTGTTCTTAAGGAAGATGAGGACGTAATTAATAGGTTGTTCAGAACGTGTTAATTTAAAAAATATTTTAAATTGATTAATATTATAATATATTATTATAAATTTAAATAATTTTTAAATCAATTAGTTTTTTAGAAAGGTTAATGCCTATATATAGGTAATAATCACTAATTCCTTCATTATAGGTGTTCTCCAAAAAGATCAACGATGAGCTATAAATCGTGTTTCATTTCTATTAATAAAGATTGAACTTAACATCATAATTAAGAAATAAGATGAACAATCACGATACACATATTATGAGTAAAATTGAGAGGCTAGTTTTAAAATTTCACCTGCAAACAACCTTTTGTAAAATTCAAAACACTTCATTTTGACTTTTTATTTTGGGCTGAGTTTTTATTTTGGGATGAAAAGTTAATTTGATGGTAAAAATTAATATTCTAGATTTGTACCATCAACAAAATGTTTTTTCACCTTCAATTGTAAACAAGGACTTTATAGGTTGGTTAGAGGGACAAAAGTTGAATATAAAATTTAAATTAATCTATTCTTTTAAGCAATTCCCAAATAAGTAGGATTAAAGATTATTGATCAAAATATATGTTTTTAGTGACTATCCGACAACCATAAATGTCGAGATTGGGTGCTAATTTTTTTTATGGATTTTGTAACCCTTAATTTCTGGGACACCTAAAAGTAAGTACACTCAAGTACATGGGTCAAAGTCTCACTTCATTTATTTTTAATTTTTTAATTATATATTTAATTTAATTTTAATCATTTTTAACAAATTTATTCAGTATGATATATATCAAACATTGAAAAACTTGCTAAAAGTTACTAATTATATATCATGGACCCTTTAAATTCAAGGGAGTTGATTTTTCCAAAATATGCCATTTCCATTTCAACAACTTTTGTTTGTCCCCACTTCAATGCATCCTTCATGCAAACTTTCATTCTTTTTATTAATTTAGGCAACAACAGTATAGCACTAATAACTTTTTTGGTACATTGAGATTATCCATACCATTGGTATATTGATTTACCTCAAAATGAACAACTTACCTTGAACCCGCAACAAACATAAACATGGAAAATATTACCTTTGTCATGAGCAAACCTAATCCATTTCCCTAAATCGTATCATTAGACAATCCTGTGATTTTTGTTGGCCATTGAACTTAAACAAACCCACAAAAAATATTGACCATGTTATTGAGAAATCCTAATCTATCTCCCTCCACCTTAAATCCTTAAGTTAATGCATTGAATAAGCCATAGATCCCTAGGCGATTTTTCTTAGACCTGACAATTATTTTAAAGTTTTGGGAAACTTTCCCTTGATTTTTCTTGAACTTTGCTGTTCTTTCAAAGCACCAAAAAATTTGTGGATGAAAATATAGTAACTTATTTTCTTAAATCATAAGCTTAATGTAACAACTCATTTTTAGTCAAATCAGAACAGTAGTTTTTGGACCACAAATTCGAGGTTGAGATGATTATTTTATTATTATTTTAACGTCTACAGCATATTAGTATGATTGTGTGAAAATTTTGTTAAGAAATTTTATCGTTTGAATGCTCAATTTGATAAAAAGGACTAAATCGCGTAAAGTGTAAAAGTTGAGTTCCATTGGCTAAAGGTGTCTAATAGCTATGGAACCTTAAAGTGAAGGTCCTTATGCGGTAAATAGCCCATTAATATGTTAGTCGATGATAATGGTTTGTCAATTTTGAAATTTTTAATAATTTTTAAGGTTAATTTTGTAATTTAGTAATTAAAGTTAAAATTAATAAAACAAAATCAAATTATTTTCATTCATCTTCATCATCCATTGAAAAGTTGAGGCTAGAACACCATTTTTAGGGTTCAAAGGTTCGACAAGTTCATCCTTGTGCATGCAAGTGATTTTGACTTGGTTTTTAATCATTTCTATATTTTCAGTGTCGTTGTAGCTTAATCTAGCTAGCCCAGGGACTAATTTGCAAAACTATTAAAGGCTTAAGATTTTTATGATTAATGAATTTAGGTGGGTTTTGATGTTTGATGATAGAAAATAAATGGTTGTTGTTAAATAAACAACATTTGTTAAGAGATTTTTGATAAAATTGTCAATTAGGGATTAAATTAAGAAATGTGAAAATTTTGTGGTAGAAATGTGAAATAAATACGATATATCAGGCTGAATCTCAACATTCGTTGGTGATATAACATGTGAAGGGTCTGGTCGGTACCACCGTAACATTGAAACAGGAAACACATTATGAATATTTTCTACCTCCGACGGCAAAGCTATGTGATAAGCTACTAGCCCGATTCTTTTAATAATCTCATACGGCTCAATAAATCACGAACTTAGCTTTCCTTTATGACCAAAACGAAGAAATTTCTTCCAGGGTGATACTTTCAAGAACACTTTATCACCAACTTGAAGTTCAATGCCTTTACGTTTTAAATTCGCATACGATTTTTTTCGTTCTAAAGCTATTTTCAAACTATCATGGA
Organism: Gossypium anomalum; assembly: GCA_025698475.1. Taxonomy (NCBI): domain Eukaryota; kingdom Viridiplantae; phylum Streptophyta; class Magnoliopsida; order Malvales; family Malvaceae; genus Gossypium; species Gossypium anomalum. The sequence goes on from CM046959.1 coordinate 59,160,839, forward strand.
TTACTTTAACTTTTTCTTCAGTCCCTTGAATCAAATCAACCCCGTGAATCTTTTTCTCACTGAGCTCAGTCCAAAACAATGGAGTTCAACATTTACGACCATACAACGCTTCATATAGTGCCATTTTTATGCTCGACTGATAATTGTTATTGTACACAGACTCAACCAATGGTAAATATTTCCCAATTGCCTTCGAATTCTAACACACAACAACGAAGCATATCCTCGAGTACCTGAACTACTTGGTTGGACTGACTATCGGTCTGTGGATGAAATGTAGTGCTAAAATCTAATCATCTACCTAGAGCCTCTTGTAATTTGCTCCAAAATCGTGATTTAAACCGAGGATCTCTATCTGAAATAATGGAAACTGGCTGTAACGCCCCAATTTTTGGGAATTCTGGGAATCTTGGTGAAATCTAAATTTTCGTGTTCTGTTTGCTTGGCGTAGGTATAAGTATGTTAGTGGGCCTCTAGAAGGCCCAAGCTTAGGATAAAACCTGGTAAATTTAATTAATTTTAAATCCATAAGAAAGTGGGGTTCTAGTTAACTGGGCTTTTAAGTATTAATTGGGTAAAATAGAACACAAGGAAGCCTGTGGTGAGTTGGCAAAGTGACGCTACTAAGGAGCTTTAGAACTGGCATGTGGGTTCTAGGAGGAACTAAGGTTCAAGTCACAATGACAGCAAAATAAGGGAATTAATTTTTGTGTACAGAAAAGGGAGGTAATTAAACTGAAGAAAAAGTCTGTCAGGAGGAGTTTGAGTTGCTTAGGAGATTGAGTAAGGAGGGGATAAGGGAAAGGATTTAGGAGCTGATTAGGGAGAGAAGAGTTGGCTGAATGGTGGACTCTTGAGGAGCAAGAGTTGGCCGGCCAAGGGGAGCTTTAGGTGGGCAAGTTTCGGCTAGGGTTAGTGCTAGTATAAATTCAGCATTAGGGGGTAAGTGAGCCATTTTCTGATCATCCTTCCCCTCTCTTTTTCTTTTCTTTTTCTCTCCGTTTGCTATTCTTTTCTTCTTCTTTCCCTCCATAGCCGAATACTCCTATCACTCTACTCAACATCACTTTCCTTCCATTATTTTTAAGCCTAAAGCCATTTGCCATAAAAAGACAAAATCCCGAAAGCTATACTTTCTTCTGTGTCGATTTCTCCTAGTCAATCCTCTTACTTCTTTTCATCATCTTTGGCCGATTCTTTAGTCCTCTAAACCCTAAGTGTCTATCGACAAAGCCAATACAAATCTTCATCTTTTCTTCACTGTTACAAAAAAACAAAAACGCATAGCCATAGGGACATAGCCGAATTCTCAAAATCACTAAAGGCTCGACTTTTGTTATCATCTGAGGGGTTAGATCTGCATCAGAATCGAGTAAAAACTCATTGGAATCATTCACCGAAGGAATCGGTGGTAAGTCCTTTCAACTCAACCTATATTTCGTATTGAAGGAAAAGCCGAAATCCCTAAAAGTTAGAGAGGCTGTCGATTTGGACTTGTATCCTAAAGGGTTGTGATAACTGTTGTATCTTGATAATAGTGGGATCGAGAGGCTACTGATCAAGGGCTTGGACAAGTGGAACAACTGGATCTAAATCTAGTCGCTAATTTCGGCAAAGGTAGGTTTGCTAGTGCCTAAGGTGTTATTGGCCGAATATGGTAAGGGGTTATTACATCGTTCATTTTTGATAGATAGATTAACGTGGTAGTAATAAAATTGTAGGCAGTTCGTGTGTGGATCTCGTCAACGAATCGTCATAAAATAGGTGTGTAACTGACACCCTCTCATAGACTAGATCGACAAAAGTCGAAATGCCGAAATGCCGAAAAGTCGGTATTTTGGGAACTTACGAGTGTGTGAACGCTCGTAAGATAAATGGGTTAATAATTCTGGTAATCTGAAGTGATAAAACTACAGTACGCACAATTTCATGCATTATTGATATTTTGGGCTTAATGGGCCAAAAATCGAGTAATGGGCCAACGGGCCCAATTCGGTAAGTATGCGCGGTAAGTGTTTCTGATTGCACATAAATGGTAGAAATATGCATGCAAACCCTAAAATAGCTAAATTACTAGGATACCCCTTTGTATGAAAAATTACCATGATACCCCTAGGTGCAAAATGACCTTTATACCCCTAGGGTTAATTTTGTCTGAAAAGCATGATGATTTAAATCTATATGATGTATGCCATGAATGAATATCTATTGTATGGGGACATGGGTTATATTATGGAGGAAGCGTCCTGGTGGCTATGCCACAAATTATCTGATCTGGTGGCTCTGCCACATATATCTGTTCTGATGGCTCTGCCACGATTATCTGTTTCTGGTGACTCTGTCACACTATCTGTTCTGGCAGCCATGCTACATATTTCTATAGAGTGTAGCAGTTGGGTGGGTCGAGTAGTCTCCCCACATGGTGAAAGGTTGGTATGTGGGTGCATATGGTTGGATATGGGTTGGATTTTGCATAAGCATGTAATATCTGTTCTGATTTGTCATAGGCCTATGGGCTTTATTCTGAATTCTGTTCTGGACTAAGGCCAGCATGTTCTGTTTCTGTGGTTTGAACTGATTTAGGCTATGGTTGGGTTAATTTACACACTGAGTTTCCCCAAACTCACCCCTTTATTTTGATCCTCGCAGGTGATCCCCAACCATAGTGGGCTTGGAGCAGTGAGGGATTCGGAGTGGTCACATGTTTTTGCAAACTTGGTTTCTTTCTAGTAAACTGGACTTCATTTTATTTTGCGTTTGAGGTTTTGGGTTTTTACTTGTAATAAGGCCACTTTATTATTTTTATGGTTTGATCTATATTTTATTATGATGGATATGGTTTACTTTAACCATCGAATTGATTAGCTTTAGGGCGCGATTTCAAAAATAATAGTTGGTTTCAAAATATCATGACTACAAGCAAGACTTTCGCTATGAAAATGCTTTCCAAAGTTAGTCACTTTTTCTTAAACAGACTTAATCAAATTATTTTCCTAAAAATATACACGATGTTAAAGTGTGGCAATGGCGGTGTGCATGTCTAGGATTGGATCCGAAGGGAGCTTGGTATTTAAGCAGTCCAACGGACTCACCTCCTCTTCTCCAGTTTCTTACCTGGTGCATAGCTTCCATTCACTTTAACTTATCTTAAAAGTATCTTTTAAAACACCAAGTAAGTTTTCTAAACTAAGCAATACACAAATGTTTTGAACACTTTGATTTGGCACGCCGGATCTAGTCGTAACGTCTAGATCGGGTTTGGGGTGTTATATTTAGTGGTATCAGAGCCAAGTTGCAACAACTCGACTGTGGAATAGGTTTACAAAAACAAGAATTTTCAAAAACAAGATTTTATAAGATTACAAAACTCTGTTTTCAAAATTTAGATCTTTAGAAGGTGGCATTCCGAATCTTTGGCCCAAGTCTGTAAGTATTCTGAATTTTTCTAAATATATTCTGAATTATCTGTCTGTACTGAAACCTTACTACAATACTCTAGATAGAATGCGACTGAAACCCTAGAAAAGCTTGCTAAAAGACTGAAACTGTAGCTAGACATCGATTCTGCGAAAACCAACTCTGAATTACTGTCTGAATCATAAAACATCTGTAAAAATCACTAGAATGCTAAAATTAATGCATAAAATTCGTAATCAGATAATACGATATGAGTATGAGAGTATCTCGTGGAAGAGGCCGTGGACGAGGCTGAGGTAGTACTCGAGTAGGAACTGCGTCTTCTGGGCATATGCCGACAGCAGAGGCATCGGTACCACCGGCAATAGAAGTAGAGTCTTATGATCACGGTGCCAAGGATGACGCCCTGTCACAGGCTATGCTTCGTGTTCTAGAAATGGTGGCCGGGGCAAGTACCGATAATGGAATTCGAGGATCAATTTCTGAACGACTCTGGGCTAATGGAGCGGAGATCTTTAGGGGAGTATCGGGTGTAGCCCCGAATGTGGCAGAATATTGGTTGGAGGCCACAGAACGAATTATGGATGACTTGGACTGCTCTGTGGAGCAGAAGCTGAAGGGGGCCGTATCGTTGCTGCGAGATGAGGCTTATCAGTGGTGGCTCACTGTGAGAGATGGAACCCCAGCTGATAGGGTCACTTGGGAGCTATTTCAGACAGCCTTTAAAGGAAAGTATGTTGGTGTAAGTTATGTGGACGCCCGCAGGAAGGAATTCTTGAATCTGGTTTAAGGAAATAAGTCAGTCACGGAGTACAAGGATGAGTTTCTGAGGCTAAGTCGGTATACTGTGGGAATAGTCGCTACGGAGTATGAGCGTAGCGTCTGCTTTGAGGATGGACTTAGAGATGATCTTAAGGTGCTGATTGCTCCGCAGAGGGAGCATGATTTCACAGTCCTGGTGGAAAAAGCTAAGATAGCTGAAGAGGTAAAGCGTACTGAGAAGCAGAATCGTGAAAAGGACTGAAACTGTTTTCAGAAGGATTCTAGACCCTCAGGTGGAGCAAATAAGAATGTCAAAAGGGCGAGGGTGGAGGAGCCAGTTCGAGCAGTTCCGGTGAATGTTGTTAGACCACCAATCTGTGGAGACTGTGGTAAGGTACACTTAGGTGAGTGTAGGAAATGTTCTGGTGCTTGTTTCCGATGCAGATCTATGGAGCATAGAGTTAAGGACTGTCCTTAGAGAGCTGATCAGGTTTAGGTTGCTGAACAGAGGGTTGCTCAACCTGCGAGAGGTGGACCACAATCACCGAGAGGACATGGACAAGGTAGGGGCGAAAATGGAAATGGTCGAGGTTTAGGGGGACCTGGCAGAGGTGCCAGAAATGTCGAGGCTCGACAGCCGGCGTTGGTGTATGCAGCTCGTCGTTGAGAGGAGGGCGACGCACCTGACGTCATAACTGGTACATTTTTGGTTTTTAGCATGTCGTATACTGCTTTGGTGGATATTGGATCTACTCATTCCTATGTTACATGTGCCATATCTGGGTCGTTGGGTGCGCGCTCTGAGAAGATTGTGAGTGGGGTATCTGTGCTAAGTCCTTTAGGTCACTCGGTTAGGGTAGACAAACTGTATAGGGATATGCCCTTAGAAACGCAAGGTAGGATTTTTCCTGGAGATTTGATAGAGTTGTCGTTCGGAGAGTTTGACCTCATTTTGGGAATGGATTGGCTAGTTAAGCATAAGGCGACTTTGGATTGTGCTGCTAAGCGAATGGTGCTAAGGACCGCGGAAGGTGAGGAGGTTATGATGATAGGTAAGCAAAGGGACTATTTGTCCAATGTAGTGTCAGCATTGAGAGCCAAAAAGTGGATTCAGAAAGGTTGTGAGGCCTATTTGGCATTTGTAAGTCAGTCGGAAGAGGAGAGGCAGATAGTGGATAAGGTTAGGACTGTAAAAGAGTTCCAAGATGTTTTTCCAGAGGAGCTTTTGGGATTGCCTCCAAACTGAGAAGTCAAGTTTGGAATCGACTTGTGGCCTGGAACGGCGCCAGTGTCCATCGCACCGTATAGGATGGCACCGAAGGAGTTAGTAGAGCTGAAAGCACAAATTCAAGAGTTGTTGGATAGGGGCCTCATTAGGCCAAGTGTGTTTCCATGGGGAGCACCGGTGCTATTCGTGAAGAAGAAGGATGGGACAATACGGATATGTATTGATTATCGCCAGCTGAACAAACTGACGATTAAGAATAAGTATCTACTGCCAAGGATTGATGATTTGTTCGACCAGCTTAAAGGAGCTTCTGTGTTTTCCAAGATCGACCTTCGATCTGGATATCATCAGTTAAGGGTTAAAGAGGCAAATATTCATAAGACGGCATTTTGGACTCAGTTTCTGGTTATGCCATTTGGACTGACGAATGCTCCTATAGCGTTTATGGATCTGATGAATCGTGTGTTCCAACCATTCTTGGATCGGTTCGTAGTCGTCTTTATTGATGATATTTTGGTATATTCTGAAACGGAAGCGAAATATGATGAGCATCTCCGCATTGTGCTGTAAGTGTTAAGGGAGAAGGAACTCTATGGGAAGTTCAGCAAGTGTGATTTCTGGTTGAGGGAGGTAACCTTCTTAGGACATGTGGTCTCTACTAAGGGGATTAAGGTGGACCCTCGTAAGATTGAAGCAATTCTAGAATCGAAGCCACCTAGGTTGGTGTCAGAAATTCAAAGTTTCCTAGGCTTGACAAGATACTATAGAAGGTTTGTGGAAGGTTTTTCGGTGATGGCAGCACCTCTGAAAAAACTTATAAGGAAAGGAGTACCGTTTGTATGGACTGAGAAGTAGCAAGAAGCCTTTGAGAAGTTGAAGAAAGTTCTGACGGAAGCACCTGTATTAATTCAGCCGGAGTCTGGGAAGGATTTTACCGTGTATAGTGATGCATTACATGTAGATTTAGGTTGTGTGTTGATGCAAGAGGGTAAGGTGGTTGCTTATGCATCACGACAGCTTAAGCCTCACGAAGGAAACTATCCTACTCATGATTTGGAGTTGGCAACAGTGATCTTTGCACTTAAGATTTGGAGACATTATTTGTACGGAGAAAAGTGTATTATATACACAGACCATAAGAGTCTTAAGTATTTGCTGACTCAGAAGGAACTGAACCTTAGGCAAAGGAGATGGGTAGAGTTGCTTAAGGACTATGACTGTTCGATCGAGTATCACCCAGGCAAGGCTAATGTGGTAGCCGATGCTTTAAGTCGTAGAGCTGTATATGATTTGAGAGCAATGTTTGCCCGTCTGAGTCTATATGATGATGGTACTTTGTTGGCTGAATTGCAAGTAAGGCCAACCTGGGTGGATCAGATTAAGGAAAGCAGTTGAAAGATGAGTCTTTGGTCGTTTGTTTTCAACAAGTTAAGGAAGGGGAAACTTCTGAGTTTGGGTTAAATAGTAAAGGAGTTCTGTGTTTTCGAGGAAGAATTTGTGTTCCGAAGGACTCTGACTTGAGGTAGACAGTATTGAAGGAAGCTCATGGGGGACTTTGTGCCATGCATCCTGAAGGGAATAAGTTGTATCACGACTTACGAGAATCGTACTGGTGGCCTGGGCTTAAGCGAGAAGTAACGGAGTTTGTAGGGAAATGTCTGGCATGCCAGCAAGTGAAAGCTGAGCATCAATTACCTTCTGGACTGTTGCAGCCAGTGAAGATACCACTTTGGAAATAAGAGAGGGTAACTATGGACTTTGTGAGTGGGCTACCCTTGACACCATCGAAGAAAGACTCGATTTGGGTTATTGTGGATAGGTTGACCAAATCGGCCCATTTTATACCAGTCCGCACTGACTTTTCACTTTAGAAGTTAGCCAAGGTGTATGTGGCAGAGATTGTGCGACTTTATGGTGTCTCAGTTTCAATTATTTCTGATCGGGATCCTAAATTCTCATCTTGATTTTGGTAAAAGTTGCATGAGGCATTGGGAACGCGATTGAACTTTAGTACGGGCTTTCCATCCCCAAACTGATGGTTAGTCGGAAAGGATTATTCAGATTCTAGAGGACATGTTGAGGGGATGCGTGATTGACTTTCGAGGTAGTTGGGAAGATTACTTGCCGTTGGCAGAATTTGCGTACAACAACAGTTATGAGACGAGTATTCGAATGGCACCGTATGAAGCACTGTATGGACGAAGATGTTGTACACCTAGTTGTTGGACCGAGTTGGGTGAACGACAGGTTCTTGGACCTGAGTTGGTGGCAGATACTAAGGATAAGGTCAAGTTGATTAGAGACCGGTTGAAGGAAGCATCTAAAAGGCAAAAGTCATATGAGATTTGAAGCGTAAGGAGATTGAGTACTCAGTAGGTGATATGGTCTTCTTAAAGGTTTCTCTTTGGAAGAAGATATTAAGGTTCGGTAAGAAGGGCAAGTTGAGTCCACGGTTCATTGGGCCTTATCGGGTTTTGAAGCGAGTAGCCCAGTGGCTTGTCAGTTGGAATTGCCTCCAGAGTTAGATAGGTAGATAGGATTCATGATGTTTTTCATGTCTCCATATTAAGGCGTTATCGTTCTGATCCTACTCCTGTCGTGCCGGTTGCAGAAATTGAGGTGCAAACTGATTTGACCTTTGAGGAGGAGCCTGTGCAAATATTGGATCGAGATGTTAAGGTTCTAAGAAGGAAATCTATCCCATTAATGAAGGTGCTTTGGCGTAATCATGGCAGAGAAAAAGCTACTTGGGAGACAGAAGAGGCGATGCAGCAACAATGCCCTCATCTGTTCGGACCAGGTAAATTTCGAGGACGAAATATCTTTGAGGAGGATAGAGTTGTAACGCCCCAATTTTCAGCAATTCTGTGAATCTTGGTGAAATCTAAATTTTTGTCTTCTATTTGCTTGGTGTAGGTATAAGTATGTTAGTGGGCCTCTAGAAGGCCCAAGCTAAGGATAAAACCCGGTAATTTTAATTAATTTTAAATCCATAAGAAAGTGGGGTTCTGGTTAACTGGGCTTTTAAGTATTAATTGGGTAAAACAAAACACAAGGAAGCCTGTGGTGAGTTGGCTAAGTGACGCCAATAAGGAGCTTTAGAAGTGGCGTGTGGGTGCTAGAAAGAACTGAGGTTTAAGTCACAATGATAGCAAAATAAGGGAATTAATTTTTATGTACAGAAAAGGGAGGTAATAGAACTGAAGTAAAAGTCTGTCAGGAGGAGTTTGAGTTGCTCAGGAGATTGAGTAAGGAGGGGATAAGGGAAAGGATTTAGGAGCTGATTAGGGAGAGCATGGTTAGTCGAATGGTGGACTCTTGAGGAGCAAGAGTTTACCAACCAAGGGGAGCTTTACGTGGGCAAGTTTCGGCTAGGGTTAGTGCCAGTATAAATTCGGCATTAGGGGGTAAGTAAGCCGTTTTCTGATTATCCTTCCCCTCTCTTTTTCTTTTCTTTTTCTCTCCATTTACTATTCTTTTCTTCTTCTTTCCCTCCATAGCCGAATACTCCTATCACTCTACTCAACATCACTTTCCTTCCATTATTTTTAAGCCTAAAGCCATTTGCCATAAAAAGCTGAAATCCCGAAAGCTATACTTTCTTCTGTGCCGATTTCTCCTAGTCAATCCTCTTACTTCTTTTCATCATCTTTGGCCAATTCTTTAGTCCTCTAAACCCTAAGTTTCTATCGACAAAGCCAATACAAATCTTCATCTTTTCTTCACTGTTACAAAAAAACCGAAAACGCATAGCCATAGGGACATAGTCGTATTCTAAAAATCAATAAAGGCTCGACATTTGTTATCATCTGAGGGGTTAGATCTGCATCAGAATCGAGTAGAAACTCATTGGAATCATTGACCGAAGGAACCGGTGGTAAGTCCTTTCAACCCAACCTATATTTCGTATTGAAGGAAAAGCCAAAATCCCTAAAAGTTAGGGAGGCTGTCGATTTGGACTTGTAGCCTAAGGGTTGTGATAACTGTTGTATCTTAATAGTAGTGGGATCGAGAGGCTGCTGATCAAGGGCTTGGACAAGTGGAACAACTGGATCTAAATCTAGTCGCTAATTTCGGCAAAGGTAGGTTTGCTAGTGCCTAAGGTGTTATTGGCCGAATATGGTAAGGGGTTATTACATCGTTCGTTTTTGATAGATAGATTAACATGATAGTAATACAATTGTAGGTAGTTCGTGCGTGGATCTCGTCAATGAATCATCATAAAACAGGTGTGTAGCTGACACCCTCTCATAGACTAGATCGGCGAAAGCCGAAAAGCCGAAATGCCAAAAAGCCAGTATTTTGGGAACTTGCGAGTGTGTGAACACTCATAAGATAAATGGGTTAATAATTCTGGTAATCTGAAATGATAAAACTTCAGTACGCACGATTTCGTGCATTATTGATATTTTGGGCTTAATGGGTCAAAAATCGGGTAATGGGCCAAAGGGCCAAATTCGGTAAGTATGCACGGTAAGTGTTTCTGATTGGACATAAATGGTAGAAATATGCATGCAAACCCTAAAATAGCTAAATTACTAGGATACCCCTTTGTATGGAAAATTACCATGATACCCCTAGGTGTAAAATAACCTTTATACCCCTAGGGTTAATTTTGTCTGAAAAGCATGATGATTTAAATCTGTATGATGTATACCATGAATGAATATCTGTTGCATGGGGACATGGGTTATATTATGGAGGAAGCGTCTTGGTGGCTATGCCACAAATTATCTGATCTGGTGGCTCTGCCACATATATCTGTTCTGGTGGCTCTGCCACGATTATCTGTTTCTGGTGACTCTATTACACTATCTATTCTGGCAGCCATGCTGCATATTTCTGTGGCGTGTAGCAGTTGGGTGGGTCGAGTAGTCTCCCCACATAGTGAAAGGTTGGTATGGGGGTGCATATGGTTGGATATGGGTTGGGTTTTGCATAAGCATGTAATATCTGTTCTGATCTGTCATGGGCCTATGGGCTTTATTCTGAATTCTGTCTTGGACTAAGGCCAGCATGTTCTGTTTCTGTGGTTTGAACTGATTTAGGCTATGGTTGGGTTAATTTACACACTGAGTTTCCCCAAACTCACCCCTTTATTTTCATCCTCGTAGGTGATCCCCAACCATAGTGGGCTTGGAGCAGTAAGGGATTCAGAGTGGCCACATGTTTCTGCAAACTTGGTTTCTTTCTAGTGAACTGGACTTCATTTTATTTTACGTTTGAGGTTTTGGGTTTTTACTTGTAATAAGGCCGATTTATTATTTTTATGGTTTGATCTATATTTTATTATGATGGATATGGTTTACTTTAACCATCGAATTGATTAGCTTTAGGGCGCGATTTCAAAAATAATAATTGGTTTCAAAATATCACGACTACAAACAAGACTTCTGCTATGAATATGCTTTCCAAAGTTAGTCACTTTTTCTTAAACGGACTTAATCAAATTGTTTTCCTAAAAATATACACGATGTTAAAGTGTGGCAATGGCGGTGTGCATGTCTAGGATTGGATCCAAAGGGAGCTTGGTATTTAAGCAATTCGACGGACTCACCTCCTCTTCTCCGGTTTCCTACCTGGTACACAGCTTCCATTCATTTTAACCTATCTTGAAAGTATCTTTCAAAACACCAAGTAAGTTTTCTAAACTAAGCAATACACAAATGTTTTGAACGCTTTGATGTGGCGCGCCGGATCTGGTCGTAACGTCTAGGCAGGGTTTGGGGTGTTACACTGGCACCCCGTGCAATTTGACAATCTCAATAACATAGAGCTCAGCTAATCTATCAAGAGAATAATCTATACGTACTGGAAAAAAATGTGCGGCCTTCGTTAGATAATCAACGACAACCCAAATTGCATCTATCTTTCCTGGAGACAAGGGTAATCTCGTGTTCGTGCCCGTGTAACTCTCTAACTTGGTCACACGGCCAAGCCACACACCCGTGTAACAACCTAAGTTGCAACCCTTTGAAAGCTACAGGGGACACATGACCGTGTCACCTGGCCGTGTGTCACACACGACTAAGACACATACCCGTGTCTCTGTTTGTGTGGACGACAATAGGTCATTTTACAAGCCATTTTTCTCACCCAATTTGGCACAACATTACATATACTTACAAGCCATAACAAGGCATCCAAATCTAGCATAAACAAGTCATATACATATGGTATAATATCATACAACCAATATGCCCTTAGGCACCTCAAATGACAATACATAAACATATCTAACCATATATTCAATTTAACCAAATAATCAACTAACTTGCATGCATATTTGCATCAATACATACCATATAATTTACTTATCAAAACATAACAATTTGGTACCAATATGCCATTCTATATTTAGCATCAATAGTCATTTATGCTATTCAAACAAAGTACAAATTCTCAACAAGTCACAAGTCATATATATTATGCATATTCAACTATCATCTCATCTTCCATCATTCCACCATATTAAGTCATTCATTAATCATTTTAAAGCTACTTGTATACATACCAAAATATGCCAAAACACAAGCCAATCAAATGACCATATTCACAACAAAACATATAGGTAAACATTAGTTAAAATACCTATACATTCCATCATAACCAAAATTAAACAACCGAATGTACCAAAAGAGCCGATGGATAGTGTGATATAACTCTAGCAAGCTTCCAACCCGAACAAGCTTCTGATTCATTATAAAACACAAAAAACAACACAGTGTAAGCATTTAAGCTTAGTAAGTTCCTATAACATAGAATTTAACTTACCATATAGTCATATAATAGGTAAGTAAACAATGCATATCCCAACATAATTTGGCCAAATGCCTAAGCACATATACACCAACCATGTTAGCTATGTAAAAACATATATAAGCTAATAAACATGGATGAACATAACAATTGATCAAGGTCTATATACATATATCATCCATTTCATGTTTCCATACACCATGTAATAACATCTCTATGTAATTTATGTGTCCCGGTAATGGTCTGTATTGAAATTTTACCATTTCGTATCAGATTATTGCCCCTTGAACCATTTAGAATACCGTTGGATACCCGGGATAGCTCACACATAATGTGCTAGATCATATAACTGTAATCCATCAATTCATGTACATGTATGCTCATACGAGTTGTGAATCGGTATACTCACTCGAACTGTAGATTAGTATGTTCTCACAAGCTAAAAATTGTTATGCTCATACAAGCTGTGGGTCACAACGTACCTACACGATGCTGCTCACACAAGCTGTGAAGTATCCGCAACACATGCAGGACCTTTGTAACAACCCCTTTTTAGTTAAAACAGAACAGTAGTTTCGGGATCACAAATCCAAAGTCAAAATATTTATTTTATTATTATTTTAATTATTACAACATGATATCATGTATGTTTGAAAATTTCATGAAGAAATTTTATCGTTTAATTGCTCAATTTGAGAAAAAGGACTAAATCGCGTAAGGTGCAAAAATGTTGTTCTATTAGCTAATGATGTCAAATAGCTATAGAATCTCAAAGTTTTGGTCATTAAGTCGTAAATATACCATTAATTGGTTAGTGGATGTTAATCGTTTGGCATAAATGAAATTTTGTATTAATTTTAAGGTTAAAATGGTAAAATAGTTAATAAATGATATAATAAAGAAAACAAAATCTATTTTATATTATCATCATCTTCTTTAGCCTAATTTGGCAAGAAGAAAAGCCAAATTTCTAGGTTTTCCATTCAGCCTTGGTTAAATTGCTCATTAAGGTACGATTTTTGTTTCGTTTTTAATGATTTCTATGTTTTTGAGATCGTTGCTTTTTATTCTAACTAGCTCGTACCTTAAATTTTGAAACTGTTAAAGATTTATCATGTTTCCATTGTTGAATGCTTGAGTAATTTGATGAATTTTGATATATTTGAAAGGTTTAATGTTAGATTAATAGCTTTTGTAAAGTGATTTTTGACAAAAATATCAAAAAGGGATTAAATTGAGAAAATGTGAAATGTGGTGGTTAAAAGTGTGAATAAATTGAAAATATGGGCTGCTAGTAATATGTATTAAATTCAGCTAAGCATGAGTTTGTACTAAATTGCATGAATTTGCAATTTTATGTGATAGGGACTAAATTGTAATAGTGTGAAACATTACGGGCAAATGTGTAAATTTGTCAAAATATGAATTAAAGGTTAACTTGAATAGATCGGATACTGAATGTGCTAATTTTGAAATATATATAGATAAAGATAAGCAATGATTGAATCTAGATCAGGGAAAATGAAAGGTTGACGAATAGTCGATAATTTTCATTTGAGCAACTCGAGGTAAGTTCGTATAATTAGAATCGAACTTTTAAATACTTGTAATTATTTGAAATGAATGTATGTAATTAAGTAAATGATCTACTTGAAATTTGAAATCCTTATTGATATAGTCTAATGGTTACCAAGCCCTAATTGAATCGTAGGAATTCGTAGGATACGAGTGACATGTCACTAGGGTTACCGTATAGGTTGCGATCCTGCATGTGTTGCGAACTCACCGCAGCTCATATGAGCTTACCGATATATCAGCTGCTAAGAGCTTACTGTTCTCAGCTCGTTAGAGCTTACTGTTTCCAGCTTGATAGAGCTTACTGTTCATCAGCTCAGGATAAGTTTACCGATCATAGCTCGAAAGAGTGAATACAATGATGAATTGATAGATTACCGATTAATACACTTAGTGTGTTTCACCGTGTATCTATTGATATTCTAATAGGCTCAATGGGCATAATTCTGCTAATGGTTATACGGATGAATTACTGGTTATATAAATGGATTGTCGATTATATGAATTAGGATGAATTGTTACATATGTTATACATGTTACATGAATTTGGTATGATATAATACATTGATATATGAAATTGAGATAAAGGTTGATTATATGTACTTATGAGACTAACATTTTGATGAATGCTTGTGTATAGGCATCTGGGAAGTGAATTTGATATACTTGGTTTAATTGTCAGATTATGTATAAATGGTAAGTTAAATTCTGAATTATACGGGCTTACTAAGCTATAAAGCTTACTCTATATCTTTTCCATATTTTATCTAGATTCGATAGCTCACTCGATTCGGATAAAGTCAGAGATATGCATCACACTATCCAGTTGCTGATTGGTACCTTTGAACTCATGGATATATGTAAATATGGCATGTATAGGCTAGTTATAAAGATGATAGTTATGGTTACTTGAACTAGTGATTTTGGTACATGTTGTGGTATGAGATAAAACCATGTGTTTTGGTTTACTTTGGTAAAAAATGTATATGAAATGTTATGGATTGGCTACCCATTGAGTTATAAAATGTTACAAATTATGCTTGTGCAGGTATGTAAAAATAGGATGGCAAAATGGCTTTGAAAATAACCTATTTTTGTCCACACGTGTAGAGACATGGGCGTGTGTTTTGGCCGTGTATTACACACGGTCATGTTACACGGTCGTGTGTCCCCTTGTGTGAAATTAAAACCAAGTCAGTATGCTCCACACCGCCTCACACATGGGCGTGTGACTTGGCCGTGTGACATAAGTCAGTATACCCTATAGGTTTGACACGGCCTGGTACACGGGGGTGTATGGCCATTTTTAAGGCACACGGGCTAGCCACATAGACGTGTGTGTTGGCCATGTGACCCAAGTCAGAGAGTTACATGGGGTTGAACATGGGCTGGGACACGGCCATATGTTCCCATTTTGAATGTCCATACGGCCTGTGACATGGGCGTGTCTGATGGTCGTGTGAGACACACGGCCTGGCCACACGAGCGTGCCAGAATTTATGTTCTTGTTTCTTAATTCTTACACCTCTCATGCCAAAATTTTGATCGGTTCTTCACTGTACGACATATCAGGCTAAATCTCAACATCTTTCAGAAAGATAACATGCGAAGGGTCAGATCGATATCATCGTAGCATAGACACGTGAAATACATTATGAATCTTTTCTAGTTCTGACAGTAAGCTAATCGATATGTAATAGGTCCTATTCTTTCAGTAATCTCATATAGCCTGATAACTCACAAACTTAGCTTTCCTTTGTGACCAAACTGTAGAACTTTCTTCTAAGGTGATACTTTCAAGAATACTCTGTCTCTGACTTGGAACTCTATGTCTTTACGTTTAAGATTTGCATATGATTTTTGACGATCTGAAGCTACTTTCAAAATATCTTAGATCACTTTTACTTTTTCTTCGGTCTCGCGAATCAAATCAACCCCGTGTATCTTTTCTCACTAAGCTTGGTCCAATATAACAGAGTTTGGAACTTACGACTATACAAAGCTTATACAATTCCATCTTTATACTCGATTGAAAACTATTATTGTACGTAAATTCAACCAACGGTAGATATTTCTCCCATTTGCCTTCAAACTTTAATACATAGCAATGAAGCATATCTTTGAGAATCTGAATTACTTGATCAGACTGACCATCGATCTAAGGATGAAATGCAGTGCTAAAATGCAACCACATACCAAGAGCTTCCTGTAACTTTCTCTAAAATCATGATGGAAACCGTGAATCTCTATTCAAAATAATGGAGACCGGTACTCCGTGTAATTTAACAATCTCAAAAACATATAACTCAACTAATCTGTTAAGGGAGAAATCTACGTACCGGAATAAAATGTGCAGGCTTCATCAAACGATCAACGATAACCCAAATGGCATCTTTCTTTCTCGGAGATAGGGGTAAACCCGATACGAAATCCATAGTAACTCAATCCCATTTCCATTCCGGTATTATCATTAGCTATAACAATCTAGAAGGTATTTGATGTTTAGCTTTAACTTGTTGACATACTAAGCATTTAGATACAAAGTCAGATATCTCACATTTCATTCCCAGCCACCAGTTCATTTATTTCAAATCATTGTACATTTGATTACTTTCCAGATGAACAGACAAACTACCTCTATGAGCTTCGTGCAAGATTCTCTGAATGAACTTTGGATTATTTGGTACACAAATTCTACCTTTGAATAATAAGCAATCATCAGATCCTATCCGAAATTTTGAAGCGGAAGTCGACTTACACTGTGCTCGCTTAGCTAGCAACTCAAAATCACGTTTATAAGCTTCGTAGATCTGTTGTAGAAACATCAGTCTAGCTTTCAAGTAAGCTAAAATCGATCCATTGTTAGATAATTTCAGTCCTATGTTCATCGGTCGTAGTGTAAATAAAGACGTTTTACTCAGAGCGTCAGCAACAATGTTCGCATTTTTCTGATGATAACCAGTTATCAACTAATAATCTTTTAATAGTTCGAGTGTAATAGCCCATTTTTCAATAAAATTGGATAGTGGTTTTGGGGCCACAAATCTGACCCGAAAATAATGTTTATTTTATTTTATTATACGACCCATATTATAATAGACATGTCGTGTGAAAAATTTGATACGAAAATTTTATCAAGTAAGTGTTTAATTACAAGAAGGACTAAAACACATAAAATGCGAAAGTTGACTTCTAGTAGCTATAAGAAATAAATAGCTATAGAATTCAAAACTAGAGGTCCTTATATGGTAATTAGTGTAACATCCCGAAATAGGGCCTAAACGGAACAGTGGTTGCGAAACCACATATCTGAGGTAGAAAAATTTATTTTATTATTATTTTTAGGTTCATGATATGATTGCATGATTGCGTGAAAATTTCGTGATGAAATTCTATGCATAAAGTGCTTAAGTTGAGATTAGGGACTAAATCGAATAATTTGCAAAACTTGCATTCTAGAAGTTTTTAGTATGAAATTGCTTTGGAATATTAATTAGGAGGGTTTAAATAACAATTTGACCAATTTCTAAGTTCATGGACAAAATAGGACATGGATGGAATTTTTGAAAGTTTAATAAAGAAGGGCATTTTAGTCATTTGGATATTAAATGAAATAAAAAGGAAAAAAATAACACAAAATTCATCATCTTCTTCATTAGCACGAAATTTCAAGGGTTCTCCATAGCTAGGGTTTGTTTCAAGCTTTCAAGCTCCATAGTAAGTGATTCCAAGCCCCGTTTTTAATGTTCTTTACGTTTTCGGAGTCCCGGTAGCTCGATAAAGCTTATGCTAGCAATAATTTAAGTTAGGGTTCATATTTGGAAAAATACCCATAGGTGAAAAGTGTTTATTTTGATGTTTTATGATAGAATATGAGGTCTTAGATTATGTTAGACAACTTGTGCTACTCGGTTTTAGGTAAAAACGAGTAAAATGGCTTAATCGGTAAAAATACCTAATAGTCATAAGTATATGTTAGAGTGAGAATTTGATTTTGCTATAGGAGGGAAAAATGATCAGCATGTCATAAAACATAAGAAAATAGGCTGAATTTTAATTTACGAGATTTGGGGCAAAAGTGTAAAAATGCAAAAGTTTAGGGGTAAAAATGTAATTTTCCTAAAGTTTGAGTAAAGGACTGTTTTGATAAATGTGAATATTAAATAAGTTAAATTTGCTATTATAGATCAAGAAGAGCGAAATTCAGGAGTAGATCGGGGAAAAGAAAAAGTAAAGGACTAAATTGTAAAGTTTAGTCACATTTTGTGTCGAGGTAAGTTTACAGTAAATAAATGCAATATTATTTTATTGTACATTATTATTGTAAATTTCTAGCATTTATATACTTATTTTATGAGAATATTTGAAGTCGAATTAAAGGCGAAGAAGCCCCTTTTGAACCTTAGGAATGTTAGGATATTGGGGTTGACAGGACAGGACAGGACAGAAATGAGCCATGTAAGTCCATATTAGATATATGGCTTTGGAGATAGGAATGAGCCATGTAAGCCCATATTAGATATATATATGGCATTGGAGACAGGAAAAATTCATGTAAGTCCATGTCGAAGACATGGCATTGGCAGGATATTGATAGGCAGGAACGACCCTAGTATCCTTAGTATTCCAAGTGGTTCAACGGGTCATTATATACGTTAAATTACAGTGAATTATCAGCAAAAGGGAAGCTAGATTATATTTATGAATAGTGAAAGGTCAGGTAAGAAAGAAGGTAAGTGAGTAAAGAAGAAGGTAGAAAATGAGAAGTAAAGAAAGTTTATGAGGCTAGGTGACATTATGTATAATTATTCATTATGTTGAATGTTGTAATTTATTTGCTTGTAAGCTTACTAAGCCTAGTGCTTACTCTCTTTATTTTCTTTTTCTTATAGTTTTTATCAAGCCACTCGGGGATCGAAGGAAATGTCGGAGACCCGATCACACTATCGAAGGAATCACATTGGTATAGTTAGACGTTTCGTTTTGTGTATGGCATGTATAGTAACATGGTTTCTTTTGATATGATATGATCAATGAATGATGTGTAAATACTTGCTAGTGATTAGCTCAAAATTTTTAGCCACTTAATTGAATCATAATAAGTGATTTCCATGTCCTTTGTTGATGATTTTTTATATTTTTGAGACCCTTGAAGCATGAGCTTGCAAATGAAGGGTCTATTTTGCAAAATGATTAAGAGTTTAGGGTTTTGCCATGAATGGATTTGTGATAGCTGCTGAGTTTTTTTGGAAGAATATGAGTCCTAGTTGTGTTATCAACAATTTTTGTGAAAGTTGTTAGCATGAAAACACCATAAGGGACTATTTTGCATAAGTTGCAAAATAGGTGATAAGTGTGTAAAATAGTGAAAATTTGGGGCTTCTATAAGAGTAAAAAGAGTTTGGATAGGCTTAAGATACGAAAAAATTTGATAAAAATTGATTTTCGAGCATAGGGGCAAAATGGTCATTTTGCTAAAATCTAGGGGCAAAATGGTCATTTTACCTAAGATGTGAATTTTAAATTGCCTAATTGTGTTTAGTGACTAAATGAGTGCATTTTGCTAATATAGATCAAGAATTGTTAAATCCGAACCTAGACCGAGGAAAGGCCAAGTAAATTGACTAAACCGAGTAGTCGTGT
The DNA here is from genome assembly GCA_025698475.1 of Gossypium anomalum. Taxonomy (NCBI): domain Eukaryota; kingdom Viridiplantae; phylum Streptophyta; class Magnoliopsida; order Malvales; family Malvaceae; genus Gossypium; species Gossypium anomalum. Next base: position 59,180,223 of record CM046959.1, read on the forward strand.
ATGTTTTGTAATCCGAGTAAGTTGTATGTAAATAATACAACTACATTGCTACTATAAGTGTTTAAATTGTAATTGAATTGATATAGCACGAATTGGTCGATTGTGAATTGAGAATGCATAATGATAATTGTGATAGTAGAAATCCCGTGGAACCTTAGGAAATAAACCGAATATTCATGCCGTGTCATTGGGTCATTTGTGTGAGCTAGTGTAAGACATGTCTGGGACTTGCATCAGCCACATTATGAGAGCCAGTGTAAGACCATGTCTGGGACATGGCATTGGCATTGAGACGAGTGCCAGTGTAAGACATGTCTGGGACATGCATCAGCTACGAGATGTGTCAGTGTAAGACCATGTCTGGGTCATGGCATCGGCACAGATTTGTGAGAGCTAGTGTAAGACCATGTCTGGGACATGGCATAGGCACACTTACCCATCTATGAGGCTTATGTAGTATCCGGTAGTGTTTTGAATGGTTCAACGGTGAAAGTTATGTTCTTAATCTAATGAGGAAAGTGTAACCATGTTGTGAGTGGCACAGGTACCTAATTGGTACGTATGAGATATGAGCTCATTGTATAATATGTGACTTGTATGGATGGTAATGAGTAAGTTATATCTATGCCTACCTTGGTATTATGAGCATGTTGATTCTCGATGTATTGTTACGGTATATTTATTTATATGCAACTTACTAAGCTTTTATGCTTACTCCCTTTTCTTTCCATTTCCTTACAGTGCCACCTAATTAGCTCAAGGATCACCGGAAGTCAGATATCGATCACACTATCAGCCAGAATAGTCGGTATAGTTGGATTTATATTTTTGAATATGGCATGTATAGGGCTTAGACCTTATTATTTTGTATCCTTGAGAATTGGCCAAATGTGTTGGCTTGGGATCTTGGCATTAAGCCTTGAATGATGGCTAACATTCATTTTGAGTTTATAAAAGATGCATCTTCGTGGTTGAAGGAATGCCTATTGTGGCTGAATTGATAATGCAAATTATGCTTGTCCTGGTATTGGCTGGTATTTGTATGAAAATAGGTATGTAAGGGTGGCAAAGAGGCTTGGTAAATAGCCTTATATTGTCCACACAGATAGACATACGGGTGTGTGTTTAGGCCATGTACGACACACGGTCAGCCCCATGGGCATGTGGTCTGGCTGTGTGTCCCCTGCATGTAAAAATTTCAAGTCAGTATGTATGCACGGGCAGAGACACGGCCATGTGTCTTAGCCGTGTGGAGGACACGGCCTGGTACACGGGTGTGTGACATAGCTATGTGACATTTTAGGGATGCTGACGTCAGAAACAAAATACCCAGGTTTTTGCACACGGGCTAAGACACGGGCGTGTCGTGGCCGTGTGAGGGACACAGGCTATTGACACGGGCATGTGTCTGGCCGTGTAAAAGCCCCTGTAGGTGTGAATTAGAATTTAATTCCACATGGGTGTGGGGCACGGGCGTGTCCCAGAGTGCTTAGGCCGTGTGAGCCACACGGGCCATCAACACGCCCATGTCGAAATGGTTACACAGGCGTGTTACCCTTCCACACGGGCGTGTGCCCTGTTTTAAGGGAAAAATTTTCATAGTTGGTTTAAGGACCCGGAATGGTCCCGATTAGTTTCCAATGGTCGATTTGGGGCTTGTAGGCCCATAATAAGAAGTTTAAAGTAGAAACTGAAAAAGTTTTAATTAAGACCGAGTCTCGGTAACTTGAGTTTGGTGGTATGCATGAAATCGAGTTAGGTAATGCCTTGTACTCTGCCCCGGCGTGGGCTACGGGTATAGGGTGTTACATCTAGCTTCAAAATCAGCTTGTCTTTTCTCTTTACTCAGTTTCTTAGCTGTATATGTTTGATCAACTAGTACAACAAATTCTTTCAACTCACGAATCCTACTAGAAGCTTAATGTCCTCATTCAACCTTTCTTCAAACCTCTTACACATAGCAGTCTTGGTCGGAATACACTCACGAGCATATTTACTTAGTTTGACAATTTCTTCACGTTTCTGATCGAGAAACCTCTGACTAATATATTTCTTTCGAAACTTAGTTTGGAAAAATTCCTAGATGATCTGCTCTCTTAACACAACAGAAATTAACGTGTTCCATCATTGGTAAGCCGAATCTTTCAATAACGGTACCAAGCATTTAATGCACTCGGCTAGTGGATAGGATAGCTTATCAAAAACCCTTATTGTATTCTCTAACCAGAATTTAGCTATCTTGGGATCATCTTTAGCAATAGCTCGAAATTCTTTAGCCCTGTACTTACATATCTTATCAACAGGCAGCTTACTAACTCAGATTGGTTCCTACCTTGAGGAATAACGAGAACCGATTGGAGAGAAGGTGGGGGTGGAGGTTGTTGAGCAGCCAGGTTTGTACGTACGAACATGGTAAACCATTCGTTCATCTTCTGGAAGAAGGCGTCCTTAGCCTCTCTTCCTCGACCCTCAGATACGGGCCTTGTACCGCTCGATGCTACTCAGTGAACAGATGCTTGAGCATTGCTCTCTACTTCATCAGAGTCAGCTCGGTTGGATGTCATTACTATATGAAAACATGTTTCAAACAGACAGGAGATATGACACTATCACAGGTTATATAATGGCATGTATAGCTAGACTTGTACACGCTACGTTTAGTCTGAGAATCAATTAAACCGTATCTCTGATACCAATAAATGTAACACCCCTAACCCGTATCCGTCATAGAACAGGGTTATAGAGCATTACCAGAATTTACAATTCAAACAGACAAAAAATTCAAACATTTCATATCATAGCAATAAACATATTAAAACCAAGTAAAAAACATACATATTGTCCCTTATACAACCCTCGAGGCCCTAAATATGGGTTAGAAACAAGTTGGGACTAAACTGAAAACTCAGAGAATTTTTCAAAAAATAGTGAAAATTTTTAACACTGTAGGGGTGTCATGGCCGTACCTACATAACATTGTACATACTCACGAGTAATAACAAGGCATGCAAATCAAGCATAAACAAGTCATATACATATGGTATAATATCATACAACCAATATGCCCATAGGCACCTCAAATGACAATATATAAGCATGTCTAACCATATATTCAAATTGACTAAATAATCAACTAACTTACACGCATATTTGCGTCAATAAATACCATATAATTTACTTATCAAAGCACAACCATTTGGTACCAAAATGCCATTCTATATTTAGCATCAATAGTCATTTAATCTATTCAGACAAAGTACCAATTCTCAATAAGTCACAAACCATATATATTATGCATATTCAACTATCATCTCATCTTCCATCATTCCACCATATTAAGTCATTCATCAATCAGTTTAAAGCTACTTGTATACATACCAAAATATGCCAAAACACAGGCCAAATCAAATGGCCATACTCACAACAAAACGTATAAGCCAACATTAGCCAAAATACTATATATGCCATTATAACCAAAATTAAACAACTGAATGTACTAAAAGAGCCGATGGATAGTGTGATATAACTCCAACAAGCTTCCAACCTAAACGAGCTTTCGATTCACTATAAAACTTTAAAAATAACACAGAGTTCATATAACATAGAATTTAACTTACCATTTAGTCATATAATAAGTAAGTAAAAAAAACATATCCTAACACAATTTAGCCAAATGCCTAATCACATAAACACCAACCATGTTAGCTATGTAAATACATATATAAGGCAATAAACATGGATGAACACAATAATTGATCATGTTCTATATACATGTATTATCCATTTCATGTTTCCATATACCATGTAATAACATCTCCATGTAATTTATGTGTCCCGGTAATGGTCTGTATTGAACTCTTACCATTTCATATCAGAGTATTGCTTGTTGAACCATTTAGAATACTGTTGCATACCCGAGATAGCTCACACATAATGTGCTAGCTCATATAACTATAATATGTCAATTCATGTACATGTATGCTCATACGAGCTATGGATCAGTATGCTCACTCGAACTATGGATAGGTATGCTCTCACGAGCTATAAATCAGTATGCTCACACTAGCTATGGGTCGAATTGTAGCTACAGGATACTGCTCACACAAGCTATGGAGTATTCGCAATGATGAAGGATCTTAGCCATCGGTAGGACATTCAAGACTAGTACTCAAATCATGTAACCGTAATGACATGTCATTTGTATCCTACTGATTCCTAAGGTTCAAACGGGAATCGGTAATCGTCGTACTCCGTTGGATATGCCCTCATTAATTATGTATGACAATTCATAACATATATATATATATATTTCAATTAGAAACATATAAACAGAATTGAATTACATGATCTTACCTCGAAGAGTATACGTAGATACGGAGGTGATTTATCCGAGACTTCCTCTTTGCCCCGGTATAAAGTCGTACGAGATCTGTCCTGACCTATATGGATAAATTTAACTCAATTTAATATATAATTCATTCAATTTAGCCCAAAAACATATTTTGGCAAAATTATCGTTTTACCCCTATAGTATTGATTTCTTTGTAATTTAGTCCCTAGCTCATAAAAATGGACCACAACCAACTATGGCCGAATATCAATTAGGTCCCTAGCATGCCCTATATTTTATTTATTTCAAAATTTCACCATGTAATATTTTCTAATTTTCAATTTAATCCCTATTTGACAATTTCATCAAAAATCTCTTTACAAAAGTTGTTTATCTAACAACAAGCATCCATTTTCTAGCATCAAACATCAAAAATCATGTATATTCAACAATGGAAAAACCCTAATAGTTTAATAGTTTCACAAATTAGTCCTCGGGCTAGCTAGATTAAGCTACAACGATCCTAAAAACATAAAAAGATATAAAAACGGGACAAAAATAATACCAGTTTAGCAAAGATGAAGGTGGCCGAATCCATAGGTTAGAAGAACAAGAAGTTTCGGTGATGCTTTTATGAAATGAAGAAGATGAAAGCATTTTACTTATTTTTAATTATCATTTAATTACCAATTTACTTAATTAACCTTTAAAAATTTTAAAAATTACACAAAATGCAAGGCCATCATATTCCACTATCTTATTTATGGTGTAATTACCATATAAGGACTTCTACTTTAAAGTTCTATAGCTATTTAATATCTTTAGCTATTAGAACTCAACTTTTGCACTTTATGCGATTTAGTCCTTTTTATCAAATTAAGCATGTAAACGGTAAAATTTCTTAACAAAATTTTTATATAGTATTACTATCATATTTTAGGCAATATAATAATTATAAAATAAATTTTTTTGACTTCAGATTTGAAGTTCCAAAACCACTGTTCCGATTCCACTCAAAACGAGCAGTTACACAAACGGTAAAATTTCTTAACAAAATTTTTGTACGATAATACTAACATGCTGTAGACATTAAAATAACAATAAAATAAATATTTTCATGTTAGATTTGTGGTCCCAAAACCACTGTTCCAATTTCACTAAAAATGGGCTATTATATAAATATGAAGCCTATAACTGGTGGTCAACATTAACAGTGGTTGTACCGAGAGATATGATTAGCTAGGATTTCTTCAGATTTGAGTTCAAAAAGAAATATGTTAGAGAACGATACTTGGATAGGGAAAATTAAATAATTTCTTGAATTGAAACAAGGAAATAAAACTGTAGTTGAATATGAGCGAGAGTTTGTGCAACTTAGCAAATATGCTCGAGAAATTGTATTGACTAAGGAAAAAATGTGTGTCCATTTCAAAGATAGGTTAAATAATGAGATTAAAATGTTAGTTGCTGCGATAGAATTGTGAGAGTTCATGGTGTTATCTGATCGAGTGCAAAAGATGGAAGAATTTGTAACGATAAGAAATAGAATGAAAGAAAAGCTCGAGATTTCGGTAAAAGGAGTTCATCTAGACCGTTTTCAGCACCTCTGTCAAAGAAATTGAGGGAAGCCTTTCGTTGATATACTTTACTATCTGTTAGAAATATATTTAGGCAAAACGATTTAAGATTTCAGTCGGCAACCGCAGATAGTGTTAGTAGTGTCCGTGATGCTCTAAGACATGTATTTGAACATTGTGGAAAATTGCATGCTGGTGAATACATGACCAAGGTAGGTGCTTTTTTAAGATGCGGATCGACAGATCATATAATGAGAAATTGCCTGAGAAAAGCAGGAGACACTGATGAGTGGAGTGTAAAGCAGTTATCTACTCCTCAGAAATGTAAACGTCCTAGTTAGAACAGTAATACTGGAGCAAATCAAAGAGGGACCAAAGACTCAGTTGTTAGATCTAGAGCTAGAGTGTCTGCTTGAACATATGCCATTCGAATTAAGGAGGAAGCTACCATGCCTAATGTTATTACTAGTACATTCTATCTCTTTGATGTTACCATGTATTCACTGATTAACCCTGGGTTAGTGATAATACTAGAAAGAGCATATGTTTTCTCCCTACTTATTGATTAATTTGTTCCCATTTAGTTAGAATTAGCACATATTTTTAGCATTTTTAGTTCAGTAAATTTCATTTTATAACTCAGTGGATCTTAGCCTATTTATCCTTAATTTTGTCATGTTTTGGTACCAATGTCACTGCATGAGTATTTTTAGATTGTACCTAGAATTGTCGTCGCACCTAATACCTGTCTGGATAGGAACAAAAATGTGTGCATTGTCCAATCTGGTATAACCAACTTGTATGTACAAAGGCAGCATGATTCTGATGAAAGGACACCTGGGCTATTTGGGAAGAATATAAATATTAATGTGAAAAGAAAATAAAAGGAGGCTTTTTGGGAGAGTATCTTTGTCAACCTATCTTTTGAAGCTTTTCGGCTATTGTAATGTGTAGGTTTGCGCAAGTGTACACAGTCTTTATCAAGTAATAAGTAAGTATCAAGTTATCATCTACACAGGGATTGTATTTGTGTTAAATCACTTAATTGTAAAATTATACTAACAACTTGGTAAATAAAAACAAAATATAGTTGAGAAGTGATGATTAAATATATTAAACTAAATGCAATAATCCCTAATGCAAATTATCCTAAGTATGCAAACTATATGAATGAAATAGATTTTAGAAAAATTAAACACAATTTACAACAATTATAACATAAATAAACTAGGACAATTACTTTAATTAAACTCTATTTGTTATCAACATGCTTAACAACATTCAGAAAAACATTCTATGGCAACTTGATCTTTCATGAGTTTGGAAACGAAATTAGGCCCTTTCAGAATCCTTTACTTAGTAAATACGCATTTTATTGATCCTTATTTACTAAGGGTTTCTTAGCATTCGTGTGAGGTAACAGGTTTAATCACACAAATGTAAAAACTATGCAGATAACAAAGCTTGGTTGGAGTTGTTATGTAACCTACAATTTAATTGGGTTAGAATCTAAATTGAGCATGCACATTTCAATTATGTGTCCAGTAGTCATCATCTGGTTAGGATCGATCAGCTAATTTAGGTGCATTTCAATCACGTATGAACGAAATACATACTTGATTTTAATTGAAAACATGATCGATTGAGGTACAAACATTATAAGCATGAATCAAATAAATATTATTTAATCAAAGCAATCATCCTAGCTTAAATAAAATTAAGCTAACATTGTTGTAAACAAGAACAAAGAACATATAGAAAACATTTTCAGATTAAATTAAAGAAAAGAAAGATTAAACCTAAATCAAAGTGGCTGTCACCTAAGACTCTGACTGACGCCTCCTTCCCTTCTTCACTTTGCTCCTTTGCTGATGGCTCTCCAAGGTGGCCGACCAAGAGCTCTTTAAGAGGTTTTAATTGCTAAAATCTCTATGAAGAGATGATGCTAGGCATGGGAAATGGAAAATGCTAAGAGAATTGAGAGAGAAGAGAGAATGATGATAGATGAGGGATGATGAATGAGGGAATGAAGGGGCCTTATTTATAGGTGAAGAAAGGTGGGTAGTTTACTAAAAAGTTGGGTTTAGTCTCTTCACACTTCTTCTATGAGTGGTCAGCCACAATTAGTGGAATTTGAGCTGATTTTTTCTTGATTTTTAAGCAATTTAAATGCCATAATAACTCAGGACTGAGACTCGGTCCAATGTAAATGTTTGGGCAAATCTCTAATTTCTTAAACAATGCAAGGACCTTGTGTAATTAAACCAAAAAGTGCTTTAAGTGGACAGCCATGTGTAGTCAAATTTGGGTTGAATTGGTCTTCAATTTGGACAGTTTTTATAATCCAACAAAACTATCAAACCTGTCCAAAATAAATCAATAAGTTAAAGGACCAAGGAATAAAATTTATCCAATTTAAACAATTAATTACAACCCAAATTATTAATGAAATATTTAAAATGATTTATTAAATATAATTTTATATTTTATTATTTAATTTAATCATGCATGGCCCATTTTATGTCTTAAAAATATAATATGTCCAAATAAGTATAAAATAAGTTATTTCATGCATGAAAACTGTATAATAAAGCATAAAATCACATTTTAATGATTTCTATTTCCTAATTTCATATTTTCACATATTTCATTAATTTATTAAACAATTACTTAATTTTAACATCAAATTTAAGTAAAAAGGTGATAAATTACATAGGAAAAATCCTATATATTTTTCAGTTTACACACCCCCAAACTTAAATCATTGCTCGTCCCGAGTAATGTTTATACACAGCAAAAAGGTCTTACTATGGAAAAATTGCTAACTATGTAAGCAACATCAATCTTTGACCCATAATTATGCATTAATAACTTCATGTTCATAGATCTTCTTTATTAACAAGTAATTCATATGCAAAAATTTATAGAATTTTATACTAAGTTTCAAAATATGCCAACATGAATCATAGTTTGTATGTATGCCACAGCCATAGATAACATTCTTTATTCAACATAATTTCTTATCAATCAAGCAAACAATCATAAGACTTATTTATGATCTTCATATATTGAACTTAGTACTTCCTCTCCACTAATGTAGGTGACATAATCATCAAATCAATAGGTCTTTTATAAGGTTGTAATGGGGCTCGGCTAAAGGTAGGGATTTTAAGAGATGAGACAATTCGGTTTCAAAATCTTAACCTTTATCTTTGTCTTAGATTTCTCGAAATACATCCTTTTTCTTTAAGTAAACCTTTGGAACACCTCCAAACTTATTTTGAACTCAAGCTCATACATTTTTCCTTTTTGGAGACTGAACAAACTTTTCTTCACTCTTCCTTCGTATTTTTTTTTTTAGCATGAGCACATACATCTTGTTGAAAATTTCCTCAAATGTTGATTACCATGACAACTTTAGTTAATATGGGTGCAAAAAATTAGGATAACTTTAAAAGATGGTAATGTGGCTTACAATGTAGGTTCATCGCAATAAACAAGCCTTTAAGCTCAAAATTATAGTTTCAAGCCTTTAAGCAATGTCCTCACTGTAAGAACAAAGTAATGAATGAAAACTGAACACCAGGTACGGTTGTAAAGAAAGAGAGGTGAGTCATTAAGACTACTTAAATACCAAGTCTTTCCTAATAATCCAATCCTAGACATATGCATTCCCATTACGTCATTACTTAGTCTTTTTCTTTCTAAAGAAGCGTTAAGTTTATTCACGCTTGCTATGTTTTATTCTGTAGAAATTAAATTCTAATTACGAAAGAAATAAATTTCTAAAGAAATAGATTTCTAAAGAAATAAATTCCTAAAGACCTAAAAATAATTAAATAAATAACAAGACAAGAATCCCCCATTTTATTTTTCTGACTTATTCCCCTTGTCTTTTTCAGCTCCATCTCTGCTTGCACAGTCAGTACCTTCTGTCCATGTCTCAAAGATAGCATCTGGGAATTCAAGAAAAAAAGTATTAGAGATATTCTTAAAAGTATTTTGAATTGAGTCATCTCTAATTTTTGCATATTTCCAATAAGTTTGTTGTTGATTGTGCATGAACTTGCAGATATCCATCAAAATTGACAACTCTGATTTCTTTGAAGCACTTGCAAAAGTCGCATAAGAGTTGTAGATTTAGGTTCAACACTTAACTTGACTGGTTCTGTAACACCCCGAATTTTGGGCCTAGAAGTATTAGGTTTTGAACAGGGGTACAGTTTGGAGGTTGAACATAAATATTTAATTGTGCAAGAAAGTGACACAATTGTGTATCTGTTTCAATGGTTAAGTGCTCTGGAAAGTGTCTAAGAAGTCTTGGGTTCAAACCTGAACAAGTGCAAAAAGTTTTATTTTTAGAGGAATAAGCACTATCTCTAGGCAGTAGGCTTTTAAATAAAATTGGGTAAAACATGGCAGAAAAGAGCCTGCTGGTCTAAGAGATAAGTGGCGTGTGGAGTATGCTAGTGGTCTGAGGTTCGAATCCCTGCTTATGCAAATGGAAATATTTTTACTGATGGCCATGGAAGGAAGTTGTGTTTGATCGAAACACCAAAGGTTTGAACAGATTTGAATGGGGTTGTTGTTAGCCGAATTTGGGGAGTGAAAAGAGGGATTTTCGGTTGTTGAGGTTTGTGAACAGAAGGGATTGTGAACAGAAGGGATTTTGGGAGGAAATAGGGGAATTCGAATTTGGTGGGAGTATTGGTGCCGAAATGGGATTCTTCTCAACCATTCGGTTGCCTTTGGAGCCTCTAGCCATTCAGTCATGTTTTTCCCCATTTGTCAAATTCTTTGAGGTCTTTTGCCGAATCTTTTGTTTTTTTTTTTTTGCTACTCTCTCGTATTCTTGTCTTCTCCACTTTTCTTCCTCTAGCATCTATTTTTTTGCCATTTGCACTTCAGACTTAGGGTTCCTATCTCTCTTATTTTGTTCTCTTCGCTATCTGTTCATCCCTGTCTCTCTTTTACTTTCATTTGACCCTTTCCAAACTCATGTTCTTCCCCTCTCCTAATCGGTCCTTAACTTTCACCTACTTCTTTTGTCACTGGCCAAATATCCCTTTCTCTTTTACTCTATTCCTTCGGGTCTTTTTCCGAGTTTCCCCTTACATTGATTTAAGCTGAATATTTTCTTCTCTTTCCCTCTTCTATTTTTGGTTTCTCTTAAAGGAGGGGGATTCTGCTTCAGTATTACTCTGTTTCATTGGCTGAATATGTAACACCCCTTACTCGTACCCGAGACCGGGACCAGGTAAGAGGCGTTACCAGACATGTACTCGAACATTTTTGGAAAATAAGGGTTATAAAATTTCGTTCCAAGTTAAAACCATTCAAACAATATCTTAGTGAGCCTAATATAGGCCTACGAGGCCCTAAACAAACATTGAGAATGGTCCGGGACTAAACCGAGGACCTAAGAAAATTTCTAGGTTAATGCCTCACACGTCTGTGTGGAGACATTGCACACCCCTGTGTCCCACATTCATGTGGAATTAATTGAATTTATTTTCTATTTTGAACCTACAGGGGTTTTCACACGGCGAAGCACACGCCCGTGTCCCTGGCCTGTGTACTCAACACGGCCTAGACCCGCCCGTGTGGTTGCCCATGTCCAAAAACCTGGACATTTTGTTTATGACGTTAGCATGCATTTAGGGTCAGACAGCCAAGACACATGCCCGTGCGCTAGGCCATGTCCTCCACACGATTGAGACACATGGTCATGTCTCTACCCGTATGTTTACTACCATGCATTCTGACTTAAATTATTTAGGTGCAGGGGACACACGGCCATATCACACGCCCATAGAGCGATCTGTGTGTCACACACGGCCTAGACACATGCCCGTGTGTCTATCCATATGGACCTTATTAGGCTATTTTCCAAGCCTTTGGTCACCCTCTAACATCCATTCTCACTTATAGACTCCAATGATAATTAACATGGCCTTGATAAGCCTCATTGCATGTAAACCTCATCTCATTAGTTTTACACATGCTAGGTTGATCCTTTTGCATTAAGGATTTCTATGCCTTATAACACTTTTAAGATTGGCTCATTATTATAACTCATTGGCAATTGTGGCCTAGCCATCCCATGTGATTTAGTCACATTACATGTGTCTAAATATGATATTGCATATTTCACCCTTACTAGAACAATTGAACATAAGCATGCATAAATTTGTAGGTCATAACCTACATCAAAATGAGCCAATTCCCATGGCCATATACAAGTGAATATGTATATCTTTACAAGCCTTCATATTGGTAAATCAAATGACACATATAAAAAAATAAAAAAAAGCCCTATACATGCCATTGAACAAAATAAAAGTATCTATTTACCAAAGCTGGATAATATGATAGTGTGTTGAATCTCCAACCGTCGTCCAATCCCTACGAGTCCTCGAGCTCTGTAAGACAGGAAAAAGGGAGGGGGTAAGCATTTACATGCTTAGTAAGCCCGAATAACTGGAACGTAAACTTACCGATTAATTAGCATACAACTATATTAGGCAATAAAACCAACAAGCATGAAATGGTTTCCCTAGCACATGCACTCAATCAAAAGGTTAGTCTCATAACAATACACCATGTAATTTGCCTTAAATGAGCTCATCATTTAACATTTTCATTTTTATATCTCATGTTAATCCCGTTAAGTTTCTTGGAAATCTTGATAGATTATTAATTTACCATCAAATCATAAGAGCGATCATCTCATGTATGCACTCCCGCGAACCTCACATCTTATGGTAGGATTACCAGTCCAGGCTAAATCCCTCGTAATGTAAACTCATAGGGCGATGTCGGGATTACCAGTCCAGGCTAAATCCGTTATAGTGACAAACACCCTTAATGAGCTCGGATCTGAATTACCATCTAGGCTAAATTCAGACCCTAATCGGATTACCCGTCCGGGCTAAATCCTTACTACACGCATATTCTTCAGGAGGCTCGATCACTCAAGGAACACCCGTCTGGGCTAGATCCTTTCTATATTTGAGATCAACAGATTACCCGCCAGGCTAAATCCTTTCTACAACACATGCAGGATCTCAAGTCACATATAAATCATGGTTTATCCATCGAATTTTCCTTTTTAACCTCAACTGGGACATTTATCAACATGTCATTATTAAAGATACATTTCAAGGATTTTCATGCCATCATTACATATAATTATCACTCATTCATAAAACATGCATTTAGGCATATTATGAGTTTACTTAAGTTATTCGAACTTACCTGGTACTCGTTCCGGTATCGTGTTTCAGTTATTCCGAAACCTTTTGTTTTCCTCGATCGACCTCTGAAATTTGTTCCTCGGGGTCTATAATAATAAAAATGAATCATTAACAGCTCACATTATACTTTTCGAGTCTAAATTTCACCCCCAGTCTAGACGACAGTTTAGCCCCTAACTTTTTATATTTTTACTATTTAGTCCCTAGGCTCGTATAATGAAATGCATGCAATTTCTACCTTACCCAAGCCTAGCTGAATGTTCTTTCCTCTTACGGCAGCCCACATTTTTGCATTATTTCTCATCTTTCTACCCATTTTTACAACTTTTACAAAATGGTCCCTAAAGCCATTTCCATGAAAAATCACTTAGTAAAAGTTGTTTACCATCTTTTAAACTTTCATATTCCTCCATAACCCATCAAAATACAAGTAACTCATGCATGGGTAAATTTCTAAACATGAACCTTAGCATGAAATATGGGTAGAAATAGGGAGAGTAAGTTACTGGGATTTCAAAAATATGAAAAACATTAAAAATGGGGCTTGGGAGCACTTACTATTGAGCTTGAAAATGTTTAAAACCCTAGCTATGGAGGGCTTGAGAAATTTGGTTGGATGAGGGAGAAGAATGGCTGATTTTTAGCTTATTTTTCCCATTTTATTTCATTAATTAGATAAATAACCAGAATGCCCTCAAACCCTTTCTTTCAAATTTCGTCCATACATGCCCATTTTCGTCCAACAACTTAGAAATTGGGAAAATTGCTCTTTAAGACCTTCTAATTAATAATCTAAACCAATTTCATACAAATTGCTTCTAGAATCCAAGTTTTGCAATTTATTCAATTTGGTCCTTACTTTCCAATTGGACACTTTACTCAGAGAAGTTCTTCATGAAACTTTAACACATGATATTCTCATATTCTAGACCCCAATATAATCATAAAATAAATATTTCAATGTTGAATTTGTGGTCCCAAAACCACTGTTCTGACTAGGCCATATTTCAGACTGTTACAGAATATTTGGTATTCCTATTCTTTCTCTTCCGTTGACTATCTTTCTCCTAAGCAGTGGGTTCTGTCTAGCGCAAGTTACTGTCGGTTGGTAAATATTTTGGGTAAGGGTAGAGGTTTGTCTCAAGCGCTATGAGTATGTTGTTATTTGTTAATCTGTTAAGGTTCTAATCCTTTGTATGTCAATGTTATTATGAAAGTGCCAAATCATGTGGGACTTGGTTTACCTGCAGAGTTATAAGACTTCATTGCTTGAGGCAGTAGAAGTAAGTGTCTGTAATAAGTTCGTTTGGTGACTGTTGTAGTATTAAGCATGACTAACACTGGTCATGAATTTGTCAATTGTTTTAGGTGCAGTGCATATCAAGGGGGGTTGCATACCTAGAATCCTAACAGGTGTGCAACCACACTGCTTAAATTGTAAACCGGCAAAACTCATAAAATGTGACCGTCGACGCTACACGAGCGTGCGTTCGCTCATGTGCTAATCCAAACGTAAAAACATGGGTGTTTGATCGTAGAGGCCCCATGAGCAATTTCACGGGCTTAGGCCGTTTTAGGCCACGTTGGGCCAAAATGGGCCGTGTGGGCCTCACGGGCTCATGGGCCCCACATGGGTAAACCACACGGACGTGTGGAGATTATTGGGCCAGGCTGTGCAGCTTACACGACTAAGGCCATTTTTGGGCTTTGTGGGCCACACGAGCATGTGGGCCCACATGGTCCGTATTATGGGCTTTGGGCCCATTTTCACTGTTTGATTATTAAGGTTGCACGGGTCACCCGAGACGACTATGGACCTACTGTTGGGTCGGTAAGTATACCTAGACCCCAATTTGATGAAATGATCATTATACCCTTATGAGGTAAAATAACTATTTTGCCCTTATGAGGTAAAATGTTTTTTTTACCCTTATGTGGTAAAATGATTGTTTTGCCCTTATGTGGTAAAATGATTGTTTTACCCTTATGAGATAAAATGATTGTTTTGCCTTTATGTGGTGAAATGACTAAAATGCCCCTAAATGGTAATTGACTGTTTTGCCTCTATGTGAGGTATTTATATATAAGTACATGTATGACTGTATTTTAGCTTGCTATTTAAATTGTAATGGAAACATGTATGACATGACATGACTATATGATGCATTGTATGTGGATGGGTTTATTATGATTGGAGGAAGTGTAAGCTGCAAATCACTGATGGCTTTAAGCCTATTATACTAGCAGCTCAGCTGCATATTACTATTTAGTGCCACAACTGGTGCTAATTTTGGAGTGTAGGGATGGGTGGGTTAATTATATCCCCACATGGAGTGTAAGGTTGGACGGAGATAGAGTGCAGAGGCTGGATGGGTAAGACTTGCAAACTGTTTACTGTTACTGCAATGGGCCAAGGCCCAAGCATATGACTGTTTCTGTATTGAGTTGGGCTAAAGCCCAAATTAATATTATCACTGTTATTGATATGGGCTTAGGCCCAGACTGTATTTTATCACTGAATGTATTATTACACATTGAGTTTTCATAAACTCACTCTTTTGTGTATCTGGCAGGTAATCCTTAGGCGGATCAGTGCTGCGAGGGACTTGAAGGTGGCCACACAACAGCTTACGCCTCCATATTTGACTTATAATTTATAAATAGTTTAGTTTGGGAATTTTATTTTGTAATAAAGCCTCTTTAAAGTTTTAACATTTAATTTGGGGTTTTATTTGTATTAATTTATATCTGCTAGCTGTAGGACACGAGTTTCCAACAGTAAATGGTTTTCAAAATATCATTTTTACGCAACATGTTTTCAAAAGCTTCTGCAATGAACAATTTTTAAGATGGAATAAAAAATTAATAGGATTAATTTTTTTTTAAATGACTTGAGTTTTTAATAATGAACGAGACTTCTTAAATCTTCGTTAAGATCACAAAGAGTTTTACTATGAAATGGGTTTTTCAATGAAAGTAGATTTTTTGAAAAGCACTTCAATGTGACATCACCGAATTCGGCCATAATGTCCAGGCTGGGTTTGGGGTGTTACAGGTTCTTCTTCTGGCTCAACCCTTGGTTCAGGGGTTGCAGATCCTTCAACTAGTTTAGAACTATTCGACTCCTTTCTTCTTCAGTATCTGTAACTAAATTAGCTTTAGTTTCAGTTTCATTTGTTGACTCCTCGGTATCTAGCTCAGTCGGCTCTTCTTGCTCGCCTTGATTCAGCTCATGCACCTTCTCTACTAACCTTTCAAGATCATGATTTGTAATTCACCCTTGAACATATTGCCCCTTCAGATTTGCTTATGTTTTAACATGGGCCCTTAAGCAAAGTGAAGTGATTAATGATGAGAAATAAGTACTTCCTGTCTTTTTTTTAGCACAATCATGAGTCGCCTTGAGAATAATTTTCCCAACATAATGGACTTTTCTGTCAAAATTGCATATAATAAGAGCATCCGTTGCATCGACATGGTGGAACTATGTGAGATAGGCATAAAACTGTAGCGAACAATATAAAACCATACCTTTGCAACTAGTTTTAGGTATTCCCTTCGGCAAGAATGGCTCTCATACTTTCTTATAATCCATTGGGATCCCGGATTTGTCATAACATCAAACACATGTTGAAGAAAATCCCAATTGATATTGTTCATCATAAGGTCGTACTTATTTTCTTCAACATTAGGTAAGTTAAATAAATCATTGATGGACTTAGAAGTAAGAGGTACCTTTTTCTTTCCAACAATGACCTCAGTAGCATCTTGCATAGTCAAACTAGCATAGAATTCTCAAACTAGTTCATCATCAAAAGTGAACGAGCATCACAAAATCGTTCCCACTTAAGAGCATTGATTTTCTTTCTAATCGGTATAGGAACAACCATCAAATCATTACACTTCAAGCTAAAACCTTTTTCCGGCGTCATAGGTTGATGCTTGAAGATTGAATCAAATATCTCTTTCACTTCTTCATCGATCAAAATAAGGTTTTCAGGAGTAGTCTTTGAAGATCTAGTTCTTTTGCGAGACATGGTATCTTTTCTTGAGAATTTGGCAAAGTTTCTGCATAAGGGGGAAAAGAGAAATTAGCAAGGTGGTAAAGACTTGCTACGGCAAAAATCTTGCAATGGCAAGAATCGTGCGGCAGCAACGACGACGTGCAATAGCAACAGCGGCACTTCGGTAATCTTTTTGAGGCGGCAATAGACGGTTTCGGCGAAAAGGGAAGAGAACTAAGGTTTCTTTTAGGATTTGAGGTTGACGACAAAAAAGATAGATTTAAGGATTTTTTAGGGGTTAAGCAAATTGCTTTGAGGGATATGAAAATTAGTAGAATGGAGAGGAGTTTATATAGGGAAGAATTAGGGTAACATGTAGCGAAAATTTAGCTACATTAGCGTTACTTGGGCGGCAAGTAATGGGAGTGGCGGCAAAGTATGAATTTTTCCCTCCTTTTTTTACTGTCTTGGGCCTCAAACTTAGACTGTATTTATAAATTTACTCAAGAAAAAATAACTGATTAGCACTTGGGCCAAATATTAATATAAAAATTTAAAATTTAAACAGAACAAATGAAACTTAAAAAAATTAAATTTTAATTAGAAAATTTCTTCTTAACAAATTACATTAAATTAATTCCCAAGAAAGGTTGGAGGGGTCATAGCGGTCCCGCTTAAGTTCCAATCTCCTTGGACAGAATTAATTAAATATAATAAGTTAAGAAAATAAGTTCTATTTATTTACAAAATGAGTACATGAAAAATCAAGGTCTGTTAATTTGAACGAGGATTCATCTCGCTCAAGTTCACCATCCCAATAGTGTTTGAGACGTTGACCATTAACTTTAAATGTACCTCCGTAATTGTCATATAGTTCAATACCTCTATAAGGATAAACTCGGTAGATGATATAGGGTCCTTTCCATCGGGATTTAGGTTTCCCAGGAAATAACTTCAACCTTGAATTAAACAACAAAACCTTCTGACCTTCTTTAAACTCGCGAGGTTGTATATGACTATCATGCCATCTCATTGATCTTTCTTTACACATTTTGGCATTCTCATAGGAAAACAACCTCAGCTCTTCCAATTTATCAGGTTGTAACATCCTTCTCTCACCAGCTTGCTTAAGATCAAAGTTCAACTGCTTCAAAGCCTAGTGAGCTCTATTCTCCAACTCTAATGGCAAATGACATGCCTTTCCAAAGACTAACCGATAAGGAGTCATTCCTAACGTTGTCTTAAATGCTGTTCGATACGCCCATAATGCATCATCGAGCTTTCGAGACCAATCTTTTCTACTAGGGTGTACTACCCTTTCAAGAGTACCTTTGATTTCACGGTTCACTCTTTCAACTTGCCCATTAGATTGGGGGTGATAGGCAGTAGCAATCTTATGCTTCACATCATATTTGTCAAGCAACCACTTAAGCCATTTGTTACAAAGTGAAAACCTTCATCACTAATAATACCTCTTGGTGTCCTAGATCGTGAAAACACATGCTTATGTAGGAATCGCATGACTACCTTAGCATCATTTGTAGGGTATGCTTCAGCTTCAATCAACTTGGATACATTGCCCACAACAACTAAGATGTATTTGTTCCCATACGAAGAAGGAAATGAGCTTAAGAAGTCAATGCCCCATACTTCGAATAATTCAATTTCCAAAATGTTTGTCAAGGGCATCTCATTCCTCCTTGATATATTTTCAGTCCTTTGGAATTTATCACAATTTTTCACATAAGCATAAGCATCCTTAAATAGTGTAGGCCAAAAGAAACCTCCTTACAAAATCTTTGCTACAGTACGTGAACCACTAAAGTGTCCCCCACTTGGAGATGAATGGCAATGATACAAGATCTCAGCAATCTCACTTTCAGCTACACACTTTTGGATTATATTATCTGAACACTATTTAAACAAAAACGGATCCTGCCAAAAATAATACCGACTATTATGATGGAATTTTTTCCTTTGTTGGTATGTCATTTCTCGAGGAATTATTCCACATGCAAGATAATTGGTAAAATCAGCAAACCAAGGTGTTTTATGAATTTGATTTACCTCAAATAAGTGTTCATTTAGAAAATTCTCATTGATAGGCACACATGATCGAGTTACCTCGTCTTGCTCCAACCTCAATAGATGATCAACTATTTGATTTTCGACACCTTTTTTGTCTTGGATCTCAAGGTCAAATTCTTGGAGTAAAAGT
The DNA here is from genome assembly GCA_025698475.1 of Gossypium anomalum. Classification (NCBI taxonomy): domain Eukaryota; kingdom Viridiplantae; phylum Streptophyta; class Magnoliopsida; order Malvales; family Malvaceae; genus Gossypium; species Gossypium anomalum. The sequence goes on from CM046959.1 coordinate 59,199,608, forward strand.
ATCCAAAAAATTAGCCTCGGTTTCACATTTTTCTTTATGAGCAAGTATTTAATCGCCGCATGGTCAGTAAATACTGCAACTTTGGTACCTATATGAAAGTTTAGCTATATATGCCACAAATATATGATAGTGTGATGTCTCCCGACACGAATGAGAACTATATTGCTCAGACAAAAGTACTCTCCAATCAAGCTACACCCAGCTATGTTGATAGCAATACCAAAGTATTTGAATTAAGTGTCGTGGTGACGACTTGAAACTCAAAAAGGTACGAACAAGGTCCATAATATCATGCTACGGATAAAATGAAATTGTTCTGATTGGACATTAAAATTTTGATAGATTGCAATGGTTCTTTGAAATGAGATAAAGGACTATATTTTAATGAGTTTATTTATGTCTAGTTGATGATTCTATGATGTATATGGCCGATTTACTCGGGTGAAAGTATGTGTTTAGATAACTTATCAAAAATATCGATGGAATGAATGTTCATGTATACTTATTTGAATGAATATGGTTGGCAAGTTCACATAGTCTGAGTATAAGTGTTAAATTGCTTGGATTGATTTAAAAGTTTGTAATGATATGCATATGATGATGTGCGAGATGAAAGTATAGATTGGAATATACTTATCCATGTTTGTTGGCTCTCGTATGATGTTATGTACATGACTTGTTTGATTAAATGAATGGGATAACTAAAGTTAGTTAGAATTCATAGAGTGCATGCATAAGTGTACTTGTCTAAATGAGAAAACTGGAAAGTTGGCATAAAACGAATATGAATGTCAGTTTGTCTGAAATGATGGTATGATTTTGATGATGTTGCTATGATGATGAAAGTTTTGTCATATGCATATGTGTATGAGAGTCGAGTTAGAGGCCCTACGACCTCACTCCCTTACCATAGTGGTGTATTGTAATGGAATTTCATGAGATTTGCGCTGAATAAACTTACAAGTGTGAGAACCAAAGAGTTTAGTTGAGAAATATATATAAACATGATTAGAGATTGAGAGTGAGTTGATAAGTAAAGCCAGAGCTAGAAAGGTATCAGGTTGACATAAAGATTATGTGAATTATACACTGTCACAATTAGAGAAGAAATTTACTTTGGTAAATCGAATTGCTCAGGTACGAGGTCGAGAGAATGTAATGATTCTGACCTTCTCATAATTGATAATGATTCTGACCTTCTCATAATTGATCTTCTTTAGTGAAAGGAATAATATGGGATTTGTGATGAAAAAAATAGTTAAAGGAATAGTATTTATGATATGAGATGTTTGAGCATGGTAATTAAAGTGAACAAATGATGACTGCCTCTCTTGACATATTATAAAACATCATTGTTCTTAGAACTGCTATAGTAGCTACCTATCTTCTGATGAAATTATTGTTATATGATAATGCTATCTGATCTAAATGTCAAACGAAGGCTTTGTCGGTCTGGCTGATTTATAATCTATTTTGCTTTACTTCTGTCTAGTATTATGTTATATTCTGTCTGTTGGGAACTTATGAGAAAATGCATATAATGCTATGATTTTGTTTCCTTTAATTGTTGAATTTGATTCCAGTGGGGTGAATGATGTTTTCTTCTAGACTTTTTTCTCTGAGGAATTATCGAGGTCATTTATATTTCCTTAAGAGTTAGTTTATGGTCTTCCAATATAGTATCGTATCTTGGGATTTCACTATCCTTGATTTCTTTACTTGGTTTTCTTGTTATCTTTGTTCCATAATCTGTCAATTATGACTCATGATCAAAATGTGTTCTTTAGTTGCAATAATCATGTCAAGTGTGACTATGCTCCTGATTTGATCATAGTACTGCGATGATTTTAGTATTTGGATTTCTCTAATTTACGTGTAAGGATTTGACATCGGCAAAGGCATAAGTGTTGAAATTTTTGAATTTCAATTGGTATGATAGATCTCTTTTCTTAAGTAAGTTAATCAAATCTAATGTCTTCAGTTGAGATATATTGGTTATTTGAGCTAATGCAAGTGAAATGGTCTTTGATTAGCATGATGAGTGAATTCTGAATGATTCTATGATAAAATTTTCGTCTTATGAAAGTCAAATGGCTTAATCCATGATTAGAAAAACTTGGGCAGATTAGAATATTATTAACCAAAGCATTTGAACTGGTCTAGTCTGCACTTGGGTAGAGACTTTTTAATTTTCAGTGATGCACTGCTGTATGAATTGTGATGTGTTTTAAGACAATAAGATAATGTGATAGCTTAGAGTATTCGATACCATAGAAAGATTTGAGTTGTTAATAGGGTTAGAGCCGAACATCAGGTTTTATCGGAGCTATCTTCTCTAATGTTGATATTAGAATAGAAATGAGAAAGGATTATTCTAGAGGCCTTATCAGAATTTTTTTTGTCTTGGAAAAAGGAAACATATGATGTGGCTTATTGTTAAATATTTGATGAGATCTGTAAATCATGCCGGTATGTACTGAATTCCCGCTCATCAGATTAATGAGACTTCGTGTGTTTATGATTGTCGAATTTCTTGGAATACTAGTCTCCATTCATTGGACTGTGTGAAATTAGAGAGTATAAGGTCAAGATGAATTGACTAGTTTTACTATTCAAATTCAAAATGATACAAGTATGTGTGTATATGTGTTATGATGACATAGATTAGACTTTTTTTAGTATGAACTCTCAAATAGAGGTTGAAATTTAGCCGAGCTGTAGTATAGCAATGAACCGCTTATGAGACTAAAATGAGAAAGTAAAGAGATAAGTATTAAAGACACAGTCAAGTGAAAGTTCTTTATCAATAATTATGGAAAGGAAAAGTTTATGTGAATACCAAAACCACTTTTTCAGTAAGATTTTTAGGGATAAAAATCCCTAAGGGGGGAGAATTGTAACAGTTTAATTTTGGGCCTAGTCGGAATATTAGTTTCGAAACCACTAGAGAGATTATTTTTAATGTTATTTTATGTATTATAGCATGATTATATGAGTGCATGAAAATTTTGGTGAAATAATTTTAGCGATTTCATGCTTAATAGGAAAAAAGGACTAAATCGCATAAAGGGCAAAAGTTTTGTTTTGCTAGCTAAATGTGTTAAATAGCTAGAAAACAAAAATTTGGGGTGTTTAAAGTGCAAATAGACCCTAAAAATGTGCTTGGCCTGCCATAGAGAGAAAGAAATTGAAAAGTCAAAATTGGTAGGTATTAGGTAGCTTATTTACTATTAAAATAAAACAAAAATGAAAAAAGATGTCATCTTTTCATCTTTCTTCTTCATCCACCGAAAATGGCAGCAAACAAGGGGGTTTTAAGAGCCTAAACTTTCAGCCACTTAGTTCTTTTGCAAGTAAGTGATTTTGATGACTTTTCTTGATGATTTTTACACTTTTGGGACCCTCATAACATGAGCTAGCTAATGGGAGGACTATTTTACAAAAATGGTTGAAAGTTTAGGGTTTTGCCATGAGAGCATTTATATTGTTTGCTGAGTTTTAATGGAAGAAAATGAGTCATGGTTGTGTAATAAACAACTTTTGTGAAAGAAGTTTGCATGAAAACACCTAAAAAGGGTTATTTTGTAAAGTTATAAAATAAGTTGTAAATCTGTGAAATAATTGAAATTGTGAGTTGCTATAGTTATAAAAAGAATTTGATAAAAATTGATTTACGAGCCTAAGGGAAAAATTGTAATTTTTGTAAAGTCTAAGGACAAAACGATTATTTTGCCAAATTATGAATTATAGAATGTTTTAATTAATGTAATGATTAAATGAGTGAACTTCATCATGTTAGATCAAGAAAATCGAGATTTGAGCATAAATCGAAAAGTACGAGGTTATGGACTAAAATGGAGTAATTAGCCGGAATTATGTTCAAGGTAAGTCCGTGTGATTAAATAAGCATGATATCCATGTTATTGTTAATATACTTGAAATCTATCTTGCTATCATTGTATTTAAATATATGTTGATGATATTGTATATGAGAAAGTGATGCCAAATGTTAATAACATTTTTGTGATGATTGAATACATTGGAAATTTGATGGAATATGACATCCCATTGAAACAAGTAAGTTGTGCGTAAATATTTCAACTTTATTGTTATTATGCATTGAATGTTTGATTTCGCATATAAGGCTTGAATGTATCTATGAGTAATGGTATGATGATACTTATCATGATAAACTACCGGTTGAACCTTAGGAATAGATTGGATATTCATGCCATAACATTTGGGTGATATGTGTGCTAGTGTAAGACATGTCTAGGACATGCATCGGCCACATTATGAGAGCCAGTGTAAGACATGTATGGGACATGCATTGGTATTAAGACGAGAGCTAGTGTATGACATGTCTGGGACATGCATCGGCCTTGAGATATGCAAGCTAGTGTAAGACCTGTCTGGGACATCGCATCGGCTTGACATGTGTCAGTGTAAGACCTGTCTGGGACATGGCATTGACACCGATAGATAAGTGTAACATTCCAGTTTTGACCCTAGTCGGAATAGTGGCTTTGGGACCGCAAATCTGAGTCTTAAAAATATTTTAATATAATTTTCTGTGTCTGTGATATGTGAATTTGCATCTGTGAAATTTCTGTGATTTAATTTGTCATTTCTATGCTTAATTATGAAAAAGAACTTAATCGCGTAAAATGCAAAAGTTGCATGCTATTTGTTAATGGGGTTAATTGGCCTTGGCTTTTAAAATAAGGGTCCTTTCATGTCAAATTTACCATTTATATTAATGGTGGACAATGATGGACATTAGTTAGTAGAAATTTAATGATATATGCCATGGGCAAAATGGTAAAAGGTGAAATAATGTTAATTAAAATAAAAACAAAACAAAAGGTGGCCTTATTATCACCTTGTTCAGCCAAAAATTAGAGAAAGAAGAAGCCATTGAAGCTTCAAAGTATTCGGCCATTGCATGAGTGAATAGGTTAGTCCATTTTGTTAGGTTTTTTGATAATTTCTATGTTTCTGTGATTGTTGCTTCGTGTTCTTCAAAACCTATGTCTGAATTTCTGTTTCTGTTAAAGATTTCATGAAATGCCATTGTTGATATCATGAGTTTTGTAATGTTTTTGGATGAATTATGAAGGCCTGGTAGATGATTTATAAGCTTTGTTTTTGAATTTTGATGAAATAGAGCTATTTGGGCTAATTTGTGAAAATGAGGTTTTGAAGGACTAAATTGTGAATTAAATATGTTAATTGGACTTGTATGGAAGCTATATATATTCGGCCAAGCTATAGTCTTGGTGAATTTTGCATATTTGTGATTTTGTGAAAAATGGACAAAATTGTCAAAGTGTGAAAATGTAAGGGCTAAAATGCAAAGTGCCTTAAATATGTGTTCATGGATTATTTTGAATGAAATGAATGATTGAATGGTTGAATTTGAATTGTAATAGATCAAGAACAAAGAACATCAGACTTAGATCGAGGGAAGTCCAAAGTAGTTGAATAGTCAACTCGTTTTCGTCCGAAATCTGTACGAGGTAAGTCAAAATACAATTACATATTAAATTGATTGAATGTTGTATGAGTTAGTTATAATCTGCAATGGATGGCTATGAGAGCCTGATGAAGGAACTTTGACATCAATCTGAGATATCGTATAGGACTGTGTCTGGGACACAGGCCTCGATTTAGGACTTACGTGTAAGACCATGTCTGGGACATCGGCATCTATATGATTACGTGTAAGACCCTGTCTGGGATAGAGGCATCGATAATAAATTACATGTAAGACCACGTCCAGGACGATGGCATTGTAACTATTTATGAGTATATGTGTCGTTTCTGAATCATCTGAGGATAGAATACAAGATATGGGAATGAATATAATATGAAATGTATAATATATACAAGCACGTATGTATCATACTAAGTCTGTGAATATGAAAAACTCTGTTCTATGAAATAATGAAAGTGAAGTATATACGAAATCATGAATTACTTTGTGAAATAACTCTGAATTCTTACTATTGACTTTTACTTATATGTTTTAATAGATGGACTAGTCGTATTTGACTTACCAAGCTCTTTGTAGCTTAGTCTGTGATTTCTATCTGTTTTACAGTTATCGTAGCTACTGAAGGCTCGGGATAGTCGAGGATTCTATCAAACTTATTTTGGTACTTTTGGAAGTGTACATATTTTTAAGTATGGCATGTATAGGCTAGAATGTTTAAGTATGTAAGCTTGATATGTATATATGTTATGCCATGTGAATTGGCTAGCAAATGATAATTTTGTGCATAGTTTTGGTGTATGTTTGTAATGTGCTATGTTCTAATGTGATTTGGTCATCTTTAAGCATGGAATTGGTTGAAATTTTTGGTATGAATGTTGTATATTATTGCTTGTAGGATTGGACCCAAAAAGGGGTGGCAAATTGGCTTAAACCAAGCCTGCATTATGCCACACGGTTAGGGAACTATTTTTGGCACGGTTCGATCACATGGGCGTGTCTGGTACTTGTGTGTGTCACACGGCCTAGCCGCACGGGCGTGTGACTTTAACAGATTTGAAAGAATTGGATAAGTTCTGGAAATTCTGAATGTGGTCGGTTTTGTCTCGACCTTTCTTAAATGTATGTTTTAGGTTTCATAGACCATTTTAATGGATGTGTTGTTGATGAATGCCTATGTATCAAAACTTTATGATATCTGTGATTCTGTATTGATTCGTAATGATCTGTTCATCCGGTAATGCCTCTACCTATTCCAGCGACGGTTACGGAATAGGGGTGTTACAATGAGAGCTAGTGTAAGACCTGTCTGGGACATGGCATAGGCCTCGATATATGAAACTCAGTGTAAGGCCTGTCTGGGACATGGCATCGACTTAGATATGTGAGCCAGTATAAGACCATGTTTGGAACATGACATCGGCATCGTACCCTTATGTTTGAGGCTTAGTGATTATCCTGTGGTATTGCAAATGGTTCAACGGGAAATTTAAGGTTTAAGTCAAAATGATAGACCTTATGGCTATGTTGTGAGTGGTACAGGTACTTACATGAAATTTATGAAATGTGAATTCAATTCATGTTGTATGATTAGTAAGGATTGAATTTGAGCATGTTGAGTAACACAGGTATGTATGTCAAGCTCATGAGAAATGATTTCGGTTAATGATGCACATTTGGTGAAGATGTAAATAGGTAATTCATGCCTATGAGGATGATTTTATGATGACCTTATGATTATAGGTCTATACTTATGATGTATAAATATGTATCTTTACCAATGTGGGGGAAATAAATTAATAAGGTGTGATAAACTTAGTATCATTAATTTACACAAAGTTAGTTTTGGACAGCAACCATAGTCCAACTTTGAAAATCCACCAAAAATTGTCAAAATTGAGTTAGAGGCTGAATAAAATATTAAATTAAATCTTAATGAGTCTAGTTTCACATAGAAGAAACATTGTAAGCAAAAGAGTTTCATATTATTAAATATTTAAATTGTTGTGGGACAGAGTCAGAATGATTTCGAAATCCCCTGTTCTGATTTGAGAAAATCATTTAAAATTGTAAAAATATAGTTATGGGTTATAATTTATATTTTTAGAATTATTACCCGTCTAGTTTCAAGATAAATAGATGGGAACATCATCTGAGTTTTGTATTATGAGATAATTAGTTTTTAGTGAAGAAGGGTCAAAACTATCAGATAGCAAAAAAGGGGTAACTTTAAAGAATAAACTGTACTTATTGGATAGACCAAAAATTCTTAAAATTTTATGGTAAGAATATATATGAGTCTAGTTTTAGGGAAAATTAGCGGATCTTAATTTTGAATTCCGTAGCTCTAGATATAAATAATTTAATGACTGTGACTCGAGAAAATAGCTTGACCTAAACATAAATAAAAGTACAAATATGGTTGTATTACCTTGAGAAGCAAGTTGATAAATTGCTTATTGTTTTCATACAGTCTTACTAAGCTATAAAACTTACTCCCTTTCTTTCCTTTTCTTTAGTGTTGATAGGTTAGCTCGGGGTTGGAGATCATCGGAGGTTGTATCACACTATCAAGTCACTATCTTTGGAATAATGAAACATATATTAGAATTTCAAGTGAGTGGCATGTATAGGGATCTAGTTTTATGACATGTGTTATTACGCTTTGGCAAAATGTATTGACTTATGTTGTGTTATATGTATATGGCCATGAGATGTGGCTCATATTGATTATGGCTTGTAAACCTAGCTTTTCATTTCATGTCTAATGTTTATGATGTGATTATGTTTGTTGCCATGCATGGTACGTAATATGATATGTGTGTTGGATGAATACTCTATGACCAATTGAGGTGGCCATAGCCATATAGTAATTGCACGTTATAAAAACAACGTGATAATGGTTGAACATGAGTGCTTGATGGATAAGTTGGTAACCTTTGTATAATGGTAAAAGTGATCCTCAAAATGACAAGTCTTATGAATGTGAATTAAGGAATCTAGACTTGGTATTGCATGAGTAGATGCATTACTTGTAAGAGGACATGTTAATGTTATGAATATGTCTTAATAAAGAGTGTTTAATCACTAAAATGATGCCATGATTTGTGGTTTTATTATATATAAGGTTGTAAAGGTTTATGGGTAACATGAAGGCTTGGAAAATAGCCTAAGTGTTGATACACGGGCCGAGACACGGTTGTGTGTCTCAACCATGTGAGGGACACGGCTTAGAGACATGAGCGTGTGGTCTGGCCGTGTGGTTCAATTTGCATGCTGACATCATAAACAGAGAGTTACACAGCCTGAGGACACGGGCGTGTTCCTATGTCCACATGGGTGTGTGACCCAGTTTCATGGAAAGAAGTTTTTTAAGTTTTCCCAAAACTTTCTAAGGTTTTTGGTTTAGTCCCTATCTACTTTCAATGTATGTTTAGGGCTTCGTAGGCCCGTGTATTGGATATTATGCATGTGTATGAAAAGTTTTGAATTAAAAGAAATTTTGTAGCCCGGTTTTTGCATGTTTGTGAACGATTAAGTTCGGTAATGCCTCATACCCTATTCCGGTGTTAGACATGGGTAAGGGGTGTTACAAATAATATCTCAAATTCATCGTTTAATATCTAAAATCACAAGGTTCATCAATGGCAACATTCAAAATCTTTAACAGTTTCAAAATCGAAGGTACGGGCTAGCTAGACCTATTTGCAACGATCTCAAAAACATAAAAATTAAAAGAAATGGATGAAAATTGGCTTACCATGCAAAGGTATAGCCATAGTCGAACCTTGAAGCATAACAATGGTGTATTTCGATGGTGAGCAAGCCAACTGAAGAAGAAAACTTTATGTTTTCTTATGATTATTATATTTTTAACCTTTATTCTTTGTTTTAATAATAAAATAACTTATAAAACTTATAAAATTAAAAGAAATTAAAACATAAACCGTCTACCATTTTACGAATGGGTAATTTACCCATTAAGGTCATCCAATTATGATTCTTTAATCAATTAACACTAAACTAATAGCAATAGAGTTTTTTAACTTTTACAATTTAGTCCTTTTCGCTTAATTAACTATCGAAATGTTAAAATTTTTCAGTGAAACTTTAATACCACCTTAATGACACTTCGTAAATATTTATAAAAATATTTATGGCTCAGTTTATAGAAGCGACCTCATCATACCACATTTTCTAAAACCACTTAACCTTAGGGTCTTACCACTTAAACTTAATTAATCATCAATATAACAAAAATCACCATATCAAAAACTTTTTTAAAACCACATTTGACATGTAAATATTAAATAATAAAATTTAAAAACTTACTCGTTTGATTTGGTGGCCTCGAAATCACTATTTCTGACACTACTAAAAAGCAGGTTGTTACAACTCTCCTCTCTTACGAAAATTTTGTCCTCGAAATTTCTCATCTGATAATAGCCATCACATCAAATCTTTCTAGCATCTTCTTAATGGTAATCCACAAATAAATCATTTATAACTCATCTCGATTTAGAACTCACACCAGAACTCATATTAAAACTTGATAATATATCTGAACTTAACTGAATAGCTATGATGTTCTCTTGTCATAACTTTATCATTAATAGTATAACTACCGAGAAATTCACATTGATCGTCTGTCAAGATATAACCGTGAAACTCTAATTATCAAACTCTGACTGATGCTTCTGACATGTTTGCATCTGTAACTTTCAACTAATATTTGTTCCCCTTTCATGGAAAGCGTCAAAAAATATCATTTAACACAAGCGTGGCAGCTTCAACTATCAGAGCAACTTTAATCATAACGACATTTCTTGATTATAACTGATCTAATAGACATAATTCTGTACAATGTCTTCTAGAATATGGATTCTTCATTTAGACGTCTGTCTATTTACCCGTGAATGCACAAAATTTATTCCCGGACCAGGGGATAAACTCAAATGTATACAAGTCAATTAACTTTTCAAATGAATAATCCACTATGACTAAAACAACTGAGTCGAGCTTAACTATCTAATAATAACATTTTAGAATAATTCCTTCTTCTTATTGTCAAGACAATCTAGATAAACCATCTATCATAATTCACTCAGAATACCAATCGAAGATCACCACAAATGTAACAGCCCGTTTTTAATCAAATAGGAACAGTGGTTTCAAGATCACAAATTCGAAGTCAAAATTGTTATTTTATTATTATTTTAGTATTTACAGCATGATAGCATGTATGGGTGAAAATTTCGTGAAGTAATTTCATCGTTTAAATGGTTAATTTGATAAAAATGACTAAATCGCATAAAATGTAAAACTTATGTTCTATTAGCTAAAGGTGTCTAATAGCTATGGAACTTAAATTTGGAGGTCCTTATGTTGTAATTAGACCATTAATAGCATGAGTGGACATATATGGACATATATTAAGGTGATTGAAATGGTTTTATATAAGGTTAATATAGTAATTTATTAAATAAAGGTTAATTAATTAAAACAAAAGACAAATTTTGTTCATTCATCTTTCTTCCAACCAAAAATAAGAAATTAAAGAATCCATTGATGAAAAATGAAGGCTCGACTATTGCATGCTTCAATTGTAAGTGATTTTTGACCCGGTTTTTAGTGATTTTTACGTTTTTAAGTTCGTTGTAGCTCAATCTATCTAGCCCGTACTTTTGATTTCAAAACTGTTAAAATTTGTAAGAGTTGCCATTGATGTTTGTATGTGTTCTTTGATGATTTATGATGAATTATGAATATTTGATGCTAGTTAAACAAGTTTTATTAAGTGATTTTTAGTGAAAATGCGAAGTAGGGATTAAATTGTGAAAAGTGTAAAGTTAGTGGTTAAAATGTGAAATAAATGAAAAATATGGGCTTCTAAGGGCATAATAGTAATTCAGCTAGCGTGGGTATATTTGGAATTGCATGAATTTGTGATTTTGTGTAGTAAGGACTAAATTGTAAAAATGTGAAAGTTTAGGGACAAATGTGTAAAATAGCCCTAATGTGTGTTTTGGATTAAATTGAATAGAGAGATGATTAAATAGGTTGATTTGAATATATTTAGATCAAGAAAAGCAGAATTCGGATCTGGATCAGGGAAAAATGAAAGTTATCGACTAAACGAATTATTTCGTCGTTTCCACATTTGAGGTAAGTTCGTATGTAATAAGCATTGTTATAGTTATGCTTTAAATGCTTTGATATTGCATAAATTTTGTATACGAGACTACAGTCATATTTGATGACAATTTGGCTATGTATGGCACTTAGTGTGCGATTTGAGATAGCTTCGACTATGTATGGCACTTAATGTGCGATTCGAGATAGCTTCGATGTAACACCCCAAACCCAACCTAGACGCTATGGTCAAATCTACGATATCACATTAAAGTGTGTTTTGCAAAGCATCGTTTTGTTAGAAATGTCCGTGTTATAATAAAACTCTCGTAGGGATCTTTTACTAAACTTTAGGGAATTTTGTTCGTTGTTAAAACTCAAGTAGGTTTATCAAAAATTTTAATCATCTTAGATTGTTATTACACTTCAAAAATAATGTTTGTTGCGAAAGCTTTAAATAATACGTTGCAATAGCATGGTGTTTTCAAAACATTTATTCTTATGAAAACCGTGACCTACTTCTAACAGATAAGATCCAAGATATATAAAACCCAAATCAAGAAAAAAATAAAACTTTAAAAGGCCTTATTACATAACAAATACCCAAATTAAATAGCTTAAAGTTTAAAAGTTTAAAACAGAAGTACAAGCAGTTGTGTGGTCTTCATTGAATCCCACGCAGCACCGATCCGCCTAAGGATTACCTTGGCAGATAAGCAGAAGGGTGAGTTTATGAAACTCAGTGTGTAATCCTTTAATAACCAAACAGTCAAACATGTATTAAACAAATCCAGTCTGGGCCTAAGCCCATTTCAAAGATTTCACCCGGTCTCGCTTAGGGCCTTAGCACATTCGATGAATAGATATTAGTGTGGGCTTTGGCCCATTACAATGAATGATAATGCAAAATGCAAACAGAAATCCTACCCATCCATCCTCTACACTCCACTCCGTCTAGCCCTACACTCCATGTGGGGATAAAATCGACCCACCCATCCCTACACTCCAAAATATATATCACTGGTTGCAACACTAAACAAGATTTTGCAACAGAGTGCCAAGATCTGATACACTTCCTCCAAACATATCAAACCCACCCCCACCCCCACCCCATGCAACATGTCATGTCATAATATCATACGTGTAAGTAAAATGTCATGCTCGAATATAGCCAAACATATCATAGGGGTATATTAGTCATTTTATCTCTTAGGGGTATAATAGTCATTTCGTCACTATAGGGTCTAAGTGTACTTACCGACCAAACAGTAGGTCCATAGTCGTCTCAAGCGACCCGTGCAACCTTAATGGTCAAATAGTAAAAATAGGCCCAAAGCCCATAACACGGCCCATGTGGGCCCACACGCCCGTGTGTCCCAATAAGGCCTAAAATAACCTTGGTCGTGTAAACTACACAGCCTGGCCCAATAACCTCCACACGTCCGTGTGGTTTACCCATGTGGGGCCCACAGTTCGTGGGGCCCACACAGCCCATTTCCGCCCAATGTGGCCCAAAGCGACCTAAGCCCATGAAATCGCTTATGGTGGCCTCTACCGTCAAACGCTTATGTTTATACGTTCGGATCACCACACGAGCGAGCACACGCTCGTGTAGCATCAATAGACATATTTTTCGACTTTTGCCGATTAACAGTTATTGCAGTGTGTTTACACACCTGTTTGCGAAAACATGCGTCTAGCTCAAGAGTTCCCCAAACCTACATTCAATCAAGTTATTCTGTTAGTCGCTTGATACTAGGGTTAATCACCCTTTTCTATCACCTAACTCAAAATATCATCCAATACTTGCCGTGATTGCAAGAGTGTGGTTAGCCCTGTTTGAACTGTTGACGAAGGCTGATTTACCCTCTTAATCGAGTAGCTACATTGACAGTGAAACCTATTAACAATGATCACATAAACACATGACTTGAAAATATATAATGGCTTATTGAAAACATAAAACCAAGGATAGGGGAAAATAGGGCAATCGGCCAACACCCTCCTATACAAGTCATGCTCCAGTTGAACACAATATTCGCAAACAGAGTTACCTTGATCGAGTGATGAGGGAAAGGTTTCAACTATCTCAGTATAAACTTGCAAAATCTTCACTTCCTGAGAAGTTCTAGAAACTGAAAGAAACACCACACATTAGAGTCGGCAAGAAAGGAAAGGAGTATTTAGCTTTAAACAATGCGAAAGTACTTACCGATTTGTCAAAAAACAAAAACCAAATCGCAAATAAAGGGATGGAGTATTTGGCTTGGCTACCAAATAGGAAGAGACAGTAAGAAGAATGGTTCGAAAGGAGAAAAGGGAGGAGAAAAAGGGGTATTCGGTCACAATAGCAAGGTGGATAGAAATGATAACCACGAGAGACGAAAGGGGGGAGATGATATGTTCGGCCAAAGAAGAATTTATTGGGGGAGAAAGAGACGAAAAGGAGTCAAAGAGCACTTGCCTAAAATCGTAACAAAAGCAATAATGTAGTTGACCTAGGCAACAAAGTGGAAAGGGGGGAAGGAAGAATTGAAACACACTAGAACCGAAAGATACACGAAAAAAACAATAGTAATATTTGGCTTCAAGAGCAAAGAGTGAAAAGAACCACAATTGGCAAAAACCTGAAATAAAATGACCAATTACCAACTCATAGCCGAATTCCTGAGTAATCAAAGCCCTATTCGGGTACAACTCCCCCCACTTTCAAATTCCACAAAATCCTCCTAATATCACTCCACCATTACCTCCTCAAGGACCGAATTCAAACTCTCCTCAACTACCAGTATTTCAGTCAACTTTTACTTCTCTCACTGCAAGGGAACCAAAATAAAATACTCCTGAGCACAAAGGGACTCGAACTCAAGACCCTTAGTAACAGTAACACGCCACTATCCCTTGGACCAGTAGGCTTTTTATGTCATGTTTTAACCATTATTATTTAAGAAACCTATTGACTAGAGAAAGGGTTTATTCAATTAGAAACAAATTTTTTGTACAAGTCAAAGCTTGAACTCAGGACTTCTCCAACACTTCTCAAGACATTTAACCACTAAAGCAAGCCTACATTTATACAACATAACAGACAAAAATAAACACTTAGATTTTGGGGCGTTACATTCGGCTATGTATGGCACTTAGTGTGTGAAATTAAAATAGCTTAGGCTATGTATTGGCACTTAGTGTGCGAAAATTTGAGTATTCGACATTTTCTTGTTTGGCTATAAGTTTACGTATTAGTTCAGGTAGGTATATGAATCATATGCGCTTTAAATTGAAGAAGTTATGAAGTTTGCAGATAAATATATGATTAAGCATGTGGAAGGTTTGTTAGTATTTATAAATTACAAATTAAGAAGTTCAAATTGATCAATTGTGTATTTATGATTAGTTGAGTTTATTTTATACGAGCTTACTAAGCTATAAAGCTTACTTTGTTTATTTATCCCATATTTTACAGTGATTTTAAAGCTAGCTCGGATTTGGGGATCG
The DNA here is from genome assembly GCA_025698475.1 of Gossypium anomalum. Classification (NCBI taxonomy): domain Eukaryota; kingdom Viridiplantae; phylum Streptophyta; class Magnoliopsida; order Malvales; family Malvaceae; genus Gossypium; species Gossypium anomalum. Next base: position 59,214,729 of record CM046959.1, read on the forward strand.
TCAGAGACTACGTCACACTACCCAACCAGCACTTTCGTACTTTTGAGTTTATGGTTTGGTCATATGGCATGTATAGGATTATGGTCATTTTGATATGTATCATGTAGTGAGTTTTTCCATTTGAGATGGCTTATGAATGGTTATGTTTTGGTTTGTATATATAGACATGAGACTTTGTTTAATTTGGCTGGTTTGATTATGTATATATATAAGTGTGTATATGGTTTATATTGAGTGATTGAGGTTGGTTTGCAATGTTATTAATAGTTGGTATTATAGATGTCAAATGGTTGATAATTGAGAAGCTATGTGCTTGTGGATTGATGTGTGATGATGCATGTTTGGAAAATGTTTAATTTGATGATTTAAATAAGTAAAACATGGGATAGTTTGCACTCTAGTTGTTGGAATTAAAATGGTATGTTTTAGTCTTGATTTTGGTTGAATTGGATGACCATTTATGCTACGAGTGAGTACCATATGAATTGTGTAGGTATGCACAAAAATTGGGTGGCAAAATGGTTTGGTAAGTAGCTTAGTTTTGTCCACACGGGTAAAGACACGGGCGTGTCTCTCAGCCGTGTGTGACACACGGTCCTATTACATAGTCGTGTGTCCTCTGGTGTTGAAATTGAAATGAAGTCAATATGCTCCACATAGTCTCACACAAGGGCGTGTGATCGGCCGTGTGGCATAAGTCAGTATACTCCCTAATTTGCACACAGTCTAGCACACAAGCGTGTGACTTGGCCGTGTTGCATAAGTCAGTATACCTTACATGTTTGGCACGGCCTGGCACAGGGGCGCATATGGTCATTTTTAGGGCACACAGGCTATCCACACAGACGTGTGTGTTGGTCGTGTGACCTAAGTTAGTAAGCTCACTTGTTTGGGCACAGGGTAGGACACGGGTTGGGACACGACCATGTACTCCCATTTCGAATGTCCAGACAGCCTATGACACGGGCGTGTTTGGTGGCCATGTGAGACACACGGCTTGGCCACACTGCCGTGTGTCCCTTGTTTTGAGAAAAATTTTCCATGTTCGGGAAAGTTTCTTAAGTTATTGATTTAGTCCTGAACCACTTCCAAAGTATGTCTAGGGCCTCATAGGCTCGTATTAGGGAAAAATTGATTGAGTTTGTATGACGAATGTATGAAATGATATTATGTGAAAAGTTTGTGTAATTGTGCTGTAAGTCCAGTTGTAACACCCCAAAAATCCCGAAACCCAAAAATCTCGAAATCCAAAAATCTCAAAATCGTGAATGTTTCTTTTTGTACTTAGCAATCTCGGTTAAGTGTTAATTACACAAAGGTATGTCTTGGACAAGGTTTGAATTCGAATTAGCAGGTAGAAGAAATTATAATTTAATTATTAAAAGAATCAGGGTTGGCAAGTAGTTGGGGTTTTAAATAAAGATAGGGAAAATAACATCAAAAAGCCTTGTGGAGAAATGGCTAAGTGACGCCACTTAGAGTGTAGGGAGGTAGCGTTAATGGCTAGCAAGGAGGTCCAAGGTTCAAATCCTAGCTTAGTATTTTTAGGAGTTTAATTTTAGCCTTCTAGAAGGTTGGAAATGGCGTGAAGATGGACTCTAAGGGGAGTGTTCAGGAGAGAAAATTAAGAAAATATCAAGGGGTTATGAGGGAGAAAAACGAGGAGATGAGAAGGGGGAAGTAATGGAGCCAAATGGGGAACTGAGGGCCAGGTAATTCGGTTATAAGGGCTATAAATAAGTGCCGAATGCAGGGTTGCCAGGCTAGTGCTGAATTTCCTTCACCTTGTTACCGAAAGCCCTTGTTCTCCTTTTATTTTTCTTGTACCGATTTCTTTGTTTCACTTTTGGGTTTAGCCAATTCTTCTTCCTCTCCCTCTTGGTGCCGAATAAGCAATTGTGCCATTAAGATCTCTAGAGCCGAATACTCTTTAACTGAATCTAGTGTAAGTGTTACTATTCCAATTGGTTTGCTTTGCTAAGTATCAAATATTTTCCCTCACTCTTTCTAATCGACGGGGTAGGGAATTAGTATCGTATCTCAGATTTTAGCTCTCTGCCGAAATTGCTCTTTAGGTGTTTGCGATTTTGGTAAGTATTCCTCTCCCATTGGCTAAAGTGGCCGATTGTTTATAGTTAAGGTAAGAGGACTTGTGTTGGATATGAGTCATCTATTATTCTATTTTAATAGTTAAGATTGGTACAGATCTGGGAATTGATCATGATTAGGGATTTAAGAAGGGGTTGTTATACTTATCGTGCAAGGTTTAGGGCTAAATAGATTGCATCACGCTTGCTTACCAGATGTGTACATACACTGCACACACTCTATGAATCGACAAAAGCCGAAATGCCAAAATGCCAAAATGCCAAAATGCCGAAAAGCTGAAAGTGTGGCTACGGTAGTCTTGTGAGTGTGCGAACACTCGTAAGGAGGAGACCGATAGGTTACCTGAGACCCCCGGGCGATTCAGTGGGCTTGGGTTGTGATTTGGCCATACGAGCTGAAATGGGCTAAATGGGCCCGATGGGCTGTTGGGCCCATAATAGGCAAAAATCGAATATCGATGCTATGTGATGGGAATTTGTATGCGTGCATGAATATGAATGTGACTGGGCTAAGCCGGCCATATAAATGTGATTTGGGCTTAATGGGCCATATATAGGTGATTTGAGCCTAACGGGCCATATGAATATGATTGGGCTTAATGAGCCAGATACAGGTATGTGAATTTGTTTGGGCTTTGTAAGGGGTTTTGGGCCTAGTATATGATAGAGTGGCAAGTAGCGTCAAATGTAGGGCTTAGAGGTGGCATCACATGCATGGCAAGGAGGTTTGGGGTTCGAATCCCTCCTTGCTAAAAACAAGGATTTATTTTTGCTCAATAAATGGCCAGTAGTGGCGTTGGATCTGAACTCTGAAGGGAGTGATCAAAGGAGAAAAGTTAGGAGATGAGGGGTGTAGAGAAGTGGAGCCGAATAGGGAATTTAGGGATAGGTAAATTCGGCTATAGTATATATAGGTCCCAATCTTGGGAATTCTAGGTAATGCCGAAATTGCTTCTCTTCTTTTAGTCGAATTTCTCATTTTTTTGGTTGCCGAAACACTTTTCTCTCTAAGTGCTCAGAAGCCGAATTCCTTGTTCCTTGCTTACCGATTTTCCATTCTTTCTCTTCTCAAATTATCTTTTGATTCACCTTTGGTTTTAGTCGTTCCTTCTTCTCTTCTTCTTATTTGTACCGAATAACCCCTTTCACCATACAAATCTCAAAAGTCAAATACCTCTTTGGCTGAAGACCCTCTATGCCGCCGCTACTCCCTCTACTCCGGCCGATTCTTGTGGGATTAGTATCGAATCTTGAATTCTAGATCTCTACCGAATTGCTCCTAGGCATTTTGAGGTTTTGGATTTAAGGAATACTCGTGATTGGTGATCAAGGAAGGGCTGTTAAGGCTTGTCGTTCAAGGTAAGGAAAATGTGAGATTTTCGACTTTTGGTGATCGTATTTGATAAGTGTGTGATTAATCATTGAGTGATATCATTTGTAGGTTCGTGGCTGAGGAGATCGTAGCACGTTTTAGTATCAGGGGTGTACATTCACTGCACAGACACAGTAGATCGGCAAATCCCGAAATGCTGAAAAGTCGAAATGCCAGAAAGCTGGAAGTTTGCCTACAATAGACTTGTGAGTGCACGAACACTCATAAGGGCAAACCGATAGGTGACCAGAGGCCCTATGAGCGATTTCGTGGACTTGAGCCGTGTATTGGCCAACCGGGCCAGAATGGGCTAAATGAGCCCGATGGGCTGCAGGGCCATAATAGGCAAAATTGGCAATTTGTTACTAAGTGTTGAAAAATCATATAATTGCATGACTATGAATATGATTGGGCCTGACGGGCCATATCAATGTGATTTGGGCCTAATGGGCCATACAAATGTGATTTGGGCCTAATAAGCCATATGAATGAAATTGGACCTAGTGGGCCATATGCCTGTATGTAGACTCGTTTGGGCTTTGTAAGGGGTTTTGGGTAGTATCTGATAACTGCTCAAATAGACATAAAAATAAAATTATTAATTAATTGTGACCGTGGACAAGCCATAATGTTAAGGTGTGTTAATAGGTATATGCATGTCTAAGATTGGATCTAGGGAGAGCTTGGTACTTAAGCAGTCTTATTGACCCACCTCCTCTTCTCTAGATTCCTACCTGGTGCATAGTATTTGTTCGCTTTAGCCAACGAGGACTTGTTAATGGGCCAAGGTAAGTAATAACCCATAATAAAGAGAAATTACCAAAAAGCCCCTAAGGAAAAAATGACTAAAATACCCTATGTGTTGAATGTAAGATTTATGGATGTTACATGTATACCTACTGCATTCATATGATATTCTGTTTAGGTTGCATATGGGTTGGGAATTATGGAACAGAGGAAGTATATGAGGATCGCATGGTTGCTTGACGATCGTGGATCCACCGATGGCTTTTTAAGCCCAATATATGATTAGCAGCTTTGCTGCAACGTTAGGTAGTACCGCAACCGGGCTACCATTAGAGTGTATCGGATGGGTGGTTCGATATTTATATCCCCACATGGTGTGTATCGGGGGATGGAGATGGTGTGTAGCAGTTGCATGGGTTGGATCCGTGCATCTTTGATTGCCTTACATCTGTTCTGATATTGAATTGGGCTCAGGCCAGAAAAGACTTGCTATTGCATGCTTTTCTATTTGTCGAGGGTTGTACACACTGAGTTTTCATAAACTCACCCCCTCTTTTATTTATCTCAGGTGATCCTCAGTAGGTGGTTCGAAGATAGGAGGGACTCTGAGGTGGCCAGCTAGCAAGATGATTTGGACTTGTTTTCTTTAGCATATAATTTCTAGTATTTTAAGTTATTTCATTCCGAATTATAATAAGGCCTTTCCTCTAATTATTATTTCAAATTAGGATTAATATTTTTTTTATTGAAAGTAGAACATAGTTTTCCTAAACCATAGCTATTTTTAAATACCACGTTTATGTAACTCAATTTTTAAATGACAACTTTTTGTAGATCATCTGTTTTTAATAAAGCTTCTGCAACTGAAAAGAGATTTTACAAAGTCATTATTATCATACAATAAGGAATAGTTTTTATTTAAAGAAGGGTTTTCAATGAAAACAAGGTTTTCGATAAAACATTTCAATGTGACATGTTGGATCTGGCCATAAAGTCTGGCTGGGTTTAGGGTGTTACATGAATTTTTCGTTTGATGATGAAAAATAAATATTTGTTGATAGATTATTATGTTTAATTAAGTGATTTTTGATAAAAATGTGTATTAAGGACTAAATTGAGAAATTTATAAATTGAGGGGTCAAAATGTGAAATAAATTGAATTACTGGGCTGCTAGGGACCCAGGGTGAATTCGGCCTAACATGGGCATAGTGAAATTTTGAGTATTTTGTGTTGTTTTGAAATGGGGATTAAATTGTAAAAATGTAAAATGTTAGGGGCTAAAATGCAAAATGCACAAATTATGTATTTTTGAACGAAATTGAATGAATATGTTATTAAACAAGCCAAATTTGTATGGAATTAGATCAAGAAAAGAGGAAATAGAATTTGGATCGGGGAAAGTCGAAAGTTGTCAAATAGTCGTTCCAGTTCGTTCGTGTCCGTACAAGGTAAGTTCATAAGTAAATAAATGTTGTTAGATTGAAATGTGTGTGCATTATAAGTGTAGAATTGAGTTGCAAATAAATATATATATTTTTGAATTGAATTGAGCTTTGGAGAATCTGTTATGAGCGTGGATTGATTGAATATGTGAATTGAGAAAGTTTTGATAATGTGACGACGTCTGAAAAGCCCCGTACGAACCATATGAATAGTTAGGATACATATGTCATGACATAGGATTTCGATATGTGTTATAGTGTAAAACCACGTCTGGGACGTTGGCATCGATTTGTGATTTACGTGTAAGACCATGTTTGGGACATTGGCGTCGTATATGATTTCGTGTTAGACCCTGTCTAGGATAATGGCATCGATATTTGATTACATGTAAGACCACGTCTGGAACGTTGGCATTGTACGAGCTTATGAGCTATCCAAGTATCCTTATTGATTTCAAATGGTTCAACGGGCATTCTGAGAAATGAATAACTATGTGAAATAGTATCCGATTCAGGTACGTGTGGTTTGTTTATGAAATTCAAAAATGAAAGGTGAGTATGTTTCATATGACCATACGTGAAATATATGACAACTAATGATATGGATGTATACAAATGAATGATATGTTATATATGCTTTTTATATGAAATTGTGGTCTTATGTTATCCCGACTAACAAACGGATATCTTTATTCAAACCATCCTCAAATCTCTTGCACATAATTGCTTTAGTCGAGACACATTCTCGCGCATACTGGCTCAGTCTCACAAACTCTTGCTCATATTCTATAACAGACATATGGCCTTGTTCCAACTCAATAAACTCTTTGCGTTTCTAATCGATGAATCTTTGACTGATGTATTTCTTTCAAAATTCAACTTGGACGAAATCCCAAGTAACTCGTTCTCTTGGAACTACGATATCAACGTCTTCCACCAATGATACGCTGTATCTCTTAGAAGTGACACAACACATTTTATGCATTCGTCCGAAGTCAATGATAATTGATAAACCATAATTTATACATATTTTTATCCCTCTCTTAACACGTTATTAAATGATTTCTCCTTAGATTTGGTAAATTTGATGCTCCTAACCCTTTAATTTCATGTTTTATACTTAGGTGAGCATAAGAGAGCAAAAAAAATGAGAAACGAGCCAAAAATGGAGAAAATGGGCCGACAAGGGAAAACAACACGGCCTGGACTTCCTCACACAGGCAGAACACACGCCCGTGCCAATCTAACAGGCTCGACCACAGCCCAAATCAACCTCAGCACGGGCGTGTTGATATCTCAGCCTCGACCACGGCCTAAAGTAATCGCACACGAGCGTGTCCCTGCTGAGCCCTATCTAAGTTCCATTCGAAAAAGGGCAAGTTTTAGGGCTTTTAGGCATTCAAAAGCCTATTTAAACACCCTAGAGGAAAACTAAAAGGGAGACGGAGAATAGGGAGTAAGGAATTACTCCAAGGAAGTCGATTGATCCATCTCAGATGCCAAATTCATCACCAAGACTGAAGATCTCCTCAATTTCCCTTCAGGAATTTTGGGTTTTATTTATGTTTTGTATTCTTTATTATTCTCAGATGTTTTCTTATTTAGTTATGAACTAAAACCCCTATATACCTAAGAGGGATGAAACCTAAGAAGAATCTTGTTATTATTTTTTGAATCGTATGATAAATATTTGACTTGTTTTTAATTATGTGTTCTTAATTCTTGTTTTGATATTTCAGGATATCACTTCAAGTTAATGCTCTCAGTTGGAGGATGAATAGTCCCTGGATAAGAGTGACTTTATCATAATTAAGCGGAGTTGATTGCGCGCCTAGAGATAGGGTGACAAGATTTTGCCAGATTAGGGTGAAACCTAATAAGGGAATCCAAAGATCAAGTTAATGCAACCCTAGAGTGTTAATTAGAGAAAAGTCTCGGTTATTCAACCTAGGGATTAGACGTTATTAGTCTTGAATAGGGATAATAATATAACTTAGGGATTTCGACAGAACAAGTTAAATGAATAAATCGTCCGGTTCGAAGCCAGAATAACAAGTAAAAGTCTAGGTGGATTTTTCCTTAGGTATTGTCCTAAATCAATCGTTTTTCCCAAAAGTAATTTCCCAATTCTATTTTCTGCAACTTCTTAGTTTAATTAATTAGTTAGTTAAAACAAACCCCTTTATTTCTTAGGCTAGATAATAAAAAGACAGTCATTACTAGTACTTTTAGTCCTTTGGGTTCGACAATTCGGTCTTGCTAAAGCTATACTACTGTTCGATAGGTACATTTTCCTACATCGTGATAATAGTTAGTCTCAAGAACGTTTACTTATAAATTTATAAACTTATCATGAAAAATCACGATCAAGCTTTTGGCGCCGTTGTCGGGGACTAAAATATTAGGAACACTTAATTTTTATTACTTTAGCCATTTATTTTTCTTGGAATTTAATTTTAATTTTAATTTTAATTTAATTTACTATTTTTCTTTTTTTTTTCTTCTGGCAGGTTCTTATAATTTATGACTAGAAGAAACCCGTCGGGACCACTACTTTTTGACGAAGAAATTGATCGTACAGCTTGTAGAAACCGACGAGAAAGAAGGCGAAGCCTAAGATACACAGAGGAAGAGCAAGAGGATGATATCTCAACTACAACTGAAGAGATGGCTAAAAATCAAGACAATTAGCTACCTCCAGAATACCCGCTGAATTAGCAAATCAGAATCCTACTCCTTGTACTATGTATGATTATGCTAAACCTAATCTAACAGGAACTGAGTCAAGTATAGTTAGGCCTGCTATTGCTGCAAATAATTTTGAACTGAAACCTAACACGATTCAAATGATACAATAATTTATTCAGTTTAATGGTTTGCAGGATGAGAATCCCAACACTCACTTGGCAAATTTTCTAGAAATTTGCGATACTTTTAAAATTAATTGCGTCTCTGATGAAGTCATTCGTCTTCGGTTATTCACTTTTTCACTAAGGAACAAGGCTAAACAGTAGTTGAACTCGTTACCACGAGGGTCCATCACTACTTGGGAACAAATGACTGAAAAATTTTTATTAAAGTATTTTCTGTCGGCTAAAACGGGTAAGTTACGTAATGATATCTCTTCTTTTGTGTAGATGGATTTAGAAACACTTTACGATGCATGGGAGAGATACAAGGACCTACTGCGAAGGTGCCCTCACCATGGGTTACCTCTATGGCTGCAAGTTCAAACGTTCTACAATGGTGTGAATCCTCAACAAGACGGATGATTGACACAAAACCATCGGTGGAACCATCAACAACAAAACACCTGAAGAGGCTTACGAATTTATTGAGGAGATGTCACTGAATAACTATTAGTGGCAAGTCATGAGGACTAAGCCAACTAAAATAGCAGGATTTATAACGTTGACTCAGTTACTATGCTGTCAAATCAGGTAGAACTTCTAAATAAAAAGATTGATGGTTTACTTGGTTCTACGCAGATTCATCCAGTGATGCATTGTGAAGCGAGTGGATGTGGATCGAGTAATCCAGAATATCAACCCTATGGCCACAACATGAAGAACGAGCAATTAAATTATATGGGTAATAATCTTCGATCTCAAAATAATCCTTACAGTAATACCTATAATGCAGGTTGGAGGAATCACCCAAACTTCTCATGGGGAGGTCAAAGAAATCAGAGACCACCACCACCCTTAGGCATCCAACAACCACCTTATCAACAAGAGAAAAAGCCGAACGTTGAGGAGATGCTGTCCAAATTTATTGCGGTGTCAGAAACTCGTTTCCAGAATATCGAGACAGCACTTAAAAATCAACAAGCATCAATCCAAGGGCTCGAAACTCAGATAGGCCAGCTGACCAAGCTAATTTCAGAACGACCACAAGGTAGCTTGCCAAGTAATACTGAACCTAACCCAAGGGAATAGCTCAACACAATTAATGTTCAAGATGAAGAAGGAATTGTTGAGCCTGAGCCAGAACCAAGTCAAGAAACTATGGTGAGCAAAGGTAAAGGTGGTGTAAGTCATAATGAAAACAAAACAATGAGTGTAGAATATAAACCTCGTGTGCCATACCCTAACGCGACAAGAAAAGACCGCTCAGACGAACAATTTGGTAAATTCCTTAAACTTTTGGAAAAATTATATATTAACTTACCGTTTATTGAAGCTCTATCGCAGATGCCAAATGCAATGAAATTTTTAGGGAGCTTTTAGCATACAAGCAAAAATTGGACAAAGCGTCGCATGTGGAAGTAAATGCAGTTTGCTCAGCTATTCTACAGAATAAGCTACCCAACAAATTAAAAGATCCAGGGAGTTTTACAATTCCTTGCTTAATTGTTAGTTTAGATGTTAATAATGCATTAGCTGATTTAGGGGCAAGCATTAACGTCATGCCTTACAAAATGTTTAAGCAACTAGGTCTTGGGAAACCCAAACAAACTAGGATGAGCATTCAATTAGCAGATAAAACTATAAGATTTCCTAAGGCCATTATTGAAGATGTACTAGTTAAAATCGATAAATTTATATTTCCCATTGACTTTGTTGTTCTAGATATAGAGGAGCATAATAACACCCCTTTGATTTTAGGGGGACCCTTTTTAGTAACTGTTAAAATGATTATTGATGTTGGAACAGGTGAGCTTACACTTCGTGTGGGAGACGAAATGATCACCCTTCAAACTCATAATTCTGGCAACACATCAAAAGTTAAAGGTAATTGTCCACACCAGTCTACTAAAACTGACAATATGACGCAACCTACTTTCCAGGAATTGAGTTTGAAAGAAGTTCACGAGCCATGTTCCAGCAATAATAGAGGACCCATTCATGAAGAACAAAGGCTACAAATAGAGGAGCTAGACAAATGGCGAGCACATAAATCGAGAATACACGATAAACCAAAACTACGCCAGAACAAGCTCAATACCTCTTCAAATCAACTTAAGGTTAGAGATAAAGTCTTACTAGATGCTGCAGATCCTCACATTGTCATTGCCAACCCGAATGAAGAAATCCCTCTTACGGTACTTAGTATTTTTCCATTCGGTACAGTCAAGGTCAGTCATCCCAAATTCGGCACTTTTAAGGTAAACAACACCCATCTAAAACCTTATTTTGATGAGATTGATAGCAGGAATGAGGAGTATGAACTCCTCCACCATGACCATTCAACAGAGAGGTAAGTCGAGCTTAAACTATAAATAAGCACTTCTCAGGACGCAACCTGAGCACTAACTGTATTAACTTTCTTAAATTTTAGTGTTTAACACCTAACTTACTAACGGAGCTCTTGAAAACAGGTTCACCACAGAGACACGGTCAAGCACATAGGCGTGCTTAGGACCATGTGAAAACAGGGCAAAGATTTCCCCAAAACATGGGCTACGATAAATCGTCGCGGCCGTGCAACATGGTCGTGGGTGAACCTGACAAAATAACACGGGTGTACGACACACTCGTGCCCTAGGACCGTGGGTGAAACTGAAAAACTAGCATGGGCATGCGACACGCCCGTGTCTAGCACCCGTGGTCGAACCTGTCAAATTAACACGAGCGTAGACCATCATACACGGGCGTGGGAGAAGCGAACGAAGCTAGACAAGGTCGTGCAACATAGCCGTGTGCACCAACACTTCCAAGCTACACGGGCGTGGGACGAATTTTAGACGCACCAAAATACGAAAAACGCAAAACACACGGGCTGAAATTGGTGCACACGGGCGTGTCCCATGGCCGTGTAGCCCAAAATCTGTAAATAGGATGCACTATTCATTATCTTCTTCACTCAAAATCCCTAACCCTAGTCGCTGTAATTCCACACGGCCTTCTTGCCATGCCCGTGCGCCGCCTCCAACTCTATTTTTTACGCCTATTCTCCCCTTTCTAGCGTTTGTTCACTCTTTTGTTATCTATTTTACTGATTTCTAAGGCTATTTATCATAATAATATGCAATTTTTCATGTTATTTCCATTTTTTTGTCACTCAAATGTCATATCTAGGATAATTATCATCTTGTTCATGTTAAAGTTCTTACTCATTGCATGATTCCTCTATTCCATTTTATTAGTTTAAAGTAAAATATTCATGGTTAGGATAGGTGGAATGCTCATGCCTTTTTCACATATTCTAACTCAATACTCATAGTTTTCAAATGCTTCTTGTTATTTGCCATTTTTTTTATTATTCATGCTACTATCATGCAATGCCACAAAAGTATGCTATAAAATGGATTAGTTTAATTAGAATTGTTAAGTGTTGATAGTTGTGGCTGAAAGTATTAGTCCTAATCTATGAATTTTCTCTTTTTGAATTTAGATACATTTTTCCTTGTCCACTCATCAAAACAAAGTAATGGTTTTGATTGCAGGTTCACCATGTCATCTTTGCGAGGGAAGAAAGTCGTCGTCCCCGCCTCAAAGAAAAAGAAGGGAACGTCATCTTGCTCGGGCCCTACCGTGAAAATTCGCCACCCTTTCCTACAATTCCCCAACGGGCCTCAAGAAGAAAATTTCCAAATACTACGAGCTCGACCTTTAACTACGGGCCGCTGCATCTACTGGGCTACGGTAGAACAAGTTCAGCTGGCTGATGCAATTCGGGCCCTCCTAACCACCAATCCTTGGGAGCTTTTCTTTGGGATCATTGAGCCGACGTACCTCGAGCTCACGATAGAAATATGCTAAACGTTCCATCTTCAAACGGTAATGACGAATTACGATGATCCTGGCACGGTCCAGTTTCACTTAGGAGGATTAGTTTGCCAAATAAGCGTCCCAAAATTCAGCACTGCATTGGGCTTATATACGGAGGAGTTCAGAGAGGAGAATGATTTACATGCTCTCAACCACCGCATCCATCGTTCTCCCTCACGTTGCTGGGACGCCCTCGTCCCACGTTCGGCCAGCCATGACCCTAGTCACACCAAGGCATCATCTCTCCCTCCGTCTTTAAGGTATCTACATTCTATTTTATCTCACACTTTGACAGGGCGGAGAGAGAGCACTGGTGTTGTCACTACCCACGACGTCTACTACTTATGGTGTATGTCAAACGGGCACGTCCTCGACCTCGCATACTTTATCGCCCTTGCCATTCGCCACCAGACGGAGCGACATAGGAGGGGGGTCATCTCCATTGGCCCCTACGTGACTAGACTGGCCTGGCACTTCGGACTCCTCAAACCATGGCCTAAGAATCATCCCTTACCCTCATTAGTCAGATGTCTCCACAAGGCATCTCGAGCATGCTTAGCATGAGGATGATCGAGAGGTGCGGAGGAACCTACCCTCCCCAATAACGTCTTGCCCAATCTACCGAGGAGAAGGCTCTAGAGGACATTACTGATGATGTCCCTACCCAGCACGAGGACCCACCTTCCCAGCCACCACGCTCCCATTGTCCAGTTTATGCGGCGGCTTCATATGCTGACATATTTGAGTGCCTCAACTGATTCGAGTAGTAGTGTTTTCAACGATTTGACAACATTGATGCTACTATCCAGCAGATCTGTCAGCATTTCCACATCTCATCGCCACCACCATCTCGCGAACCATCCGGCAATCATGATGATGTTTAATTTAATTTTATCTTTATTTTTTTCTATTTTTATTTTTATTTTTATTTCAAGTCTTTATTAATTTCACTTTTAACATTTAATATTATTTCCCTTTTGTTACTATCTCATATTTAGGTTTTATTAATTAATTTTAGTCTCAGCTATTCCTTTATGAGTAATTATTCTTCCTAATATCCCTTAAATAGTTCCCGATTTTCTCACAGTTATAAAGAGCTCCAAAGCTCACAATCACTTAGGAACTTCAAACTCCATTGGAAAAGGTTCTCCACGACTGTCATGCCCTACTCGATAATGAGATATAATATTCTTTTGGCGCAACAATTGTGGCACCCAACCTCTACCACCACCGGATTATCCTCATCCACCCTACATAACTCCAAACAAGGGAGTTCATTCATTCAACACTCGGGAAGTTTCACTTCTCTCCCTATCTTATGATTTTATATTTTTCTATATATCTATCTTTGTACATTGAGGGCAATGTACATCTTAAGTGTGGGGGCGTAATCATTTCATTATCCGAAAAAAATCCTTGAATATTGCTTTGTTCTCTTATAAATCTCTCATATCATGTTTAGAATAAATTTTGATTGACTTATGATTTTTATTGATATATATTGAATTAAAACATAAGCATTCATGTATTGATTATTTAAACTTTAAGATATTAGAAAATTATGCATGATAAGTTGATTTTTAAGAATTTAAAATTTTAGGTTGTTTCCCCAAGTGTAGGTATTATCTTGAATTGCATTCCACAAGTTTAAACATCAAAAAGCCATAATTTTTGTGAGATTTTGAGCCTTTAAGAGCATCTATTAATTCTTTCATGCACACTTTTATTATTACTTGGAGTGTGTCAATTTCGAATTGTTATTCTAGAACTTGCTTGATTATGCATGTCAAGACCACACCATTTTATTTGATATGTCAAGATGATAGAGGCAATTAGGATTAACCCACTCATGCCATGAAAAGCCTACCTCCACAATTAACCCTTAGTAAACCTCTTTGAGCCTAACAAACCATTCCTTGTATTACCCTTAATATTAACCCGTAACCCATTATTGTTGAAATCCCCTAAATTAATTTGATCCCTATTTTTGTCGAGAGTTGATTTGAATAAATTGCTTAGCTATGTCTTGTTCTTAATAGTAATCTATGTTATCTGACTTGTTCTTAAAAAAAATGCATATATATTAGTAGTGATCTTTTGTTTGTGAGCTTCAGTATTCAAATCCCATAGTCAGATAAGAAGCTTTGTTGTATGCAAGTGATGATTACATATTTTTCTAGTTAAGTAATTTTTCAAGTCAATCTTGATTCTAACCTTTTCTTTCAGCTTGTGACCACATCCCCTAACCACGCCTCGTTACAACCCTCTAAAGACCTTTTGATTGATGTATCATCTTAATTTATAGTGGTAGAGATTTGATTTTCATGCAAGCCTATGGTAATAACTTTTCATGTTGACTGATGAGTGCTGATTTCATTATCCTTAAACACTTCAAGTGATTTGAGTGAATCTTTAGTGAGGATGTTAAACTCTGTGAGATTTCGAATCGATGGTAACAACTTAGATGAGGGGAGATGCCTAAGTTTTTCATGATTAAAATACTCAACTTGGAATGTTTGAAGCTTTAATGTTCTTTTAGTTGACTTCTCAATGTATGATCACTTATGGGTTAGTTTGAGATATTATTGATAGGAATTATAAGTTGAGAAAAAGGAATTCTTAATTGAAGAGAGGATTTTGCTTGAGGACAAGCAAACGCTTAAGTGTGGGGGTATTTGATAAAACGTAATTTATACATATTTTTCTCCCTCGCTTAACATGTTATTGAATGATTTCTCCTTAGATTTGGTGAATTTGATGCTCCGAATCCTTTAATTTCATGTTTTATACTTAGGTGAGCATAGGAGAGTGAAAACAACGAGAAACGGGCCAAAAACAGAGTAAATGGGCCAACACGGGAAAACAACACCGCCTAGACTTCCTCACACGGGCAGAACACACGCCCGTGCCAATCTAACAGGCTCGACCACGGCCCAAATCAACCTCAGCACGGGCGTGTTGATATCTAAGCCTCGACTACGGCCTGAAGTAATCGCACACTGGCGTGTCACATGGGCGTCTCCCTACCGAGCCCTAGCTAAGTTCCATTCGGAAAAGGGCAAGTTTTAGGGCCTATTTAAACACCCTAGAGGAAAACTAAAAGGGAGACGAAGAATAGGGAGTAAGGAATTACTCTAAGGAAGCCTATTGATCCATCTCAGAAGCCGGATTCATCATCAAGACTGAAGATTTCTCCTCAATTTCCTTTCAGGAGTTTTGGGTTTTCTTTATGTTTTGTATTCTTTATTATTCTGAGATGTTTTCTTATTTAGTTATAAACTAAAACCCCTAAATACCTAAAGGAGATGAAACCTAAGACGAATCTTGTTATTATTTTCTGAATTGTACGATAAATATTTGACTTGTTCTTAATTATGTGTTCTTAATTCTTGTTTTGATATTTCAGGATATCCCTTCAAGTTAATGCTCTTAGTTGGAGGATGAATAGTCCCTAGCTAAGAGTGACTTTGTCATATTTAAGCGGAGTTGATAGGGGGACAAGATTTTGCCAGGTTAGGGTGAAACCTAATAAGGGAATCCAAAGATCTAGTTAATACAACCCTAAGGTGTTAATTAGAGAAAAGTCTCGGTTATTCAACCTAGGGATTAGACATTATTAGTCTTGAATAGGGATAATACATAACTTAGGGATTTCTACGAAACAAGTTAAATGAATAAATCGTCCGGTTCGGAGCCAGAATAACAAGTAAAGGTCTAGGTGGATTTTTCCTTAGGTATTGTCCTAAATCAATCGTTTTTCCCAAAAGTAATTTTCCAATCCTATTTTCTGCAACTTCTTAGTTTAATTAATTAGTTAGTTAAAACAAACCCCTTTATTTCTTAGGCTAGATAATAAAAAGATAGTCATTACTAATACTTTTAGTCCTTTGGGTTCGACAATCTAGTCTTGCTAAAGCTATACTACTGTTCGATAGGTACACTTGCCTACATCGTGATAATAGTTAGTCTCAAGAACGTTTAATTATAAATTTATAAAACTTATCACGGAAAATCACGATCAATAATTCATCAAAAACTCGTATCATGTTCTCTAACCAGAACTTGGCTCTCTCAATATCATCATTAGTAGCAGCATGGAATTATTCAGCCCCATATTTTCTAATTTTATCGACCTGAGGCTTATTCAACTGAGTCAAATTAGCTTGTGACATGATAGGGGCTTGCGGAAGATTTACCAGGGGTGAAGGTTGTGGCACAGCCGGATTAGTATGGATATATTGGTTGAACCAATCATTCATCATTTGATAGAAAGGCTTGTTTAGCCTCTCCCTCATGGCTACTCGTAGTTAGTCTAGAGTCAGATGGTGCTATCCCATGAGCGAGAACAGACACATTACTTTCGGCATCGTTCTCTACAGCTCGTTTGGGAACCATTTTCTATATAAAAAGACATTTTCATTATTAGGATTCATCACACTATCGCAGTTCATAAATATGACATGTATAGCTAGACTCACATACGCCATGGTAGTCCTAGAACCAACTAAACCATAGCTTTGATACCAATAAAATGTAACACCCTTAACCCGTATCCGTCACCAGAATAGGGTTAAAAGCATTATCGGACATATTGGAACATTTACATATACTTAAGCATAACATAATCAAAACATATAATAATCATACACAATTGTCCCTTATATAGGTCTACGAGACCTTAAACATGCTTTAGAAAGGGGTCAAGACTAAACCGAGCTCATACAAAATTTTTCAAAACTTAAACATTTTTCGAAGTCGTACAGGTCACACACCTATGTGAACATGCAGTGTGCCTCACACGGCTTTAGACACGCCCGTGTGCCTTGGTCGTGCTCAAGACTAACTTTAAATTGTAGAACTACCCCATGAGACACACAGCCATGTAACATGACCATGTGTCGCACACGGCTGAGACAACACACGTCTGTGTCTCTACCCGTGTAGACAAAAATAGGCCATTTGAGAAGCCAATTTGCCACCCATTTTGGGTCATACCTACAAGCATCAAAACCAAATCATTTTATACCAAATTCTCAACTATTTCACAACCAAAACATACATCTTTCATTCCATTTCATTATCAACAATTTTCATACATAACATACATACCAAAACATACTATATCATGAGTCATAATCAAACCAAAACATTTGTCTTGTAACTTCAATTTACCTCATTCATTCTCATGCCAAATTCTTACCAAAATGACCATTACTTTTGGCCAACCAAAAGCACCTCATAATAGCAACATTGCATCACATATCATATACCAAAATCAAACCATAAGTTTAACCATAATCTAGCCATATCACATGGCATGATATACACATTACAAAACATATTCTAATACTTCTAGCCTATACATGCCATACTCTAATATTTACACTTTCAAAATGTACCAAAATAGAGTTCAATAGTGTGGTGATAATCCTTGACGATCCCGGAGCTCCCAGTAGCTTCGATATCTAAAAAAACCAATGCAAACACACACAAAGTAAGCTTTCTAAAAGCTTAGTAAGTCATATACAAATAAACTTAACAAATAATAACAATTTAGATCAATTCATTCATATAATTCAATGCAAAATACATTTCACATAACCATATATCTCTTATAGTTCATTTGAACATGATTCACATATACATATCATAGCTCATTCTCATAGCAACTCATACTTATATCATATGTTCACCAAGGTACATATACCTACCTTTCATTCTCAAACATGGTATATAATTCAAATGTACCTGAATCCAATTCATATAGTCATCCATTTTCTCAGAATACCCGTTGAACCATTTGAAATCAATAAGGATACTCGAATAGCTCGAAAAGCTCGTAGAATGCCAACGTCCCAGAGTGGTCTTACATGTAATCAAATATCGATGCCACTGTCCTAGACAGGGTCTTATACGAAATCAAATACGACGCAATTGTCTCAGACATGGTCTTACACGTAAATCATAAGTCGATGCCAACGTCCCAGTTGTGGTCTTACACGAGAACACATATCGAATCCTATGTCATGACATATGTATCCTAACTATTCCTATGGTTCGTATGAGGCTTTCCGAACGTCAAAACTTTGTCAGTACTTTCTCGGATATCTCATTCTCAACACATATAATCCTTCAACATTGTTCAAAAGCATATAATCAATAATAATTCAATTCAAAATACATTTATTTGTATATCAACTTACCTCGTACGGATTCGAATAGACAGAATCCGCTACTCAACAACTTTCGACTTTCCCTGATCTAATTCTATTTTCTTTTGTTCTTGATCTATGTAAATTCAAATTTAACTCTTTTATTCACCAAATCATTCAAATTAATCCACAAACACACATTTAGGGCAATTTACAAATTAGCCCTCACATTTTCACATTTTAATGCTGTAGTCCTTAATTCACAAAATCAAAAAATACACATAATTTCCATATACCCATGTTAGGCCGAATTCTCATAGTATTCATATAAGTCCATATGTTTCATTTATTTCACATTTTAGTCCCTTAAAATCTCTTTTTTACAATTGAGTCCAAATTACTCAAATTCATCAAAAATTCAAAGACAAAACTTAGTAATCTAACACATATCTTCCATTTACTATCATCAAACTTCATAAAACTCATAGTTTCATCAATGGCTCAACTTAAAATCATTAACAATATTAGAAATTAAGACATGGGTTTGATAGAACTCTAAGCAACAATTACAAAAACATAAAAATTATCAAAAACCAAACAAAATACATACCTAACTCAAAGTGAACAATGGTCGAAACCTAGTTTGCTTCTTCTTCTTCTTTTTCTTTTGTATTTTCGGCACAAAATGGATGATAATGGCCAATTTCATGTTTTTTGTTTTATTAAATACTTAATAATACATCATTTACCATTTTGCCCATGATTAATAAACATTTAAAACATTAATATTTAAGGCTATAAATATCCACTTACCATGTAAATGGCATATTAACAACATAAGGACCTCTCAATTAAAAATACATAGCAAATAGGCACTTTAACAAATAGAAAGCCACTTTTACATTTTACGTGATTAGGTCCTTTTATCAAATTAAGCACACAAACGATCAAATTTTCATACGAAATTTTCACACATACTAATTCACATATAATAAGCACAGAAAATAATATTAAAATATTTTTAGACTCAGATTTGTTGTCTCAAAACCACTATTCTGACTAGGGTCTAAACCGGGCTGTTACAATTTGTGTATGAAAGATTACTAATGTATTCAAAAAATAGAATGAATCAGCAAATGAAGATAGTATTAACAGAGATATGGGATAGTTCTGAAGACTATTCAGATTATGCAAAGTCATTGTTATAGAAGAAATTAACTCCGATTAAATGACCTATTCAGGTATGTTATCTAAAGAAAATATTAGCTAGAAGCTTTTCTGAATTGACTTTTGTTAGTGAAGGGATAATGTGAAAATTTCTGATGATAGAATTAGACAGTTGAAATAATGATTGAATTGTATTGATGGCTAAGTGCAATGGTTATAGTCAGGCAGTTACTATGATTCCTTCTAGGCAATCTATGTGTACATTTATCCTTAGAAGTATATGTGACTGTTTAGTTTCAGAAAAAATTCTTATCGTATGAGAACATTAGCTAATCATATTAATAGATGAAAGTATCATTGGTCTGTTTGGGTTATATTCGACATTGCTATGTCTTTCTTTGGTATTTATTCCCTTGTGTAAATATGAAAATCGATGATAAAATCTGTATGATGCTAATACTTTGTTTCTACTGGCTACTGTTTTGTTGAAAATACGTGAAGATTATATTGTTTCTGTTGCTGTGGATTTTAGTATTTATGAGTGACATTATTCTTTCTGGACATTTTCTAGGATATCATCGGGGTTGATATCATTCTATATGGGTTGTAATTCTTTGATATTCTGTGTAGCTTCAGATGTTGAAAATTTCGCTATTCTGGTTTTCTTATGATTCTATGTGATTATCTATAAGAGATATCTATTTGACAGAAATGGCTATATCTATTATAATCATAATTTCTATTTTAAAATTTGGGAGTACTGCGGTACCGTTATCAAAGTTATAAAAGTTGTGATTCTGCATTGGTTGCTGTTCAAATCATATTTGATTTCCATCTGGGTTTAAATACTTTATTAACAGCTGGGATATTATCTATTGTTACGGGTAAGACGTCGGTCTTATTATGACATTATGATTTCTATTTGATGATTGTGGCATCTATATAATGATATGTCTGGGTTATCCTTTTTAACGAGAAGAAAAGATTTCTTCAAAAAGACTGATTCAATAGTTTAGTCTGATCTGAAATTATTTGATTGAAAATTTAATTGGGTTATATGTGTTTGAATCTACCCACTGGACTGGAAATAAACTTTAAACGTACACATGTGTATTGAGGGATAATCTGGAAGAAGAATTCGTATTCTTAAAGACTTGATATAGAATTATATCTATCGGAACAACTCTAATTGAGAAAATTTCTAATAAATTAAAGTTAGTTCGATTGTTAAAGTTTTCCTTTTGCACGGAGATATTGTCAACCAAAACATCAATACTGGTTCAGTCTAGGTTCAAGAAAAGTTTATGATTTTCAGTCATGCATCAATGAATGGTTTGAAGAATGTTCTAATAATAGGTGTACAGAGATATCCTCTGATTCCATACAGTTAAAGTTGCATGAAAAGAGTTATGTGACATATTTGATGATTACAAGAGTTTAAAATGTTTGACATTGCAGAGCGAGACCTGAACTTGGCACAGCAAAGCTAGCTCAAATCGTCGAAAAACTTTTGAGTCTGTAAGTAAATATTATTATCCAAGGGAAATGATTATAGTTTCGAATGATCTGAATAAGAAACTTTTCTGTGCTTTATGAACGATGAATACACAATTGATCTTATCAGATAATGATTATATGTTAGCTGGATTAGAAGTTAAATTGATGCTTATTAAGTGAATTCTTGAAACTTAGAAATGTGTTATCAATTATAAGTTAAAAAGAGGTTCAACATAAATTAATTTTTGATTCAGAACTTCAGTTGTGGAATCGATGATTGTTTATTGCTTCGAGATAGAGTGTGTATACCAAGAAGCTCTGAGATTGTATAACCATTATTGCAGGTGGCTCACAGTGTCAGTTAGTCTGTTCATATAGGAGTAACAAGATGCATGATAATCTAAGAAAGTAGTATTGATAAATGAGTATAAAACATAATATTTCTGACCTTGTGTTTAAATGCCAGAGCTATCAACAGGTTAAAGTTAATTATTAAGCATCTTCAGGATTATTTCAACATGTTTTGATATCTGAGTAATGATGAAAAAAATTTTTGATGAATTTTGTATCAGAATTTTCTCTTATCATTGAAAAAGATAGATGTTATCTGAATTATTGTTAACTGTCTGAATAAGTCTTACCGTACGCATAGATTTCTCTTTTGATAAATCAGCTGAGTTATTCATTTCAGAGACTGTTAGTTTACACATGGTGCCAATCATCATTGTTTCAGATTAAAATCTAAAAATTTATATAGTAATTCTGGGAGAAACTATAGTAAGCTGTGAGTAAGAGGTTGTTTTGAAAATTCCTGAAATATTTATTTGTCCCTATGTTTTAGAGTTTGAAAGCAACTAAAAAAGACTATTGATGTTTGATAAGCTATCGTGTAATTATAAAAACAGTATTCTATGAGGTACCGTATGGTTACAGCTACCGAACTCCATCTTTTCGGGACTAAGCTTTGTGAGAAAATGATCCACGAGATTAATATCATCAGAAAAATTGACCATAAAATAAAAGTAATTCAATACAGTTATAAGCAGTTTCAGCTTGGTATAGTAGACAACAGAAGACATATCAGAATCTTAGTTGTGAGATTAAAGAGATATGAAATCTGAAACTTTGTATGAATTTGAAATGTACTGTGTGGTAGCAAGTCTTTACTCTACTTTCTGGTAAGATTTTCGGGGATGAAAATCCCTAATGGGGGAGAGTTGTAATAGCCCAACTTAGACCCTAGTCAAAAAGTGGTTTCGAGACTACAAATCTGAGTCAAAAAAATATTTTAATATTATTTTTCGTGCTTAAAGTATGTGAATTGATATGTGTGAAATTTTCGTATGAAAATTTCATCGTTTGAGTGTCGATTTGTGAAAAAGGACTTAATCGCGTAAAATGTAAAAGTAGCGTGCTATATGTTAAAGTGTCTATTTGCTTTGATTAATTAATTATGAAGTCCTTAAAATGAAATTTGGCCATTTAATATTGCATGGACGGAAGTGGACAACCATTATATGGTTTTCATATTATTATTTTAAGGTTAATATGGTAAATGTATAATAAAATGTACTAAAATAAAGTAAAACATAAAATGGCCATTATCATTCATATTAGGGCCGAATGTTGAAGAAAAAGAAGTCATGGATGAAGCTTTTATATTCGGCACTCTTGAAGCTTAATTCGGGTATGTGTTTTGCTCAATTTTCAATAATTTTTACATTTTTGAGATCGTTGCTTCGAATATTACTTAGCCCATGCTCTAATTTTTAGAATTGATGATAAATTTGAGATTTTACATTGTTGATAATGTGATGAAATTGTGGTTTGATGATGAAAATAAATCTTTGCTGATATATTATTATGTTTAATTAAGTGATTTTGGATAAAAATGTGTATTAAGGACTAAATTGAGAAATTTGTAAATTGAGGGGTCAAAATGTGAAATAAATTGAATTAATGGGCCGCTAGGGACCCAAAGTGAATTCGGCCTAACATGGGCATAGTGAAATTTTGAGTATTTTGTGTTGTTTTGAAATAGGGATTAAATTGTAAAAATGTGAAATGTTAGGGGATAAAATGCAAAATGCCCAAATTATGTATTTTTGAATTAAATTGAATGAATATGTTATTAAACAAGCCAAATTTATATTGAATTAGATCAAGAAAAGAGGAAATCGAATTTAGATCGGGAAAAGTCGAAAGTTGTCGAATAGTCGTTCCGGTCTGTTCGTGTCCGTACGAGGTAAGTTCATAAGTAAATAATTGTTGTTAGATTGAAATGTGTGTGCATTGTATGTGCAGAATTGAGTTGCAAATAAATATATATATTTCCGAATTGAATTGATCTTTGAAGAATCTGTTCTGAGCGTGGATTGATTGAATATGTGAAATTGAGAAAGTTCTGATAATGTGACGACGTTTGAAAAGCCCCGTACGAACCATAGGAATAGTTAGGATAGACATAGGATTTCGATATGTGTTATAGTGTAAGACCACGTTTGGGACGTTGGCATCGATTTGTGATTTACATGTAAGGCCATGTTTGGGACATTGGTGTCGTATATGATTTCGTGTAAGACCCTGTCTGGGATAGTGGCATTGATATTTGATTACATGTAAGACCACGTCTAGGACGTTGGCACTGTACAAGCTTATGAGCTATCTGAGTATCCTTATTGATTTTGAACGGTTCAACGGGCTTTCCGAGAAATGAATAACTCTGTGAAATAGTATCCGATTCAAGTACGTGTGATTTGTTTATGAAATTCAGAAATGAAAGGTGAGTATGTTTCATATGACCATACGTGAAATATATGACAATGAAAGATATGAATGTATAAAAATGAATGATATGTTATATATGCTATTATATGAAATTGTGGTCCTATGTTTCGGACATGAGAATTATGAAACATGAAACATAGCTTTGATGTATGATTGCTTGGTTCGAAAACTTGAACGGATAATGGAATCAATGGTCGAGTTAGAGTATGCTTTGTAAGTAATATATAATTAGTAAAATAAAGTTGATCTTGGTTGACTATATGATTCATGTATGCGAATTTGGTTTATGTGAATAAGGGAATTATGATGTTCGAGTTTGGAAGTGTTTATAATGAAGTTTATATAACTTCATGTATGATTTGTAATAAATGACCATGGTTTGGTTGGCAATGTAATGAATATGTGCGAGTTTGATTTATATGATTGAGCTAATAGTTGTTATTCAAATTTTAAATCATGGTTATATGTTCATTGATAAATAAGATAAGTGGAGTTACTTAATATGGACATATGAATTTACGAGTATGATGAATATATATGTGGTTGAAATTTGCTAAATTCGACCTAATTAAATTGGATTATAAATATCATTGAGATGATTTATTTGCTTATGGCTTACTAAGCTTTCTAAGCTTACTCTGCGTGTTTTTTCTATGTTTATAGAGTTTTAGAGACTTACTCAGGTTGGAAGTCGTAGGAGATCTCATCACGCTATCCGGTTATTGCTTCGGTAAATAAAAGCTTTGAGTTTTTGGTTATGTGGCATGTATAGGCTAGTTTCAATATGGTTTATTTTGATTTGTATATATGTAGCCATGAAAAAATGGCTTGTTAATGATGTTAATGTTTGTGTATATTCGGGCATGGTATAAGCTCATTTTGGGAAGCATGTTTCATGGTATGTATGTATGGTGTCTTGGTTACATGTATTGGATGAATAATGATTTAGTTATGGATTTGGTATAATCTTGGTATGAGATTGATATGGTAATTTGAGATGTTGAACATGTATGAGTGAATGAATTTGGCATGTGATTTTGGTATGTTTTGGCATAGAGAGTGAACATGAAATTGGTTGATGATATTATGGATTGATTGATACATGTTTGGAGTTGAATTTGGCTGAAAATGTTGCATATATGATGCTTGATTTTGTATTTGTAGGGAGGACCCAAATGGGTGGCAAATTAGCCTTACAAAGGTCCTCTAATTGCCTACACGATTGAGCATACGGGCTTGTGTCTCGATCGTGTCCTTAAATGTTTAGTTTCAAATCAAGTTAGACTTGCACACAGGCTAGGCACACGGGCATGTGACAGGCCGTGTGACCCAAGTTAGTGTTGAACACAAGCTAAGACATTGTCAAAGGCACAGCCGTGTGAGGCACACGGCCTAGTCACATGGGTGTGTGCCCCTGTTTGAAGAAAAATTTTTAAAGTTTCGTAAAAATTTTGTATGTGTAACCAATTTAGTCTTGAACCTTCTTAAAAGCATGTATTAGGTCTCGTAGACCTATATAAGGGACACTGTGTTTGTGGATGAATGTTATTTGATAATGAATGATCTTTCAATGTGAAATGTATGTTTAATGTTGTGATTGATCGGTAATACCTTGTGACCCTATTCTGATGACGGATATGGGTTAGGGGTGTTACATAGAACTATTTACATGGCAAGAATTAGCAGAAAGATTTTTGGTTAAGTATTTCCCACCTAGCAAAAATACTATGTTGACGAACGGGATCACAACTTTCCAACAATTGGATGACGAGTCTTTGTATGAGGCTTGGGAGTGATTCAAGGAGTTACTTCTTAAGTGTCCTCATCATAGGGTTCCTCATTGTATCTAGCTGGAGACATTCTATAATGGTCTCAATGCACATACAAGATTGATGGTAGATGCTTCTGCGAATGGTGCAATTTTGTCTAAGTCTTATAATGAGGCTTATGAGATCATCGAGAGGATCGCGAGTAATTACTATCAATAGCCAACAAATCGAACAGTTTCAGGAAGACGTGTAGCCGGAGTTCATGAAGTTGACACCCTCACTTCATTATCAGCTCAGGTATCGTCTATTTCCTCTATGTTAAAATAGTTTACCGCTAATAGTGCTGATTTTGCAGCTCAGCTACCAAGTCCGTTTGAAGTAGTTTCTTATGTGTACTATGGGGAAGGTCATTCTTTTGAGAATTGTCCATCAAATCCTGAGTCAGTGTACTATGTGGGGAACCAACATCAAAATAGGAATGGACAAGGACCCTAGTCTAACTTCTAAAATCCTTCATGGCGTAATCATCTTAACTTTTCTTGGAGCAACCAAGGAAATGGACCGAACAATAACTTATTGCAGCATAGACCCAACCAATCTCAAGGGTTTAATCAGCAAGCTCCAAAACCACCTCAAGCTAAGGCATCAAACAATTTGGAGAACTTGTTGAAAGCGTACATGGCAAAGAATGATGCTTTGATCCAAAGCCAAGCAGCAACATTGAAAAATTTGGAAAACCAAATGGGTCAGTTAGCTACGGAGTTTCGTAATAGACCGCAAGGAGCCTTGTCGAGCAATACTGAATATCCAAGAAATTTAGGTAAAGAACATATCAAGGCAGTGGCATTGCGAAGTGGTAAAATTTTGGAACCTTGATTGATTAATGTCGAAGATAAGCCCGTTGAGAAGAATCAACCAACTGTTGAAATTCCTACACCAAAAGAGTCAGAATCTGCAAAAACTGACAAGGTAAATCCTAACTTAGTGAATTTAGATACTTTAACATCTCCTTTGGACACAGATTTACCTACTCAGAAGAGTTATCCGATTCAATCAGAAGTTCCATCACCTCCATATCCACAAAGATTGCAGCAACACAAGCAGAAACAGGAGGTGTAATTCAAGAAGTTTTTGGATGTTCTGAAGCAATTACACATCAATATTCCGTTGGTGGAGGCTTTAGAACAAATGTCAAATTATGTGAAGTTTATGAAGGATATACTATCTAAGAAAAAATGACTGACTGAGTATGAGACTGTTGCCTTCACAAAGAAGTGTAGTGCGTTCCTATAGAACAAACTGCACCGAAATTGAAACACCCAGGAAGCTTTACTATACCCTATAACATTGGTGAATCTTACTGTGGTAAACCTTTGTGTGATTTAGGAGCGAGTATCAACTTGATACCTAAGTCTATTTTCAAGATGCTAGGGATAGGTGAAGTAAGACCTACAACTGTAATGCTTCAGCTAGCAGATTGATCTTTAGCATAACCCAAAGGAAAGATCGAGGATGTTTTGTTAAGAGTCGATAAATTTATTTTTCCTGCTGATTTCATTGTCCTAGATTTTGAAGCAGATAAGGAAGTGTCGATCATCCTTGGGAGACCTTTTTTAGCCACGAGAAGAACACTAATTGATGTGCAAAAAGGTGAACTCACCATGTGAGTTCAAACAATCAGGTAACCTTTAACATACTTAAAGCGATGAAATTTCTCGATCCGACAAAAGAGTGTTTAGTTATGGAAGAGATAGAAACCTTGATTTCTATGGAAGGCAATTTTGAAGAAGATCTATTGGAGAAAGCCTTAGATCTTAACCTTTTGGAGGATGAAGCAGGTGAAGAAAACATGGCTTTGATGGAAGCCAATCTGAGAAGTTTTATTCAATCCACACGGTTTCAACCGTTGGAGTTAGAAGTCAGAGAATTTGTGCAACCCAAGTTGTCAATTGAAGAACAACATAAACTCGAACTAAAGGTATTTCCTTCCTATTTGAAATACGTTTATTTAGGTGACTGCTCCACTTTGCCTGTGATTATTTCAATAGGACTAATGAAAGATCAAGAGAAGAAACTAATTGTTGTTCTAAAGAAATTTAAGAAAACAATTGGTTGGACTATAGCTAATATTCGAGGTATAAGTCCTTCTTTTTGGATGCATAAAATTATTTTAAAAGAAGGTGTAGGAGATCAAATTGATGGGCAAATGAGGCTTAATCCTATTATGAAAGAAGTTGTGAGAAAGGAAGTGATCAAATGGTTAGATGTAGGAATCATCTATCCTATTTCAGATAGTTCGTGGGTAAGTCCAGTGCAGTGTGTGCCGAAGAAAGATGGAATCACGATTGTTGAAAATGAGTGTAACGAGTTGATTCCAACGAGAACTGTTACTAGTTGGAGAATCTATATTGACTGCAGAAAATTGAAAAAAGCCACTCGAAAGGACCATTTTTCGTTGCCTTTTATGGATCAGATGTTAGATTGACTGGCAGGAAATGAATTCTATTTTTTTTTAGATGGCTATTCGAGATAGAACCAAATAGTTGTAGCTCCAGAGGACTAACATGGTTTATGCAATGCACCTGCAACATTTCAACGATGCATGATGGCAATATTCACTGATATGGTTGAAACTTTTGTTGAGGTTTTCATGGATGATTTTTTTTGTTTTTGGTAACACTTATGATATTTTTTTGAGTAATTTGGCTAAGGTACTGAAAAGATGTGAAGAGACGAATCTTGTCCTTGACTAGGAAAAATGTCATTTTATGATTAAGGAAGGGATTGTCTTAGGGCATAAAATCTCAAAGAGAGGAATTGAAATCGATAAAGCAAAGGTGGACGTAATTGAAAGATTACTGGCCCCAATTAATGTGAAAGGAGTCAGAAGTTTTTGAGGCCATGCCGATTTTTACCGAAGGTTTATCAAAGACTTCTCAAAAATTTCTAAACCGTTGTGTTTGTTGTTAGAGAAAGATACAGTGTTTGATTTCAACAAACCATGTTTGGAAGCTTTTAAAGATCTGAAAAAATGGTTGATCTCAGCCCTAATAATCGTTACACCTGATTGGAGCTCACCTTTTAAGTTCCTTGGAGCTATGATGGGTCAAAGAAGAAACAAAGTGTTTCACCCTATTTACTATGCAAGTAAAACTTTTACGGGAGCCCAACTCAATTATACAGTAACTAAAAAAGAACTTTTTGCTATAGATTTTGCTTTTGACAAATTCCGTTCATATCTTCTAGGTACCAAAGTTACAGTATTTACTAACATGCAGCCATTAAATACTTGCTCACGAAGAAAGATGCGGAATCGAGGCTAATTCGTTGGATACTTTTACTCCAAGAATTTGACCTTGAAATCTAAGATAGAAAAGGTGTCGAAAATTAAATAGCTAATCATCTGTTGAGGTTGGAACAAGACGGGGTAACTCGATCATGTGTGCTTATCAACGAGAATTCATGAAACACCTTGGTTTGCTAATTTTTCCAATTATCTTACATGTGGAATAATTCCTCGAGAAATGACATACCAACAAAGGAAAAAATTCTTTCATGATAGTCGGTATTATTTTTGGGATAATCCATTTTTGTTTAAACAGTGTGCAGATAATATAATCTGAAAGTGTGTAGCTGAAAGTGAGATTGCTAAAATCTTGTATCATTTCCATTCATCTCCAAGTGGGGGACACTTTGGTGGTACATGGACTACAGCTAAGATTTTACAAGCAGGTTTCTTTTGGACTACACTATTTAAAGACGCTTATGCTTATTT
Organism: Gossypium anomalum; assembly: GCA_025698475.1. Taxonomy (NCBI): domain Eukaryota; kingdom Viridiplantae; phylum Streptophyta; class Magnoliopsida; order Malvales; family Malvaceae; genus Gossypium; species Gossypium anomalum. The sequence goes on from CM046959.1 coordinate 59,244,259, forward strand.
GAAGAATTGTGATAAATGCCAAAGGACCAGAAATATATCAATGAGGAATAAGATGCCCTTGATAAACATTTTGGAGATTGAATTATTCGACGTATGGGGCATTGACTTCTTAGGCCCATTTCCTTCTTCGTATGGGAACAAATACATCTCAGTTGCTGTGGACTATGTATCCAAGTGGGTCGAAGCTGAAGCATACCCAACAAATGATGCTAATGTAGTCATGTGATTCCTACATAAGCATGTGTTTACACGATTTGGGACACCAAGAGCTATTATTAGTGATGAAGGTTTTCACTTTGTGAACAAATGGCTTAAGTGGTTGCTTGACAAATATGATGTGAAGCACAAGATTACTACTGCCTATCACCCCCAGTCTAATGGGCAAGTTGAAAGAGTGAACCGTGAAATCAAAGGTATCCTTGAAAGAGTAGTACACCCTAGTAGAAAAGATTGGTCTTGAAGGCTTGATGATGCATTATGGGCCTATCGAACAACATTTAAGACACTGTTAGGAATGACTCCTTATCGGTTAGTCTTTGGAAAGGCATGTCATATTCCATTAGAATTGGAGAATATAGCCCATTGGGCTTTGAAGCAGTTGAACTTTGATCTTAAGCAAACCAGTGAGAGAAGGATGTTACAACTTGACGAGTTGGAAGAATGAGGTTGTTTTCTTATGAGAATGCCAAAATGTGTAAAGAAATATCAAAGAGATGGCATGATAGTCATATACAACCTCGCAAGTTTAAAGAAGGTCAGAAGGTTTTGTTGTTTAATTCAAGGTTGAAGATATTTCCTGGAATGCTTAAATCCCGATGGAAAGGACCCTTTACCATCTACCAAGTTTATCTTTATGGAGCTATTGAATTATATGACAATTACAGAGGTACGTTTAAAGTTAATGGTCAACGTCTCAAACACTACTGGGATGCTGAAGTTGAGCGAGTTGAATCCTCATTCAAATTAAATAAATAAATAATTAATTAGAACTTATTTTCTTAACTTATTACATTTAATTTATTCTATCTAAGGAGATTGGAACTTAAGCGGGACCGCTGTGACCTCTCCAACCTTTCCTGGGAATTAATTTAATGTAATTTGTTAAGAAGAAATTTTCTAATTAAGATTTAAAATTTTTAAGTTTCAATTGTTTTGTTTAAATTTAAATTTTTTATGTTAATAAAGGGGGTCAAATTTGGCCCAAGTACTAATCAGCTTTTTTTCTTGAGTAAGATTATAAATACAGTCTAAGTTGGAGGCCTAAGACAGCAAAAAGGAGGGAAAACTCCATACTCTGCCGCCACTCCCATTACTTGCCGCCCAAGCAACCCTAATGTAGCTAAATTTTTGCTACATGTTGCCTTAATTCTTCTTTATATAAACTCATCTTCATTCTACTATTTTTCATATCCCTCAAAGCAATTTGCTTAACCCTAAAAATCCCTAAATCTACCTCTTGTACCGATAGCCTCAAATCCCGAAAGAAACCCCAATCTCTCTTCCTTTTTTGCCGAAGTCACCTATTGTCGCCACAAGAAGATTGTCGAAGCACCAACGTTGTCGTCGCACACCACCGTTACTATCGTACGCTGTTGTTGCCATCGCACCATCCTTGCTGTCGCAAGATTTTTGTCGTAGCAAGTCCTTACCCATCTTGCCTATATCTCTTTTCCCCCTTGTGCAGAAACTTTGCCAAATTCTCAAGAAAAGATACCATGTCTCGCAAAAGAACTAGATCTTCAAAGACTACTCCTGAAAACCCAATTTTGATTGATGAAGAAGTGAAAGAGAGATTTGATTCAATTTTTAAGCATCAACCTATACTGATTAAAAATAAAATAAATGCTCTCAAGTTGGAATGGTTTTGTGATGCTCGTTCACTTCCCGATGATGAACTAGTTAGAGAATTCTATGCTAGTTTGACTATGCAAGATGCTACTGAGGTCATCGTTCGAAAGAAAAAGGTACCTCTTACTTTTAAGCCCATCAATAATGTGTTTAACTTACCTGATATTGAAGAAGATGAGTACTACCCTATGATTAACAATATCAATTGGGATTTTCTTCAACATGTGCTTGATGTTGTGACAAATCCGTGATCCTAATAGATTAAGAAAGCATGGGAGCCATTCTTACCAAAGGGAATACCTAAAAGTAGTAGCAAAGGTATGGTTTTATTTCGTTCGCTACAGTTTTATGTCTATCTTACACCACCATCTCGATGGAACAAATGCTCTTGTTATATGCAATTTTGATAGAAAATTCCATTAATGTTAGGAAAATTATTCTCAAGGAGATCCATGATTGTGCTAAAAAGAAGACAAGAAGTGTTTATTTCCCATCATTAATCACTTCACTTTGCTTAAGGGCCCATGTTAAAACACAAGAAAATCTGAAGGCACAATATGTTCAAGGGTGCATTACAAATCATGATCATTAAAGGTTAGTAGAGAAGGTGTATGAGCTGAATCAATGCGAGCAAGAAGAGCCAACTGAGCCAAATATCGAGGAGTCAACAAAGGAAACTGAAACTAAAGCTAACTCAATTATAGACAGTGAAAAAGAAGAAGCTGACAAGGAACTGAACAGTCCTAAACCAGTTGAAGGATCTACAACTCCTGAACCAGAGGTTGAGCCACAAAAAGAAACAGTCAAGCTAAGTCTTGAACTTGAATCTACAACTCCAATGCTGACTTTTGCAAGTGCTTCAAAGAAATTAGAGTTGTCAATTATAATGGATATGTGTAAGAACTTGCACAAGCAACAACAAACTTACTAGAAATATGCAAAAATTAGAGATACTCAATTCAAAATACTTTAAAGAATATCTCTAATACTTTTGTTCCTGAGTTCCCAGATGCTATCTTTGAGACATGGATGGAATATACTGACTATGCAAGCGGAGATGGAGCTGAAAAAGACAAGGGGAATGAGTTAGAAAAATAAAATGGGGGATTCTTATCTTTATTTATTTAATTATTTTGAGGTCTTTAGGAATTTATTTCTTTCGTAGTTAGGGTTTAATTTCTGCAGAATAAAACATAACAAGCATGAATAAACTTAGCTCTTCTTTAGAAAGAAAAAGACTAAGTAATGTGGTAATAGGAATGAACATGTCTAGGATTGGGTTATTAGGAAAGATTTGGTATTTAAGCAGTCTTAATGACTCACCTCTCTTTCTTTTCAACCCTACTTGGTGTTTAATTTTCATTCATTACTTTGTTCTTGCAATGAGAACATTATTTCCTCTTAAAGGGGTAAGTCAAATAAATTGCTCAAATTTTTAAATTTTTCAAGTATGTTTCAATCATTTCTTTCATAAGTATGTTTTAATAAACGAATGCTTAGAGACATTTTTTGTTAATGAGATAGTTTGTATACAAGTATGAATAATGATTTTATCTGAGTAAAAGTATGTTATCATGAAGAATGGAATACTTCTATGATCTAAGCCTTAGTAATGTTTTCCATGAAAACTTTGTTTCTCTTGAGATTAGACATGCATGAAGGTTTATCTCTTTAGAATTGACTTAGTAACTTTCTTGAGGCAAAATCCTAGGGGACTATAACAGCCCGATTTTGGGCCTAGTCAGAACGATGGTTTTGGGACCACAAATCCGAAAAGAAGAAATTTATTTTTATTATATTTTTATGGTCTACGGTTTCACGGAATGAATTTTTGAAAATTTCGTTCGAAAATTTCGACATTTGGGCACTCAATTTAGTTAAAAGGACTAAATCGTAAAAAGTGCAAAACTTAAGTTCTAGAAGTTAGAGGTGTCTAATTGTTATGAAATTTTAAATTAGAGGTCCTTAAATGGTAATTAGACCATTGGTTAATTTTGTGGACAAAAATGGACATGAAATAAGTGAAATAGAATTTTTTAAGTTAGGGGCATTTTGGTTTTTAATAATTAAAATGAATTAAAAACAAAATTAAAAGCCAATTTTTGTCCATCTTCAACCCCATCGCCAAATTTCACAAAGGGAAACCATGGCTAGGGTTTTTCAAGCTTCCAAGCTCGATTGTAAGTCCGTTCTAGCCCCGTTATTAATGATTTTCATGTTTTTGAAATCCTCATAACAAGATCTATCTATTTCTACCACTAATTTGAGATATAGTTAAAGCCAGGGTTTTGACCCATGATGAATATGTGTGCATTTTCATGTTTAATGGTAGAAAATGCATGTTTATGGTTAGAGAAACGACTTTTACTAAGTGATTTTCGGTGAAAATGCCTAAAATGACTAATTTGTAAAAGTTATAAATTATGTCATAAAAGTGTGATTTAATGAAAAATGTGGATTGCTATAAGTATAAAAGAGTTTCGGCTAGGCTTGGGAATCGAACAAATTGAATAAATAAATTTCATTTTTCGAGCTTAGGGGCAAAAGTGTAATTTTGCCATAATATAATTTTTGGGTCACATTGAATAATGTGACTAATAAGTGAGGTAAATTTGATATTATAGATCAAGAAAAACGAGATTCGGGCCTAGAACGAGGGAAAAACAAGTATTTGACGGTTAGGTCTTTTTCACCATTTTTGGTATGAAGGTAAGTTTGCATGTGAATAATGCAATGTTATATTTAGGTTTTAAATTACTTTAATATTATATTATTTATATGATTGATATTATGAGCAAGTTAAATAATGCCAAGTTAACGAAAAAGTCCCAGTTGAACCTTAGGAACAGATAGGATACAAATGTCATGACATTAGGGTTATGTGTGATTTCGTGTAAGACCATATCTGGGATATGGCATCGATATGTGATTTCGTGTAAGAGCATTTTTGGGACATAGCATCGATATGGGACATCGTGTAAGACCATAGATAGGCTATCGGCATCGATATGGGATCCCATGTAAGACCATATCTGGGATATAGCATTGGCATCTTACTATGTGTATGAGGTTTTCCAAGTATCCTTTAGTATTCCAAGTGGTTCAACGGGTAATTCAAAGATTATGTCAAAGATGTGAAAAGATATGACTGTGTTACGAGTTCGTACAGGTATGTACATAAAGTTTATAAGCATTGGCTTCATGATATTGTGAGTTCATGATCACTATGAAAGAGACCTTAAGTTAAACTTGTGAATAAGTATTTATGTTGACGATGTGTAAATGCATGGTAAATTCAGTTGAAAACCATGTGTTAGGCTTTTGAGCCATATCAAATTAAGAGATAAGATGTTTAGTTCACTTGATTTGTGATTCAATGGATATGTGTAAAAAATGAAAGATATGCATAATTGCCTATTAAAATGGTTATGAAAATATGTGAAGTTAAGAGTTTAAATCATTGAAAGATGTTAAGCTTTGGGCCTGAAAATATGAATACGCATAATTAATGTGCATGTTACTATGAGGCTTGAAATGATTTGTTAATGATTATTATGGTATGTTATATTGGAGAGGTTACGATCGTTTGGCAAATGTTAAGATGTATTAAATTATGCTTATAAATTGAAGGGGGTAAGCATTGTGATTGAGTAAGTTATGCCTATGAAGATTTAATGACGTTTATGTTGTGTTATGTTATGTTTGTTGCATGACAAATGTATGACTATTGTTGCTTATTATTTGCATACAAACTTACTAAGCTTTGTAGCTTACTCCCCTTCCTTTCCCATATCTTATAGGGTTGTATGCTAGCTCGAGTTGGAGATCGCCGGAGATGCTATCACATTATCAACCTATCATGTTGGGTAAATGAACGCAAACCCTTGAGTCTATGGCATGTATAGGTACTTAGTCATTTTGTGTATGTGTCATTAGGATATTGCCAAATGTATTGGCTTGTAATGATTAAGGATTTGATTTGGTATGTAGCCACATAAATTGACTTATATTGGCTAATGAGTTGCAAGCATATTAATTACTCATATGCCTATGCCAATGTCATTGTATGATGTGGTTTTTAATGGTATGTTAATGAAATTAGACTAGATGATACATGTAGAAAGTTGTTATGTTAAACGTGATTGGGTATGTTTGGACTTGATAAAGTATGATGTTATGAGCATGTATATGAAGGTAAGGAAATGATATGTTTAAGCCTTTATTGTTGATGTATAGGTTAAATTGGCCAATGAATGACATGTAAATATTCGATAATGACTAGGTATTGGAATGGCTAGTTATGGATATGCTTTGGTGTTATGTATGTCTAAATGAAAGTTAATACAAAGAAATCATGAGAGAGTAAAATTAGCATTAAAACAGTTTTGGACAACAGCAGTAGTATAACTTTGAAGAATCAGGAACATCATCTGAATCCCGTACTAAGAGATAATTAATTTTTAGTGAAGAAAGGTCGAAACTTTCAAACAGCAGAACAGGGATGAATTTGAAGAAATTAACTATACTTATTGGCTAAACCATAAATTCTGAAAATTTTATGGTAGGAAGATATTTGAGTCTAGTTTCGGAAAAATCAAGCGGATCTTAATTTAGAATTCTTTAGCTCAAGATATAAATAATTTAGTGACTATGACTCAAGTGGATAGTTTTGTTATGAACAGTAAATAATTGTTTTGATATGTTTAAGCCTTGGTTATGGTTGTGTTGGTAGCTTAATTGTGCCATGTTCAGTGTCATTGAAAGTGTGTATGTGAGTGTCCAAATGAGGGTGGCAAATGGCTTAGTAAATAGCCATTTTCTTGGCCACACGGGCAGAGACACGGCCATGTGTCTCAGCCATGTGAAGGACACGGCCCCGGAACACGAGCGTGTGACTTGATCGTGTGACCCCAAATTGTGTACACCATAAATAGAGAGTTACACAGGTTGAGGACATGGGCATGCGTGACCACACGGCTACCCGCACGGGCGTGTCCCAAGCCACACAGGCATTTGACCCCTTTTGCATGAAAAATTTTCTAAGTTTACCAAAAGTTTCCAAAGTTCTCACCAAAAAAAAAGATAAAAAAAGAGAGAAGAAAAGTTTGCTTAGTCTCCAAAAAAGGAAAAATGTATGAGCTTGAGTTCAAAATAAGTTTTGGGGTGTTCCAAAGGTTCACTTAAAGAAAAAGGTTGTATTTCGAGAAATCCAAGACAGTTAAAGGTTAAGATTTTGAAACCAAAATGTCTCATCTCTTGAAATCCCTACCTTTAACCAAGCCCCATTACAACCTTATAAAAGACCTATTGATTTGATGATTATGTCACCTACATTAGTGGAAGGAAGTACTAAGTTCAACATATGAAGATCATAAATAAGTCTTATGATTGTTTGCTTGATTGATAAGAAATTATGTTGAATGAAGAATGTTATTTGTGGCTGTGACATACATACAGACAATGATTCATGTTGGCATATTTTAAAACTTAGTATAAAACATTAAAATTTTGCATATGAATTACTTGTTAATAAAGAATATCTATGAACATGAAATTATTAATGCATGATTATGGGATAAAGATTGATACTGCTTACACAGTTACCAATTTTCCCTTAGCAAGACCTTTTGCTGTGCATAAACATTACTCGGGGCGAGCAATAATTTAAGTTTGGGGGTATGTAAATTAAAAAATATATAGGATTTTTCCTATGTGATTTATCACCTTTTTACTTAAAATCGTTGTTAAAACTAAGTAATTGTTTAATAAATTAATAAAATATGTGAAAACATGAAATTAGGACATAGAAATTATTAAAATGTGATTTTATGCTTTATTATATAGTTTTCATGCATAAAATGGCTTATTTTATATTTATTTGAACATACTATATTTTTAAGACATAAAATGGGTCATGCATGACTAAATTAAATAATAAATTTAAATTTAAATTTAATAATTCATTTTAAAATATTTCAATAATAATTTGGGTTTGAATTAATTATTTAAATTGGATAAATTTTGTTCTTTGGTCCTTTAATTTATCTATTTATTTTGGATAGCTCTGATAGCTTTGTTGGATTACAAAAAAGACCTCCCAAATTGAAGACCAAGTCAACCCAAATTCAGCTACACGTGGTTGTCCACATAAACTACTTTTTGGTTTAATTACACAAGGTCCTTGCAATGTTGACGAAATTAGAGATTTGCCCAAAGATTTAAATTTGACCGAGACTCAGTCCGGAGTTGTTATGGCATTTAAATTACTTAAAAATCAAGCAAAATTCAACTCAAATCCACTAAGCATGGCCAACCACTCATTGGAAAAGCTTGAAGAGACTAAACCTCTCTATTTTTAGGAAACTACCCTCCTCTCTTCACCTATAAATAAGACCTCATTTCCCTCATCCATCATCCTTCATCATTCTCTCTATTCTCTCAATCCTCTTTAGCATTTTCCATTTCCCATGCCTAGCATCATCTCTTCATAGAAATTTTAGCAATTAAGCCTCTTAAAAAGCCCTTGGTCGGCCACCTTGGAGAGCCATTAGCAAAGGAGCCATCTAGGGTGATTGCTTGATTAAATGATATTTATTTGATTCGTGCTTATAATGTGCATGCTTAATTTAGATCCTAACCCGATTAAATTGCAAGTTGCATAACAACTCTAACCAAGCTCTATTATCTGCATAGTTTTTAAATTTGTGTGATTAAACTGTTTCAAACCTACCACGTCCCTGTTACCTCACACGAATGCTAAGAAACCCTTAGTAAATAAGGATCAGTAAAATGTGTATTTACTAAGTAAGGGATTCCGAAAGAACCTAATGTGGTTTCCAAACTCATGAAAGATCGAGTTGCCATGGAATATTTTTCTAAATTGATAATAAATTGAGTTTAATTAAAGTAATTATCCTAGTTTATTTATGTTATAATTGTTGCAAATTGTGTTTAATTTTGCTAAAATCTAGTCCATTCATATAGTTTGCATACTTAGGGTAATTTACATTAAGGATTATTGCATTTAGTTTAATATATTTAATTTTAATCACCACTTCTCAACCATATTGTGTTTTTATTTATCAGGTTGTTAGTATAATTTTACAATTAAATGATTTAACACAAATACAATCCCTGTGGAGACGATAACTCGATACTTACTTATTACTTGATAACGACTATGTACACTTGAACAAACCTACTCATTACAATTGTCTACCGAGACACTAAACATGGGATAGTACGTCAAGACATTTAGCACGGGGAACACATGAGATGTAAGACCATAGTTGGACTATTGTCACTAGTGCAGTCCACCAGGATGGTAAAAAAGGGAAATCTGCCGAAAGGTTAGATATGGGGATTGGTATTTGAATGCTCTCGGATCACGAGGAATGTCAAGGTTGAAAGTGAAGTTAACATATGACTGGGGTGATAAATCGTATAAAGAATGCAGTTGGTGAGACTAAGGGATATAGGCCATAAGAATATCAAGGGAAACCAAAGCTAGGTCTCAGCCAGGATAGAGTGGAGAGAAAAGAAGCTCCCTAAGAGAAAGGGTATTCGTAGAATTCACATATATTAGTTCGCCAAGAAAGCTGTGGATTTTATTCATGTTAAATAGGCATGTGCAAATATGCAATAGTACACAGATGTGTACTATAAAAAAAAGGGGGCAATCAGTTGAAGTGTTAATAGGCCAAATTGGGTTCTCTTAGGGGGAAGTGAGTGTCAAGGCTGGATGGCCGACAAAGCCCACCCAAAGTTGAGGGAAAATAGGTGGTAAGGACTAGAGAGGACATGAATTTTTTTTATGCTTCCAAGGCTAAAATAGTACTCACCAAGAAGTTTTCTTTAGGGATTTTTGTGAAAAGGTAAGGACCTCCGCAATCGAAGCGAGCCCTAGTGCTCAAAAACTGTAAAGGCAGATCATAGTGGTAGAAATCATCTGGTGGTTGCCAATCACCGATCATTTGAGTTAATGAAGATGGTTATTAGGGAGTTAAAATCAGGGTTGATTATTTTACAATTTTGTATACCTTATTTTATGCAGATCTCACTAAGTTCGCCCGAACTTGCAAGTTTTCTGCTCAAATGTAGGTTAGACGTAGATCTAGAATTATGAAAGGGACCAAGCCAATTTTATTGGGAGCTAGGTGGAATTCAGTAGCTGTGTATGCATATAGTGGGGCTCCTATAGAGGCGATGCCTTTGGGATTAATTTAATAGAGTCTGTAATAAATTTTGATGGTGTTGAAAATACTGTTAGATGGGGTAAATTATCAAGTCTGTAGGGACCCAATTCTTTAGTGGCATATGTAACATCCCGGAATAAGGCCTAGGAGTTTAGGGCTTAGCGAGCTGGGTTTCACTAGTAAGCCTGACGAGCTGGGGTCGCCAATGGGCTTATTGAGTTATAATAATTGGTTTGGGCCTAGCAACAAGTCTGACAAGCTGTAATCACTATTTTGAGGCGAGATTCAAAATTAGGAAGTCAACTTATTTTCCTCTTCACAACATCATTCATGCATATAACTCTTTCCTACTTCTACTACGACTAGGGAATCCTAAGAACATCAAAAAACTTAGTTCCTATAAATTAAGATCTTTTTATTAAAATTTCATATTTTTTTAATAACAAAACTCTCTCAAACTTTTCCGTCGATTACTTCTTTGTCTTATTGTCAAGTTTCTACGAAAATAAGAATTCAAAACTTAGCTCTTAGGATTTAAGGTAAGACTTTGTTTCTCTATTGTGGTGATGTTTAGAAGTAATTAAGAAAAGTTCGCAATAGAGGAAACTAGGTTCATCAAAAGCTTAGCATGCATGAACTTAGGTTCGTTTGTATTTACATATGAGTTTTAATGCTCTTTGCTTGTTAGTGACTTGTGTATGTTTGTGAAATTGCGAAATTGACAAAACCATTTACAAGCAAAGACAAGGGAAAAATGAAGCTTGTGTAAAGCTTTCAACAATTGTATGTGTGAACCATAGAGTTAATTAAGAGATTAGGGTTTAATCGTAAGTTTCGAGAGTAAGCCTTCTCTAAAACTCTGTTTTGTGATTGTGTCTAAATATGTATTTTTATGAACAGTGATATGCGAGCTCTATATTGTGAGCTAGTTACAAATAGTGTTTTGTGAGCTCCTTATGACCTGCAAGCTCCATGTTTAAGTAAATGCTTTGACACTATAATCTTCTAAAATTGTTAGATATAATGCCATGTCATAGGATTGTGAGTACTCACATTTATTTTTTGTGTTTTGGGCGAGATGCCCTGAGACAGGTTAGGAGGAATAAAGGAATGTTGAGCTAAGCTCCATTTAACAGGATATGTTGGTGTGTTTGGAGAGTGCTTAGCTTTATTCTACACTTATGAGACATGTTAAAAATCTTTGAGTCAAAGTGAGGAGTTATAGGGAGATCTACTTATCCAGTAGAAAAAAAAACATATGGATAAGATTGTGTTTTCCAAAATATTATGTTTTACAGCTTTAAGCTAACTAACGATAGGTAATCGTGCACTAGACTTCGCGTAAATATGGTGAACCCAGTTTTCAGAATAGTAACTTGTTAAAACCCTTGTTTAACTTATGTTTTTGTGTGTGCTATGTGGTTTTCTTGTATATTCACTGAGTTTGTAAAAGCTCACACACTCCTTTCCAAACACTGTAAATAGTTAGATCGCACGAGGTGTTGCGACGAGGCAAGTGATCCAGGCGAAACATAAACACTAGAAAAATGGTACAAGAAAACTTTGGACATAAAGGCAATATGGGATTCTGATTGGGCTTCGAGATATCTTTATATTTGTTGACTCTGCAGATTATTCTAGGACATAGTTTTTTTATGTTTTCTTTTCTTCTTTATGAGAACCAATAAAAATATATATATACCTGAATTTTAAGTATATGAATATAGTCTAAGCATGGTTTGATGTTTTCTTAAATTACAAGTTTATGCTTTTGTATTTAATTTCTAGTAGAGTGTTTGCCATAAGCAACAACACAAAATAATCTAAACTGACAAACTTATATAGAGTCCACCAAATTTACTGACAAGGTTGTCAAACTATGCTAAGTATGAAGCCTAAGGATTAGTGAACTACTGCCTGTAAATCCTTGATAATATTTTATTCGTGGAATAAGAGAGACCCTGTGATACATATTTGTAGAATATAAATGCATAGGGGTAGTTTGCGAGACTTACCTTATTTAAGGAGACTCACTCTGTGTGACATGAACCTTGAAATGCGTTGAAATAACAAGTCACAATTTTATGTTCCCGATTGTTCTTAACAGGTAATTCTCTCAAAATAGAATAAAAAGATATAACTCTCGAATACAAAACAATCCTAGAAAGGAATCTACGTTATATAACAATAAGACACAATTTCTATAAAGAAGTTAAGACTCAAAAAGTTTGGTAAACAAGAAGAATAATCGTGACCCACTATCTATAAACGAAATAAGAACCAATCTATATAAGGTTGATCTCCACACTTACAAACTTAGATGGAAAATGGGAGTGATAAGATCAAAAAAGGGTTGAATGCCACAAGCACGAATCTTGATAAGTTCAGGATAAGTTCTTAAAGAACAAAGAGATTTATCTCACAATATAAAAATGTTCATTTGTTGATTAACCTCAAAAGTTTACATATGACAACTATTTATAGGAAATAACTAGGTAGCTAAATGATCAATTTTGGTCATTAAAGGGGTTGATGTACACAAGTCGTACAATGAACCAAATGATTCATGAATTCACTTTAAATGCATTCAAATGGATGTTCATTCCCTCTTTGGATGTTCATGGACATTCATCCCTTGTAATTGCATGTATTTGGATGTTCATGCACGTCATTAAATGATATCCATGCATGAATTTCAACTTGAAGAGCCACATTCATCCATACATCTTGTTGTTCATTATTTTAGCCCAATTTAACTTATATTCATTTCCCCACCCCTACCATCCATGCATCTTGAATGTATTTTGAATCTTTGGATATGCATTCCCCTTGCACGTACACGCATCTACAAATTCAATGGAACATCATTAATGCATTCATCCTCCCTTGTGATTCATCAATCTTCCAAAATGTATAGACACCTCCCTTAGGCTGTCCATGCATGGAAAATGAATCTTTAGAAGCATTGTATGTTCACTTGCATTAATTTGGAGATGAATACGAATAGTCACATGGTGTTTTTTGGTTGGTCGGCCATGTACTTACAAAGTTATAAATAAAACCAACATAAGCTCATTTTCACACAATACACAACACAAACAAAGATAAAAAAAATATAAACATGTTGTGGACTAAAACATAATAAACATGACACATTAAAAAAACAATCATGTAAATATCACGTAAAAAACTACAATGATAGATCTCATTTTAACTTTGGGCCCCTTGTGTTTAGGCCAATCTCGAGTCCTTCTAGCCAAATCACATAATGTGATCAAGATCACATCATACCCTCCCTTTTAAAGTGATTTGTCCTCAAATCGGGTAATTTGCTCGAGAAAATATTTGAAGATCACAGACCTCTCCTTCTGAGTTAATTTGAGATAATTCCTTCTAAAAACCTAAAGATCAAACAAAGCTTTAAAAATTAAAGAGTTAAAAGCTCATTTAATCTCCCCTTCTTTGAAAGGATCTTCCTTGACATCTCGACCTCTATCAGCACAAAATAAATTAGAGATGTAGCAAATAATCACATTACTTTTACCTAGTTCCCCTTTTAAAACTATTTCACAAAAACAAACTCTGGGGTGAAAGATATGATTTTACCTTACCATCTTAACATGAATTAAAAACTTATTTTTTGAAAACAAACTATCAATATTAATCGTAAACAAATTAACCATGCCATTGTTCAAAACAAATTTTTGAGGCTTAAGTCCCTGTCCTAAATAACATTTATTCGAACAAGACTTTTCAGAATATAGTTCTTCAAAATCTTGAATCAAATAATCAAAATTGCACAAAAGCAAGTTATTCATATGTTTATGCAAAATAAAGAACGGGTTCCCAAATCCCTTCAACAATGGCTTAGAATAACAATCTCTAGGCTTAAACACATAATTTTGATTTCCCAAACCACGATGAAGAACAAATCTATAACACCCCTAACCCGTATCCGTCGCCAGAATAGGGTTACGAAGTATTACCAGAGCTTACAAAGTAATTTCATGCAATTCATGTCATTTGCTTTTCATATCTGAAATTAATCATATTGTCCCTTGAATGGACCCTCGAGGCCCAATTTAAAAATTAGAATAAAATCGGGACTAAGTCGGGAACTCAGAAAAAATTTTCACAGCATTTCAAAATTTTTCTTATATACAAGGGTCACACGCCCGTGTGGGTAGGCTATGTGGCTCAAACGGCAATGTGACATGCCCATGTCTCAGGCTGAGTGGGCATTCGATGTGAGGCGCACAATCATGTCCTAGCCCGTGTAACTCCCTGACTTGTGCAACACGGCCTGCCACATGCCCGTGTCTCTGCCCGTGTGTCTAATTCTAAGAATTTTGTTTCTTAATTTTAAGATACAGGTGACACACAGCCAAATCACATGCCCCTGTTGTAATATCCCGAATTAGGGCCCAATCGGAATAGTGGTTTCGTGACCACAAATCTGAGATAGAAATAATTATTTTATAATTATTTTGAGGTTTATGATATGATTACATAATTGTGTGAAAATTTCGTGAAGAAATTCTATGCATAAAATACTTAATTTGAAAGTAGGGACTAAATCGAATAAGTTGCAAAACTTGCATTCTAGAAGTTTTTAGTATGAAATTGCATTGAAATATTAATTAAGAGGTCTTAAATAGCAATTTGACCAATTTTAAGTTCATGGACAAAATTAGGACATGGAAGGAATTTTTGGAAAGTTTAGTAGTAAGGGCATTTTGGTGATTTAGTTATTAAAATGAATTAAAAACAAAATTAAAAGCCAATTTTTGTCCACCTTCTTCATTAGGACGAAATTTCAAGGGTTCTCCATAGCTAGGGTTTGTTTCAAGCTTTCAAGCTCCATAGTAAGTGATTCCAAGCCCCGCTTTTTAATGTTCTTTACGTTTTGAGTCCCAGAGCTTCGATAAAGCTTATGCTAGCAATAATTTAAGTTAGGGTTCATATTTGGAAAAATACCCATAGGTGAAATTTGTGTATTTTGGTGTTTTATGATAGAATATGAGGTTTTAAATTATGTTAGACAACTTGTACTACTCGATTTTAAGCAAAAACGAGTAAAGGGCTTAATCGGTAAAAATACCTAATAGTCATAAGTACATGTTAGAGTGTGAATTTCATGTTACCATAGAAGGAAAAATGATCAGCATGTCATAAAACATAAGAATAAGGAATAAAGTTTAATCCAGAGCCTAGGGGCAAAAATGTAAATATGCAAAAGTTTAGGGGTGAAATTGTAATTTTGCCAAAATTTGAGTTAAGGATTAATTTGATAATGTGAGTATTAAATAAGCTAAATGTGTTATTTTAGATCAAGAAAGACGTGGAATCGACCTCAATCGAGGAAAAGAAAAGATTGTGGACTAAATTGCAAAATCTTTGTATTTTGGTACCAAGGTAAGTTCATGTGTAAATAATGTAGCATAATTGTTATTTTTAAGTTAGTGATGTTAAATATATGTGATGCTGAATTTTATTATGAAATGTATGCTTTGTGGTTAATTTCAAATAATATGTAAATTATGTGAGCTACTTGTTAAATATAATTGTTACCGAGTATTGAATTCGGCATTCTACGGAAGACGGCAAGGATATGTGTTCGAGGAAAATCCCGTTTGAACCTTAGGAATAGATTAGGATACAAGTGACATGTCACTAGGATGGTTGAGCATCCGAACTCGTTGAGTTGAGTCCGAGTTCACTTATGGATGCGAATGTTCGAACTCGTTGAGTTGAGTCCGAGTTCGAGAGATGTAACTAGGCATCCGAGCTCGTTGAGTTGAGTCCGAGTTCACTTATGGATGCGAACACCCAAGCTCGTTGAGTTGAGTCCGGGTTCGCTTATGGGCGGGTTACATAATTGCTTGTTTGCATATATGGCACTTATGTGCAAGTTATCCATGTATCCGAATTATATTCCGATGTGTTCAACGGGTAAAGTTCTACTCAATTGGAGGAATATTCGAGATGTAAAGAGACGTATTGGTAAGTGATGTGAAATGGATATTTTGGACAGGTATGTATTTAACCCTCGGGTTGAGTATTGATACAATCACGATAAGGTAATAAGATGATGAAAAATGATTAGAAATGTGATATGTGTTTTAGTGATGCATGCTAATGTTGATTGGTATGAATGTTTGTTATGTTACTTATTATTTGCATATGAACTTACTAAGCATTTATGCTTACTCCTTCCTTCTTACTCATTGTAGTTTTGAACAAGCCAACTCGAGAGTCGGGATAGGTCGAAGGCTCACCACACTATCCTAAGACTTTTGGTAAATGGTTTGTAAATTTAAGTATGGCATGTATAGCAATATACCTATTTTGTGTAAATGATCTTATGATATGGTGATGGAATGGTTGAGAAAATGTTTGACAATGATAAATTATGAAAATGGTTAGTTTAGATTATGTTTGATGTTAAGGAAAATTATTAAGATACTTAGTGCATAAAAACTCATAAAAGGGATGAAATTTGCCATAAACAGAATACTACAGCAACATTGACGCGAGTTTGAAAATTTATTAAAAATCATAGAAATTGAATCTAGTGATGGATTATGTATCAAATTTAAGCTTATTATGTCTAGTTTCACATGAAACAAATGATACAGGTAAAGGAATTATATGTTAAAATATATTTGAATTTTAGTGAAACAGGGTCGTAGCAGTTTCTGAATCCCCTGTTCCAACTTTAGAAATTCACCATAAATTGTAAAGATATAATTAGGTGGTGTATTTTATATCCTCAGAATCCTTATTGAGTCTAGTTTTAGTAGAAACAAACCTCATAGTCATATGAATTTTTTTTCAGAGAGAAATGTGGTTCGTAGTAAACAGAGGTCAAACCAGTCAAGTCTTGAAACAGGGGTAACTTTAAATAATAAACTGTACTAATTGGCTCAACCAAAAATTCTAGAAAAAAATTAGTAGATAGGTATATGAGTCTAGATTCAAGGAAAATTTACGGATCTTAATTTTGAGTTTTTTAACTCGAGATATGATTTTTCTTGTGACTGTGACGCAAGTAGCTTAAAAACTGTGAATGTAGAAACAAATAATCCAAAGTTCTAAAAATGTTAAATTAAGCTTAGTAACACCTCATACTCGACTCCGGCGACGGTCTCGGGCGTGGGGGTGTTACACCTGTGTCAGGTCGTGTGTCACACATGGTCAAGACACACGCCTGTGTGTCTACCGTGTGGACAAAATAAGGCCATTTCCTAGCCCTATTTCTCAACCAATTTTAACCTTCAACCTACAACATCATTTGCATATATTTGTAAACTAATTCAAGTCAAATAAATCAAGTAAACATCATTAACATATATGAAATAGTATCACATATTCATATAACCAAGCTTACCTTCGTGTGATGATTTATGTAACAGCCCAATTTAGGGCCTAGTCAGAACAGTGGTCTCGGAACCACAAATCTGAATGACGAAAAAATTACTTTATTATTATTTTGGATTCATAGCATGTTTATATTAGTGCATGAGAAATTTGGTGAAGAAATTTTAATGTTTGTAAGCCCAATTGTGAAAAAGGACCAAATCGCATAAAGGGTAAAAGTTTTGTTTTATTACCCAAAGGTGTTATATAGCTAAAGAAATTTAATTGGAGGCCTTTAAAGGGCAATTATACCCTTATAAATAGGGTAGCCAGCCATAGAGACAAAGAGAAGCCAAATTAGTCAAAATTAGGTGAGTTGGTGACCAATTTTGACTAGACTAAAAATAAAATAAGAAAATATATCATCCTTTCTCTAGTTTCTTCTCCACCAAAAATTTAGCCATTTTTAGGGGTCTTGAGCTTCAAAAAAATTTCAGCCACTTAGTCTCTCTACAAGTAAGTGATTTTTATGTTCTTTGTTAATGATTTTTACACTTTTGAGACCCTTAAAGCATAAACTTTCAAATGAAGGGACTATTTTGCAAAATGGTGGAAAGTCTAGGGTTTTGCTGTGATAAAATTTAGGGTGTTTTCTGAAATTTTATGGAAGAATATGAGTCTTGGGTATGTTAGAAACAATTTTTGTGAAAGGTGTTAGCATGAAAACACCTAAAAGGTCCATTTTGCATAAGTTGTAAAATAGATGATAAATGTATGAAATAATGGGAATTTGGGCTGCTTCTAGTTATAAAATGTATTCACTTATGCTTAAAATATGAGGAAATTTGATAAAAATCAATTTTCAGACCTAGGGGTAAAACAATCATTTTGCAAAATTCTAGGGGCAAAATGGTCGTTTTACCTAATTATGCGTTCTCGAGTGTCTAGTTTGATATAATGATGAAATGAATAAATTTTATTAATATAAATCAAGAGACACGTGATTCGAGTCTTGATCGGGGTAAAAACAAAGTCTACGAGGATTAAGCTCGTTTTCATCATTTTGTATTGAGGTAAGTACATATGTAAATAATGTGTTATTAACGTTTATTTTGAAAGATATTGAATGATATACATGTGTAATTGCTTTATGGTATTCATGTGACCAAATTGCAATTGTTGCCGTGATAGTGTAAATGATGTGTTATGAGAATAAAGTACATTGTGAGTAAGTGAAATGCTACCCGGTTAAATAAGAAACCCCGTTGAACCCTAGATCTAGTATCATATATAAAAGGAGATACCATGAGAATTAAATGGCCTAAACTCACAAGATATGTCTGAGTTCATGAGATAAATGAAGTATGTAACGTGGGTCTCGGTACTGACTTTGTGTATAGACCTGTGAGTAGCTCAATGAGTGTATGTTACATGATAACACAATGGGGTCCAGGCACTGAGTTAATAAAAAGGCCCGTGAGTAGCTCAAAATGAGAGCATTTCATAGTGTGTGGTAGCTTTGGCTACTAAACTTATAAGGCACTTGGATGCAAACTCCCCGTGTATCCATAAGTATCCCGAGCATTCAACGGGTAACCCAAAGGCTTAGTTAATGAGATTCCAATATGGTATGTATACTGAACTCAGGATTTGGGCTAAGCATGTGATGGAATGTGACAAGTATATGTGAACGAAGTGAAGAGTAAGATAGAGAATTTTAAGTGATTTAAATCTTTTATTTTAAGTATGATATGTTATCATTTGGTATATGATTTAATCACACTTTATTTGCATATATGTACTTACTAAGCTCTCAAGCTTACCCTCTTTCCTTTCCTTTCTTATAGTGCCATCACAGTAGATCGTGGTCATCAGTCACATCGGGAAAGCCAGTCACACTGATATTTGAAGTCTCCTGGTATAGTTGAAACCTTTTATTTTGATTATGGCATGTACAGGACCTATGCTTTTTGAGTTTTGTGTTATAGTTGATTGGCCAAATGTGTTGGCCTGGGATAGATCCCACACTTTGTATTAAGCCTTGAATGATGGCTAACATTCATTTTGAGTTTATAAAAGAGGCATCTTCATGGTTGAATGAATGTCTATTGTGACTAATTTGATTATAGAAATTATGCTTGTTTTGGCATTGCTTGGTATTTTTATGAAAATAGGTATGCAAGGGTGGCAATGAGGCTCGGTAAGTAGCCTTATATTGTCCACACAGGAGTGTGTCTAGGCCGTGTGTGACACACGGTCAGCCCAATGGGCATATGGTCTAGCCATGTGTCCTCAGCACGTAAAAATTTCAAGTCAGTATGCATGGTAATAAATACACGGGCAGAGACGCGACCGTGTGTCTCAGCCGCATGGAGGGCACGGCCTAGTACACGAGCATGTGCCATGGCCGTGTGACATTTTAGGGATACTGATGTCAGAAACAGAATACCCAGGTTTTTTGCACACGGGCTAAGACACAGGCGTGTCGTGGTCGTGTGAGGGACACAAGCCATTGACATGAGTGTGTGTCTGGCCATGTGAAAGCCCCTGTAGGTGTCAATTAGAATTTAATTCGACACGGGTGCGTGTCCCAGAGTGCTTAGGCCGTGTGAGCCACACGGGCCATCAGCACGACCATGTTGAAATGTTCACACGGGCTTGTTACCCTTCCACACGGGTGTGTGCCCTATTTTAAAGGAAAATTTTTTATAGTTGGTTTAAGGACTCGAAATGGTCCCGATTAGTTTCTAATGGTCGATTTAGGGCTCGTAGGCCCATAATAAGAAGTTTAAAGTAGAAATTAAAAAATTTTTAATTAAGACCGAGTCTCGGTAGCTTGAAATTGGTGGTATGCATGAAATCAAGTTAGGTAATGCCTTGTACTCCGCCCCAGCGTGGGTTACGGGTATAGGGTGTTACATTTAGGGGTACCAGAGCTACGATTTAGTCAGTTCTCAGACTAATGTAGTGTGTGTACGAGTCTAGCTATACATGCCATAAATAAATTGTGATAGTGTGACGGCTCCTGATTTTTTTAAACTGTGTTTTCATATAATAAACGATGTAGAAAGTAATGCGTCTGCTCCCACTGAAGAGGCAGTGCCATCTAATAATTGACCTCCCACAGTTAGTCAAGGAGGAGGAGAAGGGGCTTGGGTGGCCTTTCTCCACATGATGAATGAGTGGTATACGAAGTTCGTCCAAGCGAACCCGAATGCTCCACCCCCTCCACCCCCCACCTATTCCTCAACCTGTTCCTATAGTACCCCAGGTTGTAAACCTTGAGAGGCGGAATATACCTCCAGTGGATAAGACCCAAAAGCAAGTAAAGATGACGATCTTGAAAGAGCAAAATTTTGGCTTGAGAATACCATCAGGGTATTCAATGAACTATCTTGCACTCATGAGGAATGCTTGAAGTGCGCCATATCCTTGTTGAGGGATTCGGCATACCACTGGTGGCAGACGTTAGTCTTAGTGGTACCTCATGAAACGCTTACACGGGAATTCTTCTAAGAGGAATTCTGGAAGAAGTATATCAGTGAGAGATTCATGGACCAAAAGCGTAAGGAATTTCTTGACTTGAAACAAAGCCGAATGATGGTTACTGATTATGAAAGAGAGTTCATCCGACTTAGTAAGTATGCTCGAGAGTGTGTATCCTTCGAGGCTAAGATGTGTCGACAGTTTGAAGACGGACTCAACGAGGATATTAGACTGTCAGTGGGTATCCTTGAATTAAAGGAGTTCAGAGTGCTCATTGACCGGGCTTGTAGAGCCGAGGAATTAATCAAGGAAAAGAAGAAAACTGAAGCGGAAACTAGAGATGCAAGGAAGAGACATACGAGCAAATCATTTCCATCTCAGTCTAAGAAATCCAGAGACGTATACTCTCATTCCCATGCATCTGCTGGATATTCGTACCGAGATCTTAAGAAGCAAGATTTAGACCTTAAGTCTCAGGCTACATCGGTGGCTAGTGTGGGCAATATTAGATCTTCCAGACCTGAATGCCAACATTGTGATAGGAATCATTTCAGCAAGTGTAGAATGAACTATGGATCCTATTTCCGATGTGGTTCTCAAGACCACTTTATCAAGGATTGCCCCGAGATGAATAAGGAAGAAAAATTTCAAGGCTCAAAGCCTAGTAGTGCCAATTCGAGAGGAAGATCCCAGAAGAATGCTGGAGTTGGGGCGGGCAGCAAGAATGTGATGAGAGATACCACCATAAAGTATGAAGCTAGAGCTCCGGCTAGGACCTATGCCATACGTGCGCGTAAAGATGCATCCTCTCCTAATGTCACCGGTATATTTTCTCTCTACGATAATACTATTATTGCTCTAATTGACCAAGGTTCTACTCATTCATATGTGTGCATGAAGTTGGTGTCTAGCACGAATATGCTTGTTGAGTCTATGAAGTTTATGATTAAAGTGTCAAACCCATTAGGCAAGCATGTGATAGTCGATAAGGTATGTAAGAAGTGTCCTCTGGTAGTTAAAGGTCATTGCTTGCTGGCTGATTTAATGTTGTTACCATTTGATGAGTTTGATTTCATATTGGGTATAGACTGGTTGATATTCCATGATGTTGTAGTAAATTGTAGATAAAAGGTCATTAAATTGAAATGTGAGAATGCTGAAACCTTTGGGTTGAATCAGGTGAGTCGAGAAGCTTACCTATGATGATATCCTCAATGTCTGCCCAGAAATATTTGAGGAAAGGATGTGAAGCTTATTTAGCTTTTGTAATGAACACTAAGGAGTCTGAGTTGAAAGTTAAGTCAGTGCCAGTTGTGAGGGATTATGGGGACGTATTTCCAGAAGAGTTGCCCAGGTTGCCTCCTATCAGGGAAGTGGAATTTGGTATAGAACTAATGCCCGGGACAACGCCTATTTCGATTGCTCCGTACCGAATGGCTCCGACTGAATTGAAGGAGCTAAAATCGTAGTTGCAAGAGTTGACTGACAAGGGTTTCGTGAGACCAACCTTTTCGCTGTGGGGTGCTCTGGTGTTATTTGTGAAAAAGAAAGATGGATCTATGAGGTTGTGCATACATTACAGGCAGTTAAATAAGAGAACTATCAAGAACAAATACCCGTTGTCGCAAATTGACGATTTGTTTGATCAATTGAAGGGAGCAACATGGTTTTCTAAGATATACTTGAGATTGGGCTACTACCAACTATGATTTAAAGAGACAGACGTGCCCAAAACCGCTTTTAGGACGCGGTATGGTCACTATGAGTTTCTCGTCATGCCTTTCAGCTTAACAAATGCTCCCGCTATGTTCATGGATTTAATGAATAGGATATTTCGGTAATATTTGGATAAGTTTGTTGTTGTATTTATCGATGATATCTTAATCTATTCTAGAGATAAAGAAGAGCATACCGAGCACCTGAGAACCATTTTGCAAACTTTAAGAGACAACCAGTTGTATGCCAAGTTTAGTAAAAGTGAGTTTTGGCTTCAAGAAGTCAGCTTTTTGGGTCATATTGTCTCGAGTGATGGTATTAGAGTTGATCCCAGCAAGGTTTATGCTATTGTTGAATGGAAGCCCCCGAAGAATGTGGCTGAAGTTAGAAGCTTTTTAGGCTTGGCGAGTTATTACAGACGGTTTGTAAAAGACTTCTCAATGATTGCTACTCCCATGACGGGGTTGCTGCAAAAGGAAGTTAAGTTTGAATGGTCGGATAAATGTCAGCAGAGTTTTGAGAAATTGAAAATGTTGTTAACTTAGGCTCTTGTGCTAGTACAACCCGAATCAGGAAAAGAGTTTGTGATTTATAATGATGCTTCTCTACACGAGTTGGGATGCGTACTTATGCAAGAAGGCAAAGTTGTATCTTATGCCTCGAGACAATTGAAACCTCACGAGAAGAACTATCCGACACATGACCTAGAATTGGCAGCTATAGTGTTTGCTCTAAAGATATGGCGACATTATTTGTTCGGAGAAATATGTCATGTATACACCGATCACAGAAGTCTTAAGTACTTGATGACTCAGAAGGATTTGAATCTGAGACAACGGAGATGGTTGGAATTATTAAAGGATTATGAATTGATTATCGACTACCATTCGGGAGAGGCAAATGTGGTCGCCGATGCATTAAGTAGAAAGTCCTTATTCACTTTGAGAGCGATGAATGTCCAGTTGGCTTTATCTGAGAATGGTTCGGTTCTAGCAGTGTTAAAAGCTAGACCAACGTTTGTTCAAGAAATTTGTGAGGCTCAAACGAATGGCAGTGAATTGTCGGTAAAAAGAACTCAGTGTGAATCACGAGTTGAATTGGATTTTCAAATTTGTTCCGAGGGCTGCTTGAAATTTTGAGATAGGATTTGTATTCCTAAGGACACTGAGTTAATCCGAACGATTTTAGATGAGGCACATAGTAGTTGTTTTTCAGTACACCCTAGGAGTACAAAAATGTACAACGATTTGAGGAAAATGTATTAGTGACCGAGGATGAAGAGAGATATTTCGGAGTTCATATCCAAATGCTTAGTATGCCAACAAGTAAAAGCCGAGCACTAAGTACCTTCGGGTTTACTCCAACCTATCATGGTCCTAGAATGGAAATGGGATCGGATCACTATGGACTTTGTAACGGGTTTATCGGTAACCCTGAGGAAGAAAGATGCCATATGGGTCGTAGTTGATCGACAGACTAAGTCGGCTCACGTTATCCCAGTACGTATGAACTTCTCACTTGACAAGCTAGCCAACTTGCACATTTTAGAGATTGTGAGACTTTATAGAGTACCTTTGTCGATCATTTCGGATAGAGAACCGAGGTTTACCTCGAGGTTTTGGAAGAAGTTGCAAGAAGCTTTGGGGAATAAGTTAAGTTTTAGTACGGCTTTCCATCCGCAGACTGATGGCCAATCAGAGAGAATAATTCAGATTTTGAAAGACATGCTCCGATGCTGTATATTAGAATTCCAGGGCAGTTGGGAAAAGTACCTACCGTTGGTGGAGTTTGCGTATAACAACAGCTTTCAGTTGAGTTTGAAGATGGCACCTTATGAAGCGTTATATAGGCGTAAGTGCAGAACACCATTGTACTGGACCGAGCTCAGAAAGAACCAGTTTCACGGGGTCGATTTAGTCAAGGAGACCGAAGAAAAGGTTAAGGTGATCCGTGATTGCTTAAAGGCCACTTCGGATAGACAAAAATCCTAAGTGGATTTAAAATGAAAAGAAATCGAATTTCAAGTCGGTGATAAGGTGCTTTTAAAAGTGTCTCCTTGGAAAAAGGTTCTCAGATTTGGTAAAAAGGGTAAGTTGAGTCCGCGCTTTATCGGACCCAATGAGGTGATTGAGAAAATCAAGCCGGTACTTATCGATTAGCCTTATCATCAGAGTTGGAAAAGATCCACGACATGTTTCATGTGTCCATGTTGCGCCGATATTGTTCTGACCCTTCACATGTGATCTCTCCAACTGAAGTGGAGATTAGACCAGATATATCCTATGGTGAAGAACCTGTTAAGATCCTAGCTCGAGAAGTTAAGCAATTGAGAAATAAGAGTGTTCCCCTTGTGAAAGTTTTATGGCAAAGACATAGGGTTGAAGAGGCCACATGGGAGTCCGAAGAAATCATGAAAAGCCAATACCCAAACCTTTTTACTGGTAAGATTTTTGAGGACGAAAATCCCTAAAGGGGGAGAATTGTAATAGCCTGATTTAGGGCCTAGCTGAAACAATGGTCTCGGGACCACAAATCCAAATGATGAAAAAATTATTTTATTATTATTTTGGAGTCATAGCATGTTTATATTAGTGCGTGAGAAATTTGGTGAAGAAATTTTAACGTTTGTAAGCCTAATTGTGAAAAAGGACTAAATCGCATAAAGGGTAAAAGTTTTTTTTTATTACCCAAAGGTATTATATAGCTAAAGAACTTTAATTGGAGGCCTTTAAAGGGCAATTAGACCCTTAGAAATAGGGTAGCTGGCCATAGAGACAAAGATAAGACAAATTAGTCAAAATTAGGTAAGTTGGTGACCAATTTTGACTAGACTAAAAATAAAATAAAGAAGAAAAGATATCATCTTTTCTTTAGCTTCTCCTCCACCAAAAATTCAGCGATTTTTGAGGGGTCTTGAGCTTCAAAAAAATTTCAGCCACTTAGTCTCTCTATAAGTAAGTGATTTTTATGTCCTTTGTTAATGATTTTTACACTTTTGAGACCCTTAAAGCATAAACTTTCAAATGAGGGGACTATTTTGCAAAATGGTGGAAAGTCTAGGGTTTTTCCATGATAACATTTAGGGTGTTTTCTAAATTTTTATGGAAGAATATGAGTCTTGGGTATGTTAGAAACAATTTTTGTGAAAGGTGTTAGCATGGAAACACCTAAAAGGACCATTTTGCATAAGTTGTAAAATAGATGATAAATGTATGAAATATTGGAAATTTGGGATGCTTTTAGTTATGAAATGTATTTGGATATGCTTAAACTATGAGGAAATTCGATAAAAATTGATTTTCGGACCTAGGGGTAAAACGATCATTTTGTAAAATTCTAGGGGCAAAATGGTCATTTTACCTAATTATGCGTTCTCGAGTGTCTAGTTTGATATACTGGTGAAATGAATAAATTTTATTAATATAGATCAAGGGAAACATGATTCGGGTCTTGATATGGGTAAGAACAAAGTCTATAAGGATTAAGCTCATTTTCATCATTTTGTATCGAGGTAAGTACATATGTAAATAATGTATTATTAACGCTTATTTTGAAATATATAGAATGATATAAATGTGTAATTGCTTTATGGTATTCATGTGACCAAATTGCAATTGTTGTCGTGATAGTGTAAATGATGTGTTATGAGAATAAAGTACATTGTGAGCAAGTGAAATGCTACCCGGTTAGATAAGAAACCCCATTGAACCCTAGATTTAGTATTAGATATAAAAGGGGATACCATGAGAATTAAATGGTCTGAACTCATGAGATATGTCTGAGTTTATGAGATGAATCAAATATGTAATGTGGGTCCGGGTACTGACTTTGTCTACAGACCTGTGAGTAGCTCAATGAGTGTCTGTTACATGGTAACACTATGGGGTCCGGGCACTGACTTAATAGAAAGGCCTGTGAGTAGCTCAAAATGAGAGCATTTCATAGTGTGTGGTAGCTTTGGCTACTAAACTTATAAGGCACTTGGATGCAAATTCCCCGTGTATCCGTAAGTATCCCGAGCATTCAACGGGTAACCCAAAGGCTTAGTTAATGAGATTCTTATAAGGTATGTATACTGAACTCAGGATTTGAGCTGAGCATGTGATGGAATGTGACAAGTATATGTGAACGAAGTGAAGAGTAAGATAGAGAATTTTAAGTGATTTACATCTTCTATTTTAAGTATGATATGTTATCATTTGGTATATGATTTAATCACACTTTATTTGCATATATGTACTTACTAAGCTCTCAAGCTTACCCTCTTTCCTTTCTTTTCGTATAGTGCCATCACAATAGATTGTGGATCATTAGTCACATTGGTAAAGCCAGTCACACTGATATTGAAGTCTCTTGGTATAGTTGAAATCTTTTATTTTGATTATGGCATGTATAGGACCTAAGCATTTTGAGTTTTGTGTTATAGTTGATTGGCCAAATGTGTTGGCTTGGGATAGATCCCACACTTTGTATTAAGCCTTGAATGATGGCTAACATTCATTTTGAGTTTATAAAAGATGCATCTTCATGGTTGAGTAAATGTCTATTGTGACTAATTTGATTATAGAAATTATGCTTGTTTTGGCATTGGTTGGTATTTGTATGAAAATAGGTATGCAAGGGTGGCAATGAGGCTTGGTAAATAGCCTTATATTGTCCACACGGGCATGTGTCTAGGCTGTGTGTGACACACGGTCAGCCCCATGGGCATATGGTCTGACCGTGTGTCCTCTGCATGTAAAAATTTCAAGTCAGTATGCATGGTAATAAATACACGGGTAGAGACACGGCCTTGTGTCTCAGCCGTGTGAAGGGCACGACCTAGTACACGGGCGTGTGTCATGGCCGTGTGACATTTTAGGGATGCTGACATCAGAAACAGAATACCTAGATTTTTTGCACACGGGCTAAGACACGGGCATGTCGTGGCCTTGTGAGGAACACGAGCCATTGACACGGGCGTGTGTCTGGCCGTGTGAAAACCCCTGTAGGTGTGAATTAGAATTTAATTCCATACGGGTGTTGGACATGGGCGTGTCCTAGAGTGCTTAGGCCATGTGAGCCACACGGGCCATCAACACGACTATGTCGAAATGGTCACACAGGCGTGTTACCCTTCCACACGGGCGTGTTCCCTGTTTTAAAGGCAAAATTTTTATAGATGGTTTAAGGACCCGGAATGGTCCTGATTGTAAGAGTATGCCGAAAGATCAATCATGAGATGGTTGTAATAACATACTTGATTTACCATGTTTATTAATATAAGGCGTTGCCATTATTATTTCAGTTTCTTTTCTATGTGTATAAAAAAACTGTTTTATAATAATGTCCTGAGAATAATATGATTATTCTTAAAAGGTCCTTAGTCAAGTATTATTGTTGACTAGGTCAACAATAATGCATTAAGACTAACATGTAGTTGATTGATGAGAAAGAGTTGTCATTGATATGGAGTGTCAGAATCAATGCATGAATATGTGTGTTAGAGAACAACATATTGGATTGACCCGCTATGAGTATGTTTCTTGGATTATTATGTAATTATCACAACATTACTCATAGTTATTAATATGTATATGATCCTCAGACTTGAGATCATCATTATCCCAACATCGTGAGCTGTATATTTTGATACAGTCAAACGTACACCATAACTGGTTGTTTTATAAAGGCTGATGTTGGATATACCACAATCTATGTAGAGGGATATGGTTGATCAATATAGGATAAGTCACTCCTACATAATGGGAGTAATATCTTAGGCCACTTGATTGAGTGAGACTAGAAATGCATGGCCATGCTCAAATAAGTTGATATGAGATGTCATACTTATTTGTGTATCATAGTCTACTCAAGGTATCAAGAAACATGGGATGGACTATGCAAGTGTGACTATTCCATGACTTGTGTCCATTCCAGAGATAAAGGACTTAAGGATTAATGTATGAAAGGTTAATCACAAAAGGTTATGTCGGATCATGAGTTCTTGTAACTTAGGTAGCAATGATGCATTGCTAGATGCCACTCATTGTTTGTAACATTAAAATCGTTCTAGTATTACTGCTAACGTTACAAGAACCTACAGGGTCACACCCTATGGTTGAAATGAACGGAATAAAACATAGTTGGTATTGTGTTTGTTTGTCACATGAATTAAATTAATTATAATTTAATTGGGCAATCAAATATCGAACATATTATATGTACAAGGATGTTGTACACATAAAGAGAACATGATTCTATTAATATATGAATTTGGTTCGTATATAAATTTAAATAAATATAGTTTACCAAAATCTTTATTATAATTCATGTAATTATAATAAAGATTAAAACATTATTATATTTATTTATTTTAATTATGATTATTACGTTCGGATTAAAATTTAATAAATTAAGAATTTGTTATACACATACCAATTATAAGGGGAGTTATATATAAAAAGGGAGAAAAACCTTAAAAAGTGAATAAATATACAAACCCGAAGCTTTGCTACTAGGTCTAGCAGCCGTCAAGCAAAATATCTCTGAAAATAGTTTTGGGGATTTCTTCCATTCATTGTCAACTAGGTGGATTACGTAGAGGTCAGGATTATAGAGATTGAAGCTAGGATTCGAAAGCAAAATAGTATTCTCATTGCCGAGGCTTCACTGCCTACTCAGATTGAAGTTTGGGTAATTTCGAAACATTTTTCACCCCGACTCGTTCCTCGCACATGGATCCATGGTTTGGATCGCCAAAAATTTTTTCGCTATGCCATGGGGGTACCGGCGTTCCAACAGTGGTATCAGAGCCACTTGTGTGATACGGACTCGGGCTTAAAAACTTGGGTGATGCAATTGTATGATATGCATGCTTTAATTTTATTACGATTTTTTACTGATTACTATTCCTTTCGATAATTGATTAAATGTTAATCATGGTGTTATGGCCTATTCGGTTTTATGTTATTACTGTTAACTTTAAAAATCTGTAATGATACGGCGGTGGTATTTACAGTTTCTAGTAAGAGTTAACTGGCTAGTGGAACAAGGGTTGTTCCGATATGAAACCTCAAGGATTCAAATCCTGAAAACACGATTCTGTTGATAAAAGTTATCAAATCGTGAGGCTTCATTTAACTGGGTATGCAGTTCGTACTGCGGGGGCTTACACGGGCCATCAGCACGACCATGTCGAAATGGTCACACAGGCGTGTTACCCTTCTACACGGGCGGGTGCCCTGTTTTAAAGGCAAAATTTTTATAGATGGTTTAAGGACCTGTAATGGTCCCGATTAGTTTCC
Source organism: Gossypium anomalum (assembly GCA_025698475.1). Lineage (NCBI taxonomy): Eukaryota > Viridiplantae > Streptophyta > Magnoliopsida > Malvales > Malvaceae > Gossypium > Gossypium anomalum. The sequence goes on from CM046959.1 coordinate 59,274,149, forward strand.
AATGGTCAATTTGGGGCTCGTAGGCCCATAATAAGAAGTTTAAAGTAGAAATTGAAAATTTTTTAATTACAACCGAGTCTCGGTAGCTTGAGATTGGTGGTATGCATGAAATCGAGTTAGGTAATGCCTTGTACTTTGCCCCGGCGTGGGTTACGAGTATAGGGTGTTACAATTTATATTTTACTCTAAATCAATTTAACCAAACCTTATACATGTATGTATTAAACATGATATAACTTTATATAATCATACCAAAATATAACATTATTAGTCATTCCAATACCTAGATTACAAACAACCATTTACATATTATCATTGGTAAAATTAGCTTATACATGCCATTATCTTAAAGTAAGTTTTCTATTTATTCCAAAAGAAGCTGGAGGATAGTGTGTTGATACTCCGATCGATCTGCAACCTTTAAGAGCTTTCAAACACTATAAAACAGAGAAAATAAAACTTAGTAAGCATTTAATGCTTAGTAAGTTCGTATAACAGGAATTTAACTTACCATATATTTACATTTAAGATAAGCATACAATAATGCATCCAAATAATTTGGCTTATAGCCTTAAAACACAATTTCACCAAATCATGATAGTCAAGTAATTCACATAATACGAAGAACATGGATCAGCTCATCATTTAATGTCTTACATATTCATATGCTTTCCATAATATTATTCCATATTACATGTACACTTTAATAACAAATTATTTCAAATTCAATTTATCCATGTCAAAACTTTACACGTTGAATTTATTAGAAATATCGATGGATACACTTATATAGTACACTTTTGTGTACACAATTATAATTTGTCAATTCATTTTCAGGAGTACCCAGTTAGGGCACATAATCGGGAAGCACACTCTTGAGCCTTGTAACGAGAAACTCATTCAGAGCCATTTCAGGAAGCTCATCTGGGTTATATAACGGGTAGCTCATAAGAGCCATAATCGAGGAGTTCACAAATAACCATATCAGGAAGCTCTGGATAGCCAATATCGGGAAGTTCAAGCGAGCACTATCGGGAAGCTCACAAAGAGCCAAATTTAACGGGAAGCTCACGAAAAGCCTTTAATCGGGATGCTCATAAGAGCTAAGGTGTGTCCACAACAAATGTAGGATTACAACCTATCGGGATGCTCTAAAGAGCTATAACGGGAAGCTCACTGAACTATATAACGGGAAGCTCAAGAGGGCTAATAACGAGATACTCTTTCGAGCCATGGTGTGTCCGCAACATATGCAAAACCACAACCAATTCGGGAAAAACTTGTATCCATAAAATTTCACCTATTCAAACGGGACTCAACAATTCTCGGGTATATAATTTTTTTCATTTATATAACAAATTCATAATTCACATATACAACATTCAATTCAAACATAAGAATGTACATAATTTAGTTATATGAACTTAACTTGATACTTGTTTGCACACGAAATCTACTAATTCAAAACTTTTTGTTTTCCTTGATCCAACTCAATATTAGGTCTTTCAGGATCTATATAAATAAATTTAACATCAATTTAATCCATTTCATACTCAATTTAATTCAATTCACATCTTAGGCAAAATTATTATTTTGCCCCTATACTTTTCACAAATGATGAGTTCGTTCCTAGGCTCGAAAAATGAAATTTATGCAATTTAATCCTTATTCCGAACCTAACCAAAATTTTAATATAACTTTTATAGCACATGTATTTCACAAAATTCATAATTTTTCCATAACTTCTACATCTTTACAATTTAATCCCTAAATCATATTTTCATCAAAATTCACTTCATAAAAGTTGTTTATCTATCAACAACCTTTCATTTTCTACCATAAATTTTAATTTTTCAGCATATTCATCCATGGAAAAACTTTTACACTTTGATATCTTTTCAAATTAATCCCCAAATTAGATAGATTAAGCTATCCTGATCTCAAAAATATAAAAATTACCAAAAACGGGACAAGAAAACATACCTAATTAAGCTTGATTAGTTTCCTTTCTCTCTCCTAGGGTTTCCATGAAATTTTTGGGGATAAAGATGATATAAAATGGTATTATGCTATTTAATTATTTATCATCCATTAATTTTTCCACTTTCCAATTTAATCCTTGCATTTATCTAGTTTTCCATGGATGATTCATCAAAAATATCTACTAAATTTTTCTTAATGGTCTAATTACCATATAAGGACCTCAAGGTTTGAATTCTATATCTATTTGATACTTATAGTTACTAGAATTCAACTTTTTCATTTTATGTAATTTGGTCCTATCATAATGCAAACCATGCAATACTATTAACATAAATTTTCTTTCTGGCCTAAATTTGTGGTCTCGAAACCACTATTCTGATTTAACTAAAAATGGGTTGTTACAACTCTCCCCCTTAAGAATTTTCATCCTCGAAAATATTACAAGTAAAAAGATTCGGGTATTGCTTTTTCATAGTATCCTCATGTTCCTAGGTAGTTTCTTGAATCCCATGTCGTTACCAAAGAACTTTCACTAATGCTACCTTTTTATTTCTTAAATCTTTTGTTTCACGTGCCATGATTTTAATCAGTTCCTCATTGTAAGTCATATTAGGCTGAATCTCAACTTCTGTCAAAGAAATTACACGTGAAGGATCAGATCTATACCGTCATAACATAAACACATGAAAAGCATTATGAATTCTATCAAGTTTTGGTGATAATGCTAACTGATACACAATAGGTCCAATTCTTTCTATGATTTCATATGGCCCTGTGACAATGTAACGCCCTAATTTTTGGGATTTTTTTTTTAGATTACTAAGAATTTTAGTGAATTTTAGAATTTTTGTGTTTTGACTGCTTGGCATAGGTCTAATTATGTTAGTGGGCCTCTAGAAGGCCCAAGTTTAAATTAAAATCGGGTAATTTTAATTAATTTTAATTCTAAAGGAAAAAGGAATTCGGGTACATTGGGCTTTTAAGAAATTAATTGGTTAAATAAGCCACAAGAAGGCATGTGGCAAAGTGGCATGTGACGCCACTGGGAAGGCTATAAAAGTGGCGTGTGAATGATAAGGGAGAGCTAAGGTTCGAGTCGCAAGGTAAGCAAATTATTACTATTAATTTTTATGTACAGAAAAGGGATGTAATGGAACTTAAGTGAAACTCTGTTAGGAAGAGTTGGAGTTGCTCAGGAGATTGAGTAAGGAGGGGATAAGGGAGAGGATTTAAGAGCTGATCAAGGAGGATGGTGTTGGCCAAATAGTGGACTCTTGAGGAGCAAGAGTTGGCCAGCCAAGGGTTTCTGTAGACGGCAAAATTCGGCTAGGTCATCTAAAGGTTAGAATTTCGGCATTTGGAAAAAGAGTGTCGTTTCTGACCATTCTTCCTCTTCTTTTTCTTTTCTCCTCTCTTCATCAACTTTATCTTCTTCTTATTTTTTTCCTATAGCCAAATCTTTTTACTATTCTACTCATCCCCACTTTCTTATCATTTATTCCTAAGCCTTATACACAAAAGCCGAAATCCCGAAAGCCTATATTTCTTCTGTACCGATTTCTCCTATCCAAACCCTCTTACTTTTCTCCATATTTTTTATCGATTCTCTAATCCTCTGAACCCCAAGTTCCTGTCAACAAGACCACAGCAAAACTCCCATATTTCATCTTTCTCTACACAGTTACAAAAAGCCGAAAACACTAGAGTTATAGGGGCATAGCTGAATCTGTAGACTATCAAGGTTTGATTTTTACTAAGGGTTGAGGATTAGATATACATCAGAATTGAATAGGAATTGAAGTGGGATCATTGACCAAAGGAACCGGTGGTAAGCTTTCAAATCTATTCTTTATTTCAAGTTTTAGAAAAGCCGTAATCCCTAAAGGCTTAGAGAGGCTATCGTTTGGGCTCTATGGCTTTAAGGGTTGTGACAACTGTTTTATTATGATGATAGTGTGATCTAGAGGCTACTGATCGGAGGTTTGGACAAGGGGAAATGACTGGATCTAAACCTAGTCACTAGATTCAGAAAAGGTAGGATCTCAACTGGACAAGGTGTTAATGGCCAACTTTTGGGTAAGGAGTTTTGTATTCAAGCTATTATGGATTCATAGTTGACATATTACTAACTGAATGCAGGCAAATCGTGGGTGGAACTCGTCAACGTTTTTTCACAAGCAGGTGTGTAACTGACACCCTCTCATAGACTAGATCGGCAAAAGCCGAAAAGCCAAAATGCCAGAAAACTGGTATTTCGTGAACTTGCGAGTGTACGAATGCTCGTAAGATAAGTGGATTAACATATTCGGTAATCTGAAGTGATAAGACTGTAGTATGCGCAATTCCGTGCATTTTGATATTTTTGGGCTTAATGGGCCAAAATCGGGATAATGGGCCAACGGGCCCAATTCGGTAAGAACACTCGGTAAATGTTTTTGTTAGTACGTAAATGGCTACGATGTGCATGAAAACCTTAAAAATAGTTAAATTACTAGAATACCCTTATGTATGGAAAATTACCATTATACCCCTAGGTGCAAAATGACCATTATACCCTTAGAGTTAATTTTGACTGAAAAGCATGATAGTCTGATTCTGTGTGATGTATGCCATGATTGTATATCTGTTGCATGGGGACATGGGTTATATTTATGGAGGAAGCGTCCTGGTGGCTATGCCACAATTATCTAATCTGGTGGCTCTGCCACATTTATCTGTTCTGGTGGCTCTGCCACGATTATCTGTATCTGGTGACTCTGTCACATTATCTGTTTCTGGCAGCCGTGCTGCAAAAATCTGTGGCGTGTAGCGGTTGGGTGGGTCGAGTAGTCTCCCCACATGGAGTAAGGTTGGATGGGGGTGTATATAATTGGATATGGGTTGGGTTTATGCATTATCATGGAATATCTGTTCTATATCTGCTATGGGCCTATGGGCTTCATTCTGAAATCTGTTCTAGGCTAAGGCCAAATTAATCTGTTTCTGTGATTGAGTTGATTTAGACTATGGTTAGGTTATTTTACCCACTGAGTTTCCCCAAACTCACCCTTTATTTTCATCCATGCAGGTAATCCCCAACCATAGTGGGCTTGGTGCTACGAGGGATTCGGAGTGGTCACACGTTCTGCAAATTTTGATTTTCTTCTGGTGAATTAAACAGATTTTTTTTCTTAAATGTTTGGGGTTTTAAGTTGTAATAAGGCCTCTCTAATTATTTTTATGGTTTTGATAGGATTTGCTAGAGTAGATATGTTATTATTTTTAACTGTTGAAATTGAGTAACTTTAGGGCACAGTTTTTTTTAAAATAGTAATTGATTTCAAAATAACACGACAACAAAGCAATACTTCCGCAACGAAAACGTTTTCCAAAATTAATCACTTTTCCTAAAATGGACTTAATCGAATTAGTTTTCTAAGGATATACACTAAGTTAAGGTGTGGTAATGGTGGTGTGCATGTCTAGGATTGGATCCGAAGGGAGCTTGGTACTTAAGTAGTCTGATGGACTCACCTCCTCTTTTTCGGTTTCCTACCTGGTGCACAGCCTCCATTCACTTTAATCTATAATGAGATTAACCTTTAGAACACTAAGTAGGTTTTTCTAGAGCAATAATACAAAATGTTTTAAACGCATCGTTGTGGCACGTCAGATTCGGTCATAACATCTAGGCCGGGTTTGGGGTATTACGGACAGCCTTAATTTGACCCTAGTCGAAAAGTGGTTTCGGGACCACAAAATCGAGTCACAAACATAATTAGATGTTATATTTGGTGCTTATTGTATGTGGAATTAGTATGTGTGAATATTTCGTGCCTTGATTTTATCAATTAGGTGTTAATTTATAAGAAAGGACTCATGTGATGAGACTTGAAAATGTGATAGTTGAATTTTAAAGTGGCCAAATAATGCATGAATTATAGACATGGGGGACTTGCATGTCAAATGGACCACTTTTAATATAGTGGCAGGCCATAATGATGGTTGATAGATAATATATACATTTTATTTTAGCATTATAATAATTAATGGCTTTATTTTATGTCATAAAGAAAATAATTAAGAAAAGAGTGATAAAAAAAAAACAATGCATGTTCATCTTTCTTTTCCCTATTGTCGTAACTAGTGAAAGAAAATTAGAAGAAGAAGCCAAGGCATTCGGCCATGGTTATTTCATAAATCAAAGGTATGTTAATGTGATTTTTATGTAATTGTTTATGAAATTAAATGGATAAGTACATTGTATAGATAACCCATGGTTTAAATTCATGAATTATTGAACATATGTGCATTCGGCAATTTGTTAAATTGTGATAATTTGATAGCTTTTGGAAGGTGTTGTTTAGATGTTAAATTTGCTTATATGATGGTCGAATGAGTGTAATGTTAATGAATGATTAAGTTGAATTCATTGTTGAGAGCATGAAGTTGAAGTTGCCGTATATATATATATGCTTTTGGGAAAGGAAATTTGTTTTTATTTAGATTAACCATGTTCATATTAGATTGAGCTTTGAAATGATGTAATTAAGTGGAAAAACGAATTGATGAAATGATGTTAAATGCTTTGAATTTTGAGTATAATATTATAAGTTGAAAATAAAGCTTGTTAAATTTACCCTTATTATTTCCGGATAAGTTACATAGTTAAGTGTTAAATTTGCCCTTATTATTTCCGGATAGGTTACATAGTTAAGTGTTAAATTTGCCCTTATTGTTTCCAAACAAGTTACAAGGTTAAAGAAAATTTTTAAAGTACTTAGTTAATTGATACTAGGTTAATGGTGTGTGTATAAATTAAAATATAAACTTTGTATAAGTACCAAAGGTTGTTGATGAATTCGGCCTTGGAAGAAATTTTGGTATAAAATGCTTGAATGTTAAATAAATGGTATTAAATTGCTTAAGGTGATTAAAAATGTGTATGACCATTTTGTATTTGAGCTAAAAGTAGCTAAATGGCCTATAATAATTTCTTGTCATATTCAGCCATAAGCTAGCATGTTGGGACTTTAATAAGTTAAATTTTGTTTGAATCAACTCAAGAGCATAGAGAGCCAATTTTGGATAAAGGGAAAGCGAAACTAGTGTCAATCCGTAGTTATTCGATAAAATCCAAGGTAAGTTCTTAAGTGTTTGTGTTTGATCATGTTATATGCTTAAGAGTTGAATAATCATAATTAAGAAGATGTTTGATTGTGTATATATATACATATACATATGTACTTTGTGTTGAATAAATATTAAATCAAAGTTAAGAGCCGTATGTGACTAGCATATCTAGTCGACTTTGATACTATTAAATGATGTACTAAGATATGTGTTCCAATGTGGAAATTAAACCTTATGTGGTTGAAAGGATGAAAATCTTTGTTCATAGATGTCTGTTTCAGTTATACGTAATTGAAGTATAAGTTATGAAAGTATGAAAGAATAGGTGAATTGTTTATCGAAATGTGATATTCGGGCCTCGGCCTAGCAAGCTTTAAGCTGGTGAATAATATTATCGGGCTTCGGGTCTGGCAAGCTATAATGCCGGTGAGATAATATCGGGCTTCCGGCCTAGCAGGCTATAATGCCGGTGAAATGATATCGGGGCTTCAAGCCTAGCAGGCTTCGTGCCGGTGATGAATTCGGGTTTAAAACCTAGCAGGCGAAATGCCAATGAAATGATATCGGGCTTCAAGCCTAGCAGGCGAAATGCTGATGAATGAGTTCAGACTTAAAGTCTAGCAGGCTCCGTGCCACTGATGAGTTCGGGTTTAAAACCTAGGAGGCTAAATGCCGATGATTTGATAAAAGTCTAAGACTATGAGACCTTGTGTTAAATCGACAATTGAATCCTTCCAATATATTAAGTTGGCCAGGTATGTGATATATACTTATACATGTTAGATCGATTGGAATTGAATCATGAATGTGAAATGAGAAGCATAGGTGAACATGTCATATGTGTATGTGTATATTCGGTCATGGTGAAAGGTTATGTGAATTATGTGAAATACCATTTAGATATGAATGATGAAAGTAACTGTGGTTATGAAATGGTACAATGGTTGAATTCGGTTAAATTAAAGTTGACACTGAAGTATTTAAATACCTATGTCATATATGTGAGTATGGGTAAAACCATCGTAAATTATCGATAAGGGTGGGCTATGTGCGGAACCATCTTATAATTGCTAATTTGAATGGTTGTGTGCAAATCATTGAGCATGATGTATTGTATTGAGATTATACTTAAGTGAAATTATATATATGTGATGAAATTGATTGGTGATATAAATGTTTAAATAATATGAATGCAAAGAATGTGTGAAAGAGTAAATTTGTAATAAATCTGCTTGGGACAACAGCAGTAATGTGATTTTGGAAAATCACCATAAACTATGGGAGTTGAATTAGAAGCTAAATAAATTATTTAATTAAATCTTAATGAGTCTAGTTTCTTATAAAAGAAACCGTGTAAGCAAAAGAATTGCTGATAATGAGATATTTGAAGTGGAGTGGGACAGAGTCAAATGACTTCGGGGTCCCCTGTTCTGTATTTATAAATTTATTATAATTTGTACAAAAATTTTTATAAGATAAAATTTATATGCTTATACTCCTTAATGAGTCTAGTTTCAAATGAAATCAACGAGAACATATTTTGAATTCTGTAAGATATATGAGTCTATTTTTAGGTGAAATTAATAGAAATTGATTTGGAGTTTCGTAGCTCCAGTTATAAATAATTTAGTGACTGTTTCTGAGGAAGACAACTTGTAGTGAATTTGTGATTATGTTGTAAACATTGATAAAACTTGTTAATGAGTTGTTTATTGATTTCTTATGAACTTACTAAGCGTAAAGCTTACTCCCCTCTTCTTTCCCATATTCCCTAGGGTTTCCAGGTTAGCTCGGTTGGAGGCCGTCAGAGATATTATCACATTGTCGAGTCTACGCTATTAGCGTAAGTAAATCTTAGTGTTTCGAGTCTATGGCATGTATAGGGTTGTAAAATTGAATATGTAATATTATGATTAAGCCAAAGACTTTGGCTTGTTATTAAGGTAGTTTGATTATTCATATGCTTGTATGTTATTATCTCCTGTGATGTGGTTTATAGCATGTATATTTAGAATTTGAATTGTGATTCATTGTTGAGTAAGTAAATGATACAAGACTAAGATATTGGTAAATATTTAATAATGCCTCATGAATGTTTTGGGGCCTTGTAAGCCCGATTATAGGATAATATACGTGTAAATGAAAAGTTTAAAATTGATCAAAAAAAATTTTTATAGCCTGGTTTTATATAAATGGTTGAGTTTAAATCTGGTAGCACCTCGAACCCTGTTCCGGCGAGGGATACGGGCGAAGGGTGTTACAGGACCGATGAACCGTGGACTCAGTTTTCCTTTACGGCCAAGCCAAAGGACTTTCTTCCAAGGTAAGACTTTCAAGAATACCTTATCGCAGACCTAAAATTCTATTTCTTTTCATTTAAGATCGGCATAAGACTTTTGACGATCTTATGCTGATCTGAGGCTGCTTTCAAACTATCTTGAATTACTTTCACCTTTTCTTCAGTTTCATGAATCAAGTTAACTCCGTGTATCTTTTTCTCGGAGTTCTACATTTATGACCATACAGAGCTTCATACGGTGCCATTTTAATACTAGACTGATAACTATTATTGCATGCAAATTCAACCAAAGGCAAACACTTTTCCCAGTTACCTTCAAATTCAAGCACACAATACCAAAGCATATCTTCTAAAATTTGTATAACACGTTTGGATTGTCCATCAATCTGAGGATGGAATGCAGTGCTGAAATGTAACTGTGTACCCAATGCTTCTTGCAATTTGTTCTAGAATCAAGACGTAAATCGAGGATCTCTATCTGAAATACTGGGGACAAGCATTCCATGCAATCTAACAATATCAGAAACGTATAATTCCGCTAATCTTTCCAAGGAATAATCTATACGTATCGGAATAAAGTGTACAGACTTTATTAGCTAGTCAACAATTACCCAAATGGCATATTTCTTCTTCGGAGATAGGGGCAATCCTGATACAAAATCCATGGTAATTCTTTCCCATTTCCATTCTGGAATCGTAATTGGCTGTAAAAATCCCGAAGGCACCTGGTGTTCAGCTTTTACTTACTGATATATCAAACATTTAAAAACAAATTCAAAAATATCTCGTTTCATTCCCAGCCACTAGTATATATTTTTCAGATCATTATACATTTTATTACTACCAGGATGAATAGACATATTATCATTATGAGCTTCAAATAGAATCTCTATATCAATTCTGAATTCTTTGGTACAAATATTCTGCGTCTGAATAACAAACAACCATCAGACCCAACTTGAAATTCTGAATTAGAAGTTGATTCACATTGTATCCATTTTGCTTGTAACTCCCTACAGATCTATTGCAGAAATGTCGGTTTAGCTTTTACTCAACTATAACAAAACCATCATCAAATAAAGACAACCAAGTGTTCATCGCTCGAAAAGCAAATAGGAATTTTCTGCTCAAAGCATCTCTAACCACATTGGTTTTTCCCGGATGGTAATCAATGACAAGATCATAATCTTTCAATAATTCAGGCCACCTGCGCTGTCTTAAGTTTAAGTATTTTTGTGACATCAAATACTTCAAGCTCTTGTGATCAGTAAAAATGTGACATTTTTCACCAAACAGATAATGCCACCAAATTTTTAATGCAAAGACAATGGCTACCAATTCTAGATCATGTATTGGGTAGTTCTTCTCATGTGGTTTTAACTGTCTAGAAGCATAGGCTATTACTTTACCTTCTTGCATCAATATACAACCTAAACCATTTAATGATGCATCACTGTAAATTATAAATTCCTTACCTAATTCAGGCTGAACTAACACGGGTGCTTCAGTTAACAAAGCTTTCAATTTTTCAAAACTTTGCTGACATTTATCAGACCACTCGAATTTCACATCTTTTTGCAACAGACGAGTTATCGGAGAAGCTATCATTGAGAACCCTTTAACAAATCTTTGGTAATACCCAGCTAGTCCTAGAAAACTTCTAACTTTAGACACGTTTTTCGATGGCTTCCAATTAATAATGGCTGAAATTTTGTTCAGATCCATACGAATACCTTCTGAAGATACTATATGTCCGAGGAAACCAACTTCTCGTAGCCAAAATTCACATTTACTAAATTTGGCATACAATTGCTTCTTACACAGAATTTACAACACTATTCTCAAATGTTCGGTATGTTCATTTTCATCTCGAGAATATACCAGGATATCATCAATAAATACCACCACAAACCTGTCTAAATATGGTCTAAAGATTCTGTCCATCAAATCCATAAATACCGCAGGTGCATTTGTCAAACCAAACAGCATTACAAGAAACTCATAGTGCCCATACTTGGTTTTAAATGTTGTCTTTGGAACATCTGATTCCTTCAACCGTAGCTGATAATAGCCCGGACGGAGATCAATCTTTGAAAATACAGTAGCACTTTTCAACTAATCAAATAAATCATCAAATCGAGGCAGTGGATATTGGTTCTTTATGGTGACTTTTTTTAATTTTTTGTAATCTATACACAATCTCAATGATCCATCTTTCTTATTTACAAACAGAACCGGTGCACCCCAAGGTTTTAAAACTGGGTCGAGCAAAGCATCTATCAATCAATTCTTGCAACTGTGCTTTCAACTCTTTTAATTCAGTAGGAGCCATTCTGTAGGGTGCTATGGATATCGGTTTTATTCCCAGAACAAGATCTATAGAGATCTCCAATTCTCTAACAGGTGGTAAACCAAGTAATTCCTCCGGAAATACATTAGGAAATTCTCAAACAACTGGCACTGACTGAATTTTCGACTCAGATACTTTAATATCTAACACATATGCAAGATAAGCATCATATCCCATTCTGATATATTTCTGTACCGATATAGCTGAAATCACAGTAGATAACCCATCTAATTTATCAGATTCAGCATGAAGTAACTTACCATTCTGACATTTTAACACAATGTACTTCTATTTACAATTTACCACTGCATCATGCTGAGTTAGCCAATTCATACCCAGAATTACATCAAATTCATTAAAAGACAGCAACATTAGATCAGCCAGAAAATAATAACCCTTTACCATCAACAGGCAATTTTTACAAATTTTATCCACCATAACATACTGGCCCGGGGGTTTCGAAACTTTAACCACAAATTTAGTGAATTCAACAAGTAAATTTTTAACAGTCACTAAATTTATGCATATATATGAATGTGTGGAACCAGGATAAATCAAAGCAGTAATATCAGTGTGAAGAAGAGAAAATGTACCAGTAATAATATCAGGTGCAGAAGCATCCTCTCTTGCACGTATAGCATATGTCCTTGCCGGTGCCTTGGCTTCAGATTTTTCTGTTGAATCTTTGCCATACCTCGGCTACCACTAACATTATCAGGGTGTCGAGGTGGACTACCTCTCGAGACAGGATTGCTCGGCCTAGAGGTCTGAACAGTATCTTTTACAGGCTTTTTTGGGCAATCTCTGAGATAGTGGTCAAAAGAACCACATCTAAAACAAGCTCCACTTCTTATGCGACATTCACCAAAATGCAATTTATTGCAATGTTTGCATCTTGGTTTAGGACTTCCAACACCCCCTACACTTGTAACCGATGGAGATAGAGATCTCGGATTAGAACGTTGGGAGCCTTGCTCTTTTTCAGAATATCCCACAAATGTGGTAAAATGATCATGGTACTTCTTTGATTTCTTTGAAATTGACGATTGTAACTTGTCCATAAATATTTTACCAGAACTTCGAGCTTCTCTCTCTGCTTGCTTCTTTTCTTTACTTGATTCCTCGGCTTTGTGTGCTCGATCAGCCAATGCAACAAATGCCCTTAATTCTAGAATTTCAATCAACAACTTGATATCTTCATTTAAACTATCTTCAAAATTTTTACACATATCAGCCTCAGTCAGAACCCATTCTCTAGCATATTTGCTCAACTGAACAAATTCTCGCTCATATTCAGATACAGCTATGTTTCCCTATTTGAGCTCTAAATGTTGTTTCTTTTTCTGATCTAGAAATCTCTGACTAATATAATTTTTTTTGAATTCTGTCTGAAAGAATTCCCAAGTAACATTTTCTCTCGATAAACAGAAGTTATGGTATTCCACCAATGGTAGGTTGCGTCTTTTATTAAAGATAATGCACATTTCAAACATTCAGCCGGTGTGCATGATAATTCATCTAGAACCCTGATGGTGTTTTCCAACCAAAACTCAGCCCTCTCTCGATCATCTTCAACAGTAGCCCTAAATTCTTCTGCCCCATATTTATGGATTTTATCTACCGAAGGCTTACCAGTTCTAACAGGTTCAGCACCCTATGGCATCTCTGGAACCGATTGAAGAGCAGGTGGGGGAGGTTGTTGTACAGTAGGATTTGTTCTTATGAATTCTATAAACCACTCATTCATCATTTGGAAGAAGGCTTCTTTTGCCTCCTCACCTCGGCCCTCGGATTTGGGCCTTCTACTACTAGATGTAGCTCTTTGTACTGAAGTTAGAGCATTGCTCTCAGCTTCCTCGGATTCAGCTCTAGCTTCATTGGATGACATTACTATATGAAAAACACATTTAAAATGGTCAGAAGATATCACACTATCACAAATTATATAATGACATGTATAGCTAAACTCATACTTGACTCTGATACCAATAAATATAACACCCCTAACTTATTTCTGTCGCTAGAACAGGGTTACGGAGTATTACCAGAGCTTATAGAGTAATTTCATGCAATTCATGTCATTTACTTTTCATATCTGAAATTAATCATATTGTCCCTTGAATGGACCTTTGAGGCCTAATTTAAAAATTAAAATCAAGTTAGGACTAAGTCGGGAACTCAGAAAATTTTTCACAAAATTTCAAAAATTTTTCTTATATTCAGGGGTCACACGCCCGTTTGGGTAGGCCATGTGGCATACACAGTAATATGACATGCCTATGTCTTAGGTCGTGTGGGCATTCGATGTGAGGCACACAGCTGTGTCCTAGCCCGTGTTCTTACCCATGTAACTCCCTGACTTGGCAGGCCGTGTGGTCAATTTAATTTTCATAAATTAGGTACAGGTTTCACACGGCCAAGACACACGTCCGTGTTCTAGGCCGTGTAGTACAAACACCTGTATCTCTGCCCTTGTGTCTAATTCTGAGCATTTTGTTTCTTAATTTTAAGATGGATGGGACACACGGCCAAATCACATGCCCTTGTGCCAGGTCGTGTGTCACAAATGGTCAAGACACACTCCCGTGTGTCTACCCGTGTGGACAAAATAAGGTCATTCCCTAGCCTTATTTTTCAACCAAATTTAACCTTCAACCTATAATAACATTTGCATATATTTGCCAACCAATTCAAGTCATATAAATCAAGTAAACATCATTAATATATCTGAAATAGTGTCACATATTCATATAATCAAGCTTACGTTCTTGTGATGATTTATATTTTACTCTAAATCAATTTAACCAAACCTTATACATGTATATATTAAACATGATATAACTTTATATTATCATATCAAAATATAACATTATTAGCCATTCCAATACCTAGATTACAAACAACCATTTACATATTATTATTGGTAAAATTAGCTTATACATGCCATTATCTTAAAGTAAGTTTTCTATTTATACCAAAAGAAGCTAGAGGATAGTGTGTTGATACTCCGACCGATCTGCAACTTTTAAGAGCTTTCGAGCACTATAAAATAGAGAAAATAAAATTTAATAAGTATTTAATGCTTAGTAAGTTCATATAATAGGAATTTAACTTACCATATTTACATTTAAGATAAGCATACAATAATGCATCAAAACAATTTGGCTTATAGCCTAAAACACAATTTCACCAAATCATGTTCGTCAAGTAATTCAAATAATACTTAGAACATGGATGAGCTCATCATTTAATGTCTTTCATATTCATATACTTTCCATAATATTGTTCCATATTACATGTACACTTTGATGACAAATTATTTCAAATTCAATTTAGCCATGTCAGAACTTTACTCGTTGAATTTATTAGAAATATCGATGGATACGCTTATTTAGTACCCTTTAGTGTACACTATTATAATTCATCAATTTATTTTCAAGGGTACCTAATTAGGGCACATAACCGAGAAGCACACTCTTGAGCCTTGTAACGAGAAACTCACACAGAGCCATTTTAGGAAGCTCATAAAGAGCATATCGAGAAGCTTATTCGGGTTATATAACGGGTAGCTCATAAGAGCCATAATAGGGGAGTTTACAAAGAACCATATCGGGAAGTCCGAATAGCCAATATCGGGAAGTTAAGCGAACACTATCGGGAAGCTCACAAAGATCCAAATTTAATTGGAAGCTCACGAAGAGCCTTTAGTCGGGATGCTCATAAGAGCTAAGGTGTGTCCACAACAATTATAGGATCATAACCTATCGGGACGCTCCGAAGAGCTATAACAGGAAGCTCGTTGAACTATATAACGAGAAGCTTGAGAGGGCTAATAACGGGATGCTCTTTCGAGCCATGGTGTGTCCACAACATATGTAAGACCACAACCAATTTGGGAAAAACTTGAATCCATCGAATTTCACCTATTCAAATGGGACTCAACAATTCTCGGGTATATAATTATTTTCATTTATATAACAAACTCATAATTCACATAAACAACATTCAATTCAAACATAAGAATGTACACAATTTAGTTACACGAACTTACCTCGATACTTGTTCGCACACGAAATCTACTAACCTGAAACTTTTTATTTTCTTCGATCCATGTAACAGCCCGATTTAAACCCTAGTTGGAATAGTGGTTTCGGGACCACAAATATGAGTTAGAAAAATATTTTAATATTATTTTCTGTGCTGATTATATGTGAATTAATATGTGTGAAAATTTCGTATGAAGATTTCATCATTTGTGTGCTCAATTTGCAAAAAGGACCTAATCGTGTAAAATGTAAAAGTGGCATTCTATTTGCTAAAGTGCTTATTTGCTATGTCTTTGTAAATAAGAAGTCCTTATATGGTTAATAGACCATTGAACTTATAAGTGGACTATTATGGACATGAATTAAATAGATTTCATGTTTTATAATTAAGGTTATATAAGTAATTTAGTATTTAAGTTAATAAAAATAAAACAAACATAAAATTTAGTCCATTATCATCCTTTGTTACCAAAAATTGAAAGAAAAAAAAAGAGAAAATAAGCTTGCTAGGGTTCAGCACTTTGATTACTTGATTAAGGTATGGTTTTGACTCGGCTTTTGATAATTTTTATGTTTTTGTGATCGTTGCTTTGTATTCTTTCAAGCCCATGCCTCAATTTCTGAAATTGATTATGATTTTAAGATGTGCCATTGTTGATAATGTGATTTTTATGAAACTTGATGATAGTAAATGGAAGATATGTGTTAGATTACTAAGTTTTGTCTTTGAATTTTTGATGAATTTGAGTAATTTGGACTAAATTGTAAAAAGGAAATTTGAGGGACTAAAATGTAAAATAAATGAAACATATGGACTTATACGAATACTATGAGAATTTGGCCTAACATGGGTATATGGAAATTATGTGTATTTTGTGATTTTGTGAATTAAGGACTAAAGTGTTAAAATGTGAAAATGTGAGGGCTAATTTGTAAATTTCCCTAAATATGTGTTTTTGGATTGATTTGAATGAATGTGAGTTTGAATAAGTTAAATTTGAATTGATTTAGATCAAGAACCAAAGAAATGAATTAGATCAGGGGAAATCGAAAGTCGTCGAGTAATCGACTCCGTTCGTCCGAATCCGCACGAGGTAAGTCTATATACAAATAAATGTATTTAAAATGGTTTATTTATGATTATATGCTATTGAACAATGATGAATGGCTTTATGCCTTGAATATGAGATATCTGAGAAAGTATCGACAAAATTTCGATGTCCAAAAAGCCCCATACGAACCATAGGAATAGTTAGGATACATATGTCATGACATAGGATCCGATATGTGTTTTCGTGTAAGACCACGTCTGGGACATTGGCATCGACTTATGATTTACGTGTAAGAATATGTTTGGGACATTGGCATCATATTTCATTTCGTGTAAGACCCTGTCTGGGATAATGGCATCGATATTTGATTACATGTAGGACCACGTCTGGGACGTTGGCATTGTACGAGCTTTTCAAACTATCTGCGTACCCTTATGATTCCGAATGGTTCAACGGGTATTCTGAGAAACAAATAATTATATGAAATATGTATCCGATTTAGGTACATTTGAAATGTATACTATGTTTGAGAATAAAAGGTAAGTATATGTACAAATAATGATATGTGTTTTAAGTATGAGAAAATATGCTATATGTGTAAATGAATTGGGAATCTGTGAAATGTTTATGAACTATGTGGTTTGAGATAGTATTTAACCATGGAGTATACATAATTTCATAATACTTTCATGTTTTGAATGATAAGTTTATTTGTATATGGCTTACAAAGCTTTTGAAAGCTTACTCTGTGTGTTTTTCAACTGTTTTATAGATATTGAAGCTACTGGGAGCTCGAGGATCGTCGAGGATCATCATCACTGATCTTGATTTTCTGTGATAAGTTTTATAAATTTATAATTAATCGTTCTTGAAACTAACTATTATCACGATATAGGCAAGTGTACCTATCAAACAATAGTATAGCTTTAGCAAGACCGGATTGTCGAATCCAAAGGAACTAAAAATACTAGTAATGACTGTCTTTTTATTATCTAGCCTAAGAATAATGAGGTTTGCTTTAATTAACTAATTACTAAACTAAGAAATCCTAGAAAATAGAATTTGGAAATTACTTTTGGAAAAACGATTGATTTAAGACAATACCTAAGGAAAAATCCACCTAGACTTGACATTTTATTTTGGCTCCAAATCGGACGATTTATTCATTTAACTTGTTTCGTAGAAATCCCTAAATTATGTTATTATCCCTATTCAAGACTTATAACGTCTAACCCTAGATTGAATAATTGAAATTTCTTTCTAATTAACACCCTAGGGTTGCATTAACTCGATATATGGATCCCCTTATTAGGTTTCACCCTAATCCGACAAAATCTTGTCACCCTATCTCTAGGCGCGCAATCAACTCCTAAGTGCCTCTATCATCCTGACATATCAAATCAACTGGTGTGGTCTTAACATGCATAATCAAGTAAGTTCTAGAATAACAATTTGATATTGACACACTCAAAGCAATAATAAAAAGTGAGCATGAAAGAAATAATAGATGCTCTTAAAGGCTCAATAATCTCACAAAAAATTATGGCTTTTTTATGCTTACACTTGTGGATTTTAATTCAAGATAATACCTAAACTTGGGGAAACAACCTAAAATTTTAAATTCTTAAAAATCAACTTATCATGCTTAATCCTCTAATGTCTTAAAGTCTAAATAATCAATGCGTGTCTGCCTATGTTTTAATTCAAGATATATTAATAAAGATCTTAAATCAATCAAAATTCATCCTAAACATGATATGAGAGATTTACAGGAGAACAAGGCAACATTCAGGGATTTTTCTGATAATGAAATGAATACCCCCCACACTTAAGATGTATATTGCCCTCAATGTACAAAGATAATGCTAGTGGCAATTATAGATATAATATCATAAGATAGAGAGAGAAATGAAACTTCCTGAGTGTTAAATGAATGAACTCCCTAGTTTAGCGAGAGCGAGGATTGGAAATAGAGCTGGAGGGAAAACATGATTCTGAGGGAGAATTAAGGGAATCATCTAATAATAATCATAAAGATAAGTCGTCTTATAAAAATAATGGCGTCTTAAAAAATAAATAAACATAAAAGTAAAAATAAAATAAGAGAGATAATCTAAATTTTTTTTTCAAGTGGCATGCCGGATAACACGCCCGTGTGGATCGTGTCTAGCCCGTGTTTGTCGCGAATTGAGATATCGTCACACGGCCTTTGGACACGCCTGTGTGTCTAGGCCGTGTGGCTACATTATCGTATCACACGACCGTGTGGGATGTGGTTCGCTTCTCCCACGCCCGTATCTGTATGCCCATGGCCGTGTTAATTTAACAGGTTCGACCACGGATGCTAGACACAGGCATGTTGCACGCCCGTGCTATTTTCTCAGGTTCTCCTATGGTTCAATGCCATGGGCGTGTCACACGCCCGTGTTGTTTTGGCAGGATCGCCCATGGCCGGGTCGCATGGCCGTGGCTATTTATTGCAGCCCATGTTTGGAAAAATCTTTGCCCTGTTTCCACACGGTCTTAAGCACGCCCGTGTGCTTGGCCATGTGAGTGTGGTAAACCTGTATTCAAGAGTTCCGTTAGTAAGTTAGGTGTTAAACACTAGAATTTAAAGAAGTTAATACTGTTAGTGCTCGGGTTGCCTCCCGAGAAGCACTTATTTATAGTCTAAGCTCGACTTGCCTCTCCATTGAATGGTCATGGTGGTTCAACGAGTTTATACTCCTCATTCCTGCTATCAATCTCATCAAAATAAGGTTTTAGGCGGGTATTGTTTACCTTAAAAGTGTCAAACTTGGGATGACTTACCTCGACTGTGCCGAATGGGAAAATGCTAAGTACCGTAAGAGGGATTTATTCATTCGGTTTGGTAGTGACAATGTGAAGATCTATGGCATCTAATAAAACTTTATCTCCAACCTTAAGTTGATTTGGTGAGGTATTAAGCTCGTTTTGGCGTGGTTTTGGTTTAACGTGTGTTCTCAGTTTATGTGTCCGCCATTCATCTAGCTTCTCGATTTGTAGCCTTCGTTCTTCATGAATAGGTCCTCTATTGTTGCTGGAACATGGCTCATATACTTCCTTCAAACTCATTTCCTGCAAAGTATGTTGCACCATATTGTCAGTTTTAGTAGAATGGTTTATACAATCACCTTCAATTTTCGATGTGTTGCCAGAATTGCGAGCTTGAAGGATGATTGTTTCGTCCCCCACACGAAGTGTGAGTTCACCTGTGCCAACATCAATAATCATTCTAGCAGTTGCTAAAAGGGGCCTTCCTAAAATCAAAGGAGTGTTGTTATCCTCCTCTATATCTAGAACAACGAAGTCAACAGGAAATATAAATTTCTCGATTTTAACTATCACATCTTCAATAATACCCCTAGGAAACCTAATAGTTTTATCTGCTAACTGAATGCTCATTCTAGTCTGTTTGGGTTTCCCAAGACCTAGTTGTTTAAATATTTTGTAAGGTATGACGTTAATGCTAGCCCCTAAATCAGCTAATGCATTATTAACATCTAAAATACCAATTAAGCAAGGAATTGTAAAACTCCCTGGATCTTTTAATTTTTTGGGTAGCTTATTCTGTAGAATAGCTGAGCAAACTGTGTTTAGCTCCACATGTGACGCCTCCACTAATTTCCGCTTATTTGCTAAAAGCTCCTTTAAAAATTTCATTGTATTCGGCATTTGCGATGGAGCTGCAATAAACGATAAGTTAATATGTAATTTTTTAAGAGGTTAAGGAATTTACCAAATTGTTCATCTGAGCGTTCTTTCCTTGTCGCATTAGGGTATGGCACACGAGGTTTATATTCTACACTTACTATTTTGTTTTCATTATGACCTACCGCACCTTTACCTTTGTTCACCACAGTTTTTTGCCTCGGTTCTGGCTTAGGCTCAACGAATCCTTCTTCACCTTGAACATTAATCCCGTTGAGCTGTTCCTTGGGTTTTGGCAAACTAACTTGTGGTCATTCAGAAATTAGTTTGGACAGCTGGCCTATCTGAGTTTTGAGCCCTTGGATCGACACTTGTTAATTTTTAAGTGCTGTCTCGGTATTCTGGAAATAAGTTTCTGACACCAAGATGAATTTGGATAGCATCTCCTCAAGGTTCAGCTTTTTCTTTTGTTGGTAAGGTGGTTGTTGGAAGCCTGAGTGTGGTGGTGGTCTCTGATTTCCTTGACCTCCCCATGAGAAGTTTGGGTGATTCCTCCAACCTGCGTTATAAGTATTGCTATAAGGATTATTTTGAGATCGAGGATTATTACCTATGTAATTTAATTTCTCGTTCTCCATTTTGTGGCCATAAGGTTGATACTCTGAATTGCTTGATCCACCTCCACTTGCTTCACATTGCATTACTGGATGAACCTGCGTAAAACCAAGTAAACCGTCAATCTTTTTATTTAGATATTCTACCTGATTTGATAACATGTTAACTGCATAAATGTTATAAATGCCTGTTGTTTTTGTTGGCTTAGTCCCCATGACTTGCCACTGATAGTTATTCAGTGACATCTCCTCAATAAATTCGTAAGCCTCTTCAGGTGTTTTGTTGTTGATGGTTCCACCAGCGGCTGCGTCAATCATCTGTCTTGTCGAGGGATTCACACCATTGTAGAACGTTTGGACTTACAGCCATAGAAGTAACCCATGGTGAGGGCACTTTCGCAGTAGGTCCTTATATCTCTCCCATGCATCGTAGAGTGTTTCTAAATCCATCTGCACAAAAGAAGAGATATCATTTCGTAATTTAGCCGTTCTAGCTGGCGGAAAATACTTTAATAAAAAATTTTCGGTCATTTGTTCCCAAGTAGTGATTGACCCTCGTGGTAACGAGTTCAACCACTGTTTAGCTTTATTCCTCAATGAAAAAGGGAATAACCGAAGACGAATGGCATCATCAGAAATGCAATTAATTTTAAATATGTTGCAAAACTCTAGAAAATTTGCCAAGTGAGTGTTGGGTTCCTCGTCCTATGAACCATCAAACTGAACAAATTGCTGTATTATTTGAATTGTGTTAGGTTTCAGTTCAAAATTATTTGCAGCAATAGCAGGCCTTACTATACTTGACTCAGTTCTTGTTAAATTAGGTTTAGCATAATCATACATAGTACGAGGAGCAGGATTCTGATTTGCTAGATCAGTGGGTATCGCAGGAGGCAGCTGATTTTCCTGGTTTTTAGCCATCTCCTCGGTTGTAGTTGAGATATCGTCCTCTTGCTCTTCCTATGTGTATCTTAGGCTTCGTCTTATTTCTCTTCGGTTTCTATGAATGGTGCGATCGATTTCTTCGTCAAAAAGTAATGGTCCCGACGGGTTTCTTCTAGTCATAAACTATAAGAACCTGCCAGAAGAAAGAAAAAGAAAATTTAGTAAATAAAAATAAAAACAAAAATAAAATTAAATTGCAGTAAAAGTAAATGGCTAAAGTAATAAAAATTGAGTGTTTCTAATATTTTAGTTCCCTGGCAACGGTGCCAAAAACTTGATCGTGATTTTCCGAGATAAGTTTTATAAATTTATAATTAATCGTTCTTGAAACTAACTATTATCACGATGTAGGCAAGTGTACCTATCGAACAGTAGTATAGCTTTAGCAAGACTGGATTGTCGAACCCAAAGGAACTAAAAATACTAGTAATGATTGTCTTTTTATTATCTAGCCTAAGAATAATGAGGTTTGTTTTAATTAACTAATTAATAAACTAAGAAATCCCAGAAAATAGAATTGGGAAATTAATTTTGGAAAAACGATTGATATAAGATAATACCTAAGGAAAAATCCACCTAAACTTGACTTGTTATTTTGGCTCTGAATCGGACGATTTATTCATTTAACTTATTTCGTAGAAATCCCTCAGTTATGTTATTATCCCTATTCAAGACTAATAACGTCTAACCCTAGATTGAATAATTGAAATTTCTTTCTAATTAACACCCTAGGGTTGCATTTACTCGATCTATGGATCCCCTTATTAGGTTTCACCCTAATCCGACAAATTCTTGTCACCCTCGCGTAATCAACTCCGCTTAATTATGACAAAGTCACTCTTAGGTTGAGACTATTCATCCTCCAACTAAGAGCATTAACTTGAATCGATATCCTGAAATACCAAAAAAGAATTAAGAACACATAATTAAGAACAAGTCAAATGTTTATCATACAATTTAGAAAATAATAACAAGATTCATCTTAGGTTTCATTCCCCTTAGGTATTTAGGGGTTTTAGTTCATAACTAAATAGGAAAACATCTCAGAAGAATAAATAATACAAAACATAAAGAAAACCCAAAACTCCTGAAGGGAAATTGAGGAGAGATCTTCAGTCTTGATGAATCCGGCTTCTGAGATGGATCAATCGGCTTTCTTGGAGTAATTCCTTACTCCCTATTCTCTGTCTCCCTTTAGTCCTCTTTTTGGGTGTTTAAATAGGCTTTTAGAATTCCTAAAAGCCCTCAAACTTGCCCTTTTCTGAATAAAACTTAACTAGGGCTTGGCAGGGACACACCCGTGTGACACGCCCGTGTGCGATTACTTCAGGCCATGGTAAAGGCCGAGAGATCAACACGCCCGTGCTGAGGTTGTTTTAGGCCGTATTCGAGCCTGTTAGAAAGGCACGAGCGTGTGTTCTACCCGTGTGAGGAAGTCTAGGCCGTGTTGTTTTTGTGACAGTCCTAATTTGACCCTAGTCGGAAAGTGGTTTCGGGACCACAAAACCGAGTTATAAAAATAATTAAATGTTATATTCTATGTTTTTGATGTGAGTAAATGCATTTGTGAAAGTTTCATGCTTTTGTCATTTGCATGTGAAATTTTAACAGGAATTATGTGAGACAATTGTGAAATGTGATAGGCTAATTTTAAAAGTGATATATTAATGCATATTAATAAAAAGGGGACTTGCATGTCAAATTATCCATTATTGGATAGTGGTCGGCCATGATATTGTTAATTATATATAATATATATTTTGTATTAACCTTTTTATATCTAATAAATGAATTAATGAATAAAAGATAATAGAATATTAGTTAGTGGGAGGAAAAACCAAAGTGATTCATCTTGTTCCTCCATTGCCGAAACTAGAAGGGAGAAAGAATAAAATTTTTTGTTTAATTTTCGGCTATGGTGATTGCTAGAAGAAGCTATGTTTAATGCCACCCTTAGAAATGTATGCATAATTTAGATGATTAGTTTGAATGCTACATATTTCTTGGATTGAATTTAGGTTTTGGAGGATTTAAAATTCGGCTAAGAAACTTAAATTTTATATTAGTAGAAGCCTTGATGTCATTAGCATGGATAAACATGTTGGATGTGTTATTTAGTTTAAAAGTTGAGGTTGGTATTTGATTTATTGGGTATGTCGAATTTGGATTTAGGGAGAAAAAAAAATAGGTAATCGGTCATGTTATATTCTTGATGAAAAATTTGTTTAATGCTTTAGATGTCATATAAATGAGCTTGTAAGTGAATTTGAATAATTGTGAATTTTTGAATGAGAAGTGACGAATGTGATTTGTGGGTGTGACTTAGGGATAAAAAAAATAATAAAAATAAATATGGTGGCTTGAGTTTAGTAATATTCGGCCAAAGACTTTAGGTTCTCGCAAATTTTGGATGTTTTGCATTTCGTATTGGAGGTCTTGATGAATGAAGTCAATTGATATGAATGTATAAACAATGTATGTAATTATATCTTAAATTGGAATGATTAGCTAATGTGGTTCGTTAATAAAAAAAGATTAAAATGTTAAGTTTGTGTTTAAATTGTGATTTGGCAAGAATGTATTCTAGGTCATTGTAAGTTCATTTCTATGATAAGAGATATATTTTGACTTTATTAAAACTATAATTCGACACTTATTCCATAATAAAATACGTGAAATTTGTATGCAAATTAGTTTATGAAATTCGAATATGCAAGGTAATAAGTAGTAAAAATGTTCCTTGATAATTTTAATCTATTATTTGGGGATAAATGTAGTTGTTCATTGTAACCTAGTAATATGTTCGATTGTGCATGAGTAGGGCACATGTGTGATGTTTAAATAGCTAGCTAGTAAGGTCATTTGTACCATAAATATATGATATACATGTATTAAATTAAATTGCTTAATCGATAAGTAATTGAATAAATCTATTTGTTTTAAATCAAGCACAAGAGCAAAAAGGGTCGAAATCAGATAAAGGAAAAGAGAAAGCAATCGAGTAGCCTATCCGTAACTATTCAAATATATCTGAGGTAAGTTTTGAGTAATTACAGTTATTAGATAATTGATATAATGAAATAAGTATGATAAATAAATTGAGTATATGGCATATGATTGAATAAATAGTAGGAGTTAAGCTGAGACAAATAAATGGTTATGTGTTATTGCGTATAAGTGTTGAACAGAGGTTATATTGAAGGTGTGTTTCTTTGTGTGCTTATATTCAAATGAAGTACAAATGTGATATGTTATGTGAGCCGAGTTATCATGTGGATAAATACGCTTAGCACTCGATATGTAATATATATATCCGGGTTAAATCCAGCAGGCTTTGTGCTGGTAATACATATCCGGGTTAAATCCTGCAGGCTTTGTGCTGGTAATATATATATCCGGGTTAAATCCCACAGGCTTCGTGCTGGTACTATATCCGGACTTAAAGTTTCGCAAGCTTTGTGCTAGCAACTGGATTCGGGTTTGTAAACCTAGCAGGCTTAACGCTGGTGATTCGAGGGGGATTACAAATTCGAATGTTCAAAGCAAACTATTATTGATTATGTGTGATATATGATAATGTCCAGGTATGTATCACGTACTTATATATGTGAATTGATTTCTAGGTGAATGATTAATATCAAATAACGACATAATTGTGTGAAAGGTTATTATATTTATGAATAAGAGAATGACCTATTCGGTCAATGTCTGTCATTATATGAAAATGTGTGAATTAAATCAGTTGTTTGAGCCATAAGGTTAAGTGAAGCATATGTTAAAAATTTCTTTGTGTATATACATATATTCGGCCAATAGTCTTTATATGTAGTATAATTGTGTATATTCGGCCTAGTGATTGTAAATTGAATACGAGTCTTATAATATTTGTTGTTCGTTTTAATTGACATGCTTTAATTGTTGAAATGCTTAAAACTTACTAAGCCTCGAAAGCTTACTCGTTTTTTATTTCTTTGTTTTATAGATTGTCAATATCGCCACCGACTCGGGATCATCTGCAGAGCTTCATCATACTATCGACTCTTTTTGGTATAGTTGCATTTTGGCCTTGATATGGCATGTATAGGTTAGACCGGTAATAGTTATGTTTTGTATTTGAAAATATTTTGGCCATGTGAAAATGTTGTATATATTTTTTATAACTAAAAGATCTATATGTTTTCAGCTCGATTGATGTTCTTAGTTGATAAATTATAGAAATGGAATTAAATGTTTAGCTCAGTAATACCTCATAGCGTAAACCGACGATCGGACACGGGTTAGGAGTGGTACAGTTTTCCCACGTCGGCCCATTTTCTCTATTTTTGGCCCGTTTCTTGTTCTTTTTGCTCTCCTATACTCACCTAAGTATAAAGCATGAAATTAAAGGATTAGGAGCACCAAATTCACCAAATCTAAGGAGAATTCATTCATAAATGTGTTAAGCATCAGATAAAAATATGTATAAATTACGATTTATCAAATACCCCCACACTTAAACGTTTGCTTGTCCTCAAGCAAAATCCTCAATTCACAATTAAGACTTCCTTTTTCTGAACTTATAACTCTTATCAATAATATCTCAAACTAATCCATAAGTAATCATACATTGAGAATTCAACTAAAAGAACATTAAAGTTTTAAACATTCTAAGTTGAGTATTTAATTATGAAAAACATAGGCATCTCCCCTTATCTATGTAGTTACCATCGATTCGAAATCTCACAGAGTTTAACACCCTCACTAAAGATTCACTCAAATCACTCGAAGTGTTTAAGCATAATGAAATTAGCACTCATTAATCAATATGAAAAGTTATTACCATAGGCTTGCATGAAAATCAAATCTCCACCACTATAAATTGAGAAGATGCATCAATCCAAAGGTCTTTAGAGGGTTCTAACGAGGCTTGGTTAGGGGGTGTGGTCACAAGTTGAAAGAAAGGGTTAGAATTGAGATTGAATTAAAAAATTACTTAACTAGAAAAATATTTTAGCATCACTTGCATACAACAAAGCTTCTTTTCTGAATTATGGAATTTAAATACTTAAGCTCAAAAACAAAAGATTGCTACTGCTAATATGTATACACATTTTTTTTTAAGAACAAGCCAAATAACATAGACTAACTATTAAGAACAAGACATAGCTAAGCAATTTACTCAAATTAAACCTTGACAAAAATAGGGATCAACTTAATTGAGGGGAATTCAACAATAATGGGTTAAGGGTTAATATTAAGGGTAATACAAGGAATGGCTTGTTAAGCTCAAAGGGGTTTACTAAGGGTTAATCGTGGAGGTAGGCTTTTCATGGCATGAGCGGGTTAATCCTAAGTGCCTCTATCATCTTGACATATCAAATCAAATGGTGTGGTCTTGACATGCATAATCAAGCAAGTTCTAGAATAACAATTTGATATTGACACACTCAAAGCAATAATAAAAAGTAAGCATGAAAGAAATAATAGATGCTCTTAAAGGCTCAATAATCTCACAAAAAATTATGGCATTTTGATGCTTACACTTTTGGATTTTAATTCAAGATAATACCTAAACTTGGGGAAACAACCTAAAATTTTAAATTCTTAAAAATCAACTTATCATGCTTAATTCTCTAATGTCTTAAAGTCTAAATAATCAATGCGTGACTGCCTATGTTTTAATTCAAGATATATTAATAAAGATCATAAATCAATCAAAATTCATCCTAAACATGATATGAGAGATTTACAGGAGAACAAGGCAACATTCAGGGATTTTTCTGATAATGAAATGAATACCCCCCACACTTAAGATGTACATTGCCCTCAATGTACAAAGATAATGTTAGTGGCAATTATAGATATAATATCATAAGATAGAGAGAGAAATGAAACTTCTTGAGTGTTAAATGAATGAACTCCCTAGTTTAGCGAGAGCGAGGATTGGAAATAGAGCTGGAGGGAAAACATGATTCTGAGGGAGAATTAAGGGAATCATCTAATAATAATCATAAAGATAAGTCGTGTTTTAAAAACAATGGAGTCTTCAAAAATAAATAAACATAAAAGTAAAAATAAAATAAGAGAGATAGTCTAAATTTTTTTTTCAAGTGGCACTGTAGGATAACACGCCCGTGTGGATCGTGTCTAGCCCGTGTTTGTCGCGAATTGAGATATCATCACACGGCCTTCGGACACGCCCGTGTGTCTAGGCCGTGTGGGTACATTATCTTATCACACGACCGTGTGGGATGTGGTTCGCTTCTCCCACGCCCGTGTATGCATGCCCACGGCCGTGCTAATTCAATAGGTTCGACCAGGAGTGCTAGACACGGGCATGTCGCATGCCCGTGCTATTTTCTCAGGTTCTCCCATGGTTCAATGCCATAGGCGTGTCGCATGCCGTGTTGTTTTGGCAGGATCGCCCACGGCCGGGTCGCACGGCCGTGGCTATTTATCGCAGCCCATGTTTGGAAAAATCTTTGCCCTGTTTCCACACTATCTTAAGCACGTCCGTCTACTTGGCCGTGTGAGTGTGGTAGACCTGTATTCAAGACTTCCGTTAGTAAGTTAGGTGTTAAACACTAGAATTTAAAGAAGTTAATACCGTTAGTGCTTGGGTTGCCTCCCGAGAAGCGCTTATTTATAGTCTAAGCTCGACTTACCTCTCCATTGAATGGTCATGGTGGTTCGAGGAGTTTATACTCCTCATTCCTGCTATCAATCTCATCAAAATAAGGTTTTAGGCGGGTATTGTTTACCTTAAAAGTGTCTAACTTGGGATGACTTACCTCGACTATACCGAATGGGAAAATGCTAAGACCGTAAGAGGGATCTCTTCAATCGGTTTGGCAGTGACAATGTGAGGATCTACGGCATCTAATAAAACTTTATCTCCAACCTTAAGTTGATTTGGTGAGGTATTAAGCTCGTTCTGGCATGGTTTTAGTTTAACGTGTGTTCTCAGTTTATGTGTCCGCCATTCATCTAGCTTCTCGATTTGTAGCCTTCATTCTTCATGAATAGGTCCTCTATTGTTGCTGGAACATGGCTCATATACTTCCTTCAAACTCATTTCCTGCAAAGTATGTTGCACCATATTGTCAGTTTTAGTAGAATGGTTTATACAATCACCTTCAATTTTTGATGTGTTGCCAAAATTGCGAGCTTGAAGGGTGATTGTTTCATCCCCTACACGAAGTGTGAGTTCACCTATGCCAACATCAATAATCGTTCTAGCAGTTGCTAAAAAGGGCCTTCCAAAAATCAAAGGAGTGTTGTTATCCTCCTCTATGTCTAGAATAATGAAGTCAACAGGAAATATAAATTCATCGATTTTAACTATCACATCTTCAATAATACCCCTAGGAAACCAGATAGTTTTATCTGCTAACTGAATGCTCATTCTAGTCTATTTGGGTTTCCCAAGACCTATTTATTTAAACATTTTGTAAGGTATGACGTTAATGCTAGCCCCGAAATCAGTTAATGCATTATTAACATCTAAACTACCAATTAAGCAAGGAATTGTAAAAGTCCCTGGATCTTTTAATTTGTTGGGTAGCTTATTCTGTAGAATAGCTGAGCAAACTGCGTTTAGCTCCATATGCGATGCCTCCACTAATTTTCGCTTATTTTTTAAAAGCTCCTTTAAAAATTTCATTGTGTTCGGCATCTGCGATAGAGCTTCAATAAACGGTAAGTTAATATGTAATTTTTTTAAGAGGTTAAGGAATTTACCAAATTGTTCATCTGAGCGTTCTTTCCTTGTCGCATTAGGGTATGGCACATAAGGTTTGTATTCTACACTTACTATTTTGTTTTCATTATGACCTACCGCATCTTTACCTTTGTTCACCACAGTTTCTTGCCTCGGTTCTGGCTTAGGCTCAACGAATCCTTCTTCACCTTGAACATTAATCCCGTTGAGCTGTTCTTTGGGTTAGGTTCAGTATTGCTTGGCAAACTAACTTGTGGTTGTTCAGAAATTAGTTTGGACAGCTGGCCTATCTGAGTTTCGAGCCCTTGGATCGACGCTTGTTAATTTTTAAGTGTTGTCTAGGTATTCTGGAAATGAGTTTCTGACACCGAGATGAATTTCGATAGCATCTCCTCAAGGTTCGGCTTTTTCTCTTATTGGTAAAATGGTTGTTGGAAGCCTTAGTGTGGTGGTGGTATCTGATTTCCTTGACCTCTCCATGAGAAGTTTAGGTGATTCCTCCAACCTGCGTTATAAGTATTGCTATAAGGATTATTTTGAGATCGAGGATTATTACCCATGTAATTTAATTGCTCGTTCTCCATGTTGTGGCCATAAGGTTGATACTCTGAATTGCTTGATCCACCTCTACTTGCTTCATATTGCATTACTAGATGAACCTACGTAGAACCAAGTAAACCATCAATCTTTTTCTTTAGATGTTCTACCTGATTTGATAACATGTTAACTGCATCGAAGTTATAAACGCCTGTTGTTTTGGTTGGCTTAGTCCCCATGACTTGCCACTGATAGTTATTCAGTGACATCTCCTCAATAAATTCGTAAGCCTCTTCAGGTGTTTTATTGTTGATGGTTCCACTAGTGGCTGCATTAATCATCTGTCTTGTCGAAGGATTCACACCATTGTAGAACGTTTGGACTTGCAGCCATAGAGGTAACCCATGGTGAGGGCACTTTCGCAGTAGGTTCTTATATCTCTCCCATGCATCGTAAAGTCTTTCTAAATCCATCTGCACAAAAGAAGAGATATCATTTCGTAATTTAGCCGTTCTAGCTAGCGGAAAATACTTTAATAAAAAATTTTCGGTCATTTGTTCCCAAGTAGTGATTGACCCTCGTGGTAACGAGTTCAACCACTGTTTAGCTTTGTTCCTCAATGAAAAAGGGAATAACCGAAGACGAATGGCATCATCAGAAATGCAATTAATTTTAAATGTGTCGCAAAACTCTAGAAAATTTTCCGAGTGTTGGGGTCTTCGTCATGCAAACCATCAAACTGAACAAATTGCTGTTTTATTTGAATTGTGTTAGGTTTCAGTTCAAAATTATTTGCAGCAATAGCAGGCCTTACTATACTTGACTCAGTTCCTGTTAAATTAGGTTTAGCATAATCATACATAGTACGAGGAGCAGGATTCTGATTTGCTAGATCAGCAGGTATCGCGGGAGGTAGCTGATTTTCCTGGTTTTCAGCCATCTCCTCAGTTGTAGTTGAGATATCGTCGTCTTGCTCTTCCTCTGTGTATCTTAGGCTTCGCCTTATTTCTCTTCGATTTCTACGAGCGGTGCGATCGATTTCTTCGTCAAAAGTACTAGTCTCGATAGGTTTCTTCTAGTCATAAACTATAAGAACCTGCCAGAAGAAAGAAAAAGAAAATTTAGTAAATAAAAATAAAAACAAAAACAAAATTAAATTGTAGTAAAAGTAAATGGCTAAAGTAATAAAAATTGAGTGTTTCTAATATTTTAGTTCCCCGGCAACAGCGCCAAAAACTTGATCGAGAGTTTCCATGATAAGTTTTATAAATTTATAATTAATCGTTCTTGAAACTAACTATTATCACGATGTAGGCAAGTGTACCTATCGAACAGTAGTATAGCTTTAGCAAGACCGGATTGTCGAACCCAAAGGAACTAAAAATACTAATAATGATTGTCTTTTTATTATCTAGCCTAAGAATAATGAGGTTTGTTTTAATTAACTAATTACTAAACTAAGAAATCCCAGAAAATAGAATTTGGAAATTAATTTTGGAAATACGATTGATTTAAGACAATACCTAAGGAAAAATCCACCTAGACTTGACTTGTTATTTTGGCTCCGAATTGGACGATTTATTCATTTAACTTGTTTCGTAGAAATCCCTAAGTTATGTTATTATCCCAATTCAAGACAAATAAAGTCTAACCCTAGATTGAATAATTGAAATCTCTTTCTAATTAACGCCCTTGGGTTGCATTAACTCGATCTATGGATCCCCTTATTAGGTTTCACCCTAATCCGGTAAAATCTTGTCACCCTATCTCTAGGCGCGTAATCAACTCCACTTAAATATGACAAAGTCACTCTTAGGCAGAGACTATTCATCCTCCAACTAAGAGCATTAACTTGAATCGATATCCTGAAATACCAAAACAAGAATTAATAACACATAATTAAGAACAAGTCAAATATTTATCATACAATTCAGAAAATAATAACAAGATTCTTCTTAGGTTTCATTCATCTTGAGTATTTAGGGGTTTTAGTTCATAACTAAATAGGAAAACAACTCAGAAGAATAAAGAATACAAAACATAAAGAAAACCCAAAACTCCTGAAGGGAAATTGAGGAGAGATCTTCAATCTCGATAAATCCAGCTTCTGAGATGGATCAATCAGCTTCCTTGGAGTAATTCCTTACTCCTTGTTCTCTGTCTCCCTTTAATCCTCCTTTTGGGTGTTTAAATAGGCTTTTAGAATGCCTAAAAGCCCTCAAACTTGCCCTTTTTCGAATAAAACTTAACTAGGGCTCTGCAAGGACACGCCCATGTGACATGCCTGTGTGTTATTACTTCAGGCCGTGGTCAAGGCTGAGAGATCAACACACCCGTGCTGAGGTTGTTTTAGGTGGTGTTCGAGCCTGTTAGAATGGCACGGGCATGTGTTTTGCCAGTGTGAGGAAGTCCAGGCTATGTTGTTTTCCCACGTCGGCCCATTTTCTCCGTTTTTGGCCCGTTTCTTATTCTTTTTGCTCTCCTATGCTCACCTAAGTATAAAACATGAAATTAAAGGATTAGGAGCACCAAATTCACCAAATCTAAGGAGAATTCATTCATAAATGTGTTAAGCATCGGATAAAAATATGTATAAATTATGTTTTATCAACCACACTATCGATCTATATTTTGATACCTTTTGAAAATGTGTATATTGAAGTATGGCATGTATAGGCTAGAATTATGTCAATATGTTTTGAGTTGTGAATATTAGCTATGTGATGTGGCTTGGTTTTGGTTGTGTATGTGAATGAGTTTTTGGTATGAATTATGTGATGCAATTATGCTAATATGATGTGATCATGAATGGCCAAGAGAATTGGTCAATTTGGTAAGTTCTTGGTATGTTCTTATTTGTGAAATTTGATAAGTATTGGCATGAGAATGAATGGAATGAATTGAGACAATGAAATATATGTCTTGGTATGTCTTTGGCTTATGATTTAGCAGTTTTAGTATGGATTATAAGTATAAAATTTGTTGATCATAATATGGCATGATTGGTGTATATTTTAGTCGTGAATTAGTTGAAAATTTGGTATGAAATGATTTGGTTTTGGTGCTTGTAGAGAGGACCCTAAATGGGTGGTAAATTGGCCTTGCAAATGGCCTATATTTGCCCACATGGTTGAGCACACGGGCATGTGTCTTGACCGTGTCTTTCAATGTTTCTTTTAGAAGCAAGTCAGTCTCGAGCACAACCTAGACACACGGGTATGTCTGGTGGCTGTGTAAGGCATACAGCCTTGGCACAAAGGCGTGGCCATTTCAAAAAGTACACGGGCTAGACACACGGGCATGTGGTCAGCCGTGTGACCCAATTCGGTTTCAACCACGACCAAGGCACACGGGCACGTCTCCGGCCGTATGGATAAGTCAGTATGTATGCTCTGTTTTGCCACGGCCTAGACACACGAGCGTGTCTAATGCTGTGTGAGGCACACGGTCTGCTCACATCGGCATGTGACCTTTATAACTTTGAAAAATGTATAAGCTTCAAAAAATTTTGTATGGACTCGGTTTAGTCCTGACCCATTTCTAATGCATGTTTAAGGTCTTAATGACCTATATAAGGGACTCTATGATAATGTTTGACTATGATTGTGGATGATGTATATGAATTGTGTGTAAAATGTTCTGGTTTGTCTGGGAAAGCCTTTAACCCTAGTCCGGCGACGGATACGGGTTAGGGGTGTTACAGTCCAACTCAGTACTAGGTCTTTAAGGATCTATATAAATAAATTTAACATCAATTTAATTCATTTCATACTCAACTTAAGTTATTTCACATCGTAGGAAAAATTACTATTTTGCCTCTATACTTTTGACAAATGACGATTTCGTCCCTAGGCTCGAAAAATGAAATTCATGCAATTTAATCCTTATTCTAAGCCTAACAAAAATTTCATATAACTTTTACAGCACATGTATTTCACAAATTTAATAATTTTTTCATAACTTTTACATCTTTACAATTTAATCCCTAAATCATATTT
The DNA here is from genome assembly GCA_025698475.1 of Gossypium anomalum. Taxonomy (NCBI): domain Eukaryota; kingdom Viridiplantae; phylum Streptophyta; class Magnoliopsida; order Malvales; family Malvaceae; genus Gossypium; species Gossypium anomalum. The sequence continues at coordinate 59,308,456 of CM046959.1, forward strand.
TCATCAAAATTCACTTTGTAAAAGTTGTTTATCTATCAACAACCTTTCATTTTCTACCATAAATTTTAAAATTTCAGCATATTCATCCATGGCAAAACTTTGATACTTTGATATCTTTTCAAATTAATCCCCAAATTAGATAGATTAAGCTATCTCGATCTCAAAAATATAAAAATTACTAAAAACGGGTCAAGAAAATATACCTAATTAAGCTTGATTAGTTTCCTTTCTCTCTCCTAAGGTTTCCATGAAATTTTTAGGGATGAATATGATATAAAATGATATTATTTCTATTTAATGATTTATCATTCATTAATTTTTCCACTTTTCAATTTAGTTCTTTCTTTTTTCTAGTTTTTCATGGATGATTCCTCAAAAATATCTACTAACTTTTTTTATTGGTCTAATTACCAGATAAGGACCTCAATTTTTGAATTCTATAACTATTTGATACTTATAGCTACTAGAATTCAACTTTTGAATTTTATGCAATTTGGTCCTTTCCTTAATTAAACACATAATCGATAAAATTTTCTTATCAAAATTTCCATATGACGTTCCTATCATAATGCCGACCATGCAATAATATTAAAATAAATTTTCTTTCCGGCTCGAATTTGTGGTACCGAAACCACTGTTCCGATTTCACTGAAAATGGGCTGTTACAAAATCTTTCTTTCAAAAACATATCTCCCATGCTAAACAAATAAAACTTAGGTATACAAATTTTTAGATAAGTAATACCCACAAATTTTCTTTGAAAAGTCACGTACAACCATGAATGTTTCTAATGAAAAATCAAATATTTCACATATCCATCAAAGTCAAGACAACTAAAGATTTTATGTGACAATTCTTCTTTAAAAACTCTATTCATTTGATCAAACATGCCATGTAACATCCTGAAATAGGGCTAAACAGAATAGTGGTTGCGAAACCATGAATTCGAGGTCAAAAAAATTTATTCCAATTAAGTTTTAAGGTTTATTCATTGATTGAATAATTTTATTCATTAATTGAATAATTTTGTGAAAATTTCGTGAAGAAATTTTATGTATAAGTGCCTAATTTGATAATTAGGACTAAATTGTAAAATTAGCAAAATGCGTGTTCTAGATAATAAAGGGGATTTAATTGAAATGGGTTCTTAAAGTGGAGGTCCTTATTTATTAATTATACCATTATATTTAAGTTTGGACAAAAAGGGGCAAGAATAGGACAAATTTGAAAGAAAAGCCTTTAAGGGCATTTTGGTCATTTAGTAATTAAAAGAATTAAAAAGAGAAAATAAAGCCAAAATTGGTCCATCTTCTTCATGGAGGCCGAATATAGCATGGGGGAAGCCATGGTTAGGGTTTCCAAGCTTTCCAAGCTCAATAGTAAGTCCGTTCTAGACTCGTTTTTAATGTTCTTTACGTTTTTAGAGTCACGGTAACTTGATTTAGCTTATTCCAGCAATAATTCATGCTAGGGTTCATATTTGGAAAAATACCCATAGGTGAAATTTGTTTATTTGATGTTTTATGGTAGAGTATCAAGTTTGAAATTGTGTTAAACAACTTTTGCTAAGCGATTTTACGTGAAAATGAGTAAAACGACAAAATCGATAAAAATACCTAATGTTCATAAGTACATGATAGAGTGGGAATTTGATGTTTCCATAAAAGGAAAAAATGTTCAGCGTGTCATAAAACATAAGAAAAATGGATAAATTTTAATTCCCAAGCCTAAGGGTAAAATCGTAATTCTACAAGGGTTTAGGGGAAAAATTGTAATTTTGCCAAAGTTTGAGTTAGGGAATTTTTTGAATTGTACATTAATTAATTAAGTGAAATATGATGTTTTAGATCCCGGTAAGTGAGATTTGGACCTAGAACGGGAGAAAAACTGAAAATCGAGAAAGTTGGTAAAATGGTCGTTTCTGTATCGAGGTAAGTTCATATGTTTAATAAACATTTAATTATGCATATTTGAATGATAAATTGATATTTTGGCCACAAATACTTTAGTATTGAGTTTCAGATATAATGATTAATGTTCGATAATAATCCGATATTGGAAAGAGAACTTGTATAATTTATACGTAATACCATATTTTGTATTATGGCTTTGTATGTGATCATGATTTTCCGTGATAAGTTTTATAAATTTATAATTAATCGTTCTTGAAACTAACTATTATCACGATGTAGGCAAGTGTACCTATCGAACAGTAGTATAGCTTTAGCAAGACCGGATTGTCAAACCCAAAAGACTAAAAGTACTAGTAATGGCCGTCTTTTTATTATCTAACCGAAGAATAAAAGGGTTTGTTTTAACTAACTAATTAACTAAATTAAGAAGTTGCAGAAAATAGAATTGGGAAATTACTTTTGGGGAAAAACGATTGATTGAGACAATACCTAAGGAAAAATCCACCTAGACTTGTACCTGTTATTCTAGCTCCGAACCGGACGATTTATTCACTTAACTTGTTCTGTAAAAATCCCTAAGTTATATTATTATCCCTCTCGAGACTAACAACGTCTAATCCCTAGGTCGAATAACTGAGACTTTTCTCTAATTAACACCTTAGGGTTGCATTAACTCGATCTATGGATTCCCTTATTAGGTTTCACCCTAATCCGACAAAATCTTGTCACCCTATCTCTAGGCGCGCAATCAACTCCGCTTAATTATGACAAAGTTACTCTTAGTCAGGGTCTATTCCTCCTCCAACTAAGAGTAGTAACTTGAAGTGATATCCTGAAATATCAAAACAAGAATTAAGAACACATAATTAAGAACAAGTTAAATATTTATCATACGATTCAGAAATAATAACAAGATTTCGTCATAGGTTTCATTCCCCTTAGGTATTTAGGGGTTTAGTTCATAACTAAACAAGAAAGCATCTCAGAATAATAATAAATACAAAATATGAAGAAAACCCAAAACTCCTGAAGGGGAAATTGAGAAGAGATCTTCAGTCTTGATAGTGGATCCTACTTCTAAGATGGATCAATCGGCTTCCTTGGGGTAATTCCTTACTCCTATGCTTTGGCCCATTTTCTCTGTTTTTGGCCCGTTTCTCGTTCCTTTTGCTCTCCTATTGTAACATCCCGAAATAGGGCCTAAACGGAACAGTGGTTGTGAAACCACAAATCCGAGGTAGAAAAATTTATTTTATTATTATTTTGAGGTCTATGATATGTTTGCATGATTGTGTGAAAAGTTCGTGAAGAAATTCTATGCATAAAGTACTTAATTTGAAATTAGGGACTAAATTGAATAAATTGCAAAACTTGTGTTCTAGAAGTATTTTGCATAAAATTGAATTAGAATATTAATTCGGAGGTCTTAAATAGCAATTTGACCAATTTTAAGTTCATGGACAAAATTAGGACATGAAAGGAATTTTTGAAAGTTTAGTAGTAAGGGCATTTTGGTCATTTAGGGGTAAAATGAATTAAAATACAAAATTAAAAGCCAATTTTGCTCATCTTCTTCATGGAGGCCGAAATTAGCATGGGGGAAGCCATGGCTAGGGTTTTCAAGCTTTCCAAGCTCAATAGTAAGTGATTCCAAGCCCCGTTTTTAATGTTCTTTACGTTTTTGGAATCCCGGTAGCTCGATTAAGCTTATGCTAGTAATAATTCAACCTAGGGTTCATATTTGGAAAAATAACCATAGGTGAAATGTGTTTATTTTGATGTTTTATGATAGAATATGAGGTTTTAAATTATGTTAGACAACTTGTACTACTCGGTTTTAAGCAAAAACGAGTAAAAGGACTTAATTGGTAAAAATATCTAATAGTCATAAGTGCTTGTTGGAGTATGAATTTGATGCTGCCATAGAAGGGAAAAATGACCAGCATGTCATGAAACATAAGAAAATAGGCTGAAGTTTAATTTACGAGCTTTGGGACAAAAGTGTAAATATGCAAAAGTTTAAGGGCAAAATTGTAATTTTGCCAAAATATGATTTTGAGTCAATTTGAATAATGTGAGTCCTAATTAGACTATATTTTAAATGATAGAGCAAGGAAAACTGAAATTCAGGCTAAAATGGAGAAAATACCAAGTTGTGGACGAAATGGTAAAAGTAGCTATTTTTGCATACGAGGTAAGTTTACAAGATAAATAAATGCAATGTTCTTTTATTTTACATTATTATTGTTAATTTCAGAATTTATACACTTATTTTATGAGGATATTTAAAGTCGAATTAAAGGCGTAAGTGACAGAGAAAAAGCATTAGGAAGCCCCGTTTGAACCTTAGGAATATTAGGATATTGGGGTTGATAGGACAGACAGATACAGAAAAATGAGCCATGTAAGTCCATATCGCTTATATGGCTTTGGAGACAGGAATGAGCCATGTAAGCCCATATTATATATATATGGCATTGGAGACAGAATAATTTATGTAAGTCCATGTCGAAGACATGGCATTGCGAGATATTGATAGACAGAGAACGACCCCAAATCCTTAGTATTCCGAGTGGTTCAATGGGTCATTGTACACTTTAAATTACAGTGAATTATCAGCAAAAGGGAAGGTAGATTATATTTATGAATAGTGAAAGGTCGGGTAAGAAAGAAGGTAAGTAAGTAAAGAAGAAGGTAGAAAATGAGAAGTAAAGAAAGTTTATGAGGCTAGGTGACATTATGTATAATCATTCATTATGTTTGAATGTTGTAATTTATTTGCTTGTAAGCTTACTAAGCCTAGTGCTTACTCTCTTTATTTTCTTTTTCTTATAGTTTTTATCAAGCCACTCGGGGATCGAAGGAAACGTCGGAGACCCGATCACACTATCGAAGAAATCACATTGGTATAGTTAGACGTTTAGTTTTGTGTATGGCATGTATAGGAACTTGGTTTCTTTTGATATGATATGATCAATGAATGATGTGTAAATACTTGCTAGTGATTAGCTAATAGAATGGTTGATGATATACATGTTTAATTGTATGTATGAATAAGTAGTAACTATCACATGAAAACTAAGAAAAATGTGAAAGTAACTTAAAAACAGATTCAAGTATCAGAAATAATGTGATTTTGAAAAATCACTAAAAATCGTAGAGACATGGTTTGATGGTGAATAATATATGAAATTAAAGCTTATTATGTCTATTTTCTTATGGTATAAGCAAAACAGGTAAAGGTATTATATTTTATGAGATATCTGAGTTTTAGTGGAACAGGGTCAGAAAAAATTCTAGATCCCCTGTTTCAAGTTTGGAAATTCACCATAAATGGTAAAAAAATAATTAGGTGGTGTAATTTATATGGTTAGAATCCTTATTGAATCTAGTTTTAATAGAAACAAACAGTATAGTTATATTAAATTTTTATAGGGAGAAAAGTGGTTCGTAGTAAGTAGAGGTCAGTGCAGTCAAATTCTGAAACAGGGGTAAATTTAACTAATAAACTGTACTAATTGGCTAAGTCAAAAATTCTAGAAAAAAATTAGTAGATAGATATATGAGTCTAGTTTCAGGAAAAATTTACGGATCTTAATTTCGAGTTTTGAAACTCAAGAAATGAATTTTTAAGCAGCTATGACGTAGAAAAATAGTTTATTCCTAAATTAAAATAAGTGGTTTAGAGTTGTTTAAAAGGTAAGATAAGTTTAGTAACACCTCAAGCTTGACTCCGGTGACGGTTTTGGGCGTGGGGGCGTTACATTTATTGGTATCAGAGCAGGTTTAATCGGTTCTCGGAACAGTTAGTGTGAGTAAATGTCTAGCTATACATGCCATACCTGTATTTTGATAGTGTGACGACTCCTGAGGATTTTTAAATATTTTGTTTTATTGTAATGGATCCCGAGCGAGCTAGTGATGATGATGTAGAAAGTAATGCGCTGCTCATGAAGGGTAGCGCCATCCGAGAATAGGCGATGCTGATTAATCGGGAGGAGTGACTCGAGAAGCTCTCTTCCAAGCTTTGAATAATTGGTTTGCCGAGTTCGTTCGTACGAATCCGGTAGTTAGACCTCCACCCCTCATGACTCTCAGGGCTACCCATGTAGCTCAAGCTTCCCAGATCACAGTACAATGATAAGAGAAAAGCCACCATTGATAGAATCGGGAAACAAGGGGCGTAGAGTTCCGAGCAACAAAACATGATGATGCAGAAAGAGCAAAATTTTGGTTAGAAAATACTATCGAGTCTTTGATGAATTATCTTGTACACCCGAGGAATGTATGAAATGTGTAATATCACTTCTTAGAGACTCACCTACTACTAGTGGAAGACACTTGTATCAGTTGTACCAAAGGAGAGGATCACTTGGGATTTCTTTCAGAGGAATTTCGTAAAAAGTACATCACTCGTGGTTTATTGACCGTAAGAGAAAGGAATTCTGAATTGAAACAAGGGAGCTCACTGTGTTCTCCAAGATAGATTTGAGATCCGGATACTATCGATTCGAAGTTAAAAGAGTCGATGTCCCAAGACTATTTTCCTGGACTAGGTATGGTCATTATGAGTTCCTTGTGATGCCATTTGGCTTGACTAATGCTCCCGCCATTTTCATGGACTTAATGAACCGAATTTTCGATCAGACTTGGATAAGTTTGTAGTTGTGTTCATTGATGATATCTTGATTTATTCTCATGATGAGACTGAGCATGCAGAGCATTTGAGAACAGTTTTACAGATTCTGAGAGATAATCAGTTGTATGCCAAGTTTAGCAAAAGTGAGTTCTGGTTACGAGAAGTTGGTTTTCTTGGACATATTGTTTCAGGTGAAGGTATTAAGGTTGATCCGAGCAAGATTTCAGCCATTGTTGATTGGAAGCCTCCTAGAAATGTATCAGAAGTTAGAAGTTTTCTTGGTCTTGCCGGATATTGTAGAGGGATTTTCCATGATAGCTACCCCGTTGACAAGATTTCTGCGAAAGGATATCAAGTTTGAATGGATTGAGAAGTGTCAACAGAGTTTTGACAAGTTAAAAGCATTATTGACTAAAGCTCTGCTTTAGTACAACCGAACCAGTAAGGAGTTTGTGATTTACAGTGATGCGTCCATGAATGGACTTGGTTGTGTACTTATGCAGGAAGGGAAGGTAATTGCTTATGCCTCTAGATAGCTAAAGCCACATGAGAAGAACTATCCGATACATGATTTAGAGCTAGCTGCCATTATTTTTTTGCGTGAAGATTTGGAGACATCATTTGTACGGTGAGAAGTGCCACATATTCACCGATCACAAAAGTTTGAAATTGAAGCAAAGAAGATGGCTAGAGTTGATTAAAGATTATGAGCTAGTGATTGATTATCACCTGGGGTATATGTGTCAGAAGAATGATGAGCTTATTCGAAAGATCTTACAGAAGCACATAGTAGTTTTTTTGTCTATTCATCCAGTGGTACAAAGATGTATAATGATTTGAAGAAAATGTACTGGTGGGTAGGAATAAAAGGACATTTCGAGTTTGTTTCTAGATGTTTGATCTGTCACAGTAAAGGCCGAACATCAGTACCTTCGTGTTTATTGCAGCTGTGCTAGTCCCCGAGTGGAAATGGAATCGAGTTATTATAGATTTTGTGACAGGATTGCCGCTTACACCGAGAAAGAAAGATGCGATATGGGTTGTGATTGATAAGTTAACGGTTGGCTCATTTTATCCCAAATCGTATGGATTTTTAACTTGACAAGTTGGTCGAGTTGTATATTTGAGAGATAGTCGACTACATGGGGTAGACGAGGCTACATGGGAACTCGAAGAGGCTATGTGAAAACAGTACCCAAATCTCTTCACAGGTAAGATTTTCGGGGATGAAAATCCCTAAAGGGGGGAGAAATGTAACATCCCGAAATAGGGCCTAAACGGAACAGTGGTTGCGAAACCATAAATTCGAGGTAGAAAAATTTATTTTATTATTATTTTGAGGTCTATGATATGTTTGCATGATTGTGTGAAAAGTTCGTGAAGAAATTCTATACATAAAGTACTTAATTTGAAATTAGGGACTAAATTGAATAAATTGCAAAACTTGTGTTCTAGAAGTATTTTGCATAAAATTGAATTAGAATATTAATTAGGAGGTCTTAAATATCAATTTGACCAATTTTAAGTTCACGGACAAAATTAGGACATGGAAGGAATTTTTGAAAGTTTAGTAGTAAGGGCATTTTGGTCATTTAGGGGTAAAATGAATTAAAATACAAAATTAAAAGCCAATTTTGCTCATCTTCTTCATGGAGGCTGAAATTAGCATGGGGGAAGCCATGGCTAGGGTTTTCAAGCTTTCCAAGCTCAATAGTAAGTGATTCCAAGCCCCGTTTTTAATGTTCTTTACGTTTTTGGAATCCCGGTAGCTCGATTAAGCTTATGCTAGTAATAATTCAACCTAGGGTTCATATTTGGAAAAATACTCATAGGTGAAATGTTTTTATTTTGATGTTTTATGATAGAATATGAGGTTTTAAATTATGTTAGACAACTTGTACTACTCGGTTTTAAGCAAAAACGAGTAAAAGGACTTAATTGGTAAAAATACCTAATAGTCATAAGTGCTTGTTAGAGTATGAATTTGATGCTGCCATAGAAGGGAAAAATGACCAGCATGTCATGAAACATAAGAAAATAGGCTGAAGTTTAATTTACGAGCTTTGGGGCAAAAGTGTAAATATGCAAAAGTTTAGGGGCAAAATTATAATTTTGCCAAAATATGATTTTGAGTCAATTTGAATAATGTGAGTCCTAATTAGACTATATTTTAAATGATAGAGCAAGGAAAACTGAAATTCGGGCTAAAATGGAGAAAATACCAAGTTGTGGACGAAATGGTAAAAGTAGCTATTTTTGCATACGAGGTAAGTTTACAGTAAATAAATGCAATGTTCTTTTATTTTACATTATTATTGTTAATTTCCAGAATTTATATACTTATTTTATGAGGATATTTAAAGTCAAATTAAAGGCGAAGTGACAGAGAAAAAGCATTAGGAAGCCCCGTTTGAACCTTAGGAATATTAGGATATTGGGGTTGACAGACAGACAGACGTAAAATGAGCCATGTAAGTCCATATCAGCTTATATGGCTTTGGAGACAGGAATGAGCCATGTAAACCCATATATTATATATATGGCATTGGAGACAGAATAATTCATGTAAGTCCATGTCGAAGACATGGCATTGGCGAGATATTGATAGACGAGAACGACCCCAAAGATCCTTAGTATTCCGAGTGGTTCAATGGGTCATTGTACACGTTAAATTACAGTGAATTATCAGCAAAAGGGAAGGTAGATTATATTTATGAATAGTGAAAGGTCGTCGTAAGAAAGAAGGTAAGTAAGTAAAGAAGAAGGTAGAAAATGAGAAGTAAAGAAAGTTTATGAGGCTAGGTGACATTATGTATAATCATTCATTATGCTGAATGTTGTAATTTATTTGCTTGTAAGCTTACTAAGCCTAGTGCTTACTCTCTTTATTTTCTTTTTCTTATAGTTTTTATCAAGCCACTCGGGGATCGAAGGAAACGTCGGAGACCCGATCACACTATCGAAGAAATCACATTGGTATAGTTAGACGTTTAGTTTTGTGTATGGCATGTATAGGAACTTGGTTTCTTTTGATATGATATGATCAATGAATGATGTGTAAATACTTGCTAGTGATTAGCTAATAGAATGACTGATGATATACATGTTTAATTGTATGTATGAATAAGTAGTAACTATCACATGAAAACTAAGAAAAATGTGAAAGTAACTTAAAAACAGATTCAAGTATCAGAAATAATGTGATTTTGAAAAATCACTAAAAATCGTAGAGACATGGTTTGATGGTGAATAATATATGAAATTAAATCTTATTATGTCTATTTTCTTATGAAATAAGCAAAATAGGTAAAGGTATTATATTTTATGAGATATCTGAGTTTTAGTGGAACAGGGTCAGAGAAAATTCTAGATCCCCTGTTTCAACTTTGGAAATTCACCATAAATTGTAAAAAAATAATTAGGTGGTGTAATTTATATGGTTAGAATCCTTATTGAATCTAGTTTTAATAAAAAGAAACAGTATAGTTATATTAAATTTTTATAGGGAGAAAAGTGGTTCGTAGTAAGTAGAGGTCAGTGCAGTCGAATTCTGAAACAGGGGTAACTTTAACTAATAAACTGTACTAATTGGCTAAGTCAAAAATTCTAGAAAAAAATTAGTAGATAGATATATGAGTCTAGTTTCAGGAAAAATTTACGGATCTTAATTTTGTTTTTTGAAACTCGAGAAATGAATTTTTAAGCAGCTATGACGTAGAAAAACAGTTTATTCCGAAAATTAAAATAAGTGGTTTATAGTTGTTTAAAAGGTAAGATAAGTTTAGTAACACCTCAAGCTTGACTCCGGTGACGGTTTTGGGCGTGGGGGCGTTACACCTATGGTTACCTAAGGATAAAACATGAAATTATGGCATTAGGAGCATCGAATTCACCAAATCTAAGGAGAAATCATTCATAAAATGCGTTAAGCATGGGGTATAAATATGTATAAATTACAGTTTATTAGATGATAACAAGAAAGTATTGACTAGCATAGTTTGATGAGAATAAGTTAAGTTGATAATATGATGAGATTGAGAATGTAAGTATGTAAGTTGAGTAGCATTTTATTATTATGCAATTATTGTTATTAGTATTGTTATTATTGAGTTATGCGACTAACCTTGAGAATTTGAGCAAGTATGTTTCAGCTATGACTTGACAAGGCATTGATATCTCAAAGTCCATGGTTATACCATGGCAATTAAGGAAGAATTGACAGAAAAGTCCATGTTCAATGGCATTTAAGGAGGAATTGACGATTAAAGATGCCACGTAAGACCATGTCAAGACATGACATTGGTAAGGCAAGGATCTCGTGTAAGACCATGCCAAGACATGGCATCGGTATTGATTAAGGACTCCATGTAAGACCACATCAAAATGTGGCATTGGCACTAAGATAAGGATACCATGTAAAACCATGTTTGGAACATGGCATTTGGTAAGACAAGGATACCATGTAAGACTATGTTTGGAACATGGCATTTGGTAAGATAAGGATATCATGTAAGACCATGCCAAGGCATGGCATTGATAAGTTCTATAAGGCAAGGAAATCATGTAAGACCATATCAAGACATGGAATTGATGAGTTACTATAAGGCAAAGGTCCCATATAAGACCATGCCAAGGCATGGCATTAGTGAGTTCATAAGGCAAGGATACCACGTAAGACTATGTCAAGACATGGCAATGGTAAGTTCAAAAAGGAAAAGGTTCCCGAGTAATCCAAATAGTAAGTCAAAGAAACGACAAGGTAAGAACATAAAGAAAGAGTACAAGTATGCATTTAAGGCTTATTTAATATTGAGATTGTAAGTAATTGAGATTATCAAGTATTAAATAAGTGATGAGTTTTCAGTTATGCTTGTGACACTTTATGACATGATTGGCAATATGCCTATATTATGAAAGAGTACTCATGTGTTAAGTAAGATGTTATAGGTATGTAAACAAGCTATTAAGTAATGTGCCTTTTGTATTTTGAGCCTTTGGAAAGCTTACCAATGAGTAAGATGGGAAAGGAAGAACTAAACATTATTTAAGCAAATTATGACAGCATAGTAGTAAGCTAAATTGATTGCTAATGCTTATTATTTTACATGTGAACTTACTAAGCTTTATAAGCTTACTTCTTTCACTTTCCCATGTTTTAGATTACTTCAAAGCAAGCTCAGGTTTAAGGTCGTTGGGGATCACTTCACACTATCGACTATCAAGTTACCAAATGGGTATCTTCGTTTATAAACGTTCTAGTTTATGGCATGTATAGGGACTTAGCCATTTTGTGTGTATGTCCTTATGATATGGCTAAATAATGCTATGTAAATATTTTATAATGGTTAGCTATTGAAATGGCTAATGAAGAACATGTTTCGGCGTTATGTATGCCTAAATGGTAGTTAATACAAAGAAATCATGAAAAAGTGAAATTAGCATTAAAACAGTATTGAACAGCAGCAGTGATGTGATCTTGAAAAATCACCAAGAATAGTAGAAATAGAAGTAGGTGATGAATGAGATAAATAATTAAAGCTTATTGAGTCTATTTTCATATGAAAAAAACAGAGTTGGCAAAAGAAGTGTATATTAAGAGATATTTGAATTTTAGTGAGACAAGGTCAGAGCGATTTTTGAATCCCCTGTTCTGACTTTATAAATTAACTAAAAATTGTACAAAAAGAATTAGGAGTTATAGTTTATATTTCTAGATTCCTTAGTGAATATATTTTCAAGAGAAACAAACGACATGGTTATTTGAATTCTGTACAGGGAGAAAATTGATTCGTAGTGAGGAGAGGTCAAAGTAGTCGAATAGTGAAACAGGGGAAACTTTAACTAATAAACTATACTAATTGGATAGATCAAAAATTCAGGAAAAAAATGAGTAAGAAGATATATGAGTCTAGTTTCAGGGAAAATTCACTAATTTAGATTTTGAGTTTTGTGACTCGAGTTATGATTTATTTAGTGACTATGACGCAGGTGGGCAGTTTTATAAGGAATAATGAAATAAACTATTTTGATTTGTCTAAGTATCCGGAAAATTTTTAATGTTCCCAGTTTGGTTTTGAACCATTTCAATTGCATGTTTTAGGGTCTCGAGGGCCCTTTTTAGGGACATATTGAATGAATTTAAATAAATTAATTTTAAAAGCAAATTTTATGCCCCGAATTAGTAAGTTAAGTCAGGTAACGCCTCGTGCACAACTTACGCGACGGTCTTGGGTAAGGGGTGTTACATGCCATGGGAAAGGCCTAGAAAAACAAAATCAAAAGCATGCTTATCATCATTCAGGATAATGTCATTTTCCTTACCTTGCTTACCTTCTGACACTTGAACTTGTGGAGTAATGTCATTTTCCAACTTACCTTTCTCCCAAATGTGGAATTGTCTTCCATTGGGACAATAATGAAGTTGGAACCCACCAATGATCTTTAGAAACCTGTAATGAAGAGATATCACAAAGAAAACTCAAATGTTGATCAGTTAAAACATCCCTCACTTTTGTATGAACATGTTCTTTCTTTTCATTCTCTTCTTTTTCAATCTCAATTTATTTTTCCTTTTTCTCACACTCTTTTTTTATTTCTTTTTTCGCACTTTCCTTTTCTTTTACGATTTCTACTTTTCTTTTTTCAAGCTCTTTTATTTTCCTCTCATTTTCATTCATCAACAATCTTTCTTTTTCTTTTCCCTCAATTTTTTTTATTTCAATTTCTTTTTCTTGTTCACGCTCTCTTTTTATTTCAATTTCTTTTCTTTCAAACATAGATTTTTGAATCTCTCATCAATCAAACTTGATCTTTACATATTGGCGTTGAAATTAAAGAATCAGAACAAGTAGACATCCTTTAGGAATGAATGGAATGTTTGGCATTTGAAACACATTCATCTTCCTTTACTAATGTGGATGAAACTTCGGCACACGTGAGGTAACACTTGCATACTTGATTCGTGTACCTTCATTTTTATTGCTTCGGCAATACGCGAACTTGCTAGGCTCAAAATCATGACTTGATTGCCATGCTAAAGAAGAATCAAAACATTGATCCCTCCTAGTGGAATCCTTTCTTTCTCATTGCATAATAGGAGTCGTATGTGATTGATTCCTTGGAGACCTTCCTTTCACCCGGTCTAATCTTTTGTGGACTAGTTCAAATTTAGCCTATATAAATCTTCGCATTTCTTTCATCATATTTTTTTGCAATTCAAAATCTAAAAATTATTCTAGAGACGCGATTTACAAAAAAGATTAGTAAACAAAGAATAAATTTGATAGAAAGACGTATACCTCACCAAAACAAACCTCGCAGAAATTCACTAAGAAAGAAAAATCACTCAACTCGTGTTTACACACAATCTTGGCTTTTACCACTCGATTGATCTCACACGCTCGTGCCTTTTTCCACTTGAATCTCTTAAATTCTTTAAGAACTTGATTTGATAAGAACTTAACAAAACACAATCTTGAAGCACTATTGGGATAAGACACAAACGAAACAAAATGTTAGGTTTGAAAAACGATTTGGTAGAAATGGTTTCAAAAGGCTTAAAAGGGTGTTTAGAAGGTATTTTGGGTATATAAGAAGAACAAATTTTTTTTGCTCAAAGCAAATCTTTTACAAAAAGGTGTAAAATAGGCTCAAAAACATGAATCAAATGGTATTTTTGGCTCGAAAAAATTTTGTTATTGTAGTTTTTTTTTTTTTTTCGAATATCAAATCGTCTTTTTCCTTTTTTTTCATGATTTTTTTTATTTTTTTCGAAACATGAAAGAGAAAAATATACGATACTTGAGAAGAAACTAGCTTTGATACCAAATGACATGAACCTTGCTACGTAATGAAATAATGATTCACGATTTTAAGTTAATCGATCAATCTTATACAGCAATTCTCTCGAAATAGAATAAATGGAAATAACTCTAGAATACAAAACAATCCGAGAAAGGAGCCTACATTATAAAACAACGAGACCCAGTTTCAATAAAGATGTTAAGACTCAAAAATTTTAGTAAAACAACAAGAATAATCATGACCCATTATCTATAAATAAGATAGGAACCGATCGGTATAAGGTTGATCGCCACACTCACAGACTTAGAAGGAAAACAGAAGTGGTAAGATCGAAAAAGGTTTGAATGTCATAAGGATGAATCTTGATAAATTTGGATAAGTTCTTAAAGAACAAAGAGATTTATCTCACAATGTAAAAATGTTCATTCATTGATTAACCTCAAAAGTTTACATATGACAACTATTTATAGGAAATAACTAGGTAGTTGAATGGTTAATTTCGATCATTAAGGGGTTCATGTACAGAAGTCATATAATGAACCAAATGATTCGTGAATCACTTTAAATGCACTCAAATGGATGCTCATTCCCCCTTTGGATGTTCATGGACGTTTATCCCTTGTAATTGCATGTATTTAGACGTTTATGCAGCTCATTAAATGATACTCATGCATGAATTTTAACTTGAAGAGTCATATTCATCCATGCATCTTGTTGTTCATTATTTCAGCCCAATTTAACTTATATTCATTCCCCCCACCTTCCATGCATCTTGAATGTATTTTGAATATTTGGAGATGCATTCCCCTTATACATACATACATCGACAAATTCAATAGAATGTTATTAGTGCATTCATCCTCCCTTGTGATGCATGGATCTTCCAAAACGTTTATACACCTCAATTAAGTCAATCATGCATGGCAAATGAATCTTTAAGAGCATTGTATGTTCGGTTTTATGAATTTGGAGAAGAATATGAATAGTCACATGGTGTCTTTTAGTTGGCCTACCATGTACCTACAAAGCTATAAGTAGAACCAACATAAGCTCATTTTCACACAAGACATAACTCAAACAAAGATAATATATATATATAAATATGTTGTGGACTAAAACATAATAAACATGACACGTCAAAAAACCAATCATGTAAATATCACGTAAAGAACTCGAATGATAGATTTCATTTTAACTTTGAGCCCCTCGTGTTTGGGTCAATCTCGAGTCTTTTTAGTCGAATCACATGATGTGATCGAGATCAGATCACTGCGAAGACTTAGAATGCAAACCCCAATACTTAATAGTTGAATTATTGTGTTCCGCGGGGTGCATTGTTTTGCATGACTTAGGGTTCACATGATATTAATCTTTTATGTCTTTAGGGAATGAGAAGTTAAGTTTTTGCAAATGTTGTAACTGCATACCCTGAAGCAAGCGATGTGTGTTCGTAAGTTAGTGTTTTCTTAAATCTAAACTTGTTTTATGCGGTGTGTTGGAGGTTTGGTTGGTGTTCAGCCGAAGAGTCACTAATGTGGCTAATGTGGCATTACATAGCTTGGGTTTGGCGACTGGACCAAGTATGGGGTGTTACAGCATAAATTACAGCGGTCGACCTAAATTGTAAAATTTACTGTGTCAACCCAATTTGAAATGTTAACACTAAGTAGGTTGTAGTGTTAATTCGAGATATTGTAATATCCAATACCCGAGGCCATTGTTCAAGGCGAGTAAAGGGTGTTACATATTATTGTAATGAGATTTTCAATAGATTAATTTATCCTCCCTTGAGTATAATCCTCAGAATACTTCCTTGTGTTCCGTTGTAACACATACTATATTACAATTTGACTTGTATACTTGTGGACACCGTTGCTTTAATTTCTTATATATTCAGTGTAGTATTTTTTAGTCAAACGTTTGCACGTTTGGCGGCGATCAATAACATTTATAATGAGAGAGACCTAATCCTAACCAACAAGCACACATTAATGGTGTTTATTTAAGTTAGATCGCATGCCCACACACTATAGATTTCATATTTTAGCCTATACTCAATTATGTTGTTCATTATAAGCATTAGAATCAATTAAAGAATTACAATTTTAATAATTATAATTAATAAGACAAATATTCTAAGCAATTGAATATGAGCTCTATATGCAACAGACTTGAATATTTGTAATTAAATCAGAAGACATGTAAATATTAAAGAAAAAATAAAATATTAAGAACAATTAGATCTCACAAACTATTTGAATCAAACTTTGAAAGTTTTTTTAACTAGAAAAATAGTTTAGCAGTCAATAAAATAAAGAAAACACGAAAGTCAAATAATCTAAATCTATTTTAGGCCTTAACCCTTAACCTAATAATGTCCATTTATAGAGAAAACTTACAAAAGGGATAAAATTTCAATGTGCACTTAATTAAATAAAGCAAAATTTTTGCAATTTTTTCTGCCCAACTTCTAGGCCATATTTGAACACCTTCCTTATGTTTTGGGGCCGAGTCATGAAATAATTTTGGTTAGATATTTCTATTTCTTTCGAAACGGTATATTAATACCCCAAAACGGAGTTATGTAGCTCAAATTATGACAAAAATACTTAAATAATGTTGTGTTGAAAGTCTAATCCGTAAAAAAAATTATCAAAAATAAATTTTAAACTTACTTTTTTTCTAATTATTCACTTAAATCAATAATAAATAAAATAAAATTACAAATAATATAATTAAAACTTAAATACTATGATTCAAAAAAAATATCACAAAAAAAATATCAAAAAATATCATAAAGAAAAGTAAGCATTATATATAAAAAAGGTTATAAATCTGAAATATGCTGAAAAAGTTTGTAGTCTAGTTTCAACATATCCAAGTCCAGGACATCAGCACTTCAAATAAGCCCAAAAACGTAATACTATGAGCTAAAAACAGTCCCAGGTTTTCTTTTATATATATATTAAAAACAGTCCCATGTTGAAAATTACCCATTTACCGCCTCCAATAATTAGGCGTTTCAATCCAAATAAATCTAAGGCATAATGATTCTTTTTCCTTCTAATCTTACAAGAAAAATCATCTCTACATAATTTAATGTTTCGTCTCTTTTCATTTTTGAATATAATTTTTTTAATTTTTTAATTTATATTTTTATCAAATCATTAAAATTGATAGAAAAGTTAGTTTTTAATTAATTTTAAAAATAATTTATATATTTTTAAAAAATTTTAAATTCTAAAAAAATTAATTAAATGTTAATTCGTCAATTACATGACAATTCACATGTAAGTTATGTTAGGGAAGTTAAAGAATTAAAATTTTCATTTATTTTGAGATAATTTAATAAAAAAATTTAAAAATTAGACAAATAAAAAATTAAATGAAAGATTAAAATAATTTTTTTTATAAAATTAGAAATTGAAATAAATCTTTATGAGTAAATTGAATTTGGTGGTCAAGCGAGAATTTAGGATAGTATCCACCAATTATAATATATTTTGTCTATTGCAAATTGCAACGACAGTTTTCAAATACCTACAAATTCCTTACCATATAATTAGCTGATAAAAAAACTGTTAAATTTTGTGAATTTTTTATTTCCTTTTTATATAACAATAATTTAAATTTAGATTATTTTTGAAATAAATGAATACTCGATTAATAGTAAGAACTAGTATTCTTATTGAGACTCGAACTCATAAGGAAGAAAACAATTTATGGATGGAATCAAATTTGTAGTAGTTACAGACAAAAGTACTCGGTTATCGGTGAAAAATTAATATATTTCTAATGTTGAATCAGGATCAACTAGGACAGAAATAAAGCATTGGGTCAAACTCTTCTTGGTGTCAAGGTAATAGCAATGAATAGTCATCGACTCCTCATAAAGGGGAGAAGAATGGGACCTATTATGTGACATACAATGCATTATAGGCGTATGATCGTTAAGCTCCTACCGGGTTATTCCATTCCACCTTTTAGAACGAAAAGAACTTAAATCAAATTACTTAATAGCATGGCGATACATTTATACAAAATTCTACCCTAGGCACATGCAATGGACCTGTAGACAGTCAAATGAAATCCAATCCACGAAATAATTTGATCTATGGACAACATCATTATGATAAAGGTCGTAATGGCAGAGGAATCATTACCGCAAGGCATAGAGGGGGAGGTCATAAGCGTCTATACCATAAAATTGATTTTTGACGAAATGAAAATGACATATATGGTAGAATCATAACCATAGAACACGACCCTAATCGAAATGCATATATTTGTCTCATACATTATGAGGATGGTGAGAAGGGATATATTTTTACATTTCAAAAGTTCCTATAAAAATGGGAAATGCCCTATCTTTAAGTGCAGTTTGATCACTGATCCAATTTGAGTACTTCTACAGAATAGACCTCAATAGAAAATTGAAGAATAATGATAGCAAATGATTGAGTTCAATAGTTCCTCATATAAAATTATTGACTCTAGAGATATAGTAATATAGAGAAGTTAAAATTGTTTTAAGCACTGATAAAATCAGAAGCACCCCTTATTTCAAAGAGAGGACGAGAAATGTTTGAAATTCAACAAAGAAACAAACAAAAAAAAGTAATAAATAAAGAAGAAAGAAAATATTAATTCGCAAAAAGATAAAAAAAAAAAAAAAGAACAAATAGACCTTTTTTTTTTTTTTTTTTCTTACTTGCAACAGTTTTAGTGTAAGCTTAAAACGTTTAAAAATGTAGAAACTTTCACTTTGGAGTTTGGGGCTGGGCTGCTTTGTTTGTAGTCAACCTGTATTTATTGACTTACGGTCGTATTTCTTCCTAACCGATAGCGTCCAAAATGTAACAGTAAAATATTAAAAAGGAAACAAAGATGTTAGAATATCTAAACAAAAAGAACGACTCGTGACTCTACCAATTTGCCATTCCACCCATGAAACACAGCAACAATATTTATAATTCTCTATGTTTTTCCATGACCCATTAGCTTTCTTTTTCTTGCAGTTTCAACAAACCTCAGATTCAAGGGAAGATAGAAGTATTAATAATCTAAGTTTTGTTCTTTGGGGTATGTTTGTTTAGGGGTTTTGGAGATCGGGTTTACAGCGTTTTCTTCTTCTGCTTCTTGCTGGTAATGGAGTTGAAGAAGGACAAGCTTGTCAGGTGAGTCGTATGCTACTTTTTTTTATGTTTACTGTTCGTTGCTAGCTTTGTTTCCCATATATAACATTTATTTCTGGGCAGTTTTCTTTTGTTAAAAAGGTGCTGTTTGGTAGCTTGGAAAGTTCTGGCAGCTTTGGATTTTCCATTAGGGACTACAGTAAGCTGGAATTTTAATAATAACTAGGACCTTTATGAATTGGTATGGATGAATTGGGTAATATTTTTCTTATTTGGGTGTCACTGGAGGAGATTGAAATGAGGAATGTTATTGAAAAATATTTTGGCTGTGTTCAATGTAGTGAAGGAAACTTTTACATTTGGGCGTTTTCTTTTTGCTTGAAGTTAGAACTTTTATTCAAGTGGAATTAATATATTTGGTTTTCAATTTTCTCGGGAGTAGATCATAGTAAAACATAAATTCCATTTAAAAAAGAAAGCTAAAGAGACTTACCCTTTGAATGGACTTGGTCATTTAAGTGAAAATTTTGGAAATAAATGAACATTCCAGATGATTTTACTATATTGTTGTACTAAGCATGAACGAAAACTGAGAAGAAAGGTTTTGTCAAACTGAATTGTTATGAAATACTTCTTATTGACCAGTTTGTGGTGGAACTTGTTTATTTCTAGGTTCTACTCTGATGGAAAACGACATAAAGAAACACCATGGGGAAAGAATGACCCATCATTCCTTGAAAAGTCATCTTCTGGGTACAAGATTTCATTTTCTTCAGTGCTAAAACCGGAGATTGGAATTGATGGAGGAAGAAATAGACTTCCTGAAATGGGGAAAATCGGACGGTCAAAGGTTTTGCCACAGGACAATGCACTTTGGTACAAGAGAATTCTTGATCCTGGCAGTGAGATTGTATTGCAATGGAACTGGGTTTTCATTATTTCATGTTTGGTGGCACTTTTCATCGACCCATTGTATTTTTATTTGCCTGCCGTTGGAGGGGATGCAAAGACCTCATGCGTAAAGACAGATACAAACTTGCGAATTGTTGTTACCTGCTTTCGAACTGTTGCCGATATTTTTTATTTGCTGCACATAATCATAAAATTTAGAACAGGTTATGTTGCACCAAACTCATCAACTAGAGTGTTTGGAAGGGGTGAACTTGTAATGGACACTAAGAAGATTGCACGGAGGTATCTTAGATCTGATTTCTTCATTGATTTCATTGCAACACTTCCTCTTCCTCAGGTATTTGTTCTAATAAGCAATTCTCGTTCTGAAAAGGCCTATCATAAAAATTAGTTACCTACTTTAATCATCGATAGAAAAAGGAAAATTAGTTGCCTCTGTTATTTTGTGCCACTCTGTCACACGAACTCAACGGTGACTATAGTAAAATAGATTTTAAATAACTCCCATTCCAAACTTGAAGCACTATGTCTTGGATTTTAATTGTGGTTTTATGGTTTCCTACACTGCTCTCTAGAATCCACCAACTAGCTTATGACATAGTTTTCAAAATATTATGGATACTTCTACTCCTTTTTCATAAACATACATTTTTGAAGAGGTTATGTAATCATCCATTCTAGACCATAAGGATTTTGGTTTCCTTAATTAACAGATATCGAGCGTAAAATGTTTTGTTGTTCTTAACTCACTTTGTTTCTTATTTGGAGTGTGAGTGCATTTTACATTTGTTTAGAAGCTTAGTTGTCTCCCCTTTTTAATTTATTTATGGTAATTAACCCTTTGCCATTCAAGGATATTTTGAAGTTGGGTGCTTTTGCCTTGGATTCAAATGTCATGGTTAATTCCATGTATTCCCCTATCCTTTTATTGAAGCACTATTAAGTTTGTGGTCTTCTAGCATAATTTTCTTGTTTCCTTTTTCTTAATTATTGTAATAATTCTCGGCAGGCTCTGCAAAACATACCGTGCTAGATCTTGAAATTACCCTGGTCACTACATCCCAATCCTTGGATAAAATGGTTAATAATTACATGTCTGATTTTCTGCTTAATGCATCAGGTAGTAAGATGAAAAAGATGATATCTCAGTTTATTTAATCATTTTTTTGCAGATAGTTATCTGGTTTATCATTCCAGCAACAAGAAGTCCTCGGACAGATCATAAAAATAATGCCCTTGCATTAATTGTTCTGATTCAGTACATTCCCAGATTGTATTTGATTTTTCCTTTAAGTTCTCAAATTATTAAAGCAACTGGAGTGGTTACAAAGACGGCGTGGGCGGGTGCTGCCTACAATCTTCTCTTATACATGTTAGCTAGTCATGTATGTTGTCTTGTTACTTCTATTATTAGCCTTTCCTTTGCTTTCATGTCGACATGTATATTTTCTCTCTTTGACAATGACTGCCTGGTTTTTTCTCGCCATTTAATTCCTCCTACCCTCTTCTAGTTTTTACACAAAAAAAATGCCTATTCATGTAGGTCGTAGGGGCAGCATGGTATGTGCTCTCTGTTGACAGGTATACTTCATGCTGGAAGAAAATTTGCAAAGAGGAATTTCCTCCTCACAGATGTAACCTGTCCTATTTAGATTGCGACACTTTTGGCCGTACTGATCGCAATACGTGGGCAAAAGTCACAGATGTGTTCAAGCAATGTGACCCCAACAATGATATTGATTTCCAGTATGGCATATTTGAAAGTGCAGTAAAAAAGAATGTCGTCAAAAAGGGCTTTCTTGAGAAGTATTTCTATTGCTTATGGTGGGGCTTACAGCAACTTAGGTATGATTTTATTAAATTTTATGGACAATAATATTGATTTTCAAATTCGTATTAGCTTTGTCTTTATTCTCTGAATATACTGATGCATTTTTTTGGGTAATCTCCTGGTGGCTATTGAGTGCAACCAAACTGTTTGATTAGTAGATTTTGTTGCTTCGATTACAAATTACAGTTTGTGTCCTAATATGGTAGCTGTATGGAATTTCCCACCCACATTGTGTGTGATATTATGACAATATTGTGAGAGTCTAGTTAGATATGCTTTAAGTGGAATCAAATGACTGTTATGATGTAATTGCTGCATGGTTGTTGCACTTATATGGAAGTTCAGCTCTGTAGAATTGCATTTTTATTTTTATTGGCAGCAAAATTTTTGTGGGCTTTTGCCGTTTTTGCCTTTAAAGATGCAGTGAGCCATAAAGCAATCCTGCAAGGTAAAAATGGTAATTCCTTCCATTCTGAAACTCTCACGAGAAACGTTTGAGTTGTTGGACTGATAAATTTGCCCATAAAAACTCAAAGAAAGGCCTCTATTTTCTGGCGAGATTATGTCCTAAATCCATGGAGAAAGTATTTTTAAATAATTTAATCTTTTCCACCAAAATAGTTGAAAAATTAGTGATGCTAGTAAGTGTTCTATTTTGAAATTATTTTCACATCATCTACTTGTTATGATATCATGCTCGTTTGTATGGCCATAAGGAAAATGTCATGGTTCATCTATGAATTTGGTATTGGAAATACCTTGCTAAACATAATTTATTCAGTACAGCTTTCTTCCTTGAAACCTTCTTTCTGTCTCTCTATTTGGTCTATTACCTTGCATCACTGCAAAGTATAAGAGTTATACACTGGACTATATATTTGTGATTCTAGCTGAATTTTGATGGAAAGATATGGAGATAAGTTCCCATGAAAATCCATCCCCCCCCCCCCCCCCCCACAGCTTCCCCCTTTGTTCCCTTTCTAGTTTTAGCACCAAAAATTTGAGCAGTTTCAGCAAATTGTTTGAGAAAAGAAACACAAGCCCATGGGAACAGCCAGTTAGCATTTTTGAAGCCTGACAGGACTGTGCTGACCATGTTGAGGCAGGAGGCATATTGCAATATGCATTTGACTTTAGAAGGGAACATGCTTAATGACTCTGAAGCTACTCGATCTCAAAGACATTTGTAGCACATCCAGGAAATTATGTCAATTTCAGTGATCCCCTCGATATATTGCCTGTGATGTTGCATTATCCACTTTTATCATTGTGCTTGATGAGATACTATTCAATCTATTCTTGGAATAGTAGACAAAAAGATGTAAACCTTCCCCTTAAGATGTGTATCTGAGATGTCTACTGATCAATTTTATGTTTCTCTATGCTAATTTGGGATAGATGGCATTCAAAATAAATAGGTTGCATTTTTTATGTGCCTCTTAGAAGTAGAAGACAGGCATACTGTAGGATCTAGTTACTATATTGAAATTTAAACTGATGATGACCAGCAACTTGTCATTCCATATTATGTCAGTTATTCAATGCCTAATATCATGAAATGCTACTTAAGGTTCGTAGAGCATTTGCACCTTTTTCTATATTTTTTACAGGAAATTGCTTTACAAAAAGTATTGGTTTAGCTGATCTAATAAAATAGCATGTGCCATTCAATGAGTTTCTTGTGTTTGCTAATGTTAATACATGCCTTTTATTTTCTTATTGTCTCAGTTCATATGGCCAGAATTTGTCAACAAGCACTTTTATTGGGGAGACCCTATTTGCTATACTTATTTCTATCCTGGGTCTTGTTCTGTTTGCCCACTTGATTGGCAACATGCAGGTATAAAAGTTTGCATCCTTGAGTTTTGCCTTACGAAATCAAATTTCATATACTGTTTGTAGTAACTCAAATGAAGTGGTATATGTTGTCTATCATCCTGGTGCTGTGTTCATGAATGGATTTTTGTGTTTGTATCTCTCCATTACTTAGTTTCTTCTGTCAAAATTGTCTTGACCTCGTGGGACTATCTTTTTTCAGTTGTCTTTTTTAGCAGTTCATATCTTCTTTCTTCCTCCAATTGGAAACAATGAAATAGGAAGTAGTTTCTTGTAGTTCAGAATATCCTACATTAAGCTTCATTTTATCATCATTGAAACAATTATTTCTGTTTGTTCTTTATACAGTCTGATAGTTTACATTTGTTTTTCTGATACAGACTTATTTGCAATCCCTCACAGTGAGACTAGAGGAATGGAGACTTAAGCGAAGGGACACTGAGGAGTGGATGAGCCATCGCCAACTTCCTGAAGATTTAAGACATCGTGTTAGACGTTTTGTTCAGTACAAATGGCTTGCAACTCGGGGAGTTAATGAAGAAGCCATCTTGCATGGCTTACCTGCTGATCTTCGTCGTGATATTCAACGACACTTATGCTTGGACCTTGTTCGACGTGTATGCAGCTTTCCCATACCAATTTCTTTTTGAGTTTCAAAGTAGCCTTATTCACTTACATTATAGATGTTTCTACTTGAAAAGCAGTCTTGATGGGAGATTGTCCATGTTGTATTTTATGTCATATAATTATCAATTTAAAAACCAGCCTCTTCTGTTTTAACATAGGTTATCCACCTCATTAGCCATAGAGTCTTTCCTTGGAACCTGTCTCTTAGGTGGAATTAGAACCCATGCGTGCTCTACATTTTGCAAGAATTCCTTCTAATGGTTTAATCTTCCTTCAAACGTTAATATGTCAGCCTCAATAATGTTGCTGCGGACATTTATATTAGATTTGACTCAAAAACATTAATGTGTTTATACATAAGAATTGTGCAATCTTCTGTGTGACATTTCTTTATTAAATGATAATTAGTTTCATTGAAGTTGTTCTCATTTGTAGGTCCCTTTCTTCTCCCAAATGGATGATCAGCTGCTTGATGCAATATGTGAACGCCTAGTATCGTCCTTGAGCACTGAGGGTACTTATCTTGTTCGTGAGGGTGACCCTGTGACAGAGATGCTTTTCATTATTAGAGGTAGATTAGAGAGTTCTACAACAAATGGTGGTCGAACTGGTTTCTTCAACTCAATTGTGTTGAGACCTGGAGATTTTTGTGGAGAGGAACTGCTTGCATGGGCTTTGCTACCAAAATCCACCATGAACTTACCCTCTTCAACAAGAACAGTCAGAGCTTTAGTTGAGGTTGAAGCATTTGCACTACGTGCTGAAGATCTCAAGTTCGTAGCAAACCAATTTAGACGGCTTCATAGCAAGAAATTACAGCATACCTTCCGGTTTTACTCCCACCATTGGAGGACATGGGCAGCCTGCTTCATACAGGCTGCTTGGCGTCGGTACAAAAGGAGGATGATGGAGAACAGTCTGATGACAGAATCACTTTCTTTGGATGAGAAAGAGGATGATGAGACGGGGCAGGAGAAAGAGAAGAATTTCATCGTAGGCTCCAATCCTTCTCAGGCAAAACTGAACCTTGGAGTCACAATATTAGCATCGAGGTTTGCAGCAAACACTAGGAGAGGAGCTCAAAAAATCAAAGATGTTGAGATGCCTAAATTGCAAAAACCAGAGGAACCCGACTTTTCTGCGGAGCCCGATGATGATTGATCTGATTTCACGCATTATAATAGAAATTATATATTGGCTGAGCTTCTCCACTGGGGTTCAGACATTTTTAAGTACAATAGCATGTGAGCAGTGCACCAACTTCTGGTTAAGTCAGGATCTAGAATCCTAGATCTTGAGCAGCATTTCCCTAAAGGTCGAAACCTTAGTATTTGGACCACAAGAACTTGGCTTAGCTCTGAAACCTTACTAGCTGCTTATTTATTATCGGGTATGTGGGGTTTAAGCATGCAAGCTGTGTAACCCACGAGCCTTAAAAATACGAGATATTAAAATTTTAATCCTCGTGTGTCGGGGCCTCATCACTCTGATTTTCTGTTTTTAACTCGACTGTGTAATATTTACTCATCATAACATAAATGAATGGATTTGAATATATAGATGATCAAAGAACTAAAACCTACTATCAAAACCAAATTTCTGGTCTTATTGAAAGAGGAAACTAATTGTGTTATCGTATCCGTTATTATTAGTATTATAAAAGAAAGGATTGTTGTTCTCAAGGTTTACATATATAGAAAGATACATAGTTTTAGACTCATGCTATGCACGTGTTATTTATTTAAAACATATATATGTTACATTGTTGAGGTATATTTGTAACGAATAGTTAGAAAATTACTTATCGAAGTTCCAGGAGGTACAAAGTAGAAAATATGTTAGAGAGCACCAGCGTTTGTACTTCCAGATACATTCTGATGCTTGGTCAATACCTCAGCCTTTGGTATTTGGAGAACTTTGAGGGTTTGCTCAAAGTTGACCAGGTCTCCGCTCGGATTTATCTGTCGTTCCTTATTGATTAGTTTGTTTTCTTTGCATCTTTAACGACATTAGAAGCTTCATTTTGAATAGTGAATGAGCTGCCAGAGCTAGTAAGACTGAGCTTCTTTTATTATTTCATGGGGAAGCAAGGAGGTTGACACATGTAAAAGCTCTCTGAGCTTGGGATGAAGACGTGTAAGACTCTTGAGCCTATTCCCATTTGTTTGGGTTGAAACCTCTTTGGATTTTATATTGTAGGCCAGCCTACCATTTTGTTGAGTATGAATTTATTTTAGGTCTTAAGCCATTTTTGCTGCATATAGGTTTTGAACTCATTACAGTGTGTGGTCTAACAATAGCCCCTACCTCATAGTGGTCTGAAGTAGGTTCCAAAGTGGTCTATGAATACCAATGACGACTACTGTTCCTAAACCCAAAGGTTAGGTGAAACAACGGCTTTCTTGGGATATTTGATCACTATCTCAACAGAATCCGCCTCGTGTTCTAGTCTCCTAAAAGTAGGTGATGATGAAACATCTGATAATATGCATCAAATCTGAATGAGATTCTGAATATGGAGAAGCTTTTGGTGTGAAAATCAAGTGGTTGCTTCTAGAGAGACAATGATTTTGGAAGGGAATAGGACTCAGACTAGTAGACCCTTTGAACCAAATCTCTACGCACATTTATTATGAGTAAAAATTTTGTACAAAAAATATATATATATTTTTCAAAAATTCCTTTTATTTTCTTAAAACAAGGCATGTGAGTGGTTAAATATTACCAATTAAAATTATTTTTATTGCTAATTTCGTATATTAAAACACGAAAAAAAAAAACTCCAAAAAAATGTAGCATGGAATTTTTTTTTTTTTTTTTTTGCCAAAAGACACTTATTTTATTGCTTACTGAATTTTATTTTTTTATTCAATGTATAATTAATTTTAATTTTTTATTGTATAAAAGTAACTATTTTATATTTAAAATAGTGAAATAATTTAAAATTTATTGAACATATATATATTTAGAAATATTTATGAAAAAAATTTCAAAATTTTGTCAAATAATATTCAAAAGCCATAAAATAATGTTATTTTGTTAAAATAAATAAAAAAATGAAAAAAAAAAAAAACAGAGAACTAAGCCAATTATGATTAACAATTCAAAAAATCCAAAAAAACTTGATGAAACCAAACTGATATCACCCTACATTTGAAAGCATTCAAATGATGCTGTTGCCTTTGGATCTGCACAAAGACTTATTTTTTATATCACAATTTTCCATCAAAAGCTGTGGCACTAGCACAGATATTTGAATGATGAAAAAGGGGGATCCAGGTAGCTGTAAAATGGTTATACCGAGGGCTCTATCTAAACCATTGGTTTTTTTCTGACTGACGGAGGATACAAATAAAATCACTTGGTCAATTCGGTCAATTCGGTTGAACAACAACATGCTGCAAAGACAGATTTCAGGCAAAGTTAATAGAAAATTATAATGGAAATATTATACTCCTGGTGAAAATGAAAAAAGGGAATCAATTACTCAGTTACCTTAATCTGGGTCCTGTTATAGGTGTAAGTGATGTGAACTAAGCCATCGCTAGCCTGGATAACAGCAGGATATGAGAATTCCATTCCTTGAGTTTCTTCCAATGTCAAGCTGTCCTGCCATGAATCACCATCATCTTTGGATAGGGAAACTTTAAGTTCACCCCTTGAGATTGTATTATAAGCAAGTAACAGACGACCGTCTCTCAGCTTCACCCCGTCGATACGTGATAAAAAATGTTGAAGGTATTTTGTAACCAATCGAAATCAGAATGGTTCAAATTTTCCATTAATACCAACCTGAGTTTGGGTTGGGAAGTTCAGTAGGTATGGCATAACCCCAACCCTGTCCACCATCAAATGATTCTGCCATACAAACTCTACTAATGTTGTTAAAAGATCGCATTAAAAGACGCAGGTTCCCTTTTGCAGTTAGGTAAGGAACTGGTTGAATCACACTGAGGACTTGGCTTTTAACATATATAGGGCCATATTTCTTCCAGGTTCTTCCAGAATCCGGCGTCACCTGTTCCATGCCATATACAAAACTTGTCAATACATAATAAGGACTCTTAACTGCTAATATAGTTGAAATCCTCATTACAACCTCAGCCCACGCCCCCAAGAATTCCAACTCTCCACCGATGATCCACAGAGCAAATGCCCATTCCGCAACAACAGAGGCTGCAGATGAGGGAATGGAACACGTAAGAGTTTTTCATACCACAGTAAATTGGAATGTAGGTCATACTTATAGTCATAATAATCAGACCTTGTTCTTAGATGGTCCTAGTATGCCTGGAGGAAGCTGCTCTCTTTGTGTCCAAGTAACAACTTTATCATATGATCGTTTCATGCAGCCACTCCACCTGGATTTTACTAAGCCAACAGTGAGAAAAAGGCAAGAAAATTTTGCAAATGATTCATTGCTTGCGACTAAAGTTACATATCATGATGACATGTGCTGTAGAATATTGATACCTGAAGTGAAGAATGTCAAATTATATTTCAGAAAAAAAAAAACCAGCGTTTTCAATGCTACACTGCTCAAAATTGAATCTTAAATGTTCAAAAGTTGGAGGACTTACAAATTCAACAACAACTGAAATCTTCAACAGAAGGGCATTTTTTTGTTACAGAATCTAAATTATAACATTATATTTGAATATTTCTAGTCAAATAAATCACACCAGCAAGTCACTTATATGTTATACACTTCACAATGTAGGAGACCTAAACATTTAAGTATTTCTTGCCTTTGGGCTCCAGCCAGTCAAACTTTTAGCTTCAGTTGTTTTCAGCAGATCTGTCATGGCATGGCATGGCAAGGATTCACACCAATCCATGCAGGGAAAATCCTATAATAAGCTCATCTAGATCTTGATAATGCAATAAAATGAGTTAACTTAGCGGTGTTAACAAACTTAGGTAAATATGTATGCAAGCAAAAACAGAAACTGAAGCTTAGAGAATTACTTTTGAACATCCAGGCCTACTTTATAGAATAACAACAACTCATCTGATGGAAGCTTAAATAGTACAGGATTCCACATTGGAACATTAGGTTCTTCATCCATAACAATAGGTGTATACCAGCGGCCACCCTGCCAAAATTTTAGTAAACACATAAAAATTCTTAAAATAATCCAAATAGCATCAAACCACCAATACGCTAGTAAGAAGCACATGTAGAAAGTGGAAGGGGCCTTGGAACCATAGTCTGAGCAGACAAAATATAAGAGACCAGGGGATGACTGAGAGCAAGCCGAGAGGGGCATTTATCCGCAAATATTGCCATTCTTCTATACAATCATAAAGAAAGAGCAAGGTAAAAGATAAAAGATCATGTAAATTAAATGATTACTTTGTATTTCTGCAGCCAAATTTTGACATCAGGTGCTCCTTCAGACGTCCCTCCATAATAAGCAACTAAGAAGTGACCTTTACTAACCTGCATATGTATTAAATTAATAGCAAAAGTATAATGAGACGATGAGGACAATTGAAAACTACAAAGTAACAAAAACACAAGATCATTTTGAACTGCACAACCTCAACAATGGTAGAGGCATGACAACTGTTGAATGGGGCTGAACCGGCAGGAAATGTGAACTCCTCTTTCAACGGCCCTTTGATGGGAAGGTGTCTCTTCTTATGTAAACTCTCAGGACTTGAAGTTGTACCCTTTGTGTATCTGCACATAACTTTCAGGTCTTCTTTGGGGTTCAATGAGAATACATGAAAGGCTTAATATTGATTGTTCTAATTTATAAGAAAGAAACTATTTCCTAGATTCAAGTCCCATCCGCCTCACGCGCTCAAGAAACAAGGAAACTTACACTATTTACATAAGCTTCCGAGGATTTAGATTTTAGGAAAACATCACCGAAAACTGACTAAGAAGCCTTTTTTCCCCAAAAAAATATAGTCTTTGAGGCCATTGTCATGTCACAATTTGTATACAGTAGGCATGAATATCAAATAATAAATCATATGAAGAACAAAATGTAATAGATTACCTGGGAAATAAGGACTGAAGGAAGCGGCTGGTGTGGAATGTGACAGGGGCTGGGCTGGGATTGAAGTTGGAGCCGTGAAAACTTGAGAAGCTAGAAACTGAAAACAACAAAGAGACCAGAAACAGAACCGAACACAGCAGAAAGAAAAACAAAATGGTTACTACTGATTTCTCCATATCCGTTGACTGTCTAGTTTTTGTTTCATGGAATGCCTTCCGCAACCACGCATGAAACTAAAAGCAGCAATAATGTAAAACTGTATATACAACTGACTTGGCATTATTTTGCATAAAAAATTGTACTTACCCAATGAAATCAAAGTACAAACAAAATTTATAAATCACATCGCGCGTGTTGAATCAAAGTGCCTGTTTTAATCTACGAATAATTATTAAGACAAGGGGACCCCGAGAGACAGAAAAACACGACAAAACTGTTGTAGTCAAAACTTCACGGAAGAGGGGAAAGAGAAGTTTGAACTAATATCATATGCTTACAGAGAAACAGGAAATTAAAAAAACATGCAGAAACTAGTGCAAGATTTTTGGATATATAATAGCAATTGATCAAACATGGTAGAAGAAAACAAAATGGTAGAAAATATTTAAAACATCGATAGTATATCCAAGATTATAACTGATCTTCAAAGGAAGAAAAATACTTTCATACCCTTAGCCTAAGTATCTTCTATGCCATATGAACACCCCGAGGAGAGCATCATTGTGACACATTCAAATATAATAATTATAAATCTAATCTTATTAATATTTTTAACTTTTCAAACTTACTAACTCTGAAAGTGGTCACATCGAGACCATTGCTTAATTTAAGTCTAAGTTGAACTCTACCAAAAGAGGCAAACCAAAGAGGTAACCATATAAGAAAATTCATTCTAAACTCTTCTTGAAAAGTGCACACATTTTCCAAAAAAAATATTAATAAAATATTTAGCATTATCTTTAGGTAAAATATTGCAATTTAGTTTAGATTATTTATTTTGAGTCTCAATTACATTTATTATCTTTTTAATGTCTTTTTTTATTTTATGCATTTTTAAATTATTGAATTCAATTTAGGTGTTTTTGAACTTGAAATAGGTGTATGGAAGCTTAAGACTTGGGTTTTGAGATCACTGGAAGATTAAACGAATAACCGAGGCAAGGTATAGTTGAAAATGAGTCTGATATAACATTTCGGAGCCCTCGCGTGTGAGTAGTCTTGGTCCGGCCTCAACTGACACCCTAGCGCGAGAAAATGAGCACCTACATTGGCGCCCTTGCATCATATGGTGCTCTTGTGCCGAATCCTTCCGTTATGGCTTGAAATTCCATGTTTTGATCATATTCTAGGGCATTTTGGTCATTTATGAGTTGTATGACCTAACTCAAGTTTCTGTAACCTAATTTGATGTAACCTCCCTAACTCGGCCTAAATGTTATGTTTAGATTCTGAAGGTCACATGGGCCACCGTAATGGCCTAGTAAAACAACTGGATTTAGAAATTTACTTTTGAAATCATTTGTTTATCTTACGAAAAATACGTTTGAATAATTTTCTTAGTTTAGTGAAAATTACTAAGAAAATTATTGGGCTTTAAGCCAAATTTGGTTGCGTGTTATCTTATAAAAACTCTTATGTCATTTGGAAAACTTAGTTGAACTCAAATTTTACAAAAACAAAATAAAAATGTTTGCTATTAATCCATTTTAAAATCTAGAGACTAATTTGTAAAGGTTTAGTTTTTTTGAAAACTTTGTAAATTTTCTTGATTAAAATATCTTTTTAGAAATCTCGTTTCAATTACACAGAGGAAAAAAAAGTGTGTTTAAACAATTTAATATTTAAAACTAGGTTTCATGCATATTTAAGTAGAATCATAAGTTTGTTCAATTTCAAAAGTTTTTACATGTAATGCGAAATAAAACCAACAAAAAAAAAATCATGCCACAATCCAAATAAATTATTACAGTCCCCAAATAAAAATTATAAATTAAAGTAAAAATATTTTTTAAAGTAAAAAGTCTGAGACGATCCTTTGTATGCCGAGTCTAAATCCCAATCTCGTGGATTCTTTGTAAAGACAATAAACTAAGAAGTGAGCTATAGAGCTCAATGTGAATCTTAACACATAAGTTTTTCAGTTGTAGTAGGATAAAATAGCAATCATGCTAACAGTAATACAATATAATAGATAACATAAATTATATTGGATGTACCTGCTCATGTTTAACACTACACTTTATTTTTCAATTTCAGAGAAAATTCCTACCTATCATCCACTACACACCACAGTAAGAGTTCCTCAGAACTCATCCATCCTTACACACTGCATTATGGACATGCCACCAGTATTTACAGATAAACTGCAAGAAATATGTGGATAAACCACCATAATTGCAGATAAACTGCCAGAAACTTCTTCCTTACATATCATCCTGATCCCTATGCAATGCATTATGACATACCAATGACAGTAACTGAATCAGTACAAAAGGCATGTTTCAATATGCAATCAGTTTAGCAGAAATAATAGGCATGTTTAACATGCAACCAATAACAGTAGCAGAACATTAGGCATGCTTAACATGCGATCAACAACATAAGACATGCAATAACAGTACAAAATCATATAATCACATATCAACCATTACGAAAAACACTTGTATGATTTTAGTTAATCACTTAATAGGATTTACACACAATCAACCAACACCCAAACATCACTTACCACATTCGACCAACGTTAGAAATAACAAGGATTACATTCTTCCATCACTTTGACATTAGACCATTCAGCCAAGTGAAAAAACTTATCAATACATTCAATAGAGGCATCAAATCACACGTAATAATTGACCATGCACAAACATACTTATGGTTAGACACACCTTAATTTGTACATCCAAACAACACTAGATTTAATATGCTACACTTCTTCGCTATAAATCTGATCAAATCTCATCTAGATTTGAATTTTGAATGAACAAAACACACAAAATGCACCATGTTAGATTCTATTATGCTAGATCTGAGAAAAGATCTATAGATCTGCTTGCTAAATAGAAGAAAAACACTTACTATTTTCTCCAATTTACAAATCTGAAACAACAACACTCCTGCATATTAGATTTGGTCTGACAAGTCCAGATCTGTACCTTAAACAATGAATACACACATAGATGATATTTGGGCAAGACAGTGAAGAATATCCAAATATGAGATCTGAGATCTAATCAAAATAAAGCACTTACTTTACATCAGTAATCAAATCAAGAACGAACAATCAGTGGAGATCTTGGCAGTCATAAGAGATTTGACTATAGATGAATAAAAATGGAGAAAAATAAGTAGAGATTTGACTACAGTGAAAGGAATGAAGATGAAAAGAGAGGAGGAGAAAGTAAATGGTGGTGAGGCAATAATGATGGAGAAGGGGCGGTGATAGCGTAAGATGGTGCAAGCGGCGGGGCAAGGTGGTGCGACAGCGATGCAAGGTGATAGTACGGTGGTACAATATGGTGCAAGGTGGCGGCAACGGTGGTCCAAGGGAGTAGGGTGGCAGCATAAGCAAAAGAAAGAAAGAAAGAAGATAGAAAAAATAGAAAAAAATGAGAGAAGGCTAAGGAGAGGGCTGCACAAGGGATGGATGAGAGAAAAATTCTTGAATTTTTTGGGCAAGGGTGGCAATGTGAAAGCAAAAAAGAGAAAAATTTCCCATGCTATATTCGGTCTCCATGAAGAAGATGGACCAATTTTGGCTTTATTTTTCCTTTTGAATTCTTTTAATTACTAAATTACCAAAATGTCCTTAAAGACTTTTCTTTCAAATTTGTCCTATTCTTGCCCATTTTCGTCCAAACTTGAATTTTGAATGAACAAAACACACAAAATGCACCATGTTAGATTCAATTATGCTAGATCTGAGAAAAGATCTATAGATCTGCTTGCTAAATAGAAGAAAAACACTTACTATTTTCTCCAATTTACAAATCTGAAACAACAACACTCCTGCATATTAGATTTGGTCTGACAAGTCCAGATCTGTACCTTAAACAATGAATACACACATAGATGATATTTGGGCAAGACAGTGAAGAATATCCAAATATGAGATCTGAGATCTAATCAAAATAAAGCACTTACTTTACATCAGTAATCAAATCAAGAACGAACAATCAGTGGAGATCTTGGCAGTCATAAGAGATTTGACTATAGATGAATAAAAATGGAGAAAAATAAGTAGAGATTTGACTACAGTGAAAGGAATGAAGATGAAAAGAGAGGAGGAGAAAGTAAATGGTGGTGAGGCAATAATGATGGAGAAGGGGCGGCGATAGCGTAAGATGGTGCAAGCGGCGGGGCAAGGTGGTGCGACAGCGATGCAAGGTGATAGTACGGTGGTACAATATGGTGCAAGGTGGCGGCAACGGTGGTCCAAGGGAGTAGGGTGGCAGCATAAGCAAAAGAAAGAAAGAAAGAAGATAGAAAAAATAGAAAAAAATGAGAGAAGGCTAAGGAGAGGGCTGCACAAGGGATGGATGAGAGAAAAATTCTTGAATTTTTTGGGCAAGGGTGGCAATGTGAAAGCAAAAAAGAGAAAAATTTCCCATGCTATATTCGGTCTCCATGAAGAAGATGGACCAATTTTGGCTTTATTTTTCCTTTTGAATTCTTTTAATTACTAAATTACCAAAATGTCCTTAAAGACTTTTCTTTCAAATTTGTCCTATTCTTGCCCATTTTCGTCCAAACTTGAATTTTGAATGAACAAAACACACAAAATGCACCATGTTAGATTCAATTATGCTAGATCTGAGAAAAGATCTATAGATCCTTTGCTAAATAATAGAAGAAAAACACTTACTATTTTCTCCAATTTACAAATCAGAAACAACAACACTCCTGCATATTAGATTTGGTCTGACAAGTCCAGATCTGTACCTTAAACAATGAATACACACATAGATGATATTTGGGCAAGACAGTGAAGAATATCCAAATATGAGATCTGAGATCTAATCAAAATAAAGCACTTACTTTACATCAGTAATCAAATCAAGAACGAACAATCAGTGGAGATCTTGGCAGTCATAAGAGATTTGACTATAGATGAATAAAAATGGAGAAAAATAAGTAGAGATTTGACTACAGTGAAAGGAATGAAGATGAAAAGAGAGGAGGAGAAAGTAAATGGTGGTGAGGCAATAATGATGGAGAAGGGGCGGCGATAGCGTAAGATGGTGCAAGCGGCGGGGCAAGGTGGTGCGACAGCGATGCAAGGTGATAGTACGGTGGTACAATATGGTGCAAGGTGGCGGCAACGGTGGTCAAAGGGAGTAGGGTGGCAGCATAAGCAAAAGAAAGAAAGAAAGAAGATAGAAAAAATAGAAAAAAATGAGAGAAGGCTAAGGAGAGGGCTGCACAAGGGATGGATGAGAGAAAAATTCTTGAATTTTTTGGGCAAGGGTGGCAATGTGAAAGCAAAAAAGAGAAAAATTTCCCATGCTATATTCGGTCTCCATGAAGAAGATGGACCAATTTTGGCTTTATTTTTCCTTTTGAATTCTTTTAATTACTAAATTACCAAAATGCCCTTAAAGACTTTTCTTTCAAATTTGTCCTATTCTTGCCCATTTTCGTCCAAACTTAAATATAATGGTGTAATTACTAAATAAGGACCTCCACTTTAAGAACCCATTTCAATTAAATCCTCTTTATTATCTAGAACACACATTTTGCTAATTTTACAATTAATCCTAATTATCAAATTAGGCACCTATAGATAAAATTTCTTCACGAAATTTTCACACAATTATTCAATCGATGAACAAACCTTAAAACTTAATAGGAATAAATTTTTTTTGACCTCGAATTTGTGGTTTCGCAATCACTATTCCGTTTAGGCCCTATTTCGGGATGTTATAGTTAGATTAATTGAATTCTGCCTACTTAAATTATTAGAATTGTGTTGTGATGTTATAAGCCTTGGTAATTTGTTCATTTAGATAAAATTAGGCCTATGTTCTTCTTGCATTGTAAGCGTAAGATTGCAATTGAATTAATTATTTAATCATATTGAAATTAAAATTAATTGACACAAGATCTAAATGGTGCATATTCAATCCTTTTAAGTGGAAAATTAGATTAAATGAGTAATAGTATTAACCAATATTATTGCCTTGCATAACCTAAAGATTGTTGTGATTAAATTTGTTTCAATGTAGAAATATATTATTACTTCACTCTGTCTTGTGTCTGCTTATAAAAATTAATTAATTATTTTAACATAGGCATATGCTAAAAAGATTAATTAATCTTAATAAGTATGTTTGCATTAGACAACAAAGGACCAAGTTGCCATGGAATTATCCGTAACATTATAAACATTATTTTTATAATTCTAAGTCAAGGAATGAAATTAATCTAACACATCTATGACATATTGATTAAACTTGTTAAAATCTTGCTTTTATTTTGCTTTACATAATAGTCTAATTTAATACTTAGTTAATATCTCACTTCCTTCAAAATATTTTTTTTCTACTACTAATTTGCTTAAGTCTATATTTCATAAGTATTTGCTTGTATAGTCCTTGTGGAAACAATAACTCGATATACTTATCACTTTATTACTTGTCACAACTGTGTACACTTGCACATTCGGTCGTTCCAATGACAACTCTCCTTCATTAAAAGAAATTTTATCCTCAAAATTTCCTTGATCCGAACAGATGAGGATATTGTTGATGAATCGAGTCTTTCGGTTCCCATGTGGCCTTTTTAGTGCCATGGTTTCACTACAAGACCTTAACTAGTGGAACCCCTTTTTTCTCAGAACTTTCACCTTACGATCTAGAATCTGTACAAGTTACTCCTCAAAAGAAAATTTTGGTCTTACTTCTATCTCCTCAATTAGAACAATATGAGAATGGTCAGATCGGTATCGTCCCAGCATAGAGACATGGAACACATCATAAATACGGTCCAGTTTAGGAGATAACTTTAACTGATAAGCCAATAGCCTAACTCTCTTAAGAATTTGGTAAGGCCTATTAAACCTAGGGCTCAACTTGCCTTTTCATCCGAACTTCAAAACTTTTCTCCATGGATGCGCTTTCATTAAAACTTGATCTCCGACATTGTACTCAATGTCCTTCCTCTTCAGATCTGCATACGACTTCTGTCTATCTGAAGTTACTTTCATTTTGTGTTGTATCAGTCTAACCTTACCCTAAGTGTAACACCTGAATTTTTAATAACTTGAAAACTTGACATAATAAGAGGACTAAATTGAAAGAGATCCCAAGTTGGTGGCCTCTATTGGAACAAACAAGAAAGTTGAAAACTTAATTGGACATGGTTGAGAACCAAACCTGGTTCAGTTAGAATAAAACCAGTCGGTTCTTTAGTGTAAAACATAATAATTAGCGATGGATGGTTCTCCTAAGGTTGGTAATAGTACGAAGATGACTATATATAGCTAAAAAATGGCTTCCCAGTGATGATTTTCTTCTTGACATTGTTTCATTTTCTCTTATTCTCCTTATTCGGTTGTTTTGAAAAAGAGGAGGCCATGGAAGGTTCTGTATGGAGTAGACTTCAAGAGGATTAAGCTGGAAAAGTAGGGAAACCAACAAGCTGGTAAGGTATTTTGTCACAACCCAAAATCGAGGCTAGATGTTTTTGGTTATGCGGAGTAAGGTTCATTAGTGTTTCGGTGAACTAGGACAGCCAAAATAGAGTGAATTCGGTGTTTGCCAAGATTCAGACTAGCTGGGTGTTCACCAATGAAGTTTCAGCAAAGGTGTTCCCTGAGCAGCAGTATACGCCATTTGAAGTAGTAAGGGGTTCGCCAATTTCACTACGATAAAAGTTCGCTAATGTGTTGGCAAGCTAGGAGTTCACCAATCTGTATGGCGAACTGGGTTCGCCAAGTAAGTTGCAAACTGGGTTCACCAAGTAAGTTACGAACTGTGTTCACCAGTCCAAGTGTGAACTGGGTTCGTTGGTCAAAGATACAGTCAAACTCAAGTTGGGAAAAAGTGATTTAATATATCTAGGAATACTTTACATGCAAGTAACAACTTTCCTAAATTAGATAAGGTATCCAAGATATCTACGACTCTTAGGTCTATAAATAAGACCTTTGATTCGAAGAAAATCTCCACTAAATATTCTATCGTCAAGTCTCTATTTTGAAATTCTATTCTTAGCAATTTGGGTAAGTCGTTGTCTTGTTAGGGTTGATTGTGCTTAGAGCTAGGTTCGCATACATGTGTGAATTATGAATGTTCTATCAGTAATATGTTTGTTTGTTGTGAACCAGCCAAATCATCTTCTAGCAAGGGTAAAGGCAAGCCAAAATCATTTAAGTTTTCTATTTTTGGTGAGTGATCGGTAACTGTCAGATTTTGAGTTTTCCAAAGTATTCCAATTACATTTGCTAATCGATATGGTTTTCTAAAAGAAAATTTATTTTTTAAACCTAAAAGTAAGTTTTATGAAAAGTTCTGATTTAAGGTACGAAACTCTGTTTTCAAAACTACGATTTTGAAGAGATGATTTTTAAAGCACAGTTTTATGCGAGCTCCTATGCGAGCCTTTGATTATAAGAATGTTCTAAAAGAATGATTTTAAACTGTGTTTTGAAAGGCACTTACGTATGAGATTTTTATAGAAAATTCTTTAGCTCTACTTTATGGGAACTCTCTGATAAGTTTGCTTTGTGTGAGCTCTCTTTTGGCTTTGCTTTATGTGAGCTCTCTGCTTAGCTTTGTGTAACAGCCCGTTTTTAGGTCAAACAGAAACAGTGGTTTCAAGACCACAAATTTGGAGTCAAAATATTTATTTTATTATTTTAATAAATTTTACAGCATGATAGAATTATTATGTGAAAGTTTCGTAAAGAAATTTTACCGTTTAAATGCTTAATTCAGTAAAAAGGACTAAATAGCGTAAAGGGTAAAATTAAGGTTCTACTTGATAAAAGCACTATATGGCTATGAACTTGAAATATGGGAGTACTTGCATGGTAATTAGTCCATTAATGACATAGTGGAAGTGGTTGGCTTGGTAATTTCAAAATTATTAAATGTTTTTAAGGTTAAAATGGTAAATAGTGAATAAATATTATGATAATTAAAACAAAAGCATAATTTTTGGTTATCATCCTCACTTAACTGATTCTACAAGAAGAAAAAGAAGAAAATTTTCTCTCCTAGGGTTCAAATTGTAAGTCCATTTTGACTCGGTTTTTAATGATTTCTACATTTTTGAGCTCGTTGTAGCTTAATCTAGTTAGCCCATACCTTAATTTTTGAATTTGTTCATGATTTTGAAATGTGCCATTGTTGATTACTTGAGTTCTTTGAAGTTTAAGGATATATTATGGAAGCTTGATGATAGTTTTACAAGTTTCATAAAGTGATTTTTAAAAAAAATGTTAAATAGGGATTAAATTGTGAAAATGTAAAATGTGGTAGTTAAAAGTGTGAAATAATGAAAGATTTGGGCTTCTAGTAGCATATAGGAAATTTGGCTATCATGGGTTATGGCTTAATTGTGTAATTTTGCATTTTGTGTAATTTTGCATTTTTATGTGTTAAGGACTAAATTGCAAAGTAGTTAAAAGTCTAGGGGTAAATTTGTAAGTTAGCCAAAATGAATGTTTTAGGCTAAATTGAATTGAATGAAAGTTTAAATGAGTTAATTTGATATCATATAAATCAAGATAAGCAAATACCAGAATTAGATCGAGGGAAACGAACCTCTATAATACCAGAATTAGAAGCTTACTCTGTTTTTGTTTCTATGTTTTATAGAGGTTCGTTAGCTCGCTCGTTCTGGACAAGTCGGAGTTGCACGTCACACTATCCAATTTCTGTTTGGTATTTTTGAACTTATGAACTTATGTAAAATTGACATGTATAGGCTAGTTTGATGGTACTAGTTATGTTTTGGTACCAAGGTTTGAGAATGAATTTGTATATAAGTTAAGCCATGTGATTTGGCTTATTTTGGTATCATATTTGGATTACATATATCTGCTTAATGATGGTATGCTTTGGTATGGTAATATTTGAATGAAATTATGCAAAAGAAGTCTTGATATATAGATGTTAGATGAATGAATTGTATATGTGGTTATATAGGTATTTGGATATATAAATAGTAATTTTAGATATGGCTTTCAATGTATATTGAATTGGTTAATTTAGTTTCCAATTGGGTTGCATAAATGTGGTCAAATATGAATATAAATGATTATGTTTTAAGGTGGCAAATTTGGCTTTTCAAATGGCCTATTTTTGTCCACACGGGCAGAGACACGGGCGTGTGCCTCAGCCGTGTGCGACACATGGTCATGTTACACGGCCGTGTGTCCCCTGGGGTACCCTATGAATTAAAGTTAGTATACCCTACAGTTTTGACATGGCCTAGACACACGGGCGTTTCTATTGGTCGTGTGTGGCACATGGGCGTGTGGTCGGCCGTGTGACCCAAGTCAGTAGCCTCCCTAATTTTCACACGGCCTGGCACACGAGTGTGTCTTGTGGCCGTGTGGACAAGTTAGTATGTATGCCCTATTTTGCCATGGCTTAGACACAGGCGTGTCTAATACTGTGTGAGGCACACGGCCTGTTTACACGGGCGTGTGACACTTGAAAAGTTAAAAATTTTCTAAGTTTCTGAATTTTTTAATATGTTATAATTTAGTCCTGATTGTATGATTAAAGCTTTATATGTTTAATTTAAGTACATTTTGAATGTGAATGAATGATGGTTACTGAAATGAGATGAAATTTGTTAAATGATTGTTTTGAATTAAGTTACAGGTCTGGTAATGCCTCTTAACCTATTCCGGCGACGGGTACGGGTTTGAGGTGTTACACTTTGCCTTAGTGTTAGCTTTCTATTATGTAAGCTCTTTAGTGAGCCTTCTGATTGGTATACCAGTAATGTGAGTACCCACCCATGATATGTCTGAAAGTGTGTGCTCTTTTGTGAGTTCAGTTGGGTAATTATATACTCAACGAGACAAAGTTTGATCCTGAATGAGCCCAGCTCTGTATATAAGCTAATGTGATATGTCTCAAAATATGTGCTCCTCTGTGAGTTCGATTGGGTATTATATACTCAATGAGACAAATACTCTAACTGACAAACCAGTCGTGTGAACTAAGGCCGACTCTATTTGTAAGGGTGAATCGGTCTTGCGACTTAAGGTAATTGTTCAAAGGAAAGTTTTCTAAAAATCATGTACAAGTTGGCTTTGCGATCAAAGGTGAACTTAGTCTTAGGTTTTTAAATGTTTTTGAAAGAAATATGGCTTCGCAATTTTAATTCAAGCTGCCTTTTAAAGTAAATTTTTAGAAGAAATGATTTGTAAGTATTGTTTTCACAAAAGAAATGTTTTTCATATGCGAACTGGGTCTCGCATCCTCACCTGCGAACCTAGCATACACAACGTTTTCAAATTAAGTGTCCTATTTTTTGAAAATACTATTTTAAGCATAACCTAATGGGTTTTGATTATTCACTAAGTTCTCCCTGAACTCACCCATTCCTCTCTTACTTCTCAAGTAAGTAGATTGCAGATGGCATAGGCGAGGTCGATGATGTGGTGAGGCCCTGACTGATATTGGTGAACAATAGAAATGGGCGATGGATTTACGCTATGATGTTTTAAACGATAGTTACAATGTTAAACTGATTATCAAATAATTTTCTTAAGTACATTATGCTATGTTGATAAGTTATTCTATTTCTATGAACCATGTTATGGATTTTCCCTTCTTTTTTATAATTAATAAATCAATGATATTCGTTCATGTTTTGCTATCTAGCGATCCCTATATGTTGCTTAAATTAATTGTGTCCCCATTGTAGTGTTGTATTATTTACATGCAAACCATTGATTATTGCAAACTATATTTACTTTCGTACCCTTGTTATGTTAGTTTTATTACATACATACTCTTAGCTTTGCAAAACCTTACTTGTGTGTGAACCTCTGTTTTTATACAAACCTTGCTTAAATGCGATACTCTTCTACATGCATGTTTATTTTGTTTTTGAAGCTTGTCACTGGGTGAAACTGGGATGTATACGTAACTTTGGTGTTTAGCGAGCAAAAGTGCTCTTAAAGTTTGATTTCTCTGCATGCAAACTGTTGGATTTTGTGAACCCGTGTTTTTGTGTGAGTATTTGTTAATATGCAAGCTTGTGTTTGTTTGCTAATCTGCTACCTCTTATGCTTTTAACTATATATGAGCTAAGTTTGAATTTTTTGTGTGGTGTTTATGTGTAGTGTGAACCTATTGGTATTTCTAAGTGCTTAGAAGTACTGTTTCGCATGATTATATACTTTGATGTTTTGTGCATGTGAACCCTTATATTTTGTATAAGTGTGTTTCCCATTGCTTTGTTAAAGATTAACACTATGTTCGCATGCTATGTATAAGTGGTGTGTTGGAGGTTAGGTTGAGAGTTAATAGAGAGTCATTTCGATGGATAATGTGGTACACTAAATTTGGGTCGGATCTTCTTGGCAGGACTTGGGGTGTTACAATATTTGTGAGTACCCCATCTTAGGTGAAGTGTTCAACATCTATCTATGTATATGTACGCACTCAGTATTATAAAAGTAACCTCCAAAGACTGAAAAGAAATCTAGAATCTTCAAGTTGAAGAATTAAACAATAAACGCAAAAAGGTAACTTGAGTTAAAATTTACTAAGTTCATTTGAACTTATATGCTGAT
The DNA here is from genome assembly GCA_025698475.1 of Gossypium anomalum. Classification (NCBI taxonomy): domain Eukaryota; kingdom Viridiplantae; phylum Streptophyta; class Magnoliopsida; order Malvales; family Malvaceae; genus Gossypium; species Gossypium anomalum. Next base: position 59,351,926 of record CM046959.1, read on the forward strand.
AAACGCCAAATTATACATATTGTTACCCCAAATACTTAGCATATTTATGGATATTTACTATTAAATTTGTGGATTTTGGTGCTCTTAATCCGGTTATTTCATGTTTTGTACTCAGGAGAGAACCAAGAGTCAAAAGGAGCCAAAAAGGAGCTTAAAAGAGACAAAAATGACCAAATCAAGAAGATCACACGGCCTAAGCCTTGCCACACGGGCTGCTCACTCACCTGTGTCTGTCAAGGGTATCGTCCAAGGACTTCACGATTCACATGGCCTGGCCATTGACCCACACGGCCGTGTGAAATTTAACGGAACGAACACGGCCTGGCAAACACGCCACACGGCCGTGGCACATGGGCGTGTCCTTTTTTCAAAGAGTTGTATTTTACACAGAAAAAGGATACTTAGGGAAGAAGAAAGCCAATCCAAAGCCTATATAAAAACCCTAAGTATGACCTACTAAGGGGGGCTTCTAGAACTTTTCTGGAACAGAGAACCACACGCCAGGAATTACTTGAAGGAAGCTGGACGATCCATCCCAAAAAGTCAGAGCTACTCCAAGACTGAAGATCTCTCTCAGAATTCCTTCAGGAGTTTTAGAGTTTTCTTCATGTTTTGTTATTTTTATACTTTTGAGATGTACTCTTATTTCATTATGAACTAAACCCCTTAGATACCTACAGGGGATGAAACCTATGATGGATCTTGTTATTATTATCTGAACTATATGATAAATACCTGATTTGTTCTTAATTATGTGTTTCTAATGCTTGAGTTAATATTTCGGGTATTGACTCATGATTTAATGTGCATATGCAGAGGAGGAATAGACCCTGCCTAAGAATAGATTTGGCATAATTAAGCGGAGTTGACCGAACGCCTAGAGATAGGGTTACGAGATTTTGTCGGATTAGGGTGAAACCTAATATGGGAGTCCATAGATCGATTCACTGCTTCCCTAGGGGTTTTAGTTAGAAAGAGATTTCAATTAATTCAACTGAGGGTTAGGCGTTATTAGTCTCGAAAGAGATAATAATGTAGGTTAGGGAGTCTCACGGATTAAGTCAAGTGAATAAATCGTCTGGTTCAGAGTCAGATAACAAGTGAAATCTAGGTGGATTCCTCCTTAGGTGTCGTCTTTATCAATTGCTTCTCTTCAAGTCTTTTTCCAAATTTTCTCTTCGCTTTAATTAAATTAGTTAATTAGCTTAGATAATTAGTTTAATAAACAAACCCTTTTATTCCTAGGTTAAATAATAAAAAGATAGTTATTACTAGTACTTTTGGTTCCCTTGGGTATGATATCCCGGTCTTGCCATTACTATACTATTTTTCGATAGGTGCGCTTGCCTTTTCGTTGTGATAATAGTTAGTCTAGGTTTGCTCTTTATTATAAATATTTATTACTTGTTACGAATCACGCGATCAAGTTTTTGGCGCCGTTTCTGGGGAACTGAAATATTAGGAACACTTAATTTTTATTACTTTAGCCATTTATTTTTTTTGCAATTTAACTCTATTTCTATTTTTATTTTACTAACTTTCTTCTTCTTTCTCCTGGTAGGTCTTGTAGTGTATAACTAGAAGAAACCCGTCAGGACCGTTTCTTTTTGATGAGGAAATTGATCGTACAGCTCATAGAAACCTACGAGAAATTAGGCGTAGCTTAAGATACACAGAGGAAGAGCAAGAGGACGATATCTCAACTACTTCTGAAGAGATGGCTGAAAATCAAGACAATCCGCTACCGCCAACCATACCGGCTGAATTAGTAAATCAGAATCCTGCTCCTCATACTATGTATGATTATGCTAAACCTAATTTTTATAGGAACTGAGTCAAGTATAGTTAGACCTGCTGTTGCTGCTAACAATTTTGAACTGAAACCTAACACGATTCAGATGATACAATAATTTGTTCAGTTTGATGGTTTGCAGGATGAAAACCCCAACACGTACTTGGCAAATTTCCTAGAACTGTGCGACACTTTCAAAATTAATGGCATTTCTGATAATTCCATTCGCCTTCGGTTATTCCCTTTTTCACTGAGGAATAAAGCTAAACAGTGGTTGAACTCACTACCACGAGGATCCATTACCACTTGGGAGCAAATGACCTAAAAATTTCTATTAAAATATTTTCCACCGGTAAAAACAGCTAAGTTGTGTAATGATATTTCTTCTTTTGTACAGATGGACTTAGAGACACTTTACGATGCATGGGAGAGATACAAGGATCTATTGAGAAGGTGCCCTCACCATGGGTTACCTCTATGGCTGCAAGTTCAAATGTTCTACAATGGTGTGAATCCCTCGACTAGACAAATGATTGACGCAGTTGCTGGCGGAACCATCAACAATAAGACACCAGAAGATGCCTATGAATTTATAGAGGAGATGTCACTGAATAACTATCAGTGGCAAGTTATGAGGACAAAGCCAACGAAAACAGCCGGCGTTTATAACATCGATTCGGTCAGCATGCTCTCTAATCAGGTAGAACTTCTAAATAAGAAAATTGATGGTTTACTTGGTTCTACGAAGGTACATCCAGTAATGAGGTGTGACTCAAGTGGAGGAGGCGTGCATGCAGAATACCCACCATTCAATCCTACAATCGAAGAGGAACAAGTCAACTATATGGGTAACAATAATTTCAGATCTCAGAATAACCCCTATAGTAACACTTATAATGCAGGTTGGAAGAACCACCCAAATTTCTCTTGGGGTGGTCAACAGAATCAAAGGCCACAGAATCCTCAGAATTTTCAACAGCCACCGTATCAACAAGAGAAGAAACCAAACCTTGAAGAGGTACTATCCAAATTCATCTCGGTGTCAGAAACTCGCTTCCAGAATACTGGGACAGAACTCAAAAATCAACAAGCATCAATTCAAGGACTCGAAACTCAGATAGGCCAACTATCCAAATTAATTTTTGAACGACCACAAGGTAGTTTGCCAAGTAATACTAAACCAAACCTAAGGGAACAACTCAATGCAATTGATACTCAAGAAGGATGCGATGAGACTAAGCCAGAACCAAGGCAAGAAAATGTGGAAAGCAAAGGTGATGGTGAGGTAAGTCATAATAAAATGGTAAGTATAAATTATAAATCTCGTGTGCCATATCCTAAAGTAATGACGAAAGACAGAACGAAAGAACAATTCGGTAAGTTCGTCAAACTCTTAAAGAAATTACATATTAATTTACCTTTTATTGAAGTTCTTTCGCAGATGCCCAACTCAGCAAAATTCTTAAAGGAACTTCTGACCAATAAAAGAAAATTAGACGCTACGTCGCATGTGGAACTCAATGCAGTCTGCTCAGCTATTCTAAAGAATAAGCTTCCTAACAAGTTGAAAGGTCCGAGGAGTTTTACAATTCCTTGCTTAATTGGTAGTTTATCTGTGAATAATGCTTTAGCTGATTTAGGGGCAAGTATAAATGTTATGCCATATAAAATGTTTAAATGACTAGGTGTTTGTAAACCCAAACAGACTATGATGAGTATACAATTGGCTGACAAAACAGTTAGATTTCCTAAGGGTATTATTGAAGATGTTCTCGTTAAAATTGATAAGTTTATTTACCCAGTAGACTTTGTCATCCTAGATATGGATGAGGATAACGAGGTACCTTTAATTTTAGGATGACCCTTTTTAGCAACTGCCAGAACAATTATTAATGTCGGCACAGGAGAGCTAACACTTCGTGTAGGTGACGACGCAGTAACACTTTAAGCACGCGACTCAGTCAAAACCTCTAAGACTCAGGATAATGCTACAAAACCTGTCGATGATAAAACTAATATTCAATCGTCCTTGCAGGAACCTCCTCGAACCAAGACAACAGAGACAGTGCGCTACTATCATGAAGAAAGCAAAGACGTCCATGAAGAACGAAGGCTACGGATAGAGAAGCTAGAAGAATGACGAGAACACAAACCGAGAACACATGATAAACCGAAACTTCACCAAAACAAGCCCGATACCTCTCCTAATCAACTTAAGGTAGGCGATAAAGTCTTACTAGATCCCACAGATCCCCACATTGTCACTACCACACCAAATGAGGAGATCCCTCTTACGGTACTCAGTACTTTCCCATTTGGTACGGTTGAGGTGAGTCATCCTTAGTTTGGCACTTTTAAGGTAAACAACACCCAATTAAAACCTTATTCTAAGATTGAAAGCAGGAACGAGGAGTATGCACTCCTCAAACCACCATGATAAATCAACAGAGAGGTAAGTCGAGCTTAGACTATAAATAAGCGCTTCTTGGGAGGTAACCCGAGCACTAACATATTTTGATTTCTTTATCTTTAAATTCTCACACTTTGAATCAATTAATTTAGTTATTGAATTACAAAGTTTTTCAGAACACACGACCACCCACACAGGCATGCCTAAAGCCATGGCAAAATAGGGGAAGCGACACGGCCGTGCGATACGGCCTTGTGGAAATAGGGCAAAGATTTTCCCAAAACACAGGATGCGATAAATCCCCACGGCCGTGCGACATGGCCGTGGGTGAGGTTGATAGATGAGCACGGGTGTGGAAATGGAAAAACATAGGCGTGCCAGGGGCAAGGCTCGATTTTGTTTCTCTAACATGGGCGTACGACACGCCCGTGCCATTAAACCATGGATAACAATACACGGACATGGTACCATATACACGGGGTGTGGGAGAAGCGAACAAAGCTAAGCACGGCCGTGCGATATGGCCGTGCACCACACACGCCCAAGACACACGGGCGTGGGGTAGTAGCCAGGCATGACCCAAATTGAAAAAAATTCAAAAAACACGGGCTCACTCTCAGAGTACACGGGCGTGGCCATAGGCCATGTGCCCCTCCCCTATATAAACAAACCACTATTCATCTTTTCCCCTCTTTTAAAACCCTAGCCGAAAATTACCCCTCCCCAACCCTTAATCCCTATTCCGTCCACCATTCCCCAGATTATCACTTCCCTAACCCCCAAACCACCCTCAAATTCATATCGCCACTCCAGCACTACCACCTGAGGCCCCCACTGACGAGGATCATTGAATCCTCCTATCTTTTTATCTTTCTTTTTATTTTTATTCTTAATTTTTAATTTCATTTCAATTTTATTATTTTATTATAAAAGATATATCTATATTAGTAAATTTTACTTTCTTCATTTTTTTTATTTTTTTTGGTATCTCTAACAAGTAATCCCAATACACTCTCTTCCACACCAACTCTTAATAAGCTCTTCATGATTCTACAGATTTCCAAGCAAGCTGCTAGGAATATTTTACGGAATGAGGAAACAAACAGGGAACAATACAAAACGGATGCCATGTTCAACGACCCAATTTCTTCATCTAGCTAAGAACAATGGTAGCTACTACTTTCCCTAAACACTACAGCCTTAGAATCAAGCTCCGCACCTATATAACAGGGAGTTTTACCTCCTTCCCTTTTATCATTTTCTTTATTTTGAATAGTCTATCTTTGTACATTGAGGGCAATGTACATCTTAAGTGTGGGGGGGTGAACATAAACATGAAACCTAACTTTTTGCATTATTCTCAAATCCCTGAATGTGGTCTTGTGTTTAAGTGATTTTCTCGTAATATTGATAAAATGAATTCTGATTAATCTATAATTATTGTTAATATGTCATGAATTAGACCAAGGGAATTATGCATGATTATTTGATTGTAGGACCTTAAAGAATCAAGCATGATAAGTTGATATTTTGAAAACTAAAATTTTTAGATTATTTTCCTGAATTGAGGTATTATCTTGAAATCTTATGTATACAGGAATGACATTAAAAACCCAAATTTTTGGTGGGATTTTTGAGCCTTTTTGAGCATATAGCTTTCTTTCTTGCTTAGTTCTTTTGTGGTTTGAGTGTGTCAACATTGAACTGTTATTCTAGAACTTGCTTCGATTATACATGTCGAGATCACACGTATGATTTGATATACTGAGATGATAAAGACACTTAGGATTTAACCCACTTACTCCATAAAGAGCCTTCTCACATAATTAAACCATTAGTGAACCCCCTTTGAGCCTATTAACCCTTTTTCTTTATTGATTAACCCTCACCATTAAGCCATTAACCCATTTGTATTGAAATCCCCTTACTTAATTTGACCCTTTTTATCGAGATTGATTTTAATATTGTTACCTCACTATGATCACCAATTTTTGTTACTAAATCATGGAGTATAACTTCTATATTGTATTGACGTGATTTGTTCTTAAAAAAAAAACCTTAGTTTTATTGTTGTAATTCGTAGCAAGCTAAAGTTGTCATGAAAAAGAGAGCTCATGTAATATAGTTCTAGATATTTGTTGTCATTCAGTAATTAAGTTTTTGATAATAGGGTGATATATTGAAATCATCTCGATTCTAACCTTTGTTTCTTCAGCTTGTATCCATACCCGTAAACTAAACCCTGTTACAACCATGCAAAGACCTTTTGATTTGTGTATCATATCATTTACAAGTGGTGGAGATTTGATTTTTATGTAAGCCTATAGTGATAACACCTCATGTTAGACAATTGAGTGCTTAATTTTAAACCTTAAACACTTTGAGTGATTTAGTGAATTCTTAGTGTGGATGTCATCTCTTGTATATTTAGGACTAAAGTTAATTACTTAGAGGAAGGAGATTACCTATAATTTTATTATCAAAATATTCAATTTAGATTTTTTGAGGTTTTTAATGCCCATATGGTTGAATTCTCACTGTATGATTCTCCGTGGAATAATTTGTAACATTATCGGTGATGATTATGTGATTGAAAGGAATGAATTCTAGCAGTATATAAGAGTTTCGCTTAAGGACAAGCAAATGCTTAAGTATGGGGGTATTTTATAAACACCAAATTATACTTATTATTACCCCAAATACTTGGCATATTTATGGATATTTACTATTAGATTTGTGGATTTTGGTGCTCTTAATCTGGTTAATTCATGTTTTGTACTCAGGAGAGCACCAAGAGTCAAAACGAGCCAAAAGTGAGCTTAAAAGAGACAAAAATAACCAAATCAAGAAGATCACATGGCCTAAGCCTTGCCACATGGGTTGCTCACACGCTCGTGTCTGTCGAGGGTGTCGTCCAAGGATTTCACGATTCACACGGCCTGGCCATTGACCCACACAGCCATGGGAAATTTAGCAAAACGAACACGGCTTGGCAAACACGTCACACGGTCATGGCACACGGGCCTGTCCTTTTTTCAAAGAGTTGTATTTTACACAGAAAAAGGATACTTAGGGAAGAAGAAAGCCAATCCAAAGCCTATATAAACACCCTAAGTATGACCTACTAAGGGGGGCTTCTAGAACTTTTCTGGAACAGAGAACCACACGCCAGGAATTACTTGAAGGAAGCCAGACGATCCATCCCAAAAAGTCAGAGCTACTCCAAGACTAAAGATCTCTCTCAGAATCCCTTCAAGAGTTTTAGAGTTTTCTTCATGTTTTGTTATTTTTATACTTTTGAGATATACTCTTATTTCATTATGAACTAAACCCCTTAGATACCTAAGGGGAATGAAACCTATGATGGATTTTGTTATTATTATCTGAACTATATGATAAATACTTGATTTGTTCTTAATTATGTGTTTCTAATGCTTGAGCTAATATTCCGGGTATTGACTCATGATTTAATGTGCTTATGCAGAGGAGCAATAGACCCTGCCTAAGAGTAGATTTGGCATAATTAAGTGGAGTTGATCAAACGCCTAGAGATAGGGTTACGAGATTTTGCCAGATTAGGGTGAAACCTAACATGGGAGTCCATAGATCGATTTACTGCTTCCCTAGGGGTTTTAATTAGAAAGAGATTTCAATTAATTCAACTGAGGGTTAGGCATTATTAGTCTCGAAAGGGATAATAATGTAGGTTAGGGAGTCTCACGGATCAAGTCAAATGAATAAATCGTCTGGTTCAGAGTCAGATAACAAGTGAAATCTAGGTGGATTCTTCCTTGGGTGTCGTCTTTATCAATTGCTTCTCTTCAAGTCTTTTTGCAAATTTTCTCTTCGCTTTAATTAAATTAGTTAATTAGTTTAGTTAATTAGTTTAATAAACAAACCCTTTTATTCTTAGGTTAAATAATAAAAAGATAGTTATTACTAGTACTTTCGATTCCCTTGGGTACGATATCCCGTCTTGCCATTACTATACTATTGTTCGATAGGTGCGCTTGCCTTTTCGTCGTGATAATAGTTAGTCTAGTTTTGATCTTTATTATAAATATTTATTACTTGTTACGAATCACGTGATCACATGCACCTACTCGTGATGCAGGTTCTGATTAAAGAGTAGGTATGTTGAAGGGACCAAGCCCAGAATGTGCCAATGTGGTAGTTCGAGTTGCGATATTATGCATACATAGGACACCATAGGGATATGGTGCTTAGTACTCTATGCCATGAAGAAGTCTGTCTTTAACAAAATTTTAAGTTGTAACGTCATATGGTGGTTTTGAAAATATGATGTAATTATTAAACATTCTCTTTTATTATTCTTTTGCTTTAAGATCAATATATAAAGGAATAAGAAGTATGTTTTAGAATGGTTTTACGACTGTTGAAATTTTTTTGCTAAGTGTTTAAGTTTTGTAACATTCAATATTTAAATCTAATAATTCGAGTTGGGTATAGAATGTTACACATGACAATTACCATGACAACTATCATGACAACTTTTGGAAGCCTCAAATTAATGCTAATAATCTTATTAGGAACATAAACATTTTCCATATCAGTTTTCATCATTAAACATTTCGAAACTTACCTACAGTAATACCATTTCCATATTAAACATTTAATAACTTTAGGCTAGCTTTATAAACCTTTTAGATAGTCATTTATCAAAACAGTTGTGTAACACTCCAAACCCGGCTTGGACGTTATGGCTGAATTTGGCAATATCACATTGAAGTGTTTTTCGTAAAGTGAGATATCAGTGAAAAACCCATTCTATATTTAACCTCTTTGTGATCTTAACGATGATTTTAGGATGTCTCGTTCATTTTCAAAATGTAAGCCATTTGGCAAAAAGTTAATCATACCAAGACGTCATTAAGTTTTTAAAACATTATTTCTTGCGGAAGCTCTTAAAATAGGTTGCTTATGCGTGGTATTTTTGAAAACGTTTATCTTTTTGGAAACCCGCATTTTACCCTACTGCTAGCAGTTATAAATCAAATCAAATAAAACCCAAAGCAGTTATAAATCAAATCAAATAAAACCCAAATTAAAGTAAAAATCTGTAAAGGCCTTATTACAATAAAAATACCCAAATAAAATTACTTATAATTTAAAAACCAAAAATGGAAGTATACGCGGTTGTATGGCCACCTTTGAGACCCTCGCAGTACCAATCCACCTAAGACTGGGGATTACCTGTACAGATAAACAAATGGGTGAATTATGAAAACTCATTGTGTAATCCCATACCAAATAAGCAAACAGTGCATATACAGTCTGGGCCTAAGCCTAATTCAGTAATGGCTCAGTCTCAGTTAGGGCCTTAGCCCATTACAATATCAGTATCAGTATAGATATGCAATCAAGAGATCCTACCCAGCCAGCTTCTACACTCTATCTCCGTCCAACCCTGCACTCCATGTGGGGATATAATCAACCCACCCATCCCTAAACTCTAAATAGTACTGGTTGTGGCACTAAACAGTATTTGCAGTAAAGCTACCAGTACAGTACACTTCCTCCAATCATAATAAAACCCCACCCCATGCAACACAACATGCATCGTGTCACTGGAACGACGAAAAATGTGCAAGTGTACACAATCGCAACAAGTAATAAAGTGACAAGAAAATGTCGAGTTATCGTACCTACAGGGGTTGTAAAAAGAATTGTTTATGAAATTAATTGTAAAACACTTTGGTGAGGTAAAAATAATTTGGTTTTAAAAGGTGGTCAAAGACTATTTAAAAACTAAGTAAATAATTAAAATAAAATAAAGGAGTTCTATGCGCGATTTCAAATAAGTTTTAATCAAGATAACATACTTGTGTTGGATTAATTACATTTCTTTAACTTAGAATTATCAAACTTATGTTTATATTGCTACGAATAAATTCACGGCAACTCGGTAATTTGCTAACTACTGCTCATACATACTTATCAATCTCTTGAACATTTTTCAATGTCAATCCAAGCGATTAATCAATCTTCACGAGCATATAAAAGATTAAGTGAGGTAACAGGGTATTTCTACCTTGAAACAGTTTAATCACAAAAATCTTGCAAATTATGCAAGGCATATGTTTCGCCGAATACAATGCTAATTTAAACTTCAGCTACCTTAGAAGAATAAACATGCACTGATTAAGCATTGTGTCTATTAATTATAATTTCAATACGATTTAATAATTAATTCATTAGTTATTTAACAATTATATTGCAAGAATAACTTAGGCATGATTTTACTTAACCAAGAAATTTATCGAGGTCTATAACAGCATAAACATCATTTTAACAATCCAAGCAGGCAGAATATAATCAACCCAACACAAACTTAATTTAAGCTAAATTTATTAAAATAACCATTTCAATAGCATAAATATTCGTAAACATGTTCATAAAAACAACAACAAAAATTAAAGAGATAGGGAACAAGAAGCAAATCCGGTGTTTCTATGTGGCTTGACTAGTTGCTCTGTTCTTCGTTCTTTGTTGCTCTCGGCTATCAAGGTGGCTTATGAACACATATTTGCTGCTCCAAAATAGCTGATGAGAGCCCCTAGATAAGAAATCGACACTTGAACAAAGAGGGAAATGGGATGGAAAAAATGGAGAGAAAAGTGAGAGAGGAGAAGAGAGAATGAGAGAATGTTATGGGATTGAGGGCTGATTTGAATGATCAGCAAGGGGTGGATTTTATAGCTGATTGTGGCTGCTAAAAATATCAAATTCCAGCAGCAAAAGATCCCCCCTATGGCCAGCCATCTACTTGGAAAAAGTTGAGATTTTCAACTTTGCTAAATATAGCCTGGGGCAAATCTACAAAGCCACAATTAAAGGTGGGGTTTGAATGTAATTTGGAAGTCTTTCAAGGGCCTTTTTGTAAGCATATTTAATCAGATAAAATGCTGATTTGGTTCAGCATATGGACGGTTCTGGGCTGCCCAATTAGTGGCTGGTTCAGTTCACTCAATATGGTTCGACTAGTGAGGTTCAATTGGACCCTTTCTCCATAATTAATTAAAAATAATTTATTTAACCCAAATAAAATGGGGAATAAATTAAAATTAATTAAATTATGAATTAATACACATTTATGGACCATCTTAGGCTGAAAATTAAGGTGCCTCGATACTTCAAATTGCTTCTCGGTTTTGTGCTTTCAGCAGTGTCAGCCAAGCTAATTTTTGCCCATTGCGCGAATTTGTCGAAAATAGTCAAAATTAATCAAAATTAAGTATAAAATTAACTAAAATTAACTAAAATTCACCATGTTCATATTTTTAACACAATTTAATTATTTTATAATATTTAATTATTTTTCGACAAGAATTTAATCATAACGGTATGATTTTAAGTTAAAAAGGACATGTAAAAATGCGTAAATTTCCGTTTTTCCAGTCATATCATGTCATAATATCATATATGTACTCAATACATCTAAAATGACATGCTCATCACAAACATACATCACATAGGGGCATAACAGTCATTTACCAATTAAGGGTTCTAGGTAAACTTACTGACCCAACAGTAGGTCCACAATCGCCTCGGACGACCTGTGCAACCTTAACAGTCCAACAGTTAAAATGGGCCCAAGGCTTATTTTGTAGGCCCAAAACGCCCGTGTGGCCCACATGACCCATAATGGCCTTGGCCGTGTGTATTACATAGTCTGGCTCTATAATTTCCACCTGACCGTGTGGTTTACCCGTGTGGGGCCCACATAATCGTGGGGCCACATGGCCCAGTTTAGCCTGAAATGGCCTAAGACGGCCTCGGCCCATGAAATCTCTCACGGCTGGCCTCAAAGGTCAAACGCCCATCTTTAGTCACACCGGCCACCACACGAGCGAGCGCACGCCCGTATAGCCTCATCGTTTGCTTATTTCGGCTTTTACTGATTTCCATAGTTTAGATAGCGTTTACACACCTTGTTTACGAAAATGTGCTAAAAGCCCACAAGCACCACAACCTATATTCAATCAAGACACTCTATTAATCATTTGACAATAAGGTTGAACAACCCCTCTTAACACTTATCCCAAAATACTAATTATTACTTGCCTTGATTGAACAGATGTGGCTTAGCCCACTTAAACTGCTGAGAAAGATTGACTACAAGCTCCTTGGCGAATATCTACAATACAACCAAATCTTATTAACCATTATTGCTCATACAGATAGCTTGAAACAAACGCATACCAACTTATAGAAAACACAAAACCAAAGATAGGGGAATGAGGCAATCAGCCTACAGCCAAAAACGCAAGCCAAATAACATGATATGATAGAGGTAAAAATGGAACAATTGCACCCCTAGCAGAAAACGACAGCATAGGAAGATGTCAGGTGCAAGAGAGAACAACTGTGCACCCATACCAAAAGTCAAACTTACCAAAATGCAAAATCGACAAATAGGAGTGACCACAGAAGCGACAGAAAGCAATGAAGGGAAAGTCGACACAATGAGGGTAAAAGAAGAAGAAGCAATCGATCAAGGAGAAAACCGATTAAGGGAGAGGGAAAAAGAGATATTTGGCCAAAGAGGGAAAACCGATTGGAAAATAGGAGAAGAAAAAAAATCAGTGGCCAAGGGATTGAAGGGAAGAGCAAAATTGAAGACAAAGCAGAACCGAAAGCTACCCGAAATCCCAAAGCAAAAATTTGGCACAAAGCAAAACGTCAAAAGAATGTTGTCAGCAACCGGAAAGGAGAGAAAATGCCCTACCCAAAGCTGAAATCCCCGAGGCAAGAGTACACATTCGGCCCCAACACTTCCATTCTACTCAAAAACCCACATTTTTCTCTTCAAATCCCTCAAAACCGTTTACTCCTCCCTCAACCACCTAGTTCAAATTCCACTCAAACTCTTCAATGTTTTAGTCACACCACAACACTCCCACGACACCAGTAGCAAAATAAAACACCCTAATGTGCCTACCAGCACTCGAACCTCAGGCCATAGGTAACCACAACACACCACTTATCCCCCAGGCCAGCAAGCCCTTTCTGACATAAAATACCCACATTTATTTAAAAGCCTACTGACTAAAGACAGGGTTTATTCATATAAAAATAAAACTTTTGCACAAGCCAAGGCTTGAACCCAAGACTTCTCAGACTCTTCCCAGGATGCTTAACCACTGAAGCGGACATGCATTTGTGTGCAACACAACCATACAAAAATAAATACTCAGGATTTTGGGGCGTTACAACTTGGCTCTCAAAGATAGAGACATAGATGCGATTACCAGGATTGATAATACATCGGATTGGACCCAAGTTGAATTTATCTTTGATCTGTATGTGGATGTATTCATTTGTGACATTCATTGTTTGACTTACCTCATTGAAGTAAGTGACTCGTCATGTGTATATAAGTCATGTACTTTGATATATTGAAAATGTAACACCCCTTACCCGTATTCGACGCGGAATAGGGTACAAGGCATTACCAAACTTATACACAAGCAATCATGCAAAACCGAGACATAAATTTCCATCCAAATTAAAACTTTTCAAAAACATTCATATCGTTCCTTAGACGAGCCTACGATGCCCAAAACATACATTGGGAGCGGTTCGGGACTAAACTGAGAAATTTGAAACCTCCCCAAACACTTAAATTTTTTTCATAAAAACAAGGGTCACACGTCCGTGTGGTTTGGGACACGCCCGCATGGGTAGGCCGTGTGGTCACACACGCCTGTGTCCCTAACCCGTGTAACTCTCGGTTTATGATGTCATCAAAAAATTAGGGTTACATGGCCAAGGCACACGCCCTTGCGCTAGGCCTTGTGGGCGATTTAATTTTCATAATTTTTCATAAAATATGTGTATACTTCACATGCCCTGCGCACACGCCCATGTCCCTGGGCCGTGTCCTTCACACGGCTGAGACAGACGGTTGTGTCTCTGTGCGTGTGGCCAATTCGGAACTAAAATTCAAAAATGCAGGGACACACGGCTGGATCACACATCCAATGGGCAAGCCATGTGTCATACATGGCCTAGACACACGCTTGTGTGTCTACCAGCGTGGACAAAAATAAGGCTATTTACCAAGCCTTTTTTCCACCCTTACTCGCACCAACCTGCACAACATCAAACAACACCAATCCAAGCATATACACACAACCAATTCAGCCACAACCAAGACATCCACACCTCAATTACATGTTATTTTCCATCACATACAACATTTCATAATTATCATCACAAACCAGGCAATAACTCCATCCATGAAAGACATCTCTATATGTATAAATACTTAACCAATATTAGCCAATACCAAATGACCATTTACAAAATGAATCAAATACCATTACAAGCCAACACATTTGGCCAAATCAATAATGACACATATCAGAGAAAGACCAAGTCCCTATACATGCTATAACTCAAAATAATGTAATAATAAGTACCCAAAACGAAAAATTGATAGTGTGAATAGATCTTCGACCGTCTTCGATCCCTGAGCTGGCTTGATGACACTATAAGAAACGAGAAGAAGGGGGTAAGCTATAAGCTTAGTAAGTTAGCATGTAAATAATAATCAACTTTTAACGTACAGTAACATACACATAACATAATGTAAATTAGCACAAAATCATCAAGTGATCATAGACATATCTAATCATTTGTATCCTTACCAATAGTGCATCTTAAACCAAGATCATTTCTCATGAGTTTTGCATACATACCTGTACCACTTCATAACATAATCATAACCTTTCACATCTTTGACATAATTTTTAAATTACCTGTTGAACCACTTGGAATAATAAAGGATACTCAGGAATTACAAACACATAGAATTATACCAATGCCATATCCCATATATGGTCTTATATGGGATCCCATATCGATGCCAATAGCCTAGCTATGGTCTTACAAGATTCTCATATCGATGCCATGTCCCAGACATGGTCCTACACGAAATCTCATAACAATGCCATATCCCAGATATGGTCTTACATGTAAACTCATAACCCTAATGTCATGACATTTGTATCCTAACAATTCTTAAGGGTCAACTGGGAATTTTGTAGTATCGAATCTTTACCGAATGAATCCATAATGATAATTGTACAAGTCATGCAATAACAAAATATTAAATACATAATATAAGTTGTATTATTTACACATGAACTTACCTCGGTACAAAGTATGGCTAACTAATTTGATTTAGTCCACAACTTTGTTCTTTCCCCGGTCTAGGTCCAGACTCTTTTTTCTCGATCTATAATAACAAATTTAGCTCATTTAATTATCACATTGTTCAAATCAGTCCAAAAACCATACTTTGACAAAATTATAGTTTTGCCTCTAAACTTTTACATATTTACAAATTAGTCCTTAGGCTCGTAAAATAAAATGTACTAATTTTCTTTGTTACCCAAGCCTAGCCGAGCCTATATCATGCTAATACCAGCCCACATTTTTCATCAAATCACATTTCTACTACCCATTTTTATAACTTTTACAAAAAAAAAAGCCTTTTTTAGGTGTTTTCATCAAAAATCACTTAGTAAAAGATGTTTATTACACATCAAACTTTCATAATCTACTATGAAACATCAAAATAAATGCATGTCACACATGGGTCAAACCTTAGGCATCAAATTTATCTCAAATAAATGGTAGAAATGGCTAGATCGGTTGATAACAACTTCAAAAATGTAAAGAACATTAAAAATGGGGCTAGGATGCACTTACCATCAAGTTTGAAAGTTGAACAAAACCTTAGCTATGGTGTCTTAAGAGTTTCGGCTATGGCATTGAGAAGATGAGCAAATTGTGACTTGATTTTCCCTTTTTATTCTTTTAATTACTAAATGACCAAAATGCCCTTTTTACTAAAATTTTAATTTTTACTTATTCATGCCCATTTTTGTCCATAAAAATAGAAATTGGTCAAATTTCTATTTAAGAACCTCTAGTTAATAATCCATAGCTATTTCATGCTTAAAGCTTCTAGAATGACATATTTTGCAACTTTTACAACTTAGTCTTAAAAATCAAATTGGACACTCTATCAACAAAATTTCTTAACGAAAATTTCATACAATCATGCAAACATATCATAGACCTCAACACCACTATTCCGACTAGGCCCAAAATTGGGATGTTACAACTCTCCCCCCTTAGGGATTTTCATCCCCAAAAATTTTACTGGGAAAAAGGTTTGGGTATTGTTTTCTCATGGTTTTCTCGGGTTCCCATGTATCCTCTTCAACCCCATGCCATTCCCATAAAACTTTCATGAGGGCTATACTTTTATTCCTCAATTGTTTGACTTGCCAAGCCAAAATCTTAACCGACTCTTTGCTATAAGTCATATCCGGTTGTATCTTAACCTCTATCGGTGAAATTACATATGAAGGGTCTGATTGGTATCAGCACAACATAAACATATGGAACACATCGTGAATCTTTTCCAGCTCAGATGGCAAAGCCAACCAATAAAATGCGGATTCGACCAAATCTAAGAACTTTCTTCCACGGAGACACTTTCAGGAATACTTTATCACCAACCTGAAATTTAATCTCTTTCTGTTTCAAAACTGCGTAGGATTTCTGTCTATCCGAAGATGCTTTCAAATAATCACGAATTATCTTCACTTTTTCTTCAGTTTCTCTGACTAAATCGACCCCGTGAATCTGATTCTCTCTGAGTTCAGTCCAATACAATGGTGTTTGACACTTACGACCATACAGTGCCTCATAAGGTGCCAGTTTCAAACTCGACTGAAAACTGATGTTGTAGGCAAATTCTATCAAAGGTAGATATTTTTCCAAACTACCCTCGAATTCAATAACACAACGCCAGAGCATATCCTTAAGAATCTGAATTACTCGCTCAGATTGACCGCCAGTTTGTGGGTGGAAAGCGTTGCTAAAGTTTAGCTTTGTACCTAAAGCTTCTTGCAACTTTTTCCAAAATCGTGAAATGAACCTTGGATCTCTATCTGATATAATCGAGAGAGGCACTCCGTGCAATCTAACAATTTCACCAATGTACAAATTAGCTAACTTATCAAGTGAGTAATTAGTACGTACCGGAATAAAATAAGCCGACTTCGTTAGCCTATCAATCACAACCCAAATGACATCTTTCTTTTTTGGCGACAAGGGCAAACTCGTCATAAAATCTATAGTAATTCTATCCCATTTCCACTCGGGGACCATCATAGGCTAATGTAAACCCGAAGGTACTTAGCGTTTAAACCAAGCATCTCGATACAAACTCTAAAATGTCTTTTTTCATTCCTGACCACCAATACATTTTCTTCAAGTCATAATACATCTTTGTACTGCATAGATGAATAGATAAACATCCACTATCTGCCTCGTGCAAATTTTTTTGAATAAGCTTGTCATCTTTCGGTACACAAACCCTATCTCAGAACATCAAACATCTATCAGAACTAATCCAAAAATCTGATTCCATACCCGATTCACATTAGGCTCTTTTGGCATACAAATCACTGTCACATTTCTGAGCTTCACAAATCTCTTGGAGAAACATAGGTCTAGCTCTCAATTCAGCTAGAATTGAACCATTATCGGATAAGGTCAACTGATTGTTCATAGCTCTCAAAGCAAACAACGACTTCTTACTCAAAGCATCAGCGACCATATTCGCCTTTCCTCGGATGGTAGTCAATCACTAACTCGTAATCTTTTAATAATTCCAACCATCTCCTTTCCCATAAATTCAAATCCTTTTGAGTCATTAAGTACTTTAAACTTTTATGATCAGTATCAACATGACATTTCTCACCATACAAATGATGTCTCCAAATCTTTAACGTAAACACAATGGCGACTAGCTCTAAATCATGTGTCGAATAATTTTTCTCATGCGGTTTCAATTGCCTTGAGACATAAGCTATCACTTTTCCTTCTTGCACAAGTTCACAACTCAATCCATTCAAGGATGCATCACTATAGATCACAAATTCTTTTCCCGGCTCAGGTTGTACTAAAACTGGTGCCTCAGTCAACAATGCCTTCAACTTGTCAAAACTCTATTGACACCATTTTGACCATTCGAACTTGACATCCTTCTGTAGCAACTTTGTCCTCGGAGTAGCAATCATGGAAAATCCTTTAACAAATCGTCCGTAATAATCAGCTAAGCCTAGAAAGCTTCTAACCTCAGATACATTCCTCGGTGATTTTCAAGCAACAATTGTTGAAATCTTACTCGGATCAACTTGAATACCATCACCCGAAATAATATGCCCCAAAACTCTAACTTTTCGAAGCCAAAACTCACTTTTACTAAACTTACCATACAACTGTTTATCTCTCAAAGTTTGTAAAACAGTTCTCAAATGCTCAGCATGCTCGGACTCATTTTGAGAATAAATCAAAACATCATCGATAACACAACCACAAACTTACCTAAGTATGATCTAAAAATCCAATTCATTAAGTCCATAAACAAAGCAGGAGCATTTGTTAAACCAAAAGGCATAACCAAAAATTCATAGTGACTATACCTCGTCTGAAATCTAGTTTTCGGCACATTCAAGTCTTTAACTCTCAACTGATAGTAACCGGACCTCAAGTCTATCTTTGAAAACCAAGTGGCCCCTTTCAATTGGTCAAACAAATCATCTATTCTCAGCAAAGGATACTTATTCTTTATGGTCACTTTATTGAGTTGTCAGTAATCAATGCAAATTCTCATAGAGCCATCTTTCTTTTTCACAAATAATACTGGTGTACCCTACGGAGAAAAACTAGGTCTCGCAAAACCTTTATCTATCAACTATTGCAACTAAGCTTTCAACTCTTTTAATTCTATAGGATCCATTCTATACGAAGCAATCGAAATAGGTGTAGTGCCAGGGACTAACTCAATACCAAATTCAACTTCTCTAAATGGAGGCAATCCGGGCAACTCTTCCAAAAACACATCCGAATACTCACACATTTCCGGCACTGACTCGATATTTAATTTAGACACTTTGGTATTCAACAAAAAGGTAAGATAAGATTCACACCCCTTTCTCATATACCTCTAAGCTATCATAGAAGAGATCACAACTAGCAATCTATTCGATTCAACTGATTCAACCCGAAGAATATCACTATTTTCACAATTTAATTCAATAATTTTTCTTCCACAATTTACTACCACATCATTAATGGTCAACCAATCTATACCAAGAATTACATCAAATTCATCAAATGGAAAAAGCATAAGATTAGCGAGAAAACAATAACCTCTAATCATCAAATGAAAACTCTTACATACTTTGTCAATAACACATGCTTGCCTAGAGAGTTCGAAATTTTTATCACAAATTCTGTAGACTCAATAGGCATATTCATACAATATACCAATTTTATACAAACATAGGAATTGGTTAATCCTGGATCAATCAAAGCAACGGCATGAGTATCATAGAGAGAAAAAGTACCCGTAATCACATCAGGAGATGAAGCCTTTACGCGAGCGCGAATGGCATAAGTCCTCGCAGGTACTCTACCCTTAGATCTCATAGCTGAGTCTCTAGGTACCCTCTTGCTACTCGCTCCATTTCCTAAATTTATCTATGGCCTCCCTCTAGAAGTAGTATTACCCGATCTTGTACTCTAAAATTTCTCTTTTTCAACTATTTCGGGGCAATCTCTAATGAAGTGATCTTAGGAACCACACTTGAAACAAGTTTGATCATTCACCTGACACTCACTGGGTTGACGTCTACCATAATGTGGACATTCAGGTCTACTAGGTTGAGCATTCCCCCCACTCGTTATTGAAGTAGTCTGAGCCTTATAACCCGAATATTGTTTCCCATGGTTTCTGTTTGAAAACCCAACTGAAGCGATTGATCGAGTATTAAACTCTCTCGGTTTCTTAGATGAGGACTTAAGTGACTTACCCATCTGTCTCTTCTTTGAGTCTCGAGACTTAAACTCAGCTTTGCCTTTGTCTTTAGCTAGCTTCTCGTTCTTACAAGCTCTCTCTACAAGCATAACGGATTCTTTCAGTTCTAGAATGCCAACCAATAATCAGATGTCTTCGTTCAGCCCATCTTCAAATCACTTACACATGATGGCTTCAGTCCAAACACATTCTCGAGCGTATTTCCTCAGTCTCACAAACTCACGCTCATATTCTATTACCATCATTCGGCCCTATTTTAACTCAAGGAATTCTTTTCGTTTCTGATCGATAAGCCTCTAGCTAATGTACTTCTTACTAAACTCTTCTTGGAAAAATTCCCAATTAACTCTCTCCTTCGGTACAACCGACACAAGGGTGTTCCACCACTGATAGGCCGAGTCTCTCAGAAGTGATACAACACATTTCATACATTCTTTAGGTGTGCATGATAAATCATCAAATACCCTGATGGTATTCTCAAGCCAGAACTCTACCCTTTCGGGACCATCATCTATACTAGCTCGGAACTCTTCAGCTCCTTATTTTTGAATCTTATCAACTAGAGCCCTATTCAATCTCATGAAGTCCATACCTTGAGGTGCTATAGTAATAGGCTAAGGAATAGTTGGGGGTGGAGGGGGTTGAGCATTCGGGTTTGTTCAAACAAACTCTGTATACCATACGTTCATCATATGGAGAAAGGCTTTCCTGCCTCTTTCTCCTTGACTAACTGTATAGGGTCTAATATCAGACGGTGCTACCCCTTAAGCAAGAGCCGACACATTACTTTCGACTTCATCAGCCTCAGCTCAGCTGGGATCCAATACTATATGAAAACACAGTTTTCAATTATCAGGAGTCATCACACTATCACAATTCATTTATGGCATGTATAGCTAGACTCGTACACACGCTATGTCAGTCTAAGAATCGACTAAACCGTAGCTCTGATACTATTAAATGTAACACCCCTTACCCATATTCGATGCCAAAATAAGGAATGTGTAACACCCCAAACCTGACCTAGACGTTATGGCTGAATCTGGCGTGTCACATTGAAGTGTTTTTTGAAAATTGATCTTTTAGGTAAAAGTTCATTACTGAATTTAAAACCTCTTCGTTAGAACTCGAATCATTCTAAAATTCGTTATTCATTTTAAATTGTTATCACCTTTAAAAACATTGTTTGTAGCGGAAGCGTTTCATAAGTGTTGCGAAAACGTAGTGTTTTAAAAAAAGTTATTGTTTTGGAAAATCGTGATCTACTTTTGACAGATAGAAAACGTAATAACTAAAAATCCCAAATTAAAAACCAAAAATTTAAAAGAGGCCTTATTACAACCCAAATCAAAATATAAGTACTTATAAGTAGATAACTTAAAAGAAAATAAAAAATAATAGTAGTTGTGTGGCCATCTCTGAGTCCCTCGTAGCACCGATCCAGCTAATGCTAGGGATTACCTGCACAGTTAATAAACGGGGTGAGTTTATGAAAACACAGTGTGTAATCCCGTCCTAAATTAAAATAGCTAGTAAACGTATTGAATTGAGAATCGATGCAGGCGGAGCCCATTACATGTGAATGAACAATGTGTGTGGGCCTAAGCCCAGTACAATTTCACTTTGGTCTTAGCCCTTATCAGAATCAATTGGGCCTAGCCCATTCTCAATATTAGTAATAGTTGGGCCTAGCCCATATCAGAAATAGTTCCATATGCATAATGTGTGATGCATGCTAACCTATCCCATCCAACTCTACACTTGCCTCCGTCCAACCCTGCACTACCTACGGGGAATAAATCACCCACGCCATCCCTACACTCCCAATGTTAGCACCAGTTGCGGCACTAACCAAAATCGCAACAAAGCTACCCATAAACAGTATGGCTAAGAGCCATAGACAAAATGGTTATAAACCATAATCAGGATGGCACAGAGCCATAATCAGGATGGCATAGAGCCATAGTCAGGATGGCACAAGGCTATCAGTAGTTGTAATAAGTTTGGCACATAGCCATCAGCGATGGTAATATAATCGGCACACAGCCACGAGTAAATATGATCGACACAGAGTCATCAATAAATATGATAGGCACATAGCCACAAGTAAATACGATTGGTACAAAGCCATAAATCAGATTACGCGACTTTAAGCCGTCCGTCAGTCCACAGTTGTCTCGTGCAACCCGTGCGACCTTAAAAAATTAATACTGGATCCACATTCGTCTTGTGTGACCCGTGCAACCCCATCAGAACTTTCTCTGTATCAATGTCCCAACCCTATGCAATATGTCGTGTATGTCATGCTCAATCATCTCAAGTGTATGCAAAATGGCCATGCTCAGTAACAGTCATTTAAACATATATTAAAAGCATACCAGTCATACGACCATAGTCAAGTTAGCTAAAACATAGTCATACAATCACAGTCAAATTCACAGTCTAAGTCGGTCATTTACCCACAAGGGCAAAACAGTCATTTTACCCTACAGGGGTATTTCAGAAGTTTTACACTACAAGGGTATTTTGATAATTTTAAAAATTGAGGGTATTTCGATAATTTTACAAACTAAGGGTATTTCGATAATTTTACAAACTAAGGGTATTTCGATAATTTTACAAACTGGGGGTATTTCGATAATTTTACAAGCCAAGGGTATTTCGATAATTTTATAAATCGGGGTCTTAATGACCCAAAAGAAAGTCCACATTGCCTCAAGTGACTTAAGTAACCTAAACAGACATAACGGTGTAAGTGGTCCTAAGGCCCATTACTCGGCCCAAGTGGGCCCACACACTCGTGTGGCCCATTTAGCCCAGAAATAGCCACATCTAAATAAACGTCATAGCCCAAACAACACTTACCACATCACATACATTTTATCCGTGTGGGCCCATAATCCCACTAGGCCCACACGACCCATTTTGGCCCAACGAGGCCCAGAACAGCCCAAGACCGCGAGAACACTCGTGGCAGCCTCTATAGTCTATCGCCCATGGTTTTTGGGCTCAGTTTATCCCACGAGCAATCGTATGCTCGTGAGGCCTCAGGTGCCGAAGTTTTAACTTTTCGACTTTTGCCGACTTCCAACAAAGAAGGACGCGAATACACACCTGTTTATGAGAACACGTCGAAGTTCACAATCACCAACCTTGGTTAAGCAGGTATGAAATAATCCCTCCTAAAACCAGTGATCCCTAACTCATCTTGTTCACTCTATTTAAAGCCAGCTTCTCGCCAATTCTCATGTTAGTTTCCCGATGTGGGATTACTTTCAACCATTAGGAAAATTCCTTATTTTTTTATGACCACTTCAACCACAGAGTTCCAATCCAACTCTACCTCCTACATAGCTCAAACAACAAAATAAATACTCCATTGCACATCCTAAGACTTGAACCTTAGACCTCACAGTTACACAATATGCCACTTTGCCACTCCACCACAGGCTCCTTTGTGACACATTTTATCCTCAATTAACTATAAGGTCTATAGGCCAAAGTCTAGGTTCCTTTAAAAGAAAAACCAAAATAAATTGCAAGAGCCAAGACTTGAAACTTGGCTCCCTTGCAACCTTAATGACGCCACAACCACTAGACCACATACTTTCTTGTGTCATTTATTTACCACAATAATTTAAAAGGCCTTCATCCAAGCATCTAGGGTTTTATTAACTTAAAACCAAAATTTTTGCTAAAGCCTAGGTTTGAACCCAAGACTTTTCCAACTTCTCTCAGGACCCTTAACCACTTGAACAGACATTTAATTGTGTCATTTCTTGCACAACTAACTACTTATATCAAGCCTTCTCACAGTTCCCCTACTCAAGGCCCATTCCTTCTAGGCCCAAAATTCGGGGCGTTATAGTATGAGGCATTACCGAACTTATACATAAGCAATCATGTAGAATCGAGACATAAATTTCCATCCAAATTAAAACTTTTCAAAAAAATTTGTATCGTCCCTTAGACGAGCTTACGAAGCCCAAAACATACATTGGGAGCAGTTCAGGGCTAAATCGAGAACTTTGGAAACTCCCCAAACACTTAGAAAATTTTTCATAAAGGCAAGGGTCAAACGTCCGTGTGGTTTGGGACACGCCCGTGTGGGTAGGCCATGTGGTCACACATGCTCATGTCCCTAACCTGTGTAGCTCTCTGTTTATGACGTCATCAAAAAATTAGGGTGACACGGCCAAGGTACACGCCCATGTGCTAGGCCGTGTGGGTGATTTAATTTTTACAATTTTCCATAAAATAGGTGCAGACTTCGTACGCTCTGGGCACAAGCCTATGTCCTTGGGCCGTGGCCTTCACACGGTGTTGTCTCTGCCCATGTGGCCAATTCGAAGCTGAAATTTAAAGATACAGGGGACACACAGCCATATCACACACGTAATGGGTAAGCTGTGTGTAACACACAGCCTAGACATACGTCTGTGTGTCTACCTGCGTGGACAAAAATAAGGCTATTTACCAAGCCTTTTTGCCGCCCTTACTTCCACCAACCGACACAACATCAAACAACACCAATCTAAGTATATACACACAACCAATTTTGTAACAGCCCGGTTTAGACCCTAGTCGGAACAGTGGTTTCAAGACACAAATTTGAGTCAAAAATATTTTAATATTATTTTCTGTGCTTATAATATGTGAATTGATTCTGTGAAAGTTTCGTATGAAAATTTTATCATTTGTGTGCTTAATTTGATAAAAAAGGCTAAATCGTAAAAAATTCAAAATTGTCCTTCTATTTGAATAATGGCCAAATTGATGTGTCTTTATAATTGAAAGGTCCTTATATGGTTAATAGACCACTTGAATAATGGATAGACAAAAATACATATAGTTAATGGAATTTTAATGTTATTTCATTAAGGGCATAATAGTAAACTATGTATAAATGATATAATAAATAAAAGAAAACATGAAATTGGTTATATGTTCATCTTATTTGCCGAAAATTTGAAAGAAAAAGTAAAGAAAAAGAGTCCTAGGGTTTGGCTAAGGAAATTGATAATTAAGGTATGGTTTTTGATCCGTTTTTAGTAATTTCTACGTTTTTGAGATTGTTGCTTAGTAATCTATCAAGCCCATGTCTCAATTTTAGAATTTTATGATGATTTTAAGTTATGACATTGTTGATTTTGTGAGTTTTGTAATGTTGGTTGATGAAATATGGAAGCTTGATAGAAACATATGTTTTGTATTAGGATTTATGATGAATTTGATTAGTATGGGCTAAATTGTGAAAATGAGATTTTGAAGGACTAAAATGTTAAATAAATGAAATATATGAGTTTATATGAGCTAAAGGAAAATTCGGCTAGGCATATGTGAAATGAAATTTTGCATATTTTATGATTTTATGAAGTAGGGACTAAAGTGTTAAAATGTGAAAATGTGAAAATGTGAGGGCTAATTTATAAATGCCTTAAATATGTGTATATGGATTGAATTGAATAATTTGTTGAATAAAAGAGTTAATTTTGAATTTATATAGATCAAGAACCAAAGAAAACAATATTATATCGGGGAAAGTCAAAAGTCGTTGATTAGCCAATTTCATCCGTTCGAATAAGTAGGAGGTAAGTCTATATGAAAATAAATATGTTGAATTGATTTAATTATGCTTATATGGTATTTAAATTATAATGGACGGTTATAGAAGCTGAATATGTGAAATCGATAAAGTTTACGTCCAAAAGCCCCGTACAAACCATAGGAATAGTTAGGATACATATGTCTTGACATAGGATTTTGATATGTGTTATCATGTAAGACCACGTCTGGGACGTTGGCAATGATTTGAGATTTACGTGTAAGACCATGTCTGGGACATCCTATCGTATTTGTTTTCGTGTAAGACCCTATCTGGGATAGTGACATCGATATTAATTACATGTAAGACCACATCTGGGATGTTGGCATTGTACAAGCTTTCCGAGCTATTCGCGTATCGTATTAGAATTCGAACGGTTCAACGGGCATTCTGAGAAATACGTGATTAAATGAATGAACATTCGATTCAGGTACGTTGAAATGTTTTCAACATTTGTTAATATGAAGTAAGTATATGTACAAGTAATGATATGTGATATAAGTATGAGAAAATATGCCACATGTGCAAATGAATTGGAAATATGTGAAATGTATATGAATTATGAGGTTTGTGATAGTATTTGCTATGGAGTATATGTATTTATGATGTTTACATGCTTAAAATGATTAGTTTATTTGTATATGGCTTACTAAGCTTTTGAAAGCTTACTTTGTGTGTGTTTGCATTGTTTTATAGATATTGAAGCTACTAGAAGCTCGGGGATCATCGAGGATTGTCACCACACAATCAAATGTTATTTTGGTACCTTTTGAAAATTTATATATTGAAGTATGGCATGTATAGGCTAGAAGTCTTTGGATATGTTTTGAGATATATATATGTATATATATCATGCCATGAGATATGGCTCGATTTTGGATGCAATTATGGTATGATATTTGGTAAGTTTGATGTGTTCATAAATGGCTTAATGAAATGGTCATTTTGGTATGTTTCATGGTTGGTTGGGTACTTAATATGATGATGAAATGGTATGTTTTGGTATGCGTGATGAGTATGATTTGGTTGAGAATATTATGATTTGAATGATGCATATTTTGGAGTTGAAATTGGTTGGAAATATGATATATTTGATGCTTGAATTTGGCTTGTAGGTATTTGGCCTTGTCAATGGCCTATATTTGCCTACACGGTTGAGCACACGGGCGTGTGTCTTGATTGTGTCCTTCAATGTTTCTTTTAGAAACAAGTCAGTCTCGAGCACGGTCTAGACACACGGGCATGTCTGGTGGCAGTGTAAGGCACACTGCCTTGGCACATGGGCATGTGTAGCCATTTTGAAGGGTACACGGGATAGACACACGGGCATGTGGTCAGTCGTGTGGCCGAAGTCAGTTTTGACCACGACCAAGGCACATGGGCGTATCTCCGGTTGTGTGGTTTAAGTCAGTATGTATGCTTTGTTTTCACACGGTCTATGACATAGGCGTGTCTGGTAACCGTGTGAGACACACTGCCTATTCACACGGGCGTGTGTCCCTTGAAATGTTGAAAATTTTCTAAGTTCTTGAAATGTTTATATGTTACTGATTTAGTCCCAGATGTATGATTAAAGCTTTGTATGCTTGATTTGATTACATATGGACTGTGAACAATTGATATTGACTGAAATATGAAGACTATTTGATAAAGGTTTGTTTTGAACTGAGTTACGAGTCCGACAATGCCTCTTAACCTATTTCGGTGATGGTTACGGGCTAGAGATGTTACATTTTATTAGTATCAGAGCTACGGTTTAGCTGATTCTAGGATTAACGTAGCGTATGTGAGTCTAGCTATACATGCCATATATACGAACTGTGATAGTGTGATGAATCCTGACAAACAAAATATGTTTTTCATATAGTAATGGATCCTGAATGAGCTGTAGCTGACGATGTCAAAAGTAATGTACTTGTTCCCATCCAAAGGACAGTGCCGTCTGATTTTAGACCTGTTAGTAGTAGCCATGAGGGAGAGGCTAAGTAAGCCTTCTTCCAATTGATGAATGAGTGGTTCACTCAGTATGTTAGAACAAACCCGGCTGCTCCCCAACCTTCACCCCTGCAAGTTCCCGTAGCTTTTCGAGTGGTAGATCCGATTCGTCTGAATAAGCCACCAGTTGATAAGATTAGAAAATATGGAGCTGAAGAATTTCGTGCTACTACTCACGATGATGCTGAGAGGGCTGAGTTCTGGCTCAAGAATACGATTCGGGTATTCGATGAATTGTCCTGTACTTCGAAAGAATGTGTTAAATGTGTCGTTTCACTTCTGAGAGATACGGCGTATCATTGGTTGAAAACGTTAATATATGTGGTTTCGAAAGAACGAGTTACTTGGGAGTTCTTTCAGGTTGAATTCCAAAAGAAATACATCAGTGAAAGATTTATCGATCAGAAACGTAAAGAGTTTCTTGAGTTGAAAAAGGGTCGTATGTCTGTTACGAAATACAAGCGAGAATTTGTAAAATTGAGCCAGTAAGCACAAGAATGTGTTTCGATTGAAGCAATAATGTGTAAAAAGTTTGAAGATGGCTTAAATAAAGATATTCGCTTGTTAGTCGGGATTCTAGAAATAAAAGTTTGTTGTGCTTGTTTAACAAGCGTGTAAAGTTGAAGAACTCAAGAAAGAGAAAAGAAAAGCCGACTCAGAAGCTAGAGAAGTACGAAAAATATCATTAAAAAAGTCATTTCAGTTAACATCAAAGATATTTTGAGATGATTCTAGTCATTCAAAGGTTACTACAAGTTATTCGAGATGAGATCGAGAGAGACCACCTGTGAATTCAAAAGCTGCTTCAGTAGCTAGTATGGGAAGTGTTAAACCAACACCAACTAAATGCAAATATTGCAGTAAACAACATCTCGGCATTTGTAGATTGAATTGTCGAGCTTGTTTTAAATGTGGATCCTTAGATCACTTTATTCGAGATTGCCCCGGGGTCTATTGAACAAGAAATTGTACAGAATCCAAGATTGAGTAGCACTTCAGCTAGAGCCAGGCCTCCCAGAAATACGAGAAATGTGAGTGGTAGCCGAAGAGCTACTAAAGATATAGTTGTTTGATCTAAGGCTAGAGCACCTGCCAGAGCCTACGCCATCCGAGCTCGTAAGGAAGCTTCATCTTCGGATGTGATTACGGGTACATTTCTCTTTACGATACTTCTGTGATTGCATTGATAGATCCAGGATCAACACATTCGTATATATGCATGAATTTAGTATCCAATAAGACTTTACTTGTAGAGTCTACAAAATTTGTGATTAGAGTATCGAACCCCTTAGGCAAAAGTGTCTTGGTTGATAAAGTGTGCAAGAATTGACCGTTGATGATTCGAGATAATTATTTTTCGGCTGATCTGATGGTATTACCTTTTAACGAATTTGATATAATTTTGGGTATGGATTGGCTAACATTGCATGATGCTATTGTGAACTGTAAACGAAAAACTATTGATTTGAGATGCAAGAATGATGAGATAATCCGAATTGAGCCCAGTGATTTAAACGAGTTACTGGCTGTGATATCTGCAATGAAAGCTCAGGAATATGTGAAAAAGGGTTGTGAAGCCTACTTTGCCTATATGATTGATTCGAAAGTGACAGAAAAGAAAATAGAATATGGACCGGTTGTTTGTGAGTTCCCTAATGTATTTCCTGAAGAACTTCCGGGTTTACCTCTGATTCAAGAAGTTGAGTTTGGCATTGATTTAGTACCGAAAACTACTCCAATTTTGATAGCTCGGTATAGAATGGCTCCGACTGAGTTAAAAGAATTGAAGTCTCAGTTGTAAGAATTAACCGATAAAGGATTTGCACGACCGAGCTTTTCTCCATGGGGTGCTCCTGTTCTGTTTGTGAAAAAGAAAGACGATACGATGAGAATGTGAATTGATTAATGTCAGTTAAATAAAGTGACTATCAAGAAGAAATATCCTCTACCCAGAATTAATGATTTGTTTGATCAGTTGAAAGGTGCTACTGTGTTTTCAAAGATAGATCTGGGACCGGCCTATTGTCAGTTAAGAGTAAAAGATTTCAATACTCTAAAAATAGCTTTTCGAACAAGGTACGAACACTATGAATTCTTAGTTATGCCTTTCGGATTAACAAATGCACCTGCTATTTTTATGGACCTGATGAACAAAATTTTTAGACCGTATTTAGACCAATTTGTTGTCGTATTCATTGATGACATTTTGATTTATTTGCGTGATGAAAATAAACATGCCGAGCATTTGAGAGTAGTGCTACAGACTCTGCGTGATAAGCAACTATTTTCAAAGTTTAGTAAATATGAGTTCTGGTTACGCGAAGTCAGTTTTCTGGGCCATATTGTGTCAGCATCTGGTATACGAGTTGATTCGAATAAAATTTCCGCGATTTTAGATTGGAAGCCTCCGAGAAATATTTCTAAAGTCTGCAGTTTTCTGGGAATTACTGGTTATTACCGACGGTTCGTAAAAGGCTTTTCGATGATTGCAACTCCGTTGGCAAAATTGCTTCAGAAAGTAGTTAAGTTTGAATGGTCCGAAAAGTGTTAGAAAACCTTTGATCAGTTGAAAGCTCTATTGACTAAAGCTCTAGTGTTAGTACAACCAGAATTTGGGAAGGAATTTGTGATATATAGTGATGCTTCGTTGAATGGTCTAGGATGCATTTTGATGCAGGAAGGAAAAGTTATAGCCTATGCCTCGAGACAATTAAAGCCGCATGAAAAGAATTATCTGACACACGACCTAGAGTTAGCTGCGATTGTGTTTGCTTTGAAGATTTGGCGTCACTATCTGTTTGGTGAGAAATGTCACTATCTGTTTGCTTGATTAAAATCATAAAAGTTTGAAGTATCTGATGACTCAGAAAGATTTGAATCTGCGACAGAGAAGGTGGCTATAGTTGCTAAAAGATTACCAGCTTGTTATTGATTATCATCCGAGAAAAGCAAATGTTTTTGCTGATGCTCTGAGTCGAAAATCATTATTTGCATTACGTGCTATGAATGCTTAGTTGTGTATATTTGATGATGGTTTGATTTTAGCTGAATTGAAAGTGAGACCTTTGTTCTTAGAATAGATTTATGATACACAGAAAGTTGATAATGATATAATAGCAAAACGAGCTCAATGTGATTTAAATTCTGATTCTGAATTTTGAGTTGACAATGATGATTGTTTGAGATTCCGAGATCGGATTTGTGTTCCGAGAAATCCAAAGTTGATTCAGATTATTTTGAAAGAAGCCCATAACAGTCTTTTATCTATTCATCTGGGAAGTAAGAAAATGTATAATGATTTGAAACAGCATTATTGGTGGCCTGGAATAAAAAGAGATACCTCCGACTTTGCTTTGAAATGTTTGGTCTATTAGCAAGTTAAAGCTGAACATCAGGTGCCTTTTGGTTTATTACAACCTATTATGATTCCTGAGTGGAAATGGAATAGAGTGACGATGGATTTTGTTTTGGGTTTACCCCTATCTCCTGTAACACCCCTTACCCGTGTTCGACGCCGGAACAGGGTACGAGGCATTACCGGACTTAATCACTAATCATCGTATAAAAACTGATTCATAATTTCACTCTAATTTAAAACTTTTTCAAACACATTCAAGCTATCCCTAAAAAAAGAGCTTACAAGGCCCATATCATGCTTTAATTCAACCTCACACATAGGCAAGCATGCACATTCATAAATTGCATCATTTAATTAATAACATAATCAAGACTATCTTCATTAAATGACTTTATACAATAGAGACCTTCGATTAACATAGGTCAGTATTTTAGGTCAACTCCTAGCAACTTAATAACAATTAAATGAGTCCCCATACATGCCAAAGACTTAAAAATACTTTAAAACCTTTATATATCGATCAATAGTTTGATAGTGTGATTTAACCTCCAGCGATCTCCAACTCGAGCTAACATCTGTGACACTATAGGAAAAAGGAAAGGAAGGGAGTAAGCATTATAGCTTAGTAAGTATATATGTAAATATTAATAAACAATACATTATCATAATTTAAACAAAGTCACAATATGTTCCCGGAATATTACCATCACAAACACACAAACTTTCACTATTACAATCATAAACAGGTTCAAAATAAGCTGTCTAGCAGAGTACTAGTAGCTAAATTATTTATTTCTGGAGCTACAGAACTCAAAATTACAAACTATTAATTTTCCTTAAAACTAGATTCATGTATATTCTTACCATAAAATTTTCAAAATTTTTGGTCTAGCCAATTAGTACAGTTAATTCATTGAAATTACCCCTGTTTCACTGCTCAACTGCCCTGACCACTCTTCACTATGAATCAATTTTCTCCTAGTAAAGAATTCAAAGGATGTTCTCATTTATTTAATTTGAAAATAGACTCATTAAGTATTTCAAGCATATAAATTATATCCCCTAATTATTTTTGTACAATTTTTAATAATTTTTCCAAGTCAGAACAGGGGATCACGTAGTCATTCTAAACCAGTCTCTGAAAAACTTAAATATCTCATAATATAGAATTATCTGTTTCTGTTATATGAAAATATATTCATTAAGCTCTAATTTGATATCTCATTCAGTCTCTGATTCAATTTCTACTATTTTTGGTAAATTTTTAGATTCTCAATCACTTTGCAACTATCCCTAATGCAGTTTTATTGTCAATTTTGATCTTTCACACTTCAATTGTATTCATCACTTACCCATAACAATCTTTCTAATTTCCAATCACATATCGAGCATATAGCTCATAAGTTACACACGTATATACTTACACTTATCATCACAAAGTCATACACAATTTCATTTAATCAATTTCCCAGTTGAACGCTTGAATAATAATGATATCTGTGATGGTATCGCACACAACCGACCTTTAAAATCGAAGCTCTCTTGTACACATAGTGGCCTTCACTTAGCACCACTCATGTGACCTAGCTCGATTGTACACATAATTTTGGCTCTCTTGTACACATGGTGAACACTTAGTACCACCCATGTGACCTAGCCAGTTTATCTCGTAGCTCTCTTGTCTACATGGTGTCCTTCACCTGGAACCACGCATGCGACCTAGCTACATATATCCCGTAGCTCTCTTGTACACATGGTATACATCCCGTATTACACATGTGACCTAGCTACATACCATCCGTAGTATCTCACTATCTAATACTTTATTCCATTCTTCCAATAGTCAATTATGATTCAAAAATCAGCTACAATACATAAAATATGCTGAAATATAAAAAAAACGTAAATAAAGATAATGTAATATTTACAAATAAACTTACGTACTTTCTCATTTCCATGTCGAATTAATATTGAACATTTAAATCATCATAATTATACTTTCAACACCTCGGCAATCATAGTAAATATATCAATTTTACATTAAAACATGCATAAATTAATGCTTATTATACATATGAACTTACCTTGATACTAAAACGGCCATTTTACCAACTTTCCCGATTTTCGATTTTTCTCCCATTCTAGGTTCAAATCTCATTTTACGGGATCTAAAACATCATATTTTACTTATTTAATTAATTTACTATTCAAAACAGTCCTTAACTCAAACTTTGGCAAAATTACAATTTTGCCCTTAAACTTTTGCATATTTACACTTTTACCCCTAGGCTCGGGAATTAAACTTCATCCCTTATTCTTATGTTTTATGACATTCTGATCATTTTCCCCTTCTATGGCAACATCAAATTCTCACTCTAACACATAGTTATGAACAATAACAACTTTTACCGATTAAGCCGTTTTACTCATTTTTGCTTAAAACCGCTTAGCAAAAGTTGTTTAACATAATTTCAGCCTTCATATTCTACCATAAAACATCAAAATAAACACATTTCAACTATGGATATTTTTCCAAATATGAACCATAGCTTAAATTATTGCTAGAATAAGCTTAATCAAGTTACCAAGATTCCAAAAACGTAAAGAACTTGAAAAACGGGGCTAGAACGGACTTACTATTGAGCTTGGAAAGCTTGAAAACCCTAGCCATGGCTTCCCCCATGCTAATTTCGGCCTCCATGAAAAAGATGAGTCATGGCTTTATTTTTCCTTTTTATTTCTTTTAATTACCAAATGACTAAAATACCCTTAAGGCCTTTCTTTAAAATTGTCCTATTCATGCCCATTTTTGTCCAAACAAAATATAATGGTCTAATTCTATTTATAGACCTCCTCTTTAAACTCCCATTTCAATCAAGTACTTATGGATTAGAACATATATTTTGCAACTTTTGTAATTTAGTCCAAAAAGTCCAATTAAGCACTTTATCAGTAAAATTTCTTAACGATATTTTTACACAATATTTTAATCAATGAATAAACCTTAAAAATTAATTGGAATAAATTTTTTGACTTCAAATTCGTGGTTCTAAAACCATCGTTCCGTTTAGGCCCTAAATCGGGCTGTTACAACAACTTTTGCAAATAAGCCCTAATAGGCAAATTAAACATGCAATCTATAAATTTCTTATCAATACTCTAACACATGCATATAATCACTCGGTAAATCATAAAAATTAATCAAAATAAACTTTTTTATCTCAGATTTGTGGTTTTGCAACCACTATTCCATTTAGGCCTTATTTCGAGATGTTACATCTCCGAGAAAGAAAGATGCGATTTGGGTTGTCATTGACAGACTGACGAAATTAGCCCACTTTATTCTGGTACGATCAGACTATTAGCTTGAAAAGCTAACTGAGTTATACATTTCTGATATTGTGAAATTGCATGAGGTGCCATTGTCTATTATGTCTGATAGAGATCCGAGATTCACTTCGAGGTTTTGGAAGAAACTGCAAGATGCTTTAGGTATGAAATTGTGTTTTAGTACAGCTTTTCACCCGCAAATGGATGGTCAATCTGAGTGTATTATTCAGATACTCGAAGATATGTTGAGACGTTGCATTCTTGAGTTTGAAGGCTCCTGGGAATAGTATTTGCCATTGATTGAATTTGCGTTTAATAATAATTTTCAATCGAGCATTAAAATGGCACCGTACGAAGATTTATATGGTAGTAAATGATGTACACCTTTGTATTGGACTGAGCTCAACGAGAATAAAATACACGGTGTAGACTTGATAAAAGAGACTGAACAGAAAGTGAAAGTGATTCGTGAAAGTTTGAAAGCAGTGTCAGATCCTCAGAAATCATATGCAGATTTGAAACGAAAAGATATTGAGTTTGAAATCGGTGACAAAGTGTTTCTGAAAGTATCTCCATGGAAGAAAATACTTTGATTCGACAGAAAAGGCAAATTGAGTCTGAGGTTTATCGGACTGTTTGAGATTATTGAGCGTATCAGACCAATTACGTATAGATTGTTATTGCCATCTGAACTAGAAAAGATTCATAACGTGTTTCACGTATCGATGCTTCGACGATATAGATTCGATCCCTCACATGTGATTTCTCCGTCAGAAATAGAAATTCGGTCTGATATGACATATGAAGAAGAACCGGCCCGTATTTTGGCACTCGAGGTTAAAGAATTAAGAAATAAGAAAATTTCTTTAGTAAAAGTGTTATTGAATGAACATGGGGTTGAAGAAGCTGCGTGGGGATTCGAAGATGCAATAAGACAACAATATCTAAATCTATTCAACGGTAAGATTTTCGGGGACGAAAATCCCTAAAGGGGAGAATTGTAAGAGCTCAGTTTAGACCCTAGTTGAAACAGTGGTTTCGGGACCACAAATTCAAGTCAAAAAATATTTTAATATTATTTTTCGTGCTTATAGTATATGAATTGATATCTGTGAAAGTTTTGTGTGAAAATTTTATCATTTGTGTGCTTAATTTGATAAAAGGACTAAATTGCAGAAAGTGTAAAATTGTCCTTCTATTTGCATAATGGCCGAATTGATGTGTCTTTACAATTGAGAGGTCCTTATGTGGTTAATAGACCATTTGAATAATGGATGGACAAAAATGTCTATAGTTAATGGAATTTTAATGTTATTTCATTAGGGGCATAATAGTAAACTATGTATAAATGATATAATAAATAAAAAAACATGAAATTGGTTATATGTTCATCTTATTTGCCGAAAATTTGAAAGAAAAAAAAAATGATTCCTAGGGTTCGGCTAAGGAAATTGATAATTAAGGTATAGTTTTTAATCCGTTTTTGATAATTTCTACGTTTTTGAGATTGTTGCTTAGTAATCTATCAAGCCCATGTCTCAATCTTAGAATTTGATGATGATTTTGAGTTATTACATTGTTGATTTTGTGATTTTTGTAATGTTAGTTGATGAAATATGGAAGCTTGATGATAGAAACATATGTTTTGCATTGGGATTTATGATGAATTTGATTATTATGGGCTAAATTGTGAAAATGAGTTTTTGAGGGACTAAAATGTTAAATAAATGAAATATATGGGTTTATATGAGCTAAAGGACAATTCGGCTAGGCATATGTGAAATGAAATTTTGCATATTTTGTAATTTTATGAAGTAGGGACTAAAGTGTTAAAATGTGAAAATGTGAAAATGTGAGGGCTAATTTGTAAAATGCCTTAAATATGTGTATATGGATTGAATTGAATAAATTGTTGAATAAAAGAGTTAAATTTGAATTTATCTAGATCAAGAACCAAAGAAAACAATATTAGATCAGGGAAAGTCGAAAGTCGTTGATTAGCCGATTTCATCCGTTTAAATAAGTAGGAGGTTAGTCTATATAAAAATAAATATGTTGAATTGATTTAATTATGCTTATATGATTTGTGATGGATGGTTATAGAAGCTGGATATGTGAAATCGATAAAGTTTCGATAATATGACGACATCCGAAAGCCCCGTACGAACTATAGGAATAGTTAGATACATATGTCATGACATAGGATTCCGATATGTGTTATCGTGTAAGACCACGTCAGGGACGTTGGCATCGATTTGAGATTTACGTGTAAGACCATGTCTGGGACATCGACATCGTATTTGTTTTCGTGTAAGACCCTGTCTAGGACAGTGGCATCGATATTAACACACACCAATGGTAGCTCGGTTGCGAAACTACCTTCATTTACATATTGGGCTTTAAAAGCCGTCGGTGGATCCACGACTGTCAAGCTAACATGTGATCCTCATATACTTCCTCCGATCCATATTTCCCATCCCATATGCAACCTAAGCAGAATATCATATGTATGCAGCAAATAGGCATGTCACATTCAATAAACTTACATTTAACATATAGGGGTATTTTGGTCATTTTTGCCCTTAGGGACATTTCGGTAATTTTCCCTTAATTATGGTTTTCACTTACCTTGGCCCTTTAACAAGTCCTGCGAGCTAAGATGGACAAATACTATGCACCAGGTAGGACTCTAGAGAAGAGGAGGTGGGTCATTAGGACCGCTTAAGTACCAAGCTCTCCCTAGATCCAATCCTAGAAATGCATATACCCGTTGTCACACCTTAACCCTTTGTGTTATCCACGATCACAAAATTTAATTAAGTCTTATGTAATTGTAATATACTAGGCCCAAAACCCCTTACAAAGTCCAAACAAATTCACATACCTGTATCTGGCCCATTAAACCCAATCATATTCATATGGCCCATTAGGCCCAAATCATATTTATATGGACCGTTAGGCCCAGACACATTTATATGGCCCGTTAGGCCTAGTCACATTCATATCCATGCTCACATACAAATTCTTATCACATAGCATCAATATTCAGTTTTTGCCTACTGTGGGCCCAACAGCCCATCGGGCCCATTTAGCCCATTCCGACCTATATGGCCAAATCACAACCCAAGTCTACAGAACTGCCCGTGGGTCTCAGGAAACCTATCAGTCTCTCCCTTATGAGTGTTCGCGCACTCGCAAGACCCCCATAGCCAAACTTTCAACTTTTCGACATTCCGGCATTTCGGCTTTTGCCGATTCATAGTGTGTGTGCAGTGTATGTACACACCTGGTAAGCAAGCGTGATGCGATCTACTTAGCCAAACCTATAATCTATATCACTCAAAGATTAATCTTACATACTTATCGAATACTTTACCAAAAGCCAGAATCTCACCTTAACCTTAACTGAACGCCAAGCCTTTTCTAACTTTTACTTTGATCACTAAACACACGTATTTCTCAGATCTGAAGAGCAAATCGGCAGGAATCCAAAACTGAGATCTGACACTAATTCTACTAGATTCGATCAAAGAGTATTCAGCCTTTGAGAGATTCAGCTTTCAGCTTTTCAAATTTAGTATGGTGAATAAGGTTTATTTGGTACAGATTAAAGAAGAAGAGTAGAAGAAGAAATCGGCTAAGTGAAACAAAGAAAATTGTGTAGAGAAGAATAGAAATCGACAGGAAGAAAAGAAAGAAAAACAAAAGGGTTTTTGGCTTTTTGGATCTTGAAAAGAAAAGGGTTTTCGACTTTTGGAGAAAGGGGTTTCTGGCAACAAGGTGAAGAAGAATTTCAGCAGTAGCCTGGCAACCCTATATTCGGCCCCTATTTATAGCCCTTATAGCTAAATTTTCCATGCCTAATTCCCAATTCGGCTCCATCACTTCTCCCTTCTCATCTCCTCGTTTTTCTCCCTGATAACATTTTGATCTTTTCCTTAATTTTCTTTTCTGAACACTTCCCTTGGAGTCCTCTTTCTTGCCACTACCATCCTTTTAAAATGCCAAAATTAAACTTCTAAAAATACTAAGTTAGGATTCGAACCTTGGATCTCCTCGCTAGCTACTAATGCCACCTCCCTGCTCTCTAAGTGGCGTCACTTAGCCACTCCTCCACAAGGCTTTTTGATGCTATTTTTCCCCTATTTTTATTTAAAAGCCCAACTACTTGCCAACCCTGATTCTTTTAATAATTAAACTATAATTTCATTTATTCCTAGGTTCAAACTCAAACCTTAATTAAGACTTACTATAATTATCACATGGCTAGGAACATAAAACACAATTTTTATCAAAACCGAAAATAAAGAAATTTTAAGATTTCGAGATTTTTGGGTTTCGGGATTCTTGGGGCATTACAACTCTATCCCCCTAAAAGAAAATTTCGTCCTTGAAATTTCCAACTACCCAATAGTTGCACCGCCTAGGTTACACCACTACGCTTCTGCTGCGCACTATATTTCTAATTTCAAAATAGATAGATCGCACACCATGGATAAAGTATGTACCAGTATTCGCTTCTAGAGCGTCTTCATCCTCTTGATGACGTGCTGCATAGACCAAAGCTGGCTAGCTTGCCTCAACATGACCAGCACCTTTGCTCGGTGCTCCACGAACTAAACCGTTTCCACCCCTGGCCTGATCACGGCCTCTCGACGGTAGCTGTCCACCCCTTGGTGGCTGAGCACCACCTTGACCTACTACTGGCTCTCGACCTAACGTTCGAAGGTAATCCTTGATCCTGTGCTCCATAGACCCACAAGTAAAACAAGCTCCCGTCCTCTTCCAACACTCGCCTCTATGGCTTCTCCCACAATCAGCACAAGGTGGCACCCCTAGATTAACAGCAGGGGGCCCTGCTCTAACTGGCCCATTAACTCTGGCCCTAGCCCTAGGCCTTGATCAACACTAGAAATCTCAGCCTCCTTTTTATCCTTACCCTTTTCTTTCTCCCTATTTAAGCACTCAGTGCGCTTAACCTCCTCCGCTATCTTTGCTTTCTCCACCAATTCTGAGAAAACTCGCTCTATTTGTGGAGCTATCAATACCCTAAGGCTATCTCTCAGTCTGTCTCAAGCCTAACGCAACGCTCATAGTCCGTTGCCACCATTACTCTTGCATACCTACTAAGGCGTAGAAACTCCGCCTCATACTCCGCCACCGATTTGTTCCCTTGAGTCAAATTTAGGAACTCCTTCCTTCTAGCATCCACATAGCTTGCACCCACATTGCCTGCGACAATGTATCTTCTCCTGCAGCCCAATCATACGGTCCATTCCCAGCCACAGCTGAGGCCGGAGCCTCTTCTACTCTAACATCGGGCATATGGCCCGATGCCAACGATTCAGCCTAACACTTCCGCGACCTTGGCCACGGGCTCTTGCACCTCTTCTAGCACTCGTCGTCGATTTGCGTATTATTTAGATTAGAAATTTTTATGAAGTCTTGGTTAGTTTTAATAATTAACCTGATGTTTTATGGAAATAATTAAAGAGAAGATTGTTTTAAAAAATCCTCTACAGTTTTAAGTTCCTGCGGGCTTTGGTTCTATTCCAACAAAATCATCTAAAGTACCCCTCTAACTATCTACTGTTTAAAAATTTAAACAAACTTTAGAATAAGAATACTTACTTGGTTCGACATCAGAGACTCGGTGTGCTGTTCAGCAAGACTTCCTCTTTTCCAAAACATTGTAAAAAAATTTTTTTTAAAAAAAAACACAAAAAGAATCCAAGTAATAAGGCCCAATTAACAGCCCGAGTTTTGCAACCTGGGCTCTAATACCACTAAATGTAACACCCCAAACTCGGCCCGGACGTTACGGCCTAATCCGGCGTGTCACATTGAAGTGTTTTAGCAAGAACCATGTTTTCATTGAAAACCTTTCTTAAAATAAGAGAGAATCTTAACTAAAAACTTGTTCAAACATAAGATTTGATGAAAATAAAGCACTAAGAAATTTTAGTTGCGGAAGCATAGAAAACATACTATAACTTAAGAAATCCATGTTCAACTTCTCGTAAATACAATGAAAATAATAATAATAATAATAATTCAAGTAATAATAACATAATGAAAACCTTATTAGAATCTGGTCTGAGCATAGTTAAAAAGAAATAAAAACTTAAATGCTTAAAAAAAACCAAGTCCGATTTATCTTGCTAGCCGGCCACCCAGAGCCCCTCTTGACATCGAACCTTCTACTGAGCATCACCTGAAAATAAAATAAAAGAGGGGGGGTGAGTTTTCACAAACTTAGTGTGTACAACCCTCTATGAAGAAAAAATAAGCATTCAAAGAAGAATCATCAAACATGCAATGCAAACCCATTCAAATTATCCATCTGCTACACACCAGCTCCATCCCCCGTCACACTATGTGGGGATATAAATATCGACCCACCCAGCCCACACACCAATGGTAGCCCAGTTGCGGAACTACCTTCATTTACATATTGGGCTTTAAAAGCCATCGGTGGATTTACGATTGTCAAGCAACCATGCGATCCTCATATACTTCCTCCATTTCATATTTCCCATCCCATATGCAACCTAAGCAGAATATCATATGTATGTAGCAAATAGGCATGTCACATTCAATAAACTTACATTTAACACATAGGGGTATTTTGGTCATTTTTGCCCTTAGGGCCATTTCGGTAATTTTTCCTAAATTATGGTTTTCACTTACCTTGGCCCGTTAACAAGTCCCGCGAGCTAAGATGAATGAATACTATGCACCAAGTAGGATTCTAGAGAAGAGGAGGTGGGTCATTAAGACTGCTTAAGTATCAAGCTCTCTCTAGATCCAATCCTAGAAATGCATACACCTGTTGCCACACCTTAACCCTTTGAGTTGTCCACGGTCGCAAAATTTAATTAAGTCTTATGTAGTTGTCATATACTAGGCCCAAAACCCCTTACAAATTCCAAACAAATTGACATACCTATATCTGGCCCATTAAGCCCAATCATATTCATATGGCCCATTAGGCCCAAATCACATTCATATGGCCCGTTAGGCCCAAACAAATTTATATGGCCCATTAGGCCCAGTCACATTCATATTCATGCTCACATACAAATTCCTATCACATAGCATCAATATTCAGTTTTTGCCTATTGTGGGCCCAACAACCCATCGGGCCCATTTAGCCCATTCCGACCTGTATGGCCAAATGACAACCCAAGTCCACGGAATCACCCGTGGGTCTCAGGAAACCTATCGGTCTCTCCTTTATGAGTGTTTGCGCACTCCCAGGACCACTGTAGCCAAACTTTTAGCTTTTTGGTATTTCGCCAGTTCGGTATTTTGGCATTTCGGCTTTTGTTTATTCATAGTGTGTGTGCAATGTATGTACACACCTGGTAAGCAAGCGTGATGCGATCTCCTTAGCCCAAACCTATAATCGATATCACTCAAAGATTAATCTTACATACTTATCAAATACTTTACCAAAAGCCGGAATCTCACCTTAACCTTACCTGAACGCTAAGCCTTTACTAAGTTTTACTTTGATCACTAAACACGCGTATTTCTCAGATCTGAAGAGCAAATTGGAAGGAATCCAAAATTGAGATCTGACACTAATTCTATTAGATTCGGTCAAAAACTATTCAGCCTTTGAGAGATTTAGCTTTTCAGTTTTTCAAATTTAGTATGGTGAATAAGGTTTAGTTGGTATAGATTAAAGAAGAAGAGTAGAAGAAGAAATCGGCTAAGTGAAACAAAGAAAATTGTGTAGAGAAGAATAGAAATAGGCAGGAAGAAAAGAAAGGAAAACAAAAGGGTTTTCGACTTTTTGGATCTTGAAAAGAAAAGTGTTTTCGGCTTTTGGAGAAAGGGGTTTCTGGCAACAAGGTGAAGAAGAATTTCAGCAGTAGCCTGGCAACCCTGTATTCGACCCCTATTTATAGCCCTTATAGCTAAATTTTCCATGCCCAATTCCCAATTCGGCTCCATCACTTCTCCCTTCTCATCTCCTCGTTTTTCTCCCTGATAACCCCTTGATCTTTTTCTTAATTTTCTCTCCTGAACACTTCCCTTGGAGTCCTCTTTCACACCACTACCATCCTTCTAGAAGGCCAAAATTAAACTTCTGAAAATACTAAGCTAGGATTCGAACCTTGGATCTTCTTGCTAGCTACTAACGCCACCTCCTTGCTCTCTAAGTGGCGTCACTTAGCCACTCCTCCACAAGGCTTTTTGATGCTATTTTTCCCCTATTTTTATTTAAAAGCCCAACTACTTGCCAACCCTGATTCTTTTAATAATTAAACTATAATTTCATTTATTCCTAGGTTCGAACTCAAACCTTAATTAAGACCTACTATAATTATCACATGGCTAGGAACATAAAACACAATTTTTATCAAAACTGAAAACAAAAAAATTTTAGGATTTCGAGATTTTTGGGTTTCAGGATTCTTGGGGCGTTACAGTTGACACCGAGCAAGAAAGATGCAATTTGGGTTATTGTAGATAGATTGACTAAATCGGCTCATTTTATTCTGTTTGTACAGATTATTCGCTTGATAAGCTAGCTGAATTGTATGTTTCTCAGATTGTGAGATTACACAGAGTACCTATTTCTATTGTTTCGGATAGAGATCCGAAATTTACATCGCGGTTTTAGAAGAAACTACAAGATGCTCTAGGTACAAAATTACATTTCAGCACTGGGTTCTATCCACAAATAGATGATCAGTTCGAACGAATCATTTAGATACTTAAGGATATGTAGAGATGTTGCGTTCTCGAGTTTGAAGGTACGTGGGAACAATACTTAACTCTGATTGAATTTGCGTACAATAATAGCTTTCAATCGAGTATCAAAATGGCACCTTATGAGGCTTTATACTGTCGTAAATGTTGTATACCATTGTATTGGACTGAGCTTAGTGAAAATAAGATACACGGGGTCAATTTGATCAGAGAGACTGAACAGAAAGTGAAAGTGATTCGCGAAAGTCTAAAAACAGCGTCAGATTGTCAGAAATCATATGCGGACTTGAAACAAAAAGATATAGAGTTTCAGATAGAGGACAAAGTCTTTTTGAAAGTATCACCGTGGAAGAAAATACTCAGATTTGATCATAAAGGCAAATTAAGTCTGAGATTTATTAGGCCGTATGAGATAATTGAACGTATCGGGCTAATTGCATACAGACTGTTGTTGCCATCTGAGTTAGATAAGATCCATAATGTATTTCATGTTTCGATGTTTCGATGGTACAGATCTGAAACAAGAGGAAGAACTGAATTGTTATTGTTCATTTAATATGAAGGCCTTATATGACATATGAGGAAGAACCGATTCGTATCCTAGCTGATATGACATATGAGGAAGAACCAAGATTGAGATTATGCCTGATATGACTTATGAGGAAGAATCGATTCATATTCTGGCTCGCAAAGTTAAAGAATTGCGAAATAAGAAAATCCTATTAGTGAAAGTACTGTAAACACGGAGTTGAAGAGGCAATGTGGGAAACAGAGGATGCAAAGAAAGAACGCAATCCGAACCTATTCACCGGTAAGATTTTCTGGGACGAAAATCCTTAAGGGTGGAAAGTTGTAACAGCCCGATTTAGACCCTATTCGAAAAGGTGAATTCGGGACCATGAATCTGAGTCAAAAAAATATTTTAAAATTATTTTCTGTGTTTATTATGTGTGGATTTATATCTGTGAAATTTTCGTGTTTTAATTTTGTTCGTTTGAATGCCGATTTAATAAAAAGGGCTTAATCACGTAAAGTGTAAAAGGGACTAGATAATTGTGTAAGTGCCGAATTGTTATTGTTCATTTAATATGAAGGCCTTAAAATGAAATTAGACCAATTGATTATTGCATGGACGGTTGTGGACAACCATAATTAAGTTGTTATATTAATTAGTAAAGGTTAAATATGTAAATGATAATAACGTTATATATAATATAAAACATAAAGTAATTAAAAAGCTTTGCATGTTTATATTTTGGTGATCGAATATTAAACAAAAGAAAAAGAATAAAGTTTCCATAGGTTCGACAATTGTAAAGCTTAATCAAGGTATGTAACTAGCTCAGTTTTTGATAATTTTTACGTTTTTGAGATCGTTGCAGTGTAGTGTATAAATCTCATGCTTGAATTTCTAATTTTGATGAATATTTTGAGTTATGACATTGATGAATA
Source organism: Gossypium anomalum (assembly GCA_025698475.1). Classification (NCBI taxonomy): domain Eukaryota; kingdom Viridiplantae; phylum Streptophyta; class Magnoliopsida; order Malvales; family Malvaceae; genus Gossypium; species Gossypium anomalum. The sequence goes on from CM046959.1 coordinate 59,396,520, forward strand.
ATTGAGTTTGTTGATATTAGTTGATGAATTATGAAATATATGTTTTGGATTAATAAGTTTTGAATTGGAATTTGATGATTTTGAGTATTTAGGACCAAATTGGAAAAAAAATAAATTGAGGGACTAAAATGTGAAATAAATTAAATGTGTGGACTTGTATGAATATAAAGAACATTTGACCTAAGCATAGTGTATTCAAATTTTGCATGTTTTGTGTTTTGTGCATTTTGGACTAAATTATAAAAAGTGTAAAATGTCATGGGTAAAATGGTAATTTGCCCATTTATGTGTTTTAGGACTGTAATTGAGTGCAAATATGTTTTAATGAATTTAATTTTAATATGTTTAGATCAAGAACCAAAGAAATCAGATTTGGATCGGGGAAAAACCAAAGTTGTCGATTAGTCGTCCCGTTCTGATTTTCGTTGTCCGAGGTAAGTTTATAAGCAAATAGATGTTGTTTATTTTAAATATATACGAGCTTATTATGCTGAAATGAATTATGTGAAGTATATATGTTGTTAGCTAAATGTGTATATGCTAGGGAGCTATATTTACAAATACGTTTCGACCGAGTTATGACATCTGAAAGCCCCGTATGAACCTTAGGAATAGCTAGGATACATATGTTATGACATAGGATTCCGATATGTGATATGCAAGCAAGACCATGGCTTCGATATATGTCTACGAGTAAGACCACGTTTAATACGTTGGCATCGATATGTGGCTCTAATATATGTGTGTGAGTAAGACACTATCTGGGATAATGGCATCGATATGTGATTACATGTAAGACTACGTCTGGGACGTTGGCATTGTACAATATGTGTGCTTATCCGAGTATCCTATTCATTTCTAAATGGTTTAACGGGCAATTATAAGTTGTGATCGAATGAGTAAATTGAGCAAAGTGAACAGATATGTGATAATTGATTACCTATTTGAAAATAAGGTAAGTTGGTTATTTGGTATGTGATGAAAAATATACATCATGCTAATGTGAATATATGTGCTCATGTGTAGTATATTCGGCCACATGTTATGTATAAGTATGTGATATTAAAATCTGATACTTTGATAATAGATATATGTATATTTGGCCAAGGTAAAGTTCATCTATGAAATTATATTTTGATTATGAAACTTTAAGCTTGAGATTAAATGTAATTTGTTATAGTAAATTAGTTTAATTAAATTGAGTTGCTTATTTGCTTATGACTTACTAAGATATGATAGCCTATTTTGCGTATATGTTTGCCTCTGTTTTATAGATTTTAGGATCAAGTTATGAGCTCAGGGATCGTCAGCAAAGTCTATCACACTATCAACTGTTTTCGGTATTCTATAAGTTTGAAACTTTGAACATATGGCACGTATAGGCTTGATATATTAGTATGTTTGGTTTTGAAATTGAATATATCGTAGCCGTGCCAAAATGGCTTAATCTTGATATTAATTCTTATATGTGTATTCGGTTATAGCATAGGCTTGTTATTAAAGTATATTTCACGGCATATATATGTTTGGTATTTGGCTATATGGTTTGGCTTGTTTATTAGGTTAGTTGATGATTTATTAATTTGACAAGGGATAAATGTATTATGGTAAGTATATTCCATGACATATTTGAATCGTGTTTTGGTTGTATGATTTAGTCGAGTATTGATATGTATGACTTATAAATTATCATGTTGATAAATTTAATATATGGCATATATGTGGCAGTGTTTGATCATAGGATTCGGCAATGAGAAATGCTCAATATGATGTATATATGGCTTATTAAGTGACATTTTGGCTTATTACAAAGTATATAAAATTTGTATGAATTTTGTGGTTAACTTTAATACCTGAATTGATAAGAAGTAAGTTGGTTTTGTGTTAAATGTTAGTATATTGCATAGTATGTGTAACTAACATGATTGGATTTGGCATTTGTACATTTCAATAAGGGTGAATTGTTTTGATTTCATGATTATATTATAAACATGTTGTATTGGTTATGTGACTAGTTATTAAGTGAACTAAATGCATGACTATGTTTGACTAATAATAAGTTTAGACTAATAATAAGTTTAGTCGATAAATTATGCCTATGAAGTCACTGGTTGTGAAATGATTAACTTTGTTTGATTAGAAAATGATTTATTGAAGCTTATGGTTGAATGGCATAATTTGTATCATATATATATATATATGATTAACCTTGGTAGCCGAATAGGTGAGCACATGAATTGATCATGTATTTGTAATTTTGTCATGATGTTGGCATATACATTTTGGTATGTTTGATTTGATAATTATGCTTTGAAATGGTTCGTAGTTTGATTGAATATTATGCCATGTTATAGGGTAATATGGTACATTATACAAATGTATATTGATTATATTTTCAAAAGTCAATGCCGCATGTGTTTACATTAAATAAATTTTGTTATATGATATGTTCGGTTATTAAGCACATGTATATCTGTAACGCCCCAAAAATCCCAAAATCTCGAATTGTCTTTTTTTTTCGGTTCTAATAAAAAAAATGTGTGCTTAGTATTGCCGGTTAAGTGTTAATTATGCGATATTAGGTCTCGGTTAGTTTTGGAGTTAGAACTAAGAAGTAAAGGAAATTATAGTTTAATTATTAAAAGAACCCTGATGGCAAGTAGGTGGGCTTTTGAATAAATGAAGGAAGAATTGGACAAAAAAGGGCTTGCTAGCCCAGTGGATAAGTGGCGTGTTGCTAATTGATCATGATTTTTCGTGATAAGTTTTACAAATTTATAATTAATCATTCTTGAAACTAACTATTATCACGATGCAAGCAAGTGTACCTATTGAACAGTAGTATAGCTTTAGTAAGACCGGATTGTCGAACCCAAAGGAACTAAAAGTTCTAGTAATGACTGTCTTTTTATTATCTAGCCTAAGAATAATGGGGTTTCTTTTAATTAACTAATTAACTAAACTAAGTTACCACAGAAAATAGAGTTGGGGAATTACTTTTGGAAAAACGATTGAATTAAAGACAATACCTGAGGAAAAATCTACCTAGACTTAGCTCCGAATCAGATGATTTATTCATTCAACTTGTTCCGTAGAAATCCCTAAGTTATGTTATTATCCCTATTCAAGACTAATAACGTCTAACCCTAGATTGAATAATTGAAATCTCTTTCTAACTAACACCCTAGGGTTGCATTAACTCGATCTACGGATCCCCTTATTAGGTTTCACCCTAATCTGGCAAAATCTTGTCACCCTATCTCTAGGCGCGCAATCAACTCCGCTTAATTATGACAAAGTCACTCTTAGGCAGGGACTATACATCCTACAACTAAGAGCATTAACTTGAATCGATATCCTGAAATACCAAAACAAGAATTAAGAACACATAATTAAGAACAAGTCAAATATTTATCATACAATTCAGAAAATAATAACAAGATTTGTCTTAGGTTTCATCCCCCTTAGGTATTTTGGGGATTTAGTTCATAACTAAATAGGAAAACATCTCAGAAGAATAAAGAATACAAAACATCAAGAAAACCCAAAACTCCTGAAGGGAAATTGAGGAGAGATCTTCAGTCTTGATGATGAATTCAGCTTCTAAGATGGATCAATCGGCTTTCTTGGAGTAATTCCTTACTCCCTATTCTTCGTCCCCCTTTTGTCCTCCTCTAGGGTGTTTAAATAGGCTTTAGAATGCCTTAAAGCCCTAAAAATTGCCCTTTTCTGAATAGAACTTAACTAGGGCTCGGGAGGGACACGCCCGTGTGACACGCCCGTGTGTGATTACTTCAGGCTGTGGTCGAGGCTGAGAGATCAACATACCCGTGCTGAGGTTGTTTTGGGCCATGGTCGAAGCTGTTAGAATGGCATGGGCGTGTGTTCTACCCGTGTGAGGAAGTCCAGGCCGTGTTGTTTTCCCACGTCAGCCCATTTTCTCCATTTTGGCCCATTTCTTGTTCTTTTCGCTCTCCTATGCTCACCTAAGTATAAAACATGAAATTAAAGGATTAGGAGCACTGAATTCACCAAATCTAAGGAGAATTCATTCATAAATGTGTTAAGCATGGGATAAAAATATGTATAAATTATGGTTTATCACTAGTGTCAGAGGTTTGGGGTTTGAGTCCCTCCCTGCTCAAAAGGGGATTTTTTTTTTTTGCTTGAAAGATGGACAGATGTGGCGTTGGATATGAACTTTGTAGGGAGTGATAAGAGGAGAAATTTGAGGAGGCGATTAAGGAGTTATCAAGGAGAAAAACTAGAAGATCAAGAGTAAAGAAAAGGTGGAGCCGAATTGGGAATTTGGGCATAGGAAATTCAGCTATAAAGGCTATATATAGGTGTCGAATGGGAGGTTACCAGGCTAATGCCGAACTCTCCTTCACCTTGTTGCCAGAAACCCTTTTTTCTCTTCAAGATTTAAAAGCCAAAAACCATTGTTCTTCTTTCCTTCTCTTTGTGCCAATTTTCCATCCTTCATCTACTCAATTTTCTTTGATTCACTTTGGTTTAGCCGACTTATTCTTCCATTTTCCCTTGGTGTCGAATAATCTTTTGTTTTCCATACAAAACTCAAAGGCTGAACACCTCTTTGGCCGGATACCTTTGGTGCCGCCAATACCCTTTCCACTCAGTCGATTCTAGTGAAGTGTTTGCTCTCCCAATCAGTTTTTGCTAAGTATCGATTACTATATTCCTCACTTCTTCCAATTGGTTTTTGTAGGAGTAGTATCAAATTCCAGTCCTTTGGATCCCTGCCGATTTGCTCCTCAGGTGAGAGACTTTGGTAAGTGTTCTTGATCTTAGTTGGCCTAGTGTTCATAGTTAAGGGAAGGGGGACTTGTGTTGGATACAAGTCACCTGTTATTCTGGTTTTAATAATTAAGATTGGTGCAGATCTAGGAGTTTATCGTGATTAATGATTAAAGAAGGGACTGTTATAACTTGTCGCGTAAGGTAAGGTGAAGGGTGAGGTTTCAATTTTGGTAAAGATATGTATTAAGCATGTGATTAATTGAAGGGTGATATCGATTGTAGGTTCGGGGCTAAGGAAATCGCAGTACGTTTTATTACCAGGTGTGTACATACACTACACACACAAGTAGGTCGGCAAAAGTCAAAATGCCGAAAAGCCTAAAGTTTGGCTATGGTAGTCTTGCGAGTGCACGAAAACTCGTAAAGGGGAAACCGATAGGTTGTCTGAGGCCAAGGTAAGTAAAAACTCGTAAAGGAGAGCTTGGTACTTAAGCGGTCTTAATGACTCACCTCCTCTTCTCTGGAATCCTACCTGGTGCATAGTATTCGTTCATCTTAGCTCACGGGATTTGTTAACAGGCCAAGGTAAGTAAAAACCCGTAATAAAAGAAAATTACTGAATGCCCCTAAGGGAAAAAATGACTAAAATACCCTTATGTGTGGAATGTAAGATTTATGGATGTTACATGTATACCTGCTGCATTCATATGCATACATATGGAACGGAGGAAGTATATAAGGGTCACATGGTTGCTTGACAACAGTGGATCCACCGATGGCTTATAAGCCCAATATGTGATTGGTAGCTTGCTGCAACGAAGGTAGTTTTGCAACTGGGCTACCATTGATGTGTATCGGTTGGGTGGGTCAATATTTATATCCCCACAAGATGTGTATCGAGGGACGGAGCTGATGTGTACCAGTTGGATTATTAGGGTGGGTTGCACTACATTACATTGCATGCATGTTGTATGGTGATTGATGTATACTTGTATCTCGTCGAGGGTTGTACACACTGAGTTTTTGAAAACTCACCCCCTCTTTTATTTTCCTCAGGTGATGCTCAGTAAGAGGTTCGATGTTTGGAGGGACTCTAGGTGGGCAGCTAGCAGGACAACTTGGATTTGATTTAAAAGCATATAAGTTATTAGTTTATTAAGTAATTTAGTCTGGATTGTATTAAGGCCTCCCTTTTTTGTTATTATTTGGATTATTAATTTAATGCGTTGTAATTATGAGAAGTCGAACATGGATTTTCTAAACCATAGTTTTTTTTTATATATACTACGTTTCCGCAACTAAATTTTTAAATGATAAGTTTTCTTAAATCAAATGTTTTAAACAAAGCTTTTGCAACTGAAAAGAGATTTTACAAAGTAACTGAGATGCATCATTTTAAGGAAGGGTTTTCAATGAAAACAAGGTTTTCGCTAAACACTTCAATGTGACACGTCGAATTCAACCATAACGTATGGGCCGGGTTTGGGGTGTTACAATATCAATGAGATATTTAATGCTAAAATTTTCTGAGGTATTAGGTTTCTTTAATGATAATAATAATACATGAATTTTGTATGTATTTAAAAGTATATTATATATGATTATGAGTTTTATGGTTTAAATTACGTTTTTAATGTTTAAATAGATTTATGTTTTAGTTATGTGCATATAACAAATGTGTATATGTGAATGTTTGAAATTTACGTCTCATCTGGTAATACCTCGTAACCCCATTCTGGCAACGGATACGGGTTAGGGGTGTTACAAGTGCTCTAGCCTCAGATCTCACAGCAGTATCTCGTGTTGCACCTCTACTGCCACTCACATTTCCAACATTACGGGGTGGTCTTCTTCTCACAGTCGTGTTGCTTAACCTTACGTTATGAGATTTATCTTTCTCATCTAACTCAATCTCGAATGAAATGTTCATGTGAACCACATCTAAAATAGGCTTTGTCATTCATTTTACACTCCCCAAAATGTTGTTTTCCACATTTTCCACATTTAGGTTTATTCGATCTAGCATTACCCACACTTGCCATTGACATAGCTGGAGTTTTTGAACTCGTAAATTTCTTCCCACAGTCTTTATTAGAGTACTCCATCGATGCATTTGATCAACTATAAACATCTCGTGATTTCTTGGATAAAAAGTGATAGGGTTTATTCATCAATCTTTTTCTTGAATCTTTAGCTTCAGAATCAACCTTTCTTTTTTCTTTGCCCAGTTCTTTAGCTTTGCAAGCACGATCGACAAGTACCACGAGCTCTTTCAACTTTAGAATTCCGACCAGCAATCTGATATCTTCGTTCAATTCGTCTTCAAATCCTTTTCACATAATAGCTTCTATTGAAACACATTCTCAGGCATATTTACTGAGCCTCACGAATTCTTGTTCATATTCTGTCACGGACATACGACCCTGTTTTAATTCTAGAAACTCCTTGGTTTTTTGATCAATGAACCTCTGGCTGATATATTTCTTTCTGAACTTAGATTGAAAAAAAGCCCACGTAACCTGTTTTTTCAGTACCACTGATGTCAAAGTATTCCACAATTAATATGCAGTGTCTCTTAACAAGGATACATCACATTTAATACACTCTTCGGGTGTACACAACAACTTATCAAATACTCTGATTATATTTTCAAGCTAGAATTTAGCTCTCTCGGGATCATCATCAATTGTAGCCATGAACTCTTCAGCCCCATGCTTACGAATTTTATCAATTGGCGGCTTGTTCAATCGTATAGGATCAATAACTTGAGGAACTACGAGGATTGGTTGAGGAATTGGCAGGGGTGGAGGTTCTTGAGCAGCCAAATTTGTCCGGACATATTGAGTGAACCAGTCATTCATCATTTGGAAAAAGGCTTCTTTAGCCTCACCTCTGTGACTACTTGACACGAGTCTAGATTCAGAAGGCGTTGTCCCTTGAGTGGGAGCTGGCGTATTACTCTCAACATCATCTGCTACAGCTCGTTCGGGATTCATTACTATACAAAAACATATGTTAAGATTCATCACACTATCACAGGTTATATATGGCATGTATAGCTATACTCTCATACACGCTACGTTAGTCCTAGAATCGACTAAACTATAGCTCTGATACCAATAAATGTAACACCCTTCGCCTGTATTCAACACCAGAATAGGATTACAGAGTATTACGGAACTTATAAACAATTAAACATTCAACTCTACACAAATTTTCACGTTTCAAGCAATCATCAATCAACTTCAATCACATAGTCCTTATTACGAGCCTATGCGACCCTAAACATGCATTGGGAGTGTTTGGGACCAAACTGATAACATCGTAAAATTTTAAAACACTGTGAAATTCTTTTCAAAAACAGGGGACACACGCCCGCGTCTGACCCCATCTAACTCTCTAACTTGGGTCAGACGTCTAACACACACGCTCGTGTGCTTAGCCTGTGTGCCCTAAAAATGGCCATACACACCTGTGTGCCAGGCCGTGCCAAACTTGTAGGGTATACTGACTTATGCCAGACGGCCAAGTCACACGCCCGTGTGTGAGGCCGTGTGGAGCATACTGACTTGATTTCAAATTCAACACCAAGGGACACACGGCCGTGTAAAATGACTGTGTGTCACACATAGCTGAGACACATGCCCGTGTGAACAAAAGTAGGCTATTTACTAAGCCAATTTGTCACCCAAATTTGCATGTACCTACATAACTCAAATCGTACCATTTCAAAACATAAATATGCAACCAAAAGTCATCAACCAATATACAAATCATACGATATCTATTTCAACCATTTCAATACTTAATTCAATACCATTTACCTATTCAAATACCTATCAACTCATATTGCTTTACTAGATATAACTCACATATATATCATGTACTAGAATTCATCTAATTCATCATCCAAAACCAATCCACAACAAACATATCTCAACCAAATAAATACCTCATACCATAATAAACATTTGAGTATTATAATTCAACATCAACCATATCACATGACAATATTTATAACAAACTACATAACTTTTATAAGCTACCTTTAATGACCAAAATACATTTCCATCAAACACACCAAAATGACCAAAGCCTATACATGCCATATATCATATATACACAACTTAAAAGTACCAAAATAGATGCCCGATAGTGCGATGAAGTCCCTGATGATCCACGGATCTGAGCTAGCTTCAAAATACTATAATACATAGAAAAATAAACAAAGTAAGCTATAAAGCTTAGGAAGTTCGTATGTAAATATGAAAGAATCTCATCATTCATTAGTATTTCAAAATAGATAACATAAATAACATTTAAAACATCAATCAATGAGTTAACATAAAGTTTAACCACATAGTAACTCATAGTTCTCAGCTTCTTTTAACTTGTTACTTGAACAGTTTTCTGTACATACCTATACCGATACGTATCTATTTCTCCAAATTTTCTTACCAAACCACTCTGGCTTATAAATGCTTATGGTACGAGTACATCAATTTTTCGATGCCATAGTCCAACTATGGTGTTACACATACATTGTCATGGCCCTGTCGTGGTCTTACAGTCACAATCCATAACCCGGTTATGGTCTTATATTTTGTTTGCCATAGCCTATCTATGGTCTTAATCAACAACTTATCTTATTTAACCGTACATTTAATTTAAGATCTCCAAATTTAACTAATAAGATAAATAAAATCTCAATTCCATCCATCAATTAAATAAATATACATTTAAGTTCAATTATACGAACTTACCTCGTGTACGGAAATGACGAAATGTACCAACTATTCAATTACTTTACTTTTTCCCCTATCTAAGTCTGAATTCCTCTTTTCTTTATCTATAAGTAATCAAAATCAGCTTATTTATTCCCCTATTTATTCAATTCAATCCAAAGTATGCATTTAAGCTATTTTACACATTAGCCCCTAAAGTTTCACATTTTTACAATTTAGTCCTTATTTCACAAGATCACAAATTCATAAAATTCAAGACTAACCCATGCTATTCAAATTACCGTTGTACCCCTAGCAGTCTATATTTTTCATTTATTACACATTTCTACCACAATTTACACATTTCTCAATTTAATCCCTATTTTGCAGTTTTCTCAAAAATTCACTTAACAAAACTTGTATATCTATTAACAAGCATTCATAATCCACCAAGAAACTTCAAAACACATGCTTATTAATCAATGGAAACTTTCAAAATCTTTAACAGTTTTGCAAATTAGTCCCTGGGCTAGTTAGTACTAGCTACAACGATCTCAAAAACATAGAAATCATTAAAAATAGGACAAAAATCGTACCTTAATAGCTAAGATTGAAGTTTCCAAATTTTAAACCCTAAAATGGTTCTTTCTTTTGTTGAAAATTGGCTAGGAAGATGATAGCCAACAAAATTTTGATTTTGTTTTATTTATTATACTTGAATAACCAAAATATAATATTAACCTTTAATATAAACCATTAAAATTCATTTTTGCATGACCATCTTTGTCCACTAACACTAAAAACAGTTTATTTACCACATAAGGGCCTTAACTTTAAAGTTCTATAGCTATTAGACTCCTTTAGCTATTAGAACTCCACTTTTACAGTTTACGCAATTTAGTCCTTTTTATCAAATTAATCATTCAAACGACAAAATTTCTTAACAAAATTTTTACACAATCACATATTCATTTTATAGACCTTAAAATAAAAATAAAATAAATATTTCAACCTTGGATTTGTGGTTCCAGAATCACTGTTCCAATTTGACTAAAAATGAGCTATTACAGTGTGTCCCCTGATACTTATATAGAAACCAAGTTAGTAGCTTCACACGGCCTAGCACACGGAATTGGGGCTTGATCGTGTGGCACAAGTCAATATACCCTTCAGTTTTCACAAGGCCTGGCACACAGGATTGGGGCTTGAACGTGTGGCACAAGCCAGTATACCCTTCAGTTTTTACACGGCCTGGCACACGGGGGTGTGAGGCCATTTCGAAGGGTTCATGGCCTGGCACACAGGCGTGTGGTCTGGCCGTGTGACCTAAGTCAATGAGTCACACAAGGTTAGACACAAGCTGGGACACGGCCATGTGATCCCATTTTGAATGCCTACAAGGCCTGGTCAGACGGGCGTGTGTCCCCTGCACTTTGAAAATTTTCCATGTTTTTCTAAAATTTTCTTAAGTACTCGGTTTAGTCTCGAACCATTTTTAATGTCTATTTTGGGCCTCGAAGGCTCATATTAGGGACCATATGAATGATTATGAATGGTTTTTATTTTGAATGATAATGGTTTATGAAATGCTTGGTTTTATAAGTTATAATTTCGATAATACTTCGTAACCCTGTTTCGGCGTCGAATAAGGGTTAGAGGTGCTACAATGAAACTTTAATGTAAGAGGACTTAGATGAAAAATACACAATTTATATAGTTAGTGGATATTCATGGATTGGTTTTATGGAAATTTTGAATGTTTTTAAATGTTATTCTGGTAATTAGGTAAATAAAGGTTAAAAAGTAATAAAACAAATATTTCTTCATTCATTCATCTTCCTCTCCAATTTTCTAAGGCAAGAACAGCATTGTTAGGGTTTTTAAAATCGACTACTACAAGTGTTAGCATGTAAGTGTTATTTTCTCCCTTTTTAATGATTTTTATGTTTTTGAGATCGTTGTAGATTAATCTAGCTACCTATGAGATTAATTTGAGAAACCGTTAAAGGTTTAGGGTTTTGCCATGAATGTTCATACATGATTTTTAAAGTTTAATGAAAGATTATGAGTCCTTGATGTTGAACAAACAAGTTTTGTAAAGAGATTTTTTATGAAATTTTCATTTAGGGACTTATTTGTAAAATTAATGAAATACCATGGTAAATTTGTGAAATACTAATTTGTATGGATTGCTAGAAGTCCCTAGTGAATTTGGCTAGTATGAAATATGGATGAAACTGCTTAAATATTATTTTACGAGCTTAAGGACTAAATTGTAAAATGTTGAAATATTAGGGGTAAAATTGTAATTATGCATAAATATGGATTATGGATTTAATTAAATGTTAACCGGATCTAAACCGAGGAAAGGAAAAAATCATAGGTTAGCTTGACCGTATTTTTGTGCGCTAGTTGTCAATGCAAGTTCATAATATTTGAATGTGTAATTGAATTTCTACTTGTATTTTCATATTATAGTTATGTAACTAAATGCTTATAATTAATTATTCCTTAAATTGCACATACGTGTCTCTGTTTATACTTTAGTACCCCTAAATTACACATATGTGCCTTTTTTTGTATTTTGGTACCTCTAAATTGCACGTATGTGACCCTTTTTATACTTCGGTACCCCTAAACTGCACAAACATGCCCCTGTTTGTACTTCGGTACCCCTAAATTGAACATAAGTGCCCCTGTTTACACTTCAAAAACTTTGACTCGAGTAAAATATGAATCGTAGTCAATTGTTGTTGAGTTTAATGATATACTATGTTCTTATTAAGCTGTATAACCTTATTCATTTGTAACACCCTAAACCCGGCCTAGACGTTACTACCGGATCCGACGTGCCACATCGGAGCGTTCAAAACATTTGATATTGTTGGTTTGGAAAACTTACTTAATGTTTTAAGTGATACTTTCATTATAGATTAAAGTGAATGGAAGCTGTGCACTAGGTAGGAAACCGATAAAGAGGAGGTGAGTCCATCGGACAGCTTAAGTACCAAGCTCCCTTCGGATCCAATCCTAGACATGTACACCGCCATTGCCACACTTTAATGTTGTGTATATTTTTTTAGAAAAACAACTTGATTATGTCCGTTTAAGAAAAAGTGATTAATTTTGGAAAATATTTTCATAGCAGAAGCCTTGCTTGTAGTCGTGTTATTTTGAAATCAATTATTGTTTTTGAAAGCGTGCCCTAAGCTAATCAATGTTGATAGTTAAAATAAATCATGTCCATCATAATAAAGTATAAATCAAAACCATAAAAACAATAAAGCGGCCTTATTACATGTAAAAACCCAAAACCTCAAACGCAAAGAAAAAGTAAGTTCAGTTCGCCAGAAAGAAACTAAATTTGCAGAATCGTGTGGCCACTCCGAATCCCTCACAGCTCCAAGCCTACTATGGTTGGGGATTACCTACGTGGATGAAAGTAAAGGGGTGAGTTTGGGGAAACTCAGTGTGTAAATTAACCCAATCATAGCCTGTATCAGCTCAAACCACAGAAACAGATCAAGTTGGCCTTAGCCCAGAACAGATTTCAGAATAAAGCCCATAGGCCCATAATAGAACAAAACAGATATCACAAGTATATGCAGATACCCAACCCATATCCAACCATATACACCCCCATACCAGCCTTTCACCATGTGGGGAGACTACTCGACCCACCCAACCGCTACACGCTATAGAAATATGCAGCATGGCTGCCAGAACAGATAGTGTGACAGAGTCACCAGAAACAGATAATCGTGTCAGAGCCACCAAAACAAATATATGTTGCAGAGCCACTAGATCAGATAATTTGTGGCATAGCCACCAGGACGCTTCCTCCATAATTTAACCCATGTCCCCATGCAATAGATATACAATCATGGCATACATCATACAGAATCAGATCATCATACTTTTCAGTCAATTTTAACCCTAGGGGTGTAATGGTCATTTTGGACCTAGGGGTATCATGGTAATTTTCCACACTTAGGGGTATTCTAGTAATTTAACTACTTTTAGGGTTTTCATGCATATCATAGACATTTACGTACTAACAGAAACACTTACCGAGTGTTCTTACCGAATTGGGCCTGTTGGCCCATTTTCCCGATTTTGGCCCTTTAAGCCCAAAAACATTGAAATGCACAGAAACGTACACGTCAAACTATTAATCTTATGAGCACTCGCACACTCGCAAGTTCTCAAAATACTGACTTTTTGGTATTTCAGCTTTTCGGCTTTTGCTGATCTAGTCTACGAGAGGGTGTCAGTTACACACCTGTTTTATGACGATTCGACGACGAGATCCACGCACGAACTGCCTACAATTATGTTGCTACCACGTTAATCTACTATAAAAATGAACTACGTTATTAACCCCTTACCATATTCGGCCAATAACACCTCAGGCACTAGTGAACCTACCTTTGCCGAAAGTAGCGACTAGCTCAAGATCCGATCGTTCCACTTGTCCAAGCCTTTGATCCGCAACCTCTAGATCACACTATTGTCAAGATAGAGTAATTATCACAACTCTTAGGGCTATAAGCCCAAATCGACAGCCTCCCTAACCTTTAGGGGTTTCAGCTTTTTCTAAAATACGAAATAAAGATTAAGTTAGAAAGACTTACCCTTGATTCCTTCGGTCAATGATTCCAATTAATTTCTACTCGATTCGGATGCTGGTCTAAGCCCATAGGTGATAACAAAAGTTAATCCTTCAGTGATTTCAATATTCGGCTAAGTCCCTATGAGTGTGGGGTTTTCGACTTTTTGCAACTGTGTAAAGGAAAATGGAATAGTAGGGTTTTGCTGTGGTCTTGTCAACAAAAACTTAAGGTTTAGAGAACTAGTGAATCAGTAAAGAATGATAAAGAGAAGTAAGAGGGTTTTGGCTATAAGAAATCAGCACAAAAAGAGTAAAGCTTTTGGGATTTCGGGATTTGAGGCAATCGGTTATAGGCTTAAAAACACTGATAAAAGGTGAAGATGAACAGAATGGGAGAGAGATTCGGCAGACAAGGAGAAGAAAAGAAAGTAGATGGAGAGAAGAGAAAAGAATAGAAGAGGTAAAATGGTCAGGAAATGGAACAACCTACCCCTACTGCCGAATTTATACTTGCACTTAACCTAGGCGAAACTTGCCTACCTAAAGCACCTCTTGGCCAACCAAATCTTGGTCTTCAAGAGTCCATCATTTGGCCAACCCTGCTCTCCCTAATCAGCTCCTAAATCCTCTCCCTTATCCCTTCCTTACTTAATCCCCTGAGCAACTCAAACTCTTCCTGACAGACTTTTACTTCAGTTCCATTACCTCCCTTTTCTGTACATAAAAATTAATACAAACAATTTGCTTACCTTGTGACTCGAACCTTAGTTCTCCTTAGTCATCCACATGCCACCTCTAAAGCTCCCAAGCGGCGTCATATGCCAACTTACCACAGGCTTCCTTGTGTTTTATTTTACCCAGTTAATACTTAAAAGCCCAATTAACCAAAACCCCTTTTCCTTATGGATTTAAAGTTAATTAAAATTACCGAGTTTTAACTTAAGCTTGGGCCTTTTAGAGGCCTACTAACATAATTAAACCTACGCCAAGCAGACAAAACACAGAATTTTAAATTTTACCAGTCATTCACAACATCCCCAAAATTTGGGGCGTTACATCATTTTTGTGGATTATTTTGTAGATCGTTGTTGTTGACTTTTGGATGGATCAAACCTTCGGCTCACACTATCCATTGATGTTGGTAGTTTTTGTGTCATTTAGGGTAGTTGCATGTATATGTGGCTATATAGGTTGTTTTGGTACAATATGTTAATATACTAAACTAAGTTGTTAGGTACTTTATTAAGGTTGTATGTTGGAATCTTTTGGGTACAATTAGAATGGTATGAAAATGAACACTTGTGAAATGTTTTGGCTTGAGAATTAATTAGGTGCTATGCTAGAAATAGATCAATATTACATGTTTAGTTGTTGATGTTGGATATATTTGTGGTGTCTATGAAAGGCATATTGGTTTGTTGTTTCTAGGACATTAAAATAGTATGTTATGTTGAATTACTTATGGCCTCAAGTATGGTATGTCTTAAGATGAAATTGAATTAGTTGTGAATGTTTTAAGTGTAGTAATGCATACGATTAGGTAAGGTTGTTTTATTGTGATTGAGGTGCCTATATGGCACATTGGTTTAATAGGATTTTGTCATTTGAATTGGTCATTTTATGCATGTTTTAGGCATATTTTGATGCCTTGGTCATATGTGCAAATTGTGTTTCAGTGCATACTTAAAGTCAGTGAAAGAAATGGCTTGATTTTGGCCTATTTCTTTTCCACACAGCCTAAGACATGAGCATGTGTCTCAACCGTGTGTGACACACGACCATGTGGCGTGGCTGAGTTACATGAGCATGGACACATGCTGGGACACGTCCATGTGTCCCTATTTCAATTGTTACACGGCCTGAGATAGGGGCATGTGTCTCATCCATGTGAGTCACATGACCATGTAACCCCTACAGTTTAAAGTTTTTAACTTCTTTTACATGTTTCAAATGCTTCTGATTTAATCCCAAATCATTTTCAAGTTTCCAATGCCTTGAAGGCTCGATTAAGGGATGATATGCATGTATATGAATGGATTATGCTATGTTTATATTAATTTTTTAAAATATATGTTTTTATGTTACATTTTGACGGTAATGCTCTGTAACTCTATTCTAGCGATGGTTATGGGTTAGTGGTGTTATATTTAGTGGTATCAAAGCCACAGTTTAGTTGATTCTAGGACTAACGTAGCGAAGTAAGGTTTAGTATATACATGCCACATATATCCTATGATAGTGTGATGCTTTTGATCTGTTCTAGCATTTTATTTCTTATAGATTCAAGATGTTAGCTGAATTTAATCGAGCCATAGTTAATGGAGCTAAAAGAAATGTTCAAGCTTTAAATCCTAAGGCAAGTAATAGTGCGCCTATTCCACAATCCATTGCTGAAGAGATGAAAAATGTATTTCTGGGAATAATGAACCAATGGTTCAGTGAGTTCAAGTAAGCAAATCTTGGAACTCCACCACCTCCACCCTCTGTCGTGCCTCCCCTAGCACCCCTAAATATTCTAAACCCTATACCTACAACGGTTACCTGAATATCTGTAGACAAAATTAAAAAATATGGAGCGAAAGAGTTTAGAGGCACGATAAATAATGATCCTTCAAAAGTTGTGTATTGGCTATTGAACACAAATAGAGTTTTTGTAAAGTTATTGTGCACCCCTGAAGATTGCTTGAGATATGTAGTGTCTTTACTGAAAAATGAGGTGTATCTATGGTGGGATACTTTGAGTACGATGGTATCGGATGATTGTGTTAATTGGGACTTCTTTCAGAAGAATTCAAGAAAAAGTATGTTAGCCAGCTGTTCATAGACCAGAAAAAGAAAGAGTTTCTGGAGTTAAAACAAGGAAACCATACTGTAGCTGAGTATAAACATGAATTTGTGCAGTTAAGTAAGTATGCTCGTAACATCGTATCCAATGAGGAAGAAATGTGTACCAGATTTGAAGATAGGTTGAATGATGAGATCCGTATGGCTGTACCAGCATTAAAGTTACGGGAATTTGTAAAACTTTCAGAGCGGGCTCAGAAAGTTGAAGAGACTTGTGAAAGCAAACGATAATCAGATTTGAAATTTAGAGATTATAACAAAAGGGGGTCATTCAAACCAGCTCAAACTTCTCCCTCGACGAAATTTAGAAGTGACACCAGTCAATCAGCTACTCTTATAGAGTTCGTTGTAGAAAGAAGCCGAGCCAAAGTAATTTCTAATCAATTAATTCTCCAGTGGCTAGTGTTGGAAGTGTAAGAAATGTTGAGAGAACTGCTCCTGTGTGTGATGAATGTAATAAAAGACATTTTGATTAGTGTTGATCAAAATCAGGAGCTTGTTTCCATTGTGGGTCTACTGACTATTTTCTTCGTAACTATCCGAAAAAGCAAAATGACTTCAGAAATCAAACAAACAAACTTGAAGTAACTCCTCAGGGAGGTCAGTGATTTGGAAATGATAGAAATGCTACTTCCGGTCGAGGAAAGAATAAGGAGATGAATGAAAGGTCTGGAGTAAGAACACCAGCTAGGGTCTATGTAATCCGAGCTCGAGAGGAAGCTACTGCTCCAAATTTTATTGCGTGTACTCTTTCTCTGTCATCCTAGATCAACTCATTCGTATATATGCACTACATTAGTAGACAAAAAGAAAATACCTGTTGAATTCACTAAATATAATGTCAGAGTTACAAATCTCATGGGTCAGTGTGTTCTAGTTAATTAGGTATGTAGATCAACTCCATTAAAAATTAGGGGTTACGATTTCCCCACTAGTTTGATGTTGTTACCTTTTGATGAGTTTGATGTGATTCTAGATATGGACCGGTTGACTCTGCATGATGCTATTGTGAATTGTAGAAGAAAACATATTGTGTTAAAATGTCAGGATGGTAAACAGGTCCTAATTGAGTTTGACAGATTGGATGGTACATCTAATATAATCTCAGTTATGACGACACATAAATATGTTAAAAAGGGCTATGAAGCATATCTCACTTACATAGTTGATTCCAGGGGTTCAGAATTGAAATTAGAATCGGTCCCAGTTGTATGTAAGTTCCCGGATGTGTTTCCATAGGAATTAGCAGGGTTACCATTGGCCCGAGTGGTTGAGTTTGCTATTGAATTGGTTCTGGGAACATCCCTGATATCGATAGCTTCATATACAATAACACCTACAAAATTGAAGGAGTTGAAAGTACATTTGCAAGAGTTGATAGATAACAACTTTGCTCATCTCAGTTTTTCTCCTTGGGCTGCTCCTGTGTTATTTGTTAAGAAAAAGGACGAATCTATGCGATTATGTATCAATTACCGAAAACTCAACAAGGTGACGATCAAGAAAAAGTATCCATTGCCATGTATTGATGATTTGTTTGATCAGTTGAAAGGTGTGACAATGTTTTCAAAGACCTATCTTCATTCTGGTTATTATCAGTTGCGAGTTAAAGACTCAGATGTGCCAAAAATTTTGTTCAGAATAAGATACGGACATTATGAATTTCTTGTGATGCCATTTGGTTTGACTAATACACCTGTAATATTCATTGACAATATCCTGATTTATTCACGAGATGGGATAGAGCATGCCGGACATTTGAGAATTGTTTTGCAAACTTTGCGTGAAAAATAATTGTTCGCTAAGTTTAGCATGATCTCTGAGACATGTTATATCAGTCGGTGGCATTAGAGCGGATACGAGTAAAATTTTAGTTGTCACAAATTGGAACCTTCGAGAAATGTATCTAAGGTTAGAAGTTTTCTAGGTTTAGGCGGATATTACAGAAGATTCGTCAAGGGATTCTCAATGATTGCTACACCATTGACGAGACTATTTCATAAACATGTTAAGTTCGAATGGTCATAGAAATTTTAGCAAAGCTTTAATCAATCGAAAGCATTGTTAACCAAGGCACCGATGTTAGTTCAGCTAGAGTCGGGTAAAGAATTTGTGATTTATGGTGATGCTTCGTAAACAGTTTGGGCTGTGTTCTGATACAATAGGGCAAGGTGATAGCATAAGCTTCTAGACAATTGAAACTTCATGAAAAAAATTATCCAACACATGATTTAGGGCTTGCAATGGTTGTATTTGCCTTGAAGATTTGGCGTCACCATATGTACAGAGAAAAATGTCATATCTTTATGGACCATAGAAGTCTGAAGTACTCAATGTCGCAGAAATATTTGAATTTGAGCATTGATTATAATCCGGGAAAGGCTAATGTTGTTGTTGATGCTTTGAGTAGAAAGCCTCTGTTTGCTTTGTGAGCTTTGAATACGAGATTGACGTTGATTGATGATGGTCCAATTTTAGCTGAGTTAAAAGCTAGACCAATGTTTTTACATCGAATTTACGAAGCTCAAAAATTTGACGATGTGTTAATAGCTAAACGGAAACAGATTAAAAAGATACCTGATTCAGCTTTTCATGTTGGTTCTGATGGTAGTTTGTACTTCAAGGGTAGAATTTTTGTTCTGAGAAATTCTGATCTCGTTCAGAAAATTTTACAGGAAGCACATAGTAGTAGCTTGTCTATTCATCCTGGTAGCAATAAAATGTACGATGATTTGAAACAAATGTACTGGTGGCCAGGTCTGAAATTTGATATCCTAGAGCTCGTATCGAAAAGTTTAGTTGGCCAGCAAGTTAAAGCCGAACATCAGGTACCTTCTAGTTTGTTACAACTAGTGATGATTCCAGAATGGAAATTAGAGTGCGTCACGATGGATTTTGTATCAGGATTGACTTTGTCTTCGAGAAGGAAAGATGTTGTTTAGGTCATTATTGATCGTTTGACGAAATTTACGCATTTCATTCTAGTACGTATGGATTTTTCACTCGAGTGATTAGCAAAGTTATATGTGACTGAGATCGTTAGATTGCACGATGTGCCAGTTTCTATTATTTTTTATAGAGATCCATGGTTTACGTCTCGATTCCAGAGCAAGTTACATGAGGCTTTAGGTACTCGTTTGCATTTTAGTACATTATTTCATCCTCATACAATCTGAGCGAGTGATTTAGATACTCGAGGATATGCTTTGATGCTATGTTTTGGAGTTCGAAGCTAATTGGGTTGGTTGAATTTGCGTATAACAACAGTTATCAATCGAGCATTAAAATGCACTATATGAGGCTTTATATGGTCGAAAGTGTCAAACTCCATTATACTGGACTGAGCTTAGTGAGAAAAAGCTTTTCAGGGTTGATTTGATATGAGAAACCGAAGAAAAGGTTAAAGTTATACGAGACAGGCTGAAAGCAGTTTCAGATCGACAAAAATCCTATACAAATTTGAAAAGAAAAACAAAAAATTTCAAGTCTCTGACAGTTTTTTTGAAAGTGTTGTCTTGGAAAAAAGCTTTTCGATTCAGTCATAAAGAAAAACTTAACCTGTGGTTTATTAGGCCATATGAGATTATTGAAAGAATTGAGCCAGTAGCTTATAGATTAACATTACTATCAAAGTTAGAAAAGATTCATAATGTATTCAGTGTATCTATGTTACGACGGTATTGATCAGATTCTTCACACGTGATTTCATCAGTTGATGTTGAGATTCAACCAGATATGACATATGGTAAAGAACCGATCAGAACGAGAGGTTAAAGAATTAAGAAATAAAAGTATAACTTTAGTGAAAGTTCTCTGGCAACATCATAGTACAGAAGAGGCTACCTAGGAACCGAAAGAAGCTTTGATAGTGCAATTCCCGAAACTCTTTTCTAGTAAGGTTTTCAGGGACGAAAATTCCTTCAGGAGGAGAGTTGTAACAACCTGTGTTCAGTGAAATCGAAACAATGGTTTCAAGACCACAAATTTGACAAGTAAATTAATTTATTATTATTATTTTAATGTTTATGGTATGTTAGTAGAGTTGTATAAAAATTTTATTAAGAAATCTTGACGTTTGCAAGCCTAATTAAGTGAAAAGGACTAAATCGTAAAAGGTGCAAAAGTAGAGTTCTGTAAGTTAAAGCTATTAAACAGCTATGAAACTTTAATGTAGAAGGACTTATATTGTAACACCCTAAACCCGAACTAGATGTTATGGCCGAATCTGGCGGTGTCATATTAAAGTGTTTTTCGAAACCGTGATTTTCTTGAAACCCTTTTTACCATTTAAAACTTGTGTAAAGTCTCAGTTTGTGTTTGTTTAATTTCAAAATGTGGTTCATTGAAAAGTTAATCACTTTTAAAAATGTTATTAATTTTGTAGAAAATCTATTTCAGTTGCAGAAGCTAATTTAAATTAAAGAAGTTTAAAACATATGTTTTTGAAAATAGTAATTGGTTTGAAAACTCGTCTTTTCCTAGACTAGCAGTTTAAAGTGGGTAATCAAAAGCCCAATTAAAAGTAAATTCCAAAAATGGCCTTATTACATAACCAAAAACCCAATATGAAATTTAAATAAATAAAGACAAATGTAAAACATAAGCAATCGTGTGGCCACCTCCGAGTCCCTCGCAGCTCCAAACCATCTAAGGCTAGGGATTACCTGTATAGTTAAAAGAAAGGGTGAATTTACGAAAACTCAGTGTAATCCCCTAACAGACAACAGAAATCAGAATATGCAAAATAGTCTGGGCCTTAGCCCTGTATAGTAATAGTGTCAAGTGGCCTTAGCCCATTAATAGAATCAGGTGGGCTTAAGCCCAATACAGAATCCATATCAGATGCAGATATGCAAACAGATATCCAACCCAGTCCAACCAATACACCACCCATAGCAACCAACACACCATGTGGGGATAAAATTGACCCACCCAGCCAACACACCAAGCTTAGTACTGGTTGTGGCACTAAGTCAACAGAACGACTCAATGCCGTAGACAGAACGGCTAAAGGCCATAAATATCGCAGAAAGACTGAAAGCCTTGTACAGAACAGCTACAGTCGTACACTTCCCCTGTCGATATTAACCCAACCCCATGCAGGATGACATGTCACAGTAACATACGTGAATGCAGGATGTCATGCTCGGTATCAATCATATAACTATCATACATACATCAGTCAACCTACCTTTAGGGGTGTAACGAACATCTCGTCAGTCAAGGGTAAAATGGTGATTTTACCCCCAAGGGTATTTTGGTCATTTTACCAATATTAGGGTCTCGATACTTATTAAGACCTCCTAGAAGGTCTATCTTCGCTTTGAGTGAATTAGATAACCTACATGGCTAGAACAGTTCATATGGGCCCAAAACCCGCTATTAGGCCCACATGTTCGTGTGGCCCATTAGTCCAGATTCACATACGGCATCGCGAACCTCATAAACCAACCTATCAATGATCACTTATCGAGGATTTTACACGTGTGGGCCCACAATCCCATTGGGCCCATACGACCCATTTCGACCCATCGAGGCCCATAATGGCCCCAGTCTACGAAAACGCCCATGGTGGCCTCTGTAGTCTGCTACCTACGATTTGGGGCTCGGTTCGCCCCACGTGCATTCACACGCTCGTGAGGCCTCGAATACCGAGGTTCTGACATTTTAGCTTTTCGGCTTTTGCCAATTCACAGTTAAACAGGGGTGTGAATACACACCTACCCGACCCTTCGAAAGTGATGGATTTCAATGTATAGTTACACACCTTTTTTGAAATAGCGTAGAAACCCCGAATGTCAAACCTACTATAACAGTAACTTCAATTAAAACCTTAACACACAAATTGATAGAATCTTAATCAAGACTTGATCGAATGATTACCTACCCGAGCCTTGCTTGATCGGATGCCCTTAGCCTTCTTAGACTACTAACAGAATTGATCACCTGATTAATTGTGTATCTACCTGACCATGGATTCTATTAAAAGATTGAAAACATCAAAAGATTTAGGAACCCAACACCAGAATAATCGGCTAACATCCTACAATATTAGCCCAAATGATTACCTTAGATTGCGAGATAAGAAAAGGATTGACTACCACTGCGATCCTTGACAAACCCCTTCACCCATTGCAATGATCTAAAAATCAAAAGTGCCACCACCATCATCGGGGAGGAAAAAGGGGTTTGACCACGTATAAACAACCAAAGGAAACATTTATTAAAGAAAGAGAAAACGCTTAGCATCCAACAATATAAGAAATAACAAGAGCTTATTGAAAGTCTAGGTGACCTCTAAACAGCGACCGACCACAACGAAAGCAGAGCAAGATTGCTATCTAGTTCACGGCTATGAGCCGAAGGAAAACAGAAAGAGAAATAGAGATTCGGCTTAGAATCAAAAAAATATGGTATTGCGAGAGAGAAGCTCGATTGTGAAGAAAAATGATAAATCATAATTTATACATATTTTTATCCCATGCTTAACACGTTTATGAATGAATTCTCCTTAGATTTGGTGAATTTTGTGCTCCTAATCCTTTAATTTCATGTTTTATACTTAGGTGAGCATAGGAGAGCGAAAAGAACAAGAACCGGGCCAAAAACGAAGAAAATGGGCCGACATGGGAAAACAACACTGCCTGAACTTCCTCACATAGGTAGAACACATGCCCGTGCCACTCTAACAGGCTCGACCACGGCCTAAAACAACCTCAGCATGGGCGTGTTGATCTCTCAGCCTCGACCACGGCCTAAAGTAATTGTACACGGGCATGTCCCTGCCGAGCCCTAGTTAAGTTCTATTCGAAAAAGGGCAAGTTTGAGGGCTCTTAGGCATTCTAAAAGCCAATTTAAACACTCAAAAGGAGGACTAAAGGGAGACAGAGAATAGGGAGCAAGGAATTGCTCCAAGAAAGCCGATTGATCCATCTCAAAAGCTGGATTCATCATTAAGACTGAAGATCTCTTCTTAATTTCCCTTCAAGAGTTTTGGGTTTTCTTTATGTTTTTTATTCTTTATTCTTCTGAGATGTTTTTCTATTTAGTTATGAACTAAATCCCTTAAATACCTAAGGGGAATGAAACCTAAGACGAATCTTGTTATTATTTTCTGAATTGTATGATAAATATTTGACTTGTTCTTAATTATGTGTTCTTAATTCTTGTTTTGGTATTTCAGGATATTGATTCAAGTTAATGCTCTTAGTTGGAGGATGAATAGTCCCTGTCTAAGAGTAACTTTGTCATGATTAAGCGGAGTTGATTGCGCGCCTAGAGAGAGGGTGACAAGATTATGCCAGATTAGGGTGAAACCTAATAAGGGGATCCATAGATCGAGTTAATGCAACCCTAGGGTGTTAATTAGAAAGAAATTTCAATTATTCAATCTAGGGTTAGACGTTATTAGTCTTGAATAGGGATAATAACATAACATAGGGATTTCTACGGAACAAGTTAAATGAATAAATCGTCCGATTCGGAGCCAAAATAACAAGTGAAGTCTAGGTGGATTTTTCCTTAAGTATTGTCTTAAATCAATCATTTTTCCAAAAGTAATTTCCCAATTCTATTTTCTGTGATTTCTTAGTTTAGTGATTAGTTAATTAAAGCAAACCTCATTATTCTTAGGCTAGATAATAAAAAGAAAGTCATTACTAGTACTTTTAGTTCCTTTGGGTTCGACAATCCAGTCTTGCTAAAGCTATACTACTGTTCGATAGGTACACTTGCCTACATCATGATAACAGTTAGTTTCAAGAATGATTAACTATAAATTTATAAAACTTATCACGGAAAATCACGATCAAAAAACTAAAAGAAATAGTAAGAAGAAGAAGAACTATTCGACCCTAGAGAAACTGAGAAGAAAAACAACAACATAAGATTGGAGAGGGGTTGATTTGAGTCGAGAGAGAATAGAAGCAGACAGATGTTAAGTTTGACCAAAGAAGAATGAGAGAAAAAGGCTTCAAAAAAAAATTAGAATTAGGCACTTGATGTCTTGCGTCTCCGGCAGAGTGACCAAAAGCCAAACGAGCAATAATGTTGAAAGAAAAATGGTAAAAAATGTGCCAAAATAAGAAAACAAAACCCAAAAATACCAGAAGAAGTCGGCACCTACTCACTCTCACATTCCCAAAGTGCACCAAATGGGTTCCCCTTGCTGAATTTGCACATAGAAGTTGCATAATTCAGCTACAACACTCCTATCCTCCAAATCCCTTGAAAAACTCCTCAAATCTCTCCCTTTATCCCTCCTTGATATCCTCCACAACAACCTTTAAGACCCATTCAAACTCTCACCCAATAGAGTTCGAAACCACCTCAAACTCCTGCCGCCTCATGCTAGCAAAATAAATATCCTTTTTGCTTGCAATGGGATTCGAACCCAAGCCCCCCTCAATAGCTCAACACGCCACTTGCCTCCTTGCCATAAGCTCTTTTGTGTCACATTTTATCCTCAATTAATTAAAAGGTCTACAGACCAAAGTCCATGTTCCTTTAAAAGAAAAAACCAAAATAAATTGCAAGAGCCAAGACTTGAACCCAGGCTCCCTTGCAACTTTAATGACGCCACAACCACTAGACCACATGCTTCCTTGTGTCATTTATTTAAAACAATAATTTAAAAGGCCTACCTCCAAGCATCCAGGGTTTTATTCACTTAAAAACAAAATTTTTGCTAAAGCCCAGGTTTGAACCCAAGACATTTCCAACTCCTCTCAGGACCCTTAACCACTTTAGCAGACATTTAATTGTGTCACTTCCTAGCTCACATAAACTTTTATGCACAATTTCCTAACCATTCCCTTGCTCAAGGGCCAATACTTCTAGGCCCAAATTCTGGGTCGTTACATATATGGTAAATAAACCATTTATATAGTTAGTGGATATTCATGGATTGGTTTTATGGAAATTTTGATTGTTTTTAAAGCTTATTTTGGTAAATAGGTAAATAAAGGTTTAAAATTAAATAAAACAAATATTTATTCATTCATTCATCTTCATTATCAATTTTCTAAGGCAAGAACACCATTTTTAGGGCTTTTACGTTCGGCTACTGCAAGTGTTAGCATGTAAGTGTTATTTTATCCCATTTGTAATGATTTTTATGTTTTTGGGATTGTTGTAGCTTGATTTAGCTAGCCAATGGACTAATTTGCAAAATTTTTTAATGTTTAGGGTTTTTCCATGAATGTTCTTACATGATTTTTGAACTTTAATGAAAGATTATGAGTCCTTGATGTTGAACAAACAAGTTTTGTAAAGAGATTTTTGGTGAAATTTTCATTTAGGGACTTATTTGTAAAATTAATGAAATGCCATGGTAAATTTGTCAAATACTGATTTGTATGGATTGCTAGAAGTCCTTAGTGAATTCAGCTAGTATGAAATTTGGGTGAAATTGCTTAAATCTTATTTTACGAGCTTAAGGACTAAATTTTGAAAAGTTAAAATGTTAGGGGCAAAATTGTAATTATACATAAATATGGATTATGCATTTTATTGAATGTTTGAGATTGATTGAAACACTTAATTGAATATAATTATTTATTTAGATCAAGATAAATCTCAACTGAATCTAAATCGAGGAAAAGCGAAAATCATGGATTAGCTCCATCGTATTTCTGCGCTCTAGTTGTCAATGTAAGCTCATAGTATTTGAATGTGTAATTGAATTTTTACTTGTACTTTCATATTATAGTTATGTAACTAAATGTGTATAGTTAATTATTCCCTGAATTGCACATACGCCTAAATTGCACTTAAGTGCCCCTGTTTACACCTCAGTAACTTCGACTCGAGTAAAATATGATATACTATGTTCTTACTAAGCTCTATAAGCTTATTCATTTTTGTGGATTGTTTTGTAGATTGTTATTGTTGACTTTTAGATGGATCGAACCTTCGACTCACACTATCCATCGACGGTGGTAGTTTTGTGTCTCTTAGGGTAGTGGCATGTATATGTGGCTATATAGGTTGTTTTCATACAATATGTCAATATACTAAACTAAGTTGTTAGGTACTTTATTAAGGTTGTATGTAGGAATATTTTGGCTACAATTAGAATGGTATCGAAATGAACACTTGTGAAATGTATTGGCTTGAGAATGAATTATGTGCTATGGTAGTAATGGATCAATATTACATGTTTAGTTGTTGATGTTGGATATATTTGTGGTGTCTCTGAAGGACACATTGGTTTGTTGTTTTTTTGTGGTGTTTATGAAGGACACATTGGTTTGTTGTTTTTAGGACAATAAAATGGTATGTTATGTTGAGTTACTTGTGGCCTCAATTATGGTATGCCTTAAGATGAAATTCAATTCATTGTGAATGTTTTAAGTGTATTAATGCATACAATTAGGTAAGGTTATTTGATTGTGATTGAGGTGCCTATATGGCATATTGGTTGAATGGGATTTGGTCATTTGAATTGGTCATTTTATGCACGTTTTGGTATGTTTTGATTCCTTGGTCATATGTGCAAATTGTGTTTAGGTACATGCTTGAAATGGGTGAAGGAAATGGCTTGATTTTGGCCAATTTCTTGTCCACATGGCCTAAGACACGGGTATGTTTCTCAACTATGTGTGACACATGGCTATGCAACACGGCTTTGTGTCCCCTGTAGGTTTTAAAGGTTTCAAGTTAGACAGTTACACGGCCTAGCACACGGCCTGGCATACGAGCATGTGAGTCTATTTCGAGTGTTACATAGCCCAACACATGGGCATGTGGCTTGGTCGTGTGACCCAACTCAGGGAGTTACACGGGCACGGACACAAGCTATCACATGGATGTGTGTCCCAATTTCAATCGTTACATGGCCTGAGACACGGGCGTGTGTCTCAGCCGTGTGAGTCACACAGTCGTGTGACCCCCGTAGTTTAAAATTTCTAACTTTTTCTTACATGTTTTAAAATTCTTTCGATTTAGTCCCGAATCATTTCCAAAGTGTTTTCAAGGCATTGAAGGCTCGATTAAGGGACAATGTACATGTATATGAATTGATTATGCTATGTTTATATTAATGTCTTAAAATGTATGTTTTTATGTTACATTTTTACGGTAATGCTTCGTAATCCTATTCTAGCGACGGTTATGGGTTAAGGGTGTTACAAATATTTTTTGATGCTTTTCATATCTATACCTTCGAATGTTGTTAAATTTGTATTTTCTAAAAAACCAATTTCATTGAAAGGAGCATCATAAAATTAAAAAATCGCTTCCCGGGTGAATGGTACATGTTTACCACTTATCGTTACTATTTTCCACCTGGCACCGAATGGCCTCCGGGTCTTTTCGTCCTTGAGAGTAGCATAAAACTCTTGGACAAGTGGGATAACAATATTTTCTTTGGGATTGAAACATAATCGCTCCCATCAATGATATGTAACTAGCGACCAAATTTCATTGCAAAGAACCATTGACGGTTTGAATCCTTGTTCTTCAATAATTGTTTTTCCATGTAATTTAAAAAAATACTTTTCAGCATTAGGGTTTTAGAATTTCAAAAGGTTTGACACCACCGGTGATTCTTGGATATTAGCTTTTCTAAATTTTATAGAAGGCATGTTCAATATTGTTTTGCGCTAGAAACTAATGAAATTACAAGCTATATTCTCAATGGAACAATAAAAGTAGGTTAGGAACCCTTAGCCTGATACATGATTTGCAAAGTTCTTTGAGCGATGCTTGTAATCCTTTTTTGTATAATGTTGTTTCTGCCCCAATCAAGATAACCAAGAGAAGCAAAGATAATAACAAAATAGGAGAAATTGATTTTAGGTAAAAATAAGGTTTTTGAGTTTTATAAAAGTTGAGAGTTTCTGAGATAATTGAGGGTTAAAATGAGTTTAGAACTTAAGTGAGAGTGAATTTAGGTTAAAATTTAATGTTTTTAGTTTTACAAATCGAGTTAAAACATGGTTTATGCTATCGGGTTGTGCAACAGGGTCTGGTTGACCTTGTAAAAAATTATAGCGATGTCGTGACAAAGAACCCCTATGTCACAACACCCATCGCAAGCTGCCATGTCGCGAAACACCATATAATTTTGGATACTTGGGTAAACTATCCTCTGTGTCGTGACATAGAGTGCTGTGTCACAACATTGAGATGATTTTCTCGATTATTTTGATTCTGGACAAGGTGTCGTGTGGCAACACTGACTCTATTTTCGCCCAAACTTCCTCATTTCAGAGTGTCTTGGTTTCTATTTAAACAAGAATTTAATAAGGATTAAATTCTAAACTATCGATTAGTTAAAAATACAATAATATTAATAACTCTTGAAAAAACTTATGTTTTTGGCCTTTCAACCAATCTAATTGTTTGTACTTAGGTATATTTTATTGCATTTTAGAGCATTCTAATTAGCATTTGTTATATTACATTGAGACTTGGACTATGTTGAGTTATTTGATGTTTTTAATTGGTTTTTGTAGAAGTTTTGTGTGGTGGTAGGAAAGAAACATGTTTTCGAAGAAAGGAAATAAATGAGTGAAGTTTTGCTGGGGCAAAGTGTAGATGATATGTCAGCATGAGGGCTACAGTAATGCCAGGAAGACTGAGTCAAATGTTTCACGCGCAGCTATTTCAGTTTGAAATTTAAACTCGTTCTAGATAAATCACCCGAAAAAGAGGAAAAGATTAACACAAACTGATTGGCTAAACTCTATCTATAAAAGGATGATGAAAGGAACCTCAAAAGGAATCCTGAAGAGAAGTAGAAGAGT
This sequence comes from Gossypium anomalum, assembly GCA_025698475.1. Taxonomy (NCBI): domain Eukaryota; kingdom Viridiplantae; phylum Streptophyta; class Magnoliopsida; order Malvales; family Malvaceae; genus Gossypium; species Gossypium anomalum. The sequence continues at coordinate 59,426,210 of CM046959.1, forward strand.
AAGAGATCTCGAGTGGAAGAGGAAGACATCCTCTCAGTCAACACAAGACTGTGCTGTTAAAGTGTGGACTAGCGGAAGTTGTTCTCACGACTTTCTTCCGTTATTTCCTTAGTGCTCTCTTTTGGACTTATTTGGTTGGAAATGATGGTGATGGTTTGGAATTATATTTTCCAATCGATGAGTTAAATCTCATCTGGTTAGGGTTATTTTGATGACACTTAACTATTTTAAGTTTTAATGATATAAATCTGATTACTTTATTGCTCATTCAATTGTTTAACTGCAATCCCTAGGAATAATCAATGGCATAAGTAACATTTAGGATTATTCGTGTTAAATTGATTTAATGTAGGAAATGTTATATTACTTAACTAATATTGGATGGCATATACAACATTCGAATGATGCTTGCATTATAAAGAAGGAATTACACAGGTTACTGTAGTAAGATCCTGTATGAGCGGGGACAGTGACTTAAGGTTTTTCCCTTGAAAAAGGCATGCCACTATAGGTCTCTTCTGCATAGTAAGTTAATCAATACTTTGCCACAACATTATTGCCAGTAAGGTTGGTTCTGAGTAATCCCAACCTTCCACATAAATATCGTAGACACTATACTTGATTCTCTGCCGAAATATCTTCGCCTTAGCATTCTTAGTTGATTATTTGCTCATTTATATATTGCTCATGCAATAGTTCCCATATTTACATTTCTGTTATCAGCTTTGCCATAGCAATTCCAATTATTCCAATTATTTACACATCATTGCATATTTACCTTAGTTTATGCCATAACATTTCCTTTAATTATTTTACTATAGTCTTTACTTGACCCTATTAAGTTAACTTGACCAATTTTATGCCTCAATCTGATCTTTGTGGGAGTGGTACTCAGTTACCTCTTTATTACTTCAATCGACATGTATACTTGCACAAAAATCGCACACCATTTTACATACGACAAGTTTCTATTGCCGTTGTCGGGGATCGGTAATTTGGTGAAATTTGGTTTGGTTATTTTACTTAGTAGTTTTATTTAAATTAGTTTAATTTAATTTTTATAGGTTTGCCATCAATGCATATGAAGAGGCATTCCAGCTAACACAGAATACCTTTCTGATCCAGAGATAGGTAGGACTTTGAAAAGAAAGAGAAAAGAATTGAGAAAAATGGCTGGAAACATGGATGATCTCAATGGCAATCCAAATGATCATAATGATAATCCTCACATGAGGCGTGTGGTGGATGATGGAGATAGGCCAATCAGAGAGCATGTTGTCTCGATGCTAGATGAATTGAATCTAGGAATAATCAAACCGACTATACAAGCTCAACAATTCGAGTTGAAACCAATAATTTCCAGATGTTACAAACTGTAGGGCAATTTGGTGGTTTACCCACTGAAGACACACGACTACATTTAAGAATTTTTCTAGAAGTTTATGACTCAGTCAAACAACAAGGTGTTCCTAAAGACGCCTTGAGACTTAAGCTATTCCCATATTCCTTAAGAGATCGTGTAACAGCCTGTTTTTGGGTCAAATCAAAATAGTGGTTCTGGGACGAAAAATCTAGAGTAGAAATATTTATTTTATTATTTCTTTATCTTTTAAAACATGATAGAATAATTGTGTGAAAATTTCATTAAGAAAATTTATCGATTGAGTGCTCAATTTGACTAAAAGGATTAAACTGCAATAGGTGCAAAATTTGAGTTCTATAGGTTAAAGGTAGTAAATAGCTATGAGATTTTAAATTGGAGGTCCTTAAATGGTAATTAGACCATTATACTTTAGGGTGGACAAAAATGGACATGATTAGGTGAACTTTAAAGTTATGCATTAAGGGCATTTTGGTAATTTGGCAAATAAAGACAAAATTAACTAAATAAAAGATGTCCATCTTCTTTAATTTAGTCCCCTAGCCGAATTTTTGAAGAGAAACCATAGCTAGGGTTTGGCCAAGCTTTCAAGCTCGATTGTAAGTCCGTTCATGTCCCATTTTTAATGATTTTTATATTTTTGAGATCATTGTAGCTTGATTTAGCTATTTCAAGGACTAATTTTAAAGAAAGTTAAAGTCTAAAATTTTAACCCTGTTTAATATGTTTGTATTTTGATGTTTGATGGTAGAAAATGCATGTTTTTTGTTAGTTAAACAACATTTGTAAAGTGATTTTCGATAAAAACGTCAAATAGGGACTTATTTGTAAAAGGCCATAAAATGTGTAGAAAAATGTGAATAAATGAAAAATGTGGGATATTATGAGTACAAGTAATATTCGGCTAGGCTTGGGTTGTGATGAAATTGAAAGAAATTCATTTTATGAGCCTAGGGACTAAATTGTAAAATGTTAAAATGTTAGGGGCAAAAATGTAATTTTTACCATAATGTGATTTTGCACTGAATTGAATATCTTGATGATTAAATAAGTTAAATGTGGTATTATAGATCAAGAAAAACAAAGTTCGGGTGTGGATTGGGGGAAAAACAAAATAATTGACGAATAGATCCATTTTGCTGTTTTTGCATTCGAGGCAAGTTCGTATGTAAATAAGCTTTATTATAATTGTATTTTAAATGCTTTAATTTTGAATGAATTGCGTGAATGACTCTACGAGCACGTTTGATAACATTTTGGCAATCGAGAAATCCAAATCGAACCTTAGGAATAGATTAGGATACACGTGCATGTCACTAGGGTATTATGTTATGTGATCTGGGTGCTGGTCCTATACGTCCTATCGGTGGCTGAGTATACCGACATATGTTGTGGTTACTTGACACCATGTGTGAGTAGCACCATGTAGCTATGTCTTGACTAACAACTTGTGTGAGCAAGCCCGTTGATGGCTCGAGAGCGAGCATATATGTGTTATGAGATATAGGTAGCAATGGCTACATATGTGACGTCTTGTGTGCAAGGTTTCCCGAGTATCCGACATTATTATTCTGAGTGGTTCATTGGGTATGTCGAAGATGAAAATAAGTATGATACCATTACGAGTTGGTGCAGGTATGTGCATAAAACTTGTGATTATTAAATTGGCAAAATAATGAATTCAAGGTAAGTTTGTGATGGTTATGAGACTATGGTAAATTACATTGCCTTATATTATATTACTTGAATGTTAAATATATGGTAAGATTTGCTTATTTCTTCATACCAGCTTACTAAGCTATATAGCTTATTCCGTTTTATTTTTCCATGTTTTATAGTGTTACCAAGCTAGATCGGGTTGCAGGTCATCGAAGATCGCAGCACACTATCAAACTGTTATTTTGGGTATCAATAATTTTAAACATTTTGAGTATATGGCATGTATAGGGACTTGGTCATTTTGTTATATGTGTCATCATGATTTTGGCCAAATGTATTGGCTTGTAATAGTCAAAGGATTGATTTGGTATTTGGCCATGCAAATTGGTTCATTTTGGTTAAATTAATTGTAAGCTTATATATATTTGTACATATATGCATGTATGTGTCAATGCCCTTGATGATGTGGTTTATATTGATTTGTTAAATGTTGACTGTGGCTTAATGATTTGTTGTGAAATGGATGAGTTTGGTTCATTGATAGGCTAGAGTATCTTGATAAGTTAATGCAAGTTGAAAGTAGTCTTAGTGGTGTTTTTGAATGTGAAATTTGTATATTTGATTTGGCATAATGAAATATCATGAGTATGATAGACGATGGGAATGCATTAACATGTATTTGCCATGATTGTGGATGTTTTGGTTGCCTAAGTATACCATGATTTATGCCATTGAATCTGTGTATATGTATGTGTAAATGAGGGTGACAAATGGCTTGGTAAATAGCCTTTATTTTGTCCACACGGGTAGAGACACGGGCGTGTGTCTAGGTCTTGTGTTACACACAACCTGGTCTATGGGCATGTGTTTTGGTCGTGTGTCCCCTGCACCTTAATTTTGAGAAACAGAATGCTCAGAATTGAGCACACGGGCAGAGGCGGGAATGTGTCTCAGCAGTGTGAAGGACATGACCCCGGACTTGGGCGTGTGTCCTGGCCGTGTGAAGTCTGCACCTATTTTATGAAAATTAATTAACCACATGGCCTAGCACACAGGCAAGTGGCTTGGCCGTGTGACTTCAATTTCTTCATGCATTGCTGATAAACGCCAAATTATACATATTGTTACCCCAAATACTTAGCATATTTATGGATGTTTACTATTAGATTTGTGGATTTTGGTGCTCTTAATCCGTTTATTTCATGTTTTGTACTCAGGAGAGCACCACGAGTCAAAAGGAGCCAAAAATGAGCTTAAAAGAGACAAAAAATATCAAATCAAGAAGATCACACGGCCTAAGCCTTGCCACACGGGCTGCTCACACGGCTGTGTCTGTCGAGGGTGTCGTCCAAGGATTTCACGATTCACACGGCCTGGCAACCACGTAACCTGGTCGTGGCACACGGAAGTGTCCTTTTTTAAAGAGTGGTATTTTACACGGAAAAAGGATACTTAGGGGAGAAGAAAGCCAATCCAAATCCTATATAAACACCCTAAATATGACCTACTAGGATGACGGCCAGAACCTCTTTGGAACATGAAACCACGCGCCAAGAATTACTTGAAGGAAGCCAGACGATCCATCCCAAAAGCTGAAGCTACTCCAAGACTGAAGATCTCTCTTAGAATCCTTTCAGGAGTTTTAGAGTTTTGTTCATGTTTTGTTATTTTCATACTTTTGAGATGTATTCTTATTTCATTATGAACTAAACCCCTTAGATATATAAGGGGGATGAAACCTATGATGGATCTTGTTGTTATTATCTGAACTATATGATAAATACTTGATTTGTTCTTAATTATATGTTCTAATGCTTGAGTTAATATTCCGGGTATTGACTCATGATCTAATGTGCTTATGCAGAGGAGGAATAGACCCTGCCTAAGAGTAGACTAGGCTTTATTAAGCGGAGTTGATCGAATGCCTAGAGATAAGGTTACGAGATTTTGCCGGATTAGGGTGAAACCTAATAAGGGAGTCCATAGATCGATTTACTGCTTCCCTAGGAGTTTTAATTAGAAAGAGATTTCAATTAATTCAACTGAGGGTTAGGCGTTATTAGTCTCGAAAGAGATAGTAAAATAGGTTAGGGAGTCTCACAGATCAAGTCAAGTGAATAAATCGTCTGGTTCAGAGTCAGATAACAAGTGAAATCTAGGTGGATTCCTTTTTGGGTGTCGTCTTTATCGATTGTTTCTCTTCAAGTCTTTTTCCAAATTTTTTGTTCGCTTCAGTTTAATTGCTTAATTAGTTTAGTTAATTAGTTTAACAAACAAACCCTTTTATTCCAAGGTTAAATAATAAAAAGATAGTTATTACTAGTATTTTTGGTTCCCTTGGGTACGATATCCCAGTCTTGCCATTACTATACTATTGTTCGATAGGTGCGCTTGCCTTTTCGTCGTGATAATAGTTAATCTAGGTTTGATCTTTTTTTATAAATATTTATTACTTGTTACGAATCACGCGATCAAGTTTTTGGCGCAGTTGCCGGGGAACTGAAATATTAGGAACACTTAATTTTTATTACTTTAGCCATTTATTTTCCTTGCAATTTAACTTTATTTTTATTTTATTTTACTAACTTTCTTCTTCTTTCCCCTGGCAGGTTCTTGTAGTGTATGACTAGAAGAAACCCGTCAGGACCGTTGCTTTTTGACGAGGAAATTGATCATACAGCTCGTAGAAATCGGTGAAAAATCAGGCGCAGCTTAAGATACACAGAAGAAGAGCGAGGGGATTATATTTTAACTACTACTGAAGAGATGGCTGAAAATCAGGACAATCCGCTACCGCCAGCCATACCCGCTGAATTAGCAAATCAGAATCCTGCTCCTCGTACTATGTATGATTATGTTAAACCTAATTTTACAGGAACTGAGTCAAGTATAGTTAGACCTGCTGTTGTTGCTAACAATTTTGAGCTGAAACCTAACACGATTCAGATGATACAGTAATTTGTTCAGTTTGATGTTTTGCACGATGAGAACCCCAAAACGCACTTGGCAAATTTCCTAGAACTGTGCGACACTTTCAAAATTAATGGCATTTTTTATGATGCCGTTCACCTTCGGTTATTACCTTTTTCACTAAGTAATAAAGCTAAACAGTGGTTAAACTCACTACCACGAGGATCCATTACCATTTGGGAGCAAATGACTGAAAAATTTCTTTTAAAAAATTTTCCACTGGCAAAAACAACTAAGTTGTAAATGATATTTCTTCTTTTGTGCAGATGGACTTAGAGACACTTTACGATGCCTGGGAGAGATTCAATGACCTTTTGCGAAGGTGGCCACATCATGGATTACCGCTATGGCTGCAAGTTCAAACATTCTACAATGGTGTGAATCCCTCGACAAGACAAATGATTCATGCAGCTGCTGGTGGGACCATCAATAATAAGACACCTGAAGAGGCTTCTGAATTTATTGAGGAGATGTCACTAAATAACTATCAGTGGCAAGTTATGAGGACTAAGCCAACAAAAATAGCAGGCGTTTATAACTTTGATTCAGTCACTATGTTAACAAATCAGGTAGAACTTCTAAATAAGAAAATTGATGATTTACTTGGTTTTACGCAGGTACATCAAGCGATGAGGTGTGATTCAAGTGGAGGAGGTGTGCATACAGAATACCCACCATTCAATCCTACAACCGAAGAGGAACAAGTCAACTATATGGGTAACAATAATTTTAGATCTCAGAATAACCCCTATAGTAACACTTACAATGCAGGCTGGAAGAACCACCGAAATTTCTCTTAGGGTGGTCAAGGAAATCAAAGGCCACAGAATCCTCAGGGTTTCGAACAACCACCTTATCAACAGGAGAAGAAGTTGAATCTTGAAGAGATGCTATCCAAATTCATCTTGGTGTCAGAAACCCATTTCCAAAATACTGAGACAGCACTTAAGAATCAACAAGCAGCGATTCAAGGACTCGAAACTCAAATAGGCCAGCTATCAAAGCTAATCTCCGAACGACCACAAGGGAGCCTACCCAGTAATACTGAACCTAATCCAAGGAACATCTCAACGCAATCATTACTCAAAACAAGGAAGAATTCATTGCACCAAAACCAAAACCGAGGCAGGAAACAGTGGTAAGCAAAGCTAAAAGTAAGGTAAGTCATAACAAAATAGTAAATGAAGAATATAGACCTCATGTCCCATACCCTAACGTGGCAATGAAAGATAGAACAGAAGAACAATTTGGTAAGTTCATCAAACTCTTAAAGAAATTACATATTAACTTACCTTTTATTGAAGTTTTTTCGTAGATGCCCAAATCAGCAAAATTCTTAAAAGAACTTCTGGCCAATAAAAGAAAATTAGATGCTACATAGCATGTAGAGCTCAATGTAGTCTCCTCAGCTATTCTAAAGAATAAGCTACCTAACAAATTGAATGATCTAGTGAGTTTTACAATTCCTTGCTTAATTGGTAGTTTATCAGTGAATAATACTTTAGCTGATTTAGGGGCAAGTATAAATGTTATGCCTTATAAAATGTTTAAAAGACTAGGTCTCGGTAAACCCAAACAGACAAGGATGAGCATACAATTGGCTGACAAAACAATTAGATTTCTTAAGGGTATTATTGAAGATGTTCTCGTTAAAGTTGATAAATTCATTTACCCAGTAGACTTTTTCGCCTTAGATATGGATGAGGATAACGAGATACCTTTAATTTTAGGATGACCCTTTTTAGCAACTGCCAGAACAATTATTAATGTCAGCTCAAGAGAGCTAACATTTTGTGCAGGTGACGAAGCAGTAACACTTCAAGCACGCGACTCAGTCAAAACCTCTAAGACTCAGAATGATGCTATAAAATCTGTCGATGATAAAACTAGTATTCAATCGTCCTTACAGGAATCTCCTCGAACCAAGGCAACAGAGATAGTGCGCTACTATCATGAAAAAAGAAAGACATCCATGAAGAACGAAGGCTACGGATAGAGGAGCTAGACGAATGGCGAGAGTACAAACCAAGAACACATGACAAACCGAAACTTCGCCAAAACAAGCCCGATACCTCTCCTAATCAACCTAAGGTGGGCGTTAAAGTCTTACTAGATGCTACAGATCCCCACATTATCACTACCACACCAAATGAGGAGATTCCTCTTACGGTACTTAGTATCTTCCCATTCGGTACAGTGAAGGTAAGTCACCCCAAGTTCGGCACTTTTAAGGTAAATAATTCCCGGCTTAAGCTTTATTTTGATAAGAATGATAGCAGGAATGAGGAGTACGAACTCCTCAAACCACCATGATAAATCAACAAAGAGGTAAGCTGAGCTTAGACTATAAATAAGCGCTTTTCGGGAGGCAACCCGAGTACTAACATATTTTGACTTCTTATTTCTAACACTATAAATAAATAAATTTTTGGAATTGCACAATCTTTCAGAACAGACAGCTAGGCACACGGGAGTGCCTCTGGCCGTGGCAAAACAGAGGAAGCAACACGGTCATGCGATACGGCCGTGTGGAAACAGGGGAAAGATTTCCCCAAAACACGGGATGCGATAAATCCCCACAGCCGTGCGACATGGCCGTGGTTGAGGTTGATAGATGACCACAGGTGTGGGAAAGGATAAACACGGGCATGCCAGGGGCAAGGCTTGAATCTGTTTCTCTAACACGGGCGTGCGACATGCCCGTGTCATTAAACCGTGGACAACAATCCACTGGCGTGCTACCCTCAAACACAGGCGTGGGAGAAGCGAACGAAGATAAGCACGGCTGTGTGATACGACCGTGTTTGACACACGGCCAAGACACACGGGCGTGTGATAGTAGCCGGGCACAACCAAACTTGCAAAATTCAAAAAACACAGGCTTAGCCTCAAAGTATGCGGGCATGGCGATAGGCCGTGTGCCCCTCCCCTATATAAATAAACCACTGTTCATCTTCTTTCCTCTTTCAAAACCCTAGCCGAAATTTACCCTCTCCCAACCCCTAATCCCTATTCCATCCACCATTTCCTAAATTCTCACTTACCCAACCCTCAAACCACCTCAAATTCACTTCCCTTGCCTTCATCTTCATTTTTCCCCTCCCTTTACCCTCCATTTTTCCACCACATGGTTTCATCTCCGCGTCACACGCCCGTGCGCGACACCACATGCCCGTGCACCACCTTCTAACAGCCTTCAGTTCATTTTCTCAACCTTATTTTTCCAATTTGTGTTACTATATTAGTATTCTACATGTTTTGCATAGATATTTTTACTATTACAAATATGTTTAGATAAGTTAGGAATTTGCTTTGGAATCTTCTCTATTAGAATTGTTTAAACTATTAAATAGCACATACTAATTTTAGGTATATTGTTTAACTACTGATGTCTCTTGGATTCTATCAATACTCATATGTCTTCAGGTACATTATGTCATCATCAAGAGGAAAGAAGGCTGCGGTCCCTTCCTCAAAAAGACGTAGGGGACCGGGTTCTTCCTCGGTACGCTCTACAGCCGAAGTTTGACACTCGTTCGTTGAATTTTTGCAAGCTTTGCAGGAGGAGCTATTTCAGATATTACGCGCATGACCCATCACCACAGGTCGCTGCATCGACTGGGCTACCGTAGAGCAAGTCTAGCTCGCAGATTCCATCCACGCCCTCCTATCTTTTTATTTTTCTCTTTATTTTTCTTTTTATGCTTAATTTCATTCCATTTCAATTTTATTATTAAAGACACGTCTATATTAGTAAATTTTACTTTCTTCATTTTTTTTCTGGTATTTCTAACAAGTAATCGCACTACACTCTCTTCCACACCAACTCTTAATAAGCTCTTCATGATTCTACAAATTTCCAAGCAAGCTGCTAGGAATATTTTACGGAATGAGGAAACAAACAGGGAACAATACAAAACAAATGCCATGTTCAACGACCCAATTTCTTCATCTAGCTAAGAACAATGGTAGCTACTACTTTCCCCAAGCACTACAGCCTCAAAATCAAGCTCCGCATCCATATAACAGGGAGTTTCACCTCTTTCTCTCTTATGATTTTCTTTATTTTTGAATAGTCTATCTTTGTACATTGAGGGCAATATCCATCTTAAGTGTGGGGGGGTGAACATAAACATTAAACCTAACTTTTTGCATTATTCTCAAATCCCTGAATGTGGTCTTGTGCTTAAGTGATTTTCTCATAATATTGATAGAATGAATTCTGATTAATCTATAATTATTGTTGATATGTCATGAATTAGACCAAGGGAATTATGCATGATTATTTGATTGTAGGACCTTAAAGAATCAAGCATGAAAAGTTGATATTTTGAGAACTAAAATTTTTAGATTATTTTCCTAAATTGAGGTATTATCTTGAAATCTTATATATACAGGAATGACATGAAAAACCCAAATTTTTTGTGAGATTTTTGAGCCTTTTTGAGCATATAGCTTTCTTTCTTGCTCACTTTTTTTGTGGTTTGAGTGTGTCAACATTGAACTGTTATTCTAGAACTTGCTTCGATTATACATGTCAAGATCACACGTATGATTTGATATACTGAGATGATAAAGGCATTTAGGATTTAACCCACTTACTCCATAAAAAGCCTTCCCACATAATTAAACCCTTAGTGAACCCCCTTTTGAGCCTACTAACCCTTTTTCTTTATTGATTAACCCTCATCATTAACCCATTAACCAATTTTTATTGAAATCCTCTAACTTAATTTGACCCTTTTTATTCGAGATTGAATTTAATATTGTTACCTCACTATGATCACCAATTTTTGTTACTGAATTGTGGAGTATAACTTCTATATTGTATTGACTTGATTTGTTCTTAAAAAAAAAAAAACTAACCTCAGCATTATTATTGTAATTCTTAGTAAGCTAAAGTTGTCATGAAAAAGAGAGCTCATGTAATATAGTTCTAGATATTTGTTGCCATTTAGTAATTAAGTTTTTGATAGTGGGGTGATATATTGAAATCATCTCGATTCTAACCTTTGTTTCTTCAGCTTGTATCCATACCCATAACCTAAACTCCATTACAACCATGCAAAGACCTTTTGATTTGTGTATCATATCATTTACAAGTGGTGTAGATTTGATTTTCATGCAAGCCTATAGTGATAACATCTCATGTTAGACAATCGAGTTCTTAATTTTAAACCTTAAACACTTTGAGTGATTTGAGTCAATTCTTAGTGAGGATGTCATCGTTTGTATATTTAGGACTAAAGTTAATTACATACAGGAAGGAGATTAACTATAATTTTATTATCAAAATATTTGATTTAAATTGTTTGAGGTTTTTAATGCTCCTATGGTTGAATTCTCACTGTATGATTCTTCGTGGAATAATTTGTAACATTATTGGTAATGATTATGTCATTGAAAGGAATGAATTCTAGCGTAAATGAGAGTTTTGCTTGAGCACAAGCAAATGCTTAAGTGTGGGGGTATTTGATAAATGCCAAATTATACATATTGTTACCCTAAATACTTAGCATATTTATGGATTTTTACTATTAGATTTGTGGATTTTGATGCTCTTAATCTGTTTATCTCATGTTTTGTACTCAAGAGAGCACCAAGAGTCAAAAGGAGCCAAAAACAAGCTTAAAAGAGACAAAAAAGATGAAATTAAGAAGATCACACGGCCTAAGCCTTGCCACACGGGCTGCTCACATGCCCATGTCTGTCGAGGGTGTCGTCCAAGGATTTCATGATTCACACGGCCTGGCAACCACGTAACACGGCTGTGGCACACGAGCATGTCCCTTTTTCAAAGAGTGGTATTCTACATGAAAAAAGGATACTTAGAGAAGAAGAAAGCCAATCCAAAGCCTATATAAACACCCTAAGTATGACCTACTAGGATGACGGCCAGAACCGCTCTGGAACACGAAACAACACGCCAGGAATTACATGAAGGAAGCCAGACGATCCATCCTAAAAGCCGAAGCTACTCCAAGACTGAAGATCTCTCTTAGAATCCTTTAAGGAGTTTTAGAGTTTTCTTCATGTTTTTTTATTTTCATACTTTTGAGATGTATTCTTATTTTATTATGCACTAAACCCCTTAGACACCTAAGGGGGATGAAACCTATAATGGATCTTGTTGTTATTATCTTAACTATATGATAAATACTTGATTTGTTCTTAATTATGTGTTTCTAATGCTTGAGTTAATATTCTGGGTATTGACTCATAATCTAATGTGCTTATGTAGAGGAGGAATAGACCCTGCCTAAGAGTAGACTTGGCATAATTAAGCGGAGTTGATCGAACACCTAGAGATAGGGTTACGAGATTTTGCCAAATTAGGGTGAAACCTAATAAGGGAGTCCATAGATCGATTTACTACTTCCCTAGGAGTTTTAGTTAGAAAGAGATTTCAATTAATTCAACTGAGGGTTAGGCGTTATTAGTCTCGAAAGAGATAATAATATAGGTTAGAGAGTCTCACGGATCAAGTCAAGTGAATAAATCGTCTGGTTCAGAGTCAGATAACAAGTGAAATCTAGGTGGATTCCTCTTTGGGTGTCGTCTTTATCGGTTGCTTCTCTTCAAGTATTTTTCCAAATTTTCTCTTTGCTTTAGTTTAATTGGTTAATTAGTTTAGTTAATTAGTTTAATAAACAAACCCTTTATTCCTAGGTTAAATAATAAAAAGATAGTTATTACTAGTATTTTTGGTTTCTTGGGTACGATATCTCGGTCTTGCCATTACTATACTATTGTTCGATAGGTGCGCTTGCCTTTTCGTCATGATAATAGTTAGTATAGGTTTGATCTTTTCTTTATAAATATTTATTACTTGTTACGAATCACGCGATCACTTGCATATAAAGAGTTATACGAGTTATGGACACGGGCGTATGTGACCACACGGCTTGCCCATACGGGTGTGTCCCAAACCACACAGGCGTGTGACCCCTATTTATAGCAAGAATTTTTTAAGTTTTTTAAAAATTCATTGAGTTATCGGTTTAATCCTGAACCACTGTCGAAGCATGTTTTGGGCCTCGTAGGTTCGTATTAGGGACTTTGTTATTGAATACAAATATTTTAATTTGGATGCAAATTTATGACTCGATCTATATGTTCGCTTGCGATGTAAGTCTGGTAATGCCTCGTATCCTGTTTCGGTGTTGAATACAGGTAAGGGGTGTTACATTTAGTGGTATTAGAGTTATTCTCGGACTAAGTAATGTGTGTTAGAGTCTAACTATACATGCCATATATAAATTATGATAGTGTGACGACTCTTGACAACTTAAAATTGTGCTTTCATATAGTAATTGGATCCCGGCCAAGATGTAGCTGATGATGTTGAAAGTAATGCGGCGGCTCCCACCCAAGGGATAGCGCCATCTGAAAGTAGACCAGTAATGATTAGTTAGGGAGGAGAGGCTAGAGAAGCCTTCTTCCAAATGATGAATGAGTGGTTTGCTGAGTTTGTTCGAACAAGCCTAAAGCCACTAGTTTATAAGATTAGAAAATAAAGGGCTGAAGAATTTAGAGCTAATGTTGACAATGATCTCAAAAGAGCAGAGTTTTAGCTTGAAAACTCTATCAGGGTATTTGGAGAGCTTTCTTGCACACCGGATGAGTACTTAAAATGAGCTATATCACTTTTGAGGGACTCAGCATATTAGTGGTGGAATACTCTTATATCGGTGGTACTGAGAGAAAGGGTTACCTAGGAATTCTTTCAAGATGATTTCAGAAAGAAATATATCAGTCAACGGTCCATTGATCAGAAACGCAAAGAGTTTTTAGAGTTGAAACTGGGCCGTATGCCTGTGGCTGAATATGAGCAAGAGTTTGTTAGGCTTGAGTATGCTCAGAAATGTGTTTCCACCGAGGCCATCATGTGTAAAAGATTTGAAGATGGGTTGAATGAGGATATCAGACTATTAGTTGGGATTTTAGAGTTGAAAGAATTTGTTGTGCTAGTCGACCGAGCTTGCAAAGCTGAAGAGTTGAGCAAAGAAAAGAGAAAAGCTGAGTTTGAGACTAAAGATTCGAGAAAATATCCGCTGAATAAATTATTTCAATCTTCGTCAAGGAAATCGAGGGATTTGTATACTCGTTCGAATGTTTCAGCCAGGTATCCCAGCAGAGATTGTGGGAAGCAATATTCGGGTTCTAAGGCCCAAACTACGTCAATAGCGAGCGTTGGTAATGCTAGGTCTAATAGACCTGAATGTCAACACTGTGGTAGACGACATCCCATGAATGCAGAATGAATAACTGGGATTACTTTAAATGTGGCTCCCTAGATCATTTCATTTGAGATTGCCTTAAAATGACTGAGAAGGATAATTTTTAGAATGCAAGTCTGAGCAACACTGCCACTAGAAGGAGGCCACCGAGAAATACTAGAAATGGGTGTAATGCCCCCACGCCCCAAACCGTCACCGGAGTCAAGCTTGAGGTGTTACTAAACTTATCTTACCTTTTAAACAACTCTAAACCACTTATTTTAATTTTCGGAATAAACTGTTTTTCTGCATCATGGTTGCTTAAAAATTCACTTCTCGAGTTTCAAAACTCGAAATTAAGATCCATAATTTTTTCCTGAAACTAGACTCATATATATATCTACTAATTATTTTGTAGAATTTTATACTTAGCCAATTAGTACAGTTTATTAGTTAAAGTTACCCCTGTTTTAGAATTCGACTGCACTGACCTCTACTTACTATGAACCACTTTTCTCGCTGTAAAAACTTCATATGACTATACCGTTTGTTTCTATTAAAACTATATTCAATAAGGATTCTAAAAATATAAAGTAAAGCACCTAATTATTTTTTTAAAATTTATGGTTAATTTCCAAAGATGGAACAGGGGATCCAGAAATCGCTCTGGCCCTATTTCAGTAAAACTCAGATATCTTATAAAATACAAAATATTTACCTGTTTTGCTTATTTCATATGAAAATAGAGACAATTATATTTAATTTCATATATTATTCACCATCAAACCATGTCTCTACGATTTTTAGTGATTTTTCAAAGTCACATTATTTCTGATACTTGAATCCATTTTTAAGTTACTTTCACATTTTTCATAGTTTTCATGTGATAGTTACTACTTAATCATATATACTGTTAAACATGTATATCATCAGCCATTCTATTAGCTAATCATTAGAAAGTATTTACACATCATTCATTGATCATATCATATCAAAAGAAACCAAATTCCTATACATGCCATACACAAAACGAAACGTCTAACTATACCAATGTGATTCCTTCGATAGTGTGATCGGGTCTCCAACGTTTCCTTCGATCCTCGAGTGGCTTGATAAAAACTATAAGAAAAATAAAATAAAGAGAGTAACCACTAGTCTTACTAAGCTTACAAGAAAATAAATTACAGCATTCAACATAATGAATAATTATACATAATGTCACCTAGCCTCATAAACTTTCTTTACTTCTCATTTTCTACCTTCTTCTTTACTCACTTACCTTCTTTCTTACCTGACCTTTCACTATTCATAAATATAATCTACCTTCTCTTTTGCTGATAATTCACTGTAATTTAACATGTACAATGACCCGTTGAACCATTCGAATACTAAGGATACTAGGTCGCTTCTGCCTATCAATATCTCACAATGCCATGTCTTCGACATGGACTTACATGAATTATTCCTGTCTCCAATGCCATATATATATCTAATATGGGCTTACATGGCTCATTCCTGTCTCCAAAGCCATATATCTGATATGGACTTACATGGCTCATTTCTCATCTGTTTTTGTCCTCACAACCCCAATATCCTAACATTCCTAAGGTTCAAACGGGGCTTCCTAATACTTTTTCTCTGTCACTACTACTTTAATTCAACTTTAAATATTCTCATAAGATAAGTATATAAATGCTGGAAATTGACAATAATAATGTAAAATAAAATAATATTGCATTTATTTACTGTAAACTTACCTCGATACAAAATGTGACTTAACTTTACAATTTAGTCCTTTACTTTTTCTTTTCCCCGATCTACTCCCGAATTTCACTCTTCTTGATATATAATAGCAAATTTAACTTATTTAATATTCACATTTACCAAAACAGTCCTTTACTCAAACTTTGGAAAAATTACATTTTTGCCCCTAAACTTTTGCATATTTACACTTTTGCCCCAAATCTCGTAAATTAAACTTCAGCATATTTTCTTATGTTTTATGACATGCTGATCGTTTTTTCCTTCTATAGCAAAATCAAATTCTCACTCTAATATATACTTATGACTATTAGGTATTTTTACCGATTAAGCCCTTTTACTCGTTTTTACCTAAAACTGAGTAGCACAAGTTGTCTAACATAATCTAAGACCTCATATTCTATCATAAAACATCAAAATAAACACTTTTCACCTATGGGTACTTCTCCAAATATGAACCCTAACTTAAATTATTGCTAGCATAAGCTTTATCGAGCTACCGGGACTCTGAAAACGTAAAGAACATTAAAAACAGGGCTTGGAATCACTTCCTATGGAGCGTGAAAGCTTGAAACAAACCCTAGTTATGGAGAACCCTTGAAATTTCGTACTAATGAAGAAGATGATGAATTTTGTGTTATTTTTCCCTTTTTATTTCATTTAATATCCAAATGACCAAAATGCCCTTCCTTATTAAACTTTCAAAAATTCCATCCATGTCCTATTTTGTCCATGAACTTAGAAATTGGTCAAATTGTTATTTAAACCCTCCTAATTAATATTCCAAAGCAATTTCATACTAAAAACTTCTAGAATGCAAGTTTTACAAATTATTCGATTTAGTCCCTAATCTCAACTTAAGCACTTTATGCATAGAATTTCATCACGAAATTTTCACACAATCATGCAATCATATCATGAACCTAAAATTAATAATAAAATAAATTTTTCTACCTCGAATTTGTGGTTTCGCAACCACTGCTCCGTTTAGGCCCTATTTCGGGATGTTATATTTCTCCCCCCTATAGGGATTTTCATCCCCGAAAATCTTACCTGTGAAGAGATTTCGGGTTCCCATGTAGCCTCGTCTACCCCATGTCTATTCCATAGTACTTTCACAAGTGCAATACTTTTTTTCCTTAATTGCTTTACCTCTCGAGCTAGAATCTTTACCGGTTCTTCACCTTAAGTCATGTCTGGCTGAATCTCAACCTCTGCCTGAGAAATCACATGTGACGGATCTGAATGATAAAGACATAGCATAGACACATGAAATACATTATGAATCTTCTCTAACTCAATCGGCAAAGCTAACCGATATGCTAATGGTCTGACTCTCTCAATCACTTCAAACAGTCCAATAAAACGTGGACTTAGTTTGCCTTTCTTGCCAAATCAGTGAACTTTCTTCCATGGGTATACTTTCAAAAAAACTTTGTCACCAACTTGATACTCAATCTCTTTTCTATTCAAATCTGCATACGATTTTTGTCTGTCTGAAGCTACTTTCAAGCAATCTCTGATGATTTTTACTTTCTCTTCTGTTTCCTTAACTAGATTAACCCCGTAAATCTGATTTTCCTTAAGCTCTGTCCAATACAAAGGTGTGCGACATTTACGTCCATACAAAGTTCATAAGGTGCCATCTTCAAACTCAACTGATAACTATTATTGTAGGCAAACTCTACTAATGGTAAATATTTTCCCCAACTGCCTTGAAATTCCAAAGACACAAAGATCTAAGCGTATCTTCAAGTACTGAATAACTCTCTCTCGATCGACCGTCGATTTGAGGATGGAAAGTCAGACTAAAACTCAACTTTGTGCCCAGAGCCTTCGTAATTTCTTCCAAAATCGTGAAGTAAATCTTGGATTTCTATATGAAATGATCGATAATGGTGCCCCGTGTAGTCTGACTATCTCTGAAATATACAACTCGGCCAACTTGTCAAGTGAATAATCCATACGAACTGGGATAAAATGATCCGACTCGTTAACTTATCAATCACAGCCCATACTGCATCTTTCTTTCTCAGTGTAAACTGCAATCCTGTCACAAAATCCATAGTAACTCGATCCCATTTCCACTCAGGGACTAGCACAGGCTGCAATAAACCTGAAGGTACCTAATGTTCGGCCTTTACCTGCTGACAGATCAAGCATCTAGAAACAAACTCTGAAATGTCCCTTTTCATTCCTACCTACCAGTACATTTTCTTCAAATCATTATACATCTTTGTACTACCTGGATGAATAGACAAAGAACTACTATGTGCTTCCTGTAAGATCTTTCGAATAAGCTCATCATTCTTCGGTACGCATACCTTGGGTGATAATCAATACAAGTGTCTTCCACCAGTGGTAGGCTGAGTCTCTAAGAAGTGATACTACACATTTCATACATTCCTCGGGTGTACAAGATAATTCATCAAAGACTCTGATAGTATTTTCTAACCAAAATTCTGCTCTTTCTGCATCATCATCTTTTGTTGCTCGGAACTCTTCTGCCCCTTGTTTCCTGATTCTATCAACTGGTGGCTTTTCTCTTATCACTGTACCTGTGACTAGGGGAGCTTGAGGTACATGGGTAGCCTGAGAATCATGAGGGGGTGGAGGTCTAATCGCCGGATTCGTGATTTAACGAATTCGGCAAACCAATCATTCAAAGCTTGGAAGAGAGCTTCTCGAGTCACTCCTCCCTGATCAACTGTTACTGGCCTATTCTCAGATGGCGCTGCCCCTTCTGCGGGAGCAGGCGCATTATTTTCTACATCATCATCACTAGCTCTCTTGGGATCCATTACTATAAAACAAAATATTTAAAAATCGTCAGGGGTCATCACACTATCAAAATATAGGTATGGCATGTATAGCTAGACTTTTACTCACACTAACTGTTTCGAGAACTGACTAAACCTGCTCTGATACTAATAAATGTAACGCCCCCATGCCCCAAACCGTCACCGGAGTCAAGCTTGAGGTGTTACTAAACTTATCTTACCTTTTAAACAACTCTAAACCACTTATTTTAATTTTTGGAATAAACTGTTTTTCTGCATCATGGTTGCTTAAAAATTCATTTCTCGAGTTTCAAAACTCGAACTTAAGATCCATAAATTTTTCCTGAAACTAGACTCATATATATATCTACTAATTATTTTATAGAATTTTTTACTTAGCCAATTAGTACAGTTTATTAGTTAAAGTTACCCCTGTTTCAGAATCCAACTGCACTGACCTCTATTTACTATGAACCACTTTTCTCCCTGTAAAACCTTCATATGACTATACCGTTCATTTCTATTAAAACTAGATTCAATAAGGATTCTAAAAATATAAACTAAAGCACTAATTATTTTTGTAAAATTTATGGTGAATTTCCAAAGTTGGAACAGGGGATCCAGAGATCGCTCTGGCCCTATTTCAGTAAAACTCAGATATCTTATAAAATACAAAATGTTTACCTGTTTTGCTTATTTCATATCAAAATAGACACAATGAGATTCAATTTCATATATTATTCACCATCAAACCATGTCTCTACGATTTTTAGTTATTTTTCAAAGTCACATTATTTCTGATACTTGAATCCGTTTTTAAGTTACTTTCACATTTTTCATAGTTTTCATGTGATAGTTACTACTTAATCATACATGCTATTAAACATGTATATGATCAGCCATTCTATTAGCTAATTATTAGCAAGTATTTACACATCATTCATTGATCATATCATATCAAAAGAAACCAAGTTCCTATACATGCCATACACAAAACGAAACGTCTAACTATACCAATGTGATTCCTTCGATAGTGTGATCGGGTCTCCGACGTTTCCTTCGATCCGCGAGTGGCTTGATGAAAACCATAAGAAAAAGAAAATAAAGAGAGTAACCACTAGGCTTAGTAAGCTTACAAGAAAATAAATTACAACATTCAACATAATGAATAATTATACATAATGTCACCTAGCCTCATAAACTTTCTTTACTTCTCATTTTCTACCTTCTTCTTTACTCACTTACCTTCTTTCTTACCTGACCTTTCTCTATGCATAAATATAATCTACCTTCTCTTTTTCTGATAATTCACTATAATTTAACATGTACAATGACCCGTTGAACCATTCAGAATACTACGGATACTAGGGTCGTTCCTGTCTATCAATATCCTGCCAATGCCATGTCTTTGGCATGGACTTACATGAATTATTCCTGTCTCCAATGCCATATATATATCTAATATGGGCTTATATGGCTCATTCCTGTCTCCAAAGCCATATATCTGATATGGACTTACATGGCTCATTTCTGTCCTGTTCTGTCTTGTCAACCCCAATATCCTAACATTCCTAAGGTTCAAACGGGGCTTCCTAATACTTTTTCTCTCACACTACTTTTTAATTCGACTTTAAATATTCTCATAAAATAATTATATAAATGCTGAAATTGACAATAATAATGTAAAATAAAAAGAATATTGCATTTATTTCTTTGAAACTTACCTCGATACAAAATGTGACTTAACTTTACAATTTAGTCCTTTACTTTTTCTTTTCCCCGATCTACTCCCGACTTTTGCTCTTCTTGATCTATAATAGCAAATTTAACTTATTTAATATTCACATTTACCAAAACAGTCCTTTACTCAAACTTTGGAAAAATTACATTTTTGCCCCTAAACTTTTGCATATTTACACTTTTGCCCCAAATCTCGTAAATTAAACTTCAGCCTATTTTCTTATGTTTTATGACATGCTGATCGTTTTTCCCTTGTATAGCAAAATCAAATTCTCACTCTAATATATACTTATGACTATTAGGTATTTTTACCGATTAAGCCCTTTTACTCGTTTTTACCTAAAACTAAGTAGCACAAGTTGTCTAACATAATCTAAGACCTCATATTCTATCATAAAACATCAAAATAAGCAGTTTTCACCTATGGGTACTTCTCCAAATATGAACCCTAACTTAAATTATTGCTAGCATAAGCTTTATCGAGCTACCGGGACTCTGAAAACGTAAAGAGCATTAAAAACGGGGCTTGGAATCACTTACTATGGAGCTTGAAAGCTTGAAACAAACCCTAGTTATGGAGAACCCTTAGAAATTGGTCAAATTGTTATTTAAACCCTCCTAATTAATATTCCAAAGCAATTTCATACTAAAAACTTCTAGAATGCAAGTTTTACAAATTATTCGATTTAGTCCCTAATCTCAACTTAAGCATTTTATGCATAGAATTTCATCACGAAATTTTCACACAATCATGCAATCATATCATGAACCTCAAAATAATTATAAAATAAATTTTTCTACCTCAGATTTGGGGTTTCGCAACCACTGTTCCGTTTAGGCCTTATTTCGGGATGTTACAATGGGAACAGTAGCAGAGGTGTAACGAAATATTTAACTACGAGATCAGAGGTCAGAGAACCTGCTAGAACCTGCACTATTAGTACTCGTGAAGATGTGTCATCCCCTGATGTTATCACTAGTACATTTTTGCTCTACGATACTAATGTAGTTACACTGATTGATCCTGGATCGACTCATTCTTATATTTGCATGAATTTGGTATCTAGAAAGAATTTGACTATTGAGTCTACTGAGTATGTGATTAAAGTGTCGAACCCTTTAGACAAATATGTTTTAGTTGATAAAGTTTGCAAGAGTTGTCCTTTAATGATTCAGGGTCACTATTTTTCTGTTGACTTAATGCTTTTACCGTTTGATGAGTTCGATGTAATTCTTGAAATGGATTGGTTGACTCTACATGATGTCATAGTGAATTGTAGATGAAAGATTATTGAATTGAAATGTCAAAATAATGAAATTCTTCGAATTAAACTGGATGAGTAGGGTGAGTTGCCTAATATGATTTCACTGATGTCAGCTTAGAGGTATGTAAGGAAAGGGTGGGAAGCTTATTACTGAATACAAAAGTGTTTGAATTGAAGATTGAATTTGTGCCAGTAGTTTGTGTGTATCGAGATTTGTTCCCAGAGGAGTTGCCTGGATTACCACCGATCAGAGAGGTTGAGTTTATTATTGATTTAGTACCAGGAACTTCAACGATATCAATACCTTCGTATGGAATGACTACGACCAAATTAAAAGAGTTGAAGTCTCAGTTGCAAGAGTTTACAGATAAGGGTTTTGTGAGATCGAGTTTTTTGCCCTAGGGTGCACCAGTGTTATTCATCAAGAAGAAAGACAGATCCATGAGACTTTGTATTGGTTATCGTCAGCTTAACAAGGCTACGATAAAGAACATGTATCCCTTTTTTAGAATTGATGATTTGTTCTATCAGTTGAAAGGGGCAATAGTGTTCTCGAAGATAGACTTGAGATCAGGCTATTACCAGTTGAGAGTTAAAGATTTGGATGTGCTAAAAATCGCGTTTAGAACAAGGTATGGGCATTATGAATTTCTTGTTATGCCTTTTGGATTACCAAATGCTCCTACAGTTTTTATTGGCTTGATGAATCAAATCTTCCGACCATATTTAGATAAGTTCGTGGTTGTATTTATTGATGACATCCTGATTTATTCCCGAGATGAGTCTGAGCATGCCGAATATTTAAGAATTGTATTGTAAACCTTGAGAGATAAGAAACTATTTGCTAAATTCAGCAAAAGTGAGTTTTGGCTCTGATAAGTCAAAGTTTTGGGGCACATTGTTTTAGCGGAAGGTATACGGGTTGATCCGAGTAAGATTTCGGCAGTTGTTGATTGGAAACCACCAAGAAATGTATCCAAAGTTAAAAGCTTTTTGGGCTTGGCCGGTTATTATCGATGTTTTGTTAAAGGATTTTCGATGATTGCTACACCTATAACCAGATTGTTACAAAAAGATGTGAAATTCGAGTAGTTTGAGAAATGTCAATAGAGTTTTGAGCAGCTGAAAGCGTTGTTGACTGAGGCACCGGTGTGAGTGCAACCTAAGTCAGGAAAAGAGTTTGTGATTTTCAGAGATGCATCATTGAACGGTTTAGGTTGTGTGTTGATGCAAGAGAGTAAAGTGATAGCTTATGCCTTAAGACAGTTGAAACCGCACGAAAAGAACTATTTGACGCACGACTTAGAACTAGTCGCTATTGTGTTCGCTTTAAAAATTTAGAGGCACCATTTATTCGGTGAAATGTGTCATATCTTTATCGATCACAAGAGTTTAAAGTATTTAATGATTCAAAAAGATTTGAATTTGCGACAACAGAGATGGTTTGAAGTATTGAAGGATTATGAGTTAGTGATCGACTATCACCCAGGTAAAGCGAGTGTAGTCGTAGATGCTTTAAGTAGAAAGTCTTTGTTTTCTTTGAGAACGATGAATATGCGACTAACCTTATACGATGATGGATTGATTTTGGCCGAGTTGAAAGCTAGATAGGTATTTCTTGAGCAAATTTGCGAAGCTCAAAAAGGTGGTAATAAGTTGCAAGCTAAAAGAGTTCAGTGCAAATCGAGTAGTGATTCAAAATATCAGATTGGATGGGATGATTGTTTGAGGTTTCGAGGTAGGATTTGTGTACCGAGAAATACTGAACTGATCTAGAAAATTCTTTATAAGGCACATAATAGATGTCTATCTGTTCATCCTGGAAGTACAAAGATGTATAATGATTTGAAGGAATTGTATTGGTGGTCAGGCATGAAACGAGACATTTCAGTGTTTGTAATGAGATGTTTGATTTGTTAACAAGTGAAAGCCGAACATCATGTGCCTTCGAGCTTACTTCAGCCTGTGACTATACTCGAGTGGAAATGGGATAGAGTTACGATGGATTTCGCATCGGGGTTACCTCTGACTCCGAAAAAAATTGATGTTTGGGTCGTTATTGATAGGTTGACAAAATTGACTCATTTCATTCCGGTATGTATCGATTATTCACTTGATAAACTAGTTGAATTGTACATTGCTGAGATTGTTAGATCGCACGAGGTGCCTACTTCTATTATTTCGGATAGAGATCCGAGGTTTACGTCGCGATTTTGGAAGAAATTGAAAGAAGCGTTGGGTTTAAAGTTAAATTTTAGTACCGCATTTCATATGCAAACCGACGGTCATTCTGAGAGGGTAATCCAAATACTAGAAGATATGCTTTACTGTTGTGTCTTATAGTTCGAAGGTAGTTGGGAAAAATATCTACCGTTGGTCGAATTTGCTTATAACAACAGTTTTCAATCGAGTATAAAAATGACACCGTATGAAGCATTGTATGGCTGCAAGTGTCGAACTCCGCTGTATTGGACCGAGCTCAGTGAGAAACAGATTCACAGGGTTAATTTGGTTAGAGAAACCGAAGAGAAAGTGAAAGTAATTTATAATTTTTTAAAAGTAGCTTCGGATCAATAAAAATCGTACACGGATTTGAAATAAAAGCATAGCTCTAGTGAATGTTTTGTGGCAACGACACGGGGTCGAAGAAGCTACGTGGGAGTCTAAGGAAGCTATGAGAAAAAAGTACCTAAACCTCTTTTCTAGTAAGATTTTTGGGACGAAAATCCCTAAGGGGGAAAGTTGTAACAGCCCGATTTTGGGTCAAATCAAAATAGTAATTTCGGGACCAGAAATCTAAATTAGAAATATTTATTTTATTATTTCTTTAAGGTTTACAGTATAATAAAATAATTGTGAGAAAATTTCGTTAAGAAATTTTATCGATTGAGTGCTCAATTTGACTAAAAGGACTAAACTGCAATAGGTGCAAAATTTGAGTTATATAGGTTAAAGGTAGTAAATAGCTATGAGATTTTAAATTAGAGGTCCTTAAATGGTAATTTGACCATTATAGGGTAGACAAAAATGGACATGTTAGGTGAAATTTAAAGTTATGCATTAAGGGTATTTTGGTAATTTGGCAAATAAAGACAAAATTAACTAAATAAAAGATGTCCATCTTCTTCAATTTAGTCCTCTAGCCGAATTTTTGAAGAGAAACCATAGCTAGGTTTTGGCCAAGCTTTCAAGCTCAATTGTAAATCCGTTCTTGTCCCGTTTTTAATGATTTTTATATTTTTGAGATCGTTATAGCTTGATTTAGCTATTTCAAGGACTAATTTGAAAGAAAGTTAAAGTCTAATTTTGATGTTTGATGGTAGAAAATGCATGTCTGTTGTTAGTTAAACAACATTTGTAAATTGATTTTCGATAAAAACGTCAAATAGGGACTTATTTGTAAAAGGCCATAAAATGTGTAGAAAAGTGTGAATAAATGAAAATTATGGGCTATTATGAGTACAAGTAATATTTGGCTGGGCTTGGGTTGTGATGAAATTGAAAGAAAGGGATTAAATTGTAAAATATTGAAATGTTAGGGGCAAAAATGTAATTTTTATCATAATGTGATTTTGGCCAAATTTATTGGCTTGAAATAGTTAAATGTGGTATTATAGATCAAGAAAAACAAAGTTCTGGTGTAGATCGGGGGAAAAACAAAATAATTGATGAATAGATCCCTTTTGCCGTCCTATGGGCATGTGTTTTGGCCGTGTGTCCTGTAACACCCCTATCCCGTGACCGTCGCCGGAATAGGGAAGGGGCATTACCGGACTTGTAACTCATGTCAGAACAGTAAAATTTTGAACTTTTTCTTGAAATGAAGATCATTCATTTAAACGAGTACTAAGCACAGCTAGGGATAAAATTTAAACTTCTCTAAGTAAACATTCAAAAGATGCCATTTTCGCATGGCTTATATACATTAACCAAAAATATTCTTCCGCCACTAGTCTATTCTATACATGCCATAAGATAATCCAAACCATAGCAGTACCAAGCAGTGGATAGTGATAGTGTGATTAGTTGCTGACGATCCCCGAGCCTGTAGCTTCCAGGATGAGATCTATAAAATCGGAGAAACAAAGTAAACGGAGTAAGCATTACAATGCTTAGTAAGTTTTAAGCAGTGTCAACAGATAACAATCAAATTATAGCATAGTTGCTCGTATTTTTATTTCACTCTTCCTTCGGGCATACCATTCCTTTACCGAATATGCCCATCTCATCATATATAATAGGCGGATAAACTTTCACATAAAAGTGAGCCCATGTGACATAGATATATTGTATAATTTCGTATAACTCCTCACACCGATCCACTGTCACATAATCATGGGAATAGTCTCATAGATTGCTCACATATGCATCACATAACTGCCTTATGATTTAGTTCAAATCAAGTTCACATATAAACTTGGAGTACATACCTGTTTAACCTTTCGCATTGAATATATCTATAATAAATTCTTATTGCGAAGTCTTATAGCTTTAACCTTTACTCGGATTATCGGCGAGACCTTTAGCTCAGATGTAATCCTCACACGAAGTCAGCGGGTCTTAACCCAGACATAGTCACCACATATGGTCATCTGGTCTTAAATCCCGGGTTTACATCATAGAGTTTCATGCATATTTATTCACATGTTACAACATTCACATCGACTATCATATTTGTAATTCATTTACCTCATCAAATATCTAATAAAACACACCTTTCACCGTCTGTCATTTGGCCACAACATATATATATATATATATATATATACAAATCTCATACATATCTATACGTTAGCCATTTGGCTTTACCACATATCCGTCTCATACACGTTTCGCATTAGCCATTCGGCTTCGACACATATATATACACTTTCACATTCATCACATTGGCCATTCGGCCTTACCACATATATGCATGTTCACATTCATCATATTGGCCATTCGGCCTTATCACATATATGCATGTTCACATTCATCACGTAAAATCCTAAATCAAAATATAAATTTTCATGTATTCACATCACAATTATCCAAATATACTTCACATACCACATATACTATCATGTATGCACTTTGTCTTGGCCGAATTTACATCTATCATTTTCCAATGAATAATTCAATTTCACGTCATACTATCATTTCATATTCGAATACTTATAAACTTACAATTTCACAAATTTTAATATCAAAGATCCATCTAACACTCATATATCACTTTACAATATCACGCTTTAGAATTCACGTATGGGTTTAATCAATAGCTTATGAGCAACTAAAACAAGTTTTATCCATGTTCACAACAAAATCACATTTTCACTACAAGCTGTTTTCCTGAGCAATAGTCACTAAATTATTTATAACTGGAGCTACAAAACTCCAAATCAATTGCCGTTAATTTTCCCTGAATATAGACTCATATATCTTACATTCATAAAATTTTCAGAATTTTTGGTTTGGCTAATCAATACCAGATTTTTCTTAAAGTTTCCCCTGTTTTACTGTTTGACTAATCTGACCACTCTTCAATACGAATTAAATTTCTCATTGTGCAGAATTCAAAATGTGTTCTATTTGATTTCATTTGAAACTAGACTCATTAAGGAGTCTAAGCATATAAATTTTATCTTATAACCGTTTTTGTGCAATTTATAAAGATTTTCTAAAAACAGAACAGGGGATTTCGGAGTCATTCTGACACTGTCCCACACAACTGTAAATATCTCTTTATAGGAAATTTCTTTGCTTACACTGTCTCTTTTATAAGAAACTAGACTAATTAAGCTTTGATTACATATTTTATTCAGCCTATGATTCCACACCAACAATTTATAGTGATTTTCTAAAATTGCATTACTGCAGCTGTCCAAAGCAAATTATTACAATTTGCTCTTAAATTTCCAAGTCCAAACACAACTTACCATTTGAGTTTAAGACATATCATGGGCACATCATATCTTATTAAATCAACTCATTATGTCCTATTATGATTGAATTTACTCAACGTTTAATCACTTAAAACTTACCTCGGAAGCGGTCGACGACTAGATATCCACGGCTATTCGTTTACTTTCTCTTTATCCAAAATCGCCCCTCTATGCTCTTGAGCTTAATTAACAAAATTTAAACTATTTTAATCACCTTGTTATATCATTAAAAACAACAAGGTAAATCTTCTCAATAAAACTCATACATAAGGCAACACCTCGATACATCTGCACACATTCGGTATTTCATTAAAACCATCCCAAATACATTTACCTAGGTATCACCATGTCGCCTTATATACATATACTAGTTATGTGGTCAATTTTACCGATGACCTATGCATATAACTAATTACACCTTTAATAATATTCACAAAGCCGATTATCCACATGACTACCTTAGCATATTATTTGTTAGCTTCTTATCCAAATTTGCCATAAAGAAAATTAACTCATACCCTCAAGTGCATAAGCAATTGCATCCAAAGGACAATTTAAATGCATGTTATGAAAGTAACCGAATGCACATATATTTATACCAAGACATCATATACTTCAAAACCAACCATCAAGGCATAAAGCCGAACCTTCAAAATCAATTATCAATACACGTTCAAACATGCCTTCCTACAAATATACAAGTTCTCCCTTGGTTAAACTAAATCATGCTTTAAGGTTTAACACATTTGACCATTAGAGAGTTAATCAAATTAGCATTCAATTTTTTCTATACACCCACCATTAACCGAATCTCATTTAATCAAATTTTTTCTTGACAATTTCATCACATTCGGTCATAGGTAATTTAATCCTATAAAGAGTCAAATTTTACTTCAATTCACTAAGGTGAGGTTATTATAATTTAACCTCTATTTCCGAATGCCCCTTCTCCATAAAACCATCAAATTTTCAAATTATAGTAGGTTCATAACTCATTTAACCACTAATTCTATGCCAAGCATAAAAAAGGCCATTGGTTTTACACCTAACTTACAAGACCATAAAACATAAAAGTTTAATGTTCATCTTTAATACAATTACCACACTTCAAACTAAATTTTCAGCTTCATATATCCCACACCAGATTTTTTTTTTTCCATGCTCAATTTCCATGGCTGAATGAAATTATGCCCTAATTCATGAACTTAAACAACATTGGCCAACTTTCCAAGCTCATTTGAGCCATCAAGCACATTTAGTTTGTTCACACTCAACTAGAATCAATTATCCTCCCAAAAAAATCAAACATACAAAATATACCCCATTAAGCTCATGACCGATTGCTACATGCTTCATGAACACAAAAATCTTCACATGGGTCTTGTTGCAAGCTTCAAAACCAACCAAAATTCACAAATTTTCAAAGAAAATAACATGAACCTTACCTTATTTGAAGCCTTCCTTTGCCGAATGCCCTAAGCTCAAAGGTTTCTATTTTCTTTCTCAACTCACGGCAAGAAAGAAAAAATGGCCTTGTTATTTTCACCTCAAACATGTTTTATTTATTTATTTCATTAACTTTTATTATTTCTATTTTATGAAACCATTTTCTTTAATATAAACAAATATATTATTAACATTATTTACTAATATACAAAGCACAAAATGCCAAAATGTGTCATTCATGCCCATCCTTGCCGTCCACTACCAAGAAAAAGGAATGTTTGACATGCAAGTCCCTCATGCTTCAAACCATGCAATTTTTTAGCCACTACCAATTAACCTATGACATTTTCAAGATTTTTCACATAAGCCCCTTTTTATTTATTTCACATCCAATTGACAAAATTTAAAGCATGAAATTTTCACACATGCTTATTCATAAATAATAAGCATAGAATATAACAATTAATTATTTTTTGTAATTCGGTTTTGTGGTCCCGAAACCACTTTCCGACTAGGGTCAAATTAGGGGTGTCACAACTCTCCCCCCCTTTAGGGATTTTCGTCCCCGAAAATTTCCACCGATGCATAGGTTAGGATAACGTCCTCTTATTGAATTATATCCACAAAGGCATTAGCTCATTTATAGCAGTTGTAATTCATTATTGATTTCGCATCGATCTATAAAATCATTTTCTTATCCTAAAACAAATACATAAACAGTTCTACAAGTATGCACATATATCTCATTTCCTTGATTTCATAAGCAATAATCACTTAATTTAATTCACAATTGAATTTCAAACACATATAAAGCACATATTAACATGTATAATTCATATCGTCAACCCACATATTCATTCATGTATAAGTCAGAATCTGACCGAAAATACACATATACTCAAACATCCCAATAAATATCCTTTATAACTCCATCGTATCTCAATATTCAACTTAACTTATTTCCGATGAGAAAATCAACTTCCACATACCAGAACATTTAATTCATTCAAAGACATTCAATCACCGTTAACGCTACCCGTATACAGTCGATTAGGCATAAAGCCTCGTATAGTACACCGGCATGGGATTTATTTTAGCACATAACCCATATATCCAAAATTATCAGCATTCATCAAAAATTCTTACAGACTTCCAAATGTCGAACTTAATCGAAATAATTTCTTGAACATGATTAACGAAAAAAATAGGGGTCATTTAGCAATAGCACATATGACTTCATATACCAAGCATCCTATAGACTAAATCCGTAACACATTTATAACATGAATTCATTTCTTAACAACATATCCACCATCTTTTTACGTATTCACTTATTTAGTATACATAACATAATATAATATGAATTCACAAATTTTTGCTTTCATTTGATTTTCACATACCTTCCGTACATACCTGTATCACTTATTCTGATCTTACTTTATTTATCATCTTAAATATACCCGTTGAATCATTCGAAATCATTACGGATACTCATTAAGCACATATAGCTCTTACAATGCCATATCCTAGATATGGTCTTACATATTCTCACATATCGAGCCGATGCCATGTCCCAGACATGGTCTTACACACTATCTCAAATCAATGCCTTCGTCCCAGACGAGGTCTTACATGAATTCCATTTCACACACTTAGTGCCCACTGACCGATCTCGCACTCATAGTGCTCGGTTAAAGGAATTCGCACACACAGTGCCTCTAATCATTCACACACATAGTGCTCTTATTCATTCGTTATTACATATTGAAATGACTTAATCAGGTCTATAAAACATCTCATATGTACACTTTAAACGTATACTTTCATTTTACTTTGAATTCATATAGTAATGAACACTTAAACTTTGCTCGAATCACGGCGTTAATAGCGTGCTAGGCACAAAGGCCCGAATACACATCACCGGCACGAATGCCCTTCGGGACTTAGCCCGATATAACACCGCACGAAATGCCCTTCGATTTAGCCCGATATAACACCGCACACGAATGCCGCCGATTTAGCCCGATATATAACCCGCACGAATGCCCTTCGAGATTTAGCCCGGATATAACACCGCACGAATGCCCTTCGATTTAGCCGGATATAACACCGCACGAATACCCTTCGAGATTTAGCCCGATATAACACCGCACGAATGCCATTCGGGATTTAGCCTGATATAACACCGGCACGAATGCCCTTCGGGATTTAGCCCGGATATAACACCGGCACGAATGCCCTTCGGGATTTAGCCCGGATATATCACCAGCACGAATGCCCTTCGGGATTTAGCCCGGATATATCACTCTCAATTCTCATGTACATATACATATATAACAATACACATTAGTATATCATTTACATTACTTGAATATAAACACATCATGCTTATCGACCATTCAACTTTCAGTTCCATAGCCACATACAAAGATCACATTTATAGTCGCACACTCTTTCAAAATTACATCACTTATACTCTTATAATTCAATCCAAATCAAAATCCAAATGCGAGTACATGATACGTACCTGATTAACTTAATAATTTAAGCATATCCAAGTGAAGTCATATCGTAAATTCTCATAGTCAGAAACTTGCTACAGCTCGATCGGGATCAAAATTCATTGAAATACAACAAACACATTTTAATAGTCAAAAATCATCACACTATCATTTTATCACTTTATGGCATGTATAAATAGACTCACGCGTGCTACATTAGTCCTAGAATCGACTAAACCGTAGCTCTGATACCAATAAAATGTAACACCCCTATCCCGTGACCGTCGCCGGAATAGGTAAGGGGCATTACCGGACTTGTAACTCATGTCGAACAATGAAAATTTTGAACTTTTTCTTGAAATGAAGATCATTCATTTAAACGAGTACTAAGCACACACTAGGGATAAAATTTAAACTTCTCTAAGTAAACATTCAAAAGATGCCATTTTCGCATGGCTTATATACATTAACCAAAAATATTCTTCCGCCACTAGTCTATTCTATACATGCCATAAGATAATCCAAACCATAGCAGTACCAAGCAGTGGATAGTGATAGTGTGATTAGTTCTTTGACGATCCCCGAGCCTGTAGCTTCGGATGAGATCTATAAAAACAGAGGAAACAAAGTAAACGGAGTAAGCATTACAATGCTTAGTAAGTTTTAAGCAGTGTCAATAGATAACAATCAAATTATAGCATAGTTGTTCGTATTTTTATTTCACTCTTCCTTCGGGCATACCATTCCTTTACCGAATATGCCCATCTCATCATATATAATAGGCGAATAAACTTTCACATAAAAGTGAGCCCATGTGACATAGATATATTGTATAATTTCAGATAACTCCTCACACTGATCCAATGTCACATAATCATGGGAATAGTCTCATAGATTGCTCACATATGCATCACATAACTGCCTTATGATTTAGTTCAAATCAAGTTCACATATAAACTTGGAGTACATACCTGTTTAACCTTTCGCATTGAATATATCTATAAGAAATTCTTATTGCGAAGTCTTATAGCTTTAACCTTTACTCGGATTATCGGCGAGACCTTTAGCTCAGATGTAATCCTCACACGAAGTCAGCGGGTCTTAACCCAGACATAGTCACCACATATGGTCATCTGGTCTTAAATCCCGGGTTTACATCATAGAGTTTCATGCATATTTATTCACATGTTACAACATTCACATCGACTATCATATTTGTAATTCATTTACCTCATCAAATATCTAATAAAACACACCTTTCATCGTCATCATTTGGCCACAACATATATATATATATATATATATATACAAATCTCATACATATCTATCGTTAGCCATTTGGCTTTACCACATATCCGTCTCATACACGTTTCGCATTAGCCATTCGGCTTCGACACATATATATACACTTTCACATTCATCACATTGGCCATTCGGCCTTACCACATATATGCATGTTCACATTCATCATATTGGCCATTCGGCCTTATCACATATATGCATGTTCACATTCATCACGTAAAATCCTAAATCAAAATATAAATTTTCATGTATTCACATCACAATTATCCAAATATACTTCACATACCACATATACTATCATGTATGCACTTTGTCTTGGCCGAATTTACATCTATCATTTTCTAATGAATAATTCAATTTCACGTCATACTATCATTTCATATTCGAATACTTATAAACTTACAATTTCACAAATTTTAATATCAAAGATCCATCTAACACTCATATATCGCTTTACAATATCACGCTTTAGAATTCACGTATGGGTTTAATCAATAGCTTATGAGCAACTAAAACAAGTTTTATCCATGTTCACAACAAAATCACATTTTCACTACAAGCTGTTTTCCTGAGCAATAGTCACTAAATTATTTATAACTGGAGCTACAAAACTCCAAATCAATTGCCGTTAATTTTCCCTGAATATAGACTCATATATCTTACATTCATAAAATTTTCAGAATTTTTGGTTTGGCTAATCAATACCAGATTTTTCTTAAAGTTTCCCTGTTTTACTGTTTGACTAATCTGACCACTCTTCAATACGAATTAAATTTCTCATTGTGCAGAATTCAAAATGTGTTCTATTTGATTTCATTTGAAACTAGACTCATTAAGGAGTCTAAGCATATAAATTTTATCTTATAACCGTTTTTGTGCAATTTACAAAGATTTTCTAAAAACAGAACAGGGGATTTCGAGTCATTCTGACACTGTCCCACACAACTGTAAATATCTCTTTATAGGAAATTTCTTTGCTTACACTGTCTCTTTTATAAGAAACTAGACTAATTAAGCTTTGATTACATATTTTATTCAGCCTATGATTCCACACCAACAATTTATAGTGATTTTCTAAAATTGCATTACTGCAGCTGTCCAAAGCAAATTATTACAATTTGCTCTTAAATTTCAAGTCCAAACACAACTTACCATTTGAGTTTAAGACATATCATGGGCACATCATATCTTATTAAATCAACTCATTATGTCCTATTATGATTGAATTTACTCAACGTTTAATCACTTAAAACTTACCTCGGAAGCGGTCGACGACTAGATATCCACGGCTATTCGTTTACTTTCTCTTTATCCAAAATCGCCCCTCTATGCTCTTGAGCTTAATTAACAAAATTTAAACTATTTTAATCACCTTGTTATATCATTAAAAACAACAAGGTAAATCTTCTCAATAAAACTCATACATAAGGCAACACCTCGATACATCTGCACACATTCGGTATTTCATTAAAACCATCCCAAATACATTTACCTAGGTATCACCATGTCGCCTTATATACATATACTAGTTATGTGGTCAATTTTACTGATGACCTATGCATATAACTAATTACACCTTTAATAATATTCACAAAGCCGATTATCCACATGACTACCTTAGCATATTATTTGTTAGCTTCTTATCCAAATTTGCCATAAAGAAAATTAACTCATACCCTCAAGTGCATAAGCAATTGCATCCAAAGGACACTTTAAATGCATGTTATGAAAGTAACCGAAAGCACATATATTTATACCAAGACATCATATACTTCAAAACCAACCATCAAGGCATAAAGCCGAACCTTCAAAATCAATTATCAATACACGTTCAAACATGCCTTCCTACAAATATACAAGTTCTCCCTTGGTTAAACTAAATCATGCTTTAAGGTTTAACACATTTGACCATTAGAGAGTTAATCAAATTAGCATTCAATTTTTTTCTATACACCCACCATTAACCGAATCTCATTTAATCAAATTTTTTTCTTGACAATTTCATCACATTCGGTCATAGGTAATTTAATCCTATAAAGAGTCAAATTTTACTTCAATTCACTAAGGTGAGGTTATTATAATTTAACCTCTATTTCCGAATGCCCCCTTCTCCATAAAACCATCAAATTTTCAAATTATAGTAGGTTCATAACTCATTTAACCACTAATTCTATGCCAAGCATAAAAAGGCCATTGGTTTTACACCTAACTTACAAGACCATAAAACATAAAAGTTTAATGTTCATCTTTAATACAATTACCACACTTCAAACTAAATTTTCAGCTTCATATATCCCACACCAGATTTTTTTTTCCATGCTCAATTTCCATGGCCGAATGAAATTATGCCCTAATTCATGAACTTAAACAACATTGGCCAACTTTCCAAGCTCATTTGAGCCATCAAGCACATTTAGTTTGTTCACACTCAACTAGAATCAATTATCCTCCCAAAATAATCAAACATACAAAATATACCCCATTAAGCTCATGACCGATTGCTACATGCTTCATGAACACAAAATCTTCACATGGGTCTTGTTGCAAGCTTCAAAACCAACCAAAATTCACAAATTTTCAAAGAAAATAACATGAACCTTACCTTATTTGAAGCCTTCCTTTGCCGAATGCCCTAAGCTCAAAGGTTTCTATTTTCTTTCTCAACTCACTAAGAAGAAAAAAAATGGCCTTGTTATTTTCACCTCAAACATGTTTTATTTATTTATTTCATTAACTTTTATTATTTCTATTTTATGAAACCATTTTCTTTAATATAAACAAATATATTATTAACATTATTTACTAATATACAAAGCACAAAATGCCAAAATGTGTCATTCATGCCCATCCTTGCCGTCCACTACCAAGAAAAAGGAATGTTTGACATGCAAGTCCCTCATGCTTCAAACCATGCAATTTTTTAGCCACTACCAATTAACCTATGACATTTTCAAGATTTTTCACATAAGCCCCTTTTTATTTATTTCACATCCAATTGACAAAATTTAAAGCATGAAATTTTCACACATGCTTATTCATAAATAATAAGCATAGAATATAACAATTAATTATTTTTTGTAATTCGGTTTTGTGGTCCCGAAACCACTTTCCGACTAGGGTCAAATTAAGGGTGTCACATGTCCCCTGCACTTTAATTTTGAGATACAAAATGCTTAGAATTGAGCACACGGGCAGAGACACGAATGTGTGTCTCAGCCGTATGAGGGACACGGCCCCGAACTTGGGCGTGTGTCCTGGCCGTGTAAAGTTTGCACCTATTTTATGAAAATTAATTAACCACACGGCCTAGCACACGGGTGTGTGGCTTGGCCGTGTGACTTCAATTTGTTCATGCCTTACAAAACTGAGATTTACATGGGTTAGGGACACGAGCGTGTGTGACCACACAGCCTGCCCACACGGGCGTGTCCCAAACCACATGGGCGTGTGACCTCTCTTTATAGCAACAATTTTCTAAGTTTTGTAAAAATTCCTTGAGTTATCGGTTTAGTCCCAAACCACTTCCAAAGCATGTTTTGGGCCTCGTAGGCTCGAATTAGGGACTTCATGATTGAATAGAAATGGTTTTAGGATGCAAATTTATGACTCGATGTAACACCCCAAACCCGGCCTAGACGTTATGACCGGATCCGACGTGCCACATCGAAGCATTCAAAACATTCCGTATTACTTAGTTTAGAAAACTTAGTTGGTGTTTTAAAAGATACCCTTTTAAATAGATTAAAGTGAATGGAAGCTGTGCACCAGGTAGGAAACCGGAAAAGAGGAGGTGAGTCCGTCGAACTGCTTAAGTACCAAGCTCCCTTCGGATCCAATCCTAGACATGCCCACCGCCATTGCCACACTTTAATGTCGTGTATGTTTTTAGGAAAACAATTTGATTAAGTCCGTTCAAGAAAGAAAAAGTGACTATCTTTGGAAAACATTTTCTTAGCGGAAGTCTTGCTTGTAGTCGTGATGTTTTGAAATCAATTATTATTTTTGAAATCGCGCCCTAAAGCTAATCAATTTCGATAGTTATAATGTATCATTTTTATCATGATAAAACATAAAATCAAAACCATAAAAATAAAATAATTAAGATGCCTTATTACATTTAAAAACCCAAAATTGTAAACGAAAATAAAAGGACGTCCAGTTCACCAGAAAGAAACCAAGTTTACAGAAACATGTGGCCACTCCGAATCCCTCACGGCTCCAAGCCCACTATGGTTGGGGATCACCTACGTGGATAAAACAAAGGGGTGAGTTTGGGAAAACTTAGTGTGTAAATAAACCCAACCATAGCCTAAATCAGTTTAAACCATAGAAATAGAATAAATTGGCCTTAGCCCAAAACAGAATTCAGAATAAAGCCCATAGGCCCATAACAGATCAAAACAGATATTACATGTTTACGCAAAAACCCAACCCATATCCAACCATGTACACCCCTATACCATCCTTTCACCATGTGGGGAGACTACTCGACCCACCCAACCGCTACACACACACGAAAAATATGCAAAGCATGGTCGCTGAGAATAGATAATGTGACAGAGTCACGAGAAAGCAGAATAATTGCGGGTGAGCCACTGATCAGATATATATGTGGCAGAGCCACCAGATCAGATAATTTGTGGCATAGCCACCAAGACACTTCCTCCATAATATAACCCATGTCCCTATGCAACAGATATTCATTCATGGCATACATCATACAAATTTAAATTATCATGCTTTTCAGACAAAATTAACCCTAGGGATATAAAGGTCATTTTACACCTAGGGGTATCATGGTAATTTTCCATACAAAGGGGTATTTTAGTAATTTAGCTATCTTAGGGTTTTCATGCATATTTCTACCATTTTCGTGCAATCAGGCTCATACTTACCGAATTGGGCCCGTTGGCCTATTAACTGATTTTTGGCCCACTAAGCCCAAAATATCAATAATGCACGAAATTGCGCGTCTTTGCGATTTATCACTCGATTACGGACTTATTAACCCATTTATCTTACGAGCATTCGCACACTCGTAAGTTCCCAAAATACCGGCTTTTCAGCATTTCGACTTTTCGGCTTTTGCCGATCTAGTCTATGAGAGGTGTCGATTACACACACCGCTTCGTGTGGCATCGCTATCGAGATCCCTTACGATGCCTTACAATGGATTACCACAATTCTTAGATTGCAAACTATAGCACTAATCTCAATATTCACTTACCCATATTCGAACCATGTCCCCAAAATCCTTAAAAACCTTACCTTTTTACCGAAAACCAATGACTAGATCCAAGTCTGGTTGCTCCAAAGATCCAAGCCTTCGATCCAACACTCAAGAAGACACTAATCACCAAAAGAAATCATCGGTTAAAGACCCTTAAAGCCCTATGCCCAAATCGACAGCCTCCCTAGATTTTAGAGACTTTGGCTTTATCCTAACTTGTAAAATAAGACTAGATCTGAAGTGATGAGCACTTACCACTTATTCCCTTCTGATTTCTACGCAGATCTGATGTAGCTTTATCCTCTAAACGACGGTAAAACTTGAATCCAGGAGATTTGAAGTTTCGGCTATAAGCCCCTAAATCTATAGTATTTTCGACTTTTTAGGTGATGAAGAAGGTGATGATTTGAGGCTATAACCTTGAAGTAATGTTGCCGATAGATATTAAGGGTTTAGAGAAGAGGAATGTTGATCACAAAGAAACAAAAATATTGAAGGATTTGGCTTTGGAGAAATCAGCACAAGTAGTGAGTATAGCTTTCGGGATTTCAGCTTTTTATGGCAAATGACTATGAGGGTTTAGAAACGTATGAAGAAAAAGATAGAGATGAACAGGATGGTAAGAAGATTTGACTATGGAGGAAAGAAGAAGAAAAAGAAAATGGATGAAGAGAGGAGAAAAGAAAAGATGAGGAGAGAGTCAGGAAACGACACAAATTACCCTAAATGTCGAATTTATACTAGCACTAACCCTAACCGAATTTTACCTCCCTAATGCTCCCCTTGGCCAGCCAACTCTTGCTCCTCAAGAGTTCACTATTCGACCAACACAGCTCTCCCCAATCAACTCCTAAATCCTCTCCCTTATCCCCTCCTTACTCAATCTCCTGAGCAACTCTAACTCTTCCTAACAGTCTTTCACTTCAATTCCATTACTTACCTTTCATACTCATAAAAATAATTCCCTTAATATGCTGTCATTGTGACTTGAACCTGGGTCCTCCCCAACATCCACACGCCACTTATAGTCTTCCCAGTGGCGTCACATGCCACTATGCTACTTGCTTCCTTGTGTTTTATTTTACACAATTAATACTTAAAAGCCCAGCTTACCAGAACCCCTTTTTCTTATGGAATTAAAATTAACTAAAACTATCGGGTTTTAACTTAAGCTTGGGCCTTCTAGAGGCCCAGTAACATAATTAATCCTACGCCAAGCAGACAAAACACAGAATATTAAATTTTACCAACATTTTCAAAATTCCCGAAAATTGGGGCGTTACACTCGATCTGTATGTTCGCTTGTGATGTAAGTCCAGTAATGACTCATATCCTGTTCTAGCGTTGAATACTAGTAAGGGGTGCCAGGTCATGGTGAAATACTTTATCGTTAGAAACGGTGGCATCATTGAATGACCTTTGCCAAATATTTTTGTTATGGTATAATCCTCTCACTATGAATGCCAAGTTGAGAAATGATATTACATCCTTTGAACAATTTAAGGATGAAACGTTATATGAAGCGTGAGAGCAATTTAAGGAGTTAATTAGGAAATGTCTGATGCATGGGTTCCAGCACTGGACTCAAATGAAGATGTTTTACAATGGGCTAAATGCGTATACACGAATGATAGTTGATGCCTCAACAAAAGGCACTTTGTCGGATAAGACATATAATGAAGCATACGAAATTTCAGAAAAAATTACCAATAATGATTACCAGTATCCAACTACACGAGTTGGGACAGGTAAGGGAGCTTCCGGTACTATCGAGCTCAATGCAATCACTTTTTTGATGGCCAAGGTATATTCTCTAGCTAATATAATTAAAACCATGAAACCTTCAACTACTGTGCAAGAAAGAAAAGCAGTCGAATCATGATGTGTTTATTTTAGTGAAAGTCACACGTTTGATCCAATGTCCGTCCAATCTAGTGTTAGTATACTATATGAGGAACTCTAATCGAAATAATAATCTATACTCCAATACATAAAATTCAGGGTGGAGACAACATTCAAATTTTAGTTAGAATAATCAAAGTGCGAGAAATTTCAATACTCACAAGGCAGAATGTCAACAATGCACCATTAGAATATGTTCAACAAATGCCCCAACAAAATAATCAGTATGGTCAGGCGTCATCATCTACTTCTATGGAAGCTTTGTTAAAGGAGTATATGACCAAGAATGATGCTTTGATCCAGTGTCAGGTTGCATCCCTTTGAGCACTTGAGAATCAAGTGGGGTAGATAGCCAATGCTTTGAACACAAGACCATAGGGAGCATTACCCAGTGACACCAAAAGTTCAAGGACATACTGCAGTAACTCTTAGAAGCAAAATTTAGCTAGATGATGTTGTTCAAATTGCCACAGTAGAAGAGGATGACTTAAGATGTAACCAGGTAAAGATCTCAGAGCCATTTGAAAACATACTGCAGTTGAAAAGGGTAAGCAGAAGAATGTTGTGGCAGAACTAGGTCAGGCTACCAACAAAAATGCCACAGTAAAACAGTATCAACAACTTGAAGGATGACCACCTCTACCATTTCCTCAACAATTTCATAATACTAGGCAAGATGCTCAGTTTAAAAGATTTTTAGATGTTTTGAAACAAATCTATGTCAACATACAGTTAGTCGAAGCATTAGAGTAAATGCCCAACTTCGTAAAACTCATGAAGGACATATTGTCGATGACACTCAGATTGAGAGAATTTGAGATTGTTGCTCTCACTAAATGGTGCACAACTATGTTGATAAATAAGTTACCTCTGAAGTTAAAAGACACAGGGAGTTTCACTATC
This sequence comes from Gossypium anomalum, assembly GCA_025698475.1. Taxonomy (NCBI): domain Eukaryota; kingdom Viridiplantae; phylum Streptophyta; class Magnoliopsida; order Malvales; family Malvaceae; genus Gossypium; species Gossypium anomalum. Next base: position 59,467,193 of record CM046959.1, read on the forward strand.
CAATGTTTAATTGGAAATCACTATGTAGGTAAGGCATTATGTGATTTAGGCACAAGTATAAATCTAATGCCTGTGTCTATTTTCAGGAAGCTAGGAATTGGGAAAGCAAGACCTACCACAGTGACATTGTAATTAGCTGACAGATCTTATACCCATCTAGAAGGTAAAATTAAAGACGTATTGGTAAGGGTAGATAAATTTATCTTCCCTACAAATTTTCTTATTTTAGAATGTAAAGCAGACCATGATGTTACAATTACTCTTGAAAGACCATTTCTTGCTATTGGCAGGACTTTAATTAATGTACAGAAAGGTGAGCTAACTATGAGAGTGAATGATCAGCAGGTCACTTTCAATGTGTTTAATGCGTTGAAGTTTGTAAATGAGAATGAGGAATGCCATACGGTTGAGGTGATAGAAACAACTGTAGGTGAATTTACAAAATTTTGCTACAGCAGTGCTGACAATGAAGATTACTTGATGGATCAAGGTAAAGAATTAATATTTGAAGGGCTTGGTGAATCTAGGGAAACTTAGTAGATAGTCGACAGGCCAGGGAAGAAATTTGAGACTCTAAATTTATCTGAAAAATCCTTTCAGCCTCTTAAACCTTCTTTAGAAGAATCACCTGTACTGGATTTAAAGCATCTGCCACAACATTTGAAATATGCATACTTGGGAAATAACCATACTTTGCCAGTTGTAATTTCTGCAAAGTTAAAACTAAGCAAGAGAACAGGTTGTTGGAAGTGTTACTACAATCTAAAAGTGCATTAGGATGGGCCCTTGCTGGTATAAAAGGAATTATCCCAACATTGTGTATGCACAAGATTGTGTTGGAAGATTGGCAGAACAATTCCATTGAATAGTAAAGACGACTAAATCTAATTATGAAAGAAGTTGTCAAGAGGGAGATTATCAAATGGCTTGACACTGGCATTATTTATCCTATTTCTGACTACTTGTGTGTAAGCCCTGTGTAATGCATACCCAAGAAAGGAGGTGTCACAGTGCTAAGTAACGACAATGATGAGCTCATACCCACTTGCACTGTTACAGGATGGAGGGTGTGTATAGACTATCTCGTAAGCTTAACAAGGCAACAAGGAAGGACCATTTCCCTTTGTTGTTCATTGATCAGATATTGGATAGATTAGCTAGTAAGGCTTTTTATTATTTTCTAGATGGTTATTCCGGTTACAACTAGATTGCCATAGCACCATAAGACTAAGAGAGGACCACCTTCACTTATCCATATGACACTTTTGCATTTAGAAAAATGTCGTTCAAGTTATGTAATGCCCTAACAACTTTTCAATTTGCATGATGGCTATATTTTTAGACATGGTGGAGAATTTACTTTAAGTTTTTATGGACAACTTCTCCGTGTTTGGGAATAATTTTAAGGATTGTTTGACGAATTTAGAGATGGTATTATGCCTCTATGAAGAAACAAATCTTATGTTAAATTAGGAAAAATGCCACTTCATGGTCTGTGAAAGCATTGTCTTGGGACATAAGGTTTCACAACAAGGAATTGAGGTGGACTGAGCAAAAATAGAAGTGATTGAAAAATTGCCACCTCCCACCAATGTAAAGGGTATTCAAAGTTTCCTAGGACATGTAGGATTTTATAGAAGATTTATCAATGACTTCTCAAAAATCTCTAAACCCTTATGTACTCTACCTGAAATAAATAAACCTTTTAATTTTAATGATCAATGTTTACAGGCTTTCGAGGTACTCAAGGAGTGACTAGTAGCAACACCAATTATAGAACTCATGTGCGACGCCAATGATTTTGCATTGGGAGCAGTGTTGGGGTGAAAGAAGGACAAGATATTACACACAATATACTATGCCAGTAGGACGCTGACAGAAGCTCAGCTTAGTTAGACCACCACAGAAAAAAATTTGCTGGCAGTAGTCTTTATGTAACATCTAGAAATAGGGCCTAAATGGAATAGTGGTTGTGAAACCACAAATCTGAGTTTCGATTAATTTTTATGATTTACCGAGTGATTAGATGCATTTGTTAGACTATTGATAAGAAATTTTATAGATTGCATGTTTAATTTGCCTATTAGGGCTTATTTGCAGAAGTTGCTATAATAGCTCAATTTAAGGCCTAAACGGAACGATGGTTTTAGAACCACGAATTTGAAGTCAAAAAATTAATTCTGATTAAGTTTTAAGGTTTATTTATTGATTAAAAATATTGTGTAAAAATATCGTTAAGAAATTTTACTGATAAAGTGCTTAATTGGACTTTTAGGACTAAATTGCAAAAGTTGCGAAATATGTGTTCTAATTCATAAGTACTTGATTGAAATGGGGTTTTAAAGAGGAGGTCCTTAAATGTCAATTAGACCATTATATTTTGTTTGGACAAAAATGGGCATGAATAGGACAAAATTTTAAAGAAAAGCCTTAAGGGCATTTTAGTCATTTGGTAATTAAAATAAATAAAAAGGGAAAATAAAGCCAAAAATTGACTCATCTTTCTCATGGAGGCCGAAATTAGCATGGGGGAAGCCATGGCTAGGGTTTTCAAGCTTTCCAAGCTCAATAGTAAGTCCGTTCTAGCCCCATTTTTCAAGTTCTTTACGTTTTTGGAATCCCGGTAACTTGATTAAGCTTATTGTAGCAATAATTTAAGCTAGGGTTCATATTTGGAAAAATACCCATAGGTGAAATGTGTTTATTTTGATGTTTTATGGTAGAATATGAAGGCTGAAATTATGTTAAACAACTTTTGCTAAGCGGTTTTCAGCAAAAATGAGTGAAACGGCTTAATCGGTAAAAGTTGTTATTGTTCATAACTATGTGTTAGAGTGAGAATTTGATGTTGCCATAGAAGGGAAAAATGTTCAGCATGTCACAAAACATAAGAATAAGGGATGAAGTTTAATTCCCGAGCCTAGGGGAAAAAGTGTAAATATGCAAAAGTTTAGGGGCAAAATTGTAATTTTTCCAAAGTTTGAGTTAAGGACTGTTTTGAATAGTAAATTAATTAAATAAGTAAAATATGATGTTTTAGATCCCGAAAAATGAGATTTGAACCTAGAATGGGAGAAAAATTAAAAATCGAGAAAGTTGGTAAAATGGCCGTTTTAGTCTCGAGGTAAGTTCATATGTATAATAAGCATTAATTTATGTTTGTTGCAATGTAAAATTTATATATTTACTATGATTTCCGAGGTGTTGAAAGTGAGTATAATTGTGATGATTTAAATGTTTAATATTAATTCGACATGGAAATGAGAAAGTATGTAAGTTTGTATGTAAATAATACATTATCTTTATTACGTTTTTATATTTCAGCATATTTTATGTATTGTAGCTTATTTTTGAATTATAATTGACAATTGGAAGAATGAAATAAAGTATTAGAAAGTGAGATACTTTCTGTTTGAACCTTCGGAATTGAAAGATACAGATGGTATGTAGCTATGTTGCATGGGTGATACTATGTGTACACCATGTAGACAAGAGAGCTACAGGATAAATGTAGCTAGGTTGCATGTGTGGTTCTAGGTGAAGGACACCATGTAAACAAGAGAGCTACGAGATAAAGTGGCTAGGTCACATGGGTGGTACTAAGTGTTCACCATGTGTACAAGAGAGCCAAAATTATGTGTACAATCGAGCTAGGTCACATGAGTGGTGCTAAGTGAAGGCCACTATGTGTACAAGAGAGCTTCGATTTTAAAGGTGAGCTGTGTGCGATACCATCGCGTATCTGTTATTATTCCGAAGCGTTCAACTGGGAAATTGATTAAATGAAATTGTGTATGACTTTGTGATGATAAGTGTAAGTATATATGTGTGTAACTCATGAGCAATATGCTCGATATGTGATTGGAAGTTGGAAAGATTGTTATGGGTAAGTGATGAATACAATTGAAGTGTGAAATATCAAAATTGACAATAAAACTATTCTAGATAATTGCAGTGACATGAATCTAAAAATTTACCAAAAATAGTAGAAATTGAATCAGAGACTGAATGAGATATCAAATTAAAGCTTAATGAGTCTATTTTCGTATAACAAAAACAGAGAAAGAAAAGAAATTCTATATTCTGAGATATTTAAGTTTCTGTGAGACTGGTTTAGAATGACTACGTGATCCCCTGTTCTGACTTTGAAAAATCATTAAAAATTGTACAAAACTAATTATGGGATATAAATTGTATGTTTGAAATACTTAATGAGTCTAGTTTCAAATAAAATAAACAATAACATAATATTAGTTCTGTACAAAGAGAAAATTTATTTGTAGTGAAGAGTGGTCAGGGCAGTTGAGCAGTGAAATAGGGGTAACTTCAATGAAAAAAATTCTTAAAATTTTATGGTAAAAAGATACGTGAATCTAGTTTCAAGGAAAATTAACGGTTTGAAATTTGGAGTTCTGTAGCTCCAGAAATAAATAATTTAGCTGCTGGTACTTTGCTAGGCAGCTTATTTTGAACCTGTTTATAATTGTAATAGTAAAAATATGTATGTTTGTGATGGTAATATTCCGGGAACATATTGTGACTTTGTTTAATGTATGATAATTTATTGTTTATTAATATTTACATATTTACTTACTAAGCTATAATGCTTACTCCCTTCCTTTCCTTTTTCCTATAGTGTCACAGATGTTAGCTCGAGTTGGAGGTCGCCGGAGGTTAAATCACACTATCAAACTATTGATTCATAAATAAAGGTTTTAAAGTATTTTTAAATCTTTGGCATGTATGGGGACTCATTTAATTGTTATTAAGTTGCTAGGAGTTGGCCTAAAATACTGACCTATGTTATTTGAAGGTCTCTATTGTATAAAGTCATTTAATATAGTTAGTCTTGAATATGTTTGAAAATTTTAAAATTGATGAAATTTTGTGTCTCAATTTTAAATGATTACAAGTACTCAAGTTCGGTAATACCTCGTACCCTGTTCCGGCGTCGGATACGGGTAAGGGGTGTTACGCTTTACATTCGACAAATTTTGATCTTACTTAGTGGGGACAAAAGTTACAGTTTACATAAATCACTAGACTATCAAATATTTGATACACAAGAAGGACGTCAAGCCGAGATTAATTAGGTGGATACTTTTGCTGCAAGAGTTTGATTTGGAAATCAGAGATAGGAAGGGAATCAAAAACCAAGTGGCTGACTATTTGTCAAGCTATACATACTTTTGGTAGTAGACTATGTCTTTATATGGGTAGAAGCAGTAGCTCTAGCCTCTAATGATGCTGAGTCGGTACTGAAATTTTTACATAAGAATATTTTCAAAAGATTTGGGACACCGAGAGTAATCATCAATGACAAAGGATCCCATTTCAATTATAAATTAATGGCCAATTTTCAGCGCAGATATGGGGTGAAACACAGAATTGCCATGGCATATCATCCCCAGACCAATAGCCAAGTCGAAATCTCTAATAGAGAAATTAAGCAAATTTTGGAAAAAGTAGTAAATCCTTCTCGAAAGGACTGGTCTACCAGATTGGATAAAGCTCTATGGGCATACCGAACAACATTTAAAACATCATTAAGGATGTCACCTTTCAAGCTTGTTTATGGTAAGTCATGTCATTTGCTTGTTGAACTTGAGCATAAGGCATTTTGGACAATTAAAAGGTTGAATATGGACTAGGCCACTACTGGCAGCAAAAGATTATTAGAGTTGAATGAGAAGGAAAAATTTTGGACTCAAGCATATGAAAGTGCTCGTTTATATAAGGAAAAGACCAAGCGATGGCATGATATTAGAATTTTGCCAAGACAATTTGAACCTGGACAATAGGTGCTGTTGTTAAATTCTAGACTTAAGTTATTCCTTGGTAAATTAAAATCTTGATGGTCAGGACCTTTTGAAATAATTCAAGTGTTTTGACATAGAGCTGTTACTGTCAAAAATTTGGAAATAGAAGCAGCATTCAAAGTTAGCGGGCAACGCCTGAAACATTATTAAGTTGCTCCTATTGAACGTGATTAGCAAACCATTAATCTTTGTAACATTTAATTTAACAAATTTTCTTTTAATTTCTGTATTTTAATTAATAATAAAAAATTTCATTATTTTCTTATTATTAATATTTTATTATTTATAGTTTAAATAGAAGTAGAATAAAAGGATCAAGATTTGCTAGTAAGCGTTGAGTAGTAATGTCACAGCATTAGAGAGGAATATGATTCCACAACAAATTGGGTGATGTGTTAAGACTTGATCAATTGGAAAACTCCAAAACAAAGATTTGTTGGCAAACCTTTTCGAGAAACTCAAATAGAAGACCTAAATAGAGGGCCCAGATATTTCATTTCCCTCGAAAACTTTGTTTATTTTTTTCCCATGTCATAATCCCTTTCCTCATGTTTCCCATTCCCTAAAAATTGCCATCATTATTCCCTTTTAATTCATTTTTCTTCCAACTGCTTACGTCTCTTACCTCTCATAAAGTTTTCACTTTTACACTAATTCCTTATTTAACTCCTCTGTTACTCTCTTCACATTCGGGGATTTCTATTGAAAGATGAACACCATTTTGGACATGACGAATCGAGGGCGTTAGTTATCGAAAAGCACAATTAGAGTAAGATTTTCTTGCATCTAGGAGATGTTTTAGGCAAAATGGTGCGAGATTTTTACACTCATGTTGATTCCCTAGATTCCTCATTCGTCTATGTGAGGGGTAAATCTGTTCCATTTGATGAAGACCAAATAAATGCCCATTTCGATCTCGAAAAGGTTGAAGATGAACATTTGAAGTTTTTTTACAATATTACACCAATAGGATAATCATGGGTTTTAAATGATTGTGTGTTGAAGGAACACAGTGGACTATTTGAAGCCACAATTGTTACACCGTTGAGCATGCTGCATTAAAGCTAGTAGAGAAGGTCTAGTATCACTTCCTGAGAAATAGAATGATGCCATCAACACATAATATGATGGTGTTAAAGGAGAGAATGGTGTTGTTGCATTCTATTATTTAAGGCCGAAGGATAAATATTGGGAGAATTATATTCTAGGAAGTTCACAAGTGTGCATATAAGAATGCTAGCAGTTTAAACTTCCATTCTCTTATCTCGGCCCTATTTGAAGCAGCAAATGTGCCATTAACGGATGCTGAGGATGTTACCCCCAAAAAGGGTGGGATAACACTAGTTATTTTTGTCAAACTCAAAGGAGCTAAGTTTGCCGCGGCATCCCAGCACCATCAAGCTTCACCTACCATGCAAATTCCCATGGCAACATCTCTTGACTCTCGTGATTTCCTTAACCATAAAATCTTACTTTTTTGACGTAGCTAGAGTAAAGGCTGTCCCTTTTTGAAGTCCAATAGTACCACCTTGTTAAAGAGTTGTGACAACTTAATGCACACTATGCTCAATATTGGGCGTATACAAAAAATTAGGACTTGGCTTTACGAAGATCCCTTTAGAAGAATTTTTCAAAACCCATGCCACCATTTCCTATTCTTCCATTGACCTTTCTATCATATAATGACTCCGAGGAGGAGACAGATTAGCTTGCTACTAGTAGTGATTCTGTGGAAGAAGAAGCCATTAATAAGGAGAGCTGCTAAGGATGAGCAGGGAAAATCTACATTTAAGGACCCTAGAGAAGGACAGAAAGATAAGCAAGCCACTGCCACTGCTGCTACCACTACCACTGCCACTACTGCTGAAAAGGGTAAAACTTTTGTACTCGTGTCTTCACCGACTTCCGTGACTGAGCAAGACTAAGAAATCAATCAATTGATCGATGATCTTATGGAAACTGATAAGGAAGGTGGAGAGAGCACCATTTTCAAACGAAAAATGAGGTACAAATTCAAAGCCCACTAGAATGTGAGACGACTTGAATGATACACCTATAGTCCAATCTAAGTCCAATAAGTTTTTTCTTTCTTTCTTTCTTTTCTTAGTACATTACATATTATTTTTGTCTATATTCATGCATATACTTATGTTTGTGTTGTTTCATGCATTGGGGACAATGCATCCCTTAGGTTTGGGGTGTATTGGGCCTCTAGGTTGCATTTTATATTTAGGATATATCCATATTGTTGCATATATGAGTATTTTGCCATGGCATTGTGACTATCGATATATTATTTGTCTATACGAACTAAAATTTTTATTCATAATGTTCGATGATGATTATAAATATTATTTTTCGGTTTGCCTGAATTTGTAAAAATGGATTTGGTAAGCTTTGTTAAGGCTAGATTGCTTGGAAATTGATTTCTAAAAATAGGATGTCTTATACTCTGTAGTTTTGTTTTTTGAATTATAGTGAGTATCTTTTAATGCCTTAGGGATTCTACTACCTAGTATCATTAACAATGCTACTGCATATTATTGAAATAAAGAATAGTAGACACTTCAATGCTTCAACATTGCTAAATAGGTCAGTACCACTTTGTTTGCTCCATCATGCTGTTGATTAGAAAGGTGGGTCTAAGTATGAGTGTGTAATAAAAATTGTTAGGGACATTCCACTGTAGCTAAGGATTAAGTAGCTAGTAAGGTAGTTGTATGCTCCATCCATCTTTTTAATCAAAGGCCCTAGCTTTATGAATGCTTGTTTAAATTGTGACACATGTAACGTAACAACTCGTTTTAACTTAAATCAGAATAGTGGTTTTGGAACCACGAATCTGAGGTCAAAATATTTATTTTATTATTATTTTAATGCCTACAATATGATAATGTGATTGTGTGAAAATTTCGTTAAGAAATTTTATTGTTTAATTGGTCAATTTGATAAAAAGGACTAAATCGTGTAAAGTGAAAAAGTTTTGTTCCATTAGTTAAAGGAGTCTAATAGTTATAGAACCTTAAATTTAAAGTCCTTATGTTGTAATTAAACCATTAATATCATGAGTGGACATAAATAGACATTATTTGGATGTTATTAAATGGTTTATAATAAGGTTAAAATAGTAAATTATGTATTAACTTAAGTGAAATATTAAAATAACCGAGCTATCATCTTTCTTCTCTAATTCTTCCACCAAAAATAGAAAGCTTAAGAAGCCATGGGAGTGTTTCAGGGTTCGGTAACTTCATAGTTAAATTGGTAAGTAATTTTGACTCGGTTTTTAGTGAGTTCTATGTTTTTGAGATCGTTGTAACTAGTACTAGCTAGCCCAGGAACTATTTTGCAAAACTGTTAAAGATTTTGAATGATTCCATTGATGAATACATGTGTATTTTGAAGTTTCTTGATAGATTATGAATGCTTGTTGATAGATATACAAGTTTTGTTAAGTGATTTTTAGTGAAAATGCAAAATAGCGATTAAATTGAGAAATGTTGAAACTTTATGGTTAAATTGTGAAATAAATGAAAAATATGGGCTACTAGGGCCATAATAGTAATTCGGCTAGCATGGGTCTATTGTTAATTTCATTAATTTGTGATTTTATGAAATAAGGACTAAATTGTGAAAAATGTGAAATATGTGAAATATGTGGGGCAACAATGTAAATGTGTTTTAAAGTATGTTTTGGACTAAATTGAATGAATAGATGATTGAATAAGTCAATTTTGAATATATTTAGATCAAGAAAGGAGAAATACGGACTTAGATCGGGGAAAGAATAAAGTTACGAAATAGTTGACTCGATTCGTCGTTTTAGCATCCGAGGTAAGTTAATATGTTATAATTTCATTTCAAATGTATTCTATATGCTTTGATATAGAATAAATTGTGATTATGTTACTTCAAACAAGTTTGAGAATGATTCGACGATGATTCGACAGTTGGAACCCCAGTAGAACCTTAGGAATAGTTTAAGATGCTAGTGACATGTCATTAGGGATGCTTTGAGTTGGCTTCGGGCCATGATATAGCACTTCAGGTGCGAGATAAACCAATATGGATTCGGACCATGCAGATCGGCTAATTTGGCTTCGGGCCATGATATTATTATTTCAGGGATAAGTTACCTTGATTTGGCTACGGGCCATGGTATAAGTACTTATCGAGTGAGATCCTTGAGTATCTGACTTCTGTTTTGAATGGTTCAACGGGTAAACGCAAGACGAGAATGTGTATGAGATACGTACAAAATGGTATAGGTATGTGTATAAAATATTTTAGCATTGAATCGAAGAAATGATGATGATGAAAGTATATAGTTTTGTGAATGAGTATTTGAAAGATTTGTTAGCTAATGTAAGCTACATGTTGATGTATTCAAATTATTAGATTATATTTATATGATTGCATTGGCTTATTTCATACAAGCTTAAGAAGCTTTATAGCTTAATTTATTTATTTTTTCGCATGTTTTATAGTGTTATCAAGCTAGTTCATATTCGGGGATCGTAGGAGACATCGTCACACTATCCCCCTATCTGTCGGGACCTATGGACTTGGTATTTTAAGTATGGCATGTATAGGGATTTTTGAGTCATTTTGGTTATGTTTTGTTAATGATTTTTTTCAATTGATTTGGCTTGTAAATGTATATATTTTGGTTTGTATATATATAGCCATGTGAGTTGGCTTAGGATGATGAATTTGATGATGTATATATAAATGTGTAAATGGCTTTTGCTTTGATTTGGTAATTAACCTATGTTGTATGATGACTGTTGATAATAGGTATTAGGAATGTTAGATTGAGGATTTGTGAATGTTGGTATGTTTGTGAACTTAGGCCAAATTAAGCATATATGAGTTTGGTCATTTTGATGTTTGAAGTAATTGATTTATGGTGTATATATATATATATATATATATATGAATGCTTTGGAAATGTGAATTGGCATGATTTGAGTAGGCAAAGTAAGCTGTTGAAAGTATGTTAGATGTTGATATTAAAATGGTATATTTTAGTCCTGGTTATGGTTGATTTGGATATCTATATATGCTATGAATGTGTACCAATTGGGTTGTATATGTGTGTGCCATTTGGGGTGGCAAATTGGTTTGGTAAATAGCCTATTTTTGTCTACACGGGCGTGTGTCTCAGCCGTGTGTGATACACGATCAAGTACATGGCCGTGTGTGATACACGATCAAGTACATGGCCGTGTGTCCCTTGGTGTTGAATTTGAAAACAAGTCAGTATGCTCCACACGGCCACACACACGGGCGTGTGACTTGGCCGTGGGGCATAAGTCAGTATACCCTACAGGTTTGGCACGGCCTGCACACGGCCTAGCACACGGGCATGTGTGGCCATTTTTAGGGCACACGGGCATGTGTATTGGCCATGTGACCCAAGTCAGAGAGTTACACGAGGTCAGACACGGGCTGGGACACGGCTATGTGCTTCCATTTCAAATGTCTACACAGCCTGTGACACGGGCATGTCTGGTGGCCATATGAGACACGCGGCCTGGCCACACGGGCGTGTGTCCCCTATTTTGAGAAAAATTTTCTAAGTTTTGTAAAAGTTTTATAAGTTATCGATTTAGTCCCAAATCACTCTCAAAGCATGTTTAGGGCTTCGTAAGCTCGTATTAGGGACAATTTGATTGAGATTGAATGATGAATGGTTGAATTGAGAAAATGTATGCTAAATGAATGTTTAATTGTATTTTGAGTTCGGTAATGCTTTGTAACCCTATTCTGATGATGAATACGGGTGACGAGTGTTACATGTAATGCCTTAGCAATTCAGTGTATGCTCCACTGTGATTGTCAGGGCAAAAAATTGTTGTGACATGATAAATTCCCTAACCCATTTAAAAAAAAAAAAAGAAAATTTGGAATAATAATAAATAATTTATGTTAGGTGGCAAATGAACTAAGTGGGTTAGAATATATTTGCTATACAACGGAAGAGGAGAGTGGATGAGTATTTAGGAGTTTTTGTTTTTAGGAGAAATTTCTGCATTACCTTTGCTATACAAACTTTAGCCATTTGAACAAACTTTAGGATAGAGAAAATTGTTGAGAACTAAGATATACATTGTTTTTTAGGCAGATATGCAGTATGAAAGGGTTTCATGCTAGGAAAAATATTTGCATTAGTACATAAAGCAGTGAAGTTTTGTTGGGGCAAAGTACAAATGATATGCCAGCACGAGTGCCGCAACAATGTCGAGAAGATTGAGTCAAATATTTCACGCGCAGCTATTTCAGTTTGAAATTTAAACTTGTACAAGATAAATCACCCTAGAAAAGAGGAAAACATTAACACAAACTGATTGGTTGAACTCTATCTATAAAAGGACGATAAAGGGAACCTCAAAAGGCATCCCAGAGAGAAGTAGAAGAGTAAGAGATCTCGAGTAGAAGTGAAAGTCATCCCCTCAGTCAACACAAGACTGTTTTGCTGAAGTGTGGACCAGGGAAATTTATTTTCCTGACATTCTTCTATTATTTCCTTAGTGCTCTTGTGAACTTATTTGGTTGTAAACAATGGTGATGGTATGGAATTATATTTTCCATCTGATGAGTTAAATCTTTTTGAGTTGGGAATATTTTGATAATACTTAACTATTTTAAGTTTCCATGGTATAAATCTAATTATTTTACTGACCATTCAATTATTTAAGGTTAGATTACTTAACTAATATTGGATGGCATGAGCAACATTCAAATGATGCTTGTGTTATAAAGAAGGAATTACACAGGTTATTGTAATAAGACCTTATATGAGCTGGGATAGTGACTTGAGGTTTCGCCCTTGAAAGAGGCAGGGCACTCTAGGACTCTTATGCACAGTAAGTTAATCAATACTTTGCCACGACACTATTGCCACTAAGGTTGATTCTGAGTAATCCCAACCTTCCCCATAAATATCACAAACACTATACTTGATTCTCTGTCGAAATATCTTTGCCTTAACATTCTTAGTTGATTAATTTTTTCATTTATATATTATTCACACAATAGTTCCCATATTTACATTTCTGTTATCACCTTTACCATAACAATTCCAATTACTTACCCTTCATCGCATTTTTACCTTATTTTTTTCCATAACATTTCCTTCAATCATTTTACTATAGCATTAACTTAACCCTATTAAGTTAACTTGACCAATTTATGCCTCAATCTAATCCTCATAGGAATGGTACTCGCTTACCTCTTTATTACTTGAATTGACGTGTATACTTGCACAAAAATCACACACCATTTTACACGCGACAAATATACATAAAATTAAAATTCAATTAAAAATGTCAAGTTTTACTGTCGAATTCATCCATCAGCTCAATGTGTGCCTGTGGATGCACTTCTTGTTTTGTTTATATCAATGTTCATCTAGCATCCATAATGCCACTCCACTTCCTTCGCTTGTCTCATTCTTTAAACTTGTTTTCTACCTACACTGGTTACAGGAAACACTTCCCATGGCTTAAGTTAATTAGAGATTTTTACAGATATTCCAAAGCATTGTTTTCCTAATTTCTCACTATTTTCCTTATTCTATTGGTGACCACATTTAAAAATTTCTATCTTACCATTGACCCTCATTGTTAAATCATTTTTTTCTTAATAAATGATTGACCTTAACATTGCTAGAAGTGGTCTTCCCAACAGAATGGGCATTTCTTGATTATCTTCAAAATCTAGAACAATAAAATCAGTGAGGATGATAAAGCTTCTCACTTTAACTAGCACATCTTCAATTACACCTTTCAATTGTACTGAAGACCTATCAACTAACTGCAGTGTGATTTAAGTACTTTTAATCTCCCCTAACTTGAGTTTTTCATAAATAGATAAGGACATTAAATTAATATTGGTTCCTAAATCAAACAGAGCCTTCCTAAAATGAATGTCCACTATCTCTATAGGTATTGTAAAACTCCCCAGGTGTTTTAGTTCTGGAGGCATTTGTTTGTATATAATCACTCTACATGAAGCACTTACATTAACTTGATATTTTGTTTTTATTTTCCTATGTCTGGACATAATTTCTTTTAAATATTTGGCGTATTTAGGAACTTTTTCAATTAAATCAATTAGAGGCAAGTTAACATTTAGGGATTTAAATATGTTTAAAAAACTTACAAGTTTTGTCTGATCCCGTCTTTGTTTTTCTTCTACCTATGAAGGGAATGGTACCCTTATAAGTGTAGGCTCCTTAATTGGCTTGTCTTCCAGCTCAACTATTGGTTTAGCTTCCTCCTCTGGTTCTGGTTTTGTTTCAGTTTCTTGTGGATTTTCTTAAAGATCCTAAAAATCTTATTTCTTCTCCTCGTGAGTTGGTTTTTCCAGGCTACTTAGTACTTTACCCGAACAGAATGCGATTACTTTCACATGCTCCTTCCCTTCTCTTCGAGGATTATTTTCCGTGTTGCTCAAGATTCCGGTGCCAATTTGTCTTTTAATGTCTCCCATCATGGTCATCAATTGGCTCATCTGATCTTCTTGCTTAGGCAATATTTTTGTAGTGTTAGTGCACTCAAACTGCACATGTTTTACTTCAATCCTCATTGACTGCATCTCTCCCTCGATCCAATCCAAGCGTTGACCACATACAATATGGTCATTTGGGTTGGTCATTTCCTGAGGCTTCTTCAAATAAAAAGGTTGATAATTAGTATTTTTAATTGGTTATGCACTGTTACCTTATCCTTAATTTTTTTCCCCATCTCATGTTTGGGTGATCTCTCCAACCAGGATTATAAATGTTCAAATACGGGCTTCCACCCTTATTCTCGACGTAGTTGACATCCTTAATTAGGTTATTAATGTAATGAAAAGGAGGTTTGTTTCCTCTACATATAGATGATTCACTAAATGAGGACTCTATGTGGTTGAGTCTATCCATAATTTGTTGGTATCTATCATCCTCCTAGACAACTTTTACCATAAATGATTTATGGCTATATGTATAGCGTCCGATTGGCCACTGGCAGGAATTCATCGCAATGTTTTCTATCAATTCATATGCATTTTCATATGTTCTGTTCATTAAGGCTCCTCCTACAGCTCCATTTAGTCCTGAACGTGCATGCACATCCAACCCATTTAAAACATTTGCAGCTTCAGCAACTCGGGCAATCCATAATGTGGGCATCTTTGTACTAGCTTTTTAAAATGCTCCCAAGATTCATGAAAACTTTCTTCTTCTAACTATTTCAACGTTGCGATCTCTCTTCTCAATTGGACAATCTTGGTAATAGGGAAAAACTTTTGTAGAAATTTGCCTGCAATTTGATCCAATGTAATGATGGATCCTGGTGCCTACGAATCTAACTAAGAAAAGGCATTATCAATTAAGGAGAAAGGGAACAGTCGAAGAAGAATAGCATCATTGGTGACCCCATTGCATTTAAATGTATCACAAAGCTGAAAGAACCATTTTAAATGCTAATTTGGGTCCTCCATCATTGTACCTCTAAATTGCAAATTATTTTGGATTATTTGGATCATGGTTAGTTTTATTTCAAAATTTTTAGCCATATGGTTGGCCTTGTGATACTTCCTTGAACCGTCTCCAGGTTTGGTAACGCGTAATCCCTTAGGGTTCTTTCGTTTCGCACCATACGTATATTTTTAGGTAGCTGCTGTAGTGGTAGTGGTGGTAAGTCCTATAGGTTATTTTTGTTAATCTCATCAAATAGTGGATTATAGTGTGGTAAATTCCTTACAACAGGTGGTTCATTCGGCATCTACTGTTACTACTATTGTTGTCGATGATTTTAGCAAATTAGTCTCTCCATGTTAGTAGCTGGCTCTATAGGTTTTCCCTAACTATGAGTCATATACTGAAGCACAAAAGAAAATAGAAGATGTTAGTAAAAATAAAAATAAAATTTATGTCTATAATTTATTAATTTCCTAATTATTTTATTGTAAAAATTATAATCAATTTAGTAGCATTGCCTCCCAGCAATGATGTCAGCAACTTGATCGTCTCCTAACGTACCAACGTTTAGAATGTAGATACTACACCTAAAGATAGAGATTTGAAACAGTGTTCGTAAGTGTACGGGTCAGGTTGTAATATAGATACAATGAAGTATATAAGTACTCCGAGGATCGTACCCAAGGGAGATGAGTACTAAATTAACTTTAACCTAAAAACAAATAAATCTAATTAGTACTTTAAATAAATCATATTGCGAAAAGATATAAATAGGAGATTTTTGGGTTTTTATAAAGAAAATAAAAATAGCAAAAGTAAATGAATTTCATGTGTATGAATTCTAACTTAATTAAATCTAAGCATAGGTGATTAGCTCACTTATCATAACTAATTCCTATTTTGGGTTTCTACTCAATCAACTAGTCGTTACCCTAGAAGGATTTCTCGATCTTCCACTAAACCAACAAGCCGACAAGAACTACTTATCTCTCGATGTAATAGTCTATTTTTAGTCAAATCAAAATAGTGGTTTTGGGACCACAAATATGAGGTTGAAATAATTATATTATTATTTTGAGGTCTACAACATGATAGCATGATTGTGTGAAAATTTTGTCAAGAAATTTTATCATTTGAGTGCTTAATCTGATAAAAAGGACTAAATCGTGTAAAGTGTAAAATTTGAGTTTTATTAGCTAAAGGTGTCTAATAACTATAGAACTTTAAAGTAAAGGCGCTTAAGTGGTAATTAGCCCATTTATATTGTTATTGGACAAAGATGGACAAATTAGGTGATTTTTAAGGTTAATTAAAAAGGTTATTAAAGTAATTTGATAAATAATTGAAAATGCAAAAGAATTAAAAGATGAAAAGGTTGTCATCTTTCTTGTTTCCTTGAACCATGGCCAAAATACACCATTAAAGGGGAAGATAAGTTTGATCAAGCTACTTCTTTGCATGTAAGGGTTATTTTGTCGAATTTTTAATGATTTCTATGCGTATTTTGATGTTTGATGATCGAAAATATATGCTTGTTGTTAGATAAACAACATTTCTAAAGGGATTTTTGACAAAATTGTCATTTAGGGATTAAATTGAGAAATGTTGAAATTTTGTGGTTAATTTATGAAATAAATGAAAAATATGGGCTGCTATGGTAATAAGAGAAATTCGACTAGCATGGGTAAAGACTTAATTTCATGAATTTGTATTTTTATGAGATAAGGACTAAATTGTAAAGAAATTGAAATATTAAGGGCAAAAGTGTAAAATTTCTATAATGTGTATTTTCGGACTAAATTGAATAGATTAATGATTAAATGAGTTAAATTTGATATTATATAGATCAAGAAAAGTGAAATTCGAATTTAGATCGGGGGAAAAACAAGGTTTTGGACTAATCGACTCCTTTCGTTATTTTTGCATTTGAGGTAAGTTCATGTGTTAATAAGCATTTGTATAATTGTGTTTTAAATGCTTTATTATTGAATTATTTGCAAATACGACCTTACAGATATAATCAATGAAGATTCGGCATTGAGAAATCCCGGTTGAACTTTAGGAATAGATTAGGATACGAATGACATGTCATTAGGGGTTATGTTATTTGGGTGTTGGTCCGTACATCCTACCAGCGACTGAGGTATCTGGCATGTGTTGCGGATTCTTGTCAGCTTGTATGAGCAACACTGTGTAGCTTCGTCATGACCGTCAACTTGTTTGAGCAGACCCGTTGATAGCTCGAGAGTGAGCATTATATGTGATATGAGATTGAGATAGCTTTGGCTATGTATTGGCAATTAGGGTGCGAGATTCCCGTGTATCCGATGGTATTTCAAATGGTTCAACGGGTATATTGAAGATATGAAATGGTGAGAAATAGATACGTATCAGTACAGGTATGTATGAAAACTATATAAGCATTGAAACTATGAAAGTTATGAGATCTTGATTAATTATTTGATTAAATATATGTTAACCTTATAATTACATGATTTTGAAGCATACTATGTTATATTACTTGAATGATGATTAAATGGTGAGTTTTACTTATTAACTATACGAAATTACTAAGCTTTATAGCTTACTCTATTTACTTTTCCATGTTTTATAGTGAATTTCGAAGCCAGCTCTGATTGGGAGTCGTCGGAGATTGCATCACACTATCAAGCATCTACTTTGGTACTCTTTAGTTTATCTTTTGGTTATATGGAATGTATAGGAATTATGGTCATTTTGGTATAGGTTGATAATAAATTTAGCCATTTGAGTTGGCTTGTAAATGTTAAGTGGTTGGTTATGTATATAGCCAAGTGATTTGGCTTATTTTGGTTGATTTGTTTGTATATATGTATATATGTGTAAATGGTCTTTGTTATGCATATGGTAAATGTTAGGTAAATGCTTGTGGTGAATGGTTGTTGTGAATTGGTAAATTGAGTATCAAATAGTTGATATTTGGAGTTTTGGTATGCATAAAATTTTAGGTAAGAAAGTGCATATGTGAAGTATTTAGTTACGGTGAATTATGAATGTAAATTTTTGGTATGAGATTGAATGGTATATTATGGTATTTGTGTGCCTTGTAGTTGTTGGTATTGAATGGTATGAATTATGCTTGGTTGAGGTCGGGTGAATGCCTATTTATGTATTTTATGTGCCAATTGGTTTGGTGTAGGTGTGTGCTATTTGGGTAAGCAAAATGGCTTGGTAAATAGCCTATTTTTGTCCACACAGGCAGAGACACTGGCATTTGTCTCAACCGTGTGTGACACACGGTTAGGTGACACGACCATGTGTCCTCTGGTGTTTAATTAGAAACCAACATGACCCAACACAAGAGCGTGTGTCTTGGTCGTGTGACATAAGTCAATATTCCCTACAGGTTTGGCACGGCCTAGCACACGGCCTGGCACATGGGCGTATGAGGTCACTTCAAATGGCATATGGGCTAGTCATACGGGCGTGTGGTTGGCCATGCGACCCAAGTTAGAGAGTTACATGGGCTTGGACACGAGTTGGGGTACGACCACGTGATCCCATTTCGAATGTCCACAGGGCCTGTGACACCGGCATTTCACACGGCCAAGCCATACGGGCGTTTGTCCCTTGTATTTTGAAAAATTTTCTAAGTTTTTTAAAAGTTCTCTGAGTTATCGGTTTATTTTTGAACCACTCCTAAAGCATGATTTGGGCCTCTTAGGCTCGTATTAGGGAAATGTGAATGATTTTAACTGATGTTTATTTGGAATAATTCCGATAATAATTTTGGTAATTTTGGTAATGCCCTGTAACTCTATCCTGGCATTGAATATGGGTGAGGGGTGCTACAATTATAAGTATCAGAGCTACGATTTAGTCGATTCTAGGACTAACATAGCGTATGTGAGAGTCTAGCTATACATGTCATATATAACCAATGATAGTGTGATATCTCTTGACAGTTTAAAATGTGTTTTCATATAGTAAATGGATCCCAATTGAGCTATAGCTGATGATGATGTTGAAAGTAATACACTAGCCTCCGTTCATGGAGCAGCGCAATCTGAGTCGAGACCCGTATCAGGTAGTCAGGGAAGAGAGGCTAAGGAAGCCTTCTTCCAAATGATGGACGATGGCTCACTAAATTTGTCAAAACTAATCCGACTACTCTGCAACCTCCACTCCCACCTATTCCCCAACCAGTGTAACGCCCCAATTTTTGGGATTTTTGGGATTTTTGAGAATTTTAGTGAATTTTAGAATTTCTGTGTTTTGACTGCTTAATGTAGGTCTGAGTATGTTAGTGGGCCTTTAGAAGGCCCAAGTCTGAGTTAAAAGCTGGTAATTTTAATTAATTTTAATTCTAAAGGGAAAAGGAATTCGGGTACATTAGGCTTTTAATGATTTCATGGGTAAAATAAGCCACAAGAAGGCATGTGGCAAGGTGGCATGTGACGCCACTGGGAAGGCTATAAAAGTGGCGTGTGGATGATAAGGGGGAGCTAAGGTTCAACTCACAATGAGAGCGTATTAAAGGAATTATTTTTATAAGTAGGAATGGTAAGTAATGGAATTCAACTAAAAGTCTGTCAGGAGGAGTTTGAATTGTTCAGGGGTTTGAGTAGAGGAGGGATAAGGGGAGAAAATAAAGGAATCTGAATAGGAAGCAGGAGTTGGCCGTATAGGGGACTCTGCAAGTGCACATTCGGCTAGGTCACTTAATGTTGGGAATTTCGGCATTTGGTCTAGTGGCTGTCGAATTTCTTTTGTGTTTCGAGACTGGGTTATTTAGTTGGCTGTTCTGCCGAAAGTAAGTTTTCTCTTCTCTTCCCTTTCATTCCTGCTAAAAGCTGAAACCTACACATGTGCCGATTACACTACCACAAAATCGAAATCTCTTCTTTTGTTCATTTTTACTCTTTCTCTTAGCCAAACCTAGAAGCCTCTCATTGTGCTGTTTTCTCTATAGCCGAATAGAACTTCTCTTCTCACCTTTTCTTTTCTTCTATTTTATCTTTTCTTCGTTGATCCATCGTAGGCCGAAAGTTACTGTAGCCGAATCACATTCTTCTCTCCCTTAAAAAGCTGAAACTCTCAAACCTGTGTTTTTGATAGCCGATTTCTTGGCTACTGGAATCTGTTTCTTCTCATAAGTACGATGGATCAGATCTGGGATCGTGGATAGGCGTACTCCTCTAGGCCGAGTGATGATTGGTAAGTTGCCGAGTAACTTGCGTTAATCATTCATGTTTTAGGGAAAAGCTGAAACCCTTAAAGGGGTGGCTAACGTCTGGACTAAGGGCGTGTATGCCTTTTTCTTTTGACTGTGTAAGCGATAACGTAGACGAGAGGATAAGAGGGCATGAAGCAAAAGGGCTTGAAGACTATTCAGTTGGATCTTTGGATCTAATCCATATTTCGGCAAAAAGGTAAGAGCACTAGGGTCTAAAGCATGGTTGGCCGAATATGTTAGGGAGATATGGTCATAGCTTGTTTCCATATTTGGACTGATGTGTTAGTAATCCTATTATAGGCAGCTCGTGTGTGTGGAACTCGCCATCGAATCACTACAAATCATGTGTGTAACTGACACCCTCTCATAGACTAGATCGGCAAAAGCTGAAATACCAAAAAACTGGTATTTCGTGAACTTGCGAGTGTGCGAATGCTCGTAAGATAAGTGGATTAACATATACGGTAATTTGAAGTGATAAGACTGCAGTATGCGCGATTCCGTGCATTTTGATATTTTTGGGCTTAATGGGCCAAAATCGAGATAATGGGCCAACGGGCCCAATTTGGTAAGAACACTCGGTAAGTGTTTCTGTTAGTGCGTAAATGGTAGAAATATGCATGAAAACCCTAAAATAGTTAAATTATTAGAATACCCCTATGTATGGAAAATTACCATTATGTTATAGAGGAAGCGTCCTGGTGGCTATGCCACAATTATCTGATCTGGTGGCTCTACCACATTTATCTGTTCTGGTGGCTCTGCCACAATTATCTGTATCTAGTGACTCTGTCACATTATCTGTTTCTGGCAGCCATGCTGCAAAATTTGTGGCGTGTAGCAGTTGGGTGGGTCGAGTAGTCTCCCCACATGGTGTAAGGTTGGACGGGGGTGTATATGGTTGGATATGGGTTGGGTTTATGCATTTTCATGTGATATTTGTTCTGTAATGTTATGGGCATAAGGGCTTCTTTCTGATATCTGTTCTGGGCTAAGGCCAACTTAAACTGTTTCTGTGCTTTGAGCTGATATAGGCTATGATTGGGTTAATTTACACACTGAGTTTCCCCAAACTCACTCCTTATTTTCATCCACGCAGGTAATCCCCAACCATATTGGGCTTGGAGCTGTGAGGGATTCGGAGTGGCCACACGTTCTAAAAATTTTGGTTCTCTTCTAGTGAATTAGACAGATTTCTTTTTTTTCTTAAATGTTTTGGGTTTTAAGTTGTAATAAGGCCTCTCTAATTATTTTTATGGTTTTGATAAGTTTTGCTAGAATAGATATGTTATTATTTTTAACTGTTGAAAATTGAGTAACTTTAGGGCGCGCTTTTAAAAACAGTAACTGATTTCAAAATATCACAACAATAAAGCAAAACTTCCGTAATGAAACGTTTTCCAAAATTAATCATTTTTCCTAAAATGGACTTAATCGAATTGGTTTTCTAAAAATATACACTAAGTTAAGGTGTGCCAATGGTGGTGTGCATATCTAGGATTGGATCCGAAGGGAGCTTGGTACTTAAGCAGTCTGAAGAACTCACCTCCCCTTTTCTAGTTTCCTACCTGGTGCACAGCTTCCATTCACTTTAATCTATAATGAGATTATACCTTAAGACACTAAGTAAGTTTTCGTATTCGAGATCAAAAGTATTTTTAACACTTCGATGTGGCATGTCGAATTCGGTCATAACGTCTAGGCCGGGTTTGAGGTGCTACATTTAGTGGTATCAGAGCCAAGTTGCAACAACTCGGCTGTGGAATAGGTTTTCAAAAACAAAGATTTTTGAAAAAAAATTTTTTATAAAGATTGCAAAACCCAATTTTCAAAATTTGGATCTTTAGAAGGTGGCACCCGAATCTTCGGCCCAAGCCTGTATCTACTATTCTGAACTTTTTCTGAATTATCTGTCTGTACTGAAACTCTGCTAGGATACTCTAGTTAGAATGGTACTGAAACTGTAGGAATTTTGGTAATGGACTGAGACTGTAGCTAGACTACGATTCTGCGGAAACAAACTCTGAATTACTATCTATTCATAAAACATATGTAATAAACACTGAAATATTTAATTGATACATAAAATTTGTAATCAGATAATACGATATGAGTACGAGAGCCACTGGTGGAAGAGGCCATGGACGTGGCCAAAGTAGTGCTCGAGTAGGGCATATGCCGGCAGCAAATGCACCGGTACCAACTGCAGCGAAAGTGGAGTCTCATGATCGTGGTGTCGGGGATGATGCCCTGTCGTAAGTAATGTTTCGTGTTCTGGAAAGGGTTTCCGGGGCAAGTGCGGGCAACGAAATTCAAGGATCTATTTCTGAATGACTCCGGGCTAACGGAGCGGAGATCTTTAGAGGCATATCTGGTGTAGTCCCGAATGTGGCAGAATATTGGTTGGAGGCCACAGAGCAGATTATGGATGACTTGGACTGCTCTGTGGAGCAGAAGCTGAAGGGAACCGTATCGTTTCTGCGAGACGAGGCTTATCAGTGGTGGCTCACTGTGAGAGATGAGACCCCAGCGGATAGGGTAATATGTTGGAGCAAGTTATGTGGACGCCCGCAGGAAGGAATTCTTGAATCTGGTTCAAGGAGGTAAGACATTTGCGGAGTATGAGGCTGAGTTTTTGAGGCTGAGCCGGTATGCTGTAGGAATAGTCGCCACGGAGTATGAGCGTAGTGTGCGCTTCGAGGATGGTCTAAGGGATGAACTTAAGGTGCTGATTGCTCCGCAGAGGGAGCGTGACTTCGCAATTTTGGTGGAAAAAGCTAAGATAGCTGAGGAAGTGAAGCATACTGAGAGGCAGAATCGTGAGAAGGATCGAAACCGTTTTTGGAAGGATTCAGGACCTTCGGGTGTTGCAAACAGGAATGTTAAGAGAGCAAGAGTGGAGGAGCCAGTTCGGGCAGTTCTGATGAACGTGGTTAGACCACTAATCTGTGGGGACTGTGGTAAGGTACATCTGGGCGAGTGTAGAAAACGTTCTAACGCTTATTTTCGGTGCGGATCTATGGACCATAGAGTCAAAAGCTGTCCTCAAAAAATAGATCAGGTTCAAGTTGTTGAACAGAGGGTTACTCAACCAGTGAGAGGTGGATTGCAACCACCTAGAGGACGTAGACAAAGAAGGGGCAGAAATGGAAATGGTCGAGGTCGAGGGGCACCCGGTAGGGGTGCTGGAAATACTGAGGCTCGACAGCCAGCATTGGTGTATGCAGCTCGTCGTCGAGAGGAGGGCGATGCACCCGACATCATAACTGGTACGTTTTTTATTTCTAGCACGCCGTATACTGCTTTGGTGGATATTGGATCTACTCATTCCTATGTTGCATGTGCCATATCTGGGTCGTTGGGTGTGCACTTTGAGAAGATTGTGAGTGGGGTATCTGTACTAAGTCCTTTGGGTCACTCGGTTAGGGTAGACAAATTGTATAAGGATGTGCCCTTAGAAACTCAAGGTAGGGTCTTTCCTCGAGACTTGATAGAGTTACCATTTGGAGAATTCGACCTCCTTCTAGGAATGGACTGGCTTGTTAAGCATAGGGCGACTCTGGATTGTGCTACTAAACGAATGGTGTTAAGGACCACAGAGGGAGAGGAGGTTATGGTGATAGGTGAGCGAAGGGATTATTTGTCCAATGTGGTGTCGGCATTGAGAGCTGAAAAGTGGATTCGTAAAGGTTGTGAGGCCTATTTGGCATTTGTAAGTCAGTTGGAAGATGAGGGACTAACAGTGGATAAGGTTAGAACCGTTAAGGAGTTCCAAGATATTTTTCCAGAAGAGCTTTTAAGATTGCCTCCGAACCGAGAAGTCGAGTTTGGAATCGACTTACTGCCTGGAACGGCACCAGTGTCCATTGCATCTATAGGATGGCACCGAAGGAGTTAGCGGAGCTAAAGGCACATATTCAAGAGTTGTTGGATAGGGGCTTTATTAGGCCAAGTGTGTCTCCATGGGGAGCACCGGTGCTATTCGTGAAAAAGAAGGATGGGACGATGCGGATGTGTATTGATTATTGGCAGTTGAACAAACTGACGATTAAGAATAAGTACCCTCTGCCAAGGGTTGATGATCTATTTGACAAACTTAGAGGAGCTTCTGTATTTTCCAAGATCGATCTTCGATTTGGATATCATCAGTTAAGGGTCAAAGAGGCAGATATTCATAAGATGGCATTCAGGACTCGGTATGGTCATTACGAGTTTCTAGTTATGCCGTTTGGACTGACGAACGCTCCTGCAGCGTTAATGGATCTGATGAATCGTGTATTCCAACCATTTTTGGATAAGTTCGTAGTCTTCTTTATTGACGATATTCTGGTATATTCTGAAACTAAAGCAAAACATGCATCTCCGTATTGTGCTGCAAGTGTTAAGGGAGAAGGAACTTTATGCGAAGTTCAGCAAGTGTGAATTTTGGTTGAGTGAGGTAACCTTCTTAGGACATTTTGTCTCTGCTAAGGGGATTAAGGTAGAACCTCGAAAGATTGAAGCAATTTTGGATTGGAAGCCACCTAGGACGGTGTCAGAAATTCAGAGTTTGCTAGGGTTGGTAGGTTACTACAGAAGGTTTGTGGAAGGATTTTCTGTGATGGCAGCACTTTGACAAAACTCATAAGGAAAGGGGTACCATTTGTGTGGACAGAGAAGTAGCAGAAAGCTTTTGAGAAGTTGAAGAAAGTTCTGACTGAAGCACCAATGTTAATTCAAATGAGATCAGGAAGGATTTTTCTCAGATACTGACGACGCATCACATGTGGGTTTAGGCTGTGTGTTGATGCAAGAGGGTAAGGTGGTTGCTTATGCGTCACGGCAGCTTAAGCCTTACGAAGTGAACTATCCTACTCATGATTTGGGGTTGGCAGCAGTGATCTTTACACTTAAGATTTGGAGACACTACTTGTATGGAGAAAGGTGTTATATACACATACCATAAGAGTCTTAAGTATTTGCTGACTCAGAAGGAGCTGAACCTTAGGAAAAGGAGATGGATAGAGTTGCTTAAGGATTATGATTGTTCAATTGAGTATCAACCAAGCAAGGCTAATGTGGTAGCCGATGCTCTAAGTAGTAGAGCTGTATCTGATCTGAGAGCAATGTTTGCTCATCTGAGTCTATATGATGATGGGAGTCTGTTGGCTGAGTTGCAAGTAACGCCAACCTAGGTGGACCAGATTACGGAAAAGCAGTTGAAGGATGAGTCTTTGGTTGCTCGTTTCCAGCAAGTCAAGAAAGGGGAAACCTCTGAGTTTGGGTTGAATAGTGAAGGTGCTCTGTGTTTCCGAGGAAGAATTTATGTTCCGAAGGACTCTGATTTGAGGCAGACAATATTGAAGGAAGCTCATGGAGGACTTTGTGCTATGCATCCTGGAGGGAATAAGTTGTATCACGACTTGTGTGAATTGTATTGGTGGCCTGGGCTGAAACGAGAAGTAACGGAGTTTGTGGGGAAATGTTTGACATGTCGGCAAGTGAAAGCTGAGCATCAACTACCTTCTGGACTTTTTGCAGGCAGTAAAGATACCACTTTGGAAGTGGGAGAGGGTAACCATGGACTTTGTGAGTGGGTTACCCTTGACGCCATCAAAGAAAGACTCGGTTTGGGTGATTGTGGATAAGTTGACCAAATTAGCCCATTTCATACCTGTCTGCACTGGCTTTTCACTTCAAAAGTTAGCCAAGTTGTATGTGGCAGAGATCGTGTGACTTCATGGTGTCTCAGTTCCAATTATCTCTGACTGGGATTCTAGATTCACATCTCAGTTTTGGCAGAAGTTGCATAAGGCATTGGGAACGCGATTGAACTTTAGTACGACTTTCCATCCCCAGACCGATGGTCAGTCGAAAAGGGTTATTCAGATTCTGGAGGACATGTTGAGGGGATGCGTTATTGACTTTCGAGGTAGTTGGGAGGATTATTTGCCATTGATAGAGTTTGCATACAACAACAACTATCAGGCGAGTATTCGAATGGCACCGTATGAAGAGTTGTATGGATGAAGGTGTCAAACACCTAGTTGTTAGACCGAACTGGGGGAACGACAGGTTCTAGGACCGGAGTTGGTAGCTGATGCTAAGGATAAGGTCAAAGTAATCAGAGATTAGTTAAAAGAAGCATCCGATAGGCAAAAGTCGTATGCAGATTTGAAGCGTAAGGAAATTGAGTACTTAGTGGGTGATATGGTCTTCTTGAAGGTTTCTCCTTGGAAGAAGATATTAAGGTTT
Source organism: Gossypium anomalum (assembly GCA_025698475.1). Lineage (NCBI taxonomy): Eukaryota > Viridiplantae > Streptophyta > Magnoliopsida > Malvales > Malvaceae > Gossypium > Gossypium anomalum. Next base: position 59,493,930 of record CM046959.1, read on the forward strand.
GGTAAGAAGGGCAAGTTGAGTCCGCGGTTCATCGGGCCTTATCAGGTTTTGAAGCGAGTAGGATCGGTGGCTTATCAATTGGAATTACCTCCAGAGTTAGACAGGATTCATGATGTTTTCCACGTCTCCATGTTAAGGCGTTATCGGTCTGACCCTACTCATGTCGTGTCGATTGCAGAGATTGAGGTGCAGCCTAACTTGACTTTCGAGGAAGAGCCTGTACAGATATTGGACCGAGATATTAAGGTTCTAAGGAGGAAATTTGTCCCATTAGTGAAGGTGCTTTGGCGTAATCATGACAGAGAGGAAGCTATTTGGGAGCCAGAAGAGGCGATGCGTCAACAATACCCTCATCTGTTCGGATCAGGTAAATTTCGAGGACGAAATTTCTTTAAGGAGGGTAGAGTTGTAACGCCCCAATTTTTGGGATTTTTGAGAATTTTAGTGAATTTTAGAATTTCTGTGTTTTGACTGCTTAATGTAGGTCTGAGTATGTTAGTGGGCATTTAGAAGGCCCAAGTCTGAGTTAAAATCTGGTAATTTTAATTAATTTTAATTCTAAAAGGAAAAAGAATTCGGGTATAGTAGGCTTTTAATGATTTCATGGGTAAAATAAGCCACAAGAAGGCATGTGGCAAGGTGGCATGTGACGCCACTGGGAAGGCTATAAAAGTGGCGTGTGGATGATAAGGGGGAGCTAAGGTTCAAGTCACAATGAGAGCATATTAAAGGAATTATTTTTATGAGTAGGAATGGTAAGTAATGGAATTCAACTAAAAGTCTGTCAGGAGGAGTTTGAATTGTTCAGAGGTTTGAGTAGAGGAGGGATAAGGGGAGAAAATCAAGGAATCTGAATAGGAAGCAGGAGTTGGCCGTATAGGGGACTTTGCAAGTGCACATTCGGCTAGGTCACTTAATGTTGCGAATTTCGGCATTTAGTCTAGTCGCTGTCGAATTTCTTTTGTATTTCGAGACTAGGTTATTTAGTTGGCTGTTCTGCCGAAAGTAATTTTTCTCTTCTCTTCCCTTTCATTCCTGCTAAAAGCCGAAACCTACACTTCTGTCGATTACACTACCACAAAACCGAAATCTCTTCTTTTGTTCATCTTTACTCTTTCTCTTAGCTGAACCTAGAAGCCTCTCATTGTGCTGTTTTCTCCATAGCCGAATAGTACTTCTCTTCTCACATTTTCTTTTCTTCCATTTTATCTTTTCTTTGTTGATACATCGTAGGCCGAAAGTTGCTGTAGTCGAATCACATTCTTCTCTCCCTTAAAAAGCCAAAACTCTCAAACCTATGTTTTTGATAGCCGATTCCTTGGATATTGGAATCTGTTTCTTCTCATAAGTACGGTGGATCAGAGTTGGGATCGTGGATAGGCATACTCCTCTAGGCCGAGTGATGATAGGTAAGTTACCGAGTAACTTGCGTTAATCATTCATGTTTTAGGGAAAAGCTAAAACCCTTAAAAGGGTAGCTAGCGTCTGGACTAAGGGCGTGTATGCCTTTTTCTTTTGATTGTGTAAGCAATAACGTGGACAAGAGGATAAGAGGGCATGCAACAAAAGGGATTGAAGACTATTCGGTTCGATCTTTGGATCTAATCCTTATTTCAGCAAAAAGGTAAGAGCACTAGAGTCTAAAGCATGGTTGGCCGAATATGTTAGGGAGATATGGGCATAGCTTGTTTCCATATTTGGACTGATGTGCTAGTAATCCTATTGTAGGTAGCTCGTGTGTGTGGAACTCATCATCGAATCACTACAAATCAGGTGTGTAACTGACACCCTCTCATAGACTAGATCGACAAAAGCCGAAAAGCCGAAATGCCAAAAAATGGTATTTCGTGAACTTACGAGTGTGCGAATGCTCGTAAGATAAGTGGATTAACATATTCGGTAATCTGAAGTGATAAGACTGCAGTATGCGTGATTCCGTGCATTTTGATATTTTTGGGCTTAATGGGCCAAAATTGGGATAATGGGCCAACGGGCCCAATTTGGTAAGAACACTCGATAAGTGTTTCTGTTAATGCGTAAATGGTAGAAATATGCATGAAAACCCTAAAATAGTTAAATTACTAGAATACCCCTATGTATGGAAAATTATCATTATACCCCTCGGTGCAAAATTACCATTATACCCCTAAGGTTAATTTTGACAGAAAAGTATGATGATCTGATTTTGTATGTTGTGTGCCATGATTTGTATATCTGTTGCATGGGGACATGGGTTATATTATGGAGGAAGCGTCCTGGAGGCTATGCCACAATTATCTGATCTGGTGGCTTTGCCACATTTATCTGTTCTGGTGGCTCTGCCACGATTATCTGTATCTGGTGACTCTGTCACATTATTCATTCTCAGCGACCATGCTGCAAAATCTGTGGCGTGTAGCGGTTGGGTGGGTCAAGTAGTCTCCCCACATGGTGTAAGGTTGGAGGGGGTGTATATGGTTGGATATGGGTTGGGTTTATGCATTTTTACGTGATATCTGTTATGTACTGTTATGGGCCTAAGGGCTTCTTTCTGATATCTGTTCTGGGCTAAGGCCAACTTAATCTGTTTCTGTGTTTTGAGTTGATATAGGCTATGGTTGGGTTAATTTACACACTGAGTTTCCCCAAACTCACCCCTTATTTTCATCCATGCAGGTAATCTCAACCATAGTGGGCTTGAAGCTGTGAAGGATTCGGAGTGGCTACACGTTCTGCAAATTTCGATTTTTTTCTGGTGAATTTGACAAATTTGTTTTTTTTCTTAAATGTTTTGGGTTTTCAGTTGTAATAAAGCCTCTCTAATTATTTTTATGGTATTGATAGATTTTGCTAGAATAGATATGTTATTATTTTTAACTGTTGAAAATTGAGTAACTTTGGGGCGCACTTTTAAAAACAGTAATTGATTTCAAAATATCACGACAATAAAGCAAAACTTCCGCAACGAAATGTTTTCCAAAATTAATCATTTTTCCTAAAATGGACTTAATCGAATTGGTTTTCTAAAAATATACACTAAGTTAAGGTGTGGCAATGGTGGTGTGCATGTCTAGGATTGGATCCGAAGGGAGCTTGGTACTTAAGCAGTCCGAAGGACTCACGTCCTCTTTTCCAGTTTCGTACCTAGTGCACAGCTTCCATTCACTTTAACCTATAATGAGATTATACCTTAAGACACTAAGTAAGTTTTCGTATTCTAGATCAAAAGTGCTTTTAACGCTTCAATGTGCCACGTCGGATTCGGTTATAACATCTAGGCCGGGTTTGGGGTGTTACAACCAGTTCCCATAGCTCTTCAAGGTTTGGAACCTTTACGATTGAATAAGCTGCTAGTTGATAAAATCTAAAAATACGAGGCTGAAAAATTCAGAGCTACTATTGATGACGATCTTGAGAGAGCTGAGTTTTGGCTTGAGAATACGATTAGAGTATTTGAAGAATTATCTTATACGCCAGCTGAATGTGTAAAATGTGCTGTATCACTTCTGAAAGACACTGCGTATCAGTGGTGGAATACTCTGGTATTTGTGGTGCCGAGAGAATGGGTCACATGGGAATTCTTTCAAGTCGAGTTTAGAAAGAAATACATCTGCCAGCGGTTTATCAACCAAAAGCGCAAATAATTTCTGGAGCTAAAACAGGGCCGAATGTCTATAGCTGAGTATGAGAGAGAGTTTGTGGCTCAGTAAATATCCTTCAGAATGTGTTTCCACAAAGGCAAATATGTGTAAAAGATTCAAAGATAGGTTAAATGAAGATATCAGATTGTTAGTTGAGATTTTGGAGTTGAAAGAATTTGTGGTGCTAGTAGACAGAGCTTGTAAAGTTGAGGAACTTGGCAAAGAAAAGAGAAAAGCTTATTTTGAAGCCAGATATTCAAGAAAGAGATCAATGAATAAACCCTATCAATCTTCGTCAAAAAAAATCACAAGATTCGTATAATGGTTCAACAGCTTCGGCAGGATATTCTAATAGAGATCGTGGAGAGCAATATACGAGTCCTAAAGCTCAGGCTACTTCAATGTCGAGTGTGGGTAGTTGAGAAACAACAAACCCGAGTGTCAACAATATGGTAGACGACATTTTGGAGACTGCTGGATAAGTAATAAAGGTTGTTTCAAATATGGGTCGCAAGATCATTTCATTCGAGATTGTCCTGAGTTACTCGAGAAAGATAGATATCAAAATGCAAGATCGAGTAACACAGTTGCTAAAGAGAGACCACCTAGAAATGTGGGAAATGTGACCAGTAGTAAAAGAATGACAAAGGACCCTGCTGTAAGATCCGAGGCTAGAGTGCCAGCCAGAGCTTACGCTATTCGCACTCGCAAAGATGTGTTGTCACCAGTTGTTATCACCGGTACATTTTCTCTCTATGACATTAATGTAATTGCCTTGATTGATCCTGGATCGACTCATTCATATGTTTGTCAGAATTTAGTGTCTAGTAAGAGTCAAACTGTTGAGTCTATAGAGTTTGTGATTAAGGTATCGAATTCCTTAGGCAAGTATGTTCTAGTTGATAAAGTTTATAAGAACTATCCTTTAATGACTTGGGGTTACTGTTTTTCAAAAAATTTGATGTTTTCATCGTTTGATGAAATCGATGTGATTCTAGGTATGGATTGCTTTACTCTACATGATGTTGTCGTGAATTGTAGACAGAAGACTATTGAATTGAAATGTCAAAATAATGAAATCCTTCGAATTGAATCTGATGAGTTAGTGAATTGCCTGTTGTGATACTATCGATGTTAGCTCAGAAATATGTATGAAAAGGTTGTGATGCTTACCTTGCGTATGTATTGGATACGAAAGTGTCTGAATCGAAGATTGAATTAGTACTAGTGGTATGTGAATATCAGGATGTGTTTCCAAAAGAGTTGTCTGGGTTGCCACCGGTCAGAGAAGTTGAGTTTGCTATTGAATTAGTGCCAGGAACATCACCAATATCGGTTGCTCCATACAGAATAGCTCCAACAGACTTGAAAGAGTTGAAAGCTCAGTTGCAAGAGTTAACAGATAGAGGTTTTGCGTAACCTAGTTTTTTGCCATGGGGTGCACAAGTGTTATTTGTAAAGAAGAAAGATAGGTCGACGAGATTGTGTATCAATTATCGTCATCTCAATAATGTTACAATTAAGAATAAGTATCCGTTTCCAAGAATTGACAATTTGTTTGATCAGTTGAAAAGAGCAATAGTACTTTCGAAGATTGATCTGAGATCTGGCTATTATCAGTTGCAAGTTAAAGATTTAGATGTACCAAAGACTACGTTTAGAATAAGGTACGGGCATTATGAATTTCTTGTTATGCCTTTCGGATTAACTAATGCTTCTGCAGTTTTTATGGATTTGATTAATCGGATCTTTAGACAGTATTTAGATAGATTTGTTGTTGTATTCATTGATGACATTTTGATCTATTCCCGAGATGAGTCTAAGCATGTTGAACATTTGAGAATAGTATTACAAACATTGAGAGACAAGTAACTATTTGCTAAATTCAGTAAATGCAAGTTTTGGCTTCGAGAAGTTAGATTTTTAGGGCATATTGTTTCAATGGAAGGTATTCGAGTAGATCCGAGTAAGATGTTCGTAGTTGTTGACTAGAAACTACCAAGAAACATATCCAAAGTCAGAAGCTTTCTGGGATTAGCTGGATACTATCGATGTTTTGTTAAAGGATTCTCGATGATTGCTACACTAATGACTAGATTGCTATAGAAAGATGTGAAGTTGCAATGGTCCGAGAAATGTCAACAGAATTTTGAACAGTTGAAAGCATTCTTAACTAAGGCACCAGTTTTGGTTCAGCCTAAGTCAGTAAAGAGTTAGCGATCTATAGTGACGCATTATTGAATGGTTTGGGTTGTGATCTATAGCGACGCATCATTGAATGGTTTGGGTTGTGTTTTGATGTAAGAGGGAAAAGTGATATCTTATGCTACCAGATAGTTGAAACTGCATGAAAAGAATTATCTGACGCACGATTTAGAATTAGCCGCTATTGTTTTCGCATTGAAAATTTGGCGACATCATTTATTCAGTGAGAAGTGTCACATCTTTACCGATTTGAATTTGAATTTGCATTTAATGACACAGAAAGATTTGAATTTGCAACAATGAAGATGGCTCGAGTTGCTGAAAGACTATGAGTTAGTGATTGATTACCATTCGGGAAAAGTAAATGTAGTCGCGAATGCTTTGAGTAGAAAATCTTTGTTTGCATTACGAGCGATGAATACACAGTTAACTTTGTCTGATGATGATTCGATTTAGCTGAGTTAAAAGCTAAACCGTTATTTCTTCAGCAAATTTGTGAAGCTCAAAAGTGTGATAATGAACTGCAAGCTAAAAAAATGTAGTGCGAATCGACTACTAATTCATAGTATCAGATCAGATCCGATGATTGTTTAATGTTCCGAGGTAGAATTTGTGTACCAAAAAATTCCGAGCTTATTCAGAAAATTCTACATGAAGCACACAGTGGTTGTTTATCTGTTCGCCCAGGAAGTACAAAAATGTACAATGATTTGAAATAGTTGTATTGGTGGTTGAGCATGAAACGAGACATTTTAGAGTTTGTGTCGAGATGCTTGATTTGTCAACAGGTTAAAGCCGAACATCAAGTGCCTTTGGGATTGCTATAACCAGTGATGATACCAGAATAAAACTGGGATAGAATTATGATGGATTTCGTATAGGGTTTACCCCTATCTCCGAAAAAGAAAAATGCTATTTGGGTTGTCGTTGATCGACTAACGAAGTCTGCACACTTCATTCCAATACATACAGATTATTTGCTTGATAAAGTAGCTGAGTTGTACATATCTGAGATCGTTAGATTGCACGGGGTGCTAGTTTCTATTATTTCAGATAGAGATCCGAGATTTACGTTGCAATTTTAGAAGAAATTGCAAGAAGTTTTGGGTACACGGTTACATTTTAATACCGCATTTCATCCTCAAACGAACGGTCAGTCTGAGAGAGTAATTCAGATTCTTGAAGATATACTTCGTTGTTATGTTTTAGAGTTTGAAGGCAATTGGGAGAAATATCTACCATTGGTTGAATTCACATATAACAACAGTTATCAATCGAGCATAAAGATGGCACCGTATGAAGCATTGAATGGTCGTAAATGTCGAACTCCTTTGTATTGGATTAAGCTTAGTGAGAAAAAGATTCACGGGGTTGATTTGGTTAGAGAGACCAAAGATAAAGTGAAAGTAATTTGCGACAATTTGAAAGCAGCTTCAGATCGACAAAAATCTTACAGGAATTGAAACATAAAGACATTGAATTTCAAATAGGCAGCAAAGTATTTCTGAAAGTATCTCCGTGGAAGAAGATTCTTCGATTTGGTCGCAAAGGCAAATTGAGTCTGTGATTCATCGGGCCATATGTGTAACCCCCTTAACCCGTTTCCATTGCTGGAATGGGTTACGAGATATTACCGAACCGAATACTTATTCGCAAATTCTCATGCATCTACCTCTATCATCTTCATTTTGTTAAGTTCATCTTTAATAATGCATAACTCATTATACCACCATATACAATCCTTATTCATACAATTTTATGTTATGTTCAGACATAACCAGACAACCCATTACGCTATCTCAAATTAAATACTAAGATCAAATACAATAGCCAAATTACAATTAATCACTTATATAAATGTGTCATAATCGAACCACCCCAAAAACACATAATCAATATTTCTTAGCATTTTCAACATTCAAACATATGTATATTTATATATATATATCTCATTCATTAATAGCATTAAACATTATAACCAAGACGAATTATACCATGATTAAACATAACCAAATTCAAACTTAGTATTTAAGCCATATTCGCATGGCTGGAAGTATACACATCAAAGTTCAAACAAAATACATATTAGCCTATACATGCCGTAATGTTCACTTAGACCAACTAAGAAGAGGGTACCAAAATGTTGCAAGCTGGTGTGATGACTTCGACGATGGTCCCAAGCATGCAAAATGGGTCAAAGAAATCTAAATAGGAGACAAGCAAACACACCAAATGAGTATTCAACTCAGTAAGTCGTAAGCAATATAATACAGACTATTAACATGAGATCATAAGAAAAACAATGTAAGATCAACTATTTTAGCCATACCGAACTATGCTACAATTACCTAGTTTATCGATCCAACCACAAGCCAAGTCTTGCTATCCAATCAACTATCAAACAACCAAATGGTTTAAATCCTTTTCTCAAAGTATGAAACAATGATGAACTAGATGTATCCATGCATATACGTTTCATGTCTCAAATTCAACATTTCAGTTAATAGCTCTAGCACTTTATTCTTTCCCTATACTTCTTATATCATCAACCGATTTCGCACACATAGTGCTAAACAAATTCGCACACATAGTGCCATGCTACACCGCACACATAGTGCCTTGAAGATTCATTCATGTATTGACATTCAAATCAGCACACATAGTGCCATTCAACTTCGCACACATAGTGCCATTCAAATTCGCACACTTAGTGCCAATGTTGACTCACTATAATAAGACAATTTACTTAATTCAATTGGCATATACGGCCACAATTATAAATATGTATATCGCTCCAAAAGAATACCTAACAAAAGAAAATTCTCTCATGATACACTAGAGTCATTTATGTATAAATTAATCAACCTTACAAATGCTTATGGACTTACCTTGTGTTGGATAAAATAGTTCCAAATTAGCTACTCGCTGCTCTTCGCTTTGCCCTTTCTTGATTCCCCTCCTTTAAGTTCTTGAGCTTAATCAAATAAATTAACCAGTTTAACCGCCTTGCTAGATATTTATATCCAAATATTAATGATTTTATATCATAAGGAACAACATGGTAAAATTTTATCTTTCTACCTTATGCTTTTGAGCTATTCGGCTAATAACCACATAATATCACATTACTATCAATAATCCAATCAATATTTCAATTACACATACATATATAACACATATATATATTTGTATATACGGCAACCACCCTTGCTAATTACTCACATATATAGTCTAATAATTTTCATTACATTTTACAACTATAATTGTTCAAGACATTAAAACTTCAACAAATATTCATCTATTATCTCAAGGCCGAATGCATCATCACTTCCTAACATAACATTACCTCAAATATGTTTACATTCAAATATATATAATCATGAATCAAACTCAACTTATAAGCCAACATCACTCATTTAGTTGATTATATACAATCAAAGATAATATCACAAATGTGCATACCTATCTAGCTGAATGTGCAAGATTAAATTCAACATCACCTATGTACTTACTTAGATGGCTGAATATACAATATAAAATATAATATCATTTTTAATTCATTTAAACACATAGTTTCATCTCATGAACACTTGACCGAATTTTCCTATACTAGCATAGCTTTACATCTATTTATATCATCATATAAATCCACATATATCTACTTATCTACCTAAATTTTCTTTCACTTTTCTACTATTTCCATTCAAACATCAAAAGCACCATCCTCTTAGCATTTACCTCCCTCTAATCGTATGCCATTTAGTCACGTATTTAAGTAGAAAATTAACATATGGGATATAATAAGACATTGGCTACTAACTAGATTTTCACAAAATTTAATAGAATTAACATGAGTCCTACCTTAATCAACCCCTTAGAGGCCGAATGTCTTAGAAAATTTCCTCCTTCTTTCCCCTAGCTTACAGCATTTGCAAGAGGATGAAGATGAACACTTTCTCTCTCCTTTCTTATTTTATTCCTCTTTTTCCTATTAATTCCTTTCTTTAATTTAATTTAACCATTAACTAATATAAAATTACAATAAATTCAACTTAGTGGAAGAAGCGTCATTGCTTGGCCGGCCACTACTTGAATTTTGGGTAATTTGACATGCAAACCCAAGCTTTCTCACCTTGTTGTTATTTGATCCTTACAATTTATCTATCATCTTTTCTAAGTTTCTCAACTAAGTCCTTTCAAGAAAATTCACATTCCTAAGACTAATTTAAAACATTAAACTTTCACACATACACTATCTCACATAAATATATGCAATTAAAATTAAATTAAATTTTTATGACTCGGTTTTGTGGTCCCGAAACCACATTCCGACTAGGGTCAAATTAGGGCTGTCACAACTCTCCCCCACTTAAAAATTTTCACCCCCGAAAATCTTACCAGCAAATAAATTCGGATAACGTTCTTTTATAGAGTCTTCGAGCTCCCTAGTAGCTTCTTCAACCCCATGGTTAAGGCACAATATCTTCACTAATGAGATTTTCTTATTTCGCAGGTCTTTTCCTTTACGAGCCATAATACGAACCGGTTCTTCTTCGTAACTCAAATCAGCTTGAATCTCAACCTTTGATGGATTAATTACGTGTGATGGATCGGATCTATAACGTCGAAGCATTGAAACATGAAAAACATTGTGAATCTTTTCAAGTTCAAGGGGTAAAATCAATTTATATGCGACAGGCCCAATTTGTTCGGATATTTCATACAGCCCGATGAATCTCAGACTCAATTTGCCCTTAGGGCCAAATCTGAGCACCTTTTTCCAAGGTGAAACCTTAAGAAACACCTTGTCTCCGACTTGATATTCAATATCCTTCCGTTTTAAAGCCACCTACGACTTTTGATGATCTGATGCTGCTCTTAAGCTATCACTAATCACTTTCACTTTTCCTTCAGCCTCTTTAATCAAATCAACCACGTATATCTTATTTTCACTGAGTTCGGTCCAATATAGTGGTGTGTGGCACTTGCGACCATACAAAGCCTCGTATGGTGCCATTTTAATTCCTGACTGGAAGCTATTGTTGTACGCAAATTCAACCAAGGGTAAATATCGTTCCCACGAACCACTGAACTCAAGAATGCAACATCTCAACATATCTTCAAGTATCTGAATAACTCGTTCAAATTGACCATCTGTTTGGGGATGGAAAGCTGTGCTAAAATGTAACTTAGTACCCAATGCTTCATGCAATTTTCTCCAGAATCGAGATGTGAATCTGGGGTCTCTATCAGAAACAATAGAAGTAGGTATTCCATGTAATCGAACAACTGAGGAGACATATAATTCTGCCAATTTATCGAGCGAGAAATCCGTACGGACAGGGATAAAATGAGCAGACTTCATCAATCAATCAACAATAACCCAGATTGAGTCTTTCTCACTCTGCGTCAATGGTAAACCAGATACAAAGTCCATCGTTACTCGATCTCATTTCCATTCGGGTATCATGATCGGCTGAAGTAATCCCGAATGCACTTGATGTTCCGCTTTCACTTGTTGACATATCAAACACTTTGAAACAAAGTCAGAAATGTCTTGTTTCATACCAGGCCACCAAAATTGACGTTTCAGATTGTTGTACATTTTTGTACTACCCAGGTCGACTGACATTCGGCTACTATGAGCCTCGCTCAAAATCATCGAAATAAGTTCTGAATTTCTTGGAACACATAATCAACTCTTGAATGTCAAGCAATCATTGTGGTCAATCTGAAACTCTGATTCCACATTTGAAACACATTTGGCTTGTTTAGCAATCAATTCATCGTCAACTTTCTGGGATTCAAGTATTTGATGAATCAATAATGGTTCAGCCTTTAATTCTGCTACTAATACATTATCGGATGAAACGGACAGGTGAACATTCATCGCTCTCAAAGAAAACAGTGATTTATGACTTAAAGCATCGGCAACCACGTTAGCCTTTCCTGGGTGATAATCAATGACGAGCTCATAATCTTTCAACAACTCAACCCAACGTCTTTGTCGCAAATTCAAATCTCTTTGAGTCATCAAATATTTGAGGCTTTTGTGGTCCGAATATACATGACACCTCTCTCCAAACAAGTAGTGTCGCCATATTTTCAAAGCGAATACAATGGCCGCTAATTCAAGATCATGAGTCGGATAGTTTTTCTCATACGGCTTTAATTGCCTCGACGCGTAAGCCACAACTCGACCTTCTTGCATCAACGCACAACCCAGCCCAAGTAAGGATGCATCACTGTAAATAACAAACTCTTTACCGGATTCTGGCTGTACTAACACTGGAGCTTCAGTTAAACAAGTTTTCAATTGATCGAAATTTTTCTAACATTTTTCTGACCATTCAAACTTAACTTCTTTTTGAATTTGTTTCGTCATCGGTGTGGCTATCATCGAGAAACCCTTTACAAACCGTCTGTAGTAACTGGCAAGTCCCAAAAAGCTCCTAACTTCAGTAATATTCCTCGGAGGCTTCCACTCAAGTATGGCTGAAATTTTGCTCGGTTCAACTCGAATACCCGATGTGGATACCACATGTCCCAAAAAGCTAACTTCTCTCAACCAGAACTCACATTTACTAAATTTCGCGCATAACTGCTTGTCTCGTAAAATCTGTAATACCAATTTCAGGTGCTCGGCATGTTCAGATTCATCGCGCGAATAAATCAAGATGTCATCTATAAACACCACTACAAACCGATCCAAATACTGTCTAAAGATTCGATTCATCAAGTCCATAAATACCGCAGGGGCATTAGTAAGCCCAAACGGCATCACTAAGAACTCGTAGTGACCATATCTCGTTCTGAAGGGAGTTTTAGGTATACCTAATTCTCGAACACGCAACTGATAGTAACCCGATCTCAAGCTATCTTTGAAAACACTGAGGCTCCCTTTAGTTGATCAAACAAATCATCAATACGTGGTAACGGATATTTATTCTTTATTGTCACTTTGTTCAATTGACGATAGTCGATGCATATTCTCATGGTTTCGTTTTTCTTTTTCACAAACAATACTGGTGCACCCCAAGGTGAGAAACTCGGTCGAGCAAAACCTCTATCCGTCAACTTTTGCAACTGAGTTTTCAATTCTTTCAATTCTATTGGTGCCATATGATACGGGGCTATTGAAATTGATGTGGTACCAGATACAAGTTCGATGCCGAATTCCACCTCTCGAACGGGTGGTAATACTGGTAACTCCTCAGGAAAAACATCTGAATACTCACAAATCACCGGTACTGATTCCAGTTTCTTTTTTGACTCTTTGCTATCAAATACATACGCAAGATATACTTCACACCCCTTTCTCATATATTTCTGAGCAAACACCGAGGATATTATTGTTGGCAATCCATTCACACCAATAGACCCAACCCGCACTATCTCATTATTTGCACTCCTTAAATCAATATTTTTTCTTTTGCAATTCACAACTGCATCGTGCAGTCAACCAATCCATACCGAGAATAACATCAAATTCATCAAACGGTAAAAGCATCAAATCCGCCGGAAAACAGAAACCTCGGATTATCAGGGGGCATTTCTTACACACTTTATCGACAAGTACATATCGACCCAGGGGATTCGACACTCGAATTATGAACTCAGTAGACTCAATAGGTAGTGTCTTACTGGATGCTAAAGTCTCACATACATATGAATGAGTAGAGCCGGGATCAATCAATGCAATCACATCAGTATCAAAGAGAGTGAAAGTACTAGTGATAACATCAGGGGAGGATGCCTCCTCTCGTGCGCGGATGGCATAAGCTCTGGCAGGAGCACGAGTCTCGTCGATCGAATGTACCGTGTCGAAGTCCCTCTCGATCGCCACCCCTACCTCCTGTATTTCTCGGTGGTCTACCTCTAGTCGTTGCGCCATTCGATCTCGTACCTTGCACCTTATTCTTTTCATCAGGTTCTGTGCAATCTCGAATAAAATGATCCCGCGATCTGCATCTATAACAGGCCCTGTTAATAGACTTACCCCAACATTCACCTATATGTCATCTTCCACATTGTGAACATTCAGGTTTTTCTTGTCGATTGTTGCCAACACTAGCAATCGAAGTAGCTCGAGAGTCTGTTGAGGGTCGCTCCCTAATAGAAATTCCTGCAGTCGTCTTTGATCTATTTGTATCATCTCTAAACTTCTTTACAGCCGAGAAAGAAGTTTTACCCGCCGATCTTTTGCGAAAGTCTCTGGCTTCAGATTCAGCTTTCTTTTTCTCCTTTCCAAGCTCTTCAGCCTTGCAAGCCCGTTCAACTAGTGTTACGAATTCTTTTATTTCTAAAATACCTACCAGTAGCTTTAAATCTTCATTCAATCCCTCTTCGAATCTTTTACACATGGCATTTTCATCAGCTACACACTCTCGAGCATATCGACTGAGTTTACAAACTCACATTCGTATTTAGATACCGTCAAACGACCTTGTTTGAGCTCCAAAAATTCTTTACGCTTTTGATCGATGAATCGTTGACTAATATACTTCTTATGAAACTCTGTCTGAAAGAAATCCCAAGTAACTCATTCCTTCGGGACAATAGAAATCAGGGTTCTCCACCAATAGTAGGCCGAGTCTCGTAATAAGGATATGGCACACTTTAGACACTTATCCGATGTGCAAGACAGCTCATCAGACACATAGAGGGTATTATCAAGCCAAAACTCAGCCCTTTCAGCGTTGTCAGTAAGTATGGCTCAGAATTCCTCGGCCCCACGCTTCCTAATCAAATCAACAGAAGGTTTACTCGGCCTCAAAGGATCAGTAGTTGTAAGTATTATAGGTACCGGAGGTGGATTATTTAAATTTGGAAATGGTTAAGCAGCCGGGTTAGTTCGGGCATATTGTGCAACCCACTCATTCATCATGGTAAAGAAGGTTTGCTTAGCCCCATCATCCTGATTGCTTGTAGATGGTTGAGGTTCAACAGGCGCCGTCGCTTGTGCATGAGCAGGCGCTATACTCTCAACGTTATCCGCTATGGTTCTCTCTGGATTGGGTTCCATTTACTAATTAAAACAATAATTTCAACCGTCAGTAGTCATCACACTATCATATACTAACATTAAGGCATGTATAGCTAGACTCACACGCGCTACGGTGTCCTAGAACTGACTAAACCGTAGCTCTGATACCAATTAAATGTAACACCCCTAACCCGTTTCCATTGCTGGAATGGGTTACAAGATATTACCGAACCGAATACTTATTCGTAAATTTTCATGCATCTACTTCTATCATTTTCATTTCATTAAGTTCATCTTTAATAATGCATAACTCATTATACCACCATATACAATCCTTATTCATACAATTTTATGTTATGTTCAGACATAACTAGATAACCCATTACGCTATCTCAAATTAAATACTAAGATCAAATACAATAGCCAAATTACAATTAATCACTTATATAAATGTGTCATTATCGAACCACCCCAAAAACACATAATTAATATTTCTTAGCATTTTCAACATTCAAACATATGTATATTTTTATATATATATCATTCATTAATAGCATTAAACATTATAACCAAGACGAATTATACCATGATTAAACATAACCAAATTCAAACTTAGTATTTAAGCCATATTCGCATGGCTGGAAGTATACACATCAAAGTTCAAACAAAATACATATTAGCCTATACATGCCGTAATGTTCACTTAGACCAACTAAGAAGAGGGTACCAAAATGTTACAAGCTGGTGTGATGACTTCGACAATGGTCCCAAGCACGCCAAATGGGTCAAAGAAATCTAAATAGGAGACAAGCAAACACACCAAATGAGTATTCAACTCAGTAAGTCGTAAGTAATATAATACAGACTATTAACATGAGATCATAAGAAAAATAATGTAAGATCAACTATTTCCTCCATACCGAACTATGCTACAATTACCTAGTTTATCGATCCAACCACAATCCAAGTCTTGCTATCCAATCAACTATCAAACAACCAAATGGTTTAAATCCTTTTCTCAAAGTATGAAACAATGATGAACTAGATGTATCCATGCATATACGTTTCATGTCTCAAATTCAACATTTCAGTTAATAGCTCTAGCACTTTATTCTTTCCCTATACTTCTTATATCATCAACCGATTTCGCACACATAGTGCTAAACAAATTCGCACACATAGTGCCATGCTACACCGCACACATAGTGCCTTGAAGATCCATTCATGTATTGACATTCAAATCAGCACACATAGTACCATTCAACTTCGCACACTTAGTGCCAATATTGACTCACTATAATAAGACAATTTACTTAATTCAATTGGCATATACGGCCACAATTATAAATATGTATATCGCTCCAAAAGAATACCTAACAATAGAAAATTCTCTCATGATACACTAGAGTCATTTATGTATAAATTAATCAACCTTACAAATGCTTATGGACTTTCCTTGTGTTGGATAAAACAGTTCCAAATCGGCTACTCGATGCTCTTCGCTTTGCCCTTGCTTGATTCCCCTCCTTTAAGTTCTTGAGCTTAATCAAATAAATTAACCAGTTTAACTGCCTTGCTAGATATTTGTATCCAAATATTAATGATTTTATATCATAAGGAACAACATGGTAAAATTTTATCTTTCTACCTTATGCTTTTGAGCTATTCGGCTAATAATCACATAATATCACATTACTATCAATAATCCAATCAATATTTAAATTACACATACATATATAACACATATATATTTGTATATACGGCAACCACCCTTGCTAATTACTCACATATATAGTCTAATAATTTTCATTACATTTTACAACCACAATTGTTCAAGACATTAAAACTTCAACAAATATTCATCTATTATCTCAAGGCCGAATGCATCATCACTTCCCAACATAACATTATCTCAAATATGTTTACATTCAAATATATGTAATCATGAATCAAACTCAACTTATAAGCCAATATCACTCATTTAGTCGATTATATACAATCAAATATAATATCACAAATGTGCATACCTATCTAGCCGAATGTGCAAGATTAAATTCAACATCACCTATGTACTTAATTAGATGGCCGAATATACAATATCAAATATAATATCATTTTTAATTCATTTAAACACATAGTTTCATCTCATGAACACTTGACCAAATTTTCCTAAACTAGCATAGCATCACATCTATTTATATCATCATATAAATCCACATATATCTACTTATCTACCTAAATTTTCTTTCACCTTTCTACTATTTCCATTCACAACATCAAAAGCACCATCCTCGTAGCATTTACCTCCCTCTAACCGTATGCCATTTAGTCACCTATTTAAGTAGAAAATTAACATATAGGATATAATAAGACATTGGCAACTAACTAGATTTTCGTAAAATTTAGTAGAATTAACATGAGTCCTACCTTAATCAACCCCTTAGGATGGCCGAATGTCTTAGAAAATTTCCTCCTTCTTTCCCATAGCTTACAGCATTTGCAAGAGGAAGAAGATGAACACTTTCTCTCTCCTTTCTTATTTTATTCCTCTTTTTCCTATTAATTCCTTTCTTTAATTTAATTTAACCATTAACTAATATAAAATTACAATAAATTCAACTTAATGGAAGAAGCGTCATTGCTTGGCCGGCCACTACTTGAATTTTGGGTAATCTGACATGCAAACCCAAGCTTTCTTACCTTGTTGTTATTTGATCCTTACAATTTATCTATCATCTTTTCTAAGTTTCTCAACTAAGTCCTTTCAAGAAAATTCACATTCCTAAGACTAATTTAAAACATTAAACTTTCACACATACACTATCTCACATAAATATATGCAATTAAAATTAAAGTAAATTTTTATGACTCAGTTTTGTGGTCCCGAAACCACATTCCAACTAGGGTCAAATTAGAGCTGTCACAATATGAGATTATTGAAAGAATAGGGCCAGTGGCATATCGACTAGCTTTACTGTCATAGTTAGAAAAGATTCACAATGTATTTCATGTGTCGATGTTATGATGTTATAGATCAGATCCATGACATGTTATTTCTCCGGTAGAGATTGAAATTCAGCCTGATATGACGTATAGCGAAGATTCGATCAAAATCTTAGCTCATGAGGTTAAAGAGTTGAGAAACAAAAACATAGTTTTGGTGAGTGGCAACATCACGGGGTAGAAGAAGCTACGTGGGAACCCGAGGAAGTTATGAGAAAGCAGTACTCTAACCTCTTTTTTGGTAAGATTTTCATGGACGAAAATTACTAAGGGGGAGAGTTGTAATAGTCTATTTTTAGTCAAATTGAAACAGTGGTTTTGGGACCACAAATCTGAGTTTGAAATAATTATTTTATTATTATTATGAAGTCTATAACATGATAGTATGATTGTGTGAAAATTTTGTTAAGAAATTTTATTATTTAAGTGCTTAATTTGATAAAAAGGACTAAATCGCGTAAAGTGTAAAATTTGAGTTCTATTAGCTAAAGGTGTATAATAGCTATAGAACTTTAAATTAAAGGTTCTTAAGTGGTAATTAGCCCATTTATATTTTTAGTGGACAAATAAGGACAAATTAGGTGATTTTTAAGGTTAATTAAAAAGGTTGTTAAAGTAATTTGATAAATAATTGAAAATGTAAAAGAATTAAAAGATGAAAAGGTTGTCATCTTTCTTGTTTCCTTCAACCATGGCCGAAATACACCATTAAAGGGGAAGATAAGTTCTGTCAAGCTACTTCTTTGCATGTAAGTGTTATTTCGTCCCGTTTTTAATGATTTCTATGTTTTTGATATCGTTGCAGCTTAATCTAGCTAGCCCAGGGACTATTTTGTAAAAATGTTAAAGGTCTAGGTTTTTTTCCATTGATGAATATATGTGTATTTTGATGTTTGATGATAGAAAATATATGCTTGTTGTTAGATAAACAACATTTGTAAAGTGATTTTTGACAAAATTGTCATTTAGGGATTAAATTGAGAAATGTTGAAATTTTATGGTTAATTTGTGAAATAAATGAAAAATATGGCCTGCTATAGTAATAAGAGAAATTTGACTAGCATGGGTAGGGACTTAATTGCATGAATTTGATTTTTTATGAGATAATGACTAAATTGTAAAGAAATTGAAATATTACAGACAAAAGTGTAAAATTGCTATAATGTGCATTTTTTGACTAGATTGAATAGATTAATGATTAAATGAGTTAAATTTGATATTATATAGATCAAGAAAAGTGAAATTTGAATTTAGATCGGGGAAAAAATAAGGTTTTGGACTAATCGACTCATTTCGTCGTTTTTGCATTCGAGGTAAGTTCGCATGTTAATAAGCATTTGTATAATTGTGTTTTAAATGCTTTATTATTGAATTATTTGTGAATACAACCTTGTGGATATAATCGACAAAGATTCAAAATTGAGAAATCTCGGTTGAACCGTATGAATAGATTAGGATACGAATTACATGTCATTAGGGGTTATGTGATTTGGTTGTTGCTCCATATGTCCTATAGGTGGCTGAGGTATCCGGCATGTGCTGCAGATTCTTGTCAGCTTATGTGAGTAACACCGTGTAGTTTCATCATGACCGTTAGCTTGTGTGAGCAGACACGTTGATAGCTCGAGAGTGAGCATTATATGTTATATGAGATTGAGATAGCTTCGGCTATGTATTGACACTGAGGGTGCGAGATTCCCGTGTATCCAATAGTATTCCAAATGGTTCAACGGGTATATCAAAGATATGAAATGGTGAGAAATAGATACGTATCAGTACAGATATGTATGGAAACTATATGAGCATTGAAACTATGAAAGTTCTGAGATCTTGATTAACTATGTGATTTAATATATGTTAACCTTATAATTACTTGATTTTGAAGTATACTATGTTATATTACTTGAATGGTGATTAAATTGTGAGTTTTACTTATTAACTATATGAACTTACTAAGCTTTATAGCTTACTCTGTTTACTTTTCCATGTTTTATAGTGAATTTCAAAGCTAGCTCAGATTGGGAGTCGTCGGAGATTGCATCACACTATCAAGCTTCTACTTTGGCACTCTTAAGTTTATGTTTTGGTTATATGGCATGTATAGAAATTATGGTCATTTTGGTATATGTTAATAATGAATTTAGCCATTTGAGTTGGCTTGTAAATGTTAAATGGTTGGTTATGTATATAGCCAAGTGATTTGGCTTATTTTGGTTGATTTGGTTGTATATATGTATATATGTGTAAATGGCCTTTGTTATGCATATGGTAAATGCTAGGTAAATGCTTGTGGTGAATGGTTGTTGTGAATTGGTAAATTGAGTATCAAATAGTTGATATTTGGAGTTTTGGTATGCATGAAATTTTAGGTAAGAAAGTGCATATGTGAAGTATTTAGTTAGGGTGAATTATGAATGTGAATTTTTGGTATGAGATTGAATGGTATATTGTGGTATTTTTGTGCCTTGTAGTTGTTGGTATTGAAATGGTATGAATTATGCTTGGTTGAGGTCGGGTGAATGGCTATTTATGCTATTTTATGTGCCAATTGGTTTGGTGTAGGTGTGTGCTATTTGGGTGAGCAAAATGGCTTGGTAAATAGCCTATTTTTGTCCACACAGGCAGAGAAGTGGGCATGTGTCTCAGCCATGTGTGACACACGATCAGGTGACACAGCCGTGTGTCTCCTAGTGTTTAATTAGAACCCAAGTCAGTATGCTCCACTCGGCTTAACACACAGATATGTATCTTGGCCGTGTGACATAAGTTAGTATACCCTATAGGATTAGCCCGACCTAGCACACGGCCTGGCACACGGGCGTGTGAGGCCATTTCGAAGGACACACGGGCTGGTCGCACGGGCGTGTGGTTGGTCGTGTGACCCAAGTCAGAGAGTTACACGGGGTTCGACACGGGCTGGGACACGGCCATGTGATCCCATTTCGAATGTCCACACGGCCTATGACATGGGCGTGTCTTTGGCCATGTGAGACACACGGCCGGGCCACACGGGCCACACGTGTCTTGATAGGCTATTTATAGAGTTTGGGTTGTCGCCGTCTACAACCCTAGGTCAGCTAACATTCTCGTGTTTAATTTTCATTGTGCGGACCAAAACGCCCCTGGCTCATAAGTGCTTCTCATACTAGGTCGATGTCATGACATAAGGCAATATGCATGGTTCAGGGGTAGCTTTTTCAGGGGTGTGTCGCGACATCACTTGGCTATGTCGCGACACCCAAGGTAGTATAGCAATTCTGGCATTTTGCTTCCTATGTTGCGACATAGAACTCCTTGTGTTGCAGCACAACAACCAGCCTTAAGTTCCTATGCCTTTGAATGATCTCCTACACACTTACTAAGTACGTTAGCTCACCTTTAGGCCTCATTCGGCCCCTAAATTCAATAAAAGACTCAAAATGCACTTTTTATTAAATTTAACTAAACTAAGAAAACATAACTAAAACATACTGAAATTGCTCGTATTCAAGATCCTCAAGTACAAAAACTAGTTTAATCTACTGCACCGAATTACGACTGATCAAAATGGCTAATAATGATTGTTTGTACATAATGGTCATTTTCATCATTGAAGATATAATTGTGACCATTAGATAAAATGGATCGAATTAAGTGAGCATATTCGACCTAAAAGGATAAATGATATCCTATGAAGGTAATACATATGAAAAGATCATTGGACAAAATCATAACACATGTAGCTTTTGTAATGGTATATAATAGGGAGATCAATCATGGTACTTTTTTGTGGATTGACTCTGCGACTAAATATTTGTAATAAATAGACGAACTATCAAGACTTAATTACAAACTATGTAAGGCCTAAGTACATATGTCAGATCAGTCCCTTTACTATCTTAAAACTACTCTGTATGGATTGCATAATAATAACGAATGGACAAAAATGATGAATGAGAAATAGGTTACATGAATTACTATCTATAGTAAATGCATTTTCTCGAGATGACAATAGATGTCTTATAAATTAATTTTATTTCTTTGAGATATTATTTAATTATATGAAATTAAATAATTAAGTCTAAAGAAATAACTAAATTAATTAGTTATTGTAGTTATGTTTTAATCGGACAAATAAATTAATTTACTCATAAATTCTTTTATGATAAAGTTATCATGATTTGAATTAAATTAGAATCAAGTTAGAGAAAATAATTTATTTATTTATTTATTTAAAATAATCATTTATGGATAGAAACATTAAGTATTAGGTTGAATAATTATTTTAGCGTATTTTTTCATATGGATTAAGAGTTAAGACGGGAAAGCACGAAAAATTAGACTTGATACAAAACCATCCAAAACGAGCATAATGAGTCTGTTGCCGCGGCACAAGGAGTCCCCTCTCCTTGTGATTGTCGACCATGAGGGGAAAAGGAGTCCAAGTTGGACTCGGTTTTTCTATTATATAATTATTTTATGCTTCTTCCAATTTAATATAACTCTTGTATTTGTTTTCCTATATAGGGACTAAGAGATTGCCGAAATTAATATATATATCAGTGTAGGGAAACTCTAATGAATTTTACTAAAAAAATTATTTTGATTATTTCTTAAATTAAAATAAATTCTATTTTCTTAAGTCTTTCTTGTTCTAATTTTATGAGATTATAATTGCATTCGAAATTATAATTTAAATTTGGAAAACCAAATTTTTATTTTCAATCACCCTTTTAAGGAAGTCAGCTTCCACTCTTAGAAGTTTTGGTTTCTATCTTATGTTTAGTTATTTAAGTTAGAGTCTATTCTCTAAGTATCAGATAATTTAAGAATAACCAAAAAAAAAAAAATCATTTAGTTGAATATTAGAAGGACTCTAATTGGATCATTCAACAATTTCGACAGCTTCCAAGCGGCATATTACATTTCAACATTTTTTTTTAGCTCGAAAACATATGTACTTTATTTGGTCAAATATATAATTGTAAATATCATAATAAATGTCTTATTTTATGAAAATTTTTAAAATTTCATTGTACTAATTAAATCATTTTTCATACCAATTTTTCTAACAATTAATTTTAGTCGAATTCTTTTTATTTTTTCTAAATCATAATTATGATTTAATTCACCTATTTATCTTAAATTTCATTCGTTGCAACAAGTAATAGGTGATTTTAGTCTTCTTTTAAGTGATATTAATGGATTTACTTAGGATATAAGTTGTTTTATTTAGGAGTTATTTTCCATTTAAATTACAAGTATTTTTAGCCTAAATAAAGGTCAAACTGCCACCTCATTATTAATTCAATAAAATTATATTTTTCCTTGTTGAAATTTTGTTCTTTGTTTGTAGGATGCAAAAAGTAATGTGAGAGTTCGAGTGAGTCCCGTCTTTGTTTCCTTTTGAAGTTTGTAAATTTTCAAATTTTCTAGAGTTGCAGAGTTCTCACCTATAAAGCCCGATTATCAACATTTCTAAAGGCCCTTCTCTTAGGAGTTTCGTAGGGAGTAATCCGTCCAATCATTGGTGTTTTTGTTAGTAAAGTTCCAATTATATTCTTTAATTTACTCTTTTGTTTTCTAATTTACTTTTTAAAAAAATCATTATTCAAATACGATATTGCTCTTATCTTGGACTAATTTTCAAATTTGAATCAATCTAGTTCCGCTTTCAATTCATTTGAGAAATCAAATTGCATTCCTATGTCGACTGCGACATCAAACAGTCCTTTTTTTTCCTTAGATCTTGGGATTGTGCATCAGAGTTTGAGCTTTCCTTTTCTTCTCCTTTACCATGGTCTTCCTTGGTGTCCTAGTTTTGGTTGCCATTTACTCCATTAGATAAGGGTGAAGCTCGAATAGAGTTAGGCTTACGATGGATATCATTATTCTAAGGTCTGATCCAGGTATTTGTAGAATAAGAAGAGTTTGGGGAGTGTTAGAAAATGCAAAGATCCATTGAAGAGTACACCTATCTCTCTCTTTTATTTTAGAGAGTAGGATTTTGAATCTCTCTTTAATACCTTAAACGTAACTATAAAATTGAACAATAAATTTAAAAAAACAAAAGATTTTTTTCCTTTTTTAGAAAACTGAAGCTTTTATTGTCTATGGTGTTTGAAAGCGTTAATTAGAAAGAGAAAATATTATATATAGAGAGAGAACGAGATCTATGAATGATGATTAAAAAGAAAACTAAGCCAACATTATTTTTTGATTTACTGATAAAAATAAAAATATCCATGTAATTAAATAGTATGTATTTGAAATAATATAATTATTTTTCTATATTAATTATTTTTATTTTTAATTAATCATTGACATGATATATATAAGATAAAATAATTTCATCCCACTAAATATATGTGGACTGTCATTCACAAGTTAAGAGCACCATTAACTTGCCATTCAATTTTGATAAATTTAACAAAAGATAATAGTTTGAAGGCAAATAAGAGAACTGCAATTAAAATATTATTTTACCTTTTTATTATCCGAGACCAAAAATAACATTTTACCTTTTTAATAAAATCATAAAATGTTTAGCAATTAAGATTTGCACTTCCGATTGATTTTGTATGGATCCACTGGAGAGAAATTTTTTTCTTTTAAAAAGTGTGTGGAGCTGAATAAGGTAGGGTGAAAATTTTTTTTTTAGTAAGTATGAAGTGGTTATGATAATTATTTATTATATTTTACTCTGTTTTACTATATGAAATTATATTTTATTATTGTGTTTATATAATTATTAAAAGGGTGCAAATTTAATAATGTGTTATAGAAAATTTCATATATTTTATGTTTATATAGTTTTTGAAGAATTATGTTTAGATATTTACTTGTTTTTAAAAGGATTGAAAATATTAAAAATAAACAATAAAAGTTAAATCGAAATTGAGTGAGGTAGAATGAGGCGGAGATTAATACATCTAACATCTATAGAAGTACTAATGATTTTTAAGATTATACATTTATAATAAACTAAAATGAGTAATGAAAAAAATGTGCTAATTATGGAGCAATAATAAATTTACTAATATTTGCTTCGCCCAGCTCAATTATTATCCTATTTGAAATTTTCTTAGACAATTTTTTCTAAATGAAGTTTGTATAATATTTCTGAAAGCAATAGTTAAAACTGTTGGATAAAGAAGTCAACTGTGGACAAAAATATATATATATATTAAGAAAACATTTCATACCAAGTTGTCCCCCAAAAAGTCATAATCTGACTCAACTCTTGATAAAAACTAATGGCCAAAAGAGAAACAACAACCAGAGAATAGAGATGCCTCTCTTAGATTAAGTAGCTATACGTGAATGATAATATGCTTTGACTAAGCAGTTAATTACGCCAAGTGGCATGGCATAATTAGATTAGCGTACGTTTAGAATTTGTGTTTTATAACAATTTCAATATAATATATGTAGTATAGTATTATATATTATCTATAGTAATATACCGACACAAATATAGAAATAATGAATTTTTGAGTAGTTAAATTGTTCACAATTACTGTTGGAAAAAACATGTTAATGAACCAAATATATAAATATAAATAAATATTTATATATAAAATAAAATATAAATAAACTAATTTATATTTAAATTGTCAAATATATAAACCAATAAAAACCGTAACAAAAGTTGAAATAAAAAAGAAGAATAGAGATTTACTAAACATTGAGGTTTGTTTAACATAGTTTCCTTAAGACAGATTCGGCAGCTCTTACGGTATTTAGAGAAACGTTGGTCGAATGTCTCCCAGGATACAACAACACAATGATCAAAGCAGTAGCACCTTTGCAATGATTAACGAACAAACGTGCCTTTTTCTATCACCGGAGCGTTGGAAAATATGGAGAGGAAAAGAAAAATTTTGAGAGCAAAATAAATTCAGTGTGAAAGAGTATGAGTGTAGGAAAAATTCTACAGAATTCATAGCCTTTTATAGGCATTCAGTATGGTGGAATTTTAGAAATTTCCACGAAATTTACCATTAAATGAGCCAATAAATCAATTTGATTAAAATTAAATCAAATTGATTGGAATTGGACAAACGTTGCCTTTTTCTATCATCAAAACGTCGTGTGGGTTCGCCCCAACCTCTATGGGTTTAGACCTGATCCCTTTTGCACGCGAGGTAAGATTCCAAGCTTAGTCATTCAATCACCCTTCAAGAGGATTCCCATATATATACATATCTCACACTTGGAATTTAACCAATGTGGGATCTAAGCTTTTACTTTTCCTCAACAAATATTTCCAAGTAGCTTACTTTGAGCATCAATTTCTAATTCATCACTCAACCATTTTGAGCATATGATATACCGTTGTAAAGGTCTAATGGAGTAGAATATAAAACCAAAATTTTATGATTCAACTCTCCACCTTTATCTATTGAGAATATGCCTCAAAGTTTCCATAAAATATAATTTTTCCAACAATCCCCCACATGAATGAAAATTGATAGTTTTATCGAAAATCATTGACTCAGTGTGGTGATAGAATCTAAGATCAATGGTTGCATAGGATAGGTAGGTATCCATCCTTGAACCTTCCCTTGTGAAAGTATATTTACTTTACTAGCTGACCAGTAGACGTGATGTCCTTAAATTATTCTGCCTTTTGTGTAAACGATGATATATCTCACACAACTACCTCTCTGGTAGGTTTTAGTTCTCATGGTTATGTTCATATAGCTGTGAACATCTCCTAGTTTTGTAAGAGTTTGAGAGAACTATGCCCCAATAGTCTCCTCGAAGCGGCCCCACTTCACTCTCATATAGGTGACTTATGTTGTTCGACTCGCCGAAACATACAATGGTCATTAAAAGCATTGCTTAACCTCTCCCATTTTTTAGTCATTGTTTACATCATAAGAATAGACTTGGGATAAGAACCCCTACAGTGACCTCACAAGGTATATGCAATTAGGTTGTCCCTTTGAACCTAGATATTGGGATTTCTAGTCAACTAGGTTGGGTTTTCCTTCACATAACGTCTTTAATTTCCATGGGCTTTAGTCTTATTCCTTTTGATGTTTTATCAATCTAATCTCAATTTAAACCTTTAGTTAGCAGACTCTATAATGTTACCTTTTGATTTTACAAAATCAATAGAGATAACTCCATTTGAGATCAGTTGTCTAATGGTATTGTGTCGACAACACATATGTCTTAACTTACCACTATACATTTCATTTTGTGCTCTACCAATTGTTGCTTGGTTATCACAATATATGTATATTGTGGGCACAGGCTTTGGCTTGTCAAGAATATCCTCCAAGAAGTTTTAAAGTCATTCTGTCTCTTCTCTAGATTTGCTAGAGCTACAAACTCAGATTCCATTGTAGATCTAGTTATAATCGTTTGTCTTGAGGATTTCCATGACACAGCTCCTCTTCCCAATGTAAAGACATATCCACTTGTGCCTTTGATATCTTGAATATCATATATCCAACTGGTATTGGATAATTCTTCTAAAACAACAAGATCTTAGGAATAATGTAATTTATAGTCCCGAGTATATTTAAGATATCTCAGTATCCTCACTATTGCTTTCCAGTGGTTTTCCCCTAGATTGCTTGTGAATCTGCTTAAACTACTCACGGTGAAAGCAATATCTAGTCTAGTATAGCTCATAAGTACATTAGACTGCCTATGACCCTAGCATATTCCACTTGGTTAGCGCTTTCACCTCTATTTTTGGACAGAAGTTGGTTCGTATCTATTGGAGTTCTGGCTATACTAGAATCATCCTTGCTAAATTTCTAAAGAATCTTGTTCATATAGTTTGACTGAGTCAATATGAGACCTTCAGATGACCTTTTAATTTGAATACCCAAAATCACATTAGCTAGTCCCATATCTTTCATGACAAATCTTGAATTTAACATGTCTTTGGTACGTTTTACCATTTCATTGTTACTTCCAACAATGAGTATGTCATAAACATATACGCATAGGATTATATATCAAATATTGATAGTTTTGACATACACACATTTGTTACACTTATTAATCTTGAATCCATTTGTCATCATACTTTTCTTGTCATTGTTTTGGTGCTTGCTTAAGTCCAAATAAAGACTTCACCAATTTACAAACCTTCCTTTCTTGTCCTGGAACTACATGACCCTCAGGTTGTACCATGTAAATTTCTTCATCAAGATCTCCATTTTGGAAAGCTATTTTAACATTCATTTGATGTACTTCTAGATTCCGCAAGGTGGCAATTACATGTATCATCCTTATGGAAGTTATTCTGGATACTGGAGAAAAAGTATCAAAGTAGTTAAGGCTTTCCTTTTGTCTATAACATTTTATAACCAATCTAGCCTTGTACTTATCAATTGTTCCATCTGATTTCATTTTCCGTTTGAAAGTCCATTTTAAATTTAATGGTTTAATTCCCAAAGGAAGATTCACTAATTCCCATGTATGATTTTGCATGATGAAATCAATTTCACTTTTAATAGCATATTTTGATTAGGTATGTAACACCCCTTACCCGTATTCAACACCAGAATAGGGTTATAGAGTATTACCGGACTTACAACTTAACCAACCATCCAGTTCAAATAAAAAATCATCAACCAAATGTAATTCCAATCAAATACAATCACCTTGTCCCTATTACGAGCCTACGAGGCCCTTAACATACTTTGGAAGTGGTTTGGGACTAAACTGATAACTTAAGAAAATTTTACGTAACTTAAAAAATTTTCCAAACTGCAGGGGTCACACGCCCGTGTGCCCCAGCTGTGTCTCTCACATGGCCAAGAGACACGCCCATGTCTCAGGCCATGTGGACATTCAAAATTTTAACACCCCTAACCTGTATCCAACGTCAGAATAGGGTTATGAGGTATTACCAATCAAATCACAAATTACGACATACATTTCTCAAACATAAATCCATTATCACTTAAATATCAATCAAACATAATTAAATTGTCCCTTATAAGGCTTTAAGAGACCTTAAAACATGCTTGAAAGAGGTTTAGGACTAAACCGATAACATTTAAAAACTTTCAAAAACTTATAAAATTTTCATGTATACAGGGATCACACGCCTGTGTGAATAGGCCGTATGCCTCACACGGCCGCCAGACATACTTGTATCACAAGCCATGTGAAAATAGGGCATACATACTGACTTGTATCACACGGCCGGAGACACGCCGGTGTGCCTTGGCCGTGTGAAATCTGAATGGTATAATAACTTGGGTCACACGGCCAGCCACACGCCCATGTGCCAGCCTGTATGTCACACACGGCCAGTAGATATGCCCGTGTGTCTAAGCCGTGTAACTCATTGACTTGTTTAATTAAGTTACAGCAGGTACACGGTCAAGACACACGCCATGTGCTCAACCATGTGGGGCGAAAATAGGCTTGGTTTAAGCAACATTTCTCATCCACTTCAAACATACCTAAACCACAACATTTCATACCATTTCAATACACTTATAGGCAACCAAAACATGCCAATTCATATACAAATCATGCCATTTCATCTTCAACCATTTCACTACTCAAATCATAACCATAAACATACCAAAACAATGTGTCATTACCAACAATTTCACCTTTCTTCCCTATGCATTTTTCTCATCATTTTATCAACTAATTCATGCCACAAAATATACCAATTCATCATCCCTATATCATACCAAATAAACCATGATATATCATTAGTAATTAATCAAAACAATTAACCACTTAGCCATCACAACAACCATACCAAACTTGCCAAAACACAAGGCCATATATACATCACATATCACTTACCAAATTCATTAATTAAGCCAACCCAATTGACCAAATACACACCCATATTTATAGCATTTATGAGCCAAATCTCATGGCTAATATCATATCTCAAAACACATCATCATATCACTAGCCTATACATGCCATATACCATATTTACAAAGCATCAAAAGTACCAACAAGTTAATCAATTGTGTGACGGTATTCTTGATGATCCCCGAGTTTGAGCTAGCTTCGATTATCTATAAATCAGGGAAAGAATACACAAAGTAAGCTTTAAAAGCTTAGTAAGCCATATACAAATAAAATTACTACATGAATCAACATCATTTCTATCCATAAGAAAACTATGGGTAAGCACATATAAGCTCACAAACTTTTCCCAATGTATACATATTCAATATCATGAGTGAATTCATCAAATACTTCTCTTGTAAATACTTGTATGAATCTCGTATGTACCTAAGTCACTTACTCATTCGCACATTCTTTTTCGACTTGACTTTGCCCGTTGAACCTTTTAGAATTGTTAAGGATACTCGGAAATCACATATATCTCGTACAATGCCATATATGGTCTTATATGTTATCACATTTCGATACCAAGAGCCCAGCTATGGTCTTACATGAAATCAAATAACAATGCCAATGTCCCAGATATGGTCTTACACGTAATCACATAATGATGCCAATGTCCCAGATGTAATAGCCCAGTTTAGACCCTAGTCGAAATAGTGGTTTTGGGACCAAAAATCTGAGTCAAAAAATATTTTAATATTATTTTCTATGCCTATAATATGTGAATTAATATGTGTGAAAGTTTCGTATAAAAATTTGATCGCTTGTGTGCTTAATTTAGAAAAAGGACTTAATCGTAGAAAATGTAAAAGTCACCTTCTATTTGATTAAGTGCTGAATTGATGTGTCTTTTTAAATCTGAGGTCCTTATGTTGTAAATGGACCATTGAATTCATGAAATGACAGGGGTGGACATGAGTTAATGGATTTTTAATGTTATAATGCTAGGTAAAATGGTAAACTAGTTAATAATATAGCTT
Source organism: Gossypium anomalum (assembly GCA_025698475.1). Taxonomy (NCBI): domain Eukaryota; kingdom Viridiplantae; phylum Streptophyta; class Magnoliopsida; order Malvales; family Malvaceae; genus Gossypium; species Gossypium anomalum. Next base: position 59,524,562 of record CM046959.1, read on the forward strand.
AAATAAAAAAAAGTTAGAAATTAGCTTATCCTCACTCATCTTTGCTGAAAATACAAAGAAAAAGAAAAGAAAATAAGCTTGCTAGGGTTCAACACTTTGATTCCTTGATTAAGGTATGGTTTTGACCCGGTTTTTGATAATTTCTATGTTTTTGTAATCGTTTCTTAGTAATCTATCAAGCCCATGTCTCAATTTCTATATTTGATTATGATTTTAAGATTTTCCATTGTTGATAATATGAGTTTTATGAAGCTTGATGATAGAAAATGAAAGATATGTGTTAGTTTACTATGTTTTATATTGGGATTTTTGATGAATTTGAGTATTTTGGACTAAATTGTGAAAATGAGAAATTGAGGAGATAAAATGTGAAATAATTGAAATATGTGGGCTTATATGAGATAAAGGAAAATTCAGCTAGGCATATGTGAAAGGAAATTATGCATATTTTGTGATTTTATGAAATAGGAACTAAAGTGTTAAAATATGAAAATGTGAGGGCTAATTTGTAAAATTCCCTAAATATGTGTATATAGATTGAATTGAATGATTTGTTGAATAAAAGAGTTAAATTTGAATTTATATAGATCAAGAACCAAAGAAAATGAAATTAGATCGAGGAAAGTCGAAAGTCGTTGAATAGCCATCCGTTTCCGTTCATTTCCGTACGAGGTAAGTCGATATACAAATAAATGTGTTTGAATTAAATTATTATTGCTAATATGTTAATGTATAATGATGAATGGCTATTTTGATTGAATATGAGAAATCCGATAAAGTTCTAATAATGTGACGACGTCCGAAAAGTCTCATACGAACCATAGGAATAGTTAGGATACATATGTCATGACATAGGATTTCGATATGTATTATCGTGTAAGACCACATCTGGGACATCGGCATCGTATATGATTTCATGTAAGACTCTGTCTGGGACAGTGGCATCGATATTTGACTACATATAAGACTACGTGTGGGACGTTGGCATTGTACGATCTTTTCAAGCTATCCGTCTATCCTTATTTGATTTCATACGGTTCAACTAACATTCTGAGAAATGAATAAATATGTGAATGTGTATCCAATTCAGGTACGTTCAAAAGGTATATCATGTTTGGGAATGAAAGGTAAGTATATGTACAATTGCGGACATATGATATATGTAAGTGAATTATGATCAAATGAACTATATGAGACATATGGATACATGAGTGTATTTTGCCATGAGCTACATGAATGAATTGGTTTAGAATTGTGTTTTGCGATAAGTTTATTTGTATATGGCTTACTAAGCTTTTGAAAGCTTACTTTGTGTGTGATTGCATTGTTTTATAAATATCAAAGCTACTGGAAGCTTAGGGATCGTCGAGGATCATCACCACACTATCGAACTCTATTTTGGTATCTTTTGAAAATGCGAATATTGAAGTATGGCATGTATAGGCTAAAAGTATTTGAATATGATTTGTGAAGTGTATATCATGCCATGTGATATGGCTAAATTAAAGTTATTTTTTGGTTTGGATTTTGGTATATAAGTTGTATTAAGAAATTATATGTTTTAATGTGCATAAATGGCCTAGTGAGAAATGGTCAATTTGGTAAGTTAGTTATGTGAATTAGTTATAAAAATGGCATGATTTTGATATGAGAATGGATGAGAAAAATTGGGATAATGACATGTATGAATGAATAAGTTTGGTATGTGATTTAGGTAAGTTTTGGTTTGGATAATAAGGATGAAATTGATTGGTGATTATATGACATGAAAGATGCATATTTTGGAGTTGAAATTGGTTGAAAACGTGGTATATTTGATGCTTGAATTTGGCTTGTAGGAATAACCCAAAATGGGTGGCAAATTGGCCTTGCAAATGGCCTATATTTGCCCACATGGTTGAGCACACAGGCGTATGTCTTGACCGTGTCCTTCGATGTTTCCTTTCGAAGCAAGTCAGACTCGAGCACGGCCTATACACACGGACGTGTGACCAGCCGGGTGACCCAAGTCAGTTTCGACCACAGCTAAGGCACACGGACATGTCTCTGACCGTATGGTATAAGTCAGTATGTATGCCTTTTTTTTCACACAGTCTATGACACGGGAGTGTCTGATAACCGTATAAGGCACACGACCTGTTCACATAGGCGTGTGACCTTTGATTACAAAAAATTTTATAAGTGTATGAAAACTTTTATATGTGATCGGTTTAGTCCTGAAATTTTTCTAATGCATATTTAAGGTCTCGTTGACCTAAAAAAGGGACTTCATGTTGATATTTGGCTATGATATGATGATGTATGACTTTTGATTGTGAAATGATTGTGAAATATTTTGATATGTTCGGTAATGCCTCTAAATCCTAGTCCGATGACGGATACGAATTAGGGGTGTTACATTTTATTGGTATTAGAGCTAGGTTTAGTTGATTCTTGGACTAACGTAGCATATGTGAGTCTAGCTATACATGCCATATATATGAACTGTGATAGTGTGATGAATCTTGACAAATAAAATATGTTTTCGTATAGTAATGGATCCCGCACGAGCTGTAGCTGACGATGTCAAAAGTAATACGCCTGCTCCTGCTCAAGGGATAGCGTCATCTAATTCTAGACCTATTACTAGTAGCCATGAGGGAGAGGCTAAGCAAGCCTTCTTCCAAATGATGAATGAGTGGTTCACTCAGTATGTTAGAACAAATCCGGCTGCTCCTCAACCTCCGCCCCCGCAAGTTCCTAGAGCTCTGCAAGTGGTAGATCCAATTTGTCTGAATAAGCGTCTAATTGATAAGATTAGAAAATACGGGGCTGAAAAATTCCATGCTACTATTGATAATGATGCTGAGAGAGCTGAGTTCTAGCTCGAGAATCTGATTTGGGTATTCGATGAATTGTCCCATACTTCGGAAGAATGTGTTAAATGTGTCGTTTCACTTCTGAAAGATACGGCGTATCATTAGGGGAAAACGTTAATATCTGTGATTCCGAAAGAATGAGTTACTTGGGAGTTCTTCCAGGCTGAATTCTGAAAGAAATACATCACTGAAGGATTTATCGATAAAAAATGCAAAGAGTTTCTTGAGTTGAAATAGGGTCGTATATCTATTACGGAATACGAACGAGAATTTGTGAGATTGAAACAATATGCACAAGAATGTGTCTCGACTGAAGCAATAATGTGTAAAAGGTTCGAAGACAGCTTAAATGAAAATATTCACTTATTAATCGGGATTCTAGAAATAAAAGAGTTCGTTGTGCTTGTTGATCGAGCGTGTAAAGTTGGGGAACTCAGGAAAGAGAAAAGAAAAGTCAATTTGAAAGCTAGAAAATTACGAAAAAGATCATCAAATAAGCCATTTCAGTCAGCATCAAAGAGATTTTGAGATGATTCTAGTCATTCAAAGGCTACTGCGGGTTATTCGAGACGAGATCGAGAGAGACCACCTGTGAATTCAAAAGCTACTTCAGTAGCTAGTGTGGGAAGTGTCAAACCAACACCACCTGAGTGCAAATATTGCAGTAAACGACACCCCGACAGTTGTAGATTGAATGATCGAGCTTGTTTTAAATGTGGATCCTTAGATCATTTTATTCGAGATTGCTCCGAGTCTATTGAACAAGAACTTGTACAGAATTCGAGACCAATTAGCACTTCAATTAGAGGCAGGCCTCCTAGAAATACAGGGAATGTGAGTGGTAACCGAAGAGCTACTAAAGATATAGCTGTTCGATCTGAGGCTAGAGCACCTGCCAGAGCCTATACCATTTGAGCTCGTGAGTAAGCTTCGTCTCCGGATGTGACTACGGGTACATTTACTCTTTACAATACTTCTGTGATTGCATTGATAGATCCAGGATCAACACATTTATATATATGCATGAATTTAGTATCCAGTAAGACTTTACCTGTAGAGTCTACTAAATTTATGATTAGAGTATCGAATCCCTTAGGTAAAAGTGTCCTGGTTGATAAAGTGTACAAGAATTGTCCATTGATGATTCGAGATAATTGTTTTTTGGCTGATCTGATGCTATTAACTTTTGACGAATTTGATATAATTTTGGGTATGGATTGGCTAACTTTGCATGATGTTATTGTAAACTGTAAATAGAAAACTATTGATTTGAGATGTAAGAATGATGAAATGATCCAAATTGAGTCCAGTGATTTGAACGGGTTGCCAGCTGTGATATCTGCAATCAAAGCTCAGAAATATGTGAAAAAGGGTTATGAAGCCTACTTTGTCTATATGATTGACTCGAAAGTGACAGAAAAGAAAATAGAATATGTACCGGTTGTTTGTGAGTTCCCTGATGTGTTTCTTGAAGAACTTCTGGGTTTACGTTAGATTCGAGAGGTTGAGTTTGGCATTGATTTAGTATTGGGAACTACTTCGATTTTGATAGCTCCGTATAGAATGGCTCCGACCGAGTTGAAAGAACTAAAGTCTCAGTTGCAAGAATTAACCGATCGAGGATTGGCACGACTGAGTTTTTCTCCCTCGGGTGCTCTGATTCTGTTTGTGAAAAAGAAAGACGGCACGATGAGAATGTGTATTGATTATCATCAGTTAAATAAAGTGACTATCAAGAACAAATATCCTCTGCCCAGAATTGATGATTTGTTTGATCAGTTGAAAGGTGCTACTATGTTTTCAAAGATAGATCTGAGATCGGGCTATTATCAGTTAAGAGTAAAAAATTCTGATATTTTGAAAATAGCTTTTCGAACGAGGTACGGACACTATGAATTCTTAGTTATGCCTTTTGGGAGAACAAATGCATCTACTATTTTTATAGACCTGATGAATAGAATTTTCAGACCGTATTTAGACCAATTTATTGTCGTATTCATTGATGACATTTTGATTTATTTGCGTCATGAAAATGAGCATGCCGAGCATTTAAGAGTAGTGTTACAGACTCTACATGATAAATAATTATTTGAAAAGTTTAGTAAATGTGAGTTCTGGTTACGCTAAGTCAGTTTTATGGGCCATATTGTGTTAGCATCTAGTATACGAGTTGATTCGAGCAAAATTTTCGCGATTTTAGATTGGAAGCCTTTCAAGAAATGTATCAGAAGTCCACAGTTTTTTGGGACTTGCTAGTTATTACCGATGGCTCGTAAAAAGCTTTTCGATGATTGCAACTCCGTTGACAAAATTGCTGCAGAAAGATGTTAAGTTCAAGTGGTCAGATAAATGTCAGAAGAGTTTTGATCAGTTGAAAGCCCTATTGACTGAAGCTCCAATATTAGTGCAACTAGAATCAATGAAAGAATTCGTGATTTACAGTGATGCTTCGTTGAGTGGATTAGGTTGTGTTTTGATGCAGGAAGGCAAAGTTATAGCCTATGCCTCGAGACAATTAAAGCCACATGAAAAGAATTATCCGACGCACGACCTTGAGTTAGTTGCAATTGTGTTCACTTTGAAGATTTGGCGTCACTATCTGTTTGGTGAGAAATGTCACGTATTTTCAGATCATAAAAGTTTGAAGTATCTAATGACTCAAAAAGATTTGAATCTGCGACAGAGAAGATTGCTAGAGTTACTAAAAGATTATGAGCTTATTATTGATTATCATCCAGGAAAAGCAAATGTTGTTGCTGATACTTTGAGTCAGAAATCATTATTTGCATTACGTGCTTTGAATGCTCATTTGTGTACGTCTAATGATGGTTCAGTTTTAGCCGAATTGAAAGTAAGACCTTTGTTCTTATAGCAGATTTATGATGCATAAAAAGTTGATAATGATATAATAGTGAAACGAGCTCAGTGTGATTTGAATTCTGATTTAGAATTTCAAGTTGACAATGATGATTGTTTGAGATTTCGGGGTCAGATTTGTGTTCTGAGAAATCCAGAGTTGATTCAGATGATTTTGAATGAAGCTCACAACAGTCTTTTATCTGTTCATTCGGGAAGTACAAAAATGTATAATGACTTGAAACAACTATACTGGTGGCCTAGAATGAAAAGAGATATCTCTGACTTTGTTTCGAAATGTTTGATCTGTCAGCAAGTTAAAGCTGAACATCAGGTGCCATCCAGTTTGTTACAACTTATTATGATTCCCGAATGGAAATGGAATAGAGTAACAATGGATTTTGTTTCAGGTTTGCCTATATCTCCGAGAAAGAAAGATGCGATTTGGGTTGTGGTTGACAGATTGACGAAATCAGCCCACTTTATTCCAGTATGATAAGACTATTCACTTGAAAAGCTAGCTGAGTTATACATTTTTTATATTGTGAGATTGCAAGGGGTGCCATTGTCAATTGTGTCAGATAGAGATCTGATATTCACATCAAGGTTTTGGAAGAAAGTACAAGATGCTTTAGGTACGGATTTGTGCTTCAATACTGCCTTTCACCTGTAGACAGATGGTCAATCAGAGCAAATTATTCAGATACTCGAGGATATGTTGAGATGTTGCATTCTTGAGTTTGAAGGCTCGTGGGAACAGTATTTGCCATTGATTGAATTCGTGTATAATAATAGTTTTCAATCAAGCATTAAAATGGCACCATACGAAGCCTTATATGGTCGTAAATGCCGAACACTGTTATACTGGTCTAAGCTTAGTGAGAATAAGATTCACGGGGTTGATTTGATCAAAGAGACTGAACAGAAAGTAAAAGTGATTCGAAATAATTTGAAAGCAGCATCAGATCGTCAGAAATCATACGCAATCTTGAAACGAAAAGATATTGAATTTGAAATCGGCAACAAAGTGTTTTTAAAAGTATCTCCGTGGAAAAAAAAAATCCGATTCGACAAAAAAGGCAAATTGAGTCCGAGGTTCATCGAACCTTATGATATTATCAAGTGTATCGAGCCAGTTGCTTATAGATTATCATTGCCACCTGAGTTAGAAAGGATTCATAATGTCTTTCACGTATCGATCTTCGACAATAATGATCTGATCCCTCGCATGTAATTCCTCCGTCAGAGATAGAAATTTAGTCTGATATGACATATGAAGAAAAAACGATCCGTATCTTGGCTCAGGAGATTAAAGAATTGAGAAATAAGAAAATTCCATTAGTAAAAGTGTTATGGAATCGACACAAAGTCGAAGAAGCTACGTGGGAACCTGAAAATGCTATGAGACAGTGATATCCAATTCTGTTCAACGGTAAGATTTTCGGGGACGAAAATCCCTTAGGGGTAGAGTTGTAATAGCTTGGTTTAGACCCTAGTCGAAACAGTGGTTTCGGGACCACAAATTTGAGTCATAAAAATATTTTAATATTATTTTTCGTGCTTATAATATGTGAATTAATATGTGTGAAAGTTTCGTATAAAAATTTGATCGCTTGTGTGCTTAATTCAGAAAAAAGACTTAATCGCAGAAAATGTAAAAGTGGCCTTCTATTTGATTAAGTGTTGAATTGATGTGTCTCTTTAAATGCAAGGTCCTTATATTGTAAATGGACCATTGAATTCATGAAATAACATGGTTGGATATGAGTTAATGGATTTTTAATCTAGATCTGAATAAATCATTATTTTAAGTTGATTTTTGGCTTGAAAATGGTAGATCTTGTATTTCTTAGCTAAGCTTTGGTTTTAAAGTGATTTCTAAATCATTTTGATCTAATTAAAAGGTATTTGATCTTAATTTAACAAACTCTTAATGAATTTAAGCAAATTGAATGTTTTCCCCTTTTTAAAAGATCACATAAGCTTGATTTTTTTGAAAAACTTAATTCGGTGAAATTGGGTAAAATTGATGGTTTAAATATGTAATCAGATGATATTTAGGATGTATGAAGTTGAAATCTAAGCTTAGAAGTGATATTTGAGTGGTTAAACACCTATTTCAACAAAACTAGTTAAATTTTTGGTATAGAGGTTAATAAGCTTTGATTTATGATTTTGGAATGATTTAATGGTATTTTTTTTATGTTAGAAATGCCTTTGTAAGGCGTTTGATGTGTATGAAAAGTGACAATTCATTTGGGAGCCTCTACAACCATGGACAAAGGCAAATAGATGCTTATTTGAGCATGGTAGTTGAAGCAATGGTTGCTAAGATGAGTGGTTTGATATACTACATTTAAACTCTCGTACATAGGCTAACGTAACATATGCGAATCCCTTACTTAATTAATATTTGAATCTTAACTTCAACCTTGTTCAAATCCTTACAAATTTGGTTGAATCGTTGAGTATATACATGGGCTTTATTTTATATATATTATGTATATTAATGGGATTTGGTAATATACATATATATAAGCGTTTAGGGTTGTATATATATTATATGCATGGGCTATTATATAATACATACATTTATAGGTTATGTTTTATCTTGTATATATAAATGTATATGGGCCTTTTAATGTATGCTAAAATTTGACGTGACAAAAGGTCACTAAATAAGTATGTATATATATATTGTAACACCCCTAACTCGTATCCGTTGTTGGAATAGGGTTTCGGAGCATTACTAGAACTTTCAAAAACATCTACAGATAAAACATTTAAGTTAGTATCTAAATTCCAAAATCATTCATAACGTCCCTTAAATAGACCCTCAAAGTCCAATAAGAGTATTAGAATCGAGTCGAGACTTAATCGGAACCTCTAAGAATTTTTTGCAATATTTCAAAATTTTTCCAAGGTGCAGGGCTCGCACTCCCGTGTGGTCCAAGGGACACGCCGGTGTGACCCTGGGACACGCTTATGCTAGAGGCCATGTTCGACCCCGTGTAACTCTCTAACTTGTGCATACGGCCATGCCACACACCCATTTGCTAGGCCGTGTGGTTAATTAATTCAATTCGAAATTAGGTGTAGGTTTCACATGGCCTAGAACACGGGCGTGTGTTGTAACGCCCCGAATTTGGGCCTAGAAGTATTGGGCCTTGAGTATGGGTCCATAAGGAGGTTGTATATAAGTATTTAATTGTGCAAGGAAATGGCACAATTAAATGTCTACCTTGGTGGTTAATGGCCCTGAGTAGTGTTGGAGAAATCTTGGGTTCAAACCTGAGCTTTAGCAAAAATTTTGATATTAAGTGAATAAAACCCTGGATGCTTGGATGATGACCTTTTAAATTGTTGTGTTAAATAAATGACCAAAGGAAGCATGTGATCTAGTGGTTGTGGCGTCCTTAAGGTTGCAAGGGAGCCTGAGTTCAAGTCTTGGCTCTTACAATTCATTTTGGTTTTTCTCTTAAGTGAATCTGGACGCTGGCACATATGTCTTAAAGTTAATTATGGACGTTTTATCACATAAAAATCCTTGTGGTGGAGTGGTAAGGTGGCGTGTTGTGTAACTGTGAGGTCTGAGGTTCAAGTCTTAAGATGCGCAGTGAAGTATTTATTTTGCTATTAGAGTTACGAAGGAGGTGGAGTTGGACTGAAACTTTGTGGTTGAAGTGGTCATAAGAATGAGGAATTTTCCTAATGGTTGAAAGTAATCCCACACTGGGAAGCTAACATGAGAATTGGTGAGAAGCTGGCTTTAAATAGAGAAAACCAGATGAGTTAGGGGGAAGACTGAATGCAGGATGTGCCCAGGTTGGTGAATGTGGACTTCAGCGCGTTCTCATAAACAGGTGTGTATTTTGAACTACTCTAGTTGTAGAACGACATATGCCGGGATGCCGAAATACTGGTCACACGGGGATGGCAGCCACACGAGCCTGCGAGCGCACGTGTGGGAGCTTTGACATGATGGTTGAGGCCATCATGAGTGCTTTCGTGGGCTTAGGTTGCTTTAGGCCACGAACGGCCGGGATGGGCCATATGGGCCCATAGGCCCAAGCGGGTAAATTGTATGATTGTGTAGTAAATATTGGATTGGACTATGTGAATCTCATATCTGTAGGTTAGTATTACGGAAATACCCTTGTAAGGTAGAATTACAAAAATACCCCTATATAGAATTACCGAAATACCCTCGACTTGTAAAATTTTTGAAATACCCTCAATTTGTAAAATTACCAAAATACCCCTAATTTGGAAAATTATTGAAATACCTTTAATTTGGAAAATTACAAAAATACCCTTGGTTTGAGATTTACCAAAACACCCTTGTATGGTGAAATGACTAAAATACCCCTAATAGGTAAAAAGACCGTTCTGTCCTCTAGGGTATATGACTCACTGATAATACAATTTAATTGATTTAACTATGTTCTGGCTGAGAATGTATGACTGGGATTGGACTGTTGTGACTGTGATTGGTATGATTTTGTATGCCATGTGTATATTTGCTGCATTCATATAATATTATGTTGCACATGGGTGGGAATTATGGAACGGAGGAAGTATATGAGGATCGTATGTTTGCTTGACGACCGTGGATCCACCGATTGAGGATTTTATGGTTGCTTGACGACCGTGGATCCACCGATTAAGGATCGCATGGTTGCTTGACGACCGAGGATCCATTGGTGGCTTTTAAGCCCAATATATGATTGCTGATGACTCTGTGTCGATCATATTTACCCAAGGCTGTGTGCTGACTATATTACCGTCGCTGATGGCTATGTGCCTAACATGATACAGCCACCGATAGCTTAAAGCCAATTATCCTGATTATGGCTGTATGCCAAACATATTTGCCTAAGTCTATGTGCCAATATATGATTATTGACGACTCAGTGTCGATTATATTTACCTAGGGCTGTGTGCCGGTTATGTTACTCTAGTTGATGGCTATGTGCCGAACTTATGGTTAGTATACATTTTTGCATTATGCATATGGTTTGATTCTGACAAGGGCTGAGACCCAAGTGATTTGCAATGGGTTGTGGCCCACGTATGCTCTGAACTGGACTATACTGTTATCGTTAAAGGGCTCTGACCCAGACTGTTTCTATTTTTGTTTTGAATGTTACTCTAGTAAGGGGATTACACACTGAGTTTTCGTAAACTAACCCCGTTTATTAACTGTGCAGATAATCCCCAGTGTTAGGTGGATCGGTGTCGCAGAGGGACTTGGAGACGACCACACATCTACACATGTTTTTATATTTCATTTATTTAGTTAAGCCCTTTGGTATTTGATTTGGGTTGTAATAGGGCCTCTTTATTTTCTTTCTTAACTTTTCATTTGGGAAAAAATATTTACTATGTTTAATATTTGTTAGAAGTAGATCGCAGTTTTCAAAACACTACATTTTCGTAACTTAACTTTTAAACATCACATTTTCGTAAATTAGCTGCTTTTAGAATTAGCTTCCGCAAAGTAAAAAGGAATTTTGATATTAAAATTAAGAAGTTTTCAATGCATTACGTTTTAAATAAGAAGGGTTTCTAATAAAAACATGGTTTTCAAAAACCACTTCAATGTGACACACCAGATTCGGGTCTAAGTTCTGGGCCGGGTTTAGGGTGTTACATGTGTCTTGTATCATCATTTACTTATCTCTGCCCGTGTGCTTAATTCTGAGCATTCTGTTTCTCAAAATTAAGGTGCAGGGGACACACGGGCTAACCACATGCCTATGCTACCCGGCCGTGTGTGACACACGGTCTAGACACACGTCCGTGTGTCTGCCTGTGTGGACAAAATGAAGCCATTTCTAGCTTCATTTCTCACCCAAAATTTCACCCAAGACCTGCATTTGAAACACATATCCAATACCAACCAATCCAAGCATTCAAATTAAACAATTCAATCATTCATCATGGCATATCATTTAATGGATACATGTCTACAATCTTACTTTAGTTCAATCCATGTATTAAACATGATTTGATCAACTACTTGACATATATGTAGCTACCATAGTTTGTCATTACAAGTATATTTAAACAAACCATTACTAGCCATTCCAATGGCTAGATTACAAGCATCATTTACATTTACATGCCAATATCGCCAATATATCCTATACATGCCATTACAACCATAATTGATTTACCATATTGTATCGACATGGGCCGATGGATAGTGTGAGTGATCTCCGCCAAGCTTCCAATCCAACGATCTTCCGATTTACTCTAAAATAGGGAAATAAAACTAAGTAAGCATAAAATGCTTAGTAAGTTCGTATAACATGGTACTTAACTTACCATTCATTCTATTTTTAGTTAACTATGTAAGGCATAATCAATCAGTTTGATCGCAAGCCCTATACACATTCTCATTGCCCTTGTTAGTCATATATTCCATATTAACATCAAAACATATATGGGCTCAACAACAATCAAGTTTCCAAGCACATATGCTTTCCACAACATGTATAACTCATCTCATTATTTCAAGTATAATTTCATAATAGTTCATTTCGAGTTCAGATCATTTCATATCAGAACTTTACTCATATTACTCAGAACATCAAGGTCACGATTAGTACACTCAAGGTGTACAAGTCTATAATCAAGAATGAAATATATTTATCAAATAAAGTCCATGTACAAATATCATCATCTCATGTTTTCATATATCATATATCATGTATCATCGTTTACTTGTATTTCAGTCAGATATGTGTAATAACTCATTTCTTATCCATATCTTTTCATATCAAGATTTTTACCAGTTTAATTTATTTGAAATATCGATGGTTACACAGGTAGTACACTCGAGGTGTACGAATCAAAATCTGTCAATTCATATCCAATGGTACCCATAGGGTACTATATCGAAGAGTACACTCTCGAGCCACACATATATATGATAGGATTACCAGTTCAGGCTAAATCCTTTTTATGACATATGCTCTAAAGAGCTTGATCTGGTTTACCTGTCTGGGCTAAATCCAATTCATAACATATGTTCGAGAGTATTTATATCAGGATTACCTGTCTGGGCTAAATCCTTTCAGAATAAGGTTAATAGGATTACTCGTCCGAGCTAAATAACATCGGCAACAAATGTAGGACCTTATTCATTTCAAGGAATCACATATCCATAGATATTCATTTATTCAACGAGATTTAACCTTTTCAAGCATTTCCTAGCATGTAGTTATTTCATACATCTATAACATTCATATAATTTAAATGATTACATTCCACATTCATTCCAAGCATAAAAGTACTCGTTTATCCTTTATCGGCCATTTTCGTTAATCGAGCTTTGTCAAGTATATTTTCAACGTCATATACATATATGATATTTATACAATTCACAAACACAACACTTAAATCAAACATGAAAACATATAAAATTTAGTTACACGAACTTACCTCGACAATTGTTCGTGTACGAAAAATCTACTAATCTGACTTTTTCCTCTTTTCCTCGTTCTAGCTTCAAATTTGGTCTATCCATATCTATACGAGTAAATTTGACATCAATTTATTATATTTTATATTCAAGTGGACTCAAATTTTATCCTAGGCAACATTACCATTTTGCCCTAAACTTTTCCATAAATTCTCATTTCGTCCCTAGGCTCGGAAAATGAAATTTATGCAATTTACTCCCTATTCCAAGCCTAACCGAAATTTATATACTACATTTACAGCACATACATTTCACAAATATTAGAATTTTCCATGGATTTTATCACTTTTTTCATTTTAGTCCCTAAATCAAGTTTCCATAAAAAATTGCTTTGTAAAAGTTGTTTATCTATCAACAACCTTTCATTTTCTACCATAAATTTCATATTTCCAGCATATTCATCCATGACCCAAATTTCATACTTTGATAACTTTTCAAATTAATCCCCTAAATAGATAGATTAGATTATCCCGGTTTCAAAAATACAAAAATTACTAAAAACGAGGCTTGATTACTTACCCAAATAAGCTTGATAAGTCTCCTTCCTCTCTCCTAGGGTTTCCATAGAAATATTTGGGGAAGATGATATGAAATTGTTTTCTCTTTCATTTAATTAAATTGTCATTTAATAACTTTTCATCTTTCCAATTTAGTCCTTAGCCTTTTTTTATTTTTCCATGGATGAGTCATACCAAAATATCTACATACTTTCTTTAATGGTCTAATTACCATATAAGGACCTTAAGTTTTGAATTCCATAGCTATTTGATCCTTCTAGCTACTAGAATCCAACTTTTACATTTTATGCGATTTGGTCCTTCCCGTAATTAAATACATAATCAATAAATTTTCTTATCAAAATTTTCACATGACATTTCTAATAGAACACGGATCATATAATAAAATAAAAATAAATTTTATTTTTCAGCTTGGATTTGTGGTCTCGAAATCACTGTTCCGATCTCACCGAAAAATGGGCTATTACATATATGTAATATATATTCGTATATGATTATGTAATGCTTGCAAACAGATATAAAAATAAATATTATATTATGGATTTTTTAACATATGAAATTTATCAATAACGTACATTTATGCATGCACGAACTCGTAAGTGAATTATGAGTTTTTTGATACTGCAAGCTTTTATTAGTGCAAAATTATATTACCGTGAAATGCTAAGTGCGAGCCAATTATATTTGTGTACTGTGTTATATTATGAACCATGTTAACTTGGTGAATTATATTATTATGGAGAACAGTGTTAATTTGGTGATCTATATTAATAGAACAGTAACGCCCCCACGCCCGAAACCGTCACCGGAGTCAAGCTTGAGGTGTTACTAAACTTATCTTACCTTTTAAACAACTCTAAACCACTGATTTTAATTTTTGGAATAAACTATTTTTCTGCGTCATGGTTGCTTAAAAATTCATTTCTCGAATTTCAAAACTCGAAATTAAGATCCGTAAATTTTTCCTGAAACTAGACTCATATATCTATCTACTAATTTGTTTCTAGAATTTTTTACTTATCCAATTAGTACATTTTATTAGTTAAATTTACCCCTATTTCAGAATTCGACTGCACTGACCTCTACTTACTACGAACCACTTTTCTCCCTATATAAAATTCATATGACTATACCGTTTGTTTATATTAAAACTATATTCAATAAGGATTCTAACCATATAAATTAAACCACCTAATTAGTTTTGTAAAATTTATGGTGAATTTCTAAAGTTGAAACAGGGGATCCAGAAATCGCTCTAGGCCTATTTCACTAAAACTCAGATCTCTTATAAAATACAAAACCTTTACCTGTTTTTCTTATTCCATATGAAAATAGACACAATGGGTTTTAATTTCATATATTATTCACCATCAAACCATGTCTCTAAGATTTTTAGTGATTTTTCAAAGTCACATTATTTTTGATACTTGATTCCGTTTTTAAGTTACTTTCACATTTTTCATAGTTTTCATGTGATAGTTACTACTTAATCATACATACTATTAAACATGTATATCATCAGCCATTCTATTAGCTAATCACTAGAAAGTATTTACACATCATTCATTGATCATATCATATCAAAAGAAACCAAGTTCCTATACATGCCATACACAAAACGAACCGTCTAACTTTACCAAAGTGATTCCTTCGATAGTGTGATCGGGTCTCCGACATTTCCTTCGATCCCCGAGTGGCTTGATAAAAACTATAAGAAAAAGAAAACAAAGAGAGTAAGCACTAGGCTTAGTAAGCTTACAAGCAAATAAATTATAACATTCAACATAATGAATAATTATACATAATGTCACCTAGCCTCATAAACTTTCTTTACTTCTCATTTTCTACCTTCTTCTTTACTCACTTACCTTCTTTATTACCTGACCTTTCACTATTCATAAATATAATCTACTTTCCCTTATACTGACAATTCACTGTAATTTAACGTGTACAATGTCCTGTTGAACCACTCGGAATACTAAGGATACTAGAGTCGTTCCTGTCTATCAATATCCTGCCAATGCCATGTCTTCGACATGGACTTACATGAATTTTTCCTGTCTCCAATGCCATATATATATATATATCTAATATGGGCTTACATGGCTCATTCTTGTCTCCAAATCCATATATCGATATGGACTTACATGGCTCATTTCTCATCTCCGTCTGTCTGTCAACCCCAATATCCTAACATTCCTAAGGTTCAAACGGGGCTTCCTAATGCTTTTTCTCTCACACTTACTTTAATTCGACTCCAAATATTCTCATAAAATAAGTATATAAATGCTGGAAATTTACAATAATAATGTAAAATAAAAGAATATTGCATTTATTTCTGTAGAAACTTACCTCGATACAAAATGTGACTAAACTTTACAATTTAGTCCTTTACTTTTCTTTTCCCCGATCTACTCCCGAATTTCGCTCTTCTTGATCTATAATAGCAAATTTAATTTATTTAATATTCACATTTATCAAAACAGTCCTTAACTCAAACCTTGGAAAAATTACATTTTTGCCCCTAAACTTTTGCATATTTACACTTTTGCCCCAAATCTCGTAAATTAAAATTCAGCCTATTTTCTTATGTTTTATGACATGCTGATCGTTTTTCCCTGCTATAGTAAAATCAAATTCTCACTCTAACATATACTTATGACTATTAGGTATTTTTACCGATTAAGCCCTTTTACTCGTTTTTACCTAAAACCGAGTAGAACAAGTTGTCTAACATAATCTAAGACCTCATTTTCTATCATAAAACATCAAAATAAACACTTTTCACCTATGGGTATTTTTCCAAATATGAACCCTAACTTAAATTATTGCTAGCATAAGCTTTATCGAGCTATTGGGACTCTGAAAACGTAAAGAACATTAAAAACGGGGCTTGGAATCACTTACTATGGAGCTTGAAAGCTTGAAACAAACCCTAGCTATGGAGAAACCTTGAAATTTCGTGCTAATGAAGAAGATGATGAATTTTGTGTTATTTTTTCCCTTTTTATTTCATTTAATATCCAAATGACCAAAATGCCCTTCCTTATTAAACTTTCAAAAATTCCATCCATGTCCTATTTTGTCCATGAACTTAGAAATTAGTCAAATTGTTATTTAAACCCTCCTAATTAATATTCCAAAGCAATTTCATACTAAAAACTTCTAGAATGCATGTTTTGCAAATTATTCGATTTAGTCCCTAATATCAACTTAAGCACTTTATGCATAGAATTTCATCACGAAATTTTCAAACAATCATGCAATCATATCATGAACCTCAAAATAATAATAAAATAAAATTTTCTACCTCAGATTTGTGGTTTCGCAACCACTGTTCCGTTTAGGCCCTATTTCGGGATGTTACATTTCTCCCCCCTTTAGGGATTTTCGTCCCCGAAAATCTTACCTGTGAAAAGATTTGGGTACTGTTTTTGGATAGCCTCTTCGGGTTCCCATGTAGCCTCGTCTACCCCATGTCTATTCCATAGTACTTTCTCAAGTGCAATACTTTTTTTTCTTAATTGCTTTACCTCTCGAGCTAGAATCTTTACTGGTTCTTCCCCGTAAGTCATGTTTGGCTGAATCTCAACCTCTGTCTGAGAAATCACATGTGATGGATCTAAATGATAACGACATAGCATAGACACATGAAATACATTATGAATCTTCTCTAACTCAATCGGCAAAGCTAACCGATATGCTAATGGTCCGACTCTCTCAATCACTTCAAACAGCCCAATAAAACGTGGACTTAGTTTGCCTTTCTTGCCAAATCTGAGAACTTTCTTCCACGGGGATACTTTAAAAAAAAAAAAAACTTTGTCACCAATTTGACACTCAATCTCTTTTCTCTTCAAATCTGCATACGAATTTTGTTTGTCTGAAGCTACTTTCAAGCAATCTCTGATGATTTTTACTTTCTCTTCTGTTTCCTTAACTAGATCAACCCCGTAAATCTGATTTTCCTTAAGCTCTGTCCAATACAAAGGTGTGTGACATTTACATCCATACAAAGCTTCATAAGGAACCATCTTCAAACTCGACTGATAACTATTATTATAGGTAAACTCTACTAATGGTAAATATTTTTCCCAACTGCCTTGAAATTCCAGTACACAGCATTTAAGCATATCTTCAAGTACCTGAATAACTCTCTCCGACTGACCGTCGGTTTGAGGATGGAAAGTCAGTACTAAAACTCAACTTTGTGCCCAAAGCCTTCAGTAATTTCTTCAAAACCGTGAAGTAAATCTTGGATCTCTGTGCAAAATGATCGATAATGGTACCCTTGTAGTCCGACTATCTCTCAAATATACAACTCGACCAACTTGTCAAGTGAATAATCCATACGAATTTGGGATAAAATGAGCCGACTTCGTTAACTTATCAATCACAACCCATATTACATCTTTTTTCTCGATTGTAAACGGTAATCCCGTCACAAAATCTATAGTAACTCGATCCCATTTCCACTCGGGGACTACTAGCGCAGTCGCAATAAACTGAAAGGTACACGATGTTCGGCCTTTACCTGAAAGATCAAGCATCTAGAAACAAACTCAAATGTCCTTTTTATTCCTACCCACCAAGACATTTTCTTCAAATCATTATACATCTTTGTACTACTGGATGAATAGATAAAAACTACTATGTGCTTCCCCTGTAAGATCTTTCGAATAAGCTCATCATTCTTCTAAGACACACATACCTGTCTCGGAACATCAAACAACCGTCGAATCGATCCAAAAATCGACTCTATATCCGACTAACACTAATCTATTTTGGCTAACAACTCACTGTCATTTTTTTGAGCTTCAAAAATATCTTCAAGAAACATCGGTTTAGCTCTCAACTCAGCTAAGATAAAACCATCATCTGATAAGGCTAGACTAGTGTTCAAAGCTCTTAATGCAAATAAAGATTTCCTACTTAAAGCATCAGCAACAACGTTTGCCTTACCTGGGTGATAATCGATCACTAGCTCATAATCTTTAATCAACTCTAACCACCTTCTTTGCCTCAAATTCAAATCTTTTTGAGTCATCAAATATTTCAAACTTTTGTGATCGGTGAATATGTGGCACTTCTCACCGCATAAAATGATGTCTCCGAATCTTCAACGCAAAAATAATGGCAGCTAGCTCTAAATCATGTGTCGGATAGTTCTTCTCATGTGGCTTTAGCCGCCTAGAGGCATAAGCAATTACCTTCCCTTCCTGCATAAGTACACAACCAAGTCCATTCATGGGCGCATCACTGTAAATCACAAACTCCTTACTCAGTTTCTCGGTTGTACTAAAACAGAGCTTTAGTCAACAATGTTTTCAACTTGTCAAAACTCTATTGACATTTCTCACCCATTCAAACTTGATATCCTTTCGCAAAGAATCTTGTCGAAGAGGGTAGCTATCATGGAAAATCCTCTACAAATCGTCTATAATATCCAAAGTAGAAGACCAAGAAAACTTCTAACCGATACATTTCTAAGAGGCTTCCAATCAACAATGGCTGAAATCTTGCTCGAATCAACCTTAATACCTTCACCTGAGACAATATGTCCAAGAAAACTAACTTCTCGTAACCAGAACTCACTTTTGCTGAACTTGGCATACAACTGATTATCTCTCAGAATCTGTAAAACTATTCTCAAATGCTCTGCATGCTCAGTCTCATCATGAGAATAAATCAAGATATCATCAATGAACACAACTACAAACTTATCCAAGTATGGTCTGAAAATTCGGTTCATTAAGTCCATGAAAATGGCTGGAGCATTAGTCAAGCCAAATGGCATCACAAAGAACTCATAATGACCATACCTAGTCCGGAAAGCAGTCTTCAGGACATCTGACTCTTTAACTCGCAATTGATAGTATCCGGATCTCAAATCTATCTTGGAGAACACAGTAGCTCCCTTCAATTGATCAAACAGATCATCAATTCTAGGCAATGAATACTTGTTCTTTACTGTTACCTTGTTTCAATTCCAGGAATTCCTTTCTCTTCTGGTAAATAAACCTCTGACTGATGTACTTTTTACGAAATTCCTCCTGAAAGAAATCCCAAGTGACCCTCTCCTTTGGTACAATTAATACAAGTGTCTTCCACCAGTGGTAGGCTGAGTCTCTAAGAAGTGATACTACACATTTCATACATTCCTCGGGTGTACAAGATAATTTGTCAAAGACTCTGATAGTATTTTCTAACCAAAATTCTGCTCTTTTTGTATCATCATCTTTTGTTGCTCGGAACTCTTCTGCCCCTTGTTTCCTGATTCTATCAACTCGTGGCTTTTCTCTTATCACTCACTGCACATCGGGGGAGCTTGAGCTACATGGGTAGCTTTGAGAATCATGAGGGGTGGAGGTCTAATCGCGGGATTCATACGAACGAACTCGGCAAACCAATCATTCAAAGCTTGGAAGAGAGCTTCTCGAGTCACCTCCTCCCGATCAATCATTCTCGCCTATTCTCGGATGGCGCCGCGAGCAAAGCGACGTATTACTTTCTACATCATCATCACCAGCTCGCTCGGGATCCATTACAATAAAACAAAATATTTAAAAATCGTCAGGAGTCGTCACACTATCAAAATACAGGTATGACATGTATAGTTAGACTTTTACTCACACTAACTGTTCCGAGAACCGACTAAACCTGCTCTGATACCAATAAATATAACGGCTCCACGCCCGAAACCGTCACCAGAGTCAAGCTTGAGGTGTTACTAAACTTATCTTACCTTTTAAACAACTCTAAACCACTGATTTTAATTTTCGAAATAAACTATTTTTCTGCATCATGGTTGCTTAAAAATTCATTTCTTGAGTTTCAAAACTTGAAATTAAGATCCGTAAATTTTTCCTGAAACTAGACTCATATTCTATCTACTAATTTTTTTTCTAGAATTTTTGACTTAGCCAATTAGTACAATTTATTAGTTAAAGTTACCCCTATTTCAGAATTCGACTACACTGACCTCTACTTACTACGAACCACTTTTCTCCCTATAAAAAATTCATATGACTATACTGTTTATTTATATTAAAACTATATTCAATAAGGATTCTAACCATATAAATTACACCACCTAATTATTTTTTGTAAAATTTATGGTGAATTTCTAAAGTTGAAACAGGGGATCCAGAAATCGCTCTGGTCCTATTTCACTAAAACTCAGATATCTTATAAAATACAAAACCTTTACCTATTTTGATTATTCCATCTGAAAATAGACACAATGAGTTTTAATTTCATATATTATTCACCATCAAACCATGTCTCTACGATTTTTAGTGATTTTTCAAAGTCACGTTATTTATGATACTTGATTCCGTTTTTAAGTTACTTTCACATTTTTCATAGTTTTCATGTGATAGTTACTACTTAATCATACATACTATTAAATATGTATATCATCAGCCATTCTATTAGCTAATCACTAGTAAGTATTTACACATCATTCATTGATCATATCATATCAAAAGAAACCAAGTTCCTATACATGCCATACACAAAACGAAATGTCTAACTATACCAATGTGATTCCTTCGATAGTGTGATCGGGTCTCCGACGTTTCCCTCGATCCCCGAGTGGCTTGATAAAAACTATAAGAAAAAGAAAATAAAGAGAGTAAGCACTAGGCTTAGTAAGCTTACAAGCAAATAAATTATAACATTTAACATAATGAATAATTATACATAATGTCACCTAGCCTCATAAACTTTCTTTACTTCTCATTTTCTACCTTCTTCTTTACTCACTTACCTTCTTTATTACCTGACCTTTCACTATTCATAAATATAATCTACCTTCCCTTTTGCTGATAATTCACTGTAATTTAACGTGTACAATGTCCCGTTGAACCACTCGGAATACTAAGGATACTAGAGTCGTTCCTGTCTATCAATATCCTGCCAATGCCATGTCTTCGACATAGACTTACATGAATTTTTCCTGTCTCCAATGCCATATATATATATATATATAATATGGGCTTACATGGCTCATTCCTGTCTCCAAATCCATATATCCGATATGGACTTACATGGCTCATTTCCTCTGTCTGTCTCCGTCCCACAACCCCAATATCCTAACATTCCTAAGGTTCAAACGGGGCTTCCTAATGCTTTTTCTCTATCACTTCGCTTTTAATTCGACTTCAAATATTCTCATAAAATAAGTATATAAATGCTGGAAATTTACAATAATAATGTAAAATAAAAGAATATTGCATTTACTTCATCAGAAACTTACCTCGATACAAAATGTGACTAAACTTTACAATTTAGTCCTTTACTTTTTCTTTTCCCCGATCTACTCCCGAATTTCGCTCTTCTTGATCTATAATAGAAAATTTAATTTATTTAATATTCACATTTATCAAAACAGTCCTTTACTCAAACATTGGAAAAATTACATTTTTGCCCCTAAACTTTTGCATATTTACACTTTTGCCCCAAATCTCGTAAATTAAACTTCAGCCTATTTTATTATGTTTTATGACATTCTGATCGTTTTTCCCTTCTATAGCAAAATCAAATTCTCACTCTAACATATACTTATGACTATTAGGTATTTTTACCGAATAAGCCCTTTTACTCGTTTTTACCTAAAACCGAATAGCGCAAGTTGTCTAACATAATCTAAGACCTCATATTATATCATAAAACATCAAAATAAACTCTTTTCACCTATGAGTATTTTTCCAAATATGAACCCTAACTTAAATTATTGCTAGCATAAGCTTTATCGAGCTACCGGGACTCCGAAAACGTAAACAACATTAAAAACGGGGCTTGGAATCACTTACTATGGTGCTTGAAAGCTTGAAACAAACCCTAGCTATGGAGAACCCTTGAAATTTCGTGTTAATGAAGAAGATGATAAATTTTGTGTTATTTTTTCCCTTTTTATTTCATTTAATAACCAAATGACCAAAATGCCTTTCCTTATTAAACTTTCAAAAATTCCATCCATGTCCTATTTTGTCCATGAACTTAGAAATTGGTCAAATTTTTATTTAAACCCTCCTAATTAATATTTCAAAGCAATTTCATACTAAAAACTTCTAGAATGCAAGTTTTGCAAATTATTCGATTTAGTCCCTAATCTCAACTTAAGCACTTTATGCATAGAATTTCATCACGAAATTTTCACACAATCATGAAATCATATCATGAACCTCAAAATAATAATAAAACAAATTTTTCTACCTCAAATTTGTGGTTTCGCAACCACTATTTCGTTTAGGCCCTATTTCGGGATGTTACAACAACGAACTGTATTAAAATTTCAAATTGTGTATTGAGAGGTTTTGAGTTGAATTTTATGTAATCTAAGTTATTGCGTGCCCTATGCTAAATAAAATATGCGAACAATGGTTTATGTGAACTATGTCATGAATGATATGTGAAATGTGATTATGAGTGCAATAAATGTTGAATGGGAGTGATATTATTTGCAAACCAAGCTTTACTGCGAACTGTGAATTGCGAACTGTGTTATAATGTTCGAGCTCTGCTTAATTGCGAGCCCTATTATATTGAATATTATGAATGTGTTAAAGAGATTTGGCATTGTGACCTTATGGAACCATTACATAAAGTTGGCATGCCATAGGATTGTGGGTACTCACCCTTTTTATTGTGATAGGCATTGTGGCCCAGAGATGCATTAGAGAGATAAGGGAATGTCGAGCATAGCTACATTCACCGTAGATAGCGTAGTGTGTTTGGAGAGTGTGAGCATACGTGCTACACTTACATGGAGATAGTGTACGACTTTATGAGTCATGTGGTGTGTTTTGGAGATTCGTTTATCCGATGTGAGGTGATAAAGTCCACTTATAGGTGGCGATAGAGTCCCCTATATGTTTCATAGTCACAAAAATGTCAATTTATTATTATTTGATATATATGAGTTATGATGAAGCATGAACTGTTATTTTGCATGAATTATTATTCAGTATGAGCTGATATTTCATATGAACAATTATTTTGCATGACATGTCAGTTAGTAAGAACTGTTATTTCATATAAGTAAATGATTGGTGCGAATTGATAATTTATGTGGTCCCCCATTTTATGTGAATTACTTGTTATATGTGCATTGCTTATTTTATAAGAATTGTTGTGTCGTGTGAGTTACTATTTTGTGTAGACCGCAATAATATGTGAATCGTTATTTTTGTCACCTTTTAACCTAACAGATGTGTTTACTTGTATTATGTAACACCCCAAACCTGGCCTAGACGTTATGGCCGAATCCAGAGATGTCACAAAGTAGGGTTTTGAAAATGAAGTCAATACGATAAAATCATTTAATTTTTTCAACTCATAATAGCTTATATCTATTTGTCAAAGCGTTATGTAATTAATTAATTTTCCAAAACTTGATTTACAACGGAAGTGTATCAAAATCGTTTTATTTCAAAAATTCAGTTTGTACTTCCAAAAAAACCTTTCTTTGCATATAAACCATGGTTTTTAGATACTTGACACAAATAAAGTACTAAAGCGAAAATCCAAATCCCAAAATCAAACCAAAAAGTTCGGAGAGCCCAATTATTACAAAACTCCAGAAATAATCCTTAAATTAAAATAAAAACTATAAACTTAATCAGTTTACGAACTCGTGGTCACTAAGAGGCTCCGTCACACCGATCCACCTAAGTCTATGGATTACGTAAACATAACAGACAAACAGATGTGAGTTTTCAGAAACTCTGTGTGTAACCCAAAAGAATTAAGCACGCAAACATACAGAGATCTCATATCCAATCAGATACAGATTCGAGCTCATGGTAATTTCAGATACGGTCAACAGAATCAGATATACAGAATCCTACCCCCATCCACTACATATTAACTTCGACCATCCCAACACACCATGTGGGGTTAAAAACACCCACCCATCTCTATACAGCATATCGTGCCATTACGACACAAGTCAAGTAATGTGCAGCCAAGCTGCCAGAATATAGACGATCATCACCGTACAAAATACTTCCTCATCATATACAAATCCCACCCCAACAACAAATACAAAAACAGATATAGAAATAACAGATTAAGCATGCTCAACAATGTAACATCCTGATTTTGGGTCTAGTCGGAATAGTAGTTTTGAGACCACAAATTTGAAGCAGAAATATTATTTTATGATTATTTTGAGGTCCATGACATGTTCGCATGATTGTGTGAAAGTTTCATGAAGAGATTTTATTGATAAAATGTCCAATTTGACATTTAGGACTAAATTGCAAAAGCTGCAAAATGTGAGTTCTAGAAGCTTTAAGCATGAAATTGCCATGGATTATTAATTAGCCATAGATTATTAATTAGAGGTCCTTAAATAGCAATTTTCCCAATTTCTAATTTTATGGACAAAAATGGCCATGCATGGATAAATTTTGAAAGTTTAGTAAAAAGGGCATTTTGGTCACTTAGAAAATAAAAGAATTAAAAGGGAAAAATAAGCCAAAATTGATGTCCATCTTCTTCATGTGTGCTGAAATTTCCATGCTCACCATAGCTAGGGTTTTTCCAACTTTCAAGCTCAATAGTAAGTGCATCCTAGCCCCGTTTTTAATGTTCTTTGCATTTTTGAAGTTGTCATCAACCGATCTAGCTATTTCTACCATTATTTTGAGCTATGGTTCATTTTTCAAAAACATACCCATGTGTGACATGCATGTATTTTGATGTTTAATGGAGGAATAAGAACGTTTGGTGTGTGATAAACATCTTTTACTAAGTGGTTTTTCATGCAAACACCTAAAAGTGCTTATTTGTAAAAGTTGTAAAAATAAGTAGTAGAAATGTGATTTGATGAAAAACATGGGCTAGTATAAGCATGATGTAGGTTTGGCTAGGCTTGGGTAACAAAGAAAATGAGTACATTTTATTTTACGAGCCTAGGGACTAATTTATAAATATGTTAAAGTTTAGGGGCAAAACTATAATTTTTCCAAAGTATGATTTATGGGATATTTTGAATAATGTGATAATTAAATAAGTGAAATTTGCTATTATAAATTAAGAAAAATGGAGTTCAGGCCTAAACCGAGGAAAGAACAAAGTCGTGGACTAAATCGAATAGTTAGCCATATTTTGGTACCGGGGTAAGTTTGTGTGTAAATAATTCAACATTTTGTTATTATTTATCTAATTTTTTGATATTGCACGAAATGTATATTTGTCTCTATGGATTTGGTTATTGATGACTCGATGACGATCCGACGAAGATTTGCTACTATGAAATCCCGGTTGAACCTTAGGAATAGATATGATACAAATGTCTTGACATTAGGGTTATGTGTGGTTTCGTGTAAGACCATATCTGGGATATAGCCTCGATATGTGATCCCATGTAAGACCATATCTGGGATATGGCATTGGCATCAATATGTGATTTTGTGTAAGACCATGTCTGGGACATGGCATCGATATGAGACATCGTGTAAGACCATAGCTGGGCTATTGGCATCAAAATGTGATACCGTGTAAGACCATATCTGGGATATGGCATTGGCATCTTACTATGTGTATGAGATTTCCCAGGTATCCTTTAGTATTCCAAGTGGTTCAACGGGTATTTCAAAGATTATGTCAAAGAAATGACAAGATATGATCATGTCAGAAGGGTACAGGTATGTACACAAAGCTCCTAAATATTGAGATTATGAATCGACAAGACCTCAGTAGGAAGTGAATGAATGAATCATGATCATGAGTTTTATTGTACACTATGTAAATGACATGATTTAAGATGTATTTATGATACTTGATGACATTGTGATAAATTAAATTATGTTATGTGTTTAATAATGCATGAATAATGTTGTTAATTATTTACATGATAACTTACTAAGCTTTATGCTTACTTAAAGCTTACTCCCCTTCCTTTCCATTTTCCTTATAGTATCGCCAAGCTAGCTCGGGGATCAAAGGACGTCGGAGCTCAATTCACACTATCAAATTAATTCACGCTCAAACCCCTCCACCCCCACTTATTCCTTAGCCTAACCCTTTAGCACCCCAAGGTATGGACTTCATGAGATTGAATAGACATCCAGTTGATAAGATTTAAAAATAAGGAGCCGAAAAGTTTCGAGCAGATATAGATGATGATCCTGAAAGGGTAGAGTTCTGGCTTGAGAATACCATCAGGGTATTTGATGAATTATCATGCACACCAGAGGAATGTATGAAATGTGTTGTGTCACTCCTGAGAGACTCGGCTTATCAGTGGTGGAACATCCTTGTGTTGGTTGCACCAAGGGAGAGAGTTAATTGGGAATTTTTCCAAGAAGAGTTTCGTAAGAAGTACATTAGCTAGAGGTTTATTGATAAAAAATAAAAGGAATTTCTTGAGTTGAAAAGGGGCCGAATGACAGTAACAAAATATGAGCGTGAGTTTGTGAGACTGAGCAAATAAGCTCGAGAATGTGTTTCGACTGAGGCCATCATGTGTAAAAGATTTGAAGATTGGTTAAATGAACACATCCGATTGTTGTTTGGCATCCTTGAATTGAAAGAATTTGTTGTGCTCGTAGAGAGAACTTGCAAGGCTGAGGAATTGGCTAAAGAGAAAAGAAAAGCTAAGTTTCAGTCTCGAGACTCGAAGAAGAGATAGATGGGTAGGTCATTTCAGTCTTCATCTAAGAAATCGAGAGAGTTTAATACCCGATCGAGTGCTTCAATTGGGTTTCTGAACAGAAACCATGGGAAACAGTATTCGGGTCATAAGGCTCAAACCACTTCAGTAGCGGGTGTGGGTAATGCTTGACCTAGTCGACCTGAATGCCCGCATTACGATAGACGTCACCCCGGTGAGTACTGAGTGTATGATCAAACTTTTTTCAAGTGTGGTTCCCAAGACCATTTCATTAGAGATTGCCCCGAGATGGTTGAAAAAGAGAAATTTTAAAGTGCAAGATCGGGCAATGCTATTTCTAGAAGGAGACCACAGAGTAACCCAGGGAATAGAGCGAGTAGCAAGAGTGCACCCAGAGATCCAGCTGTGAGATCGAAGGGTAGAGCACCTGTAATGACTTATGCCATTCGCGCCCGCGAAGATGATTCATCTCCTAATGTGATTACGGGTATCTTTTCTCTCTATGATACTCATGTTGTTGCTTTGATTGATCCGGGATCAACCTATTCGTATGTTTGTATGAAATTGGTATCTAGTATGAATATGCTTGTAGAGTTTACAAAATTTGTGATAAAAGTTTTAAACCCTCTAGGCAAGTATGTGTTAGTCGATAAAGTTTGTAAGAATTGTCCTTTGATGATTAGAAGTCACTGTTTTCCAGCTAATGTTATGCTTTTACCATTTGATGAATTTGATATAATTCTTGGTATGGATTGGTTGACCTTTCACGGTGTGGTAGTAAATTATGGAAGAAAAAATGATTGAGTTGAAATGTGAAAGTGGTGATATTCTTCGGATTGAACCAGATGAATCGGATAACTTGCCTGTAGTGATTTCTTCTATGTCTGCTCAGAAATGTATCGGAAAAGGGTTATAAAGCTTGTCTTGCCTTTGTGCTGAATACAAAAGAGTCTAAGTTGAAAATTGAATCAGTGCCAGTAGTATGTGAGTATCCAGATGTGTTTCCGGAAGAGTTGCCCGGATTGCCTCCTATTAGAGAAGTTGAATTTGGTATTGATTTGATTCCTGGTACTGCACCTATTTTGATTTCTCCATATAGGATGGCTCTGACAGAATTAAAAGAGTTGAAAGTTCAGTTACAAGAGTTAACGGATAAAGGTTTTGCAAGACCTAGTTATTCTCCGTGGGGTGCACCGGTATTATTTGTGAAAAAGAAAGATGGTTCAATGAGACTGTGTATAGACTATCAGCAGCTCAATAAGGTAACCATAAAGAACAAGTATCCCTTGCCAAGGATTGATGATTTGTTTGACCAACTGAAGGGAGCCACAATGCTTTCAAAGATAGACTTGAGGTCCGGTTACTACCAGTTGAGAGTTAAGGAGCTAGATGTGCTGAAAACTGCATTTCGAATGAGGTATGGTCATTATGAATTTCTTGTCATACCTTTTGGCTTAACGAATGCTCCTACTATACTTATGGATTTAATGAACCGTATTTTTTGACTGTATTTAGATAACTTGTTGTTTTTATTGATGATATACTGATTTATTCTCGTGATGAGACCGAACATACTGAGCACTTGAGAACGACTTTGCAAACTTTGAGAGACAAGCTGATGCGATCCCGACCGCATCATGTTTTGAAACAATTTGACGACATCAGGATTGACCCAAACTCGAGGGGCCCAAGTGCAAAATGAAGCTTTTAATTCCAGTTTGTTAACTTGGTTGCTAGAATAAGGACTTTGATTTATTTATTTTAGTTACTTTAGTTATTATAATATGAGTTTTTAATTATATCTTGTTTATTAAATGCATCTTTAGTTAATGTCTTGCATTATTGATCAACATCTTTTAATTATGACATGCATTATGTGTTCTGCATTTAATAAAGTCACGCATTATGTAACTCCCATGTTAATTAAAGTTTGCATCTTTTAATGAAGTCATGCATTAAGTAATTCATTGTTCATTTAGTTTACATCTTAATTAAACCAAGCATTTAAGCATCTTAGTTGTTAAATATGTTTGAGTTTGTTTATATAATTATTTTGTTTAATTTGGCTATTTTTTTAATGCTTAAGTTATAGTGTATTTAACTTTTCTTAAATAAATTGATTATGTGATTGTTGTAGGAAAGTCTAAAAGGCTGGTCACATAGCTACAAAAGGGCTGTTCGTTTGCCAAGAAAAATCAAATGCTGTCACATTCAATTGGCTGTCTAGTTTTTGCATAAAAGAGTGAGCATCTGGTCACTTAATTACTGGTGCATATTTGGAACCTTTTTGGTAAGTATTAAAGCACTCAAAGCTCATTATGGTGACTTTTCAAATGGACCAAGAGTAACTCTTCAAGTCTGATCGATTTCATGCACTCAAAGCTAGTTATGGTGCCAATTAAGAGATGAATACACAAGCATTAAGGCATTTGGTTAAGGGGAAAATGAAGGGACATCAAGCAGCACATTTAATGGACCATTAAGCCTTCATCAAGTGAAGAGGCATGACTTTTCAGATATGCATGAATCAAGTGAAAAGACATGGCTCTTTGGCTGCCCATTAAGAGTTATAACCAAATTTTAATATTTCGCGAGCAAAGGTGTTGGTTAATAAAATTTTTATACGAACTTACTAAGCATGTAATGCTTACTCTGTTTTATTTTCCCCTGTTTTATAGTGCTCGGAAGCTTGCAAAGGTTGGAGATCATCGGTGCATCATCACACTATCCACTAGCTTAATTTGGGTATATATAGTAAAATCATTTTGGTATAATGGCATGTATAGGCTAACTTGGCCATAAATGGCTTAAATATGTGGTTTGTAATCTAGTCATTGGAATGGCTAGTAATGGTTGTTTTTTATATATTTGTAATATCATACTATGGTAGTTACATGCATGTTAAATGGTTGTTCAAATTATGCCTAAAATATGGAATATACCAAGGTAAGATTACAAATATGTATACACGAAATGATATGCCATGTTGAATGATAGAGTTTGTTTAATTTGAATGTTTAAAATGGTTGGTATTTGGATGTGAGTTTAAATGCAGGTCATTGGTCTGATTTTGGGTGAGAAATGAAGCTAGAAATGACTTTATTTTGTCCACACGGGCGTGTGTCTAGACTGTGTGTGACACACGGCCTGGTACATAGGCATGTGGTTAGGCCGTGTATCCTCTGCACCTTAAATTTGAGAAATAGAATGCTCAAAATTGAGCACACGAGCAGAGACACAGGCATGTGTCTCAGTCGTGTGTGCTACACAGCCTAGAACACAGGCTTTTGTCTTGGCCGCGTGAAACCTGCACCTAATTTCAAAAGAATTTAATTAACCACACGACCTAGCACACGAGCGTGTGGCATGGCCGTGTGCACAAGTTAGAGAGTTACACGGGGTCGAACATGGCCTGTAGCATGGGCGTTCCCCAAGGTCACACGGGCGTGTCCCTTAGACCATACGGGCATGTGAGCCCTGTAACTTAGAAAATTTTTGTAATTTCACAAAAAATTCTTAAAGTTTTTGATTAAGTCCCGACTTGATTCTAATGCTCGTATTAGGCCTCGAGGGTCTATTTAAGGGACGATATGAATAATCTCGGTTAATGATTACTAATTTATGTGAATTATCTAAAAAATGTTCTGAAAGTTTTGGTAATGCTTCGTAACCCTGTTTTGACTACATATACGGGTTAAGGGTGTTACATTTAGTGGTATCAGAGCTACAGTTTAGCCAATTATCAAAGTTAACTTAGCGAACACGATTTTAACTATACATGCCATTATATAATTTGTGATAGTGTAATGAATCCTGATCATTTTAAATGTTTTTTTCATATAGTAATGTCATCCAACCAAGCTAGAGCTAAATCCTAGGAAGCTGGAGCAATGCTGCAGCTTCAGTTCAAAGAGTTGCATCTGCATCTAATAGTGAAATGCCCATAACTGAGGGACGAAGTGAAGAGGCAAGATATGCCTTCTTTCAATTGATGAATGAATGTTTTACTGAGTATTTAAGAACAAACCCTGTTGTACAACGACCTCCCCCACTTGCTCCTCAACTGGTTCCTGGGGTACTACAGGGTGCTGAACTCGCTAGAACAGGTAAGCCTCCAGTAGATAAAATTTGCAAGCATAGGGCTTAAGAATTTATAGCTACTGCAGATGATGATCCAGAAAGGGCCAAATTTTGGTTGGAAAATACAATCTGGGTTTTTGATGAATTATCTTGTACACCTGTTGAATGTCTGAAATATACAGTATCTCTACTGAAAGATACAGCTTATCATTGGTGGAATACCATAACTTCAGTTATACCGAGAGAGAACATTACATGGGAATTCTTCCAGGCCGAATTCATGAAGAAATATGTTAGTCAGAGATTTATGGATCAAAAAAAGTAGAATTTTTATAACTCAAGTAGGGAGACATGACTGTATCTAAATATGAATGAGAATTTGTTTGGTTGAGCAAATATGCTAGAGAATGGGTTGTAACCGAGGCTGAGATGTGTAAATGCTTTGAAGAGGGTTTAAATGAAGATATCAATTTATTGATCAGGATTCTAGAAATAAGGGAATTTACGGTGTTAGCTGATCGAGCACACAAAACTGAGGAATTGAGTAAATAAAAGAAACAAGCTAAAATAGAGGCTCGGGTTTATGGAAAAAGGATTATGAATAAGTCACAATCATTTGCTTCTAAAAAAATAAAGAAGTATTATGATCGTGTTACTACCTTTACGGGGTATTCTGAAAAAGAGCGAGGCTCTCAACGCTCTAACCCGAGGTCTTTATTTCCATCTATAACAAGTGTGGTTAGTGTCAGTAATCCCAAACCAAAGTGCAAGCATTGCAACAAATTTCATTTTGGGGAATGTCACTTGAGAAGTGGAGCTTGTTACCGATGTGGCTCATTTGACCATTTTCTCAGAGCTTGTCTAAAAAGAGTTGAAAAAGAAATAGAACTAGCTCCAAAGCTGAGTAATCCTATTTCGAGGGGCAGACCATCCCGTCACCTTAGTGATAGTCAAGGTACTACCAAGGATACATCAGTTAAATCTGAGGCACGAGCACCTGCAAGAACATATGCTATTCGTGATAAAGAATATGCTTCTGTAATAGACGTCATTACTGGTACATTTTCTCTACTTGATACTGATAATACTGCTTTGATTGATCCTGGTTCCACACATTCATACATATGCACAAACTTAGTGTCTGTTAAAAATTTACCTGTTGAATTCACTGAATTTGTGGTTAAAGTTTCAAACACTCTAAGCCAGTGTGTTATGGTGGATAAAGTCTGTAAAAACTACTTGTTGATGGTAAAGGGTTATTGCTTTTCGGCTGACTTGATGTTATTGCCATTTGATGAATTTGATGTGATTTTGGGAATGGATTGGTTAACCCAATATGATGTAGTGGTGAATTGTAAATAGAAATATATTTTATTGAAATGTCAGAGTGGTGAATTACTTCATGTTGAATCTGATAAACTGGATGGATTTCTTAATATGATTTCAGCAATATCAGCACAGAAATATGTCAGAAAGGGTTATGATGCTTATCTCGCATATGTGTTGGATACTAAAGTATCTGAGTGAAAGATTCAATCAGTGCAGATTGTATGTGAATTTCCTGATGTATTCCCAGAAGAATTACCTGGTTTACCACCGAATAGAGAAGTGGAATTCTCTATAGATCTTGTTTTGGGTACAACACCGACATCCATAGCACCTTATAGAAGGACTCCTACTGAATTGAAAGAGCTGAAAGCACAGTTGCAGGAATTGATTGATGGAGGTTTTGCTCGACCTAGTTTCCCACCTTGGGGTGCACTGGTTCTGTTTGTAAAGAAGAAAGATGGATCGTTTAGGTTGTGCATTGATTACAAATAGCTAAACAAAGTAACAATAAAGAAGAAGTATCCATTACCTCGTATTGATGACTTGTTTGACCAGTTAAAATGTGCCACTGTATTTTCAAAGATTGATCTTCGTTCTGGTTACTATCAACTACTGGTAAAAGATTTAGATGTGCCAAAGATAGCTTTTAGAACCAGGTATTTCCCTTGTAAAAGTGTTATGGCAAATACATGGGGTTGAAGAGGCTACATAGGAGCCCAAAGAGGCCATGAGAAAACAATATCCAAAACTTTTTACTGGTAAGATTTTCGGGGACGAAAATCCCTAAGGGGCGAGAGTTGTAACATCCTGATTTTGGGCCTAGTCGGAGTAGTGGTTTCGAGACCACAAATATGAAGTAGAAATATTTGTTTTATGATTGTTTTGAGGTCCATGACATGTTTTCATGATTGTGTTAAAGTTTCATGAAGATATTGTATTGATAAAGTGTCCAATTTGACATTTAGGACTAAATTAAAAAAGTTGCAAAATGTGAGTTCTAGAAGCTTTAAGCATGAAATTGCCATGGATTATTAATTTGAGGTCCTTAAATAGCAATTTTCCAAATTTCTAATTTTATGGACAAAAATGGGCATGCATGAATAAAATTTGAAAGTTATAAAAATGGCATTTTGGTCATTTGGTTAATAAAAGAATAAAAAGGGAAAAATAAGTCAAAATTGATGTCCATCTTCTTCATGTGTGCCGAAATTTCCATGCTCACCATAGCCAGGTTTCTCCAACTTTCAAGCTCAATAGTAAGTGCATCCTAGCCCCGTTTTTAATGTTCTTTGCATTTTTGAAGTTGTCATCAACCGATCTAGCTATTTCTACCATTAATTTGAGCTAGGGCTCATGTTCAAAAACTTACGCATGTGTGACATGCATGTATTTTGATGTTTAATGGAGGACTATGAAATTTCGGTGTGTGATAAACATCTTTTATTAAATGGTTTTTCATGAAAACATTTAAAAGGACTTATTTGTAAAAGTTGTAAAAATGAGTAGTAGAAATGTGATTTGATGAAAAATATTTGCTAGTATAAGCATGATATAGGCTCGGCTAGGCTTGGATAATAAAGGAAATGACTAAATTTCATTTTACGAGCCTAGGGACTAATTTGTAAATATGTTAAAGTTTAGGGGCAAAATTGTAATTTTTCCAAAGCATGATTTATGGGTTGTTTTGAACAATGTGATAATTAAATAACTGAAATTTTCTATTATAGATCAAGAAAAATGAAGTCTGGACCTAAACCGAGGAAAGAACAAAGTTGTAGACTAAATAGAATAGTTAGCCATATTTTGGTACCGAGGTAAGTTCGTGTGTAAATAATTCAACATTTTGTTCTTATGTATCTAATGCTTTGATATTGCATGAAATGTATATTTGTCTCTATGGATTTGGTTATTGGTGACTCGATAACGATCCGATGAAGATTTGGCACTAGGAAATCTCGGATGAGCCTTAGGAATAGATAGAATACAAATGTCATGACATTAGGGTTATGTGTGGTTTTGTGTAAGACCATATCTGGGATATGGCCTTGATATGTGATCCCATGTAAGACCATATCTGGGATATGGCATTGGCATCAATATCCATATTTGGGATATGGCATTGGCATCAATATGTGATTTTGTGTAAGACCATGTCTTGGACATGGAATCGATATGAGACATCGTGTAAGACCATAGATGGGCTATTGGCATCGATATGCGATCCCATGTAAGACCATATCTAGGATATGGCATTGGCATCTTACTATGTATATGAGATTTCCCGGGTATCCTTTAGTATTCCAAGTGGTTCAATGGGTAATTCAAAGATTATGTCAAAAAAATGACAAGGTATGATCATGTCAGAAGGGTATAGGTATGAACACAAAGTTCATAAATATTGAGATTATGAATCGACGAGACCTCAGTAAGAAGTAAATGAATGAATCATGATCATGAGTTTTATTGTACTGTAACAGCCTGATTCAGACCCTATTTGGAACAGTGGTTTCAGGACTACAAATTCTAGTGAAAAAAACATTTTAATATTATTTTTTGTGTTTTTAAGGTGTGAATTTTTGTGTGTGAAAATTTTGTTTGAAAATTTTACAGTTTGGATGTTCGATTTAATAAAAGGGCTTAATCGAGTAAAATGAAAAAGTTGATAGTTAAATGTGAGAGTGCTTAATTGAATTTGTCTTTATAATATGATGCATTTATAATGCAATTAGACCATAGTTAAAAAGGATGAACGGTTTTGGTATTAATTATCATGGTTTCATATTAATTTTAAAAGGATAATTTTGTAATATGTTAATAATGTTATAATAATAAAACATAAAACAAAGTTGCATGCATTCATCTTTATTTCAAAATCTGAAAATACCAAAAGAAAAGAAAAAGAAAAAGAAAGCCACATTCGGTGTAACACCCCTAACCCGTATTCGTCGCCGAACTAGCGTTAAAGGCATTACCGGACAAATCAGAACATTTAACATTAATTTCATAAACATCATATCATCAAACATAAAACATCAATATAGAGTCCCTTATATAGGTCATTGAGACCTTAAACATGCATTAGAAAGGGGTCAGGACTAAGCCGAACACATACAAATTTTTTTCGAAACTTAAACAATTTTCAAAGTTATACAGGTCACACGCCCTTGTGAACAGCCCTTGTGCCTCACACGGCATTAGACACACCTGTGTGTCTAGGCTGTGTCAAAACAGGGCATACATACTGACTTGCTCACATGGCCACAAGACACACCCGTGTGTCTTGGCCGTGGTCGACACTGACTTAGGTCACATGGCTAGCCACACAACCGTGTACCTTGGCCGTGGTCGAGCCTAGCTTACAATTGTAGAGTACCCTAGAGGACACACGGCCGTGCAACATAGCCGTGTCCAGCACACGGCTGAGACACGCCCGTGTCTCTACCCGCGTGGACGAAAATAGGCCATTTGAATAGCCAATTTGCCATCTCAATTGGGTCAAACCTACAAGCACCAAACCAAGCATATTTCCAACACAATTTCAGCCAATTTTAGTACCAAAACAGACATTATTCATGCCATTACATTATCAACAAATTCCAATCTCAATTCATCAACCAAATCATACCAAATCATAATTCAATCTCATGCTATGAACTTACCAATTTCTCACATAAACACATAATAAAACTTACCAAATTGACCATTTCTCTTGGCCATCTAAACACATCATACATACCACCAATATATCACATAGCATGATAAAGACATTATAAAACATATCAAAACACTTCTAGCCTATACATGCCATACTTTACTATATACATTTTCAAAAGGTACCAAAATAAGATTCGATAGTGTGGTGACGATCCTCGATGATCCCCGAGCTCCCGATAACTACGATATCTATAAAATAATGCAAACACACGCAAAGTAAGCTTTCAAAAGCTTAGAAAGCCATATACAAATAAACTTATCATTTAAAACATGTAAACATCATCAAATTAGTTATACTTTGTAACCAAATAACAATACAAACCTCATATTCATATACATTTCACATGTTCCCAATTCATTTTCTCATATAGCATATATTCACATGCTTAGATCATATACCATCACTTGCACATATATTTACCTTTCATTCTCAAACATAATATACAATGCAAACGTACCTGAATCAGATACAATTTCACAAAGTCATTCATTTTCTCGGAATGCCCGTTTGAACCGTTCGGAAACATAAGGATACACGGATAGCTCAGAAAGTATATACAATGCCAACGTCCCAGATGTGGTCTGACATGTAATCAAACATTGATGCCACTGTCCCAAATAGGGTTTTTGTAACACCCCAAACCCGGCCTAGACGTTATGGCCGAATTTGGCGCATCACATTGAAGTGTTTTACCGAAAACTGTGTTTTCATTGAAAACCCTTCTTAAAATAAAAGACACCTTAACTATGCTTAAAAAAAAACTCCTTTCAATCACTTGTTTAAAATATATGATTCTATGAAAACATGTCATTTTAAAATGTAGTAGCGGAAACGTAGAAAAGTCATACTATAGTTTAAGAAACCATGTTCAACTTCTTATAATTACTCACATAAAAATAATAATCCAAATAATAACAAAGTGGAAGCCCTATTACAACCTGATTTGAAAAGTACTTAATAACATAGAAACTGGTAAACTTTAGAAAGAAAAACAAGTCCAAATTATCTTGCTAGCTGGCCACCCAGAGTCCCTCCAAACATCGAACCTTCTATTGAGCATCACCTAAAAATAAAATAAAAGAGGGGGTGAGTTTTTGCAAACTCATTGTGTACAACCCTCGACGAAAACAAGCATTTAAAAGTCATCATACATCAAACATGCAATGCAACGCAGCACAACCCACCCCAATAATCCAACCGGTACACTTCTGCTCCGTCCCCTTTTTCACAACCTGTGGGGATATAAATATCGACCCACCCAACCGATACAAATCAATGGTATCCCGGTTGCGGAACAACCCAAGTTACAGCAAGCTGCCAATCACATATTGGGCTTAAAAGCCGTCGATGGCTCTACGGTTGTGAAGCAACCATGCGACCCTCATATACTCCCTCCGTTCCATAATTCCCAACCTATATGCAACCTAAATAGGATATCACATGAATACATATGAATGCATGTAGCAATCATAAATCTTACACACAAAACTTAGGGGTATTTTAGTCATTTTCGCCCTTAGGGGTATTTCGATAATTTTCTTTTATTACGGGTTTTTACTTAACTTGGCCCGTTAACAAGTCCCGTGAGCTAAGATGAACGAACACTATGCACCAGGTAGGATTCCAGAGAAGAGGAGGTGGGTCATTAAGACTACTTAAGTACCAAGCTCTCCCTTGATCCAATCCTAGACATGCATATACTTGTTGCCACACCTTAACTCTATGACTTGTCCACGGTCGCACTATATTAATTAAGTTTTATGTGGTTATCATATACTAGGCCCAAAACCATGCATATGGACCACTTGGCCCAATCTCATACATATGGCCCATCAGGCCCAATTCACATTCATATGGCCCATCAGGCCCAATTCACGTTCATATGGCGTATTCGGCCCAATCTCATTTATATGGCCCATCTGACCCAAATCAGATTATATTCATGATCACATTCAAATTTCCTATCACATAGCATCGCTTATCAAATTTTGCCTATTATGGGCCCAACAGCCCATTGGGCCCATTTAGCCCATTTCGGCCCACTTGGCCCATTCACAACTCAAGTCCATGGAATCCCTATGGGCCTCAGGCAACCTATCGGTCTCCCTCTTACGAGTATTCGCGCACTCGCAAGACTACCGTAGCCAAACTTTTGGCTTTTTAGCATTTCAGCTTTTCGGAATTTTGGCTTTTGCCGATCTACTAGTGTGTGCAGTGTAAGTACACACCTGGTAAGCAAGCGTGATGTGATCTCCTTAGCCCTAAACCTTGCGCGATAAGTATAACAACCCCTTCTTAAATCCCTAACCATGATCAACTCCCAGATCTGCACCAATCTTAACTATTAAAACAGAATAATAGGTGACTCGTATCCAACACAAGTCCCCTTACCTTAACTATGAACAATTGGCCACCTTAGCCAAAGGGAGAGGAATACTTACCAAAATAGTGAACACCTAAAGTGCAATTTCGGCAAAGAGGTAAGATCCCACATCCGATACTAATTCCCTACCATAGTCGATTAGAAAGAGTGAGGGACAATATTTGATACTTAACAAAGAAAACCGATTGGAAGAGTAACACTTACACTAGAGTCGGTCAAAAAGTATTCGGCTTAGAGATCTGAATGGCACAATTGCTTATTTGGAACCAAGGGAGAGAGGAAGAAGAATCGAAAAAACCCAGAAGTGAAACAAGGAAATCGGCACAAGAAAAATAAAAAAGAGAATAAGGTTGGAGAAATGGACAGAAAGAAAAGGAAGAAAATAAAAGGGTTTTCGGCTTTTAGGGAAAAGGGTTTCCAATAACAGGGTGAAGAAAATTCGGCACTAGCCTTTCAACCCTGCATTACTTCCCCATTTGGCCCTCAGTTCCCCATTTGGCTCCATCACTTCCCCCTTCTCATCTCCTCGTTTTTCTCCCTAATAACCCCTTGATCCTTTCCTTAATTTTCTCTCCTGAACAGTCACCTTAGAGTCCATCTTCACGCCACTTCCAACCTTCTAGAAGGCCAAAATTAAACTCCTAAAAATACTAAGCTAGGATTTGAACCTAGGATCTCCTTGCTAGCCACTAACGCCACCTCCATACACTCTAAGTGGCTTCACTTAGCCACTCCACCACAAGGCTTTTTGATGCCATTTTCCCTTATCTTTATTTAAAAACCCAACTACTTGCCTACAATGCCCTTTTAATTATTAAACTTTAATTTCTTCTACCCCTAGATTCGAACTCAAACCTTGACCAGGACCTACCAACGCATAATTAACACTTAACCAGGATTGTTAAGCACAAAAAGAAAAACTCACGATTTTAGGATTTTTGGGTTTTGGGATTTTTGGGGCATTACAACTCTACCCCCTAAAAGAAATTTCGTCCTCGAAATTCCCAACTACTAACACAGACTACCACACTTTCGCTATGCACTTTAATTCCAACTCAGGTAAATAGCACACTATGGGTAAGTACGTACCATTATTCACCTCTGGGGCTGCTGTATAAACCAAAGCTGGTTACGTCACCTCATCATGACCAGCACCTCTGCCCGGTGCTCTACGACCCAAATCATTTCCACCCCTGGCCTGATCACGACCTCTTGGCGGCAGCTGACCACCCCTTGGTGGCTAAGCACCACCTCGGCCCACGTCTAGCACCTGTCTCGGCATTCTAGGGCAATTCC
Organism: Gossypium anomalum; assembly: GCA_025698475.1. NCBI lineage: Eukaryota > Viridiplantae > Streptophyta > Magnoliopsida > Malvales > Malvaceae > Gossypium > Gossypium anomalum. The sequence goes on from CM046959.1 coordinate 59,564,710, forward strand.
TGATCCTATGCTCCTTAGATCCATAAGCTAAAAAAGCTCCCGTCCTCTTCCAATACTCGCCTACAAGACCTTTCCCACAATCAGCATAAGGTGGCACCCTTGAATTAATAGCAGGGGGCCCTGCTCTAACTGGCTCATTAACTCTGGCCCTAGCCCTAGACCTCTGTTCAACACCAAGAGTCTCAACCTCCCTCTTATTCTTACCCCTTTCTTTCTCCCGATTTAGGCGCTCAGTGCGCTTTACCTCCTCCACTATCTTTGCTTTCTCTACCAACTCTGAGAAAACTCGCTCCCTTTGTGGATCTCTCAATACTCTGAGGCTATCTCTAAGTCCACCCTTAAACTTAACAGAACGCTCATAGTCCGTTGCCACTATAACTTTTGCAGACCTACTAAGGCGTAGAAACTCCGCTTCATACTCTGCCATCGATTTATTTCCTTAGATCAAGTTCAGGAACTCCTTCCTTCTAGCATCCACATAGCTTGCACCCACATACTTCCCTTGGAATGCAGCTTTGAAAAACTCCCAAGTGACCCGCTTCGATTGGGTGCCCTCTTTCACCGTCAGCCACCACTGGTAGGCTTTTTCCCTAAGCAGTGACACTGCTCCTTTCAACTTTTACTCAGGTGAGCAGTCTAGGTCCTCCATTATCCTTTCAGTGGCCTCCAACCAATATTCTACCACATAAAGAGCCACGCTGACCACACCCTTAAAGATCTCAGCCCAGTTTGGTCAAAGTCGCTCCGGAATGGACCCCCGATTTCCAGTGCCATTGTTGGACCCAATGACCCTTTCCAAATTCCTTAGCATTGCCTGCGTCAATGCATCTTCTCCCGCGGCCCAATCATATGGTCCATTACCAGCCACAGGTGAGGCCGGAGCCTCATCTACTCCAACATCGGGCATATGGCCCGATGCCGATGATTTAGACCTAACACTCCTGCAGCCTCGGCCACGGCCTCTTGCACCTCTTCTAGCACTCATCGTCGATTCGCGTATTATCTGAATTATAAATTTTTATGAAGTTTTAGTTATTTTCAATAATTTACCCGAGGTTTTATGGAAGTAATTAAAGAGAAGATTGTTTTCGAAAATCCTCTACAGTTTCAAGTTCTGCGGGCTTTGGTTCCATTCTAATAAGATCATCTAAAGTAGCCCTCTAACTATCTACTGTATTACAATTTAAACAACCTTTAGAATAAGAATACTTACTTGGTTCGACGTCGGAGACTCGGTGTGCCACTCAACAAGACTTCCTCTTTTTCAAAACATTGTAAAAAAAAATTTTACACAAAAAGAATCTAAGTAATAAGGCCCAATTCACAGCCTGAGTTTTGTAACCTAGGCTCTAATACCACTAAATGTAACACCCCAAACCCGGCCTGGACGTTATGGTGGAATCTGGCGTATCATATTGAAGTGTTTTAGCGAAAACCGTGTTTTCATTGAAAACCCTTCTTAAAATAAAAGAGACCTTAACTATCCTTAAAAAAAACTCCTTTCAATCACTTGTTTAAAATATATGATTTTATGAAAACATGTCATTTTAAAATGTAGTAGCGAAAACGTAGAAAACTCATACTATAGTTTAAGAAACCATGTTCAACGTCTTATAATTATATCACATAAAAATAATAATCCAAATAATAACAAAGTGGAAGCCCTATTACAATCTAATTTGAAAAGTACTTAATAACATAGAAACTGATAAACTTTAGAAAGAAAAACAAGTCCAAATTATCTTGCTAGCTGGCCACCCAGAGTCTCTCCAAACATCGAACCTTCTACTGAGCATCACCTGAAAATAAAATAAAAGAGGGGGTGAGTTTTTGCAAACTCATTTTGTACAACCCTCAACGAAAACAAGCATTCAAAAGTCATCATACACCAAACATGCAATGCAATGCAGTGCAACCTACCCCAATAATCCAACCGGTACACTTCTGCTCCGTCCCTCTTTCCACAACTTGTAGGGATATAAATATCGACCCACCAACTGATACACATTAATGGTAGCTCGGTTGCGGAACTACCCAAGTTGCAGCAAGCTGCCAATCACATATTGGGCTTAAAAATCGTCGATGGATCCACGGTTGTCAAGCAACCATGCGACCCTTATATACTCCATCCTTTCCATAATTCCCAACCCATATGCAGCCTAAACAGGATATCACATGAGTACATATGAATGCATGTAGCAATCATAAATCTTACATACAACACTTAAGGGTATTTTAGTTATTTTTGCCCTTAGGGGCATTTCGATAATTTTCTTTTATTACAGATTTTTACTTAACTTGACCCATTAACAAATCCTGTGAGATAAGATGAACAAACACTATGCACCAGGTAGGATTCCAAAGAAGAGGAGGTCAGTCATTAAGACTGCTTAAGTACCAAGCTCTCTCTTGATCCAATCCTAGACATGCATATACCCGTTGCCATACCATAACTCTATGACTTGTCCACGGTCGCAATATATTAATTAAGTTTTATGTGGTTATCATATACAAGGCCCAAAACCCCTACATACATGCATATGGCCCACTTGGCCCAATCTCATACATATGGCCCATTAGGCCCAATTCACATTCATATGGCCCATCTGGACCAATTCACATTCATATGGCCTATTAGGCCCAATTCACGTTCATATGGCCCATTCGACCCAATCTGATTTATATGGCCCATCTGACCCAAATCACATTATATTCATGCTCACATACAAATTTCCTATCACATAGCATCGCTTATCAAATTTTGCCTATTATGGCCCAACAGACCATCGGGCCCATTTAGCCCATTCCAGCCCACTTGGCCCATTCACAACCCAAGTCCATGGAATCGCCCATTGGCCTCAGGCAACCTATCGGTCTCCCTTTTACGAGTATTTGCGCACTCGCAAGATTACCGTAGCCAAACTTTAGGCTTTTTAGCATTTCAGCTTTTCGACATTTTGACTTTTTGGCATTTCGACTTTTACCAATCTTCTAGTGTGTGTAGTGTAAGAACACACCTGGTAAGCAAGCGTGATGCGATCTCTTTAGCCCCAAACCTTGTGCGATAAGTATAACAACCCTTTCTTAAATCCCTAACCACGATCAACTCCCAGATCTGCACCAATCTTAACTATTAAAACAAAAATAATTGGTAACTTGTATCCAACACAAGTACCCTTACCTTAACTATGAACAATCGACCACCTTAGCTGAAGGGAGAGGAATACTTACCAAAATTACGAACACCTAAAGAGCAATTTTGGCAGAAAGCTAAGATTCGAGATCCGATACTAATTCCCTACCATAGTCGATTAGAAAGAGTGAGGGACAATATTTGATACTTAGCAAAGAAAATCGATTGGAAGAGTAACACTTACACTAGATTCGATTACAGAGTATTCGGCTCAAGAGATCTGAATGACACAATTGCTTATTTGGCACCAAGGGAGAGAGGAAGAAGAATCGACTAAACCCAGAAGTGAAACAAGAAAATCGACATAAGAAAAATAAAAAAGAGAACAAGGGTTTTCTGCTTTTGGAGAAATCGACATAAAGAAAAGGAAGAAAATAAAAGGGCTTTTGGCTTTTAGGGAAAAGGGTTTTCGGTAACAGGGTGAATGAAATTCAGCACTAGCCTGGCAACCTTGCATTCGTCACTTATTTATAGCCCTTATTAACCAAATTACCTGGGCTTCAGTTCCCCATTTGGCTCCATCACTTCCCCTTTCTCATCTCCTCGTTTTTCTCCCTGATAACCCCTTGATCCTTTCCTTAATTTTCTCTCCTAAACACTCCCCTTAGAGTCCATCTTTATGCCACTTCCAACCTTCTAGAAGGCCAAAATTAAACTTCTAAAAATAGTAAGCTAGGATTTGAACCTAGGATCTCCTTGCTAACCACTAGCGCCACCTCCCTACACTCTAAATGGTGTCACTTAGCCACTCCACCACAAGGCCTTTTGATGCCATTTTCCCCTATCTTTATTTAAAAGCCCAACTACTTGCCAAAAAGGCCCTTTTAATTATTAAACTTTAATTTATTCTACCCCTAGATTTGAACTCAAACCTTGGCCAAGACCTACCAACGCGTAATTAACACTTAACCGGGATTGCTAAGCACAAAAAAAAATTCACGATTTCGAGATTTTTGGGTTTCGAGATTTTTGAAGCGTTACAGTCTTACACGTAAAATAGAAGTCGATGCCAATGTCCCAGATGAGGTCTTACATGATAACACATATCAGAAATCCTATGTCATGACATATGTATTCTACCTATTCCTAAGGTTCGTACGGGGCTTTTCAGACGTCGGAACTTTGTCGATACTTTCTTAAATAGCACATATTGAGCTTGAATATTCATTCATCACAATTCAATATCATATGAACAATAATAATTCAATTCAAACACATTTATCTGTATATCAACTTACCTCCTACGGATTCGGATGGATGGAATCGGTTACTCGACAACTTTTGACTTTCCCCAATCTAATTCTGTATTCTTTAATTCTCGATCTATATAAATTCAAGTTTAAATCTTTCATTTACCAAATCATTCACATCAATCCATAAAAACATATTTAGGACATTTTACAAATTAGCCCTCACATTTTCATATTTTCACACTTTAGTCCTTATTTAACAAAATCACAAAATACACATAATTTCTTTAGACATGTACATGACTGAATATTCATAGCACTAATACAAGTCCACATATTTCATTTATTTCACATTTTAGTCCTTCAATTTACAAATTTCACAATTTAGCCCATTTTACTCAAAATCATCAAAAATCCAAAGACAAAAGATATTAACCCAACATCAAACTTTCATATGTCATCATTTAACAACATAAAGCTTATGAATTCATCCATAGCACATTTCAACATCATCATAAAAATCAGAAATTGAGGCATGGACTTGATAGTATACGAAGCAACGGTTACAAAAACGTAGAAATTATAAAAAATCAAACAAAAACGAACCTTGAATCAAGCTTGGACCATGGTCGAATGCTTCAAACACTTAAACCCTATCTTTTCTTTCTATTCTCAGTGGAAGATGAGTGAACCAAATGAATTTTTAACCTTTGTTTTATTAATATTAACATAAATTCACCTTTTACTATTTTGCCCTTTGTTATAAAACTATTAAATCATTAAACATAAGGCCATATATTTCCACTCATGCTTTCAATGGTCTAATAACATAGTAAGGACCTCATACTTAAAAAGCCATGTCAAATAGGCACTTTTAACAAATAGCAAGCAACTTTTACATTTTACACGATTAGGTCTTTTTTATGAATTAAGCACACAATGATCAAATTTTCATATGAAACTTTCACACATACTAATTCATATATCATAAGCATGAAAAATAATATTTAAATATTTTCTAACTCGAATTTGTGGTCCGAGAACCACTATTCTGACTAGGGTCTAAATCAGACTATTACATTCGGCCATTAGCAAGCTTGATTCAAGGTGAGTTTTAGCTTAGTTTTTGATAATTTTTACATTTTTGATATCGTTGCTATGTTATCTATCAAGCCTATGTCTCAATTATTGAATTTGATGATGATTTTATATTTTGCCATTGTTGAAAGCTTGTGATTTTTGTTGTTTGATGCTGGAAAATAAAAGATATGTGATAGATTAACATGTTTTGTATTTGAATTTTTGATGAATTTGAGTAATTAGGGCTAATTTGTAAAAATAATAAATTGATGGACAAAAATGTAAAATAAATGAAATGTGTGGACTTGTATAAGGAAGATGAATATTCGGCCTAAGCATGGTATATTGAAATTTTGCATATTTTGTGTTTTGTGCAATAGGGATTAATTTGTGAAAAGTGTGAAATGTTAGGGGCAAAATGGTAATTTTTCTATTTATGTGTTTTCGGATGAAATTGAATGAATTTGTGTTTGAATAAGTTTAATTTGAATATTTTTAGATGAAGAACCAAAGAAATCGTATTTGGATCGAGGGAAAACCAAAGTTATTGAATAGTCGTTCCATTCCAATCGTCATTGTTCGAGGTAAGTTTATAAGCAAATAAATGTTGTTAAATTTCAATATATGTGATCTATAAATAATTGTAGTGATTATTAGTAAGTTATGAATCGGCATTGAGTAATGAAAAATGTGATTGTGGTATGATTTATAAATAATTGTAATGATTATTAGTAAAATATGAATCGGCATTGAGTAATGAAAATTGTGATTGTGGTATGATTTAAAAATAATTGTAATGATTATTAGTACGTTATGAATCGACAATGAGTAATGAAAAATGTGATTGTGGTATGATTTGTGAGTTATATTGTAACATCCTGATTTACACCCTAGTCGAAACGGTGGTTTTGGGACCACAAATTCGAGTTAGAAAAAAATATTTAAAAATTATTTTCTGTGTTTATTTTGTGTGAATTTATATCTGCAAAATTTTCGTAATTTAATTTTATCTTTTGAGTGTCCGATTAAATAAAAGGACTTAATCGCGTAGAATGAAAATGTGATGGTTAATTATAAAAGGGCCAAAATGAATGTGTCTCTATAACATGAAGTGTTTATGTTGCAATTATGCCATTTATTTTGTGGGTGGACGACAGTGGACATAAAATAAGTGATAATATAATGTTTAAACAAAGGTTAAATTTGTAATTAAGTAAAATGGTATTATAAGTTATAATATAACATAAAATAAAGTCATGTTCATTAATTTTCTCTTGGTCGAAACCAAAATAAAAGAGAAAGAAATAGAAAAAGCTTAGGGTTCAACACTTTTAGAGCTTGATTCAAGGTTCGTTTTTACTCGATTTTTGATAATTTTTACGTTTTTAAGATCGTTGCTTCAAGTACTAGTAAACCCATGCTTGAATTTTTTATTTTGGTGAATATTTTGAGTTATGCCATTGTTGAAAGCTTGTGATTTTTGTTGTTTGATAATGAAATATGAAAGATATGTTTTGGGTTAACATATTTTGTATGGAGTTTTTTTATAACATTGAGTAATTACGACTAAATTGAAAAAATAATAATTTGAAGGACTAAAATGTGAAATAAATGAAAAATATGGACTTGTATGAACATGGGTAAGATTCGGCCTAACATGGGTGTGTTGAAATTTTGCATATTTTGAGTTTTGTGCAATAGGGACTAAATTGTAAAAAGTGTAAATTATTTTTGAACTAAATTGAATGGAAATATGTTTGAATGAGTTTACTTTAAATATTTTTAGATCAAGAACCAAAGAAATCAGATTTGGATCAGGGGAAAATGAAAATAGACGTACTTAATTTTAATTAAATGTGAACTATATATGCTAAATTGAAATATGTAAATTTATATATGCAATAGCCGAATGTGAATACTATATTTCTGAATTTGTTTCGACTGAGTTACGACTGATTTACGACGTCCGAAAGCCCCGTATGAACATTAGGAATAGCTAGGATACATATGTCATGGCATAGGATTCTGATATGTAATGTGTGAGTAAGACCATGGCATCGATATGTGACTCCGATATATGTGTACGAGTAAGACCCTGTCTGGGACAGTGGCATCGATATGTGACTACATGTAAGACCACGTCTGGGATGTTGGCATTGTATGATATATGTGTGATTATCCGAGTGTCTTATCCAATTCCAAATGGTTCATCGGGCATCGATAAGTTGTGATCAAATGTGGAAAAATGAGCTAAAATGATCAGGTATGAATTAGTTTACTACCTATTTGAAATAAAATGAGTAAGTTACTTTATATTTGTTGCAAAACAGGCTTGAAGTAAAGTAATAATATATGTGAATGTGAAAAATGCATTCGGCCTTGTGAATAAATAATATGAACATTATTGAAATGATTTTTGAATATATGCAATTGGTGGTATATTCGACCATTGTTATAAATATATATATGATTGTTATACTTTGACTTACGAGTATATGCATATAAGTGTATATGTATTTGGTATGATAAAGATGTTTTGGCTTAACCATTGAATGATAGTTTGTTAATGTATCCTTATATATGTAAGTGTTCATTCGGTCATTGCTATGCTTATGCATAAGAAGCTATATTTTAATTCATGAGTATATGTTTATGTGTATAAATGTACGTGGTCACTTAATGATTGAGCTTTGAAACCGAAAGATGCTTTGAATATATAAATATATATGTGTACGGCCATAAATAAGTTATATGAGAAAGTATAAGATAAATGTTAAATCATAAGATTGAAGTTTAATTTGATTATGATAGTATAATTTGGTATAGTTTAACTGTATAGATTATGTCTTTAAATAGTTTATTTACTTATGACTTACTAAGCTATAAAGCCTTACTCTGTGTGTGTATGTTTGTTTTTGTTCTGTAGATTCTGGATTCAAGTTATGAGCTCGGGAATCGTTAGAGAAGCTTATCACACTATCGACTGTCGTCGGTATCTTTGAAGTGAACTTTCGAACCTATGGCATGTATAGGCTGGATTTTACTTTTGAAATGTTTAATTTTGGTTAATGTAACCATGAGCCATGCAAAAATGGCTTAATAATTTATTATGCTCGGATTTAATGCTTTGTTTTGATGATGGTTGTGTTCAGTTGTGATTTTGGTGGTTCGGCCTTATATATTATCATGTGAACCAAGATTGGATATAGTGGTCATAAAATGAATTAAGGTATTTCATATCTTAGGTAAAAATCAAGATATGTACATGAGGTAAATACGATGTTCTTTCATGGTCAGTATTGATATATATATAATTCATGATTGGTTGTTATGGTTTAAGTTTATTTGGATATAATGTTATGTGTCAAGGATCGAAGGTATTTGTGATGTGTTTCATAAATTGAATGTGGTTGACGACTTTGGATATGATTAGATTGAATTGGCCATGGTATATCTACAAGTATGTTTTAAGCTTGATATGATATTTGTGGTTGAATGATTCGTATATAGTGCATGCATAGATAGATATGTATGTGATTTGGTACCTAGGAGTAATTGGCTATATTTTAATGTAAATAAAATTTATTCTGGTTCAGGTAATATATGATATGTATATATGTTTGAATGGGTGCTAGTTATTAAAATTCAGTGGCCATAGTAATGTATAATCATATATACGTATGTGCATAAGTCATAGTTATTATTATAAGGAATTGGCCTAATAGAGACAAGTTGGATATGCTATTTAGACTTAGTTATATACTACTTTGTGGTTGAAAAAACGTGATTAAAATAGGTCACAATATGTCACTTGTGTGCTTGTGTTACAATTATGTTAAGTAATATGTATTATAAGGATTGGTAATATTTGATAAATGAAGTGGACATTGTGATATATGTTATCTATATGAAGCAAAATGATCTATGATTTTATTAATTAAAGTTGGTGCATATAAATTTTAAGTTGATAGATTAATTCGTATGGAAACCATTCATATACTTTTAAATGTTAATGTTGTATATATTATTTGAATATGAAATGAATTATATTGGATTATAAGTTAAACATTTAATTTCTATGATTAATTATTTGCGTTGTATTAGCAGTAATTTGAATAATTAGATAAATGGTATAATCGAAACATGTTAATTTGGTTTAAAAATTTAATTAGATGGTTTACCTTGTAATGAAAGCTTGTTCTGAATTATCTTATGATCGGTAATGCCTCGTAACCCTATTTTCGCGATGGATTCGGGTTAAGGTGTTACATATATGATCTTATAATTTGGTTTTATAATGGTACATCTTTTAGTGGCATCGATATGTGATTATGTGTAAGGCCATGTCTGGGATGTTGGCATCGATATATGATTACGTGTAAGACCACATCTGGGACATTGGCATCGATATGTGATTTTGTGTAAAACCACGTCTGGGATGTTGGCATCGATTTGTGATTATGTGTAAGACCACGTCTGGGACGTTGGCATTGGTATGTGATTACGTGTAAGACTATGTTTAATACGTTGGTATTGATATGTGATTCTGATATATGTATGCAAGTAAGACCACGTTTAATACATTGGCATCGATATGTGATTTCGATATGTGTTTATGAGTAAGACCCTATCTGGGACAGTGGCATCGATATGTAATTACATGTAAGACTACGTCTGGGACGTTGGCATTGTACAATATGTGCGACTATCCGAGTATCCTATTTAATTCCAAATGATTCAATGAGCAATGTTAAGTAAAGACCGAATGTGAAATTGAATTAAAAGGTTCAGGTATGTGTTAGATAATGTATTGAAATTAAGGTAAGTTTTGGTATTTGAGTGATGATATGAATCATGTTATAAAGTTGGTTATATGCATATTGAATGCAAATCTATATTCAGCAAAATGATATAAGTATGTGATATTAAAGTGTGAAACATGTGTATACATATATGAATGTGTATATATACATTCGTCTATATGATAATATTATGACCTTAGAAGTAAATGATAACTTTGATAATGGATATATATATGTATTTCAGCCAAGCTAAAGTTGATACATGAATGTATATGCTGTATATGAATTTGCAAGTTTGAGATTAAATATGATTATGGTAGCATGAATTGGTTTAGTCAAGTTGAGCTATTAATGTTGATGAATGTTTTAATTGCTTATGACTTGCTAAGTTGTGAAAGCTTATTGTGTGTATGTTTACTCTCTGTCTTATAGATCTTTGAAGCTAGTTACGGGCTCGGGGATCGTCAGAGAAGTCCATCACACTATCAATTGTTTCGTTATATTTTATAAAGTTGAACTTAAATCTATGGCATGTATAGGCTAGCTTATGTTTATGTTTGTTTTGGGAAATGTAAATATGAGCCATGTGAAAATGGCATGTTTATTTTGTTATTTCTTGGGAAATGTAAATATGAGCCATGTGAAAATGGCTTGTTTATTTTGTTATTTCAACGTTTGATCAAATTATGGTTATGTTTGCTTGTGGTTTTGGTGATTCGGCTATAGTTTATACATAGATAAATATATGTGAACTTTGTTGATATGCTTTGTTAAGGTGTTCTTATGTGATTTGGTATTAAAGTATATTTGGTTATGGCATATAGGTGAAATTATGGTTGGATATATGGTTGAGTAATATGCTTAATGAATAGTTTTAGCTTGATCATGTTCAATGGTAATGTGTATTTTAATGATATATGATATGCGTGAGATATGCTTGATATCATGGATGGATGTATTCGGGAATTGAGAGTGAAAATAGATTATTATGTGAAATGTGGTAATTGTTTATTGATTTGTCATAGATATGTGGTTAATTGAGTAGGTAAAAATGCATAATGAGTTATTGATTATGGAATAGTCATTTAGGTTTGAAATGCAAGTATTTAAGTTGACTAAATGGTACATTATGAATTGAATATAAATTTTGGCTACATATATATATGTACATAACCGAATTTGTATTCAATGAATTGTCTCATATATGACCTTTGATACATTGCAAGAAAGGTGATATTAAAATATTTAGATTCAGCTTTGATACTTTATAGCATTAGACAAGTGTTTGCTATGTTATATGTATATATACATATTTGTGATGTGTTTGATGTGAAATGCAAATTATGATTGACATATTGGTTTGGTTATATGAAATGTTACATGCATGTAAAGTAATAGAGTAAAATGAAAGTAGACATTGAATAAAGCATATGTTTTTAGCATGTTTTAATATTTCGCTATTGCATTGGAAATTGACCATATGAATAGTAATTCATGCTATAAGATAACAAAATGGTTATATGCGAATTTAATAAAATTTTTTTGTGCTTTATGTATTAATGATTAAGTATATTATAAAAGAATGAGTATACCGTAAATCTTTTTGTGGTCGTATGAATTGGGTGTGTTTGGTTATGTTTTTGTAAACATTTAACTTGTCTTTTGGCTTAATAATTTAATATAATGACTTAGATATTAGGCATGCAAAATGGTTCATGTTTTTATGTACTATGTGCATAAAGCTATAGTAATAGAACTAATATTGATTTCTTTAGAAGATATGTTAATGCAGTTTATGTTATAAGCTTATAAGTCATGGTTCAAGAATTGTTAAACTGAAGTTATAAATGTATGCCTTCGAATATGATCTGAGTGATTATGTGAATGTATGAAAGTTGTATCTTTTCTGGTAATGCCTCGTAACCCTATTTTGACGACGGATACGGGTTAGGGGTGTTACATGTACACTGTGTAAATGACATGATTTAAGATGTATCTATGATACTTGATGACATTGTGATAAATTATATTATGTTATGTGTATAATAATGCATGACTAATGTTGTTAATTATTTACATGCTAACTTACTAAGCTTTATGCTTACTCCCCTTCCTTTCCATTTTCCTTATAGTATAGCCAAGCTAGCTCGGGGACCAAAGGACGTCGGAGCTCGATTCACACTATCAAACTAATCTTTTGGGTATAGTGAATTTAAGTATTTTGAGTATGGCATGTATAGGGGACTTGGTCATTTTGTTATGTGTCATATTGGTTAGCCAAAAGTGTTGGCTTATGATAATATTATAATTCATTTTGTATATGGCCATGAGATATGGCTTATATTGATTATTGGGTTGTAAACCTATTTATTCACGTATACATGTGCCTATGCAATTGTGATGTGGTTGGTGGTTGTGTGGATGTGATGAGTTATGTTATGGCTATGAATCTTGATGATTAAATTGGGATTTGTTTAGTATGATGATGACCATGACTTGAATGAGAATTGGTAAGTTGGGCTTGACAAAGTATGGTGTCTTGTGCATATATAAGATAATATAATATTGCCATAATCATGACTTGTTTGAGGATGATTAAGTACTTAATTATGCCATGTTAAGTGCCTTTGAAGTCTTGTATGTGTTTGTCCAAATAAGGGTGGCAATTGGCTTCGAAAATAGCCTCAAAGTTGTTTACACAAGTAGACATATGGGTATGTGTTTAGGCCATGTGTGACACATGGTCTGCCCCTTAGGCGTGTGATCCGACCGTGTGTCCCCTGCACCCTAATTAGGTAAAACAGAATGCCCAGTAGTAAACACACGAGCAGAGACATGGCCGTGTGTCTCGGCCATGTGAGAAGCACAGCCTTGGGACATGGGCGTGTGCCCTGGCCGTGTGAAGTCTGCACCTTATTTAGTCAATTCTAGCTATACATGCCATATATAACCTGTGATAATGTGATATCTCTTGACAGTTTTAAAACGTGTTTTCATATAGTTATGGATCCCAATCGAGCAGTGGCTGATGATGTTGAAAGTAATGCGCCAGCCTCCATTCACGGAGCAGCAACGTCTGAATCAAGACCTGTGTTTGAGAGTTAGGGAGGAGAGGCCAAAGAAGCCTTCTTCCAAATGATGAACAAATGGTTCACTGAATTTGTCTGAACTAATCTGGCAATTCAGCAACCTTTACCCCCACTTATTCCCTAACTGGTTTCCATAGCTCTTCAAGGTTTGGAACCTTTATGTTTAAGTAAGCCACCTTTTGATGAAATTCGAAAATATGAGGCTAAAGAGTTTAGAGCTACAGTTGATGATCCAAAGAGAGTCGAGTTTTGGCTTGAGAATACGATTCAGTTATTTGATGAACTGTCTCACACGCCACCTGAATGTGTTAAATGCGTTGTATCACTTCAGAGAGATACTGCATATCAATGTTGGAGCACTTTGATATCTGCGGTGCCGAGAGAAATTGACACATAGGAATTCTTTCAGACTGAGTTCAGAAAGAAATACATAAGCTAGCGGTTTATCAATCAAAAGCGCAAAGAATTTTTGGAGTTAAAATAGGGTCATATGTATATGACTGAGTACGAAAGAGAATTCATGAGACTAAGTAAATACGCTCGAGAATGTGTCTCCACTGAGGAAATTATGTGTAAGCGATTCGAAGACAGATTGAATGAAGATATTAAGCTTCTAGTCGGGATTCTGGAATTGAAAGAATTTGTTGTGTTGGTCGACAGAGCTTGCAAAGCAGAGGAACTTAGCAAAGAAAAGAGAAGAGTCGATTTTGAGGCTAGAGATTTGAGAAAGAGAACAATGAGTAAACCCTATCATTCCTCTTCAAAGAAATCACAAGATTTGTATAACCATTCGAATGCTTCAGTGGGGTAGTCTAATAAAGATCGTGGGAAGCAATATACAAGTCCTAAAGCTCAAGCCACTTCAGTATCGAGTGTTGGTAGTGTTAGAACCAACAAACCTGAGTGTCAGCAATGTGGAAGACAACATTTTGGAGATTGTTGGATGAATAAAGCTTGTTTCAAATGTGGCTCGCAAGATCATTTTATTCGAGATTGTCCTGAGTTACTCGAGAAAGACAAATTTCTAAATACAAGACTGAACAATTGGAACGATGGAAATGTGCAAGTGTATACAATCGCAACAATTAATAAAGTGACAAGTAAATATCGAGTTATCGTACCCACAGGGACTGTGAAAAGAATTATTTGTGAATGCTGTTTAAAACACTTTGGTGAAGAAAAATATTCTATCTGAAGAGGGTGATTAAAAACTAAGATTTTAAACTAAGTAAACTAAATAATTAAATCTCAAATGCACGATTTCAAAATACGGTTTTAATCAAGATGACATAATTTTGTTATATTAATTACATTTCTTAACTTAGAATTATTACACTCATGTTTATATTATTACAAATAAATTTATGACTCTAACATCCCGATTTTGGGCCTAGTCAGAATAATGGTTTTTGGACCACAAATTTGATGAGGAAAAGTTTTATTTTTATTATATTTTTATGGTCTACAATTTCACGGAATGATATCGTGAAAATTTCGTTCGAAAATTTTGACGTTTGGGCATTCAATTTAGTCAAAAGGACTAAATTGTAAAAAGTAAAAAAGTTGAGTTCTACATGTTAGAGGTGTCCAATTGTTATGAAATTTTAAATTGGAGGTCCTTATATGGTAATTAGACCATTGGTTAAGTTGGTGGACAAAAATGGACATGGTTAAGCATGTTTCCAAAGTTTTTCATTAAGGGCATTTTGGTCATTTAGTTATTAAAATGAATTAAAAGCAAACTTAAAAGCCATTTTTGTCCATCTTCAACCTCTTGGCCGAAACT
The DNA here is from genome assembly GCA_025698475.1 of Gossypium anomalum. Lineage (NCBI taxonomy): Eukaryota > Viridiplantae > Streptophyta > Magnoliopsida > Malvales > Malvaceae > Gossypium > Gossypium anomalum. The sequence goes on from CM046959.1 coordinate 59,579,850, forward strand.
TGCATGGAGAAACCATGGCTAGAGTTTTTCAAGCTTCCAAGCTCGATTGTAAGTCCGTTCTAGCCTCGTTTTTAATGATTTTTACGTTTTTGAAATCCTCGTAACAAGATCTATCTATTTCTACCATTAAATTGAGCTAGGGTTCATGTTTAAAAATTGACCCATGTGTGACATGCATGCATTTTGATGTCAAATGATAGAAAATGAGGGCTGGATGTTAAATAAATGACTTTTACTAAGCGATTTTCGATAAAAATGTTCGAAAGGATCATTTTGTAAAAGTTGTAAAAATGGTATAAAAGGGTGTTTTGATGAGAATTGTAGTTTTCTATAGTTATGAAAATGGTTCGGCTAGGCCTAGAGAGTGAGAAAAATGAATAAAAATCACTTTACGATCCTAGGGGCAAAAGTGTAATATTGACAAAGTTTAGGGCAAAAATGCAATTTTTCAAAAATATGATTTTTGGATCACATTAAATGATGTGACTAATAATTAGGCTAAATGTGATATTATAGATCAAGGAAAATGAGGATTGAACCTCGATCGGGTGAAAAATGGAAAATTGACAGTTAGGTTCCTTTTTGCTATTTTGGTGCCAAGGTAAGTTCGTGTGTCAATAATATTGCATTACTATATTTGAATTGAAAATTCTATATTATTATTGCACGAATGGCATGATTCAATATATTGAAAAGTGATGAAAGAATGATATATAAAATTTGTGAGAACATTGATATATGACTAGTAGCACATGAAATGTTTGATGGTTCAATCATTGATGGCTTGCTATATAATAGCTGAATGCATTGAGAATTTTTTATAACGGGGGATTTAGCCTGGGCTGGTAATCCCACCGTAAGAGCAAGGTTCGCGGGGGTGCATACTTGAAATGATCACTTGTATGAATTGACAGTGAATGAGATATCCATCGAGAAAATCAACGAGATTAATATGAGAAATGAAATAAAAGGGTCTTTCCCTGATAAACTCATTTATGTTATATGATACTATTATGATGCATATGAATTGTCATGTTTAGACGAGTGTTGTGCTAAATGATAGCACAGGTAAGTACTCGAAACCTATGGACTTGTGATAAGAATGAAAATGAATGAGTGATACTTATGAGAGTTATTTCATGAAAATCTTGTGATGGTTATCATTATATTGTACTAAAACAGTTTGGACAGCAGTAGTAGTCCTATTTTGAAAATCCACCAAAAATTGTGGAAGTCGAATTAAAGGTTGAATAAAATATGGCATTAAATCTTATCGAGTTTAGTTTCTTATAAAGGAAATGGTGTAAGTAAAGGAATCTCCTATTATGAGATATTTGAATTTTTGTGAAACAAGGCTAGAGTGATCTCAGACTCCCTTATCTTAACTTTGGGAAAATCACTAGAAATTTTTAAAAAATTATTATGGGTTGGAATTCATATGAATAAGTCCTTAATGAGCATATTTTCAAGAGAAATAGATGGGAACATTATCCGAGTCTCGTACTATGAGATACTTGATTTTTAGTAGAGAAAGGTCAGAACTGTTGGATTGCAAAATAGGGGTAACTTTAATGAATAAACTGTACTTAATGGCTAAACCAAAAATTCTGAAAATTTTATGATAAACATAAATGTGAGTCTAGTTTCTGAGAAGATTAGCAATTCTTAATTTGGAGTTCCGTAGCTCCAGAAATAAATAATTTAATGACTACGACTTGAGAAAATAGCTTGACTGGAATTTGAATAAATAGAAAGAATTTGAAAATAGCATGATAATACATTGCTTATTATTGTTCATGCGAGCTTACTAAGCATAAAGCTTACTCCCTCCTTTCTATTTCTTTTAGTGTTGTCAGGTCAGCTCGGGGTTGGAGATCGTCGGAGGCAGCATCACACTATCAAGCTAATACATTTGGAGTATTGATACATATGTTAGAAATATCAAGTGAGTGGCATGTATATGGACCTAGTTCTATGACATGTGTTATTATGATTTGGCTAAATGTATTGGGCTATATCGAGCTATTGTTTATGGCCATGAGATGTAGCTCATATTGATCATGGTTTGTAAGTCTAGCTAATCATGTTACGTTTTAATGCATATGATGTGATTATATGAATATGTTTGTTTTCCATGCATGGTTGGTAATATGTCATGTGTGTTGAATGCATGTTTTATGACCAATCGAGGTGGTCATGACCATGAATTAAATGTGTAATATGGTAATAAGATGATAGTGCCTTAATCATGGATGTTTGATGTATAAGTTTGTAACCATGGTATAATGGTATAAGTTGTTAATAAGATGACAAGGTTAAATGAGTGTGTAAATATGTGGCTAGACTAGTTTATCATGAGTAGGTGGAACATATGTATAAATGCGAGCTAATGTTGAATGTGTCTTAATAAAGGGTGTTTAATCACTAAAATGATGCGACGATTTGTGAGTTTGCTGTGTATAAGGTTTTAAGGGTTTATGGAAAACATGAAGGCTTGGAAAATAGCCAAAGAGTTAACTACACGGGTTGAGACACGGCCGTGTGTTTCAACCGTGTAAGGGACACGGTCTGGTGACATGGGCGTGTGGCCTAGCCGTGTCGTTCAATTTATTTGCTGATGTCATAAACAGGAGTTACACGCTTGAGGACACGGGTGTGTTGATGGCACACGGGTGTGCCCCTGTGTCCACAGAGGCGTGTGACCCCGTTTCATTAGAAAAATTTCTAATTTTTTCTCAGAGCTTTCCAAATTTCTCGATTTAGTCCCGAACCCTTTCTAAAGTATGTTTTGGGCTTCGTAAACCCAAATAAGGTACTATGTGCATGTGATTGAATGTTTTAAAATATGAATGAAATTTTATGGCCTGGTTTGAATGATTGTTTGTGTTTATGTTTGGTAATGCCTCATATCTTTTCCCGGCATAGGACACAGGTAAGGGGTGTTACATTTAGTGGTATCAGAGCTATGATTTAGTCAGTTCTCAAACTAGCCTAGCATTTGTATGAGAGTGTAGCTATACATGCCACCGATCTGATATAGTGTGATGTTTCCTGACGTGTATGATAGCCACTTTGTTTTGACAAAGGTACTCTCCAACTGAGCTACATCCGACCATATTGATTATGAAAATGAGGTATTTGAGTAAAGCGTAGTTATGAGAAGTTAAAACTTGGAAAGGTACAAATAAGATTCATAATACCCTGTTATGGATAAAATGTCATAGTCCTGATTGGATATTAAAATTCGATGGATTGAAATGAATTATCGAAATGAGATAAAGGATTATATGGCATAATGAACTTAGTTATGATTGATTGATAATTCCACGATGTATGTGACTGAATTGCTCGAGTAAATACATGTGTTTAGATAACTTATCAAAAATATTAATAGGATGAATATTCATGTATATCTGTTTGGATGATTATGATTGGCAAGCTTGTATAGCTTGAGTAAATGTGTTAAATTGCTTGGAATGATTTATATGATTGTAATGATATGTCTAAATGATGGTGTACGAGGTAAAAGTATAGATTGTGATAAACTTATGCATGTTTGTTGGCCCTTGTTTGATATCATGTGCATGACTTGTATGATTAAATGAATATATAAGTAAATTTATCCAGAAAACATGGAATGCATGGATAAGTATACATGTTAAAATAAGATAACTGGAAAGTAGGCGTAAAATCAATATGAAAGTTAGTTTACCCGAAATGAATAACATGATTGTGATGATGTTGCTATAATGATGAAAGTTGTGTTGCATGTATATGTATATGAGAGTCAAGTCAGAGGCCCTACAACCCCTTCCCCCTTACCAAAGTGGTGTTTTATAATGGAAATTCCTGAGATTTGTGTTGAATGAGTTCTCAGGTGAGAAACTAAAGAGTTTAGTGATAGAATGGTTACAAGCATGATTAGAGATTAAGAACGGGTTGATAATACAGACATGAGCTAGAAAGATATCGGATTGACCGAAAGATTGTTTAATTTTTGCAACATCGCAGTTAGTGAAAAAGGTTAATTTTGGTAAAACGATTTATCCTGGTATGACGTCGAGAAATGTATTGATTGAAATTCCCTTATGAGCTGATCTCCTTTAGTGAAAAGAATAATATGACAATTTTGATGCAGAAAATAGTTAAAGGAATAATGTTCAAAATGCGAAGTGTTTGATTATGGTAATATGGTGATCTTAGTAATTGGATTTCCCAAATTTTCGTATAAGGATTTAACATTAGCAAAGGCTTAAGTGGTAAAATTTTTGTCTCATGAAAGTTAATAGCTTAATTCATGATTAGCAAAGTTTGGACAAATGAAGACATTGTTAATCGAAGCCTTTGAACTAGTTTAGTATGCATTGGGCAAAGACTTCTTGATTTTCAGTGATAGTTGTTGTATGATCTTTGAGAAAAGCAGAACACAGTGACAAACACTTGGGCAGAAAATCCAAAACTTGCACAGAAATTTCACAAGAAAACTTACAGGAGTAATGTATTAGCGATCGAGTTTGGAACTCGACATCATTGATCCTTGTGTATGAATACTTGAAATGTTGAAAGGTTTAAGGATGTATATCAAGTGCCATCAGAATTATCTTCACCCATATTGGCAAAAAAATGAAAATTAGAAAAAGTTATTATGGATTTCATGTGTGATTTATTACTGTCTCTGAAAGGGGAAAATGTTATGTGACTTATTGTTGAATGTTTGTCGAGATATGTAAATCATGTTGGTATGTACTAAATTTTCGGTCATCAAGTTCGAGGAATTTCGTGTCTTTATGAATGTTGGAAATCTTGAGATTATAGTCTCCACTAATCGAATTGAGATCCGGGTTTCATTCATGATTTCTTGGGAAAGCCAGAGGAGGCTTTGAAATGAAAGGTAACTGAGAGTTGAATTGGCCAATAATCGGACTGTGTGGAATTATAAAGAATATAAGGCCGAGATGAATTGGCTAGTTTCATTATTCAAATTCTAAAAGATTCAAGTATGAATGTGTATGTAACATGATGGTATGGATCAGACTTTTGAGTACATGAACTTTCTGATAGAGATTAAGTTTCAGTGAAAGTGTTGTAAAGCGAAAGCCACTCATGATTCTTGTATGTGGAAATTAAAGAGATAGGTAGTAAAAGCTCAGCTTGAGTGAAAGTTTTTGGACATTGATTATAGGATTGAGGAAAATAATTTAAAAACCAAAATCACTTTTCTGGTAAGATTTTCGAGGACGAAAATCCCTAAAGGGGGAGAAATGTAACATCCCGATTTTGGGCCTAGTCGGAATAGTGGTTTTTGGACCACAAATCCAATGAGGAAAAGTTTTATTTTTATTATATTTTTATGGTCTACAATTTTATGGAATGATTTAGTGAAAATTTCGTTAAAAAATTTTGACGTTTGGGCACTCAATTTAGTCAAAATGACTAAATTGTAAAAAAGTGAAAAAGTTGAGTTCTACATGTTAGAGGTGTCCAATTGTTATGAAATTTTAAATTGGAGGTCCTTATATGGTAATTAGACCATTGGTTAAGTTGGTGGACAAAAAGGGACATGGTTAGGCATGTTTCCAAAGTTTTTTATTAAGGGCATTTTGGTCATTTAGTTATTAAAATGAATTAAAAACAAAATTAAAAGCCATTTTTTGTCCTTTTTCAACCTCTTGGCCGAACCTTGCATGGAGAAACCATGGCTAGGGTTTTTCAAGCTTCCAAGCTCGATTGTAAGTCCATTCTAGCCCCGTTTTTAATGATTTTTACATTTTTGAAATCCTCGTAACAAGATCTATCTATTTCTACCATTAAATTGAGCTAGGGTTCATGTTTAAAAATTGACCCATGTGTGACATGCATGCATTTTGATGTCAAATGGTAGAAAATGAGTGCTGGATGTTAAATAAACGACTTTTATTCGATGAAAATGTCTAAAAGGATCATTTTGTAAAAGTTAAAAAATGGTATAAAAGGGTGTTTTGATGAGAATTGTAGTTTTCTATAGTTATGAAAATGGTTTGTCTAGGCCTATAGAGTGAGAAAATTGAATAAAAATCACTTTACGAGCCTAGGGGCAAAAGTGTAATTTTGACAAAGTTTAGGGGCAAAAATGCAATTTTTCAAAAATATGATTTTTGGATCACATTAAATGATGTGACTAATAATTAGACTAAATGTGATATTATAGATCAAGAAAAATGAGGATTGGACCTAGATCGGGTGAAAAATGGAAAATCGACGGTTGGGTTCCTTTTTGCTATTTTGGTGCCAAGGTGAGTTCGTGTGTCAATAATATTGCAATGCTATATTTGAATTGAAAATTATATATTATTATTGCACGAATGGCATGATTTAATATATTGAAAAGTGATGAAAGAATGGTATATAAAATTTGTGAGAACAATGATATATGACTAGTAGCACATGAAATGTTTGATGGTTCAATCATTGATGGCTTGTTATATAATAGCTGAATGCATTGGGAACTTTTTTATAACATGATGTTTTATTAAGTTGGATAACTTGTGAAAGAGTGAAAGGGAAGGTAAGTCCATTTGTAAGTAAATACAATATGTCAGGTATGCTAATTGCTTAAATGATGATTATATGATAAATGTATGCTCTTGATAAGAATATGATTTGAATGATCAATGTATAAAAAAATTATGAAACATTGACATGATTGATAATATGAGGAAGAAAAATCTCGGTTGAATGAAATAGGATATTCGATGGATTCTTGAAAAGGAATTGATGGTAAAAAGGATCTAGCCCGGACAGGTAATCCAATCCTTATATAGCCCTCCCGAAGAATATGTGTAAACGGATTTAGCCCGGACGGGTAATCCGGTTAGAATTTGAATTCAGCCTAAACTGGTAATTTAGATTCGATCTCATTTGAGTATATGTCGTTACAGGGGATTTAGCATGGACTGGTAATCCCGCTATAAGAAAGGAGGTTCGCGGGAGTGTGCTCTTTAGAAAGGGAAAATACGAATTGACAGACATGAACTTGTAAAGTGATCTACCCTCCCGAAGAATATGTGTACTGAAATAGATTTAGCCCGGATGGGTAATCCGATTAGAATCTGAATTTAGCCTGGACTGGTAGTTCAGATCCGAGCTCATTAGAGTATATGCCGTTGCAAGGGACTTAGCTTGGACTTGTAATCCCGACGATACTCTATGAGTGTATATTACGGGGGAATTAGACTGGGTTGGTAATCCCACCGTAAGAGCGAGGTTCACGGGGGTGCGTACTTGAAATGATCACTTGTATGAATTGACGGTGAATGGGATATCCATCAAGAAATTCAACGAGATTAATATGACAAATGAAATAAAAGGTTCTTTCCATGATAAACTCATTTATGTTATATTATATTATTATGATGCATATGAATTGTCATGTTTAGACGTGTGTTGTGCTAAATGATAGCACAGGTAAGTACTCGATACCCATGGACTTGTGATAAGAATGAAAATGAATGAGTGATACTTATGAGAGTAATTTCATGAAAATCTTGTGATGGTTATCATTATATTATACTAAAACAGTTTGGACAAAAGCAGTAGTCCTACTTTGAAAATCCACCAAAAATTTTATAAGTGGAATTAAAGGTTGAATAAAATATTACATTAAAGCTTATCGAGTGTAGTTTCTTATAAATGAAATTATGTAAGTAAATGAATCTCCTATTATGAGATATTTAAAATTTTGTAAAACAGGGTCAGAGTGATCTAGGACTCCTCTATCTTAACTTTGGAAAAATCACTAGAAATTTTTAAAAAATAATATGGGTTGGAATTCATATGAATAAGTCCTTAATGTGTCTATTTTCAAGAGAAATAGATGGGAACATTATCCAAGTCTCTTACTATGAGATAATTGATTTTTAGTAGAGAAAGGTCAGAACTATTAGATAGCAAAATAGGGTTAACTTTAATGATTAAACTGTACTTATTGGCTAAACCAAAAATTCTGAAAATTTTATGATAAAAATATGTGAGTCTAGTTTCTGGAAAAATTAGCGGATCTTAATTTGGAGTTCCGCAGCTCCAGAAATAAATAATTTAATGACTGTGACTTGAGAAAATAACTTGACTGGAATTTGAATAAATAGAAAGAATTTGAAAATAACATGATAATACATTGCTTATTATTTTTCATGCGAGCTTACAAAGCGTAAAGCTTACTCCCTCCTTTCCATTTCTTTTAGTATGGTCAGGTGAGCTCGAGGTTGGAGATCATCGGAGGCAGCATCACACTATCAAGCCAATACCTTTGGAGTATTGATACATATGTTAGAAATATCAAGTGAGTGGCATGTATAGGGACCAAGTTCTATGACATGTGTTATTATGATTTGGCTAAATGTATTGGGCTATATCGAGCTATTGTTTATGGCCATGAGATGTAGCTCATATTGATCATGGTTTGTAAGTCTAGCTAATCATGTTACGTTTTAATGCATATGATGTGATGATATGTACATGTTTGTTTGCCATGTATGGTTAGTAACATGTCATGTGTGTTGAGTGTATGTTTTATGACCAATTGGGTTGGTCATGACCATGAATTAAATGTGTAATATGGTAATAATATGATAGTGCCTTGAACATGGATGTTTGATGTATAAGTTAGTAACCATGGTATAATGGTATAAGTGGTTAATAAGATGACAAGGTTAAATGAGTGTGTAAATATGTGGCTAGACTAGTTTATCATGAGTAGGTGGAACATATGTATAAATGTGAGCTAATGTTGAATGTGTCTTAATAAAGGGTGTTTAATCACTAAAATGATGCCACGATTTGTGAGTTTGATGTGTATAAGGTTTTAAGGGTTTATGGGAAACATGAAGGCTTGGAAAATAGCCAAAGAGTTAACTACACGGGTTGAGACACGGCCGTGTGTCCCTTGGGGTACCTTTCGAATTAAAGTCGGTATACCTTACAGTTTTGACATGGCCTAGACACACGGGCATGTCTACTAGCCGTGTGTGGCACACGGGCTGGCACATGGGCCTCTAGTCGACCATGTGACCCAAGTCAGTAGCCCCCTTAGATTTCACACGGCCTGGCACACGGGTATGTCCTCAGCCATATGGTACAAGTCAGTATGTATGCCCTGTTTTCACATGGCTTCTGACACGGGCGTGTCCGGTGGCCGTGTGAGGCACACGGCCTATTCACACGGGCGTGTGACCCTGAAAGCAAAAAAAAATTTTGAAGCTTCCTAAAGTTTGTAAATGTTATCGGTTTAGTTCTGAACCTCTTCTAAGCATGTTTTAAGGCCTCGTAATCCTTTTAAGGAATGATGTGGTTATGTATGATTGATGTTTATATGGAAATACTTAATGTATGTTGAATTTATGCTTTTGTGTTATGATTGATCGGTAATATCTTGTAACCCTATTCTGACGATGGATACGGGTTAGGAGTGTTACATTTAATGTCATACTATGGTAGCTACATATATGTTAAGTAGTTGATCAATTTATGTCTAACATATGGATTAAACCAACGTAAGATTATAAACATGTATGCATGTAATGATATGCCATGTTGCATGATAGAGTTTGCTTAATTCGAATGCTTGAAATGGTTGGTATTTGGATGTGAGTTTTACTGCAGCTCATTGGTATGATTTTGGGTGCGAAATGAAGCTAGAAATGGCTTTATTTCGTCCACACGGTCAGACTCACGAGCATGTGTCTAGGCCATATGTGACACAAGGCCTAGTACATGGGTGTGTGGTTAGGTCGTATGTCCTCTGCACTTTAAATTAGAGAAACAGAATGCTCAAAATTGAGCACACGGGCAAAGACATGGGCGTGTGTCTCAGCCATGTGTGCTACATGGCCCAGAAGATGGGTGTGTGTCTTGGCCATGTGAAATCTACACCTAATTTCGAAGATAATTAATTTAGCACAAGGCCTAGCACACAGGTGTGTGGCCGGCCATGTGGCACAAGTCAGAGAGTTACACGTGGTCCTAGGGTCACACGGGCGTGTCCCTTGGACCACAAAGGCGTGTGAGCCCTGAACCTTCGAAAATGTTTGCAAAGTCGCAAAATTTTTTTAGAGTTTCTGATTAAGTCTCAACTCGATTCCAATGCTCATATTGGGCGTCGAGGGTCCATTAAAGGGACGTTATGAATAATCTCGAAAAATGAATAGTGATTGACATGATTTATTTGTAAATGTCTTGTAAACTCTGATAATGGTTCGTAACTCTGTTCCGGCGACGAATACGGGTTAGGGGTGTTACAAAGTTGATATGCTCCTTACGGCCTAGCACACGGGCGTGTGAGGCCATTTCGAAGAGTACAGGGGCTAGTCACACGGGAGTGTGGTTGGCTTTGTGACCCAAGTCAAAGAGTTATACAGGCTGGGACACGACAATGTGATCTCATTTCGAATGTCCACACGGCTTGTGACACGGGCGTGTCTTTGGCCGTGTGAGACATACGGTCGGGCCACACGAGCATGTGTCCTCTGTATTTTGAAAAAAAATTTCTGTTTTCCAAAAAAAATTTCCTGAGTTATCGGTTTAGTCCTGAACCACTTTTAATGTATGATTTGGGCCTCGTAGGCTCGTATCAAGGACTATATGATTGATTGTGAGTGACTTTTATTTGGAAATGAAAAATGTATGTGAAATGTATGTTTGTTTAACTAATAAGTCCAGTCATACTCTGTAACCCTATTTTGGTGATGGATACAAGTTAGGGGTGTTACAGTTACCGACCCTATGGTAGGCCCATAGTCAATCGGAATGACTCATACAACCCTAGGGAAAATTTTAGAATTATGGGCCCATATGCCTGTGTGGGCCCACATGCCCATGTGGCCCACATACCCAGATTGGCCTCACTTGTGTAGCCCACATGGCTTGGCCCAAAACCCACATGCTTGTGTGGAATGTCCATGTGGGCCCACACGCCCAACTTGGCCTAGCTCGTTTGCCTTACACCGCCATGCTCACGCCACCACACAGCCGTGTCTTGCGCACGGCCAAGCCTTAGTCGATCACATGCCCTGTTCCGTGTGGCATCTACAAAACAGTTTTTAGCTTTTGTTGAAGTTCAATTTTCTACATTTTAGGTACATACTGTAATGCCCCAAAATTTAGGTATTTATAGTTTTGTGTTGTGTTTCATGAATATATGCTTGCTTCAGTGGTTGAGAGTCCTGAGGAGTGTGGGAGAGGTTCTAATTTCAAGTTTTAGCTTGTGCAAAATTTTGATTTTGGCTTGAATAAACCTTATCTTCTGTTAGTGAGTTTCTTAAATAAATGTGGTTAGGATGTGTCATGAAATGCCTGATGATCTAGGGGATAAAGGCGTGTGGAGTGTTTTAGGGGTCTGGGGTTTAAGGCTTGGTAACGCAAGTTGAGCTTTCGTATTTTGCTGTTAACGCTGGGGAGGTGTTGTTGCTTGACTGAAATTGAATACTTGTGTGGTGGAGGAAGTTGTAGCTGAATTCTAGGTGTGTGTTGGAGAGAATTTTGGCTGGTTGGGATATGGTTTGGTGGGATGTGTTTGAGAAATCTTAGGAGTGATATGGGAGAGAAATTAGGAGAGTTTGAAGGTGGTGAGGAGGGTGTGCCGATTGGGGCTCTGCCTCTATGCATTTTTGACTTTGTGGTATTGCCTGAGGGTGGTGTTTTCGATTCTATTCTTTCATAAGTCTAATATTGCATTTTAGGCTTCCTTTTGATTTTGAATAGCTATTTTCTCTCTTTTTGGGGTTGAGTTTTGCATTCGGTTTTCTTGTGTGGCTGTTCTTTACCATTGCCGATTAGGCGCTTTCTTTGCTTTTCCCAATTGGTAACATTTTTCTTCTCCTCTTTTTAAAACCTTGACTGACTACTTTTTCCTCCTTCCCTTCTCGCGAACCTTTTTTGTTCTCTTCTCACTTTGCTGCCTTGGCCGAACTCCTCCATCATTTTGTATCATTTTTGGTTTTGGAAAGTGATCTTGGATCTGTGGGGTTTAGTTACACGACTCTTTCTCCTCTCTCTCAACTGTCTACTTTGGCCGAATATTGGTAGGTGAATTTCTGTCTCACTCTCCTCTTTTCCTCTAGTTCGATTCTCTTTTTTTTGACATCACCTCGTTCACTCTTTTCCCTTAACACCGATTATCTCCCTTTCCTGTGCTACTCTTGTAGATTAATCTTTATTCACGTTCTTGTTCAATATGTCTTAGGCCTACAATCCCTTTTTTCGCTTTGGTAAGTGGGTATAATTGAGCAATTGTGGAGCTTCAAGTATAACTCTAATAAAAGGGGGCTGACTTCTGTGTAGGTAGTAATTGAAGTCGGTTGACATTCTTTTCTGGAAGCCGAAGGTGTGATTGCTATTGTTTGGGGTAAGAAGTCGGTGATCATTTTGGGACTCTGTTAATTTCCTTTGATACTTGGGTTAAGTAATTGATTAGGATTCGTGCTAATTTTTCTTTAGGTAGAGTGAGTGTTCGGAACGTGGATTAACTTCAATCACATAAGGTGTGTAACCACACTGCAAAGATTGCTAATCAGCAAAAAGTCGAAAAGAATGTGCATAGATGCTCATGAGCGATCTCATGGGTTTAGGCCGTTTTGGGCCACGTTGGGCCAAAATGGGCCGTGTGGGCCCACGAGCTCGTGGGCCTTCACGGGCAAACCGCACGAATGTGTGGAGATTATTGGGCCGACTTGTAATTTGCACAGCCAAGGCCATTATTTAGGCTTATTGGGCCACACAAGCATGTGGGCCCGAATGGGCCGTATTATGGGCTTGGGCCTATCTTTGCTATTTAACTGTTAAGGTTGCACGGGTCGCCCAAGATGACTGTAGACCTACTGTAGGGTCGGTAAGTATACCTAGGCTCTGAAACCACTAAATGTAACACCCCAAACCCGGTCCAGACGTTATGGCCGAATCTGCTGTGTCACTTTGAAGTGTTTTGGCAAAAACCTTGTTTTCATTGAAAACCCTTCCTTAGAACAATACATCTCAATTACTTCGTAAAATCTCTTTTCAATAGCAAAAGCTTATTCGGAACATTTGATATAAGAAAACTGTCATTTTCTACGATTTAGGAAACCGTGTTCAACTTTTCATGATTACATCACATAAAAATAATAAACCAAATAATAGTAAAGAGGGGAGGCCTTATTACAGCCCAGACTAAAGAAAAGGAAATTACTTAATAAACTAGTAACTTAAATGCTTTTTAAACAAATTCAAGTTGATCTGCTAGCTGGCCACCCTGAGTTCCTCCAAACATCAAACCTCCTATTGAGCACCATCTGAGAAAATAAAAGAGGGGGTGAGTTTTCGAAAGCACAGTGTGTACAACCCTCATCAAACAACAATGCAACAGACAAATCATTTTGGGACTAAGCCCAATTCAAATACGGTAGCCTTTGGGCCTTAGCCCATTTTGGCCTCAGTAGGGCCTGAACCCATGTCAATTTCCACATATCACATTTAACTGGGCCAAGCCCTTTTCATAATCCAATCATGACATATGTATGCAAATGCTTATATCCCCATCCAACCTATACACCCCCTTTCCAACCAACACTTACTGTGGGGAGCTACTCGACCCACCTATCTTTATTACAAACCGGTGTGGAACCAGGGTGGCCCCACTTAACGATGCAGCATAGCTGTTTATAAATGGTGGAGCATTGGTTACAGCACTACTTAACGGTGCAGCAAAGCTTCTCGGTGACTAAAAAGCCTTCAGTCGATCCACAGTCGTCGAGCAACCATGCGATCCTTATACACTTCCTCTAATCATAAACCCAGCCCATATGCAACATAATAATGCATGGATGCAACATATATCATACATAGATCATACTCATAATATGTAAGGGTATTTCAGTAATTTCTACCCTACAGGGGTAGTTTGGTAATTTCTTAGCAATATGGGTCTTAATTACGAACTTTGGCCCATCAATAAGTCCTCGTTGGCCAGAGTGAATAGATACTATGCACCAGGTAGGATTCTAGAGAAGAGGAGGTGGGTCATTAAGACCACTTAAGTACCAAGCTCTCCCTAGATCCAGTCCTAGAAATGCATATGCCCATTTCCACACTTTACCCTTATGACTTGTCCACAGAGGAATTTGATAAATTAGTTAAGTTTTATGCTGCTTAAGGATTTATTAGAAACTAGGCCTAAAAGTCCATGACAAACCCTAGCAAGTCTACAGGCTTCCATACATTCATATGGCCCATCAGGCCCAGTCACATTTATATGGCACATTAGGCTCAATCACACTTATATGGCCCATCAGGCCCGAATCCAATCCAAACCATTCAACAAACTTAATCAGCTCATCACATATTACCAAATTATCAAATTTTGCTTATTTGGGCTCATGGGCCCGTCGGGCCCATTTGGCCCATTCTGGCCTAATTGGCCAAAACGTGACCCAAGCCCATGAGATCTCTCATTGGGTCTCTGGTATCGTATCAAATACCCTCTTATGAGTGTTCGTGCACTCGCAAGACTACCGTATCCAAATCTTTGACATTTCAGCATTTCGGCATTTCAGCTTTTTGACATTTCAAAACTTGTTGATCTACTATGTGTGTGCAAAGTATGTGTACACACCTGTTAATTGAGTGTGATGCGATTCCCTTAGTCACAAACCTTGAACACCAATCCCTAATAGCTTTTCCTTGATCACGTATTCCCTAGATCAAAACTGCAAAACACCTAAGCAGCAATTCAGGAAAGAGCTAAAATTCGAGATCAGATACTAATTCCCTACCAAAGTCGATTACAAAGAGTGAGGGAGAGGAGTAATCGGTATTAACAATACTAGCCGAAAAAGAGATAAGGTACTTACACCAAAAGATCAATCAGCCCAAGGGAGATTCGACTTTTCGGCTTTTAAACTAATTTGGTGAATAAGGTTTATTCGGCCCAAATTAAAGAAGAAGAGTAGAAGAAGGAATCGGTTAACCTAAAGGGTAAATCAAAAGAGAATTGAGGAGAGAAAGAATGGAAAAGAAATTAGCTAGCAAAGATGGAAAAGTTAATCGGTACTTAAAAAAAATGAAGAATTTGGCATTAGCCTAGGATCCCTAACTCAGCGCATATTTATAGCCTATAGCCAAATTGCCTGACCCTTAATTCCCAATTCAGCTCCATCACTTCCCTCTTCTCATCTCCTCGTTTTTCTCCCTGATAACTCCCCAATCTATTTCCTAAATTTTCTCACCTGAACACTCCCCTTAGAGTCCATCTTCACGCCACTTCCAACCTTCTAGAAGGCCAAAATTAAACTCTTAAAAATACTAAGCTAGGATTCGAACGTAGGATCTCCTTGCTAGCCACTAACGCCACCTCCCCGCACCCTAAGTGGCATCACTTAGCCACTCCATGACAAGGCTTTTTTATGCCATTTTTTCCCTATTTTTATTTAAAAGCCCAACTACTCACAACCCTAGTTCTTTTAATAATTAAATTAAAATTCTTCCACCATAAAACTCGAACCCAGAACTTCTGCAACACACCTAGACACTTCAAATTCATTAAACCCTTAAAGCCAACATGTCATTTGTCATTTTCTTGCTCACTTAAAAATATTATAATAGCTAAAGCCCAAAACCCAATTCCTCTAGGCCCAAAATTCGGGGCGTTACAACTCTACCCCCTTAAAGAAATTTCGTCCTCAAAATTTCCAACTAACGATTAATCGTACTACCCAAGTCTCACCACCATGCTTTCGTTACGCACTTTATTTCTAAAGCCAAAATAAACACTCAGTACGCTATGGAAGGGTACGCACTAGTATTCGCATCTGGAGCATCTTCGTCCCTTTGGCGACGTGATGCATAGACCAAAGCTAGCTGCCTCGCCTCAGCATAACTTGCACCTCCGCCTGGTGCTCCACGACTGCGATCATTACCATTTCTGATCCTGGCCTGACCTCAGCCCCTTGGTGGCTATTGACCACCCCTCTGTGGTTGATCATTACTTCGGCCCACAGCTTGACCCAAATCTGGCCTCCTAGGGCAATCCTTAACCTTATGCTCCATAGATCCACAAGCCAAACAAGCTCCTATCCTCCTCCAACACTCGTCCAAACGACCTTTCCTGCAGGTAGCATAAATTCGCATCCCCCAATTAGTAGCAGGGGGTCTCGCTCTAACCGGCCCATCCACTCTGGTCCTAGCTCTAGGTCTCTGTCCAACACCAAGAGAGTCTGCATCCCTTTTATTCTTTCCTTTTTCTTTTTCCCAGTTTAAGCACTCAGTGTGCTTTACCTCCTCTACTATCTTGCCTTCTCCACTAAAGTCGTGAAGTCTCACTCTCTGCAGGGCTATCAGCACCCTGAGGCTATCCGTGAGGCCATCTTCAAACCTTACACAATACTCATAGTCCGTTGCCACCATCACCCTAGCATATCGACTAAGGCGTAAAAACACCGCCTAATATTCAGCCACAGACTTATCTCCTTGCGACAAGTTCAGAAAATCCTTCCTTCGAACATCCATATAGTTTGCACAACATATTTCCCCTGGAACGCGAATTTGAAGAAATCCCAAGTGATTCGCTCAGGTTGGGTGCCCTCTTTCACTGTTAGCCCCCACTGGTAGGATTCCTCCCTAAGCAGCGATACTGCCTCTTTTAACTTTTGCTCCAACGGGTAGTCCAAATCATCCATTATCCTTTCAGTGGCCTCCATCAAGTACTCAGCTACGTTCGGAGCCACACCAGCCACACCCTTAAAGATCTCGGCTCCATTAGATTGAAGTCGCTTTGAAATTGAGCCACGACTTCCCATACCATTATTGGGCCCAGTGACCCTTTCCAAAATCCTCAGCATTGCTTGTGACAATGCTTCTTCTCCAGCGGCCCGATCATACGGCCCAATTTCAACCACAGGTGAGGCCGAAGCGTCTTCTACTCCAACATCGGGCATATGGCCCGATGTCGACGATTCAGCCCTAACACTTTTGTGGCCTCGGCCACGGCCACCTGCACCTCTTTTAGGTCTCATCGCGGATTCGCATATTATCTGGAATAGAAATTTTATGAATTTTTAGTTAGTTTAATAATTAACCCGATTTTTTTTGGAAGTAATTAAAGAGAAGATTATTTTCGATAATCCTCTACAGTTTTAAGATCCTACGGGCTTCAGTTCTATTCTAACATAATCATCTAAGTAGCCCACTAACTTTAGAATAAAAATACTTACTTGGTTCGACGTTGAAGACAAGGTGTGCCGCTCAGCAAGACTTCCTCTTTTCCAAAACATTGTAAAAAAAATTTTAAACAAAAAAAGAATCTAAGTAATAAGGCCCAATTCACAGCCCGAGTTTCGCAACCTAGGATCTTAAACCACTAAATGTAACACCCCAAACTCGGCCCAGACGTTATGGCCAAATCTGCTATGTCACATTGAAGTGTTTTATTGAAAACCTTGTTGTCATTAAAAACCCTTCCTTAGAACAATACATCTCAATTACTTCGTAAAATCTCTTTTCAATAGCGAAAGCTTGTTCGGAACATTTGATATAAGAAAAACTGTCATTTTAGAATTTAGTTGCGGAAACGTGGAAAACATTCTATGATTTAGGAAACTGTGTTCAACATTCCATGATTACATCACCTAAAAATAATAAACCAAATAATAGTAAAGAGGGGAGGCCTTATTACAATTCAGACAAAAGAAAAGGAAATTACTTCATAAACTAGTAACTTAAATGCTTTTTAAACAAATTCAAGTTGTCCTACTAGCTAGCCACCCTGAGTTCCTCCAAACATCAAACCTCCTATTGAGCACCACCTGAGAAAATAAAAGAAGGGGTGAGTTTTCGAAAGCATAGTGTGCACAACCCTCATCAAACAACCATGCAACAGACAAATCATTTCGGGACTAAGCCCAATTCAAATACGGTAGCCTTTGGGCCTTAGCCCATTTTGGCCTCAGTAGGGCCTGAACCTATGTCAATTTCCACATATCATATTTAACTGGGCCAAGCCCTTTTCATAATCCAGTCATGATGTATGTATGCAAATGCTTGTATCCCCATCCAACCTGTACACCCCCTTTCCAACCAACACTTACTGTGGGGGGATACTCGACCCACCCATCCTTATTACAACTCGGTATGGAACCAGTGCAGCCCCACTTAACGGTGCAGTATAGCTGCTTATAAATAGTGTAGCACTGGTTACGACACTACTTAACAGTGCAACAAAGCTTTTCGGCGGCTAAAAAGCCTTCAGTGGATCCACAGTCGTCGAGCAACCATGAAATCCTTATACACTTCCTCCAATCATAAACCCAGCCCATATGCAACATAATAATGTATGGATGTAGCATATATCATACATAGATCATACTCATAACACATAGGGGTATTTTAGTAATTTTTACCCTACAGAGGTATTTTGGTAATTTCTTAGTAGTATGGGTCTTAATTACAAACTTTGGCCCGTCAACAAGTTCTCGTTGGGCAGAGTGAACAGACACTATGCACCAGGTAGGATTCCAGAGAAGAGGAGGTGGGTCATTAAGACCACTTAAGTGCCAAGCTCTCCCTAAATCCTATCTCAGACATGCCTATGCCCATTGTCACACTTTGCCCTTATGAATCCAATCCCAGACATGCATATGCCCATTGCCACACTTTGCCCTCATGACTTGTCCACAAACGAATTTGATAAATTAGTTAAGTTTTATGCTACATAAGGATTTATGAGAAACTACGCCTACAAATCCATGACAAATCCCTAGCAAGTCTACAAGCTTCCATACATTCATATGGCCCATCAGGCCTAGTCATATTTTTACGGCCTACTAGGCTCAATCACACTTATATGGCCCATCAAGCCCGAATCCAATCCAAACCATTCAACAAACTTAATCAGCTCATCACATATTACCAAATTATCAACTTTTGCTTATTTGGGCTCACGAGCCCATCGGGACCATTTGGCCCATTCTGGCCCAATTGGCCAAAACGTGACCCAAGTCCATGAGATCTCTCATGGGGTCTCTGGTATCATATCAAATACCCTCTTACGAGTGTTCACGCACTCGCAAGACTACCGTATCCAAATTTTTGGCATTTCGGCATTTTGACATTTCGGCATTTATGCTTTTTGGTATTTCAGAATTTGCCGATCTACTGTGTGTGGGAAATGTGTGTACACACCTGGTAATCGAGCGTGCTGCGATTCCCTTAGTCACAAACCTTTAACACCAATCCTTAATAGCTTTTCCTTAATCACGTATTCCCTAGATCAAAATCGTAAAACACCTAAGGAGTAATTTGACAAAGAGCTAAAATCCGAGATCCAATACTAATTCCCTACCAAAGTCGATTAGAAAGAGTGAGGGAGAGGAGTAATTGATATTAACAATACTAGCCGAAAAAGAGATAAGGTACTTACACCAAAAGAGTAATCGGCCCAAGGGCGATTCAGCTTTTTGGCTTTTAAACTAATATGGTGAATAAGGCTTATTCGGCAGAAATTAAAGAAGAAGAGTAGAAGAAGGAATTGGGTAACCTAAAGGGTAAATCAAAAGAGAATTAAGGAGAGAAAGAATGGAAAAAGAATCAGCTAGCAAAGATGGAAAAGCCAATCGGCACTTAAAAAAAATGAAGAATTTGGCATTAGCCTAGGATCGCAAACTCAGCACATATTTATAGCCTATAGCCAAATTGCCTGACCCTCAATTCATAATTTAGCTCCATCAGTTCCCCTTCTCATCTCCTCATTTTTCTGCCTGATAACTCCTCAATCTATTTCCTAAATTTTCTCTCCTGAACACTCCCCTTAGAGTCCATCTTCATGCCACTTCAAACCTTCTAGAAGGCTAAAATTAAACTCTTAAAAATACTTAGCTAGGATTCGAACGTAGGATCTCCTTGCTAGCCACTAACGCCACCTCCTCACACCCTAAATGGCGTCACTTAGCCACTCTACCACAAGGCTTTTTGATGCCATTTTTTCTTTACTTTTATTTAAAAGCCCAACTACTCACAACCCTAGTTCTTTTAATAATTAAATTAAAATTCCTCCACCATAAAAATCGAACCCAGAACTTTTCCAACACACCTAGACACTCCAAATTCATTAAACCCTTAAAGCCAACATATCATTTGTCATTTTCTTCCTCACTTAAAAAATTTATGAGACCTAAAGCCCAAAGCCCAATTCTTCTAGGCTAAAAATTCGGGGCGTTACACCTTATAAGGTAAATGACGGATATACCCCTATGTGATGTATGACTATTTGAGCATGCCATTTTTATTGTATATACATGTTTATTTTGTTACATTGCGTGGGGTGAGATATATGATATTGGAGGAAGTGTACTAAAAGGCTATAAGCCTATTACTGGTAGCTTTGCTACAAATACTGTTAGTGCCGCAACCGGTGCTATATTCTAGAGTGTAGGGATGGGTGGGTTGAATTTATTCCCACATAGAGTGTAGAGCTGGACGGAGTGGAGTGTTGAGGATGGATGGGTAGGATCTCTATATGCATCTCTGATTCTGTACTGGATTGGGCTAAGGCCCACACTGATACTGCCATTGATAAGGGCTTAGGCCCAGACTATTTTTCACTGCATGATTTACTATTTAATAAATACAGATTACATACTGAGTTTCATAAACTCACTCTTGTGCTTATTTGCATAGGTAATCTTTAGGCGGGTCAGTACTGCGAAGGACTCAGAGATGACCACACCAATGTTTATTTGCTTGTATCTGACTTTTTAGTAAAAGTAGTTTTATTTGGGTAAATTTTATGTAATAAGGCCGCTTTAAGTTTTATTTTTATTTGGGGATTTATTTAAATTGGTTTATATCTGTTAGCAGTAGGACTCAGGTTTTTAAAAGATAAATGATTTTCAACTACCACGTTACGTAACTCGTTTTAAAAGCTTCTGCAATGAACAAAGTTTTTCAAATGTAATAACAATTTAATATGACATATGTTTTGCTAAACCAACCTATGGTGTAACAACAAACAAGATGTGTTAACTACTCTTAAGGACTGTAACGGGGTTTTATTACAAAATGGACTTTACAATGAAACTATGCTTTTCAAAACATAACCCAGTGTGACATCGCAGATTTGGCCATAACGTCTAGGCCGGGTATGGGGTGTTACATTTAGTGGCATCAGAGCCAGGTTGCAAAACTCGGCTGTGGATTTGGGTTCTTTGCTAAAACTGTAAATTTCAAAAGAATTATTTTAAATGGTGGAAAAATATTTTGAGGTGTTATTTTTGAATGTGTGGTCTATCGAGTCTCTAGCGCTGATCCTATAAGTTCTCTAAAACTACTATTTGAATTAATTGAAAAACTAAAATTACCGTAGATAATAGACTATACTGAAACCCTTATTAGGGTAACCTACAACTGTAGTAAGACTACGATCTGCAAAAATAAACAATACTGAATTATTGATGCTATTTTTCATAAAACATCGGTTAATAAACACTGGAATTGTAAAACTGATGCATAAAACTGTTAATACAGATAATACAAAAATCAGTAATGAGCATCAGAGGTCCTCGTGGAAGGGGTACAAGAGGCAGCGGCGAAGGCTATGGAGGTGCTCGGGCTGGGTCTTCGACGTCGGGCCATATGCATAACGTTGAGGCAAGAGAGGCACCGACTACACCTGTGGCTAAGGCTGGGTCACATGATCGGGCAGCTGGGGACAACGCACTATCCCAAGCTATGCTGTGAATTTTGGAGAGGGTCGCTAGGCCCAATACAAGTACTGTGGGCCGTAGATCGGTAATGGAACGACTTAGGTCTAATGGGGCTAAGATCTTTAGGGGTATCGTTGGAGTCGCCCCTAATGTGGCTGAATATTGGATAGAGGCCACGGAGAGGATCATGGATGACCTCGACTGTACCCTAGAGCAGAAACTGAAGGGTGGAGTGTCGTTGTTACTAGATAAAGCCCATCAGTGGTGGCTTGCAGTGAAAGAGGGTACTCAGCTTGACCGGTTGACTTGGGAGTTTTTCAAGAATGCTTTCCAAGGGAAATATGTAGGTGCTAGTTATGTGGACGCCCGGAGAAGGGAGTTTTTGAATCTGACTCAGGGGGATAACTCAGTAGCTGAATACGAGTCTGAGTTTTTACGACTGTGCCACTACGCACGTGGGATTGTGGCCACTAAATATGAGTGCTGTGTTCGTTTCGAGGACGACCTCAGAGATAATTTGTGAGTTTTGATAGCTCTACAAAGGGACGTGATTTTGCTGTGTTAGTAGAAAAGGCGAAGATCGCCGAGGATGTAAAGCGCGCTGAACGCCAGAATTGTGAAAAGGATAAGAGAAGAAACAAAAGGGTTTGAGAGCCCTCAGGTTCAGCTATAGGGCCTAAGAAGAAGGCCAGATTTGATGGGCCGGCCAGAGTTGGGGCCCCTGTTGCTACTACTGGACTGCAGCCTTGTGCTAATTGCGGGAAACGCCATAAGGGCGAATGTTGGAAGAGGTTAGAGGCATGTTTGAGGCGCGGATCTATAGAGCACCGTATCAGAGATTGTCCAAGGAGGCTTAATCAGATGCAAGCTCTTGGTATGGGTACTGTTCAGTCTCAGAAAGGTATTCAGCAGTCACCGAGAGGTCATGGTCTTGTCAGAGGTGGAAATGGTATGGGCCGTAGTCGTGGAGCACCGGGTAGAGGTGCTGGGCACATTGAGGTGAGGCAGTCGTCGCTGGTTTATGCTGCATGTCACTGAGAAGACGGTGACACCCTAGATATTATTACGGGTATGTTCTTTATTCATCAAGTACCTTACACTGCATTGATTGATGTTGGGTCTACGCACTCTTATGTAGCATGCACTCTGTCTGAGACTTTGGGTGTGATGTTTGAAAATACTACGAGTGAGGTTACTGTGTTAAGTCCATTAGGGCAGTCAGTGAGAGTGAATAAACTATTTAAGGAGGTACCATTGAAGGTTCAAGGAAGGATCTTCTTGTCAAATTTAATGGAACTCCCTTTTGGAGAATTTGACTTGATATTGGGTATGGATTGGCTAGTTAAGCATCAGGGGAATTTGGATTGTACTGCTAAGCGGGTAGTACTGAAAACTATAGAGGGTGACGAGATGGTGGTAATTGGGGAGCACCGGAATTATCTCTCAAATGTGATTTCTGCACTTAGAGCTAAGAAGTTGGTTCATAAGTGTTGTGAGGCATATCTAGCCTACGTCAGTGCTTCTGATTCTGAGGTTTCGACTGTTAGAGATATCAGAATAGTTAAGGATTTTTTGAATGTCTTTCCCCATGAGCTACTAGGGTTACCTCCTAACCGTTAAGTTGAGTTCGGGATAGAACTCTTGCCTGGTACAGCTCCGCTGTCTATCGCTCCATATAGATGGCATCGAAGGAGCTTGTGGAGCTTAAGGCTCAGATTCAAGAGTTACTGGACCGAGGGTTCATCCACCCTAGTGTGTTTTCATGGGGAGCACAGGTTTTGTTTGTGAAGAAGAAGGATGGAACTATACGTATGTGCATCGACTATCGGTAACTGAACAAATTGACTATCAAGAATAAGTACCCTTTACCAAGGATTGATGATCTATTTGACCAGTTTCGTGGAGCTTCAGTCTTCTCTAAGAGTGATCTCTGATCGGGGTATCATCAACTGAGGGCCAAGGAGACTGACATTTATAAGACAACGTGTAGGACTCGTTACGGTCATTACAAGTTCCTAGTAATGCCGTTTGGACTAATGAATGCTCCAGCGACTTTCATGGATTTGTGAACAGAGTGTTCTAGCCCTATCTGGATCGATTCATGGTTGTGTTAATAGAGGACATTTTGTTGTATTCGATGACTGTGGATGAACATGATGCACATCTCCGAGTTGTTTTGCAGATTTTGACAGAGAAACAATTATACGCTAAATTCAGTAAGTATGAATTCTGGCTACGTGAGGTAACTTTTCTTGGTCATGTGGTGTCTGCTGAGGGAATTAGGGTTGATCCTCAGAAAATTGAAGTTGTTTTGGATTGAAAACAGCCTAAGTCGGTATCTAAGATTCGATGTTTTATGGGTTTGGCAGGGTATTATATACGGTTTGTTGAGGGGTTTTCGTTGATTGTTACACCTCTGACTAAGTTGTTGCGTAAAGGAGTACCGTTTAACTGGACTAATAAGCGGCGGAAAACTTTTGAGAAACTCAAAAAAGTTCTGACTGAGGCCCCTATTTTAATTCAGTCAGAGTCTGGGAAGGAATTCACTGTCTATAGCGATACATAACATGTTGGTTTAGGATGTGTGTTGATGCAAGGGGGTAAGGTAGTGGCTTATGCGTCTCTTCAGCTTAAGACGCATAAGGCGAACTATTCGACGCATGACTTGGAGTTGGTCACAGTGGTGTTCGCACTGAAAATTTGGAGGCATTACCTACATGGCGAGAAGTGTATCATTTACACAGATCACAAGAGCCTCAAATATCTCTTCACTTAGGGGGAGCTAAACCTTAGGCAGCGTAGATGGATTGAGCTACTTAAGGATTATGACTGTTCGATTGGATACCATCCTGGTAAGGCTAATGTCGTAGCCGATGCACTGAGCCCTAGGGCTGCTACTGATCTAAGAGCGATGTTTGCTTGTCTCAGTTTGTTTGACGATGGTAGCTTATTGGCAAAACTCCAAGTTAAACCAAGGTAGATTGAGCAGATTAAGGGGAACCAGTTGGAAGATGAGTCATTGGGTTCTCGATTCTGGCAGATAGAGAATGGAGAAACTTCAAATTTTGGACTAAATAGCAAAGGGGTACTATGTTTTCGTAGGAGAGTCTACCTACCGAAGGATATTAATTTGAGGCAGTCTATATTGCAAGAGGCTCATAGTAGCCCTTACGCTATACATCCTGGTGGGAATAAGATGTACCGAGATCTTCAAGAGTTATTCTGGTGGCCAGGTCTTAAACGTGAAGTTACTGATTTTGTGAGTAAGTGCCTAACTTGCTAGCAGGTTAAGGCGGAGCATCAGTTGCCTTCAGGGTTACTTCAGCCAATTAAGATTCTGCTTTGGAAGTGGAAGAGAGTAACTAAGGACTTTGTTAGTGGGATACCCCTAACGCCTTATAAGAAATATTCGGTATGGGTCATTGTGGATCGATTAACTATATCTACCCATTTCATACCTGTCTGTACTGATTACTCATTACAAAAGCTAGCTAAGCCATATGTGTCAGAAATAGTGCGACTGCATGGGGTATCGATTTCCATAATATCTGATAGAGATCCTCGTTTCAAGTCTCGATTTTAGAAGAAGTTACACGAAGCATTGGGTACAAGGTTAGACTTCAATACAACGTTCCATCCTCAGACTAACGGTCAGTCAGAGAGGGTGATTCGGATACTGGAGGACATGCTAAGAAGTTGTGTGATTGACTGCCATGGCAGTTGGGAAGATTACTTGCCATTAGTGGAGTTTGCGTACAACAATAGCTACCAGTCTAGCATACAGATGGCACCTTACGAGGCATTATAGGGTCGTAGGTGTCGTATTCCTATATGTTGGACTGAGTTGGACGAGCGGTGTGTTCTGGGTCCTGAATTGATTTCTGATACTAAAGATAAAGTTAGAATGATTCGTGATCAACTAAAGGCGGCATCTGACAGGCAGAAGTCATATGCGGATCTAAAGTGTAAGGAAATTGAGTATTCGTTAGGGGACTTGGTGTTTCTTAAAATGTCGCCATGGAAGAAGGTACTGAGGTTTGGTCGGAAGGGCAAGCTAAGCCCTAGGTTCAATGGGCCTTATTGTATATTGAATTGCGTAGGACCGGTTACCTTTCAAGTAGAGTTACCTCCAAAAGTTGGACCGGATTCATGATGTGTTCCTTGTCTCTATGTTGAGGCAATATCGCTCTGATCCTGCACACATTGTCTCGATGAAAGAGATTGAGGTTAGGCCTGATTTGACTTTTGAGGAAGAGTCAGTTTAGATTTTAGACCGCGATGTGAAAGTTCTGAGGAGGAAGTCAGTTCCACTAGTTAAGGTACTATGGTGCAATCACAGCTCTGAGGAAGCCACGTGGCAACCCAAAGAGGCGATGCGACAATAATACCCCTATCTATTTTAACCAGGTAAATTTCGAGGCCAAAATTTTCTTTTAGAGGGGTAGAGTTGTAACGCCCTAAAATTTAGGTATTTATATTTTGTGTTGTGTTGCATGAATGTATGCTTGCTTCAGTGGTTGAGAGTCCTGAGGAGTGCGGGAGAGGCTCTGAGTTTAAGTCTTGGCTTGTGAAAAATTTTGATTTTGGCTTGAATAAACCCTCTCTTTTGTTAGTGAGTTTCTTAAATAAATGTGGTTAGGATGTGTCATGAAATGCCTGATGGTCTAGGGAATAAGGGCATGTGGAGTGTTTTAAGGAGTCTGGGTTCGAGGTTTGGTAATGCAAGTGGAGCTTTTCTATTTTGTTGTTAACACTGGGGAGGTGTTATTGTTTGACTGAAATTGAATGCTTGTGTGGTGGAGGAAGTTGTGGCCGAATTCTAGGTGTGTGTTGGAGAGAATTTCGGCTGGTTGGGATATGGTTAGGTGGGATTTGTTTGAGAAACCTTAGGAGTGATATGGGGAGAGAAATTAGAAGAGTTTGAAAGGAGTGAGGAGGGTGTGCCGATTGGGGACTCTACCTCTATGCATTTTTGGCTTTGTACTATTGACTGAAGGTGGTGTTTTTGGTTCTATTCTTTCCTAAGTCCAATATCGCATTGTGGGGCTTCCTTTTGATTTTGAATAACTATTTTCTCTCTCTTTGGGGTTGAGTTCTGCATTCAATTTTCTTGTGTGGTTGTTCTTTACCATTGGCGATTAGGCGCTTTCTTTGCCTTTCCCAATTGGTAATATTTTTCTTCTCCTCTCTCTAAAGCCTTGACCAACAACTTTTTCCTCCTTCCCTTCTCGCAAACCTTTTTTTTTCTCTTCTCATTTTGCTGCCTTGGCCGAACTCCTCCATCTTTTTGTCTCATTTTCAATTTGGGTAAGTGATCTCGAATCTGTGGGGTTTAGTTACACGACTCTTTCTCCTCTCTCTCAACTATCTACTTTGGCCGAATATTGGTAGGTGAATTTTTGTCTCACTCTCTTCTTTTCCTCTATTTCGGTTCTCCCTTTTCTGACAACACCTTTTTCTCTCTTTTCCCTTAACACTGATTATCTCCCTTTCCTGCATTACTATTGCAGATTAATCTTTATTCACGTTCTTGTTTGTTACATCTTATGCCTACAATCCCCTTTGTTGTTTTGGTAAGCAGGTATAATTGAGAAAGTGTGGAGCTTCAAGTAAAACTCTAATAAAAGGGGGATGACTTCTATGTTGGTAGTAATTGAAGTCGGTTGACATTCTTTTCTAGAAGCCGAAGGTACAATTGCTATTATTTGGGGTAAGAAGTCAGTGATCATTTTGGAACTCTGTTAATTTCCTTTGATACTTAGGTTAAGTAACTGATTAGGTTTCATACTAATTTTTCTTCAGGTAGAGAGAGTGTTCGGAACGTGGATTAACTTCAATCACATAAGGTGTGTAACCACACTGCAAAGATTGTTAATCGGTAAAAGCCGAAAAGCATGTGCATAGATGCTACACGCGTGTGCGTTCGCTTATATGGCAAATCGAACGCATAAACATGTGTGTTCGACAGTAGAGGTCACCATGAGCGATCTCATAGGTTTACGCTGTTTTGGGACACGTTGGGCTGAAATGGGCCATGGTCGTGGGACCCACACAGGTAAACCGCATGAATGTGTGGAGATTATTGGGCCGACTGTGTAGTTTGCACGACTATGGCCATTGTTTAGGCTTATTGGGCCACGCAAGTGTGTGGGCCCATATGGGCCGTATTATGGGCTTGGGCCCATCTTCGCTGTTTAACAGTCAAGGTTGCATGGGTTGCCTGAGATGACTGTGGACCTACCGTAGGGTCGATAGGTATACTTAGACCCTAATGATATGACTGTTATACTCCTATGAGGTAAATAACGGATATACCCCTATGTGATGTATGACTGTTTGAGCATGCCATCTTTATTGTATATACATGTATATTATGTTGCATTGCATAGGGTGGGGCATATGATATTGGAGGAAGTGTACTGAAAGGCTATAAGCCTATTTCTGGCAGCTCTGCTGCTAATACTGTTAGTGCCGCAATCGGTGCTATATTCTGGAGTGTAGGGATGGGTGGGTTGATTTTATCCCTACATGGAGTGTAGAGCTGGACGGACTGGAGTGCAGAGGATGGATGGGTAGGATCTCTATATGCATCTGTGATTCTGTATTGGATTGGGCTAAGGCCCACACTGATACTGTTACCTTATTGGGCTAAGGCCCACACTGATATTGCCACTAATAAACGCTTAGGCCTAGACTGTTTTACACTGCATGATTTACTATTTGATAAATAGGGATTATACATCAAGTTTCATAAACTCACTCTTCTTCTTATTTGTGCAGGTAATCCTTAGGCGAGTCGGTGCTCGAGGGACTCGGAGATGGCCACACCACTGTTTATGTTCTCGTATCTGAGTTTTTAGTAAAAGTAGTTTTATTTGGGTAAATTTTATGTAATAAGGCCGCTTTAAGTTTTATTTTCATTTGGGGATTTATTTAAATTGGTTTATATCTGTTAGTAGTAGGACACAGGTTTTCAAAAGATAAATGATTTTCAACTACCACATTACGCAACTCGTTTTAAAAGTTTCCGCAATGAACAAAGTTTTTCAAATGTAATAGCAATTTAATATGACATATGTTTTGCTAAACTAACCTATGTTCTAACAATAAAGAAGATGTGTTAACTACTCTTAAGGACCGCAACGGGGTTTTAATACAAAATGGACTTTACAATGAAACTAGGCTTTTCAAAACATAATCCAGTGTGACACCGCAGATTCGGCCATAAGGCCTAAGTTGGGTATGGGGTGTTACACATACCTAGTTCAATTTTGATACTGCTGCAAACACGAGCCCTCTAGAACCTAAAAATCGACATACCAACACTAAAGTTCAGTAACACCTTCAAAACTTTAACGGAAATATTCCACAAACGAAAACTCACAACATCCAACAACATATTCGTATACTTACCGGTAACAAAAAGGAACCCCTAGCGCTCAAATCGTTGTAGGAGCACCAACAGATTCTTGCCCTTCCCCTAATCGAAAGTAAACATAAAACCCCATTAAAACACTACTCACGAAACATTAAGATCGAATCCACACGCAACTTACCGATTGAACATAGTCAAAAGCTGCACAAAAGGAGGAAAATTTGGAAAAATCGAAAAAGGAGAGGGAGAGAGGAAAACTAATAGAAGACAAAAGGGAATAGGAAACGTCAGAAAGGGAGAAAGAAAACTGGGAAAAATAAAAAAAAATAATTAAAAGAAATAAAAATTAAAGAGAAATTAAAATCCTAAAAATCCTCCCCAGTATTCCACTAACAGCCACTAACTCATAAATCTAACTCCACCAAAACTCTCACACGCAACTGAGCAAAAATTTATCATCCTCGCTTGCACAGGGATTCGATTACAGGACCTTCAATACACTAACTCCTTACCACTTGAACTAGCAAGCTCATTCTAATATGGTTTAACAGATAATTTAACATAAGCCCACCCAACAAGGATGAGGCTAGGATTAGAAAAATAATAAAATTGGCAAAGATAAGACATGAACCCAAGACCTCACACACACACCCAAAACACTTAACCACTGAAGCAAATACACAGTTGTGTCTGATATTTACAGAAACTGAAATAACATGTTCAGGGTGTTACAACTCTACCCCCTAAAAAAAATTTTGACCTCAAAATTTATCTGATCAGAACAGATGAGGATACTGCTGATGCATCGAGTCTTCAAGTTCCTATGTAGCTTCCTCAATGTCATGATTTCACCACAGAACTTCACTTACAGGATGGAATTCCTCGTCAGAATCTTAATATCTCGATCCAAAATATGAACTGGCTCATCCTCAAAAGTCAAGTCTGGTCTAACCTTGATCTCCTCAACAGAAACAACATGAGAACCGATACCGCCTCAACATCAAGACGTGAAAGACATCATGGATACAGTCCAACTCTGAAGTTAACTCCAACTGATAAGCTATCGGTCTCGCATGCTTCAGAATCCGATACAGCCCAATAAACCTAGGGCTTAACTTGCCTTTACGACCGAACCTCAGAACTTTCTTTCATGGAAAAACCCTAAGGAAGACGAAATACCCCACAAAGTACTCAATATATCTTCTTTAGATCCGCATAGGACTTTTGTCTATCAGAAGCCACCTTCAGACGATCCTGAATTAGTCTAACCTTATCCTGGGTCTCAGAAACTGAAAACCCATCACTCACCTAACTCAGTCTAACATAGTGGAGTATGACACTTACGACCATACAAAGCCTTGTAAGGTGCCATCTGGATGCTAGTCTGGAAACTGTTATTGTAGGCGAACTCAGCTAGTGGCAGATAATCCTCTCAAGTACCTCAAAAATCTGTCACACAACTCCGAAGCATAACCTCCAGCTTCTGAATCACCCTCTCAAATTGACTATAAGTCTGAGGATGGAACGCAGTACTGAAGTTCAACCTCGAACACAAAGCCTTGTGCAATTTCTTCCAGAACCGAGAAGTGAAGCGAGGATCTCTATTAGAAATAATTGAAACAGGAACCCCATGCAGTCTTAATATCTCAGAGATATAGAGCTTCACTAACTTCTGTAGAGAGTAGTCTGTCTGAACCCGTAACAGCCTGATTTAGACCCTATTCAAAATAGTAGTTTTGGGACCACAAATCTGAGTCAGAAAAATATTTTAATATTATTTTCTGTGTTTATAATGTGTGAATTTACATGTGTGAAATTTTTGTGTTTTCATTTTATCGTTCGAGTGCCCGATTTAATAAAAGGGCTTAATCGTGTAAGTTATAAAAGTTGCTAACTATTTATTAAAGTGTTAATTTGCTATTGTCTTTATAATGTGGGATCCTTAAAATGAAATTAAACTCATATAATAAAGGATGGATGGTTAAAGGCATGGTTTATAATGGTTTCATATTTTATAACAAAGGTTAAACTTGTAAAATGTTAAATAATATATATGTCATAATAAAACATAAATTAAACAACCATGCATTCATCTTTTTCACATGACCGAAAAATCAAAGGAAAGGAAAGAAATAAAGCTTTAGGGTATTTGGCCATTTGATAACTTGATTAAGGCATGTAACTAGTTCAATTTTTGATAATTCTTACATTTTTTAGATCGTTGCTATGAAATTTACAAAGCCCGTGCCTTAAATTTTTATTTTGATGAATATTTTGAGTTATGCCATTGATGAATTTATGAGCTTTGTGATGTTAGATGATGAATTATGAAAGATATGTTTTGGATTAATATATTTTGTATTGGAATTTTTTATTAATTTGCGTAATTAGGGCTAAATTGCAAAAATAATAAATTGAGGGACTAAAATGTGAAATAAATGAAATATATGGACTTGTATGGGCATAAAGAAGATTCAAAGTAAGCATGGTGTACTCAAATTTACCATGTTTTGTGTTTTGTGCAATTTGGACTAAATTGCAAAAAGTGTAAAATGTGAGGGGCAAAATGGTAATTTGCCCATTTATGTGTTTTTGGAATAAATTGAATGAAATTATATTTTAATGAGTTTAATTTGAATATGTTTAGATCAAGATCCAAAGAAATCAGATTTGGATCGGGGGAAAACCAAAGTTGTCGAATAATCATCCCGCTTCGAATATCGTTGTTCGAGGTAAGTTTATAAGCAAATAGATGTTGTTAATTTTAAATAAACACGAGTTTATACGCTGAAATTAATTATGTGAGAGTATACATGTGATAGCTGAATGTGTATATGCTTAGGAGCTATGTTTACGAATTTGAGTCGACCGAGTTACGACATTCGAAAGCCCCGTATAAACCTTAGGAATAGCTACGATATATATGTCATGACATAGGATTTCTAATATGTGTTCTCGTGTAAGACCACGTCTGAGACGTTGGCATTGATATGTATTCTCGTGTAAGACCCTGTTTGGGATAGTGGCATCGATATGTGATTACATGTAAGACCACGTCTAGGATGTTGGCATTGTACAATATGTGTGATTATTCGATTATCATATTCAATTCTGAATGCTTCAACGGGCAATGATGAGTTGTGATCGAATGTATAATTGAGCTAAAGTGATCAGGTATGTGATAGATAAATGTTTATTTGAAAATAAGGTAAGTTGGCTCTTTGGTATGTGATACAAATTATATATTTGTATTAAAGGTTAATTGTGTATTCGGCTATGTGATATTTAATATTAATGAATTTATAATGAAATGTGAAATCATGCATACGATATGTGCATTTTAGTAATTTATTTTCTTATGACTTACTAAGCTATGATAGCTTATTGTGTGTGTATGTTTACCTTTGTTTTATAGATTTTGGAGACTAGTTACTGCCTCAGGGATCATCAACGAAGCCTATCACACTATCGTTTATTTATCGATATTTTTAAAAAAGCTAAATTTTGAACCTATGGCGTGTATAGGCTATACTACTTTTTGGATATGTTTAAAGTATTGTGTATAATATGCCATGCGAAAATGGTTAATTTGATATATAAGTATTTGCTATCTTGATCATGGTTCTTGTGTGTGTTAAGTTTGGTTTGTATGCTATGCTCAAATGATGATTTTATTTGGTTTGGTTGATTCGACTATGGTATATATATAAGTATGAATTATGCTTGACATGTTACCTATTGTTTTAAGGATTGAGTTATGTATTGTATTTGATAGTAATGATTTAATTTGGTTGATGAATGTATTCGGTTAAATGTTGAATTTAGGTAATGGATTTATATTTGATTGATGGTTTAGCCATGCTTTGTATTTATATGTGAAACATATTTTATTTAGATTTGCTATGTATTATGATAACTAGTTGTAACGCCCCAGAAATCCAGAACTTTCTTTCTTTTTCAGTTTTGATAAAATGTGTGCTTAATATTCCTAGTCAAGTGTTATTTATGTGATAATAGGCCTGGTTAAGTTTTAAGTTCGAACTTTATGGTGAAGGAAATTATAGTTTAATAATTAAAAGAACCTTGATGGCAAGTAGTTTGGGTTTTGAATAAATGAAGGAGGAATTGGACACAAGGAGCCTTGTGTTGGAGTGGCAAGTAGCGTCACATGTGGGGCTTAGAGGTGGCGTCACATGCATGGCAAGGAGGTTTGGGGTTCGAATCCCTCCTTGCTCAAAAGAAGGATTTATTTTTGTTCAATAAGTGGCCAATAGTGGCGTTGGATATGAACTCTGAAGGGAGTGATTAGAGGAGAAATTTAAGGAAAGGATTAAGGAGTTATCAGGGAGAAAAGTTAGGAGATGAGGGTTGTAGAGAAGTGGAGCCGAATAGGGAATTTAGGGATAGGTAAATTCGGCTATAGTATATATAGGTTTCGATTTTGGGGATTCTAGGTAATGTCGAAATTGCTTCTCTTCCTTTAGCCAAATTTCTCATTCTTTTCTATTGCCGAAACACTTTTCTCTCTAAGTGCTCAGAAGCTAAATTTCTTATTCCTTGCTTGTCGATTTTCCGTTCTTTCTCTTCTCAAATTCTCTTTTGATTCACCTTTGGTTTTAGTCGATTCCTTCTTCTCTTCTTCTCATTTGTGTCGAATAACCATTTCACTATACAAATCTCAAAAGCCAAATACCTCTTTGGCTGAAGACCCTTTGTGTTGATGTAATATCCTGATTTTGGGCCTAGTCGAAATAGTGGTTTCATGACTACAAAATCCAAGATATAAATAATTATTTTATGATTATTTTGAGGTCTATGATATGATTGCATGATTGTGTGAAAATTTCGTGAAGAAATTTTATGCATAAAGTGCTTAAATTGAAATTAGGGACTAAATCGAATAATTTGCAAAACTTGCATTCTAGAAGTTTCTAGTATGAAATTGTTTTGAAATATTAATTAGGAGGTCTAAAATAGGAATTTTACCAATTTCTAAGTCTATGGACAAAAATTGGACATGGATGGAATTTTTGGAAAGTTTAGTAGTAAGGGCATTTTGGTCATTTAGGGGTAAAATGAATTAAAATACAAAATTAAAAGCCAATTTTGCTCATCTTCAACCCCATGGCCGAATATAGCAAGGAGAAACCATGGCTAGGGTTTTTCAAGCTTCCAAGCTCGATTGTAAGTCCGTTCTAGCCCCGTTTTTCAAGTTCTTTACGTTTTTGGAATCCCGGTAACTTGATTAAGCTTATTCTAGCAATAATTTAAGCTAGGGTTCATATTTGGAAAAATACCCATATGTGAAATGTGTTTATTTTGATGTTTTATGGTAGAATATGAAGGCTGAAATTATGTTAAACAACTTTTGCTAAGCAATTTAAGCAAAAATGAGTAAAACGGCTTAATCGGTAAAAATTGTTATTGTTCATAACTATGTGCTAGAGTGAGAATTTGATGTTGTCATAGAAGGGAAAAATGTTCAGCATGTCATAAAACATAAGAAAATATGCTGAAGTTTAATTTACGAGCTTTGGGGCAAAAGTGTAAATATGCAAAAGTTTAGGGGCAAAACTATAATTTTGCCAAAATATGATTTTGGGTTAATTTGAATAATGTGAGCCCTAATTAGACTATATTTTAAATGATAGAGTAAGGAAAACTAAAATTCGGGCTAAAATGGGGAAAATACCAAGTTGTGGACGAAATGGTAAAAGTAGCCATTTTCACATACGAGGTAAGTTCATATGTAAATGTTGGTAACATAGTTATTATTTTAAATGTTTTTATGTTATTTAAATGATATGATAATTATTATGAAATATTATACTCGTGATAATTGTTTGATAATATGTCAAATTATGATATACTTGGAAAATGTGAAATACTATCGAGTATCGGTATCGGCATTCCGTAGAAGATGGTTAAGACACATGATTGGGAAAAAGGTCCCGTTGAACCTTAGGAATGAATTAGGATACAAGTGACATGTCACTAGGATATTTAGGCATCCGAACTCGTTGAGTTGAGTCCGAGTTCACTTATGGACGCGAATGTCTGAACTCGTTGAGTTGAGTTCGAGTTCGAGAGATGTAACTAGGCATCCGAGCTTGTTGAGTTGAGTCCGAGTTCACTTATGGATGCGAATGTTCAAACTCGTTGAGTTGAGTCTGAGTTCGAGAGATGTAACTAGGCATTCGAGCTTGTTGAGTTGAGTCCGAGTTCACTTATGGATGCGAACGCCCGAGCTCGTTGAGTTGAGTCTGAGTTCACTTATGGGTGGGTTACATGGTAGCTTGGCTACATATGTGGCACTTATGTGCAAACTTTTCGTGTATCCGAATTATATTCCGATGTGTTCAACGGGTAAAATTTTACTCAAATGGAGGAATACTCGAGATGAAAGGGACGTATTGGTAAGTGTTGTGAAATGGATACTTTGAACAGGTATGTACTTAACCCTCGGGTTGAAAACTCGATATAACAACAATATGGTAAGATGATAAATGAAAATGTGATATGAATGTCTCGGTGATGATCATGCAAATGATGTTTATGTTTGCTTATATAGTTGTGTTACTTGCTATTTGCATGTGAACTTACTAAGCATTTGTGCTTACTCCCTCCCTTTCATTCCTTGTAGTGTTGACAAGCTAGCTCAGAAATTGGAAACGGTCGGAGGCACGCTCACACCATCCGTATACCATCTTGGCATAATGGCTTGTATATTTTGAGTATGGCATGTATAGCATTATAATCATTTTGTATGTATGGCCTTATGATATGGTTATTGAGTGGTATGGAAATGCTTGGTAATGATTAGCCATTAGAATGGCTAATTATGATCATATTTGGTGTTATGTATGCTAAATTGCTAGCTAATCCATGGGAACCATGAAATGGGTAAAATTTACCATAAAATAGATTCAGACAGCAGTAGTGACGTGAATTTGAAAAATCACTAAAAATAGTAGAAATGTAATTAAATAATGAATAAGTTATGGAATTGAACATTGATGAGTCTATTTTCATATGGATGGAACAAAATAGGTATATGAGTTATATTTTATGAGATGTTTAAATTTTTGTGAAACAGGGCCAGAACAATTTCTAGATCCCCTGTTCTGATTTTGGAAATTCACCATAAATTTTTCAAAGATAATTAGAAGTCATGATTTATATGTACAGATTCCTTATTGAGTCTAGTTTTATTAGAAATAAATGGCATAGTCATTGAAACTTTGTACAGGGAGATATCTGATTCGTAATACACAGAGGTCAGAGCAGTTGAACCCCAAAACAGGGGAGAATTTAACTAATAAACTGTACTAATTTGCTTGACAAAAAATTCTATAAAAAAATTAGTAAATAGATATATGAGTCTAGTTTCAGGAAAAATTTACGGAATTGGATTTTGAGTTTCGAAACTCGAGATATGAATTTTTAAGCGAATGTGATACAGATTGCTAGCTTGACTGAAAATTTTAAAAATAAATTGTTTGAGCTGTTTAAAGTAATGAATTAAGTCTGTTAACACCTCGTATTCGACTCCGGCGACGGTCTCGGGTACGGGGCGTTACAGTTGCCGCTACTCCTTCTACTTCAGCCAATTCTTGTGGGATTAGTATCAAATCTCAGAATTCAGATCTGTGCCGAATTGCTCCTTAGGCATTTTGGGGTTTTGGATTTAAGGAATACTCGTGATTAGTGATCAAGGAAGGGCTGTTAAGGCTTGTCGTTCAAGGTAAGGCAAAGGTGAGATTTTTGGCTTTTGGCTACAATAGACTTACGAGTGTGCGAACACTCGTAAGGGGAAACCAATAGGTTATCAGAGGCCTCATGTGCAATTTCTGGGACTTGGGCCGTGTATTGGCCAACCGAGCCAGAATGGGCTAAATGGGCCCAATGGGCTGTAGGGCCCATAATAGGCAAAATTGGCAATTTGTTACTAAGTGATGAAAAATCATATGATTGCATGACTATGAATGTGATTGGGCTTGACGGGCCATATGAATATGATTTGGGCCTAATGGGCCATACGAATGTGATTTGGGCCTAATGGGCCATATGAATGAGATTGGGCCTAGTGGGCCATATGCATGTATGTAGACTCGTTTGGGATTTGTAAAAGGTTTTGGGCCTATTATCTGATAATGGCTTAAACAGACATAAAACTTAAATAATCAATTAATCGTGACTGTGGACAAGTCATAGGGTTAAAGTGAGGCAATGGGTATATGCATGTCTAGGATTGGATCTAGGGAGAGCTTGGTACTTAAGCGGTCTTAATGACTCACCTCCTCTTCTCTGGAATCCTATCTGGTGTTTAATATCTATTCACTTTAGCCAACGGGGACTTGTTAAAGGGCCAAGGTAAGTAATTAGACCCATAATGATGAAAAATGACCAAAATGCCCTATGTGCGATAATGACTAAAATACCCCTATGTGTTGAATGTAAGATTTTCGGATGTTAAATGTATACCTGCTGCATTCATATGATATTCTGTTTAGGTTGCATATGGGTTGGGAATTATGGACTGGAGAAAGTATATGAGGATCGCATGGTTGCTTGACAATCGTGGATCCATCGATGGCTTTTTAAGCCCAATATATGATTAGCAGCTTTGCTGCAACGCTAGGTAGTACCGCAACCGGGCTACCATTGGAGTGTATCGGATGGGTGGGTCGATATTTATATCCCCACATGGTGTGTATCGGGGGATGGAGATGGTGTGTAGCGGTTGGATGGGTGGGATCTGTGCATATTTGATTGCTTTACATCTGTATTGATATTAAAATGGGCTCAGGCCCGAAAAGACTTACTATTGCATGCTTTTCTATTTGCTGAGGGTTGTACACACTGAGTTTTCGAAAACTCACCCCCTCTTTTATTTTTCTCAGGTGATCCTCAATAGGTGGTTCGACGGTAGGAGGGACTCCGAGGTGGCCAGCTAGCAAGATGACTTGGACTTGTTCTCTTTATCATGTAATTTCTAGTATTTAAGTTATTTCAGTCTGGATTGTAATAAGTCCTTTCCTCTAGTTATTATTTCAAATTAGGATTAATATTTTTTTATTAGAAGTAGAACATGGTTTTCCTAAACCATAACTGTTTTTAAATACCACGTTTTCGCAACTCAATTTTTAAATGACAAGTTTTCGTAGATCATCTGTTTTAAATAAAGCTTCCGCAACTAAAAAGAGATTTTACAAAGTAATTATTATCATACAAGAAGGAATAGTTTTTATTTAAATAAGGGTTTTTAATGAAAACAAGGTTTTCGATAAAACACTTCAATGTGACACGCTAGATCTGGCCATAACATCCAAGCGGGGTTTGGGGTGTTACACTAGGTAATTCAGTTATGGCTTGTGATCAATGTGAGTTCAATATGCTTGCAGTAAGTGAAGAAATTGTTATGAATCATGCTAGTAAGTTAATCATGATTTGGCATTATATATATAAGTATATGATGTATTGGTTTGATATTTTTATATATTAGATGAGATATATTTGTAATATGTTTGACTTGATGTACAAATTATGGTTAATATGTAACACCCCAAACCCGACCTAGACGTTATGACCGGATCTGACATGGCACATCAAAGCGTTCAAAACATTCCATATTACTTAGTTTAGAAAACTTAGTTGGTGTTTTAAAAGATACCCTTTTAAATAGATTAAAGTGAATGGAAGCTGTGCACTAGGTAGGAAACCAAAAAAGAGGAGGTGAGTCCGTCGGACTGCTTAAGTACCTAGCTCCCTTCGAATCCAATCCTAGACATGCACACCGCCATTGCCACACTTTAACGTAGTGTATGTTTTTAGGAAAACAATTTGATTAATTCCATTCAAGAAAGAAAAAATGACTATCTTTAGAAAACATTTTCTTAGCGGAAGTCTTGCTTGTAGTCGTGATGTTTTGAAATCAATTATTATTTTTGAAATCGTGCCCTAAAGCTAATCAATTTCGATAGTTATAATGTATCATTTTTATCATGATAAAACATAAATCAAAACCATAAAAATAAAATAATTAAGCGGCCTTATTACGTTTAAAAACCCAAAATTGTAAACGAAAATAAAAGGACGTCCAGTTCACCAGAAAGAAACCAAGTTTGCAGAAACATGTCGCCACTCCGAATCCCTCACGGCTCCAAGCCCACTATGGTTGGGGATCACCTGCGTGGATAAAACAAAGGGGTGAGTTTGGGAAAACTCAGTGTGTAAATAAACCCAACCATAGCCTAAATCAGTTAAAACCACAGAAACAAAATAAATTGGCCTTAGCCCAGAATAGAATTCAGAATAAAGCCCATAGGCCCATAACAGATCAGAATAGATATTACATGTTTATGCAGAAACCCAACCCATATCCAACCATATACACCCCCATACCATCCTTTCACCATGTGGGGAGAGTACTCGACCCACCCAACCGCTACACACCACAGAAATATGCAGCATGGCTGCCAGAACAGATAATGTGACAGAGTCACCAGAAACAGATAATTGTGGCTGAGCCACCAGAATAGATATATATGTGGTAGAGCCACTAGATCAGATAATTTGAGGCATAGCCATCAGGACGCTTCCTCCATAATATAACCCATGTCCCCATGAGAAAGATATTCATTCATGGCATACATCATACAAATTTAAATCATCGTGCTTTTCAGACAAAATTAACCCTAGGGTTATAAAGGTCATTTTACACCTAGAGGTATCATGGTAATTTTCCATACAAAGGGGTATTCTAGTAATTTAGCTATCTTAGGGCTTTCATGCATATTTATACCATTTACGTGCAATCAAAAACACTTACCGCGCATACTTACCGAATTGGGCCCGTTGGCCTATTAACCGATTTTTGGCCCACTAAGCCCAAAATATCAATAATGCACGAAATTGTGCGTACTACAGTTTTATCACTTCAGATTACCAGAATTATTAACCCATTTATCTTACGAGCATTCGCACACTTGTAAGTTCCCAAAATACCAACTTTTCGGCATTTCAGCTTTTCGGCTTTTACCGATCTAGTCTATGAGAGGGTGTCAGTTACACACCTGTTTCGTGACGACTGCTACTGAGATCCCTTACGATGCCCTACAATGGATTACCACAATTCTTAGATTGCAAACTATAGCACTAATATCAATATTCACTTACCCATATTCGAACCATGTCCCCAAAAGCCTTAAAAACCTTACCTTTTTGCCGAAAACCAATGACTAGATCCAAGTCTGGTTGCTCCAAAGGTCCAAAACTTCGATCTGACACTCAAGAAGACACTAATCACCAAAAGAAATCATCGGTTAAATACCCTTAAAGCCCTATGCCCAAATCGACAACCTCCCTACATTTTAGGGACTTTGGCTTTATCTTAACTTGTAAAATAAGACTAGATCTGAAGTGATGAGCACTTACCACTTATTCCTTTCTGATTTCTACGTAGATCTGATGTAGATTTATCCTCTAAACAATGGTAGAACTCGAATCTAGGAGATTTGAAGTGTCGGTTATAAGCCTCTAAATCTATGGTATTTTCGGCTTTTTAGGTGATGAAGAAGGTGATGATTTGAGGCTATAACCTTGAAGTAATGTTGCCGATAGATATTAAGGGTTTAGAGAAGAGGAATGTTGATCACAAAGGAACAAAAATATTGAAGGATTTGGCTTTGGAGAAATCGGTACAAGTAGTGAGTATAGCTTTCGGGATTTCAGCTTTTTATGGCAAATGACTATGAGGGTTTAGAAACATCTGAAGAAAAAGATGGAGATGAATAGGATGGTAAGAAGATTCAGCTATGGAGGAAAGAAGAAGAAAAATAAAATGGATGAAGAGAGGAGAAAAGAAAAGATAAGGAGAACAGTCAGGAAACGACACAAATTACCCTAAATGCCGAATTTATACTGGCACTAACCCTAGCCGAATTTTGCCTCCCTAAGCTCCCCTTGGCCGACTAACTCTTGGTCCTCAAGAGTCCACTATTCGGCCAACACAGCTCTCCCCAATCAGCTCCTAAATCCTCTCCCTTATTCCCTCCTTACTCAATCTCCTGAGCAACTCCAACTCTTCCTAACAGTCTTTCACTTCAGTTCCATTACTTACCTTTCATACTCATAAAAATAATTCCCTTAATATGTTGTCATTGTGACATGAACCTGGGTCCTCCCCAACATCCACACGCCACTTATAGCCTTCTCAGTGGCTTCACATGCCACTATGCTACTTGCTTCCTTGTGTTTTATTTTACACAATTAATACTTAAAAGCCCAGCTTACTAGAACCCCTTTTTCTTATAGAATTAAAATTAACTAAAACTACCGGGTTTTAACTTAAGCTTGGGCCTTCTAGAGGCCCACTAAGATAATTAATCCTACGCCAATCAGACAAACACAGAATATTAAATTTTACTAACATTTTCAGAATTCTCAAAGATTGGGGGGTTACAACTCTACCCTCCTTGAAGAAATTTCGTCCTCGAAATTTACCTGGTCCAAACAGATGGGGGTATTGCTGTTGCATCGCCTCTTTTGGCTCCCAAGTAGCTTCCTCTCTGCTATGGTTACGCCAAAGCACCTTTACTAATGGAATAGATTTCCTTCTCAGAACCTTAACATCTCGATCCAATATTTGCACAGGCTCCTCCTCAAAGATCAAATCAGTTTGCACCTCAATTTCTGCAACTGGCACGACATGAGTAGGGGCAGAACGATAACGCCTTAACATGTAGACGTGAAAAACATCATGAATCTTGTCTAACTCTGGAGGCAATTCCAACTGACAAGCCACTAAGCCTACTCGCTTCAAAACCCGATAAGGCCCAATGAACCGCGGACTCAACTTGCCCTTCTTACCAAACCTTAATATCTTCTTCCAAGGAGAAACCTTTAAGAAGACCATATCACCTACTGAGTATCCAATCTCCTTACGCTTCAAATCTGCATAGTACTCTTTCCTATCAGCTGCTTCCTTCAACCGGTCTCTAATCAACTTGACCTTATCCTCAGTATCTGCCACCAACTCAGGTCCAAGAACCTGTCGTTCCCCCAACTCAGTCCAACAACTAGGTGTACGACATCTTCGCCCATACAGTGCTTCATACGGTGCCATTCGAATACTCGCCTGATAACTGTTATTGTACACAAATTCTGCCAACGGCAAGTAATCCTCCCAACTACCTCGAAAGTCAATAACACATTCCCTCAACATGTCCTCCAGAATCTGAATAACTCTTTCCGACTGACCATCAGTTTGGGGATGGAAAGCCGTATTAAAGTTCAATTGTGTCCCCAATGCCTCATATAGCTTCTGCCAAAATCGAGATGTGAATCTAGGATCTCGGTCAGAGATAATCGAAACTAGGACACCATGAAGTCGTACAATCTCTGCCACATACAACTTGGCTAACTTCTGAAGTGAGAAGTCAGTGCGGACAGGTATGAAATGAGCCGATTTGGTCAACCTATCCACAATCACCCATATCGAGTCTTTCTTCGATGGTGTCAAGGGTAGCCCACTCACAAAGTCCATAGTTACCCTCTCCCACTTCCAAAGTGGTATCTTTACTAGCTGCAACAATCCAGAAGGTAATTGATGCTCAACTTTCACTTGCTGGCATGTCAAACATTTCCCCACGAATTTTGTTACTTCTCGTTTAAGCCCAGGCCACTAATACAATTCTCACAAATCGTGATACAACTTATTCCCTCCAGGATGCATGGCATAAAGTCCCTCATGAGCTTCCTTAAGTATTGACTGTCTCAAGTCAGAGTCCTTCAGAACACAAATTCTTCCTCGGAAGCACAAAACTCCTTCGCTATTCAACCCAAACTCAGAAGTTTCCCCTTCCTTAACTTGTTGAAAATGAGCAACTAAAGACTCATCTTTCAACTGCTTTTCCTTAATCCGATCCACCCAGGTTGGCCTTACTTGCAATTCAGCCAACAGACTTCCATCATCAAACAGACCTAGGCGAGCAAACATTGCTCTCAGGCCAGATACAGCTCTACGACTTAGAGCATCTGTAACATCCCGAAATAGGGCCTAAACGGAACAGTGGTTGCGAAACCACAAATTTGAGGTAGAAAAATTTATTTTATTATTATTTTGAGGTCTATGATATGTTTGCATGATTGTGTGAAAAGTTCGTGAAGAAATTCTATGCATAAAGTACTTAATTTGAAATTAGGGACTAAATTGAATAAATTGCAAAACTTGTGTTCTAGAAGTATTTTGCATAAAATTGAATTAGAATATTAATTAGGAGGTCTTAAATAGTAATTTGACCAATTTTAAGTTCATGGAAAAAATTAGGACATGGAAGGAATTTTTGAAAGTTTAGTAGTAAGGGCATTTTGGTCATTTAGGGGTAAAATGAATTAAAAACAAAATTAAAAGCCAATTTTTGTCCATCTTCTTCATTAGGATGAAATTTCAAGGGTTCTCCATAGCTAGGGTTTGTTTCAAGCTTTCAAGCTCCATGAGCAAGGAAAACTGAAATTCGGGCTAAAATGGAGAAAATACCAAGTTGTGGATGAAATGGTAAAAGTAGCTATTTTTGCATACGAGGTAAGTTTACAGTAAATAAATGCAATATTCTTTTATTTTAAATTATTATTGTCAATTTCCAGCATTTATATACTTATTTTATGAGAATATTTAAAGTCAAATTAAAGGCGAAGTGACAGAGAAAAAGTATTAGGAAGCCCCGTTTGAACCTTAGGAATGTTAGGATATTGGGGTTGATAGGACAGGACAGGATAGAAATGAGCCATGTAAGTCCATATCAGATATATGGCTTTGGAGACAGGAATGAGCCATGTAAGCCCATATTATATATATGGCATTAGAGACAGGAATAATTCATGTAAGTCCATGTCGAAGACATGGCATTGGCAGGATATTGATAGACAGAAACGACCCTAATATCCTTAGTATTCCGAGTGGTTCAACGGGTCAGGATACGAGTTAGATTACAGTGAATTAACAGCAAAGGAAAAGTAGATTATATTTATGAAAAAGGAAAGGTCAGAT
The DNA here is from genome assembly GCA_025698475.1 of Gossypium anomalum. Taxonomy (NCBI): domain Eukaryota; kingdom Viridiplantae; phylum Streptophyta; class Magnoliopsida; order Malvales; family Malvaceae; genus Gossypium; species Gossypium anomalum. The sequence continues at coordinate 59,623,972 of CM046959.1, forward strand.
AAGAAAGAAGGTAAGGAAATAAAGAAGAAGATAGAAATTGAGAAGTAAAGAAATTTATGATGTTAGATGATATTATGCATAATTATCCATTATGTTGAATGTTGTGATTTAATTACTTGTAAGCTTACTAAGCCTAGTGCTTAATCTCTTTATTTTCTTCTTCTTATAGTACTTATCTAGCTACTCGGGGATCGAAGGAAACGTCGGAGACCCGATCACACTATCGAAGAAATCACATTGGTATAGTTAGACGTTTAGTTTTGTGTATGGCATGTATAGGAACTTGCTTTCTTTTGATATGATATGATCAATGAATGATGTGTAAATACTTGCTAGTGATTAACTAATAGAATGGCTGATGATATACATGTTTAATTGTATGTATGAATAAGTAGTAACTATCACATGAAAACTAAGAAAAATGTGAAAGTAACTTAAAAACAGATTTAAGTATCAGAAATAATGTGATTTTGAAAAATCACTAAAAATCGTAGAGACATGGTTTGATAGTGAATAATATATGAAATTAAAGCTTATTGTGTCTATTTTCTTAGAATAAGCAAAACAGGTAAAGGTATTATATTTTATGAGATATCTCGAGTTTTAGTGAAACAGTCGTCGAGAAAATTCTAGATCCCCTATTTCAACTTTGAAATCCACCATAAATTGTAAAAAAATAATTAGGTGGTGTAATTTATATGGTTAGAATCCTTATTGAATATAGTTTTAATAGAAACAAATAGTATAGTTATATTAATTTTGTATAGTGAGAAAAGTGGTTCGTAGGAAGTAGAGGTCAGTGTAGTCGAATTCTAAAACAGGGGTAACTTTAACTAATAAACTGTACTAATTGGCTAAGTAAAAATTCTAGAAAAAATTAGTAGATAGATATATGAGTCTAGTTTCAGGAAAAATTTACGGATCTTAATTTCGAGTTTTGAAACTCGAGAAATGAATTTTAAGCAGCTATGATGCAGAAAAAATAGTTTATTCCGAAAATTAAAATAAGTGGTTTAGAGTTGTTTAAAAGGTAAGATAAGTTTAGTAACACCTCAAGCTTGACTCGTGACGGTTTCGGGCGTGGGGCGTTACATTTATTGGTATCGAGAGCAGGTTTAGTCGGTTCTCTGAAGCAGCTTAGTGTGAGTAAATGTCTAGCTATACATGCCATACCGTATTTTGGTAGTGTGACGACTCGACGATTTTTAAATATTTTGTTTTATTGTAATGGATCCCGAAGCGAGCTGGTGATGATGATGTAGAAAGTAATGCGTCTCGCTCCCGCGAAGGGGTAGCACCATCCGAGAATAGGCGATGAATGATTAATCGTGGAGGAGTGACTCGAGAAGCTCTCTTCCAAGCTTTGAATAATTGGTTTGCCGAGTTCGTTCGTATGCGAATCCGGTAGTTAGACCTCTACCCCCTCATGACTCTCGGGCTACCCATGTAGCTCAAGCTTCCCAATCACAGTACAATGATAAGAGAAAAGCCACCATTGATAGAATCGGAAACAAGGGGCGTAAGAGTTCCGAGCAACAAAACATGATGATGCAGAAAGAGCAAAATTTTGGTTAGAAAATACTATCAGAGTCTTTGATAAATTATCTTGTACACCCGAGGAATGTATGAAATGTGTAATATCACTTCTTAGAGACTCAGCCTACTACTAGTAGAAGACACTTGTATCAGTTGTACCAAAGGAGAGGATCACTTGGGATTTCTTTCAGGAGGAATTTCGTAAAAAGTACATCATCGGGGTTTATTGACCGGAGAGAAAGGAATTCTGGAATTGAAACAAGGGAGCTCTTGTGTTCTCCAAGATAGATTTGAGATCCGGATACTATCGATTCTGAAGTTAAAGAGTTAGATGTCCTGAAGATCGCTTTCGGACTAGGTATGGTCATTATGAGTTCCTTGTGATGCCATTTGACTTGACTAATGCTCCTGCCATTTTCATGGACTTAATGAACCGAATTTTCAGACCGTGCACTTGGATAAGTTTGTAGTTGTGTTCATTGATGATATCTTGATTTATTCTCATGATGAGACCGACCATGCAGAGCATTTGAGAAACGCTTTCTGATTACGAGAGATAATCGATTGTATGCCAAGTTTAGCAAAAGTGAGTTCACAGTTCTGTAGAAGTTGGTTTTCTTGGACATATTGTTTCAGTGAAGGTATTAAGGTTGATCCGAGCAAGATTTCAGCCATTGTTGATTGGAAGCCTCCTAGAAATGTATCGAAGTTAGAAGTTTTCTTGGTCTTGCCGGATATTGTAAAGGAATTTCCATGATAGCTACCCTGTTGACAAGATTTACTGCGAAAGGATATCAAGTTTGAATGGATTGAGAAGTGTCAACGAGTTTTGACAAGTTAAAAGCATTATTGACTAAAACTCTGTTTTAGTACAACTTGTAACTGTAAGGAGTTTGTGATTTACTGATGATGCGTCCATGAATGGACTTGGTTATGTACTTATGCAGAAAGGGAAGGTAATTGCTTATGCCTCTAGATAGCTAAAGCCACATGAGAAGAACTATCCGATACATGATTTAGAGCTAGTTGCCATTATTTTTGCGTTGAAGATTTGGAGACATCATTTGTACGGTGAGAAGTGCCACATATTCACCGATCACAAAAGTTTGAAATTGAAGCAAAGAAGATGGCTAGAGTTGATTAAAGATTATGAGCTAGTGATTGATTATCACCCGAGGTATGTGTGTAGAAGAATGATGAGCTTATTCGAAAGATCTTACAGAAGCACATAGTAGTTTTTTTGTCTATTCATCCCAGTAGTACAAAGATGTATAATGATTTGAAGAAAATGTACTAGTGGGTAGGAATAAAAGGACATTTCGAGTTTGTTTCTAGATGTTTGATTTGTCACAGTAAAGGCCGAACATCAGGTACCTTCAGGTTTATTGCAGCCTGTGCTAGTCCCTGAGTGGAAATGGAATCAAGTTATTATAGATTTTGTGATAGGATTTCCGTTTACCGAGAAAGAAAGATACTGATATGGGTTGTGATTGATAAGTTAACGAAGTCGGCTCATTTTATCCCGGGTCAGTATGGATTTTTCACTTGACAAGTTGGCCAAGTTGTATATTTCAGAGATAGTCAGACTACATGGGGTAGACGAGGCTACATGGGAACTCGAAGAGACTATGTGAAAACAGTACCCAAATCTCTTCACAGGTAAGATTTTTGGGGACGAAAATCCCTAAAGGGGGGAGAAATGTAACATCCCGAAATAGGGCCTAAACGGAACAGTGGTTGCGAAACCACAAATTTGAGGTAGAAAAATTTATTTTATTATTATTTTGAGGTCTATGATATGTTTGCATGATTGTGTGAAAAGTTCGTGAAGAAATTCTATGCATAAAGTACTTAATTTGAAATTAGGGACTAAATTGAATAAATTGCAAAACTTGTGTTCTAGAAGTATTTTGCATAAAATTGAATTAGAATATTAATTAGGAGGTCTTAAATAGTAATTTGACCAATTTTAAGTTCATGGACAAAATTAGGACATGGAAGGAATTTTTGAAAGTTTAGTAGTAAGGGCATTTTGGTCATTTAGGGGTAAAATGAATTAAAAACAAAATTAAAAGCCAATTTTTGTCCATCTTCTTCATTAGGATGAAATTTCAAGGGTTCTCCATAGCTAGGGATTGTTTCAAGCTTTCAAGCTCCATGAGCAAGGAAAACTGAAATTCGGGCTAAAATGGAGAAAATACCAAGTTGTGGATGAAATGGTAAAAGTAGCTATTTTTGCATACGAGGTAAGTTTACAGTAAATAAATGCAATATTCTTTTATTTTACATTATTATTGTCAATTTCCAGCATTTATATACTTATTTTATGAGAATATTTAAAGTCAAATTAAAGTAAAGTGACAGAGAAAAAAAGTATTAGGAAGCCCCGTTTGAACCTTAGGAATGTTAGGATATTGGGGTTGATAGGACAGACAGGATAGAAATGAGCCATGTAAGTCCATATCGATATATGGCTTTGGAGACAGGAATGAGCCATGTAAGCCCATATTATATATATGGCATTGGAGACAGGAATAATTCATGTAAGTCCATGTCGAAGACATGGCATTGGCGAGATATTGATAGATGTGAAACGACCTAATATCCTTAGTATTCCGAGTGGTTCAACGGGTCGGATATACGAGTTAGATTACAGTGAATTAACAGCAAAGGAAAAGTAGATTATATTTATGAAAAGGAAAGGTCGATAAGAAAGAAGGTAAGGAAATAAAGAAGAAGATAGAAATTGAGAAGTAAAGAAATTTATGATGTTAGATGATATTATGCATAATTATCCATTATGTTGAATGTTGTGATTTAATTACTTGTAAGCTTACTAAGCCTAGTGCTTAATCTCTTTATTTTCTTCTTCTTATAGTACTTATCTAGCTACTCGGGGATCGAAGGAAACGTCGGAGACCCGATCACACTATCGAAGAAATCACATTGGTATAGTTAGACGTTTAGTTTTGTGTATGGCATGTATAGGAACTTGCTTTCTTTTGATATGATATGATCAATGAATGATGTGTAAATACTTGCTAGTGATTAACTAATAGAATGGCTGATGATATACATGTTTAATTGTATGTATGAATAAGTAGTAACTATCACATGAAAACTAAGAAAAATGTGAAAGTAACTTAAAAACAGATTTAAGTATCAGAAATAATGTGATTTTGAAAAATCACTAAAAATCGTAGAGACATGGTTTGATAGTGAATAATATATTAAATTAAAGATTATTGTGTCTATTTTCTTATGGAATAAGCAAAACAGGTAAAGATATTATATTTTATGAGATATATGAGTTTTAGTGAAACAGGGTCAGAGAAAATTCTAGATCCCCTATTTCAACTTTGGAAATCCACCATAAATTGTAAAAAAATAATTAGGTGGTGTAATTTATATGGTTAGAATCCTTATTGAATATAGTTTTAATAGAAACAAATAGTATAGTTATATTAATTTTTTATAGTGAGAAAAGTGGTTCGTAGGAAGTAGAGGTTAGTGCAATCAATTTCAAACAGGTAAACTTTAACTAATAAACTGTACTAATTGGCTAAGTAAAAAATTCTAGAAAAAAATTAGTAGATAGATATATGAGTCTAGTTTCAGGAAAAATTTACGGATCTTAATACACCTTTCTGAGTCAGCAAATACTTAAGACTCTTATGATCTGTGTATATAATACACCTTTCTCCGTACAAGTAATGTCTCCAAATCTTAAGTACAAAGATCACTGCTGCCAACTCCAAATCATGAGTAGGATAGTTTCCTTCGTGAGGCTTAAGCTGTCGTGATGCATAAGCAACCACTTTACCCTCTTGCATCAACACACAACCCAAACCTACGTGTGATGCATCACTGTACACAGTAAAATCCCATTCTAGAATTGCTTCAATCTTACGAGGGTCCACCTTAATCCCCTCAGCAGAGACCACATGTCCTAAGAAGGTTACCTCTCTCAACCAGAATTCACACATGCTGAACTTCGCATAGATTTCCTTCTCCCTTAACACTTGTAGCACAATGCGGAGATGTTCATCATGTTTCGCTTCTGTTTCAGAATATACCAAAATATCATCAATAAAGACGACTACGAACCGATCCAAGAATGGTTGGAACACACGATTCATCAAATCCATAAATGCAGCAGGTGCATTTGTCAGTCCAAATGGCATAACCAAAAACTCGTAATGACCATACCGAGTCCTGAATGCCGTCTTATGGATATCTGCCTCCTTGACCCTTAACTAATGATATCTAGATCGAAGGTTGATATTGGAAAATACAGAAGCTCCTCTAAGTTGGTCAAACAGATCGTCAATCCTTGGCAGTGGATACTTATTCTTAATCGTCAGTTTGTTCAACTGGCGATAATCAATACACATTCGCATCGTCCCATCCTACTTCTTCACAAATAGCACCGGTGCTCCCCATGGAGACACACTTGGCCTAATAAAGCCCCTATCCAACAACTATTGAATTTGAGCTTTCAGCTCTACTAACTCCTTGGGTGCCATCCTATACGGTGCGATGGACACTGGCGCCGTTCTAGGCAACAAGTCGATTCCAAACTCGACCTCTCGGTTTGGAGGTAATCCCGGAAGCTCTTCCGGAAAAACATCTTGGAACTCTTTTATAGTCCTAACCTTATCCACTGTCAGCCCCTCTTCTTCCGACTGACTTACAAATGCCAAATAGGACTCACAACCTTTCCAAATCCACTTTTCAGCCCTTAATGCCGACACCACATTAGACAAATAGTCCCTTCGTTCACCCATCATCATAACCTGCCCACCTTCCATGGTCTTTAGCACAATTTGCTTAGCAGCACAATCCAAAGTCACCTTATGCTTAACTAGCTAGTCCATTCCCAGAATGAGATCAAACTCTCCGAACGGTAACTCCATCAGATCTCCAGGAAAAATCTTACCTTGATTTTCTAATGCTACATCCCTATACAGTTTGTCTACCCTAACTGAGTGACCCAAAGGACTTAGCACCGATACCCCACTCACAATCTTCTCAGAGCGCACACCCAACAACCCAGATATGGCACATGCAACATAGGAATGAGTAGATCCAATATCCACCAAAGCAGTATACGGTATGCTAATAGCCAAAAATGTACCAGTTATTACGTTAGGTGCGTCGCCCTTCTCACGACGATGAGCTGCATACACCAATGCTGGCTATCGAGCCTCAGTATTTTCAGCACCTCTGCCAGGCACCCCTCATCCTCGACCATTTCCATTTCCTCCCCTACCTTGTCCACGTCCACGTGGTGGTTGTAGTCTACCTCTCACGGGTTGAGCAACCCTCTGTTCGGTAACTTGAACCTGATCAGCTCTCTGAGGACAGTCTTTAACTCTATGCTCCATAGATCCGCATCGGAAACAAGCACCAGAACGTTTCCTACACTCACCCAAGTGTACCTTACCACAGTCTCCACAGATTAGTGGTCTAACCACATTCACCAGAACTACTCGAACTGGCTCCTCCACTCTCGTCCTTTTGACATTCTTATTTGCTCCACCCGAAGGTTCAGAATCCCTCCGGAAATGGTTTCGATCTTTCTCACAGTTCTGCCTCTTAGTACGTTTCACCTCCTCAGCTATCTTAGCTTTTTCCACAAGAACCACGAAATCACGCTCCCTCTGCGGAGCAATCAGTACCTTAAGATCATCTCTGAGTCCATCCTCGAAGCGAACGCTACGCTCATACTCTATAGCGACTATTCCCACAGCATACCGGCTTAGCCTCAGAAACTTAGCCTCGTACTCCGCAACCGACTTATTTCCTTGAACCAGATTCAGGAATTCCTTGCTACGGGCGTCCACATAACTCGTCACAACATACTTCCCTTTAAAGGTCATCTTAAATAGCTCCCAAGTGACCCTATCAGCTGGGGTTCCATCTCTCACGATGAGCCACCACTGATAAGCCTCATCTCGCAGCAACGATACGGCCTTCTTCAACTTCTGCTCCACAGAGTAGTCCAAGACATCCATAATTCGTTCTGTGGCCTCCAACCAATATTCTGCCACATTCGGGGCTACACCAGATATGCCCCTAAAGATCTCCGCTCCGTTAGCCCGGAGTCGTTCAGAAATCGATCCTCGAATCCCGTTGCTCGAACTTGCCCCGGTAACCTTTTCCAGAACACGAAGCATAGCCTACGACAGGGCATCATCCCCGGCACCACGATCATAAGACTCCACTTCAGTTACCGGTGGTATCGGTGCCTCCGCTGTCAGCATATGCCCAGAAGACGCAGTTCCTACTCAAGCACTACTTCGGCCTCGTCCACGGCCTCTTCCACAAGTTGCTCGCGTACTCATATCGTATTATCTATTTTACAAATTTTATGCATTAATTTCAGCATTCCAGTGATTATTACAGATGTTTTATGATTCAGTATTTTAGATTTAGTTTTCGCAGAATCGATGTCTAGCTACAGTTTCAGTCTTTTATCAAGTTTTCTTATGGTTTCAGTAGCATCCTATCTAGAGTATTCTAGAAGGGTTTCAGTACAGACAGATAATTCAGAATATATTCAGAAAATTTTAGAATACTTACAGACTTGGGCCGGAGATTCGGAATGCCACTCAAAGATCCAGATTTTGAAAACAGAGTTTTACAATCTTTATAAAACTTTTATTTTTTAAAACCTTTATTTTTTTGTAAACCCATTCCACAGCCAAGTTGTTGCAACTTGACTCTGATACCACTAAATGTAACACCCTAAACTTGGCCTAGACGTTATGACCGGATCTGACGTGCCACATCGAAGCGTTCAAAACATTCCGTATTACTTAGTTTAGAAAACTTAGTTGGTGTTTCAAAATATACCCTTTTAAATAGATTAAAGTGAATGAAAGCTGTACACCAGGTAGGAAACCGAAAAAGAGGAGGTGAGTCCATCAGACTGCTTAAGTACCAAGCTCCCTTCAGATCCAATCCTAGACATGCACATCGCCATTGCCACACTTTAACGTCGTGTATGTTTTTAGGAAAACAATTTGATTAAGTTCGTTCAAGAAAGAAAAAGTGACTATCTTTGGAAAACATTTTCTTAGCGAAAGTCTTACTTGTAGTCGTGATGTTTTGAAATCAATTATTATTTTTGAAATCGCGCCCTAAAGCTAATCAATTTCGATAGTTATAATGTATCATTTTTATCATGATAAAACATAAATCAAAACCATAGAAATAAAATAATTAAGCGGCCTTATTACATTTAAAAACCCAAAATTGTAAACGAAAATAAAAGGACGTCCAGTTCACCAGAAAGAAACCAAGTTTGCAGAAACATGTGGCCACTCCGAATCCCTCACGGCTCCAAGCTCACTATGGTTGGGGATCGCCTAACAAAGGGGTGAGTTTGGGAAAACTCAGTGTGTAAATAAACCCAACCATAGCCTAAATCAGTTCAAACCACAGAAACAGAATAAATTAGCCTTAGCCCAGAACAGAATTCAGAATAAAGCCCATAGGCCCATAACAGATCAGAACAGATATTACATGTTTATGCAAAATCCCAACCCATATCCAACCATGTACACCCCCATACCATCCTTTCACCATGTGGGGAGACTACTCAACCCACCCAACCGCTATATACCACAGAAATAAGCAGCATGGCTGCCAGAACAAATAATGCGACAGAGTCCCCAGAAACAGATAATTGTGGCTGAGCCACCAGAACAGATATATATGTGGCAGAGCCACCAGATTAGATAATTTGTGGCATAGCCACTAGGACGCTTCCTCCATAATGTAACCCATGTCCCCATGCAACAGATATTCATTCATGGCATACATCAAACAAATTTAAATCATCATGCTTTTCAGATAAAATTAACCCTAGGGGTATAAAGGTCATTTTACACCTAGGGGTATCATGGTAATTTTCTATACAAAGAGGTATTCTAGTAATTTAGCTATCTTAGGGTTTTCATGCATATTTATACCATTTACGTGCAATCAGAAACACTTACCGTGCATGCTTACCGAATTGGGCCCATTGGCCTATTAATCGATTTTTGGTCCACTAAGCCCAAAATATCAATAATGCACGAAATTACGCGTACTGTAGTTTTATCACTTCAGATTACCAAAATTATTAACCCATTTATCTTACGAGAATTCGCACACTCGTAAGTTCTCAAAATACTGACTTTCCAGCTTTTCGGCATTTCAGCTTTTCGGCTTTTGCCGATCTAGTCTATAAGAGGCTGTCAGTTACACACCTGTTTCGTGACGACTGCTACTGAGGTCCCTTACGATGCCTTACAATGGATTACCACAATTCTTAGATTGCAAACTATAGCACTAATCTCAATATTCAATTACCCATATTCAAACCATGTCCCCAAAAGCATTAAAAACCTTACCTTTTTGCCGAAAACCAATAACTAGATCCAAGTTTGGTTGCTCCAAAGATCCAAGACTTCGATCCAACACTTAAGAAAACACTAATCACCAAAATAAATCATCGGTTAAATACCCTTAAAGCCCTATGCCCAAATTGACGGCCTCGCTAGATTTTAGGGACTTCAGCTTTATCCTAACTTGTAAAATAAGACTAGATCTGAAGTGATGAGCACTTACACTTATTCCTTTCTGATTTCTACATAGATCTGATGTAGATTTATCCTCTAAACGATGGTAGAACTCGAATCCAGGAGATTTGAAGTTTCGACTATAAGCCCCTAAATCTATGGTATTTTTGGCTTTTTAGGTGATGAAGAAGGTGATGATTTGAGGCTATAACCTTGAAGTAATGTTGCCGACAGATATTAAGGGTTTAGAGAAGTGTAATTTTGATCACAAAGGAACAAAAATATTGAAGGATTTGGCTTTGGAGAAATCGGCACAAGTAGTGAGTATAGCTTTCGGGATTTCGGCTTTTTATGGCAATGACTATAAGGGTTTAGAAACGTCTGAAGAAAAAAATGGAGATGAACAGGATGGTAAGAAGGTTCAGCTATGGAGGAAAGAAGAAGAAAAAGAAAATGGATAAAGAGAGGAGAAAAGAAAAGATGAGGAGAACAGTCACGAAAAGGCACAAATTACCCTAAATGTCGAATTTATACTGGCATTAACCCTAGCCGAATTTTGCCTCCCTAAAGCTCCCCTTGGCCGGCCAACCCTTGCTCCTCAAGAGTCCACTATTCGGCCAACACAGCTCTCTCCAATCAGCTCCTAAATCCTCTCCCTTATCCCCTCCTTACTCAATCTCTTGAGCAACTCCAACTCTTCTTAACAGTCTTTCACTTCAGTTCCATTACTTACCTTTCATACTCATAAAACTAATTCCCTTAATATGCTGTCATTGTGACATGAACCTGGGTCCTTCCCAACATCCACACGTCACTTATAGCCTTCCCAGTGGCGTCACATGCCACTATGCTACTTGCTTCCTTGTGTTTTATTTTACACAATTAATACTTAAAAGCCCAGCTTACCAGGACCCCTTTTTCTTATGGAAATAAAATTAACTAAAACTACCGGGTTTTAACTTAAGCTTAGGCCTTCTAGAGGCCCACTAACATAATTAATCCTACGCCAAGCAGACAAAACATAGAATATTAAATTTTACCAACATTTTCAGAATTCCCAAAAATTAGGGCGTTACATAGTATATATGTATATTGATTTATTTCTATGGAAGGTTAGATGCGTATAATGTGATAGATTAAAAATGATGAAAATTTAAACATTGAACAAAGCATATGTATTAAGCATGATTACATTTGGCTAATGCTCTGAAAAATGACCAAATTAATAGTGATTTGTGCATTGGTAAAACAGGAAAATTATATTAGTTTTATGTGATGCATATATGTCTGACTTGGTTAAAAAAATTGATGGTTGAGTCGTGTATAGGTTAGTCATTAAATGATGAGCATAAGTTGATTGATTTATAAGTTTATTATTCTGTCAAATAAGAATAACATTGAAATTGTTTGTATGTGAAATTCTATTTCACTTATGGAAATGATTCGTGAACTTCTGTATGTATTTTGATGGATAGACTATTTGGTGTTCTTTTAAAATATGTCTAAATTGATACAGGACCTTTTAGTCTTACGCAAAACTACAAACATGAATTTATAAGTAGATTTGTTCATGTTTTAGTCATTTCAAATCATATGTAGTAATGTACATATGCCATGAATGATTTGGTTAAATTTGATATATCCTTACTGTGCCGAATGGAGTTTTGCTAAAAATGATATATACCTTAATATGTTTGCTTTATATGATTTATGTATGTAATAACAGATTGAATTATTTGTATTATCATTGATATATGCATATGCTATATGGTAAATGATATATTCGCCACTATTTGCTTATTAATTACGTAACTGGTTATATGTTTGAATAAAATGTTATGATATGATTCGTAAAGAATTTATATTAGTTATATATGTTAATCTTTGATTGCTTTAAGAGTTTGAGAAAGTGTATGCATACGATTGTTCAGAATTTGTGTCTCGTCTGGTAATACCTCCTAACCTCATTCCAGAAATGGATACAGGTTAAGGGTGTTACATTTTATTGGTATCAGAGCTACGGTTTAGTCAATTTTAAGACTAACGTAGCACGTGTGAGTTTAGCTGTACATGCCATATTTTATACTACAAAAGTTAGATGATTCCTAAAATTTGAAAATGTGTTTTTGTATAGTAAATAGATCCCGATCGAGTATAGTGCCTGCTCTCGCACAAGGGACAGTGCCGGTTGATTCTCGACTGACTTTTAGTAGCTAAAAGGGAGAAGCTAAACAAGCCTTTTATTAAATGATGAATGATTGGTTTACTCAGTATATCTAGACAAATCCTCCTCCGATACTTGTTATACCTCAAGTCATTGATCCATTGAGATTAAATAAGCCCCCTGTTGATAAAATCAGAAAACACGAGGCTAAAGAATTCAGAGCTAATGATGATGATGATGATAAGCGAGCTAAATTCTGGCTTGATAATACTATTTGCGTGTTCGATAAATTATTCTATAACCCTGATGAGTGTTTAAAATATGCCATATCCTTGCTACAAGACACTGCATATCATTGGTGGAATACACTAGTATGGTGGTTACAAAAGAACGGGTAACTTGGGACTTCTTCTAGACTGAATTCCGTAAGAAATACATTAGTCAAAGATTCATCGATCAAAAACGTAAAAAATTTCTCGAGTTTAAATAGGGTCACATGACTGTCACAAAATATGAATGGAAATTTGTGAGACTTAGCAGATATGCCCGGGAATGTGTATCGACTGAAGCTATAATGTGTAAAAGTTTCAAAGATGGGCTGAATAATGACATTAAACTGCTAGTTGGAATTCTTGAAAATACAAGAGTTCGTAGTACTGGTTGAGCGAGCATACAAAGCTAAAGAGCTCGGGAAAGAGAAAAGAAAAGCTGACTTTGAAGATAGAGATTCACGTAAGAGACCGTCGAGTGAGTTATTTCAGTCGGCATCAAAGAGATTTCGAGATGATTCTAGCCGTTCAAAGGCTACTGCGGGTTATACTGGACGTGATTAGGATAGATCCCCTGCGATTTCGAAAGCTACCTTAGTAGATAGTGTTGATAACGTTAAATCAAGTCAACCGAAGTGCAACCACTATGGTAAACAACATCCTAGTAGTTGTAGATTGCATGGTCGGGCCTGTTTTAAATATTGATCGATGGATCATTTCGTTCATGAATGCCCTGAGTAAGCTGAAAAGAACACAGTACAGAATGTGAGACCGAGTAATATGTCAGCTCGAGGTAGACCACCCAGAAATACGGGTAATGTGAGTAGCAGTCAGAGAGGAACTAAAGACATAGTAGTTCGATCTGAGGCTCGTGTACCTACCAGAGCTTATGCCATTCACGCTCGTGAGGAGGCTTGATCCCCCGATGTTATTACTGGTACATTCACTCTCAATGATACTAGTGTAATTGCATTGATTGATCCTGGTTCGACTCATTCTTATGTGTGTGAGACCTTAGTATTCAGTAAGACTTTTCTTGTTGAGTCTTCTAAGCTTGTGATTAGAGTATCGAACTCTTTGGGCTGGTGTGTTCTGGTTGACAAAGTGTGTAAGAATTGTCCTTTGATGATTCGAGATTCATGTTTTTTGACTGATTTGATGTTGTTGCCATTTGACGAGTTCGATATAATTCTGGGTATGGACTGGTTGACTTTGAATGATGCTCTAATAAACTGCAAAAGAAAGATTATTGATTTACGATGCCAGGAAGATGAGATTATTCTAATTGAATCTAATGATCTAAATAGTTTACTGGCAGTGATATCTTTGATGTTAGCATAGAAATATGTGAGGAAGGGTTGTGAAGCTTACTTTGTGTATGTGATTGATAGTAAAGTGACCAAAAGAAAGATTGAATTAGTACCAGTTGTGTGCGAGTATCCAGATGTGTTTCCTGAAGAATTGCTGGGTTTGCCACCTATTCGAGAAGTACAGTTTGGTATTGAGTTAGTGCTGGGGATAACTCCGATATCGATAGCTCTGCACAAAATGGCACCTACTGAATTAAAATAACTGAAAGCTTAGTTGCAAGAGTTGACAGATAGAGGTTTCGAGTGACCGAGTTTCTTTCCCTAGGGTGCACCAGTTTTATTTGTGAAAAAGAATGACAGAACTATGAGAATGTGTATCGACTATAGACAGCTCAATAAGGTGACTATAAAGAATAAATATCCGTTGCCACGGATTGATGACCTGTTCGATCAGCTGAAAAGGGCTACAGTGTTTTTAAAGATAGATTTGAGATCAGGTTACTATTAGTTACGAGTTAAAGACTCTGATGTGCCGAAAACTACTTTTCAAACGAGGTACGAACACTATGAGTTTCTGGTTATGCCTTTCGGACTTACTAATACACCTATTGTTTTCATGGATTTGATGAACCAGATCTTCAGATAGTAATTAGATCAGTTTGTGGTTGTGTTCATAGATGACATCTTGATCTATTCCCATGATGAAACTAAGCATGCCGAACATCTGAGACTTGTGTTACAGACTTTGCAAGATAAACAGTTGTATGCGAAGTTCAGTAAACGCGAGTTCTAGTTATGCAAAGTCAGTTTTCTGGGACATGTTGTACTAGAATCGGGTATTCGGGGTTGATCCGAGTAAAATTTCAGCTATACTTGGTTTGAAACCTCCGAGAAATGTTTCTAAAGTCTAAAGTTTTCTAGGACTTGCTGGTTACTATAGATGATTCGTGAAAGGTTTCTTTATGATTGCAACCCCGATGACGAAGCTACTACAGAAAGATAATAAGTTCGAGTGGTTAGAAAAGTGCTAGAAAAGTTTTGATCAGTAGAAAGCCCTTTTGACCCAAGCTCCTGTACTAGTTCAGCCATAATCGGGTAAAGAATTTGTTATCTATAGTGATGCATCTTTAAATGGTTTGGGTTGTGTGTTAATGCAAGAAGGCAAAGTCATAGCTTATGCCTCGAGACAGTTAAAGTCGCATGAAAAGAAATATCCGACACACGACCTGGAATTGGAAGCTATTGTGTTTGCATTGAAAATATAGCGTCATTATCTATTCGGTGAGAAATGTCACATTTATACTGATCACAAAAGTTTGAAATATTTGATGACTCAGAAAGATCAAAATTTGAGACAGCGGTGATGGTTAGAGTTGCTAAAAGATTACGAACTTGTGATTGATTACCATTCGGCAAAAGGCTAATGTTGTTGCTGATGCTTTAAGCCAAAAATCACTATTTACTCTGCGGATGATGGTTCTATAATAGCTGAGTTAAAAGTAAGACCGTTATTTATAGAACAGATCTCCGAAGCTTAAAAAGTCGATAATGACTTATTAGCAAAACGGGCTCAATGTGAATTGAATGCTAATTTAGAGTTCTGAGTTTATGCTGAGGGTTGTTTAAGGTTTAGAAACTAAATATGTATTCTGAGAAATTTGGAGTTAATTCAAATGATTTTGAATGAAGCTCATAGCAGTCGGTTATCTGTTCATCCAGGTAGTACCAAAATGTATAATGATTTGAAACAACTTTACTGGTGGCATGGTATGAAACAAGACATTTCTAACCTTGTTTCGAACTGTTTAATCTATCAGCAAGTTAAAGTCGAGCACCAGGTACCGTCTGGGTTACTTCAGCCGATCATGATACCAGAGTGGAAATGGGATAGAGTCACACTAGATTTTGTATTCGGTTTGCCGTTGACACCGAGCAAGAAAGATGTGATCTGGGTTATTGTGGATAGATTGACTAAATCGGCTCATTTTGTTCCGATTCACACAGATTACCCGCTTGGTAAGCTAGTTGAATTGTATGTTTCTCAGATTGTGAGATTGCATGGAGTACCTATTTCTATTGTTTTGGATAGAGATCCAAGGTTTGCATCACAGTTTTGGAAAAAACTACAAGATGAATTAGGTACAAAACTACATTTCAGCACTGCTTTCCATCCGCAGACAGATGGTCAGTCTGAACGAATCATTCAAATACTTGAGGATATGTTGAGATGTTGCATTCTTGAGTTTGAAGGTACGTGGGAATGATACTTACCTCTGATTGAATTTGTGTACAATAATAACTTTCAATCGAGTATCAAAATGGCACCTTACGAGGCTTTGTACGGCCGTAAATGTCAAACACCATTATATTGGATTGAGCTCAGTGAAAACAAGATACACGGGGTCGATTTGATCAGAGAGACTGAACAGAAAGTGAAAGTGACTCGTAAAAGTCTGAAAACAGCGTCAGATCATCAGAAATCGTATGCTGACTTGAAATGAAAAGATATAGAGTTTCAGATCAGGGACAGAGTATTTTTGAAAGCCTCACCGCATAAGAAAATACTCAGATTCGATCGTAAAGGCAAATTGAGTTTGAGATTTATTGGGCTGTATAAAGTTATAGGGCGTATTGGGCCGGTTGCTTATAGACTGTTGTTGCCACCTGGGTTAGAAAAGATCTATATTGTATTTCATGTTTTGATGCTTCGTCGATATTGGTCTGATCCTTCGCATGTGATTAATCTGTCAGAGATTGAGATGAAGTCTGATATGACCTATGAAGAGGAACTGATTCATATTCTAGCTCGTGAGGTTAAAGAATTACGAAATAAGAAAATTTCATTGGTAAAGGTACTGTGGCATCGACACGGAATTGAAGAGGCTACATGGGAGCCAGAGGATGCAATGAGAGACCATTATCCAAACCTATTCACCGGTAAGATTTTTGGGGACAAAAATCTCTAAGGGGGAGAGTTGTAACAACCTGATTTAGACACACGGCCTAAGCACATGCCCGTAGGGCAAGCCATCTGTCGCAGACGGCCTAGACACACGTCCGTGTGTCTACCCGTGTGGACAAAAATAAGGCTATTTTCCAAGCCATTTTGCCACCTTTTAATGGACACACCTACACAACATAACATAACACCAATCTAAGCATATGCATACAACCAAACAACCACAACCAAGACATCAACACATCATTCATGAAAGGCATCATTATATGAATATACTTATAACCAATACTAGCCCATTGCCAATGGCCATATACAAAATGAATTACTAACCAACATAAGCCAATACATTTGGCCAAATCAATTATGACACATAACAAAATGACCAAGTCCCCTATACATGCCAAACTCAAAATGTTGAATTCATTGGTACCAAAATTATTGTTGATAGTGTGAGTGGATCTCCGACGGTCTCTGAACCCCGAGCTAGCTTGGTGACACTATAGGACAAGGGAAAGAAAGGGGAATAAGCTATATAGCTTAGTAAGTTCCTATGCAAATAATAAGCATCATAACCACACAATTAACATGATGAAGATTAGCATGAATGTTATCAAAATCTCATAACCATAAATTTCTCAATCACCATCCTACCAAGAGTTCATTACATATCGAGCTCATTACTTATGAGTTTTACGTACATACCTGTACTAACTAGTAACATAACCATATCCTTTCATAACTTTGACATTCTCGTTGAACACTCAGAATATTAACGGATACTCAGAAATCTTGCACATAAGTGTGATATATGTAGTCGAAGCTACCTCATATCTCATAATACATATGGGCTCTTTTTCGAGCTATTCACGGGCCTGCTGACATAAGCTGTCACTCAGGACGTAGCTATACAGTGCTGCCCACACAAGTTGTCAGGTATCCACAACACATGCCAGACTACCCAACCACTGGTAGGTCGTACAAGACCAGCACCCGGATTACATAATCGCATATACACATGGGTTCCTAGTGACATGTCACTCGTGTCCTATTCTATTCCTAAGCTTCAACCGGGATTTCTCGCTTGTCAAAACTTTGTCAAATACATCCAAAGTGTCAATCAAAATTCATACAATATTAAAGCATTTAAAACATAAACATAAAAATGCATTATTTACATACGAACTTACCTTGGCACAAAATTAGTAGAATTGGACCTAATCGTCAAACACTTTATTTTCCCCTAATCTAGGTCTGAACCTCGTTTTTCATGATAATCGAGCTTGGAAGCTTGACAAAACCTAGCTATGTCTTCCTCTTGTAAACTTCGGCTAAGGGGGACTAAATTGATGAAGATGAAGACTTTTATTTAGTTATTTTGGCTTTATTTGACAAATGACCAAAATGCCATTCATGCATAACTTTAAAAGTTTTCACTAGCCATATCCATTTTTGTCCATACAAAACTATAATGGTCTAATTACCATTTAAGGACATCCAATTTAAAGTTTCATAGAAATTAGACACCTCTAGCTTCTAGAACACACATTTTGCACCTATTGCAATTTAATCCTTTTAACTAAATTGAGTGCCCAATCAATAAAATTTTTGAACGAAATTTTCACAAAACAATTCCATGAAATTGTAGACCATAGAAATATAATAAAAATAAATATTTCTTTTTCAGATTCGTGTTTCGAAAAACACTATTTCGATTTGGCCCTAAAACGAGCTATTACAACTCTCCCCCTTTTAGGGATATTTGTGCCCGAAAATCTTACCAGAAAAGAGGTTTGGGTACTATTTTCTCATAGCTTTCTTAGGTTCCACATAGTCTCTTCGACTCCATGTCTTTACCATAAAACTGTTACTAGGACTATGCTCTTATTTCTCAATAGTTTAACTTCTCGAGCTAAAGTCTTGATCGGTTCCTCATCATAAGTCATATCAGGTTAAATCTCAATCTCTGTTGGAGAAATGACATGTGAGGGATTAGAACAGTATCATCGCAACATCGACACATGGAACTTATTATGAATCCTTTCTAACTCCATTGGTAAGCTAACTGATATGCCACTGGTCCTATTCTTTCAGTAACCTCATATGACCCAATGAAACATGGACTTCACTTGCCTTTACGGCCGAATCTCAGAATCTTCTTCCACTGAGATACTTTCAGAAATACTTTATCACCTATCTGAAATTCAATCTCTTTTCTTTTCAAATTTGTGTATGAATTTTGTCGATCTGAAGTGGCTTTCAAGCAATCATGGATTACCTTCACTTTCTCTTCGGTTTCTCTAACCAAATCAACCCCATAAATCTGTTTCTCACTAAGTTCTGTCTAATACAATGGAGTTCGACACTTGCAGCCATACAATGCTTTATACGGTGCCATCTTTATACTCGACTGAAAACTATTTTTATAAGCAAATTCGACTAAAGGTAGATATTTCTCCCAACTACCTTCAAACTCTAAAACACAATAGCGAAGCATATATTTGAGAATATGGATTACTATTTCGGATTGACCGTCGATTTGCGAATGAAAAGCGATACTAAAATTTAACTTTGTACCCAAAGCTTCTTGCAATTTCTTCCAAAATCTTGAACTAAATCTCGGATATCTATCCGAAACAATAGAAATAGGCACTCCGTGCAAACTAACAATTTCAGCGATGTACAATTCAGCTAGCTTATCAAGTGAGTAGTTAGTACGTACTAGAATAAAATGAGCTGATTTTGTCAATATGTCAACAACAACCCAGATGACATCTTTCTTTTTCGGATTCAAAGGAAAACTCGTTACCAAGTCCATCGTAATCCTATCCCATTTCCATTCGGGTACCATCACTGGCTGAAGTAAACCCAAAGGCACTTGGTGTTCGGCTTTTACTTGTTGACAAATCAAACATTTTGATACAAATTCAAAGATATCTCATTTCATACCTGACCACCAATACAATTTCTTCAAATCATTATAGATTTTTGTACTACCCAGATGAACTGATAAACAACCACTGTGTGCCTTGTGTAAAATTTTTTGAATAAGTTCATCATTCTTCAGTACACATAGTCTATCTCAAAATATCAAACAATCACCCGAATGGATCCGAAAGTCAAAATCACTACCCAATTCACACTAAGCTCTTTTAGCTTCCAATTCACTATCATTTCTCTGAGCTTCATAAATTTACTAAAAAAATATCGGTCTAGCTCTCAACTCGGCCAAAATTGAACCGTCATTAGACAAAGACAATCTCGTACTCATAGCTCTCAAAGCAAATAAGGACTTTCTACTCAAAGCATCTGCGACTACATTTGCCTTTCCCGAATGATAGTTAGTCACTAGTTCATAATCATTTAGTAACTTGAGCCATCTTCGTTGTCGCAAGTTCAGATCTTTCTGAGTCATCAAGTATCTTAAACTCTTATGATCAGTAAAGATATGGCATTTCTCACTGTACAAATGATGACGCTAAATTTTCAAAGCAAAAACGATGGCGGCCAATTCCAAATCATGCACCAGATAATTCTTCTCGTGCGGCTTCAACTGTCTCGAGGCATAAGCTATCACTTTGCCCTATTGCATCAACACACATTCCAAACCATTCAACGAAGCGCCATTATATATTACAAATTCTTTTCCCAATTCAGGTTGTACCAAAACCGGTGCCTCAGTCAATAATGCTTTCAGTTCCTCAAAACTTTGCTGACATTTTTCGGACCACTCAAATTTAACATCTTTTTGCAAAAACTTGGTCATAGGAGTAGCAATCTTCAAAAATCCTTTGACAAAACGTCAGTAATAACCGGCTAAACCCAAAAAGCTTCTAACTTTAGATACATTCCTTGGCGATTTCCACTTACCGAAATCTTACTTGGACCAACTCGAATACCATCACCTGAAATGATATGTCCCAAAAATCTGACTACTTAGAGCCAAAACTCACTTTTACTGAATTTAGCAAACAATTTCTTATCTCTCAAGGTCTGCAATACAATTCTTAAATGCCCATCATGCTCGAACTCATCTCGAGAATAAATTAGAATATCATCGATGAACACAACCACAAACTTATCTAAATACAGTCAGAAAATTTGATTCATCAAATCCATAAATATGGCAGGAGCATTAGTTAATCCAAAAGGCATAACAAGAAATTCATAATGCGCATACCTTGTCCTGAAAGCAGTCTTTGCTATGTTTGACTCTTTAACTCTCAACTGATAGTACCCAAATCTCAAATCAATCTTCAAGAATACCGTTGCTCCTTTCAACTGATCAAATAAGTCATCAATCCTCGGCAAAGGATACTTTTTCTTAATAGTCACCTTGTTAAGCTATCGGTAATCGATAAAAAGTCTCATAGATCTATCTTTCTTCTTTACAAATAACATTGGAGCACCATAAAGAGAAAAACTAGGTCTCGCAAAACCTTTATCTGTTAACTCTTGCAATTGAGCTTTCAATTCTTTTAACTCGGTTGGAGCCATTCTATACGGAGAAATCGATATTAGTGCAGTCCCAGGTACTAAATCAATAGCGAACTTAACCTCTCTAATCGGAGGTAACCCAAGCAACTCCTCTTGAAACACATCCGGATATTCACACACTATCGGCACTAATTCAATTTTCAATTTAGACATTTTTGTATTCAACGTATAAGTAAGATAAGCTTCACAACCTTTTCTTACGTATCTCTGAGTAGACATAGATGAAATCACAATAGGCAATTCACTTGATTCATCAGTTTCAACCCGAATAACCTCACCATTTTCACATTTCAATTTAATAGTTTTCTATCTCCAATTTATTATGGCATCATGTAGTGTCAACCAATCCATACCCAAAATAACATCGAATTCGTCAAATGGCAATAACATTAAGTCAATCGAAAAATAGTAACCTTGAATCATCAAAGGACAATTCTTGCAAACTTTATCAACTAGCACATACTTGCCTAAGGGTTTGACACTTTAATTACAAACTCAGTAAACTCGATACGCAAATTCTTACTAAATACCAAATTCACACAAGCATAAGAATGAGTCGATCCAGGATCAATCAATGCAATAACATTAATATCACAAAGAGAAAATGTACCAGTAATCACATTAGGAGATGACGTATCCTGACGAGCACGAATGGCATAAGCTCTAGCAGGTGCTCTAGCCTCAGATCTCACGGTTTTATCTTTCATAATACCTTTACTGCTAGTTCCATTCTCGGTATTTCTTAGTGGCCTACCCCTATTGGTAGTATTACTCAGCCTTGCACTCGAAAATTGTTCTTTGTCAGCCATCTCAAGGCAATCTCAGATAAAATCCTCTTCAGAAAAACACTTGAAACAAGCTCGATCATTCATCCTACACTCACCGGGATGTCTTCTTCCACAATGCTGACATTCAGGTCTGTTAGATCTAATATTACCCACACTTGTCGTTGAAGTAGCTTGAGATTTAAGACCCAAATATTGTTTCCCGTGGTCTCTGTGTGAATACCCAACTGAAACATTCGAATGAGAATACATTTCTTTGGATTTCTTTGACTCAGATTGAAATGACTTACTCATCGGCCTTTTTCTTGCATCTCTAGCGTCACTCTCGGCCTTTCTTTTCTTTTTGCTTAGCTCTTCGGCTTTGCAAGCTCATTCAACCAATACAACAAATTCTTTCAGTTCTAAGATTCTAACTAACAGTCGGATGTCCTCATTCAACTAATCTTCGAACCTTTTACACATAAGAGCCTCGGAGGAAACACACTATCAGGCATACTTACTAAGCCTGACAAATTCTCACTCATACTCTGTCACTGACATTCAGCCCTGTTTCAGCTCAAGAAATTCTTTACGTTTCTGATCAATGAACTGCTAACTAATATATTTCTTCCGAAATTCCTCTTGAAAGAGCTCCCATGTAACCCTCTCTCTCAGTACCACAGATACTAGTGTTTTCCACCAATGATATGTTGTGTCCCTCAATAATGATATAGCACATTTCAAGCATTCTTCGAGTGTACATGATAACTCATCAAATACCCTGATAGTATTCTCAAGCCAGAACTCAGCTTTCTCGAGGTCATCATCTACATTAGCCCTGAATTCCTCAGTCCCTTGCTTTTGAATCTTATCAACTGGAGGCTTATTCGGTCTGGTCACATCCACACCCTGAAGAACTACGAGAATCGGTTGGGGATAAGGAGGGGTGGAGGATGTTGAGCATTCAGATTTATTTGAACAAACACTGAATACCACTCGTTCATCATGTGGAGAAAGGCTTCTCTAGCCCTTCCTCCCTGACTGACCGTGGGAGGTCTATTTTCAGATGACACTGCCCCTTGAGTAGGAGCCGACGCATTACTTTCTACATCATTAGCCACAACTCGGTCGGGATCCATGAAACCACTGTTCAATGAAACTGTAGGCCATAGAAATATAATAAAAATAAATCTTTCTTCGTCAAATTCATGGTCCCGAAACCACTGTTTTGATTTGGCCCTAAAACGAGCTGTTACACTTGTACCATACACAAACCACACAAATAACATGATATCCACAAACACATTAATTTGACCACTTTTAAACATACCAAATATATTTCTAAAGTATAACTAAATGGTCAATTTCATGCTTTAGACCATATGCTTAACTTAGCATACATGCTCATCTCAATTCCAACCATTTTCTACACAAGATACCAATCCACAACAAGGCATTCAGAAGGGCACTATACACCATATATCAAAAGGCCATATACACATATTTACATATCAAAACATATATCATTCACAAGCCGTCTCACTTGGCTGATTATACAACCAACATATAGGCTACCTTAACCAAAATACTTATACATGCCATTTAACCCAAAATATACAAAGTCCAAAGTACCAAAATGAGAGTTTGATAATGCGATAAGATTTCCGACAACTTCCAAATCGAGCTAGCTTCTGAAATACTGTAAAACAGGGAAACATAATCCGAGTAAGCAATTAAGCTAGGTAAGTTCATAATATTTATTAATATAACTTACCAATTCATTCACAATTTAAATAAGTATAAATAAACATAAACAAGTTCCAATTCAGCCAATAGCCTATCACCTAAAGACGAGTAGGTTAATCATGCATGAATTCAATCGCTATATATTATTTTTCGTATTTTTCACGAATACATTTACTAATTCATAATAACTCGGATCACCTCGTATTATCACAGAGCTCATTGAATTCTTTAAATATCAATAAAAACACTTACCTTGTCTTTCCAAATTTGATAACGGCTTACGAATATGAGTACATCGTTTTCTTTGTGCCATAGTCCGACTATGGTCTTATACGTGAATTGCCATGGCCCTACCATGGTCTTACACTCGTAGTGCCATAACCTAGTTATGGTCTTATCATTTGAATGCCATAGCCCAACTATGGTCTTCCATACAAATACTGCCATGGTCCAACCATGGTCTTATTCGTTAATTCATCACTTGCATAAGACGATTGTACTCAACCCTGCGATGTACTTGTTTGAACATTTAGTTCCCTTTTCAAAAGTCAATAATAAATATGAATAATTCCATGATATCATTCATCAATCAAATAAATAAACATTAATTGTTTAACTATATGAACTTACCTCAAACTCAAATGGAGAATACGATCGTTTAGTCGACGACTTTATCTTTTCCCCAATTTAATTCCGAAGGTTGCTTGTCTTGGTCTAGATAATCAAATTTGACTAATTTAATTCACTTTCTATTCAATTCAATCTAAATTTCATGTTATGGAAAATTACCATTTTCCCCCTATACTTTTGACCTTTTTACAATTTACTCCCTAGTCTGGTAAAATGAAATTCATGCCATTTCTTCCCTATACAAGCCTAGCCAAATTCTATATCTCAATTTAGTTCTTATTTGACAATTTCATCAAAAGTCCCTTAACAAAAGTTGTTTAATTCACAACAAGGACTCATATTCTTCCATTAAACTTCAAAACACTATTATACGCATCAATGTAAAATCTCAAACTATTCAATAGTTTTGCAATTTAAACCCCTCATTAGCTAGATGAAACAACAACAATCCCAAAAACATAAAAATCTTTAAAAACATGAGAAGAAAATACTCACATGCAAGGGACTTTATTTGAAAATTTTCAAACTTTTCCAATGCTCTCCTATGCTATCAATTTCAGTGTAGAATGAAGCAAGAAGATGGCCATTTTGTGTTATTTAATTTTATTCATTTATTACCTAATTACCATTTTAACCTTACCTAACTTTAAAAATAACAAAATTGCCAAGCCATGCTCATCCACGATCACTTTTAATGGTCTAATTACCATATAAGGACCTCCACTTTAAAGTTCTATAGCTATTTAACACCTTTAGCTAATAGAACCCAACGTTCGCACTTTATGCGATTTAGTCCTTTTTCACAAATTGAGCATGCAAACGATAAAATTTCTTAACAAAATTTTTATACCATAATTCTAACATGCTGAAGACCACCAAGAATATTAAAATAAATTTTATGACATTAGATTTGTGGTCTTGAAACCACTATTCCAATTCCACTGAAAACAAACCATTACAAGTACTACCACTCTCAATTTTATGGAACCGCAAACCCAAAGACTCATCCCCTAATTGCTTATCTCGAATCTGATCAATCCAAGTAAACTTAACTTGCAACTTTACTAACATACTCCAATCATCAAATAGACTAAGGCGAGCTAGCATCGCCCTCAAATCAGACATCGCTCTACGACTGAGAGCATTAGCCACCACATTGGCCTTACCAGGATGATACTCAATCGTGAAATCATAATATTTAAGAAACTCAATCCATTGGTGCTGCCTAAGATTCAAATCCTTTTGAGTAAGGAGGTACTTGAACTTCTCGAAGCTCGACTGCTGCACATCAGTCAAGACAAAAGGAAAACTCTTGCGCAAAAGCTTAGTCAAAGGAGCTGCAATAAGAGAGAACCCTTCGACAAACCACCGATAATATCCCGCCAAACCCAGAAAACTACGAATCTCAGATATGTTCTTAGGTTGTTTCGACTCAAGCACAGCTCAATCTTCTTTAGATCAAACAGATCCCCTCAGTAGAAACCACGTGCCCTAGAAAAGTTACCTCTAGCAACCAGAACTTACACTTGCTCATCTTAGCGTACAACTACTTCTCTTAGAGTATCTGAAGCACTACTCTAAGATGTTCATCATGCTCATCCTCGGTCTTAGAGTAAACTAGAATATCATCGATGAAGACCACGACGGATTGATCCAAATATGGCTGAAAGACTCGGTTTATCGGATCTATGAATGTAGCCGGGGCATTCATCAGACCAGAAGGCATAACTAGGAACTCGTAATGTCCATAATAAGTCCTAAATGCAGTCTTATTAGATCCACCTCCTTAACTCTCAACTGATGATACCCAGAACGAAGATCAATCTTCGAAAACACTGAAGCCCCTCGAAACTGATCAAACAAATCATTAATCCTCAGAAGTGGATACTTATTCTTCACAGTCAGTTTATTTAGTTACCGATAACAATACACATCCTCATGGTCCCATCTTTCTTCTTTACAAATAGCACCAGTGCCTCCCACGGAGACACACTAGGGCAGATGAAACCACGATCCAAAAGCTCTTGAAGTTAAGCCTTAAGCTTTATAACCTCCTTCAGTACCATACGGTATGGAGCAATAGACATCGAAGCTGTACCCGATAGAAGCTTAATGCCAAACTCAACTTATCGACTCGGAGGTAAACCCAGTAACTCCTCAGGAAAGACATCTGGAAAATCCTTTACTATTCTGATATCCCCGATAGAAGAGTCCCCAGAAACAGAAACAATAATGTAAGCAAATACACCTCACACCCTTTCCGAACCAATTTCTCAGCCACAAGAGCAGAGATCACATTGGACAGATAATCTTGACGCTTACCGATCACAACCACCTCCTTATCATCCTCAGCCCTCAGAACGACCCTCTTAGTCTTGCAATCCAAATTGACTCGATGCTTAACTAACCAGTCCATACCCAGAATGAAATCAAACTTCCCAAATGGTAACTCCATCAGATTCGCTAGAAATACAGCCCCTTGCACCTCTAACAGAACATCCTTATAAAGTTTACTAACCTGAACAAACTGCCCCAATGGGCTTAGTACAGTAATCTCACCAGAAGTGCTATCGACAGAAATCCCAAAGTTTTTAGAAACAGAACTAGCTATATAGGAGTGTATAGAACCTATGTCTATTAGAGCAGTATAAGGAACATCAAAAATTAAGAATGTATCGGTGATAATATCTGGATCATCTCTATCCTCGCTCCAGTGTGACTAGCACATCTACCTGGTGCTCCCTGTCCTCGGCCTATACCATTTCCACCCCAGCCGGTCTACGGGCCGTAGGTGGCTGCTGAATTGCCCTCTAAGGCTGTACAATACTCGGTCCCGAAGCTTGCATCTGATCTGCCCACTATGGACACTATCTAATATGCTGCTCTAGAGACCCGTACCTCAGACAAGCCCTTATCCGCCTCCAACACTCGCCCGGATGGCGCCTACCACAATCTCCACACGGTTGAATCCCAGTAGGAGTAACAGGGGCCCTTAATCTAACCGACCCATCAGGCCTGGCCTTTTTCATAGGCTTTTGAATAGAACTAGAGGGCTTCGAATCCCTCTTATTCTTGCCTCTTTCATGGTCTCTATTTTGGTGCTCCACGCACTTAACCTCTTTGGCAATCTTTGCCTTATCAACCAGAACTACAAACTCACGCTCCTTCTGTGGAGCAATTAGAACCCTCAAACTATCTCTCAGGCCGTCCTCAAAACGGACACACTTCTCATACTTAGATGCCACCATGCCTTGAGTGTAGCGACTTAACCTTAGAAATTCAGCCTTTTACTCGGCCACAAATCTATCACCTTGCATGAGATTTATGAAGTCACGCCTACGAGCATATACATAGCTCAGCCCCACATACTTTTCCTGGAAGGTAGTCTTAAAGAAATTCCAGTTCAGACAATCAGGCTGAGTACCCTCCTAAACCGTTAACCACCAGTGATATGCCTGGTCGCGAAGCAAAGAGACTGCACCCTTCAGTTTCTGCTCGAGAGTATAGTCTAAATCATTCATGATGCTCTCGGTTGCCTCCAACCAATACTTGGCCACAGTAGGGGCAACTTTAGTGACACCCCTAAATAGCTCAGCACCATTGGACTGGAGTCATTTAGTTACTGACCCACAACCCCCATATCTAGAATGGGGTCCAGCGACCCTCTCCAATATCCTTAACATGGCTTGGGGCAGTGTGTCGTCCCCAGCCGAACGGCTCTGAGACGCAATCTCAGTATCACGTGAAACTAGTGTCTCACTTGTATCTAAGTTTGGCATACTGGATAAAGAGGAAGACTCAACTCGAGCCCCCCTACGACCTCTACCACGGCCCTGAATAACACGTCCACGTGTTCCACGAGCGCTCATCGTAAATTTTAAATTTTTATTTACATTATAAAATTTTATCTATCAGTTCCAATTGTTATTAACAGATATTTTATGCAAAAATTATCAGAAGTTCATAAATGTTTTTAGATGTTTCAGACTCTAGCTATTTCAGTACAGTTTCAAAAAGTACTAGCTACAGTGTTTTCAGAATATACTATCTAAGCTTTAAGAATACTTATAAGATTAGCGTCGGAGACTCGTTATACTACATACCTTCTCAAATTGTTCAAATTGTTTGACAACCAATTCTTTTGAAACAAAATTTTGGAACCCAAAATTCACAGCCCGAGTTTTGCGACTTGGGTTTGATACCTCTAAATGTAACACCCCAGACTCGGCCTAGATGTTATGGCCGAATCCAGAGTTGTTGCAAAGTAGGGTTTTAAAAACAAAGTCAATACGATAAAATCATTTCAGTTTTTCAACTCATAATCGCTTATAACTTTTCTCAAAGCATTATTTATTTAATTAATTTGCCAAAACGTGATTTACAGCGGAAGTGTACAAAAACCGTTTTATTTCAAAAATCCAGTTCGTACTTTCAGAAAAACCTTTGTTTGCATATAAACCATGGTTTTCAGATACCCGACGCAAATAAAGTACTAAAGCGAAAATCCAAATCCCAAAATCAAACCAAAAAGTCCGGAGAGTACAATTATTATAAAACTCCAGAAATAATCCTTAAATTAAAATAAAAACAATAAATTTAATTAGTTTATGAACTCGTGGTCACCGAGAGGCTCCGTTCCATCGATCTGCCTAAGTCTGTGTATTACCTGAACAGAACAGACAAACAGATGTGAGTTTTCATAAACACAGTGTGTAACCCAACAGAATTAAGCACGTAAACATACAGAGATCTCATATCCAATCAGATATACATTCGGGCTCATACCCATCTCAGATACAGTCAACCGAATTAGATATACATACCAGATATACAAAATTCTACCCCATCCGCTACACACCAACTCTGACCATCCCAACACACCATGTGGGGTTAAAAACACCCACCCATCCTTACATACCATATCGTGCCATTATGACACAAATTAGATAATGTGCAAACAAGCTACCAGAATATAGGTGATGATCGCCGTACAGAATACTTCCTCCTTATATACAAATCTCACCTAGCAACAGATACAGAAATAGATATAAAAATAATAGATTAAACATGTTCAACATGCTTATTTATAGATAATAGTTATACATCTAGCTGATTAAACAGACAGGCACAACAGTATCATACTCAGGACAGAATATCAGTTTAACGGATCACATAGTTTTAGGGTTTGGTTAGCCCTTACTGACCCTACGGTAGGCCTACAGCCGATCGGAACGACTCGTGCAACCCTATGGAAAATTTCAGAGTTATGGGCCCACACGTCCAGATTGGCCTCGCTCGTGTGGTGCACACGGTCTGGCCCAAAATCCACACGCCTATGTGGAATGCCTGTGTGGGCCCACACGCCCATGTGGCCACGCCCAACTTGGCTTAGCCCGTGTGGGTCATATGGCCACGCTCAAGCCACCATACAGGCGTGTCTTGCGCACGGCCAAGACTTCGTTGATCACACAACCGTGTCCCACACACGACCAACCACACAAGTGACCACACACCTGTGTGGCATCGATAGAACAGTTTTTCAGCTTTTGCTGAAGTTTGATTTTCTATGTTTTGAGTACACACCTGGTTCAGTTTTGACGCTATTGCAAACACAAGCCCTCCAGAACCTAAAAATTGACATACCAATGCTCAAATTTAGTAACACCTTCGAAACTTTAACATAAATATTCCACAAATAGAAACTCACATCATTCAACAATGTATTCGTATACTTACTGGTAACAAAAAGGAACCTCTAACACTCAAATCGCTGTAGGAGCACCAACTGATTCTTGCCTTTCCCCTAATCGAAAGTAAACACAAAACCCCTATTAAAACACTACTCACAAAACATTAAGAACAAATCCACACAAGACTTACCGATCGAACGTAGTCAAAAGTTGCACAAAATAAGGCAAATTTAGAAAAACCGAAAAAGAGGGGAGAGGTGAAAACTATCAGAGGAGAAAAGGGAATAAGAAACATCAGAAATGGAGACATAAAATTGAGAAAAACAAAAGAAAAATAATTAAAAGAAATAAAAATTAAAGAGATATTAAAATCCCTCAAAATCCTCCCCACTATCCCACTAACAACCACTAACTCAGAAATCCAACTCCATCGAAACTCTCACACGCAACTAGCCATATCACATGGCATGATATAGACGTTACAAAACATATCCAAATATTCCTAGCCTATACATGCCATATTCTAACATATACATTTTCAAAAGGTACCAAAATATAGTTTGGTACTGTGGTGATGATCCTCGATGACCCCCGAGCTCCTAGTAGCTTCGATATCTATAAAATAGTTGAAAACATACAAAGTAAGCTTTCAAAAGCTTAGTAAGCCATATACAAATAAACTTATCAATTAAAGCATATAAACATTATCTAAATACATATACTCCATAGTCAAATACTATCACAAACCACATAATTCATGTACATTTCTCATATACTCAATTCATTTGCGCAAATAACATACTTTCTCATACTTACAACACATATCATCACTTGTACATATACTTACCTTTGTTCTTAAACGTAGTATACATTTCAAACGTACCTGAATCAGATACACATCACATATATTCATTCCTTTCTCAAAATGCTCATTGAACCGTTCAAAATCATAAGGATACGTAGATGGCTCGAAAAGCTCGTACAATTGCCAATGTCCTAGACGTGGTCTTACATGTAATCAAATATCGATGCCACTCCCAGACAAGGTCATACACGAAATCAAATACGATGTCGATCTCCCAGACATGGTCTTACACATAAAGAATAAGTCGATGCCAATGTCCCAGACGTGGTCTTACACGATAACACATAATGGATCCTCTGTCATGACATATGTATCCTAACTATTCCTAAGGTTAGTATGGGGCTTTTCAGACGTTAGAACTTTGTCGGTACTTTCTCGAATATCTCATTCTCAACTCATATAATCATTCATTATTGCTCAATAGCATATAATCAATAGTAATTCAATTCAAATCACATTTATTTGTATATAGACTTACCTCGTACGGAAATCAACGGAAACGAGCAACTATTCAACGACTTTCATTTTCCCTCAATCTAATTTCATTTTCTTTGGTTCTTGATCTAAATCAATTCATATTTAACCCTTTTATTCACCAAATCATTCAATTTAATCCAAAAGCACACATTTAGGGCATTTTACATATTAGCCCTCATATTTTTACAATTTGACATTTTAGTCCTATTTCACCAAATCACAAAATACACATAATTTCTTTATACACATGTCTAGCCAAATTTTCATATAGCTTATACAAGCCCATATATTTCATTTATTTCATATTTTAGTCCCTCAAAAACTCATTTTCACAATTTAGTCCAAATTACTTAAATTCATCAAAAATTCAAAGACAAAATATACTAACCCAACACATTTCTTTCATTTTCTATCATCTAAATTCATAAATCTCACAATTTCATCAATGAAATATTTCAAAATCATCATCAAAATCAGAAATTTAGGCACGGGCTTGATAGATTGCTAAGCAACGATTACAAAAACGTAGAAATTATCAAAAATCAAACAAAATCCGTACCTTAATCACCGAATCAAAGTGTCAAACCTTAGCTATTCTTTTTCCTTTTCTTTTCATATGATTTTCGGCAACTATGAACACGAAATGAACTAATTTCTTTTGTTTAATTAATATTAACATAATATACATTTTACCATAATAGCCTTATTATACACATTTAAATTCCACTAACCTTTGGCATATATGTCCATTCAAACTTGAACACACCAACGATTAAATTTTCATACAAAACTTTCACACATGTCAATTCACATATTATAAGCACAAAAAATAATATTAAAATATTTTTGACACAGATTTGTGGTCCTAAAACCACTATTCCGACTAGGGTCTAAACTGGACTGTTACAATCCTTCCCCATTTAGGGATTTTCGTCCCTAAAAATTTTACCATTGAACAGATTCGAATATTGTTGTCTCATAGCATCTTCGGGCTCCCACGTGGCCTCTTCAATACCTTGTCGATGCCACATCACTTTTACTAATGGAATTTTCTTATTTTGTAGCTCCTTAACCTCGTGAGCTAATATACGGATCTGTTCTTCTTCATAAATCATATCAGACTGAATCTCAATCTCAAAAGGAGGAATCACATGTGAAGGATCAGATTTGTATCGTCGAAGCATCGATATGTGAAACACATTATGAATCTTTTCTAGCTCTGATGGCAACAACAATCTGTAAGCAACCGATCTGATATGTTTGATAATCTCATACGGTCCGATGAACCTTGGACTCAATTTGCCTTTTCTGCCAAATCGAAGCACTTTCTTCCACGGGGACACTTTCAGAAACACTTTGTCACCGATCTCAAATTCTACATCTTTTCATTTCAAATCTGCATATGACTTTTGACGATCGAAAGTTTCTTTCAGACTATCTCAGATCACTTTTACTTTCTGTTCAGTCTCTTTTATCAAATCGACCATATAAAGGTGTACGAAATTTGAGACCATATAAGGCTTCATACGGTGCCATTTTGATGCTCGATTAAAAATCATTATGGTACATGAATTCAGTTAATGACAAATACTGCTCCCACGAACCTTCAAACTCAAGAATACAACATCTTAGCATATCCTCGAGAATCTGAATAATCTGCTCGGATTGACCATCCATTTGCGGGTGAAAAGTAGTACTGAAATGCAATTTCATACCTAAAGCCTCTTACAATTTCTTCCAAAATCGTGAAGTGAATCTCAGATCTCTATCTAACACAATAGACAAAGGTACTCTGTGCAATCTTACAACATCAGAAATGTTGATTGTCACTCGCGATAAGTTTTAATATTTATGATTGATTGTACTTGAAACTAACTATTATCACGATGAAGGCAAGCGTACCTATCGAACAGTAGTATAGTTTATAGCAAAACTGGATGTCGAACCCACAAGAACTAAAACTACTAGTATTAACCTTCTTTTTATTATCTAGCCTAAGAATAATGAGAGTTATTTTATCTAAACTAATTAACTAAACTAAGAATGCAAAGGAAGTAAATTGGGGAAATACTTTCGAGAAAACTGATTGATTTAGACAATACCTAAGGAAGAATCCACTTAGACTTCACTTGTTATTCGACTCTAAACTAGACGATTTATTCACTTGACTTGATCCATAGAAATCCCTAAATTATATTATTATCCCTCTCGAGACTAATAACGCCTAACCCTAGGTTTATTAATTGAAATCTCTTTCTAATTAAAACCTCTAATGTTGCATTAACTCGATCTATGGATTCCCTTATTAGATTTGACTCTAATTTGACAGATTTATGTCGTCCTATATCTAGGATTGCATACAACTCTGCTTAATTATGAATGATCTGCTCTTAGACAGGGACTGTTCATCCTTTAAATAAGCACATCAATAATTGAATCAATATCCAAGAATATTAAAACAAGAGTTAAGAACATAATTAAGAACAAATCAAGTATTTATCATATAATTCAGAAAATATTAACAAGATCCGTCTTAGGTTTCATCCCCCTTAGGTATTTAGGGGATTTAATTCATAATTGTAAAAGAAAACATCTCAGAAGAATAATAATGACAAAACATAAAGAAAACCCAAAAACCCCTGAAGAAAATTGAAGGGAGATCTTCAGTCTTGAAGGAGAATTTGGCTTCTGAGATGGACCAATCAACTTTCTTCTAGTAATTCCTTGCTTCCTACTCTATGTGTCTTTTTAATCCTCCTCTCGGGTGTTTTTAAATAGGCATGAGAATGCTTCAAAACTTTTAAAGTTGCCCTTTTTTGAATAGAATTAGACTTGGGCTCGTTAGGGACACGGCCGTGTGCCACGCCCGTGTGTAAATTGCTTCAAACTGTGTTCAAGACTGTTAAATAGACACGCTCGTGTGAGGTGGTCTTAGGCCGTTTTGAAGTCTTCTAGAAAGACATGGGCCTGTGGTCTCAGGCCGTGTTGATTTCCCACGTTGGCCCATTTTCTCCATTTTTGGCCCGTTTCTCGCTCTTTTTACTTTCCTATGCTCATCTAAGTATTAGATGTGAAAATAAAGGATTAGGAGCATCAAATTCCACAAATCTAATGATGATTCATCCAAAAATGTGCTAATCATGGGATAAAAATATGTATAAATTATGACTTATCAAATACCCCTCACTTAAGCGTTTGCTTGTCCTCAAGCAAAATCCTCAATTCAAAATTAAGAAATCATTTTTCTCAACTTATAATTCTTGTCAATAGTATCTCAAAATAATCCATAAGTAATCATACATTGAGAAGTCAACTAGAAGAACATTAAAGTTTCAAACATTCCAAGTTGAATATTTTATCACGAAAAACATAGGTATCTCCCCTCATCTAAGTAATCACCTTTGATTCAAAATATCACAGAGTTTAACATCCTCACTAAGGATTCACTCAAATCACTCGAGGTGTTTAAGGACAATAAATTTAGCACTCAACAGTCAATATGAAAAGTTATTACCATAGGCTTGCGTGAAAATCAAATCTCCACCACTATATATTGAGATGATACATCAATCAAAAGGTCTTTAGAGGGTTGTAACGTAGCTTTGGTTAGGCGATGTGGTTACAAGCTAAAAGAGAAGGTTAGAATCAAGATTGAACTGAAAAATTACTTAACTAGAAAAATACTAAACTGACAAATTACATTCCTAATTTAGATAATTTAGATTTGAACTTTTTTCCTGGATAACATCGTTTTAACCCAAGCATTACATAATTTCATTTTTTTAAAGAAAAAATCAAGTAACATAGCTAACTATCAAAATAAAACATAGCTAAGCCATTTATTCAAATCAAACCTCGACAAAAATAGGGATCAAATTAATTTAGGGGATTTCAACAATAATAGGTTATGGGTTAATATTAGGGGTAAATCAATGAATGGTTTGTTAGGCTCAAGGGGGTTTACTAAGGGTTAATTATGAAGGTAGGCTTTTATGGAGTGAGTGGGTTAAACCTAATTGCCTTTATCATCTTGACATATCAAATCAATGGTGTGACAGCCCTAATTTGACCCTAGTCGGGAAGTGGTTTCGGGACCACAGAACCGAGCTATAAAAATAATTATAAGTTATATTTCATGTTTGTGAAGTGATTAAATACAAGTGTGAAAGTTTCAAGCTTTGATTTGGTCATTTGCATGTGAATTTATTCAATAGGACTTGGGTGTGACACTTTTGAAATGTGATAGGTTAATGTATAAGGACCTAATAGTGCATAATGTCAAAAAAGTGTATTTGCATGTCAATTTTCCCCACTTAAGAATAGTGGCCGGCCATGACAATGATGATAAGCATTATGTGTTTGTTATATTAATAAAATAATGTATTAGTAGTATAAAAAAATAAATAATAATAAATAAATAAAGCTATAGGAGTTAACTAATTAGATGAATAAAACAAAGAAAGAAAATTTGTGTTCATCTTTTTGCTCCTTGGCCAAACTCTAAGAAGAAAGGGAAGGGGAAAACAAGCATTTGGTCACACCTAGTCTTGGTTAAGGTATGAAATTCTTAATAGCTTTTGAAATTGTTGAATGTATTGAGTTAGTTACTAAGTTCCTTAGTTAACCCATGTCCAAATCTTGAATTTTGGTTGGTATCATGAGAAATTGGTTAAGAGAAAGATGTTCATGAAAGGGTTGTTGTTCATGTTATTTGGATGGAAAATGGTACATAGGTGAATGAGAGTTTAACGAATGAGCACATTGGGCATTAGTTGCTAAATGGAAAAGAATAGGCTAACAAATTGTGTTCCTTGGCCGAATGTGATTTTAGGTATTTGGGTAATGTATACATTTTTAATGGATGGAATGAAGAGGATGTTTTAATTGTGTTAAGAACAATTGTAGGTTGAAATAAGGTTTACTAAGTTAGCTATTAAGGTGTAATACAAATGTTAACAATTGATTTCTAGTGTATATATATGTGTGTATTAGCCGAATTTTGAACTTGAATAATGGTTTGAACACCATGTATTGTATTGAGAATGTTGAAGTGAATTTTATAGATAGTTATTTGATAAATTCGATTGTTAATATACATACTTGAATAGAATGTATACTAGGAATGTTTGAAAAAGTGATTTAGTATTAAACTGCTTGGGAACAGCAGCAGTAAGGTGACTTTGGAAAATCACCATAATTTGTAGGAGTTGAGTTAGAAGCTGGATAAATTATGTAATGAAAGATTGAAGAGTCTAGTTTCTTACGAAAGAAACTATAGAAACAAAAGAGTTACCGATCTTGAGATATTGGAATTATTGTGGGGGTTGATTCGAAATGACTACTAGATTTCCTGTTCTGTTTTTATTAAATCAGTATAAATTGTACAAAAATGTCCTTAAGATAAAATTTATATGCTTAGATTCCTTAATGAGTCTAGTTTCAAATGAAATAATTGAGAACACATTTTGAATTCTGTACATTGAGAAATCTGATTCATAGTGAAGAATGGTCAGTTTAGTCAAGCAGTGAAACAAGGTGAACTTTAAGAAAAATCTGGTATTGTTGGGCTAAACTAAAAATTATGAAAATTTTATGGATAATAGATGAATGAGTCTTCTGTCAGGAAAAATTTACGGCAATCAATTTGGAGTTTCATAACTCCAATTATAAATACTTTACTGGCTGTTGCTCAGGAAGTGAACTTATAGGGAAATTGTAATTATAATGTAAGCATTAAAGAAAATTTGTTAATGAATTAATTATCAATTTTTATAAAGCTTACTATAATCTATATGTGTGAAAGCCGAATCTATATGTATTATATTCTTAAAGTGATGCTTTAATAGTCGATTAATGACTAGTTTAAATTTGTTGAACTTAAGCTCAAGAGCTTAGGGGGACAATTTCAGATAAGGGGAAGGAAAAAGTAGCCGAGTAGCCACTTTGCCATCGTTCAAGTATATCCGAGGTAAGTCTTTGAGTGATGGAGCTTAGGTTACAATTCAATTTAGATTATGTTTTAAGTAAATCAAAGTCATGCTCTAGTATATAGTTAAGGAACAGAAAATGATATTGCTTGATAAGCGATTTGTGTTGGAATTCTAATTATGAAATCGAAATATAGATATGTCATGATTTATTTCTATGTGCATGGATATTCGATGATAACCGGCCGAGCCCCAAGGCAATTGTGCGAGATACCATATCCGCCTGAGTCCCGAAGGCATTTATGTGAGCTACCACATCCGGCTAAATCAAGACATTTTGTATGAGTTACCATATTCGGGCTAAATCTCAAGACATTTGTGCGAAGTTACCATTACCGCTAAGTCCCGAAGGCATTTGAGCACGTAGCTATGTCCGGTCAAATCCAAAGGTACTTGGTTTGAAGAATGAATGGTTTTGCTGTAATAGTTCAATTAATACACTCGAAAAGTCCCAATAGATGAGGTATGTTTTGAATATGTATCGAAATAGTTGATTTCGTTAAAATAACGATATTCGCTCCATCGATTAATCGCCTTCCGCTTTCGATTAATTTGATTTTCTTACGCATGAATATAAGGATTGGAAATATGAAGTAGGTATGATTTTGAGTATATGTGAGTATGAGATTATTTGTTTAGTCATATGAATGCTATATTTCGGTTGAGCACAATTTCACTACTCAATCTTACTAAGCATTAACCGCTTATTCCGTTTCTTTGATTTTCCTAGTTTTATAGATTTTGGTTAAATCCGGGCTTATCGGATTCGAGATTGTCGCAATCGAAGTCACCCACACTATCAACGCTCTTTTTGGTACATTTTTGGTTGAACTTTGAAATGGCATGTATAGGACTACCCTCTTTGTTAATGGTCATGCACCTTTTGGAATTGTATAAATTTGGTTAGCTATGCGAAAATGGCTTGTGTTCATATTTGAATCATAGTATTATAATCATCGTGTATGTATATGGTTATCGAGAAGTACGAATATGTTTGGCAATGATTGACCATTGGGATGGTTAATCACAATTATAAATTGTGCTATGTATGCTATCGGATTAGTTAAATCATGGAATCTAGGCAATAGGTAAAGTCTACCCTAAAGTCGATGTGGACAGCATCAATGGGGTAAATTTGAAAAATCGCTAAAATTTGTAAGAATGGAGTTAATTAGTGAATAAATTATGTAATCGAACCTTGATGAATCTACTTTCATATGGAAGAAACGAAACAGCCAAATGAGTCATATGTTAAGAGATATTTAGGTTTTCATGGAACAGGGCCAGGGCGATTTTTGGATCCCCTGTTCTGATTTTGAAAATTTGCTATAAATTAACCAGAGATAATTAGAAGTCATGCACCATATGTACAGATTCGTTGTTGAGTCTAGTTTTTTTAGAAACAAACGGAATAAGATTTGAAGCCCTGTATAGGAAGATACTTAAGTTGCAATGCATGAAGGTCTGTGTAGTCAAACCCTGTAACAGGGGAGACTTAATCTAATAAACTGTACCGTTTGGTCTGATCAAAATTCTAGAAAAAATGTGTAGATAGATACATGAGTCTAGTTTCAGGAAAATTTATGCTGATTAAGTTTTCGAGCTTGAACTCGAGATATGATTTTAAAAGTGGTCATGATGCAATTAGCCATGATGTCCAAATTTTAAAATGAACCGTGTAAGCCAATGAAGTAAGTCCAGTAAATACCTCGTTTTCAACCCCGAATAGCCTCTCGGTTTGGGACGTTACAATTATATTGGTATCGAGCTATGGTTTAGCCGATTCTAGGACTATCGTGATACGTTTGGGTCTAACTATACATGCCATTATGTGATTATTTGATAGTGTGGTGATTTCTGACAGTTTAAATGTGTGTTTATGTTAGTAATGGATCCCGATCCCAATCGAGCGGTAGTCGACGATGTGGAGAGTGTAGCGCTGCTCTCACAAGACGAGACAAATACTGATGGACTCTCAACCTGTTGCGAGCAATCAAAACGATGAGCCTAGACAAGCCTTTTATAATGTGATGAATGATTGGTTTAACCAATACATTCGAACTAATACGGCTGTTCCACAACCCCCGCTCCCGACTAATACCTCTCCCGCACTGCAGTACCTCCCAGTGTCGACTGGATGAGGTTAAACAAGCCCCAGCTTGATGTAATCCGAAAGCACGGGGCTACTGAATTTAAAGCTACGGACAGCGATGATGCCGAGCAAGCTGAATTTTGGTTGGACAACACTATCCGGGTACTTGATGAGCTATCTTGCACACCCGAGGAATGCCTGAAGTGTACTATCTCTTTGTTACGTGATTCCGCCTACTATTGGTGGAATACGTTGATTTCTGTTGTGCCTAAAGAGCGGGTAACTTGGGAGTTTTTTCAAACCGAGTTTCGAAAAAAGTATATCAGCCAGAGATTTATTGATAAAAAACGAAAGGAATTTCTTGAACTTAAACAAGGTTCCATGACTAATTCATCGATTATGAACGAAAGTTTGTGAGGCTTAGCCAGACGCGGCTCGAGAATGCGTTTCTTCAGAAGCTATAATGTGTAAATGTTTTGAAGATGGTTTGAATGAAGATATAAAATTGTATGTTGGCATTTTAGAGATCAGAGAGTTTGTAGTACTTGTCGAGCGAGCTTGCAAAGCCAAGAGCTCGATGAGAGAAAAGAAAAGCTGAAATGGGAGCCAAAGAGTTTCATAAGAGATCATCGGGAAAGCCCATTCAGCAGTCATCGAAGAAATTTAGAGATGATTCTAGCCGATCCAAAGACACTTCAGGTTTTTCAAGACGAGATCGCGATCGACCTCCTGTGAGTACACGAGTCACTTCGGTTGCCAGTGTGGGAAATGATCGACGGACAGGTCAGAGTGTCAGCATTGTGGTAAATGGAATTCGGGGAGATGTAGATTCCATGACCGCTCTCGCTATAAGTGTGGATCACCACCCACTTTATCAAGGATTGTCCGAGACCGTCTCGAATGAATGTAAATCGAGTGGGAAAACAAAGCTACTATCGCCGAGGTAGACCATCTAGAAATGCGGGAATGCTAGCGGAGGTCGAAAGGATCTAGAGATGTTACAACCAGATCTCGAGGCTCGTGCTCCACCTAGAGCTTATGCTATACGCGCACGCGCGAGGATGCCTCTTCGCCGATGTGTTATTACGGTACTTTTACTCTCTTTGATACTCGATGTGATTGCTTTAATCGACCCCGCTTCTACTCATTCATATGTATGTGAAACCTTAGCATCCAAAGAAGACTCTACCGTTGAGTCTCTCGAGTTTGTAATTCGTGTCAAATCCCTTGGGTCGTTATGCGCTTGTCGACAAAGTGTGCAAGAAATGTCCTCTAGTAATCCAAGGTTTCTGTTTTCCGGCTGATTTGATGCTTTTACCATTTGACGAATTTGATGTTATCCTCGGTATGGATTGGTTGACCGTACATGATGCAATTGTAAATTGCAAAAGAAAAACCATCGATTTGAGATGTGTAAATAATGAGATATCCGAGTCGAGTCTCACCGACTCGAATAAGTTGCCAGCGTGTAATATCGCCGATGCTTTGCTCGTAAATGTGTAAGAAAGGGTCATGAAACATACCTTGCGTATGTACTGGAGGACAAAGAGTTAGAAAAGAAGCCTGAATCTGTACCAGTGGTTTGTGAATACCCTGATGTTTTTCCCGAAGAATTACCGGGTTTACCACCTGTTCGGGAGGTAGAGTTTGGCATCGAGCTTGTACCTGGGACTACACCGATTTCGATAGCTCCGTATCGTATGGCATGGCACCAACGGAATTAAAGGAATTGAAAGCTCGGTTGCAAGAGTTGACGGATAAGGGTTTCACTCGACCAAGTTTCTCACCTTGGGGTGCGCCAGTTTTGTTTGTGAAAAAGAAGGACGGAACCATGAGGTTGTGCATTGACTATCGTCAGCTGAATAAAGTGACGATAAAGAATAAATATCCGTTACCGCGTATTGATGATTTGTTTGATCAACTAAAGGGAGCCTCGGTGTTTTCAAAGATAGATTTGAGATCGGGTTATTATCACCGCGAGTTCGAGATTCTGGATATACCTAAAACGCTTTCGTAACGAGATACGCCACTATGAGTTCTTAGTGATGCCGCTTGGGCTCACTAATGCCCTCATGCGTATTTATGGATTTGATGAATCGAATCTTCGCACAATATTTGGACCAGTTTGTAGTCGTGTTTATTGATGACATCTTGGTCTATTCAAGAGATGAGACCGAACATGCCGAGCACCGAGATTAGTGTTACGAATTTTACGGGATAAGCGATTTATATGCTAAGTTCGATAAGTGTGAGTTCGTTAAGAGAGGTTAGCTTTTTGGGTCATGTGGTATCCGCATCGTATTCGAGTTGATCCAAACAAAATTTTAGCCATACTTAATCGAAACCTCCGAGAAATATTACATGAGGTTCGAGCTTTTTGGGACTTGCCTTACTACCAAGAAGATTTGTAAAGGCTTCTCGATGATAGCCACGCCAATGACGAAGCTCCGCAAAAGGATGTTAAGTTCGAATGGACGGAAAAGTGTCGGAAAAGTTTTGATCAATCAAAACTTATTTGATCAAGCTCCAATTTTAGTGCAAATTAGAATCGTGCAAAGAATTTGTCATTTATAGTGATGCCTCCCTACTTGGGTTGGGTTGTTTATTGATGTAAGAAGGTCGAGTTGTAGCGTATGCATCGAGACAATTAAAGCCACATGAGAAAAATTATCCGACCCATGATCTCGAATTAGCTGCCATCGTATTTACTTTGAAAATATGGCGACATTACTTATTTGGTGAGAAGTGCCATGTGTTTTCGGATCATAAAAGTCTCAAATATTTGATGACCCAAAGAGACTTAAATCTGCGACAAAGACGTTGGCTCGAGTTGTTAAAAGATTATGAACTTGTCATTGACTATCACCCGGGAAAGGCTAATGTGGTTACGGATGCTTTAAGTCATAAATCACTATTTGCTTTACGAACGATGAATGTACACTTGTCTATTCTATCCGACAATGTGTTGGTAGCAGAATTAAAGGCCAAACCATTGTTGATTCATCAAATTCGTGAAGCTCAGGAAGTCGACGAAGAATTGGTTGCAAAACGGGCTGAATGTGTTTCGAGTGTGGAGTCAGAGTTTCAAGTTGATGATGACGATTGTTTGAGGTTCAAAAGTCGGTTGTGTGTTCCAAGAAATTCAGAACTTATTTCGACGATTCTGAACGAAGCTCATTGTAGCCGAATGTCAATTCACCCCGGAAGTACGAAAATGTACAACGACCTGAGACGTCAATTTTGGTGGCATGGCATGAAGCGAGACATTTCTGATTTTGTTTCGAAGTGTTTAATATGTCAACAAGTGAAAGCGGAACATCAAGTGCCTACAGGTTTACTCCAGCCGATCATGATACCTGAATGGAAATGGGATCGAGTTACGATGGATTTTGTATCAGGTTTGCCATTGTCGCAAAGTAAGAAAGATGCGATTTGGGTTGTTGTTGATAGACTGACTAAATCGGCTCATTTTATTCCCGTACGTACGGATTATTCACTGGATAAACTAGCTGAATTGTATATTTCTCGATTTGTAAGATTGCACGGGTACCTATTTCTATTGTGTCGGATAGAGATCCGAGATTCACCTCGCGATTTTGGAAGAAACTGCAAGAAGCTTTGGGTACCAAGTTGCATTTAGCACCGCTTTTCATCCACAGATCGATGGTCAATCTGAGCGGATAATTCGGATACTTGAAGATATGTTGAGATGTTGTATCCTTGAGTTTAGTGGTTCATGGGAACGATATTTACCTTTGATTGAATTCGCTTATAACAATAGTTTTCAATCGAGTATTAAAATGGCACCTTACGAGGCTTTATACGGGCGTAAATGTCGTGACGCCATTGTTTTGGACCAAACTCGGTGAAAGAAAATTTTTCGAGTTGACTTGATTAAAGATGCTGAATGTAAAGTAAAAGTAATCCGTGAAAGTCCAAGGCCGCCACGATCGCAAAAGTCGTCGACGCGCGGATTTGAAACGAAAAACACATTGAGTAGCAGGTGGGAGACAAAGTGTTTCTTAAAGTTTCACCTTGGAAAAAGATACTTAGATTTGGCCGTAAAGGCAAACTGAGTCCGAGGTTCATAGGGCCATATGAAGTATCCGAACGAATTGGTCCAGTTGCTTATAGATTGATTTTGCCTCCTGAACTTGAAAAGATTCACAACGTCTTTCATGTTTCAATGCTTCGACGTTATAGATCTGATCCATCACACGTAATTAATCCATCAGAAGTTGAAATTCAATCCGATATGAGTTATGAAGAAGAACCGATTCGTATCCTAGCTCGTGAAGTGAAAGAGTTGCGAAACAAAAGGGTTCCGTTAGTAAAGGTGTTATGGCTCAAACACGGGATCGAAGAAGCTACGTGGGAAACCGAAAACTCTATGAAAGAACGATACCCAAACCTATTTACCGGTAAGATTTTCGGGGACGAAAATTTCTTAAGTGGGGGAGAGTTGTGACAGCCCTAATTTGACCCTAGTCGGGAAGTGGTTTCGGGACCACAGAACCGAGCTATAAAAATAATTATAAGTTATATTTCATGTTTATGAAGTGATTAAATACAAGTGTGAAAGTTTCAAGCTTTGATTTGGTCATTTGCATGTGAATTTATTCAATAGGACTTAGGTGTGACACTTTTGAAATGTGATAGGTTAATGTATAAGGACCTAATAGTGCATAATGTCAAAAAAGTGTATTTGCATGTCAATTTTCCCCACTTAAGAATAGTGGCCGGCCATGACAATGATGATAAGCATTATGTGTTTGTTATATTAATAAAATAATGTATTAGTAGTATAAAAAAAAATAAATAATAATAAATAAATAAATAAAAATAGGAGTTAACTAATTAGATGAATAAAACAAAGAAAGAAAATTTGTGTTCATCTTTTTGCTCCTTGGCCGAAACTCTAAGAAGAAAGGGGAAGGGGAAAACAAGCATTTGGTCACACCTAGTCTTGGTTAAGGTATGAAATTCTTAATAGCTTTTGAAATTGTTGAATGTATTGAGTTAGTTACTAAGTTCCTTAGTTAACCCATGTCCAAATCTTGAATTTTGGTTGGTATCATGAGAAATTGGTTAAGAGAAAGATGTTCATGAAAGGGTTGTTGTTCATGTTATTTGGATGGAAAATGGTACATCGGTGAACGAGAGTTTAACAAATGAGCACATTGGGCATTAGTTGCTAAATGGAAAAGAATCGGCTAACAAATTGTGTTCCTTGGCCGAATGTGATTTTAGGTATTTGGGTAATGTATACATTTTTAATGGATGGAATGAAGAGGATGTTTTAATTGTGTTAAGAACAATTGTAGGTTGAAATAAGGTTTACTAAGTTAGCTATTAAGGTGTAATACAAA
Source organism: Gossypium anomalum (assembly GCA_025698475.1). Taxonomy (NCBI): domain Eukaryota; kingdom Viridiplantae; phylum Streptophyta; class Magnoliopsida; order Malvales; family Malvaceae; genus Gossypium; species Gossypium anomalum. Next base: position 59,668,894 of record CM046959.1, read on the forward strand.
TGTTAACAATTGATTTCTAGTGTATATATATGTGTGTATTAGCTTAAATTTTGAACTTGAATAATGGTTTGAACACCATGTATTGTATTGAGAATGTTGAAGTGAATTTTATAGATAGTTATTTGATAAATTCGATTGTTAATATACATACTTGAATAGAATGTATACTAGGAATGTTTGAAAAAGTGATTTAGTATTAAACTGCTTGGGAACAGCAGCAGTAAGGTGATTTTGGAAAATCACCATAATTTGTAGGAGTTGAGTTAGAAGCTAGATAAATTATGTAATGAAATCTTGAAGAGTCTAGTTTCTTACGAAAGAAACTATAGAAACAAAAGAGTTACCGATCTTGAGATATTGGAATTATTGTGGGGTTGAGTCGAAATGACTACTAGATTTCCTGTTCTGTTTTTATTAAATCGGTATAAATTGTACAAAAATGGCCTTAAGATAAAATTTATATGCTTAGATTCCTTAATGAGTCTAGTTTCAAATGAAATAATTGAGAACACATTTTGAATTCTGTACATTGAGAAATCTGATTCAAAGTGAAGAATGGTCAGTTTAGTCAAGCAGTGAAACAAGGTGAACTTTAAGAAAAATCTGGTATTGTTGGGCTAAGCTAAAAATTATGAAAATTTTATGGATAATAGATGAATGAGTCTTCTGTCAGGAAAAATTTTCGGCAATCGATTTGGAGTTTCATAACTCCAATTATAAATACTTTACTGGCTGTTGCTCAGGAAGTGAACTTATAGGGAAATTGTAATTATAATGTAAGCATTAAAGAAAATTTGTTAATGAATTAATTATCAATTTTTATAAAGCTTACTATAATCTATATGTGTGAAAGCCGAATCTATATGTATTATATTCTTAAAGTGATGCTTTAATAGTCGATTAATGACTAGTTTAAATTTGTTGAACTTAAGCTCAAGAGCTTAGGGGGACAATTTCAGATAAGGGGAAGGAAAAAGTAGCCGAGTAGCCACTTTGCCATCGTTCAAGTATATCCGAGGTAAGTCTTTGAGTGATGGAGCTTAGGTTACAATTCAATTTAGATTATGTTTTAAGTAAATCAAAGTCATGCTCTAGTATATAGTTAAGGAACAGAAAATGATATTGCTTGATAAGCGATTTGTGTTGGAATTCTAATTATGAAATCGAAATATAGATATGTCATGATTTATTTCTATGTGCATGGATATTCGATGATAACCGGCCGAGCCCCAAGGCAATTGTGCGAGATACCATATCCGGCTGAGTCCCGAAGGCATTTATGCTAGCTACCACATCCGGCTAAATCAAGACATTTTGTATGAGTTACCATATCCGGCAAATCCCGAAGACATTTGTGCGAGTTACCATTACCGGGCTAAGTCCCGAAGGCATTTGAGCACGTAGCTATGTCCGGTCAAATCCCGAAGGTACTTGGTTTGAAGAATGAATGGTTTTGCTGTAATAGTTCAATTAATACACTCGAAAAGTCCCAATAGATGAGGTATGTTTTGAATATGTATCGAAATAGTTGATTTCGTTAAAATAACAGTATTCGCTCCATCGATTAATCAGCTTCCGGCTTTTAGTTAATTTGATTTTCTTACGCATGAATATAAGGATTGGAAATATGAAGTAGGTATGATTTTGAGTATATGTGAGTATGAGATTATTTGTTTAGTCATATGAATGCTATATTTCGGTTGAGCACAATTTCACTACTCAATCTTACTAAGCATTAAACGCTTATTCCGTTTCTTTGATTTTCCTTGTTTTATAGATTTTGGTTCGTCAGTTATCGGATTCGGGATTTTCGCAGTCGAAGTCACCCACACTATCAACGCTCCTTTTTGGTACATTTTTGGTTGAACTTTGAAATGGCATGTATAGGACTACCCTCTTTGTTAATGGTCATGCACCTTTTGGAATTGTATAAATTTGGTTAGCCATGCGAAAATGGCTTGTGTTCATATTTGAATCATAATATTATAATCATCGTGTATGTATATGGTTATCGAGAAGTACGGATATGTTTGGCAATGATTGACGATTGGGATGGTTAATCACAATTATAAATTGTGCTATGTATGCTATCGGATTAGTTAAATCATGGAATCTAGGCAATAGGTAAAGTCTACCCTAAAGTCAGATGTGGACAGCATCAATGGGGTAAATTTGAAAAATTTCTAAAATTTGTAAGAATGGATTTAATTAGTGAATAAATTATGTAATCGAACCTTGATGAATCTACTTTCATATGGAAGAAACGAAACGGCCAAATGAGTCATATGTTAAGAGATATTTAGGTTTTCATGGAACAGGGCCAGAGCGATTTCTGGATCCCCTGTTCTGATTTTGAAAATTTGCTATAAATTAACCAGAGATAATTAGAAGTCATGCCCCATATGTACAGATTCCTTGTTGAGTCTAGTTTCTTTAGAAACAAACGGCATAAGATTTGAAGCCCTGTATAGGAAGATACTTAAGTTGCAATGCATGAAGGTCTGTGTAGTCGAACCCTGTAACAGGGGAGACTTAATCTAATAAACTGTACCGTTTGGTCTGATCAAAAATTCTAGAAAAAAATGTGTAGATAGATACATGAGTCTAGTTTTAGGGAAAATTTACGGATTAAGTTTTCGAGCTTCGAAACTCGAGATATGATTTTAAAAGTGGTCGTGATGCAGTTAGCCAGCATGTCTGAAATTTTAAAAATGAACCGTGTAAGCCAATGAAGTAAGTCCGTAAATACCTCGTTTTCAACCCCGGTAACGGTCTCGGGTTTGGGACGTTACAAATGGTGTCGTCTTGACATGCATAATCGAAGCAAGTTCTAGAATAACAAATCAATATTGACTTACACATAGCAACAATAAAGGTGAGCATGAAAGAAATAATATATGCTCTAAAGGCTCAAGATCTCACAAATATTATGGCTTTTTGATGTTAACCCTGTGAATTTCCATTCCAAGATAATACCTAAACTTGGGGAAATAACTTAAAATTTTAATACTTCAAAAATCAACTTATCATGCTTGATTCTCTAATTCCTTAAAGCTTAAACCATCAATGCATAAATACCTATGTTTTAATTCAAGACATATCAATAAAAATCATAAATTAATCAAAATTTATTCTAATAGTGATATGAGTGATTCATATGAGAATAAGACAAAATTCAGGGATTTTTCTGATAGTGATATCAATACCCCCTACACTTAAGATATACATTGTCCTTAATGTACAAAGATAAAGTTAGTGGAAAATATAGATATAAGATCATAAGATAAGAGAGAAGTGAAACTTCTTGAATGTTAAATGGATTCCTTGAATTGAGTCATGGAAAGTGATCGGTTAAGGTAAAGAGGAGGATACTCTGGTGGTGGTAGAGGTTGGGTTCCACAACCACAGTGTCCAGCGAAAAGGTTATCGTGGTGGTCGGGCAGGACATGGCAGTCGTGGAGGACCTTTTCCAGTGGAGTTGTAAATTCCTAAGTAATATAAAGAAACATGATTACTTAGAAAGAGATAGCCGAAAATCATAAATTACTTAATAAAAGTTGTAAACCTAAAGATAAAACAAAAATATAGTCTTTAAGACAAATAAAATTAATAAAATAGATATCTAGGCACACGGTCATGGGGCACGCCCGTGTGTCTTTATTTCAGCCCGTGTTTTTCGTTGTTTTCAATTTTGGGCATGTTGGTGCACACAGTCATGTCGCACAGCCGTGTCCCACTTTGTTCGCTTCTCCTATGCCCATGTATATATGCACACGCCCGTGTTAATTTGACAGGTTCGACCACGAGCGGTTGGCACGGGCGTGTCAAACGCCCGTGTTGATTCCTTAGTTTCTACCACGACTTATAGGCACGGGCGTGTCGCACGCCCGTGTTGATTTGGCAGGATTGCCCACGGCTATGTCGTACGGCCGTGGTAACTTATCGAATCCCGTGTTTTGGGAAAAATTCTTGCTCTGTTTTCACACGGCCTCTCGTGTTGTGGCCACTGTCTAAGGCATGCCCGTGTGCCTGGCTGTGTGGATTTGGGAAACCTGTGTTCAAAGACTCAGTTAGTGATTTAAATATTAGAACTAAAAATTAAAATAAATCATAAACCGTTAGTACTCGGGTTGCCTCCAGAGAAGCGCTTGTTTATAGTCTAAGCTCGACTTCACCTTGTAGGTGTATTTAGGGAGGTTCGTGGAGTCGTAGCTTCTCTCCATCATTTTTAAAATTCTCACTATTATAAAGTTTGAGACGATGTCCATTTACCCTGAAAGTGCCTTGTGATGGGTGACTTACCTCTACTGTGCATATGGAAAAATAGATAGAGCTACGAAAGGACCTGACCATCGTGATTTAAGCTTCCCAAGGAATAATTTGAGCCTCGAGTTATATAACAGGACAAGATCTACAACTTCAAATTGTTTGTGTTACTTTAAGTGAGCATCGTGGCGGCGCTTTGTTGCTTCCTTGTATAGGCGTGAGTTCTCGTATGCATTGGTTCGCCACTCATCTAACTCGTTCAACTGCATCAACCTATTTTCACCTGCAAGTTTGGAATCAAAGTTTAGAAATTTTGGTAGCCCAGAATGCCTTGTGTTCTATCTTGAATGGTAGATGACAGTGTTTCCCATAAACGAGTTTGTAAGGTGATGTTCTTGTGGAAGTCATAAAAGAAGTTCTATAAGCCCATAAAGTATAATCTACTTTCATCGCCCAATCCTTCCTGTTTGATTCTACTGTCTTTTAGTATCTGTTTGGTCTCTCGGTTTGCCACTTCGACTTGTCCACTAGTTTGAGGATGGTAAGGGGTGGCTGTTTTGTGGTGAACTCCGTATTTCTTAAGGGTTTTATCAAATTAGGTGTTATAAAAATGAGTACCTCTATCACTGATAATTGCTCTAGGTGTTCTGAATCGAGAGAAGAGTTTCTTAAGGAATCGTACTACCACTCTAGCATCATTAGTATATAATGCTTGGGCTTCCACCTATTTGGACATATAATCAACTGCTACTAAGATGTATTTATTCCCAAATGAACTAGGGAATGGTCCCATGAAGTTGATACCCTAAACGTCAAATATTTCACATGAAAGCATATATGTTTGAGGTATTTCATCAAGTTTGGAGATATTACCTGTCCATTGGCATTTGTCACAGGAAGTAACATACCTGTTGGCATCTTTGAATAGCGTGGGCCAATAGAAACCTGATTCAAGCCTTTTATGTACGGTCTTAGTTCCACTGTAGTGTCCTCCAGTCGATCCTGAGTCGCAATGTTCCAAGATCTTTGATGCTTCTGACCTTGTAACACATCTCCTAAAGACTTGATCTGCACATATACAGAAAAGAAAAGGGTCATCCCAAAAGTAGTTTTTCACATCATTAAAGAATCACTTCTTTTGCTGGTGTGTCAACCATTTTGGGATAATGTTAGCGGCTGAATAATTCGCAATGTCTGCAAACCAAGGTACTTCAGAATCAGATATAGCAAAAAATTGTTCTTTAGGGAATGAATCATTTATTTTGACTTCATCTAGCTCTTTGGTACTTGAGTTTCAAGCCTCAAAAGATGATCAGCCGCGAGATTTTCAACTCTTTTCTTATCTCGAATAACCAAGTCAAATTTCTACAATAATAGAATCTATTGAATGAGTCGAGGTCTTGCATTAGTCTTAGTTAAAAGATAGCGAAGGACAAAATGGTCAATGTAAATGACAACTCTAGACAATATTAGATATGGCCTAAATTTATCGAATGCAAAAACCACAGGTAGAACTCTTTCTCCGTGGTAGTGTAGTTTTCTTGTGCGGCTGTCAAAGTTTTGCTTGCATAATAGATAGGTTGAAAATGCTTGTCTCTTCGCTGTCCCAAAACTGCCCCTACTGCAAAATCACTCACATCACACATTAGTTCAAAAGGAAAATTCCAATCAGATGCAATTATAATTGGAGCATTAATCAATTTATCCTTTAAAGTATTAAATGCTTCTAAAAATTCCTGATCGAAGTTAAAGGGTACATCTTTCTCTAGTAATTTAGTCAAAGGCTTAGTTATTTTAGAAAAGTCTTTAATAAATCTTCTATAAAAACCAGCATGTCCTAACAAGCTTCTAATAGCCTTAACCAAACTAGGGGGAGGTAATTTTTCGATGGTTTCAATTTTAGATTTGTCAACCTCAATCCCTTTGCTAGAAATTTTATGCCCTAACACAATACCTTCTTGAACCATAAAGTGACATTTTTCCCAGTTAAGCACAAGATTCGTTTCCTTACATCTTATTAAAACTCGTTTTAAATTTTTAAGGGAAAGATGGAAAGAGTTATCGAATACCAAGAAATTATCCATAAATACCTCCATGATGTCTTCTACGAGTCATCAAAAATGGTCATCATGTAGCACTGAAAAGTAGCAAGAGCATTACATAATCCAAAAGGCATTCTACGATAAGCAAACGTACCATATGGACATGTAAATGTCATCTTTTCTTGATCTTCAGGAGCTATTGGGATTTAAAAATAACCAGAGAGTCCGTCTAGAAAGCAGTAGTCCATGTGCCCTGATAATCTTTCCAACATTTGATCAATGAGTGGCAGGGGAAAGCGATCTTTTCTCGTGGCATCATTCAACTTCCTGTAGTCGATACAAACTCTCCAACCTATGACAGTCCTTATCGGGATTAATTCATTCTTCTCATTGGTTACAACAGTCATGCCTCCTTTCTTAGGAACAACCTGCACTAGACTTACCCAAGAACTATTAGAAATAGGATAAATAATTCCAGCATCTAGAAGTTTAATTACCTTAGCTTTAACAACCTCTTTCATGTTGGGGTTCAATAATCTTTGGGCTTACACACATGGCTTATATTCATCTTCCATTAAAATTTTGTGGGTACAAAAAGAAGGGCTGATCCCTTTGATGTCAGAAATTTTCCAAGATATGGCCCTTTTATATTCTCTTAATACTTAGAGTAATTCCTCTTTCTCCTTGGGTTACAAGTTAGAAACAATAATCACTGGTAATGTAGAATTATTTCCAAGGAATGCATATTCCAAGTGATTTGGCAACTGTTTAAGTTCCAGTTTAGGAGGTTCTTCAATAGAGGGTTTTTGCTTAAGTTCATCGTTTGTCTTGATACCCTCATATTCTACTTGTCTTGAGATGGGTTCATTGGAGCACAATTCAATTTTTACCTTAACTATCTCAGAATCATCATCATCTTCCTCTTTTCCTTGGGTAAGACACAGTTCCAACGTGTCCTTATGTATGATTTCCTGAAAAGAACCTTGAGTAGCATGATCAATAGAGTCAATAAAATAGCATGAGTCATCTTGCTCCCTAGAAAATCTCATGGCATCATAGATTTTAAAAATAATCTCTTTGTCACCTACTCTAAGCACAAGTTTACCATCTCCCACATCAATAACAGCCCAGCAGTGGCTAAAAATGGACGACCTAAAATTAAAGGCACTTCAACATCCTCATCCATGTCAAGCACAACAAAATCAACAGGGAATATAAATTTATTTACTTTCACAAGTACGTCCTCTATGATACCCCTAAGATATTTAATAGATCTATTAGCTAATTGAATACTCATCCTAGTGGGTTTTGGTTCCCCAAGACCAAGTTGTTTAAACATCTTATATGGCATCAAATTAATGCTAGCGCCTAAATCAGCTAGTGCCTTCTCAACATTCAAACTACCAATTAAGTAAGGAATAGTAAAACTTCCTGGGTCTTTTAGTTTGGTTGGCAGTTTATTTTGGAGTATGGCCGAGCACTCCTCGTTGAGTTCCACTATAGATAATTCCTCAAACTTCCTTTTATTTGTTAGAAGCTCCTTTAAAAATTTTGCGTATGTAGGCATCTGCGAGATAGCTTCAGCAAAAGGTAAGTTGATATGTAATTGCTTAAAAAGTTCAAAAAATTTACCAAATTGTGCATCCATGCAGTCTTTCTTCAACTTTGCTGGGTATGGGACTGGTGGTTCATATTCTTTTGGCACTGGTTTGTCATTGTTTTCGGGTTTTACCTCCTCTCCTTTATTTCTGTCGGCTTCTTATGGTGGCTTCTTTTCAGATTCAGGTAACACTTTCCCACTCCTTAGTGTAACTGGTTTCACATGCTCTTTTGGATTGGTTTCGGTGTTACTAGGTAGACTTCCTAGTGGTCTCTCTGAAATCATCTTAGCCAACTGTCCAATTTGATTCTCGAGCCCTTGAATTGATGCTTGCTAATTTTTTAGTGCAGTTTTAGTGTTCTAAGAACGGGTTTCTGCTACTAAAATAAATTTTATCATCATCTCCTCCAGGTTCGTCTTTTTCTCTTACTGGTATGGTTGTTGATGGAAACCTGGAGGATGTTGTGGTCTTTGAATTCCTTGGCCACCCTACGAGAAATTGGGGTGGTTCCTCCAACCTGCATTATAAGTGTTATTATAAGGGTTATTTTGAGGTCTAAAGTTATTATTACCCATTTAGTGGACTTGTTCCTCCTCGGTGCTAGGATTGAAGGATTGATATTTTGTGTGTACTCCACTTGAATCACACCTCATCACTGGATGTACCTGCGTGGAACCAAGTAAACCGTCAATCTTTTTATTTAAGAGTTCTACCTAATTTGATAGCATAGTAATCGAGTGAACGTTATAAACGCCTGCTGCTTTGGTCGGCTTAGTCCTCATGACTTACCACTGATATTTATTCAGTGACATCTCTTCAATAAATTCGTAAAACTCTTTAGGTGTTTTGTTATTGATGGTTCCACCAGCAGCTGCATCAATCATTTGTCTTGTTGAGGGGTTCACACCATTGTAAAATGTCTGAACTTGCAGCCATAGAGGTAACCCATGGTGAGGGCACCTTCACAGTAGGTCCTTATATCTTTCCCTTGCGTCGTAAAGTATTTCTAAATCCATCTGCACAAAAGAAGATATATCATTCCTCAATTTAGCTGTTTTAGCCAGCGAAAAATATTTAACTAAAAATTTTTTGGTCATTTGTTCCCAAGTAGTGATTGGCCCTCGTGGTAACGAGTTCAACCATTGTTTAGCCTTATTCCTCAGTGAAAAGGGAAATAACCGAAGGTGATTGGCATCATCAGAAACCCCATTGATCTTAAATGTGTAGCAGAGTTCCAGGAAATTCACCAAATGAGTGTTTGGATCCTCATCCTGCAAACCATCAAACTGAACAAACTGCTGTATCATTTGAATTGTGTTAGCTTTCAATTCAAAAGTATTTGTAGCAACAGTAGGCCTAACTATACTCGATTCAATTCCTGTTAACGTAGGTTTAGCATAATCATACATAGTACGAGGAGCAGGATTCTGATTTACTGGATCAGCAGCTATCGCAAAAGGTAGCAGATTATTCTGATAATCAGCCATCTCCTCGTTTGTAGTATGGATATCGTCCTCTCACTCTTTCTCTATGTATCTTAGGCTTCTCCTTATTTCTCTTCGGTTTCTACGAGCTGTGCTTTCAATTTCACTATCAAAAAGTAATGGTCCCGACGGGTTTCTTCTAGTCATAAACTATGAAAATCTGTCAGAAAAGAATAAAACAGAATTTAGTAAAAATAAAATTTTTTTAATTAAATAAAATAAGAAAATAATGGCTAAAGTAATAAAAATTGAGTGTTCCTAATATCTTAGTCCCCCGGCAACGGCACCAAAAACTTGATTGTCACTCGCGATAAGTTTTAATATTTATGATTGATCGTACCTAAAAATAACTATTATCACAATGAAGGAAAGCGTACCTATCGAACAGTAGTATAGTTTATAGCAAGACCAGATGTCGAACCCACAAGAACTAAAAGTACTAGTATTAACCTTCTTTTTATTATCTAGCCTAATAATAATGGGAGTTGTTTTATCTAAACTAATTAACTAAACTAAGAATGCACAGGAAGTAAATTAGGTAAATACATTAAGAAAACTGATTGATTTAGACAATACCCAAGGAAGAATTCACCTAGACTTCACTTGTTATTCAACTCTGAACTAGACGATTTATTCACTTGACTTGATCCGTAAAAATCCCTAAATTATATTATCATCCCTCTCGAGACTAATAACGTCTAACCCTAAGTTGATTAATTGAAATCTCTTTCTAATTAAAACCTCTAGTGTTGCATTAACTCGATCTATGGATTCCCTTATTAGATTTGACTCTAATCCGGCAGATTTATGTCGTCCTATCTCTAGGATTGCATGCAACTCCGCTTAATTATGAATGATCTACTCTTAGACAGTGACTATTCATCCTCTGAATAAGCACATCAATACTTGAATCAATATCCTAGAATATTAAAACAAGAGTTAAGAACATAATGAAGAACAAATCAAGTATTTATCATATAATTTAGAAAATATTAACAAGATCCGTCTTAGGTTTCATCCCTCTTAGATATTTAGGGGATTTAGTTCATAATTGTAAAAGAAAACATCTCAGAAGAATAATAATGACAAAACGTGAAGAAAACCCAAAAACCCCTGAAGGAAATTGAAGGGAGATCTTCAAGCTTGAAGGAGAATCTGGCTTCTGAGATGGATCAATCGACTTTTTTCCAGTAATTCCTTGCTTCCTACTCTGTGTGTCTTTTTAATCCTCCTCTCGGGTGTTTTTAAATAGGCTTTTAAATGCTTCAAAACCCTTAAAGTTGCCCTTTTCTGAATAGAATTAGACTTGGGCTCATTAGGGACACGGCCGTGTGCCACGCCCGTGTGCAAATTGCTTCAAACCGTGTTCAAGACTGTTAAATAGACACGCCCGTCTGAGGTGGTCTTAGGCCGTGTTGAAGTCTTCTAGAAAGACACGGGCGTGTGGTCTACCCATGTGAGGAAGTCCAGGCCGTGTTAATTTCCCACGTTGGCCCATTTTCTCTGTTTTTTGCCCGTTTCTCGCTCTTTTTACTTTCCTATGTTCACCTAAGTAGAAGATGTGAAAATAAAGGATTAGGAGCATCAAACTCCACAAATCTAATGATAATTCATCCAAAAATGTGCTAAGCATGGGATAAAAATATGTATAAATTATGACTTATCAAATGTATAACTCAACTAACTTATCAAGCGAGTAATCAGATCGTACCAGAATAAAATGGGTTGATTTCGTCAAGCGATCAACCACAACCCAGATAGCATCTTTCTTTCTTGGAGATAGGGGCAAACAAGAAACAAAGTCTATTGTCACTCTATCCCATTTCTGTTCCGGAATCATAATAGGTTGTAACAAACCAGAACCTGATGTTCAGCTTTAACTTGCTAACAGATTAAACATTTTGAAACAAAGTCAGAGATATCTCTTTTCATTCCAGACCACCAGTAATGCTGTTTCAAATCATTATACATTTTTGTACTACCCGGGTGCACATATAAATGACTGTTATGAGCTTCGTTCAAAATCATCTGAATTAGTTCTGAATTTTTCAGAACACAAACCCGATCTCGATATCTCAGAGAATCATCATTATCAACTCGAAATTTAGAATCAGAATTCAAATCACACTGAGCTCGTTTTGCTAAAATCTCATTATCAACCTTCTGAGCATCAATAATCTATTGTAAAAACAAAGGTCTCACTTTCAATTCTGCTAATATCGAACCATCATCAGACAAAGCTAAATGAGCATTCATGACACATAATGCAAAAAATGATTTCTGACTTAAAGCATTAGCAACAACATTTGCTTTTCCCGAATGATAATCAATAATAAGCTCATAATCTTTTAATAGTTCTAGCCATATTCTCTATCACGGATTCAAATCTTTCTGAGTCATCAGATATTTTAAAATTTTATGATCGGAATAAACGTGACATTACTCACCGAACAGATAGTGGCACAAAATTTTCAAAGCAAACACAATCGCAGCTAACTCAAGATCGTGCGTTGGATAATTCTTTTCGTGCGGCTTTAACTGTCTCGAAGCATAATTAATGAATTTGCCTTCTTGCATCAAAACACATCCCAGACCATTCAATGAAGCATCACTGTAGATCACAAATTCTTTACCCGATTCGGGTTGCACTAATACTAGAGCTTCAATTAATAGGGCTTTTAACTGATCAAAGCTTTTCTGACACTTTTTAGACCATTCAAATTTCACATCTTCCTGAAGTAATTTTGTCAATGGAGTTGCAATCACCGAAAAGCCTCTTACAAAGTGTCAATAATAACCACAAGTCCCAGAAAACTGTAGACTTTAGAAACATTTCTCGGAGGCTTCCAATCTAGAATAGCTGAAATTTTACTCGGATCGACTCGACTACCTGATATTGATACAATATGGCCTAGAAAACCCACTTCGCGCAACCAAAATTCACACTTACTAAGCTTCGCATACAACTGCTTATCACGCAAAGTCTGTAACACTATTCTCAGATGTTCAGCATGCTCAGTTTCATTACACCAATATATCAAAATGTCATCAATGAATAGAACGACAACTCGATCTAAATACTGTCCAAAAATTCTGTTCATCAAATCTGTAAAGATAGCAGGTGCATTTGTTAATCTGAAAGGCATAACTAAGAATTCATAGTGGCCATACCTCGTTCTCAATGTAGTTTTCGGAATGTCTGAATCTTTTACTCGCAACTGATAATAAGCGGATCTCAAATCTATCTTCGAAAACACGGTAGCTCTTTTCAACTGACCAAACAAATCATTAATTCGAGGTAGAGGATACCTATTCTTGATAGTCACTTTATTCAACTGAGGATAATCTATGCACATTCTCATTGTACCATCTTTGTTTTTCACAAACAAAACTGGTGCACCCCAAGGTTAGAAACTCGGTCTAGCAAATCCTCTATCGATTAACTTTTTCAGCTGAGACTTTAATTCTTTTAACTCGCTCAGAGCCATTCTATATGGAGCTATCAAAATTGGAGTAGCTCCCGGTACTAACTCAATGCCAAATTCAACTTCTCGGATCGGAGGTAATCCCGAAAGTTCTTCAGGAAACACATCAGGGAACTCGCATACAATCGGTATAGATTCTATTTTCTTTTCTGTTACTTTCGAATCAATCACATAAGCAAAGTAAGCTTTACAACCTTTTCTCACAGTACTCAGAGCTTTCATTAACGAAATCACAGCCGATATTCCATTCAAATCACTAGATTCAATTTGAACTATTTCATCATTCTTGCATCTCAAATCAAAAGTTTTCCGTTTGCAATTTACAATAGCATCGTTCAAAATTAACCAATCCATACCAAAAATTATATCAAACTCATTATAAGGTCATAGCATCAGATCAGTCGGAAAACAAAAGTCTCGAAACATTAACGGACAATTCTTGCAGACTTTATCAACCAAAACACATCTGCTTAGGGGGTTCGATACTTTAATTACAAATTCAGTAGACTCTACAGGCAAAGTCTTACTGTTCACTAAGTTCATGCATATATAAGAATGCGTTGATCCAGGATCTATCAAAGCAATCACAGAAGTATCATAAAGAGTAAATGTACCCATAATCACATCTGGAGACAAAGCTTCCTCACGAGCTCAGATAGTGTAGGTTCTAGCATATACGCGAGCCTCGGATCAAGCAACAGTGTCTTTAGTCCCTCTTTGACTACCACTCACATTTCCTGTATTTCTGGGAGGTCTACCTCTAGCTGAAGTATTACTAGGTCTCAGATTCTGCACAATGTCTTGCTCAACAGACTCAGGGCAATCTCGGATAAAATGATCTAAAGATCCACATTTGAAATAGGCCCGATCAAACAGTCTACAATTACCAGGATGTCTTTTACCATAGCGTTTACACTCGGGTCGGTCGGATTTAGCATTTCCAACACTAGCAATAGAAGTAGCTGGAGCTTTGAAGCACGAATGCTATCTAACACGATCTCTACTCAAATGTCCCACATTATCCTTGGAACGACTATTATCATCTCGAAATTTCTTTGTTACCGAATGAAATAACTTGCTCGATGATCTTTTTCATACTTCTCTAGCTTCTGAATCAGCTTTTCTTTTCACTTTTCCGAGCTCATTAGCTTTAGACTCTCGTTCAACAAGCACAACAAACTCTTTAATTTCTAAAATCCTGACTGACAATTTGATGTCTTCATTCAAGCCATATTCGAATCTCTTGCACATAATTGCTTTAGTTGAGACATATTCTCGTGCATATTGACTCAGTCTTACAAATTTTCACTCGTATTCTGTAATAAACATACGGCATTGTTTAAGCTCAAGAAACTCTTTACGTTTCTGATCAATAAATCTCTGACTGATATATTTCTTTCTGAATTCAGCTTGAAAGAAATATCAGGTGACTTGCTCTATCGGAACCACAGATATCAATGTCTTCCACCAATGATATGTTGTATCTCTCAGAAGTGAAATTACACATTTTATGCATTCATCCAGATTCAAAGACAACTCATTGAACACTCGTATTGTATTCTCTAACCAGAACTTGGCTCTCTCAGCATCATCACTAGTGGTAGCTTGGAACTCTTCAGCGCCATATTTTCTAATTTTATCGACTGAAGGCTTATTTAACTGATTCGAATTAACTTGTGTCATAATAGGAACTTGCAGAGAATTAGTCGGGGTTGGGGGTTGTTGAACAGTTGGATTAGTTCTAATGTACTCACTGAACCAATTATTCATCATTTGAAAGAAGGCTTGTCTAACTTCTCCATCATGGCTACTCGTAGCCAGTCTAGAGTCGGATGGCGCTGTCCCTTGTACGGGAGCAGGCGCATTGCTTTCTACATCGTCAGCTACTGCTCATTTGGGATCCATTTGCTATATAAAAGCATATTTTCAATGTCAGGATTCATCACACTATCGCAGTTGATAAATATGGCATGTATAGCTAGACCCATAAACTCTATGGTAGTCCTAGAATTGACTAAACCATAGCTCTGATACTAATAAAATGTAACACCCCTAACCCGTATCCGTCATCAAACTAGGGTTAAAGGCGTTACCAGACAAATCGAATCATTTTACACACAATTCATATACATAATCCACAATCATAGTCAAACATTACCATAAAGTCCTTTGAATAGTTCATAAAGACCTTAAACATGCTTTAGAAGAGCGTCGAGACTAAACTAAGCTTATACAAAAATTTTTAAAACTTTAAACATTTTCAAAGTTATACAAGTCACACGCCCGTGTGAACAGGCTATGTGCCTCACACCGCTTTAGACACGCCCGTGTGTTTAGGCCGTGTCAAAACAGGCTATACATACTAACTTAATCACACGACCACAAGACATGCCCGTGTGCCTTGGCCATGGTCAAAACTGACTTACAATCGTAGGGTACCCCAGGGGACACACAACCATGCAACATAACCGTGTGTCGCACACTGTTGAGACACACACCCGTGTCTCTGCCCGTGTGGACAAAAATAGGCTATTTGAAAAGCCAATTTGCCATCCAATTTGGGGTCAAACCTACAAGCACCAAAACAAGCACAAATTTATATCAATATCAGCCAATTTTTAATACCAAACTTACATCATTCATGCCATATTATTGACAACAATTTCGTGCTTGGAATACATATCAAAACATGTCATCCTATAAGTCCAAAATCATACCAAAACATATGGTTTCATAACCTCCAAACATACAATCAAATCTCATGCCAAAGACCGTACCAATTTCCATAATAGACACATTCCAAAAACTTACCAAATTGATCAATTCTCTTGGCCATTCAAAGCACTTCATATAAGCACAATTTACATCACATATCATATACCAAAATCAAACCATAAGTTCAACCACAAACTAGCCATATCACATGGCAAGATATAGATGTTACAAAACATATCCAAATATTCCTAGCCTGTACATGCCATATTCTAAAATATACATTTTCAAAAGGTACCAAAATACAGTTCGATAGTGTGGTGATGATCCTCGATGATCCCTGAGCTCCCAGTAGCTTCGATATCTATAAAATAGTTGAAAACATACAAAGTAAGTTTCAAAAGCTTAGTAAGCCATATACAAATAAACTTATCAATTAAACCATATAAACATCATCTAAATACATATACTCCATAGTCAAATACTATCACAAACCATATAATTCATGTACATTTCTCATATACTCAATTCATTTGCACAAATAACATACTTTCTCATACTTATAACACATTTCATCACTTGTACATATACTTACCTTTGTTCTTAAACGTAGTATACATTTCAAACATACCTGAATCGGATACACATCTCATATATTCATTCATTTCTAGGAATGCCTATTGAATAGTTCAGAATCATAAGGGAACGCGAATAGCTCGAAAAGCTCGTACAATGCCAACGTCCCAGACGTGGTTTTACATGTAATCAAATATTGATGCCACTGTCCCAAATAGGTTTTTACATGAAATCAAATACGATGCCGATGTCCCAGACATGGTCTTACACGTAAATCATAAGTCGAAGCCAACGTCACCGACGTGGTTTTACACGATAACACATATCAGATCCTATGTCATGACATATGTATACTAACTATTCCTAAGGTTTGTACGGGGCTTTTTGGACGTCGAAACTTTGTCGATACTTTCTCAGATATCTCATTCTCAACTCATATAATCATTCGTTATTTTTCAATAGCATATAATCAATAGTAATTCAATTCAAAACACATTTATTTTTATATAGACTTACCTTATACGGAAATGAACGAAAATGAACGACTATTCAACGATGTTTGTTTCCCCCTGATCTAATTCTGTTTTCTTTGGTTCTTGATCTAAATCAATTCAAAATTAACCCTTTTATTCACCAAATCATTCAATTCAATCCAAAAACACACATTTAGGGCATTTTACAAATTATCTCTCACATTTTCATAATTTGACATTTTAGTCCCTATTTTACCAAATCACTAAATACACATAATTTCTTTATACACATGTCTAGACGAATTTTCATATAGCTTACACAAGCCCACATGTTTCATTTATTTTATATTTTAGTCCCTCAAAAACTCATTTTCACAATTTAGTCCAAATTACTCAAATTCATCAAAAATTCAAAGACAAAATATACTAACCCAACACATATCTTTCATTTTCTATCATCTAACTTCATAAAGCTCACAATTTCATAAATGGCATATTTCAAAATCATCATCAAAATTAGAAATTTAGGCATGGGCTTAATAGATTACTAAGGAACAATTACAAAAACATAGAAATTATCAAAAATCGAACAAAATCCATACCTTAATCACCAAATCAAAGTGTCGAACCCTAGCTTTTCCTTTTCCTTTTCTTTTCTTATGATTTTTGGAAACTATGAACATGAAATGAACTAATTTCATGTTTTGTTTAATTAATATTAACATAATATACATTTTACCATAATAGCCTTATTATACACATTTAAATTCCACTAACCTTTGACATATATGTCCATTCAAACTTTCAATGGTCAAATAACCACATAAGGACCTCACAATTAATAAGCCATATCAAATAGACACTTCTAACATATAACAAGCAACTTTTACATTTCACACGATTTGGTCCTTTTCTCAAGTTGAACACACCAACGATAAAATTTTCTTACAAAACGTTCACACATGTCAATTCACATATCATAAGCACAAAAAATAATAATAAAATATTTTTTGACTCGAATTTGTTGTCCCAAAACCACTATTCCAACTAGGGTCTAAACCGGACTGTTATAGAGATAGCTTTGGATATATAAAGCACTTAGTGTGTGATTCGGAGTAGCTTCAGCTATATATAGCACTTAGTGTGCGAGACCGAGATAGCTTTGGCTACGTGATACACTTAGTGTGTGAGATTGTAATAGCTTCGGCTATGCTTTAGCACTTAGTGTGCAAGATATCGAGTATTCGACAGTATCACGTGAAGGTATGAGTTTGATATGAGTTTGTACAGGTATGTACATATAAAGTATTAAATTCGAATAGAAGAAACAATGAACTTGTTCATAAACACTTGAGTAAGTATGAAGAACATTTGTTGGTCTCCATGATTTAAATATGAATTGTTTCAAATTGATGATTTGTATTTTATGAACTGTTGAATATTTTTAGTACAAACTTACTAAGCTTTTAAAGCTTACTTTGTGTGTTCTTTTCATGTTTTATAGATTTTCAAAGCTAACTCAGACATCAGGGATCATTGGGAATCATCGTCACACTATCGACTACTTGTTGGTATTTTTGGATGCTTGTAAATATGGTATCTGGCATGTATAGGCTAGTGAGTTGATGATATGTTTTGAATTATGATTTAAGCCATGAGTTTTGGCTTACTTTTCGTTGAAAATGTTGATATGTATTTGGTCATTTAAGTTGGCCTAAGTGATGTGTTTGAAAGGTGTTTTATGTGATGTGTATAATGCTTTAGATATTGTCTTGTTTTGGATATGTTTTCTTAGTTGTTCTTATATATAAATGGTGTGTTTTGTGACATGAAATAGATGATAATTTGATGAATTAATGTATTTGAAATTTATCCAAGTTAAGATTATTTTGGTATATTGACTTGGTATGTTTTTAATTAGGGAATTGAGGAATGGTTGAGGATAGATGGCATGATATGTGTGTGAATTGGCAAAATTTGGCTGCTTATATATGTGATGAAATGATACCATTTTAATGTCTAGGTGTACATGAGAAAAGGGTGGCAAATTGGCTTTACAAATGGCCTATTTTTGTCCACACGGGCGTGTGTCTCAGCCGTGTATGAAACACGGTCATGTTACACGGCCGTATGTCCGCTGGGATAGCCTTTCTAATTAAAGTCAGTACACCCTACAGGTTTGACACGGCCTAGATACACGGGCATGTCTACTGGTCGTGTGTGGCACACGGGCTAGCACATAGGCATGTGGCTGGCCGTGTGACCCAAGTTAGTATCCTCTCAAGTTTTCCCATGGCCATAGCACACAGGCGTGTCTTCGGTCATGTGGTGCAAGTCAGTATGTATGCCCTGTTTTCACATGGCCTATTCATGTGGCCGTGTGACCCTTATATGTTTGAAAATTTCCTAAGTTTCCCAAAGTTTGCAAATGTTATTAGTTTAGTCCCAAACCACTTCTAAGCATGTTTTAAGGTCTCGCCAGACCTTATAAGGGACAATGTGAATGAATTGAATGGATTTTGATTATGATTGTATGAATGTATGTGAATGATGTGTATTATTCGATAATGCCTCGTAATCCTATTCCAGCGACGGATACAGGTTAGAGGTGTTACAACTTACAAGTCTAACTATTCTAGCATCCTAATACATACAATTTTAAGTGTAATCCATGACTTTGGTCACCTATGTACATGCCACTATAGGATAGGAAGATATATCATTCAAATAAATGTTTCCTTATAGTAATTATGACTCATAGGAGATGTTGCTGCTGGAAAAATATGATTTTTTTAAAAAATATTTAAGGCATATTTTTGATTGGTAAATGAGAAGTTTTGAATCATAAAAGTATGATTTTATGTTCTACCCCATAAGCTCTTTACAACGGTATATCCTATGCTCAGAATGGTTGAGTGATGAATTGGAAATCGATGCTCAAAGTAAGCTACTTGTGAATTTTGTTGAGGAAAATAAAAGCATTAGTCCCACATTGATTGAGAATCAAGTGTGGAACTTGTGTATATATGTAAACCAACTTGGTGGTTATTGAATGACTAAACTAATGCTCTCCCTTGCGCGCAGGGAGTGCAAATCCAAATCCACCAGGGTGGGGGGCACCTGCACTACGTGGGCGACGCGAAATGTCTAGACTGGTCGGGCCCTTTTAGGCCTGCAAATATTTTAGCCTAATATATGTTTATTTCTTTTCCTCAACATAGTATTCAAATTTAGAATTAAAAGGTCAGTGTTAATGTCCTTTAATTTAGACGTTAATTCAAATTTTTGACGTTATAATTCCAAATTAGTCAAAGTTTCCAATAATCTCTTTTTATATAGAAAATAATCAGAACATAGAGATACTGAATACTAACAATTTCCTCTGAATTTATTTTCCCAAAAAACTATTTTCCAAATTAGTTTATTGATCACACAACTACATTAATGTGGTGTTCATCCAATAGTTGCATCCTGGGAGACAATCATCCGACGTTTCTCTGGCGCAAAAGGAGAGGTCGAAGTAGTCTTAAGGATACTGTGTTCCAAAAGCTTTAACTCTAAATCAATTTCCAACCTATTTAGAGTAAACATTTATTTTAAATAATATTTTACTTGTTATTCTTGCTTCGATCTTATGATTTATTTGATTTAAATTAATATACTTAAATATTTTTATCACTGTGTATTTGCTAATGACTATGCAACAAACTTAAGATAAAATTCCAATTACTCTTTTCTATCAAAGACGTACAGGTCATATCAGTGGAACGTGTATTTTCATTTGTAAACATAAATTGATAATCAATTCAGATTCAGGATTTTTAATCCTATCGTTCAACAGAATTTGTTTGATTTTCTGTTTCCAAATATAATTAAATTAAAAATTAAATAAAATCGATTTCTGTTTCAAGATTTTAATCCTGCAGTTTAAACAATTTTTACTCGATTTTTCTTTTAGGATTTTAACCCTACTGTTTAGCAGTTTTACTCAATTTTTATCTTATAATTTTTAATTCTATCGATTAACAAAATTTATTCGATTTCTATTGATGGCAGTAATCGTTTGAGAGTAACAAGTTTGTACCAAAAATTGGTTGTTTTGTGATTTTGTTTCAGTATTTTTAACTCTATCATTTAACAAAATTGAAGGGTTGTATTACTATCTTGTTTCGTTTCTATTTATAGAAATAAAAATGGAAACTCCTACCAATTCAACCAATTCGCAATTTGAAGCTTTGGTTCAAACACAATCTTCGATTCAAAACTCAGTGTTGCCGGTGGCAGCTACTGTAAGCCACAACGAGAAACTTACAAAATTCTCAGGAAAGAATTTCAAGACTTGGCAATAGAAAATTCTTTTTTATTTGTCCATGTTGAACTTGGCCAAATTTTTGAACTCACTGTTAAATAAGGCAAGGTAGATGATGTTACCGCTTCCACTACTGTTGAAGCTTGGAAAGATTCTAAATTCCTATGCCAAAACTAAATCCTGAATGGACTATCAGATGCACTATATGAATTGTATAGCGTTTAGAAAATAGCTAAGGAATTATAGACATCATTAGACCATAAATACAAAACCGAAGATGCTGGAGCTAAAAATTTTTTAGTTGCTAAATTCTTGAATTTTGTAATGATTGATTCTAAACTAGTTGTGAGTCAAGTGCAGGAACTTCAACTGACCATTCATGAAATTCTTTTTGAAGGGATGGTACTAAGTGAATCCTTCCAAGTGGCAGCCATTACTAAGAAGTTATCTCCTGCTTGGAATGACTTCAAGAACTACCTAAAGCACAAAAGAAAGAAAACATCAATGGAAGATTTAATTGTCAGACTTCGGATTGAAGAAGAAAATAGAGGTATTGGAAAAAATCTCAACAAAGCAGTAAATGGGCCGAAGGAAAACATGGTAGAAGTCAAGGACTTCAAGAAGGGAGAACAATCTCAGAATGGGCCTAAACTAGGACCAAAATGTGGCAGTTCCAAGAAGCAAAAATTTTAAAGGAAATGTAATAGCCCATTTTCGGTAAAATTGGAACAGTAGTTTCGGGACTATAAATTTGATTTCAGAAGAGTAATTATTTTTATATTATTTTATGGTCTATAGTATGATACTAATGTCGTATAAAAATTTTGTAAAAAAATTTTACCGATTACATGTTTAATTTGATAAAAGACCAAATTGCACATAGCACAAAGGTTGAGTTCTAATAGCTAAAAGGATTAAATAGCTATGAAATTCAAAATTTGGGGTCCTTATATGGAAAATAGACCATTAAAAATGCCTAGTGGTTAAGGATGATGATTCATCCATGAAAAATAAAATAAAGAAAAGGATGAAATTGGAAAGTGAAATAATAGAAGATGATAAATGATAAAAGAAACTAAAAATATCATCATTTATATAATCTTTCCAAAATTAACAGCATGGAAACCCTAGCCATGGAAACCTAAGCTCAAGCCAATTATTTTGCTTAATTAGATTCGAATAGACCAAATTTAGAGTTAGAACGAGGAAAAGAGAAAATGTCGGATTAGTAGATTTTACGTACTCGAACATTTGTCAAGCAATTCGAAGGCTCATTTGATTGGAAGCTTGGTGGAGTTCACTCACACTATCCATCAGCCCATTTCAATATATATATATGGTAAATCAATTATGGTTATTATGGTATGTATAGGTTAATTGGCCAATATCAACATATAAATGTTTTAATTGTAACTAGCCATTGGAATGGCTTGTGGTGGATATGTTTGGTATGTGTTTGAAATTGGTTGATTGAACGAAATTATATTTGCATATTGATGATTGAGTTAAGTTAGCATATTTGATAAGATATGAATATAAGTGAACTTGGTAATTTAAGTAGGTGTGTATAATTGA
Organism: Gossypium anomalum; assembly: GCA_025698475.1. Lineage (NCBI taxonomy): Eukaryota > Viridiplantae > Streptophyta > Magnoliopsida > Malvales > Malvaceae > Gossypium > Gossypium anomalum. The sequence goes on from CM046959.1 coordinate 59,691,417, forward strand.
TTATATAAGGTATTATATCATGTATAGGACTTGATTTTAAGTTAGGTTAAATGACCTATAATAGATTGTGAATGTGTTAAAGTGTTAGTGTAGGAGAATGAAAAAATGGGGTGAGAAATATGGCTTGGAAAATAGCCTATTTTCATCTACACGGGTAGAGACACGGGCGTTTGTCTTAGTCATGTGCGACACAGCCTAGCACATCGATGTGTAACCTGGCCGTGGTCCCCTGAAACTTTAAAATTTCAAAACAGAATGCCCAGGTATTTACACACAGGCGTGTGGCTTGGCTGTGTGACCCAAGTCAGAGAGTTACACAGCCTGAGACACGGGAGTGTCCCTTGGCTGTGTGATGCTGCACCTAGGAAAAATTTTGAAATTTTGCGAAAAATTCTTTGAGTACCCGGTTTAGTCCCGACTCATTTCTAATGCATGTTTTAGACTTCGAGGGTTCATATAAGGGAAATTATGTTTGGTTTCTGACATGAATTCTATATAAAAGGAAATATCTATTTACCTGATCTGTATATTTTGGTAATACTTCGTAACCGTATTCTGGCGAGGGATACGAGTTAAGGGTGTTACATTTATTGGTATCAGAGCTACGGTTTAGTTGGTTCTTGAACTGAACATAGGATATGTGAAGTCTAGAAATACATGCCATTATATAACCTGTGACAGTGTGATATATCCCGACTTTGATGAGAATTATTTTACTAATAGATAGAGATACTTTCCAACCGAGCTAATTTCGGTAATGTTGAAAGCGATACTCAAGTATCTGATTAAAAAGGTTGTTTATGATGAGTAGAGACTCATAAAGGTATGAATAAATGTTTGTAATGAACATGTTAATGATAAATGTCATGTTATACGTGTGTATATATGAAAGTCAAATTTTAAGGCTTTACAACCTCCACCCCCTCACCAGTGCAGTCTTATACAATGAAATTTACAAGATTTATATTGATTAAGTTCACAAGTGTGAAACCGAATAGTTCAGTGGTTAAATTATTAATAATATGGTTAGAACTGAGAATGGGTTAGCAAGTAAAGATGATTTTAGAATAGATATCAAATTATTCTGAAGATTATTCGGGATATACAATGTTGTTATTAAGGAAGAAGTTATTCACTAGTAATCAATTTATTCAGGCATGGTATGGTATTTAAAGAACGGGTTATCCAAAATTTCTTCTGAATTGATTTCTTTAGTGATTGGAATAATGTGGGATCATTGGTGACTATAGTAGTCAGTGGGATACTGTTGAAATTACAAAGATATCTGAAAGCAGCTATTATAGTTGAGTATTTTACAACGATCTCCTCTGGGTGTTCTATATGTTCTGTTATTCTTAGAGACATATGTAACTGTTCATGTTCAGATGCGATACTTATCATATAGAAAGTCTGGCTAATTATAACAATAGACAGAATTGTTGTAAGTCTGGTTGATTCATGAGCGGTATTTATAACAGCCCAGTTTTAGCTAAAACAGAACAGTGGTTTCGGAACAACAAATTCAATGTTGGAAAATTATTTTAATATTATTTTTTGTGTTTACAGCATGATAGCATGTATGTGTGAAAATTTCGTGAGCTAATTTTATTATTTAATTACTCAATTTGAGAAAAAATGACTAAATCGCGTAAGGTGCAAAAGTGTTGTTCTATTAGCTAAGAGTATTAAATAGCTATAAAACCTTAAAGTTAAGGTCCTTATGTTGTAATTAGACCATTTTTAGTGTAAGTGGACAATTATGGCCATCCATTATATGTTTTTATATGTTTGTAACAATGGTTAAAAAGGTAATTTAGTTTATTAAGTTAAAATAAATAAAAACAAATGAAATTTATGTTCATCTTTCTCACTTACAACTGAAAATTTGAAAACAAAGAAATGGTTTGAAGCTTTCTAGGGTTTGGCCAACTCCTAGCTTGATTAAGGTACGATTTTTGCTCAATTTTGATAATTTCTATGTTTTTGTAATCGTTGCAGCTCAATCTAGCTAACCCGTACCTTTAATTTTGAAACTGTTAAAGATTTTAAGAGTTTCCATTGATGATCTTAAGTGCTCTTTGGTGTTTGAATATGAAATATGAAGTTTTAGTGATAGATGTTCATGTTTTATAAAGTGATTTTTCATGAGATTGTATAATAGGGATTAAATTGTGAACTATGCAAATTGAGTGGTTGAAATGTGAAATAAATGAAAGTTTTAGGCTACTAGGGACTTATATGTAATTCGGCCAAGCTTGGGTTTAATGAAAATATGTGAATTTTGTGTATTTGTGAAATAGGACTAAATTGTTAAAGTGTAAAAGTTTAGGGGCTAAATTGCAAATAGGCCTAAATGTATGTCTTGGACTAAATTGAATGAGTGGTTGATTAAATAAGTTAATTTTGAATATATTTAGATCAAGAAAAGACGAATCTAGAATTAGATCGGGGGAAAGGCAAGATTATCGAGTAATTTACTCATTTCACCGTTTTCATACTCGAAGTAAGTTCATATGTGGTAATTTCATTATAAAATTATGTTAAAAGCTTTGATATTTCATAAATTGTGATAATGAGATTTTGAATAATGTTCAAATTATGAAAACGATTCTACAAATGCATTCGATGATAAAAACGGGAGGTGTGAAATCCCAATTGAACTTTAGGAATAGATTTGGATACTAGTGTCTTGTTACTAGATGATAAGTTGAGTTGGCTTCAAGCCATGATATTAGCACTTCAGGTGTAAGTTATATCGATTTGGCTTCGGGCCATGCATACCAGATGATTTAGCTTCGGGCCATGATAATTGTTCTTCGGATAAGTTGCCTTAATTTGGCTACGGGCCATGGTAGGTAATTATCGTATGAGACTATTGGGTATCCAATTTCTAGGTTCAACAGGAAAACGAATGATGTGGTTGAGAAAGAGGTTAGTACGAGGCGATACAGGCATGTACAGAACCTATTCAAGTATTAAATAGAGAAAGTTCAATGAGATGGTATTTAATCATGTTTTAAGACATGAGAAAGGTTTGTAGTTAATTTGAAATTGGTTGATTTACATTTATTTGATGAATTAAGTTATTTACATACAAGCTTACTAAGCTATGAAGCTTACTTCATGTTATTTTTCTATGTTTTATAGTGAATAAAGGCTAGATCGGATCCAAAAGTCGTCGGGAACATCATCGTACTATCAGACATCTATTTGGTACTTTTTAATTGTGTATATATGGTATATGGCATGTATAGGCTAGGTGTGGTATTTTGGTTGTGTTTATAGCCATGAGAGTTGGCTTGTAAATGATGTTAATGTTGATATGTGTTTGGCTAATAGAAATGGTTTATTTTGACATGTTTGGTATGAACATGGTAAATTGAATTGTAGAGTTTAAATGCTTGAGAAATTCTTTGATGGAGTATGATTTTAGAAGTTGAGTTGATAAGTATTTGATTAGGTAAATAGCATTTAATTGAGTAATGAAAATGGTTGAAATGAATATTGTATGAATTGTGTATTTGGTTGATGTTTTTGGCTGCCTAATTGAATGATGAAATGGTACCATTTTAGCTGTTTAGCTGAGCATGAGTTGGGGTGGCACATTGGCCTTGCAAATGGCCTATTTTGTCCACACGGGTGTGTGTCCCAGTCGTGTGCGACACACGGTCATGTTATACGGCCGTGTGTGACACACGGTCATGTTATACGGCCGTGTGCGACACACGGTCATGTTATATGGCCGTGTGTCCCTTGGTGTTGTTATTAAAATGAAGTCAGTATGCTCTACAGGGTCTCACACACGGACGTGTGACTGATCGTGTGAATGAATGCTTTACAGTTGATAAATGTATGCCTTACGTTGTGAATTGACCGGTAATACCTCGTAACCTTACTTCGGCGATAGATACAGGTTAGGGGTGTTTGCTCTATTTTTCTTTGGTTTTCTAATCAATTATGTTTGAGAGAAGACTTGATGATAAGATTCATATGATATTATTTTCTACTTCTACTGGTTGAAGCTCTGAATTGCAAATATGCAATTTATATTGTTTCTATCATAGCTGTTTCTAGCCCGTATGTGCAATATTACTCTTCTGGATTTTCTCTAGGATATCATTGATCTTTTTCTTACTCAATATGGTTTTTATTCTCAGAAATTTAGTATATCTTCACATTTTGGATTTCATTATCTCGGTTTTCTTTTCATTCTTATGGTCTAATCTTATCTAGCAAACATGGTTTATCTGTGAAAGATATTCATCAGCCGAAGGTAATTACATTTATTACTATTATAAATCCTGACTCGATCATGGGAGTTTAGTAATATGGATCTCAAATTATAGAAGTTGTATTACTGCATTGGTTGTTATTAGGACTACTTTCGATTTTCCTCTTCTATTTGGAGAGTACTATTGACGTTGAGGTATTGTTCCATCTATATTGTTGAAACATCGGTCCTATTATGACACTATGGTTTTTAATCTATCTGATGATTGTGGTTTCGAAATAATTCAAAGCTTCAGTGTTAAAAATTGAAATAGCTTTATTATATAATTTTTTTTCAATTTTTGTGAAAGGGTTTTCTATGATAGCCATGTCAATGATACATTTATTATAGAAAGATGTAAGATTTGAATGGTTTGATAAATGTCAATAATTTTTTGACCAGATGAAAGCTCTGTTGACCGAAGCACCAGTTCTAGTTCAGCCTGAATCGGGTAAGGAATTTGTGATTTACAATGATGCATCATTGAATGGGTTAGACTGTGTTTTGCTGTAGTAAGGCAAAGTAATAGCCTATACTTCTAAATAGTTAAAAACCGCATGAAAAGAATTATCCGATACATGATTTAGATTTGACAACTATTGTACTTGCATTGAAAATTTACCGACATTATCTGTTTGGTGAAAAATACCATATCTTTATTGATCATAAAAGTTTAAATTATCTGATGTCGCAAAAATATTTGAGTTTGAGACAGCGTAGATGACTTGAACTATTGAAAGATTATGATTTGACAATTGAATATCACTAAGGAAAAATGAATGTGGTTGCAGATACTCTGAGTAGAAAGTCTCTGTTTTCCTTGCAAGCCATGGATACCCGATTGTAATTGTCTGATAATGGCTCAATTTTAGCCGAGCTTACAACTAAACTAATGTTTCTATAAAAGATCTGTGAAGCTTAGAAAAGTGATAATGAGTTGTCAGCTAAACGAGTACAGTGTGAATTAACTTATTATTCAGAATTTCAAATAGGACCAGATGATTGTCTGTTATTTGAGGTATAGCCTGTGTACTGAAGGATTCAGAGCTTGTACAGAAAATTTTACACGAATGCTCACAGTAGTACTATGTTTGTTGATCCGGGGAATAATAAAATGCATAACGATTTAAAACAGATGTACTGGTAGTCTGGAATGAAATGTGGTATTTTTGAAATTGCATTTAAATGTTTAATATGTCAGTAAGTTAAAGCTAAACATCAAGAACTGATACTGTCGGGACTATTACAGTCAGTGACGATACTGAAATGGAAATGAGATAAAGTTACTATGGATTTTGTATCGAGATTACCTCTATCTTTGAAAAAGAAAGATGCTATTGGGTAACCGTCAATCGTTTGACGAAGTCTGCGTATTTATTCCTAGAATGGATTTCTAACTTAATAGATTGTCTGAATTATATGTTTCTGAGGTTGTCAGGTTACATGGTGTGCTAATTTCAATTAATTCTGATAGAGATCCATGATTCATATCCCGATTTTGGAACTAATTACAAGAAGCTTTGGGTACGCGGTTACATTTTAGTACCACATTTCATCCTAAGATGGATGATCAACCTGAACGTGTGATTCAAATTTTTCTTGAAGATATACTTCGATGCTATGTTTTAGAATTCGACGGCAATTGGAAAAGAAATAATTGCCGTTAGTCGAATTTGCATACAATAACAATTATCAGTTAAGTATAAACACCGTACAAGGCTTTGTATGATCATAAATTTAGAACTTCATTTTATTAGACTGAACTCAGTGAGAAAAGATACATGGAGTTGATCTGATTCGTAAAACTAAAGAAAGGTGAAAGTGTAACACCCTAAACCCGGCCTGAACGTTATGGCCGAATCTGGCGTTGTCACATAGAAAAGTTTTTCGTAAAGTGTGATGTCGTTGAAAAACCTATTTTTCCATTTAATCCCTTTGTGTGATCCTAACGCTAATTTTAAAACGTTCGTTCATCTTCCAAAATGTGAGTCATTTGTCAAAAAGTTATTCATATTAAAATTTCATTATTATACTTTTATTTTAAAACATTATTCCTTACGGAAGTTTCTAAAATAGGTTGCGTGTTCGTGGTATCTTTGAAAAACATTTATCTTTTTGAAAACCCGCGTCTTTTCCTACTGCTAGCAGTTATAAATCAAAGCAATTAAAAATACCCAAATTAAAAATGAAAATCCTAAGAGGTCTTATTACAAAAGAATACCTAACTAATAATACTTATATTTAGAATCAAATGCGAAAATAAAAGCAGTTGTGTGGCCACCTCTGAGTTCCCCGCTACACCAATTCACCTAAGTTTTGGAATTACCTGCGTAGATAAACAGAAGGGTGAGTTTACGAAAACTCAATGTGTAATCCCATGTCAAACAACCATACAGTAAGCAAATTCAGTCTGGGCCTAAGCCCATTACAAAGATGTCGATGTCCATACTGAGCCCATCTCAATGGATGATAGTAGTACAAATATGTAATCAAGAGATCCTACCCAGCCAGCCTCTACACTGCATCTCCGTCCAACCCTGCACTCAATGTGGGGATACAATCAACCCACCCATCCCTACACTCCAAGTAATACCGGTTGCGGCACTAAACAGTATTTGCAACAGAGCTGCCAGTACAATACACTTCCTCTAATCCTATAAAAGCCCAACCCAATGCAACACATCATGCATCATGTCATGACATAATATCATACATGTACTCAATACCGTTAAGATAGCATGCTAGATATAATCATACATCACATAAGGGCAAAACAATCATTTTACCATATAGGGGTAAAATAGTTATTTTATCAAATAGGGGGTCTAAGTAAACTAACTGACCCAACAGTAGGTTTATAGTCGTCTCGGACGACCCGTGCAACCTTAATAGTCAAACAGTAAAAATGGGCCCATGGCCCATATTGCGGGCCCATATGGGCCCACACGCCCGTGTGGCCCACACAACCTAGAAATGGCCTTGCCCGTGTAGTTTACACAGCCTGGCCTAATAATTTTTGCAAGACCGTGTGGTTTACCCGTGTGGAGCCCACATACCCGTGGAGCCCACACGGCCCAATTCAGCCCAATCTGGCCCAACCCATGAAATCGCTCATGACGGCCTCGTCGACCATCTGCCTACGTTTACTCACACGGGCTACCACACGGGTAGTCGCATGCCCATGTGGCGTCGACTAATCGCACATTTTGACTTTTTGCCGATTTATGATAAAGGGCAGTGTTTTAACACACCTTGTCTTTTTTGTCGCCTTACTACACGTGAGCACCCCAAGTACCTATAATGGATCAAGTTGCCATTCAATAAATCACTATACAGTCTAATTAATGTAAACCCCACAAGATATTCAACTTCCAATGGAACAAATCATATCGTCAATCTAATAACAGAAGATTCCCCCTTTTCTACTGCGTCAATAACGATCTCCAGTCCCTTGGTCGATTTCTAATCAAAACCATATACAACCCTTTAAACAAACTACATCCAGTAACAAAGCAGTGAAGAATCTAATACTTACCAAAAAAGTGCTAAGAATCATGAAGCAGATGATAACCAACAAAACAAGGAGAGGATTTGTATTGACTACAAAATCAACAGAGAGTATTGAAGGAAAAGTAGGCACCGTGAGGGTAAGAGAAGGAGTAATATTCGTCCAAAGCAAAATAAATACAAAGAGGGTGAGAAGAGAGAATCAACCAAACCAGGAAGATGAAAAAGAGAAAAGAATACCAGAGAATCGGCTAACAAGGGTGATACCCAAAAAGAAGGACACAGTCAAAAGAAAACAGAAAAAATAACACCCGAAAGAACCCCAACAATATTTGGCCAAAGTTTGGAGAGGTAGTGTAACATCTCGAATTAGGGCCTAGTCGGAGGAGTGGTTTCAGGACTACAAATCTGACACATTAAAATTTATTTTTATTATATTTTTATGGCGTACAAATTCACCGAATGATTTTTTGAAAATTTCATTCGAAAATTTTGACGTTTGGGCACTCAATTTGGTCAAAAGGACTAAATTGTAAAAAGTGCAAAAGTCAAGTTCTACATGTTAAAGGTGTCTAATTGTTATGAAATTTTAAATTGGAGGCCCTTAAATGGTAATTAGACCATTGGACAATTTTTTGGACAAAAATGGACATTAAATGGGTGAAATAGAATATTTTTAAGTTAGGGGCATTTTGGTAATCTAGTAATTAAAATGAATTAAAAACAAAATTAAAAGCCAATTTTTGTCCATCTTCTACTTCATGACCGAAAAATGCATGGAGAAGACATAGATAGGGTTTTTCAAGTTTCCAAGCACGATTGTAAGTCCGTTCTAGCCCCATTTTTAATGATTTTTACGCTTTTGAAATCCTCGTAACAAGATCTAGTCATTTCTACCCATATTTTGAGCTAGGGTTTGTGTTTAAAAATTTACCCATGGATGAAATACATGTGTTTTTATGTCTAATGGTAGAAAATGAATGCTCGATGTGTAATAAACGACTTTTACTAAGTGATATTCGGTGAAATTGTCAAAAAGGATCGTTTTGCAAAAGTTACAAAATTTGTCATAAAAGTGTGATTTAGTGGAAATAAGGGGCTGCTATAGTTATGAAAATGATTCGGCTAGGCTTAAAATGCAAGGAAATTAGATAAAAATCATTGTACGAGCCTTGGGACAAAAGTGTAAATATGTAAAAGTTTAGGGGTCAAAATGCAAATTTATAAAAATATGATTTTTGGACCCATATGAGTAATGTGACTAATTATTAAGCTAAATGTGATATTATAGAGCAAAGAAAATGAGCTTCGGGCATAGATTGGAAATATATGAGATTATGGACTAAATAGGAATATATAGCCGTGCTCGTATTCGAGGTAAGTTTGTGTGTCAATAATATTGCAACGCTATGTTTGAATTGAAAATTCTATACTATTATTGCACGAATGGAATGATTTAATATATTGAAAAGTGATGAAATGATGGTATATAAAAATTGTAAGAACAATGATATATGACTAGTAGCACATGAAATGTTGGATGGTTCAATTATTGATGGCTTGCTATATAATAGCTGAATATATTGAGAATTTAATATAACATGATGTTTTATTAAGTTGGATAACTTGTGAAAGAGTGAAAAGGAAGGTAAATTTGTATGTAAATAATATATCGATTCATTTTTTTATGTTATTATCTTTTGTTATTATATGAGATGTAGCTGCCTATAGAATGATCACTTGATGTAAATTATGAATTGAAATTGATTATGATGAATTCGTGAAATGTTGAAAAATGAGGAATTTCCCGGATGGACCTTCAGAATAGAAACGATACAAATTATCCATTATGAGAACACGTGTGTGGTACTATGAGTAGGCAACTATGTGTTTAAGATGGTTTTAGGTCACGTGTGTAGTACTAAGTACAGGCTACTACGTGTAACAGATTGTTAGGTCACATGTGTATTACTAAGTGCAGGCTACTATGCGCACCCGACAACTTCGATCACGTGTGTAGTACTAAGTGCAGACTACTACGAGTATCAAATGGTTAGGTCACGTGTGTAGTACTAAGTGCAGGCTACGACGTGTACCGGATTGTTGGTCGCATGTGTAGTACTAAGTGCAGGCTACTATGCGTACTAGATAGCTTCGGTTACAAGGGTGGTAATATGTGCAGGCAATCGTGTATCTGTTATTATTCCTATAAGTTCAACGAGAAATTTACTAAGTGAAAATACATATGAACATGACTATGTGATGAAGAAGTGAAGGTTCGTGTGAGTAAACTTATGAGCAACGTGCTCGATATGTGATTGAACTTTGGTAAGATTGATATGGAGTAAGTGTTACAATGAAAGTTACTACAAAGAAAACATGAAAGAGTGAAATTTAGTAATAGAACAGTTTTGGATAGCAGCAGTTGTGTGACTTTGAAAAATCGCCAAAAATGGTGGAAATCGAATTAGAAGTTGAATAAGATGTGAAATAAAATCTTTTTGAGTGTATTTTCATATAAAGGAAACGGTGTAAGCAAGAGAATTTCATATTATGAGATATTTGAATTCTTGTGAGACAGAGTCAGAATGAGTTCAGAATCCCCTATTCTGAATTGGGAAAATCATTGTACAAAAATAATCATGGTTTATAAATTATATTCTTAAAATACTTAATGAGTCTATTTTCAAGGGAAATAGACGAGAGCATCATCTGTGTCCTATACTATGAGATAATTAATTCGTAGTAAAGAGGTCGGAACTGTTAGACAGCAAAATAGGGGTAACTTTAAAGAATAAAATGTACTCACTGGATAGACCAAAAATTCTAAAAATTTTATGGTAAGAAGATATATGAGTCTAGTTTTAGGAAAAATTCACGGATCTTAATTTAGAGTTTTGTTGCTCCAGATATAAATAATTTAGTAACTATGATGTGAGAAAATAGCATGACCCGAAAATAAGTAAAAGTGTAATTGTGATTATATTTCCATGGAATCATGTTGATAATTTGCTTATTATTTTCATATGGACTTACTAAGCTTTAAGCTTACTCCCTCCTTTCCATTTCTTTAATGTTGACAGGTTAGCTCGGGGTTGGGGATCGTCGGAGGCAACCTCACTCTATCAAGCTACCTCTATTGGAGTATTGATGAATCTTAATGTCTTCTAGTGAGTGGCATGTATAGGGACTTAGTTTTATGATTGATGTTGTTATGATTAGCCATATGTATTGGCCTATATTGATTCATTGTATATAGCCATGGGATGTAGCTTATTATGATTGTGGCTTGTAAGCCTAATTATCCATGATAAGTTCTATTGCTTGTGATGCGATGATGTGTTTATGCTTGTGGGATATGTATGGTTGGTATTATGACATATATGCATGATGGGTGCTTCTTGACCGATCGAAATGGTCATAGCCATGTAATAAATGTATAATATGGAAATAAGTTGATAATGTTTGAACATGAATACTTGACGTTGATTGAAGCTACTTGATAAATTGATGGTTATGAAAGTTTGGTAAAAGTGGTCATCAAATGACAAGGTCAATGAATATAGAATTGTTGTGTCTAGCTTTGATATTATATGAGTGCGTGTAATAAGTGAATGATAGCATGTTAAAGTTAAGAATATACCTTAGTGAAGTATGTTAAATCATTAAAATGATGCCATGATGTATATCTTTGATGTGTGTAAAGATGTAACGGATTAATGATAACAAAAGGCTTGGAAAATAGCCTAAGTACTAGTCACATGGGCAGAGACACGACCATGTGTCTCAATTGTGTGGACGACACGGCCTAGCACACGAGCGTGTGGCTTGGCCGTATGGTTCAATTTGTTTTACTGACGTCATAAACAAAGAGTTACACGGCCTGAGGACATGGGCGTGTTGGAGACACACGAGCGTGTCCCTGTGTCCATACGTGCATGTGACCCTGTTTTAGTAAAAATTTTCTAAGTTTCCCCAAAACTTTTTAAAGTTCTCGATTTAGTCCCAAACCACCTTTAATTCATGTTCAGAGCCTCAGTAGGTCGTGTAAGGGACATTATGCATGTGATTGAATGTTTTTAATTTAAATGAAATTTTATGGTTTGGTTTTGCATGTTTGTGAATGTTTAAGTCTGGTAACGCTTCAAACCCTGTCCCAGTGTCAGATACGGGTAAAGGCTGTTACATTTAGTGGTATCAGAGCTATGCTTTAGTCGGTTCTTAGACTAACCTAGCATTTATGAGAGTCTAGGTATACATGTCACAAATTCGTGATTGTGATGTCTCCCGACGCGAATGAGAACCATCCTTTTTGGACAAAGGTGCTCTCCAACCGAGCTATACCGACCATTTTCGATGTAAATCTAAGGCATTTGGGTAAAGTACAGTTACTAAACTCAGAAAAGTATGAATAAAAGTTCATGATATGCATGTGATAACATGTGAGATGAAAGTGCATGTTGTGATGAGTGCCTATGCTTGTTTGATATTCATATGATGTTGTGCACTTGATTTACTTGATTAAGTGAATGTGAAAAATAGAAATTCATGAAGGTATAAATAAAAGGTTCATAATAACATGATACGGATAAAATGTCATTGTCCCGATTGAACATTGAATGTTGATGGATTGCAATGATATCTTTAAATGAGATAAAGGAATACATTATGATAATCTTATCTATGTTTAGTTGATAGTTCTATGATATATATGATCGATTTGCTCTAGGAAATGTATGTATTTAGGTAACTCACCAACCTTATTGATGGAACAAATGTTCGTGTATACTTGTTTGGATAATTATAATGGGCAAACTCGTATAGTTTAAGTAAATGTGCTAAAATTAATTGAATTGAGTTATATGATGGTAATGATATGTGTAGGATGATGTGCAAGATAAAAGTTTTAATTGTGACATACTTATCCATGTTTATTTGGCTCTCATAAGATGTTATGTGCATAACTTGTTTGATTGAATGAATGGGATAAGAAAAGTTATTTAGAATCCATAGAATGCATGCATAAATGCACCAGTTTAAATAAGATAATTGGAAGGTTCTTGCCATAAAGCTGTGAATAATAATTTTCCAGAAGTGGATGATATGTTTGTGAAAATGTTACTATGATGATGAAATAGTGTTATATGTATATGTGTATGTGTATGAGAGACGATTTAAGGACCTTACGACCCTACCCCCTTACCAGAGTGGTGTTTTGTAAAGGATTTTATAAGATCATTGTTGAATAAGCTCACAATTATGAGACCAAAGAGTTCAGCTGTAGAATGATTATAACTATGATCAAAGATTAGTTGGATTGATAAGTAAAGGCAGAGCTAGTAAAGTACGATGTCAACAAACGTATTACCTAGAATTTCTTTAGAACTGATCTTCTTCAATGAAAATCATAATGTGGGATTTTTAATAATAGAAATAGTTGGAAAAATAAATCTTGAAATGTAAGATATCTGAATGTAATTATAGTAAGCAGATTATGACTGTCTCTCTTAAGGTACTCTATGAGTTCATTTACTCTCGGAAGTATTACTGGGGCTATCTATTTTCAGGTAAATTGTTATCGTGCAAAAATGTTTTCTAATCTTCGAATAAGATGAAAGTATTGATAGTTTGACTGGTATATAATCTATATTGCTCTATTTTCCATCTGGCATTCTATTACGTTTCGTCTGCTGGGATTTTATGAGATAATGTACCTGATGTTATGATTCTGTTCCTTCTAATGGATGCTCTGTTTGATATATATATATATATATATATATATATATATGTATATATATGGGAAGATACATTATCCTTGTTGCATCTAATCCCAGTGGGCTTGAATGATGTATTCTTCTGGGCTTCTTTCCTCTGGGAAATTATTGAAATCTTCCATATTTTCTTATAAGCTTTGTTCTGGGTCTTTCATTATGATATTGTATCTTGGATTTCTTTATCTTGGATTTCTCTATCTTAGACTTCTTAATCCTGGTTTTCTTGTTATCTATATTCCGGGATTTATTAATCACGGCTCATATCTACAGTGTGTTCTTCAGTTGTGATAATCATGTCAAGTGTGACTATGCTTCTGGTTTGATCATAGTAATGTGGTAATTCTAGTATCTGGATTTTTCTAAATCTTCGTGAAGGATTTGACACCGGCAAAGGCATAAGTGGTGAAATTGTTAGTATCAACTTGTATGATGGATTTCTTTTCTCAAGAAAGTTAATCAAGTTAATGCCTTCGATTGGGAACATTTATAGTACCTTGAGCTAATGCAATTGAAATGAACTTTGATTAGTATGATGAGTGAATTTTGTATGATTACATGTTAAATCGTTTTGACAACTGAAAGGAAGGATTTCCTGAAACTTTATCAAGTAATAATTAAGACCGACTTGGTTGTTCAGTTTGTATGGGTTATTGTTTGAAAGATTTAATGGGATATTTATGTCTGAAATTTTTCCCAAGTCTGAGAATAAGATTTTATCTCTCCAGGTAAAAGGTAGATAGTCTGAATGAAAGTGTATATATCTTAGAAGACTTTGATACAATTTAAAGTTGCTTTGAATGATAAAGTTTTCATCTTGTGAAAGTTGAATGGTCTACTACATGTTGGTAACGATTTGAATATACAAGAATATTGTTAACCGAAGCCTTGAAACTAGTTTAGTCTGCATTGAGCAATGACTTCTCGATTTTCAGTGATGAGTTTTGAGACAAGAAGGGTAGTGTGATAGTTTAAAGTATCTGCTGTCATAGAAAGACTTAAGTTGAGATAGTGTAGCTGACTTGAATTGTTACAGGATGATAAGATAGTTATGGTATGATCTCTGAGAATGAGATTACTATAGATTTCATATCAGAATTATTCCTATCTTTGAAAGAGAAAGATGTCATATGACTTGTTGTTAAGTAATTGATGAATCTGCAAATCATGTCGGTAAGTATTGAATTTTCGCTCATCAGTCTTATGGGATTAAGTATCTTTGAGATTGTTGAATTTCTTAAAATTTTAGTTTTTGTTAATCGGATTGAGATCTAGGATTTAAATCATGAATTATTGAAAAATCTAGAGGTCGAACTAGTAAACTGTCGAGTGGTATAAAACGATAGAGAACTTAAGGCCATGATGATCAGGCTGGCTACGCCATTTGAATCTGAGAGGATTCAAGTATGATGTGTATATACATATTCTATGACAGTATGGGTTTGACCCTTGTATACATGAGTACTTTGATAGAAGTCAAGATTTTATTGATGCGTCGTATAACACAGAATTGTTCATGACTTTAGTATGAGAAATTAAAGAGCTAAGTATTAAACATAGCCTGAGTAAAAGTTCTTCAGAAATGATTATGAGATAGTGGAGTTTATCTGAAAACCGAACCACTCTTCTGGTAAGATTTTCGGGGACGAAAATCCCTAAAGGGGGAGACTTGTAACATCCCGAATTAGGGCCTAGCCGGAACAGTAGTTTTGGGACCACAAATCTGACACATTAAAATTTTTTTTATTATTTTTTTATGGTCTACAATTTCACGGGATGATTTTGTGAAAATTCTGTTCAAAAATTTTGACGTTTGGGCACTCGGTTTGGTTAAAAGGACTAAATTGTAAAAAGTGCAAAAGTTGAGTTCTACATGTTAGAGGTGTCTAATTGTTATGAAATTCTAAATTGGAGGCCCATAAATGGTAATTAGACCATTGGATAATTTGTTGGACAAAAATGGAATGAAATGGGTGAAATAGAATATTTTTAAGTTAGGGGCATTTTAGTAATCTAGTAATTAAAAAGAATTAAAAACAAAATTAAAAGCCAATTTTTTTCCACCTTCTACCCCATGGCTGAAAATTTCATGGAGAAGAGATAGCTAGGGTTTTTCAGGCTTCCAAGCTCGATTGTAAGTCCGTTCTAGCCCCGTTTTTAATGATTTTTACGTTTTTGAAATCCTCGTAACAAGATCTACTCATTTCTACCCATATTTTGAGCAAGGGTTTATGTTTAAAAATTTACCCATGGATGAAATGCATGTGTTTTGGTGTCTAATGGTAGAAAATGAATGCTCGGTGTGTAATAAACGACTTTTACGAAGTGATTTTCAGTGAAATTGTCAAAAAGGACCGTTTTGCAAAAGTTACAAAATTTGTCATAAAAGTGTGATTTAGTGGAAATTAGGGGCTGCTATAGTTATGAAAATGATTCGGCTAGGCTTAAAATGCAAGGAAATTGGATAAAAATCATTTTACGAGCCTTGGGGAAAAAGTGCAAATATGTAAAAGTTTAGGGGTCAAAATGCAAATTTGTAAAAATATGATTTTTGAACCCATATGAATAATGTGACTAATTATTAAGCTAAATGTGATATTATATATCAAAGAAAATGAGATTTGGGCATAGATTGGAAATGAATGAGATTATGGACTAAATCGGAATATATAGCCATGCTCGAGTTCGAGGTTAGTTCGTGTGTCAATAATATTGCTATGCTATGTTTGAATTGAAAATTCTATATTATTATTGCACGAATGACAGGATTTAATATATGGAAAAGTGATGAAAGAATGGTATATAAAAATTGTAAGAACAATGATATATGACTAGTAGCACATGAAATGTTGGATGGTTCAATTATTGATGGCTTGCTATATAATAGCTGAATATATTGAGAATTTGATATAACAAGATGTTTTATTAAGTTGGATAACTTGTGAAAGAGTGAAAAGGAAGGTAAGTTTGTATGTAAATAATATATCGATTCTTTTTTTTATGTTATTATTTTCTGTTATTATATGAGATGTAGCTACCTATAGAATGATCACTTGATATAAATTATGAATTGAAATTGTAACACACTTCACCCGTATCTAACTCCGGGACAGGGTTCGAGGCGTTACTGGACTTAAACATTCACAAACATATAAAATCGAGTCACCAAGTTTTTGCTCAAAATTAAAACTTACAAACCACAATGAATAAATGCCACATCTCATGATCATATACAATAGCTTGATGTAGTCCAATACATAAGCCAAATCATAATAATAATACATGACATGAAACACACTTCTTATACATGCCACTCACATGAAAATATTTAACATATACTTGCCAATACTCCAAGGATAATGGCTTGATAGTGTGATGTTTGCCTCAAACGATCTCCAACCCCGAATCGACCTAACAAACTAAAAAAAATGGAAAGGAGGAAGTAAGCTTTACGCTTAGTAAGCTCGCATGAAAATAATAAGCAATGCGATAACCTCCTATTTTCATATTCTTTCTATTTATTCAAATTCCAGCTAAGCTGTTTTCCCGAGTCACAGTCATTAATTTATTTATATTTGGAGCTACGGAACTCCAATTTAATATCCGTAAATTTTCTCAGAAACTAGAATCATATCACTTCTTACTAAAAGTTTTATATAATTTTTAGTCCAGCCAATTAGTACAGTTTATTAGTTAAAGTTTCCCCTGTTATACAGCTTGACTGATCTGACCTCTGTTCACTACAAATTGATTTTCGCCCTGTACAAGAGTAAAATAGCCATGAAATTTGTTTCATTTAAAACTATACTCAATAAGGAATCTAGGAATATAAACTATATTTCTTAATTATTTTTTTACAATTTTTAAGGATTTTTACATATCACAAATCATTTTCACCACATTTCATACATCACAAGTATAGGCCCATGATTACAAGGTCACCCTAAAATCATCCTCATGTATAACTTACTTGTTTATAACCTTACCACATTCCGGTCACTTAATGAACACATCAATCACATAACTAAGTTCCTGCATTTATTCATCACAGTACATAATAAGTCTCCCGTTGAACACTTCGGATCAATCCTCGATACTTGGTGGTTTCAACACATAGCTCCACCCATCATATAGTTCGGCTCTCTTGTACACATGGTGAACACTTAGTACCACCTATGTGACCTAGCCAGTTTATTGCGTAGCTCTCTTGTCTACATGGTGTACGCATAGTATCACCCATGCGAACTAGCTACATCATAATGTCTCGTAGCTCTCTTGTACACATGATGTGCACTTAGCATCATACATGTGACCTAGCTACATACCATCTGTATCATCCAATCTTTCCGAAGGTTCAACCGAGATTTCTCTCTCTTTTCCAACAATTTCACCAATCAAGTAATTATCAACAGAGATATTTCCAATATTATTATAAAATATCATAATACAAGTAAAATTGATGTATTACTTACATATAAACTTACATCTCAAGGCAATAACATTAAATTACACATTGCATTATTAAAAATCATATGAACTTACAATTGCTCATAATATCCATAATCATAGAAATCACATTTATGTATGATAATTCAATGCTATTCACAGCAAGATATATTTCATGTATAACAATAAATGAATAATAGGCTTATTAAATCACACGAGCTTACCTCAATAAAAAAAAGGGCAATTTATCATTTTAGTCCATAACCTTGTATTTTCCCAATTTAAGCCCGAATCTCGATTTCCTTGATCTATAATATCACATTTAGCCTAATAATTAATCACACTATTCATATGGGTCTAAAAATCATATTTTTACAAATTTGCATTTTGACCCCTAAACTTGTGCGTTTTTGCACTTTTGCCCCAAGACTCAGAAATTAAACTTCATCCTATTTTCTTGTGTTTTATGACATACTAATCATTTTTCTCTTCTATGGCAACATCAAAATCTCACTCTAACATGTACTTATGAACATTAGGTATTTTTACCGATTATACCGTTTTACTCGTTTTTATGAAAAATCACTTAGCAAAAGTTGTTTAACACAATCTCAAACTTTATATTCTACCATAAAACATCAAAATTCATACATATCATCCATGGGTAAATTTTTAAATATAAACCCTAGCTCAAAATATTGGTAGAAATAGGTAAATCGAGCTACGAGGATTTTAAAAATGTAAAGAACATTAAAAACGGGCATAGAAATCACTTACAATCAAGGATTAAAAGTGTTGAAACCCTAGCTATGGTGGAGATCAAAATTCGGCAGCAACTTATGGAGAAGATGATCATTTTTGTGTTATTTTTCCCATTTTATTTCATTTAATATCCAAATGACCAAAATGCCCTTACTTACTAAACTTTCAAAAATCCATCTATGTCCAATTTTTGTCCATAAACTTAAAAATTGGTAAAATTTCTATTTAAGACCTCCTAATTAATATTTCAAAGCAATTTCATACTAGAAACTTCTAGAATGCAAGTTTTGCAACTTATTCAATTTAGTCCCTAACTTCAAATTAAGCACTTTATGCATAGAATTTCTTCACGAAATTTTCACACAATCATGCAATCATATCATAGACCTCAAAATAATCATAAAATAATTATTTCTATCTCAGATTTGTGGTCCTGAAACCACTATTCTGACTAGGCCCAAAATCAGGGTGTTACAGAAATTGATTATGGATGAATTCGTAAAATGTTGAAAAGTGAGAAATTTCTCGGTTGGACCTTTAGAATAGAAAGATACAAATGATCCGTTGTGAGAACACGTGTAGTACTATGTGCAGGCTACTATGTGTTTAAGACGGTTTTAGGTCACGTGTGTAGTACTAAGTGTAGGCTACTACGTGTACCGGACTGTTAGGTCGCATGTATAGTACTAAGTGCAGGCTACTATGCGTACCCGACAACTTCGATCACGTGTGTAGTACTAAGTTCAGGCTACTACGTGTATCAGATGGTTAGGTCACGTGTGTAGTACTAAGTGTAGGCTAGGACATGTACCGGATTGTTGGTTGCATGTGTAGTACTAAGTGCAGGCTACTATGCGTACCAGATAGCTTCGGTTACAAGGGTGGTAATATGTGCAGGCAACCGTGTATCTGTTATTATTTCGATGAGTTCAACGAGAAATTTACTAAGTGAAAATACATATGAACATGACTATGTAATGAATAAGTGAAGGTTCGTGTGTGTAAACTTATGAGCAATGTGCTCAATATGTGACTGAACTTTGGTATGATTGATATGGAGTAAGTGTTACAATGAAAGTTACTACAAGGAAAACATGAAAGAGTGAAATTTAGTAATAAAATAGTTTTGGACAGCAGTAGTTGTGTAACTTTGAAAAATCACCAAAAATGGTGGAAATCGAATTAGAAGTTGAATAAGAGATGAAATAAAATCTTATTGAGTCTATATTCATATAACGAAAACAGTGTAAGTAAAAGAATTTCATATTATGAGATATTTTAATTCTTGTGAGACAGAGTCAGGATGAGTTTGGGATCCCTTGTTCTGAATTGGGAAAATCACTAGAAATTGTATAAAAATAATCATGGGTTATAAATTATATTATTAAAATACTTAATGAGTATATTTTCAAGAGAAATAGACAGGAGCATCATCCGAGTAATATGAGATAATTAATTCGTAGTGAAGAGAGGTCGGAACTGTCAGATAGCAAAATAGGGGTAATTTTAAAGAATAAACTGTACTTATTGGATAGACCAAAAATTCTAAAATTTTTATGGTAAGAATATATATGAGTCTGGTTTTAGGGAAAATTTACGAATCTTAATTTGGAGTTCCGTAGCTCCAGATATAAATAATTTAGTAACTCTGACTCGAGAAAACAACATGACCTGAAAATAAGTAAAAGTGTAATTATGATTATATTTCCATTGAATCATTTTGATAATTTTCTTATTATTTTCATATAGACTTACTTAGCTTTAAACTTACTCCCTCCGTTTCATTTCTTTAGTGTTGACAGGTTAGCTCGTGGTTGGAGATCGTCGGAGGCAACCTCACACTATCAAGCTACCTCCTTTGGAGTATTGATAAATCTTAATGTCTTCAAGTGAGTGGCATGTATAGAGACTTAGTTTTATGATAGATGCTATTATGATTAGCCATATGTATTGGCTTATATTGATTCATTGTATATAGCCATGAGATGTGGCTTATTATGATTGTGGCTTGTAAGCCTAATTATCCATGATAAGTTCTAATGCTTGTGATGCGATGATGTGTTTATGCTTGTGGGATATGTATGGTTGGTATTATGACATATATGCATGATGGGTGCTTCTTGACCGATCGAAATGGTCATAGCCACGTGGTAAATGTATAATATGGAAATAAGTTGATAATGTTTGAACATGAATACTTGATGTTGATTAAAGCTACTTGATAAATTGATGGTTATGAAAGTTTCGTAAAAGTGGTCATCAAATGACAAGGTCAATGAATATAGAATTGTTGTGTGTAGCTTTGATATTATATGAGTACGTGTAATAAGTGAATAATAGCATGTTAAAGTTAAGAATATACCTTAGTGAAGTAAGTTAAATCATTAAAATGATGCCATGATGTGTATCTTTGATGTGTGTAAAGATGTAAGGGATTAATGGTAACAAAAGGCTTGGAAAATAGCCTAAGTACTAGTCACACAGGCAGAGACACAGCCATGTGTCTCAAACGTATGGAGGACATAGCCTAGCACACGGGCATGTGGCTTGGCCGTGTGGTTCAATTTGTTTTGCTGACGTCATAAATAGAGAATTACAAGGCCTGAGGACACGGGCGTGTGACCCTGTTTCAAAAAAAATTTTCTAAGTTTCCCCAAAACTTTTTAAAGTTCTTGATTTAGTCCCGAACTGCCTTTAATGCATGTTTAAAGCCTCAATAGCTCGTGTAAAGGACATTATGCATGTGATTGAATTTTTTAATTTAAATGAAATTTTATGGTCAGATTTTGCATGTTTGTGAATGTTTAAGTCCGGTAACACTTCGAACCCTATCCTAGCGTCGGATACGGGTAAGGGGTGTTACAGGTAGAGGAGAAAAGAAAATCAGTTAGACAAGAGGTTTGTAGGGGAAAGCAAAGTCGAGAAACAAAATGAAACCAAATGGTACTCAAAATAAGAAAAACCGAAAGATGCTGTCCAAACTCCTTAGCACAAATTAGCCTCAAGGAAAGAAAAGTACCAAGAAGAAATGATAGAAAACGAGATGAAGAGAATAATACCAAAACCAACACCGAATTCTTCCCAAAGGCAAATTCATTGAGTGCCTAGAATCCCAATTCGGCACCAACAATCCCACAACTTAAAATCCCCATTATTTTCTCCTAAGATCACTCAAATAATCCACCCAATCCCTTGATCCCCTCCTCAAAACTCTCCTCCAAACTCTCCACCATCAAATTTGAAGCTCCCTCAAGCTCTTTAGAGTTTCGGCTAAACTAAAACACTCCCACGGCACTGGTAGCAAAAGAAAACACACCTTGCGCATAGTAGGACTCAAACTCGAGCCCTTTAGTAACCATGACACGCCACTTATCCCCTAGACCAGTAGGCCCTTTTTTGTCATGAAATAGCCACATTTATTTAAAAGCCTACTGACTAGAGGCAAGGTTTATTCATTAAAAAGCAAAAATTTTGCTCAAGCCAAGACTTAAACCCAAGACTTCTCAGACTCTTCCCAGTACACTTAACCATTGAAGCAGATACATAGTTGTGTCACTTTCTTGCATGACTAAACATTTATGTGCAGCCTCCTAACTGTTCCCATGCTCAAGACCTAATACTTTTAGGCTCAAAATTCGGGGCGTTATAGAAAGTGATCTAAGATAGTTTAAAACCAGTATCTGATCATCAGAAATTCTATGTGGATTTAAACAGAAAAGAAATAGAGTTTCAAATTAACGACAAGGTATTTTTGAAAGTTTTGCCTTGGAAGAAAATTATCTGGTTTGGTTGTAAAGGCAAATTGAGTCATTGGTATATTGGGTAGTATGAAATTATTGAAAAGATCAGACCTGTTGCGTATCGATTAGCATTACCGCCAGAATTTGACAGAATTCATAATGTTTTTCATATGTTATGTTACGATGGTATCGATTAGATTCATCACATGTTATTTCTCTAATAAATATTAAAATTTAGTCTGACATCACTTATAATGAAGAACCGATCAAAATTCTGGCACTTGAAGCGAAAGAATTGAGAAATAAAAGGGTAGCTTTAGTAAAATTTTTCAAGCAATGACATGATATAGAATAAAGTACTTGGGAACCGGAGGAAACTATGAGAAAGAAATATCTGAACCTCTTTATTGGTAAGATTTTTGAGGACAAAAATTCTTAAGGGGGAGAGTTATAACAGCCCGTTTTTGATAAAACTGGAATAGTGGTTTCGGGACCACAAATTCGATTTCAGAAGAATAATTATTTTTATATTATTTTATGGTCTATAGTATGATAGTAATGTCGTATAAAAATTTTGTAAAGAAATTTTACCAATTACATGTTTAATTTGATAAAGGACCAAATTGCACAAAGTGCAAAAGTTGAGTTCTAATATCTAAAAGGATTAAATAGCTATGGAATTCAAAATTTGAGGTCCTTATATGTCAAATAGACCATTAAAAATGCTTAGTGGTTAAGGATGGCAATTCATCCATTGAAAATAAAATAAAGAAAAGGATGAAATTGGAAAGTGAAAAAATAAAAGATGATAAATGATAAAAAAATAAAAATATCATCATTTCTATCATTTTTCCCAAATTAAAATCATGGAAACCCTAGCCATGGAAACCAAAGCTCAAGCCAACTTATTTTTTTTTATTAGATTCGGATAGACCAAATTCGGAGTTAGAACGAGGAAAAGAGAAAATATCGGATTAGTAGATTTTACATACACGAACATTTGTCGAGTAATTCGGAGGCTCGTTGGATTGGAAGCTTGGTGGAGATCACTCACACTATCCATCAGCCCATTTCAGTATATATATGGTAAATCAGTTATGGTTATAATGGCCTGTATAGGTTAATTGGCCAATATTGGCATATAAATGCTTTAATTATAACTTGCCATTGGAATGGCTTGTGATGGATATGTTTGGTATGTGTTTAAAATTGGTTGATTGATAGAAATTATATTTGTATATTTATGATTGAGTTAAGTTAGCATATTTGATAAGATATGCATATATATGAACTTGGTAATTTATGTAGGTGTTTATAATTGATTATATGAGGTATTATATCATGTATAGGACTTGATTTTGAGTTAGGTTAAATGACCTATAATAGATTGTGAATGTGTTAAAGTGTTGGTGTAGGAGAATGACAAAATGGGGTGAGAAATATGGCTTGGAAAATAGCCTATTTTCATCCACATGGGTAGAGACACGGGCGTGTGTCTCAGTCGTGTGTGACACACGGCCTAGCGCACCAGCGTGTGACCTGGCCGTGTGTCCCCTGCATCTTAAAAATTTCAAAATAGAATACCCAGGTGTTTATACACGGCCTAGCACACGGGTGTGTGGCTTGGCTATGTAATCCAAGTTAGAGAGTTACACAGCCTGAAACACAAGAGCGTTCTCACACAGCCTGACCACACAGGCGTGTGACCCCTGCACCTAGGAAGAATTTTGAGATTTTGTGAAAAATTCTTTGAGTACCCGGTTTAGGCCCGACTCGTTTCTAATGCATGTTTTGGACCTCGAGGGTTCATATAAGGGACTTTATGTTTGACTTTCTGACATGAATACTGTATAAAATGAAATTTCTATTTATTTGATCTGTATATTTTAGTAATGCTTTGTAACCCTATTCTGGTGACGGATATGGGTTAGGGGTGTTACAGGAAATGCATCAATTGCAATAAGATGGGGAAAAAGTCATTTGATTTTAGGCTTCCAAAGAAAGTTAGAGGTAACAAGGCCAATTTTGTGCAATAAATTTTCAAGGCAGTGTTTGATATGGACTTATGTGCTATGATTTCTGCAGTTAACATGATTAACTAAAATCCAAGAGAATGGTGGCTTGATACTAATGCCACACGTCATATCTGCTGCGACAAAGATGTTTTTTTTAGTTGTTTCCTTGTGAAAAAGGGGAGAAGCTTTATATAGGCAATGTTGCGACTTCCAAGATCAAGAGGAAGGGTACTGTGGTTCTGAAGATGACATCTGGCAAGGAACTCTCATTGAAAAATGTATTGTATGTTCCTGACGTACGCAAGAATCTTGTTTCTGGGACACTCTTAAATGTACACGACTTTAGGATGGTGTTTGAATCAAAAAAGGTAATTTTATCTAAATGGGGAATGTTTGTGGGAAGGGTATATGTATTAAATGTCATGTGGAAACTTAATGCAATCTCTATAAAAACAAAGACAATGAATAAGAATGTTGTTTCTTCTTTTGTTTATATGCTTGAGTCTTTTAATTTATGGCATGGTAGACTCGGGCATGTTAATTATGATTCTTTATGTAGATTAATTAATCTAGAACATATCCCTTCATTTCACATTAATTATAATCACAAATGTGAAACGTGAGTTGGGGCAAAATTAATAAGGTCTTCATTTCAAATTGTTGAAAGAAGTATGAAACCACTTAATAAAGTATGTTCAAACTAGATGAGAGAATAAATATTTTATTACCTTCATTTATCATAGCACAAAATATTGTTATGTATATTTGCTTAAAAGAAAAAATGAAGCTATAGAGAAGTTTATTCTTTATAAACAAGAAGTTGAAACCCAACTTAATAAAAACATTAATATAGTGAGAAGCGATCGTGTGGTGAATATGTCGAACCATTTGGTGAATATTGTGCACAACATGGTATTATTCATTAAGTAACACCACCATACTCTCCTTAAATAAATGGAGTAGTCGAGCAGAAAAATGGAACTTTAAAGGAAATGATGAACGTAATGCTAGGAAGCTCTAGGTTATCACAGAACATGTGGCGGGAAGCTGTTTTGTCAGCTAATTACCTTTTAAATAAGGTTTCCCACAAGAAAAAGGACAAGGCATCATATGAGTTATGGAAAGGCTAAAACTTTCTTACAACTACTTGAAAGTGTAGGAGTGTCTTGCGAAGGTAATGGCTCCGCTACCAAAGTAATGAAAATAGGTTCTAAAATAGTGGATTGTGTTTTCATTGGCTATGTAGAACATAGCAATGCATATCAATTTCTTGTGTATGAATCAAAGAATCCTCAAATTCCTAAGAATACTATATTGGAATTAAAAAAATGTTTCATTCTTTGAAAACATCTTCCCTTGTAAAACTAGGAAATTGATTCAATATCAACTAAAAGAATTTCAAAGACTATAGATGAAAATAGTCAAGAAGTGGATGTGAAAACAACTTTCCTAAATAGAGATCTTGATGTAGAAATTTACATAGAACAACCTGAGGGTCATGTAGTTCCAGGACAAGAAAGGAAAGTTTGTAAATTGGCAAAGTCTTTATACGGGCTTAAGCAAGCACCAAAGCAATGGCATGAAAAGTTCAACAATGTTATGATGATAAATGGCTTTAAGATTAATTAGTGTGACAAATGTGTGTATGTCAAAACTACTGACGTTGGATATATAATCTCATGCATAAATGTTGATGACATACATATTATTAAAAGTAACAATGAAATGGTAAAACATACCAAAGACATGTTAAATTCAAGATTTGAAATGAAAGATATGGGACTAGCTGATGTGATTTTGGGCATCCAAATTAAGAGGGCATCTAAAGGTCTCATAATGACTTAGTCACACTATGTGGACAAGATTCTTGGGAAATTTAGTATGGATAACTCTAGTATAGCCAGAACTCTAATAGATACGAGTCAAGATCTGTCCAAAAAAAAAGTGAAAGTGTTGACCAATTGGAATATGTAAGAGCCATAGGCAGTCTAATGTACCTTATGAGCTATACTAGACCAGATATTGCTTTCATTGTGAGCAGTTTAAGCAGATTCACAAGTAATTGAGGGGAAAACCACTAGAAATCAATTATGAAGGTATTCAGATATCTCAGATATACTCAAGACTACGGACTACATTATTCTAGAGAACATGCTGTCTTAGAAGGATTCTCTGATGCTAGTTGGATATATGATATTCAAGATACCAAAGCCACAAGTGGATATGGATTTACATTGGAGCTATGTCATGGAAATCCTCAAGACAAACGATTATAACCAGATCTACAATGGAATTTGAGTTAGTAGCTCTAGACAATTCTAGATAAGAGGCTGAATGGCTTTAAAACTTCTTGGAGGATATTCTTGACTGGCCAAAGCTTGTGCCTACAATATGTATATATTGTAACAATCAAGCAAAAATCGGTAGAGCACAAAATGTAATATATAATGGTAAGTCGAGACATATGCATCGTTGACACAATACAATTAGACGACTGATCTCAAATGGAGTTATCTCTATTGATTTTGTAAAATCAAAAGATAACATTACAGATCCACTAACTAAAGGATTAAATTGAGACAAGTTCATAAAACATCGAAAGGAATGAGACTAAAGCCCATGGAAATTAAAGGCGCTATGTGAAGGAAAACCCAACCTAGTTAACTAGAGATCCTAAAATCTAGGTTCAAAGGGACAACCTAATTGCATAGACCTTGTAAGGTCACTATAGGGGTTCTTATCCCAAGTTTGTTCCTATGATATAAACAATTATTTAAAGTGAGATAGGTTAAGCAAAGCTTTTAATGACCATTGTGCGTTTCAGTGAGCCAAGCAACATAAGTCACCTATGTGAGAGTGAAGTGGGACTACTTCAAGGAGATTATTAGGGTATAGTTCTCTCAAACTGCTGTAGAACCATGAGATGTTCATGACCATATAAACATACCTATGAGAACGAAGATCTTGCCAGTGAGGTAGTTGTGTGAGGTATATCATTGTTTACACAAACGGCAAAACAGTTCAAGGACATCGCGTCTACTGGTTAACTAGTAAAGTAAATATTCTTTCTTAAGGGAAGGTTCAAGGGTTGATGCCTACCCATCCTATGCAACTATCAATTGTATAATCTATCACCATATTGAGTCAATGTTTTTCATAAAAACCATCAATTTCATTCACGTGGGGGTTGTTGGAAAAATATGATTTTTTTTGGAATCTTTGAGACGTATTTTCGATTGGTAAATGAGGAGTTTTGAATCATAAAAATATGATTTTATGTTCTACCCCATAAGACCTTTACAACGAGATATCATACGCTCAAAATGGTTGAGTGGTGAATGAGAAATTGATGCTCAAAGTAGGCTACATGTGAATTCCGTTGAGGAAAATAAAAAGCATTTGTCCCACATTGAATGAGAATCAAGTGTGAAACTTGTATATATATTTCAACCAACTTGGTGGTTATTGAATGTCTAAACTAATACTCTCCCTTGTGAGTAGGTGGGGTGCAAATCCAAATCCACCAAGGTCGGGGGGAACTCGCACGACGTGGGCGAAATGTACGGACCGATCGGGTCCTTCTAGGCCTGCGGATATTTTAGCCCAATACATGTTTATTTCTTTTACTCAGCAAAGTATTTCAATTTAGAATTAAAAGGCCAGTGTTAATGTCCTTTAATTCAGACATTAATTTGGATTTAATGTCCTTAATTCACAACGTTATAATTCCAAATTAGTCAAAGTTTCCAATAATCTTTTTTTATACCAAAAATAATCAGAACACAGAGATACTAAATACTGATAATTTCCTCTGAAGTTTTTTTTCTCTCCCAAAAAATTATTTTCCAGTGATAGAAAGAAGGCAAGCCTAGTTCATTGATCACGCAGCTGTGCTACTGTGGTGTTCATCCAGTTGTTGTATCCTGGGAGACAATCGTCCAACATTTCTCCGGTGCGAAATGAGCGGCTGAAGTTGTCTTAAGGGGACTGTGTTCCACAAGCCTCAAGTTTGAATTGATTGACAACCTGTTTACTATAAACATTTATTTTAAATACTATTTTACCTGTAATTCTTGTTTCGATCTTGTAATTTATTTGATTTAAATTAATATACTTAAATATTTTTTATTACTGTGTATTTGCAAATGATTGTGCAATAATTGCAACTCTTCAAGCTTTGTAAACAACTTAACAAATTTGCACATGAGACACAACAATGGTGCACTGAATATAAATACTCAGTGACTACTCAATGAATCTCAAAGACTTAATAGTAATTTAGAAAATGGTTAACACATTTGTAAAACCTATCTTTTGATTTATTTACAATAGATGTTTGTATATTAACATTAATGCATATCAGTACCTTAGTTCCAATTATAGTAATTAACTCAATTTTAAGAAATAAAAAAGAACATGGATAACTTAATCTTTACACTAATGACTTTCTTACCTTAAATCTTAAATTTATGTTCTATGGTATTTTTCCTATATATTCAATTTATTACTAGGTTGCGATTCAATAGATTATCCGGTATGCAATGCAAGTTTCTTTAATATAATTAACAATAACATCATTCCAACATATTATTCAAATGATTTTATAAAATGCCTACTATTTTGAATTCCTTAAATATATATAAACAAACAACATATCACTATTAAACATAGTTACAATATAGTAATTGCAGTTTTTCACGATAATTCAAAAATTTTCATTTTTTTATTAATATAACAAGAAATTAAACACATGATTTATTTAATATTCAATTCATAAACATATTCAATTTGTTTATCATTCTTAGTAAATTTTAGTCCTTCACATATAATGTGGACACTCAAGCTTAAGTACACAAATTCTAACCCCAGTACACAATAATTCAATAGAATGATAGGCACATAAATGTAACATACGAATGATACTCGAATGCACTAAACACGATAGACCAAGTGAGTAAAACCATAGCATGTCTATGACAACTTGTGGAGTCTGTCGAGACACTAAAAACGAGGTAGTTAACCGGGATAATAAACATGGGTGATCAATTAGAATGATAAAAGTGAGAACTTTCACAAACAAGGGAAAAGGGGCTAGAAGAAAATTTGAAGTATGGGCATACATTAATTAGCCATTAGGACGAAGATATCCATCAATAGAAAGGGAAATGTAAATTGAGAAAAGATTACTAGAATAGCAATAGTGAAAGCCTAGTAAAAAATGTGGGAAGCAACCCAACAAGAATAGTCACGAGAGTTGACGCACTAGTCGTATCTGTTGTGCAGGTGAAAGAAAGATGGTTCACTCGAGGATTGTAGATATGGTCCCTCCATATAGAAATGGCAGAAGGCACTCAGAAAAAACCCTATAGGATAATAGGTTGTCATAAATACGTTGGTTAGTCCATAAGACAATAAGGGGTTACATAGAACCCATTGATAGAGAAAGTTACACGGGATGATGGATATGTCTGTCAGGACTATTCCTCAAAAATAGAGGGAAACCAATGTAAAAAGATACTAGCCAAACAACCAACCTATAGGGTAACTGAAATGTAAGAAAAGTTGTGAACTCAGATAAAAGTCAGATGAGTACCGTATGATAAAGGGTCCTTATCTGATAAGAGTGTTACAAAAAGGGGGTATAGTGTTGGGAATAAGGCAAATTAAGATGAATTAATCTGACCACTATTTAGACCAAGCGGGATTTGGTCCCCTGGGTGGTGAAGGACCTGATAGTTGTACCAACAAAAGGAATGGGAGAAAGACATAAGGGTTTAAGATAAGGAAAATAAGAGTCCACCATGGACTAAATATATCTAGAATACCCACTAAGAGCCCTTAGGAGGGTAAATCAGAAGGCCACATTAATAGGAAAGAATGGTGGAAAGAAGAAATCCACGCTGGGGATAAGTGGAAAAAAGAAAATAGGTAAAGGGAAAATGTAGTTCATAGAAATGGCAAGATATTTAGAGGAACTGGCAGTGTTGATTGAAGGTTGTTAGATTGGCTGGGAAGCGATCACTTAGCAATCTATGTGCCAGTAGATAGGATTTAAGGATAAGATAAAGTCCGCTATGTCGAGATAAGAGGAAAATCGGATAAGATAAAGTAACACCCCTAACCCGTATTCGTCGCTGAACTAAGGTTAAAGGCGTTACCAAACAAATTGAAACATTTTACACAACATAATTCACAATCATAGTCAAACATTACCATAGAGTCCCTTGAATAGGTCATCGAGATCTTAAACATGCATTAGAAGGTGGTCGGGACTAAATTGAGCTCATACAAATTTTTTTAAAACTTTAAATATTTTTTCAAAGTTATACAGGTCACACGCCCGTGTCAACAGGCCGTGTACCTCACACGGCTTTAGACATGCCCGTATGTCTAGGCCGTGTCAAAATAGGGCATACATACTGACTTAATCACACGGCTACAAGACATGCCCATGTGCCTTGGCCGTGGCTGAAACTGAATTGATTCACACGGCTAGCCAAATGCTCGTGTGCCTTGGTCGTGCTCAAGACTGACTTACAATCATAGGGTACCCTAGGGGACACACGGCCGTGTAACATGACCGTGTGTCACATACGGTTGAGACAGACGCCCGTATCTCTGCTCGTGTGGACAAAAATAGGCCATTTGAAAAGCCAATTTGGCACCTAATTCGGGGTCAAACCTACAAGCACCAAACCAAGCACAAATGCATATCAATATTAGCCAATTTTCAATACCAAAACTTATATCATTCATGCCATATTATTGACAACAACACATATCAAACATGTCATCCTATAAGTCCAAAACCATACCAAAACATATGGTTTCATAACCTCCAAACATACAATCAAATCTCATGCCAAAAACCTTACCAATTTCCATAATAGACACATTCCAAAAAATTACCAAATTGACCAATTCTCTTGACCATTCAAAGCACTTCATATAAGCACAATTTACATCACATATCATATACCGAAATCAAACCATAAGTTCAACAACAAACTAGCAATATCACATGGCATGATATAGACGTTACAAAACATATCCAAATATTCCTAGCCTATACATGCCATATTCTACAATATACATTTTCAAAAGGTACCAAAACATAGTTCGATAGTGTGGTGACGATCCTCGACGATCTCCGAGCTCCCAGTAGCTTCGATACCTATAAAATAGTTGAAAACATACAAAGTAAGCTTTCAAAAGCTTAGTAAGCCATATACAAATAAACTTATCAATTAAAGTATATAAACATCATCTAAATACATATACTCTATAGTCAAATACTATCACAAACCACATAATTCATGTACATTTCTCATATACTCAATTCATTTGCACAAATAATATACTTTCTCATACTTATAACACATATCATCACTTGTACATATACTTACGTTTGTTCTTAAACGTAATATACATTTCAAACGTACCTGAATCAGATACACATCTTATATATTCATTCGTTTCTCAGAATTCCCGTTGAACCGTTCAAAGTCATAAGGATACGCAGATAGCTTGAAAAGCTCCTACAATGCCAATGTCCCAGACGTGGTCTTACATGTAATCAAATACTGATGCCACTGTCTCAGACAGGGTCTTACACGAAATCAAATATGATGCCGATGTCCCAGACATGGTCTTACACGTAAATCATAACTTGATGCCAACGTCCTAGATGTGGTCTTACACGATAACACATATCGGATCCTATGTCATGACATATGTATCCTAGCTATTCCTAAGGTTCGTACGGGGCTTTTCGGATGTCAGAACTTTGTTGATACTTTCTCAGATATCTCATTCTCAACTCATATAATCATTCATTATTGTTCAATAGCATATAATCAATACTAATTCAATTCAAAACACATTTATTTGAATATAGACTTACCTCGCACGAAAATGAACGGAAACGAGCGACTATTCAACGACTTTTGTTTTCCTCTGATCTAATTTTGTTTTCTTTGGTTCTTGATCTAAATCAATTCAAATTTAACCTTTTTATTCACCAAATCATTCAATTCAATCCAAAACACACATATTTAGGGCATTTTACAAATTAACCCTCACATTTTCACAATTTGACATTTTAGTCCCTATTTTACCAAATCACAAAATACACATAATTTCTTTATACACATGTCTAGCCGAATTTTCATATAGCTCATAGAAGCCCACATATTTCATTTATTTTATATTTTAGTCCCTCAAAATCTGATTTTAACAATTTATTACTCAAATTCATCAAAAATTAAAAGACAATATACTAACCCAACACATATATTTCATTTTCTATCATCTAACTTCATAAGTCATCATCAAAATCAGAAATGTAGGCATGGGCTTGATAGATTACTAAGCAACGATTACAAAAACGTAGAAATTATCAGCAACTGAACAAAATCCATACCTTAATCACCAAATCAAAGTGCCAAACTCTAGCTATTCTTTTTCCTTTTCTTTTCTTATGATTTTCAGCAACTATGAAAATGAAATGAACTAATTTCATGTTTTGTTTAAATAATATTAACATAATATACATTTTACCATAATAGCCTTGTTATACACATTTAAATTCCACTAACCTTTGGCATATATGTCCATTCAAACTTTCAATGGTCAAATAACCACATAAGGACCTCGCAATTAATAAGCCATATCAAATAGATATTTCTAACATATAACAAGCAACTTTTACATTTTACACGACTTGGTCCTTTACTCAAATTGAACACACCAACGATTAAATTTTCATACGAAACTTTCACACATGTCAATTCACATATTATAGGCACAGGAAATAATATTGAAATATTTTTTTGGCTCAGATTTATGGTCCTGAAACCACTATTCCGACTAGGGTCTAAATTAAACTGTTACAATTCTCCTCCTTAGGGATTTTGTCCCCTAAAATCTTACCGTTGAATAGATTCGGATATTATTGTCTCTTAGCATCTTCGGGCTCCCACATAGCCTCTTCAATACCGTGTTGATGCCATATCACTTTTACTAACGAAATTTTCTTATTTCGTAGTTCCTTAACCTCATGAGCTAATATACGGATCGATTCTTATTCATAAGTTATATCAGACTGAATCTCAATCTCAGACACATACGAAGGATCAGATCTGTATCATCGAAGCATTGAAACGTGAAACACATTATGAATCTTTTTTAGTTCTAGTGGCAACAACAATATGTAAGAATCCGGACCGATACGCTGAATAATCTCATACGGTCTGATGAACCTCGGACTCAATTTTCCTTTTCTGTCAAATCGAAGCACTTTCTTCCATGGGGACACTTTTAGAAACACTTTGTCACTGATCTCAAATTCAACATCTTTTCATTTCAAATTCGCATATGACTTCTGACGATTGGAAGCTGTTTTCAGACTACCTCGGATCATTTTTACTTTCTATTCAGTCTCTTTTATCAAATCGACCCCGTGAATCGTATTCTCACTGAGCTCAATGCAATACAAAGGTGTACGACATTTGTGACCATATAAGGCTTCATACGGTGCCATTTTGATGCTCGATTGAAAACTGTTATTGTACACGAATTCAATTAATGACAAATACTGCTCCCACGAACCTTCAAACTCAAGAATACAACATCTTAACATATCTTTGAGAATCTGAATAATCCGCTTGGATTGACCATCCGTTTGCCGGTGAAAAGCAGTATTGAAATGCAATTTCGTACCTAAAGCCTCTTGCAATTTCTTCCAAAACCATGAAGTGAATCTCAGATCTCTATCTGACACAATAGACAAAGATACTCTGTGCAATCTTACAACATCAGAAATGTATAACTCAGCTAACTTATCAAGTGAGTAATCAGATCGTACCAGAAGAAAATGGGCTGATTTCATCAATCGATCAACTACAACCCAGATAGCATCTTTCTTTCTCGAAGATAGGGGCAAACCCGAAATAAAGTCCATTGTCACTCTATCATTGGAATCATAATTGGCTGTAACAAACCAGATGGCACCTGATGTTTAGCTTTAACTTGCTGACAGATTAAACATTTTGAAACAAAGTCAGAGATATCTCTTTTCATTCCAGACCACCAGTAATGTTGTTTCAAATCATTATACATTTTCGTACTACCCGGGTGCACAGATAAATGACTATTGTGAGCTTCGTTCAAAATCATCTGAATTAGCTCTAAATTTCTCGAAACACAAACACGATCTCGATATCTTAGATAATCATCATTATCAACTCGAAATTCAGAATCAGAATTCAAATCACACTGAGCTCATTTTGCTAAAATCTCATTATCAACCTTCTGAGCATCAATAATCTGTTGTAAAAATAAAGATCTTGCTTTCAATTCTGCTAATATCGAACCATCATCAGACAAAGCTAAATGAGCATTCATGGCACGTAATGCAAACAATGATTTTTGACTTAAAGCATCAGCAACAACATTTATTTTTCGCAGATGATAATCAATAATAAGCTCATAGTCTTTTAATAGTTCTAGCCATCTTCTCTATTGCAGATTCAAATCTTTCTGAGTCATCAGATATTTTAAAGTTTTATAATCGGAATAAACGTACAATTCTCACCAAACAAATAGTGGCGCCAAATTTTCAAAGCAAACACAATCGTAGCTAACTCAAGATCATTCGTTAGATAATTCTTTTCGTGTGGCTTTAACTGTCTTGAAGCATAAGCAATAACTTTGCCTTCTTGCATCAAAACACATCACAGACCATTCAACGAAGCATCACTGTAGATCATAAATTCTTTTCCCGATTTGGGTTGCACTAATACTAGAGCTTCAGTCAATAGGGCTTTGAACTGATCAAAGTTTTTCTGGCATTTTTCAAACCATTCAAATTTCACATCTTTCAGACCATCATCGAAAAGCCTTTTACAAAGTGTCTATAATAACCAGTAAGTCCCAAAAAACTGCGGACTTTAGAAACATTTCTCGGAGGCTTCCAACCCAAAATAGCTGAAAAGTTTTACTCGGATCGACTCGGATACCTGATGCTGATACAATATGGCCCAGAAAACCCACTTCGCCCAACCAAAATTCACATTTACTAAACTCTGCATACAACTGCTTATCATGCAAAGTCTGTAACACTATTCTCAGATGTTCAACATACTCAGTTTCATTACGCGAATATATCAAAATGTCATCAATGAATACAACGAAAAATCGATCTAAATACTATCTAAAAATTTTGTTCATCAATCCATAAAGATAGCAGGTGCATTCGTTAATCCGAAAGGCATAACTATGAATTCATAGTGGCCATACCTCGTTCTAAATGCAGTTTTCAAAATGTCTGAATCTTTTACTTGCAACTGATAATAATCGGATCTCAAATCTATCTTCGAAAACACGGTAGCTCATTTCAACTGATCAAATAAATATCAATTCGAGCCAGAAGATACCTATTCCTGATAGTCACTTTATTCAACTGATGATATTCTATGCACATTCTCATCGTACCATCTTTTTTTTTTCACAAACAGAACTGGTGAACCCCAAGGTGAGAAACTCGGTCTAGCAAATCCTCTATCGGTCAACTCTTTCAACGGAGACTTTAATTCTTTTAACTCGGTCGGAGCCATTCTATATGGACCTATCAAAATCAGATTAGTTCCCGGTACTAACTCAATGCCAAATTCAACTTCTCGGATCGGAGGTAATCCCGAGAATTCTTCAGGAAACACATCAGGGAACTCGCATACAACTAGTACAAATTCTATTTTCTTTTCTTTTACTTTTGAATCAATCACATAAGCAAAATAAGCTTCACAACCTTTTCTCACAATACTCAGAGCTTTCATTGACGAAATCACAGCCGGTAATCCATTCAAATCACTAGATTCAATTCGAACTATTTCATCATTCTTGCATCTCAAATCAATAGTTTTCCATTTGAAATTTATAATAGCATTGTGTAAAATTAGTCAATCCATACCCAAAATTATATCAAACTCATTGAAAGGTAATAGTATCAGATCAGTTGGAAAACAAAAGTCTCGAAACATTAACGGACAATTCTTGCAGACTTTATCAACCAAAACACATCTGCCTAGGGGGTTCGATACTTTAATTACGAATTCATTAGACTCTACAGGTAAAGTCTTACTGTTCACTAATTTCATGCATATATAAGAATGCGTTGATCCAATATCTATCAAAGCAATCACAGAAGTATCATAAAGAGTAAATGTACCCGTAATCACATCTGGAGACGAAGCTTCCTCACGAGCTCGGATAGCGTAGGCTTTGGCAGGTACGCGAGCCTTGGATCAAACAATAGTGTCTTTAGTCCCTGTTTGACTACCACTCACATTTCCTGTATTTCTAGGAGGTCTACCTCTAGCTGAAGTATTACTAGGTCTAGGATTCTGCACAATCTCTTGCTCAACAGACTCAGGCCAATCTCGAATAAAATGATCTAAAAATCCACATTTGAAACAAGCCCAATCATACAGTCTACAATTACCGGGATGTCTTTTACCACAGTGTTTACACTGGACTTGATCGGATTTAGCATTTCCAACACTAGCAACAGAAGTAGCTAGAGCTCTGGAGCTCGTATGCGATCTAACACGATCTCTACTCAAATGTCCCAAATTAGCCTTGGAACGGCTATTATCATCTCGAAATTTCTTTGTTACCAAATGAAATGACTTGCTCGATGATCTTTTTCGTACTTCTCTAGCTTCTGAATCGGCTTTTATTTTCTCTTTCCCGAGCTCTTCAGCTTTACACGCTTGTTCAACAAGCACAACAAACTTTTTTAATTTCTATAATCTCGACTAACAATTTCATGTCTTCATTCAAGCCATCTTCGAATCTCTTGCACATAATTGCTTTAGTCGAGACACATTCTTCTACATATTGACTTAGTCTTACAAATTCTCGCTCGTATTCTATAACAGACATATGGCCTTGTTTAAGCTCAAGAAAGTCTTTACGTTTCTGATCAAAAAATCTCTGACTGATATATTTCTTTCTGAATTCAGCTTGAAATAAATCCCAGGTGACTCGCTCTATCGGAACCACAGATATCAATGTCTTCCACCAATGATATGATGCATCTCTCAGAAGTGAAACGACATATTTAATGTATTCATCCGGATTCAAAGATAATTCATCGAACACTCGTATTGTATTCTCTAACAAGAATGTGGCTCTCTCAACATCATCACTAGTGGTAGCTTGGAACTCTTCAGCCCCTTATTTTCTAATTTTATCGACTGGAGGCTTATTCAACTTATTCAAATTAACTTGTTTCATAACAGGAACTTGTGGAGGATTAGTCGGGGTTGGGGGTTGTTGAACAGCCGAATTAGTTCTAATGTACTGACTGAACTAATCATTCATTGTAACACCCCTAGTTTGTATCTATCGTCGGATTAGGATTATAAGGCATTACTCATCAACTGTTCAATTCAACATTTATGTATATACATATGTATATATATTCATTCAAGTCCAATTCATTTATAAATTTAAAATAAATCAATTCACATTTCAGAACATATATTGATACACATCTTGTATATACAAGTTGCAACTAAACTCAATGTATTGCTTACCGTATCAATGCATTTACATGCACCATATTAACTAATTCCAACATGATCAAACATACTTCTAGTACTAGTCATATGATTATTCATATGGTAACCAAATCACATACACATTGTTTAGAATTTAATAAGCCATAAAACCTATTTTAAACCACCACTTATGCGTATTAGAAAATAGGCAAATTGGACTTGCATGCTTTATCCTTTAATACAAAGTGAATCAACCTCATGAAAATAATAATACATTTTCATATAATTCTTTTTAAATATTAAACAGTAAAGACCATTTATACCTACGATAATCATTAAGATGTAAGTATATGGTCTTAGTAAATTTGACCATTCCATGCGCACACCACAAAAGTACACTTAATATGAATACCTAAAGTTACGAATTCAACTACAAGATAGTGATCAAAATTTGGCCTTCTTAATTATTAATCTGCTAATGCCATTCACGATTTAACATTAAGAGCTGATCTTTAGTATCCATGTCTAATCATGTAACCTAATTATATAATTTAATAAGTAATCACATATAAATATTTAATACATTACACTATGGCCGAATAGGCTAACATGTACATGTACATAATACGCATTCAACCTTGACATAGCGTTTATAATTAGCATTGAATACCTGATAGAACAATTGACCCAATATTCACAAGACACATGCAGTACATATCACTTAGCAAACGAATTAATTAAGCTAATATACATTTATCCAAAAAAATTTATTCATAGTATCTATCATCACCACCAAACCTATTTAAAAACACATATTACCTAACACATATAACTTGTAAGCAACCTGCACATTTATAAAAAAAACCACCACATGCATATTTACATATATACGTAACATCTATAATGTAATCTCTTTATACACAAGTAAAATATAAATAAAATTTCAACTAAATCAATGTGGCTGAATCATGAGTACTTTTGCTAGCTATATATATATTTTAATACACTTTCAAAATAACATAAGGATTTAAGAACCATAACATATAATATAATTATTATAAGACTTAAACATTAATTCAACCCAAACTAAATGTAAACCTAAAATATAAAGCCATTATCATCACTCAAAATACTTACCACAAACCAAACCATGATCAAGTATAATCGCACAATTTAGACCAAGATCATGGCCACCAAAACTAAGCACATACAAAATTAAATCTAAACATAAGTAACAAGCCATTTTCTCATGGCCTTAGTTATTAAACCAAACCAACACTTCAAAAATATGTTCCAGCCTATACATGCCATAATTTTGAGTTTAACTAATAGGGTACCAAATACAATAGATAGTGTGATGAGCTTGGCTGACAATTCCCGAGCTTGTAGCTTGACTTCAAAATCTATAAACCAATGTAAACATAACATAGAGAGTAAGCTATCAAAGCTTAGTAAGTCATAGGCAAATAAACAACTCAATAACTTATTCAACTTAACTATATGAGACAAGATTATTACATCAGTTCGCTTTTAAATCCAGACATTTGTGTATTCGTGATACATACATATAATCATATGCATTTATAATAATTATATTATCACTTTATTCACATGCTTATATAGCCAACATTAACAAGTTATTATTTAACCATTATGGCCGATCATTCATTAGGCACCAAGCTCATATACTCATAAATATACAACTCATAGTTTGAAATATAACCTCATGTACATTTGTTAATCATTTGACTGAATACTCATAAGCACACACTTATAAAATTAAAACTCATACAATAAAGTGCAATAGGCCGGATACACTTACCTTGTTTTTAATAAATATCGAACTAACTCATACCTGGCCATTTAGCTCGATTTATATACTCGAACTCAACTTATCTTTGCCCAATGAACCATTCGGAATTGGATAAGACACTCGGATAATCACATAAGTCGTACAATGCCAACATCCCAAACGTGGTCTTACATGTAGCCACAAATCGATGCCACTGTCCCAGACAGGGTCTTACTCGTAAACACATATCAAAGTCACATATCAATGCCATGGTCTTATTCGAACACACATATCGGAATCCTATGTCATGACATACGTATCCTAAGGTTCATACGGGGCTTTCGGACGTCGTAACTCAGTCAAAACCAATTCGGAAATGTGATAATCAAGCTTAAGTATATTCAGCTATAGCTTATGTATATTTTTACCTTACAAAACAGCATATAATATTTACATTTAACTACAATTTAACACGTCTATTTGCTTATAAACTTACCTCAGACATTGTAAAACGAGACGGGGCTGCTAGTCGATAATTTTCGTTTTTCCCTCATCCAAATTTGATTTCTTTGGTTCTTGATCTAAACATATTCAAATTAAGCTCATTCAAACATATTTTCATTCAATTTAGTCCAAAAAACATAAATAGGAAAATTACCATTTTACCCCTGACATTTACAATTTTTACAATTTAGTCCCTATTGCACAAAACACAAAATTTCCAAATACCCATCTTTGGCCGAATCCTACCCATTACCATACAAATCCATATATTTAATTTATTTCAGATTTTAGTCCCTCAAATTATTATTTTTTGCAATTAAGTCCTAATTACTAAAAATCATCAAAAATTCCAATACAAAATATGTTAATCTAAAGCATATCTTTCATTTTTCACCATCAAACAATAAAAATCACAAGTATCAACAATGGCTCAACTCAAAATATTCATCAAAATAAAAAAAAAATTCAAGCATGGATTTTGTAGTACTTGAAGCAACGATCTCAAAAACGTAGAAGTTATCAAAAATCGAGCTAAACTCATACCTTAATTAAGCTCTAAATTGGCTGAACCCTAGCCTTGGGTTCTTTCTTTTTCTTTTAGCTTATATTCGGTGTAAGAACAAAGAGAAAACAATGTTTTTATGACTTGTTTTCTTATAATATAATAACATATATATTATTTCATTATTATTTTACCTAATTGTCCTTAATAAAATAATAATAATATTTTATAAACCATGTCTAATGCCGTCCAACACTATATTAATAGGTTATTTTCATCATAAAGACTCAAAATTAATAAACCACTAGCAATTCGACCCTTTATTCAAGTTACCACTCTATTTTTATTTTACGCGTTTAAATCCTGTAACACCCCAAAAATCCCGAAATCTCGAATTGTCTTCCTTTTTTGTTTTGATAAAAAAATGTGCGTTTAGTATTTCTGGTTAAGTTCTAATTATGTGATAGTAGGTCTCGGTTAGTTTTGGAGTTAGAACTAAGAAGTAAAGGAAATTATAGTTTAATTATTAAAGGAACCCTGATGGCAAGTAGGTGGGCTTTTGAATAAATGAAGGAATAATGGGACAGAAAAGTGCTTGCTGGCCCAGTGGATAAGTGGCGCGTTGCTAGTGTCAGAGGTCTGGGGTTTGAATCCCTCCTTGCTCAAAAAGGAGATTTATTTTTGCTTGAAAGGTGGGAAGAGGTGGCGTTGGATATGAACTCTGTAGGGAGTGATAAGAGGAGAAATTTGAGGAAGGAATTAAGGAGTTATCAGGGAGAAAAATTAGGAGATGAGGAGTGAAGAAGAGGTGGAGCTGAACTGCGAATTTGGGCATGGGAAATTCGGCTATAGGGGCTATATGTAGGTGCTGAATGGGAGGTTACCAGGCTGCTGCCGAATTCTCCTTCACCTTGTTGCCAGAAACCCTTCTTTCTCTTCAAGATTTAAAAGTCGAAAACCTTTGTTCTTCTTTTCTTCTCTTTGTGTCGATTTTCCATCCTTCCTCTACTCAATTTTCTTTGATTCACTTTTGGTTTAGCTAACTTCTTCTTCCCTTTTCCCTTGGTGCCGAATAATCTTTTGTTTTCTATACAAAACTCAAGGGCCAAACACCTCTTTGGCCAGATACCCTTAGTGCCGCCACTACCCTTTCCACTCAGTCAGTTCTAGTGTAATTATTTTCTCTCCCAATCGTTTTTTTCTAAGTATCGATTACTTTATTACTCACTTCTTCCAATCAGTTTTGGTAGGATTAGTATCAAATTCTAGCCCTTTGGATCCTTGCTGATTTGTTCCTCAGGTTAGAGACTTTGGTAAGTGTTTTTGAGCTTAGTTGGCCTAATGGTCATAGTTAAGGGAAGGGGGACTTATGTTGGATACAATTCACTTGTTATTCTGGTTTTAATAATTAAGATTGGTGTGGTGCAGATCTAGGAGTTGATCGTGGTTAGTGATTAAAAAAGGGACTGTTATAACTTGTCGCGTAAGGTAAGGTGAAGGGTGAGGTTTCAGTTTTGGTAAAGATATGTATTAAGCATGTGATTAATTGAAGGGTGTTATCGATTGCAGGTTCGGGGCTAAGGAAATCGAGCACGCTTTATTATCAGGTGTGTACATACACTACACACATAAGTAGATCGGCAAAAGCCGAAATGCCGAAAAGTCGTTAGTTTGGCTACGATAGTCTTACGAGTGCGCGAACACTCGTAAGGGGGAAATCGATAGGTTGTCTAAGGCCCCATGGGCAATTCCTTGGACTTGGGCTGTGGATTGGCCAACCGAGCTAGAATGGGCTAAATGGGTCCGATAGGCTGTTGGGCCTATAATAGGCAAAAATTGATAATTGATGCTATGTGATGGAAAATTGTATGTGAGCATGATTGTAAATGTGATTTGGGCCTAATGGCTATAGGAATGTGATTTGGGCCTAATGGGCCACATATATGTGATTGGGCCTAATGGGCCATATGAAAGGGATTGGGCTTAGTGGGCCATATGCAAGTATGTAGATTTTTTCTGGGCTTTGTAAAAGGTTTTAGGCCTAGTGTATGATGACTGCATAAAACTTAATTAATTTATTGAGACCGTGGAGAAGTCATAGGGTTAAGGTGTGGCAACGGGTATATGCATATCTAGGATTGGATCTAGGGAGAGCTTGGTACTTAAGCGGTCTTAATGACTCACCTCCTCTTCTCTGGAATCCTACCTGGTTCATAGTATTCGTTCATCTTAGCTAATGAGATTTGTTAATGGGCCATGGTAAGTAAAAACCCATAATAAAGGAAAATTATTGAAATGCCCCTAAGGGCGAAAATGACTAAAATACCCTTATGTATGGAATGTAAGATTTATGGATGTTACATGTATACCTACTGCATTCATATGCATTCATATGATATCCTGTTTAGGTTGCATATGGGTTGGGAATTATGGAACGAAAAAGTATATGAGGGTCGCATGGCTGCTTGACAACCGTGGATCCACCGACGGCTTTTAAGCCCAATATGTGATTGGCAGCTTGCTGCAACGAAGGTAGTTCCGCAATTGGTCTACCATTGATGTGTATCGGTTGGGTGGGTCGATATTTATATCCCCACAGGATGTGTATTGGGGGACGGAGCTGATTTGTACCGATTGGATTATTGGGGTGGGTTGCACCGCATTGCATTGCATGTATGTTGTATGGTGATTGATGTATGCTTCTATCTCGTCGAGGGTTGTACACACTGAGTTTTCGAAAACTCACTCCCTCTTTTATTTTCCTCAAGTGATGCTCAGTAGGAGGTTCAATATCTGTAGGGACTCTGGGTGGCCAGCTAGCAGGACAACTTGGATTTGATTTAAAAGAATATAAGTTATTAGTTTATTAAGTAATTTAGTCCGGATTGTAATAAGGCCTCCCTTTTTTGTTATTATTTGGATTATTAATTTTATGCGTTGTAATTATGAGAAGTCAAACATGGATTTTCTAAACCATAGTTTTTTTATATACTACGTTTTCGCAACTAAATTTTTAAATGATAAGTTTTCTTAAATCAAATGTTTTAAACAAAGCTTTCGCAACTAAAAAGAGATTTTACAAAGTAACTGAGATGCATCATTTTAAGGAAGGGTTTTCAATGAAAACAAGGTTTTCGCTAAACACTTTAATGTGACATGCCAAATTCGGCTATAACGTCTGGACCGAGTTTGGGGTGTTATATTTAGTGGTATCAGAGCCTGATTGCAAAACTCAGGCTATGAAGTGAGCCTCATTACTTGGTTTTTTTCAATGTTTTGGAAAAATAAGAAGTCTTGCTGAACGGCACAGTGAGTCTCTGACGTCAAAGGAAGTAAGTTCTTTTGCTCTTAAGCCTGTTTAATTTGATATACAGTAGATAGTTAGAGAGCTACTTTATATGATTATCTTAGAATAGGACTGAAGCCTATAGGATCTTGAAACTGTAGAGGATTATCGAAAACAACTTCTTTTTAAATACTTTCATTAAATATCAGTTTAATCATAGAATCTAACTAAAACTTCATAAAAATTTTAATCCAGAAGATACGTGGTGAGTGATAGAAGAGGTGTAAGAGGTCGTGGCCGAGGCCGCGGAAGTGTTAGGGCTGAATCATCGGTATTGGGCCATATGCCCAATGTTAGAGTAGAAGAGGCTCTGGCCTTACCCATGGCTGAGAATGGGCCGTATGGTCGGGCCACGGGGGAAGATGCATTGTCCTAGGCAATGTTGAGGATTTTAGAAAGGGTCGCAGGGCCCAATAATGGCACGAAAAATCAGGGGTCCATTCTGAAGCAACTTCGATCAAATGGGGCTGAGATCTTTAAGGGCGTGTCTAGTCTGACCCCTAATGTGGCGGAATACTAGTTAGAAGCCACTAAAAGGATAATGGAGGATTTAGACTGTTCACCTGAACAAAAACTGAAAGGGGCAGTGTCACTACTTAGGCAAGAAGCTTACCAGTGGTGGTTGACAGTGAAAGA
This sequence comes from Gossypium anomalum, assembly GCA_025698475.1. Classification (NCBI taxonomy): domain Eukaryota; kingdom Viridiplantae; phylum Streptophyta; class Magnoliopsida; order Malvales; family Malvaceae; genus Gossypium; species Gossypium anomalum. The sequence goes on from CM046959.1 coordinate 59,736,270, forward strand.
GGGCACCCAACCTGAACAGGTCACTTGGGAGTTCTTCAAAACTGCGTTCCAAGGGAAGCATGTAGGTGCGAGTTATGTGCACGCTAGAAGGAAGGAGTTCTTAAAGTTGACCTAGGGAAACAAATCTATAGCGGAGTGTGAGGCGAAATTTCTACGCCTTAGTAGGTACGCAAGAGTTATGGTGGAAACAGACTATGAACTTTGTGTTAGGTTTGAGGATGGACTTAGAGATAGCCTCAGAGTATTGATAGCCCTATAAAGGGAGTGAGTTTTCTCAGAGTTGGTGGAGAAAGAAAAGATAGCAGAGAAGGTGAAGCGCACTGAGTGTTTAAATCGAGAAAAAGAAAGGGGTAAGAACAAGAGAGAGGCTGAGACTCCTGGTGTTGGACAGAGGCCTAGGGCTAGGGCCAGAGTTAATGAGCCAGTTAGAGCAAGGTCCCCTGTTGTTAATCCAGGGGTGCCACCTTGTGCTGATTGTGGGAAAGGTCATGTAGGTGAGTGTTGAAAGAGGATGGGAGCTTGTTTAGCTTGTGGATCTAAGGAGCATAGGATCAGAAATTGTCCCAGAATGCCGAGACAGGTGCCAAACGTGGGCCAAGGTGGTGTTCAGCCACCAAGGGGTGGTCAGCTACTGTCAAGGGGTCGTGGGCAGGCCAGGGGCGGTAACGGTAATTGATGTAGACGTGGTGCACTAGGCGAAAATACAGGCCATGCTGAGGAGAGGAAGCCAGCTTTGGTTTATGCTACTCGTCGCTGAGAAGACGGGGATGCCCAGATGTGATAACGGGTATGTTTTTTATATATGAGTTACCTTACACTGCATTGATTGATATTGGGTCGACGCATTCATATGTTGCATGCAATATGATTGAACCTTTGGGTGATATGTTTGAAATTACTATGAATGAGATGACTGTGATAAGTCTGTTAGGTCAGTCAGTAGGAGTGAATAAGTTGTTTAGGGAAGTATCCTTAGTAGTCCAAGGGGTTACCTTTTTATCAGATTTGATGGAGTTATCGTTTGGTGAGTTTGATTTAATCTTAGGAATGGATTGGATGGTAAAACATCGAGCCACCTTAGATTGCCCTGCAAAGCGAATGGTGTTAAGAACGACGGAGGATAAGGAGGTGGTGGTGATTGATGAACGCCAAAATTATCTATCGAGCGTGATATCGGCATTAAGGGCTGAGAAGTTGGTACAAAAGGGAGGCAAAGCCTATTTGGCTTATATTAGCGATACGGAGGCTAAGAGCTCTACTGTTGAGGAGTTAAGAATAGTTAGGGAATTTTCGGGTGTCTTTCCCAAGGAGCTACCAAGGTTGCTGCCCAATAGAGAAGTAGAATTCAGAATCGAGTTGTTACCTGGTACAGCTCCAGTGTCCATCGCCCCTTATCAGATGGCACCAAAGGAGTTCGTAGAAGTTAAGGCACAGATTCAAGAATTATTGGATCGAGGATTCATCCGACCAAGTGTATCTCTATGGGGAGCACCGGTGTTTTTCGTGAAGAAGAAGGATGGGACATTGCGAATGTGCATCGACTACCAGTAGTTAAACAATTTAACTATTAAAAACAAGTACCCTCTACCGAGAATCGATGATTTTTTTGATCAGTTTAGGGGAGCTTTCATTTTCTCAAAGATTGACCTACATTCGGGGTATCACCAATTGCAGGTTAAGGAGGCGGATGTTCATAAGACAGCTTTCAAAACTCGTTATGGGCACTGCGAGTTCTTGGTGATGCCATTCGGGCTGACAAATGCACCTGCCACTTTTACGGATCTTATGAATCGGATCTTCCAACCCTATCTAGATCGGTTCGTGGTAGTTTTTATAGATGACATTCTGGTATACTCAACAGATGAGGATGAGCATGATGAGCACTTAAGAATTGTGTTGCAGACTTTGAGGGAGAAGCAGTTGTATGCCAAATTCAATAAGTGTGAATTTAGGCTAAGGGGGGTCACTTTTCTAGGACATGTGGTGTCAGCTGAGGGGATTAAGGTGGATCCCTGAAAAATTGAAACTGTATTAGACTAGAAAACATCCAAGTCGGTATCAAAAATCTGAAGTTTTCTAGGTTTGGTAGGGTATTATAGACAGTTTGTTAAGGGCTTTTCAGTAATTGCGGCACCCTTAACTAAGTTGTTGAGGAAGGGGGTACCATTTGTTTGGACGGACAAGCAGCAGGAGAGTTTTAGAAAACTTAAGAAGGTTTTAACTAAGGCCCCTATGTTGATTCAGCCAGAGCCTGGTAAGGAGTTTATGGTTTATAGTGATGCGTTGCATGTGGGCTTGGGTTGTGTATTGATGCAAGAAGGAAAGGTGGTTGCGTATGCGTCATGGCAACTTAAGACGCACGAGGTGAATTACCCAACCCATGACTTGGAACTAGCTGTGGTGGTTTTTGCATTAAAAATATGGAGGCATTACTTATACGGGGAGAAATGTACAATTTATTCGGACCATAAGAGTTTGAAGTACCTCCTTACCCAAAAGGAGCTTAACCATTGGCAACGTAGGTGGGTGGAATTGTTGAAGGATTATGATTGTATGATTGAATACCACCCTGGCAAAGCGAATGTGGTAGCTGACGCGTTGATTCGTAGGGTTAGGTCGAACTTGAGGGCTATGCTCACCCGTTTAAGCCTGTTGGATGATGGTAGCTTATTAGCTTAGCTTCAAGTAAAATCGATGTGGATCGAGCAGAGAAGGAGTAAGTGATTGATGGATGAGACCTTGGGTACTTGTTTTAGACAAGTAGAGAATGGGGAGACATCAGACTTTGGGATAAATAGTGAAGGAGTGTTATGTTTTCGTGGGAGAATGTGTATACCTAAGGAAAATGATCTACGACAGTCTATTCTGCGGGAAGCACATAGCAGCCTCTATGCTATGCATCCTGGCGGAAACAAGATGTATCAGAATTTGTGTGAGCTTTACTAGTGGCCTAGACTTAAGCGCAAGGTTGTGGAGTTCGTAAGTAAATGCTTGGTTTGTCAAAAGGTAAAGGCGAAGCATCAGTTGCCTTCAGGATAGCTTCAGCCAGTAAAGATTCCACTCTGGAAGTGGGAAAGGATCACTATGGACTTTGTTAGTAGGCTACCCTTGACGCCTACTAAGAAAGGCTCGATATGGGTTATAGTGGATCGATTAACCAAGTCTGCCCATTTTATACCGGTTCGCACTGATTACTCATTGCAAAAGCTGGCTAGGTTGTATGTTGCGGGGATTGTAAGATTGCATAGAGTACCAGTGTCCATAATATCCGATAGGGACCCACGTTTCACTTCGCGATTTTAGAAGAAGCTGCATGAGGCGTTGGGTTCTAGGTTGAACTTCAACACGGCGTTCCACCCACAAACTGATGGAAAGTCAAAAAGGGTTATCCAAGTATTGAAAGATATATTGAGGGGATGTGTGATTGAGTTTCGACATAGCTGAGAAGACAATTTGCCGTTAGCCGAATTCGCGTACAATAATAGCTATTAAGTAAGTATTGGGATGGCTCCGTATGAAGCACTGTATGGGCGAAGGTGTCAAACTCCAACATGTTGGATGGAATTGGGTGAACGAAGAGTTTTGGGCCCTGAGTTAGTAGTAGATACTGAGGATAAGGTGAAGTTGATTCGGGATCAGTTGAAGGAGGCCTCAGATAGCAGAAATTGTATGCTGACCTTAAGCGTTGTGAGGTAGAGTATGCACTAAGGGACTTAGTTTTCCTTAAGGCCTCTCCGTGGAAGAAAGTGTTAAGGATTGGACGAAAGGGGAAGCTAAGCCCATGGTTTATTGGGCCATATTGGGTTGTAAGGCGGATTGGGCCAGTCGTTTATCAACTGGAATTACCTCCAGAACTGAGCCAGATTCATAATGTGTTTCATGTTTCCATGCTAAGATGGTATCGCTTAGATCCTTCACATATCGTGGCGGTTGAAGAAATCAAGGTCAGGCCAGACCCAACTTTCAAGGAAGAGCCCATACAAATAATTGGTCGTGATGTTAAGGTACAGAGAAGGAAGTTTGTTCCATTAGTCAAAGTGCTTTGGCGTTATCACAAGGCTGAGGAGGCTACTTGGGAACCTGAGGAAGTGATGCGACGTCAATATCTTCAACTGATTGAATCAGGTAAAATTTCAAGGATGAAATTTCTTTTAGGGGGTAGAGTTGTAACGCCCCAAAAATTCTGAAATCCCGAACTGTCTTTTTTTTCAGTTCTGATAAAAAAATGTACGCTTAGTATTCCTGGTTAAGTGTTAATTATGTGATAGTAGGTCTCGGTTAGTTTTGGAGTTAGAACTAAGAAGTGAAGGAAATTATAGTTTAATTATTAAAGGAACCCAGATGGCAAGTAGGTGGGCTTTTGAATAAATGAAGAAAGAATTGGACAGAAAGAGCTTGCTGGCCCAGTGGATAACTGGCGTGTTGCTAGTGTCAGAGGCTGGGGTTCAAATCCCTCCTTGCTCAAAAGGGGGACTTATTTTTGCTTGAAAGATGGACAGAGGTGGCGTTGGATATGAACTTTGTAGGGAGTTATAAGAGGAGAAATTTGAGGAGGGGATTAAAGAGTTATTAGGGAGAAAAACTAGGAGATGAGGAGTGAAGAAGAGGTAGAGCCAAATTGGGAATTTGGGCATGGGAAATTCGGCTATAGAGGCTATATATAGGTGCCGAATGGGAGGTTATCAGGCTAATACCGAATTCTCCTTCACCTTGTTGCCAGAAACCATTTTTTTCTTCAAGATTTAAAAGCCGAAAACCCTTGTTCTTCTTTCTTTCTCTTTGTGCTGATTTTCCATCCTTCCTCTACTTAATTTTCTTTGATTCACTATTGGTTTATCCGACTTCTTCTTCCCTTTTCCCTTGGTGCCGAATAATCTTTTGTTTGCCATACAAAACTCAAGGGCTGAACACCTCTTTGGCCGGATACTTTTGGTGCTGCCACTACCCTTTCCACTCAATCGGTTCCAGTGTAAGTGTTTGCTCTCCCAATCGACTTTTGCTAAGTATCAATTACTATATTCCTCATTTCTTCCAATCGATTTTGGTAGGATTAGTATCAAATTCCAGTCCTTTGGATCCCTACCAATTTGCACCTCAGGTGAGAGACTTTGGTAAGTGTTCTTAATCTTAGTTGGTCGAATGGTCATAGTTAAGGGAAGGGGGACTTGTGTTGGATGCAAGTCACCTGTTATTCTGGTTTTAATAATTAAGATTGGTGTAGATCTAGGAGTTGATAATGGTTAGTGATTAAAGAAGGGACTATTATAACTTGCCGCGCAAGGTAAGGCAAAGGGTGAGGTTTCGATTTTGGTAAAGATATGTATTGAGCATGCGATTAATTGAAGGGGTGATATCAATTGTAGGTTCGGGGCTAAGGAAATCGCAGCACTCTTTATTATCAAGTGTGTACATACACTACACACACAAGTAGATCGACAAAAGCCAAAATATCGAAAAGCCGGAATACCGAAAAGTCGAAAGTTTGGCTACGGTAGTCGTACGAGTGCGTGAACACTCATAAGGGGAAAACTGATAAGTTGTCTGAGGCCCCATGGGTGATTCCTTGGACTTGGGCTGTGGATTGGCCAACCGGGCCTAGAATGGGCTAAATGGGCCCGATGGGCTATTGGGCCCATAATAAGCAAAAATTGATAATTGATGCTATGTGATGGAAAATTGTATGTGAGCATGACTGTAAATGTGATTTTGGCCTAATGGCCATAGGAATGTGATTTGGGCCTAATGGGCCACATATATGTGATTGGGCCTAATGGGCCATATGAAAGAGATTAGGCCTAATCGGCCATATGCGGGTATGTGGATTTGTTTGGGCTTTGTAAGAGGTTTTAGGCCTAGTATATGATGACTGCATAAAACTTAATTAATTTATTGAGACCGTGGACAAGTCATAGGGTTAAGGTGTGGCAACTGGTATATGCATGTCTAGGATTGGATCTAGAGAGAGCTTGGTACTTAAGCAGTCTTAATCACTCACCTCCTCTTCTCTGGAATCCTACCTGGTGCATAGTATTCGTTCATCTTAGCTCACGGGATTTGTTAACAGGCCTAGGTAAGTAAAAACACGTAATAAAAAAATTACCGAAATGCCCCTAAGGGCGAAAATGACTAAAATACCCTTATGTGTGGAATGTTAGATTTATGGATGTTACATGTATACCTGCTGCATTCATATGTATTCATATGATATCCTATTTAGGTTGCATATGGGTTGGGAATTATGGAACGAAGGAAGTATATGAGGGTCGCATGGTTGCTTGACAACCGTGGATCCACCGACGGCTTTTAAGCCCAATATGTGATTGGCAGCTTGCTGCAACAAAGGTAGTTCCGCAACTGGGCTACCATTGATGTGTATCGGTTGGGTCGGTTGATATTTATATCCCCACAGGATTTGTATCAGGGGACGGAGCTGATGTGTACTGGTTGGATTATTGGGGTGGGTTGCACCACATTACATTTCATGTATGTTGTATGGTGATTGATGTATGCTTGTATCTCGTCGAGGGTTGTACACACTGAGTTTTCGAAAACTCACCCCCTCTTTTATTTTCCTTAGGTGATGCTTAGTAGGAGGTTCGATGTCTAGAGGGACTCTGGGTGGCCAGCTAGCAGGACAACTTGGATTTGATTTAAAAGCATATAAGTTATTAGTTTATTAAGTAATTTAGTCTGGATTGTAATAAGGCCTCCCTTTTTTTATTATTTGGATTATTAATTTTATGCGTTGTAATTCTGAGAAGTCGAACATGGAATTTCTAAACCATAGTTTTTTTTATATACTACGTTTCCGCAACTAAATTTTTAAATGATAAGTTTTCTTAAATCAAATGTTTTAAACAAAGCTTTCGCAACTGAAAAGAGACTTTACAAAGTAACTGAGATGCATCGTTTTAAGGAAGGGATTTCAATGAAAACAAGGTTTTCGCTGAACACTTCAATGTGACACGCCGGATTCGGCCATAACGTCCGGACCAAGTTTGGGGTGTTACAAGTCCTTTTATTTTATCAGACACCTAACGACGAAATTAAATAACAAAAATTTCACAAATATAAATTTACACAAAATAAACACAGAAAATAGTTTTAAAATATTTTTCTGACTCAGATTAGTGGTCCTGAAACCACCATTCCGATTAGGGTCTAAATCAGACTGTTACATTCATCATTTGATAGAAGGCTTGTCTAGCCTCTCCATCATAGTTACTCGTAGCCGGTCTAGAGTCGGATGGCGCTGTCCCTTGCGCAGGAGGAGGTGCATTTCTTTCTACATCGTGTTCTACGGCTCGTTCGGGATCCATTTGCTATATAAAAGCACATTTCCAATGTCAGGATTTACTACACTATCGTAGTTCTTAAATATGGCATGTATAGCTAGACTCACATATGCTATGGTAGTCCTAAAACCTTCTAAACATAACTTTGATACCTATAAAATGTAACAACCCTAACCCATATCCATCGCCAAAATAGGGTTAAAGGCATTACCAGACAAATTGAAACATTTTAGACACAATTCATATACGTAATCACAATCATAGTCAAACATTACCATAGCGTCCCTTGAATAGGTCATCGAGACCTTAAACATGCATTAGAAGGGGGTCGGGACTAAACCAAGCTCATACAAATTTTTTTAAAACTTTAAACATTTTTTAAAGTTATACAAGTCACATGCCCGTGTGAACAGGCCATGTGCCTCACACGACTATAGACACGCCCATGTGTCTAGGCTGTGTCAAAACAGGGCATACATACTGACTTCATCACATGGCCACAAGACATGCTCGTGTACCTTGGCCGTGGTCGAAACTGACTTGATTCACACGGCTAGCCATACGCCCGTGTGCCTTGGCCGTGCTCAAGACTGACTTATAATCGTAGGGTACCCTAAGGGACACACAGCTATGCAACATGACTGTGTGTCTCACACGGTTAAGACACACGCTCATGTCTCTACCCGTGTGGACAACAATAGGCCATTTGAAAAGCCAATTTGCCACCCAATTTGGGGTCAAACCTACAAACACCAAAACAAGCACAAATGCATATCAAATCAGCCAATTTTCAATACCAAAACTTACATCATTCATCCATATTATTGACAACAATTTCATGCTTGTAACACATATCAAAACATGTCATCCTATAAGTCCAAAATCATACCAAAACATATGGTTCATTAACCTCCAAACATACAATCAAATCTCATGCCAAAAACCTTACCAATTTCTATAATAGACACATTCCAAAAACTTACCAAATTGACCAATTCTCTTGGCCATTCAAAGCACTTCATATAAGCATAATTTACATCATATATCATATACCAAAATCAAACTAGAAGTTCAACAACAAACTAGCCATATCACATGGCATGATATAGACGTTACAAAACATATCCAAATATTCCTAGCCTATACATGCCTTATTCTAAAATATACATTTTCATAAGGTACCAAAATATAGTTGGATAGTGTGTTGACGATCCTCGACGATCCCCGAGCTCCCAATAGCTTCGATATCTATAAAATAGTTGAAAACATACAAAGTAAGCTTTCAAAAGCTTAGTAAGCCATATACAAATAAACTTATCAATTAAAGCATATAAACATCATCTAAATACATATACTCCATAGTCAAATACTATCACAAACCACATAATTCATGTACATTTCTCATATACTCAATTCATTTGCATAAATAACATACTTTCTCATACTTATAACACATATCATCACTTGTACATATACTTACCTTTGTTCTTCAACATAATATACATTTGAAACGTAGCTGAATCAGACACACATCTCATATATTCATTTGTTTCTCAGAATGCTCGTTGAACCGTTCAGAATCATAAGGATACGCGGATAGCTCGGAAAGCTCGTACAATGCCAACATCCTAGACGTGGTCTTACATGTAATCAAATATTGATGCCACTGTCCCAGACAGGGTCTTACACAAAATCAAATACGATACCGATATCTCAGACATGGTCTCACACGTAAATAATAACTCGATGCCAACGTCCCAGACGTGGTCTTACACTATAACACATATCGGATCCTATGTCATGACATATGTATCCTAACTATTCCTAAGGATCGTACGGGGCTTTTTGAACGTTGAAACTTTGTCGATACTTTCTCGGATATCTCATTCTCAACTCATATAATCATTCATTATTGTTCAATAGCATATAATCAATAGTAATTTAATTCAAAGCACATTTATTTGTATATAGACTTACCTCATATGGAAATGAATAAAAACAAGCGACTATTCAACGACTTTCGTTTTCTCCCGATCGAATTTCATTTTCGTTGGTTCTTGATCTAAATCAATTCATCAATTCAAATTTAATCATTTTATACACCAAATCATTCAATTCAATCCAAAAACACACATTTAGGGCATTTTACAAGTTAACCCTCACATTTTCACAATTTGACATTTTATCGCCAAATCACAAAATACACAAAATTTCTTTATACACATGTCTAGCTGAATTTTCATATAGCTCAGACGAGCCCACATATTTTATTTATTTCATATTTTAGTCCCTCAAAAACTCATCTTCACAATTTAGTCCAAATTACTCAAATTCATCAAAAATTCAAAGACAAAATATACTAACCCAACACATATCTTTTATTTTCTATCATTTAACTTCATAAAGCTCACAATTTCATCAATGGCATATTTGAAAATCATCATCAAAATCAGAAATTTAGGCATGGGCTTGATAGATTACTAAGCAACGATTACAAAAACGTAGAAATTATCAAAAATCAAACAAAATCCATACCTTAATCACCAAATCAAAGTGTCAAACCCTAGCTATTCTTTTTCCTTTTCTTTTCTTATGATTTTCGGCAACTATGAACATGAAATGAACTAATTTCATGTTTGTTTAAATAATATTAACATATTATACATTTTACCATAATAGCCTTATTATACACATTTAAATTCCACTAACCTTTGGCATATATGTCCATTCAAACTTTCAATGGTCAAATAACCACATAAGGACCTCACAATTAATAAGCCATATCAAATAGACACTTCTAACATAAGACAAGTAACTTTTACATTTTACGCGATTTGGTCCTTTTCTCAAATTGAACATACCAACGATTAAATTTTCATACGAAACTTTCACACATGTCAATTCACATATTATAAGCATAGAAAATAATATTAAAATATTTTTTTGACTCGAATTTGTGGTTTTAAAACCACTATTCTGACTAGGGTCTAAACTGGACTGTTACAATTTAAGGATAAGATAAAGTCCGCTATGTCGAGATAAGAGGAAAATTTTCCATAAACAATCAAGGATTTTTTTTGTATTTTAGTATTATTTATTTTAACCCCCACAAGGTGGGGTATGTTTTGGTGTAACATAGGAACTCACTAAGTGTAACACCCCAAACCCCGCCTAGACGTTATGACCAAATCTTAAGGTGTCACCATAGATCATCTAAAAATCCAGAATTTGTATGTTTAGAAAGAAATCGTTATAAACTCTTATAACTCAAAAATTTGGTTTCTTTGAAAACATATCCTACTTAACTGTTTTAGTGAAAATGTTGTTTGTTTACATTTTCCAAAAAATAGATAACCCTTTAGTGGGATTTCTTAAAACGTTAAATTTTGGAAAACACAGTTTATTTATTTGTAACCCATTGTTTTGTAGAAAAATGAACCTTGTCAATTAAATGTTTAAGCGATAAATTACGAAAAACGAAATTAAATTCCAAAACTGAAAACCATCAAAAATGTCCAGATAGTCCCAAAATTTACAAAACTCCCAACCCAAATTAAAATTAAATAAAATTACGAAAATATGATTATAACCGAGCTCCCATTGCACCGACCCACCTAAATCTAAGGGTTATCTGAAAGTGACAAACAAATAGGAAGTGAGTTTTCACAACTCAGTGTATAACTTTATAGAAAACAAAATTACAGTTTTAATTTCAGATTTATTACATAGCAGAGCATATATAGACTCATATCTCATATAAAATCAGAATCATATGCAAAATTTACAATCCTACTCCCATTTGCTACACACTATCTCTGACCATCCCTACACTCCATATAAGGTATTAAATACCCATCCAACCTTACACACCATTTAGTGTCGGTATGGCACTTTTCAGAATATTTGCAACTATGATGCCAATATAATGGGCGAGATATAGCCTCTCACAAACACTTCCTTCACATAATATATCCCACCCCAGAATCATATATAATCAGAACATAAATCATGTATAACATTTCAAATGCAAATCATCTACGTATTAACATTATTCTCAATATGAATTATCATATGACAGCTTAGATACACTTGCAAATATCAAAATTCATACTAAAAGATGGCTATGCTCCATGTTCTATAGTATATTTAACGACATACCTACCCTACAGAAGGCCCATGGTCGATTGAAATGACGTATGCCGCCTTAGGGGAAAATCTTGACTTTTGGGCCTATATGCCTGTGTGGTCCTCATGGCCCAAATAGCTTAACCCATGTGCCCTACACGGCTTAGCACATGGCCCGCACACGCCCATATGGTCCAGACGACACAAAATAGCCCAGACTGTATGTCACATACGGTCTGTCACACGGTCGTGTGTCGCACATGGGCTACCACAAAGCTTGGCACACGACCGTGTGATGTTGATAGTGTCCAATTTTGACTTTCGCTGAGCGTTATTTTTTGGGTTTCTTGTTACACACCTGATTTGATTTTGTCGTAATTCCAAAAGTCGAGTAGCCCAAAACCTAATTTGAAAGAACACAAGCCAATTAATACGTTTCTTTATCAAATCTAAACGCAAAAATTGATAACAAACTAGCCCCAATCTAGCGTTTAACAACTTATATGACAACCCGAATTAGGGCCTAATCGGAATAGTGGTTTCGTGACCATAAATCCGAGATAGAAATAATTATTTTATAATTATTTTGAGGTTTATGATATGATTTCATGATTTCGTGAAAATTCCGTAATGAAATTCTATGCATTAAGCGCTTAAGTTGAGATTAGGGACTAAACCGAATAAATTGCAAAACTTGTGTTCTAGAGGTTTTTAGTATGAAATTGCTTTGGAATATTAATTAGGAGGTATTAAATAGCAATTTGACCAATTCCTAAGTTATGGACAAAAGTTGGACATGGAGGGAATTTTTAGAAAGTTTAGTAGTAAGGGCATTTTGGTCATTTGTATATTAAATGAAATAAAATGGGAAAAATAACACAAAATTCGGTCATCTTCATCACGAGTTGCTGCCAAAATTTTCTCTCCTCCATAGCTAGGGTTTCTTCAACTTTCAAGCTTCATAGTAAGTGATTTCAAGCCCCGTTTTTAATGTTTTTTACATTTTTGAAATCCTCGTAGCTCGGTTTACCTATTTCTACTATTATTTCGAGTTAGGGTTTATGTTTAAAAATTTACCCATGAATGATAGACATGTATTTTGATGTTTGATGGTAGAATATGAATGTTTGAAGTTAGGAGAACGATCTTTTCTAAGCGATTTTTAGCGAAAACGAGCAAAATGGCATAATCGATAAAAATACCTATTGTTCATAATTATGTGTTAGAATGAGAATTTGATGATACCATAGAAGAGAAAAATGATCAGCATGTCATTAAACATAAGAATAAGGGCTGAAATTAAATTTCCGAGCCTTGGGGCAAAATCGTAATTTTGTAAAAGTTAGGGGGCAAAAATGTAATTTTTGTATAATGTGATTTTTGGATTGAAACAAATAGTTCGAGTGTTAAATGAACTAAATGTGTTGTTATAGATCAAGAAAGGCGTGGAATGGACCTCGAACGGGGGAAAGAAAAAGCTTTGGACTAAACTGCAAAATTTCTATATTTTGCACCGAGGTAAGTTTGTACGTAAATAAATCATCGATTTCTTTTATGTTATTGTATTTTGATAACATGTGGAATATGGCTGACTATCAAATGGTTATTTGATGTAAGTTATGAATTTAAATTGATTTCGGACAATTCAGTAAAATGTTGGAAAAGTGAGAAATTTCCTGTTGAACCTTCGGAATAAAAACGATACAAATGAACTATTGTGTGGTCACGTGTGTAGTACTAAGTGCAGGATACTACGTGTACCAGATTATTGGTCGCATGTGAAGTACTAAGTGCAGGCTACTATGCGTACCCGAAAACTATGGTCACGTGTGTAGTACTAAGTGTAGGCTACTACGTGTACTAGATTATTGGTCGCATGTGTAGTACTAAGTGCAGGCTACTACGTGTACCAGATTATTGGTCGCATGTGTAGTACTAAGTGCAGGCTACTACGTGTACTAGATTATTGGTCGCATGTGTAGTACTAAGTGCAGGCTACTATGCGTATCATATAGCTTCGGCTACAAGTGTGGAAATGGGAAAATGTTCAGGTAGTTGTGTATCTGTTGTTATTCCGATGAGTTCAACGGGCAATCGATTAAATGAAGATACATGTGAAAGTGATTATGTGATGAATAAGTGCAAGTATATGTTTATTTGAATTTATGAGCAATATGCTCGATAAGTGAGCGAACCTCGGTAAAATGGAAAGGATTGAGTGAATTATGTAAGAGTGAATTTTTGTAGTAAAACAATGTTGGACAGGAGCAGTTGCATAATTTTGAAAATTCACCAAAAATCATGGAAGTAGAATTAAATCTCAAATAAATTATGGAATTAAAGCTTAATGGGTGTACTTTCATATAAAAGAAATAGGGGAAACAAAAGACTTCTATATTATGTGATAATTGAATTCTTGTGAAACAGGTTCTGAATGAATTTAAGATCCCCTGTTCTAACTTTAGAAATTCACCATAAATTGTACAAAAATTATTAAGAGTCATACCATAATGCATGGATTCCTTGTTGAGTCTATTTTTAAGGGAAACAAACAGCATGGTAGTTGGAATCTTGTACAGGGAGAAATTTTGTTCGTAATGCACAGGTGTCAGAGTAGTCATACCCTGAAACAGGGGAGACTTTAACTAATAAACTGTACTAATTGGCCTGACCAAAAATTGTAGAAAAAAATTAGTAAATAGAATTATGAGTCTAGTTTCATGGAAAATTTACGAAATTGAATTTCGAGATATGTAGCTCAAGATATGATTTTTCTTTTAACCGGGACTCTAGAAAACAGCCTGTCATCAATATATGTAACCATATACTAGTATGATTGTTTTACTTTGATAAATTATATATCAATTGAGTACTTACTTACTAAGCTATATGCTTACCATCTTTTCTTTTTCTTGTTTTATAGAATTATTAAGCCACTCGATTTTGGAGATCGTGGAGACTCATCTACACTATCAATACTTTTTGGTATTTTGTAATCACTACTTTGGAATTATGGCATGTATAGAGAGAGACGAATCATTTTGTTATATGTCATAATTAATTTGTTTTAAAGTATCACTTTTCTAAATTTTAAAATCTACATGTATCTATGTATATCTGTTAATGCTATCAACTTTAGTCTAAGCTAAAGTAAGTAAATTGAGTAAGGTCAGGTTAATGTGTGAATTCATGTTTTCGTGAACGGTAATGCTCCGTACCTTATTTCGGTCTAGAATATGGGTATGGGGTGTTACATTTATTGGTATCAGAGCCTGGTTTAGGCGGTTCTCGGATCTACGTACTGTGTGTGGAAGTCTATCTGTACATGCCATAATTATATTATGATAGTGGGATGACTCCTGACACTTTAAATCATGTTTTTTTTTATAGTAAATGGATCCCGACCGAGCTGTAGCTGATGATGTAGAAAGTAATGTGCCGGCTCCCGCGCAAGGGACTGCGCCAGTGGAGAGTAGGCATGAGACACATGATCAGGGAGATAGGGCCCGGGAAGCCTTTCTCTCTTTATGATGAGTAATTGGTATACTGAGAATTTGTTCGGCAAATCAAGCGCTCGCCTCCTCCACCTCCTCCTATTCCTCAACCAGTTCCCGTAGTTCCTCAAGGTGCCGAAATGGTAAGATCGAGCAAACCCCCAGTTGATAAAATTCGAAAGCAAGGGGCTGAAGAATTTAGAGCTAATATAGATGATGATCCCGAAAGAGCAGAGTTCTGGGTTGAAAATTCTACCAGGGTATTCGATGAGCTTTCTTGTACTCCAAAGAATGTTTGAAGTGTGTCGATCATTCCTAAGGGATTCGGCATATCACCGGTGGAAGACATTGATATCGATGGTTCCGAAAGAAAGGATTACATGGGATTTCTTTCAAGAGGAGTTTAGAAAGAAGTATATAAGCCAATGGTTCATTGATAAAAAAGCGGAAAGAGTTCCTTGAATCAAACAAGGCAAAATGTCTGTGGCGTAATATGAACGTGAATTTGTCGGACTTAGCAAGTATGCTCGGGAGTGTGTGTCCACTTGAAGCTATTATGTGTAAGAGGTTCGAGGATGGGTTAAATGAAGACATCAAGCTACTAGTTGGGATTTTAGAATTGAAAGAGTTTGTGGTATTGGTTGACCGAAATTTGGTAAAGTGAAGAACTAAACAACGAGAAGAGAAAAGTCGTGAGAGGAGCCAGAGAGACGCAAGAAAGAGGCCAATTAGTAAGTCATTCCAATCTCAACCAAAGAAGTCTAAAGAAATGAATCCTCGGTGATCGTTTCAACTGAACATTCGTATTGGGATCGTGGAAGATCATATTCGGATTCTAAAGCCCAAGCTACTTCAATAGCGAGTGTAGGTAATGTGAGATCTAATAGACCCGAGTGCCAGCACTGTGGCAAACAACATTTTGGGGAGTGTTGGACGATTAGCCGGGCTTGTTTCAAATGTGGTTCTCGAGAACATTATATTAAGGATTGTCCAAAAAGGGTTGAAGAAGAAAAATTTCAGAGTACCGGATAGACTCATCATTGCTAATAGAGAGGTAGACCTCCCAGAAATACCGGGGGAGTGGAGCTAGCAGTAGAAGTGTGACAAAGGAATTAACTGGGAGACCGGAAGCTAGAGTACCTGCTAGAGCTTACGCCATACGTGCTCGGGAAGAGGCGTCATCTCCTGATGTGATCACTGGTACATTTTCTCTTTATGATACTACTGTTATTGCACTGATTGATCCCGGATCTACTCATTCTTATGTTTGTGTGAATTTAGTATCTAGTAAGAGCTTGCCTAGAGAATCTATCGAATTTGTGATTAAAGTGTCAAACCCTTTAGGCAAATATGTGTTAGTAGATAAGGTTTGCAAAAATTGTCCTTTGATGATTCAAAGTCACTATTTTCCGGCTAATCTAATGTTGCTACCATTTGACGAGTTTGATGTCATTTTGGGTATGGATTGGTTGATATTACATGATGCTAGAGTAAATTGCAGACAGAAAACTCTTGAGTTGAAATGTGAAAATGGTGAAATTCTTCGGGTGGAAACAAATGAATCAAATAAATTGCCTATGGTGATTTCATATATGTCTGCTTAGCGATATATGCGAAAAGGGTGTGAAGCTTATCTTGCTTACGTATTAAATACTAAAATGTCTGAGTCAAAGCTTGAATCAATACCGGTAGTCTGTGAGTTCTCGGATGTATTTCCAGAAGAATTACCGGGGTTGCCTCCGATCAGAGAGGTAGAGTTTTCTATTGATTTGTTACCTGGAACTGCACTAATTTCGATCTCTCCATATAGAATGGCTCCGACTAAATTAAAAGAATTGAAGGCTCAGTTGCAAGAGTTAACAGACAAGGGATTTGTGAGACCGAGTTTCTCTCCCTGGGGTGCTCCTGTATTGTTCGTAAAGAAGAAGGATGGTTCAATGAGACTTTGCATTGATTACCGTCAGCTCAATAAGGTGACTATAAAGGACAAGTACCCATTGCCGAGGATTGATGATTTGTTCGATCAGTTAAAGGGGGCCACAGTGTTTTCAAAGATTGATTTGAGGTCTGGTTATTACCAGTTGAGAGTTAAGGAGTCGGATGTGCCGAAAATCGCTTTCAGAACGAGGTATGGACACTATGAATTCCTTGTGATGCCTTTCGGTCTAACAAATGCTCCGACTATCTTTATGGATTTGATGAATCGAATCTTTCGACCATACCTGGATAGGTTTGTGGTTGTGTTCATAGATGATATCTTGATTTATTCTCGGAATGAGTCCGAACATGCTGAATATTTAAGAATGGTATTACAGATTTTAAGAGAAAAGAAATTGTTTGCAAAATTCAGTAAAAGTGAATTTTGGCTTCATGAAGTTAGATTTTTGGGACATGTAGTTTCGGGTAATGGTATTCGAGTTGATCCGAGCAAAATTTTGGCAATTGTTAATTGGAAACCGCCAAAGGATGTATCTGAGGTTAGAAGCTTTTTGGGCTTAGCTGGATATTATCGACGCTTTGTCGTGGGATTTTCGATGATCGCCTCTCCAATGACTAAGCTGTTACAAAAGAATGTTAAGTTTGATTGGACTGAAGAATGTCAACTAAGTTTCGAGAAGTTAAAATAGCAGTTGACCAAAGCACCCGTGTTAGTGCAACCCGAGTCGGGGAAAGAATTTGTGATCTATAGTGATGCGTCATCAATTGGTCTTGGTTGTGTTTTAATCCAAGAAGGTAAAGTAGTAGCTTATGCCTCACGACAGTTGAAACCGCATGAGAAGAATTACCCGACACATGATTTAGAGTTGGCCGCCATTGTCTTTGCTTTGAAGATTTGGCGTCATTATTTATACGGTGAGAAGTGCCGAATCTTTACTGATCACAAAAGTTTGAAATATTTGATGGATCAAAAAGATTTGAATTTACTTCAACGGAGATGGCTTGAATTATTAAAGGATTATGAATTAATAATTGATTATCACCCCGGGAAAGCGAATATAGTCGCAGATGCTTTAAGTAGAAAAAATCTTGTTTGCTTTGAGAGCTATGGGTACAAATTTAACTATGTCCGATGATGGTTTGCTTTTGGCCGAATTAAGAGTTAAGCCGCTATTTCTTCAACAAATTCGTGAAGCTCGGAAGAATGACAAAGTGAATTACTTAACAAAGCGAGCTCGGTGTGAATTGGATTGTGACTCGATTTTCGAATCGGACGGAGAGGATTGCTTAATGTTTCGTGATCGAGTATGTGTACCAAAAGATACCGAGTTGATTCGTAAGATTTTACATGAAGTACACAAAGTGGTTGTTTGCAAGTTCATCCCGGTAGTACGAAAATGTACAACGACTGAAGAAAATATATTGGTGGAACGGTATGAAATGAGATATCTCTACGAGTTTGTAGCCAAATGCTTGACTTGCCACAAGTGAAAGTCAACACTGTGTACCTTCAGTTTACTTCAACCATGATAATTCCCGAGTGGAAATGGGACAGATCTTACGATGGATTTTGTGACAGGTTGCCTCTAACTCCAAAAAGGAAAAATGCCATCCGGGTTGTGGTTGATAGATTAACAAAATCAGCTCACTTTATACCAAAGACGTGCACTGACGACTCCCTTGATAAGTTGGCTAAAATATATATTTCGAAATTGTGAGATTACACGGAGTACCTATATCTATTATTTCTGATAGAGATCCGAGATTTACTTGAGGTTTTGGAAAAAGTTGCAAGAAGCTTTGGGTACAAAATTGAATTTCAAGATCACGCGTTTCATCCACAAACGGACGGTCAATCTGAAAGAGTAATTCGATTACTCGAGGATATGCTCCGATGTTGTGTTTTAGAGTTTCAAGGTAGTTGGGAGAAATATTTAGCCTTGGTTGAATTTACCTACAACAACAGCCAATCGAGCATACGGATGGCACCGTCTTTAAGCATTGTATGGTCGCAAGTGTTGAACTCCTTTGTATTGGACCGAGCTTAGTGAAAAACGGATTCACGAAGTTGACTTGATAAAAGAAACTGAAGAGAAAGTGAAAGTGATTCGTGATTGTCTGAAAGCAGCTTCAGATCGACAAAAGTCATACGCGGATTTGAAGAGAAAAGAGATCGAGTTCCAAGTGGGTGATAAAGTTTTTCTAAACGTATCTCCGTGGAAGAAAATTTTAAGGTTTGGCCGAAAAGGCAAGTTAAGTCCACGTTTCATTGGGCCTTATAAGATTATTGAAAGAGTTGGACCAGTGGCTTATCGGCTAGCCTTACCAACTGAGTTGGAAAAGATTCATAATGTGTTTCATGTGTCGATGCTGCGACGCTACCGTTTTGATTCTTCACATGTAATTCCTCTGACGGAAATTGAAATTCGACCGGATATGACCTATGAGGAGGAACCAATAAAGATTTTGGCTCGGGAAATTAAACAGTTAAGAAATAAAAATATAGCCTTAGTGAAAGTATTGTGGCACAGACATGGAACAGAAGAGGCTACGTGGGAACCTGAGGAAGCTATGAGGAAACAATACCCAAATCTCTTTACTGGTATGATTTTCCGGGACGAAAATCTCTAAAGGGGGAGAGAATTGTGACAACCCGAATTAGGGCTTAATCGGAATAGTGGTTTCGTGACCACAAATCCGAGATAGAAATAATTATTTTATATTTATTTTTAGGTTTATGATATGATTTCATGATTTCGTGAAAATTCCGTAATGAAATTCTATGCATTAAGCGCTTAAGTTGAGATTAGGGACTAAACCGAATAAATTGCAAATCTTGTGTTCTAGAAGTTTTTAGTATGAAATTGCTTTGGAATATTAATTAGGAGGTCTTAAATAGCAATTTGACCAATTCCTAAGTTATGGACAAAAGTTGGACATGGAGGGAATTTTTAGAAAGTTTAGTAGTAAGGGCATTTTGGTCATTTGTATATTAAATGAAATAAAATGGGAAAAATAACACAAAATTTGGTCATCTTCATCACTAGTTGCTGCCAAAATTTGCTCTCCTCCATAGCTAGGGTTTCTTCAAATTTCAAGCTTCATAGTAAGTGATTTCAAGCCCTGCTTTTAATGTTCTTTACATTTTTGAAATCCTCATGCACTTCGGTTTACCTATTTCTACTATTATTTCGAGTTAGGGTTTATGTTTAAAAATTTACCCATGAATGATAGACATGTATTTTGATGTTTGATGGTAGAATATGAATGTTTGAAGTTAGGAGAACGATCTTTTCTAAGTGATTTTTAGCGAAAACGAGCAAAACTAGCACAATCGATAAAAATACCTATTGTTCATAATTATGTGTTAGAATGAGAATTTGATGATACCATAGAAGAGAAAAATGATCAGCATGTCATTAAACATAAGAAAAAGGGCTGAAATTAAATTTCCGAGCCTTGGGGCAAAATCGTAATTTTGTAAAAGTTAGGGGACAAAAATGTAATTTTTGCATAATGTGATTTTTGGATTGAAACAAATAGTTCGAGTGTTAAATGAACTAAATGTGTTGTTATAGATTAAGAAAGGCGTGGAATCGACTTCGAACGGGGGAAAGAAAAAGCTTTGGACTAAACTGCAAAATTTCTATATTTTGCACCGAGGTAAGTTTGTACGTAAATAAATCATCGATTTCTTTTATGTTATTGTATTTTGATAACATGTGGAATATGGCTGCCTATCAAATGGTTATTTGATGTAAGTTATGAATTTAAATTGATTTCGGACAATTTAGTAAAATGTTGGAAAAGTGAGAAATTTCTGTTGAACCTTCGTAATAAAAACGCGATACAAATGAACTATTGTGTGGTCACGTGTGTAGTACTAAGTGCGAGCTACTACGTGTACCAGAGTATTGGTCGCATGTGTAGTACTAAGTGCAGGCTACTATGCGTACCCGAAAACTGTGGTCACGTGTGTTGTACTAAGTGCAGGCTACTACGTGTACCAGATTATTGGTCGCATGTGTAGTACTAAGTGCATGCTACTACGTGTACCAGATTATTGGTCGCATGTGTAGTACTAAGTGCAGGCTACTATGCGTATCATATAGCTTCGCTACAAGTGTGGAAATGGGAAAATGTTCAGTAGTTGTGTATCTCATTGTTATTCTGATGAGTTCAACGGGCAATCGATTAAATGAAGATACATGTGAAAGTGATTATGTGATGAATAAGTGCAAGTATATGTTTATTTGAATTTATGAGCAATATGCTCGATAAGTGAGCGAACCTCGGTAAAATGGAAAGGATTGAGCGAATTATGTAAGAGTGAATTTTTGTAGTAAAACAATGTTGGACCGCAGCAGTTGCATAATTTTGAAAATTCACCAAAAATCATGGAAGTAGAATTAAATCTCAAATAAATTATGTAATTAAAGCTTAATGATTCTAATTTCATATAAAAGAAACAGGGGAAACAAAATACTTCTATATTATGTGATAATTGAATTCTTGTGAAACAGGTTCTGAATGAATTTAAGATCCCCTGTTCTGACTTTAGAAATTCACCATAAATTGTACAAATATTATTAAGAGGCATACCATGCATTAATGGATTCCTTATTGAGTCTATTTTTAAGGGAAACAAACATCATGGTCGTTGGAATCTTGTACAGGGAGAAATTTTGTTCGTAATGCACAGGTATCAGAGTAGTCATACCCTGAAACAGGGGAGACTTTAACTAATAAACTGTACTAATTGGCCCAACCAAAAATTCTAGAAAAAAATTAGTAAATATAATTATGAGTCTAGTTTCGATGAAAATTTACGGAATTGAATTTTCAGATATGTAGCTCAAGATATGATTTTTCTTTTAACCGGGACTCTAGAAAACAGCCTGTCATCAATATATGTAACCATATACTAGTATGATTGTTTTACTTTGATAAATTATATATCAATTTAGTACTTACTTACTAAGCTATATGCTTACCATCTTTTCTTTTTCTTGTTTTATAGAATTATTAAGCCAGCTCTGGATTTTGGAGATCGTCGGAGACTCATCTGCACTATCAATACTTTTTGGTATTTTGTAATCACTACTTTGGAATTATGGCATGTATAGAGAGAGACGAATAATTTTGTTATATGTCATAATTAATTTGTTTTAAAGTATCACTTTTCTAAATTTTAAAATCTACATGTATCTATGTATATCTGTTAATGCTATCAACTTTAGTCTAAGCTAAAGTAAGTAAATTGAGTAAGGTCAGGTTAATGTGTGAATTCATGTTTTCGTGAACGGTAATACTCTGTACCTTATTTCGGTCTAGAATATGGGTATGGGGTGTTACAACTTACCCCTAAATGAACAACCGAACACCACAGAACTTAACTTGTCAAAGGATCAACCGCATCATGAATTTTTCCTAAAAGCACTTAACGATTAACACAACACACCACACTCAATGAAACAAAACAAACAAAAAATAAAGCAAAGCAAGGAGAACCATGTCACTTACTAAACAGCAGATTGGCTAAAAATTTACCACACACCCCCACCAAAATTGTTTAAAAAGATTTGAAAATGATTAAGAAAGAAAAACAAATACCGCAAATCATGTACTGGTTCCACGTGAAGTAATTTGGGTAGAAAACCAAATGAAAGAAGAAAAAAAAAGAAAGTGGAAGGCAAATAGGAACATGCAAAAACTGAAAAGAAATTAGGGGATTTGTTGGGATTTTATTCTTTAAAAAATATAAATAAAGTATTAAAAAACAAAACAAATCAAAATAACATAAAAACAAATCCAACTACTTAATTCCTATCAGATTACACAAAGACCAATTTAATTTAGACTCAATCACTAACTGACCACTTGAACAAACAAACAAACATATAACAAAATCTTTCGACCTTGCTCACTTTGGGGCTCGAATACCAGACCCCAAACACACACTCAAATTCTTAACCACTAAGACAAACCCTTAATTAATGACTAATACCAATAAGTCAAATACTTGAATTTTTGGGGCATTACACTATGTTCTTTGGAACTTACATATTTTTGACCTACGATTGTAGGATCTGCAAGATAAGGAACTCAAGGAGGGACCATGCCAAATTGTGTGGAGTCAATGATTCATTTTCATTTTTAAGTCAAGCATATATGAATTGGATACCTTTAGGAACTTCTTCAAGGGGGCGATAATGTTGTATTTATTCATATTCCTTAGAGTCTAGAATTTGGATCGTAAATTTTGTTATACAAATTTTTAGACTCAGTTGTAAGTATTGTTCTTAAGTAATATAGTATGTTTTAATGTAGCAAAATCTCAATATGAACAATAACCCGATTCAATTGTAATACAAGTACCCGAATTTGATGATCAGGTTGGGTGAGGGTGCTACAGTAATTTGGCTGATGACAAGGGTGATGAGTGGTTGTTGGTGTCCACAACTGAAAGGTCTAAGTTTACACCCAAGTGGACTTAGATTCAGGGTGTTCTTTCTACATGTGTCTCAATAGGGACTGATTCTCCACATGCAGTTCAGTTGAAGGTGGACTTGTGCGTGTAGGGAATGGTTCATCTAGTAAGACAGTCGATGTAGGTACCGCTCAGATCAGCATGCACGATGGGACAATCAAGACACTATTAGATTTTAGGCATGTACCTGATTTAAGGAAGAATCTCATCTCCTTGACTATGTTAGACTTGAAGGGTTGTAGAATTAACATTGAGTCAAGTGGTAGTTGACTACATCCGGATGTACTAACGTCCAGAGTGTGAATACTACAATAAAATATAGAATTACAAGGCGGTATCTGCAAGTATACAGGTATAGTTATAATATAGTTTTACAAAAGAGTAGGTGAGTACTCTGAGGATTGTACCCAAAGGAGGCAAGTGCTAGATCAATTCTAACATAGGCACTAAAAGATCTAATTAGTACTTTGGATTCAATTATAATATGAAGAATATAAAATAAAAGATTTTTGGGGTTTTTATAATGATAAAAATAAAACAACATAAAAAGATAAAATTCAAGAGAGAAAAAAGGAAGAATAAATCAAATCTGATTATGAGCGATTATCTTGCTTCGATAATCTCTATCAACTATCACTTCGAGCTCCTCGTCAATCAACTAGTCGCTACCCAAGTAGGATCTTCTGATCTTCCACTAACATAACGAGTCAGTAAGAACTATTTATCTTCTGACCTCACAGTCCAGACTAGTTTGGGGTTAAGGTGTTCATGGATGGGAAATACCAATTTTGGGTTAATTCCTACCTTGATGACTTCCCAGGGTTGTCAGGCGTAGAGTTTGTTTCACGTTCTCCCTTTCCCAAACAACTGATCCATTGAGTAACCCTACAAAATAGTTAACAAATCATACCTCCACTCGCTAATTCCCTATAGAAGGATTAGTTCCTCACGGCATTCATAAACTACATATAATCGATGTAAAGAGAAAGCATGCTAATTAAATTGAGAAGATAAAGTAAATGAAAGAGCCTGATTGTATTGATATTAAGCGAAAATCCCTAGAGTTGAATATTCCATAATTTAGATCTATTGAAAGAAAACAATGAACAAATAAACTAAACTATAGAGCCCTAAGAAACAAAATGAATCTAAATATAAAAGAAGAAACTACGTTAATTCAAATGTGTCTATAGCATGTGGAAAATGAGCCTATTTATAGCCTTCAAGTGGTTGTCGTCTTTAACCCTTGGTTAGTTGACATTCCCGAGCTTTAAGTTAGATTGTACTGACCAAAACGCCCCTGCTTCATGTTTAATTTCTATCCCAGAGTCGATGTCGTGACACACTAGGACTTGTGTCGCTGCACTTCTGTAGCCATCTTCAGGGGTATGTCATGACACCCTTAGTCTGTATTACGACATCGAATGCAAACTTGAATTTTCTATATCGTGTTCCCTATGTTGTGACATCAGTCCTCCCTTGTTGTGACATAGCATCCAGTATCATCCTAAATTGCCTTCTAATGATCTCGTACACACTCACAAAGTACATTAGCTCTCCCTTAGGCCTCATTCGACCCTTAAGGTCAATAAAAGACTCAATTTACATATTTTATTGAATGAAAGTGAAACTAAAGAAACTTAACAAAAATGCAATGAAAATGCTTGTATTCAGGCTCCTTAAGTGTGAAAACTAGTTAATCTGTTGATCGTGATTTTTCGTGATAAGTTTTATAAATTTATAATTAAACGTTCTTGAGACTAACTATTATCACAATGTAGGAAAGTGTACCTATCGAACAGTAGTATAGCTTTAGCCAGACCAGATTGTCAAACCCAAAGGACTAAAAAGTACTAGTAATAACTGTCTTTTTATTATCTAGCCTAAGAAATAAGGGGTTTATTTTAACTAACTAATTAATTAAACTAAGGAGTTGTAGAAAATAGAATTGGGAAATTACTTTTGGGAAAAACGATTGATTTAGGACAATACCTAAGAAAAATCCACCTAGACTTTACTTGTTATTTTGGCTCCGAACCGGACGATTTATTCATTTAACTTGTTCCGTAGAAATCCCTAAGTTATGTTATTATCCCTATTCAAGACTAATAACGTCTAATTCCTAGGTTGAATAACCGAGACTTTTCTCTAATTAACACCCTAGGGTTGCATTAACTCGATCTTTGGATTCCCTTATTAGGTTTCACCCTAATCCAGCAAAATCTTGTTACCCTATCTCTAGGCGAGCAATCAACTCCACTTAATTATGACAAAGTCACTCTTAGCTAGGGATTATTCATCCTCCAACTAAGAGCATTAACTTGAAGTGATATCCTGAAATATCAAAACAAGAATTAAGAACAAGTCAAATATTTATCATACGATTCAGAAAATAATAACAAGATTCATCTTAGGTTTCATCCCCCTTAGGTATTTAGGGGTTTTAGTTCATAACTAAATAAGAAAACATGTCAGAATAACAAAGAATACAAAACATAATGAAAACCCAAAACTCCTAAAGGGAAATCGAGGAGAGATCTTCAGTCTTGATGATGAATCTGACTTCCGAGATGGATCAATCGGCTTCCTTGGAGTAATTCCTTACTCCCTATTCTCCTCCTGCCTTTTTAGTCTTTTTCTAGGGTGTTTAAATAAGCTTTTAAATGCCTAAAAGCCCTCAAACTTGCCTTTTTCTGAATAGAACTTAGCTAGGGTTCGGTAGGGACACGCCCGTGTGACACAGCCGTGTGCAAGTACTTTAGGCTATGGTCGAGGCTGAGATATCAACACGCCCGTGCTGAGGTTGATTTGGGCTGTGGTCGAGCCTGTTAGATTGGCACGGGCGTGTGTTCTGCCCGTGTGAGGAAGTCTAGGCCGTGTTGTTTTCCCCTGTCGGCTCGTTTTCTCTATTTTTGGCCCGTTTCTCGTTCTTTTTGCTCTCTTATGCCCACCTAAGTATAAAACATGAAATTAAAGGATTAGGAGCATCAAATTCACCAAATCTAAGGAGAAATCATTCATAAATGTATTAAGTGAGGGATAAAAATATGTATAAATTATGGTTTATCATCTACTAAACTGAATTTCGGCAGATCAAACTCCTTCACACTTAAGTCATTACTTGTCCTCAAGTAACATAAACAAAGATGACAAATAAACATGATGATCCTTGAGCAAGTATGATACAAGTATTGACTTTGGAGCATATGACTTAGGCATTTCATGTTTACTAACAACTTCAAGATGATGAATAGTTGACTTAACACATTTGACTTCAAATAGCTAAGTTTAATATGTTACAAAATATACAAGTATTAAGGGTCACTCCTGTAGGAATCCATAAACAAATCATACAAGTACTTTGATTATTCGAGCAGAATACAAATAGTCATTTATGCACATGTCTAGTATGATGTCCATTCATTTATAAGGATATTTAGTTCACATATGACTTTTCGTCTTGTAATGTTCTGAAGCTTAGGACATGTATGGAATTAAAAAATAGTAAGCATCAAAAGGGTTACCAACACGAAAATAGTTTGGCACATTGTATTGATCCCTTTTCTACCCCCTTAGTGACCCTTTCCTACTCACCGCCTTATTTCTCCTTCTTTCTCCTTCCTTACCTCTCCATATAGGAAATCATAGCATGACATAGTATCTACGACTAGCCTACGAGTTTTTTGTACACTAATGAAATAGTTTTTCTTTCTTTTGTGACTTTCTCACTTTTCTCTTTCAATTTTTCTTACTCAAGCAACCTATGTACGTTCTTTTAACCAATCAATTGTATTTCTACAAGCTGAAGCACACAAGAGACAAGAAAAATAAAAAAGAATGTAAAAATGTGAAGCAAATTTTCTACGTTACCCCCACACTTTAGTTGATACATTGTCTTCAATGTGTAGCCCTTAAATAGATAAGGAATGAAGTTACTCGATTGATTGTGGTTGCTCCAATAACTAATGGTGGGTGCTTTCTCCTTTGATTGTGTTAGCTCAAATTGTTTGTGTCTCATTCTTGTTGGGTTCTTACATAGAAAATTTATGAAGGTGCAAAAAAATGAAAAATCTACTTCCTACTCCTACAAAGTCGAAATTAAAATTATCCAATAATTAATACAATTCTTTATAAAATTAAAATAGTTCAATTGTCCTCCTTATCTATCTCCTCACTCCCATCGTTCTTCTTGTCTTCTCCTTCCTCCTCGATTTCGTGCACTTCTTCTCCTTATTTCGCATTCATCGGCCTGAACATGCCAGGTGTATAATTGGGGACCCAAATGTTATTTTGCATAACAAATTCTTGGAATATTGGTCCCGAATCTTGCATTCATTGTATCATCCAATCAAGTTTCGGATGACTACTTTCATCGACATCTTGTTGAGCTCGTGTCAACCTTTGTGATGGAGTCAGTGTAGCAGTCACATTCTATTGTCGCATGTTCCAATGCTTCATTTTTTTGGCTCACAATTTTGTGTACTGTTGGAACAAAGTGTCTCCAATAATAATTTGGATGGTTTTAGCGACTACTCAGTGGATATCATAAGTAAACTTGCCTTTCTACATAATGCTGTCACTTGGTGGGGAAAGAAGACTCCTACCTTCTGGCTAGCAGTGCATCTCCTCATGTTCTAATGAATCCATTTACTAATACATACTTTTTATGCAAAATAGCATAGAGTAACACTACTTTAAAAGTATTAACATTAGAAACATTTAAAGCAGGTACAATTCTTATGCATACAAATTGGATCCACATTTTAGCTTCAGGAAACATGATCACTTGATGAAAGGATACTGGGATATTGGTACTTGTGCGATATTTCCATTCACCCCTACCTTTAGTCATGAAATTTA
Organism: Gossypium anomalum; assembly: GCA_025698475.1. Taxonomy (NCBI): domain Eukaryota; kingdom Viridiplantae; phylum Streptophyta; class Magnoliopsida; order Malvales; family Malvaceae; genus Gossypium; species Gossypium anomalum. The sequence goes on from CM046959.1 coordinate 59,764,472, forward strand.
TAATACTATCCATAAAACAAAAAACCAAACATGCATTCATTTAACCATTCCAACCATCTCATAATTGACTCCACATCAACCTTACAACTTATGCACTAAATCTACCAAATCATTTCAAGCGTAGCATATGCATACCATTCATCACTTTTAAAATCATGTACCGACCATACCTATCACCTAACATGTTATCTATTCACAAATTAGACCATCAAGCATATACGCCAAATTACTTCTACAAGATAACATTAAAATGACCATTTCCAACACATACATATACATTTATACACGTGATCCTCAAAAGGCCAACAAAATCCAAAAGAAAATATTATATAACCAAATGGAACCTTAGGTACATGCCATGACCAAAATTTAAAACATCACCAGAACTTGAGTTCAAGATTGTCGCTAGATGCTGAGTAGATGATCGAATCAAAAGGTACCTAGTTTGAGCATGGAAAAGAAAACCGTACGCTGAGTATAACTCAATGTTATTTCTATAATCAAAAAATTAAACATAGCATAAAACATTTTAAATGCATAAGCTAAAAGTGAATGGTAATATACAATTAAAATGCCATTAATTCCATTTCACATATATTCTTTGTTCAAACTCACACATTTGTTAATATTAATACATAACAATCCATTTCACATATCATTTGGGATCTCAATTTCCAATTCCATGTATATAATGACCATATCTACCATTTTTCAATTCATGTCACAAATAGACATTCCATTTGACATTTTTCTTCAATTTCATATACATCAATTACCACATCTGATATCAATTATCTAGTCTCATGGACTCAAAGGCTTATTCATTATCATTTCAAATAGAACATCTTGTTTTTTTATCTTTTATTTCCCTATTAATATGACTCAAACTCGAACAAATACACAGATCCAACCAACACACGAGTTTGGCACCTACTGCCTTATTAGATAAATTCAAAGCAAATAGTTGTGCCCAGTGCTATAAATAAGTTTTACACCTAGCGTCTCATTGGTATAATCGAAGCACATTGGCACACCGTGCCTCATTGACTTGTATTCAAAGTAACTTTGAACTCTTCGCCATCTATATCCAACTTTGCCTGAACAATTAATAGGTTATTCATTACTCAATTTATTATCAATCTATATCTCATTTCACATATATATTCATTATTAAATCATCCATCCATACTCACGACAACATCAATCATCTCTATATGCATTCAATTACACATTCATATAAACATATACATTTTCACATAATTTAAATTTAGTCTTCCCTACCCTTATTTAATTGAAATCAATCCCAAAATAGCTAAGCAAATTAAAATGTCTCACCTTAAGTCCTTATCAAACCCAGCCTGTATGTTATGGCTGAATCTGACGGTGTCACATTGAAGTATTTTTCGCAGATTTTACTTTCGTTAAGAAATCCATTTCATACTAAAACTCTTGGTGATATTAACGAAGATCTCGAAAATCTCGTTCATTGTTAAAACTCAAGTCATTTAGCAAAAGGTTAACCCTATTAATTTGTTATTCAGTCTTTAAACCTTGTTCGTTGCGGAAGCTTTTAAAGATATGTTGCGTAAACGTGGTGTTCTGGAAAATCATTTATCTTTTTAAAAACCCGCAGCCTGCAACTAACCGATATGAAACAGAATAAATAAAATCCCATATTAAAGGTTAAAACTTAAAGAGGCCTTATTATAGAATAAGATACCCAAATTAAAATACTTATAATTTAAAAGTTAAAGATAGAAACATGCACGGTTGTGAGGCCACCTCCGAGTTCCTCCCAGCACCGGTCCGTCTAAGACTGGGGATTACAAGCTCAAATGAATAGAAATGGTAAGCTTACAAAAACTCAGTGTGTAATCCCTTAATGAGTAACAGTCATCATACAGTATGCATATACAGTCTAGGCCTAAGCCTGCTCCGAAGAATTCAGCTTTGAGCTTAGGGCCTTAGCCCATTACAAGATGTCGATATTAGTGTAGGCCTTAGCCCATTTCAATGAATAAAGAATGTAAATGCAATTAGAAATCCTACCCATCCATCCTCTACACTCCACTCCGTCCAGCTCTACACATCATGTGGGGATAAAATCAACCCACCCATCCCTACACTCTGAAATATAGCATCGGTTGCGGCACTAAACAGTATTTGCAGCAAAGCTACCAGTACAGTACACTTCCTCCAAATATAATAAGCCCATCCCTATGCAATATGTCATGTCATAACATCATACATGTATGCAAAAATGTCATGCTCGATTACAGTCATACATATCACAGGGACATATCAGTCATTTTACCTCATAGGGGTATAATAGTCATTTCATGAAATTGGGGTCTAGGTATACTTATCGACCCAATAGTACGTCCACAATTGTCTCGGGCGACCAGTGCAACCTTAACAGTCAAATAGTGAGAATGGGCCCAAGGCCCGTAATACAGGTCCATGTGGGTCCACATGTCGGTGTGGCCCAGAAAGCCCAAAAATGGCCTTGGTCGTGTGAGTTACACAGCCTGAACCAATATTTTCCCCACGTCTATGTGGTTTACCCGTGTAGGGCCCACAAGTCCATGGGGCACACACGGCTTATTTCGGTGCAATGTGGTCCAAAATGGTATAAGCCCATGAAATCACTCATGGTGGCCTCTATGATCAAATGCCCACGTCTATGTGTTCAGATTACCATACGAGCTAGCGCACGTCCATGTGGCATCAATGGTTACATTTTTCGGCTTTTGCCGATTTATGATTTGCACAGTGTTTACACACCTGTTTGTGAAAACGTGCAAATAGTCCACGAGCACCAAACCTACATTCAATCAAGGTATTGTAACACCTCAAACCCGGCCTGGACGTTATGACCGGATCCGACGTGCCACATCGAAGCGTTCGAAACATTTTATGTCATTGATCTCGTAGTATCTACTTAGTGTTTGAAAAGATAATGTTATTATAAGTTAAAGTGAATGGAAGCTGTGCACCAGATAGGAAACCAGAAAAGAGGAGGTGAGTCCATCGGATTGCTTAAGTACCAAGCTCTCCCCGGAACCAATCCTAGACATGCACACCGCCATTGCCAAACTTTAACATCGAGTATATTTTTAGGAAACCAAGTCGATTTAGTCCATTTTAAGAAAAGTGATTAATTTTGGAAAACATTTTCATTGCAAAAGCTTTGCTTGTTGTCGTGTTATTTTGAAATCAAATGCTATTTTTGAAAACGCGCCCTAAGCTAATCAATTTCGATGGTTAAGTATAAATTATATCTATCTTAATAAAACCTATCAAAACCATTAAAAATAATTAAAGCGGCCTTATTACAATTAAAAACCCAAAAACCTTAAACGTAAATAAAAGAAGGTCCAGTTCACCAGAAGAAAACCGAATTTGCAGAAACGTGTGGCCACTCCGAATCCCCCATAGCTCCAAGCCCACTATGGTTGGGGATTACCTGCGTGGATGAAAATAAAGGGGTGAGTTTGGAAAAACTCAGTGTGTAAATTAACCCAACCATAGCCTATATCAGCTCAAACCACAGAAACAGATCAAGTTGGCCTTAGCCTAGAACAGATTTCAGAATAAAGCCCATAGGCCCATAACAGATCAGAACAGATATTTACATGTTTATGCAAAAACCCAACCCATATCCAACCACATGCACCCCTATACCAACCTTTCACCATGTGGGGAGACTACTCGACCCACCCAACCGCTACACGCCACAGAAATATGCAAAGATGGTGCTGATCGAATAGTGTGACAGAGTCACGAGAAATAGATAATCGTGGCGAGCCACCGGATCAGAGATATATGTGGCGAGCCACCGTGATCGAATAATTTGTGGCATAGCCACCAGGACGCTTCCTCCATAATATAACCCATGTCCCTATGCAACAGTTATACAACCATCTTATACATCATACAGAATCAGATCATCATGCTTTTCAGACAAAATTAACCCTAGGGGTATAATGGTCATTTTCCACCTAAGGGTATAATAGTAATTTTACATACATAGGGGTATTCTAGTAATTTAACTACTCTTAGGGTTTTCATGCATATCATATCCATTTACATACTAATAGAAACACTTACCGAGCGTTCTTACCATATTAGGCCCGTTGGCCCATTAACCCTATTTTGGCCCATTAAGCCTAGAAATATCAAAATGCACGAAATCGTGCACTCTGCAGTCTTATCACTTTAGTTTGCCATATACATCAAACTATCAATCTCACAAGCATTCGCACACTCGCAAGTTCCTAAAATACCAGCTTTTCGGCATTTCAGCTTTTCAACTTTTGCCGATCTAGTCTATGAGAGGGTATCAGTTACACACCTGTTTTATGACGATTCGATGACGAGATCCACGCACGAACTACCTACAATTATGTTGCTACCACATTAAACTACTATCGAAAATGAACTACGTATTAACCCCTTACCATATTCGGCCAATAACACCTTAGGCACTAGCGAACCTACCTTTGCCGAAAGTAGCGACTAGCTCAAGATCCGATCGTTCCACTTGTCCAAGCCTTTGATCCATAACCTCTAGATCACACTATTATCAAGATAAAGTAATTGTCACAACTCTTAGGGCTATGAGCCCAAATCGACAGCCTCCCTAATCTTTAGGGGTTTTGGCTTTTTCTAAATTACGAAATAAAGATTAGGTTGGAAAGACTTACCACCGATTCCTTTCATCAATGATTCCACTTAATTTCTACTCGATTCAGATGCCGATCTAAGCCCTCAGATGATAACAAAAGTTGAGCCTTTAGTGATTTCAATATTCGGCTAAGTCCCTATGAGTGTGGGGTTTTCGGCTTTTCTCAACTGTGTAAAGGAAGATGGAATAGGAGGGTTTTTTGCTGTAGTCTTGTCGACAGAAACTCAGGGTTTAAAGAACTAGAGAATCAGTCAAGAAAATGAGAAAAATAAGAGGGTTCTGTCTTAGAAGAAATTAGCACAAAAGAAATCAGGCTTTCGGGATTTCAGCTTTTTGATGTAATCGGCTTTAGGCTTAAAACTACTGATAAAAGATGAAGATAAGTAGTAGGGTAAAGAGATTCGACAGGCAAGGAGAAGAAAAGAAAAGAAAGTAGATGAAAAGAAGAGAAAAGAATAGAAGAGGAAGAACGGTCAGAAAAATGGCACAACTAACCCTAATGCCGAATTAATATTTGGCACTAACGTAGCCAAAATTTGCCCCCTAAAGAACCCCTTGGCCAGCCAACTCTTGCTCCTCAAGAGTCCACCATTCGGCCAACTCTGCTCTCCCCTATCAGCTCATAAATCCTCTCCCTTATCCCTTCCTTACTCAATCTCCTGAGCAACTCCAACTCTGCTAACAGTCTTTCACTTTAGTTCCAATACTTACCTTTTCTGCACATAAAAATTAACACCAATAATTTGCTTACCTTGCAACTCAAACCTTAGTTCTCCCTAGCATCCACACGCCACCTCTAAAGCTCCCAAGTGGCGTCACAGGCCAACTCACCACAGGCTTCCTTGTGTTTTATTTTACCCACTTAATACTTAAAAGCCCAATTAACCAGAACCCCTCTTTCTTATGGATATAAAAATAATTAAAATTACCGGGTTTTAACTTAAGCTTGGGCCTTCCAGAGGCCCACTATCATAATTAAACCTATGCTAAGCAGACAGAACACAAAAATTTTAAATTTTGCCAACCTTCGCAGAATTCCCAAAAATTGGGGCGTTACAACTCTACCCTTCTTAAAGAAATTTTGTCCTCGAAATTTACCTGATCCAAACAGATGAGGGTATTGTTGACGCATCGCCTCTTCTGGCTCCCAAGTAGCTTCTTCTCTGCCATGATTTCGCCACAGCACCTTCACTAATGGGACAGATTTCCTTCTCAGAACCTTAACATCTCGATCCAATATCTGCACAGGCTCCTCCTCAAAGGTCAAATCAGTTTGCACTTCAATTTCTGCAACCGGCACGACATCAGTAGGATCAGAACGATAACGCCTTAACATGGAGACGTGGAAAACATCGTGAATCCTGTCTAACTCTGGAGGTAATTCCAATTGATAAGCCACTAGGCCCACTCGCTTCAAAACCCGATAAGGTCCAATGAACCGCGGACTCAACTTGCCCTTCTTTCCAAACCATAAATGTTTCTTCCAAGGAGAAACTTTCAAGAAGACCATATCACCCACTGAGTACTCAACCTCCTTACGTTTCAAATCTGCATACGACTTTTGCCTATCAGCAGCTTCTTTAAACCGACCCCTAATTATTCTAACCTTGCCCTCAGTATCAGCTACCAACTCTGGTCCAAGAACTTGTCGCTCTCCTAGTTCGGTCCAACAACTAGGTGTACGACACTTTTGTCCATACAGTGCTTCATACGGTGCCATTCGAATACTTGCCTGATAACTATTGTTGTAAGCAAACTCTGCCAATGGCAAGTAATCTCCCCAACTACCTCGGAAGTCAATAACACATCCCCTCAACATGTCCTTCAGAATCTGAATAACCCTTTCCGACTGACCATCAGTTTGGGGATAGAAAGGCGTACTAAAGTTCAATCGCGTCCCCAACGCCTCATACAATTTTTGCCAAAACCGAGATGTGAACCTTGGATCCCTGTCAAAAATAATCGAAACTGGGACACCATGAAGTCGCACGATCTCTGCCATGTACAACTAGGCTAACTTTTAAAGTGAGAAGTCCGTGCGGACAGGTATAAAATGGGCCGATTTGGTCAACCTATCCACAATTACCCAAATCGAATCTTTCTTCGATGACGTTAAGGGTAACCCACTCACAAAGTCCATGGTTACCCTCTCCTACTTCCAAAGTGGTATCTTCACTGGCTGCAACAGTCTAGAAGGTAATTGATGCTCAGCTTTCACTTGCTGGCATGTCAAACATTTCCCCACAAATTTCGTTAGTTCTCGTTTAAGCCCAGGCCACCAATACAGTTCTCGCAAGTCGTGATGCAACTTATTCCCTCCAGGATGCATGGCACAAAGTCCCCCATGAGCTTCCTTAAGTATTGACTGCCCCAAGTCAGAGTCCTTCGAAACGCAAATTCTTCCTCAGAAACACAGACCTCCTTTACTATTCAGCCCAAACTCAGAAGTTTTCCCATCCTTGACTTGTTGGAAACGAGCAACCAAAGACTCACCTCTCAACTACTTTTCCTTAATCTGATCCACCCAGATTGGCCTTACTTACAATTCAGCCAATAGACTACCATTATCATATAGAATCAGACGAGCAAACATTGCTCTCAAATCAGATACAGCTCTACAGCTTAGAGCATCAGCTACCACATTAGCCTTACCTGGGTGATACTTGATCGAACAATCATAATCCTTAAGCAACTCTATCCACCTCCTTTGCCTAAGGTTCAGCTCCTTCTGAGTCAGTAAATACTTAAGACTCTTATGATCTGTGTAAATAATACACCTTTCTTTGTACAAGTAATGTCTCCAAATTTTAAGTGCAAAAATCATTGCTGGAAACTCCAAATCATGAGTAGGATAGTTCCCTTCGTGAGGCTTAAGCTATCGTGATGCATAAGCAACCACCTTACCCTCTTACATCAACACACAACCCAAACCTACATGTGATGCATCACCGTACACAGTAAAATCCTTCTCAAACTCTGGTTGAATTAACACAGGTGCTTCAGTCAGAACTTTCTTCAACTTCTCAAAAGCTTCCTGCTGCTTCTCAGTCCATACAAACGGTACTCCTTTCCTTATGAGTTTTGTCAGAGGTGCTGCCATCACAGAAAAACCTTCCACAAACCTTCTGTAGTATCCTGCCAACCCTAAGAAACTCTGAATTTTTGACACCATCCTAGTTCCACTCCAAAATCACTTCAATCTTTCAAGGGTCCACTTTAATCCCTTCAGTAGAGACAACATGTCCTAAGAAGGTTACCTCCCTCAACCAGAATTCACACTTACTGAACTTCGCATAAAGTTCCTTTTCCCTTAACACTTGCAGCACAATGCGGAGATGCTCATCATGTTTTGCTTCAGTTTCAAAATATACCAGGATATTGTCAATAAAGACGATTACGAACCGATCCAAGAATGGTTGGAACACATGATTCATCAGATCCATAAATGCTGTAGGAGCATTTGTCAGTCCAAATGGCATAACCAGAAACTCATAATGACCATACCGAGTCCTAAATGCCGTCTTATGAATATCTGCCTCTTTAACCCTTAACTGATGATATCCAGATCAGAGGTCGATCTTGGAAAATACAGAAGCTCCTCTAAGTTCGTCAAACAGATCGTCAAATCTTGGCAGTAGATACTTATTCTTAATCGTCAGTTTGTTCAACTGGCGATAATCAATAAACATCCGCATCGTCCCATCCTTCTTTTTCACGAATAGTACCGGTGCTCCCCACGGAGACACACTTGGCCTAATAAAGACCCTATCCAACAGCTCTTGAATTTGAGCTTTCAGCTCTACTAACTCCTTCATGCCCATCCTATACTGATCACGATGGACACTTGTATTTATTCTTCGAGCAACAAGTCGATTCTAAACTCGTCTTGTCGGTTTGGATGCAATCTCGAAAGCTCCTCTGGAAAGACATCTTGGAACTCTTTTACGGTCCTAACCTTATCCACTGTCAACCCTTCAGCTTCCGACTGACTTACAAATGCCAAATAGGCCTCACAACCTTTTCGAATCCACTTTTCAGCCCTCAATGCCGACACCACATTGGACAAATAGTCCCTTCGTTCACCTATCATCATAACCTCCTCACCTTCCGTGGTCCTTAGCACCATTCACTTAGCAGCACAATCCAAAGTCGCCTTATGCTTAACAAGGCAGTCCATTCCCAGAATGAGGTCAAACTCTCTGAACGGCAACTCCATCAGATCTCCAGAAAAAATTCTACCTTGAGTTTCTAAGGGTACATCCCTATACAGTTTGTCTACCCTAACCGAGTGACCCAAAGGACTTAGCACAGATACCCCACTCACAATCTTCTCAGAACGCACACCCAACGACCCAGATATGGCACATGAAACATAGGAATGAGCAGATCCAATATCCACCAAAGTAGTATACGGCATGCTAGAAACCAAAAACGTACCAGTTATTATGTTAGGTGCGTTGCCCTCCTCACGACGACGAGCTGCATACACCAACACTGGCTGTCGAGCCTCAGCATTTTCGACACCCCTGCCAGGCGCCCCTCGACCTCAACCAATTCCATTTCCGCCCCTACCTTGCCCATGTCCTCTCAGTGGTTGTGGTCCACCTCTCACGGGTTGAGCAACCCTCTGTTTAGCAACCTGAACTTGATCAGCTCTCTGAGGACAGTCCTTAACTCTATGCTCCATAAATCCGTATCGAAAACAAGCACCGGAACGTTTCCTACACTCACCCAAGTGTACCTTACCACAGCCTCCACAGATTGGTGGTCTGACAACATTCATCGGAATAGCTCGAACTGGTTCCTCCACTCTTGCTCTTTTAACATTTTTATTTGCACCACCTAAAGGTCCGGAATACTTCCAGAAATGGTTCTGATCCTTCTCACGGTTCTGCCTCTCAGTTCGCTTCACCTCCTCAGCTACCTTAGCTTTTTCCACCAGAACCGCGAAATCATGCTCCCTCTACAGAGCAATCAGCACCTTAAGTTCATCTCTGAGTCCATCCTCAAAGCGCACACTACGCTCATACTCCGTAGCGACTATTCTTACAGCATACCGGCTTAACCTCAGAAACTCAGCCTCGTACTCCGCAACTGACTTATTTTCTTGAACCAGATTCAAGAATTCCTTCCTGCGGGCGTCCACATAACTCGCCCCAACATACTTGCCTTTAAAGGCCGTCTTAAATAGCTCCCAAGTTACCCTATCAGCTGGGGTTCCATCTCTCACGGTGAGCCACCACTGATAAGCCTTATCTCGCAGCAGCAATACGGCTCCCTTCAGCTTCTGCTCCACAGAGCAGTCGAAGTCGTCCATAATCCGTTCTATGGCCTCCAACCAATATTCTGCCACATTCGGGGCTACGCCAGATACGCCCCTAAAGATCTCCGCTCCGTTAGCCCAGAGTCATTTAGAAATAGATCCTCGAATTCAATTGCCCGTACTTGCCCCGGTAACCCTTTCCAGAACACGGAGCATTGCCTGCGACAGGGTGTCATCCCTGGCACCACGATCATGAGACTCCACTTCTGTTGCCAGAGGTACCGGTGCATCTGCTGCCGGTATATGTCCCAAAGCTGAAGATCTCGCTCGAGCACTTCCTCGGCCATGTCCACGGCCTCTGCCACTAGCAGCTCTTGTACTCATATCGTATTATCTGATTATGAATTTTATGCATTAATTCAATATTCCAGTGATTATTACAGATGTTTTATGAATCAGACAGTAATTCAGAGTTTATTTTTGCAGAATCGAAGTCTAGCTACAGTTTCAGTCTCTTATCAAAATTTTCTTATGATTTCAGTATCATCCTATCTAGAGTATCCTAGTAGGGTTTCAGTACAGACAGATAATTCAGAAAAATATTCAGAAAAGTTCAGAGTAATACTTACAGGCTTGAGCCGGAGATTCGAAATGCCACTTAAAGATCCAGATTTTGAAAACAGAGTTTTACAGTCTTTATAAAACTTTTATTTCTGAAAACCTTTGTTTTTGTATACCTATTCCACAACCGAGTTGTTACAACCCAAGCTCTGATACCACTAAATGTAACACCCCAAACTCGGCCTGGACATTATGATCGGATCCGACGTGCCACATCGAAGCGTTCGAAACACTTTATGTCGTTGATCTCGTTGTATCTACTTAGTGTTTGAAAAGATAATGTTATTATAAGTTAAAGTGAATGGAAGCTGTGCACCAGGTAGGAAACCAGAAAAAAAGAGGTGAGTCCATCAGACTTCTTAAGTACCAAGCTCTCCCCTGAACCAATCCTAGACATGCACACCGCCATTGCCACACTTTAACGTCGAGTATATTTTTAGGAAACCAAGTCGATTAAGTCTATTTTAAGAAAAGTGATTAATTTTGGAAAACATTTTCATTACGGAAGCTTTGCTTGTTGTCGTGTTATTTTGAAATCAAATGCTATTTTTGAATACGCTCCCTAAGCTAATCAATTTCGACGGTTAAGTATAAGTTATATCTATCTTAATAAAACCTATCAAAACCATTAAAAATAATTAAAGAGGCCTTATTACAATTAAAAACCCAAAAACCTTAAACGTAAATAAAAGAAGGTCCAGTTCACCAGAAGAAAACCGAATTTGCAGAAACATGTGGCCACTCCGAATCCCTCATAGCTCCAAGCCCACTATGGTTGGGGATTACTTGCGTGAATGAAAATAAAGGGGTGAGTTTGGGGAAACTCAGTGTGTAAATTAACCCAACCATAACTTATATCAGCTCAAACCATAGAAATAGATCAAGTTGGCCTTAGCCCAGAACAGATTTCAGAATAAAGCCCACAGGTCCATAACAGATCATAATAGATATTTACATGTTTATGCAAAACCATATCCAACCACATGCACCCCCATACCAACCTTTCACCATGTAGGGAGACTACTCGACCCACCCAACCGCTACACGCCACAGAAATATGCAGCATGGCTGCCAGAACAGATAGTGTGATAGAGTCACCAGAAATAGATAATCGTGGCAGAGCCACCATAATAGATATATGTGGCAGAGCCACCAGATCAAATAATTTGTGGCATAGCCACCAGAACGCTTCCTCCATAATATAACCCATGTCCCCATGCAACAGTTATACAATCATGGCATACATCATACAGAATCAGATCATCATGCTTTTCAGACAAAATTAACCTTAGGGGTATAATGGTCATTTTGCACCTAGGGGTATAATAGTAATTTTACATACACAGGGGTATTCTAGTAATTTAACTACTCTTAGGGTTTTCATGCATATCATAGCCATTTATGTACTAATAGAAACACTTACCGAGCATTCTTACCATATTAGGCCCGTTGGCCCATTAACCCTATTTTGGCCCATTAAGCCCAAAAATATCGAAATGCGTGAAATCGTGCACTCTGCAGTCTTATCACTTTAATTTACCATATACATCAAACTATCAATCTCACGAGCATTCGCACACTCACAAGTTCCCAAAATACCGGCTTTTCAGTATTTCAGCTTTTCGGCTTTTACCGATCTAGTCTATGAAAGGGTGTCAGTTACACACCTGTTTTATAATGATTCGATGACGAGATCCATGCACGAACTACCTACAATTATGTTGCTACCACGTTAAACTACTATCGAAAATGAACTACGTATTAACCCCTTACCATAATCGGCCAATAACATCTTAGGCACTAGCGAACCTACCTTTGCCGAAAGTAGCGACTAGCTCAAGATCCGATCATTCCACTTGTCCAAGCCTTTAATCTGCAACCTCTAGATCACACTATTATCAAGATAAAGTAATTGTCACAACTCTTAGGGCTATAAGCCCAAATCGACAGCCTCCCTAATCTTTAGGGGTTTTGGCTTTTTCTAAATTACGAAATAAAGATTAGGTTGGAAAGACTTACCATCGATTCCTTCAGTCAATGATTCCACTTAATTTCTACTCGATTCGGATGCCGATCTAAGCCCTTAGATGATAACAAAAGTTGAGCCTTTAGTGATTTCAATATTCGGCTAAGTCCCTATGAGTGTGGGGTTTTTGGCTTTTTGCAACTGTGTAAAGGAAGATGGAATAGGAGGCTTTTTTGCTGTGGTCTTGTCGACAGAAACTCGGGGTTTAGAGAACTAGAGAATCGGTCAAGAAAATGAGAAAAATAAGAGGGTTCTGTCTTAGAAGAAATCGACACAAAAGAAATCAGGCTTTCGAGATTTTGGGTTTTTGATGTAATCGGCGTTAGGCTTAAAACTACTGATAAAAGATGAAGATAAGTAGTAGGGTAAAGAGATTCGACAGACAAGGAGAAGAAACGAAAAGTAAGTAGATGAAAAGAAGAGAAAAGAGTAGAAGAGGAAAAACGGTAAGAAAAATGGCACAACTGACCCTAATGCCGAATTTATATTTGGCACTAACCTAGACGAAATTTTCCCCCCTAAAGAACCCATTGGCCGGCCAACTCTTGCTCCTCAAGAGTCCACCATTCGGCCAACTCTGCTCTCCTAATCAGGTCTTAAATCCTCTCCCTTATCCCTTCCTTACTTAATCTCCTGAGCAACTCCAACTCTTCCTAACAGTCTTTCACTTCAGTTCCATTACTTACCTTTTCTGTACATAAAAATTAACACCAATAATTTGCTTACCTTGCGACTCAAACCTTAGTTCTCCCTAACATCCACACGCCACCTCTAAAGCTCCCAAGTGGCATCACAAGCCAACTCACCATAGGCTTTCTTGTGTTTTATTTTATCCACTTAATATTTAAAAGCCCAATTAACCAGAACCCCTCTTTCTTATGGATTTAAAACTAATTAAAATTAACGGGTTTTAACTTAAGCATGGGCCTTCCAGAGGCGTACTATCATAATTAAACCTACGCCAAGCAGACTGAACATAGAAAATTTAAATTTTGCCAACCTTCACAGAATTCCCAAAAATTGAGGCGTTACAGGTATTCTATTAGCCATTTGACAATAGGGCTAATAACCTCCCTTAATACAATCCCAACTTATCATTAATACCTACCTTGATTGAACAAATGTGGCTTAGTCCTCTTAGACCGCTGACTAAGATTGATCACATGCTTCTTGTTGAATATTTGCGTTACCAGCGAAATCTATTAGTTACGATTGCCTAAATCCATGGGTTGAATCAACATATACTAATTTATAGAAAGTACAAAACCCTAGAATAGGGGAAGTAGCATTCAACCAACACCAAGAAATGCAATCCGACATACCCTAGTTGAACACAATAACTGTAAATAGAGTTACCTTTGATCGAGTGATGAGGGAAAGGTTTCGACTGCTTCAGTATCGCTTGCAACTCCTTCAATCCTTGAGAAATTCTAGGAACCAAAAGAAACACCACAATATGAGAGAGGAGGAGAGATCCAAAAATAGGAGAAAAGAAGCATTCGGCTCCGATAATGTAAGAGAGAGGAGACTTGATAAAAGTTGGAAGAGCACAGAGAAAACAAGAAGAAGTCGAGTGCACTCACTGATTTGTCAAAGAACAGTTGTCCCACCGAAAACAAAAATAGAGAGAGTAAGGGATGAAGAAGGAGAGAATCAATCAGAACTAAGGCTAAAATCGAAAGGGTTTGAGAGAGGGGGAAAGGAGGGTATTCGGCAACAAAAGGTATCAAGGGGAAAACGATTGTCAAAGAGTAGAGGGAGAAGAACAAAAACTGAAATAGTCCAAAATGAAAATACCCGAATGATCCCTTAAAGGTATTCAGCTATCGAAAAAGTGTAGAAAAGAACCTGAAAGCACTTGTCAAAAACCAAAAGTGAGGAGTAAAAAGCAACAAAAGTGTACAACAACCAAAACTAACGCTCACCTAAGCTGAATTTTACCCCAAATCGAATTCATTGGGTGCCTACAATCCCAATTCGGCACCAACACTCCCTCCACTTTAAATCCCCTTGATTTTCTCCCAAAATCTCTCCTAAAATCTCTCCTCAATCCACCCCAACCAATCACTATCCAAATCCCCCCATAATCTATCCTAAATTTCAACTACACATTCCCCTCAGCTGACAAACACTCTAACCACCCATAAGCTTCAGAATTCTACTAATGTTCAACCTCTTACACGGGACAATAGCATAATAAATATTCCTCTACACTGCACAGGACTCGAACCTCAGTCTTCAGGAAAACACCACACGCCACCTATCCCTTAGACTAGCAGGCCCATTCTGACATGTTTTGCCCATATTTATTTAAAAAGCCTACTGACTAGAGACAGGGTTTATTCAAGTATAAACAAAATTTTGTACAAGCCAAGGCTTGAACCCAAGACTTCTCAGACACTTAACCACTGAAACAAACATGCATTTGTGCAACACAACATACAAAATTAAACACTTAGATTTCGGGGCGTTACAATTAACAACTCAGGTATCATCCCTAACTAATATGATTAAAACATTAAGGAGACCAGCTACAGTGCAGAAAATGAAAGTAGCTGAGCTAACATGTGTTTAATATGGGGAAGATCATGTTTTTGATGAATGCCCATGTAACACCCTAAGCCTAAGTCCGATCGCCAGTTTAGGCTATAAGGTATTATTGAGTTAAACATTTAATTTTTTCATTCACAAAATTAACAATAAAAGCAGAAATTTAGCTGAATACATGCTGAACCTTGAGTCATAAATGCCATTTTCATATGGCCAAAATATTTACAAATACAAAACATATTCGTCAACAGCCTAATCTATACATGCTATATCGAGTCCAAAATATAACTATACCAAAAAGGTCAATAGTATGAAGATCCACTGACGATCCACGAGTCGGTGGCCAATATTGATAATCTATAAAATAGAAAAATAAGAAACAGAGTAAGCTTTCGAGGCTTAGTAAGTTTTAAGTAATTCAAATATTTGATAATAACTTGTTATGTAAATCAACATTACGAAACACCAAACTCGAAATCAACTTTATACCACTTGCCTGAAAATACATATATATATGCAAACACAAAGAAATTTACAACACATACTTCGATCATCAACATGGCTTATATAATTAATTTAAGTCGTATACTTTCATATAATAATGGACATCATACGAAATGGCCATTCTCATATTCGTAGATACGGTAGTCATCCATACATATATTTATAGACATATATATTTCATTCCTTGTTAATACTATTTCAATTAATTATTGGTTCACTTATGTGTACAAAATACGTGCACTGCCTTCATAATCAGTATAATACATAATTAATAGTAGTTACCTCGAACATTTAATTCATAACCTTACTCGAATCACCGACGTTAAGCTCGCTAGGTTAAAACACGAGTCCAAATACTAGCACAAAGCCTTCGGGACTTTAAGCCCGGATATAATTCCAAAGACATAGCTCTGCGACTGAAGTCCGATATTATGCTAGCACGAATGCCTTCGGGACTTAACCCGGATATAACACTAGCACGAATGCCTTCGGGACTTAGCCCGAATACAAACCACAATTATTATGCACACATATATATATATCATAACACATTGGCATTACAATTACATTGCTAGAACACAAGTACAACATGCTTATCAACCATTCCACTTTCGGTTCAATAGCCACATAACAAGAACACGATTTCGTTTCGCTATTCAACATGATTTCTATAATTATTCGGCTACAAGTCGTATACACAAATTATATTTATTATGCTTATATATATAGATTTTATCAAATCATAAGCTAAGTTCCATTACTCAAAAACTTACCTTGGATATTTTTGAATAGTTGTGAATAGGCTATTCGACTGCTTTCTCCTTTCCCTTATCGGATCTAGCTCCTCTTTGCTCTTGAGCTTAATTTAAACCAATAAATTTGTTTAATCATTTTGAACATCAAAGGCAATTTAAAGCACTTAACCCTTATACTCAATAATGCAACCAAACCGTATATCTAATTATTTTAACACATCACCTCCAATGCATATATTGACTAACATATACCCAATCCACATGCCAAGTTACCATGAATATATAAAAATCACATATATATATACTACTAATAATCTAATTATCTACTCGATCATATAGGGTAACTTCAATGCATCATGGTTATACAATTTGCCATACACATACTGCATATTTGACAAACCGAAACTACTCTTACATATTATCCATTATAATCATTTCAATATATATATGTATATATAACATAGCTGAATATTCCTTAACATAAATGCATATAGTGACACTTTAGTAAAATATAATAACCATTTCCATAAGTATATTTTTACTCATGTAAAGACCGTACCTAAATCAACCACAGGTAGCACCCAAATCACCAACATTTTAACGCACCAACTACTTAAACTTAACCTTTCATACACTTATATCTAATGTCATAAGAAATGCCAAATGCCCAATTTAACCAAACTTAAAGATTTAACCATCATCACTTTAATTAACCACAACCTATTCTTCAAGACTTCAAATACAAAGTAATTAACACTTATACTCTTATGCCGAATTAGCTAACACTTATAATCCATAGCCGAATGTCATTAAACCTAAGCCACCATAATAATTTTACTTATCACTTCATACCTTATTATCAAATTGAACTAATTATACATATAAAGATAATATCCAAGCCGAAACCTATGCATAACATTACTTATATTATTCAAAATCATACCTTAAAAATCATATACATAGCCGAACCTTTTGATAATTAAACCTCTAATTATTTATTTCAATTACCCAAACGGAATTTGCTCACATTTAACACTTATATACCAAACAATTGTTCAAGACAAACAAAATCTCATTTCCTTCCTTGACAACCACAACCAAAAGCTCAAACCAGCATCCAAATTTCAAAGTTTTCAAATAGGCTAAGTATGAAACTAGCTAATTTACTTAACCTAAGCTTAAATTTTCAAAAACTAACAAAATTTACTAACCGTGTTCAAGCTTTAAGTGACCAAATGTTTTTGCCCCAATTCTTTCTTTCAATTCGGCCAAGAAGACAAAGATGAAGCTTTGTTTTCTTTACCCAAATTTTCACTTATTTCCTTATTCATTAATTCATTTTGTATACTAAAATGTTAATAAACAAATTAAAAGAAAATGCATATTATATGAGTTAATCATTATCATGGCCGACCACTATCTCTAAATGGCTAATTAGACATGTAAGTCCACTTTTTTAATAACATGCATAAAAAGACCACCTTAAAATTTACCTATCACATTCACAAATGTCTCATTTAAATCCTATTTAAAATTACCTATCACATTCACAAATGTCTCATTTAAATCCTATTTAAAATTTTCACATACAAATGACAATAATCAAAGCATGAGATTTTCACAAATGAATTTACACATATCATAGGCATAGAATTTAACAGTTAATTACTTTTAAGACTCGATTTTGTGGTCCAAAAACCACTTTCCGACTAGGGTCAAATTAGGGCTATCCCAGCCCATCAGACCCAGCCTCAGTATATTACAAGGGAAATTTCAATCGGAATAATAATCCATATTCCAATATGTATAATCCAGAGTGGAAATAACATGCCAACTTCAGTTGGAGTAATCAAGGATTGGGAAATTGCTCTACAAAATGTCATAAGTGCACCACCTTGATATAATCAACCCATGCTATGGCAAAATGTTCAATAAAGTCCAATATCATCTTCTTCATCGATGGAAGATTTGTTTAAGGAATGCATGGCCAAGAACGATGTTGTAATATAGAGTCAAGTTTCATTATTAAGAGGTTTGGAAATTTAAGTAGGGCAGATTGCCAGTGCATTAAGTTCAAGACCGCAAGGTGAATTTTTGAGTGATATTGAAAATTTAAGATATCAAGGGAAGGATTATTGCAATGCCATTACACTCAAAAGTGGTACTTAGCTACTTGGAGTTACTAATGATGTTATTGTTGAAGAGGACAACTCTGATTTCACACATGGAATAGATTAAAAACTGTTCATAGAGTAGTCTATAACTAAGAAGAGCAAATAAAACAATGTTGATACAAAATCATCTCGTGTTGCCAATAAGAATGCTATGACAAAGCAACCATAACAAGTTGAAGGAAGGCCACCACCACCTTTTCCTCCGCGATTCTAGAAGTCTAAGCAAGATTTTCAATTCAAATTTTTTTTGCATGTCCTGTAGCAACTTCATATCAACATACTGTTGGTGGAAATATTAGAGCAAGTGTCAAATTATGTTAAGTTCATGCAGGATATCTTGTCAAAAAAGCAATGGTTAAAGGAATTTGAAATTATTTCTCTCACTAAAAGTTGCACAGTAATGTTGATAAACAAATTGCCTCCAAAGTTAAAGGACCTAGGGAGCTTTACTATCTTTTGTTCAATTGAAAATCATTATGTTAGTAAAATTATGTGATTTAGGTGCAAGTATAAATTGAATGCCTATGTATGTTTTCAAAAAGCTAGGAATTGGGAAGGCAAGACCCACCACGATCATGCTGCAGCTAGTAGACCACTCCTATTCACATCCAAAAGGTAAGATTGAAGATGTGCTGGTAAGAGTTGATAAATTTATTTTGTCAACAGATTTTATTATTCTAGAGTGTGAAATTGATAAAGAGGTACCAATTATTCTTGGTAGACCTTTTCTAGTAATAGGTAGAACGCTAATTGATGTGCAGAAAGGTGAGTTAACAATAAGAATCAATAACCAACAAATAAACTTTAATGTTTTTGATGCCATGAAGTGTGTAGATAAAAATGAAGAATGTCACACCATTCAATTTCTTGACTCAATAGTAGAGAAAGAGTTTGCAAAGTTTTGTCATAGTAATTCTGATGATTATAGAGATCCATTTGAGCTAGCTAAAGCAGAAATGACTGGTGAACTTGGTGAACTTATGGAGACCAATCAATTTGAATGTCGAAAAGGGAGGAGTTTCAAATCTTTATACTTTTCAAATTGTTCTTTCAAGCTTCCTAGACCTTCCATAGAGGACCCTCCTACTTTGGAGTTAAAGCCTCTGCCATTACACTTAAAGTAGGCCTACTTGGTAGACAATAACACTTTTTCGGTAGTCATATCTACAAAATTGACACTTGATCAGGAGAAGAAGTTATTAGAAGCTTTGAAGAAATCTAAGAAGGCATTGGGGTGGAAAATTGCTAATATAAAGGGAATCAGTCCTATTATTTGCGTGCAAAAGATTTTACTAGAAGATTGCCATGGCAACTCTAATGAGTAGCAAAGAAGACTGAACTCTACTATGAAGGAAGTTGTTAAAAAGGGGATTATTAAATGGCTTGATACTGGAATAATATACCCTATTTTAGATAGTTTATGGGTCAGCCCTATTCAATATGTACCAAAGAAAGGAGGTGTCACCGTATTTAGCAATGACAACAACAAACTCATCCCAACTCATACTGTCACGAGATGGAGAGCATGCATGGACTATCGTAAGCTTAACAAATCAACTCAAAGGACCATTTCCCTGTGTCATTCATCGATCAAGTGTTAGATAGATTAGTGGGGAAGGCCTTCTATTGCTTCTTGGCTGGTTATTCAAGGTATAACCAGATTGCCATAGCTCCTATTGGCCAAGAAAAGACCACTTTCACATGCCCGTTTGGAACCCTTGCTCTCAAACGAATGCCATTTAGGTTGTACAATACCCCAGCAACATTTCAGCGCTGCATGATATTTTCAGATATGGTGGAGAAATTCTTAGATGTCTTCTTAGATGACTTCTCTGTGTTTGGCGATACTTTCAAAGGTTGTTTAAAGAACCTATAGCTAGTTCTATGTTCTTGTGAAGAAACTAACCTTGTTCTGAATTGAGAGAAATGTCATTTTATGGTATGTGAAGGCATTGTTCTGGGTCATAAAATTTTATAGCAAGCGGTTGTTGTAAACAAAGAAAAGATTTAAGTTATTAAGAAATTGCCACCAGCTACAATGATTAAAGGTATTCGAAGTTTTATTGGCCATGCAGGCTTTTATCGACGCTTTATTAAGGAATTTTTGAAAATATCCAAACCCATGCATGCATTATTAGAGCATAATAGATCGTTCAAGTTTGATGAGTCTTGTTTACAAGCATTTGAAGAATTAAAAAAGCAACTAGTGACAACACCGATTATCATAGCACTAAACTAGACACTACCTTTTGACCTTTTGTGCGATACTAGTGATTTTGTTGTAGCAGCAGTGCTTGGGAAAAGGAAGGATAAAGTGTTTCATGGCATTTATTATGCAAGCAAAGAAAGATGCACAACTGATTTACACAACTATTGAGAAGGTGCTATTGGCTGTGGTATTTACATTTGACTAATTCAGACATTATTTTGTTGGTACCAAAGTTACAATTTATACGGACTATTTTGAGGTTAAGTATTTGGCAACTAAGAAAGATGCCAAGCCAAGGTCAATTCGGTGGGTATTACTGTTGAAATTCGAGATAAGAAAGGAACCGAGAATCAAGTGGCTGATCACTTGTTGAGACTTGAAGCAGGCAATGAAGATGATAATATTCAACTTATTAAAGAGGATTTTTCATATGAGCAACTTCTGGTTGTCACGATATTACCTTGGTAGGTTGATATAGGCTATTTCTTAGTAAGTAGGTTACTGCCACTCGAGCTCAACAATCAGAGTAGAAGGAAATTTCTCTATGATGCCAAGCAATATTATTAGGATGAGCCATTTTTATTTAAACATGGTGTAGATCAAATTACTCGGTAATGTGTTCTAGATGACAAGATTCAGAGTATTTTACACCACTGTCATTCCACACTGTATAGAGGACACTTTAGGGGAATGCGAACTGCGGCAAAAGCTGGCTTTTATTGGGCAAGCATGTTTAAATATGCTTCTGAATTTTGTCAAGCTTGCGATCATTGTTAAAGAACTGGAACCTATTAAGGAGGCATGAAATGCCACTGCAAAATATTTTAGAAGTTGAGTTATTTTATGTTTCCAAGTGCGTAGAAGTTATTGCTCTCCCTACAAATGATGCCAAACCGGTACTAGAGTTCTTGCATAAAAATAATTTCACTAGGTTTGGTGCACCTTGGGTGCTTATTAGTGATGAAGGCTCCCATTTTGATTGTGAATTAGTTGCTACTTCCTTGAAAGATATGGGGTAAAGCATAAGATTTGCATGACATACCACCCTCAGTGAAATGGACAAACTGAAGTCTATAATAGAGAAATTAAGCAGATTTTGGAGAAAGTGGTGAATCCAACTCATAAAGATTGGTCATCAATATTATATGAAACTTTATGGGCATATCGTACTACGTTCAAGACACCATTGGGAATGTCGCCTTTCAGTTTTGTATATGGAAAACCTTACCATTTTTCTATTGAACTTGAGCACAATTCATTTTGTCCAATTAAGAAATTGAACATGAATTGGAGTCATATTGGTAATAATCGACTATTGGAGCTGAATAAGATGGAGGAATTCAGAGCTTAAGCTTATGAGAATGCCAAATTATATAAAGAAAAGACAAAGCGATAGCATGATAAGAAGATTTTGCCACGACAATTTGAACCTGGACAACAGATGCAGTTGTTCAATTCCAAGCTAAAATTGTTTCCTAGCAAATTGAAGTCTCAATGGTTTGGCCCATTAAGATAGTGCATGTCTACCCTTATGGAGCTGTAGAAGTCAAAGATGGAAAGATTGGCCTTAATTTAAAAGTCAATGGCCAACGTTTGAAGCATAATTGGGGTGTCCCTATAACTTAGGATAAACATTCCATTGCTCTTCAAAATGCTTAAGTTTCAACCTCTGCATTAGTTTCTTTGTTTTATTCATTTTTGTTTTATTGGTTTTTCTTTATTTGATTGGGTTAATTAATTTTTTCATTTCTTTTTCTTTACAGGTATACTAAGGATTGGGCATGGTAGATTAGTAGTCAGCCCATTAGAAATACTTACCAATTTTTACTTTATTTACCTCCTAATAAGTTTTTTATCTTTTCGCCTAAACTTTTTTTCACCATGTGAGGCTATAAATTTGGCCTTCTTATCACCCACGTCACGACCTAATTTTTCTCTTTTTTTTACCCTAATTTTTTCATCTTCTTTCTTAGTTACTATTACTTTCCTTCTTCTTTAACATTTTCTTTGTTTATTCCATAACTGCAAAGTTTTTACCTTTTTCTTTTTACAGTTACTCTAACTTGTTTTGAATGGCTCACCGTGTTCCTCCTCCATAGGCTAATGCACAACCACGAACTTTTTGAACCAAGCAATAGAAGAAAGATATTCCCAAAATATCTCCAAGCGATTGTTCTATCTTGAAAAAGGATTCATTTTTAAATATGAACATTTCATGGGGTATGATGAGTCTATAGCGTACGTCATTGAAAAACTTAGATGGCAGGCTTTTTATCTCCATCCTAATGATGTTTTAACAAAGGTTTTCAGGGAGTTTTATGCCCATTTGACATCTCCCAATAATTCTTTGATCTATTTAAGGGGAGCTTCGGTGCTTTTTGACGCATACTCGATTAATGCCTGCTATGCCCTACCTGACGAACAAGACGAACACACCTAGTTTACTGCTACAATCACCACAGCAGGTCTAACTTAAGTTTTGCAAAACCTCTATATTGAAGGAACCAAATGGGCAATATCATGCCAAGACTACTACAGCATGGAAAGAACCTTGTTGAAACCCAACTGTCAAGTATGGTACCATTTCCTTAAAACAATTTCTAAAGAAAAGATGCTACTTGTAACAGCCCGGTTTAGACCCTAGTCAGAACGGTGGTTTTGGGACCACAAATCTGAGTTAGAAAAATATTTTAATATTATTTTTGGTGTTTATATTATGTGAATTGAAATGTGTGAAAGTTTCGTGTGAAAATTTTATCGTTTGTGTGCTCGATTTGATAAAAGGGCTTAATCGAAAAAAATGCAAAAGTAGCCTCCTAATTAGTTATATATGAATTGAAATGGCTTATTAATGTGGGGTCCTTATGTTGTAAATGGTCTTTGGTTTAATGAATGGACAAAGTTAGACATGAGTTAGTGGATTTTTAATGAAACCATTAAGGTTAATAAGGTAAACTAGCTAATAAATGATTTTACAATAAAACAAAACATGAAATTAAGGCCATTTTTCATTCATCTTGCTGAAAGTTGAAAGAAAAAGAAAGAATAAAAGCTTCCAAGGGTTCGCCTAAGAATTTGGGTGATTAAGGTATGATTTTTGATCCATTTTTGATAATTTTTACGTTTTTGAGATCGTTGCTTTGAATATTAGCTAGCCCATGTCTTAATTTTTGGATTTGGTGATGATTTTGTGTTTTGAAATTGTTGAAAGTTTGATGATTTTTGTGTTTGATGATGAAAAATAAATATGTGTTAATAGATTTTCATGTTTAATTAAGTGATTTTTAGTAAAAATGCCTATTTGGGATTAAATTGTGAATTTTGTAAAATGAATGGTCAAAATATGAAATAAATGAAAGAAATGGGCTGCTATGAACTTTAGTAAAATTCGGCTATACTTGGGTTTGGTGAAATTTTGAATATTTTGTGTTTTGTGAAATAAGGATTAAATTGTGAAAAATGTAAAATGTTAGGGGCTAAAGTGCAAATTGCCCTTTTATGTGTTTTTGAATGACTTTGAGTAAATATGTTATTAAACAAGCATAATTTGTATTGAATTAGATCAAGAAATGAGAAAATCAGATTTGGATCGGGGAAAGTCGAAATTTGTCGAATAGTTGTTCCGGTCCTTCGTGTTAGTACGAGGTAAGTTTATAAGTAAATAAAAGTTGTTAAATTGAAATGTATGTGCATTATATGTGCTATTTTTGAGTTGTAAATAGATATATATATATATATATATATATATATATATATATATATATATGTTACCGAATTGAATTGAGCTTTAGAGAATTTGTTCTGAGTGTGGACTGATTGAATATGTGAAATCGAGAAAGTTTCGATAATGTGACGACGTCCAAAAAGCCCTGTATGAACCATAGGAATAGTATAGGATACATATCTCATGACATAGGATCCGATATGTGATTTCGTGTAATACCATGTCTAGGACGTTGGCATCGACTTATGATTTACGTGTAAGACCATGGTTGGGACATCGATATCGTATTTGATTTCGAGTAAGACCCTGTCTGGGACAGTGGCATCAATATTTGATTACATGTAAGACCACGTCTAGGATGTTGGCATTGTATGAGTTTTCCAAGCTATCCGCGTATCTTTATTGATTCCGAACGGCTCAACAGGCATTCTGAGAAATGAATAAATATGTGAATGAATATCCGATTCAGGTACGTTTGGAAATGTACACAATGTTTGAAAGTGAAAGGTAAGTATATGTACATTTATGGACATATGTTATATGTAAATGAATTATAAGAACATGAGCTATATGAGACATATGGATATATGATAACGAATGATATGAATGATGTGTTATATATGCTCATTATATGAAATTGTGGTCCTATGTATTGGACATGAGAATTATGAAACATGGAAAATGATTTTGATGTATGATTTGTAATAAATGACCATGGTTTGGTTGGAAATGTAATTAATATGTGTGAGCTTCATGTATATGATTAAGCTAACGGTTGTTATTCAAATTTGAAAGCATGGTTATATGTCCAGTGATAACTAAGATAAGTGGAGTTATTTAATGTGGTTATATGAATTTCTGAGTACAATGAACGTATATGTGACTGAGATTTGTTAAAGTCGATTTAGTGTTATTGAATTATAAATTTCATTGAAATGATTTATTTGATTATGGCTTACTAAGCTTTCAAAGCTTACTCTGTGTATTTTTCCCATGTTTTTAGAGTTTCGGAGACTTGCTCGGGTTGAAAGTTGTAGGAGACCTTATCACACTATTCGATTATCGCTTTGGTAAATAAAAGCTTTGAGTTTTTGGTTATGTGGCATGTATAGGCTAGTTTCGATATGGTTCATTTTGATTTGTATATATATAGCCATGCAAAAATGGCTTGTTAATGATGTTAATGTTTGTGTATATTCGGGCATGGTATAAGCTCATTTTGAGAAGTATGTTTTATTGTACATATGTATGGTGTCTTAGTTACATGTTTTAGTTGAGTAATAATTTTGTTATGGATTTGGTATAATGTTGGTATGAGATTGATATGGTAATTTGAGATGTTGATCATGTATGAGTGAATAAATTCGGCATGTGATTTTGATATGTTTTCGTTTAGAAAGTGAACATGAAATTGGTTGATGATATTATGAAATCAGTATGCCAGTAGTAAACATGCTGGCAGAGACACGGTCGTGTGTCTCAACTGTGTGAAGGACACGACCTTAGGGCATGGATGTGTGCCCAGGCCATTTAAAGTCTGCACTTAATTTTTGAAATTTAATTCACCACACGACCTAAGCACACGGGTGTGCGATTTGGCCGTGTGACCTTATTTAGATGATGACGTCATAGTCAAAGAGTTACAAGAGCTGAGGACACAGACGTGTCCTAGAGCCACATGGGCGTGTGTGACCACACAGCCTACCCACACGGGTGTGTGACTCTCCAAAACAAGAAAATTTTCTAAGTGTTGTAAAAATTTTGAAAGTTTTTGGTTTAGTCCCAAATCACTCCCAACATATGTTTTGGGACTCGTAGGCCTATATAAGGGATGATCTACATGTGATTGGATGATTTTAAATTTGGACCAAATTTTATGGCTCAGTTTTGTATGAATGTTTATATTTAAGTCCGTTAACGCTTGAATCCTGTCCCAGCGTCGGATACGGGTAAGGGGTGTTACAGTGTTATTACTATCATTTATGAAGATTGTGAAGGTTAATGAAGGCTAATTTAAATGCTGCAAATACTTGCCTGATTGTCAATTAATGTGTCTAATCAAATGTGACCAGTTAGTTATAGATTTATGGTGTCTCAATCTGTAAATTGAAGAATGTTTAATGTTGCCATTAGTGATGCTAGTAGTTGTAAATTAAATTAAATTAAATGCTTTAAAACTTTTGTTAAATAGTAAGTTAAGTGTTGGAGTAATGAGGTAATTTCTTGATGTTTTGTTTTGAATTTATGATCTAGTAATTTCTTGAGCTGAATCCTTATTTTAAAGGGTTATTTGTGTTCTTTAAATCGTAACTGGCTGTTCAAATTTCGTAATGTATGTGTGGGAAGAATTTTATTGTATGTGTTGTTTGGATATTAAGCTTGAATGTTGTCCAAATTAATATTTCACAAGCTGTTTATGTTTGTATTTAAATGAGTTTGAGTGTTGTCTGAATTGGGAGTTACAATGTTGTTCATATTAAGGATGTTTAAATTGTCCATTTTGATATTTTAATGTGTTGAAATGTGACTATTTAAAATGAGGTTTAATGTTGCTCAAAATGTGGTGCTTAAATGTGTTTAAGGTATGAAATTATTGCTATACAAAAATGAATCATTGTGCTACCTTAATGCCTTAAACCGAGCATTAACATGTTGTCCAAGTATATTGTTAAGATGTTCAAATATTCTGTCATATGCAATTTAATGTGTACAAAAAAAATTGGTTGTATGAAATTGATATTAAAGTATCCAAATATTGCTACTCAACTATATGTTAATGTGTACAATTGTGGCTGACCAATTATGCTTTTAAAGTGTACAAATGTGCTACTCGAATATATTTTAATAAGTGCAAACATAGCTATCCAAATGAGTCTTTGAAGTGTTCGAAATGGCCATCTTCATAGGGTTTGAATGCTAGACTTCAACATTAAACTTTTCTATTTAATATGTTTTAACCTTACCATAAATGCAATAATTGTATACATTGATCATTTCTTAAATGAAATGTTAGTGAATCTTTCTTAAATGATATACAAAATTTATTGCTAGACTAATTTCTAAGTTGCAAGAAATTCTTGATTTTGTGGAATTTTGAACCATTCTTTTCATAAAATAAAATGTAC
This sequence comes from Gossypium anomalum, assembly GCA_025698475.1. Lineage (NCBI taxonomy): Eukaryota > Viridiplantae > Streptophyta > Magnoliopsida > Malvales > Malvaceae > Gossypium > Gossypium anomalum. The sequence goes on from CM046959.1 coordinate 59,792,110, forward strand.
GATTTCTCTAAACTGTTGCAGATTGATTTGGAGGAGAATTTTATTGTCCAAATTGCTATAATGTTTCTTGTTCAACAAGTGAATTGGAGTTTGTTTTGGGTGGAGTACAACTCTTTGCTATATTATATGTTGTTTCGTATATATAACAATCGATTTAAGATGGTTTGTGTTGAAAAATTTGCAAACCAAATGTGCATGAGTTATATGATAGGTAGCTCAAGGACATTACATGGTGTTTGGTAGCAGTATTGTTGACGAAGGTTGGAATAAAGTGGTTATCAGGTAAGTGAAAAGAATGTATGAATGGCAGACCCATAATGATATGAGTTGGTAAGGTAAATGCTTTGATTTATATATGATCGATATGGTTTGATTATAATTAAATGAGTTGAATTATAACTTTGAAGGTTTAAGTAGAAATGTTATATTTTGAAACTTTAAAAACTAACCCTATTTCATGATTTGACATTAAAATTGGCCCCGATATATGTACGAATAATAATAAATAAAGAAATGATTGTTTATTGATTTGAAATGAACGAATTTAGTGTTATTATAAGTTTTAAATCGAAATCAAAACTGATAAGGGTATGTTGCATATTACATGATTGAAATGTTTACTATTATAAGTATAATGATACAATTATATAAATGGAATTGACGTGGGTTAGAATTGGCTATACTAATATTTCATGTTTTAGTTATGGAATTTCCACTGAATACTTTACTCAGTGTATAGTTTTTTTTTACGTATACATGTTAGGTTTACTTTGAGATTTTTCGAGCATCGACCTTAGCATCCCATCAACAATCCAAGTTTCAACAATTTTTGGTTGTGCCATTCTAAATTAATTTTCGGCATGTACCTAATAGGCTAGGTTCCACAGTAAATTATAATAATACAATCAGACTTGGATGATCACAATCTTGTATTAATATATATGTTTAGGGTCGATCAATTGTATGATCTAGATGCATATATACATGAAACTCGTATTTTCCACACATATGTTTAAGAAATGTATAATGGTTGACTTAGTCTCCTTAAAAGAAAAAAATTAACTGCGAATTATCCGAGGTTGCTTCAAAAATAATTATGACATACCGTAGCTTGGACTAGGTCAAGGACAGAGGGTTTATAACGCCCTGAATTTGGGCCTAGCAATATTAGGTCTTGAGCGTGGGATCAATTGGGAAGCTACTCATAAATATTTGGTTGTGAAAGAAAGTGACACAATTGTGTATCTGGTTCAATGGTTAAGTGTGCTAGGAAGAGTTTGGGAAGTCATGGGTTCAAGCCTTGGCTTCCACAAAAAAATTTCACCTTTGTTCCTGAAGCCGTGGAGTTCGTTTTCTACTCTTCACTCTAGCCTCTAGTCCATCGATTTCTATGCTTCACTCCCTTTTTCCCAATTGGTATTCTCCTCCTTGGCCGAATAACACTTGCTTTTCCTCTCACAAACCATTTTCTATTGTTAGTTGTACTTGTGGACTGATTCATTCCTTCTTCTCCTTTCATTCTTTCAACTCTTCTATTCTTCTTGCTTTGGCCGAATCATGTCAGGACCTAACCATCTTTCTTCTCCTCTCTTCTTTTTTGTTCCTTGGCCGTTTCTTGCTGAAGGTCTGTCGAAAACCTATTGATTTATTGGTAAGTGTTACAATTTGTTCCCCCTAGCCGAACCTTATTAGGTTTTCCTCTCAAAGGTTCGATTATGTATCTCTTAGGCCGATCGATTGTGTTTCTTTTTTCTTCTATGGGGAAATATTCCTTTAACACTTCTTTTTGTACATTTGATGCTTGGGACTCATAGTAGGGTTTTAGGCCGACTACCTTACCCCTACAAGTGACATCTACTTTATTGGTAAGTACTTTAAGTTCTAGATGTATTTATGTGGGAGAGTAGATTCTTACGAATCGATTAACCGTTTCCTGTGGAGGTTAAAGCGTTGGAGAGGAAACGTGGTTTTGGAACAAGAGGGGCATCGCGATTGTTGTTTCGGTAAGTTGTTATGATTTGATTAAGCATTCCAATATTATGATTATCGATTAATGATGGTTTTAGACTAATAAAGGGTTGTGTTTAACCATAGGCTCTCAACTTCAGAAGCATCTCTGCCACAACTCCATAACAGGTGTGTGAACACTATCATTAGATGTGTGATAGCAAAAGCCGAAAAGCCGAAAAGTGGGTTGTCGGCACCACACGGGCGTGTGGACGCCCGTGTGGCAAGCGGTGTAGCAAAACATAGCCGTGTGAGCGATGTGATGGCCATGAGTGTTCTCGTGGACCAAAATGATATTGGGCCATTCTGGGCCAAATTGGGCCGTGTGGGCCCAAGGGGCTTGTGGGCCCCACACGAAAAGATCGCACAAAGTATGGAAAATTGTGGGCCAGGCTGTGTGAACTACACGACTAAGGCCATTTCTGGCTATGTGGGCCATATAAGAGTATGGGCCCACATGGGCTGCAATATGGGCTGTGGGCCCATTATCACCGATTGTCTATTAAGGTTGCACAGGTCACTCGAGACGACTGTGACCTCCTGTTGGGACGGTAATCGATAAAAATGACTATTTTGGCCTTATAGGATAAAATAAATGAAATACCCCTATAGGATAAAATGACCGAAATACCCCTGTAGGGTAAAATGACTATAATACCCTTTTAAGGTAAAATGACTGATTTGCCCTGCGATGTTTATGATAGTATTTGAGCATGCTACGTTATATGCATGTTGCATCCATGTAAGATATTATGATACAATGCATGACATGTTGCATGGGGTTGGGATTGTTATTTTTGGACGATGTGTATTGTATTGATATGATCGCACGGGTCGCACAAGACGATTGTGGACCTACCACTTGGTGTGTAGGGATAGGTGGGTCGATTTTATCCCCACATGGTGTGTAGGGTTGGTACGGAGATGGTGTGTAGAGGCTGGATTGGGTAGGATTTTCTGATTGCATACTGTACTGATTCTGTAATGGGCTTAGGCCCCACTAATACTATTACTGGATTGGGCTCAGACCCACATTGTTTCTGATTCAGAAATGGGCTAAGGCCCTAACTGAAACTAAAGGGCTTAGGCCCAAATTGTGTTTACTCTAATTATTGCTAATATAGGATTACACACCGAGTTTTCGTAAACTCACCCATCTGTTTTAACTGTACAGGTAATCCCCAATCTTAGGCGGATCGATGCTGCGAGAGACTCAAAGGTGGTCGCACAACCGCTCTTGCTTCCTTATTGGATTTTTAATTTATAAGTAGTTTTAGTTGGGTATTTCTATGTAATAAGGCCTCTATAATTTTTAAATTTAGGGTTTTATTTATTTTGACTTATATCTGCTAGTAGTAGGATGCGGGTTTTCAAAAGGTATGAATGATTTACCAAAATACCACGAATACACAAAACCATTTCAAAAAGCTTCTGCGATAAATGAAATATCGAAATTAATAACGTTTTAAAGTAAATACTCTTGATAGTGACGCAAGTTTTAAAATTATTTTCTAGACCACACAAAGAGGCTAAATAAACATTGGGCTTTTCAAATGATACCAAGTTTTACGAAAAACACTTCAATGTGACATCGCCAGATTCGGCCATAACATTCAGGTCAGGTTTGGAGTGTTATAGGGTTTTACATTTAGTGATATCAGAGCTATAGGTTTAGCCAATTTTCAGACTAAATCAAACTCGAATTTGAGTCTAGAGGTACATGCCATTCTTTAATTGAGTCAGAGTTCGGATTTGGATGCTGATGGTTAATTATTTTGTCTTATATTCGAAAATTTCTAATGAGTTGAGCTATGCTGTAGAGTAGAAATTAGTAGAATAATCGTTTTGTAAGAAATGAATGTTGGAAGAAAATAGGAGCATGTTACCAGTGCGAATCCACAGAGCATTTAGCTTGAGGTTGCTTGAAAAATAATAAGAATGTTTCTTTTATTAATTAGATATCTATCCCTGCAGCTAGAGATTGAGGAATCATTATTGGTTAACCCGTACCATTGGTTAACCTGTTCACGAATATATGTTGTTCACATGATTATGAATCAAGGCGAGGTTATAATTATCATATAAATTAAAGTGTGATTGCAGATACTAAATATTGAGAATCAGTCTGAATTGAATAAAATAGAAAGTAGATCAATTTAATTGATATGTGGTACTCAATGTTAAATTGAGTTAAAATATGTTCCATATTGTATTGTAATGGTGACTTGATGAAGAATTGAGAATGATAGAATACGAATTGAACTTATAATGAAATTGAAATTTTATTACTTATTAAATGTATAGGTGATCCTTCGGCATATCCGATGATGCACTGTTTGTGCAATTATAGTTACTTTGATTTATCTGATGATGCATTGTGTGTGCCAGTATAGTTACTCCAGTATATCCGGTGATGCATTGTGTGTACCAATATAGTTACTTTGGTTTATTCAATGATGTACTCTGTGTGCCAGTATAGTTACTCCGGTTTATCCAATGATGCACTGCTTGTGCCAATATAATTACTTTGGTATATTCGATGATGCACTATGTGTGTTAGTATAGTTACTTTGATTTATGCGATGACGCATTGTGTTTGTCAATGTAATTGCTTCAGTTTATTCAATGATGCACTATGTGTGCTAGTATAGTTGCTTCGGTATATCTGATGATGCACTGTGTGTGCCAGTATAGTTAGTTTGGTATATCCAATGATGCACTATGTGTGTTAGTAAAGTTAGTTTGGTATATCCAATAATGCACTGTGTGTGCCAGTACAGTTATTTCGGTATATTCGATGATGCACTTACGTGCTAGTATAATTGTGTTGGTTCATCTGACGATTCACTTATGTGTTAATATAATTGTTTTGGTTTTATCTGATGATGCATTACGATGCTAGATTGAGATACAAGTTTGTTGCTCTATGTATTTGGCTTGAGTCCATAGCCTTATTTGTCACCCAAATTCACCATTTTCCTACATCAAAACATACCAAGTACAATCCAACCATTCCAAGCATTCAAATTAGGTAATTTCCATCATTCAACATGGCATATCATTGCATGCATACATATTTACCATCTTACCTTGGTTCAATCCATGTGTTAAACATATTTTGACCAACTACTTAACATATAGGTAGTTACCATAGTTTAACATTACAAGTATATCTAAACAACTCATTACTAGCCATTCCAATGGCTAGACTACAAGCATCATTTACATTTACATGCCAATATGGCCAATATATCCTATACATACCATTATAACCATAATTGCTTTACCATATTGTATCGACATGGGCCGATAGATAGTGTGAGTGATCTCTGCTGAGCTTCCAATCCAACGAGCTTTCGATTAACTCTAAAGCAGTGAAATAAAACTAAGTAAGCATAAATTGCTTTGTAAGTTCATATAACATGGTACTTAACTTACCATCCGTTCTATTTTGAGGTACCTATGTAAGGCACATTCATTCAATTTGATATTAAGCCCTACACATTTCCTCATTGCCCTTGTTAGTCATATATTCCATAATAACATTAAAAACATATATTGGCTCAATAACAATCAAGTTCTCATGCACATATGCTTTCCACAACATGTATAATTCTCATTGTTATATCTCAAGTATATTTTCATATAACACATCTCGAGTTCCTATTATTTCATATAAAAACTTTACACATTTTACTCAAAATACTAATGTCACACAAGTAGTTTTACACTCAAAATGTATAAGTCTATAACCAAGGATGAACATATCCATCAAAAGAATCCCATGTACAAATATCATCATCTCATGTTTTCATATGTCAATTATCATGTAGCATCATTTTCATGAATTTCAGACAACTACGTGTAATAACTCATTTCTTATTCATGTCCTTTCATGTCAAGATTTTTACCCGTTGAATTTGTTCGAAACATCGATGGATACACATGTAGTACACCCAAGGTGTACAAATCAAAATCCATCAATTCATGCCCAGTGATACCTATAAGGTACTATTTCAAAGAGCACACTCTCGAGCCACACATATATACAACAGGATTCCCAGTCCAGGCTAAATTCTTTTTATAACATATGCTCTAAGGAGCTTGATCTAGATTACCCATCCGGGCTAAGTCCAATCCATAACATATGCTCAGAAGACTTATATCCGGATTATCCGTCTGGGCTAAATCCTTTCTATCATGAGGTCAATAGGACTACTTGTCCAAGCTAAATCCCGTCCGCAACAAATGCAGGATGTGACAACCTTAATCAGACCCTAGTCAGAATGTGGTTTCAGGACCACAAAACTGAGTCACAAAAATTTATTTTAATTTTAAATTGCATATATTTTATGTGTAATAGTGTGTGTATGAAAATTTAATGTTTAATTAAGTCTTAGGAATGTGAATTTTCTTGAAATGACTTAGTTGAGAAACTTAGAAAAGATGATAGGTAATTGGTAAGGATCAAATAACTACAATGTGTGAAAACATGGGTTTGCATGTCAAATTACCCATAATACATGGAGTGGCTGGCCAAGTAATGATGTTCCTCCACTAATTCTAATTAAATATAATTTTATGTTGACAAATGATTAAATAATTCAAATAAAAATGAATTAATATGAAATGGATGAATAAAAGTAGAATTAAGAAGAGAGAGAAGGTGTTCATCTTCTTCTTCTTCTTCTTCCAAGGCTGAAACAAAGGGGAAGAAAAAGAGAAATTTACCCTAAGGCAATTCGGCACCTTCTTTAGCTAGTAGGAGGTAAGTTTTGAATTGTTGATTAAGTGTTGTTATATGTTAAGTTAATTTCTAAATGCACTCTTGGCAATGTTATGAAAGTTTGAAACTTCTATGGTGGTTTGGGCACTATGCCGTGAATCAAAGTGTTGAATTTTAAGGTTATTTTCATGTTATATTAAATAAGGGGATGGGAGAATGGAGAGAAATTGTTGAATAAGTAGTTGGGTAGCACCTTGTACATTCGGCCATATGGAGTCTAGATGAAATGTCATTTTTTATGGTTATTTTCCTTGTATGATAAATGGTTCTTTGATAGGGCTGAATGATTTATGAAGGACATAATGAAAATGTATTAAGTTTAAGGTATGTATTTTAGTCTAGGTGATGTGGAGAATTCGGTTAAAACAATTAGTATGAGAGTTGCCGAATTTAAATTAAGATCATGGGGGTGATTAATGGGCATTAAGATGTGAATGTATGAAATTAGAAGTATACGGTCAAAGTTTTTATGGGGTTAAATCATGTGTTAAATGGAATGAAAATGATATTATATTGGAGTATGTATATTCGGCCATATAAGTAAATACATAGGTAATGTTAAATTTAATTTTGTATGTTCGGCCATATAGGTAAATACGCTTATGATACTATCTTTTATTCTCTATAATCGATTAAATGAGTGATTTTGGCTTATAAGGTTGAGTTGGTTCATGATTTTGTACATTAGAATTAAATATATCAAAGACTATGTTATTTTGGTAGTGATAATACATTCAGCCTTGAAGCATGAGATGAGCATTAGTTGAGGTTACAATGTTTTGAACTAGGATGGTTGTAAGATGAAGTGGAAATCATTAAATTGTATATATAAGTATCTAGCAAGGTAATTAAACTACTAAATGTATTTATTTTAGATCAAGAAACCAAAGGAGGAGAATCAAACAAGGGTAAAGCAAAGAATATTGAGTAGTCAATTAGGAATCATTTCATCCGACATAAGGTAAGTCCTTAAGCATTTGTAAAGTTGATTAGTTTGTACATAAATAATACTAGTGAATCATGAAAGAATTTCTTGATTAGGTATTCTTTTGGAGTGATATTCATATTTATTAATGTGGCCATATATACTATTTGAATTAAGTAAATAGCCATACTATAATGAGTCAACTTTGGCACTAAGTGTGCGGAATTGAATAGCAGTAGGTGTACTGATTTGGGTGGCGATACATGAGGGAAATTTCCAGGCACTATGTGTGCGGGTTAGTATGGCACTATGTGTGCGAATTTGATTAGCACTATGTGTGCGAATTCGGTTGATAATATAATATGTGCAGGGAAAGAATAAAGTGATAGAACTATTAATGGAAATATCGAATTTGAGACATGAAACGTATATGCATGGATTCGTCTAGTTCATCATTGTTTCATACTTTGAGAATGGATCTAAATTATTTGGTTGTTTTGATTTTTGATTGGATAGTAGGATTTGGCTTGTGGTTGGATTGATAATCTAAGTAATAATGGCATAGTTCGGTATGGCAGGAGTAGTTGATCTTACATTATTTTTCTTATAATCTTATATAAATGGTCTGTATTATATTGCTTATGACTTACTGAATTGAATACTCATTTGGTGTGTTTAGTTGTCTCCTATTTAGATTTCTTTAATCCATTTTGTGTGCTCGGGATCGTCGTTGAAGTCATCACACCAGCCTGCAACGTTTTGGTATCCTCTTCTTAGTTGAACTTAAGTGAACGTTACGGCATGTATAGGTTAATATGTATTTTGTCTGAACTTATATATGTAAATTTCAGCCATGCGAATATGGCTTAACTACTAAGTTTAAATTTGGTCATGTTTAGTTATGGTTTAAATCATTTTGGTTATAAGGTTATATGCTATTAATGAATGGTACGTATGATTTGTGATTTCACCTCTTGGATGGCTATTGTATTTAGTCATAGTTTTAATTCGAGATAGCGTTATAAGTGGTCGGTTAAGTACAAGTGTAACATAAAATCGTTTGATATTTTGTTATAAACAATTGTGCACTAGGACCTGACTTGATAAGTATTTTATTTTATATATATACTTATAAACTTGATGATGATTAATGATGTGTTTGGCCTTGTATAATAGAGATTGCTTTCACGTTTGACATGATGAAAGGAAGATGGTAAAATGAATGTTTTATGAATGTATTCATGTACATACATCCGATAAAATTTGAAATAGGTGTTCTGTCTGGTAATGCCTCACGACCCAGTTTTGTGGGAGAAACGGGTTAGAGGTGTTACACAGGACCTCATTCATTTCAGGAAATTACATATCCATCGAATTTTCCATTTATTCAAACTGAATTTAGCATCTTTCAAGCATTATCAAGCATGTGGTCAATCTCATATACTTATGCATTTATGCAATCCAAATGTTCACATTCAACTCAAGCATAAAATTTAATATTTTTATCATTTATCATTAGTCGGGAATTATAATTTATCGGCACTTTCATTTATCAGGCTTTAATGAGTATTGTCATTTCACATATTTATGGCATTTATACAATTCACAAACACAACATTTAATTCAAGCATAGAAACATATACAATTTAGTTACACGAACCTACCTCGACAATTGTTTGTGTACGAAAAAAATTATTAATCCCACTTTTTCCTCTTTTCCTCATTCTAGCTCCGAATTTAGTTTATCCGGATCTATACGAGTAAATTTGAAATCAGTTTATCATATTTTATATTCAAGTGGACTCAATTTTTATCCTAGGCAAAATTACCATTTTGCCCCTCACTTTTCCATAAATTCTCATTTTGTTCCTAGGCTCGGAAAATGAAACTTGTGCAATTTACTCCCTATTCCAAGCCTAAAAAAAATCCCATTACAAAATTTACAACACATGTATTCACAAAATTTTAGAAATTTTCATCAAATTTCACAACTTTTCATCTTAGTCCCTAAATCATGTTTTCATCAATTGTAAAAGTTGTTTATCTATCAACAACCTTTCATTTTCTACCATAAATTTCTAATTTTTAGCATAGACATCCATGACCCATTTTCCATACTTTGATAACTTCTCAAATCAATCCCCTAAATAGATAGATTAAACTATCTCGGTTTCAAAAATATCAAAATTACTAAAAACGAGGCTTGATTACTTACCCAAATAAGCTTGATAAGTCTTCTTCCTCTCTCCTAAGGTTTCCATGGAAATATTTGGGGAAGATGATATGAAATTGTTTTCATTTTCATTTAATTAAATTGTCATTTAGTAACTTTTCATCTTTCCAATTTAGTCCTTAGCCTTTTTTTATTTTTACATGGATGAGTCATACCAAAATAACTACATATTTTATTTAATGGTCTAATTATCATATAAGGACCTCAATTTTTGAATTCCATAGCTATTTAATCCTTATAGCTACTAGAATTCAACTTTTGTATTTTATGTGATTTGGTCCTTCTTGTAAATAAGCACATAATCGGTAAAATTTTCTTATCAAAATTTTCACATGACATGTCTGTCATAATACGAACCATATAATAAAATAAAAATAAATTTTATTTTTGGCTCGGATTTGTGGTCCCGAGACCACTGTTCCAATTTCACCGAAATTGGGCTGTTACAACTCTCTCCACCTTAAGGAATTTTTGTCCTCGAAAATTTTACTGGTAAGGAGATTCAGGCATTACTTTCTCATGTTTCTATCCAGTTCTCTGATAGCTTTCTCTATATCATATCATTGTCAAATAACTTTCACAAAACTTACCTTTATATTTTTCGTTTCTTTCACTTCACATGCCCAAATTTCAACCAGTCCCTCACTGTAAGTCATGTCAGGCTGAATTTAATATTTATCAAAGCAATAACAGATGATGGTCAGATCGATACTATCATAACAGATATACTCATAAAAACATTGTGAACTCTGTAGAGCTCTAATAATAATACCATTCAATATGCAACAAGTCCAAATTCTTTTCAATAATCTCATATGACCCAATAAATCGCAGACTTAATTTGCCTTTATGGCCAAACCAGGGAACTTCCTTCCATGGCAAAACTTTCAAAAATATTTTGTCGCCAACCTGAAACTCTATTTCTTTTCAATTTAGATCCACATCGAATTTCTGACAATCAAATATTGCCTTTAAACTGTCTTAGATCATTTTCATCTTTCTTAGGTTTCAAAGAATCAAATCTACCACATGTATCTTTTCTCACTGAACTCCGTCCAAAACACCAAAGTTTTATATTTGTGACCATATAAAACCTCGTACAGTAAAAAATTTGTACTTGACTATAAACTATTATAATAAGCAAATTCAACCCAAGGCAAATACTTTTCTTAGTTACCTTCAAATTCAAGTACACAACATCTAAACATATCTTCCAAGATCTGAATCATATGTTTAGATTGATCATCTATATGAAAATGAAACACGGTACTCAAATGTAACCGTATACGCAGAGTTTCTTGTAACTTATTTCAGAGTTAGAATATAAACTATAGATGTCTATTAGAAATAACAGAAGCTAGCACATTATATAATCTGACAATCTCAAAAACATATTATTTAAGCAATCTATCAAGCGAGAAATCCATTCATGCTAGAATAAAATGTGCACTCTTCGTCAAACAATTGGCATTTACTCAAATAAGATCTTTCTTTTTCATAGATAGGGATGATCCGGATATAAATTTCATAGTAACTTTGTCTCGTTTCCATTTCGGTATCTTTGCTAGTTATAACCATTCTGAAAGTTTCATCCTTATCTTGCTAATACATCCAACATTTAAATACAGATTGAGAAATACCACGTTTCATTCCGGGCTACTATTATATCTTTTTCAAATCGTTGTGTATTTTATCATTTCCCAGATAAATAGACATAGTACTATAGTGATCATTCATGAATAATTTTCTGTACAAGCTCCAAATTCTTCAGTACACAGACTCTTTCTCGGAATAACAAAAAATCATCAAATTCAAATCTACTATCCTGATTCGATAATTATTTCATTCTATACTCGTTTAACTTACAACTCATTATCACTTTTCTGAGTTTCACTGTTCTGTTGTAGAAACATCGGTTAAGCTCTATACTCAGCTAAAATTGAGCTATTATCAGACAATCATAATCGGTATCCATGGCTTGCAAAGTATACAGAGATTTTCTACTCAGAACATCTGTAACCACCTTCGTTATTTCCAAGTGAAATACAATTATCAAATCATAATCTTTCAACATTTGAAACCATATATGCTATCTCAGATTCAAATCTTTTAGCGACATCAGATACTTCAAACTTTTATAATCAGTGAATATATGACATTTTTCACCAAACAAGTATTGTCGTCAAATTTCAATACAAAAACATTAGCCGGCAATTCTAGGTCATGTATCGAGTAATTCTTTCCATGTGGTTTTTAACTGTGTGAAAGTATAGGCTATTACCTTGCCTTATTGCATCAAAACATAATCTAATCCCATCCAATAATACATCTTTGTAATAACAAACTCCTTACCCGATTCAGGCTGAACCAGAATTAATACTTCGGTCAACAGAGCTTCTAACTGGTCAAAACTTTACTGATATTTAACAGTCCATTCAAATGTTACCTCTTTTCTGTAATAACTAGGTCATCAATGTAGCTATTTTAATTATTAAGATAGAAGCTTTGAGTTTTTTCCAAAGTCACAACCATCAGATAGATTTTAAACCATTGTGAAATAATATGACTAACATTTCAGCTATATAGATAAAGCAACACTTCAACATCAATAGTGTGCCTCAACTTAAAAGTGGGAAAATCAAAAGTAGCCCCAATAATAACCAATGCAGTAACACAGTTTCTATGATCTATGATCTCTATCACTATACCTCATGATCAAGTCAATATTTATAACAGAAATAAATGTAATTACCTCTGAACAAAGAATATCTTTCACAAGTAACCCATGTTTACATAATAAAGAGATTGATAATATATTAGAGAAAATTCAAAAGAGTAATATCACGCACACTTAGTAGAAACAATTGTGATAAAGACAATATAACTTGTATATTCACAATTCAAAGCTTTAATCAGTAGAAGTAAAAAATGATATCATATGAATTTTATCATCAAATATTATATCAATCATGATAAATCTGAAAACCCAAGAAAAACAGAGCAATACTGCTCATGAATCAACCAGACTTTCAGTAATTTCATCTATTATAATTAGCCAGCCTTTCAATACGATAAATATTGTATCTAAACATGCACAATTTCATATGCCTCTAAGAATAACAGAACTTATAAAGTACCCAGAAGATATTATTGTAATATCCCTGATTATAACTACTGCATTCAATTATCTATGCAATTTCATCACTATTCCACTGACTAATAAAGTCATCAGTAATATTACATTATTCAGTTCACTGAAAGAGTAAATTCAGAAAAATTTTCGACTAATCCATTCTATAAATATCATATCTGGATAAGTCGTTTACTCATGAACAACTTCTTCCTTAACAATGACATCACATATTCAGAATAATCTTCAGAAAAATATGATATCTCTTTTAATACCGTATTTACTTACTAACCCATTCTCATTCTGACTACATCATTAATCATTCATCCTGTGAACTCTTTGGTTCCACATTCATGAGCTTAATCCATATAAATCTTGTGAATTTCATTGTATAACACTATACTGGTAAGGGGGTAGAGGTCATAAGCCTCAAAATTTTACTTTCATAAATACACACATATCGCTTAACATTTATCATTAACATGTCCATTATAAAACATTTATTTGCTACCTTTATAGGTCCCCTTTTATCATAAGCAACATTTTTACTCAGGCACATGTGTATCACTTTTAGCAATATCAGAATTAGCTCGGTTGGAAAGCATCTCTGTCTATTTGCAAAACAATTTTCATCAGAGTCGGGAGATATCACACTATCACATGTTATATAATGGCATGTATTTCTAGAATCCACATGCGCTACATTCAGTCCGAGAACTGACTAAATCGTAGCACTGATACCACTAAATGTAACACTCATAACCCATATCTGTCACTGAATCAGAGTTAAGGAGCATTACCAAAATGTTCAGAACATTTTTAGATAATTTAAACATTTACTATTCATTAACCAAGATTATTCGTAACGTCCCTTAAATGGACCCTCGAGGCCCAATATGAGCTTTAGAATTGAATCAGGACTTAAACGAGAACTCTAAAAATTTTTCACGACTTTTCAAAATATTTCCAAGTTACAAGGCTCACACGCCCGTGTGGTCTGAGGGACACGCCCGTGTGACCGAGGGACACGCCCATGCTGCTAGCCATGTTTGACCCCGTGTAACTCTCTGACTTCTGCACACGGCTGTGCCACACACCCGTGTGCTAGGCCGTATAGCACACACTACCCGTGCGCTTAATTCTGAGCATTCTGTTTCCCAAAATTAAGGTGCAGGGGACACACGGCCTAACTACACAGCCATGTACTTAGCCGTGTGCTACACACGGCCTAGACACACCAGTGTGTCTACCTATGTAGACAAAATAAAGCCATTTATTAGCCTCATTTGTCACCTAAATTCACCATTTTCTTGCACCAAAACATACCAAGTACAGTCCAACCATTCCAAGCATTCAAATTACGTAGTTTCCATCATTCAACATGGCATATCATTTCATGCATACATATTTACCATCTTACCTTGGTTCAATCCATGTGTTAAACATATTTTGGTCAACTACTTAACATATAGGTAGCTACCATAGTTTAGCATTACAAGTATATCTAAACAACTCATTACTAACCATTCCAATGGCTAGACTACAAGCATCATTTACATTTACATGCCAATATGGCCAATATATCCTATACATGTCATTATAACCATAATTGCTTTACCATATTGTATCGACATGGGCTGATGGATAGTGTGAGTGATCTTTGTTGAGCTTCCAATCCAACGAGCTTTCAGTTTACTCTAAAATAAGGAAATAAAACTAAGCATAAAATGCTTAGTAAGTTCGTATAACATGGTACTTAACTTACCATTCATTCTATTTTGAGGTAACTATGTAAGGCATATTCATTCAATTTGACCTTAAGCCCTACACATCTCCTCATTGCCCTTGTTAGTCATATATTGCATAATAACATCAAAAACATGTATGGGCTCAATAACAATCAAGTTCCCATGCACATATGCTTTCCACAACATGTATAATTCACATTTCTATATCTCAAGTATATTTTCATATAACACATCTCGAGTTTTGATTATTTCATATTAAAACTTTACACATTTTACTCGAAATATCAATGTCACACAAGTAGTTGTACACTCAAAGTGTACAAGTCTATGACCAAGGATGAACATATTCATCAAAAGAATCCCATGTACAAATATCATTATCTCATGTTTTCATATGTCAACTATCATGTAGCATCATTTTTATGGATTTCAGACAACTACGTGTAGTAACTCATTTCTTATTCATGCCCTTTCATGTTAAGATTTTTACCTGTTGAATTTGTTAAGAACATTGATGGATACACATGTAGTACACCCAAGGTGTGCAAATCAGAATCCACCAATTCATGTCCAGTGATACCTATAAGGTTCTTGTAACACCCCTCACCCGTATTCAATACAAGAATAGGGTTACAGAGCACTATCGGACTTACAACACATGTAAACATACTTTTCACATACATTTCATCAAATCATACAATCATCATTCAATCTCAATCAATTTGTCCCTAATACGATCCTACGAGGCTCTAAACATACATTGGGGGTGGTTCGGGAATAAACAGATAACTTAAGAAACTTTCACGAACTTTAAATTTTTTTCTCAATACTAGGGACACATGCTCGTGTGGCCAGGCCATGTGTCTCACACGGCCACCAGAAACGCCCGTGTCACAGGCCGTGTGGACAATCAAAGTGGGAGCACATGGCCATGTCCCAGCCCGTGCCCAACCCCATGTAACTCTCTCACTTGGGTCACACGACCAACAAACACACCCGTGTGCCCTAAAAATGGCCACAACACCCGTGTACTAGGCCGTGTGCTAGGCCGTGCCAAACCTGTAGGGTATACTAACTTACGCCACACGGCCAAGTCAAACGCCCATGTGTGAGGCCGTGTGGAGCATACTGACTTGATTTCGATTTCAACACTAGGGGACACATGGCTGTGTACTTGACTATATGTAACACACGGCTGGGACACAGGCCCATGTCTCTGCTCGTGTAGACAAAAATAGGATATTTACCAAGCCATTTTGCCACCCAAATTGTCAAACACCTACACCACAATTCCAAGCATCAACTCAAAGCATAATAGGCATTAAATCCACCTCAACCAAGTATCATTTAAACCATTTAAATGCCAAAAATATACCAGACAAACAATATTCCAATTTTCCATTTAGTTCATACCAAATATCAACTACTACAAACATCAAAATGACCAAACTTAAATATGCATTATTTGGCCTAATTTCACAAGCATACCAAGATCCACAAATCATCAATTTAACATTCATAATACTTATTATCAAAAATCGTCACACAACCATCAACCAACTCAATACGCAAGACATAATCATACATATATGTACATGATTCAAACATACCAAATATACCAAAATAAGCCATCACTCATGGCTATTTATATATACCAAAACATAGAGATTTACAAGCCAGTTCATTTGGCCAAAATCATTGTCAAGTCATAACCAAAATGACCAAAATCCTTATACATACCATATACTTAAAATACAAAGTTCATAGGTACCGAGATATAGGTGGATAGTGTGACGATTTCTCCGACGATCCCCAAATCTGAGCTAGCTTTAAATTCACTATAAAACATAGAAAAAGAAACGGAGTAAGCTATAAAGATTAGTAAGCTCGTATGACATAAATTCAATATAATCATAACCCATAATTCAACCATTGATCATAAGTATAAGAATTCATAACAACTAACAAACCTTTCAATAACTCATTCACTAAACTATATACTTTCTTCACCATTTCTTCGATTTCAAGCTAATATCGTTTATACACATACCTATACCATCTCGTACTAATCTCATACACATTCTCGCCTTTCATTTACCGCTGAACCATTCGAAATAGAAGTCGTATACTCAAGGGTTTCACATGATAAGTACATATACCACGACCCATAGCCAAATCAAGGTAACTTATCTACGAAGTACTAATATCATGGCCCAAAGCCAAATCAATTGATATGCATGGCCCGAAATCAAATAGATTTATCTTGTACCCGAAGTGCTATCTCATGGCCCGAAGTAAACTCATTGTATCCCCTAATGACATGTTACTATTATCCTAAACTATTCCTAAGGTTCAACCAAGATTCTGACTGTCAAATTATCGTCGAATCATTTACAAACTTATCCGTAGTCACATAATCGCAATTTATGCTATATCAAAGCATATAGAATACATTTGAAATGAAATTATAATATACGAACTTACCTCGGATGCTACAACGACGAATCGAGTCAACTATTCTGTAACTTTATTCTTTCCCCTATCTAAGTCCGCATTTCTTCTTTCTTGATCTAAATATATTCAAAATTGACTTATTCAATCATCTATTCATTCAATTTAGTCCAAAACACACTTTAAAACACATTTACACTTTTACCCCTAAGATTTCCCATTTTTTACAATTTAGTCCTCATTTCATAAATTCACAAAAGTTAATGAAATTTCAATTAAACCCATGCCAGCTGACTTACTATTATGCCCCTAACAGCCCATATTTTTCATTTATTTCACATTTTAACCATTAGCTTTACACATTTCACAATTTACTCCCTATTTTGCATTTTCACTAAAAATAACTTAATAAAACTTGTTTAACCATCAACAACTATTTAAAACATATCATCAAACATCAAAATACTCATGTATTCATAAATGGAATCATTCAAAATCTTTAACAATTTTGCAAATTAATCCCTGGGCTAGCTAGTACTAATTGCAACGATCACAAAAACATAAAAATCATTAAAAATCGAGCAAAAACGGACTTACAATTGAACCTTGAAGTAGCTGAAATTTTCAAGCCCTAAAATGGCTTGTCTCCATGCTTCATTCGGCCAAGAAGATGAATGAATCAAAAGCCTTTTTGTTTTGTTTTAATTAATATTAACCTTTAATTATTAATTTACCTTTTTAACCTTAATATAAAACCATTAAAATCACATAATGGTTGTCTATAATTGTCCACTCATGCCATTAGTGGTATAATTAAAACATAAGGACCTTTACTCTAAGCCTCTATAGCTATTTAATACCTTTAGCTAATAGAACACAAGTTTTGCACTTTACGTGATTTAGTCCCTTTTCTCAATTTGACCAATCAAACGATAAAATTTCTTAACGAAATTTTCACACCAACATAATATCATACTGTAAGCATTATGATAATAATAAAATAAATATTTTGACCCTGTATTTGTGGTCTCAAAACCATTATTCTGATTTGACTAAAAACAGGTTGTTACAACTCTCCCCTCTTATGGATTTTTGTCCCCGAAAATCTTACCAGTGAATAGGTTATGGTACTATTTTCTGATAGCTTCCTCGGGATCCCACGTAGCCTCTTCGATGCCAAGTCGTTGCCAAACTACTTTGACTAGAGCTATGCTTTTATTTCTTAACTGTTTATTCTCATGTGCTAGAATTTCGATCGGTTCTTCGTTGTACGTCATATCAAGTTGAATTTCAATTTTAGATAGAGAAATTACATGTAATGGATCCGATCTATATCGGCGCGACATCAACACATGAAACACATTGTGTATTTTATCTAACTCAGTCGGTCAAGCTAGTCGATATGCCACTGGCCCTATTTTTTCAATAATCTCATACGGCCCAATGAAACGCGGACTCAATTTGCCTTTGCGACCGAAACGAAGTATTTTCTTCCACGGAGATACTTTTAAGAAAAATTTATCATCGATCTGAAATTCAATGTCTTTTCGTTTCAAATTTGCGTACGATTTTTTTCAATTTGAAGCTACTTTCAAACAGTCGCGAATTACTTTCACTTTCTCTTTGGTTTCTCTAACCAAATCAACTCCATGAATCTTTTTCTCCGTAAGTTCGATCTAGTACAATGGAGTTCCGTAAAAGCTTCGTACGGTGCCATTTTTATACTCGATTGAAAACTGTTATTATATGCAAATTCAACCAGCAGCGAATATTTCTCCCAGTTGCCTTCGAATTCTAAAACACAACATCGAAGCATATCTTCGAGAACCTGAATTACTCTCTCAGATTGACCGTCAATTTCTAGATGAAAGTTGTACTAAAATTCAACTTTGTACCCAAAGCTTCTTGCAATTTCTTCCAAAATCGCGATGTAAACCTCAGATTTCTATCCGAAATAATCGAAACTCACACTCCGTACAATCTAACAATCTCAGAAATGTATAACTCTACCAATTTATCAAGTGAAAAGGTAGTACATACCGGGATGAAATGTGCAGATTTTGTCAGTCGATCAACGAAAACCCAAATTGTATCTTTCTTCTTCGGAGACAAGGGTAATCCCGATATGAAATCCATAGTCATTTTATCCCATTTCCACTCTGGTCTCTTCACAGGCTAAAGCAAACCTGAAGGCACTTGATGCTCGGCTTTCACTTGTTGACAAATCAAATACTTCGATACAAACTCAGAAATGTCTCGTTTCATACCCGACCACCAATATGACTTCTTCAAATCATTATACATTTTGGTACTCTCAGAATGAACGAATAAGCAACAACTATGTGCCTCGTGTAAAATTTTCTAAATTAACTCTGGATTTTTCAGTATGCAGATTATATCTCGGAACATTAAACAATCATCGGATCCGATTTGATACTCTGAATCACTATTCAACTCGCATTGCACTCTTTTAGCTTGTAACTCAGTATAACACTTTTGAGCTTCACAAATTTGTTGAAGAAAAACTGGTTTAGCCTTTAATTTAGCTAATATCAAACCATCATCAGATAATGTCAACTGTGTATTCATTTCTCTCAAGGAAAACAACGATTTTCTACTCAAAGCGTCTGTGACTACATTCGCTTTTCTCGGGTGATAATCAATCACTAACTCGTAATCTTTCAATAACTCGAGCCATCTTCGTTGTCACAAATACCAATCTTTCTAAGTCATAATATACTTTAAGCTTTTATGATCAGTAAAGATGTGACATTTTTCACCATACAAATAATGACGCCAAATTTTTAAAGCAAATACAATAGCGGCCAATTTTAAATCGTGCGTCGGATAGTTCTTTTCATGCAGCCTCAACTGTCTGGAAGCATAGGCTATCACTTTTTCCTCTTACATCAACATGCAACCCAAACCGTTCAATGAATCATCACTGTAAATCACTTTACCCGACTTAGGTTGAATCAACACTGGTGCCTCAATTAACAATGCTTTCAATTAACCAAAACATTGTTGACATTTCTCAGACCATTCAAACTTTACATTTTTTTGTAGCAGTCCGGTCATCAGTGTTGCAATCATCAAGAACCCTTTAACGAAACATCGGTAATAACCAACTAATCCTAAAAAGCTTCTAACCTCAGATACATTTCTAGGTGGTTTCCAGTTAATAACTGTAGAAATCTTGCTCGGATCAACTCGAATACCATTTACCAAAATAATATGTCCCAAAAATCTGACTTCACGAAGCCAAAACTTACACTTACTGAATTTAGCATATAGTTGCTTATCTCCTAAGGTTTTCAACACAATCCTCAAATGCTTGGCATGCTCAGACTCATCTTGTGAATAGATCGGAATGTCGTTAATAAACACAACAATAAATCTGTCTAAATATGATCTAAAGATCTAATTCATCAAATCCATAAAGCTTACAGGAGCGTTAATCAATCCAAAAGGCATAACAAGGAATTCATAATGTCCATACGTCGTTTTGAACGTAGTTTTCAGCACATCTGAGTCTTTAACTGATAATAACTAGATCGTAAATCAATTTTTGAAAATATTGTTGCACCTTTCAACTGATCAAACAAATCATCTATTCTCGACAACGGATACTTATTCTTTATCGTAACCTTGTTGAGCTGAAGATAGTCAATACACATTCTCATTGACCCATCTTTCTTCTTTACAAACAACACAGGTGCACCCCAGGGCGAAAAACTCAGTCGTAAAATACCTCTATCTGTTAACTCTTGTAACTGAGCTTTCAACTCTTTCAACACTGTCGGAGCCATTTTGTATGAAGCTATAGATATCGATGAAGTTCCCGGTACTAATTCTATAGCAAACTCAACCATTTTGACTGGTGGCAACCCAGGCAATTCTTCTAGAAATACATCCAAATATTCACAAACTACAAGGACTAATTCAATCTTCTTTTCAGACACTTTGGTATCTAAAACGTAAGCGAGATAAACTTTGCAACCTTTCCTCACATATCTCTGAGCTGACATACTCAATATCACAACTGGTAATCTACCCGATTCATCAAATTCAATCTGAAAATTTTCATTATTCTAACATTTTAATTCTATAATCTTTTGTCTACAGTTCACTACAGCATCGTGCAAAGTCAACCAATCTATACCCAGAATCACATCAAACTCATCAAATGGTAAAACCATCAAGTCAGCTGGAAAATAGTAACCCTGAGTCATTAAAGGATAGTTATTGCATACTTTGTTAACTAAAATGTACTAGCCTAAGGGGTTCGATACTTTAATTACAAATTTTGTAAACTCAATAGATAATTTCTTACTAGACACTAAATTTTCACAAACATACAAATGTGTCAATCTAGGATAAATTAAAACAATCACATTAGTTTCGTAAAGAGAAAATGTATGATAACATCTGGCGACGATGCTTCTTCACGAGCGCGAATAGCATAAGCTCTGGTTAGTGCTCTAGCTTCAGATCTCATAGCTGAATCCCTAGTCACACCTCTACCACTAGACATATTCCCCGTATTTCTCAGTGGTCTCCCTCTTGTAGTCATATTACTCAGTCTTGCATTCTAAAATTTATCTTTATCGGATAACTCTAGGCAATCTCGAATAAAATGCTCTGGCGAGCCACATTTGAAACAAGCTTTAACACTCTTATTCAGTACTCTCCAAAATGGCTTCTCCCACACTGTTGACACTCGAGTTTGTTGTTTCTTACACTACCAACGCTCGAGATGGAAGTTGCTTGAGCTTTAGAACTCATATGTTGATTTCCATGATCTCTATTCTGATATCCCACTGATTCATTTGATAGATGAATCGTAGGATTTCTTTGATGAAGAATGATAAGGTTTATTCATCGGTCTTTTTCTCAAATCTCTAGGCTCTGAATCAACTTTCTTCTTTTCTCAGCTAAAATCTTTAGCTTTGCAAGCTCAGTCAACCAATACAACAAATTCTTTTAAATCTAGAATCCCGACCAAAAGTTTAATATATTTATTCAACCTGTCAACAAGCCACTTACACATAATCTTTTTGGTAGACGCATACTCACGAGCATATTTACTTACAAATTCTCTCTCGTACTCGGTTACAGTCATACGACCTTATTTCAATTCTAGAAACTCTTTGTGATTTTTATCCAGAAACAGTTGGCTTATATATTTCTTCCTGAACTCGGTCTGAAAGAACTACCAGGTGACTCTCTCTCTCGGCACCACTGATACTAGCGTATTCCACCACTGATACGCGGTTTCCCTCAACAGTGATATAGCACATTTTAAACACTTCGCTGGTGTGTAAGAAAGCTCATCAAGTACTCTAATAGTGTTTTCAAGCCAAAACTCGGCTCTCTTAGGATCAACATCAACATTAGCTCTGAACTCTTTTGTCCCGTGTTTACGAATCTTGTCAACTAGGGGTTCATTCAATCTTAAAAGCTCGACTCCTTGAGGAGCTACAGGAATCAATTGTTAAGTAGCCGGATTTGTCCAAATATACTGTGTGAACCATTCATTCATTATTTGAAAGAAGGCTTCTCTAGCCTCTCCTCCCTGGCTACTCGACATGGGTCTAGAATCAGACGGTGCTGTCCCTTGAGCGGGAGCGGGCGCATTACTCTCAACTTCATCAGCTATAGCTCGATTGAGATCCATTTACTATATGAAAACACATTTTAAAATGTCAGAGTCATCACACTATCACAGTTTATATATGGCATGTATAGCTAGACTCACACACAAGCTACATTAGTCCGAGAATTGACTAAATAGTAGCTCTAATACCATTTACTAGAATCAACTAAACATACATTGGGAGTGGTTCGGGACTAAACCGATAACTTAAGAAACTTTCATAAACTTTAAAAAAAAATTTCAATACTAGGGACACATGCTCATGTGGTCAGGCCATGTGTCTCACACGGCCACCAGAAACGCCCGTGTCACAGGCCGTGTGGACAATAGAAGTGGGAGCACATGGCCACGTCCCAACCCTGTGTAACTCTCTGACTTGGGTCACACGGCTAACAAATACGCCTGTGTGCCCTAACAATGGCCACACACACTCGTGTGCTAGGCCGTGCCAAACCTGTAGGGTATACTGACTTATGCCACATGGCCAAGTCACACGCCCGTGTGTGAGGTCGTGTGGAGCATACTGACTTAATTTCAATTTCAACACTAAGGGACACACGGCTATGTACTTGACCGTGTGTCACACATGGCTGAGACACACCCGTGTAGACAAAAATAGGCTATTTACCAAGCCATTTTTCCACTCAAATTGTCACACACCTACACCACAATTCAAAGCATCAACTCAAAGTATAATAGGCATTAAATCCACCTCAACCAAGTATCATTTAAACCATTTTAATGCCAAAAATATACCAGACACACAATTTTCCAATTTTCGATTTAGTTCATACCAAATATCAACTACTACAAACATCAAAATGACCAAACTCAAATATGCATTATTTGGCCTAATTTTACAAGCATACCAACATCCACAAATCATCAATTTAACATTCATAATACCTATTATCAAAAATTGTCACACAACCATTAACCAACTCAATTTCCAAGACATATTCATACGTATATGTAAATGATTCAAACATACCAAATATATCAAAATAAGCCATCACTCATGGCTATTTATATATACCAAAACATAGAGATTTACAAGCCTGTTCATTTGGCCAAAATCATTATCAAGTCATAACTAAAATGACCAAAATCCCTATAAATGCCATATACTTAAAATACCAAGTTCATAGGTATGGAGATATAGGTGGATAGTGTGATGATGTCTTCAACGATCCCCGAATCCGAGCTAGCTTTGAATTCACTATAAAACATAGAAAATTAAACAGAGTAAGCGATAAAGCTTAGTAAGCTTCCATGGCGTCCAAATCTCAATACTTTCTTCCATAGTGAGACCTTGAGAAAAAAATGAAGTGCCCCACAGAATACTCAATCTCTTTACGCTTCAGATCTGCATATGACTTCTGTATGTCCGGTACCGCCATTAGTCAATCCCGAATTAGTCTAACTTTATCCTTAGTATCAGAAACTAACTCAGGGCAGGGCCTAGAACTCGCCGCTCGCCCAACTTAATCCAACATGAGGGAGTACGACACCTACGACCATACAATGCCTCGTAAGGTGCTATCTGTATGCTAGACTGGTAGCTATTGTTGTACGTAAACTTTGTTAACGGCAAGTAGTCCTACCAAATGTCTCAGAAATCTATCACACAACTCCTTAACATATCCTCCAGTATCTGAATCACCCTCTCTGACTGACCATCTGTCTGAGGATGGAACGCAGTACTGAAGTCCAACCTTGTACCCAGTGTTTCATGCAGCTTCTTCCTGAACTGAGATGTGAAGCGAGGATCCCTGTCAGATATTATGGAAATCAGTACCCCATGCAGTCTCACTATCTCCGCCACATACAATTTAGCTAGTTTCTGCAATGAGTAATCAGTATGAACTGGTATGAAATGGGTAGATTTGGTCAACCGATCCACGACGACCCATGCTGAATCCTTCTTAGTAGGCATTAGGGGCAGCCCACTAACAAAGTCCATAGTCACTCTCTCCCACTTCCAAAGCGGAATCTTAACTGGCTGAAGCAACCTTGAAGGTAACTGATGTTCAGCCTTAACTTGCTGGCAAGTTAGACATTTACCCATAAAGTCTGTAACTTTACGCTTAAGACCCGACCACCAAAACAACTCACGAAGGTCTCGGTACATCTTATTTCCACCAAGATGCATAGCATAAGGACTACTATGTGCCTCTCGCAGTATAGATTGCCTCAAATCAGTATCCTTTGGTACACAAATTCTCCCATGGAAATAGAGTACTCCTTCACTATTCAGTCCAAAGTATCCCCACTCTCAACCTGACGAAAACGAAGACCTAGAGACTCGTCTTCCAACTGTTTACCCTTAATCTACTCAATCCACGTTGATTTAACTTGGAGTTCAGCCAACAAACTACCATCATCAAATAAACTAAAGCGAGGAAACATCGCCTTCAAATCAGTCATAGCCCTACGAATCAGTGCGTCAGCTGCCATATTGGCATTACCAGGATGGTATTTGATCGTACAGCCATAGTCTTTAAGCAGCTCAACCCATCTACTCTACCTAGGATTTAGCTCTTTCCGAGTGAGGAGATACTTGAGGCTCTTGTGATCAGTGTAAACAATACACTTCTTACCATATATGTAATGCCTCCAAATTTTCAGTGCGAATACCACTGTGGCCAATTCCAAGTCATGCGTCGGATAATTTTCCTCATGAGTCTTAAGCTGACGAGACGCATATGCCACCACCTTACCCTCTTGCATCAACACACACCCCAACCCAACATGTGATGCATCGCTGTAAACAGTGAACTCCTTCCCAGACTCTGGCCGCGTCAAGACAGGGGCTTCAGTCAGAACTTTCTTGAGCTTTTCAAAGCTCTCTCATTGTGCATCAATCCAATTAAACGGCACACCCTTACGCAAAAACTTAGTCAGAGGTGCAGCAATCAATGAAAACCCTTCAACAAATCATCGATAATACCCTTCTAGTCCTAGAAAACTGCGAATCTCAAATACTGTCTTAGGCGGCTTCCAATCCAGCATAGCTTCAATTTTTCGAGGATCAACCTAATCCCTTCAACAGATACCACATGGCCCAGAAAGGTTACTTCTTGTAACCAGAATTCACACTTACTGAACTTGGCGTAAAGTTGTTTCTCCCTCAAAATTTGTAAAACAGCTCGGAGATGTTCACCGTGTTCCTCTTCAGTCCTCTTCAGTACCCCTAGTGCTCATTATCATATTACGCTTTATCTGTATTAAAAATTTTATATATCAGTTTACGGTTCCAGTGTTTATTAACAGATATTTTATGAAAAACAATATCAGTAATTCAAAGTTCATTTTCGCGAATCACAGTCTTACTACAGTTTTAGTTTACCCTAAATAGAGTATTTTAGTACAGTCTATTACCTACAGTAGGTTTAGTATTTCAATTTAAAACAAGCAACAGTTTCAGAAGACTTACAGAGTTAGCGTCAGAGACTTGGTGTACCACACATTCAGTAAAAACATTTCAAAATACTTTCAAATCGTTTGAAACAGTTCTTTTTGGAAATTTCAAGTTTTTAAAAGAAACCCAAATTCACAGTCGAGTTTTGCAACCTAGCTCTGATACCGTTAAATATAACACCCCAAACTTGACCTAGACGTTATGGCCGAATCTCGCGAAGTCACATTGAAGTGTTTTTCGTAAAGTATAATATCTTTGAAAACCCCGTTCTATATTTAACCTCTTTGTGATCTCAGTGAAGATTTAGGGATATCCCGTTTAGTTTCAAAGCTTAAGTTGCTTATCAAATAGTTAACCATATTAAGTTTGTTATTAATTTTAAAACATTATTTCTTTCGGAAGCTTTTAAAACATGTAGCGTAAATGTAGTGTTTTGAAAAACATTTAGCTTTTTGAAAACCCGCTGTCTACTACTAACAGATGTAAATCCAAATAAATAAAACCCCAAATTAAAGCTTAAAAAGTTAAAAAGGCCTTATTACATAAATAAATAAAATACTCAAAATAAAACTACTTATAATTTAAAATCCAAAGAGAAAGCCCGTGCAGTTTTGTGGCCACCTTTGAGTCCCTCGCAGCACCGACCCGCCTAAGCTTGGGGATTACCTGTACAGATAAACAAATGGGTGAGTTATGAAAACTCAGTGTATAATCCTTTAATAACCAAACAATCAAGCATACAGTGAGCAAATACAGCCTAGGCCTAAGCCCATATCAGTAATAGTTCAGTTTCAGTTAGGGCCTTATCCCAATATAGTAACAGTATCAGTGTAGGCCTTAGCCCATTTCAGTGATAGTAACAGTACAGATATGCAATCAGAAATCCTACCCAACCAAGCTCTACACTTCACTCTGTCCAGCCCTACACTCCATGTGGGGATAAAATCAACCTACCTATCCCTACACTCCAAAATAGCACCAGTTGCGGCAATAAATAGTATTTGCAGCAGAGCTACCAGTACAGTACACTTCCTCCAATCATAATAAACCCATCCCCATGCAACATATCATAATATCATACATGTATGCAATATATATAAAATGGCATGCTCGTTTATAGTCATACATCTCATAAGGGCATAATAGTCATTTTACCACATAGGGGCATAACAATCATTTTATCAATTTGGGGATCTAGGTGTACTTACCGACCCAATAGTAGGTCCACAGTTGTTTCAGGTGACTCGTGCAACCTTAATAGTCAAACAGTGAAAATGGGCCCAAGGCCCATAATGCAGGCCCACATACCCGTAGGCCCACCTAGCCTAGAAATGGCCTTGGCCGTGTGGATTACACAACCTAGCCCAACATTCTCCACATGTCCGTGTGGTTTATTCGTGTGAGGCCCACTCGCTCATGGAGCCCACACGGCCAGTTCGACTCAATAAGGCCCGAAATGGCCTAAGCCCATGAAATCGCTCATGGTGGTCTCCACGATCAATCGCCCATGTTTAGGCATAAAGATTACCACACGAGCGAGTGCACACCTGTGTAGCGTCAATGGTGACATTTTTTACTTTCGTTGATTTACGATTTGGGTAGTGTTTACACACCTTGTTGCAAAAAGGCGCAGAATCAAGACACTCTGTCATTCCTTAAATCAATAGGGTTAATCACCCTCTTTTTAACACTTAACCCAAAATAGTGTTTGATACTTGCCTTGATTGAACAAGTGTGGTTTAGCCTGCTTAAATCACTGACGAAGGTTGATTACAAACTTCTTGACGGATATCTGCATTACAAGCGGATTTTATTAATCAAAATTGCTTAAACACAAGGCTTAAGTCAACATATGCTAACTTATAGAAACTCAGAACCCAAAAGTAGGGAATAAGCATTCGGCCAACACCCTATGATGCAATTCAAATACTTAGGTTGAACACGATGGCTAATAGTAGAGTTACCTTCAATTGAGTGACAAGAGAAAGGTATTGAATGCTTCAATATCACTGTATATTCCTTCATTCCTCGAGAAGTTCTAGAACCTGGAAAGAACACCACAAATAAACAAGAGAGAGAAGATGAGAAATGGCATCGAAGAAGAGAAAAAAAAAGGGATATTTGGCTCAAACAGTGTAAGAGAGGGGAGACTTGATAGCCAAATGCTATCACAAACCACATAGCTCAGATACATTTCACATATTCCCCATTCATTTGCACATATAGCATATTTTCTCATACTTTTGTCACATATAATCACTTGATCACAAAGAAACACATACTTATCTTTCAACATCAAATATGATATACAATTTCAAACGTACCTGAATTGTATACACATTTCATATAATCATTCGTTTCTCGGAATGCCCATTGAACTGTTCAGAATCATAAGAATATGTGGATAGCTCGAAAAGCTCGTACAATGCCAACGTCCCAGACGTGGTCTTACATGAAATCAAATATCGATGCCACTGTCCCAGACAGGGTCTTACACGAAATCAAATACGATGCCAATGTCCCAGACATGGTCTTACACGTAAATCATAAGTCGATGCCAACGTCCTAGACGTGGTCTTACACGAAAACACATATCAGATCCTATGTCATGACATATGTATCCTAACTATTCCTATGGTTCGTACGGGGCTTTTTGGGCGTCGAAACTTTGTCGTTACTTTCTCGGATATCCCATTCTCAACACATATAATCATTCAACATTGTTCAAAAGCATATAATCAATAGTAATTCAATTCAAAATACATTTATTTGTATAACGACTTACCTCGTACGAAAATAAACGGAAACGAGCAACTAATTAACGTCTTTTATTTTCCCCCAATCTAATTCCATTTTCTTTAATTCTTGATCTATATAAATTCAAATTTAACTCTTTTATTTACCAAATCATTCAATTCAATCCAAAAACACACATTTAGAACATTTTACAAATTAGCCCTCACATTTTTACATTTTGAGACTTTAGTCCCTAATTCAAAAAATCACAAAATACACAAAATTTCCATACACATATGCTTAGCTGAATTTTCATAGTATTCATGTAAGTCCATATATTTCATTTATTTCACATTTTAGTCCTTAAAAATCTCATTTTTACAATTTAGCCCAAATTACTCAAATTTATCAAAGATTCGAAGACAAAATATACTAGCCCAACACATATCTTTCATTTTTCTATCATCAAACTTCATAACGATCACATTATCAACAATGGAATAACCCTAAATCATCAACAAAATTATAAATTAGGGTATGGGCTTGATAGATTACTAAGCAACGGTTACAAAAACATAGACATTATCAAAAACCGAACAAAATACATACCTAAATCACCAAATCTCTTAGCCGAACACTAAGCTTGAGTTTTCTTTCTTTTTTTTTTGATATATTCGACCAAATGATGAATAAATGAAGCCAATATTATGTTTTGTTAATTAATAAACATTAATATAAAATTTACTATTATAACCTTATAATATACGTTTAAAATTCCACCAACTAATGTCCATTAATGTCATTCAATACATTTCATGGTCAAAAAACCACATAAGGACCTCACAATTAAAAAGACATAGTAATTAGGCACTTTAACAAATAGAATGCAAATTTTTGCATTTTACGCAATTAGGTCTTTTTATCAAATTAAGCACACAAACGATTAAATTTTCATACGAAACTTTCACACATGTCGATTCATATATTATAAGCAGGAAAAATAATATTAAAATAATTTTTTGACTCAAATTTGTGGTCCCAAAACCACTATTCTGACTAGGGTCTAAACTGGGCTATTACATCACACATGGTTGAGACACACGCCCGTGTCCCTACCCGTGTGAACAAAAATAGGCTATTTGCAAAAGCCATTTTGCCACCCTATTTTCACAAGCATACACAAGCATAAATGGTAGCATTCTTACAACCCAATCAGTAGTCATTCGATAACAATTCATACACAAATGATACCATTTCCTCCTACAATTCAAATATTTAGATAATATCATATATTTTCTATTCATAAATCTACCATATATCAAAACACATTTGCATATCTCCATTCCAACAACTATTTGCCAAAACATATCAAAATATGGCATCAAGTTTAGCCAAATCACAGGGCTTAACTGATACATAAAAAGTACCAAATTCATAATCTCAAGTAACCATAACTACCACCATTAAAGCTAGCCTATACATGCCATATTTACAAAAATCCACAAGTTCAAAAGTACCAATCAGCAAATGGATAATATGATGTGTAACTTCGACTTGTCTGAAACAAGTGAGCTATCGAACCTCTATAAAACATGGAAAAAGAAATAGAGTCAGCTTTATAGCTTAGTAAGCCAATATAATTCAAAATTAAACTTACCATTTATACATAAACAATGCTATTAATCAAGGTGTAACCAATTCAATTACCAATTGCCTAAACACAAGCATTCATCACATGTTAGTCATTTAAATACATGATATCATCCATTATCTCAATGTAAGTGTTCAATACATTGTATTATAACAAATTCACATACATCATGTACATCATTTGTAACACTTTATTTTCGATCATATAAACAGTAATTCATTCATATAAATAGTACTTTACCATATCACAGAATTTATGCCCGTTGAACCTATTAGAATCTCAAGGGATACGCGGGTGATATCCAGTACATATAAATCAGTAATCTGTCAATTCCTTATCATTTTTCGCTCTTTCGAGCTATGAACAGTAAGCTCCTCCTAAGCTGATGGACAGTAAGCTCTATTGAGTAGAAATGGTAAGCTCTAACGACCTAAACAGTAAGCTCTTACGAATTGATATATCAGTAAGCTCATATGAGCTGTGGTGAGTCCACAACACATGCAGGATCTCAACCAAAATGGTAACCCTAGTGACATGTCACTCGTATCCTACGAATTCATACAGTTCAAATGGGGCTCGATAACCATCAGTCTATATCAATAAGACATTCACATTCCAAATATAACAACTACTCAATTATACACATTCATTACGAATAAATTCAAGTATTTAATAGTTTGATTCTAATTATACGAACTTACCTCGTATCGCTCAAATAACAACAATCGGCTAATCATCAACTTTTCCTTTTCCTTGATCTAAACTCATTCTCGGCTTATGTTGATCTATATATTTATCAAATTAAGTACATTCAGTATTCAATCTATTCAATTTTGTCCATAATTCATATTTTTGGAAATTTTACACATTTGCTCCTAAACTTTCACATTATTTATAATTTAGTCCTTTTCAATAAAATTGCGAATTCATGCAATTTTAGTACTATTACATGCTAGCTAAATTTCATAAGGATTCCTAGCAGCCCATATCTTTCATTATTTCACACTTTTAACCACCAAATTTTATATTTTTACAAATTAATCCCTTTTTGACATTTTTGTCAAAAATCACTTAACAAAACATGTAAAACTATCATCAAACTTTCATAATCAATCATCAATCATCAGTTTACTCAAGAATTCAACAATGGCGACATGTTAAATCTCTAACAATTTCAAAATCTATTGTACGGGCTAGCTAGAATATAAAGCAACGATTTCAAAAACGTTAAAATCATTAAAAACCGAGTCAAAATCACTTACCAATTTAATTTCCAAGTGACAAAACCCTAGGAAGCAAAAATTTTCTTCTTTTCTTCTTTAAAATCGGCTAAGTGAAGATGACAATGAGTGCAACACCCGTTACCCGTATCTAACGCTGGAACAGGGTATGAGGCATTACTAGACTTAAACACAAGCAAACATTCAAAACCCAGACATGAATTTCCACTCAAATTTAAAACTTTCCATAAACATTCATGTCGTCCCTTAGACGAGCCTAAGAAGCTCAAAAAATACATTGGGGGTGATTCGGGACTAAATTGAGAACTTTAGAAACTTTCCCAACACTTAGTAAATTTTTTCATAAAAACAGGGGTCACAAGCCCGTGTGGCTTGGGACACGCCCGTGTGGGCAGGCTGTGTGGTCACACACGCCCGTGTCCCTAACCTGTGTAACTCTCTGATTATGACGTCATCAACAATTTGAAGTCACACGGCCAAGTCACACGCCTGTGTGCTTAGGCCGTGTCCATCACATGGCTGAGACGCACGGCCGTGCTCTGCCCGTGTGTTTACTACTGGGCATGTTGTTTTACAACAATTAAGATGCAAGGGACAAACGACTGGATCACACGCCCATGGAGCGGATCATGTGTCACACACCGCGTAGACACACTCCCGTGTGTCTACCCGTGTGGACAAAAACAAGGCTATTTACCAAGCCATTTGCCACCCTTATTCACACATGCACTCATATCAATTCAAAGGCACAAAACATATCATACTTATCCCATTAAAACATATTGACATCACATTCACAAGAGGGCATTAACACATGAATATACTTGTAATCAACATAAGCCATCATTCATGGCTGTATACAATTAGAACAATAATCCACTATAGGCCAACACATTTGGCCATATCAATAATAACACATATAACCAAAAGACCAAGTCCCTATACATGCCACAGGCTCAAACTACTTGAATTCATCAATACCCATAGTGATAGCAAGACAGTGTGATAGAATCTCCGGCGATCTCCAACCTAAGCTAGCTTATTAACCCTATAAGACATGGGAAGGGAAGGGGTGTAAGCTATATAATATACCTTAGTAAGTTAGCATTTAAATAATAAACAACCTCAACCATACAATTTACATAATGTAAATTCATACAAATGTCATTTAAGTCTCACAGTATAACTTACTCATTCACAACTTACTAATTGTTTATCATAACTCAACAATACAAACACAAAGTATTATAATTTACCAAAATCTCATGGTTATAATTCTTATTCAGTCACAACATTTGCTTTATCAACTTATAAGCATAATTTAACATATTCAGGCAGCCCAACATCTGAAACCCTTTCGTTGTAACATACTAAAATAATTAACAAATCATTTCAAACCACATAATAAACATGCATATTAAATATGAGTATTTACATTTCGAGCATATACTTTAACATCTTTCAATTGTTCGAAGCTCATCCCATAATCATTTTAATAGGCAATTAATACAATATTTCCTCTTTCACATATCCGATGAATCACAATTCATGTGAATACAACATGTTATATCATAACTCAATTTTGGCCCAAAAGCTAACCACTCAATTGCCAACCAAATTTACCATGTATTTCGTTTATCATAAATATAGACCAATAATCTCAAGACTTTCATAAAAATATTCTCATGGAAATCATGAACTAACCATATCTTAAAATCAATGCGTATAACTTATGTACATACCTGTAGAGAATTCGTAATACTTACATGCTCTTTCTCTTCTTTGACATACCCATTTACTTTCCCGTTGAACCACTTGGAATACTAAAGGATACCCGGGAAATCTCATACACATAGTAAGATGCCAATGCCATATCCCAGATATGGTCTTACATGGGATCAAAAATCAAAGCCGATAGCCGAACTATGGTCTTACACGATGTCTCATATCGATGCCATGTCCTAGACATGGTCTTACACGAAATCACATATCGATGCCAATGCCATGTCCCAGACATGGTCTTACATGGGATCACATATCGATGCCCATGTCATGTCAAACATGGCCTTACATGGGATCACATATCGATGCCAATGCCATGTCCCAGACATGGTCTTACATGGGATCACACATAACCTTAATGTCATGACATTTGTATCCTATCTATTCTTAAGGTTTAACCAGGATTTCGAGGTATCAATTCTTCGTCGAATCGTCATCGAGTCATCATTAATCAAATCCATAGAGATAAATATACCTTTCATGCAATATCAAAACATTAGGTACATAGTAACATAATGTTGAATTATTTGCACACGAACTTACCTCAGATGCGACAATGACGAAAAAGACCTATTTGTCCAACATTTATTTTTCCCCCGATGTAGAATCGAACTTCATTTTTCTTGATCTATAATGTCAAATTTAGCTCACTTATTAGTCACATTATTCAATGTGACCCAAAATTTAAATTATGGCAAAATTACGTTTTTCTCTTAAAGTTTCACATATTTACACTTTTGCCCTTAGGCTCGTAAAATGAAATTTATACAATTTCTTTAACCTACAAGCCTAACTGAATCATTTTCATAACTATAACAGCAAACAAATTCCATTAAAACACACTTTTACAACATATTTTATAACTTTTACAATTTAGTCCTTTTTGGCATTTTCACCGAAAATCACTTAGCAAAAGTTGTTTCTCTAACCATAAACATGCATAATCTACCATTAAACATCAAAATACACAAATTTCTAACATGTTTTAAACCTTATACCTTCACCGTAACTCAAATAAATGGTAGAAATAGGTAGATCTTGTTACGAGGATTTCAAAAATGTAAAAATCATTAAAAACAAGGCTAGAACGGACTTACAATCGAGCTTGGAAGCTTGGAAAACCCTAGCCATGGTTTCTTCATGTAAAATTCGGCCAGGGAAGAATATGGACAAGAAATTTTGGCTTTTATTTTGTTTATTTAGTCATTTAAATACTAAATGACCAAAATGCCCCTAACTTAAAAATATTCTATTTCAACTATTTCATGTCCATTTTTGTCCAACAAATATCCAATGGTCTAATTACCATTTAAAGACCTCCAATTTAAAATTTCATAACAATTGGACACCTTTAGCTTCTAGAACTCAAGTTTTGCACTTTTTTGCAATTTAGTCCTTTTGACTAAATTGAGTTTCCAAATGTCAAAATTTTTGAACAAAATTTTCACAAAACAATTCCATAAAATTGTAGACCATTAAAATATAATAAAAATGAATTTTACTATGTCAGATTTGTGGTCCTCAAACCACTGTTCCTAGTAGGCCCAAAATCAGGCTATTACAATGAGAAAATAGATTTTTGTTTAATTATTATATCATTTATTAACCATTTATCATTTTTGCCTTAAAATTAATTCAAATTTTCATTTATGCAAAACCATTAACATCCAATAACATAGAAACGGTATATTTATCACTTAAGGACCTTTACTTTAATGTTTTATAGCTATTTGACACTTTTAGCTAATAGAACACAAGTTTTACGCTTTACGCGATTTAGTCCTTTTTACCGAATTAAGCATTCAAATAGTAAAATTTTTTTACGAAACTTTCACACAATAACTCTATCATGCTGTAAAATTTAATAAAATAATAAAATAAATATTTTAAATTTGAATTTGTGGTCCCAAAACCACTATTCCTATTTGACTCAAAAATGGGTTGTTACAATTAATGCATGTTTTAGGCTGATAAAAAGGTAAGGTTTGGAAGGTATTTATGATAAAATGTACAATGGTGCATATATATATATATATATATATGCTTATATGATTGGTTAAGTTTATGATGATGTCAAATGCCATATTGGTTAGTTATTATTAGGATGTGTTATATCATGGTTTGCAACGCCCTGATTTTTGGGATTTTACGGGTTTTTGTGATTTTTAGTAAAATTTGAAATTTTTGTGTTCTAAATATTGGAATTATGTTTAAATGTGTTAGTGGGCCTTTGGAAGGCCCAAGCTTAAGTTAAACACAGTAAAATATCAAGGTTGGATTTTTAAGTGAATAGGAGATTTGGTTAAGTGGGCTTTTAAGAAGAACTTCGTAAGTTATGAAACAAGTAAGGCCTTGGTAAAGTGGCAAGGTGGTGCCACTAAGCTCCTAAATAAGTGGCACCTGGGAAGGAATTGGAGGTCTAGGGTTCAAGTTGTAAGGTAGGCATATTGTTACTTTTTAATTTTTAGACGTGTACTGGGCATGTGATCACTCAAGTGAATTTCGGCAAGGGCCTTAGGGAGGTTGGGCCGATTGCTTTAGTTGATATTAGGGTTAGGTTATTTTCTTTTTCTGTCTTGGAGAATTAGGGTTAGCCACCTGAAAGCTTTCTTTCATCTTTCCTGAGTTCTCACAAAAGCCGAAAACACAAGTCTTTTTCTCATTGTGCCGAATTTTCTTCCTCTCTTTTCCTCCATGTTTTCTCTTCCTTTATGCTTTTCCTTCTAGCTGAAATTATCTGACCATCTTATTCACCTCTTCTGCCGATCTCATCCTCCATTAAACCTTTATCGCCGATCGCCATTAAAAAGCCGAAATCCTAAAAACTCACTACTTGTGCCAATTTCTCCAAAGCTAAATCCTTCAATATTTTTGTTCCTTTTGATCAACATTCATCTTCTCTAAACCCTTAATATCTTTCGACAACATTACTTTAAGGTTATAGCCTCAAATCATCATCTTCTTTATCACCTAAAAAGCCAAAAATACCATAAATTTAAGGGCTTATAGCCGAAACTTCAAATCTCCTGGATTCAAGTTCTACCGATGTTTAGAGGATAAATCTGCATCAGATCTGCGTAGAAATCAAAAAGGAATAAGTCGTAAGTGCTCATCACTTCAGATCTAGTCTTATGTTACAAGTTAGGAAAAAGCCTAAGACCCTAAAATCTAGGGAGGCTGTCGATTTGGGCATAGGGCTTTAAGAATCTTTAACCGATGATTTCTTTTGGTGATTAGTGTCTTCTTGAATGTTGGATCGAAGGCTTGGATCGTTGGAGCAATCAGACTTGGATCTAGTCATCAGTTTTCGGCAAAAAGGTAAGATTTTAAAGGTTATTAGGGGCATGGTTTGAACATGGGTAAGTGAATATTGAGCTTAGTGTTGTGGTTTGCAATCTAAGAATTGTGGTAATTCAATGTAGGGCATTGCAAGGGATCTCAGTAGCAGTCGTCGTGAAACAAGTGTGTATCGAACACCCTTTCATAGTACAATTCGGTAAAAGCTGAAATGCCAAAATTTTGGCATTTCATGGGCTTGTGAGTGTGCGACTGCTCACAAGACGTTTAGAAATTATTAGAACTGGCATCACAAAGTGGTAAGTTAGTCGTATGTGAAATTTCATGTACTTCAGTAATTGGGCCTCGATAGGCTAAAACTGGGCCAAATGGGCTTACGGGTCCATATGGGTAAGATAACAAAAAAATTGGCAAATAAATATGTTCTGATAGACTGTGGAATCAAAATTGCTTAAAACTGATAAAATTACTGCAATACCTTTATAGGTGGGAAAGTTTACAGATTTACCCCTAGGAGCAAAATTACTGATATACCCCTAGGGTTAAGGTTGACCAAAATGCATGATTGACTGTTACTATTAACTGCATATCATGTTATTATTATTATCTGTTGCACGGGACTGGGATATTGATGGAGGAAGTACTGAAAGTGGCTTGTCCATGTACTGGAGTCTTTGCCTCAACTTACCGATAACTAAGCAGCAATGCTGCAACTGTGGAGTGTAGGGCTGGGTGGGTTGAGATATTCCCCACATGGAGTGTAGGGCTGGTACGGGTGGAGTGTAGCGGTTGGCTATAGGCTGGGTTGGGCTTGCATACACGAATATGTCTGTTCTGTTCTGGAATTGGGCCTATGGGCCACACTGTTATCTGTAAGGGGTTAAGGCCCAGTTTACTGTATTCTGAAAAGGGCTTCAGCCCGGTAACCATTGTTATCTAAAAGGGGCTTAGGCTCAATGGGCTTGAGCTATCTTGGGCTTTGGATGGGTTTCTGTACACACTGAGTTTTCGAAACTCACCTCTTTTTCTTCCATCCTTGTAGGAGAGCCCTAGTTTGTGGACTTAGAGCTGGGCGGGATTCAGAGTGGCCACGAAGATTGGTTTCTGGTTTTTAAATAAGTTCGCATTTTAGTCTTGATTATCTTTATTTTGGTTAAAGTTGTAATAAGGCAGCTCTTTTAATTATTTTTATTTTGGATTATTAAACTGGTTAGCACTAGGGTGCGTTTTATAAAAGTTACTTGTTTTCAAAATATCACGATGACCGAGCAAAGCTTCCGCAACGTAAATGTATAAAAAAATAATTGTTTTAAATAGATTTAACTAAATGTAATGTTCGTGAACAAGTAACATGCTTTAAGTGTGGCAATGGATGTGTGCATGTCTAGGATTGGATCCGGGAAGAGCTTGGTACTTAAGCAGTCCAATAGACTCACCTCCTCTTTTCTGGTTCCTACCTGGTGCACAGCTTCCATTCACTTAAACTTAAAACAAAAATATTCTTTAAACCCTAAGAGAGATTTTTGGATAAAACATAACTTCTTTAGTAACATTTCCATGTAGCACGCTGAATTTGGCTGTAACGTCTGGGCCGGGTTTGGGGTGTTACATGGTTTGGATTAGCTTATGAAGCATTTTAGGCAAGATATAA
The DNA here is from genome assembly GCA_025698475.1 of Gossypium anomalum. Lineage (NCBI taxonomy): Eukaryota > Viridiplantae > Streptophyta > Magnoliopsida > Malvales > Malvaceae > Gossypium > Gossypium anomalum. The sequence goes on from CM046959.1 coordinate 59,830,825, forward strand.
TATACTTAAACTTTTGTTTTGGTAATGGGCACAGATTTGGAAAATGAATATTTTAGGCAAGATATCATTTGAAAAATGAGCATTTTGATGTCACACGGTTTGTCACAGGGTTGGTTTACACAATCGTGTACCACTAGTAATTTAGGTGGAATATGTTTGAAATGGCTTTAGTCTCTGACATGGCCTACCCACACGGCCATGTGAATGTTTGCAAAGTTTTACAATTAGGTCCAAACAGCCACAATTGGTTACATAGCCTAGTGATACAGCCTTGTGACCATAACATCAAGCTTGTACACCGTTAGAGTACACGATTGTGTGGTTCAACTCCATATAGCCTTAGCATGTCACACGGCCTAGCCATACGACCGTGTGACCCTTGTTTTGTATTTTTGAAACACTTTACTGAAATGTTTTGAATGAGTCCCTACTTAGTTCTGAGTTGTTTTTAAAGCGTTCATAAGCTCGATTTAAGCATGGTCTTGCATATATAACATGTTTAACTGAATGTTTTAATAAGTTTTGAATTGAAATAGCATGATTATGTTCTGTTATTTACTATAGCATCCTGTAGCCCTAATATGGTGACGGAGACGAGTGAGGGGTGTCACAAAACCTAACAGAATTGGTAAAAGACTACTAGAATAGTAGTCACAAAAGCCAAAAGTATATGGATGGTAATCCAACAAGAAACAATTATAGAAGATAACGTGCCAGTGGTGCCTGGTATATAGGCTAACGAAAGAAGGTTTATCCAAGTACCACAAACAAGGAGCAGTCATTAATAATCTCCAAAGGGTGTTCTGGGAAACCTTATATGCTAATCATTGATCAAAATTACGCTTGTTAGTCGATAAAGAAAAGAGGGAGTAGTTAGAGTCCATTGACATATAAGGTTACCAAAAAGGGAAACATCGAGTGACAAATGTGTCTGTTAAGACTATTCCTCTTTAGGGGGGAAATATTGTGAAATTATCAACCAAATAGCTAGTTTCATAGGGAATAGGCACATAAGAGAAATCGTGAGCTCGAATGGTCACTTAGATGATAGTCTACTAGGAACCGTAGGCCAAAGCAGTCCACAACAGACGAACAGGTTTCACCCTAAAAAGCAAGATACCAGCTTTAGGGTGGAGCATATCAGAGTAATCCAAACAAGAATTCAACCAAAGGGTAGGTAGAAATAGAAAACAATGAACCAAGTTAAGACCGCCAATACACATGGTCATTTCTAGTAGACATTATGAGTAGGGTACCAGTGCATTCTTCGGAGCTAGGGCATTCACGATCCATAATAAAACAAAAGGGTTATTTTTTATAAGAAGTGAGTAGGGTAAAGTGAGAACTCGTCAAGATAGCAAAGCATTTAAAAGCTACTAGAACCCCTTTCGTCATGATATAAGCTCAACTAGGAACTAATGTTATTAGCATAGAACCGCCACTAAAGAAAAGCGAAAGGTGTATGAAAGCCTGCCAGCTCAAGCATGATGCGAAAGTTAAGTAAAATAGGGAGTTAAAGAATTTTATTTTCTGTTAAGTTAATACTCCAACTAAGAATGGGAGATTTTAGCATGATAGTAGCGAAGAAACTCACTAAGTTCATTTGAAATTAAAAATGTTTTGGCCTATGATTGCAGGGGTTATTGGATAAGCAACATGAGAAGGGGCCTAGCCAAAAGGTGTTGGATCAAGAATCAACTTTAGTAGGGTGTCGTGCACATAGGAAAGTGATAACTCTTAAAAAGAGGTATATTTCATGCCTTTAGACCTAGCTAATTGTTGGTACTTAAGTAAATTTTGTTACATTTTAGGACATTTTAGTTATCATTTTTAATATTGCATTAGGACTGGGACTGTGTTGGAATTAGTGCATTTAATCGCTTGTGGTGGAGTTTTTTTAGTGTTGATATGACAGGAATAGGTTTTAGAATGAGAAAATTCTGAAGTGAAGTTTTGTTAGGGAAAAAGTGTAAAAAGTTTGCCAGCATAGATGTCGTGGCAATGCTGGGAATAGTCATTGGAGAATGATGTCTTGACATCCATTTGCCAGATCTCGTAATTGAGAGTCACCGTAAAGGATTACAGTACGCAGATTGACTTGAGCATGCGTAATTAATACCTTCATTCTTAGTATAATCTTTTACAACATGTCTGGCCTTATTGGTTTCCACTTTTCCATCATAATTTCTTTTCATCTTGTAGATCAATTTACACTCTATAGGTTTTATCCCTTCCGGTAAGTCTACAAGTTCCCACACTGAATTGGAATCCATAGAATCGAGAGGAATAATTACCTTTTTTGAAATTATCTTGAAATTATTCCATACATTCTTCCACTGAATTTTCTCCTTTTGAAAGTTTTTATGGTTTTAACCCACTAATTGTTTTACATCTTGTACATTAGCTTATGAATGGATTAATAAATTTACAAGGTAAGAAAAATGTGAACTTAGTAAAATTGATTCATGAGAAAGCCACTAAATTCGATTGAGGTTGCATGATGATAGCCTCTAAACTCGGAGTTTGGATTTGGATTCACTTGTGTCTAGGACAATTTCCTTTTGAAAAGAATAGTAAGTTGAAACCAAGAAGGATAGTCCATTCTAAGTCATTGAGGAAATTAATGACAAAACTTACAAGATTGACTTGCCCAATGAGTATAATGTTAATGTATCATATAATGCATATGACTTAACTCCTTTTGATGTTTCAGATTCGAGGATGAATCCTTTTGAGGGAGGTGAATGATGCATGCACAAAGGGCACAAAGGACTCAAAGGATTCATAGCAAAGTTTTCTTCAACGATCAGTCATAAGGTTGAGATCGAAACAACTCAACTCACAATTGAACATTTATGTACAAGACCTTGTTTTCAAAAAGTTTCAAGACACTCAACTCAAGGAATCATTTTATTGGAAGACCATCACCCAAGTAGAGTAGGGTTGGTTAATTAGATTGTGTATTTTATTATTTCAACAAGGATTGTTTCAAATATAATTTTTTAATTAATTAAAATATATAAGTAAGTTAGTTTATTGTTGGAAAGTTGTGTCAAGTGATGCATTGTAAAAAGAGACTTGATTTAGTAATTTAAATTTGGTAGGTTTTAAGGGTAATTTAGTAATTTTGGTGTTTGTTGTTGTACAAGAAATGTTGGAGAATTTTATAACAAATTTGACTGCCATGTTTAGTAAAAGACATTACACGTGGCCACAACTTGAACTCCAAGTAAAGATATTTATTTTATTAATTTTTAATCATAGGATTAATAAATAATGACCTGATAATCAAGTAAGTGGTTGATATTATTTAATAAAAATCTTTGCACAATCCATGTACTTATTTAACAATTAGTTTGACTAAGTTAAAAGAGGTTTAATATAGTTGACTAGGTCCCAAGAGGTTTATTAACTATTAGGGTTCAAGTAGGACATAGAAATTCTTATAAATACAAAGGTATGGAAGACCACCTTGGAATGTAATTTGCTTAATTTTTATTAATAAAACACTCAAAGGGAGATTTTATTAGAAAACTAGTTTCTTGTTTCTTTTTTTACTGATCTTTTTTATTTAATTCTTCAAGATTGTGGAGAAGGTTCATAAAAAATTCAACTTGCCTAGGTTTCGATTGCAAGGGTTACTTAAAGGCAAATATAGTTCTTTGTTGGTGCAAGTTCACCACATGAAGCTAGATTATCTATCCAACTATCTATAATCAACACTATTCATCTTCCTTTTTCTTTTCATCAATCCATCTATCAACCTTATTTATTTTCTTTAGTTCTTTAATTCTAGAGTTTATTAGTTAAGTTATCATCCATTTCGTTGAATTTTCTAGGTTTTTGAAGATCTTCAAAGTTCCCTTTGTCACAAGTTAACTTCGTGCCCAAGAAAACCTTGGTGCTTGCTTTGTTTTCAAGGATATTTTTACTTTCTTCTTAACTTTCTTGTTTGATTCTTAAGTTCTAAATTTTCAATTTATCTATCATCTAATTCTTACTGAAAATTTTCATATTTGAATCCAAGAACTTTGTTCTAAAAGATACTTTTGCAAGAAGTTACTCGGGTTGCAAGCAAGAGTCATAAACTTTGAGTTGACTTTTTGGGATCTTAAAATTCAATCTCGAGATTCTGCATCAAGCTAAGTTTCAAATTTCTCATTTAAGTTTCTACTTTCCATCATCACCCCCTTAAAACAACGAATGTATTCTCTAAAAGTCCCACTTCTATTATGTATAATAGAATGTAAGTTTATTAGGTTTCTAATAATCACGTTATTAGTCAAGAAATGGCCCATCAACTACAGCTCGACTACTCAAAAGTGTGTATTGAACTCGGCGATAAAGATTGATACTAAGTTCTAGCATAGTTTATAAGAGTAATCGAGAATATTCTACATAAGTGCGTTAGTGACACCATGACATCCATATATTTATTATTAAAATAAATTAAAATAGATTATACAGTGGGTCTCTTTTTCCATTGTTTTCTATTTAGAGGATCTGAAGGTGGGTGGCATACATTTGACTTTTAGGCCAAAGGGTTATTTGAGAAGAGTATACACTCTACATCATCCATCTTCGTGCGTTGTAAGGTTTGTAACTGTTTTTAATGGCTTTCACTTGGTTTTCAAAAGGTGTGGGAAATGTTGGTGGAAAGGTTTGAGGATTATTCACGAGAGGCTTTTGTCAGTGGCTAAGATGGGAAAAGGCTGATTCTTCATTACTCTAGGTGTTTGGTGTTGCGAGTTTTCTGAAGTTGCACAAAATTCTTGCAGAAGTTGCACAATTTGTAAGGTTAACTTAGGGTTTTTTTCATGTTGTTGCTCCAATTATTCTCATATTATTTTCATTTATTCTTAGAGCTTGGATATTTGTTGAAGATTAGAGTTTGGATTAGGTGTGATCTAATTATTTAGCATTTGGTATGGCCATAGTCTTTGCGGTGAAGGAAAAATTCTTTGGGAAGTTGTCCAAACATTTTCGTTGCAAACATTACTTCTTAGATCATAAAGGTTTAATGGATATATTAAGGTGAATTGGAGGTCAAAGGGTAATTGGTGGTAGTCGGAAGATTCTTTGATTCAAAGGTTGGTAGTTGGGGAAAGTTTCACTAAGATTTTCTATAAGAAACTAGAAGGTATCTAATCTCATATTCGATTCAGACTAACCACACCAACTATTGATGTGGTTTGAAAAAGCGAGAAGATAGATAGAGAAAAAGGATGGAACCTAATTTTTAATAGGTGGTTCACACATGCCAAAAGTTTGATAGATTTCTTAGAGTTCTGCCTTTCTCCTAGTAAGTAGAAGCCTACATATAAATACTCCTAGCTAGGTCTCTCCCTTTGGGCATCCATAAGATGAGTCGTCTAGTCTTGTTAACACATGTACTGGTGTGTATCCCTTGAGCCACGTAACACCTCATTGAGCCTTCATAGTCTATGTAGCGACAGGTTGATGAGCCTTGCAATTGGTAGATGAGGCACATCAAGGCTTCTATCATTAGTGAGGTAATGGCCCCTAGCAAGGTGGACACCTAACATGGTCATTAGTAGAGAAAGGTGAGGCATATAACACACTTATAAAAATTTTAAATAAAAAAATCCCAATTATTTGAAGAAATAATTTTATTACAATTGGTAAACTGTCAAATTTTACTCTTACATGATATTTAGTTAGAGATTGTTAGAATTGAGTGATCTGAATCCTTTTAACATAACATATAGTGATAAAATAAAATAAAAGTAAAATCCATATAGAAATACACTTATTTTATTTTATTTTACAATAAGGTTTTTTAACCTTATTACACTTCATCTATTTGATATTGATTAGAATAAGGTGTTTCAACCTTACTACACTCCTATTAGAATATGGTTTTACAAGCCTGTAAATAGATATAGTCTATTCCTCTTGTAATCATTCGAATTCGACATAGTGAATTATCTTCTCCTCTGTCCGTGGTTTTTTTACTGAAAGGGTGTCCACATAAAAATCTATGTGTTCTTTATTTTTCCTTCTCTTTTCTTTACGATGCATTGTCATTATCGACGTTTTATTTTTCATAAATTGCTATCAGAGCTTCCTGGTTGTTCATCTCAATCACAGTAATAGCGTCTTTGAAGTATGAAATTCTGCTGTTGAATCACAACACCAGAATCGCATTGTGGCAAATAAGGATGCAGGCAATTCTTGCACAGATGAACTTAGAAGATACCCTGCTAGGGATAGATAAGATGCCTTTGATAATGGCAGAGGAAGAGAATAGGAGTAAAGATCGAAAGGCGTTAACACAGTTGCATCTGTATTTGTTTAACGTAATTTTTGTAGGATGTGATAAAGGAGAAAACTGTCGTTGCATTATGGAAGAGGCTGGAACAAATATTTATGTCAAAAAATCTAACCAGCAAGCTACATATGAAGCAACATCTTTATGCTCATCATTTGTAGGAAGGTCCATCTGTACATGAACACTTAACACTATTTAAAAAAATTCACTTAGACTTAGAGGTCATGGAGGTTCAGTATGATAAGGAAGATCTAGGGTTGATTCTACTTTGTTCGTTGCCTCGGTCTTTTTCAACCTTTAGAGACACGATTTTATATAGCCGCGAGCCTCTCACATTTGATGAGGTTTACGATTCTTTGATCTCATATGATAAGATGGAGCATCTTCTGGTTAAACCCAAGGGTCTCATTGTTTATGGGAGACAAGATCAAAATGCTGATGATGGTTGTAGAAGGACATAGGAACAAAATCCTCACGGTAAATCTAAGGGTAGTGTAACGCCCCGAATTTTAGGCCTAGAAGGAATGAGCCTTGAGAAGGGGAACAGTGAGAAGGCTTGACATAAGTAGTTAGTTATGTAAGATATGACACAAATAAATGCCTGCTTCAGTGGCTAAGTGTCCTGAAGAGTGTTGGAAAAGTCTTGGGTTCAAACCTGAGCTTTAACAAAAATTTTGGTTTTAAGTGAATAAAACCATGGATGCTTGGATGAAGGCCTTTTTAAATTATTGTGGTAAATAAATGACACAAGGAAGCATGTGGTCTAGTGGTTATGGCGTCATTAAGGTTGCAAGGGAGCCAGGGTTCAAGTCTTGGCTCTTGCAATTTATTTTGGTTTTTCTTTTAAAGGAACTTGGACTTTAGCCTATAGACCTTATAATTAATTGAGGATAAAATGTGTCACAAAAGGAGCCTGTGGTGTGGTGGCAAGGTGGCATGTAGAGTAATCTTGAGGTCTGAGGTTTGAGTGCTGGTGCAGCATAAAAGAAGTATTTATTTTGCTACATAGGATGGTTAGTAATTGAGTTAGATAGGGATTCTAAGTTTGAATTGGTCATAAGAATTTGAATTGAATTTGAATGGAAAGTTGGAGTGATTTGTGGAGGAAATCATGGAGGAGATAAAGGAGGATTTTTAGAAGGAAAAAGTGTAGTTTGAGTTGGTGTGGTATTGTACCGAATTTGCTTAGGAGGTACTCAGAATTTTGGCTGAGTGTTGTTCCTAAAGTTTCAGTTTTGTGTGTCTTTATTTTGGCATTTGGTTTTTGTGCTTTTTGGTGCTAAATTCTTCTATTGCCTCCTCCTTCTGCTCATTTCTTTGTTTTTCCTTCCCTATCTCAAATAGTTACTTCCTTGGCCGATTAGACACTTAATTTTTGTGCCAAAATCGAACTTTGCTTCTTCCTCTTAATCTCTTTTCTTTTGGTTGGCTAAATCACTGCTCTCTTCTCACCTCTTCTACTTCTCAGTTCTCTTGACCGAATACTCTTCCTCCCAATTCTTTTAATCGATTTCTTCTTTGTAGACTAGTTGTTATTTTTCTGTGGTGTTCTCAAGTGGTGTTACTTTGGCCGAATATCAACACTCTCCCTCTCCACTTCGGTTTTCGACTTATGCGAATATTCTATAATCAAGTGGTGAGTGTTGATTCTTTGTAAATCTTCTCCTCCCTGTTGGTAATCCTATGTTTAATATTGTTCTTTATTGCCGTTCAATGGCTAGGTATGAGTGGTGCTAGCTATGCTCCTCTATTCTAGTGGGTTAGGACGATTGTCCCTTCTCCCTAATTAACCTTGCGGTTTGGTAAGTATTCCCTTTATCTTGCTCAAGTTTTCCATTTGAGTAAGGGTTAATAAGGTTGGTTGTATTCCTATCGGCATACGATTGTGCGTTTAAATTGATGTAGTTTGGTGCTCAAGGATGCCGCTCCCTTTGTTAACAAAGATGTGTAACCATATACCATGTTCGCTAATCAGCTGAAAAGTCAAAAGTAGGTGTGTAACCATACACCATTTTGTACTGTCAAAAGCCGAAAGGTGTGTATTCACACCCCTATTTAACTGTGAATCGACAAAAGCCAAAATGTCGAAACCTCGGCATTCGGTGCCTCACAAGTGTACAAACGTACATGGGGTGAACCGAGCCCCAAATCGTGGGTAGTAGACTGCAAAGGCCACCACATGCGTTTTCGTAGACTGGGGGGCCATTTTGGGCCTCGATGGGCCAAGATGGGCAGCTGGAAACACAAAAATTTATATACTTTTTCGTACCCTTTTTAACTTAAAACCAGGCTATTCCGGTTAAATTCTTGTCGTAAAATAATTAAATTATGTTAAAAATATGAACATTATGAATTTTAATTAATTATAGTTAATTTTGATTAAATTTGGTTAATTTTGACAGAATTACGCAATTGGAGAAAAAGGGCCCGGTGAACACTGCGAGAAGAACAAAACCGAAAGTAATTTGAAGTATCGAGGCCAATTAAATTCCAGCCCAAGATGGTCCAGAAATGTGTATTAATTCATAATTAAATTAATTTCAATTTATTTCCTATTTAATTTAGGTTAAATGAATTAATTTTAATTAATTATGAAGAAAGGGCCTATTGAACCGTACTAGTTGAACCGAATGAAGTGAGCGGAACCAGCCACTAATTGGGCTGACCAAACCATCCATTGGCTGACCCAAAGTAGCAAATTAGCTGATAAAATATGCTTGCAACCCTTGAAAAACCTCCAAATTATGTTCAAACCCCACCTTTATTTTAGGCTTTGTAGATTTGCCCTATCCTATTTTTAGCAAGGTTGGAAGCTTCAAACTTGCCATGTGTGTGGCCGGCCATGGGAGGGCTCTCTTGGCTGCTGAATTTGATATTTTTAGCAGCCCCTTTCAGCTATAAAAGCCACCCTATGCTGCCCATTTCAAAGCATCCCTCAACATCCCTCATTCCACAACATTCTCTCATCCTCTCTTCACTTCTCTTAAAAGCTTCCTCTCCATTTTTCCATCCCTTTTCCCTTCCTCTTGTGCCAATTTCCTCTCTTGAGAAAGAGGTGTTCTTCAGCCATCTTGGGCAGCAATCAAGGTGTAACACCTTGATTTTTGGGATTTTCGTAACTTTAGAGAATTTGGTAAAATTTTTTAAAATTTGGTATTTGGTTGTGAAATTCATAATTGGAGTGTGTAAATGGGCCTATGGAAGGCCCATGTGTTGGCCAAAACCCAGTAAAATTTTTGAATTTTGAAGTTAAGGAGTTAGGGGCATTGGATGGGTGGCCTTATTAAAATATGTGGGTAAAATGTAACACAAGAGAGCCCCTGGTAAAGTGGTTAAGTGATGCCACTAAGGATTTAAAAAGAGTGGCGTGTAAGTGGTTGGGAGAAAGCCAAGGTTCGATTCACTAAGCTGGCAATTGTGTTGTTATTTTTATGTCTTGAGCATGTAGGAGTTTGAGGTCGAATGGAACTCTATTGGAGAGAGTTTGAATCAGTCAAATGCATAAATTTAGGAGTGATGAGGGGAGAGATTTTGGGGATTTGAATGGAGGCTTAGTGTTGGCCGAATAGTGTGAATTTAGGGAGGAGAAATCGGCTTAGGGGTTTTAGGTTAGTATTTCGGCATTAGGGGCTTTAGTTGTGCCGTTTTCTTTTGTTTAAACATCATAGGGTTATTTCTTTTCTTCCTTTTCTTCTCTAGTCGAAATCACCATTCCTTTCATCCATTTTTCTTTCTCTTCTTTTGCCAAAGCCAAACTACTACTCCCTTTCTTTTCATCACCCTTGCCGAATAGCCACAAGAGCCAAAACTCTTGAAGTTGGTTGTGCCGATTTCATTTAGACCAACATCCTTCTTTTCATAGACCTCTAGGGTTCAAAGGCTGCTAGGTGATTGAGGGCTAAGTCTACTTTGGGTCTAAACAGTGCAGAAGGAAAGACTATGGTAAGTACTTGTTTTCCAAATCGATTCAGTAGTGTAAATGTTAAGAAAAGCTGAAACCCCCTATAGTTTAGGGAGGTTATTGATTTGAGGTTTAGGCCTCACTGGGCCTTTTCATTTGACTTTTATGGTTTGTGATATAGACAACTTTGGAGGAGCAGCAAGGCTTGGAGTATCGGTTTGGATAAACTTGGACCGAATCATCGGACCCTGTGAAGGTAAGTGATCTATGGCCATTAAGGGCTCTTTGGCCGACTATGGTAAGGTGAATTTTGGGTTTGATAAGCATGAATTGTAAACTAAGAATGGTGGTGATTAATTGTAAGTTGTCATGGGAGACTTTGTTAGCAAACATCACAAAACAGGTGTGTAATAACCCCCGTAGTAGCTTAGATTAATATCTGCTGAAAATTCGAAATGCTAAAATTCCAGCATTTCGGGAACTTGTGATTTTGCATTTGGTTATAGATGCGATAAATACGATATGATCGGTGTTTGGATTGATGGAAAAGGTAATAGTGCAATTTTGTGCACGATGGTAAGTTGGGCCTCAATGGGCTGAAATTGGACCCAATGGGCTTTCGGGCCCATTTGGGTAAAATTGATAGAAAATGGAATTTGGAAAAGTTGCATGATAACACGATTAGTACTGTGGTAAAATTTGGGTTAAGTGGGCTTAGTGGGCTAAATCGGCATTCGTAAGGCCCATTCGGGGTTTTAGGCCCAAAAGCCCGAATTTGATAAAATGGGTTAAAGATCATTGTTTAAACACTCGAAAATATTGATAATAGTTAAGGAACATGGAAAACCCATGATATTTGGTAAAATTATGAAATTACCCTTATAATATGAAAAATGACTATTTTGCCCTTAGGTACAAATAGCCATTATACCCCCAAGGGTTTAATTATGAATATGATGCATGAGACATTGTTATACATGATATGACATGATATGCACATGATATGTTATGAGATGCACATGATATGCTATGATATACTCATTATATGCATGGGTTGGGTTTTATATAAATGGAGGAAGTGCGAAAAGGGCTTTGCCCCAGTTGACCGAAAAGGGCTCTGCCCCAGTTATTAAAAGAGGCTAGGCCTCCAGTTATATGATAAAGCAGCTATGCTACCAATGGAGAGTTTGGCTGGGTGGGTTGAGTTATTCCCCACACGGAGAGCTTGGTTAGTACGGGTGGAGAGTAGCGGATGGTGGGTTGAGTAGTCTCCCCAAATGGGCTTGTATACATTCATTGGTATTTCATGTGAAATTGAAATGGGCCTATGGGCCATACCGTTTACAGTAAAGGCTTCGGCCCAGTATATGTCGAGACTGAATTAAGGCTTAGGCCCAGTATGCTGATATTAGTTGGGCTCTGAAAGGGGCTTGTTGCACATTGAGTTTCCAAACTCACCCTCCTTAACCTTGCAGGTGAGCCTTGATGTGGAGACTTGGAGCCGGAGGGGATTCAAAGTGGCCGGGGTGATCGCTTCCGAACTCTGCAATAAGTAACCAGTTTTTTTAAAATTATTATTATTATTTGGTTTTGGGTTGTAATAAGGCTATTTTAATTATTTTTTCTGGGATTATTTTATTTTATACTCTACATTTTACTGACAATAATTCAAAATGGGTTAGACTTAGGGCGCGTTTTCAAAATGATACTTGTTTCCAAAATAACGCAACGATACAATTAATCGGTTTATCAAAAATATCTACTTAAATGAATTCCAACTCGATTTTTTCCAAAACCTAACCTCGCACCAAAAGTGTGGCAATGGTTGTGGGCATGTCTAGGATTGGATCCAATCAAGAGCTTGGTACTTAAGCAGCCTTCATGGCTCACCTCCTCTGCTTTTTGGATACCTACACCGTGCACAGACTTCCATTCACTTTATTAACTTAGCAAAGACTATCTTTTAAAACACTAAGAAGGACGTTGAAAGAGGCATGGGTTTTCTTAAAAACTTCAATGTGACACGTCGGATCCGGCCATAATGTCTGGGCCAGGTTTGGGGTGTTACATTTAGTGGTATCAGAGCTAGGTTGCAACAACTCGGCTATGGGTTCTAAACGGGTTTAAAATCAGGAATTTCAAAACAAAGGTATCAATTTCTAAGAATTTCTAAAAAAAGAAGCCTTTTTTGTGACCAAATACATGTTTTTAAGTTTTAAATGGTTTGGAGAAAGAAGTGGCACACTGAATCCCCAGCACCAAGTCTGTAAGTATACTTTCTTTTACACCGTGTGATATTGATATGATGCTATAGATAGAACTGAGACCCTACTATGATACTTTAGATAGGGTAGAGCTGTAAAACAGTAGGATTGAGACTGGAGCTAGGCTACGACGTTGCGAAAACAATCCCTAAACTGTTATATTTCCATAAGACATCTCATAATAAACAACTGAAATATTAAACTAATGTCATAAAATTCGTAATCAGATAATTCGATATAAGTACAAGAGGAATTTATGGACGAGGCAGCGAAATTGGTCGCGGAAGGGTGCAAGCTGAATCTTCATCCTTAGGGCATAGGCCAGCTGAGGAGGCATTCATGCCATAGGCAACTGAGGCTGGGTCACATGATCGGGCTGCAGGGGATGATGCTTTGTCCCAAGCGATGTTAAGGGTTTTGGAAAGGGTTGTTGGAGCTAGCACTGGGACAATGAATAGGGGATCCATCTCTAAGCGACTCCAGGCTAATGGAGCAGAGGTTTTTAGGGGCGTATCAAGAGTAGCCCCAAACGTGGCTGAATATTGGCTAGGGGCAATAGGGTAGATTATGGATGACCTAGATTGCTCTGTAGAGCAAAAGCTGAAGGGGGCTGTGTCATTGTTACGAGATGAGGCATACTAGTGGTGGATCACTGTAAGGGAAAGTACCCCGATCGAATGAGTAACCTGGGAACTGTTCAAGACTGCTTTTAAGGGGAGGTATGTTGGAGCTAGTTATGTGGATGCCCGTCGAAAGGAATTTTTGAATCTGGCTCAGTGTAATAAGACTGTTGTAGAGTATGAGGTGAAATTCTTGAGGCTAAGTCGATATGCTAGCGGGATAGTTGCGACCGAATATAAGCGCAGTGTTCGATTCGAGGATGGCCTCCGCAATAAGCTTAGGGTGCTGATAGCTCCACAAAGGGAGCATGATTTCGCTGCGTTGGTAGAGAAGGCTAAGATAGTCGAGGAAGTAAAATGAATTGAACGGTAGAATCGAGAGAGGGATCGACCCAGATTCAGGAGGGATTTTGGACCCTCAGGTGCTGCATATAGAAATACTAAAAGAGCTAGAATGGAGGAACCGGTTCGATCAGTTTCGGTGAATACCTTTAGACCGCATGATTGCAGAGACTGTGGCAGAGTGCATATGGGGGAATGCTGGAAACGAACTGGAGCATGTTTTCGATATGTGTCAAAGGAACATAAGCTCAAAGAGTGTCCTCGAAGAACAGCTCAGGATCAAGTTGGGGAGTAAAGAGGTGTCCAACTATTGCGAGGAGGACCACCTCCACAGAGAAGCCGTGCGTAAGGTAGAGGTGGCAATGGTAATGGACGAGGACGTGGGGCACCTGGCAGGGGTGCTGGACATGCTGAAGCTCGATAGCCGGTGTTGGTTTATGCTGCACGGCGTCGTGAGGAGGGTGATGCTCCTGATGTTATAGCTAACTTTGGAGGAGGAGCAAGGCTTGGAGTATTGGTTTGGATAAACTTGGATCGAATCATCGGACCCTGTGAAGGTAAGTGATCTATGGCCATTAGGGGTTCTTTGGCCGACTATGGTAAGGTGGATTTTGGGTTTGATAAGCATGAATTGTAAACTAAGAATGGTGGTGATTAATTGTAGGTTGTCGTAGGAGACTTTGTTAGCAAACGTCGCAAAACAGGTGTGTAATAACCCCCGTAGTAGCTTAGATTAATATTCGCTGAAAAGTCGAAATGCTAAAATTCTGACATTTCGGGAACTTGTGATTTTGCATTTGGTTATAGATGCGATAAGTACGATATGATCGGTGTTTGGATCGATGGAACAGGTAAGAGCGCAATTTTGTGCACAATAACACGGTTAGTACTATGGCAAAATTTGGGTTAAGTGGGCTTAGTGGGCTAAATCGGCATTTGTAGGGCCCATTAGGGGTTTTGGGCCCAAAAGCCTGAATTTGATAAAATGGGTTAAAGATCATTGTTTAAACACTCGAAAATATTGATAATAGTTAAGGAACATGGAAAACCCATGATATTTGGTAAAATTACGAAATTACCCTTATAATATGAAAAATGCCTATTTTGCCCTTAGGTAAAATGACCATTATACCTCCAAGGGTTTAATTATGAATATGATGCATGAGACATTGTTATACATGATATGACATGATATGCACATGAGATGTTATAAGATGCACATGATATGCTATGATATACTCATTATATGCATGGGTTGGGTTTTATATAAATGGAGGAAGTGCGAAAAGGGCTTTGCCCCAGTTGACCAAAAAGGGCTTTGCCCCAGTTGTTAAAAGAGGCTAGGCCTCCAGATATATGATAAAGCAACTATGCTACCAGTGGAGAGTTTGGCTGGGTGGGTTGAGTTATTCCCCACATGGAGAGCTTGGTTGGTACGGGTGGAGAGTAGCGGATGGTAGGTTGAGTAGTCTCCCCAAATGGGCTTGCATACATTCATTGGTATTTCATGTGAAATTGAAATGGGCCTATGGGCCATACCGTTTACAGTAAAGGCTTCGGCCCAGTATATGTCGAGACTGAATTAGGGCTTAGGCCCAATATGCTGATATTAGTTGGGCTCTGAAAGGGGCTTGTTGCACACTGAGTTTCGAAACTCACCCCTTTCCTTAACCTTGCAGGTGAGCCTTGATGTGGAGACTTGGAGCCGGAGGGGATTCAGAGTGGCTATGGTGATCTATTCCGAACTTTGCAATAAGTAACCAGTTTTTTTTTAAATTATTATTATCTGGTTTTGGGTTGTAATAAGGTTATTTTAATTATTTTTTCTGGGATTATTTTATTTTATTCTCTACATTTTACTGACAATAATTCAAAATGGGTTAGACTTAGGGCGCGTTTTCAAAATGATACTTGTTTCCAAAATGACACAACGATACAATTAATCGGTTTATCAAAAATATCTACTTAAATGAATTCCAACTCGTTTTTTTTCCAAAACCTAACCTCGCGCCAAAGTGTGGCAATGGTTGTGGGCATGTCTAGGATTGGATCCAATCAAGAGCTTGGTACTTAAGCAGCCGTCATGGCTCGCCTCCTTGTTTCGGATACCTACCTGGTGCATAGTTTCCATTCACTTTATTAACTTAGAAAATACTATCTTTTAAAACACTAAGAAGGATGTTGAAAGAGGCATGGGTTTTTTTAAAAACTTCAATGTGACACGTCGGATCCAGCCATAATGTCTGGGTCGGGTTTGGGGTGTTACACAAGGATTCATAGAAGCCTTGCTCGGCAAAGACAACAGAGTCAAAAGAACGGAGCAATAGTCAAGTCGCAGAGAAACACTGGATTTGCTTTCTGTTCCCTTTCTTTTTAATTTCTGTTGTTTTTATGATGAACATATCTATGAATAATATTGTTGCTGAAATGGTTATTTTAATCAATTTAGCTTAAATTTAATTCGTGTTGGGTTGATTATATTTTGCCTACTTGAATTGTTAAAATAGTGTTTATGCTGTTATAGGCCTCAGTGAAATGCTTGATTAAGTAAAATCATGCTTAGGTTATCTAGCATTATAATTGTTTAGATAACTAAAGAATTAATTATTTAAACGGATTGAAATTGCAATTAATGGACTCGATGACTTAATCGATTGCATGTTTAATTCTTCTAAGGTAATCAAAAATTAAATTAGCATTGTATTTGGCGATACATATGCCTTGCATAACTTGCAAGATTATTGTGATTAAATTGTTTCAAGGTATGGCTACTTTGTTATTCACATAATCTTTTACATGTTTATTAAGTTGAATTAATCGGTTGAATCGACATAGGAATATGCGAGAGATAATTTAATTCAATAAGTATGTATGTGTGATAGCATGTTTACTTTATTAAATCTGTTTAGTCGGTTGAATTGGCACAGGGATATGTCCAAGAGATAAATGGAATTTTTTTAATTAGTAAATATGTTCATAAGTTAGCAAATTCATCAAGTTACCGTGAATTTATTCATAACAAACATAAGCACAAATTTAATATTTCTAAGTTAAAAAGGTATAATTAATCCAACACAATTATATCATCTTGATTAAATCTTAATTGAAATCGTGCACTAGAACTCTTTTATTTTTTTTTTCATTGTTTGCTTAGTTTTGAAATCTTAGTTTATAAATCACTCTTTTCAAACCAAAATTATTTTTATCTCACCAAAGTGTTTTAATTAATTTCATAAATATTGCTTTTTACAGTCCCTGTGGGTACAATAACTCGACATTTACTTGTCACTTTATTACTTGTTACTATTGTGTACTCTTGCACATTTCCACCGTTCCAGCCACGTGGGCCCAATGGGCTTGTGGGCCACACGAGTAAAATCCTCAATAAGTGATCTTTGATAGGTTGGTTTATGAGGCTCGCAATGCCGTATGTGAATCTGGACTAAATGGGCCACACAAGCGTGTGGGCCCACTTGGGCCCAATAGCAGGTTTTGGGCTCATATACACTGTTCTAGCCATGTAGGTTATCTGAGTCACTCGAAGCAATAATAGACCTTCTAGGAGGTCGTAATAAGTGTTGAGACCCCAATATTAGTAAAATGACCAAAATACCCTTAAAGGGTGAAATAACTGTTTTGCCCCTCAAGGGTAACTGACTGATTTGTTTGTGATTTGTATGACTGATTTTGTGCATGACATTCTGCATACATGACATACTGCTTGGGATTGGGATATTGTTATGGAGGAAGAAACCGTATTGGTGGTTGTGCCACATATTATGATATTAGCAGCTTTGCTGCGATTCTAGTTAGTGCCGCAACCGGTGCTAACACTGTAAGTGTAGGGATGGCCTGGGTGATTTATTCCCCACAGGTAGTGCACGGTTGGACGAAAGCAAGTGCAGGGTTGGATGGGTTATCATGCATTATTCATATGGGTTTGATATTGAAATGGGCTAGGCCCAACTAATATTGGTTCTGAGATAGGCTAGGCCTAATTAAGATTATGATGGGTTGAGACCCAATTGTTAATGAATCGGGCTTTGGCCCACATATATTCTGAATCAAACTGTTTTGTTACTGAATAGGGCTCAAGCCCAGATTGGTTCTAAATTCTATTTTTGACTGACTATTTGGATGCTAGGGGATTACACACTGAGTTTCCCATTTTTAACTGTGAAGGTAATCCCCAGCATTAGGAGGATTGGTACTGCAAGGGACTCGGAGATGGCAACACGACTGCCTTTGGACTTTATTTATGTTTTAGATTCCGCTTTGGGTTTTCAAATTTTGCAACAAGGCCTCTTAAAGTGTAACGCCCCAATTTTTGGGAATTCTGAAAATGTTGGTAAAATTTAAATTTTTGTGTTCTGTCTGCTTGGCTTAGGTTTAATCATGTTAGTGGGCCTCTAGAAGGCCCAAGCTTAAGTTAAAACCCGATAATTTTAATTAATTTTAACCCATAAGGAAGAGGGGTTTTGGTTAACTGGGCTTTTAAGTATTACTTATGTAAAATAAAGCACAAGGAAGCCTGTGGTGAGTTGGCTAAGTGACGCCACTAAAGAGCTTTAGAGGTGGCGTGTGGATAACCAAGGAGAACTGGGGTTCAAGTCACAATGACAGCAAAATTAAGGGAATTAATTTTTATGTACAGAAAAGGGAAGTGATGGAACTCAAGTAAAAGTCTGTCAGGAGGAGTTTGAGTTGCTCAGGAGATTGAGCAAGGAGGGGATAAGGGAGAGAAATTAGGAGCTGATTAGAGAGAGAAGAGTTGGCCGAATGGTGGACTCTTGAGGAGCAGGAGTTGGCCGGCCAAGGGTTTCATTAGAGGGCAACATTCAGCTAGGTCATTTGACAGTTATAAATTCGGCAGATGGGGTAAGTTGTGCCGTTTTCTGATCATTCATTCTCTACTTTTTCCTTTCTCCTCTCTTTATATACTTTCTTTTTCTTCTTCTTTCCTCCATAGCTGAATCTTCCTACCATCCTATTCATCTCCATCTTTTATCAATTGTTTCTAAACCCTCATAACCATTCGCTATAAAAGCCAAAATCTCGAAAGCCATATTTCTCTTTGTGCCAAATTCTTATAGCCAAAACCTCTTACTTCTTTTCATCATCTTTGGTCGATTCTTTAGTCCTCTAAACCCTAAGTGCCTATCAACAAAGCCAATATAAATCTTCATCTTTTCTCTACACAGTTACAAAAAGAGCTGAAAACCCCACACTCATAGGGACTTAGCCGAATATTGAGAATACTGAAGACTCGACTTTGGTGATCATTTGAGGGCTTAGAGCGGCATCAGATTTAAGTAGAAATTAATTAGAATCATTGACCGAAGGAATCGATGGTAAGTCTTTTCAAACTTAGTCTTTCCTTCGTATTTTAGAAAAGTTAAAACCCCTAAAGATTAGGGAGGCTGTCGATTTGGACTTGTAACCCTAAGTAGTTGTGGTAACCATTTTACTTTGATAATGGTGTGATTTAGAGGCTTCTGATCAAGGGCTTGGACAAGTGGAACGATCGGATCTTGATCTAGTCACTACTTTCGACAAAGGTAGGATCGCTAGTGCCTAAGGTGTGGTAGGCTGAATATGGTAAGGGTTAATATGTAGTTCATTTTAGTAGTTAGAATTAACGTGGTAGTAATATAAATGTAGGCAGTTCGTGCATGGATCTCGTCAACGAATCGTCATAAAACAGGTGTGTAACTGACACCCTCTCATAGACTAGATCGGCAAAATCTAAAATGCCGAAATGCCGAAAAGCCGATATTTTGGGAACTTGCAAGTGTGCGAATGCTCGTAAGATAAATGGGTTAATAATTCTGGTAATCTGAAGTGATAAAACTGTAGTACGCGCGATTTCGTGCGTTATTGATATTTTGGGCTTAATGGGAAAATCGGTTAATGGGCCAACGGGCCCAATTCGGTAAGTATGCGCGGTAAGTGTTTCTGATTGCACGTAAATGGTAGAAATATGCATGAAAACCCTAAGATAGCTAAATTACTAGAATACCCCTTTGTATGGAAAATTACCATGATACCCCTAGGTGTAAAATGACCTTTATACCCGTAGGGTTAATTTTGTCTGAAAAGCATGATGATTTAAATCTGTATGATGTATACCATGAATAAATATCTGTGCATGGGGACATAGGTTATATTATGGAGGAAGCGTCCTGGTGGCTATGCCACAAATTATCTATTCTGGTGGCTCTGCCACATATATCTGTTTTGGTGGCTTTGCCACGATTATCTGTTTCTAGTGACTCTGTCACATTATCTGTTCTGGCAGCCATGCTGCATGTTTCTGTGGCGTGTAGCGGTTAGGTGGGTCGAGTAGTCTCCCCACATGGTGAAAGGTTGGTATGAGGGTGCATATGGTTGGATATGGGTTGGGTTTTGCATAAGCATGTAATATCTGTTCTAATCTATTATGGGCCTATGGGCTTTATTCTGAATTCTGTTCTAGGCTAAGGATAACTTATTCCGTTTCTGTGGTTTGAACTGATATAGGCTATGGTTGGGTTAATTTACACACTGAGTTTCCCCAAACTCACCCCTTTATTTCCATCCTCGCAGGTGATCCCCAACCATAGTGGGCTTGGAGCCGTGAGGGATTCGGAGTGGCCACATGTTTCTACAAACTTGGTTTCTTTCTGGTGAACTGGACCTCATTTTATTTTACATTTGAGGTTTTGGGTTTTTACTTATAATAAGGCCGCTTTGTTATTTTTATGGTTTTGATTTATATTTTATTATGATGGATATGGTTTACTTTAACCATCGAATTGATTTTCTTAAGGGCGCGATTTCAAAAATAATAATTGATTTCAAAATATCACGACTACAAGCAAGACTTCCGCTAAAAAAATGCTTTCTAAAGTTATTCACTTTTTCTTAAACGGACTTAATCAAATTGTTTTCCTAAAAATATTCACGATGTTAAAGTGTGGCAATGGCGGTGTGCATGTCTAGGATTGGATCCGAAGGGAGCTTAGTACTTAAGCAGTCCGACGGACTCACCTCCTCTTTTCCAGTTTCCTACCTAGTGCATAGCTTCCATTCACTTTAATTTATTTAAAAGGTGTCTTTTAAAACACCAACTAAGTTTTCTAAACTAAGTAATACGGAATGTTTTGAACGCTTCGATGTGGCACGTCAGATCCGGTCATAACGTCTAGGCCGGATTTGGGGTGTTACATAAAGTTTCTGGATTTAACTTTGGGCTTTATTTACTTTGATTTATAACTGTTTTTAAATAGCACTACGTTTCCACAACATTCTCGGAACGATTTCGCAACTTAGTTTTCTAACATCACATTTTCGTAAATCAGTTACTTTTAAAATTAGCTTCCGGAACTTAAAACAAATTTTGGGAATAGAATTAATAAATTTTCAATATACCACTGTATAAAATAAACTAACGTAACTGGAATTTTACTCAAGTTTTCAAACAAGAAGGGTTTTCAGTGGAAACATGGTTTTTGAAAAACACTTCAATGTGACACGTCAGATTTGAGCCTAACTTCTAGGCCGGGTTTGGGGTGTTGCCGGTAGATTGAAGTCTTCAAACATAGGTAAAACTTGTAACTTCTGCAAGAAGAAATGGCACATTAAATTTGAGTGTTATAAGCTACAGAACAAGATCAAAAGGGAGGTTGTGAATCAAAAGGAAAACCAACCAGAAAAATATGGTGAAGCTGGTGTTGTAGAAGACTAGAGCGATGGTGATTTCTAGTCGCTTCTATCAACAATCCTAAAGTGAGCAAGGAGTAGATCGTTGATTCAGGTTGTACCTTCCACATGAGTCCCAATTGAGATTGGTTTACAACTTATGAAATAGTGTCTAAAGGTGTTGTTTTGATGGGAAATAATGCTTTGTGTAAAATCGCAAGTGTTGGAACAATTAAAGTTAAGATGTTTGAAGGAGTTGTAAGAACACTTAGTGATGTGCGACATGTTCCAAAATTTAAGAGAAATTTGATTTCTTTGAGTACTTTTGATTCAAAAAGATACAAATACACGACTAAAAGTAGGGTTTTGAAGATTTTCAAAGGTTCCCTTGTGATGAAAGGGCAGAGAAAGACTGCCAAGTTATATATTTTGCATAGTTCTACAGTTATTGGTGATGCAGTTGTCACTTCCTCTTCCTTATTAGATAATGATGTTACTAGACTTTGGCATATGCGCCTAAGGCATATGAGTGAGAATGGCATGACAGAATTGAGAAAAAGAAGACTTCCTAATTGGAAAGGAATTTACAAACTGAAGTTTTGTGAGCATTGTATTTTTTGGGAAGCAAAAGAGAGTTCAATTTACTAGAGGAATTTATAGCACAAAGGGAATGTTTGAGTATATTCATTCTAATCTGTGGGAGCCATTTAGAGTTCCTTCGAGAGGTGGAGCTAAATATATGCTAACACTTATTGATGATTTTTCCAGAAAAGTATGGGTGTTTTTCCTGAATCAGAAAAGCAATATGTTTTTTGCATTGCAGTCTTGAAAAACTATAATTGAAAAAAAAATGAGAAAACAAATAAAACACCTATACATAGACAATGGCGTAGAGTTCTATTCTAATAAGTTTAATGAACTATGCAAGTCAGAAGGGACCGTGAGACACTTGACAGTTCGTTATACTCTACAACAAAACGACATTGCAGAATGATTAAACAGAATGATCATGGAGAATGTTTGATGTATATTATCGAATGCAACTTACCAAAGTCATTTTCGGCCGAAGCAGCCTTTACTGCAAGTTTTTTAATTAATCGATCTCCATCCGTTGCCATTGAGAGAGACTCCACAAGAGGTATGGTCTGGTAATCCTATTGATTATTCTGATTTAAATATCTTTGGGTGTCCTACGTATACTTATTTTGATAATGGAAAATTGGAACTGAGATATATTAAATGTGTTTTTCTTGGTTATAAAGCTGGTGTAAAAGGGTATAATTTATGGTATCCTGAAAATAGAAAAGTTGTGATTAGCAAAGATGTTGTTTTTGATGAAACTGTTATGCTACCTAAATTATCTCTTAAAGAATCTTCTAATAAAGAACAACTAAAACAAGTAGAGCATCAGATTAATCCAGAATCTACAATAGAGTAGACTCCTTAAGCCAGTACAGAAATTCAGAATAGAGTTGCTTCTTCACCATAATACTTTATCGCCAAAAATAGAACTAGAAATGTGACTGAAGATATAAATGCAAACCAAGAGCCATCTAATTATTCTGAGGCGGTTAGCTTTGAAGACTCAGAAAAGTGGATGTTTGCTATGCAAGAGGAGATGAAATCACTCAAAAAAACAGAACACAGGATCTTGTGAAACTTCCTAAAGGTAAAAAGGTTGTTCGTTGTAAATGGGTGTTTAAAAAGAAAAAAGGGGCCTGAGGAGTTGAAGAACCTAGATATAAAGCAAGGTTTTTTGCAAAGGGTTACAATCAAATTCTAGGAGTGGACTTCACAGATGTGTTCTCCCTAGTTATGAAGCACAGTTTGATTCAAGCTTTGCTTGGTATTGTGGTCATGCATGATTTGGAGCTTGAGCAGTTAGATATAAAAACTACATTTTTGCATGGAGAACTGGAGGAGGATATTCACATGTAACAACCAGAGGGTTTTACAGTCTCAGAAAAAGAGGACTATGTTTGCTTGCTGAAAAAGTCCCTTTTACAGTTTGAAACAATTACCAAGATAGTGGTACAAAAGGTTTGATTCCTTTATGACTTCTCATGATTTCAAAAGAAGTAGCTTTGACAGTTGTGTTAACTTTAAGAAAAACAGCGATGGTTCTTTTGTGTATCTACTCCTCTATGTTGATGATATGTTGATAGCAACGAAAGATAAACAAGAGCTAAGAAAGGTCAAATGCCAGCTTAGTAAAGAATTTGAGATGAAATATTTGGGACCAGCAAAGAAAATACTTGGTATGGAGATTCTCAAAGATAGAAAAACAAGTAAATTGTATCTAAGTCAGAAGGGGTGCATTTAGAAAGTTCTTTGCACGATCAATATGTAGAGTGCCAAGCCTGTTAGTAGTCCTTTAGCATCCCATTTCAAACTTTCATCGACTTTGTCTCCACAATCAGTGTAACACCCTTAACCTATATTCATTGCCGAAATAGGGTTACAGAGTATTACTGAGCATGTCATTTACTGTTCATATCAGAAACTAATCATATCGTCCCTTGAATGGACCTTCGAGGCCCAATTTAAGCATTAGAAACAAGTAGGGACTAAATTGGAATCTTAGAGAATTTTTTCAAAATTTTAAATTTTTTCTTATATACAAGGGTCAAACGCCTGTGTAAGTAGGCCGTGTGGCGCACACGGCCAAGTGACATGCCCATGTCTCAGGCCGTGTGGGCATTCGATGGGAGGCACATAGCCGTGTCCCAGCCCGTGTCCATACCTGTGTAACTCTCTGACTTGAGTCACACGGCCAGCCACATGCTTGTTTGCTAGTCCATGTGGTCAATTTAATTTTCAAAAATTAGGTGTAGGATTCACACGGCCAAGACACACGCCCGTGTTTTAGGCCATGTGTCACACATGGCTGAGACACACTGTAACACCCTGATCCCGTAACCATCGTCGGAATAGGTAAGGGGAGTCACCGAACAGACAAAACATTACAGAACAACAAAGATTCATAGATATCATATAACATTAATACATTTGCATTCATCCTCAATTCATCCATTAAGATGATCTACGAGACCTAAAACATACATTTAGGGGAGGGTCGGGACTAAACTGAACCCATTCAAGATTTACAGAACTTAATCAAACTTTTCAAAACTGACAAAATTACACACCCATGTGCTAGGCTGTGTGACTCACACGAGCACAAGGCACGCCCATGTGGTCCAACCGTGCCAAAAAGAGGTCCTATATTGACTTTTTAACACAGCCAATAGACACGGTCGTGTGCCATGGCCGTGTAAAATTTAGCTAGCTACTGACTTTTTCACACGACCACAGGACACGCCCGTGTTCCATGACCATGTGGCAGAATGCAGGCTTATTTTAAGCCAATTTGCCACCCATTAAGGGTCCAATCCTGCAAGCATTAATAAGCAACAATTATACCAACATTTCTAGCCAATTCCATGCTCAAAGATGACCAAAACACCTTAGAATATAACACATTTCAAAACATACATCAAAACTATGCTCAAACTCATCATTTGTTAGCCAAATTCAAATGGCATAACTTATATACATAAAAAGCTTACAAACTTAAACATTCTATCCTATACATGCCATACTTATAAATATGTACATTTCAAAAGTACCAAAAAGAGTTTGACAGTGCGATAACTATCCTCGACTATCCCGAGCCTTCAGTAGCTACGATAACTGTAAAATTGATAGAAATTACACAGAGTAAGCTACAAAGAGCTTAGTAAGCCAAATACAATTGGTCTAATTACTAAAGTATTTATTGTACAAAACAACCATAAGAATTCATAGCTATTTCTCATAGTAGTTCATAAACTTAACCATGCTCTTTTGCTTATATACATATCATATTCATTTCCATAATTCCGAACTTACTTCATATTCGCTATTTTACAGAAACAGAGTCTTTCATATTCAAAAATTAAGTACGATACAAACGTACCTGTATAGATTATATATTTCACATATTCATTTTCATATCTCATAACTTGTCATCAGATGGTTCAGAAACGGTACAGATATTCATAAACGAGTATAATGCCAACGTCCTGGACATGGTCTTACATGTAATTCAATATCGATGCCTCTGTCCCAGATAGGGTCTTATACGAAATCAGATACGATGCCGATGTCCTAGACACGGTCTTACACATAAATTTCAAATCGAGGCCTGTGTCCCAGACATGGTCTTACACGATAATTCAGATCAATACCAACATTCTTTTATCAGGCTCCCCAGACCGTCCAATTTAGATAACAGTTTATAAACACAGAATATAATCAACTCAACTCATAAGTATAGTTTGACTAACCTCGTACAGATTTCGGACGAACCGAGTCAACTATTCAACTACTTTAGACTTCCCTCGATCTAAATCCGATTTTCTTTGTTCTTGATCTTATACAATACAAATTCAACCATTCAATCATTCATTTCATTCAATTTAATCCATATTCAAATATTTTGGGCACTTTTCACTTTAACCCTTACATTTTCACACTTTGACAATTTAGTCCATTTTTCACAAAATCATCAATATGTAAAATTTCTTTGCAACAAAGGCTAACTGAATTTTCTTGGCTTCTATATAAACTCATACAACATGTTTAATTCACAATTTAGTGCTTCAAAATCTCATTTTCACAAATTAGCCCAAATAGATCATTTCATCAAAATTCATGAACAAAACATGATAATCTAACATATATCTTTCATAATCCATATAAGAGCACTACCAAGCTCATATAATCATCAATGGCACATTTCATAATCATCAACAAAAATAGAAATTTAAACATGGGTTTTGAAGAACATAAAGCAACGATCACAAAAAACATAGAAATTGTCAAAAAACGAACAAAATGGACTAACCTATTTACTCATGAAAGGGCCGAAAGTTTTGAAGATTCAATGGCTTCTTCTTTCTTCCAATTCGGCTGAACATGCATGAAAATGGCTTCATTTTCATGATTTCTTTTATTATAATTAACATATTTTACCTAATTACCTAACCATCCTTTAAAATTTTATCTATTTACTATATTGCCAAACCATGTCTCCTACTATCACATAATGGTCTTATTGACATGCAAGGGCTTCAACTTTAACCAACTATAGCACTTAAGCACTTTAGTAACTAGTAGGCAACTTTTACAACTTATGCGATTTGGTCCTTTTTGCAAATCGAGCACAAAAACAGACAAATTAAATCGCAGAAATTTCACAGTTGTAAATTCACACATCACAGACACAGATAATAATATTAAAATATTTTTCAGACTCAAATTTGTGGTCTCGAAACCACTATTCCGACTAGGGTCAAAATCAAACTGTTACAATTCTCCCCCCTTAGGGATTTTTATCCCCGAAAATCTTACCGTTAAATAGATTCGTATATTGCTGTTTCACTGCATCCTCAGGCTCCCACGTAGCCTCTTCTACTCCGTGTCTATGCCACAGTACTTTGACTAATGAAATTCTCTTATTACACAATTCTGTAGTCTTACGTGACAAAATACGAATTGGCTTTTCTTCATACATCATATCAGAATGGATTTCAATATCAGATGGAGAAATTACATGCGAAGGATCAGATCTGTATCGTTGAAGCATCGATACGTGAAATACATTGTGAATCTTTTCTAGCTCAGATGGTAGTCTCAATCTATAGGCAACCGGCCCAACTCGCTCAATGATTTCATACGGTCCGATGAACCTCGGGCTCAACTTGCCCTTTTTACCAAATCGGAATAGTTTCTTCCACGGGGATACCTTCAAAAATAATTTATCACCGATCTCATATTCAATATCCTTTCGTTTTAAATCTGCATAAGATTTCTGACGATCAGAAATAGCTTTCAAACTATCTTGGATTATTCTCACTTTCTGTTCTGTTTCTTTTATCAGATCAACACCGTAAATCTTATTCTCACTGAGCTCAAACCAGTATAATGGAGTTCTACACTTTCTACTGTATAAGGCTTCATACGGTGCCATTTTAATGCTCGACTGAAAACTATTATTATAAGCGAATTCAATCAAAGGTAGATATTTTTCCCACGTACCTTCGAACTCGAGAATGCAACATCTCAACATATCCTCGAGTATCTAAATAATCCGCTCAGATTGACCATCTGTTTGCGAATGGAAAGCAGTGCTGAAATGCAATTTAGTACGTAGAGCATCTTGCAAACTTTTCCAGAATCG
Organism: Gossypium anomalum; assembly: GCA_025698475.1. NCBI lineage: Eukaryota > Viridiplantae > Streptophyta > Magnoliopsida > Malvales > Malvaceae > Gossypium > Gossypium anomalum. The sequence goes on from CM046959.1 coordinate 59,858,147, forward strand.
CGATGTAAATCTCGGATCTTTGTCTGACACAATCGATAATGGTACTCCATGTAGTCTAACAATATCAGAAATATAAAGCTCAGCTAACTTATCAAGTGAGAAATCAGGTCGTACTGGAATAAAGTGAGCTGATTTCGTTAATCTGTCAACTACAACCCAGATCGAATCTTTCTTTCTCGGAGACAGGGGCAAACCTAAAACAAAATCTATAGTCATACGATCCCATTTCCACTCTGGAATCATAACCGGTTGCAACAGACCTGATGGTACTTGATGTTCAGCTTTAATTTGCTGACAGACCAAACATTTAGAAACATAATCAGAAATATCTCTTTTCATTCCCGGCCACCAGTATAGTTGTTTCAAGTCATTATACATTTTCGTGCTCCCCGGATGTACTGAAAATTTACTACTGTAAGCCTCACTCAAAATCATCTGAATTAACTTTGGATTCCTCGGAACACAAAGTCTATTTCTAAATCCCAAACAATCATTATTATCAACCCGGAATTCAAAATCATATAGAGATCGTTTTGCTCTCAATTCATTGTCAGATTTTTGAGCCTCGCTGATCTGTTGTATAAACAAGGGTTTTGCTTTCAGTTTGGCACAAACCAGAGTATTATCAGACAATGCTAAATGAGCATTCATCGCACGTAATGCAGACAAAGATTTCTGACTCAAAGCATCTGCTACTACATTGCTTTGCCCGGATGATAATCAACAACTAGCTCGTAGTCTTTTAACAATTCTAACCATCTTCTCTGTCTCAGATTCAAATCTTTTTGCGCCATTAAATACTTTAGACTTTTATGATCAGAAAACACATGGCATTTCTCACCAAATAGGTAGTGACGCCAAATTTTCAAGGCAAACACAATAGCAACCAACTCAAGATCGTATGTCAGATAGTTCTTTTCATGCAGCTTCAACTGTCTCGAAGCATAAGCAATGACTTTACCTTCTTGCATCAGAACACATCCCAGGCCAATCAATGAAGCATTACTGTAAATTAAAAATTCTTTTCTCGATTCAAGTTGTACTAATACCGGAGCTTCGGTCAGCAAAGCTTTCAACTGATCGAAACTGTTCTGACACTTTTCTGACCACTCAAACTTCACATTTGTCAACGGAGTCGCAATCATCGAGAAACCTTTTACAAACCTTCTATAGTAACCAGCAAGTCCCAAAAAACTACGGACTTTAGATACATTTCTCGGAGGTTTCCAATCCATAATAGCTGAAATTTTGCTCGTATCAACTCGGATTCCAGAGGCTGACACAAGATGGCCCAGAAGACCAACTTCTCGCAACCAGAATTCACATTTACTGAACTTTGTATACAACTGTTTATCTCGCAAAGTCTGTAACACTATTCTCAAATGCTTGGCATGTTCAGATTCATCTCGTGTGTAAATCAATATGTCATCAATAAATACAAAAAAAATTGATCTAAATACGGTCTAAAAATTCTATTCATTAAATCCATAAAAATAGCAGGTGCATTTGTTAGTCCAAAAGGCATAACTAAAAATTCATAATGCCCATACCTCGTTCTAAAAGCAGTTTTTAGAATGTCAGAGTCCTTTACTCGCAACTGATAGTAACCCGATCTCAAATCTATCTTTGAAAACACAGTAGCACCTTTCAACTGATCGAATAAGTCATTGATCTTGGGCAGACGGTATTTGTTCTTTACAGTCACTTTGTTAAGCTGGTGGTAATCAATACACATTCTCATTATGCCATCTTTCTTTTTCACAAATAGAACAGGAGCACCCCATGGTGAAAAACTCGGTCTAGCAAATCCTCTATCGGTCAATTCTTGCAATTGAGATTTTAATTCTTTTAGTTCAGTCGAAGCCATTCAGTACGTAGCTATCGATATCAGAGTAGTACCATGTACCAATTCAATACCAAACTCGACTTCTCGAATTGGAAGCAAACCAGGTAGTTCTTCAGGAAACACATCAGAAAATTCACAGGCAACAAGCACTGATTCAATTTTCTTATCATCCACTTTCGAGTCTAACACATAAGTTAAATAGGCTTCACAAACTTTCTTTACATAATTCCGTGCTTTCATTACAGATATCACAGCCGGTAGTCCATTCAGATCACTAGACTCAATTCAAATTATCTCATAATTCTTACACCTTAAGTCAATGACTTTTCGCTTACAGTTCACAATAGCATGGTGCAAAGTTAACCAGTCTATTCCCAGAATTATATCAAATTCGTCGAAAGGCAGTAAAATCAAATTAACAGAAAAACAGGTATCTCGAATCATTAACGGATAGTTATTGCAGACTTTATCAACCAAAACACTTTTGCCTAAGGGGTTTGATACTCTAACTACAAATTCAGTAGACTCTACAGGAAAAGTCTTACTGTGTACTAAATTCATACAGATATAAGAATGCGTTGATCCAGGGTCTATCAATGCAATCACAGAAGTATCATATAGAGTGAAAGTACTAGTAATCACGTCTGGTGATGAAGCTTCCTCACGAGCTCAGATAGCATAGGCTCTGGCAGGTGCTCTAGCCTCAGATCTAACAGCAGTATCTCTAGTAGCTCTTTGACCACCACTTGTATTTCTTGAATTTCTGGAAGGTCTACCTCTAGCTGAGGTATTACCCGATCTCGGATTCTGTACATTCTCTTGCTCAGCAGGTTCAGAACAATCTCTTACAAAATGATCCAGAGATCCACATCGGAAACAGGCTCAATCATTCAATCTACAATTTCCCAGATGTCTTTTACCACAGTGTTTACATTCAGGTTTCTCAGATCGGACAGTTCCAGCACTTGCAACAGAAGTAACAGGAGCTCTAGTGTTCGAATACGATCTAGATCGATCTCGATTCAAATGTTCCACATTAGTATTTGAACTATTCTGATCATCTCAGAATTTCTTTAACCCAGACTGAAATGATTTACTCGAAGATCTTTTTTTAGCATCTCGCACTTCAAAATCAGCTTTTCTTTTCTCCTTACTTAATTCTTCAGCCTTACAAGCTCGCTCAACGAGCACCACCATTTCTTTAATCTCTAAAATCTCGACTAGCAGACGAATATCTTCATTTAGTCCATCCTCAAACCTTTTACACATTATTGCTTCATTAGATACACATTCCCAAGCATACTGGCTCAATCTCACAAATTCTCGTTCATATTCATAACAGACATACGGCCCTGTTTAAGCTCGAGAAACTCTTTACATTTCTGATCAATGAATCTCTGACTAATGTATTTCTTCTGAAATTCAGCTTGGAAGAAATCCCAAGTAACCCGTTCACTCGGAACCACAGATATTAAGGTTTTCCACTAATGGTACGCCGCATCTCTCAAAAGTGAAACAGCGCATTTAACACATTCTTCTGGGTTCAAAGACATTTCATCAAATACCCTTATCGTATTTTCTAACCAAAATTCTTCTCTTTCAGCATCATCATTCGTTGTAGCTCAGAACTCTTCAGCCCCATACTTTCTAATCTTATCAACTGGTGGTCTACTTAACTAAATTGAATTCCCAGAAGTCATGACAGGAACTTAAGAAGGATTAACTGGGGGTGGAGGTTGTTGAACAGCCGGATTGGTTCTAATATATTGGGTGAACCAATCATTCATCATCTGATAGAAGGCTTGCTTAGCCTCGTTATCATGGCTACTCGTAGCTGGTCAAGAATTATCTTGCACCATCCCTTTCGCGGGAGCAGGCACATTACTCTCAACATCGTTAGCTACGGCTCTATTGGGATCCATTGCTATATAAAAGCACATTTAAAATGTTAAGATTCATCACACTATCACAGTTTCAGACATATGGCATGTATAACTAGACTCACAAACGCTTAGTCCTAGAACCAACTAAACCATAGCTCTGATACCAATAAAATGTAACACCCCTATCCCATAACTGTCGTCAGAATAGGTAAGGGGAGTCACCAAACAGACAAAACATTACAGAACAAAAAAGATTCACAGATATCATATAACATTAATACATTTGCATTCATTCTCAATTCATCCATTAAGATGATCTACGAGACCTAAAACATACATTTAGGGGAGGGTCAGGACTAAACCGAACCCGTTCAAGATTTTCAGAACTTAATCAAACTTTTCAAAACTGACAAAATCATACGCCCGTGTGGCTAGGTCGTGTGACTCACACGAGCACAAGGCACACCCATGTGGTTCAACCGTGCCAAAAAGAGGTCCTATACTGACTTTTTAACATGACCAACAAACACGGCCGTGTGCCATGGCCGTGTAAACTTTAGCTAGCTACTGACTTTTTCACATGGCCACAGGACACGCCCGTGTTCCATGACCGTGTGGCACAATACAGGCTTGGTTTAAGCCAATTTGCCACCCATTAAGGGTCCAATCCTACAAGCATTAATAAGAAACAATTATGCCAACATTTCTAGCCAATTTCATGCTCAAAGATGACCAAAACACCTTAGAATATAACACATTTCAAAACATACATCAAAACTATGCTCAAACTCATTATTTGTTAGCTAAATTCAAATGGCATAACTTATATACATAAAAAGTTTACAAACTTAAACATTCTAGCCTATACATGCCATACTTATAAATATGTACATTTCAAAAGTACCAAAAAGAGTTTGACAGTGTGATGACTATCCTCGACTATCTCGAGCCTTCAGTAGCTACGATAATTGTAAAACAGACAGAATTACACAGAGTAAGCTACAAAGAGCTTAGTAAGCCAAATACAATTGGTCTAATTACTAAAACATATATAGTACAAAACAACCATAAGAATTCATAGCTATTTCTCATAGTAGTTCATAAACTTAACCATACTCTTTTGCTTATATGCATATCATATTCATTTCCATAATTCCAAACTTACTTCACATTCGCTATTTCGTAGAAACAGAGTCTTTCATATTCAGAAATTAAGTACGATACAAATGTACCTGTATAGATTATATATGTCACATATTCATTTTCATATATCAGATGGTTCAGAAAAGATACAGATATTCATAAACGAGTATAATGCCAACGTCCCGGACGTGGTCTTACATGTAATTCAATATCGATGCATCTGTCTCAGACAGGGTCTTATACGAAATTAGATACGATGTTGATGTCCCAGACACGATCTTACACGTAAATTTTAAATCAAGGCCTGTGTCCTAGACACAGTCTTACATGATAATTCAGATCAATACCAACATTCTTTTATTAGGCTCTCAAGACTGTCCAATTTAGATAACAGTTTATAAACACAGAATATAATCAACTCAACTCATAAGTATAGTTTGACTTACCTCGTACAGATTTCGGACGAACCGAGTCAACTATTCAACTACTTTAGACTTCCCTCGATCTAAATCTGATTTTCTTTATTCTTGATCTAATACAATACAAATTCAACCATTCAATCATTCATTTCATTCAATTTAATCCATATTCACATATTTTGGGTACTTTTCACTTTAACCCTTACATTTTTAGACTTTGACAATTTAGTCCATTTTTCACAAAATCATCAATATGTAAAATTTCTTTGCAACAAAGGCTAACCAAATTTTCATGGCTTCTATATAAGCTCATACAACATGTTTAATTCACAATTTAGTCCTTCAAAATCTCATTTTCACAAATTAGCCTAAATAGCTCATTTCATCAAAATTCAAGAACAAAACATGATAATCTAACATATATCTTTCATAATCCATATAAGAGAACTACCAAGCTCATATAATCATCAATGGTACATTTCATAATCTTCAACAAAAATAGAAATTTACACATGGGTTCTGAAGAACACAAAGCAACTATCACCGAAACGTAGAAATTCTCAAAAACTGAACAAAATGGACTAACCTATTTACTCATGCAAGGGCTAAAAGTTTTGAAGCTTCAATGGCTTCTTATTTCTCCCAATTCGGCTAAACATGCATGAAAATGGCTTCATTTTCATGATTTCTTTTATTATAATTAACATATTTTACCTAATTACCTAACCATCCTTTAAAAATTTATCTATTTACTATATAGCCAAACCATGTCTCCCACTATCACATAATAGTCTTATTGACATGCAAGGGCTTCAACTTTAACCAACTATAGCATTTAGGCACTTTAGCAACTAGTAGGCAACTTTTACAACTTACGCGATTTGGTCCTTTTTGCAAATCGAGCACAGAAACAGACAAATTAAATCACAGAAATTTCACAGATGTAAATTCACACATCACAGACATAGATAATAATATTAAATTATTTTTTAGACTCAGATTTGTGATCCCAAAACCACTATTCTGACTAGGTTCAAAATCGGACTGTTACACACACGCCGATGTATCTGCCCGTGTGCCTAATTCTGAGTATTCTGATTCATTATTTTAAGATGCAGGGGACACACAGCCAAACCATACACCCTTGTACCAGGTCGTGTGTCACACACGGTTAAGACACATGCCTATGTGAAAAAAATAGTCATTTCTTAGCTTTATTTCTCACCCATAATTTGCCAACAAGCTACACTAATACTTGAAAACATATACCAACCAATTCAATCATTATAATCAAGCCAACACTAACATCTAATATGATATATCTTCACATGCATTCATGTTTATAATCTTACCTTTTGTAGACATACTTGTTTAACATAACTCAATCAAACCATACTAAACACATATGTAATTACCATGATGTAACCTTATAAATATACCAAATCAAACCATCTCTAGCCATTCCAATGGCTAGATAACAAACAACCATTTACAAACCAACAATTGACCATGTTAACCTATACATGTCATTATATCAAAGTAAGTTTACTAATTATACCAAAACGAACCGGTGGATAGTGTGATGATACTCTGATCGATCTCTAACCTTTGCGAGCTCTTGAGCATTATAAAACAGGGAAAAGAAAAACCTAGTATGCATTTAATGCTTAGTAAGTTCATATAACAAAAATTAAACTTACCAATAAAATTTATTAAAATAAGCATTCAATAATATGCTTTCGAACAATTTGGCAATTTGCCTAATCACATATACTCAATTAAGCAAGTTAGTCACATAATTCACATGTACATCAAATAAACATGGATGAGCTCATCATGCTATAAACTTTCCAGTATTTCCGAAGCATTCAAGACATAATTTTTTCAATCTCAAAATTTTCTCATGTCAGGAGTTTTATCCGTTGAATCATTGAAATTTAGATGGATACTCAGGTAGTATACGTGAGGTATACAAATCATCCATCCATCAATTCATGTTCAGGGGTACCCGATAGGGCATATAATCAGGAAGCATGTTCTCAAGCCACATATCAGGATGCTCAGATGAGCCATGTAACAGGACACTTATGCGGGCTAAACAAGAAAATCATAACAGTTAACACCGAAGAGTTTTTATCAGGGAGCACCGGATAGCCATTTAACAGGGAGTTCAAGTGAGCCATGTCAGGAAGCTCATAATAGCCTGTATCAGGACGCTCACATAGAGCTACATTTGTGTCCGCATTAAATGTTGGATCACAACTGATAGAATCATGTAACAAGGCGCTCACAAAGAGCTACGGTAGTGTGCAACACATGCAGAATCACTACCGATTAGGATGCTCGCAGGAACTATATAACAAGATACTAATTCGTTACTTTTTGTTTTCCTCGATCCAATTTCGTATTTGGTCTTTCCAGATTTATATAAACGAATTTAAAATCAATTTAATCCATTTCATACTCATTTACATTCAATTCACACCCTAGGCAAAATTACCATTTTGCCCCTATACTTTTCATAAATGACAATTTTGTCCCTAGGCTCAGAAAATGAATTTCATGCAATTTAATCCTTATTCCAAGCCCAACCGAAATTTTCATATGACATTTACAGCACATGTATTTCATAAAATTTAAAATTTTTCCATAACTTTTACATCTTTACAATTTAATTCCTAAATTATAAATTCATCAAAATTCACTTTGTAAAAGTTGTTTATCTACCAACAACCTTTCATTTTCTACCATAAATTTCAAATTTTTAGCATTTACATCCATGGCAAAACTTTGTTACTCTGATAACTTTTCAAATTAATCCCCAAAATAGATAGATTAGGCTATCCCGATCTCAAAATATAAAAATTACTAAAAACGAGACAAGAATACTTACTGAATTAAGCTAAGAAAGCTTGCTTGAAAACTTTTCTCTTTCCAAGGGTTTCCATGTCTTAATTTGGGGAAGATGATATAAAATGATGATATTTTTTCTATTATCATCTTTTAATTATTTTAGTTTCCAATTTAGTCCTTGTCCATTTCTAATTTTTCCATAGATGATTCACCAAAAATATCTACTAACTTTTATTTAATGGTCTAATTACCATATAAGGACCTCAAGTTTTGAATTCCATAGCTATTTGATACTTATAGCTAGTAGAACTCAACTTTTGCATTTTATGCAATTTGATCCTTTCCCTAATTAAACACATAATCAATAAAATTTTCGTATTAGAATTTTCATATAGCATTCCTATCATAATACGGACCATGCAATAATATTAAAATAAATTTTCTTTTTAACTTAGATTTGTGGTCTAGAAACCACTATTCTGATTTCACTGAAAATAGATTGTTACAATCAGATGATGAGATTGAGTACCTGTCACATGTTCCATATTGTAGTGCAGTGGGATCTCTCATGTATGCTATGGTTTTTTTATGTCCAGATTTATCATATACAGTCAATGCAGTTAGCAGATACATGGTGAATCTCAGAAAAGAACACTGGAAAGTAGTTCAGTGGATTTTAATATGCTTATAGGGTACTATTGATGTTTGCTTACAGTTTGGAAGAACTAAAGATGGTGTCATTAGGTATGTTGATGTTGATTTTGCTAGAGACCTTGATAGAAGAAGACCTCTCACAGGTTATGTCTTTACAATCGAAGGTTGTGCAATTAGTTGGAAAGCCACTTTTCAAAATACAGTCGCTTTGTGTACTACTAAAGTTGAGTACATGACGATTACTGAGGCTTGTAAAGAAGCCATTTAGTTGAAGGAACTCTTTAGTGAACTCAATGAAGACCTTCAAATCAATACAGTATTTTGTGACAATCAACGTGTCGTCTTCCTTACAAACGATCAAATGTTTCATGAGAGAACAAAGCATATTGATGTTCTATTTTGTTCGTGATATTATTACTCGTGGTGATATTGTTCTAAGCAAAATTAGTACTCTAAAAATCCTATAGATATGATGACTAAGTCACTTCCCATAACCAAGTTTGAGCATTGCTTAGACTTGGTTGGTGTTCATTGTTGAAAAGTACCCCTTAAGGGGTTTCATGGAAGAGGTGGAGAACTTGTTCGTTAAGAGTTCATGGTGAAGAACTTATTTATTGAGAATTCGTGTCAAGGTGGAGATTGTTAGAATTGAGTGACCCGAATCCTTATTAAAATAAAATACAGTAATAAAATAAAATAAAATAAAAGTAAAATCCATATAGAACTACACTTTTTTTTATTTTATTTTAGAATAAGATTTTTTAACCAAAACTATTAATTCATTTTAATTTATATCTTGCAAATTGTTACTATCATTTTCTATTATCATAAATATGTAATTTCAGCTTATATCATATGATTTTGATAGCAAAGTGCAAATACATTAAGCACTTAATAAAAAATTATTATTTAATTATTTGCAAGTAAAATTAATTTTCAAAAAAGAATGTAATATATTTCAAAATCTTAAAAAGTTTGATTTTGTTTGAATCAAAATCTTTAAACAAATTGAAATTTTATTTTCATTTGATTTATTTGAAAATCCTAGAAAGATTTTTTTAATTTATATACATTTTATATGAAAAATTCAAATCTATTTTAAATCCTAAAAGTCTAATTAATTTATGCTTATCCCACGGTTTTTGAATTATATAATGTTATCAACAATAAAATATATCAAAATTTTATATTAAACTAATATTATTAAAAATAAAAATATTGAATTTTTATATTAAATTTTTTATTAACAATAAAATATTTATAATGAGAATTTAAAAATAAAATAAATAATTAGGTCCATTAATTCAAAAGCTTTTACTTCTTATTGTTTTATATATTATAGTTTAATTTATTTAAATTTATAAGAATTTATTATATTTTATTTCAAAAATTATTTCTGATCGTTATCAATTTTGTAATAAAATTAAGGTAAATAAATAATTTATTTGACTTGATTTATTTTTATTGTAAAATTAAGAAGTTGATGTTTGTGGGTTTTAGAAAAATTAATAGTCAAATCTAAAACATAAAAATAACTTGAATATAAGAGATCCAATTCAATATAATTTGTGTAGTAAATTAAACTTAAATTAAAAATCACATGAAATTGAAATGATTTAAATTTAATTTAATTCAAATATGAAATGATTTATACCTGAAATTAATAAGATCCAAAATAACTTAAGGATTTTAAAACTCAAATTAATCTGATTTGAGCACAAAACCAACTTAGCAAGTTTAATCATCAACAATCTCATGTAAGTTATTTATGTTATATGGTGTGCAAGTTTGATTTATCTCTGAAGATATATATTTAATTGTAAATAATAATGATAATAATAATAATAATTATTAATAAAACAGGTTCCGCTTAGTTAAATCCGTTGAAGCTACTTTTATATATGACACAGACAGGCCGGCTAGAGGCGGCCACTGCGCCTGACCCCGTTGACAAAATTCAGATATGCCTGTAAGTCTGGTTTAAAAACGCAAATCTACCAACTCAGAAACTCAAACCCCCATAACCTAAAAGCTATGGGATCAACCTTTAGTTGCTGTGGTTCGGATAAAGAAGATGAAGGGTATGCAAAAATCAGCGCCCATCTTGGTATATATTGATCAGTAGTATTCTTTCCATAGTGAATAGATTTTGTTGAAAAGTTTTAGCCTTGGTTTTGTAGGGTAAGTGTAGTTACTCCAGGGAATACAACATGGAGAATGTTTACATACAAAGAGTTGCACACTGCTACCAATGGCTTCTGCGACGATAACAAACTTGGGGAAGGTGGCTTTGGCAGTGTTTACTGGGGTAAAACCAGTGATGGTCTTCAGGTTATATATGGATGTATTTGATCCTGGGATGATTTATTTTTGTTAATTTTATAATTTCTACCAGCAAGCCTAAAGGTCTCGGTTCTTGTAATTTGTGGTACAGATAGCTGTCAAGAAATTAAAATCCATGACTTCAAAAGCTGAAATGGAGTTTGCAGTGGAAGTTGAAGTTCTCGGAAGGGTTAGGCACAAGAATCTGTTGGGTCTGAGGGGTTACTGTGTTGGAACTGACCAAAGGCTCATAGTTTATGATTATATGCCAAATCTTAGCTTGCTGTCTCATCTGCACGGCCAATTTGCAGGTGAGGTTCAATTAGATTGGAAAAACAGAATGAAGATCGCAATTGGTTCTGCAGAAGGCATATCGTAAGTTTTGCTTTTGTTAAGTATATAACGCATTTACTTAATCAAAGCATAAAAATTTTCATGTTTATATATATATAAATATATATTTTTTGTTTCTTTATCATCTACCAACAAACTTGATACCTTCGATCTGATGTATAAGGACTTTAAATAAAGCCCGTGAAGCTTAGACTCGCGTACTGTTAAGCTGATTGTCTTAAATTAGAGTCAGTCTTTTCATATTCAGTCATTTTCTTTCTGATTTTTGACTCAATATTGAATTCAATATTTAGTAGAAAACTCAATAAAGAAAATAATGCGCGTACTATTACAAGTACTTCGTGATTCAATTACAAAATTGCAGAGTTTCAATTTGTTGACAAAGTAACCGGGGGAAATTTTAACTCTAAAACGTTTCTTTGACTTCAAATATTATGATGCTATATATATATATATATATATAGGTACTTGCACCATGAGGTAACACCACACATCATTCACAGAGACATCAAGGCAAGCAATGTCCTGCTGGATTCAGACTTTGAACCGCTGGTTGCTGATTTTGGCTTTGCAAAGCTAATCCCAGAAGGCGTAAGCCACATGACAACCCGTGTTAAGGGTACTTTAGGATACCTTGCGCCGGAATACGCCATGTGGGGAAAGGTTTCCAATGGTTGCGATGTTTACAGTTTTGGTATTCTTTTGCTTGAGCTTCTCACTGGAAGAAAGCCTATAGAGAAGTTGCCTGGTGGTGTAAAGAGGAGTATAACTGAGTGGGCTGAGCCACTTGTAGCTAGAGGGCAGTTTAAAGACCTTGTTGATTCGAAGCTTCGAGGAAATTTTGATGAAAACCAATTGAAACAAGCAATTAGTGTTGCTTGTCTATGCGTGCAAAGTGAACCTGAGAAGCGGCCAAGCATGAAAGAAGTGGTTTATATGCTTAAAGGGTACGGCAGCGAAGGCAAGGTTCTTCAGGCAAGAATGGACAGCGTTAAGTATAAGGAAGAATTACTAGCACTCGATCAAACAAGTGACGAGGATGATGGTGGTCCTGAGGAAAGCTATGGCGTGTTTGGTCCCATGGAGGTGCAAGAAATGCAGGATCCCTACAACCAACACGGGGACACTGCCAAACATGTTTGAGAAAAAGTTTAATTGCTACATGAAAAAGACTTGGTATACCTTTATTACAATATTTTTGTAGCGTATTTTGTTACAACAAGGAATAGAACATGGTAGAAATGCTAAATTATCAAGGAAAGAAAAGGGATCAAAATATCATGTTTGTTAATGTAATTTTGATTTAACAAATTTACTTTTACGAAATTTAATTTAGAGAATGAATTTAGTAAACAATTTAACATAACTATTAATTTAAGTTGAATTTATCTTTCACTTTAGAAAAACATTTGGTACACATAATATATAAAAGAATAAAAAATAAAGTATCAAAGTCAACACTCTAAAACAAGCACACTTAATGTGCAATTATAAGAACCTATAAGTAGGCTTCAATAACTTCATCTCATTTCAATAATGCGATAGACAGTCTTCAAAATTTAAAATAAAATATCCCACTAATATTTTTTATTTTTAATTTGGAAATGCTTTTCTATTTCCATAAAATCTAATAAACTGTATGTCTTTTAAAAATAAAATAAAATGCAAGTCAATTTTGAACTCTTACAATCTCCTCATAATTGTCACTAAGGATAAGAATTAAACCTCCTTAGTTACATTTGTACATAAAAAGTCTCACATTTACTACATGCCTAATTAAATCATTAGTTGAATATATTAATCATATGCATGTCAAAATTACCAACACTTAAAAATATTTTGACTATATGATTTAGCAAAGAACTAATAGAAGCATAGAAAATTATGAATGAAAGGGATGATTTAATTCATTAACAAGACAACCTTTATATACAAGTTTCAAGTAACAACCTCAATCAAAATTTAAATTCCTGTCCTATTAACAAGCTAACAAATCTCCTTAGGACTTAGTCTTATTAAAAAAAACTTTGCAGCCCTTGAGACACTAACATCTCCTCCTAACTCAAGTGTTGCGGACACCAAGTTTATTCTTAAGAAACTCAAATCGACTAACATAAAAAATTTAGTAAAAATATCTCTCATCTGATTCTCTGATTTGCAATAAACTAGTTTCTTCAATATTCGCATTCTATGAATTCCTTCTCGACTAGTGTAGCTTCAAGAGTTGCTTCCAATTGTTTCCTAGCATGCAATTCCATCTAAATCAAAATTCCATAATTTAAAATCATCACAAGCTTCTCCAGAAAAGTCATGACAGTGGCTAGAGTGTCGCCCCTTCCTCCAAGGTCTCATGTTGTCACTATACTTGCAATTAATACCATTTATGGTTTGATTAACAAATCTTCTCGTAGCTAATAATTCCTTTCTCAATTTTTGCATTTTGCACTGAAAGCTTGATCACCTCACCAACTAAATTCTTAAACTCAACAGCATCTATAGATGTCAATTCTTTCGCATATGAAGCTTCTTCAGTCGACTTTTGATTTTGGAAACATAACCCTCTATTCTCTTTTGAAAGTTACACATGATCCAATTTTAGTGTTTCACTCTCGATCTCCTGAGATAGAATATTTTTCGTAGCTTATCAGCATGTTCTTCAGACATTTCATGTGCAAAAAATGATAGTTTATCATCAAAGAGAGATGTCAACTGCTGCTCTAAGGGAGTTACCTTTGCATGCAACTCCTCACTCTCAAAACACTTGATTTGCAGTTGTTATTGCAAGATGCGATTACCTGCTGATTTTATCTCAAGCTCAAAAATCTTTTCATTACATTGTGTTATCAATTTCATAATTGTTTGTTGCATTGATGTCATTCCTTCCTGACACTTGGATGCCACTTGCTCATCCTTAAATGTATTCAATAAGAAACTCTTCTTCTGCATATTGATCCTAAACAATTCATTGGCACTAGAGTCAATGATCAGACACCTTCCCTCTTCAAACATTACCTTGAATCCCTTTTATACCAATTGCCCCACACTCAACAAGTTTTGATCAATCTCAGGTACAAACAGACCATTTGAAATCAACTTAGTTCCAACACAACTCTCTATTGCTACTGTGCCTCTTCTCTTCACTTCTAAGTATTCTCCATTTCCTATCATTACTTTTGACTTCAATACCCTATTAAGGTCTTTAAATAGTTTTTCATCACAAGTCATGTGATTGGTACAACCACTATTAAGTAACCAACTATCACATAGAGTGCTTGATGAGAAGCAAGAGATGATAAATAAATGATCCTATTCTTCTTTAACTGTAACATGTGCTCCACCTTGCTGCTAACTTCTTGGCCCCTTGCAGAACCTCTCAATGTGCCCCATCAAGTTGCACCTTTTGTATTTTACATTTGGGTTTCTCGAACACCTAAAATGAGGATGATTCTATTTTGTAGAATACTTATATGAAGAATATTTATTATTTTTAGTAATATTACCTTTTGCAATAGTTTTTAAACCACTATTGCAATCACTCTTCTTCCCATTCCACTTCTGGTCATTTCCTCCTTCACCCTGATGCACCTTAGCCTTTAATGTTCCTTCCATGCTTCCTTCTTTCCTCATCAACTTCCCCTGCTCTTATGCTTGTAAAGAACTGGTCAACTCCACTACTCTCAATTGAGTCAAGTCCTTAGTGTTCAAGAGGAAATTGTTGCTTCATACTTCTCAGGCAAATAAACTAGTATTTTATGTACCAATCTAGAATAAGAGAGATCAGTCCCAAGAACTCTTACCTTGTTGGCAATATCTATCAACTTGTCTGAGTATTCTTTGATTGACTCAGAGTCCTTCATTTTAGCCTTTCAAATTCTCTAATCAAGTTTAACACCTTCATGCTCTTGATCCTCTCATCTCATTGATACTCAGCCTTGAGGTAGTCCCATATCTCCTTATTTGATCCAAAAGTCATAATTCTATTGAATATGGCTAGTGAAATCGAAGCATAAAGACAAGCCTTTGCCTTTGCCTTAGCCTTCTCGGTGGTTCTCTTATTGTGCATTTTGATTTGGTTCATAGTTGGATTGTTGGGAAATGTAGTCACTTCATATTCTTCCTTGACAGCTTTCCAATAATCACAACCCTCTATGTATGCCTACATTCTCACAACCCATGCTTGATAATTCTCTCCATGAAACACAGGTGGGGCAAAGACAAACAAGTTACTTGATCCCGGTTCCATTTTCCTCAAAACCTCACAAATGTATCTCTCAATATTCTTTCAAAACTCTCACAGAACTTTTCTCATAGGTCCTTCAAGATAAATAGTTCTCGATACCACTGTTGATTTAGCAAAGGACTAATAGAAGCATATAAAATTATGAATGAAAGGGATGATTGAATTCATTAACAAAACAACCCTTATATTCAAGTTCTAAGTAAAAATCTCAACCTAAATTTTAATTCTTACTCCTACTAAAAAGCTAACAAATCTCCCTAGGACTCAGTCTTATTAAAAAAAAGTTTGCAGCACTTGAGGTACTAACACTATCATAGAAAAGATGTTGCAATAGATGTTATAATAGGAATTTTAGCATTAAATTTCAACAATCAAAGTTCTTAATAATTTTTCCTATTTCGTTTTGGCATAATCCTTGTAGTAAATGATAACTTACAAAGCTCATACAAAATAAATAAATAAAGGCAGCTAGATCGTTGCTCACCCTAAAAAGTGCATCATGCTAAAGATTCTCCTTATCGGTTTGAGTTATCACTTTTCATGCTTGGAACAAAATTGACACTCCTCCTATCAAAATGATTCATCAATGTTCATGCTTGTTTATCAACCAAGCACAGGAAGCCTACATCACATATTTTAAAATATTTAGAAATAAGGCAAAAGGATCATCCGACAGAGTAGCAAATGGCCAACACAAAGTCCAAATAAGCATCATCACATTAAGAAGCATCAAGTTCAAAAATAAAATCATTTTCTATCAAATTCACCAATTTCTTCATTTGTTGCCAAACATTCTGTAACAGTCTGATTTTCAGTGGTGATGGAATAGTGGTTTTGGGACTATAAATTCCCATCATATCGATTTGTAAATATTATTTATAAAATATTTACGATGTCATTAGACTCATATTAAAATTTGGTTAAGAAATTTTAACTTTTAGATATTTAATTAATGTAAAATGACTAAATTGTAAAATGAGTAAAATTTGTTAATTATTGCATTTAGATGATTTAATAGATTAATTAATAAATGTGGGAGGGCCAATAAGGCAATTAGACCTTGTTGTTTGATAGTGGACAGTATTGGAGTGAAAGTTTTTTATGATAACTATGTGATTGAGGCTTTGATTGTAGTATTTGGATGTTTTGTGAAGTGATTTTTGTTAGATTTTGATTTAAGGCTTGAATTGTTAAAGTGTCAAAATGTTAAGGTTTGATAGTGAATTTGATGTATAATAAGGACTGTCAATGGGCCTAGTATATTCGACTGTAATTTGATGATTTCTGGGTTAGAAGATAAAATTGTAAAAGTTGTAAAAGCATAGGGAAAATGTGTAATTAATGAAAAGTTAAGGGTCATATGCATTGAATGGAATGTGAAATGTGTATGAGATTAATATATTGTGTTTAATTATTATATGGATCAAGATTTGAATCAAAGAGACAATAACCATGAAAAATGGAAAATAGCAGAATAGTCCCTGCGTAGTGACCAGAATTAAATTGTAGGTAAGTCCATAGTATTTCAATACGTATATAAAGTTCTACTTGCAACCTTATATTATTTTTCTTATCGGTTAAATAGTATTTCAATACGTAAATAGTAGTTCAATATTGTATTTAGATTAATTGTTATACTATGTCTTTACTAAGTTATGTAAACTTATCGATTCTTGTGGATTGTTTTATAGATAATCGTTGCTGACATTTTGGAAGGATCAAACATTCGACTCACACTATCTATCTAAGTTGGTAGTTTTTGTATCTCCCAGGGTAGTGATATGTATATATAGATAAATATGTGGTTTTAAAATGTTGATGGGTGTAGTTTATGAATGAGATGTGTGTTTTGTTTAGGGTAAGTTTATATTGATGAAACAAGTATACTTATATATTACATAGATGAACACTTGAGGTCTAGTTGTTGAATGAAGTGGTTTTAGTTCTGGTGAAATGCTTATTTGCTCAATGTTTAGCATGTATATGTGGTGCCTCTGAATGACATATTAGTTGGATGAAATAGATTGATTGAATTGGTATATTTAGATATGTTGGAGTAGTGCTTAAGTTTATTGAATGTGTGCATATTTGGAGTGGTGTAATAGGTATGGTTGGGTCTTAAAATGGCATGGTTTTTGGGTCAAATTTGGTGCACACGACTTGGGACACAGGCTGTCACACTGTCGTGTCTCATTTAAGAGTTTCTTAGTATTTCAAGTCAATGAGTTACACGTCCTAACACATGGCCTGGCACACAAGCGTGTGTGGCAACTCAGAGAGTTGCATGACCTAGCACGTGACCTGGTACACGGGCGTGTGAAGCAACTCAGTGAGTTACATGAGTGAGCACACGGGCTAGGACACGGGCGTGTCGAGTAACTCAGTGAGCTACATGAGTAAGCATACGGGCTGGGACATGGCTAGGTGTCCCTAGTTTGAATGTTACACGGCCTAGGATATTTTTACACGGCCGTGTGACCCCAGTTTTCAAATTTTTACAACTCTTTCTTAAAACTTCTATCCTATTTCAAATTAGGCACGAATTGTCTCAAAGTTATTTTTAGGGTCTCGAAGGCTCGATTTAGGGACGAAATGTGTAACATCCTGATTTTGGGCCTAGTTGAAATAGTGGTTTCAAGATCACAAATCCGAAGTAGAAATAATTATTTTATGAATGTGTTGGGGTCTATGATATGTTTTCATGATTGTGTAAAAATTTCATGAAGAAATTTTATTGATAAAGTGTCCAATTTGACATTTAGGACTAAGTTGCAAAAGTTGCAAAATGTGAGTTCTAGAAGCTTTAAGCATGAAATTACCATGTATTATTAATTAGAGGTCCTTAAATATCAATTTTCCTAATTTTTAATTTTATGGAAAAAAATAGACATAGATAGGTAAAACTGAAAGTTTAGTAAAAAGGGGCATTTTTGTCATTTAATAATTAAAAGATTTAAAAGGGAAAAATGAAGCAAAATTTGCTCATCTTCTTCAAGCTAGGGCTGAAACTTTGAAGCTCTCCATAGCTAGGGTTTCTTCACTTTCTAAGCTTATTAGTAACTGCATCCTAGCCCCCTTTTTAATTTTTTTTTGTGTTTTTGAAGTTGTCATCAACTGATCTAGCTATTTCTACCATTATTTTGAGCTAGGGTTCATGTTCAAAAACTTAACCATGTGTGGCATGCATGTATTTTGATGTTTAATGGAGGCATATGAAAGTTTGATGTGTGATAAACACCTTTTACTAAGTGATTTTTCATGAAAACACCAAAAAGGACTTATTTGTAAAAGTTGTAAAAATGAGTAGTAGAAATGTGATTTGATGAAAAATATGGGCTACTATAAGCATGATATAAGTTCGGCTAGGCTTGGGTAACAAAGAAAATGGGTACATTTCATTTTACGAGCCTAGGGAATAATTTGTAAATATGTAAAAATTTAGGGGCAAAATTGTAATTTTTGCAAAGTATGATTTTTGGACTGATTTGAACAATGTGATGATTAAATGAGCTAAACTTTTTATTATAGATCAAGAAAAACGGAGTCCAGACCTAGACCGAGGAAAGAAAAAGATTTTGGACTAAATCGAATTAGTTGTCCATATTTTGTACCGAGGTAAGTTCGTGTGTAAATAATGAAACTTTATATTATGCATTTATTATTTGATATTGTATGATTCTTTTAATTATTGATATAAATATGTTCGACGAAAATTCGATGTGATAAAATTTTCGGTTGAACCTTAGGAATAGATAGGATACAAATGTCATGACATTAGGGTTATGTGTGATTTTGTGTAAGACCATATCTGGGATATGGCATCGATATGTGATTTCATGTAAGACCATATCTGGGATATGGCATCGCTATGTGATTTCATGTAAGACCATGTTTAGGACATGGCATTGGTACGAGACATCGTGTAAGACCATAGTTGCGCTATTGGCATCGATATATGTGATCCCATGTAAGACCATATCTGGGATATGGCATTGGCATCTTACTATGTGTATAAAATTTCCCGGGTATCCTTTAGCATTCCAAGTGGTTCAACGGTTAATTTAAAGGTTATGTTAATGATGTGAAAGGCTATGATTATGTTATGAATTGGTACAGGTACGTATGCAAAACTCATGAGAAGTGAGCTCGATTTATGATGCATTATTGGTAAGGATGCAAATGAGTAAGATATGCCTATGATCATTTGATGATTATGTGCAAATTTAAAATATGTTATGTGTATGTTATATTATGTTTAATGTTGTTTATTATTGATATACAAACTTACTAAGCTTAAAGCTTACCCCCTTCCTTTTCATTCCTTATAGTGTCGCCAAGCTAGCTCGGGATCGAAAGTCGTCGAAGCATCGATCACACTATCATCTTAGTCATTGGGTATAATAGGTTTTGATGTTTTGAATATGGAATGTATAGGGGACTTGGTTTTTTTGTTTATGTGTCATATTAATTTGGCCCATTGTGTTGGCTAATAATGACTTGATGATTTATTTTGTATATAGCCATGAGATATGGCTTATATTGATTATTGGGTTGTAAGCCTAATTATTCATGCATGCATATGTTTATGCAATTGTGATGTGGATGATGGTTATGTGTATGTTATGAGGTATGTTGTGGCTATGAATGTTTGATGATTTAATTAGGATTTGATTAGTACGATGATAACAAGATATGAATGTGTAAAATGGAGTAAATTGCTGTTACATATTGCATGTGTTTTGGTAAACTTGGCTTAACAATGTATGGTAACATGAGCAAGTATAAGTTGATATGGTGTGGCCATGAACATGACTTATTAATGATGTCTAAGTACTTAATAATGCCATGTTAAGTGCCTTTGAAGTCTTGTATGTGTTTGTGCAAATAAGGGTGGCAATTGGCTTAGAAAATAGCCACAAAGTTGTCCACACGGGTAGACACACAGGCATGTGTCTAGGCCGTGTGTGACACACAGTCAGTCCCATGGGCATGTGATCAGGTCGTGTGTCCCCTGCACCTTAGTTTTAAGAAACAGAATGCCCAGTAGTAAACACACGGACACGAGACACAGTCGTGTGTCTTAGGCATGTGAAGGACACGACCTTGGGACATGGGCGTATGCCCAGGCCGTGTGAAGTCTGCTCCTTATTTATGAAAATTCATGAAAATTAAATTTACCACACGGCCTAGCACACGAGCATGTGACTTGGCCGTGTAACCCTATTTTGTTGATAACGTCATAAACAGAGAGTTATACGGGTTGAGGACACGGGCGTCCCCCCAACCCACACGGGAGTGTGACCCTCCAAAACAAGAACATTTTCTAAGTGTTGGAAAGTTTTCTAAAGTTCCTGGTCTAGTCCCAAACCACCTCTAATGCATGTTTTGGGCCTCGTAATCTCGTTTTAGGGACACTATGAATGTATGAGAAAAGTTTTAAATTTGAGTGGAAATTCATGTCTCGATTTTAGAGGTTTGTTTGAGTTTAAGCCCAGTAATGCCTCGTACCCTGTTCCAGCGTCGAATACGGGTAAGGGGTGTTACAAAATCCCTATGAATGGTATATTTTGAATGCCATGTATTTATTTTATTGTTATATAGATAAATGATTCCTGATTTTATGGTAATTGTAATATCCCGAATTAGGGCCTAATCGGAATAGTGGTTTCGTGACCACAAATCCGAGATAGAAATAATTATTTTATAATTATTTTGAGGTTTATGATATGATTACATGATTGTGTGAAAATTTCGTGAAGAAATTCTATGCATAAAATACTTAATTTGAAAGTAGGGACTAAATCGAATAAGTTGCAAAACTTGCATTCTAGAAGTTTTTAGTATGAAATTGCATTGAAATATTAATTAAGAGGTCTTAAATAGAAATTTGACCAATTTTAAGTTCATGGACAAAATTAGGACATGGAAGGAATTTTTGGAAAGTTTAGTAGTAAGGGCATTTTGGTCATTTAGTTATTAAAATGAATTAAAAACAAAATTAAAAGCCAATTTTTGTCCATCTTCTTCATTAGGACGAAATTTCAAGGGTTCTCCATAGCTAGGGTTTGTTTCAAGCTTTCAAGAACCATAGTAAGTGATTCCAAGCCCCGTTTTTAATGTTCTTTACGTTTTCGGAGTCCCGGTAGCTCGATAAAGCTTATGCTAGCAATAATTTAAGTTAGGGTTCATATTTGGAAAAATACCCATAGGTGAAATTTGTGTATTTTGGTGTTTTATGATAGAATATGAGGTTTTAAATTATGTTAGACAACTTGTACTACTCGATTTTAAGCAAAAACGAGTAAAAGGGCTTAATCGGTAAAAATACCTAATAGTCATAAGTACATGTTAGAGTGTGAATTTCATGTTACCATAGAAGGGAAAAATTATCAGCATGTCATAAAACATAAGAATAAGGAATAAAGTTTAATCCCGAGCCTAGGGGCAAAAATGTAAATATGCAAAAGTTTAGGGGTAAAATTGTAATTTTGCCAAAATTTGAGTTAAGGATTAATTTGATAATGTGAGTATTAAATAAGCTAAATGTGTTATTTTAGATCAAGAAAGACGTGCAATCGAGGAAAAGAAAAGATTGTGGACTAAATTGCAAAATCTTTGTATTTTGGTACCAAGGTAAGTTCATGTGTAAATAATGTAGCATAATTGTTATTTTTAAGTTAGTGATGTTAAATATATGTGATGCTGAATTTTATTATGAAATGTATGCTTTGTGGTTAATTTCAAATAATATGTAAATTATGTGAGCTACTTGTTAAATATAATTGTTACCTGAGTATTGAATTCGGCATTCTACGGAAGACAGCGGATATGTGTTCGAGGAAAATCCCGTTTGAACCTTAGGAATAGATTAGGATACAAGTGACATGTCACTAGGATGGTTGAGCATCCGAACTCGTTGAGTTGAGTCCGAGTTCACTTATGGATGCGAATGTCCGAACTCGTTGAGTTGAGTCCGAGTTCGTGAGATGTAACTAGGCATCCGAGCTCGTTGAGTTGAGTCCGAGTTCACTTATGGATGCGAACGCCCGAGCTCGTTGAGTTGAGTCCGAGTTCGCTTATGGGTGGGTTACATAATTGCTTGTTTGCATATATGGCACTTATGTGCAAGTTATCCATGTATCCGAATTATATTCCGATGTGTTCAACGGGTAAAGTTCTACTCAATTGGAGGAATATTCGAGATGTAAAGAGACGTATTGGTAAGTGATGTGAAATGGATATTTTGGACAGGTATGTATTTAACCCTCGGGTTGAGTATTGATACAATCACGATAAGGTAATAAGATGATGAAAAATGATTAGAAATGTGATATGTGTTTTAGTGATGCATGCTAATGTTGATTGGTATGAATGTTTGTTATGTTACTTATTATTTGCATATGAACTTACTAAGCATTTATGCTTACTCCTTCCTTCTTACTCATTGTAGTTTTGGACAAGCCAACTCGAGAGTCGGGATAGGTCGAAGGCTCACCACACTATCCTAAGACTTTTGGTAAATGGTTTGTAAAATTAAGTATGGCATGTATAGCAATATACCTATTTTGTGTAAATGATCTTATGATATGGTGATGGAATGGTTGAGAAAATGTTTGATAATGATAAATTATGAAAATGATTAGTTTAGACTATGTTTTATGTTAAGGAAAATTATTAAGATACTTAATGCATAAAAACTCATAAAAAGGATGAAATTTGCCATAAACAGAATACTGCAGCAACACTGATGCAAGTTTGAAAATTTACTAAAAATCATAGAAATTGAATTTGGTGATGGACTACATATCAAATTTAAGCTTATTATGTCTAGTTTCACATGAAACAAATGAAACAGGTAAAGGAATTATATGTTAAAAGATATTTGAATTTTAGTGAAACAGAGTCATAGCAGTTTCTGAATCCCCTGTTCCAACTTTAGAAATTCACCATAAATTGTAAAGATATAATTATGTGGTGTATTTTATATCTTCAGAATCCTTATTGAGTCTAGTTTTATTAGAAACAAACCTCATAGTCATATGAATTTTTTACAGAGATAAATGTGGTTCGTAGTAAAACAGAGGTCAAACCAGTCAAGTCTTGAAACAGGGGTAACTTTAACTAATAAACTGTACTAATTGGCTTAACCAAAAATTCTATAAAAAAATTAGTAGATAGGTATATGAGTCTAGATTCAGGGAAAATTTACGGATCTTAATTTCAAGTTTTGTAACTCGAGATATGATTTTTCTTGTGACTGTGACGCAAGTAGCTTAAAAACTGTGAATGTAGAAACAAATAATCCAAAGTTCTAAAAATGTTAAATTAAGCTTAGTAACACCTCATACTCGACTCGTGACGGTCTCGAGCGTGGGCGTTACATTTAGTGGTATCGAGCAGGTTTTTAGTCGGTTCTCGGACTACGTGTTGTATGTACGGATTTTGCTATACATGCCATATGTATAAATTGTGATAGTGTGATGACTTCGACCTTTTTAAATGATTTTTTTAGTAAATGGATCCCGATCCAGTGTGGCGGCAGATGAAGTAGAGAGTAATGCGCCAGCTCACGCTGAAGGAGCAACGCCGACCGAAAATCCACCTCCTACTGTTGGTCGTGGAGGAGGAGGAGAAAGGGGTCGGGAAGCCTTTCTCCAAATGATGAGTGCATGGTACACTCGAGTTCGTTCAGACGAACCCAAATGTACAACCTCCCCCCCCTCCTCAATTCCTCAACCTGCACCCCGACGCCTCAAGGTATGGATCTGATGAAATTTCACGAAACTCCGCTTGATAGAATTTCGCAAGCAAGGGGCAAAGAATTTAAAGCAAATATTGATGATGATGCCGAAAGCGAGTTTCGATTGAAAATTCTATCCGGTATTTGACGAATTATCTTGTACACCAAGAATGTTTGAAATGCGCTATATCTTTGTTGAGGATTCAGCCTATAATTGGTGGAAGACTTTGATTTTGGTGGTACCGAAAGAGAAAATAACTTGGGAATTCTTTCAAGAAGAGTTTCGAAGAAATATATTAGTGAAAGATTTATTGATCGAAAGCGTAAAGAATTTCTTGAGTTGAAGCAAGGTAATATGACGATTCATGAGAATATGAAAGAGAGTTCGTTCGATTAAGTAAGTATGCCGTAGAGTATGTTCCTCTGAGAGGCCAAGATGTGCCGACGATTTGAAGACGGGCTCAACGAAGACATCAAGGTATTTGTTGGAATTCTTGAATTAAAAGAAATGGTAGTATTGGTTGATCGGGCTTGTAAGGTAAGAATTACTTAAAGAAAAGAAAAAGGTAGAGGTGATACTAGAAATTGGAGGAAAAGACCGATGAGCGCTTCATTTTCACAAACTGGAAAGTCAAGGAATATGAATCCTCGTTCCCAAGCTTCACCGGGCAATCATATGGGAATTATAAGAAGCAAAATGTGGGTCCTAAATCCCGGACTACTTCTGCAGAAATGAGTGTAGGGAACTCGAGATTTGTTAAACCCGAGTGCCAAGTGAGCGTGTGGTAGAAATCATTTTGGTCCGTAGAGCAAATGAATGTTTTCGATGTGGTTCTCCTGGATCATTTTATTAGAGATCGCCAGAGAGAGCTGTGAAAAGAAAAATTTCTGAATACAAAAACAAGTGGGGCGGATTCGAAGGAAGATATCCAAGAAAAGCGGGAGCGAAGCAAGCGGTAGAATGTAGCCGAGATGCACCGCTTAGACTCAAGGAAGGGCTCCACTAGAACTTATGCTATTAAAGCGCGTGAAGATGCTTCCTCACCGATGTGATTACTGGTACATTTTCTCTCTATAATGTTAATGTTATTGCTTTGATTGATCCCGGTTCTACTCATTCATATGTGTGCATGAAACTGGTGTCTAGTTTGAATATACCGTTGAGAACACAAAATTTATGATTAGAGTGTCGAACCCGTTAGGCAAATGTGTGATAGTTGATAAAGTAAGTAAGAAATGCCCTTTAATGATTCGGGTCATTACTTTCCTACGACTTGATGTTGCTGCCGTTTGATGAATTTGATGTTATTTTGGGTATGGATTGGTTGACATTGCATGATGCTATAGTAAATTGCAAAGAAAATGTTATAGAATTAAAGTGTGAAAACGGTGAAACTCTGCGGGTTGAATCAGATAAATCGAGGCATTACCTAGTGTGATTTCTTCAATGTCGGCTCAAAGATATCCGAGAAAGGGTTATGAAGCTTATTTTGCGTATGTAATTAATACAAAAGAAATTGAAAAGAAAGTTGAATCGATGTCGGTTGTGTGTGAATTTGCGGACGTATTTCGGAAAGAATTGCCGGTTTGCCTCGATCGAGAAAGTAGAATTTGGTATTGATTTGATACCGAAACAGCTCCGATTTCGATTGCTCAGTATAGAATGGCACCAGCAGAGTTGAAGGAATTAAAGTCGCAGATTGCAGAGTTGACTGATAAAGGTTTTGTGAGACCGAGTTTTTCATCTTGGGGTGCTCCGTGTTATTTGTGAAAAAGAAGGATGGTTCTATGAGGTTGTGTGTTGATTATCGCCAGTTAAACAAGGTGACAATCAAAAACAAATATCCGTTGCCAAGAATTGATGATTTATTTGATTAGCTAAAATGAGCGACATGGTTTTCAAAGATTGACTTGAGATCCGGTATTACCAATCATGGTAAAAGAGTCTGACGTGGCTAAAACCGCTTTTAGAACAAGGTATGGTCATTATGAATTTTTAGTTATGCCATTCGGGTTGACAAATGCTCCTGCTGTGTTTATGGATTTAATGAATCGTATATTCCGACCAGACTTGGACAAATTTGTTGTGGTGTTTATAGATGATATTTTAATTTATTCAAAAGATGATACAGAGCATGCTGAGCATTTGAGGATAGTTTTGCAAACTTTGAGAGATAAGCAGCTGTATGCTAAGTTTAGTAAAAGTGAATTTTGGCTACGGAAAGTTGGATTTTTGGGTCATATTGTTTCAGGTGATGGTATACGGGTTGATCCTAGTAAAATTTCAGCCATAGTTGATTGGAAACCACCGAAAAATGTAACTAAACTTAGAAGTTTCTTGGGGCTAGCTGGGTATTATCGGCGGTTTGTAAATGGATTTTCTATAATTGCTGCTCCTATAACTAGATTACTCCGAAAGGATGTTAAATTTGAATGGACGGAAGAATGTCAACAGAGTTTTGAAGAATTGAAAAAGTTATTAACAGAGGCACCAGTGTTAGTACAAACCAGAAATCAAAAAAGAATTTGTGGTGTATAATGATGCTTCTCTAAATGGTTTGGGGTGTGTGCTCATGCAAGAAGGAAAAGTGGTGGCATATGCTTCGAGGCGATTAAAACCTCATGAGAGGAATTATCCTACTCACGATTTGGAATTGGTCTGTGCAGTGGTGTTTGCTTTGAAAAATTTGGCGACATTATTTGTATGGTGAAAAGTGCCGGTATATACCGACCATAAAAGTCTTAAGTACTTGATGTCACAAAAGACTTGAATTTAAGACAAATGAAGATGGTTGGAATTATTGAAAGATTACGAGCTTGTTATTGATTATCATCCGGAAAAGCGAATGTAGTTCTTTGATGCTTTGAGCGGAAAGTTGTTATTTGCTTTGAGAGTTATGAACACTCAGGTTGAAAGTGTCGATGATGGTTCGATTCTAGCAGAGCTAAGAGTAAAACCGAAGTTTTACAAGAGATTTCAAGCTCAAAAAGATGATCAAGATTTGCAAGCCAAGAGAAAATAATGTGAAGTTGATACAGAGTCGATTTCGAAATTGGTTCTCGATGGGTGCTTAATGTTTAAAGATCGGATTTGTGTACCAAAGAATGAGGAATTGATTCAAAAGATCCTACAGAAGCACATAGTGGTTATTTCTCGATTCATCCGTAGTACTGAAATGTATAATGACTTGAAGAAAATGTATTGGTGGAATGGAATGAAAAGAGATATATCGAGTTTGTGTCCAAATGCTTAATTTGTCAACAGTGAAAGTTGAACACCAAGTGCCTTCGGGATTACTTCACCTATTATGGTTCCCGAATGGAAATGGGATCGGATTACTATGGATTTTGTTTCGTGGATTGCCATTGACTCCGTGAAAGAAAGATGCCATCCGGGTAATAGTTGATGATTAACTAAGTCGGCTCATTTTATTCCTAGACGCACGGATTATTCTCTTAACAAGTTGGCTGAATCAGTATATTAGAGAAATTGTTAGATTACATGGAATACCATTGTCGATTATTTCAGATAGAGATCCAAGGTTTACTTCACGTTTTGGCAAAAATTGCAAGACGCGTTAGGTACAAAGTTAAATTTCGATCTTCGCTTTTCATCCACAAACCGATGGACAATCGGAGAGAGTAATTCGATTCTTGAAGACATGCTCGGATGTTGTGTATTGGAATTTCAAGGAAGTTGGGAAAGATATTTGCCATTGGTAGAATTTGTTTACAACAATAGTTATCGAGACGAGCTTGAAAATGGCACCTTATGAAGCATTGTATGGTCGTAAGTGTCGAACGCTTTTGTATTGGACTGAACTCAAGGAAAATCAGATTTATGGAGTTGATCTAATAAAAGAAATCAAGAAAAAGTGAAAGTAATTCGAGATTGTTTGAAAGCTGCTTCAGATAGACAGAAATCTTACGCAGATCTAAAACGAAAAGACATTGAATTTCAAGTTGGTGATAAAGTATTTTTAAAGGTGTCTTCGTGGAAGAAAGTCCTTAGATTTGGACGGAAGGGCAAATTAAGTCCTCGTTTTATTGGGCCGTATGAAGTAATTGAAAAAGTTGGACGGTAGCATATCGACTAGCATTACCACCTGAATTAGAGAAGATTCATGATGTGTTCCACGTATCTATGTTACGTCGGTATCGTTCGGATCCTTCACATGTAGTTTCACTGACAGAAATTGAACTACAACCAGATATGACCTACGAAGAAGAACCGATTAAGATTTTAGCTCGAGAGGTCAAACAACTAAGGAATAAAAATGTTGCACTTGTGAAGGTGTTGTGGCAAAGGCATGGAATAGAAGAAGCTACATGGGAATCCAAGAAACTATGAGAAATCAATACCCACATCTGTTTTATGGTAAGATTTTCGAGGACGAAAATCCTTAAAGGGGAGAGTTGTAATATCCCTAATTAGGGCCTAATCGAATAGTGGTTTTCGTGACCACAAATCCGAGATAGAAATAATTATTTTATAATTATTTTGAGGTTTATGATATGATTACATGATTGTGTGAAAATTTCAGTGAAGAAATTCTATGCATAAAATACTTAATTTGAAAGTAGGGACTAAATCGAATAAGTTGCAAAACTTGCATTCTAGAAGTTTTTAGTATGAAATTGCATTGAAATATTAATTAAGAGGTCTTAAATAGAAATTTGACCAATTTTAAGTTCATGGACAAAATTAGGACATGGAAGGAATTTTTGGAAAGTTTAGTAGTAAGGGCATTTTGGTCATTTAGTTATTAAAATGAATTAAAAACAAAATTAAAAGCCAATTTTTGTCCATCTTCTTCATTAGGACGAAATTTCAAGGGTTCTCCATAGCTAGGGTTTGTTTCAAGCTTTCAAGCTCCATAGTAAGTGATTCCAAGCCCCGCTTTTAATGTTCTTTACGTTTTGAGTCCCTGTAGCTCGATAAAGCTTATGCTAGCAATAATTTAAGTTAGGGTTCATATTTGGAAAAATACCCATAGGTGAAATTTGTGTATTTTGGTGTTTTATGATAGAATATGAGGTTTTAAATTATGTTAGAAAACTTGTACTACTCTGATTTTAAGCAAAACGAGTAAAAGGGCTTAATCGGTAAAAATACCTAATAGTCATAAGTACATGTTAGAGTGTGAATTTCATGTTACCATAGAAGGAAAAATTATCAGCATGTCATAAAACATAAGAATAAGGAATAAAGTTTAATCCAGAGCCTAGGGGCAAAAATGTAAATATGCAAAAGTTTAGGGGTAAAATTGTAATTTTGCCAAAATTTGAGTTAAGGATTAATTTGATAATGTGAGTATTAAATAAGCTAAATGTGTTATTTTAGATCAAGAAAGACGTGCAATCGAGGAAAAGAAAAGATTGTGGACTAAATTGCAAAATCTTTGTATTTTGGTACCAAGGTAAGTTCATGTGTAAATAATGTAGCATAATTGTTATTTTTAAGTTAGTGATGTTAAATATATGTGATGCTGAATTTTATTATGAAATGTATGCTTTGTGGTTAATTTCAAATAATATGTAAATTATGTGAGCTACTTGTTAAATATAATTGTTACCGAGTATTGAATTCGGCATTCTACGGAAGACGGCAAGGATATGTGTTCGAGGAAAATCCCGTTTGAACCTTAGGAATAGATTAGGATACAAGTGACATGTCACTAGGATGGTTGAGCATCCGAACTCGTTGAGTTGAGTCCGAGTTCACTTATGGATGCGAATGTCCGAACTCGTTGAGTTGAGTCCGAGTTCGTGAGATGTAACTAGGCATCCGAGCTCGTTGAGTTGAGTCCGAGTTCACTTATGGATGCGAACGCCCGAGCTCGTTGAGTTGAGTCCGAGTTCGCTTATGGGCGGGTTACATAATTGCTTGTTTGCATATATGGCACTTATGTGCAAGTTATCCATGTATCCGAATTATATTCCGATGTGTTCAACGGGTAAAGTTCTACTCAATTGGAGGAATATTCGAGATGTAAAGAGACATATTGGTAAGTGATGTGAAATGGATATTTTGGACAGGTATGTATTTAACCCTCGGTTGAGTATTGATACAATCACGATAAGGTAATAAGATGATGAAAAATGATTAGAAATGTGATATGTGTTTTAGTGATGCATGCTAATGTTGATTGGTATGAATGTTTGTTATGTTACTTATTATTTGCATATGAACTTACTAAGCATTTATGCTTACTCCTTCCTTCTTACTCATTGTAGTTTTGGACAAGCCAACTCGTGAGTCGGGATAGGTCGAAGGCTCACCACACTATCCTAAGAAGACTTTTGGTAAATGGTTTGTAAAATTAAGTATGACATGGATAGCAATATACCTATTTTGTGTAAATGATCTTATGATATGGTGATGGAATGGTTGATAAAATGTTTGATAATGATAAATTATGAAAATGGTTAGTTTAGACTATGTTTTATGTTAAGGAAAATTATTAAGATACTTAGTGCATAAAAACTCATAAAAAGGATGAAATTTGCCATAAACAGAATACTGCAGCAACACTGACGCAAGTTTGAAAATTTACTAAAAATCATAGAAATTGAATTTGGTGATGGACTACATATCAAATTGAATCTTATTATGTCTAGTTTCACATGAAACAAATGAAACAGGTAAAGGAATTATATGTTAAAATATATTTGAATTTTAGTGAAACAGGGTCATAGCAGTTTCTGAATCCCCTGTTCCAAATTTAGAAATTCACCATAAATTGTAAAGATATAATTATGTGGTGTATTTTATATATTCAGAATCCTTATTGAGTCTAGTTTTAGTAGAAACAAACCTCATAGTAATATGAAGTTTTTACAGAGAGAAATGTGGTTCGTAGTAAAACAGAGGTCAAACCAGTCAAGTCTTGAAACAGGGGTAACTTTAACTAATAAACTGTACTAATTGGCTCAACCAAAAATTCTAGAAAAAAATTAGTAGATAGGTATATGAGTCTAGATTCAAGGAAAATTTACGGATCTTAATTTCGAGTTTTGTAACTCGAGATATGATTTTTCTTGTGACTGTGACGCAAGTAGCTTAAAAACTGTGAATGTAGAAACAAATAATCCAAAGTTCTAAAAATGTTAAATTAAGCTTAGTAACACCTCATACTCGACTCCGGCGACGGTCTCGGGCGTGGGGGCGTTACAGTAATGCTCTATAACCCTAATATGATGACAGAGATGGGTTAGGGGTGTTACATTTAGTGGTATCAGAGCTATAGTTTAGTCTATTCTAGGACTAACGTAGTGGAGTAGAGTTTAGTATATACATGCCACATATACCCTGTGATAGTGTGATGCTTTTAATCTGCTCTAATATTGTATTTTCTTATTGATTCAAGATGTTAGCTGAGTTAAACTAGGTTGAAGTTAATGAAGCTAAAAGTAAAGTTCAAGCTTCAAATCGTAAAGCAAGTAATAGTGTGCCAATTCCACAGTCCTTTGGTGATGAAATGAAAAATGTGTTTCTTGAAATGATGAACCTGTGGTTCAATGAATTCAAACAAGAAAATCTTGCAACTTTGCCACCCTTACCCCCTACTGTGCCTCCTCCGACACCCCTAGGCCTTCAAAATCATGTACCTGTGATAGTTACTTGAGTATCTATAGGTAAAATCTAAAAATGTGGAGCAAAAGAGTTTAGAGGAAAGGTTGATGATGATCCTACAAAAGCCGAATACTGGTTAATGAATACGAAGAGTTTTTATAGAATTGATGTGCACACTCGAAGATTGTTTGAGACATGTTGTGTCGTTGTTAAAAGATGAAGCGTACTTATGGTGGGACACTTTGAGCATGATAACATACAATGATCGCATTAATTAGCATTTTCTTTCGGATGGAATTCAAGAAGAAGTATGTAAGTCAGTTATTTATTAACAAGAAAAAGAAATAATTTATTGAATGAAAATAGAGGAATCGATCTATAGTTGAATATGAGCGGGAATTTGTACAGTTAAGCAAGTATGCCCGTAATATAATGTCAAATGACGAAGAAATGTGTATTAGATTTTAAGACGGGTTGAAAAATGATATTTGTATGTCTGTGGCAGCATTAAACTTACGGGAATTTGTAGAACTTTTAGAACGAGCCCAGAAAATTGAAAAAATTTTCAAAAGTAAACGATAGTCAGATTCAAAATTTCAAGATTTTAACAAAAGAGGGTCGTTCAAGCTGGCTCAAATGTCTCTATCAAGGAAATTAGAAACAAGGCAAGTCAATAGGCTACCCCTTCAGAGTTTATTAGCAGAGATAAAATAAGGCAAAAAAATTTTAAGTTTGTTAATTCTCCAGTAGCTAGTGTTAGAAGTGTAAGAAATGTTGAGAAAATGGTTCCTGTTTGTGATAATTGCAATAAAAGGCATTTTGGTGAGTGCCAATCAAAGTCAGGAGCTTGTTTATTTTATGGATCTACTGACCATTTCCTTCTAAATCCACTAGACAAAAATTACAAATGTTGAGAAAAATTAGTAGACAAAAAGAATGTGTCTGTTAAGTTCACAGAATATACTGTCAAAGTAACAAATCCACTAGGTCAGTGTGTTTTAGTTAATCAGATATGTAAATTATGTCCACTAAAAGTTAGGGGTTGTGATTCTCCCGCTAGTTTGATGTTGTTACCTTTTGATGATTTTGATCTCATTCTGGGAATGGATTGATTGTCTGAGCATGATGCAATTGTGAGTTGCCAAAGGAAACAAGTTAGTTTGAAATGTCCGAATGGTGAATTTATTTGTGTTAGGGTAGATGGGGCCGATTGTATTACAAATGTAATTTCAGCACCACATTAGTAGACTAAAAGAATTTTCCTGTTGAGTTCATGAAATATACTATCAAAGTAACAAATCCACTAGGTCAGTGTGCTATAGCTAATCAGATATCTAAATCGTGTCCACTAAAAGTTAGGGGTTACGATTTTGCCACTAGTTTGATGTTGTTACCTTTTGATGGTTTTGATCTCATTCTGGGAATGGATTCGATGTCTGAGCATGATGCAATAGTGAGTTGCTAAAGGAAACAAGTTAGTTTGAAACCCCCGAATGGTGAATTTATTTGTGTTAGGGCAGATGGGGCCAATTGTATTACAAATGTAGTTTCAACACCATATTAGTAGACAAAAAGAATTTGTCTGTTAAGTTCACTGAATATACTGTAAAAGTAACAAATCCACTAGGTCAGTGTGTTTTAGTTAATCAGATATGTAAATCATGTCCACTAAAATTTAGGGGTTGTGATTCTCCCGCTAGTTTGATGTTGTTACCTTTGGATGATTTTGATCTCATTCTGGGAATGGATTGCTTGTCTGAGCATGATGCAATTGTGAGTTGCCAAAGGAAACAAGTTAGTTAGAAACCTCCGAATGGTGAATTTATTTGTGTTAGGGTAGATGGGGCCGATTGTATTACAAATGTAATTTCAGCACCACATTAGTAGACTAAAAGAATTTTCCTGTTGAGTTCATTAAATATACTATCAAAGTAACAAATCCACTAGGTCAGTGTGCTATAGTTAATCAGATATGTAAATCGTGTCCACTAAAAGTTAGGGGTTACGATTTTGCCACTAGTTTGATGTTGTTACCTTTTGATGGTTTTGATCTCATTCTGGGAATGGATTGGATGTCTGAGCATGATGCAATAGTGAGTTGCTGAAGGAAACAAGTTAGTTTGAAACCTCCGAATGGTGAATTTATTTGTGTTAGGGCAGATGGGGCCAATTGTATTACAAATGTAGTTTCAGCACCATATTAGTAGACAAAAAGAATTTGCCTGTTAAGTTCATCGAATATCTTGTCAAAGTAACAAATCCACTAGGTCAGTGTGTTTTAGTTAATCAGATATGTAAATCGTGTCCACTAAAAGTTATGGGTTGTGATTCTCCCGCTAGTTTGATGTTGTTACCTTTTGATGATTTTGATCTCATTCTGGGAATGGATTGGATGTTTGAGCATGATGCAATAGTGAGTTGCTGAAGGAAACAAGTTAGTTAGAAACCTCTGAATGGTGAATTTATTTGTGCTAGGGCAGATGGGGCCAATTGTATTACAAATGTAGTTTCAGCACCATATTGGTAGACAAAAGGAATGTGTCTGTTAAGTTCACTGAATATACTGTCAAAGTAACAAATCTACTAGGTCAGTGTGTTTTAGTTAATCAGATATGTAAATCGTGTCCACTAAAAGTTATGGGTTACGATTTACCCGCTAGTTTGAAGTTGTTACCTTTTGATGATTTTGATCTCATTCTGGGAATGGATTGGATGTCTGAGCATGATGCAATAGTGAGTTGCTGAAGGAAACAAGTTAGTTTGAAACCTCCGAATGGTGAATTTATTTGTGTTAGGGCAGATGGGGCCAATTGTATTACAAATGTAGTTTCAGCACCATATTAGTAGACAAAAAGAATTTGTCTGTTAGGTTTACTGAATCTACTGTCAAAGTAACAAATCCACTAGGTCAGTGTGTTTTAGTTAATCAGATATGTAAATCGTGTCCACTAAAAATTAGGGGTTGTGATTCTCCCGTTAGTTTGATGTTGTTACCTTTTGATGATTTTGATCTCATTCTGGGAATGGATTGCTTGTCTGAGCATGATGCAATTGTGAGTTGCCGAAGGAAACAAGTTAGTTTGAAATTTCCGAATGGTGAATTTGTTTGGGTTAGGGCAGATGGGGCCGATTGTATTACAAATGTAATTTCAGCACCACATTAGCAGACTAAAAGAATTTTCTTGTTGAGTTCATTAAATATACTATCAAAGTAACAAATCCACTAGGTCAGTGTGCTATAGTTAATCAGATATCTAAATCGTGTCCACTAAAAGTTAGGGGTTACAATTTTGCCACTAGCTTGATGTTGTTACCTTGTAATGGTTTTGATCTCATTCTGGGAATGGATTGGATGTCTGAGCATGATGCAATAGTGAGTTGCTGAAGGAAACAAGTTAGTTTGAAACCTCCGAATGGTGAATTTATTTGTGTTAGGGTTGATGGGGCCAATTGTATTACAAATGTAGTTTCAGCACCATATTAGTAGACAAAGAGAATGTGTCTGTTAAGTTCACTGAATATACTATCAAAGTAACAAATCCACTAGGTCAGTGTGTTTTAGTTAATCAAATATGTATATCATGTCCACTAAAAGTTAGGGGTTGTGATTCTCCCGCTAGTTTGATGTTGTTACCTTTTGATGATTTTGATCTCATTCTGGGAATGGATTGCTTGTCTGAGCATGATGCAATTGTGAGTTGCCAAAGGAAACAAGTTAGTTTGAAATGTCCGAATGGTGAATTTATTTGTGTTAGGGTAGATGGGGCCGATTGTATTACAAATGTAATTTCAGCACCACATTAGTAGACTAAAAGAATTTTCCTGTCGATTTCATTAAATATACTATCAAAGTAACAAATCCACTAGGTCAGTGTGCTATAGTTAATCAGATATGTAAATCATGTCCACTAAAAGTTAGGGGTTACGATTTTGCCACTAGTTTGATGTTGTTACCTTTTGATGGTTTTGATCTCATTCTGGGAATGGATTGGATGTCTGGGCATGATGCAATAGTGAGTTGCTGAAGGAAACAAGTTAGTTTGAAACCTCCGAATGGTGAATTTATTTGTGTTAGGGTAGATGGGGCCAATTGTATTACAAATGTAGTTTCAGCACCATATTAGTAGACAAAAAGAATGTGTCTGTTAAGTTCACTGAATATACTGTCAAAGTAACAAATCCACTAGGTCAGTGTGTTTTAGTTAATCAGATATGTAAATCATGTCCACTAAAAGTTAGGGTTGTGATTCTCCCGCTAGTTTGATGTTGTTACCTTTTGATGATTTTGATCTCATTCTGGGAATGGATTGCTTGTCTGAGCATGATGCAATTGTGAGTTGCCATAGGAAACAAGTTAGTTTGAAATGTCCGAATGGTGAATTTATTTGTGTTAGGGTAGATGGGGCCGATTGTATTACAAATGTAATTTCAGCACCACATTAGTAGACTAAAAGAATTTTCCTGTTGAGTTCATTAAATATACTATCAAAGTAACAAATCCACTAGGTTAGTGTGCTATAGTTAATCAGATATGTAAATCGTGTCCACTAAAAGTTAAGGGTTACGATTTTGCCACTAGTTTGATGTTGTTACCTTTTGATGGTTTTGATCTCATTCTAGGAATGGATTGGATGTCTGAGCATGATGCAATAGTGAGTTGCTGAAGGAAACAAGTTAGTTTGAAACCTCCGAATGGTGAATTTATTTGTGTTAGGGCAGATGGGGCCAATTGTATTACAAATGTAGTTTCAACACCATATTAGTAGACAAAAAGAATTTGTCTGTTAAGTTCACTGAATATACTGTCAAAGTAACAAATCCACTAGGTCAGTGTGTTTTAGTTAATCAGATATGTAAATCGTGTCCACTAAAAGTTATGGGTTGTGATTCTCCCGCTAGTTTGATGTTGTTACCTTTTGATGATTTTGATCTCATTCTGGGAATGGATTGGATGTTTGAGCATGATGCAATAGTGAGTTGCTGAAGGAAACAAGTTAGTAAGAAACCTCCGAATGGTGAATTTATTTGTGCTAGGGCAGATGGGGCCAATTGTATTGCAAATGTAGTTTTAGCACCATATTGGTAGACAAAAGGAATGTGTCTGTTAAGTTCACTGAATATACTGTCAAAGTAACAAATCTACTAGGTTAGTGTGTTTTAGTTAATCAGATATGTAAATCATGTCCACTAAAAGTTATGGGTTACGATTTACACGCTAGTTTGAAGTTGTTACCTTTTGATGATTTTGATCTCATTCTGGGAATGGATTGGATGTCTGAGCATGATGCAATAGTGAGTTGCTGAAGGAAACAAGTTAGTTTGAAACCTCCGAATGGTGAATTTATTTGTGTTAGGGCAGATGGGGCCAATTGTATTACAAATGTAGTTTCAGCACCATATTAGTAGACAAAAAGAATTTTTCTGTTAGGTTCACTGAATATACTATCAAAGTAACAAATCCACTAGGTCAGTGTGTTTTAGTTATTCAGATATGTAAATCGTGTCCACTAAAAGTTAGGGGTTGTGATTCTCCCGTTAGGTTGATGTTGTTACCTTTTGATGATTTTGATCTCATTCTAGGAATGGATTCCTTGTCTGAGCATGATGCAATTGTGAGTTGCCGAAGGAAACAAGTTAGTTTGAAATTTCCGAATGGTGAATTTGTTTGTGTTAGGGCAGATGGGGCCGATTGTATTACAAATGTAATTTCAGCACCACATTAGTAGACTAAAACAATTTTCTTGTTGAGTTCATTAAATATATTATCAAAGCAACAAATCTACTAGGTCAATGTGCTATAGTTAATCAGATATCTAAATCGTGTCCACTAAAAGTTAGGGGTTACGATTTTGCCACTAGCTTGATGTTGTTACCTTTTAATGGTTTTGATCTCATTCTGGGAATGGATTGGATGTCTGAGCATGATGCAATAGTGAGTTGCTGAAGGAAACAAGTTAGTTTGAAACCTCCGAATGGTGAATTTATTTGTGTTAGGGTAGATGGGGCCAATTGTAGTAAAAATGTAGTGTCAGCACCATATTAGTAGACAAAAAGAATGTGGCTGTTAAGTTCACTGAATATACTGTCAAAGTAACAAATCCACTAGGTCAGTGTGTTTTAGTTTATCAGATATGTAAATCATGTCCACTAAAAGTTAGGGGTTGTGATTCTTCCGCTAGTCTGATGTTGTTACCTTTTGATGATTTGATCTCATTCTGGGAATGGATTGCTTGTCTGAGCATGATGCAATTGTGAGTTGCCAAAGGAAACAAGTTAGTTTGAAATGTCCGAATGGTGAATTTATTTGTGTTAGGGTAGATGGGGCCGATTGTATTACAAATGTAATTTCAGCACCACATTTGTAGACTAAAAGAATTTTCCTGTTGAGTTCATTAAATATGCTATAAAAGTAACAAATCCACTAGGTCAGTGTGCTATAGTTAATCAGATATGTAAATCATGTCCACTAAAAGTTAGGGGTTACGATTTTGCCACTAGTTTGATGTTGTTACCTTTTGATGGTTTTGATCTCATTCCGGGAATGGATTGGATGTCTGGGCATGATGCAATAGTGAGGTGCTGAAGGAAACAAGTTAGTTTGAAACGTCCGAATGGTGAATTTATTTGTGTTAGGGTAGATGGGGCCAATTGTATTACAAATGTAGTTTCAGCACCATATTAGTAGACAAAAAGAATTTGTCTGTTAGGTTCACTGAATATACTGTCAAAGTATCAAATCCACTAGGTTAGTGTGTTTTAGTTAATCAGATATGTAAATCGTGGCCACTAAAAGTTAGGGGTTGTGATTCTCCCGCTAGTTTGATGTTGTTACCTTTTGATGATTTTGATCTCATTCTGGGAATGGATTGCTTGTCTGAGCATGATGCAATTGTGAGTTGCCGAAGGAAACAAGTTAGTTTGAAATGTCCGAATGGTGAATTTGTTTGTCTTAGGGCAGATGGGGCCGATTTTATTACAAATGTAATTTCCGCACCACATTAGTAGACTAAAAGAATTTTCTTGTTGAGTTCATTAAATATACTATCAAAGTAACAAATCCACTAGGTCAGTGTGCTATAGTTAATCAGATATCTAAATCGTGTCCATTAAAAGTTAGGGGTTACGATTTTGCTACTAGTTTGATGTTGTTACCTTTTGATGGTTTTGATCTCATTCTAGGAATGGATTGGATGTCTGAGCATGATGCAATAGTGAGTTGCTGAAGGAAACAAGTTAGTTTGAAACCTCCGAATGGTGAATTTATTTGTGTTAGGGCAGATGGGGCCAATTGTATTACAAATGTAGTTTCAACACCATATTAGTAGACAAAAAGAATTTGTCTCATTAAGTTCACTTGAATATCTTGTCAAAGTAACAAATCCACTAGGTCGGTGTGTTTTAGTTAATCGATATATGTAAATCGTGTCCACTAAAAGTTATGGGTTGTGATTCTCCCGCTAGTTTGATGTTGTTACCTTTTGATTATTTTGATCTCATTCGGGAATGGATTGGATGTTTGAGCATGATGCAATAGTGAGTTGTTTGAAGGAAACAAGTTAGTAAGAAACCTCCGAATGGTGAATTTATTTGTGCTAGAGGCGGATGGGGCCAATTGTATTGCAAATGTAGTTTCAAAGACCATATTGGTAGACAAAAGAAATGTGTCCATTAAGTTCACTTTGATATACTTTGTCAAAGTAACAAATCTACTAGGTTAGTGTGTTTTAGTTAATCAGATATGTAAATCATGTCCACTAAAAGTTATGGGTTACGATTTACACGCTAGTTTGAAGTTGTTACCTTTTGATGATTTTGATCTCATTCTCGAATGGATTGGATGTCCGAGCATGATGCAATAGTGAGTTGCTGAAGGAAACAAGTTAGTTTGAAACCTCCGAATGGTGAATTTATTTGTGTTAGGGCAGATGGGGCCAATTGTATTACAAATGTAGTTTCAGCACCATATTAGTAGACAAAAAGAATTTTTCTGTTAGGTTCACTGAATATACTATCAAAGTAACAAATCCACTAGGTCAGTGTGTTTTAGTTATTCAGATATGTAAATCATGTCCACTAAAAGTTAGGGGTTGTGATTCTCCCGTTAGGTTGATGTTGTTACCTTTTGATGATTTTGATCTCATTCTAGGAATGGATTCCTTGTCTGAGCATGATGCAATTGTGAGTTGCCGAAGGAAACAAGTTAGTTTGAAATTTCCGAATGGTGAATTTGTTTGTGTTAGGGCAGATGGGGCCGATTGTATTACAAATGTAATTTCAGCACCACATTAGTAGACTAAAACAATTTTCTTGTTGAGTTCATTAAATATATTATCAAAGTAACAAATCCACTAGGTCAGTGTGCTATAGTTAATCAGATATCTAAATCGTGTCCACTAAAAGTTAGGGGTTACGATTTTGCCACTAGCTTGATGTTGTTACCTTTTAATGGTTTTGATCTCATTCTGGGAATGGATTGGATGTCTGAGCATGATGCAATAGTGAGTTGCTGAAGGAAACAAGTTAGTTTGAAACCTCCGAATGGTGAATTTATTTGTGTTAGGGTAGATGGGGCCAATTGTAGTAAAAATGTAGTTTCAGCACCATATTAGTAGACAAAAAGAATGTGGCTGTTAAGTTCACTGAATATACTGTCAAAGTAACAAATCCACTAGGTCAGTGTGTTTTAGTTTATCAGATATGTAAATCATGTCCACTAAAAGTTAGGGGTTGTGATTCTTCCGCTAGTCTGATGTTGTTACCTTTTGATGATTTGATCTCATTCTGGGAATGGATTGCTTGTCTGAGCATGATGCAATTGTGAGTTGCCAAAGGAAACAAGTTAGTTTGAAATGTCCGAATGGTGAATTTATTTGTGTTAGGGTAGATGGGGCCGATTGTATTACAAATGTAATTTCAGCACCACATTTGTAGACTAAAAGAATTTTCCTGTTGAGTTCATTAAATATGCTATCAAAGTAACAAATCCACTAGGTCAGTGTGCTATAGTTAATCAGATATGTAAATCATGTCCACTAAAAGTTAGGGGTTACGATTTTGCCACTAGTTTGATGTTGTTACCTTTTGATGGTTTTGATCTCATTTCGGGAATGGATTGGATGTCTGGGCATGAT
Source organism: Gossypium anomalum (assembly GCA_025698475.1). Lineage (NCBI taxonomy): Eukaryota > Viridiplantae > Streptophyta > Magnoliopsida > Malvales > Malvaceae > Gossypium > Gossypium anomalum. The sequence continues at coordinate 59,899,308 of CM046959.1, forward strand.
GCAATAGTGAGGTGCTGAAGGAAACAAGTTAGTTTGAAACGTCCGAATGGTGAATTTATTTGTGTTAGGGTAGATGGGGCCAATTGTATTACAAATGTAGTTTCAGCACCATATTAGTAGACAAAAAGAATTTGTCTGTTAGGTTCATCAAATATACCACAAAGTATCAAATCCACTAGGTTAGTGTGTTTTAGTTAATCAGATATGTAAATCGTGTCCACTAAAAGTTAGGGGTTGTGATTCTCCCGCTAGTTTGATGTTGTTACCTTTTGATGATTTTGATCTCATTCTGGGAATGGATTGCTTGTCTGAGCATGATGCAATTGTGAGTTGCCGAAGGAAACAAGTTAGTTTGAAATGTCCGAATGGTGAATTTGTTTGTCTTAGGGCAGATGGGGCCGATTGTATTACAAATGTAATTTCCGCACCACATTAGTAGACTAAAAGAATTTTCTTGTTGAGTTCATTAAATATACTATCAAAGTAACAAATCCACTAGGTCAGTGTGCTATAGTTAATCAGATATCTAAATCGTGTCCATTAAAAGTTAGGGGTTACGATTTTGCCACTAGTTTGATGTTGTTACCTTTTAATGGTTTTGATCTCATTCTGGGAATGGATTGGATGTCTGAGCATGATGCAATAGTGAGTTGCTGAAGGAAACAAGTTAGTTTGAAACATCCGAATGGTGAATTTATTTGTGTTAGGGCAGATGGGGCCAATTGTATTACAAATGTAGTTTCAGCACCTTATTAGTAGACAAAAAGAATTTGTCTGTTAGGTTTACTGAATATACTGTCAAAGTAACTAATCCACTAGGTCAGTGTGTTTTAGTTAATCAGATATGTAAATCGTGTCCACTAAAAGTTAGGGGTTGTGATACTCCCGCTAGTTTGATGTTGTTACCTTTTGATGATTTTGATCTCATTCTGGGAATGGATTGCTTGTCTGAGCATGATGCAATTGTGAGTTGCCGAAGGAAACAAGTTAGTTTGAAATGTCCGAATGGTGAATTTATTTGTGTTAGGGCAGATGGGGCCGATTGTATTACAAATGTAATTTCAACACCACATTAGTAGACTAAAAGAATTTTCTTGTTGAGTTCATTAAAAATAATATCAAAGTAACAAATCCACTAGGTCAGTGTGCTATAGTTAATCAGATATCTAAATCGTGTCCACTAAAAGTTAGGGGTTACGATTTTGCCACTAGTTTGATGTTGTTACCTTTTAATGGTTTTGATCTCATTCTTGGAATGGATTGGATGTCTGAGCATGATGCAATGGTGAGTTGCTGAAGGAAACAAGTTAGTTTGAAACCTCCGAATGGTGAATTTATTTGTGTTAGGGTAGATGGGGCCAATTGTATTACAAATGTAGTTTCAGCACCATATTAGTAGACAAAAAGAATGTGTCTGTTAAGTTCACTGAATATACTGTCAAAGTAACAAATCCACTAGGTCAGTGTGTTTTAGTTAATCAGATATGTAAATCATGTCCACTAAAAGTTAGGGGTTGTGATTCTCCCGCTAGTTTGATGTTGTTACCTTTTGATGATTTTGATCTCATTCTGGGAATGGATTGCTTGTCTTAGCATGATGCAATTGTGAGTTGCCAAAGGAAACAAGTTAGTTTGAAATGTCCGAATGGTGAATTTATTTGTGTTAGGGTAGATGGGGCCGATTGTATTACAAATGTAATTTCAGCACCACATTAGTAGACTAAAAGAATTTTCCTGTTGAGTTCATTAAATATACTATCAAAGTAACAAATCCACTAGGTCAGTGTGCTATAGTTAATCAGATATGTAAATCATGTCCACTTAAAGTTAGGGGTTACGATTTTGCCACTAGTTTGATGTTGTTACCTTTTGATGGTTTTGATCTCATTCTCGGGAATGGATTGGATGTCCGAGCATGATGCAATAGTGAGTTGTCAAGGAAAAACAAGTTAGTTTGAAACCTCCGAATGGTGAATTTATTTGTGTTAGGGCAGATGGGGCCAATTGTATTACAAATGTAGTTTCAGCACCATATTAGTAGACAAAAAGAATTTGTCGCTTAAGTTCACCAATATACTCACAAAAGTAAGAAATCCACTAGGTCGATGTGTTTTAGTTAATCGATATATGTAATCGTGTCCACTAAAAGTTAGGGGTTGTGATTCTCCCGCTAGTTTGATGTTGTTACCTTTTGATGATTTTGATCTCATTCTGGGAATGGATTGGATGTTTGAGCATGATGCAATAGTGAGTTGCTGAAGGAAACAAGTTAGTTAGAAACCTCCGAATGGTGAATTTATTTGTGCTAGGGCAGATGGGGCCAATTGTATTACAAATGTTGTTTCAGCACCATATTAGTATACAAAAGGAATGTGTCAGTTAAGTTCACTGAATATACTGTCAAAGTAACAAATCTACTAGGTCAGTGTGTTTTAGTAAATCGGATATGTAAATCGTGTCCACTAAAAGTTAAGGGTTACGATTTTCCCGCTAGTTTGAAGTTGTTACCTTTTGATAATTTTGATCTCATTCTGGGAATGGATTGGATGTCTGAGCATGATGCAATAGTGAGTTGCTGAAGGAAACAAGTTAGTTTGAAACCTCCGAATGGTGAATTTATTTGTGTTAGGGCAGATGGGGCCAATTGTATTACAAATGTTGCTTCCGCACCATATTTGTAGACAAAAAGAATTTGTCTGTTAAGTTCACTGAATATACTGTCAAAGTAACAAATCCACTAGGTCAGTGTGTTTTAGTTAATCAGATATGTAAATCGTGTCCACTAAAAGTTAGGGGTTGTGATTCTCCCGCCAGCTTGATGTTGTTACCTTTTGATGATTTTGATCTCATTCTGGGAATGGATTGCTAGTCTGAGCATGATGCAATTGTGAGTCAAGAAGAAACAAGTTAGTTTGAAATGTCCAAATGGTGAATTTATTTGTGTTAGGGTAGATGGGGCCGATTGTATTACAAATGTAATTTCAAAGACCACATTAGTAGACTAAAAGAATTTTCCTGTTGAGTTCATTAAATATACTATCAAAGTAACAAATCCACTAGGTCAGTGTGCTATAGTTAATCAGATATGTAAATCGTGTCCACTAAAAGTTAGGGGTTACGATTTTGCCACTAGTTTGATGTTGTTACCTTTTGATGGTTTTGATCTCATTCTGGGAATGGATTGGATGTCTGAGCATGATGCAATAGTGAGTTGCTGAAGGAAACAATTTAGTTTGAAACCTCCGAATGGTGAATTTATTTGTGTTAGGGCAGATGGGGCCAATTGTATTACAAATGTAGTTTCAAAGACCATATTAGTAGACAAAAGAAATTTGCTGTTAAGTTCATCAATATACCACAAAGTAACAAATCCGCTAGGTCAGTGTGTTTTAGTTAATCAGATATGTAAATCGTGTCCACTAAAATTTAGGGGTTGTGATTCTCCCGCTAGTTTGATGTTGCTACCTTTTGATGATTTTGATCTCATTCGGGGAATGGATTGCTTGTCTGAGCATGATGCAATTGTGAGAATCACGAAGGAAACAAAGTTAGTTTGAAATGTCCGAATGGTGAATTTATTTGGGTTAGGGTAGATGGGGCCGATTGTATTACAAATGTAATTTCAAAGCACCACATTAGTAGACTAAAAGAATTTTCCTCGTTGAGTTCATTAAATATACTATCAAAGTAACAAATCCACTAGGTCGGTGTGCTATAGTTAATCGATATGTAAATCGTGTCTACTAAAAGTTAGGGGTACGATTTTGCCACTAGTTTGATGTTGTTACCTTTTGATGGTTTTGATCTCATTCAGGAATGGATTGGATGTCCGAGCATGATGCAATAGTGAGTTGTCAAGGAAACAAGTTAGTTTGAAACCTCCGAATGGTGAATTTATTTGTGTTAGGGCAGATGGGGCCAATTGTATTACAAATGTAGTTTCAGCACCATATTAGTAGACAAAAAGAATTTGTCTTTTAAGTTCACTGAATATACTCTCAAAGTAACAAATCCACTAGGTCAGTGTGTTTTAGTTAATCAGATATGTAAATCGTGTCCACTAAAAGTTTGGGGTTGTGATTCTCCCGCTAGTTTGATGTTGTTACCTTTTGATGATTTTGATCACATTCTGGGAATGGATTGCTTGTCTGAGCACGATGCAATTGTGAGTTGCCGAAGGAAACAAGTTAGTTTGAAAAGTCCGAATGGTGAATTTATTTGTGTTAGGGCAGATGGGGCCAATTGTATTACAAATGTTGTTTTAGCACCACATTAGTAGACAAAAAGAATTTGTCTGTTAAGTTCACTGAACATACTGTTAAAGTAACAAATCCACTAGGTCAGTGTGTTTTAGTTACTCAGATATGTCAATCTTGTCCACTAAAAGTTAGGGGTTGTGATTCTCCCGCTAGTTTGATGTTGTTACCGGTTGATGATTTTGATCTCATTCTGGGAATGGATTGCTTGTCTGAGCATGATGCAATTGTGAGTTGCCGAAGGAAACAAGTTAGTTTGAAATGTCCGAATGGTGAATTTATTTGTGTTAGGGTAGATGGGGACGATTGTATTACAAATGTAATTTCAGCACCACATTAGTAGACTAAAAGAGTTTTCCTGTTGAGTTCAATAAATATACTATCAAAGTAAAAAATCCACTAGGTCAGTGTGCTATAGTTAATCAGATATGTAAATCGTGTCCACTAAAAGTTAGGGGTTACGATTTTGCCACTAGTTTGATGTTGTTACCTTTTGATGGTTTTGATCTCATTCTGGGAATGGATTGGGTGTCTGAGCATGATGGAATAGTGAGTTGCTGAAGGAAACAAGTTAGGTAGAAACCTCCGAATGGTGAATTTATTTGTGCTAGGGCAGATGGGGCCAATTGTATTACAAATGTAGTTTCAGCACCATATTAGTAGACAAAAGGAATGTGTCTGTTAAGTTCACTGAATATACTGTCAAAGTAACAATTCCACTAGGTCAGTGTGTTTTAGTTAATCAGATATGTAAATCGTGTCCACTAAAAGTTATGGGTTACAATTTTCCCGCTAGCTTGAAGTTGTTTACCTTTTGATGATTTTGATCTCATTTTGGGAATGGATTGGATATCTGAGCATGATGCAATAGTGAGTTGCTGAAGGAAACAAGTTAGTTTTGAAACCTCCGAATGGTGAATTTATTTCTGTTAGGGCAGATGGGGCCAATTGTATAACAAATGTTGTTTCAGCACCATATTAGTAGACAAAAAGAATTTGTCTGTTAAGTTCACTAAATATACTGTCAAAGTAACAAATCCACTAGGTCAGTGTGTTTTAGTTACTCAGATATGTCAATCATGTCCACTAAAAGTTAGGGGTTGTGATTCTCCCGCTAGTTTGATGTTGTTACCGGTTGATGATTTTGATCTCATTCTGGGAATGGATTGCTTGTCTGAGCATGATGCAATTGTGAGTTGCCGAAGGAAACAAGTTAGTTTGAAATGTCCGAATGGTGAATTTATTTGTGTTAGGGTAGATGGGGACGATTGTATTACAAATGTAATTTCAGCACCACATTAGTAGACTAAAAGAGTTTTCCTGTTTAGTTCATTAAATATACTATCAAAGTAACAAATCCACTAGGTCAGTGTGCTATAGTTAATCAGATATGTAAATCGTGTCCACTAAAAGTTAGGGGTTACGATTTTGCCACTAGTTTGATGTTGTTACCTTTTGATGGTTTTGATCTCATTCTGGGAATGGATTGGGTGTCTGAGCATGATGGAATAGTGAGTTGCTGAGGGAAACAAGTTAGGTAGAAACCTCCGAATGGTGAATTTATTTGTGCTAGGGCAGATGGGGCCAATTGTATTACAAATGTAGTTTCAGCACCATATTAGTAGACAAAAGGAATGTGTCTGTTAAGTTCATCGAATATACCACAAAAGTAACAATTCCACTAGGTCGGTGTTTTAGTTAATCAGATATGTAAATCGTGTCCACTAAAAGTTATGGGTTACGATTTTCCCGCTAGCTTGAAGTTGTTTACCTTTTGATGATTTTGATCTCATTTTGGGAATGGATTTGATATCTGAGCATGATGCAATAGTGAGTTGCTGAAGGAAACAAGTTAGTTTTGAAACCTCCGAATGGTGAATTTATTTCTGTTAGATGGGGCCAATTGTATTACAAATGTTGTTTCAGCACCATATTAGTAGACAAAAAGAATTTGTCTGTTAAGTTCACTAAATATACTGTCAAAGTAACAAATCCACTAGGTCAGTGTGTTTTAGTCACTCAGATATGTCAATCATGTCCACTAAAAGTTAGGGGTTGTGATTCTCCCACTAGTTTGATGTTGTTACCTGTTGATGATTTTGATCTCATTCTGGGAATGGATTGCTTGTCTGAGCATGATGCAATTGTGAGTGGCCGAAGGAAACAAGTTAGTTTGAAATGTCCGAATGGTGAATTTATTTGTGTTAGGGTGGATGGGGCCAATTGTATTACAAATGTAATTTCAGCACCACATTAGTAGACTAAAAGAGTTTTCCTGTTGGGTTCATTAAATATACTATCAAAGTAACAAATCCCCTAGGTCAGTGTGCTATAGTTAATCAGATATGTAAATCGTGTCCACTAAAAGTTAGGGGTTACGATTTTGCCACTAGTTTGATGTTGTTACCTTTTGATGGTTTTGATCTCATTCTCGAATGGATTGGATGTCCGAGCATGATGCAATAGTGAGTTGTTTGAAGGAAACAAGTTAGTTTGAAACCTCCGAATGGTGAATTTATTTGTGTTAGAGGCGGATGGGGCCAATTGTATTACAAATGTAGTTTCAAAGATCATATTAGTAGACAAAAAGAATTTGCACGTTAAGTTCATTGAATATATCACAAAGTAACAAATCAACTAGGTCAGTGTGTTTTAGTTAATCAGATATTTAAACCGTGTCCACTAAAAGTTAGGGGTTGTGATTCTCCCGCTAGTTTGATGTTGTTACCTTTTGATGATTTTGATCTCATTCGGGGAATGGATTGCTTGTCTGAGCATGATGCAATTGTGAGTTGCCGATGGAAACAAGTTAGTTTGAAATGTCCGAATGGTGAATTTATTTGTGTTAGGGCAGATGGGGCCGATTGTATTACAACCGTAATTTCAGCACCACAATAGTAGACTAAAAGAATTTTCCTGTTGAGTTCATTGAATATACTATCAAAGTAACAAATCCACTAGGTCCGTGTGCTATAGTTAATCAGATATGTAAATCGTGTCCACTAAAAGTTAGGGGTTATGATTTTGGCACTAGTTTGATGTTGTTACCTTCTGATGGTTTTGATCTCATTCTGGGAATGGATTGGATGTTTGAGCATGATGCAATAGTGAGTTGCTGAAGGAAGCAAGTTAGATAGAAGCCTCCGAATGGTGAATTTATTTGTGCTAGGGCAGATGGGGCCAATTGTATTACAAATGTAGTTTCAGCACCATATTAGTAGACAAAAGGAATGTGTCTGTTAAGTTCACTGAATATACTGTCAAAGTAACAAATCCACTAGGTCAGTGTGTTTTAGTTACTCCGATATGTAAATCATGTCCACTAAAAGTTAGGGGTTGTGATTCTCCCGCTAGTTTGATGTTGTTACCTTTTGATGATTTTGATCTCATTCTGGGAATGGATTGCTTATCTAACCATGATGCAATTGTGACTTGCCGATGGAAACAAGTTAGTTTGAAATGTCCGAATGGTGAATTTATTTGTATTAGGGTAGATGGGTCCGATTGTATTACAAATGTAATTTCAGCACCACATTAGTAGACTAAAAGAATTTTCCTGTTGAGTTCATTAAATATACTATCAAAGTAACAAATCCACTAGGTCAGTGTGCTATAGTTAATCAGATATGTAAATCGTGTCCACTAAAAGTGAGGGGTTACGATTTTGCCGCTAGTTTGATGTTGTTACCTTTTGATGGTTTTGATCTCATTCTGGGAATGGATTGGATGTCTGAGCATGATGCAATAGTGAGTTGCTGAAAGAAACAAGTTAGTTTGAAACCTTCGAATGGTGAATTTATTTGTGATAGGGCAGATGGGGCCAATTGTATTACAAATGTAGTTTCAGCACCATATTAGTAGACAAAAAGAATTTGTCTGTTAAGTTCACTGAATATACTGTCAAAGTAACAAATCAACTAGGTCAGTGTGTTTTAGTTACTCCGATATGTAAATCATGTCCACTAAAAGTTAGGGGTTGTGATTCTCCCGCTAGTTTGATGTTGTTACCTTTTGATCATTTTGATCTCATTCTGAGAATGGATTGCTTGTCTGAGCATGATGCAATTGTGAGTTGCCGAAGGAAACAAGTTATTTTGAAATGTCCGAATGGTGAATTTATTTGTGTTAGGGCAGATGGGGCCGATTGTATTACAACCGTAATTTCAGCACCACATTAGTAGACTAAAAGAATTTTCCTGTTGAGTTCATTGAATATACTATCAAAGTAACAAATCCACTAGGTCAGTGTGCTATAGTTAATCAGATATGTAAATCGTGTCCACTAAAAGTTAGGGGTTACGATTTTGGCACTAGTTTGATGTTGTTCATTTTGATGGTTTTGATCTCATTCTGGGAATGGATTAGATGTTTGAGCATGATGCAATAGTGTGTTGCTGAAGGAAACAAGTTAGTTAGAAACCTCCAAATGGTTAATTTATTTGTGCTAGGGCAGATGGGGCCAATTGTATTACAAATGTAGTTTCAGCACCATATTAGTAGATAAAAGGAATGTGTCTGTTAAGTTCACTGAATATACTGTCAAAGTAACAAATCCACTATGTCAGTGTGTTTTAGTTAATCAGATATGTAAATCGTGTCCACTAAAAGTTATGGGTTACGATTTTCCCGCTAGTTTGAAGTTGTTACCTTTTGATGATTTTGATCTCATTCTAGGAATGGACTGGATGTCTGAGCATGATGCAATAGTGAGTTGCTGAAGGAAACAAGTTAGTTCGAAACCTCCGAATGGCGAATTTATTTGTGTTAGGGCAGATGGGGCCAATTGTATTACAAATGTTGTTTCAGCACCATATTAGTAGACAAAAAGAATTTGTCTGTTAAGTTCACTGAATATACTGTCAAAGTAACAAATCCACTAGGTCAGTGTGTTTTAGTTAATCAGATATGTAAATCGTGTCCACTAAAAGTTAGGGGTTGTGATTCTCCTGCTAGTTTGATGTTGTTACCTTTTGATGATTTTGATCTCATTCTGGGAATGGATTGGATGTTTGAGCATGATGCAATAGTGAGTTGCTGAAGGAAACAAGTTAGTTAGAAACCTCCGAATGGTTAATTTATTTGTGCTAGGGCAGATGGGGCCAATTGTATTACAAATGTAGTTTCAGCACCATATTAGTAGATAAAAGGAATGTGTCTCATTAAGTTCATCAATATATCTTTGTCAAAGTAACAAATCCACTATGTCAGTGTGTTTTAGTTAATTAGATATGTAAATCGTGTCCACTAAAGTTATGGGTTACGATTTTCCCGCTAGTTTGAAGTTGTTACCTTTTGATGATTTTGATCTCATTCTAGGAATGGACTGGATGTCTGAGCATGATGCAATAGTGAGTTGCTGAAGGAAACAAGTTAGTTCGAAACCTCCGAATGGTGAATTTATTTGTGTTAGGGCAGATGGGGCCAATTGTATTACAAATGTTGTTTCAGCACCATATTAGTAGACAAAAAGAATTTGTCTCATTAAGTTCATCAATATATCACAAAGTAACAAATCCACTAGGTCGAGTGTGTTTTAGTTAATCGATATGTAAATCGTGTCCACTAAAAGTTAGGGGTTGTGATTCTCCTGCTAGTTTGATGTTGTTACCTTTTGATGATTTTGATCTCATTCTGGGAATGGATTGCTTGTCTGAGCGTGATGCAATTGTGAGTTGCCGAAGGAATCAAGTTAGTTTGAAATGTCCGAATGGTGAATTTATTTGTGTTAGGCGGATGGGTCCGATTGTATTACAAACGTAATTTCAAAGACCACATTAGTAGATTAAAAGAATTTTCCTGTTGAGTTCATTGAATATACTATCAAAGTAGCAAATGCACCAGGTCAGTGTGCTATAGTTAATCAGATATGTAAATCGTGTCCACGAAAAGTTAGGGGTTACGATTTTGGCACTAGTTTGATGTTGTTACCTTTTGATGGTTTTGATCTCATTCTGGGAATGGATTGGATGTTTGAGCATGATGCAATAGTGAGTTGCTGAAGGAAACAAGTTAGATAGAAACCTCCGAATGGTGAATTTATTTGTGCTAGGGCAGATGGGACCAATTGTATTACAAATTTAGTTTCAGCACCATATTAGTAGACGAAAGGAATGTGTCTGTTAAGTTCACTGACTATACTGTCAAAGTAACAAATCCACTAGGTCAGTGTGTTTTAGTTAATCAGATATATAAATCGTGTCCACTAAAAGTTAGGGGTTGTGATTCTCCTGCTAGTTTGATGTTGTTTCCTTTTGATGATTTTGATCTCATTCTGGGAATGGATTGCTTGTCTGAGCGTGATGCAATTGTGAGTTGCCGAAGGAATCAAGTTAGTTTGAAATGTCCGAATGGTGAATTTATTTGTGTTAGGGCAGATGGGTCCGATTGTATTACAAACGTAATTTCAGCACCACATTAGTAGATTAAAAGAATTTTCCTGTTGAGTTCATTGAATATACTATCAAAGTAGCAAATGCACCAGGTCAGTGTGCTATAGTTAATCAGATATGTAAATCGTGTCCACTAAAAGTTAGGGGTTACGATTTTGGCACTAGTTTGATGTTGTTACCTTTTGATGGTTTTGATCTCATTCTGGGAATGGATTGGATGTTTGAGCATGATGCAATAGTGAGTTGCTGAAGGAAACAAGTTAGTTAGAAACCTCCGAATGGTTAATTTATTTGTGCTAGGGCAGATGGGGCCAATTGTATTACAAATGTAGTTTCAGCACCATATTAGTAGATAAAAGGAATGTGTCTGTTAAGTTCACTGAATATACTGTCAAAGTAACAAATCCACTATGTCAGTGTGTTTTAGTTAATCAGATATGTAAATCGTGTCCACTAAAAGTTATGGGTTACGATTTTCCCGCTAGTTTGAAGTTGTTACCTTTTGATGATTTTGATCTCATTCTAGGAATGGACTGGATGTCTGAGCATGATGCAATAGTGAGTTGCTGAAGGAAACAAGTTAGTTCGAAACCTCCGAATGGTGAATTTATTTGTGTTAGGGCAGATGGGGCCAATTGTATTACAAATGTTGTTTCAAAGACTATATTAGTAGACAAAAAGAATTTGTCTGTTAAGTTCATCAATATCTTGTCAAAGTAACAAATCCACTAGGTCGGTGTGTGTTTAGTTAATCGATATGTAAATCGTGTCCACTAAAAGTTAGGGTTGTGATTCTCCGCTAGTTTGATGTTGTTACCTTTTGATGATTTTGATCTCATTCTGGGAATGGATTGCTTGTCTGAGCGTGATGCAATTGTGAGTTACCGAAGGAATCAAGTTAGTTTGAAATGTCCGAATGGTGAATTTATTTGTGTTAGGGCAGATGGGTCCGATTGTATTACAAACGTAATTTCAGCACCACATTAGTAGATTAAAAGAATTTTCCTGTTGAGTTCATTGAATATACTATCAAAGTAGCAAATGCACCAGGTCAGTGTGCTATAGTTAATCAGATATGTAAATCGTGTCCACCAAAAGTTAGGGGTTACGATTTTGGCACTAGTTTGATGTTGTTACCTTTTGATGGTTTTGATCTCATTCTGGGAATGGATTGGATGTTTGAGCATGATGCAATAGTGAGTTGCTGAAGGAAACAAGTTAGATAGAAACCTCCGAATGGTGAATTTATTTGTGCTAGGGCAGATGGGACCAATTGTATTACAAATTTAGTTTCAGCACCATATTAGTAGACGAAAGGAATGTGTCTGTTAAGTTCACTGAATATACTGTCAAAGTAACAAATCCACTAGGTCAGTGTGTTTTAGTTAATCAGATATGTAAATCGTGTCCACTAAAAGTTAGGGGTTGTGATTCTCCTGCTAGTTTGATGTTGTTACCTTTTGATGATTTTGATCTCATTCTGGGAATGGATTGCTTGTCTGAGCGTGATGCAATTGTGAGTTGCCGAAGGAATCAAGTTAGTTTGAAATGTCCGAATGGTGAATTTATTTGTGTTAGGGCAGATGGGTCCGATTGTATTACAAACGTAATTTCAGCACCACATTAGTAGATTAAAAGAATTTTCCTGTTGAGTTCATTGAATATACTATCAAAGTAGCAAATGCACCAGGTCAGTGTGCTATAGTTAATCAGATATGTAAATCGTGTCCACTAAAAGTTAGGGGTTACGATTTTGGCACTAGTTTGATGTTGTTACCTTTTGATGGTTTTGATCTCATTCTGGGAATGGATTGGATGTTTGAGCATGATGCAATAGTGAGTTGCTGAAGGAAACAAGTTAGTTAGAAACCTCCAAATGGTTAATTTATTTGTGCTAGGGCAGATGGGGCCAATTGTATTACAAATGTAGTTTCAAAGCACCATATTAGTAGATAAAAGGAATGTGTCCGTTAAGTTCATCAATATATCTTGTCAAAGTAACAAATCCACTATGTCGGTGTGTTTTAGTTAATCAGATATGTAAATCGTGTCCACTAAAAGTTATGGGTTACGATTTTCCCGCTATTTTGAAGTTGTTACCTTTTGATGATTTTGATCTCATTCTAGGAATGGACTGGATGTCTGAGCATGATGCAATAGTGAGTTGCTGAAGGAAACAAGTTAGTTCGAAACCTCCGAATGGTGAATTTATTTGTGTTAGGGCAGATGGGGCCAATTGTATTACAATTGTTGTTTCAAAGACTATATTAGTAGACAAAAAGAATTTGTCTCATTAAGTTCATCAATATATTTGTCAAAGTAACAAATCCACTAGGTCGGTGTGTTTTAGTTAATCGATATGTAAATCGTGTCCACTAAAAGTTAGGGGTTGTGATTCTCCTGCTAGTTTGATGTTGTTACCTTTTGATGATTTTGATCTCATTCTGGGAATGGATTGCTTGTCTGAGCGTGATGCAATTGTGAGTTGCCGAAGGAATCAAGTTAGTTTGAAATGTCCGAATGGTGAATTTATTTGTGTTAGAGGCGGATGGGTCCGATTGTATTACAAACGTAATTTCAAAGCACCACATTAGTAGATTAAAAGAATTTTCTCTGTTGAGTTCATTGAATATACTATCAAAGTAGCAAATGCACCAGTCAAGTGTGCTATAGTTAATCGATATGTAAATCGTGTCCACCAAAAGTTAGGGTTACGATTTTGGCACTAGTTTGATGTTGTTACCTTTTGATGGTTTTGATCTCATTCTGGGAATGGATTGGATGTTTGAGAATGATGCAATAGTGAGTTGCTCAAGGAAACAAGTTAGATAGAAACCTCCGAATGGTGAATTTATTTGTGCTAGGCGTATGGGACCAATTGTATTACAAATTTAGTTTCAGCACCATATTAGTAGACGAAAGGAATGTGTGCATTAAGTTCACTCAATATACCACAAAAGTAACAAATCCACTAGGTCAGTGTGTTTTAGTTAATCAGATATGTAAATCGTGTACACTAAAAGTTAGGGGTTGTGATTCTCCTGCTAGTTTGATGTTGTTACCTTTTGATGATTTTGATCTCATTCTGGGAATGGATTGCTTGTCTGAGCGTGATGCAATTGTGAGTTGCCGAAGGAATCAAGTTAGTTTGAAATGTCCGAATGGTGAATTTATTTGTGTTAGGGCGTATGGGTTCGATTGTATTACAAACGTAATTTCAAAGACCACATTAGTAGATTAAAAGAATTTTCCTGTTGAGTTCATTGAATATACTATCAAAGTAGCAAATGCACCAGTCGGTGTGCTATAGTTAATCGATGATGTAAATCGTGTCCACTAAAAGTTGGGGTTACGATTTTGGCACTAGTTTGATGTTGTTACCTTTTGATGGTTTTGATCTCATTCGGGGAATGGATTGGATGTTTGAGCATGATGCAATAGTGAGTTGTTTGAAGGAAACAAGTTAGTTAGAAACCTCCGAATGGTTAATTTATTTGTGCTAGGCGAGATGGGGCCAATTGTATTACAAATGTAGTTTCAAAGACCATATTAGTAGATAAAAGGAATGTGTCTGTTAAGTTCACTGAATATACTGTCAAAGTAACAAATCCACTATGTCAGTGTGTTTTAGTTAATCAGATATGTAAATCGTGTCCACTAAAAGTTATGGGTTACGATTTTCCCGCTAGGTTGAAGTTGTTACCTTTTGATGATTTTGATCTCATTCTAGGAATGGACTGGATGTCTGAGCATGATGCAATAGTGAGTTGCTGAAGGAAACAAGTTAGTTCGAAACCTCCGAATGGTGAATTAATTTGTGTTAGGGCAGATGGGGCCAATTGTATTACAAATGTTGTTTCAGCACCATATTAGTAGACAAAAAGAATTTGTCGGTTAAGTTCACTGAATATACTGTCAAAGTAACAAATCCACTAGGTCAGTGTGTTTTAGTTAATCAGATATGTAAATCGTGTCCACTAAAAGTTAGGGGTTGTGATTCTCCTGCTAGTTTGATGTTGTTACCTTTTGATGGTTTTGATCTCATTCTGGGAATGGATTGCTTGTCTGAGCGTGATGCAATTGTGAGTTGCCGAAGGAATCAAGTTAGTTTGAAATGTCCGAATGGTGAATTTATTTGTGTTAGGGCAGATGGGTCCGATTGTATTACAAACGTAATTTCAGCACCACATTAGTAGATTAAAAGAATTTTCCTGTTGAGTTCATTGAATATACTATCAAAGTAGCAAATGCACCAGTCAAACGTACTATAGTTAATCAGATATGTAAATCGTGTCCACCAAAAGTTAGGGGTTACGATTTTGGCACTAGTTTGATGTTGTTACCTTTTGATGGTTTTGATCTCATTCTGGGAATGGATTGGATGTTTGAGCATGATGCAATAGTGAGTTGCTGAAGGAAACAAGTTAGATAGAAACCTCCGAATGGTGAATTTATTTGTGCTAGGGCAGATAGGACCAATTGTATTACAAATTTAGTTTCAGCACCATATTAGTAGACGAAAGGAATGTGTCTGTTAAGTTCACTGAATATACTGTCAAAGTAATAAATCCATTAGGTCAGTGTGTTTTAGTTAATCAGATATGTAAATCGTGTCCACTAAAAGTTATGGGTTACGATTTTCCCGCTAGTTTGAAGTTGTTGCCTTTTGATGATTTTGATCTCATTCTGGGAATGGATTGGATGTCCGAGCATGATGCAATAGTGAGTTGCTGAAGGAAACCAGTTAGTTTGAAACCTTCGAATGGTGAATTTATTTGTGTTAGGGCGGATGGGGCCAATTGTATTACAAATGTTGTTTCAGCACCATATTAGTAGACAAAAAGAATTTGTCTGTTAAGTTCACTGAATATACTGTCCAAGTAACAAATCCACTAGGTCAGTGTGTTTTAGTTAATCAGATATGTAAATCGTGTCCACTAAAAGTTAGGGGTTGTGATTCTCCCGCTAGTTTGATGTTGTTACCTTTTGATGATTTTGATCTCATTCTGGGAATAGATTGCTTGTCTGAGCATGATGCAATTGTGAGTGGCCGAAGGAAACAAGTTAGTTTGAAATGTCCGAATGGTGAATTTATTTGTGTTAGGGCAGATGGGGCCGATTGTATTACAAATGTAATTTCAGCACCACATTAGTAGACTAAAAGAATTTTCCTGTTAGGTTCATTAAATATACTATCAAAGTAACAAATCCACTAGGTTAGTGTGCTATAGTTAATCAGATATGTAAATCGTGTCCACTAAAAGTTAGGGGTTACGATTTTGCCACTAGTTTGATGTTGTTACCTTTTAATGGTTTTGATCTCATTCTGGGAATGGATTGGAGGTCTGAGCATGATGCAATATTTAGTTGCTGAAGGAAACAAGTTAGTTTGAAAACTCCGAATGGTGAATTTATTTGTGTTAGGGCAGATGGGGCCAATTGTATTACAAATGTTGTTTCAGCACCATATTAGTAGACAAAAAGAATTTGTCTGTTAAGTTCACTGAATATACTGTCAAAGTAACAAATCCACTAGGTCAGTGTGTTTTAGTTAATCAGATATGTAAATCGTGTCCACTAAAAGTTAGGGGTTGTGATTCTCCCACTAGTTTGATGTTGTTTCCTTTTGATGATTTTGATATCATTCTGGGAATGGATTGCTTGTCTGAGCATGATGCAATTGTGAGTGGCCGAAGGAAACAGGTTAGTTTGAAATGTCCGAATGATGAATTTATTTGTGTTAGGGTAGATGGGGCCGATTGTATTACAAATGTAATTTCAGCACCACATTAGTAGACTAAAAGAATTTTCCTGTTGAGTTCATTAAATATACTATCAAAGTAACAAATCCACTAGGTCAGTGTGCTATACTTAATCAGATATGTAAATCGTGTCCACTAAAAGTTAGGGGTTACGATTTTGCCACTAGTTTGATGTTGTTTCCTTTTGATTGTTTTGATCTCATTCTGGGAGTGGATTGGTTGTCTGGGCATGATGCAATAGTGAGTTGCTGAAGGAAACAAGTTAGTTTGAAACCTCCGAATGGTAAATTTATTTGTGTTAGGGCAGATGGGGCCAATTGTATTACAAATGTAGTTTCAGCACCATATTAGTAGGCAAAAAGAATTTGTCTATCAAGTTCACTGAATATACTGTCAAAGTAACAAATCCACTAGATCAGTGTGTTTTAGTTAATCAGATATGTAAATTGTGTCCACTAAAAGTTAGGGGTTGTGATTCTCCCGCTAGTTTGATGTTGTTACCGTTCTATGATTTTGATCTCATTCTGGGAATAGATTACTTGTCTGAGCATGATGCAATTGTGAGTTGCCGAAGGAAACAAGTTAGTTTGAAATCTCTGAATGGTGAATTTATTTGTGTTAGGGCAGATGGGGCCGATTGTGTTACAAATGTAATTTCAGCACCACATTAGTAGACTAAAAGAATTTTCCTGTTGAGTTCATTAAATATACTATCAAAGTAACAAATCCACTAGGTCAGTGTGCTATAGTTAATCAGATATGTAAATCGTGTCCACTAAAAGTTAGGGGTTACGATTTTGCCACTAGTTTGATGTTGTTACCTTTTGATGGTTTTGATCTCATTCTGGGAATGGATTGGATGTCTGAGCATGATGCAATACTTAGTTGCTGAAGGAAACAAGTTAGTTTGAAACCTCCGAATGGTCAATTTATTTGTGTTAGGGTAGATGGGGCCAATTGTATTACAAATGTAGTTTCAGCACCATATTAGTAGACAAAAAGAATTTGTCTGTTAAGTTCACTAAATATACTGTCAAAGTAACAAATCCACTAGGTCAGTGTGTTTTAGTTAATCAGATATGTAAATCGTGTCCACTAAAAGTTAGGGGTTGTGATTCTCCCGCTAGTTTGATATTGTTACCTTTTGATGAATTTGATCTCATTCTGGGAATGGATTGCTTGTCTTAGCATGATGCAATTGTGAGTTGCCGAAGGAAACAAGTTAGTTTGTAATGTCCGAATGGTGAATTTATTTGTGTTGGGGCAGATGGGGCCGATTGTATTACAACCATAATTTCAGCACCACCTTAGTAGACTAAAAGAATTTTCCTGTTGAGTTCATTGAATATACTATCAAAGTAACAAATCCACTGGGTCAGTGTGCTATAGTTAATCAGATATGTAAATCGTGTCCACTAAAAGTTTGGGGTTACGATTTTGGCACTACTTTGATGTTGTTACCTTTTGATGGTTTTGATCTCATTCTGGGAATGGATTGGATGTTTGCGCATGATGCAATAGTGAGTTGCTGAAGGAAACAAGTTAGTTAGAAACCTCCGAATGGTGAATTTATTTGTGCTAGGGCAGATGGGGCCAATTGTATTACAAATGTAGTTTCAGCACCATATTAGCAGACGAAAAGAATGTGTCTGTTAAGTTCACTAAATATACTGTCAAAGTAACAAGTCCACTAGGTCAGTGTGTTTTAGTTTATCAGATATGTAAATCGTGTCCACTAAAAGTTATGGGTTACGATTTTCCGCTAGTTTGAAGTTGTTACCTTTTGATGATTTTGATCTCATTCTGGGAATGGATTGGATGTCTGAGCATGATGCAATAGTGAGTTGCTGAAGGAAACAAGTTAGTTTGAAACCTCCAAATGGGGAATTTATTTGTGTTAGGGCAGATGGGGCCAATTGTATTACAAATGTTGTTTCAGCACCATATTAGTAGACAAAAAGAATTTGTCTGTTAAGTTCACTGAATATACTGTCAACGTAACAAATCCACTATGTCAGTGTGTTTTATTTAATCAGATATGTAAATCGTGTCCACTAAAAGTTAGGGGTTGTGATTTTCTCGCTAGTTTGATGTTATTACCTTTTGATGATTTTTATCTCATTCTGGGAATGGATTGCTTGTCTGAGCATGATGCAATTTTGAGTTGCCGAAGGAAACAAGTTAGTTTGAAATGTCCGAATGGGGAATTTATTTGTGTTAGGGCAGATGGGGCCGATTGTATTACAAATGTAATTTCAGCACCACATTAGTAGACTAAAAGAATTTTCCTGTTGGATTCATTGAATATACTATCAAAGTAACAAATCCACTAGGTCAGTGTGCTATAGTTAATCAGATATGTAAATCGTGTCCACTAAAAGTTAGGGGTTACGATTTTGCCACTAGTTTGATGTTGTTACCTTTTAATGGTTTTGATCTCATTCTGGGAATGGATTGGATGTTAGAGCATGATGCAATAGTGAGTTGCTGAAGGAAACAAGTTAGTTTGAAACCTCCGAATGGTGAATTTATTTGTGTTAGGGTAGATGGGGCCAATTGTTTTACAAATGTAGTTTCAGCACCATATTAGTAGACAAAAGAATTTGTCTATCAAGGTCACTGAATATACTGTCAAAGTAACAAATCCACTAGGTCTGTGTGTTTTAGTTAATCAGATATGTAAATCGTGTCCACTAAAAGTTAGGGGTTGTGATTCTCCCGCTATTTTGATGTTGTTACCTTTTGATGATTTTGATCTCATTCTGGGAATGGATTGGTTGTCTGAGCATGATGCAATTGTGAGTTGCCGAAGGAAACAAGTTAGTTTGTAATGTCCGAATGGTGAATTTATTTGTGTTAGGGCAGATGGGGCCGATTGTATTACGAATGTAATTTCAGCACCACATTAGTAGACTAAAAGAATTTTCCTGTTGAGTTCATTAAATATACTATCAAAGTAACAAATCCACTAGGTCAGTCTGCTATAGTTAATCAGATATGTAAATCGTGTCCACTAAAAGTTAGGGGTTATGATTTTGCCACTAGTTTGATGTTGTTACCTTTTGATGGTTTTGATCTCATTCTGGGAATGGATTGGATGTCAGAGCATGATGCAATAGTGAGTTTTTGAAGGAAACAAGTTAGTTTGAAACCTCCGAATGGTGAATTTATTTGTGTTAGGGCAGATGGGGCCTTACAAATGTAGTTTTAGCACCATATTAGTAGACAAAAAGAATTTGACTGTTAAGTTCACTGAATATACTGTCAAAGTAACAAATCCACTAGGTCAGTGTGTTTTAGTTCATTAGATATGTAAATCGTGTCCACTAAAAGTTAGGGGTTGTGATTCTCCCGCTAGTTTGATGTTGTTACCTTTTGATGATGTTGATCTCATTCTAGGAGTGCATTGCTTGTCTGAGCATGATGCAATTGTGAGTTGCCAAAGGAAACAAGTTAGTTTGAAATGTCCGAATGGTGAATTTATTGGTGTTAGGGCAGATGGGGCCGATTGTGTTACAAACGTAATTTCAGCACCACATTAGTAGACTAAAAGAATTTTCCTGTTTAGTTCATTGAATATGCTATCAAAGTAACAAATCCACTAGGTCAGTGTGCTATAGTTAATCAGATATGTAAATCGTGTCCACTAAAAGTTAGTGTAACATCCCGAAATAGGGCCTAAACGGAACAGTGGTTACGAAACCACAAATTCGAGGTAGAAAAATTTATTTTATTATTATTTTGAGGTCTATGATATGTTTGCATGATTGTGTGAAAAGTTCGTGAAGAAATTCTATGCATAAAGTACTTAATTTGAAATTAGGGACTAAATTGAATAAATTACAAAACTTGTGTTCTAGAAGTATTTTGCATAAAATTGAATTAGAATATTAATTAGGAGGTCTTAAATAGCAATTTGACCAATTTTAAGTTCATGGACAAAATTAGGACATGGAAGGAATTTTTGAAAGTTTAGTAGTAAGGGCATTTTGGTCATTTAGGGGTAAAATGAATTAAAATACAAAATTAAAAGCCAATTTTGCTCATCTTCTTCATGGAGGCCGAATTAGCATGGGGGAAGCCATGGCTAGGGTTTTCAAGCTTTCCAAGCTCAATAGTAAGTGATTCCAAGCCCCGTTTTTAATGTTCTTTACGTTTTTGGAATCCCGGTAGCTCGATTAAGCTTATGCTAGTAATAGTTCAACCTAGGGTTCATATTTGGAAAAATACCCATAGGTGAAATGTGTTTATTTTGATGTTTTATGATAGAATATGAGGTTTTAAATTATGTTAGACAACTTGTACTACTCGGTTTTAAGCAAAAACGAGTAAAAGGACTTAATTGGTAAAAATACCTAATAGTCATAAGTGCTTGTTAGAGTATGAATTTGATGCTGCCATAGAAGGGAAAAATGACCAGCATGTCATGAAACATAAGAAAATAGGCTGAAGTTTAATTTACTTGAGCTTTGGGGCAAAAGTGTAAATATGCAAAGTTTAGGGGCAAAATTGTAATTTTGCCAAAATATGATTTTGAGTCAATTTGAATAATGTGAGTCCTAATTAGACTATATTTTAAATGATAGAGCAAGGAAAACTGAAATTCGGGCTAAAATGGAGAAAATACCAAGTTGTGGACTAAATGGTAAAAGTAGCTATTTTTGCATACGAGGTAAGTTTACATAAAATAAATGCAATATTCTTTTATTTTACATTATTATTGTAAATTTCAGCATTTATATACTTATTTTATGAGAATATTTGAAGTCGAATTAAAGGCGAAGTGACAGAGAAAAGCATTAGGAAGCCCCGTTTGAACCTTAGGAATGTTAGGATATTGGGGTTGACAGACAGACAGAGACAGAATGAGCCATGTAAGTCCATATCGGATATATGGCTTTGGAGACAGAATGAGCCATGTAAGCCCATATTAGACATATATATGGCATTGGAGACAGGAATAATTCATGTAAGTCCATGTCGAAGACATGGCATTGGCGGTGATATTGATCGATCGACGAGAACGACCCCCAAATCCTTAGTATTCCGAGTGGTTCAATGGGTCATTGTACGCGTTAATATAGTGAATTATCAGAAAAAAGGGAAGGTAGATTATATTTATGAATAGTGAAAGGTCGTAAGAAAGAAGGTAAGTGAGTAAAGAAGAAGGTAGAAAATGAGAAGTAAAGAAAGTTTATGAGGCTAGGTGACATTATGTATAATCATTCATTATGCTGAATGTTGTAATTTATTTGCTTGTAAGCTTACTAAGCCTAGTGCTTACTCTCTTTATTTTCTTTTTCTTATAGTTTTTATCAAGCCACTCGGGGATCGAAGGAAACGTCGGAGACCCGATCACACTATCGAAGAAATCATATTGGTATAGTTAGACGTTTAGTTTTGTGTATGGCATGTATAGGAACTTGGTTTCTTTTGATATGATATGATCAATGAATGATGTGTAAATACTTGCTAGTGATTAGCTAATAGAATGGCTGATGATATACATGTTTAGTTGTATGTATGAATAAGTAGTAACTATCACATGAAAACTAAGAAAAATGTGAAAGTAACTTAAAAACAGATTCAAGTATCAGAAATAATGTGATTTTGAAAAATCACTAAAAATCGTAGAGATATGGTTTGATGGTAAATAATATATGAAATTAAAGCTTATTGTGTCTATTTTCTTACGGAATAAGAAAAACAGGTAAAGGTATTATATTTTATGAGATATCTGAGTTTTAGTGAAACAGGGTCAGAGAGAATTCTAGATCCCCTGTTTCAACTTTGGAAATTTACCATAAATTGTAAAAAAATAATTAGGTGGTGTAATTTATATGGTTAGAATCCTTATTGAATATATTTTTAATATAAATAAACAGTATAGTTATATTAATTTTTTATAGGGAGAAAAGTGGTTCGTACTAAGTAGAGGTCAGTGCAGCCGAATTCTGAAACAGGGGTAACTTTAACTAATAAACTGTACTAATTGGCTAAGTCAAAAATTCTAGAAAAAAATTAGTAGATAGATATATGAGTCTAGTTTCAGGAAAAATTTACGGATCTTAATTTCGAGTTTTGAAACTCGAGAAATGAATTTTTAAGCAGCTATGACGCAGAAAAACAGTTTATTCCGAAAATTAAAATAAGTGGTTTAGAGTTGTTTAAAAGGTAAGATAAGTTTAGTAACACCTCAAGCTTGACTCCTGGTGATGGTTTCGGGCGTGGGGTGTTACATTTATTGGTATCGAGCAGGTTTAGTCGGTTCTCTAACAGATTAGTGTGAGTAAATGTCTAGCTATACATGCCATACCTGTATTTTGATAGTGTGACGACTCCTGACGATTTTTAAATATTTTGTTTTATTGTAATGGATCCCGAGCGAGCTGGTGATGATGATGTAGAAAGTAATGCGCCTGCTCCGCGGAAGGGGTAGCGCCACCGAGAATAGGCCAAGAATGCTGATTAATCGGGAGGAGTGACTCGAGAAGCTCTCTTCCAAGCTTTGAATAATTGGTTTGCCGAGTTCGCTCGCACGAATCCGTAGTTAGACCTCCACCCCTCATGACTCTCAAAGCTACCCATGTAGCTCAAGCTTCCCAACACAGTACAATGATAAGAGAAAAGCCACCAGTTGATAGAATCGGGAAACAAGGGGCGTAAGAGTTCCGAGCAACAAAACATGATGATGCGAAAAGAGCAAAATTTTGGTTAGAAAATACTATCGTAGTCTTTGATGAATTATCTTGTACACCCGAGGAATGTATGAAATGTGTAATATCACTTCTTAGAGACTTAGCCTACTACTAGTGGAAGACACTTGTATCAGTTGTACCAAAGGAGAGGATCACTTGGGATTTCTTTCAGGAGAGGAATTTCGTAAAAGTACATCACTCGTGGGTTTATTGACCGTAAGAGAAAGGAATTCTGAATTGAAACAAGGAGCTACTGTGTTCTCCAAGATAGATTTGAGATCCGGATACTATCGATTATGAGTTAAAGAGTTAGATGTCCCCAAGATCGCTTTCCGGACTAGGAATGGTCATTATGAGTTCCTTGTGATGCCATTTGACTTGACTAATGCTCCTGCCATTTTCATGGACTTAATGAACCAATTTTCACACCGTACTTGGATAAGTTTGTAGTTGTGTTCATTGATGATATCTTGATTTATTCTCATGATGAGACCGAGCATGCAGAGCATTTGAGAACAATTTTACATATTCTCGAGAGATAATCAGTTGTATGCCAAGTTCAAGAAAAGTGAATTCAGTTACGAGAGTTGGTTTTCTAGGACATATTGTCTCGTGAAGGTATTAAGGTTGATTCGAGCAAGATTTCAGCCATTGTTAATTGGAAGGCTCCTAGAAATGTATCGGTTAGAAGTTTTCTTGGTCTTGCTTGGATATTATAGGCGATTTGTAGAGGATTTTCCATGATAGCTACCCCAATCGATAAAATTGCTCGCGAAAGGATATCAAGTTTGAATGGACTGAGAAGTGTGAACAGAGTTTTGACAAGTTAAAAGCATTATTGACTAAAGCTCTGCTTTAGTACAACTGAAACTGTAAGGAGTTTGTGATTTACAAATGATGCATCCATGAATGGACTTGGTTGTGTACTTATGCAGAAGGGAAGGTAATTGCTTATGCCTCTAGATAGCTAAAGCCACATGAGAAGAACTATCCGATACATGATTTAGAGCTAGTCGCCATTATTTTTATGCTGAAGATTTGGAGACATCATTTGTATGCGGTGAGAAGTGCCACATATTCACCGATCACAAAAGTTTGAAATTGAAGCAAAGAAGATGGCTAGAGTTGATTAAAGATTATGAGCTAGTGATCGATTATCACCCGGGTATGTGTACCAAGAATGATGAGCTTATTCGAAAGATCTTACAGAAGCACATAGTAGTTTTTTGTCTATTCATCCGTAGTAGTACAAAGATGTATAATGATTTGAAGAAATGTACTTGGTGGGTAGGAATGAAAAGGACATTTCGAGTTTGTTTCTAGATGCTTGATCTCACAAAGAAGATTGCCATTTACATCGAGAAAGAAAGATACAAGATGGGTTGTGATTGATAAGTTAACGGTTCGGCTCATTTTATCCCAATTCAGATGGATTTTTCACTTGACAAGTTGGCCGAGTTGTATATTTCAGAGATAGTCGACTACATGGGGTAGACGAGGCTACATGGGAACTCAAGAGGCTATGTGAAAACAAAGACCCAAATCTCTTCACGGTAAGATTTTCTGGGACGAAAATCCCAAAAGGGGGAGAAATGTAACATCCCGAAATAGGGCCTAAACGGAACAAAGGTTACGAAACCACAAATTCGAGGTAGAAAAATTTATTTTATTATTATTTTGAGGTCTATGATATGTTTGCATGATTGTGTGAAAAGTTCGTGAAGAAATTCTATGCATAAAGTACTTAATTTGAAATTAGGGACTAAATTGAATAAATTACAAAACTTGTGTTCTAGAAGTATTTTGCATAAAATTGAATTAGAATATTAATTAGGAGGTCTTAAATAGCAATTTGACCAATTTTAAGTTCATGGACAAAATTAGGACATGGAAGGAATTTTTGAAAGTTTAGTAGTAAGGGCATTTTGGTCATTTAGGGGTAAAATGAATTAAAATACAAAATTAAAAGCCAATTTTGCTCATCTTCTTCATGGAGGCCGAAATTAGCATGGGGAAGCCATGGCTAGGGTTTTCAAGCTTTCCAAGCTCAATAGTAAGTGATTCCAAGCCCCGCTTTTAATGTTCTTTACGTTTTTGGAATCCCTGAGCTCGATTAAGCTTATGCTAGTAATAATTCAACCTAGGGTTCATATTTGGAAAAATACCCATAGGTGAAATGTGTTTATTTTGATGTTTTATGATAGAATATGAGGTTTTAAATTATGTTAGACAACTTGTACTACTCGGTTTTAAGCAAAAACGAGTAAAAGGACTTAATTGGTAAAAATACCTAATAGTCATAAGTGCTTGTTAAAGTATGAATTTGATGCTGCCATAGAGAAGGGAAAAATGACCAGCATGTCATGAAACATAAGAAAATAGGCTGAAGTTTAATTTACTGAGCTTTGGGGCAAAAGTGTAAATATGCAAAAGTTTAGGGGCAAATTGCAATTTTGCCAAAATATGATTTTGAGTCAATTTGAATAATGTGAGTCCTAATTAGACTATATTTTAAATGATAGAGCAAGGAAAACTGAAATTCGGGCTAAAATGGAGAAAATACCAAGTTGTGGACTAAAATGGTAAAAGTAGCTATTTTTGCATACGAGGTAAGTTTACATAAAAATAAATGCAATATTCTTTTATTTTACATTATTATTGTAAATTTCCAGCATTTATATACTTATTTTATGAGAATATTTGAAGTCGAATTAAAGGCTAAGTGACAGAGAAAAGCATTAGGAAGCCCCGTTTGAACCTTAGGAATGTTAGGATATTGGGGTTGACAGACAGACAGAGACAGAATGAGCCATGTAAGTCCATATCGGATATATATGCTTTGGAGACAGGAATGAGCCATGTAAGCCCATATTAGACATATATATGGCATTGGAGACAGGAATAATTCATGTAAGTCCATGTCGAAGACATGGCATTGGCAGGATATTGATCGACAGGAACGACCCCAGTATCCTTAGTATTCCGAGTGGTTCAATGGGTCATTGTACGCGTTAATACAGTGAATTATCAGAAAAAAAGGGAAGGTAGATTATATTTATGAATAGTGAAAGGTCAGGTAAGAAAGAAGGTAAGTGAGTAAAGAAGAAGGTAGAAAATGAGAAGTAAAGAAAGTTTATGAGGCTAGGTGACATTATGTATAATCATTCATTATGCTGAATGTTGTAATTTATTTGCTTGTAAGCTTACTAAGCCTAGTGCTTACTCTCTTTATTTTCTTTTTCTTATAGTTTTTATCAAGCCACTCGGGGATCGAAGGAAACGTCGGAGACCCGATCACACTATCGAAGAAATCATATTGGTATAGTTAGACGCTTAGTTTTGTGTATGGCATGTATAGGAACTTGGTTTCTTTTGATATGATATGATCAATGAATGATGTGTAAATACTTGCTAGTGATTAGCTAATAGAATGGCTGATGATATACATGTTTAGTTGTATGTATGAATAAGTAGTAACTATCACATGAAAACTAAGAAAAATGTGAAAGTAACTTAAAAACAGATTCAAGTATCAGAAATAATGTGATTTTGAAAAATCACTAAAAATCGTAGAGACATGGTTTGATGGTGAATAATATATGAAATTAAAGCTTATTGTGTCTATTTTCTTACGGAATAAGAAAAACAGGTAAAGGTATTATATTTTATGAGATATCTGAGTTTTAGTGAAACAGGGTCAGAGAGAATTCTAGATCCCTGTTTCAACTTTGGAAATTTACCATAAATTGTAAAAAATAATTAGGTGGTGTAATTTATATGGTTAGAATCCTTATTGAATATATTTTTAATATAAATAAACAGTATAGTTATATTAATTTTTTATAGGGAGAAAAGTGGTTCGTAGTAAGTAGAGGTCAGTGCAGCCGAATTCTGAAACAGGGGTAACTTTAACTAATAAACTGTACTAATTGGCTAAGTCAAAAATTCTAGAAAAAAATTAGTAGATAGATATATGAGTCTAGTTTCAGGAAAAATTTACGGATCTTAATTTCGAGTTTTGAAACTCAAGAAATGAATTTTTAAGCAGCTATGACGCAGAAAAACAGTTTATTCCGAAAATTAAAATAAGTGGTTTAGAGTTGTTTAAAAGGTAAGATAAGTTTAGTAACACCTCAAGCTTGACTCCGGTGATGGTTTCGGGCGTGGGGGTGTTACATTTATTGGTATCAGAGCAGGTTTAGTCGGTTCTCGGAACAGTTAGTGTGAGTAAATGTCTAGCTATACATGCCATACCTGTATTTTGATAGTGTGACGACTCCTGACGATTTTTAAATATTTTGTTTTATTGTAATGGATCCCGAGCGAGCTGGTGATGATGATGTAGAAAATGCGCTGCGCTCGCGCTGAAGGGTAGCGCCACCGAGAATAGGCCAAGAATAGCTTAATCGTGAGGAGTGACTCGAGAAGCTCTCTTCCAAGCTTTGAATAATTGGTTTGCCGAGTTCGTTAAATGCACGAATCCGATAGTTAGACCTCCACCCCTCATGACTCTCGGGCTACCCATGTAGCTCAAGCTTCCCATCCACAGTACAATGATAAGAGAAAAGCCACCAGCTTGATAGAATCGGAAACAAGGGGCGAAGAGTTCCGAGCAACAAAACATGATGATGCAGAAAAGAGCAAAATTTTGGTTAGAAAATACTATCGAGTCTTTGATGAATTATCTTGTACACCCGAGGAATGTATGAAATGTGTAATATCACTTCTTAGAGACTCAAATTTACTACTACTAGTGGAAGACACTTGTATCAGCTTGTACCAAAGGAGAGGATCACTTGGGATTTCTTTCAGAGGAATTTCGTAAAAGTACATCGATCGGGGTTTATTGACCGTAAGAGAAAGGAATTCTCTGAATTGAAACAAGGGAGCTACTGTGTTCTCCAAGATAGATTTGAGATCCTGATACTATCAGTTCATGAAGTTAAAGAGTTAGATGTCCTGAAGACTGCTTTCCGGACTAGGAATGGTCATTATGAGTTCCTTGTGATGCCATTTGACTTGACTAATGCTCCTGCCATTTTCATGGACTTAATGAACCAATTTTCACACCGTACTTGGATAAGTTTGTAGTTGTGTTCATTGATGATATCTTGATTTATTCTCATGATGAGACTGAGCATGCAGAGCATTTGAGAACAATTTTACATATTCCGAGAGATAATCGATTTGTATGCCAAGTTCAAGAAAAGTGAATTCAGTTACGAGAAGTTGGTTTTCTAGGACATATTGTCTCAGGTGAAGGTATTAAGGTTGATTCGAGCAAGATTTCAGCCATTGTTAATTGGAAGGCTCCTAGAAATGTATCAGAAGTTAGAAGTTTTCTTGGTCTTGCCGGATATTATAGGCGATTTGTAGAGGGATTTTCCATGATAGCTACCCCAATCGATAAAATTGTCATAAAGGATATCAAGTTTGAATGGACCGAGAAGTGTGAACAGAGTTTTGACAAGTTAAAAGCATTATTGACTAAAGCTCCTGCTTTAGTACAACCGAACCAGTAAGGAGTTTGTGATTTACGATGATGCATCCATGAATGGACTTGGTTGTGTACTTATGCAGAAGGGAAGGTAATTGCTTATGCCTCTAGATAGCTAAAGCCACATGAGAAGAACTATCCGATACATGATTTAGAGCTAGCCGCCATTATTTTTGCGTTGAAGATTTGGAGACATCATTTGTACGGTGAGAAGTGCCACATATTCACCGATCACAAAAGTTTGAAATTGAAGCAAAGAAGATGGCTAGAGTTGATTAAAGATTATGAGCTAGTGATCGATTATCACCTGTAGTATGTGTACTCAAGAATGATGAGCTTATTCGAAAGATCTTACAGAAGCACATAGTAGTTTTTTGTCTATTCATCCGTAGTACAAAGATGTATAATGATTTGAAGAAATGTACTTGGTGGGTAGGAATGAAAAGGACATTTCGTAGTTTGTTTCTAGATGCTTGATCTGCAAAGAAGATTGCCATTTACATCGAGAAAGAAAGATGCATATGGGTTGTGATTGATAAGTTAACGAAGTCGGCTCATTTTATCCCGGTTCAGATGGATTTTTCACTTGACAAGTTGGCCGAGTTGTATATTTCGAGATAGTCGACTACATGGGGTAGACGAGGCTACATGGGAACTCAAGAGGCTATGTGAAAACAGTACCCAAATCTCTTCACGTGTAAGATTTTCTGGGACGAAAATCCCAAAAGGGGGAGAAATGTAACATCCCGAAATAGGGCCTAAACGGAATAAAGGGTTACGAAACCACAAATTCGAGGTAGAAAAATTTATTTTATTATTATTTTGAGGTGTATGATATGTTTGCATGATTGTGTGAAAAGTTCGTGAAGAAATTCTATGCATAAAGTACTTAATTTGAAATTAGGGACTAAATTGAATAAATTACAAAACTTGTGTTCTAGAAGTATTTTGCATAAAATTGAATTAGAATATTAATTAGGAGGTCTTAAATAGCAATTTGACCAATTTTAAGTTCATGGACAAAATTAGGACATGGAAGGAATTTTTGAAAGTTTAGTAGTAAGGGCATTTTGGTCATTTAGGGTAAAATGAATTAAAATACAAAATTAAAAGCCAATTTTGCTCATCTTCTTCATGGAGGCCGAAATTAGCATGGGGAAGCCATGGCTAGGGTTTTCAAGCTTTCCAAGCTCAATAGTAAGTGATTCCAAGCCACGTTTTTAATGTTCTTTACGTTTTTGGAATCCCGGTAGCTCGATTAAGCTTATGCTAGTAATAATTCAACCTAGGGTTCATATTTGGAAAAATACCCATAGGTGAAATGTGTTTATTTTGATGTTTTATGATAGAATATGAGGTTTTAAATTATGTTAGACAACTTGTACTACTCTGTTTTAAGCAAAAGCGAGTAAAAGGACTTAATTGGTAAAAATACCTAATAGTCATAAGTGCTTGTTAGAGTATGAATTTGATGCTGCCATAGAAGGAAAAATGACCAGCATGTCATGAAACATAAGAAAATAGGCTGAAGTTTAATTTACGAGCTTTGGGGCAAAAGTGTAAATATGCAAAAGTTTAGGGGCAAAATTGTAATTTTGCCAAAATATGATTTTGAGTCAATTTGAATAATGTGAGTCCTAATTAGACTATATTTTAAATGATAGAGCAAGGAAAACTGAAATTCGGGCTAAAATGGAGAAAATACCAAGTTGTGGACGAAATGGTAAAAGTAGCTATTTTTGCATACGAGGTAAGTTTACAGTAAATAAATGCAATATTCTTTTATTTTACATTATTATTGTAAATTTCCAGCATTTATATACTTATTTTATGAGAATATTTGAAGTCGAATTAAAGGCGAAGTGACAGAGAAAAAGCATTAGGAAGCCCTGCTTTGAACCTTAGGAATGTTAGGATATTGGGGTTGACAGACAGACAGACAGAATGAGCCATGTAAGTCCATATCGATATATGGCTTTGGAGACAGGAATGAGCCATGTAAGCCCATATTAGACATATATATGGCATTGGAGACAGGAATAATTCATGTAAGTCCATGTCGAAGACATGGCATTGGCAGGATATTGATCGACAGGAACGACCCCAGTATCCTTAGTATTCCGAGTGGTTCAATGGGTCATTGTACGCGTTAATACAGTGAATTATCAGAAAAAAAGGGAAGGTAGATTATATTTATGAATAGTGAAAGGTCAGGTAAGAAAGAAGGTAAGTGAGTAAAGAAGAAGGTAGAAAATGAGAAGTAAAGAAAGTTTATGAGGCTAGGTGACATTATGTATAATCATTCATTATGCTGAATGTTGTAATTTATTTGCTTGTAAGCTTACTAAGCCTAGTGCTTACTCTCTTTATTTTCTTTTTCTTATAGTTTTTATCAAGCCACTCGGGGATCGAAGGAAACGTCGAGACCCGATCACACTATCGAAGAAATCACATTGGTATAGTTAGACGTTTAGTTTTGTGTATGGCATGTATAGGAACTTGGTTTCTTTTGATATGATATGATCAATGAATGATGTGTAAATACTTGCTAGTGATTAGCTAATAGAATGGCTGATGATATACATGTTTAGTTGTATGTATGAATAAGTAGTAACTATCACATGAAAACTAAGAAAAATGTGAAAGTAACTTAAAAACAGATTCAAGTATCAGAAATAATGTGATTTTGAAAAATCACTAAAAATCGTAGAGACATGGTTTGATGGTGAATAATATATGAAATTAAAGCTTATTGTGTCTATTTTCTTACGGAATAAGAAAAACAGGTAAAGGTATTATATTTTATGAGATATCTGAGTTTTAGTGAAACAGGGTCAGAGAGAATTCTAGATCCCCTGTTTCAACTTTGGAAATTTACCATAAATTGTAAAAAAATAATTAGGTGGTGTAATTTATATGGTTAGAATCCTTATTGAATATATTTTTAATATAAATAAACAGTATAGTTATATTAATTTTTTATAGGGAGAAAAGTGGTTCGTAGTAAGTAGAGGTCAGTGCAGCCGAATTCTGAAACAGGGGTAACTTTAACTAATAAACTGTACTAATTGGCTAAGTCAAAAATTCTAGAAAAAAATTAGTAGATAGATATATGAGTCTAGTTTCAGGAAAAATTTACGGATCTTAATTTCGAGTTTTGAAACTCGAGAAATGAATTTTTAAGCAGCTATGACGCAGAAAAACAGTTTATTCCGAAAATTAAAATAAGTGGTTTAGAGTTGTTTAAAAGGTAAGATAAGTTTAGTAACACCTCAAGCTTGACTCGGTGATGGTTTCAAGCGTGGGGTGTTACATTTATTGGTATCGAGCAGGTTTAGTCGGTTCTCGGAGCAGTTAGTGTGAGTAAATGTCTAGCTATACATGCCATACCTGTATTTTGATAGTGTGACGACTCGACGATTTTTAAATATTTTGTTTTATTGTAATGGATCCCGAGCGAGCTGGTGATGATGATGTAGAAAGTAATGCGCCGCTCCGCGAAGGGGTAGCGCCACCGAGAATAGGCCATGAATAATTAATCGTGGAGGAGTGACTCGAGCTCTCTTCCAAGCTTTGAATAATTGGTTTGCCGAGTTCGTTCGTCACGAATCCGATAGTTAGACCTCCACCCCTCATGACTCTCGGGCTACCCATGTAGCTCAAGCTTCCCAGATCCACAGGTACAATGATAAGAGAAAAGCCACCATTGATAGAATCGGAAACAAGGGGCGAGAAGAGTTCCGAGCAACAAAACATGATGATGCGAGAAGAGCAAAATTTTGGTTAGAAAATACTATCGAGTCTTTGATGAATTATCTTGTACACCCGAGGAATGTATGAAATGTGTAATATCACTTCTTAGAGACTCACCTACTACTACTAGTGGAAGACACTTGTATCAGTTGTACCAAAGGAGAGGATCACTTGGGATTTCTTTCAGGAGGAATTTCGTAAAAGTACATCACTCGTGGTTTATTGACCGTAAGAGAAAGGAATTCTGGAATTGAAACAAGGGAGCTACTGTGTTCTCCAAGATAGATTTGAGATCCTGGATACTATCAGCCATGAGTTAAAGAGTTAGATGTCCCAAGATCGCTTTCCGGACTAGGAATGGTCATTATGAGTTCCTTGTGATGCCATTTGACTTGACTAATGCTCCTGCCATTTTCATGGACTTAATGAACCAATTTTCACACCGTACTTGGATAAGTTTGTAGTTGTGTTCATTGATGATATCTTGATTTATTCTCATGATGAGACTGAGCATGCAGAGCATTTGAGAACAATTTTACATATTCTGAGAGATAATCAGTTGTATGCCAAGTTCAGTAAAAGTGAATTCTGGTTACGAGAAGTTGGTTTTCTAGGACATATTGTCTCAGGTGAAGGTATTAAGGTTGATTCGAGCAAGATTTCAGCCATTGTTAATTGGAAGGCTCCTAGAAATGTATCAGAAGTTAGAAGTTTTCTTGGTCTTGCTTGATATTATAGGCGATTTGTAGAGGATTTTCCATGATAGCTACCCCAATCGATAAAATTGCTGCGAAAGGATATCAAGTTTGAATGGACTGAGAAGTGTGAACGAGTTTTGACAAGTTAAAAGCATTATTGACTAAAGCTCTGCTTTAGTACAACCGTAACTGTAAGGAGTTTGTGATTTACAAATGATGCATCCATGAATGGACTTGGTTGTGTACTTATGCGGAAGGGAAGGTAATTGCTTATGCCTCTAGATAGCTAAAGCCACATGAGAAAGAACTATCCGATACATGATTTAGAGCTAGCTTTTGCCATTATTTTTGCGCGTGAAGATTTGGAGACATCATTTGTATGCGGTGAGAAGTGCCACATATTCACCGATCACAAAAGTTTGAAATTGAAGCAAAGAAGATGGCTAGAGTTGATTAAAGATTATGAGCTAGTGATCGATTATCACCTGTATGTGTGTACCAAGAATGATGAGCTTATTCGAAAGATCTTACAGAAGCACATAGTAGTTTTTTGTCTATTCATCCGGTAGTAGTACAAAGATGTATAATGATTTGAAGAAATGTACTGGTGGGTAGGAATGAAAAGGGACATTTCGTAGTTTGTTTCTAGATGCTTGATCATCACAAGCAAGATTGCCATTTACATCGAGAAAGAAAGATGCAAAGATGGGTTGTGATTGATAAGTTAACGAAGTCGGCTCATTTTATCCCGGTTCAGTATGGATTTTTCACTTGACAAGTTGGCCGAGTTGTATATTTCGAGAGATAGTCGGACTACATGGGGTAGACGAGGCTACATGGGAACTCAAGAGGCTATGTGAAAACAGTACCCAAATCTCTTCACAGTAAGATTTTCTGGGGACGAAAATCCCAAAAGGGGGAGAAATGTAACATCCCGAAATAGGGCCTAAACGGAACAGTGGTTACGAAACCACAAATTCGAGGTAGAAAAATTTATTTTATTATTATTTTGAGGTGTATGATATGTTTGCATGATTGTGTGAAAAGTTCGTGAAGAAATTCTATGCATAAAGTACTTAATTTGAAATTAGGGACTAAATTGAATAAATTACAAAACTTGTGTTCTAGAAGTATTTTGCATAAAATTGAATTAGAATATTAATTAGGAGGTCTTAAATAGCAATTTGACCAATTTTAAGTTCATGGACAAAATTAGGACATGGAAGGAATTTTTGAAAGTTTAGTAGTAAGGGCATTTTGGTCATTTAGGGGTAAAATGAATTAAAATACAAAATTAAAAGCCAATTTTGCTCATCTTCTTCATGGATGCCGAAATTAGCATGGGGGAAGCCATGGCTAGGGTTTTCAAGCTTTCCAAGCTCAATAGTAAGTGATTCCAAGCCACGTTTTTAATGTTCTTTACGTTTTTGGAATCCTTGAGCTTCGATTAAGCTTATGCTAGTAATAATTCAACCTAGGGTTCATATTTGGAAAAATACCCATAGGTGAAATGTGTTTATTTTGATGTTTTATGATAGAATATGAGGTTTTAAATTATGTTAGACAACTTGTACTACTCGGTTTTAAGCAAAACGAGTAAAAGGACTTAATTGGTAAAAATACCTAATAGTCATAAGTGCTTGTTAGAGTATGAATTTGATGCTGCCATAGAAGGAAAAATGACCAGCATGTCATGAAACATAAGAAAATAGGCTGAAGTTTAATTTACTGAGCTTTGGGGCAAAAGTGTAAATATGCAAAAGTTTAGGGGCAAAATTGTAATTTTGGTAAAATATGATTTTGAGTCAATTTGAATAATGTGAGTCCTAATTAGACTATATTTTAAATGATAGAGCAAGGAAAACTGAAATTCGGGCTAAAATGGAGAAAATACCAAGTTGTGGACGAAATGGTAAAAGTAGCTATTTTTGCATACGAGGTAAGTTTACAGTAAATAAATGCAATATTCTTTTATTTTACATTATTATTGTAAATTTCCAGCATTTATATACTTATTTTATGAGAATATTTGAAGTCGAATTAAAGGCGAAGTGACAGAGAAAAAGCATTAGGAAGCCCCGTTTGAACCTTAGGAATGTTAGGATATTGGGGTTGACAGGACAGGACAGGACAGGAATGAGCCATGTAAGTCCATATCAGATATATGGCTTTGGAGACAGGAATGAGCCATGTAAGCCCATATTAGACATATATATGGCATTGGAGACAGGAATAATTCATGTAAGTCCATGTCGAAGACATGGCATTGGCATGATATTGATCGACAGGAACGACCCCAGTATCCTTAGTATTCCGAGTGGTTCAATGGGTCATTGTACGCGTTGATACAGTGAATTATCAGAAAAAAAGGGAAGGTAGATTATATTTATGAATAGTGAAAGGTCAGGTAAGAAAGAAGGTAAGTGAGTAAAGAAGAAGGTAGAAAATGAGAAGTAAAGAAAGTTTATGAGGCTAGGTGACATTATGTATAATCATTCATTATGCTGAATGTTGTAATTTATTTGCTTGTAAGCTTACTAAGCCTAGTGCTTACTCTCTTTATTTTCTTTTTCTTATAGTTTTTATCAAGCCACTCGGGGATCGAAGGAAACGTCGGAGACCCGATCACACTATCGAAGAAATCATATTGGTATAGTTAGACGTTTAGTTTTGTGTATGGCATGTATAGGAACTTGGTTTCTTTTGATATGATATGATCAATGAATGATGTGTAAATACTTGCTAGTGATTAGCTAAAAGAATGGCTGATGATATACATGTTTAGTTGTATGTATGAATAAGTAGTAACTATCACATGAAAACTAAGAAAAATGTGAAAGTAACTTAAAAACAGATTCAAGTATCAAAAATAATGTGATTTTGAAAAATCACTAAAAATCGTAGAGACATGGTTTGATGGTGAATAATATATGAAATTAAAGCTTATTGTGTCTATTTTCTTACGGAATAAGAAAAACAGGTAAAGGTATTATATTTTATGAGATATCTGAGTTTTAGTGAAACAGGGTCAGAGAGAATTCTAGATCCCCTGTTTCAACTTTGGAAATTTACCATAAATTGTAAAAAAATAATTAGGTGGTGTAATTTATATGGTTAGAATCCTTATTGAATATAGTTTTAATATAAACAAACAGTATAGTTATATTAATTTTGTATAGGGAGAAAAGTGGTTCGTAGTAAGTAGAGGTTAGTGCAGCCGAATTCTGAAACAGGGGTAACTTTAACTAATAAACTGTACTAATTGGCTAAGTCAAAATTTCTATAAAAAAAATTAATAGATAGATATATGAGTCTAGTTTCAGGAAAAATTTACGGATCTTAATTTCGAGTTTTGAAACTCGAGAAATGAATTTTTAAGCAGCTATGACGCAGAAAAACAGTTTATTCCGAAAATTAAAATAAGTGGTTTAGAGTTGTTTAAAAGGTAAGATAAGTTTAGTAACACCTCAAGCTTGACTCCGGTGACGGTTTCGGGCGTGGGGGTGTTACAGTTAGGGGTTACGATTTTGGCACTAGTTTGATGTTGTTACCTTTTGATGGTTTTGATCTCATTCTGGGAATGGATCGGATGTTTGAGCATGATGCAATAGTGATTTGCTGAAGGAAACAAGTTAGTTTGAAACCTCCGAATGGTGAATTTATTTGTGCTAGGGCAGATGGGGCCAATTGTATTACAAATGTGGTTTTAGCACCATATTAGTAGACAAAAGGAATGTGTCTGTTAAGTTCACTGAATATACTGTCAAAGTAACAAATCCTCTAGGTCAGTGTGTTTTAGTTAATCAGATATGCAAATCGTGTCCAATAAAAGTTATGGGTTACGATTTTCCCGCTAGTTTGAAATTGTTACCTTTTGATGATTTTGATCTCATTCTGGGAATGGATTGGATGTCTGAGCATGATGCAATAGTGAGTTGCTGAAGGAAACGAGTTAGTTTGAAACCTCCGAATGGTGAATTTATTTGTGTTAGGGTAGATGGGGCCAATTGTATTACAAATGTTGTTTCAGCACCATATTAGTAGACAAAAAGAATTTGTTTGTTAAGTTCACTGAATATACTGTCAAAGTAACAAATCCACTAGGTCAGTCTGTTTTAGTTAATCAGATATGTAAATCGTGTCCACTAAAAGTTAGGGGTTGTATTCTCCCGCTAGTTTGTTGTTGTTACCTTTTGATGATTTTGATCTCATTCTGCGAATTGATTGCTTGTCTGAGCATGATGCAATTGTGAGTTGCCGAAGGAAATAAGTAAGTTTGAAATGTCCGAATGGTGAATTTATTTGTGTTAGGGCAGATGGGGCCGATTGTATTACAAATGTAAAATTCATGGTTAATTTGTGAAATAAATGAAAAATGTGGGCTGCTAGGGACCTAATTGAAATTCGACTAGCATGGATTTAGGTTGAATTGCATGAATTTGTATTTTTATGAGATAAGGACTAAATTATAAAAATGTTGAAATATTAGGGACAAAGTGTAAAGTTGCCTTAATGTGTATTTTGTACTAAATTGAATAGAGCGATAATTAAATAAGTTAATTTTGATTACATTTAGATCAAGAAAAGTGAAACATGAATTTAGATCGGGGAAAGAACAAGGTTTTGGACTAATCGACTCGTTTTGTCATTTTTGGCATTCGAGGTAAGTTCGTATGTTAATAAGTATTATTGTAATTGTGTTTTAAATGCTTATTATTAAATTATTGATGAGTATGATTGTACGGAAATATTCTACGAAGATTCGGTAATGAGAAATCTCGGTTGAACCTTAGGAATAGATTAGGATACGAATGACATGCCATTAGGGATTATGTGATTTGGGTGCTGGTCCGTACGTCCTACTGGCGACTGAGTTATCCAGCATGTGTTGTAGATACTTGTCAGCCTGTGTGAGCAGCACCGTGTAGCTTTGTCATGATCGTTAGCTTGTGTGAGCAAACCCATTGATAGCTCGAGAGTGAGCAGTATATGTGATACGAGATTGAGATAGCTTCGGCTATGTATGTGGCACTTAGGGTGCGAGATTCCTTAGTGTCCGATAGTATTCCGAATTGTTCAGTAGGTATATGAAAGATATGGATGAATATGAGATTGATACGAGATGGAACAGGTATGTACATGAACCGTATAAGCTTTAAATCAAAGAAACTTGTGAAGTTCACATCTAACCTTGTGATTGAATATTTGGTAGGTTTGTGTATTTATATAAGTTGTATATTCATATGACCAAATGTTTGAATTATATATTTTTGGTAATTTTCATACGAGCTTACTAAGCTTTATAGCTTACTCTGTTTATTTTTTCGTGTTTTATAATGAAATCAAAGCTAGCTCGGATTCGGGAATCATAGAAGACCTCATCACACTATCAAGCTATCATTTTGGTACTTTTGAATCTATGTTTTTGGTATATAGAATGTATAGGAAGTGCGGTTATTTTGGTTATGTTTTGGTAATGAATTTAGCCATTTAAGTTGGCTTGTAAATGTTAAGTGTGTGATGTGTGTATACCATGAGACTTGGCTTATTTTGATATATTTTTGGTGATGTATATATATGTGAAAATGGCTCTTGTTATGTGCTTGATGATGGATTGTAAATGCTTGTGGTGAATGTTTGATATTTGAGATTGGTTTGCTTGTGAATTAGGTAAATTAATGTTTATTGGAAATCAACCATTTAGGTGATGTGAAAATGTAGAATTCGGCATGAATCGAATAACCTATTTATATACTCGTGAGTATTGTGAATAATGGTATAAAATTAGCATGGATTAAGCTTATTTGAGATTGGATGAATACATACTTATGCCATGTTTTGGTGCTATTTGTTTTGATATATGTATATGCAAATTTGGGTGGCAAGATGGCTTGATAAATAGCCTATTTTTGTCCACATGGGCAGAGACACGGGCATGTGTCTTAGCCGTGTGTGACACACGGTTAGGTTACACGGTCGTGTGTCTCCTGGTGTTGAATTAGAAATCAAGTCAGTGTGCTCCACACGGCCCAGTACAGGGGCGTGTGACTTGGCTGTGTGACGTAAGTTAGTATACTCTACAGGTTTGGAATGGCCTAGCACATGGCCTGGCACATGGGCGTGTGTGGCCATTTCAAATGGCACATTGGCTGGTCACACGGGCGTGTGCTTGGCTGTGTGACCCAAGTCAGAGAGTTACACAAGGTCAAAAATGGGCTAGGACACGGCCATGTGATCCCTTTTTGAATGTCCACACGGCTGGGCCACACGGGCGTTTGTCACCTATAGTTTGAAAAATTTTCTAAGTTTTGTAAAAATTTCCTGAGTTATCAGTTTAGTCCCGAACCACTCCTAAAGCATTTTTTGGGCCTCGTAGGCTCGTATTAGGGACGATGTGAATGATGTTAAATGATGATTACACATAACTGGAAAATGTATTTGAAATGTATGTTTAATTATGTTCTAAGTTTGGTAATACTCTGTAACCCTATGCCAGCGTTAAATATGGGTGAGGGGTGTTACACTATCAGAGGCTCACAATTGTACATATTTCATTCATCCGGGTAGCACGAAGATGTATTGTGATTTGAAACAGATGTACTAGTGGTCAGGTATGAAACGTGAGATTTTTGAGTTCGTAGCTAAATGTTTGATTTGTCAGCAAGTAAAATTAGAGCATCAGGTGTCGTCATGATTATTACAGCATGTTTTGATTCCTGAGTGGAAGTGGCAACTAGTCACGATGGATTTCGTATCTGGGTTGCTTGTAACTCCGAAAAAGAAAGATTGATCTGGGTGATTGTTGACAGATTGACTAAGTCGGCCCACTTTATTCTAGTTAGAACAAATTACTCACTTATGAGGCTAGTGGAATTATACGTGTCAGAAATTGTAAGATTACACAGAGTTACGACATCTATTATTTCTGATCGTGATCCGAGGTTTAAATCAAGATTTTGGAGTAAACTTCACGAGGCTTTGGGCACTAAACTCAATTTCAGTATAGTGTTTCATCCTCAAACAGATAGGCAATCAGAACGGGTAATACAAATTCTGGAAGACATGCTACGATGTTGGATACTCAAGTTTGAAGGTAGTTGGGAAAAATATCTACCATTAGCCGAATTCGCTTATAATAACAGCTATCAGTCTAGTATAAAAATGGCACCGTTTGAAGCTCTTTACTGAAGAAAGTGTAAAACACCGTTGTATTGGTCTGAATTGATCAAATCCAAAATGGTGGAAATTGATTTGATTCGAGAAATTGAAGAAAGGTTCAAATTATTTGAGATTGTTTGAAAGCTACATCAGATCCTCAGAAATCGTTGGCGAATTTGAAAAGAAAATAAATAGATTTTGTTATTGGCGATTGAGTGTTTCTAAAAGTTTCTCCTTGGAAGAAAGTGTTATTGTAACGCCCCCACGCCCGAAACCGTCACCGGAGTCAAGCTTGAGGTGTTACTAAACTTATCTTACCTTTTAAACAACTCTAAACCACTTATTTTAATTTTCGGAATAAACTGTTTTTCTGCGTCATAGCTGCTTAAAAATTCATTTCTCGAGTTTCAAAACTCGAAATTAAGATCCGTAAATTTTTCCTGAAACTAGACTCATATATCTATCTACTAATTTTTTTTCTAGAATTTTTGACTTAGCCAATTAGTACAGTTTATTAGTTAAAGTTACCCCTGTTTCGGAATTCGACTGCACTGACCTCTACTTACTACGAACCACTTTTCTCCCTATAAAAAATTAATATAACTATACAGTTTATTTCTATTAAAACTAGATTCAATAAGGATTCTAACCATATAAATTACACCACCTAATTATTTTTTTACAATTTATGGTAAATTTCTAAAGTCACGTCATTTCTGTTATTTGAATCTATTTTTAGGTTACTTTCACATTTTTCATAGTTTTCATGTGATAGTTACTACTTAATCATACATACTATTAAATATGTATATCATCAGCCATTCTATTAGCTAATCACTAGCAAGTATTTACACATCATTCATTGATCATATCATATCAAAAGAAACCAAGTTCCTATACATGCCATACACAAAACGAAATGTCTAACTATACCAATGTGATTCCTTCGATAGTGTGATCGGGTCTCCGACGTTTCCTTCGATCCCCGAGTGGCTTGATAAAAACTATAAGAAAAAGAAAATAAAGAGAGTAAGCACTAGGCTTAGTAAGCTTACAAGCAAATAAATTACAACATTCAACATAATGAATAATTATACATAATGTCACCTAGCCTCATAAACTTTCTTTACTTCTTATTTTCTACCTTCTTCTTTACTCACATACCTTCTTTCTTACCTGACCTTTCACTATTCATATATATAATCTACCTTCCCTTTTGCTGATAATTCACTGTAATTTAAAGTGTACAATGACCCGTTGAACCACTTGGAATACTAAGGATACTAGGGTCGTTCCTGCCTATCAATATCCTGCCAATGCCATGTCATCGACATGGACTTACATGAATTTTTCCTGTCTCCAATGCCATATATATATCTAATATGGGCTTACATGGCTCATTCCTGTCTCCAACGCCATATATCTGATATGGACTTACATGGCTCATTTCATGTCTGTCTGTCCCACAACCCCAATATCCTAACATTCCTAAGGTTCAAACGGGGCTTCCTAATGTTTTTTCTCTGTCACTTCGCCTTTACTTTGACTTGAAATGTTCTCATAAAATAGGTATATAAATGCTGAAAATTTACAATAATAATGTAAAATAAAAGAATATTGCATTTATTTACTGTAAACTTACCTCGTATGCAAAAATAGCTACTTTTACCATTTCGTCCACAACTTGGTATTTTCTCCATTTTAGCCCGAATTTCAGTTTTCCTTGCTCTATCATTTAAAATATAGTCTAATTAGGACTCACATTATTCAAATTGACCCAAAATCATATTTTGGCAAAATTACAATTTTGCCCCTAAACTTTTGCATATTTACACTTTTGCCCCAAAGCTCGTAAATTAAACTTCAGCCTATTTTCTTATGTTTCATGACATGCTGGTCATTTTTCCCTTCTATGGCAGCATCAAATTCATACTCTAACAAGAACTTATGACTATTAGGTATTTTTACCGATTAAGTCCTTTTACTCGTTTTTGCTTAAAACCGAGTAGTACAAGTTGTCTAACATAATTTAAAACCTCATATTCTATCACAAAACACCAAAATACACAAATTTCACCTATGGGTATTTTTCCAAATATGAACCCTAACTTAAATTATTGCTAGCATAAGCTTTATCAAGCTACCGGACTCAAAACGTAAAGAACATTAAAAACGGGCTTGGAATCACTTACTATGGAGCTTGAAAGCTTGAAACAAACCCTAGCTATGGAGAACCCTTGAAATTTCGTCCTAATGAAGAAGATGGACAAAAATTGGCTTTTAATTTTGTTTTTAATTCATTTTAATAACTAAATGACCAAAATGCCCTTACTACTAAACTTTTCAAAAATTCCATCCATGTCCAATTTTTGTCCATAGACTTAGAAATTGGTAAAATTACTCTTTAAGGACCTCTAATTAATAATCTAATTCAATTTTATGCAAAATACTTCTAGAACACAAGTTTTGCAATTTATTCAATTTAGTCACTAATTTCAAATTAAGCACTTTATGCATAGAATTTCTTCACGAACTTTTCACACAATCATGCAAACATATCATAGACCTCAAAATAATAATAAAATAAATTTTCTACCTTGGATTTGTGGTTTCGCAACCACTGTTCTGTTTAGGCCCTATTTCGGGATGTTACAGTTATGTTTTGGTAGAAAAGGAAAGTTGAGTCCGAGATTTATCGGATTGTACGAGATTACCGAAAGAATTGATCTTGTAGCCTCCTAAACTTGAGAAAATTCATAACATGTTTCACGTTTCAATGCTAAGATGGTACAGATCTAATCCTTCACATGTGATTCCTCATAGTGAGATTGAATTACAGTCAGATTTGACATATTCTGAAGAACAAGTGAAAATTTTAGCTCGAGAAGTCAAATAACTTAGGAATAAATTAGTACTGTTAATAAAAGTCTTGTGGCATCGACATGGTACTGAAGAAGCTACTTGGGAAACTGAGGAGTCGATGAAACTACAGTATCCGAATCTATTCTCAAGTAACAATTTCGAGGTCGAAATTTCCTAAGGG
Source organism: Gossypium anomalum (assembly GCA_025698475.1). Lineage (NCBI taxonomy): Eukaryota > Viridiplantae > Streptophyta > Magnoliopsida > Malvales > Malvaceae > Gossypium > Gossypium anomalum. The sequence continues at coordinate 59,942,562 of CM046959.1, forward strand.
GGGAGAGTTGTAATAGCCCGATTGTCAGTGGTGACAAAATAGTGATTTTGGGACAATAAATTTCCATCGTATCGACTCGTAAATATTAGTTATAGAATATTTACGGAGTCATCAAACTCGTATTAAAATTTGGTTAAGAAATTTTAACATGTAGATATTTAATTAAGGTAAAAGGACAAAATTGTAAAAGGCGTAAAACTTATTAGTTATTGCATTTAGATTATTTAATAGCCTAATTAATAAATGTGGGAAAGCCAATAAGGAAATTAGACCTTATTGTTTGATAGTGGACGATATTAGAGTGAAAATTAAAGAGAAAAATTGAAAGAAAATGTAGATAATGGCAATTTCATAAATAAGTGGAAATTAACTTAAAAAACATAATAAAAATTCACCAACATTTCCTTCATTTTTCTTCTTGGGTGGCTGAAAGATCCATTTTCAAAAGCTTGAAGTTTCAGTGGCTTTAGGTGTATGCATGTGACACCCCAAATCCGATCGGGATGGACTGGCCCGAATTCGAAGCGTTACATTAGCCACTTAAGTGACTCTCCGGCTAACGACCACCCAAGACACACCCCGAACTTATAACACCTCAATCTTATCTGAATTTTAGTTATTTATTAACGTGAAAGCAATTATGAGCCAATTTTAAAGTTTTCTTGGGTAATTTAACCTAAGGACATTTTTATCATTTTACCCCATATGGTAAAACTATCACGATATTAGATCTAAATGTTTACCGACCTTCTTTTAGACAAAATTATGCAAGCCTAAAAATTTTAGCTTAAACAGAGCTCGTTTGCCATGTCTAATTAAATTTTTTACTATCAGGGACTAAATTATAATAAAAATAAACCATCAGGACCTATTCCAAATTACAAATTAAGTGCGTTCCTATCGAATTTTACCCATTACAAGACTAATCCTAAATTATCACTATTTATCCTTATCATCTAGGGCTTTAATTAAACTAATCAATATTCAGAACTAAATCGTAACTTAAACAAATTAGAATACCAATTTAAAAAGAAAAAAATTCAAACCCCCAAAAACCTATACAGCCGTGTCCCTTAGACCGTGAGTCATTAAAAATGATCGTGTTCGTGTCATGACAAACATTTTGGTAGATCACACACACCTATGTGGAAATCTCACACACCTGTGTGTGATAGTTCCAGTTTTCGCACGCCCGTGTCACATACCCACACGGCCGTGTGCAACCCTTCACATGCCCGTGTGAAAACCACTGTACCTATTTTTGCGAAAAACTTGATTTAAAACTATTTTGTATTTTTTAATGACCAATTAAATCCGATTTAACTACGATTAATTAACCTATATATACATACACCTTCAATTGAATTTGTGGACATCAATCAAGCCTTGGTTAAATAGAATTAGGCAATCAATTTCATGCATAAAAAACCCTGAATAAATCAAACAAGTGGCTTACCTTAGTTGCTAGTAAACCACTCTATGGAATCTTCAATTAAACAATCATTAGTATAAAATTTCATACTTCACACACTGTCTTATCAATCACCGTGTTATCAAGCAACAATACACTGTAAATCATTCAATAATTAAACTCAAACATGCCTCAAATTTATTATAAAATCATCCAAAATAAATGTCCAAAGTCCATTTACAACCAAAATCAACTAAATCCAAGGAGTTCCACAATGCCCAACTACAGTCTCTAAAATGCGTAATAAAGTATCTACCAAGCCTAAATCTCTTAGAACCCTCTTGCTTGGCTCCTCAGCTCCTCAATCCCGGTGATTAATTGCATGAATGCGAGAGTGTGAGCTTTGAAAAGCTCAGTGAATGTTAATAAAAACACCAAGTAAATTATCATCCAATTCATTCTTAATTCATGACCAACCATTCACCAATTGTCAGCCAAAAATAATTAAACATGTCGATTTAATTTTCATAAGTATTTTCAAAACCAAAATCATAGCTTTCAATCATCAATTGATATAGCAACAAACACACAAAAATATATCATCATACACTTCTCATGGCTTAATCGGGTGATCATACATCGGATAAACGAATCTCTAATCTCCTACAAATATCAAATACAGTCCACCGAGTTGAGAGGGCTAAAGCACACGCTCCCTTATAGCGCTTCAAATAACCTATTGAGTGGAGACTCATGCTCAACACTCCCTTATCTACTCCAAACAAATCAGTCCACCTAGAGCCATATGCTCACAATGTCACAAATAAAGGTAAGTACCCACAAATCTTATGGTATACCAACTATATCCAATGGATCCACCATGCATGCTACCAACATATTCAATCAAACATAGCATATAAATCAATCATTAGTGTGTTCAATTGAATGTCACAAGATGTTTATATGTAACATGTAACGTAGCATTTAATATCCAATTAAATCAAGCAATTCATTTGTCAATTTCCTATAATCAATTACCAATCGTAACTTCAACATAACATGATAAAAAATTTAAGTACACATGATTTAAATCACCGATAAGATTAATCTAATTAAATAGCACAACACCACCCAAAAGCTTACTTGCCATTTTTTTTTCAACACAAATTCGATTTTTGCACATATAATACCAATCTTGCAAAATTAGTCATTCAACCATAATTAATTAATTGAAATTATTAATTAAGCTACTAATAAACATATTGAGGGTCAATTTAACAAATTGCCCTTAGAAACACTCACCGCACAATTTTATTCTATCACAACAAATGTTCAACTAAGCAATTCCAAGCTTCAATTTCGGTTATCTCGATCCTCTTCAAGATTCAAAGCTTCAAAAAAGGTAAAGTAGACATTATCACCTTTCCAAATCTATATTAAACACATTTTTTAATTAACTATGCTAATCAAAATTCACTCACAAAGATACCTTACAGAAATTGTAACATCAAGTTGAAAACTCGATTCCTCACAAACTCGATCTCTCCAGCCCTCCTAATCACTTCCAAACATCAATACTAAACCAATTACACATAAACTAAGCATCAAGTTCACATTTAAATCAATTTCACAAAAATGTAGAAAATTAATTCAAGAAGATGATGAAATTCAGATTTCTTCAAATAACCTCACAAATCATGTTTAATCTTGATAAATAAAATAAAAAATCTTCTAATAGATCCATTTTGAGTTGGAACATCCATTGATTTGTCGATTTCCTCTCAAAATTTAATATCCACCATTAAAGCACTTTAAGCTTTTGAAGAAGATGACATTGATAAAAAATCATTTAATTGACTCTCAAATCATGTAAGAATGTTTCTAATCTTCATAAAAAGAAGTTTAGGATTGAAGATTACCTTTGATTCACTCTAAATTCGTTGATTGAAAATCTTGATTTAAGAAGCTTGAGAAATTTTAGAATATTTTTGGCTATTTTTGAAAATAAATTCGGGTGAATTGAGAAAGTATTTTGAGAAGGAAAATGGTTGGATCTATTTCCTGATGATAGATCTTTAAAACCATGCAAAGAAAACAAAATTTATAGCTATCTAATTTGATATAAATGGTGTGAAAAGTAGGCTAGATGCATTGTTTTTAAAACTCAAACAACCCACCAGAATTTAGAAATTGGGGAATTTGCCTAATGGCCACTCCCATATTTCCCTTGTTTTACCAATTAATCCTTTCCGTCCAAAATTCTGAATTTTAAGGATTATTTGCCACATTTCCCTTATTTTACAATTAAACCCAATTTAATTAATATTTAAATGAAGGTCAAATTAACCTCAAATAAAATTTATTTTAAAATTCTTTTTTGATCCAAATTAATTATTTTCACTTATAATTTTTTAATTACTTTAAAATTAATTTTCCAAAAATATTTTTATTTTTCTAGATTATTGTTTAATCGATCTTTGATGAAATTAACATCCTAAATTAAATTAAAATTACTAGAAGCCCCATAAATTCCTAGTTTCACACTCGGAACCTGAGAAATATATCAAAAACTACTAGACCCAGTTTAGGGATATTACAACTATCCCCCTTTTAAAAGAAATTTCATCCTCGAAATTTACCTGAATCAAATAAATACGGGTTTCATTACATCTTCCGACTCCCAGGTGGCTTCCTTAGTCTTGTGGTTGCACCATAAAACTTTAAACAGCAGAACCGTCTTATTACGTAGCACCTTGACCTCACGATCTAGGATCGCAACTGGCTCCTCCTCGTATGAAAGATAAGATTGAACCTCGATCTCCTTAGCAGGAACAACTTGAGAAGGATCAGATCTGTACTTCTATAACGTGGAGACATGGAAAACGTCATGAATGCACTTTAGCTCAAGCGTCTATAAGAAACAATAAGCAACTGGTCCAACTCGCTCGACAACCTCATAAAGGCCTATAAATCTCAAAATGAGCTTACCCTTCCGCATGAACCTCAGAACTTTTTTCCACGGTGAAACCTTCAGAAATACCTTATCACCAACCTGATACTCGATGTCTCGGTGTCTCAGGTCAATGTAGGACTTCTATCAATCAGAAGCAGCCTTCAACTGCTCGCAAATAATTCTCGCCTTATCCTCAATCTCCTGAGCCAACTCCGGTCCCAAGTTCCTCTTCTCCTCCATATCGAACCAATAGGAAGGAGTCCTACACCTCCAACCATACAAAGCCTTGAACAGTGCCATCTAAATACTCTTTTGGTAGCTATTATTATACGCAAACTCGGGTAATGGCAAGTGACGATCCCAGTTACCTTCAAAATTGATAACATAGCTATGAAGCATGTCCTCAAGAACCTATATCACCCTCTCTGACTGACTATCAGATTGCAAATGATAAGCTGAACTGAAATGAAGCTTCGAACCTAAAGCCTCATGCAGTGCATTCCAGAATCTCGAAGTAAACCTCAGATCTCGGTCTGATATGATCGAAATAGGAACTTCATAAAGACAAACAATCTCTTAGATGTAGAGCTCAACTACCTAATACAGACTAAAAGTTATACAAACTGGCAGAAAATGTGTAGACTTCGTAAATCCATCCATAATCAGCTAGATCGAATCCTTACGTGTCAGAGTCAAAGGCAAACCCGAAACAAAATTCATTGTAATCCACTTCCATTTCCACTCTGGAATCTGATTAGGCTGAAGCAAACCCAACGGACGTTGATGCTCAGCTTTCACCCTCTGACAAACCAAACATTTTGCAACAAGGTCGGCAACATCCTTCTTCAACCTAGGCCATCAATACAAAACCCAAAAATCCTAATACATCTTATTTTCATCGAGATGCATAGTGAAAGGACTGCTATGAGCGTCTGTAACAATAAATCACCTCAGTTCCTTGTCCTCCAAAACACACAAGTGACCTTGCAAACACAAAACACCATCAAAGTTGAGATCATAATCCCCCTGAACACCTAACTCAGCCTGACAAATTCAACGAGCCGAACTCTCATTAAAAGGTTGACACTCACGAATCTATAGTGAAAGATCCGACCTCACCTGAAGTTCAGGCAATAGACCCCTATCATTAGAGATAGAAAACCTCACAAGCATAGCTCTAAAATCAACTAGAGACTTGTGACTCAAAGCATCTGCAACTATGTTTGCCTTTCCCGGATGGTACTCAATGACATAATCATAATCTTTCAACAACTCGATCCAGCGCCTCTGTCTCAAGTTCAACTCCTTCTGGGTTAGGAGATACTTAAGACTCTTGTGATTGGTATATATCACACGCTTCTCACCGTACAGATAGTTACACTCATGTGGCCTCAACTGCCTTGACGCATAAGGAACTACCCTACCCTCCTACATCAGTACACAACCCAATCCCGTATAAGAAGCATCACTGTAGACCACATACACCTTATCGGATATCGGCTGTGTCAACACAAGCGCTTCGGTCAAAACTAACTTTAGCTTCTTAAAACACTTCTGCCTCTTATCAGTCTACTCAAAGGAAGTGTTCTTCTGAAGCAACTTTGTCAAAGGAGCAGCAATGCTAAAAAACCCCTTGACAAAGCAACAGTAACAACCAGCTAGCCCCAAGAAACTTCTAACCTTAGAAACAGTCTTCGGCAGCTTCCAATCCAAAATCACCTCAACCTTCTTTGGATCAATACGAATACCCTTAGTTAAAATGACATAACCCAAAAAAACCACCTCACGAAGCCAAAACTCACACTTAGCTTAGCATACAACTGCTTCTCTCACAAAACTTGCAGAACCACTCTTATGCTCATCATGCTCATCCTCTAATTGAGAATACACCAATATATCATCTATGAAAACCACTATGAACCTATCCTGGTAAGAATGGAATACTCAGTTCATCATGTCCATAAATACAGTAGGTGTATTTATTAACTCGAATGGCATGACAAGAAACTTGTAATGACCATATTGAGTTCTGAAAGCAATCTTCATCACATCCGAATCCTTAACCTTCAACTGGTAATACCCAAACCTCAGACCAATCTTTGATAAAATCAAAGCTCCTCGAAATTGGTCAAATAGATCATCAATCCTTAGTAGCAGATTTTTGTTCTTGATGGTTAACTTATTCAGCTGGCGATAATCGATGCACAACCTCAAAGTCCATCATTCTTCTTCACGAACAACAATGGTACTCCCTACGGAGACACACTCGGACGAATGAACCCATGATCTAACAACTTTTGTAATTGTAGTTTCAACTCTTTCAGTTCCTTAAGTGCCATGCGATAGGGCACAATAGACACCAGAGCAGTACCAGGATAAAGCTCTTTACCAAACTCAACTTCTCTATCTGGCGCTATACTAGACAACTCCTCAAGAAATACATCTAAAATCACAAACAACACGAATCTCATCCAACCTCATCTCCCTACTATCAACATTCAGGATATAGGCTAGATAAGCTTCGCAACCTTTCCAGACCAACTTCTCAGCACGAAGCGAAGAAATCACATTTGACAATAGCTCAAACTTCTCACCAACAACAACAACTTCCGAACCCTAGCACCATACAAAGTCACCAACTTTACCTCACAATCCACTTTAGCCCGATGCTCAAACAACCAATCCAAACCCAAAATAATATTGAAACCCTAAAATAGTAACTCAAGAATATCAATCGAAAACACATGTCTTTGAACCATTAGAAGAAAACGGCGATATACTTGATCTACCACTACACTATCACCTAAAGGGATCTTAACCATAACACTTGATCTAAATGTTTCTACAGTAATCCCGAACTCTCTAACTACGTCTTTTAAGATAAATGACCTCGTTGCACCAGAATCAACTAAAGCTAGCAGAAGAAAAGACTGTAGCGTGAAAGTACCTATGATAACATCAGTGGCCTCCCTAGTCCGGGGCTCCCTCACTACATAAACTCTGGCTAGACCACCAATACAACCTTGAGCAGTACCAAGTTGACCATTACCTCTACCTTCATCACCTCTGCCACGGCTTTTCCCTCGAGCAGGAGCAGGTGCAGCAGCAATAATAGGCTGATCGTGCACAAAAACGGCTCTCCTCGGGCAGTCACTCATACGGCCATAAAGCAGCCTCTGATTAGTAGGACCAGCCTCAACTTTCGCAGCCTGCCTATCCTGACCACGACCATCAGCAACACGTCATCTGAAGTAACCAAAACGACCTCTCTTAAGAGAAGAACTAGTAGCAACCTTAGTCGACTTCTTAACAGATCTAGACGAAGCAACTTTGGGCTCATCCCCTAAAGTCTCCTCTAGCGCGCGAGCCTTCTTAACTAACTCATCGAAAACTTCTTCTAAGCAACCAGGTAGAGCTTAATCTAACTATTCAGCTTGAACCTGAACCTCGTACAATGGTTTACCTTAGAGGATACCAATTCGAGAGGATACTAGCTCAACCGAACAAACTCAACCTTGTACTTGTCTATCGACAGAGTACCCTAAACAAGATCCATAAACTCTTGTCTCCTAGCCTCAAGATTCTGCTCATCGATAAACTTCCTCTGAAACGATGCTAAGAAGAAGTCCCAAGGCAAGCGATCTGGCACAGTACCCCTCTCAATAGTTATCCACCATTTGTAAGCCTCATGCAGTGACACGACACAACCCAACTTATCCTCGTCAAAGCAACCCATTTTACCAGGAATACAAATGACACCTTCCAGCCTATACTCTGCACGTGTCAGATCACTGCCCTAGCACCATGAAACTCCTTACCACCTAGAGCTCGTAAATGCTCTAGTGGAAAACCCTTACGAGCTGAAACAACATTGGTACCAATGATATGTTATAGTGCTCCTATCATCTCAAACATGAAATGCTCTACGCGACCCATCTGAGCATCGTCTCGTGGAGGCACATTGTCATCCATACTACTTTGATCATGATACAGAGGCATAACAATTATCGTATACTAAAGATAAGAGTAAAGAAAATGTACCAGGAGTGAGTAGTGGCATGAGATCCAAGATTTAACTAACTACAGTTCCTATAAGGCATTGTGTTCCCAATCCTACCCCAAGAACAACTTATATCACAAAGATCATGCATAAGCAAAAATACAAAATTTTTTAATCATCACAAGCAAGCAAACATAATAATCCAAGATCATTAATACTCAACCAGCCTAACCAGTTTAGGCTAGTCTGATACCAACAAATGTGACACTCCAAATGTGAGCGGAACGGATTGGTCTGAATTCAAAGTGTTACATTAGCCACCTAAGTGACTCTCCGGCTAACGACCACCCAAGACACACCTTGACCTTATAACACCTCAATCTTATCTAAAATTTAGTTATTTATTAATGTGGAAGCAAATTATGAGCCAATTTTAAACTTTTCTTGGATAATTTAACCTAAAGGCATTTCATCATTTTACCACCTATGGTAAAACTATCCCGATTTTATATCTAAATGTTTATCGACCTTCTTTTAGTCCAAATTATGCAAGCCTACAAATTTCTTAGACAAGATACCCTTTATACATTTGATGTAATTTGGCATTTGTTCAAGTGCTTCTACCAACAGAATGTTGATATGAAGTTGCTTGAGTACGTCTAGAAACTTCTTGAATTGGGCTTCCTACTTCTACTTCTGAAGTATTTAAGGGTATAGTGGTAGAGGATTCTTTACTAGAACTGGTTGATTCATCTTCTATGGCAATTGTGTAGCTACTAAAGTTGTTAGTTTATTAGAATTGCCTTGGTTCGAAAATTACCTTATCGAGTTTTACAAATTCTAGTTTTAGTGAAGCTTGAGTTCCAACACTTGGTTGAACATCCACTGAATCTTAAGCATCAACTAGCTCCTCTTCAATTTCGACAATGTTGAGTTATAATGCCTTTCTGCTCCTCAATGTCAATGCTTTACAATGCTCCTTCCCCTTATTTCTTGGGTTCTTCGTATCACTAGGCAAAGTAACTTGTGGTCGGTTCCTAAGTTTAGTTGCAAGCTGACCCATTTGGTTTTCAAGGTTTTTCAATATGGCTGCTTGGCTTTGGATTAAGGCATCATTTTTTTCTATGTATGCCTTCAACAGGTTTTTTAAGACGTTGGAAGTTTCAGCTTGAGGTTGTTTCTGAACTTGTTAGGTAAATACAAGTGGATGGGTCTGTCTAGGTTGGGCGTAAGTGTTACTGGGTCTGGCCCCTTGGTTACTCCAACAGAAATTAGGGTGGTTTCATCAAGATGGGTTATAAAAATTAGATTGTAATCCTAGCCTTCTTTGGTTCTGGTTCTGGTTACCTATGTAATAAACGGATTCTGGGTTTGAGGGACATTCTTCAAACAAATGTCCTTCTCCATAATAAACAGAGGCTACATTTTCAAATTGATTGGGTGGTTGTGCTACAAAACTATTAAACCCATTAGTGGAAAAAATTTTAAGCATTAATGAAATCAAAGATACCTAAGATCCTAGTGAAGTGAGAGCATCCACTTCATGTACTCCAATGACTCGTCTTCCTGGCGCTACTCGATTGGCTAGCCATTGATAATTGTTATTGGCAATCCTCTCAATAATTTCATCATTTTTGTTATAAGACTTAGAAAGGAGAGCTCCATTAGCAAAAGCATATACTACCATTCTCGTGTGAGCATTGAGACTATTATAGAATGTCTCAAGTTGGATGCAATACGGGATTCCATGATGAGGGCACTTTCGTAGTAATTATTTGTACCTTTCCTATGCTTCATACATGGAATCACCATCCATCTATTGGAAAGTAGTGATCTTGTTCCTTAGCTTAGCATTCTTACTAGGTGGAAAGTATTTCATAAGGAATCTTTCTGCTAACTTTTGCCATGTGGTAATGGAATGTGGTGGTAATGAGTTCAACCAAGCTTAAGCTCTGTCCCTCAGTGAATATGGGAACAAATTTAATTGTAGTGCATCTTCGGGTACTTCGGTTAACTTGAAAGAATCACTCTCTATAAGCAGTTTTAAGAGAAGATGAGGATCTTCGGTAGGCATTCCACTCAACTAGCCTACTGTCTAAAGTATCTGAAGCATGACTAACTTCAACTTGAATTGTTGTACCTCAATTTCGAGTCTCCTAATACCCGGATTAAGATCATGAAACTCTGGCACAGCATACTATCTTAAAGCTCAATCCCTATCATCGGTAATAAGGATAGGATTTTGAGCAAGGTTTGCTCCATTCCCTTGATTTGGATTTTCGTAGTTTATCTCTTTTGTCCTTCTTTGAGTTGCTTGTCTTTTTCGTTGTCGAAAAGTTCATTCTGTAATATCCCGAATTAGGGCCTAATCAGAATAGTGGTTTCGTGACCACAAATCTGAGATAGAAATAATTATTTTATAATTATTTTGAGGTTTATGATATGATTACATGATTGTGTAAAAATTTCGTGGAGAAATTCTATGCATAAAATACTTAATTTGAAAGTAGGGACTAAATCGAATAAGTTGCAAAACTTGCATTCTAGAAGTTTTTAGTATGAAATTGCATTGAAATATTAATTAAGAGGTCTTAAATAGCAATTTGACCAATTTTAAGTTCATGGACAAAATTAGGACATGGAAGGAATTTTTGGAAAGTTTAGTAGTAAGGGCATTTTGGTCATTTAGTTATTAAAATGAATTAAAAACAAAATTAAAAGCCAATTTTTGTCCATCTTCTTCATTAGGACGAAATTTCAAGGGTTCTCCATAGCTAGGGTTTGTTTCAAGCTTTCAAGCTCCATAGTAAGTGATTCCAAGCCCCGTTTTTAATGTTCTTTACGTTTTCGGAGTCCTGGTAGCTCGATAAAGCTTATGCTAGCAATAATTTAAGTTAGGGTTCATATTTGGAAAAATACCCATAGGTGAAATTTGTGTATTTTGGTGTTTTATGATAGAATATGAGGTTTTAAATTATGTTAGACAACTTGTGCTACTCGGTTTTAGGTAAAAACGAGTAAAAGGACTTAATCGGTAAAAATACCTAATAGTCATAAGTGCTTGTTAGACTGAGAATTTGATGTTTCCATAGAAGAGAAAAGTGATCAGCATGTTGTAAAACATAAGAATAAGGAATAAAGTTTAATCCCAAGCCTAGGGGCAAAAATGTAAATATGTAAAAGTTTAGGGGTAAAATTGTAATTTTGCCAAAATTTGGGTTAAGGATTAATTTGATAATGTGAGTATTAAATAAGCTAAATGTGTTATTTTAGATCAAGAAAGACGTGGAATCGACCTCAATCGAGGAAAAGAAAAGATTGTGGACTAAATTGCAAAATCTTTGTATTTTGGTACCAAGGTAAGTTCATGTGTAAATAATGTAGTATAATTGTTATTTGTAAATTATTGATGTTAATTATATGATATGCTGATTTTTATTATGAGATATATGCTTTGTGGTTATTTTCGAATAAAATGCAAATTATTTGTATTATTTGTTAAATATAAAGTGCTACTGAGTATTGGTTTGGTATTTTACTAAGATGGCAAGGATATGTGTTCGAGGAAAATCCCGTTTGAACCTTAGGAATAGATTAGGATACAAGTGACATGTCACTAGGATGGTTGAGCATCCGAGCTCGTTGAGTTGAGTCCGAGTTCACTTATGGATGCGAATGTTCGAACTCGTTGAGTTGAGTCCGAGTTCGAGAGATGTAACTAGGCATCCGAGCTCGTTGAGTTGAGTCCGAGTTCACTTATGGATGCGAACGCCCGAGCTCGTTGAGTTGAGTCCGAGTTCGCTTATGGGCGGGTTACATGGTTGCTTGATTGCATATATGGCACTTATGTGCAAGTTATCCATGTATCCGAATTATATTCCGATGTGTTCAACGGGTAAAGTTCTACTCAATTGGAGGAATATTCGAGATGTAAAGAGACGTATTGGTAAGTGATGTGAAATGGATATTTTGGACAAGTATGTATTTAACCCTCGGGTTGAGTATTGATACAATCACGATAAGGTAATAAGATGATGAAAAATGATTAGAAATGTGATATGTGTTTTAGTGATGCATGCTAATGTTGATTGGTATGATTTATTTGTTATGTTACTTATTATTTGCATATGAACTTACTAAGCATTTATGCTTACTCCTCCTTCTTACTCATTGTAGTTTTGGACAAGCCAGCTCAGAGTCGGGATAGGTCGAAGGCTCGATCCACACTATCCTAAGACTTTTGGTAAATGGTTTGTAAATTTAAGTATGGCATGTATAGCAATATACCTATTTTGTGTAAATGATCTTATGATATGGTGATGGAATGGTTGAGAAAATGTTTGACAATGATAAATTATGAAAATGGTTAGTTTAGATTATGTTTGATGTTAAGGAAAATTATTAAGATACTTAGTGCATAAAAACTCATAAAAGGGATGAAATTTGCATAAACAGAATACTGCAGCAACACTGACGCGAGTTTGAAAATTTACTAAAAATCATAGAAATTGAATCTGGTGATGGAATATATATCAAATTGAAGCTTATTATGTCTGGTTTCACATGAAACAAATGAAACAGGTAAAGGAATTATATGTTAAAAGATATTTGAATTTTAGTGAAACAGGGTCGTAACAGTTTCTAAATCCCCTGTTCCAACTTTAGAAATTCACTATAAATTTTAAAGATATAATTAGGTGGTGTATTTTATATCTTCAGAATCCTTATTGAGTCTAGTTTTAGTAGAAACAAACCTCATAGTCATATGAATTTTTTACAGAGAGAAATGTGGTTCGTAGTAAAAAGAGGTCAAACCAGTCAAGTCCTGAAACAGGGGTAACTTTAACTAATAAACTGTACTAATTGGATCAACCAAAAATTCTAGAAAAAAATTAGTAGATAGATATATGAGTCTAGATTCAAGGAAAATTTACGGATCTTAATTTCAAGTTTTGTAACTCGAGATATGATTTTTCTTGTGACTGTGACGCAAGTAGCTTAAAAACTGTGAATGTAGAAACAAATAATCCAAAGTTCTAAAAATGTTAAATTAAGCTTAGTAACACCTCATACTCGACTCCGGCGACGGTCTCGGGCGTGGGGGCGTTACACATTCAATTTCAAGATTTACGGAGAGTAAATCAATGATTAGATTAATATTCATTAACACATGAAACAATCACAAAAAATTAATTAAGTTCAATTTGAATAGAAAAATAAACCAAAATGCAAAATTAACAATTTCACAAATAATGACTTTTTAAATAGCTCCCCGGCAATGGTGCCAAAAACTTGGAATGGTAGAAATGTGCAAGTGTACACAATCGCAACAAGTAATAAAGTGACAAGTAAATGTCGAGTTATCGTACCCACAAGGACAGTGCAAAGAATTATTTATGAAATGCAATTAAAAACACATTGGTGAAGAAAAATCGTTTGTTGTTTGAAAAAGGGTTTAAGAAAACTAGATTTTAACTAAGTAAATTCACTAAGAAAAATTAAAAGGTAAAAATTTCAAAGTACGATTTTTGAAAAACAGGTTTAATCAGTATGGCATAATTGTATTAGATCAATTACATTTCTTAACTTAATATTTCTAAAACAATGTTCAAGTTGTTATGAATAAATTCACGGCAACTTGGTAATTTGCTAACTATAGCACATATAAACTTCCAAAATTAACCAATCTCTTGAACATATTACTATGCCAATTTAAACAATTAATCAATTTTAATAAGCAAGTAAAAGATTAAGTAAGGTTACAATATATACCTACATTGAAATAATTTAATCACAATAATCTTGCAATTTATGCAAGGCTAATATACCCTATAATACCGTTGCTAATTTAACACTTAGCTACCTTAGAAGATTAAACATGCACGCATTAAGTATTGTGTCAATTAAGTACAATTTTAATACAATTAATAATTAATTCATTAGTTACCTTAAAATTGTAATGCAAATATTACATAATCATGGTTTTACTTAATCAAACAATTTCCAAGACCTATAACAACATAAACATGATTTTAATAACTTAAGTACACGAAATACAATCAACCTAACACAAATTAAATTTAAGCCATGTTAATTAAATTTAGAATAAGAGCATAACCAATAATCATAGACATGTTCATAACAACAACAATAAAATTTAAAGGATAGGAAAATAAATTCAAATATGGTGTTTTTCCAAAGCCTGACTAGTTTGCTATGCTCCTCCTTCTCCGTTCGTTTTTGTTGAACGAAGGCTTCTATAATCACTTGAAGGCTGCTACCCAAGGTGGTTTAAGGGCTCTTTTTCAAGAGGGAAATTGGCTAGGGAATGGAAAGGAAAAATGAAAAACAAAGGAAGGTTTGGAAGAGAGAAAGATAGTGAAAGAGAGAGATGTGTGGAATGAAAGGTGTGATGAAACAAATAGGTTAAGGGGATATTTATAGGTGGGATTGGCTACTAAAAATATAAAAAAATTAGCATCCATATAACCCCCTTGGTCGGCCACACATGTGGTAAGTTTGAATGTTTCAAACTTGCTAAATTTAGCTTGGGGTGAATCTTTAAAAGCACAGAAAGTGGAGGGGTTTGAATGCAATTTCAAGGAGACTTCAAGGGCTCATTTGCAAGTCAATAAATTATATTTTTTGAGTTGATTAGGTGAGCATGTTGGAAGATTTTGGGCAGCCCAATTGCTCAATTGGATCAGCCTCTTGTAATAGCACAACTAGGCCTCCTTTCATAATATAATTAATAATAATAATTTAACCTAAAATAAATTAGATAAAAAATTAATTATATTTGTATTACTATTCATAATTTGGACCATCTTAGGTTGAAGAATTAGTTCGCTTCGATGCTTCAAAAATTGCTTCACGATTTTATGCTTCTATCAGTATCTACCGAGCTAATTTTCACCCTTTGTGCAAATTTATCGAAAATAATTTAAAATTTATCATAAAATTAGATAAATTTCAATATATTAATAATTTAAGTAAAATTTAATTATTTTATAGTTATATTATATTTTTTGACAAGAATTACTACGAAACTACATGAATTTGAGTTAAAAAGAGCATGAAAAAGTCTATATATTTTTCTGTTTCCAATAGCACTAGCCCTTGATGATTCAGCAGTTTTGGAGGTAGTTTTGACGTGAGCCATTGGATAAAACTGTAAGAAATCTTGAAAAATTTAGTGGAAGAAAAGATAGAAGAGATAAAAGAAAAAAAAAGTAATAAAAATGAAAATTTTAAGGGAACTTAAGAGACGTGAACAGTTGAGGAGAGAAAAATAAGGGAGAAGGTGACAACAATTTAGCAAAAGTGAAATGTGTTACGAAAGTTGTGTGATGTGGAGGAAGAAAGAAGAAAATTAAGAGGATTTTGGGGGAATTTGTGAAGTGCCCTAATCCATAAACAAAAAAGTTTAACTGCTCTTTGATGGGCTCGCCAAAAATTGGCCCAGCTAATAAAAGAATAAATCTCTCCTTTTAGATTTATCTGTCCGATCATGCTCATGTTACCCATTTCCCCATTTGTCGCAATGCTATGACAAACTTCATTTACTATCGCAGCTACTCATTTCACATTCTTTATTCTGTCTCTAAATAAAATATTCAAAAATAAAAATAGAAATGGAAATAGTATTAAATAAGTATTAAAAATAAAAGTAAAGCAACTAAAGAAAAGACAGATAAAAGAAATTATTAGCTCAAACATCCAGGAGATCAATGGGGTGCTTGTCTTAATCCATATGGGCATCGCATTAGTGTTTTAAGCACTGCCCATTAACTTTAAATATGACCCCCATTTTCAAATATTTGATATTAATAGCTCCATGAGGAAACAATTAGGCTATTCCAAAAGGATCTAACCAACGAGACTTTAATTTATCAGGAAACAATTTGAGCCTAGAGTTAAATAACAACACTTGTTGTTCTAATTCAAAATTTCGTGGCATGATTCTTTTATCGTGCCAATGCTTGGTCTTTTCCTTGTACAACTTAGCATTTTCATATCCTTGTGCTCAAAACTCTTCCATTTCATTCAATTCTAACAACCTTTTATGGTCAACAGTGACCCAATCAATGTTTAACTTCTTAATAGCCCAAAATGCTTTGTGCTTAAGCTGAACAGGATGGTGACATGTCTTGCCATAGACAAGCTTAAAAGGTGACATCTCTAACAATTTTTTTTATGTAGTACGATACACCCACAAAGCTTCATCCAATCTACTAGACCAATCCTTACTATTAAGATCTATCACTTTTTCTATTTTCTTCTAATTTTTTGTTTGAAATTTCAGCTTCTCCGTTTGCATGGAGTGATATGTTGTGGCAATCTTATGTTTCACCCATAATGCTACAAAGCATTAATTACCAACATACAATCAAAATGAGACCCTTCATCACTAATAATGGCTCTAGGTTTACCAAACCTTTTGAAGATGAGGTCCATTCCTGACCTCACATCATTAGTAGGAAAGGCAATAGCCTCGAACCACTTAGAGACATAGTCCACTACTAATACTATGTACATCTTGCCTACTGACGGTGGAGATGGACCCATAAAGTCTATTCCCTATAAATCAAACAATTTAATCTCTAGTATACTTTGCAATGGCATTTCGTGTCTCCTAGATAGATTTATTATTCTTTGACAACGGTCGCATGACTAATAGAATTCATAAGCATTCTTGAATAGACTTGGCCAATAAAATCCATATTGAAATACTTTGGAAACAGTCGTCATCTCTCTAAAATTTCCTTTGTACAAAGCTGAATGATAATGCTGTAGAATGCTATGTATTTCATCATCAAGAACATATTTCCTAATTATTTGATCAGCACAATATTTAAACAAGAAAGGTTCATCCCAATAATAGTGTTTGGCATCATGAAGAAATTTTCATCTTCTCTGACTGTTGAGATCAGGTGGCAACACACCACTCACTAAATAGTTCACTATGTCAGCATACCAAGGTAATGCGTAGAAACTAACAACTGCTTGTCTGGAAATTCTTCTTTAATAATTGAATCATAATCACCTTAACTTCCAGTTTCTAACCTCGACATGTGATCAGCCACATAGTTCTCAACCCCTTTTCGATCTCTAATCTGTTAGAGTATGCCTAAAGACCAATCGTGAGATGGTTGTAATAAAATACTTCTTTTACCTCATTTATTAATATAAGGCATTGCCATTGTTAGTTCAGTTTCTTTTCTGTGTATATAAATAAACTATTTTATAATAATGTCCTTAGAATAATATGATTATTCTTAAAAGGTCCTTAGTCGAGTATTATTGTGGGCTTCAACAATAATAATGCAGTAAGACTAACATGTAGTTGATTGATGATAAAGTGTTATCATTGACATAGGGATGTCAAATCAATACATGATTATCTATTAGAGAACGACATAGTGGACTGACCCGCTATGAGTAAGTTTCTTGGATTATTATATAATAGTCACAACATTACTCATAGTAATAACTATGTATACGATCCTTAGACTTGAGATCATCATTGTCCCAACATAATGAGTCGTATATTCTGATACAGTTAAACGTCTACTGTAACAGGTTGTACTATAAAGACTGATATTGGGTATGCCACAATCTATGTAGTGGGATATGACTGATCAAGATAGGATTTGTCCCTCCTACATAATGGGAGTAATATTTAGGCAACTTGATGAAGTGAGACTAGAAATGCATAGTCATGCTCAAATAAGTTACTATGAGATGTTAAACTTATTTGTTTATTGTAGTCTACTTCATGTATCAAGAAACATGAGATTGGACTTTACAGGTGTGACTATTCCATGACCTGTGTCCAATAGAGATTTAAAGGACAAAAGGATATAATACATGAAAATTTATCACAGAAAGGTTATGTTGAACCATGACTTCTTATAACTTGGGTAGTAATGATGTATTTCTAGATGCCACTCATTGTTTGTAATGTTAGAAGTGTTCTAGTATTACTACCAATGTTACAAGAGCCTATAGGGTCACACCCTATGGTTGAACCGAATAGAATCTAAACATTGTTGGTATAAATTTAACTGTCACGAGAATTATATTAATTATTAATTTAATTTATTTTGGCAGTTAAATAATAAACACAATATATGTACAAATTCATTGTACAAGAATAAAGAACATAATTAAAATAAATGTATGGATTTGATTCTTATAAAATATTAATTATGATCTATTTATTGAAATTATTAAATTAATTTCGGTCAAACATAAAATATATATGGAAATTAATATCCTTTTGAAAAAGATATTACATTGTGATATTTTCATACATATTATGGCACCAAAGAGGGGATTCCATTTATTTTTTAAGGAATATTAAATAAAAGGAAAGGAATCATAAAAAAAACCCTAGGGTGTAGAAGAGTGTTTAACCAACATTCCTCACAAAAGGAAAAGAACCTAGGTCTAGCAACCGCATTTACTTTCTTAAAAACTCTCTGAAACTATCAGTGAAATTTTTTTTTTCATTCGTTCGCAACAAGGTGGACTACGTAGAGGCCGGACGATTCTATCACGGCTTTGGATCGGCAGTCTACAAAGGGGTTCAAAACAGCAGTTGTTCCTTCTTAATTTTTAGAGTACGAAAGGTATATTTTTCAAATGTTTTCTTCCTGATTCATTCCTCATGCATGGATTCCTAGTTTGGATCACTGGAAAAAATTTTCCATTGTACCACGGGACATCCTAACGACTTAATAGTGGTATTAGAGCCACTTGTACGATACAAAATCAAGATTATATTTAATGGTTGATGCAAGTGTATAATATGCATGATGTTCATTTCAATTTGTTCAATTTGTTATATGTATATTTGATGCATGTAAATTTGTTTAACAAAAAATTGCAGTTGATTAATACACTATTTGTTAAGGGTTAACGAATATGTTCAGGAGTAGTAAGGTTTTCATTAAAGTTCACAGTTAACTTGTTGGAATTTTCGAAAAGGAACAATAGTTGTTCCAATAATCCTATTCAAAATTTTACTTATGCGACTAAAGAATAACACATAACATATTTTATTTTACAAGTATGTTGTATGTTGTATGTTATGGTTGATTTGCACGGTGTTTAGAAATGCATGTTTATAGCCAGATAACCCATTTATTTTATTATTTGAAAATGTCGTAAGTCTAATAAATACAACCTGCATGTCGTGCCTTACTTTTTTTCTCTTGTATTTCTCTTCTCATCTCACTCCCTCATATGTAAAACAAGTTTCTACAAATTGTAAATCGCATGAGTTCCTATGGGCCAAATGAGAAGAAAGATGGGCCAACTAAAGTAGACAAGAAGCTTATGAAGTGGCTTACACCTTTAGGTTCCTTTTGGTTCTCTCATTGGCTTGGGAGGAACCACCTTAGTTTATGGGTTATAACTATTGCATTTATTTACTACTTTATTTATTCATGTATAACATGCTATGGATGTCTAAAACATGCCAAATTTTAAGTATATTAAAATTTGATAACTATAAACAAGATTAATTGATGAGATCAATTAATGGACTAAAGTAAACCATAATTGGTGAGATGCAATCTTAATAAAATTCCCTTAATCAAAATAGTAAGTCCACATTGCATTCCAATCATTGCCCTCGTTAAGGCCTCGATCGATACTATGTAGGTTTTGCTAAAGCAAAGTACTAGTATCTATCTTAGTTAAACCCAAAGAATAATCAAGTGATATTCATCAGTTAGTGACTTAACTAGGTGACTCTAATAGGATTAAAAATCTAGAGGAAAGTAATTTGGATAAATCATATGATAATTAGAACAAGAGTTGTACACCCAATATTTAGAAGTTACATGTGATGTAATTAGCAAGTGTTGCTTACCTAAATAAGCATAATCTTGAGAGTAAAGCCAAAGTTGACTTAAAAGGAGGTGAAAAATGGATCTTTACCCACTAGAAAAACTTTCAAGAAAGTCTTTCCGAAATTAAAATATTAGGGTTATTAGTTTTGAATAAAATAGTGGGAGCATCATTTAATAAGGTCCTTTTAATGATTAATATAAACTTGGTAAATTTACTCACTCACGTATTTCATTGTTGTAGATATATTTTGGCTACAAACACAAATTCACTTTCATTGCGATCAGTCCTTGAGAAGGACAAATTGAATGGTTTGAATTTCCTTTACTGGTTCTATTTAAACAAGAACGAAAATTGTATATCATTGAACAACCTCTTCCTAATGAATCACCTATTAATGCCTTGAGAGCTAATAGAGATGTTTACAAGAAGCATTTCGATGATATGGTAGACGTTGATGTATTATGCTTGGCACTATGAATCTTGAGCTTTAGAAGCAACATGAGGACATGGTTGCTTATGATATGATTGAGCACACGATAAACTTTATCAACGGCAAGCACGAAAAGAGAGGTTCGATACCTCTAAGGCCCTTTTCTAATGTAAGCTAGCACAAGGAAGCCCAGTAGGACCTCATGTTCCTAAGATGATAGGCTATATTGAAAGCCTATCTAAACTTGAATTTCCACTAAGCCAAGAGTTGGCCACTGATGTTATTCCTCAATCGTTGCCGCCAATTTGTCTTCAATTTCAATATGAATGAAATTGATAAGACTCTACCACAGTTACTCAACATATTGTGAATTGTTGAAGGTAACATGAAAAGGATTGGATCCAAGCCAATTTGATGGTCTGTAATAACAAAGGCAATGGTAAAGTTAAAGGTAAGACAAAGCCCAAAAGCAAAGACAGTCCGAAATCTAAAAATGAAAAGGTTGCACTGAAGCCCAAATAAGGGGTGGCTAAGGAAGGAAACTACTTCCATTGTGGTATGACTGGACATTAGAAAAGGTACTGCACTATCTATCTTGAGGAAGTCAAGAAGGCCAAAGTGAGCAAAGCATCTGCTTCAGGTACTTATGTTATTGATATTAATTTATCAACTACTACTTTTCGGGTATTAGATACTAGTTGTGGTTCTCATATTTTTACTTCTGTATAGGGACTGCAACAGAGTAGGACTCTGGCTAGAGGAGATGTGGACCTAAGAGTTTGAAATAGGTAAAAGTTATTGCATTAGTCGTAGGAACATATACTTTGTCTTCACCTAATGGACTTGTTTTATGTTTAGAGGATTGTTATTTTGTGCCCAGTTTGACTAAGAACACTATTTCAATTTCTTGTTTAGAAAAAATTAGTTTTGAGGTAATAATTAAGTATAATTGTTGTTCGTTTTATCTCAATCATGTTTTCCATGGTTTGGCACAATTGGTAAATGGCCTCTATATTTTAGATCAAGTTAATCCCATTTACAACATAAATACTAAAACATCTAAAATAAATGACTCAAATCAAATTTCTCTTTGGCATTGTCGTTTGGGCCACATAAGTGAGAAACGCATATCCAAACTCCATAAAGATGGTTTCTTGGATTCATTTATTTTCAAACAAATTGAAGTATACGAATCTTGCTTATTAGGAAAAAAATGACTAAAGCTCTTTTTACTAGTAAAAGTGAGTGAGCTAATGATTTATTGGGCCTAATACATACTAATGTATGTGGACCAATGAATACACTAGCTAGAGGTGGATTTCAATACTTTATTACTTTCACTAATGATTTCAATAGATATGGGTATGTTTATCTCATGTGTCATAAGTTTGAAGCTCTTGAAAAGTTCAATGAATTCAAAAATGAAGTACAAAATCAACTAGGAAAAAACTATCATTACATTTCGATCTGATCAAGGTGGGGAAATATTGAGCCTGGAATTTGATGACCTTTTGAAGGAATGTGGGATAGTCTCACAACTAACTCCTTCTGGTACTCCCCAATGGAATGGAGTTTCTAAGAGAAGAAATCGAATTCTGTTAGACATTGTTCGATCAATGATGAGTTATGCTAATCTACCAACTTCCTTTTGGGAACATGCACTTGAGATAGCTACATTCACACTGTATTGTGTTCCATCTAAATTGGTTCAAAATACGCCATATGAGATGTGGATTAGAAAATGTCCTAGTATGTTTTTTATGAATATTTGGGGTTGTGAAGCTTATGTTCAATGTTAAACGTCTACTAAGGTTGAACCTAAATCTAAAAAGTGTATATTTGTGGGATATTTGAAAGAAACCAAACGATATTATTTCTTTAATCCTACTAAGAGAAAAGTGTTTACTCATCGGACTGATGTCTTCCTAGAAAGAGAATTTATCTCTAGAAAAGGAAATGAGAGAAAGATTAAACTTAAAGAAATTCGAGAACCACAAAGTACCACTGAACCAGAGATAGAACAACAGCAGGTTCCACAAGAAATTAAGGAACAAGTAACTACTATAAAAGCACAACCATTGCACAGATCTTTAAGAGAATGCCATGCACCTAAGAGATATGGATTTCTCATTACAATACATGGTGACATTCTTCTTATGGATCAAGATGATCCTAGGGCTTATGAACAAGTGGTGGCGAGCCCAGACTCTGAGAAACAGTTAGAGGTCATGAGGTCTGAGATGGATTCCATGTTAGAAAAGCAAGTATGAATCTTGGTTGACCAACCTGAAAGGGTTAATCATATAGGTGCAAGTGGGTTTTCTAAAAGAAAATTGACTTGGATGTTAATGTAGAAACATACAAAGGAAGATTGGTCGCTAAAGGTTTTCACCAAGTTCATGGTGTTGACTATGATGAAACTTTTTCTCCTATTGCTATGTTTAAATCCATCTGGATCTTGCTCGCAATAGCTGCATTTCATGATTATGAAATCTTACAGATGGATATCAAAACAATTCCTTAATAGAAAACTGGAAGAGGATGTGTACATGACACAACCTAAAGGTTTTATCGATCCGAAAGATGCTAGAAAGATATGGAAGCTACAAAGATCCATTTATGGATTGAAGTAAGCTTCTCGAAGTTAGAATCTTCATTTTAGTGATGCAATTAAAGAGTTTGGTTTTATCAAAAACGAAGATGAGCCTTATGTTTACAAGAAATATAGTGGGAGCACTATTGTACTCTTAGTACTATATGTAGATGACATACATATCATAGGAAATGACATACCTACCCTACATCTTGTTAAGACTTGGTTAGGATGTTGTTTTTCTATGAAGGACTTGGGTGCGGCCATGTACATTTTAGAAGTCAAAATCTATAGAGATAGATTAAGGAAACTTGTAGGTCTAAGCCAAAGTACATACATAGATAAAGTACTAAAAAGGTTTATTATGGAAGAATTTAAGAAAGGATTATTACCTATGAGACATGGTATATGAATTTCAAAGGAAATGTGCCCTTCAACTTTACAAGAGAGAAACCGAATGAATAAGATTCCATATGCTTCGGTTATTGGGTCTACCATATATGCCATGCTATGTACTCGTCCAAATGATCGTATGCTTTAAGCATGACGAGTCGATATCAAGTAGAACCTAGTGAAAGTCATTGGGTAGCAGTTAAAAATATCCTTAAGTACTTGAGAAGGACTAAAGATACATTCCTTATATACGGAGGTGAGGAAGAGATAAGTCTAAAAGGTTACACTGATGCTAGATTCCAAATTGACACGGACGACTCACGATTGCAATCAAGTTTTGTGTTTTGCCTTAATGGTGGCACTGTCAGCTGGAAAAATCCAAAGCAAGGTACAATTGTTGATTCTACAAAAGAGGCCAAGTATATTGTAGCTAGTGAAGCTGAAAAAGAGATTGTTTGGATCAAGAAGTTCATATCTGAACTAGGGGTTGTGCCTAGCATATCAGATGCTATAGAACTTCGTTATGACAACAATGAAGCCATTGCATAGGCAAATTAACCTAGATCTTGCTAGCAATTCAAACATATACTTATATGCTTTCATCTCATTCAAGAAATCATTGATCAAGGAGATGTGGAAATTTGTAGAGTACCAACATATGATAACATTGTTGATCCACTGACGAAGCCTCTGACACAGCAGAAGCATGATCGTCACACTAAGTCACTTGGTATTAGATATATGAGTGATTGGTCTTAGTGCTAGTGATCGTCACACTAAGCGGCATTTCTTTTTGGAAAAACTCTCTTAAACATTTAGTGAAAGTTTTTTTTTGTTCGTTCGCAATAGGGTGGACTACGTAGAAGCTAGGACGATTTTGTTACGGTTTTAGATCGGCAGCTATAAAGGGGTTTGAAACAGTAGTGGTTCCTTCCTATTTTTTAAAGTACAAAAGGTATATTTTTCAAAACTTTTCTTCCCGATTCGTTTTCGTGGATTCCTAATTTGGGTCGCCAAAATAATTTTTTCGTTGCGCCATGGGGCGTCTCGGTGACACAACAAAATTCCAAGTCAAACTCCTGCAGTAACAGTATCCACCTAATCAACCTTGGCTTAACATCTTTCTTACTCGTTAGATACTTAATATCAGAGTGATCTATGTAGACTATGACCTTTATACCAACGAGATAATAATGAAATTTATTGAACGCAAACACCACAGCCAATAACTTCTTTTATTTGGTTGTGTAGTTAAGTTGTGCTTCCGATAAAGTTCTTCTAGCTTAGTATATTGTCTCTAGTATTTTGTCTTTCCTTTGCCCTAACATGGCTCCCACAGCATAATCGTTGGCATTGCACATGAGTTCAAAAGGTAGTGTCAATTCTGGAGCTACTACAATTGATGTTGCTATAAGTTTTTTCTTTAACTCTTCAAAGGCTACGAAACAATGTTCATCAATATTGAAAGGTCAATTTTGATCCAACAAAGTTCACAAAGGTTTAGATATCTTCAAATAATCCTTAATGAATCTTCTATAAAAACCCGCATGGCCTAACAAACTTCTAATACCCTTGACACTGGTGGGGGTGGCAATTTTTCTATCACTTCAATTTTTGCTCTGTCCACTTCAATTCCTCTTTATGATATCCTATGCGCCAGGCCAATTCGTTCACAAACTATGAAGTGACATTTCTCCCAATTTAAAACAAGATTTGTTTCTTCACAGCGGCACAAAACCAATTCCAAATTTTTCAAACAATCTTCAAAATCATTCTCGAACACAGAAAAACCGTCCATGAAGACTTCAAAAAACTTTTCCACCATGTCAGAGAATATGACCATCATACAACGTTGAAAAGTTGTTGGGGTATTACATACCTGAATGACATTCCTCTAAACACAAAAGTACCATATGGACAGGTGAAAGTTGTCTTCTCTTAGTCATTGGGTGTTATGGAAATCTAGTTATATCCCTAATAACCATCCAAAAAAATAGAAACCTTTCCCAGCTAATCTATCCAACATCTGATCAATGAATGGTAGGGGAAAATGGTCATTCCTAGTTACCTTGTTAAGCTTGCGATAATCCATATATACTCTCCATCCCGTGACAGTGCGAGTTGGTATGAGCTCATTTTTGTCATTACTTACCACTATGAAACCTCCTTTCTTGGGTACACATTACACATGACTCACCCGTGAGCTGTCTAAAATCGAGTAAATGATGGTAGTCTCAAGCCACTTAGTAATCTCTTTCTTGACAATTTTTTTCCTAATCTAATTCAATCTTCTCTGTTGTCCAATGGAATTTCTAGGATAATCCTCTAAAAAAATCTTATGCATGCAATATGCAGGGCTAATTCCTTTTATATTAGCCAGTGTCCATCCCAATGCCTTTTTAAATCACCGAAGAACTTCTAACAACCTTGCTCGGGTGTCAGCTCCACTGAAATTACTACCAGAAAAGTGTTGTATTCACCCAGATATGCATCATTCAAATGTTGCGGCAAAAGTTTTAACTCTAGTGGAGGAGGTTCCTTTATAGAAAGATTAAGAGGATTGGAAGTTTGATTTGATAGATCCAAAGGTTCAAACCTCTTCCTTGGTCTATCTAGTATCTTCTTGGCTTCCATAAATTCACTGAATTCCTCAAACCTTACTTACCACTCTACTCCAGCGAGTCTTCGTCACTATCGGAATTGTTGTGGCAATATCTGGTGAATTCCTCCACTTCTATTTCTATCAACCTGTAACACCCTTCACCCGTATTCAATGGAAAAATAGGGTTACGGAGCATTACTGGACTTACAACACATTTATACATACTTTTCACATACATTTAATCAATTCATACAATAACCATTCAATCTTAATCAATTTTTCCTAATACGAGCCTATTAGGCCCTAAACATGCTTTGGGAGTGGTTCGGGACTAAACTGATAACTTGTGAAACTTTTACGAAACTTAGAGAATTTTTTTCAAAACAGGGGACACACGCCCGTGTAGCCATCGTGTCTCTCACACGGCCACCAGACGCACCCCTGCCAAAGGGCATGTAGACATTCGAAATGGGAGCACATGGTAGTGTCCCAGCCTGTGCCCAACCCCATGTAACTCTCTGACTTGGGTCACACAGCCAACACACATGCTCATGTGGCTAGCCTGTGTGCCCTAAGAATAGCTACACACGCCCGTGTGCCGAGCTGTGTGCTAGGCCGTCCAAACCTGTAGGATGTACTGATTTATGCCACACGGCCAAGTCATACGCCCGTGTGTGAGGCCATGTGAAGCATACTGACTTGATTTATAAAACCACAACAGGGGACACACAGCTGTGTACTTGACCGTGTATCATAAACAGCTGAGACACACGCCCATGTCTCTACCCGTGTGGACAAAAATAGGCTATTTACCAAGCCAATTTGCCACCCAAATTTCATGCACTTACACTACAATTCAAAAGCACCAACTCAAGGCATAATAGGCATTAAATCAATCTCATACCAAACATATTCCATACCTTTTCATTACCCATCAATACAAATCACAAAATACCAAAATATACCATCTAATTTCATGCCAACCTTTGTCTTCACAAAAAACCAAAAGACCATTTACAAATATGCATTAATATACTCAATTCCACAAATCATCACCTAATTTCATTCAAAATTACCTAATATCCATGAACATCATGAATCCACCTCAATTACTCAACATAGGTCAATTATCAGCTCAAAACATAATCCATTTGGACACTTATATACATCATCAAATTCACCATTCTAAGCCAATTTACATGACAATATAAATTCAAACCAAAACATAAATATTTACAATGCCAATTCATATGGTCAAATTAATTAACAAAACATAACCAAAATGACACAAAATCCCTATACCATATACTTAAAATACCAAGTTCATAGGTACCGAAAGATATGTGGATAGAGTGAAGTGATCTCCGATGATTCCCGAATCCGAGCTAGCTTTGTAATCACTATAAAACATAGAAAATTAAATGATGTAAGCTATAAAGCTTTGTAAGCTTGTATGACATAAATTCGATATAATCATAACACATAATTCAACCATTGATCATAAGTATAAGAATTCACATCAACTAACAAACCTTTCAATAACTCTTTCACTAAACTATATACTTACTTCACCATTCCTTTGATTCAAAGCTAATATGGTTTATGCACATACCTGTACCATCTCGTACTAATCTCATACATATTCTTGTCTTTCATTTACCCGTTGAACCATTCAAAATAAAAGTCAAATACTCAAGGGTCTCACACGATAAGTACCTATACCATGGCCCAAAGCCAAATCAAGGTAACTTATCTGAAATACTGATATCATGGCCTGAAGCCAAATTAGCCAATATGCATGACTCGAAGCCAAATCGGTATAACTGGCACTCAAAGTGCTATATCATGGCTCGAAGCCAACTCAATGTATCCCCTAATAACATGTCACTAGCATCCTAAACTATTCCTAAGGTTCAACTGGGATTTTGTATGTCGAATCATCGTCGATTCGCTATCGTTCATATCCACAGTCTCATATTCAAAATTTATGCGATATCAAAGCATATGAAATACATTTGTATTGAAATTTATCAAATACGAACTTACCTCAAATGTGAAAACGACAAAATATGTCGATTAGTCGATAACTTTCATTTTCTCCCGATCTAGATCCGAATTCTATTTTTCAAAATTAACTTATTTAATCGTCTATTTATTCAATTAATCCAAAACAAATATTTAAGCACATTTACACATTTGCCCCTAATGTTTCACCACTTTTATAATTTAGTCCTTATTTCATAAAAACACAATTTAACACAATTCCATCACAACCCATGCTAGCCAAATTACTATTATGCCCCTAGCAGTCCATAGTTTTTATTTATTTCACATTTTAACCACTAACTTTACACATTTCTCAATTTAATCCATATTTTGCATTTTCACTAAAAATCACTTAACAAAACTTGTATATCTATCAACAAGCATTCATAATCTATCAAGAAACATCAAAATACACATGTATTCATCAATGGCATCATTCAAAATCTTGAACAATTTTGCAAAATAGTCCCTGGGCTAGCTAATACTAGTTGCAACGATCATAACAACATAGAAATCACTAAAAATTGAATCAAAATTACTCACCAATTTAGCTTTTAAAGTGACCGAACCCTAGAATGCTTCTATGACTTCTTCTTCTTCTAATTTTTGGTGGATGAAAACATAGAAAAAGATGACCACTTTGTGGTTTTGTTATTTTACTTATTTAATTAACCAAATTACTAAATTAACCTTTAATATAAATCATTTAAATCATCCATTTAATGTCCAATTTTGTCCTCTTACTATAAAAAAGGTCTAATTACTACTTAAGGACCTTAACTTTAAGGTTTTGTAGCTATTAGAAACCTTTAGCTATTAGAACTCAAGTTTTTCACTTTACGCGATTTAGTCCTTTTTATCTAAGTGACCAACTAAATGATAAAATTTCTTAATGAAATTTTCACACAACCATATATTCATGTTGTAAACATTAAAATAATAATAAAATAAATATTTTGACTTCAAATTTTTGGTTCTGGTTCTGATTTGACCAAAAACGGGCTGTTACACAACCCAATGGCATGGCATTCATCATTAACATCAGCACATTTCAAAGCATTAAATACATTGAAGGTAACCTACTGATCATTTACCCTCATGGTCAGCTCACTTTTTTGTACATCAATTAAAGTCCTTCTAGTAGCAAGAAAAGGTCTTTCGAGAATAATTGGCACATCTTGGTCAACTTCGAATTCTAAAATAAGGAAATCCAAAGGAAAGATAAATTTATCTACTCTTACCAGCACATCCTCAATTTTACCTTCTAAATGCATGTAGGATCGGTCAGCCAGTTGCAGTGTAACCGTAGTAGGTCTTGCTTTTCCTATTCCTAGCTTCCTTCAAATAGACATACGTATTAGATTTATACTTGCTCCTAGATCGTATAATGATTTCCAATTGAACATAGGATAGTGAAACTCATTGGGTCCTTGAGCTTCAAGGGTAATTTATTTGTCAACATTGTTGTGCACCCTTCAATGAAGGCGACAGTCTCAAATTCTCCTAATCTGTATTTCTTTGACAATATATCTTTCATAAACTTCACATAGTTGGGCATTTGCTCCAAAGCTTCAACCAGTGGTATGTTGATATGGAGTTGCTTCAAAACCTCCAAAAATCTTTTGAACTAGATATCCTGCTTGTGAAATCACTGATGAAAATGTGAAGGTGGTCATCCTTCAAGTTTCTGATATTGTTTTGCCGTGGTATTCTTATTGATAACATATTCTGATTTTGTCGTAGCATTTGGCTACTTACCCTTTAAATGTTCAATATGTTTTTCAAATGACTTTAGGACCTTTACCTAGTTGTTATTCAAATTATCCTCTTCTGCTGTGGCATCTTAAGCAATGTCATCAAGCTGACTTTCGCTTCTAAGGGTGATGGCCTTGCATTACTCCTTCCCTTGTGATCTCGAATTCACGATATCATCTGCCAATGCTCCTTCTAGTCTAAAATTTAAAGCGTTCACTATTTTCCTAATTTAATTCTCAAGATCTCAGAGAGACGTAGCCTAAGTCTAAATTACATCATCATTCTTGGCCATATATTCCTTCAGCAAGGCTTCAACAGATGATGATGATGAAATCGATACCTGACCTTGCTGGACATTTTGCCTTGGCATAGGTTGAGTATAACTAGGTGGTACGTTAATGGCATTTTATCTTGTCATATTTTTAAAATTCCCCGTACCTTGATAATTCCAACTAAAGTTCGGATGTTGCTTCTACTTAGGAATATATGTGTTGGAATATGGGTTATTGTTTTGGTTGAAATAACCTATGTAGCACACATATGCTAGATCTGATGGGTCTTCACCATAATAAACAAATGATAGTTCGACTGATTTTACCTCATGGACGGTAGTAGGTAATTTAGTTATTTTAATCATATTAGCCAAAGAAAACACCTAGGCTGTCAGTGAAGTGATTGCGTCCATCTTCATAGTACCAATAGCTATCTTCCCTCTCAACTCTTGTGGTAGGATATTGATAATCATTGTTGGCAATCCTTTCTAAAATCTCATATGCTTCTTTATAAGATCTATCCAACAAACTACCATTGGCAGAAGCATCAACTACCATCCTATCTCTATTTGAGTCCGATGTTGAAATCCATGCATTGGACATTTCCGCATTAAGTATTTAAATTGTTTCCAAGCTTCATATCGTGTTTCATCCTCCAATTGCTGAAAAGCTGTGATATCATTTCTAAGCTTGGCATTCATATTTAGGGGATTATACCATAACAAATTTTTTTGGCAAAGATCATTCCATGATGCCACTGTTCTTGATGGCAAAGTATTTAGTCATGCTCTCGC
Organism: Gossypium anomalum; assembly: GCA_025698475.1. Taxonomy (NCBI): domain Eukaryota; kingdom Viridiplantae; phylum Streptophyta; class Magnoliopsida; order Malvales; family Malvaceae; genus Gossypium; species Gossypium anomalum. Next base: position 59,973,673 of record CM046959.1, read on the forward strand.
ATGATCTCTTAAAAAATACAGAAACAAATTAAGTCGTAGGGTGTCTTCAGGAAAACCCTGTTGTTTAAACGAGTCACAAACCTCTAGAAAAAGTCATAAATGCAATTTTGGATCTTCCACTGAACTTTCCTACTGTTTGCAACATCTGAAACATTCTGTAACACCCTAATTTTTGAGATTTCCAGGATTTCTGTGATTTTTAGCAAACTTTAGAATTTCTGTGTTGCAATTGTTTAGTGCGGGTCTGAGTATGTTAGCGGGCCTCTAGAAGGCCCAAGTCTAAGTAAAAACCCGGATGTTCTAGCTAATTTTTAATTCCAAAGGGGAAAAGGGATTCTGGTATATTAAGCTTTTAAGGTTTCATGGATAAAATAGGACACAGGAAGACCTGTGGTAAAGTGGCAAGGGTGTTGCCACTAAGGTGCTTAAAAAGTGGCATGTGGATATGTAGGGGGAGCCAAGTTTTAAGTCACAAGGTAAGCAAATTATAGTATTATTTTTGTGAACAGAAAGGGAATGTGATGGAACTTAAGTGGAACTCTACTAGGAAAAGTTTGAGCTGTCCAGAAAGTGAGTAAGGAGGGGATAAGGGAGAAAGTTTAGGAGCTGAACAAGGAGGGTAGTATTAGCCGAATAGTGGACTCTTGAAGAGCAAGAGTTGGCCGGCCAAGGGTTTCTAGTATAGGGAATTTTGGCATTTTGGTAGGGGTGTCGTTTCTGACAAATTCTTTTCTCTTCTTCTATTTCCTTTTCTTCTTCTTTTCATCCCTAACCGAATCTTCCTACCATTCTACTCATCTCCACTTCCATTCCATTCGTTTCTAAGCTTTTATAGATGAAATCCTAAAAACCTGTTTCTTATGTCGATTTCTCCTAGCCAACTTCTCCTATCTTCTTTCATCTTTTGGCCAATTTACACAATCCACTAAACCCTAACCCCTGTCGGCTAAACCACTGCAAAACCCTCATGTTAAATCATCTTTCTCTTCACAGTTACAAAAAGCCGAAAATACCATAGTCTTACGGGCATATAGCTGAATCTTTAGATCTCTAAGATTCAATTTCTGCTAGTGTTTAAGGGTTGGATCTACATCAGGACTGAATAGGAACTAAAGTGGAATCGTGTTGGTGAAATAATCGGTGGTAAGTACTCAGATCTACTCTTTATTTCGGGAATTAAGAAAAGCCAAAACCCTTGAGGGTGGCTAACGTTTGGACTAAGGGTTTTTTTATTTTTTTTTTGTTTGGTTGAGTATGCGTTAGCATGGACAAGGGGACATTCAACGAAGGGTGTGAAGACTAACTCGGTTGGCTCTTTAGATCTAATCCATAGTTTGACAATTCGGTAAGAACTCTAGGGTCTATGGCTTTGTTGGCCGAATATGGTAGGGGGATAATTACGTAGATTATTTTCAATATTTAGATTGACGTGTTAGTAATCCAATTGTAGGCAGCTTGTGTGTGGATCTCGCCATCGAATCGCTACCAATCAGGTGTGTAAATGACACCCTCTCATAGACTAGATCGGCAAAAGCCAAAAAGCCGAAATACCGAAAAGTCGATATTTTGTGAACTTGCGAGTGTGCGAATGCTCGTGAGATAGATTGATTAACATATTCGGTAATCTAAAGTGATAAGATTACAGAGTGTGCGATTACGTGCACTTCGATATATTTGGGCTTAATGGGCCAAAATCAGGATAATGGGCCAACAGGCCCAATTCGGTAAGAACACTCGATAAGTGTTTTTGTTAGTTCGTAAATGACTGGAATATGTATGAAAACCCTTAAATAGTTAAATTACTAGAATACCCCTAAGTATGGAAGTTACCGTTATACCTCTAGATGCAAAATGACCATTATACCCCCAAGGTTAATTTTTTATTGAAATGCATGATGATCTGATTCTGTATGTTGTATGCCATGACTTGTATATCTATTGCATAGGGACATGGGTTATATTTATGGAGGAAGCGTCCTGGTGGCTATGCCACAACTATCTGATCTGGTGGCCCTGCCACAATTATTTGTTCTGGTGGCCCTGCCACGATCATCTACTTCAGGTGACTCTGTCACATTATCTATTTTTGTTAGCCATGCTACAAATTCTGTAGCGTTTAGCGGTTGGGTGGGTCGAGTAGTCCCCCCACATGGTGTAAAGTTGGTATGCGGGTGCATATGGTTGGATATGGGTTGGGTTCTGCATATATATATGATATCTATTTTGTTTCTGTATGGGCCTATGGGCTTTATACTGTAATTTGTTTGGGGCTAAGGCCTAACTTAATCTGTCTCTGTGGTTTGAGCTGACTTAGACTATGGTTGGGTTATTTTACACACTGAGTTTCCAAACTCACCCCTTATTTTGATCCATGCAGGTAATCCCCAACCATAGTGGGCTTGGTGCTACGAGGGATTCGGAGTGGCCACACATTCTACAAATTTTGGTTTTCTTCTGGTGATTTGGACAGCTTTCCGTTTACTTAAATGTTTTGGGTTTTAAATTATAATAAGGCCGCTTTAATTATTTTAATGGTTTTAATATGTTTAGTTAGGGTAGATATGATATGATTTTAAACGTTGAATTTGAATAGCTTGTAGGCATATTTTTTTAAAAATAGTTACTTGATTTCGAATAATCACGATAACAAAGTAAAGCTTCCGCAACGAAAACGTTTCCAAAATTAATAGCCTTTTTAAATGGATTTAAACAAATGGGTTTTCTAAGAGCATCCACTAAGTTAAGGTGTGGCAATGGTTGTGTGCATGTCTAGGATTGGATCTGAAGGGAGCTTGATGCTTAAGCAGTCTAATAGACTCACCTCCTCTTTTCTAGCATCCTACCTGGTGCACAGCTTCCATTCACTTTAACCCGTAATCAAGTTATCTTTTAAACACTAAGTAAGGTTTTTAGATTGAAATGATAAAAATGTTTTAAAAGCTTCGATGTGGCACGTCGAATTCGGCCATAATGTCTGGGCCAGGTTTGGAGTGTTACATGTAGTGGTATCAGAGCCTGGTTGCAACAACTCGGCTGTGAAATGGGTTTATAAAGACAAAGATTTTTGAAAATGAATTTTTACAAATATTGCAAAATTCAGTTTTCCAATTTGGATCCTTAAAAAGGTGGCACCCGAATCTCCGGCCCAAGTCTGTAAGTATCATGCTAAGCTTATCTGAATATTATCTGAATTATCTGTCTGTACTGAAATCCTTTTAGGATACTTTAGTCAAGATGGTACTGAAACTGTAGGAAATTTTGGTACCCTGAGACTGTAGCTAGACTTTGATTCTGCGAAAAAAACTTTGAATTACTGTCTGTTCATAAAACATCTGTAATAAACACTGAAATAATTAATTGATGCATAAAATTCATAATCAGATAATTCAAAATGAGTACGAGAGCAGCACGTGGAAGAGGCCGTGGACGTAGCCGAGGTAGTGCTCGAGAAGGATCTTTATCTTCAGGGCATATACTGGCAGCAGATGCACCGATACCACTGGTAACAAAAGTAGAGTCTCATGATCGTGGTGCCGGGGATGACGCTCTATCTCAGGCAATGCTTCATATTCTGGAAAGGGTCACCGTGGCAAGTATGAGAAATGAAATTCAGGAATCTATTTCTGAGCGACTCCGGGCTAACGGATCGGAGATCTTTAGGGGCGTATCTAGTGTAGCCTCGAATGTGGCAGAATATTGGTTAGAGGCCACGGAATGGATTATGGATGATTTGGACTGCTCCGTGGAGTAGAAGCTGAAGGGAGCCGTATCGTTCCTACGAAACGAGGCTTATCAGTGGTGGCTCACTGTGAGAGATGGAACCCCAGCTAACAAGGTAACTTGGGAGCTGTTTAAGATGACCTTCAAAGGGAAATATGTTGGGGCGAGTTATGTGGACGCTCGCAAGAAGGAATTCTTGAATCTGGTTCAAGAAGGTAAGACAGTTGCTGAGTACGAGGCTGAGTTTCTGAGGTTAAGCGGATATGCCGTGGGGATAGTCACTACGGAGCATGAGCATAGTGTGCGCTTCGAGGATGGTCTTAGAGATGAACTTAGGGTGCTGATTGCTCTACAGAGGGAGCGTGACTTTACGGTGTTGGTTGAGAAAGCTAAGATAGCTGAGGAAGTGAAGCATGTTGAGAGGCAGAATCATGAGAAGGATCAGAACCGTTTCCGGAGGGATTCAGGACCTTTAGATGGTGCAAATAGGAATGTCAAGAGAGCAAGAATGGAGGAGCCAGTCCGAGCAGTTTCGATGAACGTTGTTAGACCACCAATCTATGGGGACTGTGGTAAGGTACATCTGGGCGAGTGTAGGAAATGTTCTGGTGCTTGTTTCCGGTGCGGATCTATGGAGCATAGAGTCAGAGATTGTCCTCAGAAAATAGATCAGGTTCAAGTTGCTGAACAGAGGGTTGCTCAACCAATGAGAGGTAGACCACAACCATCGAGAGGACATGGACAAGGTAGGGGCAAAAATGGAAATGGTCGAGGACGAGGAGCACCTGGCAGGGGTGCTGGAAATGCCGACAGCCCGCATTGGTGTATGCAGCACGTCGTTGAGAGAAGGGCGATGTAGCCGACGTCATAACTGGTACATTCTTGGTTTCTAGCATGTCATATACTGCTTTGGTAGATATTAGATCTACTCATTCGTATGTTGCATGTGCCATATCTGGGTCGTTGGGTGTGCACTCTGAGGAGATTGTGAGTGGAGTATCTATACTAAGTCCTTTGGGTCACTCGGTGAGGGTAGACAAACTGTATAGGGATGTGCCCTTAGAAACTCAAGGTAGGATTTTCTTCAGAGACTTGATAGAGTTACCGTTCGGAGAATTCGATCTTATTCTGGGAATGGACTGGCTTGTTAAGCATAAGGCGACTCTGGATTGTGCTGCTAAGCGAATGGTGTTAAGGACCACGGAGGGTGAGGAGGTTATGGTGATAGGTGAGGGAAGGGACTATTTGTCCAATGTGGTGTAGGTATTGAGAGCCGAAAAGTGGATTCGTAAGGGTTGTGAGGCCTATTTAGCATTTGTAAGTCAGTCAGAAGCTGAGGGACTGATGGTGGATAAGGTTAAAACTGTTAAGGAGTTCCAAGATGTCTTTCCAGAGGAGCTTCCGAGATTGCCTCCGAATCGAGAAGTCGAGTTTAGAATCGACTTGCTGCATAGAACGGCACCAGTGTCCATCGCACCGTATAGGATGGCACCAAAGGAGTTAGTGGAGCTGAAAGCTCAGATTCAAGAGTTGTTGGATGGAGGCTTTATTAGGCTGAGTGTGTCTCCGTAGGGAGCACCGGTGCTATTCTTGAAAAAGAAGGATGGGACGATGCAGATGTGCATTGATTATCAGCAGTTGAACAAACTGACGATCAAGAATAAGTATCCTCTACCAAGAATTAATGATTTGTTTGACTAGCTTAGAGGAGCTTCTATATTTTCCAAGATCGATCTTCGATCTGGATATCATCAGTTAAGGGTCAAGGAGGCAAATATTCATAAGATGGCATTCAGGACTCGGTATGGTCATTACGAGCTCATGGTTATGCCATTTGGACTGACGAATGCTCCTACAGCGTTCATGGATCTGATGAATGGCGTATTCCAACCATTCTTGGATCGATTCGCAGTCGTCTTTATTGATGATATTCTGATATATTCTGAAACTGAAGCGAAACATGATGAGCATCTCCGCATTATGCTGCAGGTGATGAGGAGGAAGGAACTTTATGCGAAATTTAGCAAGTGTGAATTCTGGTTGAGGGAGGTAACCTTCTTAGGACATGTTGTCTCTTCTGAGGGGATTAAGGTAGACCCTCGAAAGATTGAAGCAATTTTGGAATAGAAGCCACCTAGGTCGGTGTCAGAAATTTGGAGTCTCCTAAGGTTGGCTGGATACTACAGAAGGTTTGTGGAAGGTTTTTCTATGATGGCAGCACCTTTGACAAAACTCATAAGGAATGGAGTACCGTTTGTTTGGACTGAGAAGTAGCAAGAAGCTTTTGAGAAGTTGAAGAAAGTTCTGACTGACTCACCTATATTAATTCAGCCAGAGTCTTGAAAGGATTTTACGGTATACAGTGATGTATCACATGTGGGTTTGGGCTGTGTGTTGATGCAAGAGGGTAAGGTGGTTGCTTATACATCACGACAGCTTAAGCCTCACGATTTGGAACTGCCAGCAGTAATCTTTGCACTTAAGATTTGGAGACACTATTTTTACAGAGAAAGGTGTGTTCTATACACGGATCACAAGAGTCTCAAATACTTGCTGACTCAGAAGGAGCTGAACCTTAGGCAAAGAAGATGGATAGAGTTGCTTAAGGATTATGACTATTCGATTGAGTACCACCCAGGCAAGGCTAATGTTGCAGCTGATGCTCTAAGTCGTAGAGTTGTGTCTGATCTGAGAGCAATGTTTGCTCGTCTGAGTCTGTATGATGATGGTAATCTATTGACTGAGTTACAAGTAAGGCCAACATGGGTGGATCATATTAAGCAAAAGAAGTTGAGGGATGAGTCTTTGGTTACTCGGTTCCAGCAATTTGAGAAAGGGGAAACTTCTGAGTTTGGGTTAAATAGTGAAGGAGTTCTATGTTTTCGAGGGAGAATTTGCGTTCTGAAAGACTCTGACCTAAGGCAGTCAATATTGAAGGAAGCTCATGGAGGTCTTTGTGCTATTTATCCTGGAGGGAATAAGTTGTATCACAACTTACGAAATTGTATTGGTGGCCTGGGCTTAAATTGGAAGTAATGGAGTTTGTGGGGAAATGTTTGACATGCCAGCAAGTGAAAGCTGAGCATCAACTACCTTCTGGACTTTTGCAACCAGTGAAGATGCCACTTTGGAAGTGGAAGAGGGTAACCATGGACTTTGTGAATGGGCTACCCTTGACACCAATGAAGAAGGACTCGGTTTGGGTAGTTGTGGATAGGTTGACCAAGTCTGCTCATTTCATACATGTCCACACTGATTATTCACTTCAAAAGTTAGCCAAGTTGTATGTGGCAAAAATAGTTCAACTTCATGGTGTCCCAGTTTCAATAATTTCTGATCGAGATCCTAGGTTCACATCTCGGTTTTGGCAAAAGTTGCATGAAGCGTTGGGAACGCAATTGAACTTTAGTACGGCTTTCCATCCCCAGACTGATGGTCAGTCGGAAAGGGTTATTCAAATTTTGAAGGACATGTTGAGGGGATGCGTTATTGACTTTCGAGGTAGTTGGGAGGATTACCTGCCATTGGCAGAGTTTGCGTACAACAATAGTTATCAAGCGAGTATTCGAATGGCACTGTATGAAACGCTGTATGGACAAAGGTGTCGTACCCCTAGTTGTTGGACCGAACTAGGAGAGTGACAGGTTCTTGGACCTGAGCTGGTAGCTGATCCTGAGGATAAGGTCAGAATAATCAGAAATCGATTAAAAGAAGTTGCTGATAGGCAAAATTCGTATGCAGATTTCAAGCGTAGGAAGATTGAGTACTCAGTGGGTGATATGGTCTTCTTGAAGGTTTCTCCTTGGAAGAAGATATTAAGGTTTGGTAAGAAGGGTAAGTTGAGTCTGCGGTTTATTGGGCCTTATCGGGTTTTGAAGCGAGTAGGTCCAGTGGCTTATCAACTGGAATTACCTCTGGAGTTAGACAGGATTCACTATGTTTTTCACGTGTCCATGTTAAGGCGTTATCATTCTGACCCTGCTCATGTCGTGCCGGTTGCAGAGATTGAGGTGCAAACTGATTTGACTTTTGAGGAAGAGCTTGTGCAGATATTGGACCGAGATGTTAAAGTTCTAGGAAGGAAATCTGTTCCATTAGTGAAGGTGCTTTAGTGTAACCATGGCAGAGAGGAAGCTACTTGGGAGCCAGAAGAGGCGATGCGTCAACAATACCATCATCTGTTTGGACAGGTAAATTTCGAGGACGAAATTTCTTTAAAGAAGGTAGATTTGTAACGCCCTAATTTTTGAGATTTTTGGGATTTCTGTGAGTTTTAGCAAACTTTAGAATTTCTATGTTGCAATTGTTTAGTGTGGGTCTGAGTATGTTAGCGGGCCTCTAGAAGGCCCAAGTCTAAGTAAAAACCCGGAAGTTCTAGCTAATTTTTAATTTCAAAGGGGAAAAGGGATTCTGGTATATTGGGCTTTTAAGGTTTCATGGGTAAAATAGGACACAGGAAGACCTGTGGTAAGGTGGCATGGGTGACGCCACTAAGGTGCTTAAAAATTGGCGTGTGGATATGTAGGGGGAGCCAAGGTTCAAGTCACAAGGTAAGCAAATTATAGTATTATTTTTATGAACAGGAAGGGGATGTGATGGAACTTAAGTGGAACTCTGCTAGGAAGAGTTTGAGCTGTCCAGGAGAGTGAGCAAGGAGGGGATAAGGGAGAAAGTTTAGGAGCTGATCAAGGAGGGTGGTATTGGCCGAATAGTGGACTCTTGATGAGCAAGAGTTGGCCGGCCAAGGGTTTCTAGTATAGGGAATTTCAGCATTTGGGTAGGGGGTGTCCTTTCTGACAAATTCTTTTCTCTTCTTCTCTTATTCTTTTCTCCTCTCTTCTTCTTTTCATCCCTAGCCGAATCTTCCTACCATTCTACTCATCTCCACTTCTATTCCATTCGTTTCTAAGCCTTTATAGCCGAATTTCATAAAAGCTGAAATCTCGAAAACCTATTTCTTGTGTCGATTTCTCCTAGCCAACTTTTCCTATCTTCTTTTTTCTTTTGGCCGATTTACACAAGCCCCTAAACCCCAACCCCTGTCGGCTAAACCACTGCAAAACCCTCATGTTAAATCATCTTTCTCTTCACAGTTATAAAAAGCCGAAAACACCATAGTCTTAGGGGCATATAGCCGAATCTTTAGATCTCTAAGATTCAATTTCTGCTAGTGTTTGAGGGTTGGATCTACATCAGAACTGAATAGGAACATAAGTGGAATCGTGTTGGTGAAAGAATCGATGGTAAGTATTCAGATTTACTCTTTATTTCAGAAATTAAGAAAAGCTGAAACCCTTAAGAGTGGCTAACGTTTGGACTAAGGGTTTTTGTTTTTTTTTTTTTGTTTAGTTATGTATGCGTTAGCGTGGACAAAGGGACATTCAGTGAAGGGCTTGAAGACTAACTCGGTTGGCTCTTTAGATCTAATCCATAGTTCAGCAATTCGGTAAGAACTCTAGGGTCTATGGCTTTGTTGGCCGAATATGGTAGGGGGATAAGTACGTAGATTCTTTTCAATATTTAGATTGACATGTTAGTAATCCAATTGTAGGCAGCTCGTGTGTGGATCTCGCCATCGAATCGCTACCAATCAGGTGCGTAAACAAGACCCTTTCATAGACTAGATCGGCAAAAGCCGAAATGCTGAAATGCTGAAATGCTAAAAAGTCGGTATTTTGTGAACTTGCGAGTGTGCAAATGCTCGTGAGATAGATTGATTAACATATTTGGTAATCTAAAGTGATAAGACTGTAGAGTGTGCGATTACATGCACTTCGATATATTTGGGCTTGATGGGCCAAAATTAGGATAATGGGCCAACGGGCCCAATTCGGTAAGAACACTCGGTAAGTGTTTCTGTTAGTACGTAAATGACTAGAATATGCATGAAAACCCTTAAATAGTTAAATTACTAGAATACCCCTAAGTTTGGAAATTACTGTTATACCCCTACATGCAAAATGACCATTATACCCCTAGGGTTAATTTTTGATTGAAATGCATGATGATCTGATTCTGTATGTTGTATGCCATGACTTGTATATCTGTTGCATGGGGACATGGGTTATATTTATGGAGGAAGCGTCCTGGTGGCTATGCCACAACTATCTGATCTGGTGGCCCTGCCACAATTATCTGTTCTGGTGGCTCTGCCACGATTATCTGTCTCTGGTGACTCTGTCACATTATCTGTTTCTGGCAGCCATGCTGCAAATTCTGTGGCGAGTAGTGGTTGGGTGGGTCGAGTAGTCTCCCCACATGGTGTAAGGTTGGTATGGGGGTGCATATGGTTGGATATGGGTTGGGTTCTGCATATATATATGATATCTGTTCTGTTTCTGTATAGGCCTATGGGCTTCATACTGTAATCTATTTTGGGCTAAGGCCCAACTTAATCTGTCTCTGTGCTTTGAGCTGACTTAGACTATGGCTAGGTTATTTTACATACTGAGTTTCCAAACTCACCCCTTATTCTCATCCATGCAGGTAATCCCCAACCATAGTGGGCTTGGTGCTGTAAGGGATTCAGAGTGGCCACACGTTCTGCAAATTTTGGTTTTCTTCTGGTGATTTGGATAGCTTTCCGTTTACTTAAATGTTTTGGGTTTTAAATTGTAATAAGGCCGCTTTAATTATTTTAATGGTTTTAATATGTTTAGTTAGGGTAGATATGATATGATTTTAAACGTTGAATTTGAATAGCTTGTAGGCACGTTTTTTTGAAAATAGTTACTTGATTTCGAAAAATCACGATAACAAAGCAAAGCTTCTGCAACGAAAACGTTTCCAAAATTAATAAACTTTTTCAATGGATTTAAACAAATGGGTTTTCTAAGAGCATCCACTAAGTTAAGGTGTGGCAATGGTTTTGTGCATGTCTAGGATTGGATCCGAAGGGAGGTTGGTACTTAAGCAGTCTAATGGACTCACCTCCTCTTTTCTGGCATCCTACCTGGTGCACAGCTTCTATTCACTTTAACTCGTAATGAAGTTATTTTTTAAACACTAAGTAAGTTTTTTAGATTGAAAGGATAAAAATGTTTTAAACGCTTCGATGTGGCACGTCGGATTCGACCATAACATCTAGGCTGGGTTTGGGGTGTTACACATTCTCAATTTTAGCTCAAACTACTGAGCCTTTGTTTGTGGCCTAACTATCCCTAGATTCATGTCATGCAAGATTGGCACAACATACTCTCGAATTGGTCTATTTCGATCATCTATCACTACGAACATGAGGATTGGCACCCTGACCATCCAAATTATCATTTATACTAGGTATCACCCTACGAACAGAAGGATTAACATCTTAAAGATTCAAATTATCAGAGAGGGCAGGATCATTCCCATTCCTAGCCATTTTTCGTAGTTCTTTTCACCTTCTTCGTAAAGTTCTTTCGATATCTGGATCAAACGGATATTCTATGTTAGCAGGAATGCCTCTTCTCATGCACTAATGGCAAACCTATAGAAATTAAATTAAACTAAGTTAAATAAACTATTGAAGTAAAATAACAAAACCAAAATACACCAAATTGTCAATCCTTAGCAATGGCACCCAAAACTTTTCACGTGTGAATATGATATGTGAATTGTACAAGTATACACGTCAAATTAAGTAATAAAGTGATAAGTGATATCGTCTGTATAGGGATCATATTAGGTTTAAAAATGGTTAAGTTATGATAATGATTAATACGGTAAAACCAAGTTAAGTACGCAGTGGTAAATTAAAATAAAAAGGATAAATGAAAAATGTGTACTGATGCATATTGGAAAATGTAAAGGTAAAATAAGAGTAAAAATGCAACGGTAATTACGAAAATACTTATGTGAATAAAATGAAAACAAATAAATAAATAACTAGGAATGCTATGACAAAGATACTATGGCAAAGGATAGAATGTCTACATTATTGATTGGAAGGTTGGGATTACTAAGACTCTGCCCTTACTTTAAGTAATGCCTTAGCAAAATCATACTTAACCTATTTCTCAAAAGAGACCTAAAATGGCCTTCTTCTTTCTAGAGCAAGATCTCAAGTTGCCTGGCCTGTGCCTATAGGCCTTCGAACGGCACCCTGTACTGTTTTGTCTTCATTCTATACAAAAACTACTCTATATCTAGAGTCTGCTGTAGGTATTCGGTCAAATACCCACTTGTATCATTCGATTTCAATCCAAGTAATCCAATCTTTTTCAGAATTATTTATGGACATACTACACAGTCATCTATGTCTAGAGAATGTACATATACCGTTAGGAAATAAAACCAATTGAATAAAACAGTAGATTAAATTAAATATATGCTTCAACCAGTAAAGAAAATAAAAGTTTCATTATGTAATCCCAACCTTATGAGATTTAATTCATGGGTTGATGATTAAAATTCAAGTTCCAAATAACATCCAACGTCGTTTCAATCAATTAAATTCAAAGGAGAACATATTAAGAAATAATGGAAGAACTTAGGAAGATGGTTGTCACCGAACCAACCTACAATCCAGTAACACAGTGTCATGTGGTGGCTAAGAGGGACTGCCTGTAGCTTCCTTTTTCTATCTCCACTCATGTAACACCCCTTACCCATATTCGACGTTAGAACAGGGTACTAGGCATTACTGGACTTAAACACAAGCAAACATACATTTCTGAGTCATAAATTTGCATCCAAATTAAAACTTTTTGTATTTAATCATAAAGTCCCTAATACGAGCCTATGAGGCCCAAAACATACTTTAGAGGCAGTTCAGGATTAAATCGAGAACTTTAGAAAATTTTGCTACACTTAGAAAATTTTTGACTAAACAAGGGTTCCACGCCCGTGTGGGCAGGCCGTGTGGTCACACATGTCCATGTCCCAACCCCATGTAACTCTCTTTTTGTCACCCAAGAACTAATTGGAGACACACGGCACAGTCACATGCCCGTGTGCTAGGCCGTGTAGTCGATTTAAAATTTATGATTTTCATAAAATAGGTGCAGACTTCACATGCCCAGGACACACGCCCGTGTCTCTGCCGGAGTGCTCAATTCTGAGCATTCTATTTCTCAAAATTAAAATGCAGGGGACACACGGCCAGATCACAAGCCCATGGGGTAGACCGTGTGTCACACACGGCTTAGACACATCCCATGTGTCTACCCGTGTGGACAAAATAAATGTAATAAGCCGATTTTAGCTGAATTAGAACAGTATTTTTGGAACCACAAATCCAATGTTAGAAAATTATTTTTAATATTATTTTATGTGTTGACAGCATGATAGCATGTATGTGTGAAAGTTTCGTAAAGATATTTTATTATTTGAATGCTTAATTCGGTAAAAAAGATTAAATCGCGTAAAATGCAAAGGTTGCATTCTACTTGTTAAAGGTGTCAAATAGATTTGGCTTTTAAATATGATGGCCTTAAATGGTAATTAAACCATTTGAAACCTTATTGGACATATATGAACACATTTTAGGTGTTTTAAATGATGTAGATTAAAGGTTAAAATAGTAAAATAGTTAATTAATGATAAATTTAATGAAACAAAGACATACATATCATCATTTTTAATCCATCATACATATCATAATTTTTAGTCCATCATCACCAAAATTAAAAGAGAAAGAAGCCATTGGAGAGCATTTAGGGTTCGGCCAACTCCTAGCTTAATTGGTAAGTGTTTTGAGCTCAGTTTTTGATGATTTTTATGTTTTTACAATCGTTGCAGCTCAATCTAGCTAGCTCGTACCTTTAATTTCAAAATTGTTAAAGATTTTGAGAGTTTCCATTGTTGAATCTATGTGTTTTTTTATGTTTAATGTTGAAATATGAAAGCTTGATGATAGATTTTCATGTTTTGTAAAGTGATTTTTGTTGAAAATGCATAATAGGGATTAAGTTGTGAAATGTGCAAATTGTGTGGTTGAAATGTGAAATAAATGAAAGTTTTGGGCTGGTAGGGACCAATAAATAAGTTGGCCAAGCTTGGGTTTATTGAAATTATGTGAATTTTGTGTTTTGTGAAATAAGGATTAAATTATTAAAAGTGTGAATGTTTAGGGGATAATGTGCAAATAGGCCTAAATATATGTTTTGGACTAAATTGAATGAATGGTGGATTAAATAAGTTAATTTTGAATTCATATAGATCAAGAAAGAAAGAATACGGATTTAGATCGGGGGAAAAGCAAGGTTACCGTGTAGTCGACCCGATCTGTCAATTCCAAATACAAGGTAAGTTTGTATGTGATGATTACATTATAAATGTATGTTAAAATGCTTTAATATTTCATAATTTGTTAAAACGGGATTATGGATAATGTATGAATTGTGAAAATAACTCTACGAATACATTCGATGTTAGAAACAAAAAGTGTGAAAGCCCGGTTGAACCTTAAAAATAGTTTTGGATACTATTGACATGTTAGTAAGTGATACATTGAGTTGGCTTCAGGCCATGATATTAGCACTTTAGGTGTGTATTTTACCGATTTGGCTTCGGGCCATGCATATCGGATGATTTGGCTTCGAACCATGATAATAGTTCTTTAGATAAGTTACCTTGATTTGGCTATGGGCCATAGTATAGGTACTTATTGTACGAGACTCCTGAGTATCCGATTTCTATTTTGAATGGTTCAATGAGTGAACGACCGATGTGGTTGAAGAAGAGGTTAGTACGAGGTGATACAAGTATGTATAGAACCTATTCGAGTATTAAATAGTGAAAGTTCGATGAGATGGTATTTGATCATGTTTTGAGACATGAGAAAGGTTTGTAGTTAATGTGTATATGGTTTTGTCATGTGTAATTGGTTGATTTGCATTGATTCGATGAATTAAGTTATTCACATACGAGCTTACTAAGCTATGAAGCTTACTTCATGTTATTTTTATATGTTTTATAGTGAATCAAGGCTATCTCGAATCTGGGAGTCGTCGAGAACATCATCGTACTATTAAATATCTAAGTTGGTACTTTTGAATTATACATTTGTGGTATATGGCATTTATAGGCTAGATGTGGTATTTTGGTTGTGATTATAGCCATGAGATTTGGCTTTAAATGATGTTAATATTGATGTGTGTTTGGCTATTAGAAATGGCTTGTAAATGTATATGTTTTGGTTTGTATAAATATAGCCATGAGAGATGGCTTATTTTGGTTTGTTTTGGCATGGTTGTAACCAAGATATTATGGAAGTTAAAATGGTTATGTGAATTATGATAAGTGAACCATATTGTTTGATATTGTTTTGGCATGTATGGCTAAGTAAATGGTAGTGATTTGAGAATTGGAATAGATGAAATTATAATGGTATGAATTGTGCATTTGGTTGATGATTTTGGCTACCTAATTGTATTATGAAATGGTACCATTTTGCCTTGTGTAGGTACATTGATGTTGGGGTGGCAAATTGGCCTTGCAAATGGCCTATTTTTGTCCACACAGGCAGAGACACGGGCGTGTGTCCCCTGGTGTTGAAATTGAATTAAAGTCAGTATGCTCCACCCGGTCTCATACACGGACATGTGACTGGCCTTGTGGTACAAGTCAGTGTACCCCCTAATTGCCACATGGCCTAGCACGCAGGCGTGTGACTTGGCCATGTTGCATAAGTCAGTATACCCTCCAATTTTCATACGGCCTGGCACACGGGCATGTCCTCGGCCTTGTGATACAAGTCAGTATGTAAGCCCTGTTTCCACACGGCCTGAGACACGGGCGTGTTTGGAGCCGTGTGAGGTACACGATCTGAGCGTGCCGAGCATTTGAGAATTGTGCTACAAACTTTGAGAGATAAATAGTTGTTTGCAAAGTTCAACAAATGTGAATTTTGGTTACTAGAGGTTGGTTTTCTGGGACATATAGTTTCAGCCGCGGGTATCTGAGTTGACCCAAGCAAAATTTCTGTGATTATAGATTGGAAGCCTTCGAGAAATGTATCTGAAGTCCGTAGTTTTCTTGGACTAGCTGGTTATTATAGAAGATTTGTGAAAGGTTTCTCGATGACTGTGTGTAACACCCCTAACACGTATCCATCGTCGGAGTAGGGTTACGAGGTATTACCTATCATTTCACAACATATATCATACATTTATCAAGCATAAAGCATTCATTCACATAAATTATTTGACATAATCACATTGTCCCTTATAAGGGCCTACGAGGCCTTAAACATGCCTCAAAAGTGGTTCTAGACTAAACCAGTAACATATGAAAATTTTGGAAACTTAGAAAAATTTTCATCCTTATAGGGGTCACACACCCGTGTGAACAAGCCGTGTGCCTCACACAGCTCCAATACACGCCCGTGTCTCAAGCCATGTGGAAACAGGGCATACATGCTGACTTAGGTCACACGACCAACCACACACCCATGTTCTAACCCGTGTGCCCTTTGAAGTGGCCACACACACCCGTGTATCAGGCCGTGTGCTAGGCCTTGCCAAAAATATAAGGTATACTGACTTATGCAACACGACCAAGTCACACACCCGTGTGCTAGGCCGTGTGCCAATTTGAGAGGTATACTGACTTGTACTATATAGCCAATCACATGCCCGTGTATGAGACCGTCTGGAGCATACTGACTTCAATTCAATTTCAAAACCAGGGGACACATGGCCATGTAACATGACCGTGTATCACACACGGCTGAAACACACGCCCGTGTGGACAAAAATAGGCCATTTATCAAGTCATTTTGCCACCCATTTTGCACATACCTATACAAGATCAATTGGTACCATTTAAAGACAAAATATACAACCAAAAGTCACTAAACAATACACAATTATACTATATCCATTTCAACCAATTCAATACTCAATTCAATGCCATTTACCTATTCAAGTACCTATTAATTCAACTTGCCTTACTATACATAATTCACATATATAATTTATATTGTTAAGCCATTCCAACATGCATTATCAACTCAAATTCATTCACTCAATATAGGTCAATTACCTAACTCAAAACAAAGCCATTTACACAACTTAATACATGAACAAATTCATTATCACAAGCCAACTCAAATGACTTAAAAACGCATGTTCATCAAACATACTCAAAATGACTCAAGCCTATATATGTCATATACCATATATACATAACTTCAAAAGTACCAAAATAGATGTTTGATTGTGTGATGAAGTCTCTGACGATCCCCGAATCCGAGCTAGCTTCGATATCACTATAAAACACGAGAAAATACACAAAGTAAGCTAATAAGCTTAGTAAGCTCGTATGATATAAACTTAACTAATCACAAATACAACATTCATCAATCTAAACATATTATCATGTACTTATGATTACTAACAAACCTTTCACCTACTTATTCATAAGCTTATATCCAAACTTTATAACTTCTTCAATTTTAAGCTCATAATATACATGTACATACATGTACCAATCCATAACAAGTTCATACATACACGAAAAGCCGTTGAATACTCAATGTCTTGCACACTAAGTGCCATATTCAATATCTCACACACTAAGTGCCACACTCAGTATCTCGCACACTAAGTGCCACACTCGATATCTCACACACTAAGTGTCGTACATAGCCAAAGCTATCTCAAATTGCACACTAAGTGCCATATATAGCTGAAGCTGTGTCGAATCGCACACTAAGTGCCACAAATAGCTGATTTGTCGTTGAACATAAATATAGTCCCGTATATACAATTTATACAATATCAAAGCACTAAAAGCATAATTATTACAGTGCTTAATACATTAGAACTTGCTTCGGATGCTAAAATAGTAAATCGAGTCGATTAGTCGATAACTTTATCTTTTCCCCAATCCAAGTCCGTATTCTGCTTTTCATGATCTAATTATATTAAAAATTAACTTATTTAATCATATATTCGGTCAATTTAGTCCAAAATACACTTTAAAACATATTTACACTTTTGCCCCATAAATTTCACATTTTTCACAATTTAGTCCTTATTTCACAAAATCACAAATTAATGAAATTCAAGACTAACCCATGCTATCCTAATTACCATAACATCCCTAGTAGCCCATAATTTTCATTTATTCACACTTTTAACCACTAACTTTATATATTTCTCAATTTAATCCGTATTTTGCATTTTCACTAAAAATCATTTTACAAAACTTGCTTAACTATCAACAACCATTCATAATCTATCAAGAAACTTCAAAATACACATGTATTCAACAATGGCATCATTCAAAACCTTTAACAGTTTTACAAAATAGTCCCTGGGCTAGCTAGACCTAGTTGCAACGATCTTAAAAACATAGAAATCATTAAAATCGGGACAAAA
This sequence comes from Gossypium anomalum, assembly GCA_025698475.1. Taxonomy (NCBI): domain Eukaryota; kingdom Viridiplantae; phylum Streptophyta; class Magnoliopsida; order Malvales; family Malvaceae; genus Gossypium; species Gossypium anomalum. Next base: position 59,991,696 of record CM046959.1, read on the forward strand.
ACAATACCTATTTTAGCAAAAAATGCTTTGGCCAAATTTTAAGCTTCTCCCATGGCTATTTAGGTTGTGTTTTTTGGTTGTAAAAGATGAATGAAACAAAAATATTAATTTCTTTACTTTAATTTACCTTTAATAATCAATTTACAAATTTAACCTTAATTAAAAGCCATCAAAATTCATGATAATATGCCCATTATTGTCCACTCAATTTAATTATGGTCTAATTACAACATAAGGACCTCTTATTTAATTATCCGTAGCTATTTAATACCTTTAACTAATAGAACTCAAGTTTTACTCTTTACGCGATTTAGTCCTTTTTACCGAATTAACCATTCAAACAGTAAACTTTCTATACTAAACTTTCACACATACATACTATCATGATGTAAATACTTGAAATACTATGAAAATAATTTTTCAACCTCAAATTTATGGTTTCGAAACCACTGTTCTGATTTAGCTAAAAATGGGTTGTTACATTGCGACTCTGATGACATGATTACTTCAAAAAGATGTTAAATTTGAGTGGTCAAAAAAGTGTCAGCAGAGCTTCGAGCAGTTGAAAGCATTATTGATAGAGATATCCGTGTTAGTTCAACCTGAGTTGGGTAAAGAATTCGTAGTTTTTAGTGATGCATCGTTAAATGGCTTGGATTGTGTTTTGATGCAGGAAGGCAAAGTTGTAGCTTATGCCTTGAGATAGTTGATACCGTACGAAAAGAATTATCCGACGCATGATCTAGAGTTAGTCGTGGTAGTGAGAATTGAAAATTTGGCGTCGTTACTTGTTTAGTGAAAAATGTCATATTTATACCGACCACAAAAGCTTTAAATATCTGATGACTCAAAAAGATTTGAATTTGTGACAGCGGAGATGGTTAGAATTGCTAAAAGACTATGAATTAGTGATTGACTATCATCCAAGGAAAGTGAACGTAGTTGCTAATACTTTGAGTCGAAAGCCCTTATTTGCTTTGAGTACTTTGAACACACAATTAGCTTTATCTAATGATGGTTCGATAATAACCGAGTTGAAAACAAGACCGTTATTTCTACAATAGATTTGTGAGGCTCAAAAATTTGATAATGAATTGCAAGAAAACCGAGCTCAGTTTGAGTCGACTTCTGATTCAGAGTTTCAAATAGGGCCTTATAATTGTTTGATGTTTTGTAATAGAATATATGTACCAAGAAATTCAGAGCTCATTTGGAAGATTCTAAAAGAAGCACACAGTAGTTGTTTATCAGTACATTCAGGAAGCACATAAATGTATAATGATTTGAAATAGCTTTATTGGTGGCACGACATGAAATGAGATATCTCAGAATTTGTTTCGAAATGTTTGATTTGTGTGCAAGTCAAAGCTGAGCATCAAGTACCGTCAGGTTTATTACAGCCTTTTATGATCCCTAACTGGAAGTGGGATAAAGTAACAATGGATTTCGTGCCGAGTTTGCCTTTATCTATGGAAAAAGAAAAATGTGATATGGGTTGTTATTGACAGATTGACAAAATCAGCTCATTTCATTATGGTACGTACAGATTTCTCGCTTGATAAATTAGTTGAGTTGTATATTTTCGAATTTGTGGGATTACATGGTGTTCCCCTATCTATTGTTTTGGATAGAGATCCAAGATTTACTTCACGATTTTGGAAGAAATTGCAAGAAGTTTTGGGTTCAAAGTTGCATTTTAGCACTATGTTTCACCCGCAAATGAATGGCCAATCCGAGCGAGTTATTCACATACTTGATGATATGTTGCGTTGTTGCATTCTTAAGTTTGAAGGTAGCTGGGAGAAATATCTACCACTGATTGAATTTGCTTACAATAATAGTTTCCAATCGAGTATAAAGATGGCACCATACGAAGCTCTATACGATTGTAAATGTCAAACACTGTTGTACTAGAGTGAGCTAAGTGAAAATGAGATTCACGGGGTTGATCTGATCAGAGAGAATAAAAAAAAGTGAAAGTAATTTGCAATAGTTTGAAAGCAGCATCAGATCAACAGAAATCGTACGCAGACTTGAAACAGAAAGATATTGAGTTCTAGATCGAGGATAAAGTGTTCTTGAAAGTATCACTGTGGAAAAATGTATTACGGTTTGGTCAGAAAGGGAAATTGAGTCTGCGATTGATCGGACCGTATGAGATTACTGAGCGAGTTGGCCCAGTGGCATATCGACTATCTTTACCGTTTGAGTTAGAGAAAATACATAATGTGTTTCATGTGTCGATGCTTCAACGATACCGATCCTATCCTTCACATGTCATTTTCCTGACCGAGGTTGAAATTTAGTCTAATATGTCATATGCTGAAGAATTGATTCGAATTTTAGCTCGTGAGATCAAAGAACTGGGAAATAAGAGAATCGCATTAGTAAAAGTATTATGGCATTGACACAGGATTGAAGAAGCTACATAAGAACCCGAAGATGCTATGAGAAAACAATACCCGAACCTATTCACTGGAAAGATTTCTGGGGACGAAAATCCCTGAGGGCGGAGAGTTGGAACAGCCCAATTTTAGCTAAATCAGAACAATGTTTTTGGAACCACAAATCTGACGTTAGAAAATTATTTTTAATATTATTTTATGGGTTGAAAGCATGATAGCATGTATGTGTGAAAGTTTTGTAAAGAAATTTTACTATTTGAATGCTTAATTCGGTAAGAAGGATTAAATCGTGTAAAATGCAAAAGTTGCATTCTACTTGTTAAAGGTGTCAAATAGCTTTGGCTTTTAAATATGATGATCTTAACTGGTAATTAAACCATTTGAAACCTTAGTGGACATATATGGACACATTTTAGGTGTTTTAAATGATGTATATTAAAGGTTAAAATAGTAAAATAGTTAATTAATGATAAATTAAATGAAACAAAGACATACATATCATCATTTTTATTCTATCATCACCGAAATTAAAAGAGAAAGAATCCATGGGAGAGCATTTAGGGTTTAGCCAACTCCTAGCTTAATTGGTAAGTGTTTTGAGCTCGATTTTTTATGATTTCTATGTTTTTGTAATCGTTGCAGCTCAATCTAGCTAGCCCGTACCTTTAATTTCGAAATTGTTAAAGATTTTGAGAGTTGCCATTGTTGAATCTATGTGTTTTTTTAATGTTTAATGTTGAAATATGAAAACTTGATGATAGATTTTCATGTTTTGTAAAGTGATTTTTGATGAAAATGCATAATAGGGATTAAATTATGAAATGTGCAAATTGTGTGATTGACATGTGAAATAAATGAAAGTTTTGGGCTTCTAGAGACCTATAAATAATTCTGCCAAGCTTGGGTTTATTGAAATTATGTGAATTTTGTGTTTTGTGAAATGAGGATTAAATTATTAAAAGTGTGAAAATTTAGGGGCTAATGTGCAAATAGGCCTAAATGTATGTTTTAAACTAAACTGAATGAATGTTGGATTAAATAAGTTAATTTTGAATTCATATAGATAAAGAAAGAAAGAATTTAGATTTAGATCGGGGGAAAAACAAGGTTATCGAGTAGTCGACCTGATCCGTCAATTTCGAATGCGAGGTAAGTTAGTATGTGATGATTACATTATAAATGTATGCTAAAATGCTTTAATATTTTAGAAAATTTTAAAACGGGATTATGGATAATGTATGAATTGTGAAAATGACTCTATGAATGCATTCGATGTTTGAAAGGAAAAGTGTGAAAGCCCAGTTTTACCTTAAGAATAGATTTGGATACTATTGACATGTTAGTAAGTGATATGTTGAGTTGGATTCGGGCCATGATATTAGCACTTCAGGTCGTATTTTACCAATTTTGCTTCGGGCCATGCATATTAGATGATTTGGCTTTGGGCCATGATAATAGTTCTTCAGATAAGTTACCTTGATTTGGCTACAGGCCATGGTTTAGGTTACCTTGAGTCTTCGGGAACATCATCGCACTATCAAACATCTAAGTTGGTACTTTTGAATTATACATTTATGGTATATGGCATGTATAGGCTAGATGTGGTATTTTGGTTGTGATTATAGCCATGAGATTTGGCTTGTAAATGATGTTAATATTGATGTGTGTTTGGTTATTAGAAATGACTTGTAAATGTATATGTTTTGGTTTGTATAAATATAGCCATGAGAGATGGATTATTTTGGTTTTTTTTGGCATGGTTGTTGGAAACACGAAAATTTACACATTTTAGATACCCTTTTTAACTTAAAATTATACAGTTTCGATAAAATTCTTGTCGAACAATAATTAATTTTTATAAAATAATTAAAGTGCACTTAAAATATGAACATGTTGAATTTTATTTAATTTTATAATTATTTTTGATGAATTTTGGTTATTTTTGACAAATTTGCACAAAGGGCGAAAAATGGCTCGACAGACACTGCTAGAAGCACAAAACTGAAAAGCAATTTGAAGTATCGAGGTGAACTAATTTCAACCTAAGACGGTAAAAAATTATATGTATTAATTCATAATATAATTGGTTTTAATTTATATCCATTTAATTTGGGTTAATAAATTATTATTAATTAATTATGAAAAAGTGGTCCAGTTGAACCGAACCGCCCAAGAAATGGACAGCCCAAAACTGTCCCAAGAGCTGACCCAAATCAGCTTATTATATGATTATTTAAGCTTGCAAAGAGGCCCTCGAAGACTTGTTCAAGTTGCATTCAAACCCCTCCACAATTGGTGGCTTTGTAGATATTCCCCAAGCCAAATTTAGCGAAGTTGAAACCATTAACCTTGGCACATGTGTGGCCAGACAAGGGATGGCTCTTTGGCTGCTATTTTTAGCTAATTTTAGTAACCATATTCAGGTATAAAACCCCCCTTGGCTGATCATTCAACACACCTCAATTCGTTCACATCTTTTCTCTCTTCTCTCCACTTTCTCTCTTCTTTGCCATTCTAAATTCTCTTGCTCTATTACCGATTCCTTCCCTTGGAAAAGAGGTGTTCACCAGCCATTTTGGAACAACATTGAAGTGTTCATAGCAGCTTCGGTCGACGAGGACAACAGAGAATGAAGAACGGAGCAAGCTAGTTAAGCCACGAAAAAACACCGAATTTGTTTCTTATTCCCTATCTCTTTAATTTTTGTTGTTGTTATGATGAACATGTATATGAATATTTATGTTGTTGGAATGGTCAATTTAATCAATTTATCTTGAATTTAATTCATGTTAGATTGATTGCATTTCGTCTTCTTAAATTGTTAAAATTGTGTTTATGTTGTTATAGGCCTCGGTAAGATGCTTGATTAAGTAAAATCATGACTAAGTTATTCTTGCATTACAGTTGTTAGGTAACTAATGAATTAATTATTTAAACTGATTGAAATTGTAATTAATAGACGCAGTACTTAATAAATGCATGTTTAATCATCTAAGGTAGTTGAGGGTTAAATTAGCAATGGTATCTGACAATACATTTGCCTTGAATAACTTGCAAGATTATTGTGATTAAACTGTTTCAAGGTAAGGATACTTTGTTACCTCACATAGTCTTTTATGTGCCTATTAAATTGAGTTAATTGTTTGAATTGACATAGGGATATGTTTGAGAGATTATTTTGATTTAATAAGGATATATGTGCAAAACATATTTACCTATTAAGATTTGTTTAATCGATTGAATTGACATAGGGATATGTCCAAGAGATGAATGGATTTTGGTAGGTGAGTATGTTCATAAGTTAGCAAATTACCGAGTTGCTGTGAATTTATTCGTAACAATATAAACATGAGTTTAATAATTCCAAGTTAAGAAATGTAATTGATCTAACACAATTATGTCATCTTAATGAAGATCGCATTTTGAAATCGTGCATTTGAGATTTATTTATTTAGTTTACTTTGTTTAAAATCTTAGTTTTTAATCACCCTCTTCAAACAAAATATTTTTCTTCACCAAAGTGTTTTAAATAGCATTCATAAATAATTCTTTTCACAGTCCCTGCGAGTATGATAACTAGACATTTACTTGTCACTTTATTACTTGTTGTGATTGTGTACACTTGCATATTTCCGTGGTTCCAAGTTTTTGGCGCTGTTGTCGGGGACTGTTTTAAAAAGTCATTATTTATGAATTTGTTAGTTTTGCATTTTGGTTTTTCTATTTTAATTTTAACTTAATTAATTTTTCTGTGATTATTTAAACAGTTTATGAGTATTGATCGGATCATTAATTTACTCCCTGTACCCTTGAGATTGAACGAACTTTCTGACAGAAAAGAAGACAAGCAAGTCAGGGAAGGACCAAAGAGATGAACTTTGAAAATCCAAATCAAGGAAACAGAGCAAACCTTGCTCAAAATCACATCCTTATTGCTGATGATAGGGATAGAGCTTTAAGACAATATGTCGTGCCATTGTTTAATGATCTTAATCTGGGTATTAGGAGACTCGAAATCGAGGCACAACTGTTCAAGCTAAAGCCAGTCATGTTCCAGATGCTTCAGACAGTGGGCCAATTTAGGGGAATGCCTACCGAAGATCCTCACTTATACTTAAGACTATTTATGGAGGTGAGTGATTCTTTCAAGTTGGCCGGAGTACCCGAAGAATGAGATTTTTTTTGAAAATATAGCCTATGTCTATTGTGGGGAAGGACATTTGTTCGAAGAATGTCTATCAAAAACCCAGAATCCTTATATTACATGGGTAACTAGAACCAAAATCAAGGAAGGCAAGAACTGCAATCCAATTTCTATAACCCATCATGGCGAAACCACTCAAATCTTTCCTGGAGTAACCAAGGGGCTGGAACCAGTAACACTTACGCCCAACCTAGAGCGACCCAGCCACCTATTTTTTCCCAATAAGTTCAGAACCCAACCCAAGCCGAACCATCTAATGGCTTAGAAAATTTGTTAAAGGCATACATGGCGAGGAATGATGCCTTAATTCAAAGCCAAACAGCTACATTGAAAAACCTGGAAAACCAAATGGGCCAGCTTGCTACTAAACTCAGAAACTGACCATAAGGTGCTTTACCTAGTAATACGGAGAATCCAAGGAATCCAAGGAAGGAGCATTGTAAAGCATTGACATTGAAGAACGGAAAGACATTACAGCCCAACATCGTCAAAGTTCAAAAGGAGCCAGCTGATGCTCAAGACTCAAAGAAAGTTCAACCGAGTGTTGAAATTCCAGTTTCACAAGAACTAGAATTTGCAAAATCCAACAATGTGACTTCGAAACCAGCTAATTCTGATTAACTAATAACTTCATTAGATGCAGAATTGCCACAGAAGATAAATCTACCAGTTCCAGTAAAGAAACCTTCACCACCCTACCCTCAAAGACTTCAGAAGCAGAAGTAGGAAATTCAATTCAAGAAGTTCCTAGACATACTCAAGCAACTTCATATTAACATCCCGTTGGTTGAAGCACTTGAACAAATTCCAAACTACGTCAAATTCATGAAGGATATCTTATCTAAAAAATGAAGGCTTGGAGAATTTGAGACGGTAGCCTTAACAAAAGAATGCAGCGCATATCTTCAAAACAAATTACCCCCAAAGTTGAAGAATCCTGGATTTTTTACCATACCTTACAATATTGGAGCAACATATTGTAGTAAGGCACTATGTGACTTGGGTGCAAGTATCAACTTGATGCCCATGTCCATATTTAGGAAGTTGAAGATAGGTGAAGTTAGACCTACTACGGTTAGACTTCAATTAGCAGATCGATCCTTAGCACACCCAGAAGGAAAAATTAAGGATGTATTGGTACGTGTAGACAAATTTATCTTTCCTGTTGACTTTGTGATTCTAGACTTTGAAGCAGACAAAGAGGTGCCGATCATCCTAGGAAGACCATTCGTAGTAACCAGAAGGACCCTTATTGATGTGTAGAAAGGCGAGTTTGCTATGCGTGTTCAGGATGATCAGGTAACGTTTAACATTTTTAAGTCTATGCGATTTCCTGAAACAATTTATGATTGATCATGGAAAAGGAACTCAACTATGTTGAAGATCCATTGGAACGGATGTTGACATCAGATCCTCTAAATGATGAAGAGAAAGATGAATACTTAGCTTTGTTAAATGCTAATCAAAGGGGATTTAATACGCAATCCCATTTTGAATCTTTAGAATTAGAGAAAAGGGATTATGCCCAACCAAAAGCGTCAATCGAGGAGCCACATAATAGAACTGAAGGTACTTCCCTCATATTTGAAATATGTTCATTTAGGTAACTCTTCTACTTTGCCTGTGATTGTTTCAGTAGAATTAACTACTGAGCAAGAAGAGAAACTCATCTTGGTGTTGAAACAATTCAAAAAGGCTATCGGATGGACCATAGCCAATATTTGCGGTATTAGTCCATTTGTATGCATGCACAAGATTATCCTAGAAGATGGCAAAAAAGGGACGATTGATGGACAACGAAGCCTAAACCCCATCATGAAGGACGTAGTCAAGAAAAAAATCATCAAGTGGTTAGATGACGGGTATAATTTACCCCATCTCAGATAGCTTATGGGTAAGTCTGGTCCAATACGTGCCAAAGAAAGGAGGTATCACGGTCATTGAAAATGAGAATAATGAGTTGATACCGACTAGAATGGTTACGGGATGAAGAATTTGCATCGCTTATCAGAAGCTGAACAAGACGACTAAGAAAGTTCACTTTCCTTTGCCATTTTTGAACCGGATGCTGGATAGACTCACAAGGCGAGACTATTACTATTTTGTCGATGGATACTCAGGGTATAATCAGATTACAGTAGCACCGGAAGATCAGCACAAGATAACATTCACCTGTCTGTACGGTACATTCTCATTTAGGCGTATGCCATTTGGTTTATGTAATGCACCTACTACATTTCAAAGATGTATGATGTCCATTTTTACTGACATGGTTGAGAAATATTTGGAAGTCTTTATGGATGATTTTTCAGTATTTGGAGATTCATATGATGATTGCCTAGCCAATCTAGCCAAGGTACTAAGGCGATTCGAAGAAACAAACCTTATACTCAACTGGGAAAAGTGTCATTTCATGGTACAAGAAGGTATTGTTCTAGGGCATCGGATAACAAGACATGGAATAGAGGTTGATAAAGAAAAGGTAGATGTTATTGAGAAACTCCCACCTCCAACATCTGTAAAGGGTGTTAGGAGCTTTTTGGGCCATGCCAATTTCTATCAAAGATTCATCAGTGACTTCTCCAAAATTGCTAAACCCTTATGCAAGTTATTGGAGAAGGACACGATGTTCAAATTTAATGATGAGTGCTTAAGAACTTTCAACAATTTGAAGAGTCGATTAGTTACAGCACCCATAATAGTCACACCAGACTGGGATTTGCCATTTGAATTGATGTGTGACGCAAGTGACTTCGTGATAGTTGTTATGGGCTAGCAAAGGAACAAAGTCTTTCATCGCATCTACTACGCAAGTCGAACTCTGACAGGAGCTCAACTGAATGATACAGTAACAGAGAAGGAGTTACTTACTATTGTGTTCACTTTTGACAAGTTTCGATCTTATCTTGTAGGTACCAATGTGATTGTCTATACAGACCACTCGACGATTAAGTATTTGCTTGCCAAGAAAGAAGCTAAGCTGAGACTAATAAGATGGGTACTTCTACTTCAAGAGTTCAATTTAGAAATTCAAGATCGAAAGAGAGTAGAAAATCAAGTAGCAGATCACTTGTCCAAATTGGAGCTGCAAGAAGGGAATCCTCTACTTATACCCATTCAGGAAACATTTCAAGATAAACACATACTGAAGGTAAATCATGTCCATAATACCCCTTGGTTGCTAATATTGCTAACTATTTAGCTTGTGGTTTGATACCGATTGATAAGACGTATCATCAAATGAAAAAGTTTCTTGACGATGTGAAGTACTATTTTTGGGAAGAACCATACTTGTTTATAAGTGTGCAGATCAAATGATCAGGAGATGCGTGGCAGAAGATGAAGTATATAAGATTTTATACCATTGTCACTCAGCTCCAATAGGGGACACTTCGAAGGTACACGTACTGCAGCAATGGTACTGCAAGCCGGATTCTTTTGCCCACACTATTCAAAGACGTATATGCTTACGTAAAGAGTTGTGATCGATGTCAAAGGGTTAGAAATGTTACCAACAGAAATGAGATGCCTCGAACAAATATCATTGAAGTAGAATTATTTGATGTTTAGGGTATTGACTTTCTCGATCCTTTCCCTTCGTCTTTTGGTCACAAGTACATACTAGTATCAGTAGACTATGTGTCTAAGTGGGTTGAGCAGAGGCATATCCGACAAACGATGCTAAGGTTGTAATTTACAGAAACATGTGGAACCCTAAGAGCCATCATCAGTGATGAAGGGTCCCATTTTGTGAACAAGTGGTTGAAATGGTTATTAGATAAACATGGAGTGAAACACAAGGTCACTACAGCTTACCATCTGTAGATGAATGGGCAAGCTGAACTGGTAAACAAGGAGATCAAAGGCATACTTGAGAAGGTAGTTTACCTGAACTGACGAGATTGGTCCAAAAGACTGGATGATGCTTTATGGGCTTACAGGACAACATATAAGACATCTTCAGGGATGTCACCCTATAGGTTAGTCTTTGGGAAAGCCTGCCATCTACCCTTGGAGTTAGAACACAAAGCTTACTAGGCTCTCTGACAACTCAACTTGGATCTTAAGCTTGCTAAAGAGAAACGGATGCTCCAACTCAATGAGTTAGAAGAATTCCAAATGTTCTCATACGAAAATGCCAAATTGCTCAAGGAGAGCTTAAAAAATGGCATGACAAGCACATTCGAGTTCGTGAATTTGAAGCAGGTCAGCAAGTTTTGTTATTTAATTCCAAATTAAAGTTCTTTCCAGATAAGTTAAAATCACGTTGGTCCGGTCCATTTACGAATCATCGAGTCTATCAGTATGGAGTTGTTGAACTTCAAGGTAAGGGAGGTAATTTTCAAGTTAATGCTTTACGCTTGAAACATTACTAGGGAGATAAAATTGAACGAAATCAAATCTCGTTCATTTTATCAGATATTTAATTTTTCTTATTCTTCATTTTGAATAAATGATTTAGGGTGTATTTTCGGGATTAGTATGTTTAAATAAATTCTGGCTAGGAGATTGGAACTTAAGCGGGACCGCTTGTGACCCCTCCAACCTTTCTTGGTAATTGATTTTGACATAATTTTTCAAGAAATTATCCCTTAAATGGAAAAATAAATTTTTAAATTTTCAAACGATGGACTATACGGAAAACGAAGTTCTCTAAGTTATTAAACAAATGAACCCTCATAAAGCTCTTGGGGTTGATGGTCTATCGGGAATTTTTTAAAATACCATTAGGAGATTGTTGGAAATGAAACTATTCAATTCTGTCTGGACATTCTTAATGGCAAAAATGATATCTTTGGTATTAATGAGACAATGATTATTTTAATTCCAAAAATTTGTGACCCGTGTGAAATTACTAACTATCATCCCATTAGCTTATGTAGGTTTATTTACAAGATTGTCTAAAAGGTCCTGGCCAATCGGCTTAAAGTTGTCCTTCCAGGATGCATCAGTCAAAATCAAAGCGCTTTCGTTCTAGGAAGAATGATACATGATAATATCTTAATCGCGCATGAACTCCTAACTACCTTCAAAGCTCCAAAAATGGCCCAAATAAAGGATTAGCAATCAAGATTGATATAAGTAAAGCATATGACCGTGTGGAATGGGATTTTATCGAAAAGCATATGACCGTGTGGAATGGGATTTTATCGAGAAAGTAATGAAAAAAATGGGTTTGCTAAGAAGTGGATCGACAGAATTATGACCTGTGTTCGGTCGGTAAGATACTTAGTTAAATGTAATAATATCTTATCGGACATTACTATTCCTAAGAGAGGTCTCCGTCAAGGGGACCCTCTATCCCCTTATTTGTTTCTATTTGTTTCTATTCTTTATGGAAGCCTTATCAAGGATGCTGATTCCGGCACTGAATAAAAAGTCCTTAAAAGGAATAAGGGCTAGTATTAATCGACCTAGGATTAATCACTTATTTTTTGTTTTTTGTTGACGATGCCCTATTGTTCGTTAAAAATAAGAAAAGTGATATTATGTCTTATCCATATACTGAAGGTTTTTGCTAATGTCTAGGGCAAGAAATTAATTATGAAAAATCTATGTTTCTTTTTAGTCCTAAAACTCCTAGGAGACACGATTTTGGTGAAATTCTTGGCATGAAGGTGGTTGAGAAGCTGGACAACTATCTCGGCCTTCCACTTCCTATAGGAAAAAAGAAAAAAGTGGCTTTCCAGGAGATTATTAACAAGCTGTTATGTAGATTAAACAGTTGGACCAAGAGGCTCCTTTCCTTAGGTGGTAAGGAAGGCTTCAGCAAAGCAATCCTTCAGTCCATTCCAACATATGCGTTGTCGATTTTTAAGGTCCCTAGAGGTGTGCTAGATGACATTCAATCAAAGCTTAGTAGAGCATGGTGGATGGGCAAAGAAAAAGGAAAATTTTGGGCGATGCTACTGTGGAAAAATTTGTGTCACCGGAAAGGTATGGGAGGCATAGGCATAAGGGACATTAGACTTTTCAATTTGGCTCAATTGGGGTGGCAAGTCTGGAGGCTCATTAATAACAAAGACACACAGTGTTACAAAGCTTCCTTTACGTGGAATAGCATTGCGGCTGCAATGAATATCCTCAAAGACGGTTTTGGGTGGCAGGTAGGAAATGGTAACAGGATAAATATAAGGGACGGAAGGTGTTAATGGTGGCCTTCTCAATTTGGATATGATCGACCCGAATGAAAGGAGTGTGAAGGACCTCTGGATTAAGGAACAGAGAAGCTGGAATAGGGATAAAATACACAAGATATACAGGCAGGACTGGGGGGATAAAATTTACAACCTTCCCATTCGGAGTGAAAACCATGATGATAGAATAATATGGCTCCACAACCCGCATGGTTGCTATACATCTAAGTTGGCTTATTCCTGGTTTTTATTGAAGGAGATGGGATGCAGTCCTCATAGATATTTTTTGGAGGGCTATCTGGAAACTTGATACTTTACCTAAGATTAGGATGTTTACTTAGCGTGTGGGACAGGAGATCCTACCCAGAAATGTGAAAATTGCTTCAATTAGGCGCGGCTTTGAGCCGAAGTGTCCAAGATGTGGAGTAGAGGATGAGACATTAGCCCATGTGATTAAGGACTGCCCAACATCTTGGGCTGTTCTATCCACCGGAGGATGGAATGAAAGTACAATTTCAAAGAAGGATAGCAACTGCATAGGTTGGTTGGAACATATGATGCGTGTCCTTGACAAAAAAGCCATGGCCGACCTTATGACAACTCTATGGAATTCATGGAACAATAGAAATAATTTCTTATTCAGAGGCAAAGAAGAGGAAGCTCAAGTCATCTGGGAGAGGGCCTGCATCCTGAGCAAAGATTTTCGTATATGCAACGTGCTTAATGGACCGCTGCTTTCTTCTAATTATGCTGTTAAGAAATGGGAAAAACCACCAGAGGGATTTATAAAAATTAACTTTGACGTAACTTTAGATGATAACAGAATAGGGTATGGGAAAATTATTAGGGATGATGATGGTTTTGTTCTGGGCGGTGGAGGGGGTTTTATTGACTCAAGGGTCTCGGTGCAAGAAGCCGAGTGTTTGGCACTTGAGAAGAGTATCCAGCTGGCGTTTCAGTTGAAAATTAATGGGGATGTGATATTTGAAACTTATCACGTGTAGGGGTGAGCAAAACTCGATTCGACTCGAAAAAATCGAAAAAAAATTCGAATTTCGAGTTAAACGAATCGAGTTATTCGAGTTAATCGAGTTATTTGAGTCAACTCGAATTTTTTTTTCGAATTTCGAGTTCGAATCGAGTTGAGTTTTCAAATTCGAATAACTCGAATAATTCGAATAATTCGAATATCAAACTATAATATTTTACATTTTACCCCAAACTCCCAAACCTTTTACTTTTCCTCAAAACTTTTACTCCTTCCCACTTCCCCAAAACTTTTACTCCCTTCCATCCCAACCCCAATCTACCCAAAATCCATTTCCCACCAAAATTTTACTCTCCCATTTACTTTTTTTCAAAATTTTACTCCCAAAAACTCTCAAAACTTTTATTTTCCCCTAAAATTTTTACTCCTCCCACTTTCCCCTAAATTTTTACTTCCTTCCCATCCCACCTCCCATCTACCCAAAATCCACCCCCAATTTTTTTAAATATTTTCCTCCAAAATTTTACTCCACCTATTTACTTCCCCTCAAACTTTTATTCCCAAAACTTTTTATTTTCTCTCTAAACTTTTACTTCTCACCTTTCACTCTCAAATAAAAAATCAAAATTATCCAAAAAAAATCACTAAACATAAATAGTAATAATTTTATTTATATCTATTATTTATATTATTAAATTAAATTTCACATTTTATATTATTTATATGATTGAATTGTTTAGTCGTATTGAATATTTATATTAAAATTGAATTATTAATTATGCCATTAAATATTCATGTTAAAATTTTATATTAGTATCAATTTCACATTTTATCTTTAAAATAACTTTTATTAAAAAATCACATTTTTACATTTAATATATTTTTTAATTCCAAAATACATAGTGACAAGAATTTGAAGATAATTGAAACAACTAAGCAAACAAAGAAGCTAACCCGTATATAAAAGATTAATAAATAAATTATGAGGTGATGAAAGTTAATAAAAATTTTGATTAAGATGGAAAATTTTTATTACGATGGGTGACAGTGGTTACAAGGACCCAAAATTATTTTATAAAATTTAACTCGAACAAATATATTCGATTCGATTCGATTCGAATTCCATCTCACTCGACTCGATTCGAGAAAATTTCAAATAAAGTTAGGATGATAAAATAAGATTCGAAAACTCGATTAACTCGAAAATTTTTGATTCGATTCGATTCGATTCGATCGAATGCTCACCCCTAATCACGTGGGCCTAGTCAACAAATTTAGAAATAGTGGGACGAACCTATTATTGGCGCGCGCATTAAGGAGTGTACTGCAGCATTCAACAAATTTAAATCTGCCACTTTCGTTTGGACCGAAAGGTCATGCAATAATGTAGCTAATTTACTTAGTAAAAAAATGTATAATGAGGCAAAAACTTGTTTCTTTGATATGGATTACCCAGTGGATATCCATAATGCTGTAATTAGTGACGTTACTTAATAAAATGAGTTGACCTTGTGGTTGTTTTATGTTAAAAAAATTTAAATTTTCAAATAAAAGGGTTAATTTTGATCCAAGTTTTAAGTTGTAACTCGATTTTGAAATTTTATTATGTCTAGGGATTTAATTGAATTATTTTTAAAATTTTATTGCTCTTTTGTAAATATTAAAAATTAGATGTCTCTTTTTGTAAATATTGCCAAAAAGCTTCTAGAATAAATGTTTTTAGTCTAATAAAAAAATATGATAATTATTAATATATAATTATATCTATCATAATTTATATTAATTATTATCCACTTTACATAGATTTAGGATTAGTTTTAATTTAATCATATTTTATTTGATAAGTTTTTGTTATCTACTTTGAGTAGAATTAGAACTTAGAATTTTTAATTATTAAATTATATTAAGAATTCTACTTTAGTTCCTACTCCTTTCACTATAAATTCCACCCATCTATTCTTATTTTTTTCATTCATACATCATTCCCTCCAAAACCATCAAAACCCTAGCAATTCCCTAGCCACAGCATCGCCCAACTGATCGGCCAGCATCACGCTGCACGCCCACCTCGCGCACACCTGCTCCATCGCATGCTGCATTGCGCGTGTAACACCCCAAAATTTAGGTATTTATATTTTTGTGTTGTGTTGCATGAATGTATGCTTGCTTCAGTGGTTGAGAGTCCTGAGGAGTGTGGGAGAGGTTCTGAGTTCAAGTCTTGGCTTGTGCAAAATTTTGATTTTGGCTTGAATAAACCCTGTCTTCTGTTAGTGAGTTTTTTAAATAAATGTGGATAGGATGTGTCATGAAATGCCTGATGGTCTAGAGGATAAAGGCGTGTGGAGTGTTTTAGGGGGTTTGGGGTTTGAGGCTTGGTAACGCAAGTGGAGCTTTTTTATTTTGCTGTTAACGCTGGGGAGGTGTTGTTGTTTGATTGAAATTGAATGCTTGTGTGGTGGAGGAAGTTGTGGCCGAATTCTAGGTGTGTGTTGGAGAGAATTTCGGCTGGTTGGGATATGGTTAGGTGAGATGTGTTTAAGAAATCTTAGGAGTGATATGGGGAGAGAAATTAGGAGAGTTTGAAGGAAGTGGGGAGGGTGTGCCGATTGGGGACTCTACCTCTATGCATTTTTGGCTTTGTGCTATTGACTGAGCGTGGTGTTTTCGGTTCTATTCTTTCCTAAATCTAATATCGCATTTTGGGGCTTCCTCTTGATTTTGAATAACTATTTTCTCTTTTTTTAGGGTTGAGTTCTACATTCGATTTTCTTGTGTGGTTATTCTTTACCATTGCCGATTAGGCGCTTTCTTTGCTTTTCCCAATTGGTAACATTTTTCTTCTCCTCTCTCTAAAGCCTTGACCGACTACTCTTTCCTCCTTCTCTTCTCACGAACCTATTTTTTATCTTCTAACTTTGCTACCTTGGCCAACCCCTCCATCTTTTGTCTCATTTTCAATTTTGGCAAGTGATCTCGGATCTATGGGGTTTAGTTACACGACTCTTTCTCCTCTCTCTCAACTGTCTACTTTGGCCGAAGATTGATTAATCTTTATTCACGTTTTTGTTCGATACATCTTAGGCCTACAATCCCTTTTGTCGTTTTGGTAGTAATTGAAGTCGGTTGACATTCTTTTCTGAAAGCCGAAAGTGCGTTGCTATTGTTTAGGGTAGAGAGAGTGTTTGGAACTTGGATTAACTTCAATCACATAAGGTGTCTAACCACACTGCAAAGATTGTTAATCGGCAAAAGCCGGAAAGCATGTGCTTAGACGTTACACAAGCGTGCGTTCGCTCATTTGGCGAATCGAACGTATAAACATGTGTGTTTGACAGTAGAGGCCACCATGAACGATCTCATGGGTTTAGGCCGTTTTGGGCCATGTTGGGTCGAAATGGGCCGTGTGGGCCCACGAGCTCGTAGGCCCCGTATGGGCAAATCGCATGGATGTGTGGAGATTATTGGGTCGGTTGTGTAGTTTGTACGGCCAAGGCCATTGTTTAGGCTTATTGGGCCAGGCAAGTGTGTGGGCCCACATGGATCGTATTATGGGCTTAGACCCATCTTCGCTATCTAACTATTAAGGTTGCACAGGTCGCTCGAGACGACTAGGGACTTACCGTAGGGTCGGTAAGTATACCTAGACCCTAATCTATGATATGACTATTATACCCCAATGAGGTAAATGAGGGATATACCCCTATGTGATGTATGACTTTTTGAGCATGCCATTTTTATTGTATATACATGTATATTATGTTGCATTGCATGGGGTGGGATATATGATATTGGAGGAAGTGTACTGAAAGGCTATAAGCCTATTACTGGCAACTCTGCTGTAAATACTGTTAGTGCCGCAACCGGTGCTATATTCTAGAGTGTAGGGATGGGTGGGTTGATTTTATCCCCACATGAAATGTAGGGCTGGACGTAGAGAAGTGTAGAGGATGGATGGGTAGGATCTCTATATGCATCTTTGATTCTGTACTAGATTGGGTTAAGGCTCATACTGATATTATTACCGTATTGGGCTAAGGCCCACACTGATACTGCCACTGATAAGGGCTTAGGCCGAGACTGTTTTACACTGCATGATTTACTGTTTGATAAATAAGGATTACACACTGAGTTTCATAAACTCACTCTTCTGCTTATCTGCGCAGGTAATCCTTAGGCGGGTCAGTGCTGCGAGGGACTCAGAGATGGCCACATCAATGTTTATGTTCTCGTATCTGACTTTTTAGTAAAAGTAGTTTTATTTGGGTAAATTTTATGTAATAAGGCCACTTTAAGTTTTATTTTTATTTGGGAATTTATTTAAATTGGTTTATATCTGTTAGCAGTAGGACTTGGGTTTTTAAAAGATAAATGATTTTCAACTACCAGGTTACGTAACTCATTTTAAAAGCTTCCGCAACGAACAAAGTTTTTCAATTGTAGTAACAATTTAATACAAAGTGGACTTTACAATGAAACTACGCTTTTCAAAACATAATCCAGTGTGACACCGCAGATTCGGCCATAACGTCTAGGCCGAGTATGGGTTGTTACATTTAGTGGTATCAAAGCCAGGTTGCAAAACTCGGCTATGGATATGGGTTCTTTTTTAAAAAATGTAAATTTCAAAAGAACTGTTTTAAATGGGGGAAAATATTTTGCGGTGTTGTTTTTGAATCTGTGGTCTATCGATTCTCCGATCCTGTAAGTTCTCTAAAACTACTTTTTGATTTAATTGAAGCACTGAGATTATCGTAGATAATAGACTGTACTAAAACCTTTATTAGGGTAACCTAAAACTGTAGTAAGACTACGATCAGCGAAAATAAATAACACTGGATTATTGATGCTATTTTTCATAAAACATCCGTTAATAAACACTGGAACTATAAAACTGATGCATAAAACTGTTAATACAGATAATACGCAAATCAATAATGAGCACCAGAGGTACTCGTGGAAGGGGTACAAAAGGCTGCGGTGGAGGCCGTGGAGGTGCTCGGGCTGGGTCTTCGGCATTGGGCCATATGCCTAATGTTGAGGCAAGAGAGGCACCGGCTACACCTGTGACTGAGACTGGGTCACATGATCGAGCAGCTAGGGACAACGTACTGTCCCAAGCTATGCTGCAAATTTTAAAGAGGGTCATTGGGCCCAATACTAGTACTGTAGGCCATGGGTCGATAATGGAATGACTTAGGTCTAATGGGGTTGAGATCTTTAGGGGTATCACTAGAGTTGCCCCTAATGTGGCTGAATATTGGATAGAGGCCACGGAGAGGATCATGGATGACCTCGACCGCACCCTAGAGCTGAAACTGAAGGGTGTAGTATCGTTGTTACGAGATGAAGCCTATCAGTGGTGGCTTACAGTGAAAGAGGTTACTCAGTCCAATCGATTGACTTGGGAGTTTTTCAAGAATGCTTTTCGAGGAAAATATGTAGTTGCTATTTATGTGGACGTCCGAAGAACAAAGGTTTTGAATCTGACTCGGGGGGATAAGTCAGTAGCTGAATACGAGTCTAAGTTTTTGCAACTGAGCCGCTGCGCACGTAAGATGGTGGCCACTGAATATGAGCGTTGTGTTTATTTCGAGGACGGCGTCAGAGATAATTTACGAGTTTTGATCGCTTTACAGAGGGAACGGGATTTTTCTGTGTTAGTAGAAAAGGCGAAGATCATCGAGAATGTGAGGCACGTGAGCGCCAGAATTGTGAAAAGGATAAGGGAAAAAAAAGAGGGTTTGAGAGCCTTTAAGTTCAGCAATGGGGCCTAAGAAGAAGGTTAGATTTGATGGGCCAGCTAGAGTTGAGGCCCCTGTTGCTGCTACTAGACTACAGCTTTGTGGTGATTGTGAGAAATGCCATCAGGGCAAGTGCTGGAAGAGGTCAGGGGCATGTTTGAGGTGCTATCTATAGAACACCCTATCAAGGATTGTCCAAGGAGGCCTGATCAGACGTAAACTTCTGGTATGACTACTGTTCAGCCGCAGAAAGATATTCAACAGTCGTCGAGAGGTCGTGGTCTGGTCAGAGGTGGAAATGGTATGAGCCGTGGTCGTGAAGCACCGGGCAGTGGTGCTGGGCACATTAAGGCGAGGCAGCCGGCGCTGGTTTATGTTGCACACCGCTGAGAGGACGGAGACACCCTAGATGTTATTACGGGTACGTTCTTTATTCATCAGGTACCTTACACTGCATTGATTGATGTTAGGTCTACACACTCTTATGTAGCATGCACTGTGTCTGAGACTTTAGGTGTGATGTTTGAAAATACTATGAGTGAGGTTATTGTGTTAAGTCCATTATGGTAGTCAGTAAGAGTGAATAAATTGTTTAAGGAGGTAGCTTTGGAGGTTCAAGGAAGGATCTTCTTGGCAAATTTAATGGAACTCCCTTTTGGAGACTTTGACTTAATACTGGATATGGATTGGCTAGTTAAGCATCAGGTGAATTTGGATTGTGCTGCTAAGCGGGTAGTACTAAAAACGGCAAAGGGTGACGAGGTGGTGGTGATTGGAGAGAGTCAAAATTATCTCTCAAATTTGATTTCTGCACTTAGAGCTGAGAAGTTGGTTCGTAAGGGTTGCGAAGCATATCTAGCCTACATCAGTGCTTCTGGTTCTGAGGTTTCAGCTGTAAGAGATATCAGAACAGTTAAGGATTTTTTAGATGTCTTTCCCGATGAGCTATCGGGGTTACCTCCTAATCGTGAAGTTGAGTTCAGGATAGAACTCTTGTCTGGTACAGCTCTGGTGTCTATCACCCCTTATAGAATGACACCAAAGGAGCTTGTGGAGCTTAAGGCTCAAATTTAAAAGTTACTGGATTGAGGGTTCATCTACCCTAGTGTGTCTCCGTGGGGAGCACCAGTTTTGTTTGTGAAGAAGAAGGATGGAACTATGCATATGTGCATCGACTATCGGCAACTAAACAAATTGACTATCAAGAATAAGTACCCCCTACCAAGGATTGATGATCTATTTGACCAGATTCATGGAGCTTCGGTCTTCTCTAAGATTGATCTCTAATAGGGGTATCATCAACTGAGGGTCAAGGCGACTGATGTTTATAAGGCAGCATCTAGTACTCGTTATGGTCATTATGAGTTCCTAGTAATGCCGTTTGGATTGACGAATGCACTAGCGGCTTTCATAGATTTGATGAACTGAGTGTTTTAGCCCTATCTAGATCGGTTCGTGGTTGTGTTTATATATAACATTTTAGTGTATCCGAGGACTGAGGATGAACATGATGCACATCTCTGAGTTGTTTTGCAGATTTTGCGGAAGAAACAATTATACTCTAAATCTAGCAAGTGTGAATTCTGGCTACGTGAGGTAACTTTTGTGGGTCATGTGGTGTCTGCCGAGGGGATTAGGGTTGATCCTCAGAAAATTGAAGCTGTTCTGGATTGGAAATAGCCTAAGTCGATATCTAAGATTTGAAGTTTTCTTAGTTTGGCAGTGTATTATAGACGGTTTGTTAAGGGGTTTTCATTGATTACTAACCTCTAACTAAGTTGTTGCGTAAAGGAGTATCGTTTAACTGGACTGATAAGTAGCAAGAAAGTTTTGAGAAACTCAAGAAAGTTCTGACTGAGGCCCCTATTTTAATTCAGCCAAAGTCTAGGAAAGAATTCACTGTCTACAGCGATGCATCACATGTTAGTTTAGGATGTGTGTTGATGCAAGAGGGTAAGGTAGTGGCTTATGCGTCTCGTTAGCTTAAAATGCATGAGGATAACTATCTGATCCATGACTTGGAGTTGGACGTAGTGGTGTTCGCACTGAAAATTTAGAGGCATTACCTATACGGCGAGAAGTGTATCATTTACACAGATTACAAGAGCCTCAAATATCTCCTCACTCAGAGGGAGCTAAACCTTAGGCAGGGTAGATGGATTGAGCTGCTTAAGGATTATGACTGTTCGATTGAATAACATCCTGGTAAGGTTAATGTGGTAGCCGATGCACTGAGCCGTAGGGCTACTACTGATCTGAGGGTGATATTTGCTCGTCTCAGTTTGTTTGACGATGGTAGCTTATTAGCAGAACTCTAAGTTTAACCGAGGTGAATTGAGCAGATTAAGGGGAAACAGTTGGAAGATGAGTCATTGGGTTCTCGATTCTGGCAGATAGAGAGTGGAGAAACTTTAGATTTTGGACTGGATAACGAAGGGGTACTATGTTTTCATGGGATTGTCTGCGTACTGAAGGATACTGATTTGAGGCAGTCTATACTACAGGAGGCATATAGTAGCTCTTACGCTATGTATCCTGGCGGGAATAAGATGTACCGAGATCTTCAAGAGTTATACTAACGGCCAGGTCTTAAATGTGAAGTTACTGATTTTGTGAGTAAGTGCCTAACTTTCCAGGAGGTTAAGGCGGAGCATCAGTTGCCTTTAGGGTTGCTTCAGCCAGTTAAGATTCCGCTTTGGAAGTGGGAGAGAGTAACTATGGACATTGTTAGTGGGCTACCCTAACGCCTTCTAAGAAAGATTCGGTATGGGTCATTATGGATCGATTGACTAAATCTACCCATTTCATACATGTCCATACTGATTACTCATTGCAAAAGCTGGCTAAGCTATATGTGTCGAAAATAGTGCGACTGCATGGGGTACTAGTTTTCATAATATCTGATAGAGATCCTTAATTCACATCTCAATTTTGGAAGAAGTTACAAGAAGCATTGGGTACAAGGTTAGACTTCAGTACAACGTTCCATCCTCAGAATGACAGTCAGCTAGAGAGGGTGATTCAGATACTGGAGGACATGCTAAGAAGTTGTGTGATTGACTTCCGTGGCAGCTGAGAAGATTACTTGCCATTAGTGGAGTTTGCGCACAACAATAGCTACCAGTCTAGCATACAGACGGCACCTTACGAAGAATTATATGGTCGTAGGTGTTGTACTCCTACGTGTTGGACTGAGTTGGGCGAGCGGCGTGTTCTGGGTCCTGAATTGAATTTTGATACTGAAGATAAAGTTAAAATGATTCGGGATCGATTGAAGGCGGCATTCGATAGGCAGAAGTCATATACGGATCTAAAGCGTAAGGAAATTGAGTATTCGGTGGGGGACTTGGTGTTTCTTAAAGTCTCACCGTGGAAGAAGGTACTAAGGTTTGGTCAGAAGGGCAAGCTAAACCCTAGGTTCATTGGGCCTTATCGTATATTGAAGTGCGTAGGATCGGTTGCCTATCAACTTGAGTTACCTCCAGAGTTGGACTTGATTCATGATGTGTTCCATGTCTCTATGTTGAGGCGATATCGCTCTAATCCTGTGCACATCGTCTCAACGGAGAAGATTGAGGTTAGGCTTGATCAAACTTTTGAGGAGGAGCCGGTTCAGATTTTAAACCGCGATATGAAAGTTCTGAGGAGGAAGTCAGTTCCACTAGTTAAGGTACTATAGCGTAATCACATCTCTGAGGAAGCCACGTGGGAACCCGAAGACGCGATGCGACAATAATTCCCCTATCTGTTTTGACTAGGTAAATTTCGAGGCCAAAATTTTCTTTTAGGGGGTTAGAGTTGTAACGCCCCAAAATTTAGGTATTTTTATTTTTGTGTTGTGTCGCATGAATGTATGCTTGCTTCAGTGGTTGAGAGTCCTGAGGAGTGTGGGAGAGGTTCTAAGTTCAAGTTTTGGCTTGTGCAAAATTTTGATTTTGGCTTGAATAAGCCCTTTCTTCTGTTAGTGAGTTTCTTAAATAAAATGGTTAGGATGTGTCATGAAATGCCTGATGGTCTAGGGGATAAAGGCGTGTGGAGTGTTTTAGGGGGTCTAGGGTTTGAGGTTTGGTAACGCAAGTGGAGCTTTTTTATTTTGCTGTTAACGCTGGGGAGTTGTTGTTATTTGACTAAAATTGAATGCTTGTGTGGTAAAGGAAGTTGTGGCCGAATTCTAGGTGTGTGTTGGAGAGAATTTTGGCTAGTTGGGATATGGTTAGGTGGGATGTAATTGAGAAATCTTAGGAGTGATATGGGGAGAGAAATTAGGAGAGTTTAAAGGGAGCGAGAAGGGTGTACTGATTAGGGACGCTGCCTCTATGCTTTTTCGGCTTTGTGCTATTGACTGAGGGTGTTGTTTTCTGTTCTATTCTTTCCTAAGTCTAATATCGTATTTCGGGTCTTCCTCTTGATTTTGAATAACTATTTTCTCTCTTTTTAGGGTTGAGTTCTGCATTCGGTTTTCTTGTATGGTTGTTCTTTACCATTGTCGATTAGGCGCTTTCTTTGCTTTTCCCAATTGGTAACATTTTTCTTCTCCTCTCTCTAAAGCCTTGACCAACTACTCTTTCCTCCTTCCCTTCTCGAAAACCTTTTTTGTCTCTTCTCACTTTCCTGCCTTGGCCGAACCCCTCCATCTTTTTGTCTCATTTTTTATTTTGGCAAGTGATCTCGGATCTGTGGGTTTAGTTACACGACTCTTTCTCCTCTCTCTCAACTGTCTACTTTGGCGAATATTGATTAATCTTTATTCACTTTTTTGTTCGACACATCTTAGGCCTACAATCCCCTTTGTCGTTTTGGTAGTAGTTGAAGTCGGTTGACATTCTTTTCTAGAAGCCGAAGGTGCGATTGCTATTGTTTAGGGTAGAGAGAGCGTTCGGAACGTGGATTAACTTCAATCACGTAAGGTGTGTAACCACATTGCAAAGATTGTTAATCGGCAAAAATCGAAAACCATCTGCATAGACGCTACACGAGCATGCGTTCGCTCATGTGGCGAATCGAACACATAAACATGTGTGTTTGACAGTAGAGGCCCCCATGAGCGATTTCATGGGTTTAGGCCGTTTTGGGCCACGTTGGGCCAAAATGGGTCGTGTGGGCCATGGGCTCATGGGCCCTGGACGGGCAAACCGGACGGATGTGTGGAGATTATTGGACCAACTGTGTAGTTTGCACAACCAAGGCCATTTTTTAGGCTTATTGGGCCCCGCGAGCGTGTGGGCCCATATGGGCCGTATTATGGGCTTGGGCCTATCTTCGCTGTCTAACTGTTAAGGTTGCATGGTTCGTCCAAGACAACTGTGGACATACTGTAGGGTTGATAAGTATACCTAGACCCTAATCTATGATATGATTGTTATACCCCTATGAGGTAAATGACGGATATACCCCTATGTGATGTATGACTGTTTGAGCAGACCATTTTTATTGTATATACATGTATATTATGTTGCATTGCATGGGGTGGGATATATGATATTGGAGGAAGTGTACTGAAAGGCTATAAGCCTATTACTGGCAGTTCTACTGCAAATACTGTTAGTGCCGCAACCGGTGCTATATTCTAGAGTGTAAGGATGGGTGGGTTGATTTTATCCCCACATGGAGTGTAGGGCTGGACGAAGTGGAGTGTAGAGGATGGATGGGTAGGATCTCTATATGCATCTATGATTCTGTACTAGATTGGGCCAAGGCCCACACCGATCTCATTATCAGATTGGGCTAAGGCCCACACCGATCTCGCCATCGATAAGGGCTTAGGCCTGCATCGCTTTTTACACTGCATGATTTATTGTTTGATAAATAGGGATTACACATTGAGTTTCATAAACTCACTCTTCTGCTTATCTGTGCAGGTAGTCCTTAGGTAGGTCGATGCTGCGAGGGACTCGGAGATGGCCACACTACTGTTTATGTTCTCGTTTCTAACTTTCTAGTAAAAGTAGTTTTATATGGGTAAATTTTATGTAATAAGGCCGCTTTAAGTTTTATTTTTATTTGGGGATTTATTTAAAATGGTTTATATCTGTTAGCAGTACGACTTGGGTTTTCAAAAGATAAATGATTTTCAACTACCACGTTACGCAACTCGTTTTAAAAGCTTCTGCAACGAACAAAGTTTTTCAAATGTAATAACAATTTAATATGACATATGTTTTGCTAAACAGACCTATGTTCTAAGAACAAACAAGATGTGTTAACTACTTTTAAAGACCGCAACAGGGTTTTAATACAAAACCAGCTTTACAATGAAACTACGCCTTTCAAAACATAATCCAATATGACACCGCAGAGTCAGCCATAATGTCTAGGCCGGGTATGGGGTGTTACAGCGCACCTGGTCCTGCTCAGTACCAAGTTGCTCCTTGGCGCACCTGTTGCTCTAACCCCAGCTGCCCAGGCTGTGTCCCGCACCAGCGCCTAGTTCCTGCGTGCGCCCACACCGGGCATGCTCAACAATTCGCATGCTGTTCGCATCCCCTACTGCGCGCTACTGCTTTGCACACCTGAGTGGCACACCACCCTTTCACCCATCCTTAGCCAAAAACTTCCCATCCTCTTTTTATTTGCCATCTTTTGATTCAAAATTATTTTTCTTAAGAGCTCTTAATTTTTACAAAAAATGTGGTAAGACCAATTTTTCTCCTAAATTTTAATTTTATTCAATTATCTAATTTTTCAAATTATTGAATTATTAATATTTTATATTAATTAAAATTTTGAGAAAATAATTGTTACCATCTTATGATCAGGTTAATCATGCCTCGCAAGAGAACTCGTGAATCCGCCCAAATTGACGAATCACAACACAAGTTCCACTGTGAAGAAGCCAAAGCAAGATACGAGAGTATCTTCAAGAATCAACAGATGCATCCAGAGAAAGGCTTCACATTGAAAGAAGGAAATTATTTTGATTTTATGGCACGTATTCGTCAGGTTGCTGAAACTCTCAATTGGGAGTTGTTTTGTGAGAAGAGACCTAGTGTGGATGAGGAGTTAGTGCACAAATTCTATGCAAATTTAACCTCAAGTGAGTTGACGAAAGTTGCAATTCGCAGAATCAAGGTACCAATAACTTCAAACGCTATTAATGAGTTCTTTGAATTACCTAATTTTGAAAACGACGAATATTATTACTTGATAAGTAATATAAATCCTGAAAATTTGCAAGAAATTCTCGAGAAACTTACAGTTCCAGGTTCTATATGGACTGCGTCAAAGCAAGGAATCCACACTTGTCGAAGAGAATATCTGACACCACTCACAAAGGTATGGTTCTTTTTCATCCATGCTAGCCTTATGCCTAGCTCACATGGGACTACAATTTCATTAGAGCGAATGGTCTTATTATACTCGATTTTAACTGGGAAGACCATTAATGTGGGAAAAATCATCTTGAGGGAGATGCAGAATTGTGCAGTTAGACGTTCTGGCCCAGCTTACTTTCCTTTTACAATAACAATTTTGTGCTTGAAAGCTACAATTGTTACAAATGTAAAGAAGACAGGCTATAGCCAGGGCACAATCATAGATTGGGACCTCTATCGAATAGCTGGTGAATCTATTCTACAGCAATGAGTTGAAAAAAGTAAGGACCCCGAAGGAGAAGAAGAAAATCCCACAATGCAATCAGCTGAAGTCCTAGATAAGGCAGAACGAATGGAACTAAAAGTTGAACCTGATGTCGAAACTGCAATGTTCAAAGCTCAATCACCTCGCCCAGATCTTCGAGATGAGCTGTCAAAGTCGATGGACATAATGCAACATATGCAGTGGCAGCAACAAGCTTACTAGAGATACTAAAAAATAAGGGATGACTCAATGAGAAACACTTTTACGAAAATATACAATGACCCATTTATTTTTGTGCCTGAGTTTCCAGATTTCATATTTGAACCATGGAGTCCACTACCGAAGAAGGAGAGAAGCGATTCATGCAAAGGCAATAATGATGGAGCAAAAAATGAGTCAAATTCAGAAGGATCTACAAATAAATAAAAGGGGCGATCTTGACTTTATTAGGTCATTTCAGGATTAAGCTTAATTAGGAATTTTTACTTTTGCATAATAAAGCAAAGATGGAAATCATGAATAAAAATGAGTAAGTAGGGGGGACCAAAAAATTGAAATTATTTCCACTTAGAATAAAATTTTCTTTTAATTATGATTAGGATATATTTTGTTCAAAAATTTGAAATTTTGTTAAGTATGCTAAACTTCAGTATAAATAAAGTTCGATTGTTTCAATAAATTGTTATGTTAGCTTAATAATGATATAAATACATTTTTAATAAAGCATGCAAATCGTACTATAAAATTTTTAGTTCCTTAGGAAAGTTAGGCATGCATGAAAGTTTAAGTTTTTAGAATTGACTTAGTAGTTTCTTGAGGGGAAATCCTATGAAGCATAGAATGTTGAAAATGATTTAGGCAACTGTTGTTTGGATCGTTTGAGCCTTTCAAGCCAACCATGATGAAATTTTTATCCTTTGAAACCCAACTTTGAGACTATATGGCCTAATTTTATTTGAACCCTTGCAAATTTAGCCATCACTTCGCTCTTAACTATCTTAAAATTATCCCAAACACTAGACTCAGTGCTATTCAAAGTATTCTTTGAAATTAAGTTTGGGGGAGCTGAAAAGAAGTATCAAATGCTCTAAAATTGTAGGACATTCAGTAAAATGCTCGTATCAGAAAAAAACACGAGTTCTTAAAATAAGATGTACAAAAAGAGCATGTGAAAGCAATGAAAGTTGATGTATTGAAGGTAAATTTCAAAGGTAATTATTTCGAAGGTCCGATGCAAGCTGAGTCTAGGGTTTTTAGACTAAAATTATCCATCTTTTACCTACCCCTAAGCCCAACCACGTTACAACCTTGTTAAAGACCTATTGATTCAAGTTCCAATGCTACCAACATTAGTGGAGAGAAATTGCTACGTGCAACATATGAAGGCACAAGTTAAACTTAATGATTGCAACTTAATCTTGAATAAGGGAATAAAATTAAATTGGTAAGGGTTAACATGACTTTATTAGGAAACATTTAGTCTAATTTTTGGATCTCATAAGAATGATTGAGATTAATTTGAACGATATGTATACTTAAGTACGCAAAAAAATCAAATTTCTTGTTTTTTAGCATAAGTATATTAAAGGTGTTTCCGAGAAATTCTTTTTAAATTTATGCATTACTCGGGATGACCAATTAATTAAGTTTGGGGGTGTGGAAACACGAAAATTTACACATTTTTACATACCGTTTTAAACTTAAAATCATACAGTTTCGATAAAATTCTTGTCGAAAAAAATTAATTTTTATAAAATAATTAAAGTGCACTTAAAATATGAAGAAGTTGAGTTTTAGTTAATTTTATAATTATTTTTGATGAATTTTGGTTATTTTCGACAGATTTGCACAAATGGCAAAAAATGGCTCGGCATACACTACTAGAAGCACAAAATTGAAAAGCAATTTGAAGTATTGAGGCGAACTAAATTTCAGCCTAAGACGGTCCAAAATTATATTTATTAATTCATAATATAATTACTTGTAATTTATATCCAATTTAATTTGGGTTAATAAATTATGAAAAAGTGGTCCAGTTGAACCGAACCGAGTGAACTGAACCGCCCAAGAAATGGACAGCCCAAAACAGTCCCAAGAGCTAACCCAAATCACCTTATTAGCTGATATTTAAGCTTGCAAAGAGGCCCTCAAAGACTTGTTCAAGTTGCATTCAAACCCCTCCACAATTGGTGGCTTTGTAGATATGTCCTAAGCCAAATTTAGCAAAGTTGAAACCATCAACCTTCCACATGTGTGGCCAGCCAAGGGATGGCTCTTTTGCTGCTATTTTTAGCTAATTTTAGCAGCCATCTTCAACTATAAAAACCCCCCAGCTGATCATTCAACACACCTCAATTCATTCACATCTTTTCTCTCTTCTCTCAACTTTCTCTCTTCTTTGCCTTTCTAAATTCTCTTGCTCTCTTGCCGATTCCTTCCCTTGGAAAAGGGGTGTTCATCAGCCATTTTAGAGGAACATTGTAGTGATCATAGTAGCTTTGATCGACGAGGATAGTAGAGAACGAAGAACGGAGCAAGCTAGTCAAGCCACGGAAAAACACCGGATTTGATTCTTGTTCCCTATCTTTTTATTTTTGTTGTTGTTATGATGAACATATCTATGAATATTTATGTTGTTGGAATGGTTAATTTCATCAATTTAGCTTGAATTTAATTCGTGTTAGGTTGATTGCATTTCGTCTTCTTAAATTGTTAAAACTGTGTTTATGTTGTTATAGGCCTCGGTAAGGTGCTTGATTAAGTAAAATCATGACTAAGTTATTCTTTCATTACAATTGTTAGGTAACTAATGAATTAATTATTTAAACAGATTGAAATTGTAATTAATAGAAACGATACTTAATCAGTGCATGTTTAATAATCTAAGGTAGCTGATGGTTAATTTAGCAACGGTATCTGACGATACATTTGCCTTGCATAACTTGTAAGATTGTTTAGTTGTTGATAATGTATGATGACTTGTTTGCGTGGTAGTTATTTTGAGCATTCACTGAGCTTGTTAAGATCACCCACTCCTTTTAAACCATTCCAGATAAGTAGTGTCAGTGTGAGAAGTGTGATCTTCAAAGGGTGATCCAAGCCATAACTTTAGTAGTTATTCGTAGGTGTTTATTTGATTATTTATGTTTTGGGGAATAAAGGCAATGTGGTAGACTATATGCTATGATTATTAAGTTGATTACTTATTTATTTTGCTTAGAACCTATGGACTTAAAGTATGTTTTATTGGTTTCTTGTTTAGTCATGATTATGATGTTTTGGACTAATATTTTAGACTTTTTGGTGTCCATTTGATGAGGTGAATGATGCATGATGTTTGTGTTTATGTTCGTATGGATTATATGCTTGAAACTGTTGTATGATTATGGTCTGGAGCAAAGGTATCGAAATTCAAGTTTTAAAAATGATACCTCTGTGATATTTTGATGTGCAGGAAGATAGTATAGTAATGTGGTATTGATACCTTCTCATGAGTATCGATACTCGGGGTAAAATAATCAATACTTTAATAGAGGTACCGATAATTTTTGGGTTAGATTTTTTGGGCAAGAAATAGAATGTTGTTTTGGTATCAATTTTTCAATCGGTATCAATACCGTGTAAGAGAAATATTGATACCTATGTGCTAGTATCAATAGCTGCGGGATTGTTTTTGAAAATTTTTATAAGTGGATCTAATGGTTGTACAACTATTATTATATGATCATTAAAGTAAGTGTGGCATGTATGAACGATAATTAGGAGTATGTTTAACTTAGTACTCGTGTAAATGCTAAAATGGAAGATGTTTCTTTAATAATCGTTTGTACTGTGTATGATGTAAGATAGTGGTGTGACATCCTATTACTCGGGCTCAGTGATCGGGTCGGGTATAGGGTGTTACAACTCCCGAAACCTAAGTTCATGTAACACCCTGATTTTGGGCCTAGTCGAAATAGTGGTTTCGGGACCACAAATTCGAGATAGAAATAATTATTTTATGATTATTTTGAGGTCTATGATATGATTGCATGATTGTGTGAAAATTTCGTGAAGAAATTCTATGCATAAAGTGATTAATTTGAAGTTAGGGACTAAATTGAATAAGTCACAAAACTTGCATTCTAGAAGTTTCTAGTATGAAATTGCTTTGAAATATTAATTAGGAGGTCTTAAATAGAAATTTGACCAATTTATAAGTTTATGGACAAAAAAATTGGACATGGATGGATTTTTTGAAAGTTTAGTAAGTAAGGGCATTTTGGTCATTTGGATATTAAATGAAATAAAATGGGAAAAGTAACACAAAAATGATCATTTTCTCCATAAGTTGCTGCCGAATTTTGCTCTCCACCATAGCTAGGGTTTCAACACTTTTAAGCCTTGATTGTAAGTGATTTATATGCCCGTTTTTAATGTTCTTTACATTTTTGAAATCCTCGTAGCTCGGTTTACCATTTCTACCAATATTTTGAGATAGGGTTTATATTTAAAAATTTACCCATGGATGATATGTATGAATTTTGATATTTTTATGGTAGAATATGAAGTTTGAGATTGTGTTAAACAACTTTTGCTAAGTGATTTTTCATAAAAACGAGTAAAACGGCATAATCGGTAAAAATACCTAATGTTCATAAATACATGTTAGAGTGAGATTTTTATGTTGCCATAGAAGGGGAATGTAACATCCCGAAATAGGGCCTAAACGGAATAGTGGTTGCGAAACCACAAATCCGAGGTAGAAAATTTTATTTTATTATTATTTTGAGGTTCATGATATAATTGCATGATTGTGTGAAAATTTCGTGATGAAATTCTATGCCTAAAGTGTTTAAATTGAAAGTAGGGACTAAATCGAATAAGTTGCAAAATTTGCATTCTAGAAGTTTTTAGTATGAAATTGAATTGAAATATTAATTAGGAGGTCTTAAATAGCAATTTGACCAATTTTAAGTTCATGGACAAAATTAGGACATTGAAGGAATTTTTGGAAAGTTTAGTAGTAAGGGCATTTTGGTCATTTAGTTATTAAAATGAATTAAAAACAAAATTAAAAGCCAATTTTTGTCCATCTTCTTCATTAGGACGAAAATTCAAGGGTTCTCCATAGCTAGGGTTTGTTTCAAGCTTTCAAGCTCCATAGTAAGTGATTTCAAGCCCCGCTTTTTAATGTTCTTTACGTTTTGCTGAGTCCCTAGTAGCTCGATAAAGCTTATGCTAGCAATAATTTAAGTTAGAGTTCATATTTGGAAAAATACCCATAGGTGAAAAGTGTTTATTTTGATGTTTTATGATAGAATATGAGGTCTTAAATTATGTTAGACAACTTGTACTACTCGGTTTTAAGCAAAAACGAGTAAAAGGACTTAATCGGTAAAAATACCTAATAGTCATAAGTGCATGTTAGAGTATGAATTTGATGCTGCCATAGAAGGGAAAAATAACCAGCATGTCATAAAACATAAGAAAATAGGCTGAAGTTTAATTTATGAGCTTTGGGGCAAAAGTGTAAATATGCAAAGTTTAGGGGCAAAAATGTAATTTCTGCAAAGTTTGAGTAAAGGACTGTTTTGATAAATTTTGATATTAAATAAGTTAAATTTGCTATTATAGATCAAGAAGAGCGAAATTCGAGAGTAGATCGGGGAAAAGAAAAAGTAAAGGACTAAATTGTAAAGTTTAGTCACATTTTGTATCGAGGTAAGTTTACATGAAATAAATGCAATATTCTTTTATTTTACATTATTATTGTCAATTTCAGCATTTATATACTTATTTTATGAGAATATTTAAAGTCGAATTAAAGGCGAAGTGATAGAGAAAAAGTATTAGGAAGCCCCGTTTGAACCTTAGGAATGTTAGGATATTGGGGTTGACAGACAGACAGATAGAAATGAGCCATGTAAGTCCATATCAAATATATGGCTTTGGAGACAGGAATGAGCCATGTAAGCCCATATTATATATATGGCATTGGAGACAGAATAATTCATGTAAGTCCATGTCGAAGACATGGCATTGGCGAGATATTGATAGACGAAAACCTAATATCCTTAGTATTCCGAGTGGTTCAACGGGTCGATATACGAGTTAGATTACAGTGAATTAACAGCAAAGGAAAAGTAGATTATATTTATGAAAAAGAAAAGGTCAGATAAGAAAGAAGGTAAGGAAATAAAGAAGAAGATAGAAATTGAGAAGTAAAGAAATTTATGATGTTAGATGATATTATGCATAATTATCCATTATGTTGAATGTTGTGATTTAATTACTTGTAAGCTTACTAAGCCTAGTGCTTAATCTCTTTATTTTCTTCTTCTTATAGTACTTATCTAGCTACTCGGGGATCGAAGGAAACGTCGGAGGCCGATCACACTATCAAAGAAATAACTTTCGGTATAATTAGACGTTTTGTTTTGTGTATGGCATATATAGAAACTTAGTTACTTTTAGTATAATATGAACAATGAACGATGTATAAATACTTGCTAGAGATTAGCTAATAAAAATAGCCGATGATATGCATGTTTATTAATATGTATGATTGAATGGTGATTATCACATGAAAGTTATGAAAAATGTGAAAGTAACCTAAAAACAGATTCAAACAACAGAAATGACGTGACTTTGAAAAATCACTAAAAATTGTATAAACATATTTTTAAGATGAATAATATATGAAATTAAAGCCTATTATGTCTATTTTCTTATGGAATAAGAAAAACAGGTAAAGAAATTATATTTTATGAGATATCTAAGTTTTAGTGAAACAGGGTCAGAGAAATTTCTAGATCCCCTGTTTCAAATTTGGAAATTCACCATAAATTGTAAAAAAGTAATTAGGTGGTGTAATTTATATGGTTAGAATCCTTATTGAATCTAGTTTTAAAAGAAACAAATGGTATAGTTATATTAATTTTGTATAGGGAGAAAAATGGTTCGTAGTAAGTAGAGGTCAGTGCAGTCAAATTCTGAAACAGGGGTAACTTTAACTAATAAACTGTACTAATTGGCTAAGTCAAAAATTCTAGAAAAAAATTAGTGGATAGATATATGAGTCTAGTTTCAGGAAAAATTTACGGATCTAAATTTTGAGTTTCGAAACTCAAGATATGAATTTTTAAGCGACTACAACGCAGAATAACAGCATATTCCGAAAAGTTTAAATAAAGATCTTAAAATTATTTAAGTGATAGATTAAGTTTAGTAATGCCTCGTGCTCGATTTTGGCAACAATCTCGGGTAAGGAGTGTTACATTTATTGGTATCAAAGCAGGTTTAGTCGGTTCTCGGAACAGTTAGTGTGAGTAAAATTCTAGCTATACATGCCATACCTGTATTTTGATAGTGTGACGACTCCTGACGATTTTAAATATTTTGTTTTATAGTAATGGATCCCGAGCGAGCTGGTGATGATGATGTAGAGTAATGCGCTCTGCTCCCGCGGAAGAAGGCAAACCATCGGAGAATAGGCCGATGGCGTTGATCGTGGAGGAGTGGCTCGAGAAGCTCTCTTCCAAGCTTTGAATGATTGGTTTGCCGAGTTCATTCGCACGAATCCGCGCAGTAGCTAGACCTCCACCCCTCATGATTCTCAAAGCTACCCATGTAGCTCAAGCTTCCCCATCCACAGTGCATGATAAGAGAAAAGCCACCAGCTGATAGAATCAGAAACAAGGGGCGAGAAGAGTTTGAGCGACAAAAGATGATGATGCAGAAAGAGCGAGAATTTTGGTTAGAAAATACTATCGAGTCTTTGACGAACTATCTTGTACACCCGAGGAATGTATGAAATGTGTAGTATCACTTCTTAGAGACTCACCTACTACTGGTGGAAGACACTTATATCGCTTGTACCAAAGGAGAGGGTCACTTGGGATTTCTTTCAGAGGAATTTCGTAAAAGTACATCACCGAGAGGTTTATTGACCGTAAGAGAAAAGAATTCTGGAATTGAAACAAGGCAATATGACAGTGGCGATTATGAGCGTGAATTTGTCGTGCTCAAGAAATATGCTCAAGAATGTGTGTCCACAGAGGCTATCATGTGTAAAAGGTTTGAGGATGGGTTAAATGATGATATCCGATCACAAGTGGGTGTTCTAGAAATAAAAGAGCTCGTTATTTTAGTTGAGAGAGCCTGTAAGGCGAGAGGAGTTGTTAAAAAGAAAAGGTAAAGTTGAGACAGAGACACAAGATACAAAGAAGAGACAGATGAGTAGGTCATTTCAGGCTACATCCAAGAGGCCCAAAGAGTTTTCTACTGAGATCTAGCTTTTCGGCAGGCAAGCTAGTCGAATAGAGGTAGCGATTTAAAGATTCAAGGCTCGGCACCACCTCGATTGCGAGTGTAGGTAATGTCGAGCAGGGGTAGATCAGGTGTCCACAGTGTGGTAGACTTCATTATGGTCCTTGTCGGGCAAAGCGAAAATGTTTGCTATAAATGTGGTGCTCCGGATCATTTTGTACGAGAATGTCCGTAAGTGGCTAGCCGAGAAGTAATCAGAGTGCTAGATCCGAATGCTCCTACTAGAGGCGGACCACCGAGGCAACCGAGAGTAAAAGCAGTAATGAGGTACCTCTAGAGATTCGACCGTGAGACCGGATGCTAGAGCCCCCGCAAGGACTTATGCTATTCGTGCACGCCAAGAGGCATCCTCCCCGATGTGATTATGGGTACATTTTCTCTACATAATATTAATGTCATGGCTCTGATTGATCCGGGTTCGACTCATTCTTATGTTTGTATGAAATTGATGTCTAGTATAAGTATGCCTATAGAATCTACAAATTTGTGATCAAAGTATCGAACCCATTAGGCAAGCATGTATTAGTAGATAAAGTATGTAGAAATTGTCCTTTGATGATTAGAGGTTCTTATCGTTTTCCTACCGATCTCATGCTATTGCCATTTGATGAGTTTGATGTGATTCTTGGTATGGATTGGTGACTACACATGATGTGATAGTGAATTGTAGAAAGAAATTCATTGAGTTGAAGTGTGAAAATGGTGAAATTCTTCTTCGGTTAATTCGGAAGAGTCGATAGTTCATTTCCCATAATTTCATTATGTCCGCTTTCGTAAATGTTTGAGGAAAGGGTATGAAGCTTATCTTGCTTTTGTGTTGAACACTAAAACCCAAAATTAAAAATTGAGTCGATTGCTGTGGTATGTGAGTTTCCGATGTGTTTCCTAAGAACTACCAGTGCTTACCTCTGTTAGAGAAGTTGAGTTTGGTATTGAGTTGATTCCGTACCACGCCCATTTCTATTGCTCCTTATAGAATGGCTCCGTTGGAATTGAAAGAATTGAAAGCTCGATTCACAGAATTAACAGATAAAGGATTTGTAAGACCCAGTAGTTCACCATGGGGTGCACCAATTGCTATTTGTGAAAAAAAAAGACGGATCGATGCGGTTGTGCATAGATTATCGGCAACTTAACAAGGTAACAGATAAAAGAACAAGTATCCATTGCCTAGAATTGATGATTTGTTTGATCAATTGAAGGGAGCTCACCGTATTCTCCAAGATAGATTTGAGATCCGGATACTATCGGGCTTGCGAGTTAAAGAGTCGGATGTCCCAAGATCGCTTTCCGGACTAGTTATGGTCATTATGAGTTCCTTGTGATGCCATTTGGCTTGACTAATGCTCCTGCCATTTTATGGACTTAATGAACCGAATTTTCGGACCGTACTTGGATAAGTTTGTAGTTGTGTTCATTGATGATATCTTGATTTATTCTCATGATGAGATCGAGCATGCAGAGCATTTGAGAACAGCTTTCTGATTCGAGAGATAATCGGTTGTATGCCAAGTTCAAAGAAAAGTGAATTCGTTACGAGAAGTTGGTTTTCTTGGACATATTGTCTCAGTGAAGGTATTAAGGTTGATCCAAGCAAGATTTCACTATTGTGGATTGGAAGCCTCCCAAAATGTATCGGTTAGAAGTTTTCTTGGTCTTGCTGGATATTATAGACGATTTGTAAAGGGATTTTCCATGATAGCTACCTCACTGACAAGATTACTACGAAAGGATATCAAGTTTGAATGGATCGAGAAGTGTCAACGAGTTTTGACAAGTTAAAAACATTATTGACTAAAGCTCCTGCTTTAGTACAACCAACTGTAAGGAGTTTGTGATTTACAGATGATGCGTCCATGAATGGACTAGGTTGTGTACTTATGCAGGAAGGGAAGGTAATTGCTTATGCCTCTAGACAGCTAAAACCACATGAGAAGAACTATCCGACACATGATTTAGAGCTAGCTGCCATTATTTTTGCGTTGAAGATTTGGAGACATCATTTGTATGGTGAAAGGTACCGAATATTTACTGATCATAAAAGCTTGAAATACTTGATGACTCAAAAAGAATTGAATTTGAGGCAAAGAAGATGGTTGGAATTGCTTAAAGATTACGAGTTAGTGATTGATTATCACCCGTAAGGCAAATGTAGTTCTTGACGCTCTAAGCAGAAACTTTTATTTACATTGCGAGCTTTGAATACCAATTTAGCCATGTCAAATGATGGTTCTATTTTAGCTGAATTTAGAGCTAAACCGGTATTTCTTGAAGAGATTTGTGAAGCTCAAAAAGATGATAATGAGTTACAAGCTAAAAGAGTTCAATGCGAGTCGGGCATAGAATCGATTTCTGGATTGGTTCGATGGTCGTTTGATGTTTAGAGATAGAATTTGTGTACCAAAGAATGATGAGCTTATTCGAAAGATTTTACAGAAGCACATAGCAGCTTCTTTATCTATTCATCCAGCAAGATAAAAATGTATAACGATTTGAAGAAATTGTATTGGTGGGTAGGAATGAAAAGAGACATTTCGAGTTTGTTTCTAGATGCTTGATTTGTCAACGTGTAAAGGCCGAACATCGTACCCTCGGGATTATTGCAACTGTGCTAGTTCCTAATAGAAATGGGACAGAGTTACTATGGATTTTGTGACAGGTTGCCGTTAACACTTTGAAAAGAAAGATGCAATATGGGTTGTGATTGATAAGCTAACTAAGTCGGCTCATTTTATCCCAATCCGTATGGATTACTCACTTGACAAGTTGGTGAGTTATATATTTCGAGAGATAGTTAGACTACATGGAGTGCCATTATCGATCATTTCAAACAGAGATCCAAGATTTACTTCACTTGCTCGGAAGAAGTTACAAGAGGCTTTAGGTACGAAGTTGAGTTTTAGTACTGACTTTCCATCCTCAAACCGACGGTCGATCGAGAGAGTTATTCAGTACTTGAAGATATGCTTAGATGCCGGTGTATTGGAATTTCAAGGCGGTTGGGAAAAATATTTACCATTAGTAGAGTTTGCCTACAATAATAGTTATCAGTCGAGTTTGAAGATGGCACCTTATGAAGCTTTGTATGGACGTAAATGTCGCACACCTTTGTATTGGACAGAGCTTAAGGAAAATCAGATTTACGGGGTTGATCTAGTTAAGGAAACAGAAGAGAAAGTAAAATCATCGAGATTGCTTAAAAGCGACCTCGAGCATGGACAAAAGTCGTATGCGATTTGAAGAGAAAAGGGATTGAGTATCAAGTTGGTGACAAAGTTTTTTTGAAAGTATCCCCGTGGAAGAAAGTTCTCAGATTTGGCAAGAAAGGCAAACTAAGTCCACGTTTATTGGACCGTTTGAAGTGATTGAGAGAGTCGGACCATTAGCATATCGTTAGCCTTGCCGATTGAGTTAGAGAAGATTCATAATGTATTTCATGTGTCTATGCTACGTCGTTATCGTTCAGATCCGTCACATGTAATTTCTCGACAGAGGTTGAGATTCACCGGACATGACTTACGGTGAAGAACCAAAGAAAGATTCTAGCTCGAGAGGTAAAGCAATTAAGGAACAAGAGTATTGTACTTGTGAAAGTACTATGGAATAGGCATGGGGTAGACGAGGCTACATGGGAACCCAAGAGGCTATGCAAAACAAGTACCCAAATCTTTTCACAGTAAGATTTTCTGGGGCGAAAATCCCTAAAGGGGAGAGAAATGTAACATCCCGAAATAGGGCCTAAACGGAATAGTGGTTGCGAAACCACAAATCCGAGGTAGAAAATTTTATTTTATTATTATTTTGAGGTTCATGATATAATTGCATGATTGTGTGAAAATTTCGTGATGAAATTCTATGCCTAAAGTGTTTAAATTGAAAGTAGGGACTAAATCGAATAAGTTGTAAAATTTGCATTCTAGAAGTTTTTAGTATGAAATTGAATTGAAATATTAATTAGGAGGTCTTAAATAGCAATTTGACCAATTTTAAGTTCATGGACAAAATTAGGACATGGAAGGAATTTTTGGAAAGTTTAGTAGTAAGGGCATTTTGGTCATTTAGTTATTAAAATGAATTAAAAACAAAATTAAAAGCCAATTTTTGTCCATCTTCTTCATTAGGACGAAAATTCAAGGGTTCTCCATAGCTAGGGTTTGTTTCAAGCTTTCAAGCTCCATAGTAAGTGATTTCAAGCCCCGTTTTTAATGTTCTTTACGTTTTGAGTCCCTGGCTCGATAAAGCTTATGCTAGCAATAATTTAAGTTAGAGTTCATATTTGGAAAAATACCCATAGGTGAAAAGTGTTTATTTTGATGTTTTATGATAGAATATGAGGTCTTAAATTATGTTAGACAACTTGTACTACTCGGTTTTAAGCAAAAACGAGTAAAAGGACTTAATCGGTAAAAATACCTAATAGTCATAAGTGCATGTTAGAGTATGAATTTGATGCTGCCATAGAAGGAAAAATAACCAGCATGTCATAAAACATAAGAAAATAGGCTGAAGTTTAATTTATGAGCTTTGGGGCAAAAGTGTAAATATGCAAAAGTTTAGGGGCAAAAATGTAATTTCTGCAAAGTTTGAGTAAAGGACTGTTTTGATAAATTTTGATATTAAATAAGTTAAATTTGCTATTATAGATCAAGAAGAGCGAAATTCGAGAGTAGATCGGGGAAAAGAAAAAGTAAAGGACTAAATTGTAAAGTTTAGTCACATTTTGTATCGAGGTAAGTTCTGATAAATAAATGCAATATTCTTTTATTTTACATTATTATTGTCAATTTCCAGCATTTATATACTTATTTTATGAGAATATTTAAAGTCGAATTAAAGGCGAAGTGACAGAGAAAAAGTATTAGGAAGCCCCGTTTGAACCTTAGGAATGTTAGGATATTGGGGTTGACAGACAGACACGATAGAAATGAGCCATGTAAGTCCATATCGAGATATATGGCTTTGGAGACAGAATGAGCCATGTAAGCCCATATTATATATATGGCATTGGAGACAGAAATAATTCATGTAAGTCCATGTCGAAGACATGGCATTGGCGGATATTGATAGACGAAACGACCCTAATATCCTTAGTATTCCGAGTGGTTCAACGGGTCGATACGAGTTAGATTACAGTGAATTAACAGCAAAGGAAAAGTAGATTATATTTATGAAAAGAAAAGGTCGGATAAGAAAGAAGGTAAGGAAATAAAGAAGAAGATAGAAATTGAGAAGTAAAGAAATTTATGATGTTAGATGATATTATGCATAATTATCCATTATGTTGAATGTTGTGATTTAATTACTTGTAAGCTTACTAAGCCTAGTGCTTAATCTCTTTA
This sequence comes from Gossypium anomalum, assembly GCA_025698475.1. Taxonomy (NCBI): domain Eukaryota; kingdom Viridiplantae; phylum Streptophyta; class Magnoliopsida; order Malvales; family Malvaceae; genus Gossypium; species Gossypium anomalum. The sequence continues at coordinate 60,032,395 of CM046959.1, forward strand.
TTTTCTTCTTCTTATAGTACTTATCTAGCTACTCGGGGATCGAAGGAAACGTCGGAGGCCGATCACACTATCAAAGAAATAACTCGGTATAATTAGACGCTTTTGTTTTGTGTATGGCATGTATAGAAACTTAGTTACTTTTAGTATAATATGAACAATGAACGATGTATAAATACTTGCTAGAGATTAGCTAATAAAAATAGCCGATGATATGCATGTTTATTAATATGTATGATTGAATGGTGATTATCACATGAAAGTTATGAAAAATGTGAAAGTAACCTAAAAACAGATTCAAACAACAGAAATGACGTGACTTTGAAAAATCACTAAAAATTGTATAAAAATATTTTTAAGATGAATAATATATGAAATTAAAGCCTATTATGTCTATTTTCTTATGGAATAAGAAAAACAGGTAAAGAAATTATATTTTATGAGATATCTAAGTTTTAGTGAAACAGGGTCAGAGAAATTTCTAGATCCCCTGTTTCAACTTTGGAAATTCACCATAAATTGTAAAAAAGTAATTAGGTGGTGTAATTTATATGGTTAGAATCCTTATTGAATCTAGTTTTAAAATAAACAAACGGTATAGTTATATTAATTTTTTATAGGGAGAAAAGTGGTTCGTAGTAAGTAGAGGTCAGTGCAGTCAAATTCTGAAACAGGGGTAACTTTAACTAATAAACTGTACTAATTGGCTAAGTCAAAAATTCTAGAAAAAAATTAGTGGATAGATATATGAGTCTAGTTTCAGGAAAAATTTACGGATCTAAATTTTGAGTTCGAAACTCAAGATATGAATTTTTAAGCGACTACAATGCAGAATAACAGCATATTCCGAAAAGTTTAAATAAAGATCTTAAAATTATTTAAGTGATAGATTAAGTTTAGTAATGCCTCGTGCTCGATTTTGACAACAATCTCGGGTAAGGAGTGTTACAGGGAAAATGATCAGTATGTCATAAAACACAAGAAAATAGGATGAAGTTTAATTTCTGAGTCTTGGAGCAAAAGTGCAAATTTGCAAAAGTTTAGGGGTCAAAATGCAAATTTGTAAAAATATGATTTTTAGACCCATATGAATAGTGTGATTAATTATTAGGCTAAATGTGATATTATAGATCAAGGAAATTGAGATTCGGGCTTAAATCGGGAAAATACAAGGTTTTGGACTAAAATGATAAATTGCCGTCTTTTTGGATTGAGGTAAGCTCGTGTGATTTAATAAGCCTATTATTCATGATTATTATTGTTATGCATGAAATATATCTTGCTATGAAGTGCATTGAATTATCATGCATAAATGTGATTTCTATGATTATGGATATTATGAGCAATTGTAAGTTCATATGATTTTTAATAATGCAATGTGTAATTTAATGTTATTGCCTTGAGAAGTAAGTTTATATGTAAGTAATACATCAATTTTACTTGTATTATGAGATTTTATAATAATATTGGAAATATGTTTGTTGATAATTACTTGATTGGTGAAATTGTTGGAAAAGAGAGAGAAATCCAGGTTGAACCTTCGGAAAGATTGGATGATATAGATGGTATGTAGCTAGGTCACATGTATGGTGATGAGTACACATCATGTGTACAAGAGAGCTACGAGACATTATGATGTAGCCAGGTCGAATGGGTGATACTATGCGTACACCATGTAGACAAGAGAGCTACGGGATATATGTAGCTAGGTCGCATATGTGGTTCCAGGTGAAGGACACCATGTAGACAAGAGAGCTACGCAATAAACTGGATAGGTCACATGGGTGGTACTAAGTGTTCACCATGTGTACAAGAAAGCCGAACTATATGATGGGTGGAGCTATGTGCTGAAACCACCAAGTATCGAGGATTGATCCGAAGTGTTCAACGGGAGACTTACTATGTACTGCTTTGTGAGTTTTGTGATGAATAAATACAGGAACTTGGTTATGTGATTGATGTATTCAGTAAGTGACCGGGATGTAGTAAGGTTATAAACAAGTAAGTTATACATGAGGATGATTTTACGGTGACCTTGTAATCATGGGCCTATACTTGTGATGTATGAAATGTGGTGAAAATGATCTGTGATATGTATGTTAAATGACGTTAATACAAAGAAAGTGTGAAAGAGTGAATTAGCAATAAAACTATTTTGGATAGTAGCAGTGACATGACTTTGAAAAATCACCAAAAAATAGTAGGAATTTAATTAGAGGCTAAATAAGATATGAAATTAAATCTTAATGAGTCTATTTTCATATAAAAGAAACAAAGCAAGCAAAGGAATTCTATATTTTGAGATATTTATATTTTTGTGAGACTTGTTCAGAATGATTACATGATCCCCTGTTCTAAATTTGAAAAATCCTTAAAAATTGTACAAAAATAATTAAGAAATATAGTTTATATTCCTATATTCCTTATTGAGTATAGTTTTAAATGAAACAAATTTAGTGAACAAAGGTCAGATCAGTCGAGCTGTATAAAAGGGAAAATTTTAACTAATAAACTATACTAATTGGCTGGACTAAAAATTCTAGAAAAATTTTAGTAAGAAGTGATATGATTCTAGTTTCTGGGAAAATTTATGGATCTTAAATTGGAGTTCTGTAGCTCCGAATATAAATAATTTAATGACTGTGACTCGGGAAAACAGCTTAGCCGAAATTTGAATAAATAGAAAGAATATGAAAATAGCATGTTATCGCATTGCTTATTATTTTCATGCGAGCTTACTAAGTGTAAAGCTTACTTCCTCCTTTCCATTTTTTTTTAGTTTGTCAGGTCAGCTCAGGGGTTGGAGATCGTCGGAGGCAGCATCACACTATCAAGTCATTATCCTTGGAGTATTGGCAAGTATATGTTAAATATTTTCATGTGAGTGGCATGTATAGGAAGTTTGTTTCATGTCATGTATTATTATTATGATTTGGCTTATGTATTGGCCTACATCGAGCTATTGTATATGGCCATGAGATGTGGCCTTTATTCATTGTGGTTTGTAAGTTTTAATTTTGGGCAAATACTTGGTGACTCGATTTTATATGTTTGTGAATGTTTAAGTCTGGTAATGCCTCTAACCCTGTCCTGGAGTTGGATACGGGTGAAGGGTGTTACAGTTCAAAAAAGAATAAAAACACTTATTTTATCAATATTTAGATCCTATGCTATTAATACCGAAAATGCAATAATTAATTATCAAATGCCAAAAAAACAACCTTATTAAGTTCTGAAATGCACTTAAACTACACTACAATTGGTGGCATGTCAACTAAGGACATGTTTAGGTTTGACTACTAATATAAGTTGTCTTTCCATATTATGATTCGGCCATATAATACCATTTAGTATTAGTTTAAACATTAGACAACTATTGAGTCAATATTTGCTTTTATTTTGCTTTGCATGCAAAAACAATATGAGGACAATATTCAAAGTATATTAATGTAATCCATGAAATATTTTCTTAACCAATCTGTTTGAAAAAGATTACAAGTTTACAAATGAATATACTACACTTAGGAAACTAGATCCAACAATAATATGTACTTTATGCCTAGTAAAATCGAAGCATAAACTCGTACACAAATCTAATTCTATGACATGTCAACTATATTTAACTCTCCCTGAACAATTAATAGTGTAACCAATGTACCAATTACATATCATTACATGTTCACATATCATAGTTTCATATCATTTCCATCATTATTTCATATAACGAATTGTTTAGCAAGTTCATATCATACTCATTTTTACAAGCTCAAATTAATTTAATTCTTGACATTCAATACCGTCAAACACAAATAAATTCATGAGACAAGTAATGATCTTACCTCAATAGCTAGTATGCAACAATCATGTATATATATTGAAAATGACTCACAAGAGTACAAACCAAATTTTCTTTCTCTTGTCTTGTCCTTCTCTCGAGACGATCCGACGTCAACTTTTGTTATGTTTAATAATTCAATTATAAAATAGCGCCAGTTCACATCCCAGTTACATTAAAATACAAAGTCAATATATTTTTTCTGTTATTCATTTTAGTCCCTATATCCAAGATACTCATTTTTTTCGTATTTAACATCGAATCAAAATCCGATTTCACATTGTTTCCTTAGGGACCTTATACTTTTTATCCATAGGATTATTTTATGATAGTTTTCAATTTAATCAATCTAGTTGCTAATGCCACAAAGTTACCTAACCAGCTTAACTTAGTTTCTAACTTAATCCTTATCAAAATCTAAGCTTACTAACTACTAATTACTTCAAATCAAGCTCAAAATCATCAATTTCATTCTAATGGCAACTTGCTAAATATTTAACAAGTGATGAAATTGATACATGGGGTAGCTAAATCAAGCTCCCATGATTATAAATCTATTAAATTTCAAGAAAATGGCTTGGTTACCTTTGCCAATTTTGAACTGAATGCTTTGGAAAATTAAGAAGAAAGTTATCTGTCTTCTTCAACAGTGAGCGACACAAATAGGGAAAAGATGAGAATGGTTTTAATTCTCCACTAACTTAAGTATATATACTAGGATTAGTTAGTTAATTAGGCTTAATTAATCATGTTTTTCTTAATTAATTTACAATATATATTCCTTAATTAAAATCATAATAGTATAATGGCTATCATCATCATCGTCCACTAAATCTTATTTAAATTTGGTTAAATAATTATTTTGGTCCTTTGGATAATTGCTAACTAGGTTCCCAAGCATTTTGTAAATTAAAACTTAATAGTGATTAAACTTTTTCAATTTAGTCTCTAGGCTTTAATTAATGATTTTGTCGGTTAAATTAATTAACTGATCTTTAATATATTTTCATACTAATTTCATATATCATACTATTTCATCCTTACAGACTTAGTTTATGGAAATGGGATTCTGAAATTGAATCTTCTAACGCTGGCAAATATCAGGTCATTACAAGTAATGCCTATAATTTTTAGATCAACCTTGTCATTATTCAAATGGTTCAAAATAGTATGTAATTCTTTGGGAAGTTGAACGCGGACCCAAATAAACATTTGAAAAAAAATTTCTAATTATATGTGACACTTTTAAATTCAATAAGGTGACCGACGATGTCGTTCAGTTGAGATTATTCTCATTTTATTTGAGTGATGATGCTTTTATGTGGTTAGATGCACAGTTAGTTGGGTCTATTACTTCCTAGGATGAGCTAGAAAATAGATTCTTAGCCAAGTACTTTGAAAACTAAGTAAACCTACTTCTAAAATAAACAAAAGAGAAATCTCACAAAGAGAAATAACTCAAAGAGTTGAAATTTTATTAATCAAGGTGTATAGTATGAATAATGAAGAGGCCTTTATATAGGGTAGCTAATTCCATCAAAATAAAACACTTAAGTAGAATGAAACTCTAATTAATCTAAGTGAGAAGTAATTCTAGTAGAACTAAACTTTCTTTTTTTTTTACTGAGAAACATAAAACTCCCAAATAACTTAAAATACTTAAAAATATTGATCGTGATTTTCTGTGATAAGTTTTATAAATTTATACTTAATCGTTCTTGAAACTAACTATTATCACGATGTAGGCAAGTGTACCTATCAAATAGTAGTATAGCTTTAGCAAGACCGGATTGTTGAACCCAAATGACTAAAAGTACTAGTAATAACCGTCTTTTTATTATCTAGCCTAAGAATAAAGGGGTTTGTTTTAACTAACTAATTAAATAAACTAAGAAGTTGCAGAAAATAGAATTGGGGAATTACTTTGGGAAAAAACAATTGATTTAGGACAATACCTAAGGAAAAATCCACCTAGACTTCACTTGTTATTTTGCCTCCGAACCGGACGATTTATTCATTTAACTTGTTCTGTAAAAATCCCTAAGTTATGTTATTATCCCTATTCAAGACTAAGAACGTCTAATCCCTAGGTTGAATAATTGAGACTTTTCTCTAATAAACACCCTAGGGTTGCATTAACTCTATCTACGAATCCCCTTATTAGGTTTCACCTTGATCTGGCAAAATCTTGTCACCCTATCTCTAGGCGCGCAATCAACTCCTCTTAATTATGACAAAGTCACTCTTACCCAGGGACTATTCATCCTCCAACTAAGAGCATTAACTTGAATCGATATCCTAAAATACCAAAACAAGAATTAAGAACACATAATTAAGAACAAGTCAAATATTTATCATACAATTCAGAAAATAATAACAAGATTCGTCTTAGGTTTCATCCCCCTTAGGTATTTAGGGGTTTTAGTTCATAACTAAATAAGAAAACATCTCAGAAGAATAAAGAATACAAAACATAAAGAAAACCCAAAACTCCCGAAAGGAAATTGAGGAGAGATCTCCAGTCTTGATGATGAATTTGGCTTCTGAGATGGATCAATCGGCTTCCGTGGAGTAATTCCTTACTCCTTATTCTCCGTCTCCCCTTTAGTCTTCGTCTAGGGTGTTTAAATAGGCTTTAGAATGCCTAAAAGCCCTCACACTTCTCCTTTTCTGAATGGAACTTAGCTAGGGCTCGGCAGGGACATGCTCGTGTGACACGCCCGTGTGCGATTACTTCAGGCCGTGGTCGAGCCTGTTAGATCAACACGGGTGTTGTTCTGCTTGTGTGAGGAAGTCCAGGCCGTGTTGATTTCCCCTGTCAGCCCGTTTTCTTTGTTTTTGGCCCGTTTCTCGTTCTTTTCATCCTCCTATGCTCACCTAAGTATAAAACATAAAATTAAAGGATTAGGAGCATCAAATTCACCAAATATAAGGAGAAATCATTCATAAACGTGTTAAGTGACAGATAAAAATATGTATAAATTATGGTTTATCAAATACCCCTACACTTAAGCGTTTGCTTGTCCTCAAGCAAAATCCCCAATTCATAATTAAGAATTCCTTTTTCTCAACTTATGATTCCTATCAATGACATCTCAAACTAATCCATAAGTAATCATACATTGAGAATTTAACTAAAAGAACATTAAAGCTTCAAACATTCCAAGTTGAGTTTTTAGTCACGAAAAATTTAGACGTCTCCCCTCATCTAAGTAGTTACCATCGATTCAAAATCTCACAAAGTTTAACATCCTCATTTAAAGATTCACTCAAATCACTCGAAGTGTTTTAAGGATAATGAAATCAACACTCATCTGTCAATATGAAAATTTATTACCATAGGCTTGCATGAAAATCAAATCTCCACCACTATAATTTGAGATGATACATCAATCAAAAGGTCTTTAGAGGGTTGTAACGTGCCTTGGTTAGGGGGTGTGGTCACAAGCTGAAAGAAAAGGTTAGAATCGAGATTGACTTGAAAAATTACTTAACTAGGAAAATATTTAATCATCACTTGCGTACAACAGAGCTTCTTCTCTGACTATGGAATTTGAATATTGAAGCTCACAAACAAAAGATCACTACTAATATGTATACATGTGTTTTTTTTTAATTAAAAACAAGTCAAATAACATAAATTAACTATTAAGAACAAGACATACCTAAGCAATTTATTCAAATCAAATCTCAACAAAAATAGGGATCAAATTAATTGAGGGGATTTCAACAATAATGGGTTAAGGGTTAATATTAAGGGTAATACAAGGAATGGCTTGTTAAGCTCAAAGGGGTTTACTAAGGGTTAATCATGGAGGTAGGCTTTTCATGGCATGAGTGGGTTAATCCTAAGTTCCTCTATCATCTTGACATATCAAATCAAATGGTGTGGTCTTGACATGCATAATTAAGCAAGTTCTAGAATAACAATTCGATATTGACACACTCAAAGCAATAATAAAAGTGAGCATGAAAGAATTAATAGATGCTCTTATAGGCTCAATAATATCACAAAAATTATGGCTTTTTGATGTTTAAACTTGTAGAATTCAATTCAAGATAATACCTAGACTTGGGGAAACAATCTAAGATTTTAGATTCTTAAATATCAACTTATCATGCTAAATTTTCTAATGCCTCAAGGTTTAAATAATCAATGGATGAATGCCTATGTTTTAATTCAAGATATATCAATAAAAATCATAAATCAATCAAAATTCATTCTAAACATGATATGAGAGATTTACAAGAGAACAAGGCAACATTCAGGGATTTTTCTGATAGTGAAATGAATACCCCCCACGCTTAAGATGTACATTGCCCTCAATGTACAAAGATAGATATATAGAGAAAAATATATATAAGATCATAAGATAGGGAGATAATTGAAACTTCCTGAGTGTTAAATGAATGAATTCCCTAGTTTGGCGAAAGCGAGAATTGACAATAGAGCTGGATGTAAGGCATTATTCTGATGAAGAAATAATCTGATAATAATCATAAAGGTAAGCCGCGTTTAAAGAATACATGAATCAAAAAATAACTAAGAATAAAAGTAAAAATAAGAGAAATAATCTAATTTTGTAAGTGGCACTACCGTTTCACACGCCCATGTGGTTGTGTCCAGCCCGTGTTTGTCGCGAATTGATAGTTCATCACACGGCCTTAAGACACCCCCATGTGTCTTGGCCGTATGGCTGCATGATCGTAACGCACGACCGTGTGCGATGTGGTTCGCTTCTCCTACGCCCATGTACCTATGCGCACGTCCGTGTTATTTTGGCAGTGTCGACTACGAGCGTTAGGCTCGGGCGTGTTGCACACCCGTGTCATTTTGGCAGTGTCGACCACTACCCGCTCACACGACCGTGGGAATTTATCGCATCCCATGTTTTGGGAAAACTTTTACTCTATTTTCACACGGCCGTATCGCACGGCCGTGTCTATTCTCATGTTACGGGCATGGCCTAGAGCACGCCCATGTGTATGGCCATGTAGATTTTGTGAACCTGTGTTCAAAGATTCAGTTAGTGATTTAAATATTAAAAATTTTGAAATTAAAATAAAATTTAGGTAAATGAAAACTGTTAGTACTCAGGTTGCCTCCCGAGAAGCGCTTGTTTATAGTCTAAGCTCGACATACCTCTCCATTGAATGGTCATGGTGGTTCGAGAAGTTTATACTCCTCACTCCTGCTAGCAATCTCATTAAAATAAGGTTTTAGACGGGTGTTGTTTACCTTAAAAGTGCCGAACTTGGGATGACTTACCTCGATTGTACCGAATGGGAAAATACTAAGTACCGTAAGAGAGATTTCTTCATTCGAGTTGGCAGTGACAATGTGAGGATCTGTGGCATCTAGTAAGACTTTATCTCCAACCTTAAGTTGATTTGGAGAGGTATTAAGCTCGTTCTAGCGTAGTTTTGGTTTATCGTGTGTTCTCGGTTTATGTGTCCGCCATTCATCTAGCTCCTCGATTTGTAGCCTTCATTCTTCATGAATGGGTCCTCTATTATTGCTTGAAGATGGCTCATGTACATCCTTCGCACTCATTTCCTGCAAAGTAGAATGCACCATATTGTCAGTTTTATTAGAATGGTTTATATAATCACCTTCAATTTTCGGTGTGTTGCCAAAATTGTGAGATTGAAGGGTGATTGTTTCGTCTCCCACACAAAGTGTGAGTTCACCTGTGCCAACATTAATAATTGTTCTAGCAGTTGCTAAAAAGGGCCTTCCTAAAATCAAAGGAGTGTTGCTATCCTCCTCTATGTCTAGAACAACGAAGTCAACGGGAAATATAAATTTATCGATTTTAAATAGCACATCTTCAATAATACCCCTAGGAAATCTTATAGTTTTATCTGCTAATTGAATGCTCATCCTAGCCTGTTTGGGTTTCCCAATACCTAATTGTTTGAACATTTTTTAAGGCATGAAGTTAATACTAGCCCCTAAATCAACTAATGCATTATTAACATCTAAACTACCAATTAAGCAAGGAATTGTAAAACTCCTTGGATCTTTTAATTTGCTGGGTAGCTTATTCTGTAGAATAGCTGAGCAAACTGCATTTAGTTCCACATGCGACGCTTCTTCTAACTTTCGTTTATTTGCTAAAAGCACTTTTAAAAATTTCATTACGTTCGATATCTGCAAGAGGGCTTCAATAAATGGTAAGTTAATATGCAAATTTTTTAAGAGTTTAAGGAATTTACAAATTGTTCATCTGAGAGGTCTTTCCTTGTCGCACTAGTGTATGGCACACGAGGTTTATATTCTACACTCACCGTTTTGTTTTTATTATGACCTATCTCACCTTTACCTTTGCTCACCACAGTTTCTTGCCTCGGTTCTGGCTCAGGCTCAACGAATCCTTCTTCCCCTTGAACAATAATTGCGTTGAGCTGTTCCCTTGGGTTAGGTTCAGTATTACTTGGAAAGCTTCCTTGTGGTCATTCGAAGATTAGTTTGAAAAGTTTGCCTATCTGAGTTTTGAGCCCTTGGATCGATGCTTGTTGATTTTTAAGTGCTGTCTCGGTATTCTGGAAATGGGTTTCTGACACCAAGATGAATTTGGATAGAATCTCCTCAAGGTTCGGTTTCTTTTCCTGTTGATAAGGTGGCTGTTGAAAACTCGGAGGATTTTGTGGCCTTTGATTCCCTTGACCACTCTAGGAGAAATTTGGGTGGTTCCTCCAACCTGCATTATAAGTATTACTGTATGGGTTATTTTCAGATCGAAAGTTATTGTTACCCGTATAGTTGACTTGTTCCTCTTCTATTGTAGGATTGAAGGGCTGATATTCTGTATGTACACCTCCTCCACTTGAATCATACCTCATCACTAGATGTACGTTATAAACGTCTGCTGTTTTAGTTAGCTTAGTCCTCATTACTTGCCATTGATAGTTATTCAGTGACATCTCCTCAATAAATTCGTAAGCCTCTTCAGGTGTTTTGTTGTTGATAGTTCCACCAGCGGCTACGTCAATCATCTGTCTTGTCGAGGGATTCACACCATTGTAGAACGTTTGAATTTGCAACCATAGAGGTAACCCATTGTGAGGGCACATTCGCAGTAGGTCCTTGTATCTTTCCGATGCATCGTAAAGAGTTTCTAAGTCCATCTGCACAAAAGAAGAGATATCATTGCGTAATTTAGTTGTTTTAGCCGGCAAAAAATACTTTAGTAAAAGTTTTTCGGTCATTTGTTCCCAAGTAGTGATGGATCCTCGTGGTAACGAGTTCAACCACTGTTTAGCTTTGTTCCTCAGTGAAAAAGGGAATAACCGAAGACGAATGGCTTCATAAGAAATGCCATTAATTTTAAAAGTATCGCAAATTTCTAGAAAATTCGCCAAGTGAGTGTTGGGGTTCTCATCCTGCAAACCATCAATCTGAACAAATTGTTGTATCATTTGAATCGTGTTAGGTTTCAGTTCAAAATTATTTGCAGCAATAGCAGGCCTAACTATACTTGACTCAGTTCCTGTTAAATTAGGTTTAGCATAATCATACATAGTACGAGGAGTAAGATTCTGATTTGTTAGATCAACGGGTATCGCAGGAGGCAGCTAATTTTCTTTATTTTCAGTCATCTCCTCGGTTGTAGTCGAGATATCATCCTCTTGCTCTTCCTCTGTGTATCTAAGGCTTCGCCTTATTTCTCGTCGGTTTCTACGAGCTGTGCGATTGATTTCTTTGTCAAACAGTAATGGTCCCGACGGGTTTCTTCTAGTCATAAACTGTAAGATCCTGCTAGAAGAAAGAAAAAGAAAATTAGTAAAACAAAAATCAAAATAAAATTAATTGGCAAGAAAATTAAATGGCTAAAGTAATAAAATTTGAGTATTCCTAATATTTTAGTCTCCAGCAACGGCGCCAAAAACTTGATCTTGATTTTTCGTGATAAGTTTTATAAATTTATAATTAATCATTCTTGAAACTAACTATTATCACGATGTAGGCAAGTGTACCTATCAAATAGTAGTATAGCTTTAGCAAGACCAGATTGCCGAACCCAAAGGACTAAAAGTACTAGTAGTAACCGTCTTTTTATTATCTAGCCTAAGAATAAAGGGGTTTCTTTTAACTAACTAATTAACTAAACTAATAAGTTGCAGAAAATAGAATTGGGGAATTACTTTTGGGAAAAAATAATTGATTTAGGACAATACCTAAGGAAAAATCCACCTAGACTTCACTTGTTATTTTGGCTCCGAACCAGAGGATTTATTCATTTAACTTGTTCTGTAGAAATCCCTAAGTTATGTTATTATCCCTATTCAAGACTAATAACGTCTAATCCCTAGGTTGAATAATTGAGACTTTTCTCTAAATAAACACCCTAGGGTTGCATTAACTCGATCTATGGATCCCCTTATTAGGTTTCACCCTAATTCGGCAAAATCTTGTCACCCTATCTCTAAGCATGCAATCAACTCCGCTTAATTATGACAAAGTCACTCTTAGCCAGGAACTATTCATCCTCCAACTAAGAGCATTAACTTGAATCGATATCCTGAAATACCAAAACAAGAATTAAGAACACATAATTAAGAACAAGTTAAATATTTATCATACGATTCAGAAAATAATAATAAGATTCGTCTTAGGTTTCATCCCCCTTAGGTATTTAGGGGTTTTAGTTCATAACTAAATAAGAAACATCTCAGAAGAATAAAGAATACAAAACATAAAGAAAACCCAAAACTCCTGAAGGGAAATTAAGGAGAGATCTTCAGTCTTGATGATGAATCTGGCTTCTGAGATGGATCAATCGGCTTCCTTGGAGTAATTCCTTACTCCCTATTCTCCGTCTCCCTTTTAGTCTTCCTCTAGGGTGTTTAAATAGGCTTTAGAATGCCTAAAAGCCCTCACACTTGCCCTTTTTCCAATGGAACTTAGCTAGGGCTCGACAGGGAGACGCCCGTGTGCGATTACTTCAGGCCGTGGTCAAGCCTGTTAGATCAGCACGGGCATCTGTTCTGCCTGTGTGAGGAAGCCAGGCCGTGTTGTTTTCCCCTGTTAGCTCGTTTTCTCTGTTTTTGGCCCGTTTCTCGTTCTTTTCATCCTCCTATGGTCACCTAAGTATAAAACATGAAATTAAAGGATTAGGAGCATCAAATTCACCAAATCTAAGGAGAAATCATTCATAAACGTGTTAAGTGAGGGATAAAAATATGTATAAATTACGGTTTATCAAATATCCTACACAACCTACTAGATACAATATTAGGCTCATATATAATAACAAGTTAAGCCTAAAAGTTGAACCCAATATGATTTAAACTCGAAATGAAGTCTAAAACTCATGATTTATTGTAATAATCTCATCCAAAAATTCTGCTCTCTAACATTCTTCTTTAAAATTGTCATAACTTAAGCCCTTTGAGCGGCTCATAATGTGTTTCAAAGCTAAGAGATATCTCTTTGAATGAAATCAAGACATCTTAACCTAGAAATGGTTGAATCCAATCCAAAATGTCATCACAAGTTAAATGATTTTCCAAACTTGAATTTAATAAATTTCACTCCATTTGTGCATGTATCATCACTATTACCAGACAAGAGGACCTCATCTGTAACAGCCCATTTTCAATGAAATCAGAATTGTGATTTCGAAACAACAAATTTGAGTCTTAAAGAAAATTTATTTTAATATTATTTCATGGTCTGCATTATGATAGGAAAGACGTACGAAAATTTTGATAAGAAAATTTTATTGATTTCATGTTTAATTATGGAAAGGACCAAATTGCATAAAATTCAAAAGTTGAATTCTAGTAGCTATAAGGATTAATTAGCTATGGAATTCAAAACTTGAGGTCCTTATATGGCAATTAGACCATTAAATGGAGTTAGTAGATATTTTTGATGAATCATCCATGAAAAATTAAAAAAAGAAAAGGACTAAATTCAAATGTTGAAAATTTAATGGATGATAATAAATTTAAATAGAAATATCATACTATTATTATCATCTTCTTCCCCAAAATACATAAAAACCCTAGGAAAGAGAAAGGCAATCAAGCACGCTTAACTGGATCTAGAAAGATCAAATAAAGAGTTAGATCGAGGAAAAGAAAAGGTGACGGATTAGTAGATTTTCATAAATGAACAAGTGTCGAGGTAAGTTCGTGTAACTAAATTTTGTTTATTTTTATGCTTGAATTGAGTGTGGTATGTGTTTATATGAATTATATAAATGTTAAAAATGTATGAAATAATCACATGGTCAATAATGTTCGGAAAATGTTAAGTTCCGTTTGAGTAATGAAATTCGATGGATACATGATTTCCATATTGAATGTGGTCCTTCATATGTTGCGGACAGAATATAGCTCGACGAGCAATACTGTTATAAGCCCTCTTGAGCATCTTGTTAATAGTTCTTGCAAACATCCTGATCGGTAGTGATCCTGCCTATGTTGCACACTACCGTAGCTCTTTGTGAGCGTCCTGTTACATGATTCGATTGGTTGTGATCTAGCATTTACTACGGACACAAACACAGCTCTTCGTGAGCATCCTAATATAGGATTTTATGAGCTTCCTAACATGGCTCGCTTGAACTCCCTGTTATGTTATCTAGAGCTCCTTGATAATAACTCTTCAGGGTTACCTGTTAAGCTCAATGAGCTTTCTGTTATAGACTCTTATGAGTTTTCTGATATAGCCTAGATAAGCTTTTTATTACATGGCTCATATGAGCATCCTGATATATAGCTCAAGAGTGTGCTTACTGACTATGTGCCTTTATGGGTACCCCTGGACATGAGTTCACGAATAATTGATTTGTATACCTCGAGTATACTATTTAGGTATCCATCGATATTTCAATGATTCAACGGATAAAACTTCTGTTAAAAGAAAACATGAGATTAATATGATTTATCTTTTCTGAATATCCTTGAAATACTTGGAAACTATTATACAATGAGCTCATCTCTATTATCTTGATATACATATAAATTATATAACTAGCTTGTTTGATGAGAGCTTGTGTTTAGACAATTGATAAAAAATGTTTGGATGCATGTTATACATGTTTAATTAAATGATCATAATTGGTAAGTTAAATTCTTGTTATACGAACTTACTAAGCATAAAATCCTTACTCTATTTTATTTTCCTCTGTTTTATAGTGTTCGAAAGCTCGAAAGGGTTGGGAACCGGTCGGAGTATCATCACACTATCCTTCAGCCCGTTTTGGTACAAATAGTAAACTTATTTAGTATAATGGCATGTATAAGCTAAATTAGAATAAATGATGAAATGTTTTGGTTGTATCTAGCCATTGGAATGGCTGGTGTAAAGTGTACTTTGATGTGATCATAAAAGACCATATCATGTTAAGATGTGTTAAAATGGTTAAATGGTAAAAGACATATAAACCAAAGGATGAATGAAATTAAGTTAACAATTGGTAAAACATGCAAACAAACATAAACGCAATTGTGGTAAGTTAAACATTTGAATATATAAATGTGTTAATATATCATACATACTATTTGTATTTGGCTTGGATTATAAGAGTCAATTTGGTTTGGAAATATGTTGGGGTGTTGATGTAGTTGCAAGGTAAAAAGGGTGAGAAATAAGTATTGGGAAATGGCCTTATTTTGTCCACAAAGGAAGGCACATAGGTGTGTGTCTCAACTGTGTGTGACACACGGCCATGCGCCCAAGCGTGTGGTTTGGCTGTGTGTCCCCTGCATCTTAAAAATCGAGGAATAGAATGCTCAGAATTGAGCATACGGGCAGAGTCACAGGCATATGTCTCAGCCGTGTGAGACACATGGCCCAGCACATGGGCGTGTATCCTGGCCGTGTAATCCCTGCACTTAATTTTTAAAAATTAAATTTTCCACATGGCCTAGCACACGGGTGTGTGGCTGGCCATGTGACCCAAGTTAGAGAGTTACACGGGTAAGGGCACAAGCTGGGACACGACCGTGTGCCTCACATTGAATGCCCATACAACCTGGGACATGAGCGTGTCATTGGCCATGTGATACACATGGCTTGGCCACACGGGCGTGTGTCCCTTGCACCTAAGAAAAATTATGAGATTTCGCAAAAAATTTTCTGTGATCCCAATTTTTTCTAGACTCTATTATAATATGTATTTTTGGGCCTCAAGGACCCATATAAGGAACACTATGATTGATTGTGATTGACTTTTGGAAATGAATAGTAAATGACATAAATTAATTGTAATTGAACTGTAAACTATAATACTGCTCTGTAACCCTATTTCAACGACGGATACGGGTTAAGGGTGTTACATTTATTGGTATCAGAGCCAGGTTTAGCCGATTCTCAGACTAACATAGCAAGTACGAGTTTAGCTATACATACCATTATATACTTAGTGATAGTGTGATATCTCCTAACCATTTTAAACATGTTTTTCATATAGTAATGTCATCCAACCAAGCTAGAGCTAAATCTGAGGATACTGAGAGCACTGTTCAAGCTTCAGTTCAAAGAGCTGCATCTAGTAGTAGTAAAAGGCCGAGGTGAGGAGGCAAAAGAAGCCTTTTTCCAAATGATGAATGAGTGGTTTATAGAACTCATAAGAACAAATCTTGCTGTACAACAACCTCCCCCTCCTGCTCCTCTATTGGTTCTTGACATGCCGCAAGGTGTTGAACCTGTTAGAACTGGTAAGCCTCCGGTAGATAAAATCCATAAATATGGAGTTAAAGAATTTAGGGCTACTGCCGAAGATGATTCGAAAAGGGTTGAATTTTGATTAGAGAATACAATCAGGGTTTTTGATGAATTATCATGCACACCAGCTGAGTGCCTAAAATGTGATGTATCACTGTTAAAAAACACAGCTTATCAGTGGTGGAATACTTTGATTTATGTTGTGCCAAGGGAAAATGTTACATGAGAGTTTTTCCAAATAGAATTCAGAAAGAAGTATAGTAGCCAGAGATTTCTGGATCAGAAAAAGAAAGAATTTCTAGAGCTAAATAAGGAAATATGACAATATCTAAATATCCAGAGGAAATTGATTCGGTTAAGCAAGTATACCAGACAATGGGTTCCGACTGAGGTTGATATGTGTAAATGTTTTGAAGAAGGATTAAATGAAGACATCAAGCTATTGATAGGAATTCTTGAATTAAGGGAATTTGTAGTACTAGTTGATCGTGCATATAAAGCTGAGGAATTAAGCAAAGAGAAGGACAAGTAGAGAGAGAAGCCCGAATTCTAGTAAGAGGTTTATAGGAAAGTCACAAGCATCTACTTCAAAGAAACTAAAGAAATACCATGATTGTTCTACCACATTTACGAGGTATTCTGGAAAAGAACGAGGCTTTCAACACTCTAATCTAAGATCTCCGTCTCCATCTGTATCGAGTGCTAGAAGTGTTGGTAACCCTAAACCTAGATGCAAACATTACAACAAATTTCATTTTGGGGAGTGCCGTATGAGAAGCAGAGCTTGCTATAAATATGGTTCTCTTGACCATTATTGATAAACCATAATTTATACATATTTGTATCCCTCGCTTAACACGTTTATGAATGATTTCTCTTTAGATTTAGTGAATTTGATGCTCCTAATCCTTTAATTTTATTTTTTATACTTAGGTGAGCATCGGAGGATGAAAAGAACCAGAAACGGGCCAAAAATGGAGAAAATGGGCTGACAAGGGAAAACAACACGGCCTGGACTTCCTCACACGAGCAGAACACACTCCCGGGCCAATCTCAGAAGCTGATTGATCCATCTCAGAAGCTGGATTCATCATCATCAAGACTGAAGATCTCTCCTCAATTTCCCTTCAAGAGTTTTGGGTTTTCTTTATGTTTTGTATTCTTTATTATTCTGAGATGTTTTCTTATTTAGTTATGAACTAAAACCCCTCAATACCTAAGGGGGATGAAACCTAAGACGAATCTTGTTATTATTTTTTGAATCGTATGATAAATATTTGACTTGTTCTTAATTATGTGTTCTTAATTCTTGTTTTGGTATTTCAGGATATCACTTCAAGTTAATGCTCTTAGTTGGAGGATGAATAGTCCCTAGCTAGGAGTGACCTTGTCATAATTAAGCGGAATTGATTGAGCGTCTAGAGATAGGGTGACAAGATTTTGCCGGATTAGGGTGAAACCTAATAAGGGAATCCAAAGATCGAGTTAATGCAACCCTAGGGTGTTAATTAGACAAAAGTCTCGGTTATTCAACCTAGGGATTAGACGTTGTTAGTCATGAATAGAGAAAATAACATAACTTAGGGATTTCTACGGAATAAGTTAAATAAATAAATCGTCTGGTTCGGAGCCAAAATAACAAGTAAAGTCTAGGTGGATTTTTCCTTAGGTATTGTCCTAAATCAATTGCTTTTCCCAAAAGTAATTTCTCAATTCTATTTTCTGCAACTTCTTAGTTTAATTAATTAGTTAGTTAAAACAAACCCCTTTATTTCTTATGCTAGATAATAAAAAGACAGTCATTACTAGTACTTTTAGTCCTTTGGGTTCGACAATCCGGTCTTGCTAAAGCTATACTATTGTTCGATAGGTATAGTTGCCTACATCATGATAATAGTTAGTCTCAAGAACGTTTAATTATAAATTTATAAAATTATCACGGAAAATCACGATCAAGTTTTTGGCGCCATTGCCAGGGACTAAAATATTATGAACACTCAAATTTTATTACTTTAGCCATTTATTTTTCTTGCAATTTAATTTAATTTTAATTTAATTTTTATTTTAATTTACTAACTTTGTTTTTCTTTCTTCTGGCAGGTTCTTATAGTTTATGACTAGAAGAAACCCGTCGGGACCACTACTTTTTGACGAAGAAATTGATCGCACAGCTTGTAGAAACCAGCGAGAAATAAGGCGAAGCCTAAGATACACAGAAGAAGAGCAGGAGGATGATATCTCAACTACAACCGAGGAGATGGCTGAAAATCAAGACAATTAGCTACCTCCTGCGATACCCGCTGAATTAGCAAATCAGAATCCTGCTCCTCGTACTATGTATGATTATGCTAAACCTAGTTTAACAGGAACTGAGTCAAGTATAGTTAGGCCTGCTATTGCTGCAAATAATTTTGAACTGAAACCTAACACGATTCAAATGATACAGCAATTTGTTCAGTTTGATGATTTGCAGGATGAGAACCCCAACACTCACTTGGCGAATTTTCTAGAAATCTGCGACACTTTTAAAATAAATGGCGTCTCTAATGAAGACATTCGTCTTCGGTTATTCCCTTTTTCACTGAGGTACAAGGCTAAACAGTGGTTGAACACGTTATCACGAGGGTCCATCACTACTTGGGAACAAATGACCGAAAAATTTTTATTAAAGTATTTTTCACTGGCTAAAACGGCTAAATTACGTAATGATATCTCTTCTTTTGTATAGATGGACCTAGAAACTCTTTACGATGCATGGGAGAGATACAAGGACCTACTGCGGAGGTGCCCTCACCATGGGTTACCTTTATGGCTGCAAGTTCAAACATTTTACAATGGTGTGAATCCCTCGACAAGACAGATGATTGACGCAGCCGCTGGTGGAACCATCAACAACAAAACATCTGAAGAGGCTTACAAATTTTTTGAGGAGATGTCACTGAATAACTATCAGTGGCAAGTCATGAGGACTAAGCCAACTAAAACAGGAGACGTTTATAACGTCGACTCGATTACTATGCTGTCAAATTAGGTAGAACTTTTAAATGAAAAGATTGATGGTTTACTTGGTTTTACGCAGGTTCATCCAGTGATGCAATGTGAAACGAGTGGAGGTGGATCGAGTAATCTAGAATATCAACCCTCTGGCTACAACATGGAGAACGAGCAATTAAATTATATGGGTAATAATCCTTGATCTCAAAATAATCCTTACAGTAATACCTATAACACAGGTTAGAGGAATCATCCAAACTTCTCATGGGGAGGTCAAGGAAATTAGAGACCACCACCACCCTCAGGCTTCCAAAAACCACCTTATCAACAAGAGAAAAAACCGAACCTTGAGGAGATGCTGTCCAAATTTATCGCGGTGTCAGAAACTCATTTCCAGCATACTGAGACAGCACTTCAAAATCAACAAGCATCAATCCAAGGGCTCGAAACTCAGATAGGCCAGCTGTCCAAACTAATTTCAGAACGACCACAAGGTAGCTTGCCAAGTAATACTGAACCTAACCCAAGGGAACAGCTCAACGCAATTAATGTTCAAGATGAAGAAGGATTCATTGAGCCTGAGCCAGAACCAAGCCAAGAAACTGTGGTGAGCAAAGGTAAAGGTGGTGTAAGTCATAATGAAAACAAAATGGTGAGTGTAGAATATAAAACTCATGTGCCATACCTTAACGCGACAAGGAAAGACCGCTCAGACGAACAATTTGGTAAATTCCTTAAACTTTTGAAAAAATTACATATTAACTTACCTTTTATTGAAGCTCTATCGCAGATGCCGAATATAATGAAATTTTTAAGGGAGCTTTTAGCAAGCAAGCAAAAATCGGACGAAGCGTCGCATGTGGAGCGAAACGCAGTTTGCTCAGCTATTCTACAGAATAAGCTACCTAAAAAATTAAAAGATTCAGGGAGTTTTACAATTCCTTGCTTAATTGGTAGTTTAGATGTTAATAATGCATTAGCTGATTTAGGGGCAAGCATTAACATCATGCCTTACAAAATGTTTAAGCAACTAAGTCTTGGGAAATCCAAACAAACTAGGATGAGCATTCAATTAGCAGATAAAACTATAAGATTTCCTAGGGGTATTATTGTAGATGTACTAGTTAAAATCGATAAATTTATATTTCCCGTTGACTTTGTTGTTCTAGACATAGAGGAGGATAACAACACCCCTTTGATTTTAGGGAGACCCTTTTTAGTAACTGCTAAAATGATTATTGATGTTGGAACAGGTGAGCTCACACTTCGTGCGAGAGATGAAACAATCACCTTCAAGCTCGTAATTCTGGCAACACATCGAAAATTGAAGGTAATTGTCCACACCAGTCTACTAAAACTGACAATATGACGTAACTTACTTTGCAGGAATTGAGTGTGCAAGAAGTTCACGAGCCATGTTCCAGCAATAATAGAGGACCCATTCATGAAGAACGAAGGCTTCAAATAGAAGAGCTAGACGAATGGTGAGCACATAAATCGAGAACACACGATAAACGCCAGAACAAGCTCGATACATCTCCAAATCAACTTAAGGTTGGAGATAAAGTTTTACTAGATGCCATAGATCCTCACATTGTCACTGCCAACCTGAATAAAGAAATCCCTCTTACGGTACTTAGTATTTTCCCATTCAGTATAGTCGAGGTCAGTCATTCCAAGTTCGGCACTTTTAAGGTAAACAACACTCGTCTAAGACCTTATTTTGATGAGATTGATAACAAGAATGAGGAGCATGAACTCCTCGAACCACCATAACCATTCAACAGAGAGGTAAGTCGAGCTTAGACTATATATAAGCGCTTCTCGGAAGGCAAACTGAGCACTAACTGTATTAACTTCTTTAAATTTTACTGTTTAACACCGAACTTACTAACGGAGCTCTTGAAAATAGGTTCACCACAAAGACACGGCCAAGCACACAGGCTTGCTTAGGACCGTGTGAAAACAGGGCAAAGATTTCTCCAAAACACGAGCTACAATAAATTCCCACGGTCGTGTGAGCAGGCCTTGGGCAAACCCGTCAAATTGACACAGGTGAGTGACACGCCTGTGTCTAGAACCCGTGGTCGAACCTGTTAAATTACCACGGGTATTGGCATATGAACACGGACGTCAAACCACATCACACACGGTCGTGCGTTACGATCATGCAGCCATACGGCCAAGACACACTGGCGTATCTTAAGGCTGTGTGATGAACTCCCAATTTGCGACAAACACGGGCTAGACACGAACCACACGGGCGTGTGAAATGGCCGTGCCACTTACAAAATTAGATTATTTCTCTTACTTTTACTTTTATTTTTAGTTATGATTCCTGTCTTTTTTTTAAACACGGCTTATCTTTATAATTACTATCAGATTATTTCTTCCTCAGAATCATGCCTTACTTCCAGCTCTATTGTCAATCCTCACTTTCGCCAAACTAGGGAGTTCATTCATTCAACACTCAGGAAGTTTCACTTCTCTCCCTATCTTATGGTTTTATATTTTTCTATATATCTATCTTTGTACATTGAGGGCAATGTACATCTTAAGTGTGGGGGGTAATCATTTCATTATCCGAAAAAATCCCTGAATATTGCTTTGTTCTCTTATAAATCTCTCATATCATGTTTAGAATAAATTTTGATTGACTTATGATTTTTATTGATATATCTTGAATTAAAATATAGGCATTCATGCATTGATTATTTAAACTTTAAGACAATAGAAAATTAAGCATGATAAGTTGGTTTTTAAGAATTTAAAATTTTAGGTTGTTTCCCCAAGTTTAGGTATTATCTTGAATTGAATTCCACAAGTTTAAACATCAAAAAGCCATAATTTTTGTGAGATTTTGAGCCTTCAAGAGCATCTATTAATTCTTCCATGCTTACTTTTATTACTGCTTTGAGAGTGTCAATATCGAATTGTTATTGTAGAACTTGCCTGATTATGCATGTCATGACCACACCATTTGATTTGATATATCAAGATGATAGAAGCACTTAGGATTAACCCACTCATGCCATGAAAAGCCTACCTCCACGATTAACCCTTAGTAAACCCCTTTGAGCCTAACAAGCCATCCCTTGTATTACCCTTAATATTAACCCTTAACTCATTATTGTTCAAAACCCTTCATTTAATTTGATCCCTATTTTTATCGAGAGTTGGTTTGAATAAATTGCTTAGCTATGTCTTGTTCTTAATAGTAATCTATGTTATTTGACTTGTTCTTAAAAAAATGATATTATTATTATTATTTTACATATTAGTAGTAGAAGTCTTTTATCTTAAAGTTCAAGTATGTAAATTCTTTGAGAAGAAGCCGTGTTGTATGCAAGTAATGATTAAATATTTTTCTAGTTAAGTAATTTTTCAACTCAATCTCGATTCTAACCTTTTTCTTTCAGCTTGTGGCCACACTCCTCTAACCAAGCCTCGTTACAACCCTCTAAAGACCTTTTGATTGATGTATCATCTTAATTTATAGTGGTGGAAATTTGATTTTCATACAAGCCTATGGTAATAACTTTTCATGTTGACTGATGAGTGCTGATTTCATTGTCCTTAAACACTTTGAGTGATTTGAGTGAATCTTTAGTAAGGATGTTAAACTCTGTGAGAATTTGAATCAATGATAACTACTTAGATGAAAGGAGATGCCTAAGTTTTTCATGATTAAATAATCAACTTGGAATGTTTGAAGCTTTAATGCTCTTTTAGTTAAATTCTCAATGTATGATTACTTATGAGTTAGTGTAATATCCTGAATTAGGGCTTAATCGGAATAGTGGTTTCGTGACCACAAATTCGAGATAGAAATAATTATTTTATAATTATTTTGATGATTATGATATGATTGCATGATTGTGTGAAAATTTCGTGATGAAATTCTATGCCTAAAGTGTTTAAATTGAATGTAGGGACTAAATCGAATAAGTTGCAAAATTTGCATTCTAGAAGTTTTTAGTATGAAATTGCATTGAAATATTAATTAGGAGGTATTAAATAGAAATTTGACCAATTTTAAGTTCACGGACAAAATTAGGACATGGAAGGAATTTTTGAAAGTTTAGTAAGGAAGGGCATTTTGGTCATTTGGATATTAAATGAAATAAAAAGGGAAAAATAACACAAAATAGTCATCTTCTTCATATGGTTGCTGCCGAATTTTGCTCTCTCCATAGCTAGGGTTTCTTCAACTTTCAAGCTCCATAGTAAGTGATTCTAAGCCCCGTTTTTAATGTTCTTTACGTTTTTGGAATCCCGGAAGCTCGATTAAGCTTATGCTAGCAATAATTCAACCTAGGGTTTATATTTAGAAAAATA
The DNA here is from genome assembly GCA_025698475.1 of Gossypium anomalum. Taxonomy (NCBI): domain Eukaryota; kingdom Viridiplantae; phylum Streptophyta; class Magnoliopsida; order Malvales; family Malvaceae; genus Gossypium; species Gossypium anomalum. Next base: position 60,056,241 of record CM046959.1, read on the forward strand.
CCCATAGTTGAAATTTGTGTATTTTGATGTTTTATGATAGAATACGAGGTTTTAAATTATGTTAGACAACTTGTGCTACTCGATTTTGAGTGAAAACGAGTAAAGAAGGCTTAATCGGTAAAAATACCTAATAGTCATAAGTACATGTTAGAGTGTGAATTTGATATTGTCATAGAAGGAAAAAATGATCAGCATGTCATAAAACATAAGAATAAGGGATAAAGTTTAATTCCTGAGCCTAGGGGCAAAATTGTAATTATGTAAAAGTTTAGGGGCAAAAGTGTAATTTTATAAAGTTCGTATTAAAGGCTGTTTTGATGAATGTATGTATTAAATAAGATTAATTTGGTATTATAGATCAAGAGAAACGGGAATCAAGTCGCGATCGAGGAAAAGAAAAGATTGTGGACTAAATTGCAAAATCTTTATATTTTGGTACCAAGGTAAGTTCATGTGTAAATAATGTAGCATAATTGTTATTTTGAAGTTATTGATGTTAATTATATGATATGCTGATTTTTTTTATCGTGAAATATTATGCTTTGTGGTTAATGTTGAGTAATATGCAAATTATGTTTACTACTTGATAAATATGAATTGCTACCAAGTATCGGTTCCGATATTCTGTGGAAGACGGCTAATGTCAGATCGAGGGAAAAAGCCCGTTTGAACCTTTGGAATAGATTAGGATACAAGTGACATGTCACTAGGATGGTTGAGCATCCGAACTCGTTGAGTTGAGTCCGAGTTCACTTATGGATACGAATGTTCAAACTCGTTGAGTTGAGTTCGAGTTCGTGAGATGTAACTAGGCATCCGAACTCGTTGAGTTTAGTCCGAGTTCACTTATGGATACGAACGCCCGAGCTCGTTGAGTTGAGTCCGAGTTCACTTATGGGCGGGTTACATGATTGCTTGATTACATATGTGGCACTTATGTGCAAATTATCATTGTATCCGAGTTATATTCCGATGTGTTCAACGGGTGAAAATTTCTATGAAATGGAAGAACACTTAAGATGCAAGTGACGTTTTGGTAAGTGTTGTGAAATGGGCACTTTGGACAGGTATGTACTTAACCCTCGGGTTGAAAATAGATACAACAATGATAAAGTGGTAAGATGATGAATGATGTTTAGAAATGTGATATATGTTTTGGTGATGCCATGCTAAGTTTTGAACAAGTCAGCTCGGGAATCGGGACAGGTCGAAGTTTGATCACACTATCTGAAGGATTTCTATTGGTAAATGGCTTGTAAAACTTAAGTATGGCATGTATAGCAACGTACCTATTTTGTGTAAATAATTTTATGATATGGCCATGTTTGGTTGAGAAAATGTTTGATATTGATAAGTCATGGTGATGGCTAATTAGATCATGTTTGATATCATGGAAGTTTAATAGGTTATCTAGTTCATAAAAAAATTCATGGAAAGATGAAATTTGCCTTAAAATGAATATTATTGCTGCAAAGAATGACATAAATTTGAAAAATCACTAAAAATAGTATAAGTTGAACTAAATGACGAGTAAGTTATGAAATTGAATATTAATGAGTCTATTTTCATGTGGATTGAACAAAACAGGCATATAAATTATATTTTATGAGATATTTAAACTTTTGTGAAACAGGGCCAGAATGATTTCTGGATCCCCTGTTCTGACTTTAAAAATTTATAATAAATTTTACAAAAATAATTATAAGTTGTTATTTACATGTACAGATTCCTTATTGAGTCTAATTTTAATAGAAACAAACCTCATAGTCATTGAAATTTTGTATAGGGAGATATCTGATTCGTAATACACAAGGGTCAAAGTAGTCAAACCCTAAAACAGGGGAGACTTTAACTAATAAACTGTACTAATTGGCCTGACCAAAAATTCTAGAAAAAAAATTAGTAAATAGAAGGATGGTTCTATGAGATTATGTGTTGATTATCGGTAGTTAAACAAGGTGACAATCAAAAACAAGTATCCATTGCCGAGAATTGATGATTTGTTTGATCAGCTAAAAAGAGCGACATGGTTTTCAAAGATTGACTTGAGATCTGGGTATTATCAGCTGCGAATAAAAGAGTCAGATGTGCCTAAGACTGCTTTTAGAACAAGGTACGGTCATTATGAATTTTTAGTTATGCCATTCGGGTTGACAAATGCTCCTGCTGTGTTTATGGATTTAATGAATCGCATATTTCAGCCATACTTGGACAGATTTGTTGTGGTGTTTATAGATGATATTTTAATTTATTCAAAAGATGAGACAGAGCATGCTGAGCATTTGAGGATAGTTTTGCAAACTTTGAGAGATAAACAGTTGTATGCTAAGTTTAGTAAAAGTTAATTTTGGCTCCGGGAAGTTGGATTTTTGGGTCATATTGTTTCAGGTGATGGTATACGGGTTGATCCTAGTAAAATTTCAGCCATTATTGATTGGAAACCATTGAAAAACGTAACTAAAGTTAGAAGTTTCTTGGGGCTAGCTGGGTATTATCGACGGTTTGTAAACGGATTTTCTATAATCGCTGCTCCTATGACTAGACTACTCCGAAAGGATGTTAAATTTGAATGGACGGAAGAATGTCAACAAAGTTTCGAAGAATTGAAAAAGTTATTAACTGAAGCACCAGTGTTAGTACAACCCAAATCAGGTAAAGAATTTGTGGTTTATAGTGATGCTTCTCTAAATGGCTTGGGGTGTGTACCCATGCAAGAAGGAAAAGTGGTCGCTTATGCTTCGAGGCAGTTAAAACCTCATGAGAGGAATTATCCTACTCACGATTTGGAATTGGCTGCGGTGGTATTTGCTTTGAAGATTTGGCGACATTATTTGTATGGTGAAAAGTGCCGAGTATATACTGATCACAAAAGTCTTAAATACTTGATGTCACAAAAAGACTTAAATTTGAGACAGCGTAGATGGTTGGAGTTATTGAAAGATTATGAGCTTGTTATTGATTATCATCCGGGAAAAGCGAATGTGGTTGCCGATGCTTTAAGCAGAAAGTTGTTGTTTGCTTTGAGAGTTATGAACACTCAGTTGAAAATGTCAGATGATAGTTCGATTCTAGCAGAGATAAGAGCTAGACCGATGTTTTTACAAGAGATTTTTGAAGCTCAGAAAAATGATCAAGATTTGCTAGCCAAGAGAAGACAGTGTGAAGCTGATACGGGATCAGATTTCAGAATCGGTTCTGATGGTAGTTTGATGTTTAAAAATTGAATTTGTGTACCGAAAAATGATGAGTTGATTCAAAAGATTTTGCATGAAGCACATAATGGCTGTTTGGCGGTTCATCCGGGCAGTACGAAGATGTATAATGACTTGAAGAAAATGTACTGGTGGAGTGGAATGAAAAGAGATATTTCCGAGTTTGTATCAAAGTGCTTAATTTGTCAACATGTGAAAGTTGAAGACCAAGTGCCGTCAGGATTACTTCAGCCTATTATGGTTCTTGAATGGAAATGAGATCGGATTACTATGGATTTTGTTTTAGGGTTGCCATTGACTCCAGGAAAGAAATATGCCATCTGGGTAATAGTTGACAGACTGACTAAATCGGCTCATTTTATTCCGGTACGTACGAATTATTCTCTTAATAAGTTGGCTGAATTGTATATCTGTGAGATTGCTAGACTTCATGGAATACCTTTGTCAATCATTTCGGATAGAGATCCGAGATTTCCTTCACGGTTTTGGCAAAAATTGCAAGAGGTATTAGGTACAAAGTTAAATTTCAGCACTGCCTTTCATCCACAAACTGATGGGCAATCAGAGAGAGTAATTCAGATTCTTGAAGATATGCTCAGATGTTGCGTATTGGAATTTCAAGGTAGTTGGGAAAGGTACTTACCGTTGGTAGAATTTGCTTATAATAATAGTTATCAGACGAGTTTGAAAATGGCACCTTATGAAGCATTATATGGTTGTAAGTGTCGAACGCCATTGTATTTGACTGAACTCAAGGAAAATCAGATTTATGGAGTTGATCTAATAAAAGAAACCGAAGAAAAGGTGAAAGTGATTTGAGATTGTTTGAAAGTCGCTTGGATAGACAAAATCTTATGCGGATTTGAAACGAAAAGAAATCGAGTTTCAAGTTGGTGATAAGGTATTTTTGAAAGTGTCTCCATGGAAGAAAGTCCTTAGATTTGGACGGAAGGGCAAGTTAAGTCCGCGTTTTATTGGGCCATATGAAATAATTGAAAAAGTTAGACCGGTAGCATATCGGCTAGCATTACCATCTGAATTAGAGAGGATTCATGATGTGTTCCACGTATCTATGCTACGTCGGTATTGTTCGGATCCTTCACATATAATTTTACCAACAGAAATTGAACTACGGCCGGATATGACTTACGAAGAAGAACCGATTAAGATCTTAGCTCGAGAGGTTAAGAAACTAAGAAATAAAAGTGTCGCTCTCGTGAAAGTATTATGGCAAAAGCATGGGGTAGAAGAGACTACATGGGAACCTGAAGAAACTATGAGAAACCAATACCTACACCTGTTTACCGGTAAGATTTTCGAGGATGAAAATCCTTAAAAGGGGGGAAGAGTTGTAATATCCTAAATTAGGGCTTAATCGAAATAGTGGTTTTTGACCACAAATTCGAGATAGAAATAATTATTTTATAATTATTTTGATGATTATGATATGATTGCATGATTGTGTGAAAATTTCGTGATGAAATTCTATGCCTAAAGTGTTTAAATTGAAAGTAGGGACTAAATCGAATAAGTTGCAAAATTTGCATTCTAGAAGTTTTTAGTATGAAATTGCATTGAAATATTAATTAGGAGGTCTTAAATAGCAATTTGACCAATTTTAAGTTCACGGACAAAATTAGGACATGGAAGGAATTTTTGAAAGTTTAGTAAGGAGGGGCATTTTGGTCATTTGGATATTAAATGAAATAAAAAGGGAAAAATAACACAAAATAGTCATCTTCTTCATATGGTTGTTGCCGAATTTTGCTCTCTCCATAGCTAGGGTTTCTTCAACTTTCAAGCTCCATAGTAAGTGATTCTAAGCCCCGTTTTTAATGTTCTTTACGTTTTTGGAATCCCGGAAGCTTAATTAAGCTTATGCTAGCAATAATTCAACCTAGGGTTTATATTTGGAAAAATACCCATAGGTGAAATTTGTGTATTTTGATGTTTTATTATAGAATATGAGGTTTTAAATTATGTTAGACAACTTGTGCTACTCGGTTTTGAGTGAAAACGAGTAAAAAGGGCTTAATCGGTAAAAATACCTAATAGTCATAAGTACATGTTAGAGTGTGAAGTTGATATTGTCATAGAAGGGAAAAATGATCAGCATATCATAAAACATAAGAATAAGGGATAAAGTTTATTTCCCGAGCCTAGGGGCAAAACTGTAATTATGCAAAAGTTTAGGGGCAAAAGTGTAATTTTTTAAAGTTCGTATTAAATGCTGTTTTGATGAATGTATGTATTAAATAAGATTAATTTGGTATTATAGATCAAGAGAAACGGGAATCAAGTCGCGATCGAGGAAAAAAAAAGATTGTGGACTAAATTGCAAAATCTTTATATTTTGGTACCAAGGTAAGTTCATGTGTAAATAATGTAGCATAATTGTTATTTTGAAGTTATTGATGTTAATTATATGATATGCTGATTTTTTTTATCGTGAAATATTATGCTTTGTGGTTAATGTTGAGTAATATGCAAATTATGTTTACTACTTGATAAATATGAATTGCTGCCGAGTATCGGTTCCGATATTTCGTGGAAGACGGGTAATGTCAGATCGAGGGAAAAAGCCCGTTTGAACCTTAGGAATAGATTAGGATACAAGTGACATGTCGCTAGGATGGTTGAGCATCCGAACTTGTTGAGTTGAGTCCGAGTTCACTTATGGATGCGAATGTTCGAACTTGTTGAGTTGAGTCCGAGTTCGTGAGATGTAACTAGGCATTCGAACTTGTTGAGTTGAGTCCGAGTTTACTTATGGATGCGAACGCCCGAGCTCGTTGAGTCCGAGTTCACTTATGGGCGGGTTACATGATTGCTTGATTACATATGTGGCACTTATGTGCAAATTATCATTGTATCCGAGTTATATTCCGATGTGTTCAACGGGTGAAAATTTCTATGAAATGGAAGAACACTTAAGATGCAAGTGACGTTTTGGTAAGTGTTGTGAAATGGGCACTTTGGATAGGTATGTACTTAACCCTCGGGTTGAAAATAGATACAACAACGATAAAGTGGTAAGATGATGAATGATGTTTAGAAATATGATATATGTTTTGGTGATGCCATGCTAAGTTTTGAACAAGTCAGCTCGGAAATCGGGACAGGTCGAAGTTTTGATCACACTATCCGAAGGATTTCTATTGGTAAATGGCTTGTAAAACTTAAGTATGGCATGTATAGCAATGTACCTATTTTGTGTAAATAATTTTATGATATGGCCATGTTAGGTTGAGAAAATGTTTGATATTGATAAGTCATGGTGATGGCTAATTAGATCATGTTTGATATCATGGAAGTTTAATAGGTTATCTAGTTCATAAAAAAAATTCATGGAAAGATGAAACTTGCCTTAAAATAGAATATTGCTGCAGCAACGACATGAATTTGAAAAATCACTAAAAATAGTATAAGTGGAACTAAATGATGAGTAAGTTATGAAATTGAAGCTTAATAAGTCTATTTTCATGTGGATTGAACAAAACAGGCATATAAATTATATTTTATGAGATATTTAAACTTTTGTGAAACAGGGCCAGAATGATTTCTGGATCCCCTGTTCTGACTTTAAAAATTTATAATAATTTTTTTCAAAAATAATTATAAGTTGTTCTTTACATGTACAGATTCCTTATTGAGTCTAGTTTTAAGAGAAACAAACCTCATAGTCATTGAAATTTAGTATAGAGAGTTATCTGATTCGTAATACACAGAGGTCAGAGCAGTCGAACCCTGAAATAGGGGAGACATTAACTAATAAACTGTACTAATTGGCCCAACCAAAAATTCTAGAAAAAAAAATTATTAAATAGATATATGAGTCTAGATTTAGCTAAAATTTACGGATCTTAATTTTGAGTTTCGTAACTCGAGATATGATTTTTCTTGTAACTGTGACACAGATAGCTAGAAAGCTGTAAATGTAGAAACAAATGATTCGAAGTACTTAAATTGATAAATTATGTTCAGTCAAATAAAATATGTTCGAAGTACTTAAATTCGAAGTACATGATCCAATATCTTTTCTGTTACTGTCTTCACTTGCGGACTCATTCTCTTATCTGATCACAATACTAATCTTTCAACCACGAAACTCTGTAATTTCACACTCGTAAGCGTATTTAATCCATATAAATGCGGATCTCATTACAATGCTTTACCGATGAGGGGGTGAGGGTTGTAAAGCCAACAATTTTAACTCTTACGTAAGCATGCACATCACACATACTATTATGAACGAACAGTTCATTACTAATTCTGCATTCTCAAACATCTAGCAATTATTTACTTATGATCACTTGGTACTTAACACATAGCTCATACGCTAATTCAAATCATAAATTCTAAGTCAAAATATTCACACAACCATCATATACCTAACATCAAAACTCATATACTCATATAATTATAACATTTATCAATAGCAGAATATCATGCATTCTGATTCATACCTTTTATGAGTTTCAACTCATCACCAACACATTTTCACTCAAACGTTTGAGTATAACATTCTATACTATCAGAATTAGCTCGGTTGGAAAGCATATCTGTCTTACAAAACAATTTCGTTAGAGCCGAGAGATGTCACACTATCACGAGTAGTAATATGGCATGTATAGATAGACTCACATACGCTAGGTTATTCCGAGAATCGACTAAACCATAGCTCTGATACCACTAAATGTAACACTCCTAACCCGTATCCATTGCCGGAATAAGGTTATGAGGTATTACTTGACTGAACAAAACTTCTATAAGGTCAAAGATACTTACCAGATATAAATTATCAACAATGCAAACCTGTCTCATTTGTTTTTCCATAAGAGCTCTTATAAATTTCCAAAATGACTAACTATCAAAACATAACCGAATATCTAATAACAAAATAACTACTATCAAGTTATAACTAAAACATTTCAACACATTAGTTCAACTATAAGGCTTCTCTAAACAAAATGAGCAAGCCATCTTCGCATGGCTATAATGTATACAAAGTTGAAATATCATTCTACCTATAGTCTATCCTATACATGCCTTAAAACATGATGATATACAATCTTCTCAACTCACATAATGACTCGATAGTGTGATGATATCTCCGGCTCTTCCAACTCGAACTAAAGGATAAACCTATAAGAAATGGAAAAGAGAACACGGAGTAAGCTTCAATGCTTAGTAAGTTTTAAGCAATGCAAACAATTAATTTACTTATAGATCGATTATTTCAAATTTTCAAGAAATCATTCCTAGGTAATTGCCATTTTAGCCAAGTATCCATGAACATAAAGCATATTTAGCAAATTCATCTCACTTGAATTTGAACTCAATTAAAACCAAATATTCAAATCACAAATAAGATCATAAGAACTCGAAAAGCATCTCATTAACTAGTTTTAACCATGTTTGCAACAAAATCACAAATTCACTACAAGCTGTCTTCCTGAACAACAGTCACTAAATTATTTATAACTGGAGCTAAGAAACTCTAAATTAAGTGCCGTTAATTTTCCCTGAAAATAGACTCATATATCTTCCATCCAACAAATTTTCAGAATTTTTGGTTTGACCAATCAATACCAGATTTTTATTGAAGTTTCCCCTGTTTCACTCTTTGACTATTCTGACCACTCTTCACTACGAATCAATTTTCTCATTATATAGAATTCGAATTATGTTATCGTTTATTTCATTTGAAACTAGACTCATTAAGGAGTCTAATTATATAAAATTTATCTTATAATAATCATTGTAAAATTTACAATGATTTTCTAAAAACAGAACAGGGGATTTCAAAGTCATTATGACTCTATCTCACGCCACTTCAAATATCTCATTATCTACAATTCTTTTGCTTACAAGGTTTCTTTTATAAGAAACTAGACTCATTAAGCTTTAATTACATAATTTATTCAGCTTCTAATTCAATTTCCAAAATTTATGGTGATTTTCCAAAATCATGCTACTGTTGCTGTCCCAAGCAGATTTATTACAATTTGCTCTTTCACACATTCCTTGCATTCAAATTATCTAAACATGTATATCATGTCATTCAAGATCGAACTCATATAACATAGGCATTAAAATGCTTCACTAACAGCTTTAGTTCAATTGAAACGAATAAAATACAATATCATATTCACATTTAATTTTCCATGATCGTAATCACCTAAAAATAAATCATATACTTCCACAATCCTTTCCACAAGGACCAAGTGTTTATATTTGAATATAAACATAGAATCACTTCACATAACTTCACACATTTACCGAATATATCACGATCACATTTATAGTCATAACACTTATTCACGGATGCATCACTTTATATATTTATAATTTAATTCAAATCAAATCGCATATACGAGTACATGATATGTGCACAGCCAACTTAATATGTAATGCACTTTCAATTTGTCAACTTAGTGTAGGATCTTGTAATTGTATACTTTTATCGAATTCATCGGCACTTGGCACGCTAGGTATAAAACCCGAAATTATATTACCAAAGCACAAAGCACGAGGGACTTTAGCCCGATACATTTCAAAGACGGCTCTGCTGGGACTTTAGCGGATATATTTCCAAAGACGAAGCTCATGGTCTGCGGGACTTTAGCCCGGATACATTTTCCAGCCACGAAGCTGCGGCGGATACATTTCTAGCACGAAGCTCAGTGAAGCTGCGGGACTTTAGCCCGGATACATTTCGGCCACGAAGCTGCGACCGGATACATTTCCAAGACGAAGCTCGTGAAGCTGCGGGACTTTAGCCCTGATACATTTCGGCCACGAAACTGCGGGACTTTAGCTCGGATACATTTCCAAAGACGAAGCTTTGTGGGACTTTAGCCCTGATACATTTCAAAGACGAAGCTCGGGACTTTAGCTTGGATACATTTCGATGTCTTGCTTATTTATTCACATGTTAACACATTTCACATAACATATCACAGTAGCAATTCAATTGCTTCATTCGAATATAAGCACAAAATGTACACCTACCCTTTAACTTTCAGTTCAACAATCATACACAAGGAACACAAATGTCAGAATCCTATGTCATGACATATGTATCCTAACTATTCCTAAGGTTCATACAGGGCTTTCGAACGTCGTTACTCGGTCGAATCGAAAGCTCGAACATAGTTTTCAAACTCATACACATTCGGCATTTACAAGTATAAATTCATATATTATATACCAGCATATATACTTAGCATTTAACTACATTTAGGCATGTGTATTTGCTTATAAACTTACCTCAGACGTCGTAAAACGGGACGGAGCTGCTAGTTGATAACTTTCGTTTTTCCCTAGTCCAAATCCGATTTCTTTGGTTCTTGATCTAAAAATATTCAAATTAAGCTCATCCAAACATATTTTCATTCAATTTAGTCCAAAAACATATAAATGGGCAAATTACCATTTTACCCCTGACATTTACAATTTTTTACAATTTAATCCCTATTGCACAAAACACAAAATATGCAAAATTTGAAGGTACCCATGTTTGGCTGAATATTCCTTGTGTCCATACAAGCCCATTTATTTCATTTATTTCACATTTTAGTCCCTTAAATTATTATTTTTGCAATGAAGTCCTTATTACTCAAAATCAACAAAAACTCTAATACAAAATATGTTAATCTAAAACATATCTTTTATTTTCCATCATCAAACAAAAAAAAATCACAAGCTAATAACAATGGCACAACTCAAAATATTCATCAAAATCAAAATTTCAAGCATGGGTTTTGTAGTACTCGAAGCAACGATTTCAAAAACGTAAAAATTATCAAAAACCGAGCTGAACACTTACCTTAATCTAGCTTGAACAAGGCCGAACCCTACTTTGTTTTCTTTCTTTTTCTTTGTTTTAGTTTCGGTGCAAAGATGAAGGAAATAACATGAATGTGGCTTATTATTTTATGATATAATAACATATATTATTTTATTAGTAATTTACCTAACTAACATTAATGAAATAATAATAAAATTATATAACCTATGTCCATTACCGTACAAGCCACATGTTAATGGAATAGTTACATTATAAATACTCCAACTTAGAAAATCACCAACTATTTGGCCCTCTTACTTTAAGCTATCAAATTTTCAATTTACGCGATTAAGTCCTATTATTTAATCGGACACCCAAACGACAAAATTAAATTACGAAATTTTCACAGATATAAATTCACACAAAATAAACATAGAAAATAATTTAAAAATATTTTTCTGACTCAGATTCATGGTCCCGAAACCACCGTTCTGGTTAGGGTCTAAATCAAGCTGTTACAACTCTCCCCCTTTAGGGATTTTCGTTCCCGAAAATCTTACCAGTGAATAGGTTCGGATAACGTTCTCTCATTGTATCCTCTGGCTCCCATGTTGCTTCTTCAACTCCATGCTTATGCCAGAATACCTTAACTAACAAAATCTTCTTATTCCATAACTCTTTAACCTCACGAATCAAAATGCGAATCGGTTCTTCTTCGTAGGTCATATTAGGCTAAATTTCAATCTCAGATGGACTAATCACATGTGATGGATCAGATCGATACCTCCGAAGCATCGAAACGTGGAATACATTGTGGATCTTTTCTAACTCAGGTGGCAATAATAATCTATAAGCAACCGGCCCGATACGTTCTATAACCTTATACGACCCAAGAAACCTCGGACTCAATTTGCCTTTACGACCGAATCTGAGTATTTTCTTCCACGGTGAGTCTTTCAAGAAAACTTTATCTCCGATCTGAAACTCTATATCTTTCCGTTTCAAGTTCGCATAAGATTTCTGTCGATCTAACGCTACTTTCAAACTTTCACGGATCACTTTCACTTTCTGTTCAGTTTCTCTGATCAAATCGACTCCGTGTATCTTATTTTCACTGAGCTCAGTCCAGTACAATGGCGTTCGGCATTTACGACCATACAAAGCCTCACAAATTTGCTGATTAAACATCAATTTAGTTTCTAGCTCAGCCAATAACTACTCATCATTTGATAAGATTAATCACATGATTGTCGGTCGTAAAACACATAAAGATTCTCGCTCAGAACCCCAAAGACTATAATCATTTGCCCAGATTGATAATCAATCACTGACTCATAATCTTTCAACAGTTCGAACCATCTTTAATTCTTGTGTCGAATAACTCTTTACCTGAGAACTGGCGCTTCAATAACAATTTCTTCAACTGTTTACCACTTTATTGATAAATATCACATCATTCAAAAGATATTTTTCACAGATAACCATATAGAATCATAAGAAAGAAGAGATCTTTGTAATCTCAAATATATCACTATCTTGATCTTTTAAGAAAGCGCCCATATCGGATGATGAGATATCTCGTTGATGTCTCGGAGGAAATCGAGTAAAACATCACTCACATGCACCAGAATTAATGATAATGAAAAACAATATAATCTTCATGTATACTAAGTAGATCAAAAACTAGTAGGATCAAAATACAAACATCACATAGATTCTATCGTACATCTTTTCTTTCAATAAAATGAAATAGGATACCGAGAAAGATATAATAATGTCAATTGTAACCCAACAACCTAACAATGCTTTCATATATCAATATATATAGATGACGTTCTCATATGATAAAAATTTTCATTTGAAATATACAATTACACACCTACCTCTGAGGATAAATGTACACATAGAATGCCCGAAGAGAAAATGTAGTAATTGCCCGACTATAATCAATGCACTCACTATCATTTCAATTCAAACATTATCCTACTATCTAATTCTATCATCACCGATTTCACAATATTCCATTACTAACAGTAAATCAATTCAAAAAACTTCCAGCTTAATACGTTCTTTAGACATCATACCCGAATACTTTCATCTCATCGAATTCAACTTCTTCTTTAGCGATGAATTGGCATATTACGAATGGCCTTCAACATGATCCAATATCTTTTACATTCTTTCACTTCACTTGCGGACTCATTCTCTTATCCGATCACAATACTAATCTTTCAACCACGAAACTCAGTAATTTCACACTCGTAGCGTATTTAATCCATATAGTGCGGATCTCATTACAATGCTTTACCGATGAGGGGTGAGGTTGTAAAGCCAACAATTTTAACTCTTACGTAAGCATGCACATCACACATACTATTATGAGCGAATAGTTCATTACTAATTCTGCATTCTCAAACATCTAGCAATCATTTACTTATGATCACTTGGTACTTAACACATAGCTCATACGCTAATTCAAATCATAAATTCTAAGTCAAAATATTCACACAACCATCATATACCTAACATCAAAACTCATATACTCATATAATTATAACATTTATCAATAGCATAATATCATGCATTCTGATTCATACCTTTTATGAGTTTCAACTCATCACCAACACATTTTCACTCAAACGTTTGAGTATAACATTCTATACTATCAGAATTAGCTCGGTTGGAAAGCATATCTGTCTTACAAAACAATTTCGTTAGAGCCGGGAGATGTCACACTATCACGAGTAGTAATATGGCATGTATAGCTAGACTCACATACGCTAGGTTAGTCCGAGAATCGACTAAACCATAGCTCTGATACCACTAAATGTAACACTCCTAACCCGTATCCATTACCGGAATAAGGTTATGAGGTATTACTTGACTGAACAAAACTTCTATAAGGTCAAAGATACTTACCAGATATAAATTATCAACAATGCAAACCTGTCTCATTGGTTTTTCCATAAGAGCTCTTATAAATTTCCAAAATGACTAACTATCAAAACATAACCGAATATCTAATAACAAAATAACTACTATCAAGTTATAACTAAAACATTTCAACACATTAGTTCAATTATAAGGCTTCTCTAAACAAAATGAGCAAGCCATCTTCGCATGGCTATAATGTATACAAAGTTGAAATATCATTCTACCTATAGTCTATCCTATACATGCCTTAAAACATGATGATATACAATCTTCTCAACTCACATAATGACTCGATAGTGTGATGATATCTCCGGCTCTTCCAACTCGAACTAAAGGATAAACCTATAAGAAATGGAAAAGAGAACACGGAGTAACCTTCAATGCTTAGTAAGTTTTAAGCAATGCAAACAATTAATTTACTTATAGATCGATTATTTCAAATTTTCAAGAAATCATTCCTAGGTAATTGCCATTTTAGCCAAGTATCCATGAACATAAAGCATATTTAGCAAATTCATCTCACTTGAATTTGAACTCAATTAAAACCAAATATTCAAATCACAAATAAGATCATAAGAACTCGAAAAGCATCTCATTAACTAGTTTTAACCATGTTTGCAACAAAATCACAAATTCACTACAAGCTGTCTTCCTGAACAACAGTCACTAAATTATTTATAACTGGAGCTAAGAAACTCCAAATTAAGTGCCGTTAATTTTCCCTGAAAATAGACTCATATATCTTCCATCCATAAAATTTTCAGAATTTTTGGTTTGACCAATCAATACCAGATTTTTATTGAAGTTTCCCCTGTTTCACTGTTTGACTATTCTGACCACTCTTCACTACGAATCAATTTTCTCATTATATAGAATTCGAATTATGTTATCATTTATTTAATTTGAAACTAGACTCATTAAGGAGTCTAATTATATAAATTTTATCTTATAATCATCATTGTAAAATTTACAATGATTTTCTAAAAATAGAACAGGGGATTTCAAAGTCATTTTGACTCTATCTCACGCCACTTCAAATATCTCATTATCTACAATTCTTTTGCTTACAAGGTTTCTTTTATAAGAAACTAGACTCATTAAGCTTTAATTACATAATTTATTCAGCTTCTAATTCAATTTCCAAAATTTATGGTGATTTTCCAAAATCACGCTACTGTTGCTGTCCCAAGCAGATTTATTACAATTTGCTCTTTCACACATTCCTTGCATTCAAATTATCTAAACATGTATATCATGTCATTCAAGATCGAACTCATATAACATAGGCATTAAAATGCTTCACTAACAGCTTTAGTTCAATTGAAACGAATAAAATACAATATCATATTCACATTTAATTTTCCATGATCATAATCACCTAAAAATAAATCATATACTTCCACAAACCTTTCCACAAGGACCAAGTGTTTATATTTGAATATAAACATAGAATCACTTCACATAACTTCACACATTTACCGAATATATCACGATCACATTTATAGTCATAACACTTATTCACAGATGCATCACTTTATATATTTATAATTTAATTCAAATCAAATCGCATCTGAAGTACATGATACGTGCACTGCCAACTTAATATGTAATGCACTTTCAATTTGTCAACTTAGTGTAGGATCTTGTAATTGTATACTTTTATCGAATTTATCGGCACTTGGCCTGCTAGGTATAAAACCCGAAATTATATTACCAGCACAAAGTCTGCAGGACTTTAGCCCGGATACATTTCCAGCACGAAGCCTGCGGGACTTTAGCCCGGATACATTTCCAGTGTCTTGCTTATTTATTCACATGTTAACACATTTCACATAACATATCACAGTAGCAATTCAATTGCTTTATTCGAATATAAGCACAAAATGTACACCTACCCTTTAACTTTCAGTTCAATAATCATACACAAGGAACACAAATGTCGGAATCCTGTGTCATGACATATGTATCCTAACTATTCCTAAGGTTCATACAGGGCTTTCGAACGTCGTTACTCAGTCGAATCGAAAGCTCGAACATAGTTTTCAAACTCATACACATTCGGCATTTACAAGTATAAATTCATATATTATATACCAGCATATATACTTAACATTTAACTACATTTAGGCATGTGTATTTGCTTATAAACTTACCTCAGACGTCGTAAAACGGGACGGAGCTGCTAGTCGATAACTTTCGTTTTTCCCTAGTCCAAATCCGATTTCTTTGGTTCTTGATCTAAAAATATTCAAATTAAGCTCATTCAAACATATTTTCATTCAATTTAGTCCAAAAACACATAAATGGGCAAATTACCATTTTACCCCTGACATTTACAATTTTTTACAATTTAATCCCTATTGCACAAAACACAAAATATGCAAAATTTGAAGGTACCCATGTTTGGCCGAATATTCCTTGTGTTCATACAAGCCCATTTATTTCATTTATTTCACATTTTAGTCCCTTAAATTATTATTTTTGCAATGAAGTCCTTATTACTCAAAATCATCAAAAACTCTAATACAAAATATGTTAATCTAAAACATATCTTTTATTTTCCATCATCAAACAAAAAAAAATCACAAGCTATTAACAATGGCACAACTCAAAATATTCATCAAAATCAAAATTTCAAGCATGGGTTTTGTAGTACTCGAAGCAACGATTTCAAAAACGTAAAAATTATCAAAAACCGAGCTGAACACTTACCTTAATCTAGCTTGAACAAGGCCGAACCCTACTTTGTTTTCTTTCTTTTTCTTTGTTTTAGTTTCGGTGCAAAGATGAAGGAAATAACATGAATGTGGCTTATTATTTTATGAAATAATAATAAAATTATATAACCTATGTCCATTACCGTACTAGCCACATGTTAATGGAATAGTTACATTATAAATACTCCAACTTAGAAAATCACCAACTATTTGGCCCTCTTACTTTAAACTATCAAATTTTCAATTTACGCGATTAAGTCCTATTATTTAATCGGACACCCAAATGACAAAATTAAATTACGAAATTTTGACAGATATAAATTCACACAAAATAAACATAGAAAATAATTTAAAAATATTTTTCTGACTCAGATTCATGGTCCCGAAACCACCGTTCTGGTTAGGGTCTAAATCGGGCTGTTGCAAGACAGAGAATAGGGAGTAAGGAATTACTCTAAGGAAGCCGATTGATCCATCTCAGAAGCCTGATTCATCATCATCAAGACTGAAGATCTCTCCTCAATTTCCCTTTAGGAGTTTTGGGTTTTCTTTATGTTTTGTATTCTTTATTATTCTGAGATGTTTTCTTATTTAGTTATGAACTAAAACCCCTAAATACCTAAGGGGGATGAAACTTAAGACAAATCTTGTTATTATTTTCTGAATCATATGACAAATATTTGACTTGTTCTTAATTATGTGTTCTTAATTCTTGTTTTGGTATTTCAGGATATCACTTCAAGTTAATGCTCTTAGTTGGAGGATGAATAGTCCCTGGCTAAGAGTGACTTTGCCATAATTAAGCGGAGTTGATTGCGCGCCTAGAGATAGGGTGACAAGATTTTGCCAGATTAGGGTAAAACCTAATAAGGGAATCCAAAGATCAAGTTAATACAACCCTAGGGTGTTAATTAGAGAAAAGTATCGGTTATTCAACCTAGGGATTAGATGTTATTAGTCTTTAATAGGGATAATAACATAACTTAGGGATTTCTACAGAATAAGTGAAATGAATAAATCATCCGGTTTGGAGCCAAAATAACAAGTAAAGTCTAGGTGGATTTTTCCTTAGGTATTGTTGATCGCGTGATTCGTAACAAGTTATAAATATTTATAATAAAGATCAAACCTAGACTAACTATTATCATGACGAAAAGGCAAGCGCACCTATCGAACAATAGTATAGTAATGGCAAGACCGGGATATCGTACCCAAGGGAACCAAAAGTACTAGTAATAACTATCTTTTTTTTATTTAACCTAGGAATAAAAGGGTTTGTTTATTAAACTAATTATCTAAACTAATTAACTAATTTAATTAAAGTGAAGAGAAAATTTGGAAAAAGACTTGAAGAGAAGCAATTGATAAAGACGACACCCAAGGAGGAATCCACCTAGATTTCACTTTTATCTGACTCTGAACCAGGCGATTTATTCACTCGACTTGATCTGTAAGACTCCCTAACCTACATTATTATCTCTTTCGAGACTAATAACGCCTAACCCTCAGTTGAATTAATTGAAATCCCTTTCTAATTAAAACCCCTAGGGAAGCAGTAAATCGATCTATGGACTCCCATATTAGGTTTCACCCTAATCCGACAAAATCTTGTAACCCTATCTCTAGGTGTTCAATCAACTTCGCTTAATTATGCCAAATCTACTCTTAGGCAGGGTCTATTCCTCCTCTGCATAAGCACATTAAATCATGAGTCAATACCCGGAATATTAATTCAAGCATTAGAGACACATAATTAAGAACAAATCAGGTATTTATCATATAGTTCAGATAATAATCCCCCTTAGGTATCTAAGGGTTTAGTTCATAATGAAATAAGAGTACATCTCAAAAGTATAAAAATAACAAAACATGAAGAAAACTCTAAAACTCCTGAAGGGATTCTGAGAGAGATCTTCAGTCTTGGAGTAGCTCTGACTATTTGGGATGGATCGTCTGGCTTCTTTCAAGTAATTCCTGGCGTGTGGTTCTCTGTTCCAGAAAAGTTCTAGAAGCCCCCTTAGTAGGTCATACTTAGGGTGTTTATATAGGCTTTGGATTGGCTTTCTTCTTCCCTAAGTATCCTTTTTCCTTGTAAAATACAACTCTTTGAAAAAAGGACACGCCCGTGTGCCACGGCCATGTGACGTGTTTGCCAGGCCGTGTTCATTTCGCTAAATTTAACATGGCCATGTGGGTCAATGGCCAGGCTGTGTGAATCGTTAAAGCCTTGGATGACACCCTCGATAGACACGGGTGTGTGAGTAGCCCGTGTGGCAAGGCTTAGGCCGTGTGATCTTCTTGATTTGGTCTTTTTTGTCTCTTTTAAGCTCATTTTTGACTCCGTTTGACTCTTGGTGCTCTCTTGAGTACAAAACATGAAATAGCCAGATTAAGAGCACCAAAATCCACAAATCTAATAGTAAATATCCATAAATATGCTAAGTATTTGGGGTAACTATATGTATAATTTGGCGTTTATTAAATACCCCCACACTTAAGCATTTGCTTGTCCTGAAGCAGAACTCTCATTTACTGCTAGAATTCATTCCTTTCAATCACATAATCATCACTGATAATGTTACAAATTATTCTACGGAGAATCATACAGTGAGAATTCAACCATAGGGGCATTAAAAACCTCAAACAATCTAAATCGAATATTTTGATAATAAAATTATAGGTAATCTCCTTCCTCTAAGTAATTAACTTTAGTCTTAAATATACAAGAGATGACATCCTCATTAAGGATTCACTCAAATCACTCAAAGTGTTTAAGGTTCAAAATTAAGCATTCGATTGTCTAACATGAGGTGTTATCACTATAGGCTTGCATGAAAATCAAATCTCCACCACTTGTAAATGATATGATACACAAATCAAAAGGTCTTGGCATGGTTGTAACAGGGTTTAGGTTACGGGTATGAATACAAGCTGAAGAAACAAAGGTTAGAATCGAGATGATTTCAATATATCACCCCACTATCAAAAACTTAATTACTGAATGACAACAATTGTCTAGAACTATATTACATGAGCTCTCTTTTTCATGACAACTTTAGCTTGCTAAGAGTTACAATAATAAAACTGAGGTTAGTTTTTTTTTTTAAGAACAAATCAAGTTAATACAAGATAAAAGTTATACTCCATGATTCAGTAATAAAAATTGGTGATCATAGTGAGGTAACAATATTAAAATCAATCTCGATAAAAAGGGTCAAATTAAGTAAGGGGATTTCAATACGAATGGGTTAATAGGTTAATGATGAGGGTTAATCAATAAAGAAAAAGGGTTAGTAGGCTCAAAGGGGGTTCACTAAGAGTTTAATTATGTGGGAAGGCTCTTTATGGAGTAAGTGGGTTAAATCCTAAGTGCCTTCATCGTCTTAGTATATCAAATCATACGTCTGATCTCGACATGTATAATCGAAGCAAGTTTTAGAATAATAGTTCAATGTTGACACACTCAAACCACAAAAGAAGTGAGCAAGAAAGAAAGCTATATGCTTAAAAAGGCTAAAAAATCTCACCAAAAATTTGGGTTTTTGATGTCATTCCTGTATACTTAAGATTTCAAGATAATACCTCAATTCAGGAAAATAATCTAAAAATTTTAGTTCTCAAAATATCAACTTATCATGCTCTATTATTTAAGGTCCTACAATCAAATAATCATGCATAATTCCCTTGGTCTAATTCATGACATATCAATGATAATTATAGATTAATCAGAATTCATTCTATCAATATTATGAGAAAATCACTTAAGCAAAAGACCACATTCAGGGATTTGAGAATAATGCAAAAAGTTAGGTTTCATGTTTATGTTTAACCCCCCACACTTAAGATGTACATTGCCCTCAATGTACAAAGATAGACTATTCAAAATAAAGAAAATCATAAAAGGGAAGGAGGTAAAACTCCCTGTTATATGGTTGCGGAGCTTGATTCTGAGGCTATAGTGTTTGGGGAAAGTAATAGCTACCATTGTTCTTAGCTAGATGAAGAAATTAGGTCGTTGAACATGGCATTCGGTTTGTATTGTTCCCTGTTTGTTTCCTCATTCCGTAAAATATTCCTAGTAGCTTGCATGGAAATCTGTAGAATCATGAAGAGCTTATTAAGAGTTGGTGTGGAAGAGAGTGTAGTGGGATTACTTGTTAGAAATACCAGAAAAAAAAATGAAGAAAGTAAAATTTACTAATATAGATATGTCTTTTATAAGAAAATAATAAAATTGAAATGAAATTAAAAATTAAGAATAAAAATAAAAAGAAAGATAAAAATAAAGATAAAAAGATAGGAGAATTCAATAATCCTCGTCAGTGGGGGCCTAGGGACATGCCCGTGTACTCTGAGAGCGAGCCCGTGTTTTTCAAATTTTTTTAATTTGGGTCGTGCTCAGCTACTATCCCACGCTCGTATGTCTTGGGCGTGTGTGGTGCACAGCCATATCGCATGGTCGTGCTTAGCTTCGTTCACTTCTCCCACTCCCGTGTATATGGTACCACGCCCGTGTATTATTGTCCATGGTTTAATGGCACGGGCGTGTCGTACGCCCATGTTAAAGAAATAGAATTGAGCGTTGCCCCTGGCACGCCCGTGTTTTTCCATTTCCACACCCATGTTCATCTATCAACCTCACCCACGGCCATGTTGCACGGCCGTGGGGATTTATCACATCCCGTGTTTTGGGAAAATCTTTGCCCTGTTTCCACACGGCCATATCGCACGGCCGTGTCACTTCCCCTATTTTGCCACGGCTATAGGCACGCTCGTGTGGGTGGTCGTGTGTTCTGAAAGATTGTGCAATTCCAAAAATTTAATTATTTAAATTGTTAGAAGTAAGAAATCAAAACATGTTAGTACTAGAGTTACCTCCTAAGAAGCGCTTATTTATAGTCTAAGCTCGACTTACCTCTCCGTTGATTTATCATGGTGGTTTGAGGAGTTCATACTCCTCGTTCTTGCTGTCAATCTTAAAATAAGGTTTTAATCGGGTGTTGTTTACCTTAAAAGTGCCAAACTTGGGATGACTCACCTCAATCGTACCGAATGGGAAAATACTAAGTACTGTAAAAGGGATCTCCTCATTTGGTGTGGTAGTGACAATGTG
This sequence comes from Gossypium anomalum, assembly GCA_025698475.1. Classification (NCBI taxonomy): domain Eukaryota; kingdom Viridiplantae; phylum Streptophyta; class Magnoliopsida; order Malvales; family Malvaceae; genus Gossypium; species Gossypium anomalum. Next base: position 60,078,009 of record CM046959.1, read on the forward strand.
GGGATCTGTGGCATCTAGTAGGACTTTATCGCCTACCATAAGTTGATTAGGAGAGGTATCGGGCTTGTTTTGACGTTTATCATGTGTTCTCGGTTTGTGTTCTCGCCATTCATCTAGCTCCTCTATCCGTAGCCTTCGTTCTTCATGGACGTCTTTGTTTTCTTCATGATGTAGCACACTGTCTCTGTTGTCTTGGTTCAAGGAGGTTCCTGTAAGGACGATTGAATATTAGTTTTATCATCGACAGGTTTTATAGCATTATCCTGAGTCTTAGAGGTTTTGACTGAGTCGCGTGCTTGAAGTGTTACTGCGTCGTCACCTACACGAAGTGTTAGCTCTCCTATACTGACATTAATAATTGTTCTGGCAGTTGCTAAAAATAGCGTCCTAAAATTAAAGGTACCTCATTATCTTCATCGATATCTAGGACGACAAAGTCTACTAGGTAAATAAACTTATCAATTTTAACGAGAACATCTTTAATAATACCCTTAGGAAATCTAACTGTTTTGTCAGCCAATTGTATGCTTATCCTAGTCTGTTTGGGTTTACCAAGACCTAATCGTTTAAAAATTTTATACGGCATAACATTTATACTTGCCCTTAAATCAGCTAAAGCATTATTCACAGATAAACTACCAATAAAGCAAGAAATTGTAAAACTCCCTAGATCTTTCAACTTGTTAGGTAGCTTATTCTTTAGAATAACTGAGTAGACTGCATTGAGTTCCACATGCGATGTAGCGTCTAATTTTCTTTTATTGGTCAGAAGTTTCTTTAAGAATTTTGCTGAGTTGGGCATCTGCGAAGGAACTTCAATAAAAGGTAAGTTAATATGTAATTTCTTTAAGAGTTTGACGAACTTACCGAATTGTTCTTCTGTTCTGTCTTTCATCATCGCTTTAGGATATGGCACACGAGATTTATAATTCGTACTTACTATTTTATTATGACTTACCTCACCATCACCTTTGCTTTCCATATTTTCTTGCCTTAGTTCTGGCTCAGTGTCATCGCATCTTTCTTGAGTATCAACTGCATTGAGCTGTTCCCTTGGGTTTGGTTCAGTATTACTTGGCAAACTACCTTGTGGTCGTTCAGAAATTAATTTGGATAGTTGGCATATCTGAGTTTTGAGTCCTTGAATTGATGCTTGTTGATTTTTGAGTGCTATCTTAGTATTCTGGAAGCCAGTTTCTGACACCGAGATGAATTTGGATAGCATCTCTTCAAGGTTTGGTTTCTTCTCTTGTTGATACTGTGGCTGTTGAAAATTCTGAGGATTTTGTGGCCTTTGATTCTGTTGACCACCCCAAAAGAAATTTGGGTGGTTCTTCCAACCTGCATTATAAGTGTTATTATAGGGGTTATTTTGAGATCTGAAATTATTGTTACCCATATAGTTGACTTGTTCCTCTTTAGTTGTAGGATTGAATGGTGGGTATTCTGTATGCACGCCTCCTGCACTTGAGTCACACCTCATTACCGGATGTACCTGCACAGAACCAAGTAAACCATCAATTTTCTTATTTAGAAGTTCTACCTGATTAGAGAGCATGGTGACCGAATCGATGTTATAAACGCCGACTGTTTTCGTTGGCTTTGTCCTCATAACTTGCCACTGATAGTTATTCAGTGACATCTCCTCTATAAATTCATAGGCATCTTCTGGTGTCTTATTGTTGATGGTTCCGCCAGCAGCTGCATCAATCATTTGTCTTGTCGAGGGATTCACACCATTGTAGAACGTTTGAACTTGTAGCCATAGAGGTAACCCATGGTGAGGGCACCTTCTCAATAGATCCTTGTTTCTCTCCCATGCATCGTAAAGTGTCTCTAAGTCCATCTGCATAAAAGAAGAAATATCATTACGCAACGTAGTTGTTTTTGCCGGTGGAAAATATTTTAATAGAAACTTTTCGGTCATTTGCTCCCAAGTGGTAATGGATCCTCATGGTAGTGAGTTCAACCATTGTTTAGCTTTATTCCTCAGTGAAAAAGGGAATAATCGAAGGCAAATGGAATCATCAGAAATGCCATTAATTTTGAAAGTGTCGCACAGTTCTAGGAAATTTGCCAAGTGCGTGTTGGGGTTCTCATCCTGCAAACCATCGAACTGAACAAATTGTTGTATCATCTGAATTGTGTTAGGTTTTAGCTCAAAATTATTAGCAGTAACAGCAGGTCTAACTATACTTGACTCAATTCCTGTAAAATTAGGTTTAGCATAATCATACATAGTACGAGGAGTAGGATTCTGATTTGCTAATTCAGCGGGTACGGAAGGCGGTAGCGGATTGTCTTGATTTTCAGCCATCTCTTCAGTAGTAGTTGAGATATTGTCCTCTTGCTCTTCCTCTGTGTATCTTAAGCAGCGCCTGATTTCTCGTCGGTTTCTACAAGCTGTACAATCAATTTCCTCGTCAAAAAGCAATGGTCCTGACGGGTTTCTTCTAGTCATACACTACAAGAACCTGCCAGGAGAAAGAGAAGAAAGTAAAATAAAAATAGAAATAGAGTTAAATTGCAAGAAAAATAAATGGCTAAAGTAATAAAAATTAAGTGTTCCTAATATTTCAGTTCCCCGGCAACGGCGCCAAAAACTTGATCGCGTGATTCGTAACAATTAATAAATATTTATAATAAGGATCAAACCTAGACTAACTATTATCACGATGAAAAGGCAAGCGCACCTATCGAACAATAGTATAGTAATGGCAAGACCGGGATATCGTACTCCAAGGAACCAAAAGTACTAGTAATAACTATCTTTTATTATTTAACCTAGGAATAAAAGGGTTTGTTTATTAAACTAATTATCTAAACTAATTAACTAATTTAATTAAAGCGAAGAGAAAATTTGGAAAAAGACGATACCCAAGGAGGAATCCACCTAGATTTCACTTGTTATCTGACTCTGAACCAGATGATTTATTCACTTGACTTGATTTGTGAGACTCCCTAACCTACATTATTATCTCTTTCGAGACTAATAACGCCTGACCCTCAGTTGAATTAATTGAAATATCTTTCTAATTAATACCTCTAGGGAAGCAGTAAATCGATCTATAGACTCCCATATTAGGTTTCACCCTAATCCGGTAAAATCTTGTAACCCTATCTCTAGGCGTTCGATCAACTCCGCTTAATTATGCCAAATCTTCTCTTAGGCACGGTCTATTCCTCCTCTGCATAAGCACATTAAATCATGAGTCAATACCCAGAATATTAACTCAAGCATTAGAGACACATAATTAAGAACAAATCAGGCATTTATCATATAGTTCAGATAATAATAACAAGATCCATCATAGGTTTCATCCCCCTTAGGTATCTAAAGGGTTTAGTTTGTAATGAAATAAAAGTACATCTCAAAAGTATAAAGGGATTCTAAGAGAGATCTTCAGTCTTGGAGTAGCTCTGAATTTTTGGGATGGATCATCTGGCTTCCTTCAAGTAATTCCTGGCGTGTGGTTCTTTGTTCCAGAAAAGTTCTAGAAGGTCCCCTTAGTAGATCACACTTAGGGTGTTTCTATAGGCTTTGGATTGGCTTTCTTCTTCCCTAAGTATCCTTTTTCCATGTAAAATAAAACTCTTTAAAAAAGGGACACGCCCGTGTGCCACGACCGTGTGACGTGTTTGCCAGGCCGTGTTCGTTCCGCTAAATTTCACATGGCCGTGTGGGTCAATGGCCAGGCTGTGTGAATCGTGAAATCCTTGGACGAAACCCTCGACAGACACGGGCGTGTGAGCAGCCCGTGTGGCAAGGCTTAGGTGATCTTCTTAATTTGGTCCTTTTTTTCTCTTTTAAGCTCATTTTTGGCTCCTTTTGACTCTTGGTGCTCTCCTGAGTACAAAACATGAAATAACCAGATTAAGAGCACCAAAATCTACAAATCTAATAGTAAATATCCATAAATATGCTAAGTTTTGGGGGTAACAATATGTATAATTTGGCGTTTAATTGTCCTAAATCAATCGTGTTTCCCAAAAGTAATTTTCCAATTCTATTTTCTGCAACTTCTTAGTTTAATTAATTAGTTAGTTAAAACAAACCCCTTATTTCTTAGGCTAGATAATAAAAAGACAGTCATTACTAGTACTTTTAGTCATTTGGGTTCGACAATCTGGTTTTGCTAAAGGTATACTACTATTCGATAGGTACACTTGCCTACATCGTGATAATAGTAGTCTCAAGAATGTTTAATTATAAATTTATAAAACTTATCACAGAAAATCACGATCAATATCTTAAAGATTGTCTGGAAAGGATTGAAAAAGATAATGTTCAGATTTCGAAACCGAGTAACCCTGGCTCAAGAGGTAAACCACCCCGTCACTCTAAAAATGTTAGTGGTAGCTGAGGTGCAACAAAAGATTCAACAGTCATGTCTGAAGCAATAGCACCGGCAAGGACATATGCTACTCGTGCAAGAGAAGATACTTCTGCACCAGGTGTCATTACTGGTACATTTTCTCTTCTTGATACTAATATAAATGCTTTGATTGATCCTGGTTCAACACATTCATACATATGCACAAATTTAGTGTATGTTAAAAACTTATCTGTTGAATCCACTGAATTCGTGGTTAAATTCTCAAATCCCTTGGGTCAGTTTGTGATGGTAGATAAAATCCGTAAAAGTTGTATGTTAATGGTAAAGGGTTATTATTTCTTGGTTGATCTGTTGTTACTGCACTTTGATGAATTTGATGTAATTTTGGGAATGGACTAGTTAACCCAACATGATGCAATGACAAATTGTAAATAGAAATACATTGTGTTAAAATGTGTAACACTCCTCACTCGTACTCAACGCTGGAATAGGGTTACGGAGCATTACCGAACTTATACCACATTCAAACATACATTACACATACAATTAATCAAATCATATACATTTCATTCACAACCAATCATTGTGTCCCTAATATGAGCTTATGAGGCCCTAAACATACATTGGGAGTGGTTCGGGACTAAACTGATAACTTTGTAAACTTTGTGAACACTTAAGAATTTTTCTCAAAAACAGGAGACACAAACTCGTGTGTGCTGGCCATGTGTCTCACACGGCCAACAGACACACCCGTGTCATAGGTCGTGCAGATATTCGAATTGGGAGCACATGGCCGTGTGGCAGCCCTTGTCTGACCCCGTGTAACTCTCTGACTTGGGTCACACGACCAACACACATGCCTGTCTGCCTTAAAAATGGCCATACACGACCGTGTGGCAAGCCATGCCAAACCTTAGGGTATATTGACTTATGCCACATTGCCAAGTCACACGCCTGTGTGTGAGGCCGTGTCGAGCATACTGAGTTGATTTTAATTTCAACACCAAGGGACACACGGCCGTGTAACATAACCATGTCACACACAGCTAAGACAAATGCCCGTGTCTCTGCCCGTGTGGACAAAAATAGGCTATTTACCAAGCCATTTTGCCACCCAAACTTGCATGTTCCTACACCACATCAATTGGCACCAAACATAGCATATCTAATCATTTAAACCAGCCAATTCAAACATAAATCATTCACATTCTATACTTCCATTTTACATGTACACAAATCACCAAAACATACCATACTTTTTGTACCAAACTTTACTTGCCTAAATCATCAATATGACTATTATCAACTATGCATCATTTGGTCCATTTTCTCAAGCATGTTAATAAACCAAAACTTGGCTATTAGATATCTATTATGCTAATTATCCACAAGCATCACATGACCAATTTACAAAACACCACATAAGCTACATACACATATATATACATAACCAAACCAACCAAATTTAAGCCAACTCAAATGGTAGATATCATTACCAAAATACATATCCAAAATGACCATAATTCTATACATTTACAAACCATTTCACATGGCCAAAATCATTAACAACCCTTAATCAAAATGACTCAAAATACCTATACATGCCATTTAACCAAAACATAAGCTTCAAACTACCAAATTGATAGCTAGATAGTGTGATGAAGTCTCCGATGATACCTAAATCTGAGCTAGCTTAGAAATCACTATAAAACATGAAAATATAAACAATGTAAGCTTTATATCTTAGTAAGCTCATCTGAAATAATTTGTAACATCCCTTACCCGTGTTCGATGCCGAAACAAGGTACGAGGCATTACCTAAACATACAATGCAATCGTACAAAACTGAGACATAATTTTTACATCCAAATTAAACTTTTCAATTTTCATCACTAAGACCTTGATATGGATTTACGAGGCCCAAAACATACTATAGAAGCAGTCTGGGACTAAACCGAGAACTTTGGAAAACATTGGAAAATTTCTTGAAAATAGGGGCATACGCTCGTGTTCAAGGCTGTGTCCTCCACACAACCATTCATATGCCACATCTTCCATACTTAGTCATTACACACTCATTCAACCAACTCATGCCTCTCACAAAATGCATCATCATAACATATAACTTAACTAATATTAGCCAACATCGATGGCCTTATACAAAATGAGTTATCAAATACTAAAGGCCAACATTTTAGGCCAAATCAATTATAACATATAACAAAATAACCAAGTCCTCTATACATTCCATAATTCAAAATATGAATTTCAAAATACCAAAAGAATGATGGTAGTGTGGATGGATCTCCGATGATCTCTGTACCCCGAGCTATCTTCGTTGTCCTATAAACAAAGGGAAAAGAGAGGGGAGTAAGCATATAGCTTAGTAAGTAGGTGTATAAATAATAAAAAAATTATTAACATGCTTTTATAAATCCTCAAAATATGTTTTCAAAATAATACAACCATAACTACACATAGAACCAATATTTACTCAAGTTCAAAACAAGCTGTCTATTCAAGTCATAGTCACTAAATTATTTATATCTGGAGCTATGGAACTCCAAATTAAGATCAGGTAATTTTTTTAGAAACTAGACTTTCTATATTCTTACCATAAAATTTTCATAATTTTTGGTTTAGCCAATAAGTACAATTTATTCTTTAAAGTTACCCCGGTTTTGTTGTCTGACAGTTTCGACCCCTCTTCACTAAAAATTAATTATCTCCTCATACAGGATTCAGATAATGTTCTTGTTTGTTTCTTTTAAAATAGACTCATTAAGGATTTTAGGAATATAAATTATAACTAGTAATTATTTTTGTACAATTTTTAATGATTTTTCCAAATCAGAATAGGGGATTCAATAATCATTCTGACTCTATCTCACAAAAATTAGAATATCTCATAATATGAAATATTTTGGCTTACACCGTTTCCTTTATATAAAAATAGACTCAATAATATTTAATTTCATATCTTATTCAACCTCTAATTCGATTTCTACCACTTTTGGTGATTTTTCAAAGTCACACAACTGCTGCTTTCCAAAACTATTTTATTACTAAATTTCACTTTTTCATGTTTTCTTTGCAGTAACTTCATTGTAACACTTACTCCATATCAATCCTACCAAAGTTTGATCATATATTGAGCACATTTCTCATAAGTTTACACACACGTACCTGCACTTATTCATCACATAGTCATATTCAATTACACCTAGTCATTTCCCATTGAACACATCGGAATAATAACGGATACCCAGTGGCCTGCATATAGTACCACCATTGTAGTCAAAGCAACCTTCTTCACAAAGTGGCCTTCACATAGTACCACACTTGTAACCAAAGCTATCTTTCTTCACAAAGTGGCCTTCACATAGAACCACAATTTTGACCAAGCTATATCTTCTCAAAGTGGCCTTCACATAGTACCACACTTGAGTCACTAGTGACATGTCACTTGTATCCTATTATGTTCCTAATGTTCAACCGGGAAATTTTTCACTTTTCGATACTTGTCAATTTCAATTCAATATTCGGCCACATTTCATAAAACATAGTAAAATGTGATGACGTAAGTAAAAACGATGCATTATTTACATGCAAACTTACCTCGGAGCAAAATATGACGAATTTGCAATTTAGTCCACAACTTTTTCTTTTCCTCGATCAAGGTCAATTCCTCGTGTTTCTTGATCTATAATAACACACTTAACTAATTTAGTACTCACATTATTCAATTTAGTCCAAAAATCACACTATGGAAAAATTACATAATTGCCCTTAAAGTTTACATATTTACAATTTTGCCCATAGGCTCGTAAGATGAAAAGCACTTATTTTTCTTAAATCCTAAGCCTAGCCGATTCATATTCCCTCTTATATCAGCTCATATTTTTCACTAAATCACATTTTCTACACATAATTTTACAACTTTTACAAATAGGTCATTTTATGCAATTTCATCAAAAATCACTTAGTAAAATATCACACCCTAAACTTTCATATTCTTCCATAAAACATCAAAACACATGCATGTCATCCATGGGTAAATTTTTAAACACAAACCCTAGCTCAAAATAATGGTGGAAATAGCTAAACTGAGCTACGAGGATCTCAAAAATGTAAAAAAAAACATTAAAAACGGGGCTAAAACGGACTTACAATCGAGCTTGGAAGCTTGAAAAACCCTAGCTATGTCTTCCTCATGTGAAATTCGGCCAAGTGGTTGAAGATGGACAAAAATTGGCTGTTAACTTTGTTTTTAATTCATTTTAATTACCAAATGATGAAATTACCCTTAATGAAAAACTTTAGAAATATACCAAACCATCTCCATTTTTGTCCACCAACTTAACCAACAGTCTAATTACCATTTAAAGACCTCCAATTTAAAATTTCATAACAATTGGACACCTCTAACATTTAGAACTCAACTTTTGCACTTTTTAAAATTTAGTCCTTTTGACTAAATTGAGTGCCCAAACGTCAAAATTTTCGAGCAAAATTTTCATGAAATCGTTCCGTGAAATTGTAGACTATAAAAATAAAATAAAAGTGAACTTTATTACGTTGGATTTGTGGTCTCGAAACCACTATTTTGACTTGACCCAAAATTAGGTTGTTACAACTCTCCCCTCTTTAGGGATTTTTGTCCCCAAAAATCTTACCGATAAAGAGGTTTGGGTACTATTTTCTCATGGCTTCCTCGGTTCCCACTAGCCTCTTCTACTCCATTTCTTTACCACAACACTTTCACTAAGGCTATACTTTTATTTCTCAACTGTTTAACTTCCCGAGCCAAAATCTTTATCGGTTTCTCATCTTAGGTCATATGCAGCCGAATCTCAATCTCTGTCGGAGAAATCACATGTGAAGGATCAGAACGATATCATCGTAACATCGATACATGAAACAAATCATGAATTCTTTCTAACTCTGGCGGTAAAGCTAACTGATACGCCATTGGTCTAATTCTTTCAATAACCTTATACAGCCCAATGAAACGCGGACTCAACTTGCCCTTTCGGCCAAATCTTAGAATTTTCTTTCATGGAGAGACTTTCAGAAACACTTTATCACCCATTTGAAACTAGATCTCTTTTATTTTCAAATTCGCGTATGACTTTTGTCGATCTGAAGTAGCTTTCAGACAATCATGGATTACTTTCACTTTCTCTTTAGTTTCTCTAGCCAGATTAACCCCATGAATCTGTTTCTCATTGAGCTCGGTCCAATACAAAGAAGTTCGACATTTACGACCATACAATGCTTCGTACAGTGCCATCTGTATACTCGATTGAAAATTATTGTTGTAGGCAAACTCGACCAAAGATAGATATTTCTCCCAACTACCTTCGAATTCTAAGACACATCAGAGCATGTCTTTAAGGACTTGAATTATCTTTTGGATTGACCGTCGGTTTGCGGATGAAACGCGGTACTAAAATTGAATTTAGTACCCAAGGCTTCTTGCAACTTTTTTCCAAAACCACAAAGTGAACCTCAAATCTCTATCCAAAATAATTAACATAGGCACTCCGTGCAATATCACAATTTCAGCAATATACAACTCAACCAACTTATCAAGTGAGTAGTCGGTACGTACCAGTATAAAGTGAGCCGATTTCGTCAATCTATCAACAATGACCCAAACAGCATTTTTCTTTCTCGGAGTCAACGGCAAACCTGTTACAATATCCATCGTGATTCTATCCCATTTCCACCCGGGAACCATCATTGGCTGAAGTAAACCTGAAGGCACCTGATGCTCGGCTTTCACTTGTTGGCAAATCAAGCACTTTGATACAAATTCAAAAATATCTCTTTTCACACCTGACCACCAATACAAATTCTTTTAAATCATTATACATTTTCATACTACCTAGATGAACTGATAAACAACTACAGTGTGCCTCATGTAAAATTTTCTGAATCAACTCATCATCTTTTGGTACACATAACCTATCACAGAACATCAAGCAGTCATCTGATCCAATTCAAAAATCTAAATCACAACCAGATTCACACTGAGCTCTCTTGGCTTGCAATTCACTGTCATTCTTCTGGGCTTCACAAATTTGCTGAAGAAATAATGGTCTAGCCTTCAACTCGGTCAAAATCAAACCATCATCAGATAAAGCCAAACTTGTACTCAAAGCTCTCGAAGCAAACAAGGATTTTCTGCTCAAGGCATCAGCGACTACATTTGCTTTTCCTGGGTGGTAATCAATAACTAGCTTATAATCTTTTATTAATTCGAGCCATCTCCGTTGTTGCAAATTCAAATCCTTTTAATTCATCAGATACTTCAAACTCTTGTAATCGGTAAAGATTCGACATTTCTCACTATACAAATAATGACGCCAAATTTTCAAAGCAAAGACGATGGCAGCTAATTCAAGTCATACGTAGAATAATTCTTCTCGTGCGGTTTCAACTATCTTGAGGCATAAGCTACCACTTTTCCCTCTTGCATCAACACACAACCAAGACTATTCAATGACGCATCATAATAAATCATGAACTTTTTCCCCATCTCAAGTTGCACCAAAACCGGCGCCTCAGTCAATAATGCTTTTAATTTCTCGAAACTTTGCTGACACTTATCAGTCCATTAAAACTTAACATTCTTTTGGAGCAACTTAGTCATAGGAGAGGCAATAATCGAGAATCCCTCGACAAAATGTCTATAATACCCAGCTAAGCCCATAAAGCTTCTAACCTCAGATTTATTCTTTGGCGGTTTCCAACCAATAATTGTCGAAATTTTGCTCAGATCAACCCGAATACCATCACCTGAAACTATGTGTCCCAAAAATCTGACTTCACAAACCCAAAACTCACTTTACTGAACTTAGCAAACAATTTCTTTTCTTTCAGAATTTGCAACATAGTTCTTAAGTGTTCGGCATGCTTGGACTCATCTTAAGAGTAAATCAGGATGTCATCTATAAACACAACTACAAACTTATCCAAATACGGTCGAAAAATTCAGTTCATCAAGTCCATAAAAATAGTCGGAGCATTTGTTAAATCGAAAGGCATCACAATAAATTCATAGTGTCCATACCTCATTCTAAAAGTAGTTTTTGGCACATCTGACTCTTTAACTCTCAACTGATGGATCTTAAATAGATCTTTGAAAACACTGTCGCCCCTTTCAACTGGTTGAACAAATCATCAATCCTCGATAACGGATACTTGTTCTTTATAGTCACTTTGTTGAGCTGACGGTAGTCAATACAAAGCCTCACAGATCCGTCTTTCTTCTTTACAAATAGTACGGGAGCACCCCAAGGAGAAAAACTCGGTCTCACAAATCCCTTATCTGTCAATTCTTACAACTGAGCTTTTAATTCTTTTAATTTTGTCAGAGCCATTCTATACGGAGTAATCAAGATTGGTGCAGTCCTAGGTAATAAATCAATAGCAAATTCAATCTCTCTAATTTGAGGTAACCTAGGCAATTCTTTCAAAAACACATTTGAGAATTCACAAACTACCGAAACTGATTCAAGTTTCGACTCAGACAACTCAGTATTCAACACGTATGCAAGATAAGCTTCACACCTTTTTCTCATGTATTTCTGAGCAGACATGTGAGAGATCACCATAGGAAATTTATTTGATTCATCTGTTTCAACCCAAGGAATCTCACCATTTTCACATTTCAACTCAAAGGTTTTCTATCTACAATTTACCTTGGCATCATGCAATGTCAACCAGTCCATACCCTGAATAACATCAAACTCATCAAATGGTAACAGTATCAGATTAGCTGGAAAATAGTGACCTTGAATCATCAAAGGACAACTCTTGCAAACCTTATCAACTAACACATATTTACCTAAAGGGTTTGACACTTTAATCACAAATTCAGTAAGTTCAATAGGCAAACTCTTACTAGATACTAAATTCACACAAACATAGGAATAGGTAGATCCGGGGTTAATCAATGCAATAATAGTAGTATCATAGAGAGAGAATGTACCAGTAATCACATCGGGAGATGACGCCTCCTCACGAGCACATATGGCATAAGCTCTAGTAGGTGCTCTAGATTCTGATCTCACAGCTAAATCTTTCACCACACTTTTACTACTAGCTCCACTTCTAGTATTTCTCGGTGGTCTACCTCTGCTGGCATAATTACCCGATCTAACACTCTGAAATTTTTCTTCTTCGACCTTCTCAGGGCAATCTTTAATGTAGTGCTCTCGAGAACCACACTTGAAACAAGCTCGGCTAATTAACCAACACTCACCGAAATGTTGGCTACCACAATGCTGACACTTGGGTTTATTAGACCTCACATTATCCATACTTGCCATTGAAGTAGCTTGAGCTTTAGAACCTGAATATGGTCTCCCACGATCTCGGTGTGAATACCCAGCTGAAATAGGTAATCGAGGATTCATCTCTTTGGACTTCTTTGACTGAGATTGGAATGACTTACTCATTGGCCTTTTTCTTGCATCTCTGGCCTCAATCACAGCCTTTCTCTTTTCTTTGTTTATTTCTCCGGCCTTGCAAGCTTGATCAATTAACATAACGAATTCTTTCAATTCTAAAATCTCCACTAACTATCTAATGTCCTCGTTTAACCCATCTTCGAATCTCTTGTACATAATAGCCTCTATAGACACACATTCCTGGGCATACTTGCTTAACCATATAAATTCTCTTTCATACTCGGTCACAGTCATTCAACCCAGTTTGAATTCTAAAAACTCTTTGTGCTTTTGATCAAGGAACCTCTGACTTATATATTTCTCTCGGAGTTCAATCTGAAAGAATTACCAGGTAACCTTTTCTCTCGGTACCACAGATACTAATGTGTTCCACCACTGATACGCAGTGTCCCTCAATAACGATATAACACATTTTAGAAACCCAGCTGGCATACATAGCAACTTTTTAAATACCCAAACAGTGTTTTTAAGCCAAAATTTAGTTCTCTCAGGATCATTATCAATGATAGCTCTGAACTCTTCAGCTCCGTATTTTCGGATCTTATCAACTGGTGGCTTAACCAATAGTTGAAGTTCCACAACTTGAGGAGCTACGGGAACTAGTTGAGGATTAGGTGGGTGTGGAGGTTGTTGAGCAACCGGATTTGTTCGGACATATGGTGTGAACCATTCGTTCATCATTTGGAAAAAGACTTCTTTAGCCTTTCCTCCGTGACTACTCGTTACAGGTCTAAATTCATCCAGTGTTGTCCCTTGAGTGGGAGCTGGCACGTTACTCTTAGCATCATCAGCCACAGCTCAATTGGGATCCATTTACTATATGAAAACACATTTTAAAATTTCAGGAGTCATCACACTATCACAGTTTATATATGGCATGCATAGCTAGACTTTCACACATGATACGTTAGTCTGAGAATCGAGTAAACTGTAGATCTGATACCAACAAATGTAACACCCCTCACCTGTAACACCCTTCACCTGTATTTAACACTGGAATAAGGTTACGGAGCATTACTGAAAATATAACACAATTACACAAATGTTTCACATACATAATATCATTTCATACATTCATCATTCAAACTCAATCAATTTCTTCCTTATTTGAGCCTATAAGGCCCTTACATGCTCTGGGAATGGTTCGGGACTAAACTAATATCTCAAGAAACTTTTACTAAACTTTTAAAATTTTACTCAAACCAGGGGACACATGCCTGTGGGGCTAGGTCGTGTGTCTCACACGGCCACCAGACACGCTCGTGTCACAGGCCGTGTGGACATTCGAAATGGGAGCGCATGGCCATATCCTAGCCTATGTCCAACCCCGTGTAACTCTCTAACTTGGGTCACATGGCCAACACATACGCCCGTGTGGCTAGCCCGTGTGCCCTAAAAATGGCCATACATGCCCGTGTGTCAGGCCATATGCTAGGCCGTGCCAAACCTGTAGGGTATACTGACTTATGCCACACGGCCAAGTCACACGCCCGTGTGTAAGGCCGTGTGGAGTATACTGACTTGATTTCTAAAACCATACCAGGGGACACACGGCCGTGTACTTAACTATGTGTCACACACGGCGGAGACACACGCCCGTGTCTCTGCCCGTGTGGACAAAAATAGGCTATTTACCAAGCCAATTTGCCAGCCCATTTGGTACACACCTTCACCGACACATATGGCACCAAAACAAAGCATAATAGGTAACCCAAAACAACCAAATCAAACATAATTCATACCATTTCATCTAAGCATTTCTTAGCCTAAACCACAATCACAAACATCCTCATTTCATCAACCATTTCCAAGAAAACATTAAACACATCACAAAATGACATTAGCATACCTATAAACATACATCACCAACCAAACCAAATAGGTCAATTTACATAGCCATATACTGTAACAGCCTGATTTTGGGCCTAGTCGGAACTATGGTTTTGGAACCACTATTCTGGGACTGGAGAAATTATTTTTAATGTTATTTTATGTGTTGTAGCATGATTATATGAGTGCATGAAAATTTTGGTGAAATAATTTTAGCGATTTCATGCTTAATTGCGAAAAAGGACTAAATTGAATAAAAGGAAAAAGTTTTGTTTTGCTAGCTAAATATGTTAAATAGCTAGAGAACCAAAATTTCGGGTGTTTAAAGTGAAAATAAACCCTAAATAGGGTGCTTGGCCGGCCATAGAGAGAAAGAGTTTGAAAAGTCAAAGTTTGTGGGTATTAGGTAGCTTATTTGGCATTAAAATAAAACAAAAAGAAAAAGATGTCATCTTTTCATCTTTCTTCCTTCCCCCACTGAAAATACCAGCAAAATAGGGGTTTTGAAAGCTCAAAATTTCAGCAACTTCCATCCCCTGCAAGTAAGTGATTTTGATGATCATTTTTGTTGATTTTTGTGTTTTTGGTACCCTTATAACATGAACTAGCTAATGGGGGGATTATTTTACAAAATGGTTGAATGTATAGAGTTTTGCCATGTGAATATTTATGTTGTTTTCTAAATTTTTATGGAAGAAAATGAGTCTTGGTTGTGTAATAAACAATTTTTGTGAAGGGATTTTCATGAAAACACCTAAAATGGACCATTTTGTAAAGATGGCAAAATGAGTAATAAGTATGAGTAATAATGAGAATTGTGGGTTGCTCCTAGTATAAGAAGAATTTGGCTAGGCTTGGGTAGTGAGGAAATTCGATAAAATTGATTTATGAGCCTAGGGGTAAAATCATAAATTTGTGAAAGTCTAGGGGCAAAATGGTCATTTTGCCAAAGTACAAATTATGAAATGTATTGGTTAATATTATGATTAAAATAGTGGATTTTATCATTCTAGATTAAGAAAACCAGGATTCGAACTTAAATCGGAAAGCACGAGGTTATGGACTAAAATAGAATAATTGGCCAAAATTTTCCTTCGAGGTAAGTTCATGTGATAATATTATTGCAATGTTATAATTGAATATGAAATGCCTTATTGTTATTATTGTATAAATTGTACGATTGATTATACGGATATTCTTGATGAAGATTCGACAAGTAAGTACATAAGCAAATAATGTGATGTTGTAGCATATTTTAATGCTTTGATAATATGTATATTTAAATGTTTTATTGCTATCATGAAAGTATGAAATGTATGATGGAAGAATAAATGACATTATGAGCAAGTACGCAAACATTGAGTTAGACAAGAAACCCCATTTGAAACTTAGGAATAGTATAAGATACATGGGATATGTCATAAGAAATAATATGGTCTGAACTCATGGGTTGTGTCTAAGTTCATGAGGTAAGTGATATATGTAATGTGGGTCTGAGTGCTGACTATGTGATCAGGCCCGTGAGTAACTCACTGAGTGAGTATATCATGTTAATGCTTTGGGGTCCGGGTGCTGACTTCGTGTATAGACCCGTGAGTAATTCAAATACAAGCATTACAAAGTATGTGGTAGCCTTAGCTACATACATTACGCGCTATGAGTTGGTTCTAGCCACGTATATGGCACTATGTGCAAGTTTTCATGTATCCATTAGTGTTCCTAGTGTTCAATGGGCAATTCAAGGAAGGATTTGATGATGGTACCAATGAGGTATGTCATTGGTGAGAACAAACTTCAGTTATGTTACGAATGAGTACAAGTATGTACAAAAACTCAATTGAATATGAAATCCACGAATGGTAAGTCCATGAGTATTGTGAAATGATGTTGTGTTAATTTGGTGGACTAAGATATATGTTTGTAAATGCATAGATTTCTAATTTAAAAGAAATGAAGGTGTGATGAACTTAGTCATCATCATTTTTGTACTAAAATTGTTTTGGACAGTACCTGTAGTCCAAATTTAAAACTTCACCAAAAATTATGGAAATTGAATTTAAGGCTGAATAAAATATGAAATTAAATCTTATTGAGTATAGTTTCACATAGATGAAATGGTATAAGAAAATGAATATCAAATTATGATATATTTAAATTATTGTGAGACAGAGTCAAAATGATTTCAAAATCCCCTATTATGATTTGAGAAAATCATTTAAAATTGTAAAAAAATGTTTATGGGTTATAATTTATATTCCTAAAATCCTTAATGAGTCTATTTTCAAGAAAAATGTACGAGAACATCATCCAAGTCTCGTATTATGAGATAATTAATTTTTAGTGAAGAGGGGTTGGAACTGTTAGACAATGAAAAAGGGGTAAATTTAAAAGATAAATTGTACTTATTGGCTAGACTAAAAATTCTAAAAATTTTATGGTAAGAATATATGTGAGTCTAGTTTTAGGGAAAATTATTGGTTCTTAATTTGGAGTTCCGTAGCTCTATATATAAATAAATTAGTAACTATGACTCGAAAAAAATAACATGACCAGAAAATAAGCAAAAGTGTAATTATAGTCGTATTACCTTGAAAAGCATGTTGGCATATTGCTTATTATTTTCATATGGAATTACTAAGCGTAAAGCTTACTCACTTCCTTTTTATTTCTTTAGTGTTGTCAGGTCAGTGGGGTTGGAGAGCGTCGGAGGCAGCAACACACTATCAAGCTATTACCGTTGGGGTATTGATAAACCTTAGGTGTATTTGAGTGAGTGGCATGTATAGGGACTTAGTTATTATGATGTGTATTCTTCTAGTTTGGTCAATATGTTGGCTTAAATTAATTCATTGTGTTTAGCCATGAGACGTGGCTTATAAGGGTGATGGCTTGTAACCTTGTTTATCTAAGTTATGTGTTGATGCCTTGCAATGTGGTCATGTGATTATATTTGTTTGATATGAATGGTTAGTGTTATGGTATGTATGATTGATGAATATCTGATGACCAAACGAAGTGGTCATAATCAAAGAATAAAAGTGTGATAAGGAAATAAGTCAATAATGCTAGAAAACAAAATTGGTGTGGAATGACTTAGGCAGGCATGTCATTTGTAAATGTGAAATAATGAAAAGCATGGTATAAATGTATAAGTGATAATCAAAATGACATGTTCAATTGATTGCAAATTTGATGTTTAGACTTGGTATAAAATGAAAAAGCAAAACATATGTATGACGACATATGAATATTAAAATTTAGTCTTAATGGAGGATGTTTATTTATCTACTTGATGCTACAATATATGTGTCTATAATGTATTTAAGTGTGTGAGGTATTAATGGTAACAGAAGGCTTGGAAAATAGCCTAAGTGTTGGCCATATGGTTAAAGACACGGCTATGTGTCTCAGTCGTGTGGAGGACACGGCCTAGCACACGGGCATGTACCCTGGCCATGTGGTTCAAATTATTTGTTGACGTCACAAATAGAGAGTTACACAGGTTGAGGACACGAGCGTGTCCCAAGCCACACGGGCATGTGTGACCACACGGCCCAACCCATACGGGCGTGTGACTCACCAAAGAAAGAAATTTTGTTAAGTTGTCCAAAGTTTATCGAAAGTTCCTAGTTTATTCTCGAACCACCTCAATGTATGTTTTAGGCCTCGAAGGCCTGTATAAGGGATGATATGCATGTGTCTGAAAGGTTTTAATTTGGACAGAATTTTGTGGCTCGATTTTGCATGTTTGTGAATGTTTAAGTCTGGTAACACCTCGAACCCTGTCCCGACGTCGGATACGGGTAAGGGGCGTTACATATACAACATTATAAACATAACTTTTATAGGCCAACACAAATGGCCAAATTCACTATCAAGCTATAACCAAAATGAACAAAGTCCCTATACATGCCATACGACCCAAAACATAGTTTCAAAGGTACCAAAGTGTCAGCGGATATGTGATGAAGTCTCCAATGATCCCCGAGTCTGAGCTAGCTTTAAAATCACTATAAAACATGGAAAAACAACAAAATAAGCAATATAGCTTAGTAAGCTCATATGTTAACATTAAGCAATTATCATCATTCATTGATTTTTCAAATAGTAGAAAATAATATACAACAATTCTATTAAATCTCAAAGCTATCAAATGATCATCAACATAACTGACCAAATAACTTATCAATTCCATAGTTTCAATAAGCAATTCATTACCGTACGTACCTGTACCATATCGTACCAATCTCATACTCAACCACATCTTTCATTTGCCCGTTGAACCACATCTTTCATTTGGTTGAATTACCACAATGCCCCTAGCAGCCCATAATTTTCATTTATTTCACATTTTAACCACTAACTTTACACATTTCTCAATTTAATCCCTATTTTGCATTTTCACTAAAAATCACTTTACAAAACTTATATATCTATCAACAAGCATTCATAATCTATCAAGAAACTTCAAAATACACATGTATTCAATAATGAAATCATTCAAAATCTCTAACAGTTTCGCAAATTAGTCCCTAGGCTAGCTAGAATAAGTTACAACGATCACAAAAACATAGAAATCATTAAAAACAGAGTCAAAATGACTTACCAATTTAGCTTTCAAATGACCGAACCCTAGATGAAATAAAATGGCTTCTTTTTTTTTGATAATCGATTGAAGATGAAAAGATGGACACATTTTATGATTTTGTTTTTATTTATTTTAACTTATTTCATAATTTACTAAATTAACCTTGGTTTAAAAAATTAAAATTCACTTGTTTTACGTCCATAAATGTCCATTAACTATAATAATTGTTTAATTACAACATAAGGGCCCCTAAATTAAGATTCCATAGCTATTGAATACCTTTAGCTAATGGAACTCCACTTTTACACTTTACGCGATTTAGTCCTTTTTAACAAATTGACCAATCAAACGATAAAATTTCTTAACGAAACTTTCACACTACATGCTATTATGCTGTAAACAATTAAAATAATTTTAAAATAATTTTTCAACCTCAGATTTGTGGTCCCAAAACCACTATTTTGATTTGAATAAAAATAGGTTGTTACAACTCTCCCCCTTATGATTTTCGTCCCCGAAAATCTTATCAGTGAACTGGTTAGGGTACTATTTTCTCATAGCTTTCTTGGGCTCCCACATAGCCTCTTCAACACCATGTCGTTGCCACAAAACCTTTACATGAGCTATGCTTTTATTTCTAAACTGTTTAAGCTCACGTGCTAGAATTCTGATCGGTTCTTCATTGTATGTCATATCAGGTTGAATTTCAATCTTTGATGGAGAAATCACATGTAATGGTTCAGATCTATACCAGCGCAACATCGATACATGAAATAAATTATGAATCTTTTTTAACTCTGAAGGTAAGGCTAATCGATATGCCACTGGCCCTATTCATTCAATAATCTCATATGGTCCGATGAATCATGGACTTAATTTGCCTTTTCAATTGAAACGAATTATTTTCTTCCACGGAGACACTTTCAAAAACACTTTATCACCGATTTGAAATTCAATGTCTTTTCGTTTCAAATCCGCGTACGATTTTTGATGATCTGAAGCTGCTTTCAAACAATCGTGAATTACTTTCACTTTCTCTTCGATTTCTCTAACCAAATCAACCTCGTGAATCTATTTCTCACTCAACTCGGTCCAATACAATGGAGTTCAACATTTACGGCCATATAAAGCTTTGTACAGTGCCATCTTTATACTCGATTAAAAACTGTTATTATAAGCAAATTTAACCAGTGGCAAATATTTCTCCCAATTGCCTTCAAACTCTAAAACACAACATCTGAGCATATCTTCAAGAATCTGGATTATTATCTTAGACTGACTGTCGGTTTGTGGATAAAAAGTTGTATTGAAATTCAACTTCGTACCTAAAGCTTCTTGAAATTTCTTCCAAAATTACGATGTAAACCTTGGATCTCTATCAAAATAATTGAAATTGGCACCCCGTGCAATCTAACGATATCAGTAATGTACAATTCAGCTAATCTATTAAGTGAATAGTCAGTACGTGTCGGAATGAAATATGTTGTTTTTGTTAATCGATCAACAACAACCCAAATAGCATCTTTCTTTTTTAGAGACAAAGGCAATCCCAATACGAAATCCATTGCAACTCTATCCCATTTCCACTCCGGTATCATCACAGGCTGAAGCAATCCTAAAGGCACTTGGTGTAATAGCCCGATTTAGACCCTAGTCAGAACAGTGGTTTCGGGACCACAAATTTGAGTCAAAGAAATATTTTAATATTATTTTTGGTGTTTATATTATGTGAATTGAAATGTGTGAAAGTTTCACGTGAAAATTTTATCATTTGTGTGCTCAATTTGATAAAAGGGCTTAATAGCAGAAAATGCAAAAGTAGCCTTCTAATTAGTTATATACCGAATTAACATGGCTTATTAATGTGTGGTCCTTATGTTGTAAATGGACCATTGGTTTAATGAATGGACAAAGTTAGACATGAGTTAGTGGATTTTTAATAAAACCATTAAGGTTAATAAGGTAAATTAGCTAATAAATGATTTTATAATAAAACAAAACATGAAATTAAGGCCATTTTTCATTCATCTTGCCGAAAGTTGAAAGAAAAAGAAAGAATAAAAGCTTCATAGGGTTCGGCTAAGAATTTGGGTGATTAAGATATGATTTTTGATCCATTTTTGATAATTTTTACGTTTTTGAAATCATTACTTTGAATATTAGTTAGCCCATGTCTTAATTTTCAGATTTGATGATGATTTTGTGTTTTGCCATTGTTGAAAGTTTGATGATTTTTGTGTTTGATGATGAAAAATAAATATGTGTTAATAGATTTTCATGTTTAATTAAGTATTTTTTTGTAAAAATGCCTATTTGGGATTAAATTGTGAATTTTGTAAATTGAGTGATCAAAGTATGAAATAAATGAAAGAAATGGGCTGCTATGAACTTTAGTGAAATTCGTCTATACTTGGGCTTGGTGAAATTTTAAATATTTTGTGTTTTTCGAAATAAGGACTAAATTGTGTAAAATGTAAAATGTTAGGGGTTAAAGTGCAAATTACCCTTTTATGTGTTTTTGAATGAATTTGAGTAAATATGTTATTAAACAAGCCAAATTTGTATTGAATTAGATCAAGAAATGAGGAAATTAGATTTGGATCGGGGAAAGTCGAAATTTGTCGAATAGTTGTTCCGGTCCATTCGTGTTAGTATGAGGTAAGTTCATAAGTAAATAAATGTTGTTAAATTGAAATGTATGTACATTATATGTGCTAAATTGAGTTTTAAATAAATAAATATATGTTACCGAATTGAATTGAGCTTTGGAGAATTTGTTCCGAGTGTGGACTGATTGAATATGTGAAATCGAAAAAGTTTCGATAATGTGACGACATCTGAAAAGCCCTGTACGAACCATAGGAATAGTATAGGATACATATGTCATGAAATAAGATCCGATATGTGATTTCGTGTAAGACCACGTCTGGGATGTTGGCATCGACTTATGATTTATATGTAAGACCATGTCTGGGACATCAAATTGTATTTGATTTCGTGTAAGACCCTGTCTGGGATAGTGGCATCGATATTTGATTACATGTAAGACCACGTTTGGGACGTTGGCATTGTATGAGTTTTTTGAGCTATCCGTTTATCCTTATTGATTCTGAACAGTTCAATGGGCATTTTGAGAAATGAATAAATATGCGAATGACTATCCGATTCATGTAAGTTTGGAAATGTACACAATGTTTGAAAGTGAAAGGCAAGTATATGTACATTTATGGACATATGTTATACGTAAATGAATTATGAACACATGAGCTATATGAGACATATGGATATATGATAACGAATGATATGAATGATGTGTTATATATGCTCGTTATATGAAATTGTGGTCCTATGTTTTAGACATGAGAATTATGAAACATGAAACATGATTTTGATGTATGATTTGTAATAAATGACCATGGTTTGGTTGGCGATGTAATTAATATGTGTGAGCTTGATTTATATGATTAAGCTAACAGTTGTTATTTGAATTTGAAAGCATGGTTATATGTTCAGTGATAACTAAGATAAGTGGAGTTATTTAATGTGGTTATATGAATTTACGAGTACAATGAATGTATATGTGATTGAAATTTGTTAAATTTGGTTTAGTATTATTAAACCATAAATATCATTGAAATGATTTATTTACTTATGGATTACTAAGCTTTCAAAGCTTACTCTGTGTATTTTTCCCATGTTTTTAGAGTTTCAGACACTTGCTCGGGTTGGAAGTCGTAGGAGACCTTATCACACTATCCGGTTATTGCTTTGAGTTTTTGGATATGTGGCATATATAGGCTAGTTTTGATATGGTTCATTTTGATTTGTATATATATAGCCATGCGAAAATGAGTTGTTAATGATGTCAATGTTTGTGTATATTTGGGCATGGTATAGGCTCATTTTGAGAAGTATGTTTTATGCTACGTATGTATGGTGTCTTGGTTACATGTTTTAGTTGAGTAATGATTTAGTTATGGATTTGTATAATATTGGTATGAGATTGATATGGTAATTTGAGATGTTGATCATGTATGAGTGAATAAATTTAGCATGTGATTTTGATATGTTTTGGTTTAGAGAGTGAACATGAAATTGGTTGATGATATTATGGAATTGATAAATGATATTGAAGCATGAATGATGCTTGATTTGGTAATGTTTTGATTGCATAATGAGTTATGAAATGTGGTCTTAAATGCTTATGATAATAGGGTGGCAAAATGGCTTTACAAATAGCCTATTTTTGTCCACACGGGTGGAGAGACGGGTGTGTGTCTCAGCCATGTGCGACACACGGTCATGCTACACGGCTGTGTGTCCCCTGAGGTAGCCCGACAAGATAATTCAGTATACCCTACAGTTTTGACACGGCCTAGACACACGGGCATGTCTGATGGCCATGTGAGACACACAGCCTTGATTCATGGGCGTGTGTGGCCATTTCAAAGGGTACACGGGCTAAACACACTAGTGTGTGGTCAGCTGTGTGACCTAAGTCAGTTTTGACTACGGCCAAGGCACACGGGCGTGTCTCTGACCGTGTCGTACAAGTCAGTATGTATGCTCTATTTGCACACAGTCTATGACACGGGCGTGTCTAGTAACCGTGTGAGGCACAGGGCTTGTTCACACGGGCGTGTGGCACTTGAAATGTTGAAAATTTTTCTAAGTACTCAAAAAAATTTTGTATGTGTTCGGTTTAGTCCCGACCTCTTCCTGATGCATGTTTAAGGTCTCGTTGACCTAATAAGGGGATTTTATGATGATATTTGACTATGATATGATGATGTATGATTTATGATTGTGAAGTGGTCATGAAATGTTCTGATAGATCCGGTAATACCTCTTAACCCTAATCTAGCGACGGATACGGGTTAGGTGTAACAGCCCGATTTAGACCCTATTCAAAATGGTAGTTTTGGGACCACGAATCCGAGTCAAAAAAATATTTAAAAGTTATTTACTGTGTTTATTATGTGTGAATTAATATCTATGAAATTTTCGTGTTTTAATTTTGTCGTTTGAGTGCCCGATTTAATAAAATGGCTTAATAGCGTAAAATGAAAATTTGATGGTTTAATGTGTAAGGACCAAATTGAATGTGTCTTTATAATTTGAAGTATTTATGTTGCAATTATGCCATTGAATAAATGAATGGACGGTAATGGCATGCATTATTAAATTGTTATATTAGTAAATGAATAATAAAATGTTATTATAATAATATATGTTATAATAAAATTCATCATGCATTTTTCTTTTATTTCTTCATGACTGAATGTCAAAATAAAAGGGAAAGAAAAAGGTTTTCAAAGGTTCGGCCATTGTTAAGCTTAATCAAGGTATGTAACTAGCTCAATTTTTTATAATTTTTACGTTTTTTTAGATCGTTGCAGTGTAATGTACAAAGCCCATGCTTGAATTTCTGATTTTGATGAATATTTTGAGTTATGCCATTGATGAATAATTGAGTTTTTTTATGTTAGTTGATGAATTATGAAAGATATGTTTTGGATTAATATGTTTTGTATTGGAATTTTTGATGATTTTGAGTAATTAGGACTAAATTGAAAAAATAATAAATTGAGGGACTAAAATGTGAAATAAATGAAATGTATGGACTTGTATGAATATGAGGAACATTCGGCCTAAGCATAGTGTATTCAAATTTTGCATTTTTGTGTTTTGTGCAATTTGGACTAAATTGTAAAAAGTGCAAAATGTTAGGGGTAAAATGGTAATTTTCCCATTTATGTGTTTTTGGACTAAATTTAGTGAAAATATGTTTGAATGAGTTTAATTTGAATATGTTTAGATCAAGTACCAAAGAAATCAGATTTGGATCGAAGGAAAACGAAAGTTGTCAATTAGTCGTCCCGTTCCGATTATCGTTGTTCGAGGTAAGTTTATAGGCAAATAGATGTTGTAAATTTCAATATATGTGTATAATAAATTCAGAATTGATTATTATAATTGTTTGAGAATATGCCGAAATAATATATGTTTGAGAGCAATGGTTACGAGTTCGATTCGAACGAGTTACGACATCCGAAAGCCCCGTATGAGCGTCGGAATAGATAGGATAAATATGTCATGACATAGGGTTCTGATATGTGATGTGTGAGTAAGACCATGGCATCAATATATGTGTGTGAGTAAGACCACGTTTAATACATTGGCATCGATATGTGATTCCGATAGATGTGTGCGAGTAAGACCACGTTTAATACGTTGGCATCGATATGTGATTACATGTAAGACCACGTCTGGGACGTTGCCATTGTACGATATGTGTGATTATCTGAGTATTTTATTCAATTCTGAATGGTTTAACGGGCAATGATAAGTTGTGATCGAATGTATAAAATGAGCCAAAACGATCAGGTATGAGTTAGCTTATTACCTATTTGAAATAAGGTAAGTTGGCTATTTGATATGTGATGCAAATTATACAAGTTACTAATGTAAATATATGTGCATATGTGTAGTATACTCAGCCATATGCTATGACTATGTATGTGATGTTATATTTTGATTCATGAGTATATGTATATGAGTGTAAATATACTTATTTATATAATGATATTTTGGCTTTGAAATTGAATGATACTTTGTTAATATATATATGTACTTTTGACCATGAATAAGTTTATATGTGAAAGTATCTGTTATACATGAAATTGTAAGCTTGAGATTAAATGTGATTATGATAGTATAATTTGGTTTGGTATAAATGAGTTAATTATGTCATTGAGTTGTTTATTTGCTTATGACTTACTAAGCTACGATAGCTTATTGTGTGTGTGTTTATGTTTGCCTCTGTTTTATAGATTTTGGAGATTAGTTACGAGCTCAGGGATCGTCAGTAAAGTCTATCACACTATCGGTTGTTTTTGGTACTTTATAAGCTAAATTTCGAACCTATGGCATGTATAGGCTAGAAAATATTTGGAAATGTTGGATATTGGTATTTGTATATATTTAAGCCATGCAAAAATGGCTAGTTTATTTTAATAGGTTCGGTTTCAAGATGTGTTAATGATGTAAATCATGGTTGATATAATTGCTAATGGTGATGAAGTTATGCCAAAGTATATGCGTATGGAAAATTTAGTATAATGTGAAATTGTGGTTGGATATTATTGTTGAGTGATATGTATGATATATAAGTGGGATGTTTTAGGTAAATGGTTATTATTTGAATTATTGGTATCTGGTTATGTGATGAAGTAAATATGGATAATGATTATAAGTTTTTAATCATTAGTTATAAATGATGTGCATTCATATTCGGCTAATGATAGATAAATTAAATATGTGTGCATGCAACATGTTTATTTGTGGTCTGATATTTAAAGGTCAAGATGATTAATTTAATATTTGATTGTCGTTATATGTATAAAGCGTTAACGAAAAATTATAGAAATAATATGGCTATTTTGATTCATTACTTATTATTAAATAAAGAATATGTATGAGGTATGTTTTGTTGGCTAAACGGATAGTCATTAAGTGACAATATTTGTATTCGGTTATGCAAATGGTAAATTTTAACTTAAGATTGAATGGTGGATTTGGTATGACTTTAATGGTTAATTTTTAGTAGCCGAATATGTGAGCAAATGAATTGATTATGTATTTGTAATTTTGTCATGATGTTAGTATATAAATTTTGGTATGTTTAGATTTGATAATCATGCCTAGAAATGGTTCGTAGATTGTTTGATAATATGATGTTTAAACATGCTATTTTGCTTCTGTATTAAGTGATATTATCATGTTTAAAATTCGGCCTTGACACTTTATAGCATTAGACAAGAGTATGTTATGTTATATGTATAAATACAAACTTGTGATATGTTTGATGTGAAAAGTAAATTATGATTGACATATTGGTTTGGTTATATGAAATGTTATATGTGTGTATAGTAATAGAGAAAAATGAAAGTTGACATTAAATAAAGTATATGTATTTAGTATATATTAATATTCAGTTATTGTATTGGAAATTGACCATATGAATAGTAATTCATGTTATAAGATAAAAAAATGGTTATATTTGAGTTTAATAAAATTGTTTTATGCTTTGTGTATTAATGATTCAAGAATTGATAAACTGAAGTTACAAAGGTATACCTTCGAATATGATCTGAGTAATTGTGTGAATGTATGAAAGTTGTATCTTTTTCGATAATGCCTCGTAACCTCATTTCAGCGACAGATACAGGTTAGGGGTATTACATTTATTGGTATTAGAGCTACTTTTTAGTCGGTTTTAGGACTACCATAGTGTATGTGAGTCTAGCTCTACATGCATGTTTAACCTACGATAGTGTGATATCTCTCGACTCTGATGAAAATTGTTTTGATGAGACAGATAAGTTTTTCAACCGAGCTAATTCTGATAGTATGGAATGTGTACTCAAATGTTTGAATGGAAAATTTGTTGATTATGAGTTGAAACTCATAAAGGTATGGATCAAAGAGTATGACATTTTTGTTATCGATAAATGTTATAATTATATGAGCATATGAGTTATGACATTTGAGTTATGATGCTATATGAGAAGTTTGATTGTGAATTAGTGATTTGAGTTGGCATATGAATTATGTGTTAAGAACAAAAGTGATTAAAAGTAAATGTTTTGAAAATGTTTTGAAAATGTGAAATTAGTGATGAACTGGCTAATCGTGATAATATATGTTATGTGCATTTATGTGTGAATTGAATTTGAGGCTTTACTATCTCACCTTCTTATCCGTAAAATGTTACAATGAAATTTGTAAGATTTGGGTTGAATAAGCTCACGAGTGTGGAGTTACAAAAATCTATGTTCGGAAGGTTAATAGTTGGTCAAAAAAGTGAATGAATCGGCAAATGAAGACAGTCTTAAAAAAGATATTGGATAGTTTTGAAGATTATTCAGATTATGTAATGTCACTATTACAGAAGAAGTTAACACCAATTAGTTGACCTATTCAGGTATGTTATTTAAAGAAAATATTAGCTAGAAGCTTTTCTGAATTGACTTCTGTTAGTGAAGGGATAATGTGAAAATTTTTGATGGCAGAGTTGGATAGTTGAAATAATGATTGAATTGTATTGATGTCTGAGTGTAATGGTTATAGTCGGACAGCTACTATGATTCCTTCTGGGCATTCTATGTGTACATTTATCCTCAGAATAATATGTGACTGTTTAATTTCAGAAAGAATTTTTATCGTATGAGAACATTAGCTAAACATAATAATAGATGTGCAACACCCCAAACCCGGCCTAGAGTTATGGCCTAAATTGCGAGGCCACATTGAAGTGTGATTTGAAAAGCATCGTTCTGTTGAGAAAATCTGTACTATATAAAAAACCCTCGTGGTGATCCTTTTTCAAAACTTTAGGGTATCTTGTTCGTTGTTAAAAACCCAAGTGGGTTTAGCAGAAAGTTTAATCATTTTAGATTGTTATTGCACTTAAAAAAACAATGTTTGCTTGCGGAAGCTTTTAAAGTATGTTGCAATGGCGTGGTGTTTTGAAAGCATTTATTTTTATGAAAAACTGCGACCTACTTTTAATAGATATGATCCAAGGTAAATAAAACCCAAATCAAAAGTAAAACTTTAAAAAGGCCTTATTACATAACAAATAACCCAAATTAAATGGCTTTAGGACTAAAAGTTTAAAATAGAAGCAAGAGCAGTTGTGTGGCCTCCATCGAGTCCCTCGCAGCGCCGATCCGCCTAAGGATTACCTGCACAGGAAAGCAGAAGGGTGAGTTTATGAAAACTCAGTGTGTAATCCCTTTATAATAGTCAGCCCAACAGTAGGAAAATATAGTTTGGGCCTAAACCCGCTTCGATGATATGAAAGATGATCGGTGTAGGCCTTAGCCCATTACAAGATAAATAATGAAAATACAAACAGAAGCCCTACCTATCCATCCTCTACACTCCACTCCGCCCAGCCCTACACTCCTTGTGGGGATAAAGTTGACCCACCCATCCCTACACTCCAAATATAGCACCGGTTGCGGCACTAAATAGTATTTGCGACACTAAACAGTATTTGCGGCAAAGCTGCCAGTACAGTGCACTTCCTCCAAATATATCAAACCCACCCCCATGCAACATGTCATGTCATAATATCATCTGTGTATGCAAAATGTCATGCTCGAATACAGTCAAACATATCATAGCGCGACATCAGTCATTTCATCAATATGGGGTCTAAGTGTACTTACCGACCCAACAGTAGGTCCACAGTCGTCTCGGGCGACCCGTGCAACCTTAATGGTCAAACAGTGAAAATGGGCCCAAAGCCCATAACACAGCCCATGTGGGCCCACATGCCCGTGTAGCCCAATAAGCCCAAAAATAACCATGGTCGTGAGAACTACACAGCCTGGCCCAATAATCTCTACACATCCGTATGGTTTATTCGTGTGGGGCCCACAAGTCCGTAAGGCCCACACGTCCCATTTCGCCCCAACGTGGCTCAAAACGGCCTAAGCCCATGAAATTGCTCATGGTTGCCACTACAAACAAACGCCCATGTTTTACGCGTTCGGACTACCACACGAGTGAGCGTACGCTCGTGTAGCGTCAATCGTCATACTTTTTTGGCTTTTACCGATCTACATTTAGAGTAGTGTGGTTACACCCCTGATGCGAAAGTATGCAACTAGACCACAAGCGCTCCAAACCTAGATTCAAACACAATATTCCATTAGTCCCATAACAACAGGATTATACAACCCCTTTTATAACACTTATCCAGGATATGACTTAACACTTGCCTTGCTCGAACTATTAAACAGAAGACTGGTTTTAGGCCTTTAGAGACCACCTACACTCCAATCGAAACCCATTACCTTTAATCATATCGTTCACACAAATAGTTAGAACAAAAGTGTAAACCACTTACCGAGAATGCAAACCGATTCTAAGGAAGGAAAGCAATCGGTCTCTCTCTAAGAGGAGTGCCTAACTTGACAGACAGTGGCGAGGCAAGCACCAACACACCCCTAGCAGAGAAAGATGGTAGATGAAAGTTATTATACGGTAGAAAGAGAGAAAGGGAGAAAATATCTGAATAGTTGTAGTTACCACCAAAAATGACAGAGAGTAATGGAGAATTGACACAGTGAGGTGAAAGAAATAGTAGTATTCAGTCAAGAAGAAATTGATTGAGGATGAGGGAAAGAAGAAGAAGAAGAGAATCGACCAGCCAATAATCGATCAAGGGAGGGGAGAAGCTAAAAAATTAGTCAAAGAAAGACCACAAAAAGGACCAAAAACTGAGAGGAACTTGCGAAACCTGAAGGTGTTGAGAGGAAAAGAGAAAGGGAGAAAAAAGTCGTATAAGGCAGAAAAAGAGATACCCGAAAGAGCCTTAGGCACTACTCGGCCTCCAAGAAGAGAAAAAAGAACCAAAATGTTACTAGTCACCGAAATGGAGAGTAATTGACCAACCCAAAACCAAAATTCCCATAGCAAGAGTACACATTTAGCTCCAACTCTCCTACTCTATTCAAAATCCCACATTTTCCTCCTCAAATCCCTTAAACCAACCACCAATCCCTTAATCCACTCCTCAAATCTCTCCTCCAAACTTTGAACCAACTAATTTGAATCCCATTCAAACTCTTTAGAGTTTCGGCCAAGCCAGAACACTCCCACGTACTCATAGCAAAATAAAACGCTCCACTGCTCAAAGCAGGACTCAAACCCCAGTCTCTAAGCAACATCAATACGCCACCTATCCTTTGGACCAGCAGGCCTATTCTGTCATGTTTTACCCATATTTAATTAAAATCCTACTGCCTAGAGGTAGTGCTTATTCTTTTAAAAAACAAAACTTTTTGAACCTACCCAGGCTTGAACCCTAGACTTCTCAGACACTTCCAAGGACACTTAACCACTGAAGTAGACATGCATTTGTGTCACTTTCTTGCATAACTAAACATTTATGTGCAGCCTCCTAACTGTTCCCATGCTCAGAACCTAGTAATTCTAGGCCCAAAATTTGGGGTGTTACAATTCACCCCTCCTTAAAAAAATTTCGTCCCTGAAATTTCCATCTATCAGAACAGTCACATAACCCAGACTACACCACTATGCTCCCGCTGCGCACTTTTGTGCTCATTATCTAATCGCGCTTTATCTGAATTAACAGTTTTATGCAGATCAATTTACAGTATTAATAGATATTTTATGGAGACAGTATCAAAAGTATAGAGTTTTATTTTCGCACAACGCAGTGTCTATCGGTGTCTACCAGCTTTACTACAGTTTCAGTATACACTACTAAAGAGTTTGCTATGGTATAGTACCTACAGTAATCTCAGTAATCCTACCTATGATAGTTTCAGTCAAAATCAAAATACGGTTTTCAAAAAAAACTTACAGGATCAGCGTGGAGACTTAGTGTACCACACATTGAGTAAAACATTTCAAAATACCTCCAAATCATTTGAAACTGTTCTTTTTTTAAAAATTTTAGGTTTTTAAAGAACCTAAATCCACAGTCAAGTTTTGCAACTTGACTCTGATACCACTAAATGTAACACCCCAAACCCGACCTAGATGTTATGGCCGAATCTGTGATGCCACATTGAAGTGTGATTTGAAAAGCATCGTTCTATTGAGAAAATCCTTTTTCAAAACTTTTGGGTATCTTGTTCATTGTTAAAAACTCAACTGGGTTTAGCAGAAAGTTTATTTATTTTAGATTGTTATTGCACTTAAAAAAAACAATGTTTGTTTGCGGAAGCTTTTAAAGTATGTTGCAATGGCGTGGTGTGAAAAAGCCATGACCTACTTCTAACAGATATGATCCAAGGCAAATAAAACCCAAATCAAAAGTAAAACTTTAAAAGGGCCTTATTACATAACAAATATCCCAAAATTAAATGGCTTTAAGATTCAAAGTTTAAAATAGAAGTAAGAGCAGTTGTGTGGCCTCCATCGAGTCCCTCGCAGACCGATCCGTTTAAGGACTACTTGCACAGGAAAGTAGAAGGGTGAGTTTATGAAAACTTGGTGTCTAATCCCTTTACAATAGTCAATCAAATAGTAGGCAAATACAGTTTGGGCTTAAGCCCGTTTCAGTGACAGTCCAGTATCAGTGTGGGCCTTAGCCCATTACAGTAATAGTATCAGTGTGGGCCTTAGTCCATTACAGTAATAGTAACAGAAATACAAACAAGAGTCCTACCCATCCATCCTCTACACTCCACTCCGTCCAGCCCTACACTCCTTGTAGAGATAAAATCGACCCACCGATCCCTACACTCCAAATATAGCACCAATTGCGGCTATAAATAGTATTTGCAACAGAGCTACTAGTACATGTATGCAAAATGTCATGCTCGAATACAGTCCAACATATCATAGGGGTATATCAGTCATTTTACCTCTTAGGGGTATAACAGTCATTTTATCAATATGGGGTCTAAGTGTACTTACCGACCCAACAGTAGGTCCATAGTCATCTCGAGCGACCTGCGCAACCTTAACGGTCAAACAGCAAAAATGGGCCCAAAGCCCACAATACGGCCCATGTGGGTCCACACGCCCATGTGGCCCAATAAGCCCAAAAATGACCATGGTCGTGAGAACTACACAACCTGGCCCAATAATCTCCACACATCGATGTGGTTTACCCGTGTGAGGCCCACGAGCCCGTGGGGCCCACACGGCCTATTTCGCCCCAACGTGGCCCAAAACGGCCTAAGCCCATGAAATCGCTCATGGTGGCCACTACGAACAAATGCCCATATTTTGCACGTTTAGACTACCACACGAGCGAGCGTACTATTGTGTAGCGTCAGTCTTCATACTTTTTCGGCTTTTGTCGATCTACGTTTAGAGCAGTATGGTTACACACCTGATGCGAAAGTGTGCAAAGAGACCATAAGCGCTCCAAACCTAGATTCAAACACAATATACCATTAGTCCCTTAACGATAGGATTAAACAACCCCTTTTATAACACTTATCCAAGATATGACTTAACACTTGCCTTGCTCGAACTATTAAGCCTTTGCACACTGCAACTGATACAGAAGACTAGTTTCAGGCCCTTAGAGACCACTGTACTCCAATCGAAACCTATTACCCTTAATCATATCGTTCGCACAAACAGTTAGAACAAAAGTGTAAACCACTTACCAAAAACGCAAACCGATTCTAAGGAAGGAAAGCAATCGGCCTCTCCCTAAGATGAGTGCCCAACTCGACAGACAGTGGCAAGGCAAGCACCAACACACCCCTAGCAGAAGAAGATGGTAGATGAAAGTTATTAATACGGCAGAAAGGGTGAAAGGGAGAAAATATCTGAATAGTTGTAGTTACCACCAAAAACGACAGAGAGCAATGGAGAATCGGCACAGTAAGGTGAAAGAAATAGTAGTATTTAGTCAAGAAGAAATAGATTGAGGGTGAGGGAGAGAAGAAGAAGAAGAGAATCGACCAACCAATAATCGATTGAGGGAGGGGAGAGGCTAAAATAATCGGTCAAAGAAAGACCACAAAAATGACCAAAAACCAAGAGGAAGTTACGAAACCCGAAGGTGTTGAAAGGAAAAGAGAGAGGGAGAACAAAGTCGTATAAGACAGAAAAAGAGACACCCAAAGAACCTTAGATACCACTCGGCCTCCAAGAAGAGAAAAAAGAACCAAAATGTTACCAGTCACCGAAATGGAGAGCAATTGACCACCCCAAAATCGAAATTCCCATAGCAAGAGTACACATTCGGCTCTAACTCTCCCACTCTATACAAAATCCCACATTTTCCTCCTCAAATCCCTCAAACCGACCACCAATCCTTTAATCCACTCCTAAAACCTCTCCTCCAAACTCTCAACCAACCAATTTGAATCTCATTCAAACTCTTTAGAGTTTTGGCTAAGCCAGAACACTCCCACGTACTCACAACAAAATAAAATGCTCCACTACTCAAAGCAAGACTCAAACCTTAGTCCCCAAGCAACATCAACACGCCACCTATCCCTTGGACCAGCAGGCCTATTCTGTCATATTTTACCCATATTTAATTAAAAGCCTACTGCCTAGAGACAATGCTTATTCCTTTAAAAACCAAAACTTTTTGCACCTGCCTAAGCTTGAACCTAAGATTCTCAGACACTTCCCAGGACACTCAACCACTGAAGTAGACATGCATTTGTGTCACTTTCTTACAGAACAAAACATTTATATGCAGCCTTCGAACTATTCCCATGCTCAAAACCTGGTAATTCTAGGCCCAAAATTCGGGGCATTACAAGATAAAAGTATCGTTGGTCTGTTTGGGTTATATTTGACATTGCTATGTCTTTCTCTAGTATTTATTCCATTGTATGAATATGAAAATCGACGGTAAAATCTATATGATGCTAATCATCTGTTTCTACTGGCTATTATTCTGTTAAAAATACGTGAAGGTTATATTGCTCCTGTTACTGTGGATTTCAATATTTATAAGTGATTTTGTTCTTTCTGGACATTTTTTGGGATATCACCAGGGTTGATATCATTCTATCTGGGTTGTAATTTTTTGATATTCTGTGTAGCTTTAGATGTTGAAAATTTCGCTATTCTAGTTTTCTTATGATTCCATGTGATTATCTACAAGAGATCTCTATTTGACAGAGATGACTATGTTTATTATGATTATAATTTTTTGTTCGAAATGTGAAAGTACAGTGGTACCATCATCAGAGTTATAGAAGTTGTGTTTCTGCATTGATTGTTGTTTAAACCATATTTGATTCTCTTCTATGTTCAAATGCTTCATTAACAGCTGGGATAATAGTTGCTATAGTGTTGAGACATCATTCTTATTAAGGCCCAATAAATTCTATCTGATAAAAGTGACTTCTATGTAATTTAGAGCTTTGATGATTAATATATGAGGCAGTTTTATTATAAACTCTTTTCTAGTTCTCGTGAAACGTTCGACATCGATAAGAATGAAAGTAATAGAAGATTAATATCAAATCTGGATAGTGACATGTCTGGGATTATCCTTCTAACGAGAAGAAAAGATTTCTTCGAAAAGACTGATTTAGTGATTTAGTCTAACTTGAATTATTTGATTGAAAAGATGATTGAGTTATATGTGTTTGAATCTATCCACTGAACTAGAAATAAACTTTGAATGTACATATGTAATTTGAGGAATAATCTGGAAGAATAGTTTGTATTTTTAAAGATTTAATACGAAATTATTTCTATTGGAACAATTCTATCTGAGTAATGTTGTGGTAAATTAAAGTTAGTTCGAATGTTGAAGCTTTCTTTTACACGAAGACATTATCAACCGAAATGTCAGTTCTGGTTCCGCCTGAGTTGAATAAAGAGTTATGTGATATATATATGATGACTATAAGAGTTTAAAATGTTTAATGTCAGAGAAAGATCTGAACTTGGCACAGCAAAGTTAGGTTGAAATGTCAAAAAACTTTTGAGTCTGTAAGTGATTCTTATCTGAGGAAAATGATTATAGTTTCAGATGCTTTGAATGGGAAACTTGTAACACCCTTCACCCGTATCCGACTCCGGAACAAGGTTCGAGGCGTTACCGGACTTAAACATTCACAAACATATAAAATCGGGTCACAAAGTTCTACCCAAAATTAAAACTTGCAAACCACAATGAATAAAGACCACATCTCATGGCCATGTACAAAAGCTCAATGTAGGCCAATACGTAAACCAAATCATAATAATAATACATGACATGAAATAAACTTCTTATACATGCCACTCACATGAAAACATTTAACATATACTAGCCAATACTCCAAGGGTAATGGCTTGATAGTGTGATGCTGCCTCCGACGATCTCCAACCCCTGAGCTGACCTGACAAACTAAAAATAAATGAAAAGAAGGAAGGAAGCTTTACGCTTAGTAAGCAAGTACATAAATAATGAATAAAGAATTTAGTATGATTACATAATAACTCAAGTGTATCTACTTTTAATTTCACTATTTATTCCACTTTGGTCAAGCTGTCTCTCCTGCGTCGTGTTCACTAAATAAATCATAACTCGAGTTACGAAACTTGAAATCCAATTCCGTAAATTTTTCTTGAAAATAGACTCATATATATATTCACTAATTTTTTTCTAGAATTTTTGGTCAAGCCAATTAGTACAGTTTATTAGTTAAAATTTCCCCTGTTACACAGCTCGACTGATCCGACCTCTGTTCACTACGAATTTAATTTCTCCCAGTATACAATTCAAATAATCATGAAACCTGTATCATTTAAATATAGACTCAATAAGGAATTTATGCATATAAACTATATTTCTTAATTTGTTTTGTACAATTTTTAATGATTTTTCAAAGTTGGAACAGGGGATCACATAGTCATTCTGAGCAAGTCACACACAATTATAAATATATCAAATTATAGAATTCCTTTACTTGCTCCGTTTCTTTTATATGAAAATAGACTCATCAAGCTTTAATTTCACATCTCATTAAGACTCTAGTTAAATTCCTACTATTTTTGGTGGGTTTTCAAAATCACGTCACTGCTACTGTCCCACAACAGTTTTAGTGCTAATTCACTCTTTCACACTTTCTTTGTATTAACCTCATTTTAACATACATATCACAATTCATTTTCACTACATTTCATACATTACAAGTATAGGTCCATAATTACATTGTCACCATAAAGCCATCCCGTTGAACAATTCGGATCAATTCCCGATACTTGATGGTTTCAGCACACAGCTCCACCATCATATTTCATATAATTCGGCTCTCTTGTACACATGGTGAACACTTAGTACCACCCATGTGACCTAGCCAATTT
Source organism: Gossypium anomalum (assembly GCA_025698475.1). Lineage (NCBI taxonomy): Eukaryota > Viridiplantae > Streptophyta > Magnoliopsida > Malvales > Malvaceae > Gossypium > Gossypium anomalum. The sequence goes on from CM046959.1 coordinate 60,115,073, forward strand.
ATCTCGTAGCTCTCTTGTCTACATGGGATACTTCCTGTATCACACATGTGACCTAGCTACTACATAGTATCGTGTAGCTTTCTTGTACACATGATGTGCACTCGACATCATACATGTGACCTAGCTACACTCCATCTATATTATTCAATTCTTCCGAATGTTCAACCGGGATTTCTCTCTCTATTACTTATTTCCATTCTTCCAATAATCAATTTATGCTTCAAAATCGCTAAAAATATATATAATAGGCTGAAATATAAAAATGTAAATGAAGTTAATGTATTATTTACATACAAACTTACCTCGGTGCAAAATATAGAAATTTTGCAATTTAGTCCAAAACATTTTCCTTTCCCCGTTCGAGATCGATTCCACGCCTTTCTTGATCTATAATATCACATTTAGCCTAATAATTAATCACACTATTCATGTGGGTATAAAAATCATATTTTTACAAATTTGCATTTTGACCCCTAAACTTTTGCATATTTACACTTTTACCCCAAGACTCGAAAATTAAACTTCATCCTATTTGCTTGTGTTTTATGACATACTGATCATTTTTCCCTTCTATGGCAACATCAAATTCTCACTCTAACACATAGTTATGAACAATAGATATTTTTATCGATTATGCCGCTTTACTCGCTTTTTTACAAAAAATCACTCAAAAAAGTTGTTTAACACAATTTCAAGCTTCATATTCTACCATAAAACATCAAAATAAACGCATTTCACCTATGGGTATTTTTCCAAATATGAACCCTAGCTTAAATAATTGCTAGAATAAGCTTAATCGAGCTACCGGGATTCCAAAAACGTAAAGAACATTAAAACGGGCTTGGAATCACTTACTATTGAGCTTGGAAAGCTTGAAAACCCTAGCCATGGCCTCCCCATGCTAATTTCGGCCTCCATGAAGAAGATGAGCAAAATTGGCTTTTAATTTTGTATTTTAATTCATTTTACCCTAAATGACCAAAATGCCCTTACTACTAAACTTTCAAAATTCCTTCCATGTCCTAATTTTGTCCATGAACTTAAAATTGGTCAAATTTCTATTTAAGACCTCCTAATTAATATTTTAAAGCAATTTCATACTAGAAACTTCTAGAATGCAAGTTTTGCAACTTATTCAATTTAGTCCCTAACTTCAAATTAAGCACTTTATGCATTGAATTTCTTCACGAAATTTTCACGAAATCACGAAATCATATCATAAACCTCAAAATAATTATAAAATAATTATAAAACAATTATTTCTATCTCGAATTTGTGGTCACGAAACTACTATTCCGATTAGGCCCTGATTCGGGTTGTCACAATTCTCCCCCTTTAGAGATTTTCGTCCCAGAAAATCTTATCTAAAAAAGTGGTCTTCACTTAGATGCATAAATTTCAGATTCGGTGCTGAAGAACTTTCACTCAGTGTGGTGCCTCCAATATATCTTTTAATTTTTTTATATATATGAAAGCTTACGGATTCATCTCTCAATTGTTCTTAAATTTTCAAGCCTTCTCCGTTTCCCTTGTCATCTTGACATAAAACCAGATCTCAATTTGGTTAATGGAGACTAGAATTCCAAGAAATCCAACGATCAAAGGGACCTACACTCTTCCGAAATAATCATACAGATTTTCATCATCAATAAATCATAATCCAATAACATCTGAATCAAATTACAGTACACGTCATTACTCTCTGAATGAATAGGCAAATTTCACTGTGAGCTTCATACAATTCTTTCTGTATAAGCCTCAGAATAATAATATCATGAATCAGATCCAATCTGAAATTCAACATCAGAAGTCGATCCTCACTATACTCTTTTAGTTTACTACTCACTATCATATTTTCCTCTTTCCACTACGGAAATAATTCTGATATAACCTCGAAAATAATCCTTTCTTCTAGTTACAAAATATTTCATCATGCCATCCTTTACTATTCATTCCTTACGTTAATCAAAACTATTTCAATTGCATTAGCTCAAGTAACCAAAACATCTCAATTGAAGACATTAACTATAATTGACTTACTTGAGAGAAGGAATCCACCATACCGATTGAAACTCGCACTTTTATCACTTATGCTTTTACTGTTGTCAAACCTTACACGAAAAATTAGAAAAATCCCAATCACGAAATCACCATATTACCCAAATCAAATCAGTATATAGTCATACTTGACATGATTATCACGAGTGAAGAATGCACTCCAAGCATGAGCCATAATTAACAAATTACGGAATAAAGATAACAAGAAAACCAAATAAAGAAATCCAAGATAGAGAAACCCAGAATAAAGAAACCCAAGATACGATACTATGCCGGAAAATCAAAAACCAAACTCATAGGAAAATATAGAAAATCCCGATAATTCCTTAAAGAAAAGAAATCCAATAGAAAACATCATTTAATCTCACTGGAATTAAATGCAACAAGAACAATGTATCTTCCTATATATACATATCAAATGGAGCATCAAGTAGATGAAACAAAATCATAGTATTATACATATTCTCTTATATATATATATATTTTTAAATCAGGCAGAATATAATAGAATGCCCAAAAGAATAGAGCAATACAAATTATAAACCAGTCAGGCTACCAATGCTTTCGTCTAACATCAGGATTAGAAAACATCCTCATATAACTAGAATTTATTCAAAAGATCAACAACCCTAGAAATATTTCTGGGAACGGATAAACACATAAAACATCTTAGAAGAAACTGCTAAAATCTGTCCAGCCGTAACTGTCACACTCAGATATTACACATCTCAGATATCATTTCCCCAACTATTTCTGTCATCACAAATTTCATATTATTTTTCACTAAAGAAGACTAGTTCTGAATAAATTTTGTTTTGCACTTTCCTCGACCTTGTACCTTAGTAATTCAATTTATCAAAATAATTTTCTTCTCTAATTGGAATAGTGCATAACTCCAATAATCCTTATGCCAATCTGATACTTTTTTTTTTTTTAGCTTTGACTTTACTTATCAACTCATTCTTCAATCTCTAGTCATATTTATAGTTATTCTAGCACTGAACTCTTTGGTTTCTCAACCGGAAACTTATTCAGTACAAATCTCATGAAATTTCATTATAAAACACCACTTTGATAAGGGGAAGGGTCGTAGGGCCTCGACTCAACTCTCATATACATATACATGAAACACGCTTTTATCGAGAGCAATCATATCTCAATCATGTCATTCATTTCGAGTAACTAATATTCATATTGGTTTAATGCCCACTTTCCAGTTATCTCATTTAGTCAAATATAATTTTGCATGCATCATATTTTAGTTATTTTTTTGAATAGCTTGACTTATCCATTCATCTACTCGAGCAAATCATACTCATGACATCATATAAGAGTTAAACAAACATAGATATTTGCATCACAATGGCAACTTTCATTTCATGCATCATCATATACATATCATTACAATCACATAATTCAGTCCAAACAATTTAACATAGATAAATTCATTTCATTATAATCATTTATCTCATAAAAAAAAATATCATTCACATTCATCAACATTCAATGTTCAATCAAGGCAATGACATATTTATTCATATCATAATATTAGGAACTTTTACTCATACCTCTACGAATTTTTTATTTATCCCATTCACCTTATCAAGTAAATCAAATACGCTACATCATAGGAGCATCAAGCATGTATAGATATTTATTACAACATGACCTTTTCATCTTACGTGTTATCACTTATATATATATCATAAATTTTTATTCATACTTTTCTAAATCGAGACTCATCATAATCGTAATTTTATTCAAACACCTTCGCATCACATTGAATATGGTCGGTCAGCAGCTCGGTTGGAGAGTACCTCTGTCTAAACAAGACGGTGTTCATACACGTCGGAGACATCACACTATCACGGATCGCTGGCATGTATAGCTGGACTTTTACACATGCTAGGTTAGTCCGAGAACCGACTAAACCATAGCTCGATACCACTAAATGTAACACCTTTCACCCGTATCCGACTCGGAACAAGGTTCGAGGCGTTCTGGACTTAAACATTCACAAACATATAAAATCGGGTCACAAAGTTCTCCCAAAATTAAAACTTGCAAACCACAATGAATAAAGACCACATCTCATGGCCATGTGTACAAAAGCTCAATGTAGGCCAATCGTAAACCAAATCATAATAATAATACATGACATGAAATAAACTTCTTATACATGCCACTCACATGAAAACATTTAACATATACTAGCCAATACTCCAAGGGTAATGGCTTGATAGTGTGATGTCATTGCCTCCGACGATCTCAAACCCCGAGCTGACTGACAAACTAAAAATAAATGAAAAGAAGGAAGGAAGCTTTACGCTTAGTAAGCAAGTACATAAATAATGAATAAAGAATTTAGTATGATTACATAATAACTCAAGTGTATCTACTTTTAATTTCACTATTTATTCCACTTTGGTCAAGCTGTCTCTCCTGCGTCATGTTCACTAAATAAATCATAACTCGAGTTACGAAACTTGAAATCCAATTCCGTAAATTTTTCATGAAAATAGACTCATATATATATTCACTAATTTTTTTATAGAATTTTTGGTCAAGCCAATTAGTACAGTTTATTAGTTAAAATTTCCCCTGTTACACAGCTCGACTGATCTGACCTCTGTTCACTACGAATTTAATTTCTCCCAGTATAAAATTCAAATAATCATGAAACCTGTTTCATTTAAAAATAGACTCAATAAGGAATTTACGCATATAAACTATATTTCTTAATTTGTTTTGTACAATTTTTAATGATTTTTCAAAGTTGGAACAGGGGATCACATAGTCATTCTGAGCAAGTCACACACAATTATAAATATATCAAAATATAGAATTCCTTTACTTGCTCCGTTTCTTTTATATGAAAATAGAATCATCAAGCTTTAATTTCACATCTCATTAAGACTCTAGTTAAATTCCTACTATTTTTGGTGGGTTTTCAAAATCACGTCACTGCTACTGTCCTACAACAGTTTTAGTGCTAATTCACTCTTTCACACTTTCTTTGTATTAACCTCATTTTTTTAACATACATATCACAATTCATTTTCACTACATTTCATACATTACAAGTATAGGTCCATAATTACATTGTCACCATAAAGCCATCCCGTTGAACAATTCGGATCAATTCCCGATACTTGATGGTTTCAACACTGCACACTCCATCATATTTCATATAATTCGGCTCTCTTGTACACATGGTGAACACTTAGTACCACCCATGTGACCTAGCCAATTTATCTCGTAGCTCTCTTGTCTACATGGGATACTTCCTGTATCACACATGTGACCTAGCTACTACATAGTATCGTGTAGCTTTCTTGTACACATGATGTGCACTCGACATCATACATGTGACCTAGCTACACTCCATCTATATTATTCAATTCTTCCAATGTTCAACCGGATTTCTCTCTCTATTACTTATTTCCATTCTTCCAATAATCAATTTATGCTTCAAAATCGGCTAAAATATATATAATAGGCTGAAATATAAAAATGTAAATGAAGTTAATGTATTATTTACATACAAACTTACCTCGGTGCAAAATATAGAAATTTTGCAATTTAGTCCAAAACATTTTCCTTTCCCCGTTCGAGATCGATTCCACGCCTTTCTTGATCTATAATATCACATTTAGCCTAATAATTAATCACACTATTCATGTGGGTATAAAAATCATATTTTTACAAATTTGCATTTTGACCCCTAAACTTTTGCATATTTACACTTTTACCCCAAGACTCGAAAATTAAACTTCATCCTATTTGCTTGTGTTTTATGACATACTGATCATTTTTCCTTCTATGGCAACATCAAATTCTCACTCTAACACATAGTTATGAACAATAGATATTTTTATCGATTATGCTTTAGTTTTACTCGTTTTTACTGAAAAATCACTCAAAGAAAAGTTGTTTAACACAATTTCAAGCTTCATATTCTACCATAAAACATCAAAATAAATGCATTTCACCTATGGGTATTTTTCCAAATATGAACCCTAGCTTAAATAATTGCTAGAATAAGCTTAATCGAGCTCAAGGGATTCCAAAAACGTAAAGAACATTAAAAACGGGGCTTGGAATCACTTACTATTGAGCTTGGAAAGCTTGAAAACCCTAGCCATGGCCTCCCCATGCTAATTTCGGCCTCCATGAAGAAGATGAGCAAAATTGGCTTTTAATTTTGTATTTTAATTCATTTTACCCCTAAATGACCAAAATGCCCTTACTACTAAACTTTCAAAAATTCCTTCCATATCCTAATTTTTTCCATGAACTTAAAATTGGTCAAATTTCTATTTAAGACCTCCTAATTAATATTTTAAAGCAATTTCATACTAGAAACTTCTAGAATGCAAGTTTTGCAACTTATTCAATTTAGTCCCTAACTTCAAATTAAGCACTTTATGCATTGAATTTCTTCACGAAATTTTCACGAAATCATGAAATCATATCATAAACCTCAAAATAATTATAAAATAATTATAAAACAATTATTTCTATCTCGAATTTGTCGTCACGAAACTACTATTCCGATTAGGCCCTGATTCGGGTTGTCACAAAACTTTTGTGTGCTTTTTGAGAAATAAATACGTGATTGATCTTATCAAGTAATGAACAGATGTTGGCTCAATTATAGGTTAAATAAATGCTTATTTAGTGAAGTTGTGAAATTCAGAATTGTGTCTGCGAATTATAAGTTAAAAAGGGGTTTAGCATAAATTGATTTCTGATTTAGAACCTCAGATGTGATATCAATGATTATCTGTTATTCGAGATAGAGTGTGTATACTAAAAAGCTCTACGAATATACAACAACTACTACAAGAAACTTTCAGTGGTAGTTTATCTGTTCATATGGGATTTAACAAGATGCACAACAGTCCGAGATATGATATCGATGATTGAGTGTGAAATCTGATATTTCTGACATTGTTGATTATAGAATTAGAGTGTGGATGAATTTTGTATCAGAATTATCCTTATTATTGAAAAAGATAGAGTTATTTGAAACATTGTTAATTGTCTAAAGAAATCTCTCGATATGTATAGATTTTTTTTTTCTTTTAATAAAACAGTTGAGTTATCCGTTTTCGTGATGGTAAGTCTGCTTATGGTGCCAGTCATTGTTATTTCGGATTAAGAACTGAAACTCATATGATAATTCTGAGGGAAATTACAGTAACCTGTGAGTATGAGATTGCATTGAAATCGAGAAACGCAAAACAAATTCTCAAAATATTTATGTATCATTGTGCTTTAGAGTTTCACAGCAAGTAAGAAAGATTGTTGTTGTTTGATAACCTATCAGGTGTGTATAGAAGTGACACTGTATGAATTATCGTATGTGGCAGTTACCTAACTCTGTTGTTTTAGGATCGAGCTTTACGGGTAAATGATTCATGAGATTAATATCATCAGCGAAATAAAGTAAAAAACGAAGGTAACTTAATATAGTTAGAAGCAGATTCAGTTTGATATGACGTGTAGTGAAAAACAGATCAGAATCTTAATTGTGAGATTACAGAGATATGGAATCCGAAATCATGTGTGAATTTGAAATATACTATGTGGAAGAAAATTCCTTACTCTACTTTGTGGTAAGATTTTCTGAGACGAAAATCCCTAAAGGGGGGGAGAGTTGTAACGGCCCGGTTTAGACCCTAGTCGGAACAGTGGTTTCAAGACCATAACTTCGAGTCAAAAAAATATTTTAATATTATTTTTGGTGTTTATATTATGTGAATTGAAATGTGTGAAAGTTTCATGTGAAAATTTAATCGTTTGTGTGCTCGATTTGATAAAATGACTTAATTGCAGAAAATGCAAAAGTAGCCTTCTAATTAGTTATTGGAAACACAAAAATTTATATACTTTTTCATACCTAATTTTACTTAAATTCATGTAAATTCGGTTAAATTCTTGTCAAAAAATAATTAAATATTATAAAATAATTAAATTGTGTTAAACATGTTGAATTTAGTTACTTTTATACTTAATTTTGATTAATTTTGACTATTTTCAATAGATTCGCGCAAAGGGCAAAAATTGGCTCGGCTGACACTGCTAAAAGCACAAAACCGAGAATCAATTTGAAGTTTCGAGGCACATTAATTTCCAGCCTAAGACAGTCCAAAAATGTGTATTAATTCATAATTTAATTAATTTTAATTTATTCCCCATTTAATTTGGGTTAAATAAGTTATTTTTAATTAATTATGGAGAAAGGGTCCAATTGAACCGCACTAGTCGAATCATATTGAGTGAACCGAACCAGCCACTAAATGGGCAGCCCAGAACCGTCCATATGCTGACCCAAATCAGCATTTTAGCTGATTAAATATACTTGCAAAAAGGCCCTTGAAGAACCGTCAAAATGCATTCAAACCCCTCCTTTAATTGTGGCTTTATGAAACTGCCCCAAGCTTAAAATAGCAAAGTTGAAACTCTCAACTTTGCCATGTGTGTGGCCGGCCAAGGGAGGTCTCTTAGGCTGATTCTTTTTGCTATTTTTAGCTGCCATATTCAGCTACAAAAGCCACCCCTTGTGAATCATTCAAAGCATCCCTCATTCCACAACATTCTCTCATTCTCTCTTCTCCTCTCTCACTTTTCTCTCATTTTTTTCCATCCCATTTCCCTTATTGTTCAAGTGCCAATTTCTTCTATTGGGAAATAGGCTCTCATCAGCCATTTTGGAGCAGCAATTAGGTGTTCATAAGCCACCTTGATAGCCGACGGCAACAAAGAATGAAGAACGGAGCAACTAGTCAAGCCACGAAGAAACACCGGATTTGCTTCTTGTTCCCTATCTCTTTAATTTTTGTTGTTGTTTTGATGAGCATGTTTATGAATATTTATGCTATTGAAATGTTTATTTTAATCAATTTAGCTTAAACTTAAGTTTGTGTTGGGTTGATTATATTCTGCCTGCTTGAATTGTTAAAATGATGTTTATGTTGTTATAGGCCTCGGTAAATTGCTTGGTTAAGTAAAATCATGCCTAAGTTATTTTTGCATTATAATTGTTAAATAACTAATGAATTAATTATTTAAACGGATTGAAATTATAATTAATTGACACAATACTTAATCAGTGCATGTTTATTCTTCTAAGGTAGCTAAAGGTTAAATTAGCAATATATCTAGCGATATTATTGCCTTGCATAACATGCAAGATTATTGTGATTAAACTATTTCAAGGTAGGGATGCCTTGTTACCTCACATAGTCTTTTATATGCTTATTAGATTTAATTAATCATTTGAATTGACATAGGGATATGCAAGAGATTAGTTCAATTTAACGAGTATGTATATTGAATTGACATAGGGATATGTTAAGAGATGAATGGATTTTTGTATGTAAGTTTGTTCATAAGTTAGCAAATTACCGGGTTGCTGTGAATTTATTCGTAACAATATGAACATGAGTTTAATAATTCTAAGTTAAAGAAATATAATTAATCCAACACAAGTATGTTACCTTGATTAAATCTTATTTGAAATCGTGCATTAGAACTCCTTTGTTTTATTTTAATTATTTACTTAGTTTTTAAATAGTTTTTGACCATCTTTTAAAACCAAATTATTTTTACCTCACCAAAGTGTTCTACAATTAATTTCATAAATAATTATTTTTACAGTCCCCCGTGGGTACGATAACTCGACATTTACTTGTCACTTTATTACTTGTTGCGATTGTGTACACTTGCACATTTTTTCATCGTTCCAAGTTTTTGGCGCCGTTGCCAGGGACTGTTTTAAAAAAAAGCCATTATTTGTGAATTTTTTTAGTTTTACATTTTGGTTTAATTTTTTATTTAATTTTTAACTCACTTAATTTTTCTGTGATTATTTCAGATGTTTATGAGTATTGACCAGATTATTGACTTATTCCCCGTAGACCCTGAGATAGAATGAACCTTTCGACAGCGAAGAAGACAAGCGAATCAAAGAAGGGCTAAAGGAATGAATTTTGAGAATATGAATCAAGGAAATGGAGCAAACCTTGTCCTATCCTTATTGTTGACGATAGGGATAGAGCCTTAAGACAATATGTCATGCCAGTATTTAACGATCTTAATCTGGGCATTAGGAGACCCGAAATCGAGGCACAATAATTCGATCTGAAGCCAGTCATGTTCCAGATGCTTCAGACTGTGGGCCAATTTAGTGGAATGCCTATTGAAGATCCTCATCTTCACCTAAGACTATTTATGGAGGTGAGCGACTTTTTCAAAATAGTTGGAATACCCGAAGATGCATTACGATTGAAGCTATTCCCATACTCACTAAGGGACAGAGCTCGAGCCTGGTTGAATTCATTGCCACCAAACTCAATATCTACATGGCAAGAGTTAGCTGAAAGATTCCTCATGAAGTATTTCCCGCCTAGCAAGAATGCTAAGTTGAGGAACGAGATCACTGCCTTCCAACAAATGGATGATGAGTCCTTGTATGAGGCATGAGAACAATATAAAGAACTATTACGAAAATTCCCTCATCACAGAATCGCACATTGCATCCAACTTGAGACATTTTATAATGGTCTCAATGCTCACACGAGGATGGTAATGGACGCTTCTGCTAATGGTGCTCTCCTTTCTAAGTCTTATAATGAGGCTTATGAAATCATCAAGAGGATCGCCAGTAACAATTATCAATGGTCGACCAATCGAGCCACGTCAGGAAGACGAGTCACAGGAATACATGAAGTGGACGCTCTCACTTCACTCGTATCTCATGTATCTTCAATATCCTCAATGCTTAAGAATCTTACCACTAATAGGTCTAATAATTTTGCAGCCCAACCACTTCACCAATTTAAGAGTATAGCCTGTGTTTATTGTGGGTAGGGACATTTGTTCGAAGAATGTCCATCAAACCCTGAATCTGAATATTACATGGGTAACCAGAACCAAAATCGAGGAAGGCAAGGACTGCAATCCAACTTTTATAACCCATCGTGGCAAAACCACCCAAATTTTTCCTGGAGTAACCAAGGGGCTGGAACCAGTAACAACTACGCTCAACCTAGACCGACTCAACTGCCTAGTTATTCCCAACAAGCTCAGAAACCAGCTCTGGCTAAATCATCCAATAGCTTAGAGAATTTATTAAAGGCATACATGGCGAAAAATGATGCCACACTAAGGAATTTGGAGAACCAAGTGGGCCAGCTTGCTACTGAACTCAGGAACTGACCACAAGGTGCTTTACCTAGTGATACGGAGAATCCAAGAAATTCAGGGAACGAACATTGCAAAGCGTTAACACTGAGGAGCAGAAAGACAGTAGAGCCCAACACTATCGAAGCTGAAAAGGAGCCAACTGATGCTCAAGACTCAGAGGAAGGTCAACCGAGTGTTGAAATTTCAGTTTCACAAGAACAGAACCTGCAAAACCCCGACAAGGTAATTCTAGAACTAGCTAATTCTGATCAACTAACAACTCCGTTAGATACAGAATTGCCACAAAAGACGAATCAACAAGTTCCAGTAAAGAAACCACCACCACCCTACCCTCAAAGACTTCAGAAGCAGAAACAGGAAATTCAATTCAAGGAATTCCTAAACGTACTCAAGCAACTTCACATCAACAACCCATTGGTTGAAGCACTTGAACAAATGCCGAACTACGTCAAGTTTATGAAGGATATCCTGTCCAAAAAATAAAGACTTGGAGAATTTGAGACGGTAGCTTTGACGAAGGAATGCAGTACATATCTTCAAGACAAACTACCCCCAAAGCTGAAGGATCTAGGATGTCTTACAATTTCTTGCAACATTGGAGCAATGTATTGTGGTAAGGCACTATGTGACTTGGGTGCAAGTATAAACTTGATGCCTATGTCAATATTTAGAAAGTTGGGGATAGGTAAAGTTAGACCTACTACGGTTACACTTCAACTAGCAGATCGATCCTTAGCACATTCAAAAGCAAAAATCTAGGATGTATTAGTACGAGTAGATAAATTTATCTTCCCTGCTGATTTTGTTATCCTAGACTTCAAAGCAGGCAAACAAGTGCCGATTATCCTAGGAAGATCGTTCTTAGCAACCAGAAGGACCTTTATTGATGTGCAGAAGGGCGAGCTTACGATGCGTGTTCAAGATGATCAGGTAAAATTTAATGTTTTTAAGTCTCTGAGATTTCCTAATGCGATTGATGATTGTTCTGCAGTATCCGACTTAGAGGATTTAATAGTGGAGAAGGAACTCAATTCTGTTGAGGATCCACTGGAAAGAATTTTGACATTGGACCCTCCAAATGATGAAGAGGAGGTTGAGTACTTAGCTTTGTTAGAGGCTAATCAAAGGGGATTTAATCCACAATCCCGCTTTGAATCTTTGGAGTTAGAGAAAAGGGATTATGCACAACCAAAAGCGTCAATCGAGGAGCCACCTAAATTAGAACTGAAGGTACTTCCATCACATTTGAAATATGTTTATTTAGGTAACCCTTCTACTCTGCCTGTGATTGTTTCAGCAGAATTAACTACTAAGCAAGAAGAGAAACTCATCTTGGTGTTGAAACAATTCAAGAAGGCTATCGAATGGACCATAGCCGATATCTGTGGTATTAGTCCATTTGTATGCGTGTACAAGATTATCCTGGAAGATGGCGTAAAAGGGACAATTGATGGACAACGAAGACTGAACCCCATATGAAGGACGTGGTGAAAAATGGGATTATAAAGTGGTTAGATGCGGGTATCATTTATCCCATCTCAGACAGTTCGTGGATAAATCCGGTCCAGTGCGTGCCAAATAAGGGAGGTATCACAGTCGTACAAAATGAGAATAACGAGTTGATACCAACTAGAACAGTTACGGGATAGAGGATTTGCATCAAGTACTAGAAGCTGAACAAGGCGACTAGGAAAGATCACTTTCCTTTGCCATTTTTGGAACAGATGCTGGATAGGCTCGCAGGGCGAGATTATTACTGTTTTCTCGATGGATACCCGGGGTATAGTCAGATTACAGTAGCACTGAAGGATCAACACAAAACAACGTTCACCTGCCCGTACGATACATTTGCATTTAGACGCATGCCATTTGGTTTATGTAATGCACCTGCTACATTTCAAATATGTATGATGTCTAATTTTACTGACATGGTTGAGAAGTACTTGGAAGTTTTTATGGATGACCTTTTAGTATTTGGAGATACTTACGATGATTGCATAGGCAATCTAGCTAAGGTATTAAGACGATGTGAAGAAACGAACCTCGTACTTAATTGGGAGAAGTGCCATTTCATGGTACGAGAAGGAATTGTTCTAGGGCATCGGATAACAAGACATGGGATCGAGGTAGATAAAGCAAAGGTAGATGTTATCGAGAAAGTCCCACCTCCAACATCTGTAAAGGGTGTTAGGAGCTTTCTGGGCCACGCCGGGTTCTATCGAAGATTTATCAAGGACTTCTCCAAAATTGCTAAAACCTTATGGAAATTATTGGAGAAGGACGCGACATTCAAGTTTGATAAGGAATGCTTAAAGGCGTTCAAAGATTTAAAAAGTCGATTAGTTATTGTGACAGCCCTAATTTGGCCCTAGTCGGAAAGCGGTTTCAAAACCACAAAACCAAGTCACAAAAATAGTTAAATGCAATTATTACATGTGAAAGTGCATGTGTGAAAATTTCATGCTTTGATTTTGTCATTTGTGAGTGAAATTATGAAATAGGACCTATGTGAAAGTTTTTGAAAATGCTTAAGCTAATTTGTAGTGGCCAAATAAATGGTAGTGCAAAATAGGAGGATTTGCATGTCAAACTTCCCATTTTATGTGTAGTGGCCGACCATGATGTTGGTGGGAAGCAACATGTGCATTAGATAATAATAATTTAAGACATGAAGTTATGGTACTAATTGATATGTGTCATTTTATGTCATAAAATAAAGACTAAAAATAACAAAATGATGGAAGGGAAAAGTTGGTCCATCTTTGTTCTTCATAGCCGAAAATAGGAGAGCAAGAGAGCGGAGAGCTCTTGAATATTCGGTCACTTGGGGAAGAAAAATCCAAGGTAAGTCCATAGTAGTTTACTTCTATCTTGATGTTCATGTGTTCTTCTTGATTCTACCTTAACTCATGAAGCATATTTTGATTTTTGGTTGTGTTGTGAGCATTCGATCATGAATTGAAATGAGGGAAATGGTTGTTGTTTCATGTTCTTTTGATGAAAAATGGAAGATAGGTGAAGTTGAGCCTAGCAAATGAGCATGCATGTGCCTTAGATGCTAAGGGGGAAAATCTGCTAACATGTTGTGTGTATTATGGCCGAATGTGAACTTGGACAATATTGAGTAATGTTTGTGCTTTAAAATGATGAAATGGAGATTATGCTTAAGTGAAGTTATAGGTATGTGATGATTGATTTGTGATATGCATGTTTAAATAACATGCATGCAAGTTATGTGTGAAAGAGTGAATTGGTAATAAATCTGCTTGGGACAGCAGCAGTAACGTAATTTTGGAAAATCACCATAAATTTTGGAAGATGAGTTAGAAGCTGAATAAATTATGTAATTAAAGCTTAATGAGTCTAGTTTCTTATAAAAGAAACCGTGTAAGCAAAAGAATTTCCAATAATGAGATATTTGAAGTGATGTGAGACAGGGTCAAAATGACTTCTAAATCCCCTGTTCTGTTTTTATAAAATCATTATAAATTGTAAAAAAATGGTTATAAGATGAAGTTTATATTTGTAGACTCCTCAATGAGTCTAGTTTCAAATGAAATAAACGAGAACATATTTTGAATTCTGTACAATGATAAATTTGATTCGTAGTGAAGAGTGGTCAGATTAGTCAAACAGTGAAACAAGAGAAAACTTTAAGAAAAATCTGGTATTGATTGGACAAACCAAAAATTATTAAAATTTTAAGAATAAAATATATATGAGTCTATTTTCAGGGAAAATTAACGGCACTTGATTTGGAGTTTCGTAGCTCCAGTTATAAATGATTTAGTGACTGTTGCTCAGGAAGACAGCTTGCAGTGAAATTATGATTATGTGGTAAACATTGACAAAAATTTGTTAATGAGTTACTTATTGATTTCTTATAAGCTTACTATGATCACTCAAGAGCATAGAGGGGCAAATTCGGATAAGGGAAAAGAGAGAGTAATCGAATAGCCGCTGTAATCGTTCGGCAACATTCGAGGTAAGTTCTTAAGTGTTTAAGCTTGATTTCTTTTTATATGCCTAAGAGTTAAATTAATATGGCAAAGAGAATGTATTAATGTGCCGAATATGTAATGATTTAAGGCTATAAGCCGATTATGGCTTTTATGCTTAAGTTGAATTGGATTTGGAAATTTGATGCACTAAATGAGTGTTACAATGAATAAACTATGCCGTATATGTGTTGGTAGAGATATCACGATTTGTGATTATTAAATATCTAAAGGAAACCATGATGTGTATAAAATTATTATTAGTAGTCCTTTGTGGTAGCCAAATATGGCTTGGCACTAAAGTGATTAAATGTGAACTTCGATAAGGTAAACTATTAAAAGTGTGGTGCTATAAGACTATGGGCTAATACGATATGTGGATTCGTTCCGTAAAGTAAATTATTCAGGTACGAACAACCTAATTAAGTACATGTGAATTAAATAAATTTGATGATTGATGTGAATCGAACATATAAGAAATGGTTTCATGTTTATGTTCAACTATGAGACCTTGTGTTAAGTCGATAATCGATTTCGTTCAACACATTAAGTTGGTCAGGTATGCGATATGTACTTATGCATGTTAAATCGATTGGAATTGAATCATGAATCTGAATTGAGAAGCATAGGTAAAAATGCCTATGTCATATATGTGAGTAAGGGTAAAACCATCGTAAATTATCGATAAGGATGGGCTATGTACCGAACCATCTTATAATTGCTAATTTGAAAGGTTGTGTGCGAATCATTGAGCAATATGTATATATTAGATGAATTGTGACCTTTTGGTTCTACTTGAATCAAGTTGTGCGATAAATAATTTATGTATATGACTTATAGTCGAATGGTCACTATGGGTTAAGTTTGAATGGTGAAATGGATATGTGATATTTATGTATGACTTTTGAACCAAAATGTAAATGATGGTGTTCATATGGAGTTTATATCTGAATGTAGCAAATGACTACTAATGTGATATGTTGAATGAGATGTGTTAATATATGATTAAGTATGCATGATATTTGATATGTATCCAGGCTTAAAGACCCTCAGGCTATATGCTGGAATTATATCTGGGTTAAATCCCACAGGCTTCGTGCTGGTAATATATCCAGGTTAAATCCCGCAGGCTTTGAGCTGGTCTTATATCCGGGTTAAATCCCGCAGGCCTAATGCTGGTATTATATTCGGGCCTTTGAGCCTAGCAGGCTATTATGCCGGTGAGACACAATTCGGGCTTTTAAGCCTAGCAGGCTATTATGCCGGTGAGACATTATTCGGGCCTTTGGGCCTAGCAGGCTATTATGCCGGTGAGATACTAATCAGGCTTTCGAGCCTAGCAGGCTATAATGTCGGTGAAATGATATCAGGCCTCGAGCCTAGCAGGTGATGCCGATGAATGAGTAAAAGTTTAAGGTTTTTGTGTGATTGACTGAGTTTAAGTTGGGTAACACCTCGAACCCTATTCCGGCGAGGGATACGGGCGAGGGGTGTTACAGTTATGGCACCCATAATCATCACACCAGACTGGGATTTGTCATTTGAATTAATGTGTGACGGAAGCGACTTCACGATAGGAGCTGTCATGGGCCAGCAAAGGAACAAAGTTTTTCATCCCATCTACTATGCAAGCCAGACTCTTACAAAAGCTCAGCTAAACTATACGGTAACAGAAAAATAGTTACTTGCTATTTTATTTGCTTCTGAAAAGTTTCGATCTTATCTTGTAGGTACCAAAGTAACTATTTATACGGACCACTTGGCAATTAAGTACTTACTTGCCAAGAAAGATGCTAAGCCGAGACTGATCTGGTGGGTGCTTCTACTTTAAGAGTTCAATCTAGAAATTCAAGATTGAGAGGGAGTAGAAAACCAAGTAGTAAATCACTTGTGTAGATTGGAGCTGCAAGAAGGGAATTCTCCTATTATACCAAGTCAGGAAACGTTTCCAGATGAACACATACTGAAGGTAAGTCATGTCCATAATACCCCTTGGTTTGCTGATATTGCTAACTATTTAGCTTGTGGTTTGATGCCAATTGATAAGACTTATCAACAAAGGAGAAAGTTTCTTCACGATGTAAAGTACTTTTTTCGGGAAAAGCCATATTTGTTTAAAAGGTGTACAAATCAGATGATTAGGAGATGCGTGGCAGAAGATGAAGTACAAAAGATTTTATACCATTGTCACTCAACTTTGAGTGGGGAACACTTCAGAGGTACTCGTACGGCGGCCAAAGTATTGCAAGCTAGATTTTTTTGGCCAACACTATTCAAGGATGCATATGCGTACGTAAAGAGCTGTGACCGATGTCAAAGGGTCAGAAATGTCACCAACATAAATGAGATACCGCGAACAAACATCATTGAGGTAGAATTATTCGATGTATGGGGTATTGACTTTCTTGGTCCTTTCCTTCGTCTTTTGGTCACAAGTATATATTGGTAGCAGTAGACTATGTGTCCAAATGGGTCGAGGCTGAAGCTTATTCGACAAATGATGCGAAGTTTGTAATGAAGTTCTTGTAGAAACACGTGTTCAAAAGGTTTGGAACCCCAAGAGCTATCATTAGTGATGAAAGGTCCCATTTCATGAACAAGTGGTTAAGATGGTTATTAGACAAGCACGGAGTAAAACACAAGGTTGCAATAGCTTACCATCCGCAACAAATGGGCAAGCTAAACTGGCAAATAAGGAAATAAAAGGCATACTTGAGAAGGTAGTTTGCCCAAACCGACGAGATTGGTCCAAAAGGCTGGACGATGCTTTATGGGCTTACAGAACAGTATACAAGACGCCTTTAAGGATGTCACCCTATAGATTAGTCTTTGGGAAAGCATGTCATCTACCCTTAGAGTTAGAGCACAAGGCTTACTGGGCTCTTCGAAAACTCAACTTGGATCCTAAGCTTGCTAAAAAGAAACAGATGCTCCAACTCAATGAGCTAGAGGAACTCTAGCTATTCTCCTACGAAAATGCCAAATTACTCAAGGAAAGACTTAAGAAATGGCATGACAAGCACATTCAAGTTCAAGAATTTGAAGCAAGTCAGTGAGTTTTGTTATTTAATTCCAGACTAAAGTTCTTTCCAGGTAAGCTAAAATCACATTGGTCCGGTCCATTTACGATTCATCACGTCTATCCATACGGAGTTGTCGAGCTCCAAGGTAAGGGAGGTAATTTTCAAGTTAACGCTCAGCGCCTAAAACACTGTTGGGGAGATAAGATTGAACGAAATGAAATTTCGTTCATTTTATCGAATGTTTAAAATTTTCTTATTTTCCTTTTTAATAAAATATTTAGGGTATTTTTTCGAGATTAGTATGTTTAAATAAATTCTGTCTAGGAGATTGGAACTTAAGTGGGACCACTTGTGACCTCTCCAATCTTTCCTGGGAATTGATTTTAACATAATTTTCCTAAAAATTATTCTCTAAATAGAAATTTCAATTTTTGATTTTCCAAATAAAAAGGGTCAATTTTGATCCAAGTCTTAAATTGCAACTCAATTCCAAATTTTCATTAAATCTAGGACTTAATTGAATCATTTTTAAAATTTGGTTGCTCTTTTCGTAAATAATAAAAACTAGATGCCTCTTTTTGTAAATATTTTCAAAAGGCTTCTAGAATAAATGTTTTCAGTTTAAAAAAAATGATAATTATTAATATATAATTATATCCATTATAATATATATTAATTATTATCAATTTTAGGATTTTATTTGATAAGTTTTTAATGATAATAAGAAGATAATCTTTAATATATAATTATATCTATTATAATTTATAAATTATTGTTTATCAATTTAGCATAGAATTAGGATTAATTTTAATCATATCTTATCTTTATTTAAATAAATTAAATAGCAATTAATAATTTAATATGCATACATCTAATTATTAATTGTTGTTATCTTTGTATAGGATTAGAATTTAGAATTTTTATTAATTAAATTGTTTTAAGAATTCTACTCTAATTCTTATTTTTCCCTCTATAAATACCACCCATCTTCTCATTCATCTAACATTAAAAACCGAAAGCACTAAAACACCAAAGTGTCGAAGCCCCTAGCCACAGCAACACCCAGCAATCAGCCAGCACACGCCCAGCTCCATCGCACGCCCATCTGCTCACACCAAGCGCGCATTGCTTCGTGCTGCTTTAGCCTCAGCTCGCGCCAGGCCTTTATCCCACGCGCCCTGCCTGCGACCAAGTGCTACCTGCTGTCAAACGTTCGTGTCGCTACTTCTTTCTAGCCCTACTGCGCATCACTGCTCCCACACGCACCACGCCCGCACGGCCTATCTGCTTGTGCGGCATTCTTCTTTCATCCATCCTAAGACAACAAACCCTCCAACCCTCCTTTTAAATTCCCATCTTTTTCTTCATTATTATTATTATTTTCTAGAGTTCTTATATTTTTATAATAAAAAAAGGTGGTAAGACCTAGTTTCTCTTAATTTTTAATTTTATTCAATTAGTTAATTTTTTAGTTTATTGAATTATTAATTTTTATAAATTAAATTTTTGAAAATAATTTTTCCATCTTATGATCAGGTTAATTATGCCTCACAAGAGAACTCGTGCTTCTGCTCAAATTGATGACCAACAAAACAAGTTCCACTGTAAATAAGCAAAAGTGAGATACGAAAGTATCTTCAAAAATCAAAAAATGCATTCAGAAAAAGGCTTTACATTAAAGGAAAGCAACTATAGAGACTTTATGGCAAGTATTCATCAAGTTGCTGAAACCCTCAATTGGGAGCTGTTTTGTGAAAAGAGACCTAGTGTGGATGAAGAGCTAGTTCGTGAGTTCTATGCAAATTTAACTTCAAGCGAGATGACAGAAGTCCCAGTTCGCGAAATCAAGGTACTGATAAATTCAAATGCTATTAATGAGTTCTTTGAATTACCAGATTTCGAAAACGACGAATATTCCACATTGATGAGCAATATCAAGCCTGAAAATTTGCAAGAAATTCTCGAGGAACTGATAGTTTAGGGTTCTACATGGATTGTGTCAAAACAAGGAATCCACACTTATTGAAGAGAATATTTGACGCCACTTGCAAAGGTATGGTTTTACTTCATCCGATTCAGCCTTATGCCTAGCTCACATAGGACTAGAATATCATTAAAGCGAATGGTCTTATTGTACTCGATCCTAACTGGTAAGACCATTGATGTGGGGAAGATCATCTTGAGGGAAATACGGAATTATGCTATTAAACGCTCTGGCCCTGCTCACTTCCCCTTTACAATAACAATTTTATGCTTGAAAGCTAAAATTCTTACGAATGTAAGGAAGACAGGGTATAGCCAAGGCACAATCACAAATTGGGACCTTTACCGAGTAGCTGAAGATTCAGTTCTACAGCAACGAGTTGAAGTAAATGAGGAACTTGAGGATCCTGTTGAAGAAGAAGATCCCACGATGCAATCATTTGAAGTCCCTGATAAGGTAGGATCGATGGAGCCGTGTTTGAACCCGATCTTGAAACTTCAATGTTTAGAGCTCACCATCGAGCCTGACACCTTCGAGATGAGCTATCAAAATTGATGGACTTAATGCAACATATGCAATGGCAACAACAAGCCTACTGGATATACTCAAAAATAAGGGATGACTCGATGAGAAGTGCTTTTAAGAAAATATACAATGACCCATTTATTTTTGTGCCTGAGTTTTCAGATTTCATATTTGAACCATGGAGTCCATTATCAAAGAAAGAGGGAAGCGATTCGTGCAAAGGCGATAGTGATGGAGCAAAAGATGAGTCAAATTCGGAAGGGTCTGTAAAAAAATAAAGGGGGGATCTTGACTTTACTTTATTTTTGTTCTTAGGAATAAGTTTAATTAGGAATTTTTTTTATATTTGCATAATAAAACAAGAGAGGAAAATCATTAATAAAATGTGAGCAAGTCACAAAGTATAAAGTGTGGCAATAGATATATACATGTCTAGGATTGGATTTAGAAAGAGCTTAGTACTTAAGCAGTCCAATTGACTCACCTCCTCTTTTCTCAAATCCTATCTGGTGTATATTATCTATTCACTTTAAACAATAAGGACATTGTTCATTTTAAGTTGGGGGGACCGAAAAATTGAATTATTCCCACTCAGAATAAAATTTTTCTTTTAATTATGATTAGGATATTTTGTTCAAAAATTTGAATTTTGTTAAGTATGCTCAATTTGAGTATGAATAAAATTCTATTATTTCAATAAATTATTATGTTAGCTGAATAATGACATGAATGTATTTTTAATAAAGCATGCAAATTCATACCATAAATTTTTTAGTTCTTTAGGAAAGTTAGGTATGCATGAAAGTTTAAGTCTTTAGAATTGACTTAGTAGTTTCTTGAGGCGAAATCCTAGGGAGCATGGAATGTTGGAAATGATTTAGGCAGCTATTGTTTGGACCGTTTGAGCCTTTCAAGCCCACCATGATAAAATTTTATCCTTTGAAACCCAACTTTGAGACTATATGGCCTAATTTTATTTCGACCCTTGCAATAATTAGCCATTACTTTTCGCTTAATGATCTCAAAATTGTCCCAAACACTAGACTCTGTAATATTCAAATGTACTTCGAAAATAAGTTTGGGGGAGTTGAAAAGAAGTACCAATTGCTCAAGAATTGCAGTACACAAAGTAAGTGCTCATGTTATTTAAAAAAAAAAAGAAGAAAAATAGAGAGCACATGTATTTGAAAGAGATGTACAAAATAGCATATTAGTCAAGTTGGTGTATCGAAGGTAAAAACTCCGAAGGTTTGATTGACGCTGAGTCTAGGGTTTTTAAACCAAAATTTATCCATCTTTCACCTACCCCTAGCCTAACCACGTTACAACCTTGATAAAGACCTATTGATTCAAAGTCCTCAGACTACCTACATTAGTGGAGAGAAATTGCTACGATCAACATATGAAGACATAAGTTAAGCTTATTGATTGCAGCTTAGTCTTGAATAAAGGAATAAAAATCAAAATGGTAAGGGTTAACATGTCTTTGTTACAAAAGCGTTTAGTCTAAATCTTGCTATTATAATAAGTTGCTTAATTTAATTTGAACGATATGTATACTTAAGTAGCATAACTATCAGATTTCTTGTCTTTGAGCATAAGTATTTTAAATTCATAATTTTGGGAAAAATGTTGTTCCAATGGAATTTTTCAAAGGTGTTTCCAAGAGATTCTTTTTGAAATTTGTGCATTACTTGGGACGAGCAAAGAATTAAGTTTGGGGGTGTGGAAACACAAAAATTTATATAGTTTTTCATACCTAATTTTACTTAAATTCATGCAAATTCGGTTAAATTCTTTTCAAAAAATAATTAAATATTATAATATAATTAAATTGTATTAAAAATATAAACATGTTGAATTTATTTAATTTTATACTTAATTTTGATTAACTTTGACTATTTTCGACAAATTCGCGCAAAGGGCAAAAATTGGCTCAGCTGACACTACTGAAAGCACAAAACCGAGAAGCAATTTGAAGTTTCGAGGCACATTAATTTTCAGCCTAAGACGGTCCAGAAATGTGTATTAATTCATAATTTAATTAATTTTAATTTATTCCCCATTTAATTTGGGTTAAATAAGTTATTTTTAATTAATTATGGAGAAAGGGTCCAGTTGAACCGCACTGGTCGAACCATATTTAGTGAACTGAACCAACCATTAAATGGGCCACCCAGAACCGTCCATATGCGGACCCAAATCAGCATTTTCGCTGATTAAATATGCTTGCAAAAATACCCTTGAAGAACTTTCAAAATGCATTCAAACCCCTCCTTTAATTGTGGCTTTATGAAACTGCCCCAAGCTTAAAATAGCAAAGTTGAAACTCTCAACTTAGGCTGATGCTTTTTTCTATTTTTAGCTGTCATATTCAACTATAAAAGCCACCCCTTGCTGATCATTCAAAGCACCCATCATTCCACAACATTCTCTCATTCTCTCTTCTCCTCTCTCACTTTTCTCTCATTTTTTTCCATCCCATTTCCCTTATTGTTCAAGTGTCAATTTCTTCTCTTGGGAAAGAGGCTCTCATAAGCCATTTGGGAGCAGCAATTAGGTGTTCATAAGCCACCTTAATAGCCGAGGGCAACAAAGAACGAAGAATGGACCAACTAGTCAAGCTACAGAGAAACACCGGATTTTCTTCTTGTTCCCTATCTCTTTAATTTTTGTTGTTGTTTTGACGAACATGTTTATGAATATTTATGCTATTGAAATGGTTATTTTAATCAATTTAGCTTAAACTTAAGTTTGTGTTGGGTTGATTATATCCTGCCTGCTTAAATTGTTAAAATGATGTTTATGTTGTTATAGGCCTCGGTAAATTTCTTGGTTAAGTAAAATCATGCCTAAGTTATTTTTGCATTATAATTGTTAAGTAGCTAATGAATTAATTATTTAAACGGATTGAAATTATAATTAATTGACACAATACTTAATCAGTGCATGTTTATTCTTCTAAGGTAGCTGAAGGTTAAATTAGCAATGTATCTGGCGATATTATTGCCTTGCATAACTTGCAAGATTATTGTGCTTAAACTGTTTCAAGGTAGGGATGCCTTGTTACCTCACATAGTCTTTTATATGCTTATTAGATTTAATTAACTGCTTGAATTGTCATAGGGATATGCAAGAGATTAGTTCAATTTAATGAGTACATATGTGCAATAACATGTTTGCTTATTAGAATCTGTTTAGTCGATTGAATTGACATAGGGATATGTCAAGAGATGAATGGATTTTTGTATTTAAGTTTGTTCATAAGTTAGCAAAGTACTGGGTTGCTGTGAATTTATTCGTAACAATATGAATATGAGTTTAATAATTTTAAGTTAAAGAAATATAATTAGTCCAACACAAGTATGTTACCTTGATTAAATCTTATTTGAAATCGTGCATTAGAACTCCTTTGTTTTATTTTAATTATTTACTTAATTTTTAAATAATTTTTTACCATCTTTTAAAACCAAATTATTTTTACCTCACCAAAGTGTTTTACAATTAATTTCATAAATAATTCTTTTTACAGCCCCTGTGGGTACGATAACTCGGCATTTACTTGTCACTTTATTACTTGTTGCGATTGTGTACACTTGCACATTTTTCTGTCATTCTAGTTATATACCAAATTGACTTGGCTTATTAATGTGGGGTCCTTATGCTGTAAATGGACCATTGGTTTAATGAATGGACAAAGTTAGACATGAGTTAGTGGATTTTTAATGAAACCATTAAGGTTAATAAGGTAAATTAGCTAATAAATGATTTTATAATAAAACAAAACGTGAAATTAAGGCCATTTTTCATTCATCTTGCCAAAAGTTGAAAGGAAAAGAAAGAATAAAGGCTTCCTAGGGTTCGGCTAAGAATTTGGGTGATTAAGGTATGCTTTTTGATCCGTTTTTGATAATTTTTACGTTTTTGAGATCGTTGCTTTGAATATTAGTTAGCCCATGTTTTAATTTTCGGATTTGATGATGATTTTGTGTTTTGTCATTGTTGAAAGTTTGATGCTTTTTGTGTTTGATAATGAAAAATAAATATGTGTTAATAGATTTTCATGTTTAATTAAGTGATTTTTAGTAAAAATGCCTATTTGGGATAAATTGTGAATTTTGTAAATTGAGTGGTCAAAATATGAAATAAATGAAAGAAATGGGTTGCTATGAACTGTAGTAAAATTCGGCTATACTTGGGTTTGGTGAAATTCTGAATTTTTTGTGTTTTGTGAAATAAGGACTAAATTGTGAAAAATGTAAAATGTTAAGGGCTATAGTGAAAATTGCCCTTTTATGTGTTTTTGAATGAATTTGAGTAAATATGTTATTAAACAAGCCAAATTTTTATTGAATTAGATTAAGAAATAAGGAAATCGGATTTGGATCGGGGAAAGTCAAAATTTATCGAATAGTTGTTCTGGTCCGTTCGTGTTAGTACGAGGTATGTTCATAAATAAATAAATGTTGTTAAATTGAAATGTATGTGCATTATATGTACTGAATTGAGTTTTAAATAAATATATATATGTTATCGAATTGAATTGAGCTTTGGAGAATTTGTTCCGAGTGTGGACTGATTGAGTATGTGAAATCGAAAATGTTCCGATAATGTGACGACATCCGAAAAGCCCTGTATGAACCATAGGAATAGTATAGGATACATATGTCATGACATAGGATTCGATATGTGATTTCGTGTAAGACCACATCTGGGACGTTGGCATCGATTTATGATTTATGTGTAAGACCATGTCTAGGACATTGGCATCGTATTTGATTTCGTGTAAGATCCTGTCTTGGACAGTGGCATCAATATTTGATTACATGTAAGACCATGTCTGGGACGTTGGCATTGTATGAGTTTTTTGAGCTATCCGTGTATCCTTATTGATTCTAAACAGCTCAATGGGCATTCTGAGAAATGAATAAATCTGTGAATGACTATCCGATTCAGGTACGTTTGGAAATGTACACAATGTTTGAAAGTGAAAGGTAAGTATATGTACATTTATGGACATATGTTTTATGTAAATGAATTATGAACACATAAGCTATATGAGACATATCGATATATGATAACGAATGATATGAATGATGTGTTATATACGCTCGTTATAAGAAATTGTGGTCCTATGTTTTGGACATGAGAATTATGAAACCTGAAACATGATTTTGATGTATGATTTGTAATAAATGACCACGGTTTGGTTGGTGATGTAATTAATATGTGTGAGCTTGATTTATATGATTAAGCTATGTAACAGCCAAATTTTTCAGTGGTGTCGGAAACAGTGATTCGAGATCACTAAATCTAACGAGTAAGTTTAGAAATTTTAATAAATAATAATTATGGGCCAAGCTCGAATTTAAAAGAATTTTTGAATTAGTGAATTTTGCAATTTTAAAAGAATTAATCAAGTAAATTGGGTTAAAAACGAGGTATCAAGACCTCAAATTCATAAACCGAGCCATAAATACTTTTATAAATATTTATGGAGTGTTATTAAGTTAGTATTAAAGTTTCGTTAGAAAATTTTAATGTTTGGTTAGTCAATTAATTAAAAAGGACTAAATTAAAAATAGTGCAAAATTTGTTAAATTGTGATTAAATAGCTTAAGTGATTAAAAAGGAGGGATTTAAAAGGCAATTGGACCCAAATTGTATGGGCTGGACGGTTGGGCAAGAAAATCAGCAAAAAGACAAGGAGAAACAAGGGCAAAATGGGAAATTTTGCAAATTAAACATATAAAACAGGACAAAATTGAAAAATCTAGAGATATCATCATTTTTCTTCAGCAAAAACGCCATGGGAGGTCTGAAAGTTGCTGGTTGTTCATACTTTGACATATGTGAGTTCAATTTTTGCCCTTTTCTTTGAGATTTTTATGTTTTTGTGACCTTTACAATTAGGTTCAAGTGTCTAATTCATTAGTTTTTGATTTTATGGATAAAATTGAAAGTTACCATTGATAAGTGTTGGCTTTTTATGATGAAATAAAATGAATTTGAAGCTTTGATTTTGTTGTTTGATGATTTTATTAAGTAATTTCAATAGAAATTGATTTTAAGACCTAATTATGAAAAAGTTGTGAATTAAGGTATTGTGTTAAAATTCTGATTTTCAAAGGTTGTGTAATAGTTTAGAATGATGGAATAAAATGTTAATTGAGAAAAATTAGCTTAATAGATGGGCTAATTGAGTAAGGACTGAATTGTATGACTTGTGAAATTTAGAGGAAAAATGGTAATAAACATCTTGAACTAAAACAGTTTTGGACAGCAGCAGTAGGTTAACTTTGAAAAATCACCATAAATTGTAGAAATCGAATTAAAGGATGAAAAAAATATTGAATTAAAGCAAGCAATTAAATTGTAAATTATGAGATATGATGAATTTTGTGAGACAAGGTCAGAATGAATTCGGGTTTCCCTGTTCTGACTTTGGAAAATCACCAAAAATTTGAGAAAAATAATTAGAGACTCAAATTCATATTCTTAGAATCCTTAATGAGTCTATTTTCAATAGAAATCAACGGAAACATTATCCGAGTTCTGTACTGTGATATAATTAATTTTTAGTGAAGAGAGGTTAGAACTGTCGGATAGTGAAATAGGGGAAACTTAAATGAATAAACTGTACTAATTGGCTAAACCAAAAATTCTGAAAATTTTATGGTGGAAGGATATGTGAGTCTAGTTTCAGGAAAAATTTACGGATCTTAATTTGGAGCTCTGGAGCTCAAATTATAAATAATTGAGTGACTATGACTCGTGTGGACAGCTTGATGTGAGCATTAATAAGTAAATTGTGAAATTGTACTTACAAGAATGTTATATACATTAAGGATGTGGAATGGAGAGGAGGAGGAGGAAAATAAATGATATATGTTTATAGGAAAACAGTATAAGAATGATACATATCATGACATGTATATATATGACTAATTTCAATATGATGCTTGTTGGGTATGAAGTTGGATTGAAATGTCTCACGCAAGTATTTTATTCTGCGTATCTTAAATGTGGTATTTTATAAAGATATGATCTCGCTTTAAATATGAATGCTTGATGATTAAGCTGAAAATATTTTGTAAGATGATAATCATGGTATAAAAGTATAAGTGGTACCATAATAGACAAGGTAAAATGAGTATGGAGACAAATGTATAATGACATACAAATGCTATGTTTGTAATTTAATTGAGATTGTTTAATTATTAAATTCATACCATGTTATATGCTTTTGATTTTGTATAAGTGTGTAAGAGATTAAAGTTGACTAAGGCTTGGAAAATAACTTAGGTATTGACCACACAGGCAGAGACACGGCCGTGTGTCTCAGCCGTGTATGGAACACGACTTTAGGGCACGGGCGTACGATGTGGCCGTGTGCCCCTAGATTGATGATGATGTCATAAATAGAGAGCTCCATGGACAAGAGACACGGGCATGTCGCAAGCCATACGGGCGTGTGGGTAGTTCACAAGTAAAACTTTTAAAATTTAAGCGAAAAATTTTATGAGAAATTGGTTGAGTTCCGACTTGATTTTAATGTTCATGTTGGGCTTCGAGGGCCTAAATAAAGGTCATTATATATATGTTCACAGAAAGTGAATAGTAATGTTTCGATTAATCTGTAAATGTTCTGTATGTACTGGTAACACTCTGTAACCCTGTTTCGACGATGGATACGGGTTCAGGGTGTTACAAGCTAACCGTTGTTATTTGAATTTGAAAGCATGGTTATATGTTCAGTGATAACTAAGATAAGTGGAGTTATTTAATGTGGTTATATGAATTTACGAGTACAATGAATGTATATGTGATTGAAATTTGTTAAATTCGGTTTAGTATTATTGAACTATAAATATCATTGAAATGATTTATTTGCTCATGGCTTACTAAGCTTTCAAAGCTTACTCTGTGTATTTTTCCCATGTTTTTAGAGTTTCGGACACTTGTTCGAGTTGGAAGTTGTAGGAGACCTTATCACACTATCCGGTTATCGCTTCGGTAAATAAAAGCTTTGAGTTTTTGGATATGTGGCATGTATAGGCTAGTTTCGATATGGTTCATTTTGATTTGTATATATATAGCCATGCGAAAATGGCTTGTTAATGATGTTAATGTTTGTGTATATTCGGGCATGGTATAAGCTCATTTTGAGAAGTATGTTTTATGGTACGTATGTATGGTCTCTTCGTTACATGTTTTAGTTGAGTAATGATTTAGTTATGGATTTGGTATAATCTTGGTATGAGATTGATATGGTAATTTGAGATGTTGATCATGTATGGTGAATAAATTTGGCATGTGATTTTGATAAGTTTTGGTTTAAAGAGTGAACATGAAATTGGTTGATGATATTATGGAATTGATAAATGATATTGAAGCATAAATGATGCTTGATTTGGTAATGTTTTGATTGCATATTGAGTTATGAAATGTGGTATTAAATGCTTATGATAATAGGGTGGCAAAATGGCTTTACAAATTGCCTATTTTTGTCCACACAAATGGAGACACGGGCGTGTGTCTCAGCTGTGTGCGACACACAGTCATGCTACATGGTAGTGTGTCCCCTGGGGTAGCCCTATGAAATAAGTTAGTATAACCTACAATTTTGACACGGCCTAGACACACGGGTGTGTCTGGTGGCCATGTGAGACACACAGCCTTGATGCATGGGCGTGTGTTGCCATTTTAAAGGGTACATGGGCTAGACACACGGGCGTGTGATAGCCGTGTGACCCAAGTCAGTTTCGACCATAGCCAAGGCACACGAGCATGTCTTCGGCCGTGTGGTACAAGTCAGTATGTATGCTCTGTTTTCACACGGTCTATGACATGGGTGGGTCTGATAATTGTGTGAGGCACACGGCCTGTTCACATGGGCGTGTGGCACTTAAAATGTTGAAAAATTTTCTAAGTACTCAAAATTTTTTTGTATGTGGTCATTTTAGTCCCGACATCTTCCTAATGCATGTTTAAGGTCTCGTTGACCTAATAAGGGGATTTTATGATGATATTTGACTATGATATAAGGATGTATGATTTATGATTGTGAAGTGTTCACGAAATGTTCTGATATGTCTGGTAATACCTCTTAACCCTAATCTGGAGATGGATACAGGTTAGGAGTGTTACACTTGGTGCTCGGCTTTCACTTGCTGACAAATCAAACACTTCGATACAAATTCAGAAATGTCTCTTTTCATACTTGACCACCAATACAACTTCTTCAAATCATTGTACATTTTAGTACTTCCTGGGTGAACAGATAAACAACCACTATGTGCCACGTGCAAAATTTTCTGAATCAACTCTGGATTTTTCGGTACTCAGATTTTATCTCGGAACATCAAACAATCATCAGATCTGATTTGGTGCTCTGAATCACTAGACGACTCGCATTATACTCTTTTAGCTTGCAATTCATTATCACTTTTTTGAGCTTCACACATCTGCTGAAGAAATACTAGTTTAGCTTTTAACTCAGCCAAAATCGAACCATCATCAGATAATGTCAACCGTGTATTCATTTCTCTCAAGGGAAACAACGATTTTCTACTCAAAGCATCCGCGACTACATTCACTTTCCCCGGGTGATAATCAATTACTAACTCATAGTCTTTTAATAACTCGAGCCATCTCCGGTGTCGTAAAATCAAATCTTTCTAAGTCATAATATATTTTAAGCTTTTATGATCAGTAAAGGTGTGACATTTTTCACCGTACAAATGTGACGCCAAATTTTGAATACAAAAACTATAGCAGCCAACTATAAATCGTGCGTCAGATAGTTCTTTTCATGTGGCTTCAACTGTTTGGAAGCATAGGCTATCACTTTTCCCTCTTGCATCAACACGCAACCCAAACCATTCAATGACGCATCGCTGTAAATCCCAAATTCTTTACCTGACTCAGGTTGAACCAACATTGGTGCCTCGGTTAAAAATGTTTTCAATTGATCAAAACTTTGTTGACATCTCTCGGACTATTCAAACTTTACATCTTTCTGTAATAGTCTGGTCATCGGTGTAGCAATAATTGAGAACCCTTTAACAAAGTGTCGATAGTAACCAGCCAATCCGAGAACACTTCTAACCTCGGATACATTTCTTGGTGGTTTCCAGTCAATAACTTTAGAAATCTTGCTCGGATAAACTCGAATACCATCTGCCGATACAATATGTGCCAAAAATTTGACTTTCTGGAGCCAAAACTCATATTTGCTAAATTTAGCATACAGTTGCTTATCTCTCAAGGTTTGCAACACAATTCTCAAATGCTCAGCATGTTCAGACTCATCTCGTGAATAGATCAGAATGTCGTCAATGAACACAACAACAAATCTATCTAAATACGGTCTAAAAATCTGATTCATCAAATCCATAAAAATGGCAGGAGCATTAGTTAGTCCAAAAGGCATAACAAGGAATTCATAGTGTCTATACCTCATTCTAAACGCAGTCTTCAGCATATCTGAGTCTTTAACTCGCAACTGCTAATAATTAGATCTCAAATCAATCTTTGAAAACACTGTTACACCTTTCAACTGATCAAATAAATCATTTATTCTCAGAAACGGATACTGTAACGCCCCCACGCCCAAAACCGTCACTGGAGTCAAGCTTGAGGTGTTACTAAACTTATCTTACCTTTTAAACAACTCTAAACCACTTATTTTAATTTTCAGAATAAACTGTTTTTCTGCATCATGGTTGATTAAAAATTCATTTCTCAAGTTTCAAAACTCAAAATTAAGATCCGTAAATTTTTCCTGAAACTAGACTCATATATCTATCTACTAATTTTTTTTCTAGAATTTTTGACTTAGCCAATTAATACAGTTTATTAGTTAAAATTACCCCTCTTTCAGAATTTGACTGCACTGACCTTCACTTACTACGAACCACTTTTCTCCCTGTACAAAATTCATATGACCATACCGTTTGTTTTTATTAAAACTAGATTCAATAGGTATTCTAACCATATAAAGTACACCACATAATTATTTTTTTAAAATTTATGGTGAATTTCTAAATTTAAAACAGGGGATCCAGAAATATTTCTGGCCCTATTTCACTAAAACTCAGATATATTATAAAATACAAAACCTTTACCTGTTTTGTTTATTTCATATGAAAATAGATACAATGAGATTTAACCATCAAACTATGTCTCTACGATTTTTAGTGATTTTTCAAAGTCACGTTGTTTCTGATACTTGAATCCGTTTTTAAGTTACTTTCACATTTTTCATAGTTTTCATGTGTTAGTTACTACTTAATCATACATACTATTAGATATGTATATCATCAGCCATTCTATTAGCTAATCATTAGTAAGTATTTACACATCATTCATTGATCATATCATATCAAAAGAAACCAAGTTCCTATACATGCCATACACAAAACCAAACGTCTAACTATACCAATGTGATTCCTTCGATAGTGTGATCGGGTCTCTGAAATTTCCTTCAATTCCCGAGTGGCTTGATAAAAACTATAAGAAAAAGAAAATAAAGAGAGTAAGCACTAGGCTTAGTAAGCTTACAAGCAAATAAATTACAACATTCAACATAATGAATAATTATACATAATGTCACCTAGCCTCATAAACTTTCTTTACTTCTTATTTTCTACCTTCTTCTTTACTCACTTACCTTCTTTCTTACCTGACCTTTCACTATTCATAAATATAATCTACCTTCCCTTTTGTTGATAATTCACTGTAATTTAACATGTACAATGACCCGTTGAACCACTCGAAATACTAAGGATACTAGGGTCGTTCTTGTGTATCAATATCCTGCCAATGCCATGTCTTCTACATGGACTTACATGAATTATTCCTGTCTCCAATGCCATATATATATCTAATATGGGCTTACATGGCTCATTCCTGTCTCCAGATCCATATATCTGATATGGACTTACATGGCTCATTTCTGTCCTGTTCTGTCCTGTCAACCCCAATATCCTAATATTCCTAAGGTTCAAACGGGGCTTCCTAATGTTTTTCTCTGTCACTTCGCCTTTAATTCGACTTTAAATATTCTCATAAAATAAGTATATAAATGCTATAAATTGACAATAATAATGTAAAATAAAAGAATATTGCATTTATTTCATCAGAACTTACTCGATACAAAATGTAACTAAACTTTACAATTTAGTCCTTTACTTTTTCTTTTCCCCGATCTACTCTCAAATTTCGCTCTTCTTGATCTATAAAAGCAAATTTAACTTATTTAATATTCACATTTATCAAAACAGTCCTTTACTCAAACTTTGAAAAAATTATATTTTTGCCCTAAACTTTTGCATATTTACACTTTTGCCCCAAATCTCGTAAATTAAACTTCAGCCTATTTTATTATGTTTTATGACATGCTGATCGTTTTTCCCTTCTATAGCAAAATCAAATTCTCACTCTAACGTATACTTATGACTATTAGGTATTTTTACCGATTAAGCCCTTTTACTCGTTTTTACCTAAAACCGAGTAGCATAAGTTGTCTAACATAATCTAAGACCTCATATTCTATCATAAAACATTTTTACCTATGGGTATTTTTTCAAATATGAACCCTAACTTAAATTATTGCTAGCATAAGCTTTATCGAGCTACCGGGACTCCGAAAACGTAAAGAACATTAAAAACGGGGCTTGGAATCACTTACTATGGAGCTTGAAAGCTTGAAACAAACCCTAGCTATGAAGAACCCTTGAAATTTCATGCTAATGAAGAAGATGATGAATCTTTTTATTTCATTTAATATCCAAATGACCAAAATGCCCTTCCTTATTAAACTTTCAAAAATTTCATCCATGTCCTATTTTATCCATGAACTTAGAAATTGGTCAAATTGTTATTTAAACCCTCCTAATTAATATTCCAAAGAAATTTCATACTAAAAACTTCTAGAATGCAAGTTTTTTAAATTATTTGATTTAGTCCCTAATCTCAACTTAAGCACTTTTGCATATAATTTCATCACGAAATTTTCACACAATCATGCAATCATATCATGAACCTCAAAATAATAATAAAATAAATTTTTCTATCTCGGATTTGTGGTTTCACAACCACTATTCCATTTAGGCCCTATTTCGGGATGTTACAGATACTTATTCTTTATCGTAACCCTATTGAGCTGACGATAGTCAATACACATTCTCATTGACCCGTCTTTCTTCTTTACGAACAATACAGGTGCACCCCAAGGGGAAAAACTAGGTCGTGCAAAACCTCTATCCGTTAACTCTTGCAACTGAGCTTTCAACTCTTTCAACTCTGTTGCAACCATTCTGTACGGAGCTATAGATATCGGTGAAGTTCTCGGTACTAACTCAATAGCAAACTCAACCTCTCTGACTGGTGGCAAATATAACACCCCTAACCTGTAACCGTCACTGGAATAGGTTAAGAGGCATTACTGGACTCATAACATAGTTCAGAACAATCAAATATCAAATATCATCTCATTACAGTAAATCTCATTCATTCACATTCATTATTCACATAAAATCAAGTATACAATGCTTAAACATGCATTCGGGACCAAATTGATAACATATAGAAATTTTAGAACATAGAAAAATTTTCAACTTTTAAAAGGTCACATGCACGTGTGAACAGGCCATGTGCCTCACACGGCCTTAGACACACCCGTGTGTCTAAGCCGTGGCAAAACAGGGCATAGCTACTGACTTGACCACACGGCTGCAAGATACGCCCGTATGTCTTGGCGTGGTCGAGCCTGACTTGGGCCACACGGCTAGCCACACGCCCGTATGCTTTGGCTGTGCTCGAGTCTGACTTACAATTGTAGGGTACCCTAGGGGACACACGGCCGTGCAACATAGCCGTGTGTCGCACACGACTGAGACACATGCCCGTGTCTCTACCCGTGTGGACAAAAATAGGCCATTTGAATAGCCAACTTGCCACCCCAATTTGGGTCAACCTACCAGCAAAGAAACAAGCTTATATGCATAGCCAATTCAACCAATTTTTATGTCAAAATACACATCATTCAAACCATAACAATATCAACCATTTACCTACTCATAAACCTTACCAATTCATTCCAAACATAAAGTAAGATCATACCAAAACATTTACTTCCATACATCATTCAATCTCATGCTAAACTTCTCAAAACTTACCAACATTTACCATTTCTTTTATCCAACCAAGACATACCACAACTGCAAACTATCATCACATACCAAAAGCCATTATCAACTATGAGTTGAAACACCAACTAGCCAAATCACATTGCTAAGTATCTACATCACAAAACATAATCTTACAACTACTAGCCTATACATGCCATACTTCGAAAATATACATTTTCAAAAGTACAAAAATGAGGTTCGATAGTGGGGTGACGATCCTTGACGATCCTTAACGATCCCTGAGCTTGTAGTAGCTTTGATATCTATAAAACAATGCAAACACACACAAAGTAAGCTTTCAAAAGCCTAGTAAGTTCGTATTAAAATCATCAACAGTATATAAAATATGAAACATCAATACATAAATACTTATAAAATTATCAACTCATCCAACAAGTCCATGCCAACATCATCCATATGTTTATATCAATTCAATAAACTTTTTATGCATTTTACCATCTACCACATAGGTATTATACCTACCTGACATTCCTGTATTCATTCATTTTCATTCTTACCTCTTGCTCGGATATTTTAAGACTTTCCAAATGTAACATCCCGAAATAGGGCCTAAACAGAATAGTGGTTGCGAAACCACAAATTTGAGGTAGAAAAATTTATTTTATTATTATTTTGAGGTCTATGATATGTTTGCATGATTGTGTGAAAAGTTCGTGAAGAAATTCTATGCATAAAGTACTTAATTTGAAATTAGGGACTAAATTGAATAAATTGCAAAACTTGTGTTCTAGAAGTATTTTGCATAAAATTGAATTAGAATATTAATTAGGAGGTCTTAAATAGCAATTTGACCAATTTTAAGTTCATGGACAAAATTAGGACATGGAAGGAATTTTTGAAAGTTTAGTAGTAAGGGCATTTTGGTCATTTAGGGGTAAAATGAATTAAAATACAAAATTAAAAGCCAATTTTGCTCATCTTCAACCCCATGGCCGAATATAGCAAGGAGAAACCATGGCTAGGGTTTTTCAAGCTTCCAATCTCGATTAGCAAGGAAAACTGAAATTCGGGCTAAAATGGAGAAAATACCAAGTTGTGGATGAAATGGTAAAAGTAGCTATTTTTGCATACGAGGTAAGTTTACAGTAAATAAATGCAATATTCTTTTATTTTACATTATTGTCATCAATTTCCAGCATTTATATACTTATTTTATGAGAATATTTAAAGTCGAATTAAAGGCAGTAGTGACAGAGAAAAAGCATTAGGAAGCCCTGTTTGAACCTTAGGAATGTTAGGATATTGGGGTTGACAGACAGACAGATGTAAGAAAAATGAGCCATGTAAGTCCATATCAGATATATGGCTTTGGAGACAGGAATGAGCCATGTAAGCCCATATTAGATATATATATATGGCATTGGAGACAGAATAATTCATGTAAGTCCATGTCGAAGACATGGCATTAGCGAGATATTGATAGACAGAACGACCCGGCATCCTTAGTATTCATAGTGGTTCAATGGGTCATTGTACACGTTAAATTACAGTGAATTATCAGCAAAAGGGAAGGTAGATTATATTTATGAATAGTGAAAGGTCGGGTAAGAAAGAAGGTAAGTAAGTAAAGAAGAAGGTAGAAAATGAGAAGTAAAGAAAGTTTATGAGGCTAGGTGACATTATGTATAATTATTCATTATGTTGAATGTTGTAATTTATTTGCTTGTAAGCTTACTAAGCCTAGTGCTTACTCTCTTTATTTTCTTTTTCTTATAGTTTTTATCTAGCCACTCGGGATCGAAGGAAACGTCGGAGACCCGATCACACTATCGAAGAAATCACATTGGTATAGTTAGACGTTTACGCTTTGTGTATGGCATGTATAGGAACTTGGTTTCTTTTGATATGATATGATCAATGAATGATGTGTAAATACTTGCTAGTGATTAGCTAATAGAATGGCTGATGATATACATGTTTAATTGTATGTATGAATAAGTAGTAACTATCACATGAAAACTAAGAAAAATGTGAAAGTAACTTAAAAACAGATTCAAGTATCAGAAATAATGTGATTTTGAAAAATCACTAAAAATCGTAGAGACATGGTTTGATGGTGAATAATATATGAAATTAAAGCTTATTATGTCTATTTTCTTATGGAATAAGCAAAACAGGTGAAGGTATTATATTTTATGAGATATCTGAGTTTTAGTGAAACAGGGTCAGAGAAAATTCTAGATCCCCTGTTTCAACTTTGGAAATTCACCATAAATTGTAAAAAAATAATTAGGTGGTTTAATTTATATGGTTAGAATCCTTATTGAATCTAGTTTTAATATAAAGAAACGGTACAGTTATAATAATTTTTTATAGGGAGAAAAGTGGTTCGTAGTAAGTAGAGGTCAGTGCAGTCGAATTCTGAAACAGGGGTAACTTTAACTAATAAACTGTACTAATTGGCTAAGTCAAAAAATCTAGAAAAAAATTAGTAGATAGATATATGAGTCTAGTTTCAGGAAAAATTTACGGATCTTAATTTCAAGTTTTGAAACTTGAGAAATTAATTTTTAAGCAGCTATGACGCAGAAAAATAGTTTTTTCCGAAAATTAAAATAAGTGGTTTAGAGTTGTTTAAAAGGTAAGATAAGTTTAGTAACACCTCAAGCTTGACCCCGGTGACGGTTTCGGGCGTGGGGGCGTTACACCAAAGATCACCAATGCTTCAAACATCCACACACTTAGTGCTTAAAAGATTAGTCGAAGCTATAATAATTCTGCACACTTAGTGCCATTTCAATTAATCGAAGCTATTTTGATATCGCACACATAATGCCTCATATAGCCGAACCTAAATTAACTCGCACACTTAGTGCCAAAAACCATTGGTATATCATCGAATTCATCCAACTCAATTATATATACATCTATGCATAATCAAAACAACAACATATACTTATAACATCATGTTCTACGTACGAACTTACCTCGTACTCGAAATTGTCGACTGGGATCGTCTACTCTATAATCTTCGACGTCCCTCTGTCTAAATCTGAATTCCTATTTTATTGATCTATATGTATTCAAAATTAACCCTTTTCTTCACCAAATTATTCAAAAAAATCCATAAACACATATTCGGGGGATTTTGCAAACTAGCGTTTACATTTTCACATTTCGACACTTTAGTCCCTAATTCACCAAATCACAAAATACACAAAATTTGCTTGTACACAAGTTTAGCCAAATTTTCATAGCTCTCATACAAGTTCATACATTTCATTTAATTCATATTTTAGTCCCTCAAAATAACATTTTTACATTTTATCCCAAAATACTCAATTTCATCAAAAATCCAAAGACAAAACGTATAAACCCAATATCAAAATTTCATAATTCATCATATAACATCAAAAAGCTCATGAATCCATCCATGGCACATTTCAAAATCATCAACAAAATCAGAAATTGAGGCATGGGTTAGATAGTACTCGAAGCAACGATTACAAAAACGTAGAAATTATCAAAAACCAAACAAAACTCATAACTCAATCAAGGAATGCAATGGCCGAACCCTAAGTGTTCTTTTTCTTTTATTTTATTTGCTATTTTCGACTATAAAACATGAATAATAGCCAATTTCATGCTTTGATTTTATTAAACATGTATTAATTCATCATTTACCATTTTACCCTTAGCCTTATAACATTTTATAACATTATTAACAAGGCCATTAATGTCCACTCATAAGTTCAATGGTCAAATAACAACATAAGGACCTCTCATTTAATAAGCCAAGTCAAATAGGCACTTTTAACATCTAACACACAGCTTTTACATTTTACGTGATTAGGTCCTTTTTACAAATTAAACACACAAACAGTTAAATTTTCACACGAGACTTTCACACATGTCAATTCACTTATAAATAGCACGGAAAATAATATTAAAATATTTATCTAACTCAGATTTGTGGTCCCGAAACCACTATTCTAACTAGGGTCAAAACCGGACTGTTACAACTTTTCCCCTTAGGAATTTTCGTCCTCGAAAATCTTACCGTTAAATAGACTCGGATATTACTACCTCATAATATCTTTAGGCTCCCACATTTCCTCTTTAATACCATGTCGATGCCACATCACTTTAACTAACGAAATTTTCTTATTTCACAGCTCTTTAACCTCTCGAGCTAAAATACGGATCGACTTTTCTTCGTAAGTCATATCAGACTGAATTTCAATCTCAAACGAAGGAATCACATGCGAAGGATCAGATCTATATCGTCAAAGCATCATTACGTGAAACACATTATGAATCTTTTCTAGCTCTGGTGGCAACAACAATCTATATGCTACTGGCCCAATACGCTCGATAATTTCATACGGTCCGATGAATCTCGGACTCAATTTCCCTTTTCTACCAAATCGAACCACTTTCTTCCATGAAGATACTTTCAAAAATACTTTATCGTCGATCTCAAACTTAATGTCTTTTCTGTTCAAATCCGCATATGATTTCTGACGATTAGAAGTTGCTTTTAAACTATCTCGGATCACTTTTACTTTCTGTTCAGTTTCTTTTATCAAATCAACCCCGTGAATCTTATTTTCATTGAGTTCTGTCCAATACAAAGGTGTGTGACATTTGTGACCATATAAAGCTTTGTAGGGTGCCATTTTAATGCTCGACTGAAAACTGTTATTATAAGCGAATTCAATCAAAGGTAGATATTGCTCCCACGTACCTTCAAAATCAAGAATACAACATCTCAACATATCCTCGAATATCTGAATAATCCCCTCAGATTGACTATCCGTTTGTGGATGAAAAGCAGTACTGAAGTGCAATTTAGTACCCATAGCATCTTGTAACTTCTTCTAGAATTGTGATATAAATCCCGAATCTTTGTCTGACACTATAGACAATGGCACACCATGCAATCTCACGATATCTAAAATGTATAACTCAACTAATTTATCAAGTGAGTAATCAGATCGAATCGGAATAAAATGAGCCGATTTCGTCAATCGATCAACTACAACCTAAATTGCATCTTTCTTTCTCGGAGACAGGGGTAAACCCGAAACAAAATCCATTCTTACTCGATCCCATTTCCATTCCGGAACCATAATCGGTTGTAACAAACCTGATGGCACCTGATGTTCAGCTTTTACTTGCTGACAGATCAAACATTTAGAAATGAAATCAGAGATATCTCTTTTCATTCTAGACCACCAATAATGTTGTTTCAGATCATTATACATTTTTGTACTACCCGGATGCACAGATAAACGACTACTGTGAGCTTCACTTAGAACCATTTGAATTAATTCTAGATTTCTTCGAACACAAATTCTATCTCGAAACTTCAAACAATCATCTTTATCAACTTTGAATTCTGAATCAGTCTCTACATCATACTGAGTTCGTTTAGGTGAAATCTAACTATCAATCTTTTGAGCTTCGATAATCTGCTGTAAGAACAAAGGTCTTGCTTTTAATTCAGCTAAAACTGAACCATCAGTAGAAAAAACCAAATGAGTATTCATCGCATGCAGAGCAAACAATGATTTTCGACTCAAAGCATCAGCCACAACATTAGCTTTTCCTGGATGATAATCAATCACAAGTTCATAGTCCTTTAGCAATTCCAGCCATCTTCTCTGTCGCAGATTCAAATCTTTCTTAGTCATCAAATACTTCAAACTCTTATGATCAGAATACACGTGACATTTCTCACCGAATAGGTAATGGCGCCAAATCTTTAGAGTAAATACAATCGCAGCCAACTCAAGATCGTGTGTTGGATAGTTTCTTTCGTACAGTTTCAACTGTCTCGAAAAGCATAAGCAATGACTTTTCTTTCTTGCATTAAAACACATCCCCAACCGATCAATGAAGCATCACTGTAGATCACAAATTCTTTACCCGATTTAGGTTGTACTCATACCGGAGCTTCAGTTAACAAGGCTTTCAACTGATCAAAACTATTCTGACACTTTTTGGACCACTCAAATTTCACATCTTTCTGTAACAGTTTTGTTAACAGAGTTGCAATCATTGAAAAACCTTTTACGAATCTTCTATAATAACTAGCAAGTCCCAAAAAACTGCAGACTTCAGAAACATTCCTCGGAGGTTTCCAATCTAAAATAGCTAAAATTTTGTTCGGATCAACTTGGATACCAGATGCTGATACAATATGACCCAAGAAACCAAATTCTCGCAACCAGAACTCACATTTATTGAAATTTGTAAACAATTGTTTATCTCATAGGGTTTGTAACACTATTCTCAGATGCTCGACATGTTTGGACTTATTACGTGAATAAATCAATATGTCATCAATGAATACAACAAAAAATTGATCTAAATACGGTCTAAAAATTCTATTCATCAAATCTATAAAGATAGCAGGTGCGTTAGTCAATCCGAAAGGCATAACTAAGAATTCATAGTGACCATACCTCGTTCAGAAAGCAGTTTTCAGAATATCTGAGTCTTTCACTCGTAACTGATAATAACTTGATATCAAATCTAATTTCAAAAACATAGCAGCTTCTTTCAACTGATCAAACAATCATCAATTCGGGGCAGGGGATATTTATTCTTGATAGTCACTTTATTCAATTGACGATATTCAATACACATTCTCATTGTACCATCTTTCTTTTTCACGAATAGCACTGGAGCACCCCAAGGTGAGAAACTCGATCTAGTAAACCCTCTATCGGTCAACTCTTGCAACTGAGATTTTAATTCTTTTAACTCGGTTGGAGCTATTCTATATAGAGCTATTGAAATCGGAGTAGTACCAGGTACCAATTCAATGCCAAATTCTACTTCTCTAGTCGGAGGTAATCCCAGAAGTTCTTCAGGAAATACATCAGGGAATTCACACACAATAGGCACTGATTCAACTTTCTTTTCTGACACTCTCGAATCAATCACATAAGCAAAATAGACTTCACAACCCTTTCTCACAATACTCAAAGCTTTCATTGAAGATATCACAACAGGCAATCCATTCAAATCACTAGATTCAATTCTAACTATTTCACCATTCTTGCATCTCAAATTAATAGTTTTCCATTTGCAGTTCACCACAGCATCATGCAAAGTTAACCAATCCATACCCAAAATTATATCAAACTCATCAAAAGGTAACAGCATCACATTAGCCAGAAAATAAGTGTCTCGAAACATTAACGGACAATTCTTGTAGACTTTATCAACCAGAACACATCTGCCTAAGGGGTTCGAAACTCTAATACAAATTCAATAGACTCTGTAGGCAAAGTCTTACTGTTCACTAAATTCATGCATATATATATGAATGTGTTGATCCAGGATCTATCAAAGCAATCATAGAAGTATCATAGAGAGTAAATGTACTCGTAATCACATCTGGCGATAAAGCTTCCTCGCGAGCTCAAATAGCATAGGCTCTGGCAGGTGCACGAGCCTCCGATCTAATAGCTGTGTCTTTTGTTCCTCTTTGACTACCACTTATATTTCCCGAATTTTTGGGAGGTCTACCACGAGAAACGTTACCACTCTATCTCAGAATCTGAACATTATCTATTTTAGCTAAATCTGGGCAATCTTTTATAAAATGGTTTCTTGAACAACAACTATAACAAGCTCGGTTATTACTTTTTCTCCAGCATTCATCGAAATGTCATGCTTAATAAAGATTGGCTTTTCAAAAGATATCATGCTTTATGAAAAACACATTAATGTGACATCGCTAGATTTGGCCATAAAGTCCAGGCCGAGTTTGGGGTGTTATACCAACATAATTAAAAGAGTTAAAAGCACAATTACAGGAACTTACTGACAAAGGATTTGCTCAACCCAGTTTTTCACCTTGGGGTGCACCGATTTTGTTTGTAAAGAAGAAAGATGGATCTTTGATATTATGTATTGATTACAGACGGCTTAACAAAGTCACAATAAAGAACAAGTATTCATTGCCTCGAATTAATGTCCTGTTTGATCAGCTAGAAGGTGCCACTGTGTTCTCTAAAATAGATTTTCGTTCTAGATACTATCAATTGCGAGTGAAAGACTTAGATGTATTGAAGATAGCTTTTAAAACCAGGTACAGGCACTATGAATTTCTTGTGATGCCGTTTGGCCTGACTAATGCACTTTCCAGTATTCATGGATTTAATGAATAGAATTTTCAGACCGTATCTAGACAGGTTCATGGCGGTGTTTATTTATGATATTTTGGTATATTCCTGAGATGAAAATGAACATGCTGATCATTTGAGAATTGTGCTGCAAACTTTGCGTGAGAAACAACTGTATGCCAAATTCAGTAAGTGTAAACTTAAGCTTCGGCAAGTCAGTTTCCATAGGCATATAGTGTCTACAGAAGGTATCAGGGTAGATTCGAGTAAAATCTCAGCTATTATTAATTGGAAAAAATCAAAAAATGTGTCTGAAGTCAGAAGTTTTTTGGGATTAGTCGGTTATTATTGGAGGTCTGTTAAAGGGTTTTCAATGATAGCTTCTCCGGTAACTCGATTGTTGCAAAAAGATGTGAAATTTGAGTGGTCTAATAAATGTCAGCAGAGTTTTGATAAATTAAAAGCCTTGTTGACTGAAGCACCTATGCCAATACAGCCTGAGTGAGGTAAAAAATTTGTAATTTATAGTGATGCATCCTTGAATGGTTTAGGCTGTGTATTGATGCAAGAAGGTAACCACATGAAAGAAATTACTCGATACATGATTTGGAGTTAGCAGCTATTGTATTTGCATTGAAAATCTTGTAGCATTACTTGTTTGGTGAAAAATGTCACATATTCACTAATCATAAGAGTTTGAAGTATCTGATGTTGCAAAAAGACTTGAATCTGAGACAACGTAGATAGCTTGAGTTATTAAAAGATTATGATCTGGTTATTGACTATCATCCGGGAAGAGCCAATGTGGTTGTTGATGCTCTAAGTAGAAAGTTTTTGTTTGCTTTGCGAGCAATGAATACCTAGTTTTCATTGTTAAACGATGGTTCAATCATAGCTGAGTTAAAAGCTAGACCAATATTCTTGCAACAAATTTGAGATGCTCAAAAGAGAGACGATGAATTACAAGCTAGACAGGTACAGTGCAAGTTGGATTCTAATTCAGAATTTTAGATTAGGTCTGATGGTTATCTGTTATTCAGAGGTAGGATATGTGTACCGAAGAATTCAGAACTTGTACAAAAGATTTTGTATGAAGCTCACAATGGTACAATGTCTATTCATCCTGGTAGTAATAAGATGTACAATGATTTGAAAAAGACGTATTGGTGGCCGAGAATGAACTGGGATATTTCTGAATTTGTATCTAAATGTTTGATATGTCAGCAGCTAAAAGCTGAATATCAGGTGTCTTCGGGATTATTACATATAGCTACAATACTGTAATGGAAAAGGGAAAGAGTTACTATAACACCCCTAACCCATAACCATCATTGGAATAGGTTAAGAGGCGTTACTAGACTTGTACTTCAATTCAAAACAACCATTTAACAAATTTCATCTCATTTTAGTAACTATTAATCATTCACATTCAAATGTATTTAAATCAATCATACAAAACTTTAATCATGCATTTGGGACCAATTTGATAACATATAAAAGTTTTAGAAACTTAGAAAATTTTCAACATTTAAAGTGTCACACGCCCGTGTGAACAAGCCGTGTACCTCACACGGCATTAGACATGCCCGTGTGTCAAAGCCACTGCTAAACAGGGCATACATACTGACTTGCTCACACGGCCACAAGACACACCCGTGTGCCTTGACCGTGGTCAAAACTGACTTAGGTTACACGGCTAGCCACACACCCGTGTGTCTTGGCTGTGCTCGAGCCTGACTTACAATTGTAGGGTAC
The DNA here is from genome assembly GCA_025698475.1 of Gossypium anomalum. NCBI lineage: Eukaryota > Viridiplantae > Streptophyta > Magnoliopsida > Malvales > Malvaceae > Gossypium > Gossypium anomalum. The sequence continues at coordinate 60,159,926 of CM046959.1, forward strand.
CCCAGGGGACACACGGTCGTGCAACATGATTGTGTGTCGCACACGGCTGAGACACACGCCCGTGTCTCTGCCCATGTGGACAAAAATAGGCCATTCGAAAAGCCAAATTTGCCACCTTAAAATATGAGCATAAACATTCATATTTGACCATATTTACACAACTCAATTAGCAACCAATTTAACCATTTCAATACACATTATAAGCCGTATTCAAACTTACCATTTACATGTCCATATACCTATATAACTACATATACAATTCATTCATCTAACATCCATATATTAAGACTTATTTTCCGTAATTTCATTCAAACATTACCGTACCAAAACATATCATCATTAAGCACATATATGCAATCCAAATGATACCAAAATAAGCCAAATCACATGGCTTAACTTATATACAAATTCATTCTCAAACCATGATACCAAAATATAAATTTTAATTTCAAACTAGCCTATACATGCCACATTTACATAAGTTCATAAGTTTAAAATACCAAACGAAAATTTGGAGAGTGTGAAGTGCAACTCCGACTTGTCCGGAATGAGCGAGCTAACGAACCTCTATAAGAGATAGAAACAGAAACAGAGTAAGCTTCTAAGTTTAATAATCCCATATAATTTAGAATTAAACTTACCATTTAAAGTAATCAAAGCAATAATAAAATGCCAACAATTAAATTTAACTATCACCTAATCACACATAATCAACACATGTTAGTCATTTAACTAATACATAAACCATAACTTGTTCATATAACATTATTTAGGTCAGTTGAAACTCTTAGAACTTCAAAGGATAATCGAGTGAATAATGTCAATAATCCGTCAATTCATCATCATACATGCTTTTTCGAGTCATCGTCGGTAAGCTCTTACTGAGCTGAATAATACTAAGCTCTATTGAGCTAAAAAGTAAGCTCTTTCGATTTGAATCGGTAAGCTCCAATGAGCTGAAACAGTAAGCTCTTTCGAGCTATGGTGAGTCCGCAACAAATGCAAGAGCTCGACCATTACGGTAATTCCAGTAACATGTCACTTGTATCCAATGAATTCAGATAGTTCAAACGGGGCTCAATAACAAATACAATATAACAATAAGACATTCACACTTCAAATATCTTAATTATACACGTTCATTTCAATAACCATAAGTATAGAAAAATTTGATTCTAATTATACGAACTTACCTTGAGTTGCTTGGATGAAAACTATCGTCTACTCGTCAACCTTTCGTTTCTCCCGATCTAATTCCGGTATTTACTTATCTTGATCTAGATAATATCAAATTAACTCATTTAAACTTTCATTCAATTTAATTTAGCCTAAAACATTCATTTTGGCTAATTTATAAATTTACCCCTAGACTTTTAACTAATTTGCAATTTAGTCCTTTATACACAAAATGGCAAATTTATGCAATTTACCCTTAACCCATGTATAGCTGAATTTCACATAGTCACATAGCAGCCCATATTTTCATTTTATTCACATTTTCAACTACAATGTTTCTATCTTTTACAATTTAATCCCTAATTCTCATTTTCGTCAAAAAATTAATTTATAAAACTTGTATATCTATTAACAACCATCAATAATCTAATAACAGACTTCAAAATACCTAAGTATTCAACAATGGCATCTCTCAAAATGTATAACAGTTTCGAAAACGAAGATACGGGCTAGCTAGATTAAGCTGCAACGAGCTCAAAAACGTAAAAATCATTAAAAACTAACCTTAAAAATGAACACATGCACTCAAAACACCATGGCCGAATATGGAAGCTATGAGAATCATTTTTCTTCTTGCTAAATTTCAGCTAGGTGAAGATGGTAGCACTAAAATTTGTTTGTGTTTTATTAGTATTAACTAAATACATAATTTACCTTTATAACCTTATAATAAAACTTTAAACATCATTAAAACAATGTTCATAAATGTCCACTTACATTCTCAATGGGCTATTTACATAATAAGGACTTCCATATTAATAAACCATAGCTATTTAATACCTTTAAACAATAGAACTCTACTTTTACGTGTTATGCGATTTAGTCCTTTTTACCGAATTAAGCATTTAAACGGTAAAATTTCTTTACGAAACTTTCACAAAATTAATCTATCATGCTTTAAACCTTATTTAAAATAATAAAATAAATATTTTGACTTTGGATTTGTGGTCCCGAAACCACTGTTCCAATTTGACCTAAAACGGGCTGTTACAACTCTCTCCTTTTAGGGATTTTTATCCCCGAAAATCTTACCAATAAAGATATTAGGGTATTGTTTTCGCATAGTTTCTTCGGATTCCCACGTAGCTTCCTCAATTCTGTGTTTATGCCAAAGAAATTTCACAAGAGCTATATGTTTATTCCTCAATTCTTTAATCTCCCGAGCCAAAATCCTGATCGGTTCTTTGTTTTACGATAAATCAGACTGTATCTCAATATCAATTGGAGAAATCACATGTGACGGATCTGATCTGTATCGACGTAGATTGAAACATGAAAAACATTATGTATCTTTTCAAGTTCTGACGGTAAAGGAAGTCGATATGCTACAGGTCCTATTCTTTCAACAATTTCATACGACCTGACAAATCGTGGACTTAACTTCCCTTTTCGATCGAATCGAAGAACCATTTTCCATGGTAATACTTTTAGAAACACTTTGTCTCTGACTTGAAATTCAATCTCTCTACGTTTCAAATCTGCATAGGATTTCTATCGGTCTGAATCTGCTTTTAAACTATCTCGAATCATTTTCACTTTTTCTTTTGTTTCTCTGATTAATTCAACCCCATGAATCTTTTTCTCACTCAATTCAGTCCAGTATAATGGTGTTCAACACTTGCGACCATGTAAAGCTTCGTACGGTGCCATCTTTATACTCGTTTGAAAACTATTGTTATACAAAACTTCAATCAGAGGCAAGTATTTCTCCCAATTACCTTCAAACTCTAGAATGCAACAATGCAACATATCTTTCAGTATCTGTATAACTCTTTTAGACTGACCGTCCGTCTGGGGATGAAAAGCTGTGCTGAAATTCAGTTTTGTTCCAAGATCTTCTTGTAATTTCTTCCAGAATCTTGACGTAAATCTCGGATCTCTATCGGAGATAATAGACAGTGGCACACCATGTAATTGTACGATTTCAGAGAAGTAATCCATACGTACCGGTATGAAATGAGAAGATTTTGTTAGTCGATCAATGACAACTCAAATAGCATCTTTCTTTTTTCGGAGTTAGGGGTAGTCCCGATACTAAATCCCTAGTGACTCTATCCCATTTCCACTCAGGAATCAATACAAGCTGTAGTAAACCAGATGGTACTTGATGTTCAACTTTTACTTGCTAACAAATCAAATATTTCGATACAAACTCTGATATATCTCGTTTCATTCCCGACCACCAATACTGCTGTTTCAAATCATTATGCATCTTGGTACTACCCGGATGAACAGAAAAATGACTACTGTGTGCTTCAGGCAGAATTTTCTGAACAAGCTCTATATTTTTCGATACACAAATCCTATTTCGAAACATTAAACAATCATCAGTTCCAATATGAAATTTTGAATTAGAAATAGGCTCACATTGAATTCGTTTAGCTTGCAGTCCACGATCATTTTTTTGGGCTTCACAAATTTGCTGCAAAAATACCGGTTTAGCTTTCAATTCAACTAAAGTAGACCTATCATCACATATCATCAACTAGGTATTCATGGCTCGTAATGCAAACAATGATTTTCTACTCAAGGCATCAACAACTACATTAACTTCTCCCGGGTGATAATCAATCGCAAAGTAATAATATTTTAATAACTCAAGCCATCTTCATTGTCGCAAATATAGATTCTTCTGTGACATCAGATATTTCAAGCTCTTATGATCCGTATAAATGTGACATTTTTCACCATATAGGTAGTGTCGCCAAATCTTTAATGCAAAAACAATCGCAGCCAGTTCTAAATCATGTTTTAGATAGTTCCTTTCATGCGGTTTCAGCTGTCAGGAAGCAAAAGCTATAAAATTTCCCTCTTGCATCAAAACACAGCCCAATCCGTTCAGTTATGCATCACTATAAATCACAAATTCTTTACCCGATTCAGGTTGAGCCAAAACTAGTGCCTTTGTTAATAGTGCTTTCAACTGTTCAGAACTCTGCTGACACTTTTCTGACCATTCAAACTTCACATCTTTTTGTAGCAGTCGAGTCATTGGTGTAGCAATCATTGAGAAGCCTTTCACAAATCTTCGATAATAACCCACTAATCCCAGAAAACTACGAACTTCTGACACATTTCTTGGAGGTTTCCAATCAACAATAGCAGAAATTTTGCTCGAATCAACTCTAATACCATCGGCTGAAACAATATGTCCCAAAAATCCAACCTCTTTCAGCCAGAATTCACATTTACTAAATTTTGCAAATAACTGCTAATCACGTAGAGTTTGTAACACAATTCTCAAGTGCTTGATATGCTCAAATTCATCTCATGAATAGATTAGAATATCGTCAATGAATTCTACAACAAATCTATCTAAATATGATCTGAATATATGATTCATCAAGTCCATAAAAATGATAAGAGCATTAGTTAAATTGAAAGGCATAACAAGGAATTCATAATGGCCATACCTTGTTCTGAAAGTGGTTTTCGGTACATCCGACTCTTTAACTCGCAACTGATAGTAACCTGATCTCAGATCAATCTTTGAAAAGATTGTAGCCCCTTTCAACTGATCAAATAAGTCACCAATCCGAGGTAGAGGGTATTTGTTCTTTATAGTCACTTTATTCAACTGTCTATAGTCAATACACATGCGCATCGTGCCATCTTTCTTTTTCACAAATAATACTGGTGCTCCCTAAGGAAAATAACTCGGTTGTGCAAAACCTCTGTCTGACAATTCTTGCAACTAAACTTTTAACTCTTTTAATTCTGTTGGAGCCATTCCGTACAGAGCTATCAATATCAGAGTTGTTCCCGGTATTAACTCAATACCAAATTCGACTTCTCTGATTGACGGTAAACCCGGTAATTCTTCTAGAAATACATCCAAGAACTCCCAAACAATAGGTACGGATTCAATATTTGATTCTAACACTTTCGTATCCAATATATATGCAAGATATGCATCATAACCCTTTCTAAAGTATTTCTGAGCTAACATAGACAATATCACAGTAGGTCATTCATTCGAATCATTAGAATCAATCCGCAGGATCTCACCATTTTGACATTTCAATTTTATTATCTTTTGTCTACAATTCACAACTGCATCGTACATAGTCAGCCAGTCCATACCCAGAATCACATCAAACTCATCGAACGGTAGAAGCATCAAATCAGCCCAAAAATAGTAACCCCATATCATCATAGGACAATTTTTACAAATTTTATCAACCAAAACAAACTTGCCTAAGGGGTTCGATACTATAATTACAAATTCTGTAGACTCGACATGTAAACTCTTTTTAAATACTAAATTCATACAGATATATGAATGAGTTGATCCAGGATCTATCAACGTAACTATATCAGTATCAAAAAGAGAAAAAGTATCGGTGATAACGTCTAGTGATGATGCTTCCTCTCATGCACATATAGCATAGCCCTAGCAGGTGCTCGTGCCTCGGATCTCACAGTCGAATCTCTCATAGCACCTCGATTACCACTCACATTTTTGGTGTTTCGAGGCGGTCTCCCTCTAGAAGTTGTGTTACTTGTTTCCACTGGTTGTTCTCTTTCAACTGTGAACTTTTGTAGACAATCACGGAGAAAATGATCCAAAGATCCACATTTAAAACAAGCTCCGCTCACTAATCTAATTCACCGTAATGCTACTTATTGCAATGTTTACATTCAGATCCAGCATTTCTAGCACTTCCTGCACTGGCCACAGATGTTGCCTAAGGTTTTGAAATTGATTATCTCGCATTTCTGTCTTTGACAGAAATTCCCGTAGAGGCTGTAAAATGAGGGTGATATTCTTTAAATTTCTTTGATACTGACTGATGTGATTTGCCTGTAAATCTTTTTCTAGACTCTCTAGCCTCAGAATCAGCTCTTCTTTTCTCTTTACAAAGATCTTCAACTTTACAGGCTCGGTCAAACAAGACAACAAACTCTTTAAGCTTAAGAATTCCAACCAACATTCTGATTTCTTCATTCAATCCATCCTCAAATCATTTACACATTATAGCTTCAGAATTGCTGAGTCATACAAACTCTCTTTCATATTCAGTGACTGACATACGACCCTACTTCAATTCAAGGAAATCTTTTCTCTTCTGGTCAATAAATCTTTGGATAATGTATTTCTTTCTAAATTCAACTTGGAAGAAATCCCAAGTGACTCGCTCTAGCGAAACTACGGATATCAAGGTATTCTACCACTGATACGCAGTATCTCTCAATAACAACACAACACACTTAATACATTCTTTGGGAGTGCAAGACAATTTATCAAACACCCAAATCGTGTTTTCAAGCCAAAATTTAGCCTTTTCAGGGTCATCATTAGCAGTAGCTCTAAATTCCTCAGCCTCGTGTTTCTATATTCTATCAACAGGAAATTTATTCAATCGCAGAGGATCAGTACCTTGAGGAACTACTGGAATCGGTTGGGGAACAAGTGGAGGTGGAGGTTGTGGAACAGCCGTGTTCGTACGTATATATTGTGTAAACCACTCATTTAATATTTGAAAGAAGGCTTCTTTAACCTTACCCCCGTGACTACTCGTCACAGGTCTAGATTCAGTAGGCACTGTTCCTTGAGCAGGAACTGGCGCGTTACTTTCTACGTCATCCGATACAGCTCGTTCGGGATCCATGACTATATAAAAACACATTTAAGAACGTCAGGAGTCATCGCTCTATCACAATTTTATACATGCCATGTATAGCTAGACTCACATACACTACGTTAGTCCTAGAACCGACTAAATTGTAGCTCTGATACCAATAAAATGTAACACCCCTAACCTGTAACTGTCGCCGGAATAGGTTAAGAGGCGTTACTAGACTTGTAATTCAATTCAAAATAACCATTTAACAAATTCCATCTCATTTCAGCAACTATTCATCATTCACATTCAAATTTATTTAAATCAATCATACAAAGCTTTAATCATGCATTTGGGACCAACTTGATAACATATAAAAGTTTTAAAAACTTAGAAAATTTTTAACTTTTAAAGTGTCACACGCCCGTGTGAACAGGCCGTGTGCCTCACATAGCATTAGACACGCCTGTGTGTCAAAGCCATCGCCAAATAGAACAGACATATTGACTTGCTCACACGGCCACAAGACACGCCCGTGTGCCTTGGTCGTAGTCGAAACTGACTTGGGTCACACGGCTAGCCACACGCCCGTGTGTCTTGGCCGTGCTCGATCCTGACTTACAATTGTAGGGTACCTCAGGGGACATGCGGCCGTGCAACATGACCGTGTGTCACACACGGCTGAGACACACACCCGTATCTCTGCTCGTGTGGACAAAAATAGGCCATTCGAAAATCCAAATTTGCCACCCTAAAACGTAAGCATAAACATTCATATTTGACCATATTTAAACAACTCAATTAGCAGCCAATTTAACCATATCAATACACATTATAAGCCATATTCAAACTTACCATTTACATGTCCATATACCTATATAACTACATATACAATTCATTCATCTAACATACATATATTAAGACTTATTTTGCATAATTTCATTCAAACATTACCATACCAAAACATATCATCATTAAGCACATATATGCAATCCAAATGATACCAAAATAAGCCAAATCACATGGCTTAACTTATATACAAATTCATTCTCAAACCATGATACCAAAACATAACTTTTAATATCAAACTAGCCTATACATGTCATATTTACATAAGTTCATAAGTTCAAAATACCAAACGAAAATTTGGAAAGTGTGACGTGCAACTCCGACTTGTCTAGAACGAGCGAGCTAACGAACCTCTATAAGACATAGAAACAGAAACAGAGTAAGCTTCTAAGCTTAGTAAGCCCGTATAATTCAGAATTAAACTTACCATTTAAAGTAATCAAATCAATAATAAAATGCCAACAATTCAATTTAACCATCACCTAATCACACATAATCATCACATGTTAGTCATTTAACTAATACATAAACCATAACTTGTTCATATAACATTATTTAGGCCAACTGAAACTATTAGAATTTCAAAGGATAATCGAGTGAACAATGTCAATAATACGTCAATTCATCATCATACATGGTCTTTCGAGTCATGGTCCGTAAGCTCTTACTGAGCTGAATAACAGTAAGCTCTATTGAGTCAAAAACGGTAAGCTCTATTGAGCTAAACAGTAAGCTCTTTCGAGCTGAATCGGTAAGCTCCAATGAGCTAAAATAGTAAGCTCTTTCGAGCTATGGTGAGTCCGCAACAAATGCAAGAGCTCGACCATTACGGTAATTCCAGTAACATGTCACTCGTATCCAATAAATTCAAATAGTTCAAACGGGACTCAATAACAAATACAATATAACAATAAGACATTCATACTTCAAATATCTCAATTATACACATTCATTTCAATAATCATAAGTATAGAAAAATTCGATTCTAATTATACGAACTTACCTTGAGTTGTTCAGATGAAAACTATCGTCTACTCGTCTACCTTTCGTTTCCCCGATCTAATTCCAGTATTTTCTTATCTTGATCTAGATAATATCAAATTAACTCATTTAAACTTTCATTCAATTTGATTTAGCCTAAAACATTCATTTTGGCTAATTTATAAATTTACCCTAGACTTTTAACAACTTTGCAATTTAGTCATTTATACACAAAATGGCAAATTTATGCAATTTACCCTTAACCCATGTATAGCTGAATTTCACATAGTCACATAGCAGCCCATATTTTCATTTTATTCACATTTTCAACCACAACATTTCTATCTTTTACAATTTAATCCCTTATTCTCATTTTTGTCAAAAAATCACTTTATAAAACTTGTATATTTATTAACAACCATCAATAATCTAACAAGAGACTTCAAAATTCCTACGTATTCAACAATGGCATCTCTCAAAATCTATAACAGTTTTAAAAATGAAGATATGGGCTAGTTAGATTAAGCTGCAACGAGTTCAAAAACGTAAAAATCATTACAAACTAACCTAAAAAATGAACACATGCACTCAAAACACTATGGCCGAATATGGAAGCTATGAGAATCGCTTTTCTTCTTGCTAAATTTTGGCTAGGTGAAGATGGTAGCACTAAAATTTGTTTTTGTTTTATTATTATTAACTAAATACATAATTTACCTTTATAACCTTAGAATAAAACTTTAAACATCATTAAAACAATGTCCATAAATGTCAACTTACATTCTAAATGGGGTATTTACATGATAAGGACTTCCATATTAATAAACCATAGTTATTTAATACCTTTAAACAATAGAACTCTACTTTTACGCGTTACGCGATTTAGTCATTTTTATCGAATAAAGCATTTAAACGATAAAATTTCTTTACGAAACTTTCACATAATTAATCTATCATGCTGTAAACCTTATTTAAAATAATAAAATAAATATTTGATTTCAAATTTATGGTCTCGAAACCACTATTCCAATTTGACCTAAAAACGGGCTGTTACAATTACCGTAGATTTTGTATCCGGATTATCCTTATCTCCGAAAAAGAATGTAACAGCCCATTTTTTAATGAAATCGGAACAGTGGTTTTGAGACCACAAATTCGACCCAAAAATAAAATTTATTTTTATTTTATTATATGATTCGTATTATGATAGACATGTCGTGTGAAATTTTGATACAAAAATTTTATGGGTTAAGTGTTTAATTACGAGAAGGACTTAATCACATAAAATGGAAAAGTTGAATTCTAGTAGCTATAAGGATTAAATAGCTATGGAATTCAAAACTAGAGGTCCTAATATGGTAATTAAACCATTAAAGAAAAGTATGTAGATTTTTGGTGACTCATCCACGGAAATTTAGAAAAAGGGCAAGGACCAAATTGGAATTTGAAAAAAATAAGTAATTAATTAAAATATGAAAAGAAAATATCATCTTATTTTCTCATCTTCTTTAACCTAAAATACATGGAAACCCTAGGAGAGAGAAAGAAAACTTTCATGGCCTAATTGGGTAAGTTCCCTTGTCCTGTTTTTAGTAATTTTGATATTTTTTAAACCGGGATAGTCTAATCTATCTATTTGGGAGATTAATTTGAAAAGTTATCAAGGTATGAAATTTGGGTCATGGATGTATATGCTAAAAAATAGAAATTTATGGTAGAAAATGAAAGGTTGTTGATAGGTTAACAACTTTTACAAAGTGATTTTTGATGAAAACATGATTTAGGGACTAAAATGTAAACTAGTGAAATTGAAGAAAAAATCTGAATTTTTATGAATATATGTGCCGTAAATTTTGTAATGAGATTTTGGTTAGGCTTGGAATAGGGAGTAAACTGCACAACTTTTATTTTTCGAGCCTAGGGACGAAATTGGAATTTATGGAAAAGTTAGGGGCAAAATGGTAATTTTGCCTAGGATGTAAATTGAGTCCAAAAAAATATGAAATATGTGAAATTGATGATTAAAGCTATTTATATAGATCCAGACAACACAAATTCGAGGTTAGACAGAGGAAAAAAAAAGGTTTCAGATTTGTAGATTTTATACGCGAACAAGTGTCAAGGTAAGTTCGTGTAACTTAATCGAGCATGTAAATATGTTAAATTGAATGTTGTGTTTGTATGGAATGTGACTTATATTGATGTACATTATTTGAATGTTATAATGAAAAATTTAATACATGCTTGAAATGGTGAAAAAGGGTTAAGTCCCGATTGAATATTGGATTCCGATGATTACTGGTAATCCTATTATACGATATGTGGCTCGAGACTGTGTTTCTTGATTAAGTGCCCTAATGGGTACCTTTGAATAAGAATTGACAGATTATTGAATCGTACACCCCGAGTGTACTATTTGAGTATCCATCAGAATTTTAGTGATTCAACAGACATAAAACTCTCGACATGGCATGAGAATTATGAGATGAAATGATAATGTCTTGAAAGAGTATTGCATGATAAGCTCATCTATCGTTACTTGATGTATATGTAAACTTTGTGACTAACATGTTTGATTGGATGCATGTGTTAGGCAATTTTTCCAAATGGATGGAAAACATGTTATTGTATGCTTAGATTTAATAAATAGAATTGGTAAGTTTAGTTTCCGTTATACGAACTTACTAAGCGTGTAATGCTTACTTCATTTTATTTTTCCCCTATTTTATAGTGCTCGAAAGCTAGCGGAGGTTGGAGATCATTGGAGCATCGTCACACTATCATCTAGCTTATTTTGGGTATACTTAGTAAAATCATTTTGGTATAATGGCATGTATAGGACAACTTGATCATTAGTGGCTTGATAATGATGCTTGTAATCTAGCCACTGGAATGGCTAGTAATGGTTGTTTTGATATACTTGTAATGTCATGTTATGGTAGTTAAATATATGTTAAGTAGTTGATCAAATTATGTCTAATATATGGATTAAATCAATGTAAGATTGTGAGCCTGTATAGATGTAATGTTATGCCATGATGAATGATGGAATTGTTTAATTTGAATGCTTAGAATGGTTGGTATTGGATGTGTGTTTCAAGTACAGGTCTTGGGTGAAATTTTGGGTGAGAAATGAAGCTAGAAATGGCTTTATTTTGTCCACACGGGCAGATATACGGGCGTGTGTCTAGACCGTGTGTGACACACAGCCTTGAACATGGGCGTGTGGTTAGGCCATGTGTCCTCTATACCTTAATTTTGAGAAATAGAATGCTCAGAATTGAGCACATGGGCAGAGACATGGGCGTGTGTCTCAGCCATGTGTGGTACATGACCTAGAACACGGGCGTGTGTCTTGGCCAAGTGAAACCTGCATTTAATTTCGAATTGAATTAATTAACCACACGGCCTAGCACACGGGCGTGTGGCATGGCCGTGTGCACAAGTCAGAGAGTTACATGAGGTCGAACATGGTTGTAGCACAGGCATGTCCCAGGGTCACACGGGCATGTGAACCCTGCACCTAGGAAATTTTTTGAAAAGTCACGAAAAATTCTTAGAGTTCCCGATTTATTCCACATTAGATTCTAATGCTCGTATTGGGCCTCAAGGGTCCAATTAAGGGACATTTTGATTGATTTCAGTTAATGAAAAATAATTTACAGAAATTATTTGTAAAATTTTTTAAAGTTCCGGTAATGCTCCGAGACCCTGTTCCAACGACGGATACGGGTTAGGGGTGTTACAAAGAAAGATGTTATCTGGGTAATCGTTGACCATCTAACAAAGTCTGCACACTTTATTCCGATAAATATGGATTTCTCCTTGGATAGATTGGCTGAATTATATGTTTCTGAGATTGTCAGACTGCATAGAGTACTAGTCTCCCTTATCTCTAATAGAGATCCCCATTTTACATATCGATTTTGGAATAAGTTGCAAGAAGCTCTAGGTACACAGTTATATTTCAGTACTACATTCATCCTCAGACGGACGGTCAATCAGAATGTGTGATACAAATTTTAGAAGACATGCTTCGGTGCTGTGTGTTAGAATTCGAAGGTAATTGGGAAAAGTATTTGCCTTTGCTTGAATTTGCATAAAATAATAGTTATCAGTCCATGTAACAGCCCGGTTTTAGCTAAATCAGAATAGTAGTTTCAGAACCAGAAATCTGAGGTTGTAAAATTATTTTAATATTATTTTTTGTGTTTACAGCATGTTATTTGATATGTGTGAAAATTTTGTGATTTAATTTTACCAATTGGTTAGTTAATTTAATAAAAGGACTAAATTGCGTAAAATGCAAAAGTGGCATACTAATTGTTTAAGTGCTTATTTGCCATGATTTATTTAATTGGATGTCCTTATAATGTTATTTGGCCAAGATTAGAGTAAGTGGACATTTGTGGACAACCATTAATTAATTTATAAGTTAATAGCCACGGGTAAAATGGTAAATTATGTATTAATGTTAATAAATTAAAATAAAACAAAAGGTTAGTGGAGTGTTCATTTTTATTTTCCGAAATTTGAAGAAGAAAGAAGACAACCATGGCTATTTAGGTTCAGTCATTTGAAGCTTCAATTGGTATGTGATTTTTGTTCGGTTTTTGATGATTTTTATGTTTTTGAGATCATTGCTTCGTATATTAGTTAGCCCGTGCTTTAGTTTTCAGATTTGATGATGAATTTGTGAAATGCCATTGATGAATATTCAAGCTTTTTGTTGTTTGATGATGAAAAATAAATAATTGCTGTTATATTTTTATAGTTTATTAAGTGATTTTTGATAAAAATGCTTATTAAGGATTAAATTGTGAAATTTGTAAATTGAGGAGTTAAAATGTGAAATAAATGGAATTAATGGGCTACTAGGGATCTAGGGGAGATTCGGCCATGCTTGGGTTTGATGAAATTTTGTGTATTTTATGTTGTTTTGAAATAGGGGCTAAATTGTGAAAATGTGAAATGTTAGGGGCTTAAGTGCAAAATTCCTATTTATGTGTTTTTGGGTGAAATTGAATGAATATGTGATTAAATAAGTTAAATTTGAATTTATTTAGATCAAGAAAGAAAGAAATCGAATTTGGATCGGGGGAAGTCGAAAGTTGTTGAATAGTTGTTTCGATCCGTTCGTTTCCGTACGAGGTAAGTTCATATGCAAATAAATGTTTTAAAATTTAAATGTATATATTGCCGAATTGAATTGTATCTTTATATATGTTGCCAAATTGAATTGAGCATTGAAGGACTTGTTTCGAGCATGAATTGATTGAGTTACGAAGTTGAAAGCTCTGTATGAACCTCAGGAATAGTATAGGATACTGATGTCATGACATTAGGACTTCTGAGGTGTGATTTCATGTAAGACCATGTCTAGGACATTGGCATCGATATGAGATTACGTGTAAGACCCCTTTGAGACAGAGGCATCGATATGTGATATTTGGGATATGGCATTGTATGTGATATATGTGTTTCCGAGTATTTTTAACTATTTCGAATGGTTCAACGGGCAATGTCAAAATGAGACCGAATGTGAATTTGAGCTAAATGATTTAGTTACATATGAAGTTTATATGTTCATTGAAAAATAAGGTAAGTGAAGTTACTTAACGTGGTAATATGGATTATATGAGAAAATTGATTGTATATGTGTATTAGATTAGTTAAATGTGGCCTATTCGAATTGAATTATTAATGTTCTTGTGATAATTTATTTGCTTATGGCTTACTAAGCTTTCAAAGCTTACCTTGTGTGTTCTTTCATTATTCTATAGATATATAAAGCTAGCTCGAGCTTAGGGATCGTCAAGGATCATCGTCACACTATCAATCGCTATTTCGGTACTTTGAAAGCTTGTACTTATGACATATGGCATGTATAGGCTAGTTTTGATACAGTTAGTTTTGAATTGTGTATAAATTGCCATGCGAAAATGGCTTGATAATGATGTTAATGTTTGTGAATAATTGGCCTTGTTACTTAGCTCATTTTGGAATTTTGTTTGATGGTATATTTTGCATTTGTGGATAGTTACAATTTGGTTTGAGTGCTGGTAATGTGGTTAATTATTCAGTTAGATGTTAATGTTGGTATGTGTTCATATTTTCTATGTAATGACTATGCTATGCCATGTGAATTTGGCTATTTGGTGTGGCTTATTAATGACCTATGTTTTGATGTATAAATTGCCTTGTGAATTGGATTGTGAATGATGAAAATTACTTTAGTCATTTTGTGAGATAAATTATGATATATGATATATATATATATATATATATTTACATTCGGTTAATGATAGGTAAAACAAATACATATGCCTATGACATGTTTGTTTGTGGTTCGCTATTTAAAGGTCAAGTTGTTAGTTTAATGCTTAATTACGAAATGTGTTATATATGTGATTGTATATTCAATTATGGTATTTGGCTCATTCTTATAAATATGAGATTTTGGTATATGGTTTGTTTTGTCTTGATATGCGAATGTGCATAGGTATATAGAATGGTATGCTGGTAATTAGTTAATAAAATAGATGTATACAAATGGATGTCTTGATATATGCTCGGTCTATGAAATGAAATATGTTTGATTATAATTTAGGTATTCGAATGCCATGAAATTAATGGACATATGCTTTGAACATTGAATTTATGAAGCGTAAGAAATATGGTATTGATGTATGTTAGTTTGGTTTGAAATTTGAATAGATAAATGAAATTGAAATAGTTGAGTTTTGAAGCATAGTTCGTACATGAGATGTGGTTAGTAAAGTATGATTGTTTTAGGTTGGTTATGTACCTTAAATATGCGAATTTGTCTTATAGGAAATAAGAGGATGGTTTTTATTTGAGTTTGAAATTTTTATAAAGGAAATGATATTACTTTGTGCATAAATTATAATAAATGACTATTAGGAACTGTGTTATGATCGGTAATGCCTCGTAACCTTAATCCGACGATAGATACGAGTTAGGGGTGTTACAGTCTAGTATTAAAATGGCACCATATGAGGCTCTGTATGTTCGTAAATGTAGAAATCCATTGTATTGGATAGAGCTTAGTGAGAAAAAGATACACGGAGTTGACTTAGTCCATGAAACGGAAGAAAAGGTAAAAGTGATTTAGGATAGTTTAAAAGCAGCCTCTGATCGTCAAAAGTCTTATGCTGATCTTAAACGAAAAGAGATAGAATTTTATATCAATGACAAGGTATTCTTGAAAGTATCACCTTGGAAGAAAGTTGTCCGGTTTGGCCGTAAAAGAAAACTGAGTCCACGGTTCATTGGGCCATATGAGATTATTGAAAGAACCGAACCTGTTGCTTATCGATTGGCATTACCGCCAGAGCTTGATAGAATTCGTAATGTTTTTTATGTGTCCATGTTACAACGGTATCAATCAGATCATTCACATGTAATTTCTCTGACAAAAGTTGAGATTTAGCTTGATATGACTTACAGTGAAGAACCGATCAAAATCCTATCACATGAAACAAAAGAGTTAAGAAATAAAAAGGTAGCTTTAGTAAAAGTTCTCTGACAACGATGTGGTATAGAAGAGGCTACCTAGGAACCGGAGAATACAATGAGAAAGCAATATCTGAACCTTTTTACTGGTAAGATTTTCGAGGAAGAAAATTCTTTAAGGGGGGAGAGTTGTAACTGCTTGTTTTCAGTGAAATAGGAATAGTGGTTTCGGAACCACATATCCGAGTCATGAAGAAAATTTATTTTAATATTATTGCATGGTGTGCATTATGATAGGAAGGACGTATGAAAATTTTGATAAGAAAATTTTATTGATTTCATGTTTAATTATGGAAAGGACCAAATTGCATAAAATGCAAAAGTTGAATTCTAGTAGCTATAAGGATTAATTAGCTATGGAATTCAAAACTTGAGGTCCTTATATGACAATTAGACCATTAAATAGAGTTAGTAGATATTTTTGATGCATCATCCATGGAAAATTAGAAAAAGAAAATGACTAAATTGGAATGTTGAAAAATTAATGGATGATAATAAATTTAAATAGAAATATCAAATTATTATTATCATATTCTTCCCCAAAATACATGGAAACCCTAGGAAAGAGAAAGGAAACCAAGCAAACTTAATTGGATCCAGAAAGATCAAATAAAAGGTTAGATCGAGAAAAAGAAAAGGTGACAGATTAGTAGATTTTCATAAACGAACAAGTGTCAAGGTAAGTTCGTGTAACTAAATTGTGTTTATTTTTATGCTTGAATTGAGTGTGGTATGTGTTTATATGAATTATATATATGTTAAAAATGTATGAAATTATCACATGATCAATAATGTTCGGAAAATGTTAAGTTCTGTTTGAGTAATGAAATTCGATGGATACATGATTTCCATAATGAATGCAGTCCTGCATATGTTGTGGACAGAATATAGCTCAGATGAATAATCCTTTTATAAGCCCTCTCGAGTGTCTTATTATATAGTTCCTACGAGCATCCTGATCGATAGTGATCCTGCATGTGTTGCGCACTACCGCAGCTCTTTGTGAGCTTCCTGTTACACAATTTGATCGGTTGTCATCCAGCATTTATTGCGGATACAAATGTAGCTCTTCGTGAGCGTCCTGATATAGGCTCTTATGAGCTTCTTGAGATGGCTCGCTTGAACTCCTTGTTATGCTATCCGGAGCTCCCTGATAATAACACTTCGGACTTACCTGTTAAGCTCAATGAGCTTCCTGTTATAGACTCTTATGAGTTTCTTGATATAGCCCGGATAAGCTTTCTGTTACATAGCTCATATGAGCATCCTGATATATGGCTCAATAGCGTGCTTCCCGATTATGTGCCCTTATGGGTACCCCTAGACATGAGTTGATGGATCATTGATTTGTATACCTCGAGTATACTATCTGGGTATCCATCGATATTTCAATGATTCAAGGATAAAACTTCTGTTAAAAGAAAACATGAGATTAATATGATTTATTTATTGTTGAATATCCCTGAAATACTCAGAAATTATTATACGATGAGCTCATCTCTGTTATCTTGATATACATATGAATCATATAACTAACTTGTTTGACGAGAGCTTGTGTTTAGGCAATTGATCAAAAATATTTGGATGCATGTTATACATGTTTAATTAAATGAGCATGATTGGTAAGTTAAATTATTGTTATACGAACTTACTAAGCATAAAATGCTTACTCTATTTTGTAGTGCTCGAAAGCTCGAAAGGGTTGGGAATCGGTTAGAGTATCATCACACTATCCTTCAACCCATTTTGGTACAAATAGTAAACTTATTTAGTATAATGGCATGTATAAGCTAAATTAGAATAAATGATGAAATATTTTGGTTGTATCTAGCCATTAGAATGGCTGGTGTAAAGTGTATTTTGATGTAATCATAAAAGACCATATCATGTTGAGATGTGTTGAAATGGTTAAATGATAAAAGACATATAAACCAAAGGATGAATGAAATTGAGTTAATAATTGGTAAAACTTGCAAACAAACATAAATGCAATTGTGGTAAGTTAAACATTTGAATATATAAATGTGTTAATATATCATACATACTATTTGTATTTAGCTTGGATTATAAGTGTCAATTTGGTTTGGAAATATGTTGAGATGTTGATGTAGGTGTAAGGTAAAAAAGGTGAGAAATAAGGCTTGGAAAATGACCTTATTTTGTCCAGATGGGCAGGCACACGGGCGTGTGGTTTGGTCATACCTCCCCTACATATTAAAAATTAAGAAATACAATGCTCAGAATTGAGCACACGAGTAGAGACACAGGCATGTGTCTCAGCCATGTGAGACATACGGCCCAACACATGGGCATGTGTCTTGGCCGTGTAATCCCTGCACTTAATTTTTGAAAATTAAATTGTCCACAGGGCCTAACACACGGGCGTGTGGTTGGCCATGTGACCCAAGTCAGAGAGTTACACTGGTAAGGACACGGGCTGGGACACAGCCTCACATTGAATGCCCACACGGCCTAGTACACGAGCGTGTCATTGGTCATGTGACCCAAACGGCATGGCCACACGGACATGTGTCTTCTACACCTAAGAAAAATTTTGAGATTTCGCAAAAAAATTTCTGTGATCCCAGTTTTTTCTAGACTCGATTCTAATATGTATTTTTGGGCCTCGAGGACCCATATAAGGGACATTATGATTGATTGTGTTTGATTTTTGGAAATGATTAGTAAATGACATAAATTAATTGTAATTGAACTGTAAACTCTAGTAATGCTCTGTAACCCTGTTCCGGCGACGGACACGGGTTAGGGGTGTTATATCATCTATAAATGCCTTCCATAACAATGAAAAAGGGATCTTCTTCCCTATTGAAAACCTTAAGCACTTGCTCTCTACACTTAGCCTTCTCTACCTTCATAACAACCTTCCTCTTCCTCTTTCTCTTACCCTTTTCCGGTTCTCTGCCTGTTTATGTGAACCGACATCATTTGAATCATCGTTTTCTCCTCTTTATCTCCTCACTTGTTGATACCCCTCATTATCAAATCTATATGGAAAACATGGAAAAATTTGAAAATCCTAAGCCTAACCCTAGGCTTCCTTCTCTTGTATGCCAACATGATAACATTCTTTCTTGCAAAGGTTGTCTATCGCCTATCGCCTTTCTTACTTACTAGTTTTCAATATACCATGGAGATGGGGTAGGAATTAGGAAAGAAAAAGGTGCCATTAATGAAACTTGGAATTGAAGTTGAGGCTATGGCTGATCATGGAGGAGGACGGCACAAATACTTATTATTTGTAACAATGCAAATGTGATGGATGGTGCATGTAATATGGGGTTGGGTTTTCTGTGGGTTTTTGAAGTACTTAACTAATATATATATATAGTGATAGATAGTTGACGAAAGATGATGCTCAGAATATAAGCAAAATTTCCATAAGAATTTATTTTTGATTGATTTCACAAAATCCCCTAAATTAACTGTTTTTAATTGTCTTTGAAGATATAAAATAGAAATGAAGATTGTATCTTAATTTTCATGTCTCAATTTAGACAATCTGTCATCTATATTTTGCTATGTTTTACTTTTATGGTCATAATATTCCAATAACTCGAGGTTACAAAATTGAAAGAAAACAAAACAAATACGAAAGAATGATAGAGCTTACATATATATTAAAAAAATAGTAGAGTTGGGAATGAAGCTTTGGGAGGATGAATTTAACCTATATTAGAACAACAAACTATGTATAATGATGTCGATGTTCCGTTCCATAAGTGAGTTGTATTTGAAACTCATTAAAGGGCTTTTGTATTATTTATAATTATATGAAATTAGAATTATAATATTATTATTGGTTGAGGTGGTAGCTGTTTTGGTTAACTGAGAATATAAATTAAAACTTCTAAAGTGCACTTTATTTTTGTGAAAAGATTTTAGATGTTTTCAATTTTAATATGAAATAAATTGATTTTTTTAAATTAGACTAATTTAGTTTTTGTTAATTTTAGAAGTGAGAAATTAAGGATAATTAATAGTAATGTTAACGTTTTTCGTCAATTGTACATGTGTTTTATTAGTATAATAATAACTTTAGCCTTCAAATTTTACACATTATGTCAAATTATCCTGATTAAATAGATTTAGCCAGCAACATTTACATATTTTGTCAATATTTACACAAAATATATAAACACCGAGGACTAAATTTGTTACTATATCAATCAAAATCATGTACAATTGGAAGAAAACGTTAACGCTGCGATTAATTATTTTTAATTATTATTAGTTGCTCACTTTAAAATTTTATTGAGATTAAATTACTTCAAATTTTTTTTAAAAAGATCAATTAGTTCAATATCGAAATTAAACACTTCATTTTTAATATTAATATATTTTTAAATACCCGGATCCAGTAAACTTAAGATTAGAATTTTAACATTTACAATCATGAGCAGATTTTAAGATCTGAATTTCAAAATCAGCAATCCATTCTCTTTTATTTTCTATTGTGGCAGTATATATATAACATAGACACTGAGTGGTATGGTCTTTCTTTGGCACGAAGCTTTGCCTTGTAATACTTTTAAGACAAATCTAGCAAATTTCCCATTATTATAGTCATCATCAGTCTGGCCAAGCAAGGGCCATCATTGGAAATCAATCACTCTCTCTCTTTCTAGGGGAGGAAGTTGGAAAGCGTTAGTGTCCTCTCAACGTTTCATTCATGATAAAGTGAAGAGCTCTTTTGAGTGCCACGACCCTTCTACCAAATCCCAACAAAGTAATACTATCTTTTTACTAGTTTTGATCTTTGGCTTATATAACAAGACAAAGCAAAACCCAATGCCAATGCCATTGCCCACCACCTTTGCTTATACCCGAAAGCACCAAACCGTCGCATTGAATTTTTCACTTCCAAAACTCTTGAGAGTTCAGAGATAAAAGTGAAAAAAAGAACAAAAAAAGAAAGAAAAGGAAACAATGGCATTAATCACATTTCTCTTGCCATCTCTAAAAGGCTTTTATGCTTCTTTAACAAGAATAATCCAATGTGGACACACTTTCTAACTTACCTTAATCATGCTGTTGCTTCTACTACACGTGTCCTTAAGCCAAGTTTTTTCCAAGCTTTTATAGTCGACGAGAATCTTTAAAAAATAATGAATCACCATATTCAGTTTTGCTGTATATAAATATTTAGTTGCTTGGATCTTCTCGGCCAACTAGTGTCGCGAAATGGTGACTTCAAATCCTGCTAAGATACTCATTGGCATCTCATTAAACCCAGATGACAGCAAGGAACTCTTGTCATGGGCAATCAGAGTCCTAGCTCGTCCAAATGACGACATTATTGCACTACATGTTCTTGGTTCGTACATTCATTAACTTACAATATCAAAGTTCAATGCCAATTGCGACATCAGACTTTTTTCTTTTCTTTTCTCGGTTGCCAGTTCAAATTAATCATGTTTTCATAGGTTTAACTTAGTCTTTCTTTTTCTTTTTCTTTTTCGAATAGTTGAGACTTGAACGCATTTGTTCATGATGTGTAGCATGGTTTTAGTTTAAAATATATACAGTTTTGCTTCTGTATTAAAATGCAGTTGGTGAGGAGCCGAAGAAGAGTAAATTGGTAAGAAACGATCAGTCAAAACTTCGGCAGGCGAAAGCTCATGTTATATCGGTGCTTGGAGAATTTGCTAGGACCTGTCAGTCTAAGCAGGTAACCCTTTTTTTTTCAGATAAATTCTGCAGATAGTTTAACCTGTCAGTCAGTGCCATAATATATATATATTCTGTAATCTATGTTCTGAAAATTATAGTTTATAAGATAGGCAATACCCTTGTTCAGGTAAACTTGGAGGCAAAAGTAGGACTTAGCTCGAGTGTTAGAAGGGGACTAATTGAGGAAGCAAAGTCCATCTCAGCTAATTTTCTTCTTCTTCTTGGCTCCAGAACACGATCAAAAGAGTGAGAAAATAAAACAAGCCTTAGATAATCTTAAACTCAATTATTATATATTCTGTGATGTTTGATATTCCCTTTTTTTTTCAAACTTTTTTCTTTGGGTTAGAACTTCACATAAAATTACCAGTTACTGTTTCGAGCATGCCCCCGAAGGTTGTGCTGTGGTTTCAATAGGGAAGTCAAAGCGGCCACTGCAAAACTCAAATTCTACATATGCACATCTTGATGGTCAGTTTACTTCCTAAAACAGACTTGTATTAGTATAAAATTTCCATTTCCTACTATCTGAAGTTTTGATTCTGCAGAAACTGGTCAATGGAGCACGAGATGGTCTAACAAGAGTGATAACAGTGGAGAGGCATCTATCTCCCCTGTTCAAAATTCCATTGTCTCGAAACGAAAATTGCAAAAGCCTTCACCAAGAACTGTTCTAGATGCACTTCAAGGAGAATCACATAGCACAGAAGATGATAGCTCTAGTTTTTGGGAGTCAACAATGTCTGGATCCCCTCCTCACCCACCTAAGTTTAAAGGGCAATCATTTATAAAGAAACAGATGTCACCTTACAAATTTGTCTCAATGGTCTTTAGGTCTCCACTAAGGAAAAGAAATGCCAATTTATCCAATAAACAAAAGGCGCAGCCTTTGATGAAGTGCTTTAGCTTTGAGGAGATCTCAACTGCTACAAACAACTTCCATCCAGGTAAAAGAACAAAATGATACAATTACTTCTCGGAAAACAACTGTTGTAGTCATTTATTCATGAAATCGAGATGTTTGAGTTCAAGATTCTCATGAATGTATCAGATAATATAGTTGGTCGAGGCGGGTATTCAGAAGTTTACAGGGGTGACCTTTCTGATGGAAGAGCTGTTGCAGTGAAGAGGTTGGCCAAGGACAACAGGGATGAAAACAAAGAGAGAGAATTTCTTACTGAGTTGGGCACAATCGGACATGTTTGCCACCCCAATACTGCAACCTTAGTTGGCTGTTGCGTGGAAAATGGACTTTATTTGATTTTCAACTTCTCCGAGAAAGGAACTCTGGCCTCTGCCTTGCATGGTAAGAAACAACAGCTGCCTATTCTGGATAAATTGCGGTAATGACTAATGTGAGCAAGAGATTCTATTTTGTGATTCAACTTCTTAATTGGTTCTCTTTCCATTGGGAGACTCCTTAGGTAAAACAAATGTGGTTCTGGATTGGCCGGTGAGATACAAGATTGCCCTTGGAGTTGCTAGAGGTCTTCATTATCTGCACAAATGCTGCAAACACCGAATAATACATCGTGACATAAAAGCTTCTAATGTCCTTCTTGGACCAGATTACGAACCACAGGTGAATCAACAGACACAACTTACAGAAATGTTTAGGAAAAGTAAAATATATGGGTTCTTTTTATCTGAATGTAACTATGATTTTCATCTCTTTGTAGATCACTGATTTTGGCCTTGCTAAATGGCTCCCTAACAAATGGACTCACCATGCTGTGATACCAATAGAAGGAACATTTGGGTACCTAGCACCAGAGTATTTCATGCATGGAATCGTGGATGAGAAAACAGATGTTTTTGCATTTGGGGTTCTTCTCCTCGAGATCATCACTGGTCGCCGGCCAGTGGATTCGTCAAAGAAAAACCTCCTCTTATGGGTATGCGAATCACAGATCTGCAGACTTTCAAGCTATTGAAATGAATATCCTGTCTTAGTCTAAATTACCTATATAATTCCCCAATCTGTTTCCATTGTTGCTCTAAGCCATATTGCATCCACCACGTATTGAAATGATTTTCATATATAGGCAAAGCCACTTATGGAATCTGGGAACATCACTGAACTAGCTGATCCGAAACTGGAAGGTAAATATGATGAGGATCAAATGCATAGATCAGTTCTAACAGCTTGCTATTGTGTGAGGCAATCAGCAGTATGGCGTCCATCAATGAGCGAGGTACTTAAAATATGTTCAGTAGAAAATTTTCAGGTCAGGCAGTGCATTTGGATGACATTAAATTAATGCTTCAACTTCTCAGGTGTTGGAGCTTCTAATGAGTGGACATGACTCCGATGTTGCAAAGAGCTGGAGAATGCCAAAGTTTACGTCCGATGAGTTGGATGATTACTCGATGGTTTTCGGATACGAGGTTCCAACGGACATTTCCCTGGAGGAATTCTTATGTTGAGTTTCTCCTATGTAACTTTCCATACATTTAAACATTTGCTAGGTTTCACAATATCATTCCGTTCTACAATTGTGTTTGTATCTTTACATCAGAGAAATTTAGAATCTTCATTCTTCACTGCTCAGAACAACATCCTTTCCCTAGATTTATACAAATTAGACAAAAAATGAACCCATATTTCAATGAATGGAAATTGTCAGGAATTTTGTATGACTGCGGACAGGGAGATTTTCTTTCACAACATGATGCATTCGTTTCATTGAGCTTTATCTTTTCTACTCGATGGAAATGGAAAAGTAAATTAACCAACTTAACCAGGGCTAAAGATGATCTTTAGTGGCATTCTATTTCATGTTAAAGGAGATCAATTCCTTTCTCTAGAATCACTAGGCAATAAAAAGTTGTTGCTCATTTGGTATTAGAGTATGTTGTAACAGATTCCGTTAATTAACTAGGTTGGTTAGTAGCAGTTTACTTTTACTTATATGTGTATAAATTTACCTCTCAAGTTCTCAATCAACCAAGCAATTATCTCAAGGTTAATCATAAGAAATTAGTGTGTTCATTTCTTATTATTATGAGATTCTTTCATGGTATCAGTCGCCAACAGCTGGGCTAATTTTCGCTGTGCTCCATGGCTGCCACTCGACCCAAAGTATCCGGATGGCTTTAGACACTATCGTGTTGTTCAGTCGTTCCCTTGCCATGAAACAATAAAACTTAGAGAAGACACGTTTGTTCAATGGAAACATCAGTTAAGGTTGATTATTGATTGTTATGGACTTACCGACTACGTCAATGGCACTCTTTTGACTCCATATCGATTTATGCCGGATCAAGAAGGGATGTTGGTTTCTAAACTGGATTTTGTCTTTCCATCAGCAAGATAAACTTCTTGCCTTTTGGCTATTATCCACAATCAGTGGCAATATTTTGTCCTATTTTACATGTGCTAATATCGCTCAGGAAGTATGGAGCAAAGCCACTCACCTATTTGTCGCTGCCTCCAGTGCAAAGATTTCTAGATTAAAGCATGACCTCCATTCGTCGAAGAAAGGTCATATGTCTGTTAAAGAATTTCTAGAAAAAATAAAGAGTGTGTGTGATCTATTTTGGTACGTCTGGACACTTTGTTTTGAGTGTTGAACAAGTTGAAATAGTGCTTGCGGGTCTTTCGGCCGATTTTGAATCGGTTCTTACTCTTGCGTCATTTTTGCCAGAACCTCTCTAGATGGATTGACTTGTTGATGTGTTGTTGGAATGTGAAAACCAACAAAAGAAGTTTGTTTCGAAAACTACTCTTGTAACACCCTGATTTTGGGCCTAGTCAGAATAGTGATGTCGGGACCACAAATTCGAGATAGAAATAATTATTTTATGATTATTTTGAGGTCTATGATATGATTGCATGATTGTGTGAAAATTTCATGAAGAAATTCAATGCATAAAGTGCTTAATTTAAAGTTAGGGACTAAATTGAATAAGTTGCAAAACTTGCATTCTACAAGTTTTTAGTATGAAATTGCATTGAAATATTAATTAGGAGGTCTTAAATAGCAATTTGACCAATTTTAAGTTCATGGACAAAATTAGGACATGGAAGGAATTTTTGAAAGTTTAGTAGTAAGGGCATTTTGGTCATTTAGGGGTAAAATGAATTAAAATACAAAATTAAAAGCCAATTTTGCTCATCTTCTTCATGGAGGCTGAAATTAGCATGGGGGAGGCCATGGCTAGGGTTTTCAAGCTTTCCAAGCTCAATAGTAAGTGATTCCAAGCCCCGCTTTTAATGTTCTTTACGTTTTGGAATCCCTGTAGCTCGATTAAGCTTATTCTAGCAATAATTTAAGCTAGGGTTCATATTTGGAAAAATACCCATAAGTGAAATTTGTGTATTTTGATGTTTTATGATAGAATATGAGGTTTTAAATTATGTTAAACAACTTGTGCTACTCGGTTTTAAGTGAAAACGAGTAAAACTAAGATAATCGGTAAAAATACTTATTGTTCATAACTATATGTTAGAGTGAGAATTTGATGTTGTTGTAGAAGAGAAAAATGTTCAGCATGTCATAAAACATAGGAATAAGGGCTGAAATTAAATTTTCGAGTCTTGGGGCAAAAGTGCAAATATGCAAAAGTTTAGGGGTCAAAATGCAAATTTGTAAAAATATGATTTTGGACCCGTATGAATAATGTGACTAATTATTAGGCTAAATGTGATATTATAGATGAAGGAAATCGAGATTCGGGCTTAAATCGTGAAAATACAAGGTTATGGATTAAAATAGTAAATTGTCGTTTCAATCGAGGTAAGTTCGTGTGTTAATAATAATGCAATACCATGCATGAATTGTAATTCTCTATTGATATGGCATAAATTGTATGATTTAATATGTTTAAGAGAAGTTGATGGATGGTATGTATGATATAAAAAAATGTAATGTTGTGTCATGTGAAATTGAATGGAATTATTGTTACAAGAATTGAGTGTTAAATTACTATTAATCTGGTTGTATGAATTGTTGCACTGTTACCTGATGAGATTTTGATAAGTTTGTACGTAAATAATTTATCGATTTATTTTATTTTATTTTATTATATTTTGTTATCATATGAAATGTGGCTACCTATAGATTGACTATTTGTCAGAAATTGAAAATTGAAAAAGGACTATGAATAAATTTGTAACATATTGGAAATATGTTTGTTGGTAATTACTTGATTGGTGAAATTGTTAGAAAAGAGAGAGAAATCCCGTTGAACCTTCTGAAAGATTGGATGATACAGATGGTATGTAGCTAGGTCACATGTATGGTGCCGAGTGCACATCATGTGTACAAGAGAGCTACGAGATATTATGATGTAGCTAGGTCACATGGGTGATACTATGTGTACACCATGTAGACAAGAGAGCTACGGGATATATGTAGCTAGGTCGCATGCGTGGTTCCAGTGAAGGACACCATGTAGACAAGAGAGCTACGAGATATAAATCGGCTAGGTCACATGGGTGATACTAAGTGTTCACCATGTGTACAAGAGAGCCGAACTTTATGATGGGTGGAGCTATTTGCGGAAACCACCAAGTATCGAGGATTGATCCGAAGTGTTCAACGGGAGACTTATTATGTACTGCTTTGTGAGTTTTGTGATGAATAAGTGCAGGAATTTGGTTATGTGAATAATGTGTTCCTAAATGCTGTGTTCGATGGAGTCTTGTGCTTTCTTGACATGCTCTTCACATATGGTCTTATGCTCTCTGAATGCTCCATTTTTTGTGATTCATGCATTATCAACAGCAATTGCCCTTCCTTCTGTCCGAGTTCTGTTGGCTTTTTTTGAATGCCCAACATGGAAGATGGTTTGGTCTTTGGTTGGTAACGTTGGTTATATGGAAGCAAAGCCAAATTAACAAATCTTTTCGATTTTACTTCTCCCTCGCCTCTACTTTTTTTGCTTACAGTATGCCAGAGGACACAGAGTACCGCTGTTTTATTGGTAACCTTTCATGGTTTACATCTGATAGGGGCCTAAAAGATGCATTTGAAAAGTTTGGAAATCTTCTTGAGGCTAAGGTAGCTACTGACAAGTTTTCTGGCCGTTCTCGTGGATTTGGATTTGTCACTTTTGATGAGAAAGCGGCACTGGAAGAAGCTATTGAAGCAATGAATGGAATGGATTTGGACGGGCGGAATATAACTGTTGATACAGCTAAACCTCAACAAGGGTCAGGGATGATTTTATGGTGACCTTGTAATCATGGGCCTATACTTGTGATGTATGAAATGTGGTGAAAATGATTTGTGATATGTATGTTAAAATGAGGTTAATACAAAGAAAGTGTGAAAGAGTGAATTAGCAATAAAATTGTCTTGGACAGCCGCAGTTTCGTGACTTTGAAAATTCACTAAAAATTGTGGAAGTTGAATAAAAATGCAAATGATATATGAAAATAAAGCTTAATGAGTCTATTTTCACATGAAAGAAACAGGGGAAGCAAAAGAATTCTATATTATGTGATATTTTAATTATTGTGAAATAGGGTCTGAATGAATTCGAGATCCCCTGTTCTGACTTTAGAAATTCATCATAAATTGTACAAAATTTATTAAGAGTCATACCTTACATGCATGGATTCATTATTGAGTCTATTTTTAAGGGAAACAAACGGTATGGTCGTTGGAATTCTGTACAGAGAGAAATTTGGTTCGTAGTACACAGAGGTCAGAGTAGTCATACTCTGAAACAGGGGAGAATTTAACTAATAAACTGTACTAATTGGCCAAACCAAAAATTTTGGAAATTTTATGGGAGAAAGATATATGAATCTAGTTTCAAATAAAATTAACGAAACTAAAGTTGGAGTTTTGTAGCTTCAGATATGAGTGATTTAGTAACTGTAACTTAAAAACACAGCTTAACCTGAATATATGTAATTGTACAATTATAGTGTTTTATCTTGAAAAGCATGGTAGTAATTGCTTATTATTTTCATATGAACTTACTAAGCGTAAAGCTTACCCATCCTCTCCATTTCTTTAGTATTGATAGGTCGGCTCGGGGTTGGAGATCATCGGAGGCAAAATCACACTATCAAACTATCATTTTTGGGAGAATTAATTCAAATATTAGAAATATCAAGTGAGTGGCATGTATAGGAAGTTGGTTTGTAATATGTATTTTTTTTATTATGATTTTGATCGTACGTATCAGTCTGCATTGAGTTATTGTATATGATTATGAGATGTGGTCCTTATCCATTATGGTTTATAAGTTTAATTAATCATGCTACGTCATACATTTTGATGTAATGATATAGTTAGCTTTGTTTGTTATGCATGTGTTCGAAAAGTTTTAAATTAAATGAAATTTTATGGCCCAGTTTTTGTCTATGTGTGTTGTTAAGTCTGGTAATGCCTCGTACTCTGTTCCGGCCTTGGATACGGGTAAGGGGTGTTACAACTCTTCAGGTCAATATGGTTCATCCCCCTCCGTCGACTTCTTTATCAATGCCTGGCTCTCCCTCGCCGACAACTCTTTTGTTCATGCCTAACTTTTGCTTGCTTAAGTCTTTCTCACACGGTGGTTGGGGGCTTTATGGTGGTCATGGTCGGAGAAATCGAGGCTGATCTTAGTGTCAGATCTGTGGGCATCTTGGACATCTTTCCCAACGTTGCTTCGAGTTTCATCCATTTCATTGTCTTTAAAGGATACACAGACCCAAGAAATTTTGCTTCAAGGTCACACACATAAGGGTTTGTATCAATTTTCTATGGACTCCATTTGAAGTTTTGATCTTTCTCTCCATAGTGCAAAGTTGGGCACCAGTTCTTCTGTATCCACTAAGACTGATTTGTTTGAATTATGGCATCGTCGGCTACGACACATGTCGTCAACCATTCTCTAGTTGGTTTTGATTACTTGTAAAGTTTTTGTTTCTACTAAAAAATTGCAGCATGCATGTTTTACTTGTCAACAAGGGAAGTCACACAAATTACCACTTTTAGCTTCTACCACGGTGTATCATTATCCATTTAATCTTGTTGTTTCCGATCTATGGGATCCCACTCCTGTTAGTTTGGGGGCTAGTTGGTATTACATTTCATTTGTGGATGTTTGTAGTATATTTACATGGTTATTTCTCATTCAAAAAAAAAAAAAAAAATCAAGTTGTTCATTATTTTGTGTTATTTTAGAAATTGGTTAAAGTTCAATTTGGCAAAGAGATAAGTAGTTCCAGAGTGATTGAGGTGGTGAATTTCGTTCATTTACTTCTTTGTTAGCTCATTATGGCATTATTCATTAGGTCACATGTCTACACATATCCGAGCAAAATAGGATTGTCGAATGAAAGCACCATCATATAGTGGAGGTTGGGCTTACATTACTAGCTCAAACCCATTTGCCAATGAAATATTGGGGATATGCCTTTTCACGTGCTGTTCATTTGATAAATCAGTTGTCTACTCTGGTTCTTTGAAATTAGTCCCTGTATTTGGTTATTTTTGTTACTCCTTCGAAATATGATCATCTTCGTCTTTTTGGGTATTGTTGCTATTCGTATCTTCGATAATTTAATCAACATAAGTTGGAGTTTCGGTCCCAACCATCTTTAATTCCCTTACCACTGGGTCAAAAGGCAATTGGTTACAAGTGACTCTTTAAGATAAAACGGAATCTTGATGAGACAGTAGCTGGCCGGAAAGGTAGATTTGTTGGTAAAGGATGTTCTCAAGTTCCTCGGTGTGATTTTTGAGAGGCATTTAATCCAGTGGTCAAACCCATTACAATTCGCATGATTTTATCTATTTTTATTTCTAAACAATGGCCGTTGTGACAAGTTGATGTTAATAATGCTTTCCTCAATGGTGATTTGATCGAAGAGGTTACATACAGTAACCTCCTGGTTATGTTCAAACAAATGAGAATGGTGATAATATAACACCCCTAACCCGTATCCGTCGCCGGAATAGGGTTACGAGGCATTACCGATAAAATCACAACATATGACATACATTTCTCAAACATAAATCCATTATCACTTAAATATCAATCAAACATAATTATATTGTCCCTTATAAGGCTCTATGAGACCTTAAAACATGCTTGAAAGAGGTTTGGGACTAAACCGATAACATTTAAAAACTTTGGGAAACCTATAAAATTTCTCTTGCATAAAAGGATTACACGCCCGTGTGAACAGGCCTGACACGCCCGTGTCACAAGCCGTGTGGAAACAGGGCATACATATTGACTTGCATCACACGATCGAAGACACGCCTGTGTGCCATGGCCGTGTAAAATATAGAGGGTATATTGACTTGGGTCATACGGCCGGCCACACGCCCATGTGCCAGCCCGTGTGTCACACACGGCCAGTAGATACGCCCGTGTGTCTAAGCCGTGTAACTCACTGACTTGTTTAGCTAAGTTACAACAGACACACGGTCGAGTCACACGCTCGTGTGCTCAACCGAGTGGGGTGCAAATAGGCTTGGTTTAAGCCACATTTCTCACTCACTTCAAGCATACCTAAACCACAACATTTCATACCATTTCAAAACACTTATAGGCAACCAAAACATGCCAATTCATATACAAATCATGTCATTTCATCTTCAACCATTTCACTACTCAAATCATAACCATAAACATACCAAAATAATATGTCATTACTAACAATTTCACCTATCTTCCCTATGCATTTTTCTCATCATTTTATCAACTAATTCATGCCACAAAATATACCAAATCATCATCCCTATATCATACCAAATCAACCATGATATATCATTGGTAATTAATCAAGACAATTAACCACTTAGCCATCACAACAACCATACTGAACATGTCAAAACACAAGGCCATATATACATCACATATCACTTACCAAATTCATAAAATAAGCCAACTCAAATGGCCAAATACACACCCACATTTACATCATTTATGAGCCAAATCTCATGGCTAATATCATATCTCAAAACACATCATCATATCACTAGCCTATACATGCCATATACCATATTTACAAAGCATCAAAAGTACCAACAAGTTGATTGATAGTGTGGCAATGTTCCTGATGATCCCCGAGTTCGAGCTAGCTTCGATGATCTATAAAACAGGGAAAGAACACACAAAGTAATCTTTAAAAGCTTAGTAAGCCATATACAAATAAAATTACCACATGAATCAACATCATTTCCATCAATAGGCAAACTATAAGTAAGCACATATAAGCTCACAAACCTTTCCCAATGTATACATATTCAATACCATAAATGAATCCATCAAATACTTCCCTTTTCAAAACTTGTATGAATCTCATACGTACTTGGAAACACGGAAATTTACGCATTTTTACATGCCCTTTTTAACTTAAAATCATACCGTTTTGATTAAATTCTTGTCAAAAAATAATTAAATATTATAAAATAATTAAATTGTGTTAAAAATTTGAACATGGTGAATTTTAGTTAATTTTATACTTAATTTTGATTAATTTTGACTATTTTGATAGATTTGCGCAAAGGGCGAAAATTGGCTCAGTTGATACTCTTGAAAGCACAAAACTGAGAAGCAATTTGAAGTATCGAGGTAGATTAATTTTCAGCCTAAGATGGTCCAAAAATGTGTATTAATTCATAATTTAATTAATTTTAATTTATTCCATATTTAATTTGGGTTAAATAAATTATTTTTAATTAATTATGGAGAAAGGGTCCAGTTGAACCACACTGGTCGAACCATATTGAGTGAACCGAACCAGCCACTAATTGGGCAGCCCAGAACCGTTCATATGCTGACCTAAATTAGCATTTTATCTGATTAAATATTATTGCAAAAAGGCCCTTGAAAGACTTCCAAATTGAATTCAAACCCCACCTTTAATTGTGGCTTTGTAGATTTGCCCCAGGCTATTTTTAGCAAAGTTGAAAATCTCAACTTTTGCCAAGTAGATGGCCGGCCATAGGGGGGGGATATTTGGCTGCTGGAATTTGCTATTTTTAGCAGCCACAATCAGCTATAAAATCCACCCCTTTCTGATCATTCAAACCATCCCTCAATCCCACAACATTTTCTCATTCTCTCTTCTCCTCTCTCACTTTTCTTTCCATTTTTTTCCATCCCATTTCCCTTTTTGTTCAACTGTCGATTTCTTCTCTTGGGAAAGAGGCTCTCATCAGTCATTTTTGAGCAGAAATTAGGTGTTCATAGGCCACCTTGATAGCCGAGGGCAACGAAGAACGAAGAACAGAGCAACTAGTCAAGCTACGGAGAAACACCGGATTTGCTTCTTGTTCCCTATCTCTTTAATTTTTGTTGTTGTTTTGACGAACATGTTTATGAATATTTATGCTATTGAAATGGTTATTTTAATAAATTTAGCTTAAATTAAGTTCGTGTTGGGTTGATTATATTCTACCTGCTTGAATTGTTAAAATGATGTTTATGCTGTTATAGACCTCGGTAAATTGCTTGCTTAAGTAAAATCATGCCTAAGTTATTCTTGCAATATAATTGTTAAATAACTAATGAATTAATTATTAAATCGTATTGAAATTATAATTAATAGACACAATGCTTAATCCGTGCATGTTTATTCTTCTAAGTTAACTGAAGTTTAAATTAGCATTGCATTCGGCGATACATATGCCTTGATAACTTGCAAGATTTTTGTGATTAAACTATTTCAAGGCAGAAATACCCTGTTACCTCACTTAATCTTTTATATGCTTGTGAAGATTGATTAACCGCTTGGATTGACATTGAAAAATGTTCAAGAGATTGATTAATTTAATAAGTATGTATGAGCAGTAGTTAGCAAATTACCGAGTTGCCGTAAATTTATTCGTAGCAATATAAACATAAGTTTGATAATTCTAAGTTAAAGAAATGTAATTAATCCAACACAAGTATGTTATCTTGATTAAATCTTATTTGAATCGTGCATTATGTAATACCCCTACCCGTATTCATTGCCGGAATAGGGTGCGAGGCATTACCGGAGTTTACGAATTATTTTTTTTTTATTCAATATAGCCCTTTTATAAATATCTAAACTTCCCTGTAATATTAAATCGAGACCAATCCACATCAATCAAATCAATTTAACATATTTTCATGATAGATTCATGCATTTATATAAGATAACGTCATCACATATCTATAACCAGGTTTGTTAACTATACTAATGGCTAACTTTACATTCATTTCACGTTAACATTTACTTTGTTAGCTTATACATGCCATTGATTCCCAAAATAAAGTTCCTTTATTTACCGAAATCCCGAGGTTGATAGTGTGATGTGTCTCCGACCAAATCCAACCTCCGAGCTCTTAACACTACAAAACATGAGAAAAGGAAACAGGGTAAGCACTTTGTGCTTAGTAAGCTCATGTAACAAGAATTACACTTACCTAATATTTTCAGTACAATACAATAAACATTACATATATCCATTCAATGCATTATTACCCTAACATGCACAAACTCAACATTCAAGTTAGTACAATAATTTCTATATATCAATAATATATATCATGATTGATGAGCTCATCATTACTATGATTTCCATTCCCTTGTTATTTTTCCATATTTATCCCGTTGAATTACTCGGAATTTTGATGGATTTTTCAGAGGTACACTTTTAGTGTATATTTTCGGGTCTCGTCAATTCATATTCATGTGCGCACATTTCCATTTCAGAGAGCACACTCACTGAACCTCAACCTTGCAAAATGGGATTACTACCCGAGCTAAATCCTCGCAATATAAACTCATAGAGTATTGTCGGGATTACCACCCAGCTAAATCCCCGCAACGACAATTACTCTAATGAGCTTGGATCTGAATTACCACCCAGCTAAATTCGCACCCTAATTCGGATTACCCGTCCGGCTAAATCCATTTTCCACATCTTCTTCGGGAGGGCTATATCGGGATAGGATCACCCGTCCGGGCTAGATCCTTTTACCGTCAATTCCTTTTCGAGATCCATCGAATTTTCCTTTCATTCAATCGGGATTTCTTCCTTTATATCAAATATGTCAATGTTTCATCAATTTTCATATAATGAACATTCAAATCATATTCACATCAATAACATACATTTCAAGTATTTAAGAATATAATTCAAGTTACATGAACTTACCTTGATACTTGTTTGTAAACAATAAAAATCTACTAATCCCGAACTTTTTCCTTTCCTCGATCTAGCTTCGTATTTGAATCTTCTGGATCTAAATAAATAAATTTAATTATCAATTTAATACATTTCATGTTCATATGCAACATTCTCTATAATTCAACTATTATTTATAGTTCATTCAAAACTGTCTACTTGAGTCATAGTCACTAAATTATTTATAACTTGAGCTACGGAACTCCAAATTAAGATCCGTTAATTTTCCCTAAAACTAGACTCATATACCTTCTTACCATGAAATTTTCAGAATTTTTGGTCTAGCCAATCAGTACAGTTTATTCTTTAAAATCACCCCTGTTTTGCTGTCTGACAGTTCTGACTCTTCTTCACTAAAAATTAATTATCTTCTTGTACAGGATTCGAATGATGTCCTCGTTTGTTTCTCTTGAAAATAGACTCATTCAGAATTATAAAAATATAAATTTAAGCCCATAATTATTTTTATTCAATTTTTTATGATTTTACAAAGTCAGAACAGGGGAACCCGAATTCATTCTGACCTTGTCTCACAAAATTCATTATATCTCAAAATTTACAAATCCATTGCTTACAATATTTCTTCTATGAGAAACTAGACTCAATAAGCTTTAATTCCATATTTTTTTCATCTTCTAATTCCATTCCTACAATTTTTTGTGATTTTTCAAAGTTAGTCTACTGCTGCTGTCCAAACTGTTTTAGTGCAAGCTGTTTATTACCATTTTTCCCCTAAGCTTTTAATAAATGATAATTTCGTCCCTACTCAATTAACCTCTCAATTGAGCTGATTTTTCTCAATTAACATTTTATTCTATCACCTTAAACTAGTTTACAACCTTTAGGAATCAGAATTTCAGCAATAGACTTTAATTCCAAACATTTTCACAATTAGGTCCTAAAAATCAATTTCTATTGAAATTGCCTAATAAAATCATCTCATAAACAAATTAAAGCTTTAATTTCATTCTATTTCATCATAAACTTACAGCACTCAACCATGGTGATTTTCAATTTCATTTATGAAATCAAAAACTAATGAATTTAATAGTAGGACCTAGTTGTAAAAGTCTTAGAAACACAAAAATTACAAGAAAAAGGCAAGGATTAACTCACTTGGTGCAAAAATTATGAAATACCAGCTTAGAGAACCCTCCTATGGCGTTTTTAGCTGCTGGAATTGAAGAGAAATGAAGAGAAATCTAGATATTTCCTATTTAGTCCTAGTTTTATTTAGTTAATTTTGCAATATTCCAATTTTACCCTTAATTTATCAATTTTTCTGCTGATTTCATACCCTTGCCACCCAGCCCAAATAACTTTTGGGTCTAATTGCCTTTAAATCCTTTCTCATTAGACTCTTAAGCTATTTAATCACTCTAGCAACTTTTACACCTATTGCAATTTAGTCCTTTTTATTTAATTGACTACCCAAACATTAAAATTTCCTAACGAAATTTTAATACCACATTAATAACATTTCATAAATATTTATAAAATTATTTTTGACTCGGTTTTTACGAGATAGAGGTCTCGATAACTTATTTTTACCTAATTTCTTCAATAATTTTTTTAACTAGCCACTAAATCGATAAAATTTTTCTATCAATAGTTTCATACGACTTTCCTATCATATAAATTTTCATGCAAAAATATTAAAATAAATTTCTCTTTAAATCGGATTTGTGGTTACTGAAACCACTATTCCGATAACCTTGAATTTAGGCCATTACAACTCTCCCCTTTAAGGATTTTCGTCCTCTCGAAATCTTACCAAGAAAGAGGTTTGGGTATTGTTTCCTCATTGTCTCCTCCTGTTCCCATGTCGCTTCCTCAATCCCGTGCTTTTGCCACAATACTTTCACCAAATTTATCTTTTTATTTCTTAGCTCTTTTGTCTCTCGTACAATATCTTGACCGGTTCTTCACTTTGTAAGTCATATCTCGTTGAATCTCCACTACATCGAAGAAATAACATGTGAAGGATCTGATCGATATCGTCGTAACATAGATACATGAAAAACATTATGGATTCTATCAAGTTCCGGTGGTAATGCCAATCGATAAGCGATCGGTCCAATTCTTTCTATGATTTCATAGGGCCCGATAAATCTTGGACTCAATTTACCCTTTCGACCGAATCGAGAACTTTCTTCCAAGGAGACACTTTCAGAATACCTTGTCACCAACTTGAAATTCAATCTCTTTTCGTTTAAGGCGGCATATGATTTTTGACGATCGTAAGTCGCTTTTAGACTATCCCGAATAACCTTTACTTTTTCTTCTGTTTCCCGGATCAAATCAACCCCATGTATCTTCCTTTCACTAAGCTCTGTCCAATATAACGGTGTTCTACATTTTCTCCCATACAAAGCTTCATACGGAGCCATTTTAATACTGGACTGATAACTGTTATTGTAAGCAAATTCAATCAAAGGTAGATATCTCTCCCAATTACCTTCAAATTCTAGTATACAACATCGGAGCATATCTTCCAATACTTGAATTACACGCTCAGATTGACCATCTGTCTGAGGATGGAATGCAGTGCTGAAATACAACTGAGTACCCAAGGCTTCTTGCAATTTGTCCCAGAAACGAGACATAAATCGGGGATCTCTATCTGATATAATAGAGACAGGCACTCCATGTAATCTGACAATCTCAGATATATACAGTTCAGCTAGTTTATCTAAAGAATAATCCATACGTACCGGAATAAAGTGCGCTGACTTTGTCAATCGATCAACAATCACCCAAATAGCATTTTTTTTCCTAGGAGACAAAGGTAGCCCCGATACAAAATCCATAGTGATTCTTTCCCATTTCCATTCCGGTATAGTAATTGGTTGAAGTAACCACGAAGGTACACGATGCTCACTTTTAACTTGCTGACATATTAAACACCTTGATACAAACTCAGAGATATCATGTTTCATTCCTGACCACCAATACATCTTTTTCAAATCATTATACATTTTATTACTCCCCGGATGTACAGACATAGTACCGCTGTGAGCCTCGCGTAGAATCTTCTGTATGAGCTCTGAATTCTGAGGTACACATACCCTACCTTTGAATAATAAACAACCATCAGAACCAACCTGAAATTCAGGATCATTACTTGACTCACACTGTGCCCGTTTAACTTGTAACTTCTCATCATTCTTCTGAGCTTCACATATTTGCTGTAAAAATGTCGGTTTAGCTCTCAATTCAGCTAGATTGAACCATCATCGATTAATGATAACCGGGTATTCATAGCTCGTAAAGCAAACAGAGATTTTCGGCTCAAAGCATCACTACAACATTAGCCTTACCCGGATGGTAATCAATAATCAAATCATAATCCTTTATCGCTTCAAGCCACCTGTCTTGTCTCAAATTCAAATCTTTACGTGTCATCAAATATTTCAAGCTTTTATGATCGGTATAAATATGACATTTCTCACCGTACAAGTAATGCCGCCATATCTTCAAATAAGCAAATACAATAGCAACTAATTCAAGATCATGTACTTGGGTAATTTCTTTCATGTGGTTTAAGTTGTCTTGAAGCATAGGCTATTACTTTACCTTCTTGCATCAAGACACAACCTAAACCATTTAATGAGGCATCACCAGTAAATAACAAATTCCTTACCCGGTTCAGCCGCACTAATACAGTGTGCTTTCGTTAATAGGTCTTTCAATCGGTTGAAACTTTGTTGACATTCATCACCCACTCAAATTTACATCTTTCTACAATAATCGAGTCATTGGAGAAGCTATCATAGAGAATCCTGTACAAATCTCCGATAATAACAAGCTAAACCCAAGAAACTTCTAACTTCAGATACATTCTTCGGTGGACTCCAATTGACAATAGCTGAGATTTTACTCGGATCTACCCCGATGCCTTCTTGCAGATACAATATGTCCTAGAATACCCACTTCTCGAAGCCAAAATTCACATTTACCGAATTTAGCGTACAATTGCTTCTCTCGCAAATTTGTAACACGCTTATCAAATGTTCTCGTGCATGTTCTTCTTCATCCCGAGAATAAACCAAAATATCATCAATGAATACTACTACAAATCTGTCTAAATACAAATCAATATCCGGTTCATCAAATCCATGAATACTTTGCAGTGCATTAGTTAGCCCAAACGGCATAACTAGAAACTCATAATGCCCGTGCACAGTTTCTAAAAGTCGCTTTTTGCACATCCGATTCCTTTACTCGTAGTGATAATAACCCGATCGAAGATCAATTTTTGAAAACACGGTAGCATCTTTCAAATTGATCAAATAAATCATCGATCCGGGTAACGGGTACTTATTCTTTATAGTTACTTTATTAAGTCATGTCGGAGTCAATACACAATCTCAAAGACCCGTCTTTCATTTTCACAAACAGAAACCGGAGCACCCCAAGGTGAATGACTCGGTCGGATAAAACCCTCACAACAAGTTCTTGTAATCGTGTCTTTAACTCCTTTAATTCAGAGGGAGCCATACGATACGGAGCTATGGAGATCGGAGTAGTTCCTTAATCAAATCTATAAAAATTCCACTTCTTTCTCGTGGCAATCCCGATAATTCCTCTGAAACACATCGAAAAATTCACATACCACTGAATCGCTTTGTATTTTTGACTCGAGATACTTTGGTGTCAAGTACATAAGCCAAGTAAGCATCATACCCTTTTTAACATACCTGCTGTCTGCCATTCATGAAATCACATCGATAACCCCTTTGTCGATCGATTTAACCGAAGCAACTCACCATTCGACATTTTAACATAATATATTTATGTCTACAATTTACTATTGCATCATCTTTGGGTTAACCAATCCATACCCAATATCACGTCAAATTCATCAAATGGCAATAACATCAAATCACCAAGAAACAATAACCTCTTACCATCGGTGGACAATTTTTACAAATTTTATCCACTAACACGGATCGCCCAGGGGTTCGAGACTTTAACCACAAATTCGATAGGGTTCAACGATAAATTTTTAACAATTGCAAGTTTAACACATACATATGAATGCGTGAGCCGTGGATCAATCAATGCGATTAATATCGGTGTCAAGTAAAGAAAATGTACGATAATAACATCGGTCTTTGAGGTATCTTCTCCGCACGAATGGCATATGTCCTAGCAGTGCTCGTACCTCGTGCCTACTGCAGTATCTTTTGTAGCTCCTCGACTACACGACATTACCGGATGGTCGATGTGGTCTGCCCCTCGAAACTGGATTACTCGGCTTCAATATCTGTTCAGCTTCTTTTTCAACCCTTTCTGGACAATCTCTGGGGAAATGGTCAAAAGAACCACATCGGTAACAAGCCCCACTCTTAAATCGGCATTCACCAAAATGAGCTTTATTACGATCGCATCTTGGTTTAAGAGTTCCGACACCGCCAACACCGTCACCGATGGAGTAGAAGGCCTTGGATTAGTGCGTTGAGAACCTCGCTCTTTGCCCGAATACCCAATAGTCAAGTAGAACGATCCTGATATTTCTTCAATTTCTTTGAAGCGGAAAAACGAGATTTTCCGTCGGTCTTTTACTAAAAATTCGAGCTTCCCTCTCACTGTTTCTTTTCTTTGCTCAATTCTTACGCTTTATAAGCTCTCTCTCTGCAATGTAGCAAACTCTCGAATTTCAAGAATTCCGATCAAGTAACTTAATGTCTTCATTCAACCTTTCTTGAATCGTTTGCACATTTCAACTTTTCCCGATCGTACCCATTCTCGAGCATATTTACTCAATCGAACAAATTCTCTTTCATACTCAGATACTGATCTGTTACCCTGCTTCAGCTCAAGAAAATCTTTTCTTTTCTGGTCAAGGAACCTCTGGCTAATATATTCTTTTCTCGAACTCGATGCAGAAAGAATTCCCATGTAATTTCTTCTTTCTGAACGATCAAGCTTTAGTATTCCACCAATGGTAAGCTGTGTCTTTTAGCAGTGAGACGGCACATTTCAGACATTCTTCTGGTGTACAAGATAATTCCTCCAGAACCCGAGTAGTGTTTTCTAACCAGAATTCAGCCCGTTCGGAATCATCATCAACTGCTGCTCGAAATTCTTCGGCCCCATATTTTCGGATTTTATCTACAGGAGCTTTCCCTTTTCTGACAGATTCAGTACCTGTACCCTGTGGGATCTCGGGAACCGGTGGAGGAGCAGGAAGGGGAGCTTGAGCTTGTTGCACTACAGGGTTAGTTCTTAAATATTGACTAAACCATTCATTCATCACTTGAAAGAAGGCTCGCTTTGCCTCCTCCCCTTAGCCCTCAGATATAAGCCTTGTACTACTAGTTACTTCGACTTCCCTTTGTGCCCGTTCTGGAGCCGGAGCATGACTCCCGGCTTCCTCAGATTGAGCTCGGTCGGTAGACATTTACTATAAAAAAAACACATTTAAATGGTCAGGAGATATCACACTATCAATAATAATTTAAAAGGCATGTATAGCTAATTCCCGTGTTTGCTACATCGGTCTTAGAACCGACTAAACCGTAGCTCTGATACCAATAAATGTAATACCCCTACCCGTATTCATTGCCGGAATAGGGTGCGAGGCATTACCGGAGTTTACGAATTAAATTTTTTTTTTATTCAATATAGCCCTTTTATAAATATCTAAACTTCCCTGTAATATTAAATCGAGACCAATCCACATCAATCAAATCAATTTAACATATTTTCATGATAGATTCATGCATTTATATAAGATAACGTCATCACATATCTATAACCAGGTTTGTTAACCATACTAATGGCTAACTTTACATTCATTTCACGTTAACATTTACTTTGTTAGCTTATACATGCCATTGATTCCCAAAATAAAGTTCCTTTATTTACCAAATCCCGAGGTTGATAGTGTGATGTGTCTCCGACCAAATCCAACCTCCGAGCTCTTAACACTACAAAACATGAGAAAAGGAAACAGGGTAAGCATTTTGTGCTTAGTAAGCTCATGTAACAAGAATTACACTTACCTAATATTTTCAGTACAATACAATAAACATTACATATATCCATTCAATGCATTATTACCCTAACATGCACAAACTCAACATTCAAGTTAGTACAATAATTTCTATATATCAATAATATATATCATGATTGATGAGCTCATCATTACTATGATTTCCATTCCCTTGTTATTTTTCCATATTTATCCCGTTGAATTACTCGGAATTTCGATGGATTTTTCAGAGGTACACTTTTAGTGTATATTTTCGGGTCTCGTCAATTCATATTCATGTGCGCACATTTCCATTTCAGAGAGCACACTCCACGAACCTCAACCTTGCAAATGGGATTACCACCCAGAGCTAAATCCTCGCAATATAAACTCATAGAGTATTGTCGGGATTACCACCCAGGCTATATCCCCGCAAACGACAATTACTCTAATGAGCTTGGATCTGAATTACAGTCCAGGCTAAATTGAGACCCTAATTCGGATTACCCGTCCAAGCTAAATCCATTTTCCACATATTCTTCGGAGGGCTATATCGAGATAGGATCACCCGTCCGGGCTAGATCCTTTTTACCGTCAATTCCTTTTCAGAGATCCATCGAATTTTCCTTTCATTCAACCGGGATTTCTTCCCCTTTATATCAAATATGTCAATGTTTCATCAATTTTCATATAATGAACATTCAAATCATATTCACATCAATAACATACATTTCAAGTATTTAAGAATATAATTCAAGTTACATGAACTTACCTTGATACTTGTTTGTAAACAATAAAAATCTACTAATCCCGAACTTTTTCCTTTCCTCGATCTAGCTTCGTATTTGAATCTTCTGGATCTAAATAAATAAATTTAATTATCAATTTAATACATTTCATGTTCATATGCAACATTCTCTATAATTCAACTATTATTTATAGTTCATTCAAAACTGTCTACTTGAGTCATAGTCACTAAATTATTTATAACTTGAGCTACGGAACTCCAAATTAAGATCCGTTAATTTTCCCTAAAACTAGACTCATATTCCTTCTTACCATGAAATTTTCAGAATTGTTTGTCTAGCCAATCAGTACAGTTTATTCTTTAAAATCACCCCTGTTTTGCTGTCTGACAGTTCTGACTCTTCTTCACTAAAAATTAATTATCTTCTTGTACAGGATTCGAATGATGTCCTCGTTTGTTTCTATTGAAAATAGACTCATTCAGAATTCTAAAAATATAAATTTAAGCCCATAATTATTTTTATCCAATTTTTTATGATTTTACAAAGTCAGAACAGGGGAACCCAAATTCATTCTGACCTTGTCTCACAAAATTCATTATATCTCAAAATTTACAAATCCATTGCTTACAATATTTCTTCTATGAGAAACTAGACTCAATAAGCTTTAATTCCATATTTTGTTCATCTTCTAATTCCATTCCTACAATTTTTGGTGATTTTTCAAAGTTAGTCTACTGCTGCTGTCCAAACTGTTTTAGTGCAAGCTGTTTATTACCATTTTTCCCCTAAGCTTTTAATAAATGATAATTTCGTCCCTACTCAATTAGCCTCTCAATTGAGCTGATTTTTCTCAATTAACATTTTATTCTATCACCTTAAACTAGTTTACAACCTTTAGGAATCAGAATTTCAGCAATAGACTTTAATTCCAAACATTTTCAAAATTAGGTCCTAAAAATCAATTTGTATTGAAATTGCCTAATAAAATCATCTCATAAACAAATTAAAGCTTTAATTTCATTCTATTTCATCATAAACTTACAGCACTCAACCATGGTGATTTTCAATTTCATTTATGAAATCAAAAACTAATGAATTTAATAGTAGGACCTAGTTGTAAAAGTCTTAGAAACACAAAAATTACAAGAAAAAGGCAAGGATTAACTCACTTGGTGCAAAAATTATGAAATACCAGCTTAGAGAACCCTCCTATGGCGTTTTTAGCTGCTGGAATTGAAGAGAAATGAAGAGAAATCTAGATATTTCCTATTTAGTCCTAGTTTTATTTAGTTAATTTTGCAATATTCCAATTTTACCCTTAATTTATCAATTTTTCTGCTGATTTCATACCCTTGCCGCCCAGCCCAAATAACTTTTGGGTCTAATTGCCTTTTAAATCCTTTCTCATTAGACTCTTAAGCTATTTAATCACTCTAGCAACTTTTACACCTATTACAATTTAGTCCTTTTTATTTAATTGACTACCCAAACATTAAAATTTCCTAACGAAATTTTAATACCACATTAATAACATTTCATAAATATTTATAAAATTATTTTCGACTCGGTTTTTACGAGATAGAGGTCTCGATAACTTATTTTTACCTAATTTCTTCAATAATTTTTTTTTAACTAGCCACTAAATCGATAAAATTTTTCTATAAATATTTTCATACGACTTTCCTATCATATAAATTTTCATGCAAAAATATTAAAATAAATTTCTCTTTAAATCGGATTTGTGGTTACGAAACCACTATTCCGATAACCTTGAATTTAGGCCATTACACATTAGAACTCCTTTATTTTATTTTAATTATTTACTTAGTTTTTAAATAGTCTTTGACCACCTTTTAAAACCAAATTACTTTTACCTCACCAAAGTGTTTTACAATTAATTTCATAAATAATTCTTTTTACAGTCCCTGTGGGTACGATAACTCAACATTTACGTGTCACTTTATTACTTGTTGTGATTGTGTACACTTACACATTTTCTGT
This sequence comes from Gossypium anomalum, assembly GCA_025698475.1. Classification (NCBI taxonomy): domain Eukaryota; kingdom Viridiplantae; phylum Streptophyta; class Magnoliopsida; order Malvales; family Malvaceae; genus Gossypium; species Gossypium anomalum. Next base: position 60,204,627 of record CM046959.1, read on the forward strand.
CGTTCCAGTACCTGAGTCACTTAAATCATTCACACATTCTTCCTCGAGTTGACTTTTGCTCGTTGAACCTTTTGGAATTGCTAAGGATACTCGGAAATCACATATAGCTCGTACAATGCCATATCCCAGATATGGTCTTACATGTTATCACAAATCGATGCCGATAGCCCAGCTATCGTCTTACACGAAATTAATTAACGATGCCAATGTCCTAGACATGGTCTTACACGTAATCACATAATGATGCCAATGCCCCAGACATGGTCTTACATATAATCACATCTCGATAATCCTAATGTCATGACATTAATATCCTATACTATTCCTAAGGTTCGTACGGGACATTCGGATATTGTAACCTTGTCAATTCTTGCTCGTATTTAATCATTCAACATTCATAGCAATTCAATGATAATTAAACATATATAATTCAATTTGAAGACATTTATTTGCATATGAACTTACCTTGTATTTAGGATAAACGGACTGGATCGACTATTCGATAACCTTTGATTTTCCCCGATCTAAATTTGATTTCTTTTGTTCTTGATCTATATACATTCAAAATTAACTCATTTATTCATCAAATAATTCAATTCAGTCCACAAACACCTATTTGGGCATTTTTACACTTTAGCCAAAGTTTGACATTTTTACAATTTAGTCCCTATTTCACAAATACACAAAATTCATGAAATTTCATTAAACTCAAGCCTAGCCAAATTTCATATAGGTCCCTAGCAGCCCAATAATTTCATTTATTTCACATTTCAACCCTTCAATTTACATTTTTTCACAATTTAATCCCTTTTTAAAATTTTTGTCAAAAATTACATTGCAAAACTAGTTTAACTCTCAACAACCTTTCATAATCTTCCATCAATCATCAAAATACTCAAGCATTCAACAATGGCAACATGAAAATTCTTTAACAGTTTCAAAAATTAAGGTATGGGCTAGCTAGAATACTAAGCAGTGATCACAAAAACATAGAAATTATTAGAAACCGAGCTCAAAACACTTACCAATTGAAGCTCACAAGTGCCGAACCCTAAGGGAAATAATATGGCTTCCTTTCTTCTTCTAATTTCAGCTAAGAAGATGAATGCCACCAAATTTTCCTTTTGTTTTATTTAATATTAACATTAATAATTAATTTACCATTTTAACCTTATTAATATACATATAAAATCACTTAATGGTTGTCTAAAATTGTCCACTACCATTTAAAATGGTCTAATTACCATTTAAGGCCATCATATTTAAAATCCGAGGCCAATAGACACCTTTTACAAGTAGAATGCAACTTTTGCATTTTACGCGATTTAGTCCTTTTATCAAATTAAATATTCAAACGCTAAAATTATTTCACAAAACTTTCACATATATATATTCACATGTTATAAACAACAAAAATAATATTAAAATAATTTTTCAACCTCAGATTTGTGGTTCTAAAACCATTGTTCTGATTTAGCTAAAATTAGGCTGTTACAGATAAAACCGAAGGCTTTCCTTGTTTCCACTGGTTTTGTGCTTTCCAAGTCCAATGCTTCTTTATTCATTCGTATCACTAATGAGTGTTGGTTTATGTAGACGACATTATTATTACACATGACTCTAGTTTCGAGATTGATACATTTGTTAACCGATTTCAAATTGAGTTTTCACTTAATGACATGGGCTCTCTTCACTATTTATTGGGTATTTAGGTGATTCGCTCCCCAACTGATGGCCTCCATTTCTATCAAAGGAAATACATCATTGATTTGTTAGAACGTTGTCATATAGACAAGTATAGAGGAGTACCTACACCAATGGTTAGTTCTTTTTCTCTATAAAAACACATGGGAACCCCTCTTGTTGGTCCACATGAATATTGGAGTATTGCCAGAGCGTTACAGTATGTAGCTCTTACTCGATCTGATATTTCCATTAAACACATCTTATGCTACCTCTATGCTACTATTGACTATGGGTTACAGATTCAACCTTCCGAGAGATTGTCTTTAGTTGGGTATGCTGATGTAAATTAGGGTTTGGATTTTGATGATCGTTGATCCACCACTGGGTATATGTGTACTTTGGTGGGAATCCCATCTCATGGTGCTCCAAGAAATAGTAGGTTGTATTTAGATTGATAGTTGAAGTAGAGTATCATGGTATAGTTGCTGTAGTTGCTGACATCACATGGCTAGAATCATTACTACGGGAACTTCAGTTACCTTCTGATGATCGACCCACCATTTGGTACGATAATTCTAGTGTAGTGCCTATTATGGCCAATCTCATTCTTCATTCTAAATTCAAGCATGTTGCACTTGATCTTTTTTTTGTTCATGAAAAGGTTGCGGATGGGTCATTGGTTGTTGGTGAAGTTCCCACATGTGATTAGGTTACTGATATCCTCACCAAACCACTATCCTCTTCTAATTTTTGTTTGTTCCATAAGAAACTTTAGATCTCAATGTAGTAGTAGATGGGTGAATATTAGAGTCTATTGTAAAAGATTTAATTAATTAACTAGGTTGGTTAGTAGTAGTTTACTCTTACTTTTATGTGTATAAATTCACCTCTTAAGTTCTCAATCAATCAAGCAATTATCTCAAGGTTATTCATAAGAAATTAGTGTGTTCATTTCTTACTATTATGAGATTCTTTCATTTGGCTACAAACCTCTAACCCTTGATTTCTGACCTACTAGTATGCCCAACCATGTGACATTAAGAGACAAGGAGTGATACATGCATGGGAACGATTGAAGTGCACTCGAGCTTATCAAGTGGTCTAAACTCCAAGCTGCCCATTTCAAGAGCGGATCCAATTGAAATTCCCATCAGGCCTATAATGCGTTCTAGATCCAAGAAGTTTAAAGAGGCAATGATGGGCCTGATTTAGTAAGTTTGGGTCGAACATGAGAAGTCCAACTCTTATTGGACCCAAGATAACGTTCTAAGTTCATGTAATGTTTTGCATGTGGTTGTTAGTTTAGTTTAATTAATTCTATAGTTTTTAATTATGTCTTGTTTATTATGTGTTTGCATCTTTAAATTGTTTCTTGCATTATGTGTGTAGCATTTAATTAAGTCATGAATTAAAGCATCTCACATGTTAATAAAGTTTGAGTTTTAATTATGTCATGCATTATGTTACTAATTTGTTTATTTAGTTTGCATCTTAATTAAGCTATGCATTTAAGCATCTTGTTTGTTCATTTAGTTTAAGCATGAGTTAGTAAGTGTATGAAGTGTGTCATTTAATTTGGTTGTTACTTTTATGCATAAGTTAGAGTATATTAATTTTCATCATAAATAAGGTGTTTTAAAATTGAATAAGAATATGAAAGATTGTACATGCTTAATATGTATTAAATGTAACACCCCTAACCCGAGTCCGATCGCCGGTTTGGGTTAAGGAGTATTACCAAACAAGCATAAAATTTCATTTGACTATATTCAAAAGAGTCATCTCAAGTTAATGGATACATTGATTCATTCTTAAGTTCAATTCATGTTAAAACATTTAAAACATAAATCGAATATCAACCACACATTTACATTAACTAAGTGAAACACATATAGTAACTTAACAAGCCATTTTCGCATGGCTATACATATATACATCACCAAAAAGATACTTATTTAACATCAAAAGTCAATCCTATACATGCCATTATCAAAGTTCAGCTACAAGAGTACCGAATGGGCTTAGATAGTGTGGATGACTTCGACTTTACGATCTCCGAGACCGTAGCTAACGAACGAGATCTATAAAACAGAGAATTAAGGGCAACAGAGTAAGCATTTCTATGCTTAGTAAGTTTTAAGCAATACAAACAATTAAAACTTGTCACTTAAAATGGGCATTTAGTATCACAAAACTAATATTCTAGTTAGTTATCACTTGGCCGAATATATATATATATATATACACGTGAATACATAAAGAAATTTTAGCATGTAACTTTCCTTTACTCATAGCTCATACAGTTGATTTAAGTCAAGGATTTTCTTATAATGTCAGACATCGACCAAATAAGCCATGCTTTAGTCGTAGATATAGTAATCATTCACACGCATATATCGTTTTTTGATACGAATAATTCACCTTAGAAATCAATTGACATACGAGTACATAATATGTACCTGACTTTCACAATATCATACATAATCACTATTAGTTTATCTCGAACCCTCAAATTCATAATCTTACTTGAGTCACTGGCGATAAGCCTGCTGGGTTTAAAACCCAGATCCAGTCATCAGTACAAAACCTGCGGGGCTTTAAGCTCAAATATAATACCAGCACTAAGCCTGCGGGATTTAACCCGGATATAATACCAGCACGAATGCCTTTGGGACTTAGCCCAGATTTAATACCAGCACGAATGCCTTCGGGACTTAGCCCGGATACAAATCTCACACAAGGCCTGCGGGTCTTAGCCCGGTTATAATCCCAAATTATCATGCACATATATACAAATCATAACACATCGGCATTTCATTTACATTACTTGAACACAAGCACAACATGCTTATCAACCATTCCACTTTCGGCTCAATAGCCACATACAAAGAGCACGATTTCGATTCGCTAACCAACATGATTTCTATAATCGTTCGGCTACAAGTCATAAGTACAAACTATTTATCTCACTGCGTAATTCAAGTAGAACCATTAGATCACAATTTATTTATTATGCTTATATATCATGATTTTATCAAATCATAAGCTAAGTTCCATTACTCAAAGACTTACCTCGGATATACTTGAACGGTTGCGAAATGGCTACTCGGTTACTTTCTCTTTTCCCTTATCCGAAATGGCCCCCCTATGCTCTTGAGCTTTAATCAAATTCTAAACTACTCATTATTCGACTATTCAAGTATTACATTCAGAATATAATACATATATATTCGACTTTCACACATACAAATTATAGTAAGCTTATAAAAATCAATAAGCAATTCATTAGCAAATTTTTATCAATGTTTACAATATAATTACAATTTCACTATAAGCTGACTTCCTGAGCAACAGTCACTAAATTATTTATAACTGGAGCTACAAAACTCCAAATCAATTGCCGTAAATTTTCCCTGAAAATATACTAATTTATATATTATTCATAAAATTTTAATAATTTTTAGTTTTGCCAATCAATACCAGATTTTTCCTAAAGTTTCCCTTGTTTCACTGTTTGACTAATCTGACCATTCTTCACTACGAAATAAATTTCTCATTGTACAGAATTCAAAATATGTTATCATTTATTTCATTTGAAACTAGACTCATTAAGGAGTCTAAGCATATAAATTGTATCATATGATCATTTTTATACATTTTATAATGATTTTATAAAAACAGAACAGGGGATCTAGAAGTCATTTTGACTCTATCCCACATTACATCAAATATCTCATGATCGGTAATTTTTTTGCTTTACAGTTTCTTTTATAAGAAACTAGACTCATCAAGCTTTAATTACATAATTTATTCAGCTTCTAACTCAACTCCTACAATTTATGGTGATTTTCCAAAATCACCTAACTCTTGCTGTCCCAAGCAGATTATTACCAATTCACTCTTTCACACATTCTTTGCATACATATTATTTAAGCATGTATATCACCAATCGATTTCATCATATATATCTATAAATTCACTTAAGCATAATATCAATACAACACATTGTGCTCAAATCATTATTCAAGTTCAATTTCGGCTAACACACATATAAACACTAGCCACTAAATATTAACATTTGCATTTCACCATAATAGCCAATTGCCATTAAGAAATTAAGCCACAACTATTCAATTTTACCAAGCTTCAATCTAATTTAACCTATAATAGTTCATAGCACATTTAAAGCACATACATTACTAAATTTTATCCAAGTCCACAATCGGCCATAGTACACCCAACATATTAGCCGATTTCCTACTTAGCATCTAATGCACATATATGCTTAATTTGTTTAGCTCAACTTCACCTATCTAACATTATTCATCAAAAGAACATGAAGCAACAACCATTTAACCATCTTTAAAAACAAACCACAACATTTTAAATTCATCTTATTACCCCTAATGACCGAATACACATACACACACACATATATATATATATATATAAACTAAAATAACACAAAAATCTTCTTTCCAAAGTGCATATATACATATACATACGGCAACTTCCATTCTTACCTCCCAACAATGAATTCAACTTATTCAATTAAGCTACTTTAACATATAAAAACATCTTCCAAAAACTCATCAAATTAACACAAAATTATCTACTTGCCGAATGGTTTTATATATTCAAGAATTCATGAATCTAAACTATGGGTTAACTAGACTATACACTTATCAACTTAATCTCATAATCAATTAAAATAAAAATCACAATGCATACCTTTAAATTGGAATAGCCATGGTCGAATGCCTTGGTTTCTTTTTCAATCTTTTCTTTCTTACTTTCGGCAATGAAGAAGAAAGATGAGCATTCTTTAATTTTATTTTATTTTCCTTATTTTACTAATTATTATTTTATTTCAAAATAATACAAATTCTTGTTATAATATTTAATTAAACATATATTACCCATCAACAATCATTATGGCCTGCCACCATAATCAAAAATTAGATATTTGACATGCAAGTCCAAACTTTTTGTGACATGCATTAATAGACCCCTTTTAAATTTACCTATCACCTTTCACAATTATTTCACGTAAGTCCTATTTAAAATTTCACATACAAATGAAAAAATTAAAGCATGAAACTTTCACATATGCATGTACCCATATAATAAGCATAGAATATAACAATTAATTATTTTTATGACTCGGTTTTGTGGTCCCGAAACCACTTCTCGACTAGGGTCAAATTAGGGCTGTTACAACTCTCCCCCACTTAAGGAATTTTCGTCCCCGAAAATCTTACCAGTAAATAGATTTGGATATCATTCTTTCATAGAGTTCTCGGGTTCCCAAGTAGCTTCTTCGATCCCGTGCTTGAGCCATAACATCTTTACTAACGGAACCTTTTTGTTTCGCAACTCTTTCACCTCGCGAGCTAGGATACGAATCGGTTCTTCTTCATAACTCAAATCAGATTGTATTTCAACCTCTGATGGATTAATTATGTGCGATGGATCGGATCTATAACGTCGAAGTATCGAGACATGAAAAATGTTGTGAACCTTTTCAAGTTCAGGGGGCAAAATCAATCTGTATGCGACTGGCACAATTCGTTCGGATATTTCATACGGCCCGATGAACCTCGGACTCAATTTGCCTTTACGACCAAATCTGAGCACCTTTTTCCAAGGTGAAACTTTAAGAAACACTTTGTCTCCGACACGATATTCAATGTCTCTTCGTTTTAAATCCGCATACGACTTCGGCGATCCAAGTCGCTTTTAGACTTTCACGGATTACTTTTACTTTCTGCTCAGCATCTTTAATCAAATCAACCCTGAAAATTTTACTTTCACTAAGCTCGGTCTAAAACAACGGTGTACGGCATTTACGACCGTACAAAGCCTCGTAAGGTGCCATCTTAATGCTTGATTGAAAACTATTGTTGTGTTTTAATTCAACCAAAGGTAAATATCGTTCCCATGAACCACTAAACTCAAGGATGAAACATCTCAACATATCCTCGAGTATCTGAATTATCCGCTCGGATTGACCATCAGTCTGGGGATGAAAAGCGGTGCTAAAATGCAACTTGGTACCCAATGCTTCTTGCAATTTCTTCCAAAATCGCGATGTGAATCTCGGATCTCTATCCGACACAATAGAAATAGGTACCCCGTGCAACCTTACAATCTGAGAAACATACAATTCAGCTAGCTTGTCAAGTGAATAATCCGTACGTACAGGAATAAAATGAGTCAACTTTGTCGGTCTATCAACAACAACCCAGATCGCATCTTTCTTACTTGACGACAATGGCAACCCAGATACAAAATCCATCGTGACTCGATCCCATTTCCATTCGGGTATCATGATCGGATGAAGTAATCCTGAAGGCACTTGATGTTCTGCTTTCACTTGTTGACATATCAAACACTTTGAGACAAAGTCAGAAATGTCTCGTTTCATACTGGACCACCAAAACCGGCGTTTCAGATCGTTGTACATTTTCGTACTACCTGGGTGGATTGACATTCGACTACTATGAGCCTCATTCAAAATCATCGAAATAAGTTCCGAATTTCTTGGAACACACAATCGACTTCTGAACCTCAAACAATCGTCGTCATCAATTTGAAACTCTGATTCCACTTTTAAAACACATTCAGCTTGTTTAGCAACCAATTCATCGTCAACTTTTTGGGATTCACGAATTTGATGAATCGATAATGGTTTGGCCTTTAATTCTGCTACTAACACATTATCGGATGAAACAGACAGGTGTACATTCATCGCTCGTAAAGTAAACAGTGATTTAAGACTTAAAGCATCGGCAACCACGTTAGCCTTTCCCGGGTGATAGTCAATGATAAGCTCATAATCTTTCAACAACTCAAGCCAACGTCTTTGTCGCAGATTCAAATCCTTTTGAATCATCAAATATTTGAGGCTTTTGTGATCCGAATATACATGACACCTCTCTCCAAACAAGTAATGTCGCCATATTTTCAAAACGAATATGATGGCAGCTAGTTCGAGATCATGGGTCAGATAGTTTTTCTCATGTGGCTTTAATTGCCTCGACGCGTAAGCTACCACTCGACCTTCTTGCATCAACACACACCCCAGCCCAAGTAAGGATGCATCACTGTAAATGACAAACTCTTTACCGGATTTGGGCTGCACTAGCACTAGAGCTTCAGTTAAATAAGTTTTCAATTGATCGAAACTTTTCTGACATTTTTCTAACCATTCAAACTTAACATCTTTCTGAAGTAGTTTCGTCATTGGTGTGGCTATCATCGAGAAACCCTTTACAAATCGTCTGTAATAACCGGCAAGTCCTAAAAAGCTCCGAACTTCAGTAACATTTCTCAGAGGCTTCTAGTCAAGTACGTTTGAAATTTTGCTCGGATCAACACGAATACCCGATGCGGATACCACATGTCCCAGAAAGCTAACTTCTCTCAACCAGAACTCACACTTACTGAACTTAGCATATAACTGCTTATCCCGTAAAATCTGCAACACTAATCTCAGGTGCTCGGCATGTTTAATTTTATCTCGCGAATAAACTAAAATGTCGTCGATAAACATAACTACAAACCGATCCAAATACGATCTGAAGATCTGATTCATCAAGTCCATAAATACTGCAGGGGCATTAGTGAGCCCAAACGACATCACTAAGAACTCATAGTGACCGTATCTCGTTCTAAAAGCAGTTTTAGGTATATCTGAGTCTCCAACTCGCAACTGATAATAACCCGATCTCAAATCTATCTTTCAAAACACTGAGGCTCCCTTCAGCTGATCAAACAAATCATCAATACGCGGTAACAGATATTTATTCTTTGTTGTCACTTTATTCAACTGACGATAGTCGATGCACAATCTGATGGTTCCGTCCTTCTTTTTCACAAACAATACTGGTGCACCCCAAGGTGAGAAACTCGGTTGAGCGAAACCTTTATCCGTCAATTCTTGCAATTGAGTTTTCAATTCTTTTAATTCCGTTAGTGCCATACGGTACGGAGCTATCGAAATTGGTGTAGTCCCAGGTACAAGTTCGATGCCGAATTCTACCTCTCGAACAGGTGGTAATCCCAGTAACTCCTTAGGAAAAACATCTGAATACTCACAAACCACCGGTACTAATTCAAGTCTCCTTTCTGACTCTTTGCTATCAAGCACGTACGCAAGATATGCTTCACACCCCTTTCTCACATATTTTTGAGCCAACATCAAGGATATTATTGCTGGCAATCCTTTCAGGTCAGTAGACTCAACTCGGATTATCTCATCATTTGCACATCTCAAATCAATGGTCTTCTTTTTGCAATTTACAACTGCATCATGTACGGTCAACCAATCCATACCGAGAATAATATCAAATTCATCAAACGGTAAAAGCAGCAAGTCGGCCGTAAAATAGGAACCTCAGATAATTAGGGGGCATTTCTTACACACCTTGTCAACAAGCACATATCGACCCAAGGGATTTGACACTCGAATTACAAACTCAGTAGACTCAACAGGTAAAGTCTTACTGGATGCTAAAGTCTCACATACATATGAATGAGTAGAACCAGGGTCAATCAAAGTAATCACATCAGTATCAAAGAGAGTGAAAGTACCGGTAATAACATCAGGCGAAGAAGCATCCTCGCGTGCGCATATGGCATAAGCTCTAGCAGGAGCACGAGCCTCGGATCTTGTTGTAGCATCTCTAGACCCTCTCTAACCGCCGCTAGCATTACTCATATTCCTAGGTGGTCTACCTCGTGCTGTAGTAGTACTCGGTTTCCCACTTTGATTCACATTTTGTTCGGATAATCTCGGGCAATCTTTGATAAAATGGTCGGCTGATCCGCATCTATAACAGGAATGGTCATAAAATCTACAGCTCCCCGAATGCCATTTTTTGCAATACTTGCACTCGGTCCTACCCCATCGATCATTTCCAACACTGGCAACTGAAGTGGCTCGTGTACTTACAGGGGGTCGATCGCGGTCTCATATGGAAAAACCCAAAGTGTTCTTTGATCGGCCTGAATCATATCGAAATTTCTTTGATGATTGCTGAAAAGACTTTCCTGAAGATCTTTTATGAAATTCTCCAGCTCCGACATCAGCTTTTCTTTTCTCTTTACTAAGTTCTTCGGCTTTACAAGCTCACTCGACAAGTACTACGAACTCTCGTATTTCAAGAATGCCAACAAACATTTTTATATCTTCATTCAGCCCATCTTCAAAACGTTTACACATAATAGCCTCAGATGATACACATTCTCGAGCATATCTACTAAGTCTGACAAACTTCCGTTCATAATCAGTAACTGACATGGAACCCTGTTTAAGCTCAAGAAATTCCTTTCGTTTCTGATCGATGAACCTCCAACTGATATACTTTTTTCGAAACTCAATCTGGAAGAATTCCCACGTCACCCACTCTCTGGGTACAATAGAAACCAATGTATTCCACCAATAATAGGCAGAATCACGTAGCAAAGATATAGCACACTTCAGGCATTCATCGGGAGTGCAAGATAGTTCATCAAGTACCCGAATAGTGTTCTCCAACCAAAATTCAGCTTGCTCGGCATCATCGCTGTCTGTAGCTTTAAATTCAATAGCCCTGTGCTTTCGAATTCTGTCAACCGGGGGCTTATTTAACCTCATCTGATCAATTACCAGAGGTATCGTGGGTGCAGGGGGTGTATTAGTCGGAAGTGAGGGTTGTGGAGCAGCCGTATTAGTTCGAATGTATTGGTTAAACCAATCATTCATCACATTATAAAGGGCTTGTCTAGCCTCGTCATTTTGATTGCTCGCAATAGGTTGAGAGTCCATTAGCGCTGTCCTGTACGCGGGAGCAGACGCTATACTCTCTACATCATCAGCTACCGCTCGATTGGGATTGGGATCCATTACTAAACGAAAACACATTTTTAACTGTCAGAAATCATCACACTATCGTATTAACACTGAATGGCATGTATAGCTAGATCATATATGCTACGTTAGTCCTAGAATCAACTAAACTGTAGCTCTGATACCAATAAAATGTAACACCCATAACCCGAGTCCGATCGCCAGTTTGGGTTAAGGAGTATTACCAAACAAGCACAAAATTTCATTTGACTATATTCAAAAGAGTCATCTCAAGTTAATGGATACATTGATTCATTCTTAAATTCAATTCACGTTAAAACATTTAACATAAATCGAATATCAACCACACATTTACAATAACTAAGTGAAACACATATAGTAACTTAACAAGCCATTTTCGCATGGCTATACATATATACATCACCAAAAAGAAACTTATTTAACATCAAAAGTCAATCCTATACATGCCATTATCAAAGTTCAACTACAAGAGTACCGAATGGGCTTAGATAGTGTGGACGACTTTGACTTTGCGATCCCCGAGACCGTAGCTAACGAACGAGATCTATAAAACAGAGAATTAAGGGCAACAGAGTAAGCATTTCTATGCTTAGTAAGTTTTAAGCAATACAAAAAATTAAAACTTGTCACTTAAAACGGGCATTTAGTATCACAAAACTAATATTCTAGTTAGTTATCACTTGGCCGAATATATATATATATATATACGTGAATACACAAAGAAATTTCAGCATGTAACTTTACTTTACTCATAGCTCATATAGTTGATTTAAGTCAAGGATTTTCTTATAATGTCAGACATCGACCAAATAAGCCATGCTTTAGTCGTAGATATAGTAATCATTCACATGCATATATCGTTCTTTGATACTAATAATTCACCTTAGAAATCAATTCACATACGAGTACATAATACGTACCTGACTTTCACAATATCATACATAATCACTATTAGTTTATCTCGAACCCTCAAATTCATAATCTTACTTGAGTCACCGGCGTTAAGCCTGCTGGGTTTAAAACCCAGATCCAGTCATCAGTACAAAACTGCGGGGCTTTAAGCTCGAATATAATACCAAAGACTAAGCTGCATGGATTTAACCTGGATATAATACCAAACGAATGCCTTCGGGACTTAGCGGATTTAATACCAATCACGAATGCCTTCGGGACTTAGCCCTGATATAAATCTCACACAAGACACGCAAGTCTTAGCCTTCTAAGTTATAATCCCAAATTATCATGCACATATATACATATCATAACACATCGACATTTCATTTACATTACTTGAACACAAGCACAACATGCTTATCAACCATTCCACTTTCGGCTCAATAGTGACATACAAAGAGCACGATTTCGATTCGCTAACCAACATGATTTCTATAACCGTTCGGCTACAAGTCATAAGTACAAACTATTTATCTCACTACGCAATTCAAGTAGAACCATTAGATCACAATTTATTTATTATGCTTATATATCTTGATTTTATCAAATCATAAGCTAAGTTCCATTACTCAAAGACTTACCTCGGATATACCTGAACTGTTGCGAAATGGCTACTGAGCTTTAATTCAACAAATTCTAAACTAGTCATTATTCGACTATTCAAGTATTATATTCAGAATATAATACATATATATTCGACTTTCACACATACAGATTATAGTAAGCTTATAAAAATCAATAAGCAATTCATTAGCAAATTTTTATCAATGTTTACAATATAATTACAATTTCACTATAAGTTGACTTCCTGAGCAACACTCACGAAATTATTTATAATTGGAGCTAAGAAACTCCAAATCAATTGCCGTAAAATTTCCTGAAAATATACTAATTTATCTATTATCCATAAAATTTTCATAATTTTTAGTTTAGCCAATCAATACCAGATTTTTCCTAAAGTTTCCCTTGTTTCACTGTTTGACTAATCTGACCATTCTTCACTACGAAATAAATTTCTCATTGTACAGAATTCAAAATATGTTCTCGTTTATTTAATTTGAAACTAGACTCATTAAGGAGTCTAAGCATATAAATTTTATCATATGACCATTTTTATACATTTTATAATGATTTTATAAATACAGAATAGGGGATCTAGAAGTCATTTTGACTCTGTCCCACATTACTTCAAATATCTCATTACTGATAATTCTTTTGCTTCTAAAGTTTCTTTTATAAGAAACTAGACTCATCAAGATTTAATTACATAATTTATTCAGCTTCTAACTCAACTCCTACAATTTATGGTGATTTTCCAAAATCACCTTACTGCTGCTGTTCCAAGCAGATTATTACCAATTCAGTCTTTCACACATTCTTTGCATACATATTATTTAAGCATGTATATCACCAATCGATTTCATCATATATATCTATAAATTCAATTAAGCATAATATCAATACAACACATTGTGCTCAAATCATTATTCAAGTTCAATTTCGGCTAACACACATATAAACACTAGCAACTAAATATTAACATTTGCATTTCACCATAATAGCCAATTGCCATTAAGAAATTAAGCCACAATTATTCAATTTTACCAAGCTTCAATCTAATTTAACCTATAATAGTTCATAACACATTTAAAGCACATACATTACTAAATTTTATCCAAGTCCACAATCGGCCATAGTACACCCAACATATTAGCCGATTTCCTACTTAGCATCTAATGCACATATATGCTTAATTTGTTTAGCTCAACTTCACCTATCTAACATTATTCATCAAAAGAACATGAAGCAACAACCATTTAACCATCTTTAAAAACAAACCACAACATTTTAAATTCATCTTATTACCCCTAATGACCGAATACACATACACACACACACACACACACACACACATATATATATATATATATATATATATAAACTAAAATAACACAAAAATCTTCTTTCCAAAGTGCATATATACAAATACATACGGCAACTTCCATTCTTACCTCCCAACAATGAATTCAACTTATTCAATTAAGCTACTTTAACATATAAAAACATCTTCCAAAAACTCATCAAATTAACACAAATTTATCTACTTGCCGAATGGTTTTATATATTCAAGAATTCATGGATCTAAACTATGGGTTAACTAGACTATACACTTATCAACTTAATATCATAATCAATTAAAATAAAAATCACAATGCATACCTTTAAATTGGAATAGCCATGGCCGAATGCCTTGGTTTCTTTTTCAATCTTTTCTTTCTTACTTTCGGCAATGAAGAAGAAAGATGAGCATTCTTTAATTTTATTTTCTTTTCCTTATTTTACTAATTATTATTTTATTTCAAAATAATGCAAATTCTTATTATAATATTTAATTAAACATATATTACCCATCAACAATCATTATGGCCGGCCACCATAATCAAAAATTAGATATTTGACATGCAAGTCCAAACTTTTTGTGACATGCATTAATAGACCCCTTTTAAATTTACCTATCACCTCTCACAATTATTTCACATAATTCCTATTTAATAATTTCACATACAAATGACAAAATTAAAGTATGAAACTTTCACATATGCATGTACCCATATAATAAGCATAGAATATAACAATTAATTATTTTTATGACTCAGTTTTGTGGTCCTGAAACCACTTCCCGACTAGGGTCAAATTAGGGCTGTCACAACTCTCCCCCACTTAAGGAATTTTCGTCCTCAAAAATCTTACCAGTAAATAGATTTGGGTATCGTTCTTTCATAGAGTTCTCGGGTTCCGAAGTAGCTTCTTCGATCCCGTGCTTGAGCCATAGCACCTTTACTAATGGAACCTTTTTGTTGATTGCATACCTTGGCCCATTTTCTCCGTTTTTGGCCCGTTTCTTGTTCCTTTTGCTCTCCTATGCTTACCTAAGGATAAAACATGAAATTAAGGCATTAGGAGCATCGAATTCACTACTTCTAAGAAAAAGTCATTCATAAAATGCGTTAAGCACGGGGTATAAATATGTATAAGTTATGGTTTATCAAATACCCCCAAACTTAAGCGTTTGGTTGTCCTTAAGCAAAATCCTCAAATCATAATTAAAAATTCATTTTTCTCAACTTATAATTCCTATCAATAATATCTCAAACCATCTCATAAGTAATCATACATTGAGAATTCAACTAAAAGAACATTAAGGCTTCAAACATTCCAAATTGAGTATTTAATCATGAAAAACTTAGGCATCTCCCTTCATCTAAGTAGTTATCATTGATTCAAAATCCCACACTTAAGATGGACATTGCCCTCAATGTACAAGGATAGATATATATAAAAAGAAAATAAAAAATCATAAGATAGGGAGAGAATTGAAACTTCCTGAGTACTGAATGAATGTCCTAGTTTGGAGTTATGGAGGTGGAGAAGGATACTCCGATGGTGGTAGAGGTTGGGTACCACAAGTTCTGTGCCACAAGAATATTATATCTCCTCATTGAGCAGGGCATGTCAGTCGTGGTGAACCTTTTCCAATGGAGTTTGAAGTTCCTAAGTGATTGTGAGCTTTGGAGCTCTTTATAATTGTGATAAAAGCAGGAACTGTTTAGGGAATATTAGGAAGAATAATTACTCGTAAAGGAATAGCCAATATTAAAATTTGTTAGATAAAAATTATAAATCCTGATAAAAATAAGATGAAAGAAAAATAAAAAGTGATCTTAAATGAAAATAAAAACAGAAACATAAAATAATAAATAAAAGTTTCTAAACATCTTCATCGTTGGATGGTTCGCGAGGTGGGACTAGCGATGAGATGTGGAGGTGCTAACAAATCTGATGTAGAGTAGCATTAATGTTGTCAAGTCTTTGAAAACACTGCTGCTCGAATCTGTTAAGGCGCTCAGAGATGTCAGCATATGAAGCCACTGCATGAACTAGCCGATGGGAGCGTGGTGGCTGAGAAGGTGGGTCCTCGTGATGGGTGGGGACATTATCAGTAATGTCCTCTGGAACCTCCTCCTCAGTGAATTGGGTGAGACGATATTAGGGAGGGTAGGTTCCTCGGCGCCTCTCGATCATCCTCATGCTAAGCATGCTTGAGATGCCTTGCGGAGACATCTTGCCAATAAGGGTTAGAGATGATTCTTGGGCTGCGGTGTTGAGGAGTCCGAAGTGTCGCGCTAGTCGAGTCACGTAGGGGCCAATAGAGATGTACCCCCTCTGATGTCGCTCCATCTAGTGGCGTATGGTAAGGGCGATAAAGTAGGCGAGGTCGATGAAGTGCCCGTTTGACATACAGCATAAATAATAGACGTCGTGGGTAGTGACGACGCCGGTGTTCTCCCTCTTCCCTGCCAAAGTGTGAGATAGAATAGAATGAAGTTACCTTAGGGATGGAGGGAGAGATGAGGCCTTGGTGCGACTGGGGTCGTAGGTGGCCGAACGTAGGACGATGGTGTCCTAGCCACGTGAGGGAGAATGATGGATGTGGCGATCGAGGGCATGTAGGTCATTCTCCTCTCTAAACTCCTCGGTATAAAGATCCAATGCAGTGCCAAACTTGGGAACACTTAGTTGGCGGACTAATCCGCCTACACAAAACTAGACTGTACCGGGATCATCGTAGTCTGTCATCACTGTTTGAAGATGAAACGTGGAACATAGCTCCATTGTCAGCTTTAAGTATGTCGGCTCGATGATCCCAAAGAATAGCTCCCAAGGGTCGGTGGTAAGGACGACTCGGATCGCATCAGCCAATTGCACTTGTTAGACAACAGCCCAATCGATGCAGCGGCCCGCTATAAGAGGTCAGGCCCGTAGTATTTGAAAGAAATCTTTTGGGACCCATTGGGGAATTGTAGGAAAGGATGGTGAATTCTGCGGTTGGGCCCGAGGAATATGATGCTCCTTTCCTTTTCTTGGAAGCGGGGACGGCAATTTTCTTCCTTCGCGAAGACGGCATAGTGAACCTGAAATTTGAACCATTAAGATATCTTGAAAATTTGACAAAGTAAAATGCAACTAAAGTCAAAAGAAAAACCATGAATATGTTCAGCCACAATTACTAAAAATACTAAGTTTAACAGCATATTTTTGTAGCATGAGCCTTGTGGTATGAGTAAAAATGACAAAGACTAGAATACAACTTATTATATGGATGAAAAAAATGGCAACACAAAAGGGGTGAAAGTTTCAACTACCCTAATCATGCATTTTTGCTTCTAACTAATCAAATGGAGTAAAGAAATCATACAATGGGTGAGAAAAAAAATGGATATTCTAGATTATGACATTTAAATGATAAAAATCTAGAAATAAAATAAAAAACTTGCATATTATCATGATAATTAACCCTAGAAATCAGTAAAATAAACAAGGAAGAAGTGCTAGGTAGAGGAGAAAATACGTCAAAAATGAAGTTGGAGGCGGCGCATGGGCGTAGCGAGGAGGCCGTGTGGACTTGCAGTAGCTAGGGTTAGGGTTTTTGAATGGGGAAAACAATGAATAGTGTAGGCTATTTATAGATTTTGGGGCACATGGCCAGGGGACATGCCCGTGTGTCCCAATTTCAGGCCGTGTGTTTCGCGTTTTTCCTATTTTGGCGCTCTGAAATTTGGCACACATGCCCGTGTACCTTGGGCGTGTTGGTGCACACGACCGTGTCGCACGACCGTGTCTTGCTTCATTCATTTCTTCCACGTCTGTGTATGCAAGCCCCACGCCCGTGTTAATTTGACAGGTTCGCCCACGGGTGTTAGACACGGGCGTGTCTCACGCTCGTGCTAGTTTCTCAATTTCGACCATGGTCCTAAGGCACGGGCGTGTCGCACGCCCATGTTGTTTTGGTAGGTTTGCCCACGGCCATGTCACACGGCCGTGGTGTTTTATCGTCGCCTGTGTTTTGGGAAAATCTTTGTCCTGTTTCCACACGGTCCTACGCACGCCCGTGTTCTTGGCCGTGTCCCTGTAGTGAACCTGTTTTCAAGAGCTCCGTTAGTATGTCAAGTGTTAAACACTAAAATTTATAGAAGTTAATATAGTTAATGCTCAGGTTGCCTCTTGAGAAGCGCTTGTTTATAGTCTAAACTCAACTTACCTCTCCGTTCAATGGTCATGGTGGTTTAAGGAGTTCGTACTCCTCATTCCTGCTATCAATCTTATCAAAATAAGGTTTTAGAAGGGTGTTGTTTACCTTAAAAGTGCCGAACTTGGGATGACTTACCTCCACTGTACCGAATGGGAAAATATGAAGTATCGTCAGGGGGATTTCTTCATTCGGGTTGGTGGTGACAATGTGAGGGTCTACGGCATCTAGTAAGACTTTATCTCCAACCTTGAGTAAATTTGGAGGGGTATCGAGCTCGTTTTAGCATAGTTTTAGTTTATCGTATGTTCTCGATTTATGTTCTCGCCATTCGTCTTGCTCCTCTATTTGTAGCCTTCGTTCTTCATGAATGGGTCCTCTATTATTGCTTGAACATGGCTCATGTACCTCTTTCAAACTTAATTTCTACAAAGCAGGTTGCGTCATATTGTCAATTTCAGTAGACTGGTGTGGACAATTACCTTTAATATTCGATGTGTTGCTAGAATTACAAGCTTGAAGGGTAATCGTCTTGTCTCCCACACGAAGGGTGAGCTCACTTGTGCCAACATCAATAATTGTTTTAGCAGTTGGTAAAAAGGGCCTCCCTAAAATCAAAGGGGTGTTGTTATCCTCCTCTATGTCTACAACAACGAAATCAAAGGGAAATATGAACTTATCTATTTTCACTAGTACATCTTCAATAATACCCCTAGGAAATCTTATAGTTTTATCTGCCAATTGAATGCTCATCCTAGCTTGTTTAGGTTTCCCAAGACCTAGTTGTTTAAAAATTTTGTACGACATGATGTTAATACTAGCCCCTAAATCAGCTAATGCATGATTCACATCTAAACTACCAATTAAGCAAGGAATTGTAAAACTCCCTAGATCTTTCAATTTGTGAGGTAGCTTATTCTGTAGAATAGCTGAGCAAATTAAGTTTAGCTCCACATGCGACGCTTCGTCCAACTTCTGCTTGTTTGCTAAAAGCTCTCTTAAAAATTTCATTGCATTTGGCATCTAAGACAGAGCTTCAATAAATAGTAAGTTAATATTTAATTTTTTCATAAGTTTAAGGAATTTACCGAATTGTTCATCTGAGCAGTCTTTCCTTGTCACATTAGGGTATGGCACACGAGGTTTGTATTCAACCTTCACCGTTTTGTTTTCATTATGACTTACCTCACCATTACCTTTTGCTCACCACATTTTCTTGCCTTGATCCTAGCTCAGGCTGAACGAATCCTTCTTTATCTTGCACATTAATTGCATTGAGTTGTTCCCTTGGGTTAGGTTTAGTATTGCTTGGTAGGCTACCTTGTGGTCGTTCAGATATTAGCTTGGACAGCTGACCTATCTGGGTCTCGAGCCCCTGGATTGATGCTTGTTGATTTTTAAGAGCTGTCTCAGTATTCTGGAAACGAGTTTCTGACACCGAGATAAATTTGGATAACACCTCTTCAAGGTTCGGTTTCTTTTCCTATTGGTAAGGTGGCTGTTGAAAACCTTAAGGATTTTGTGGCCTTTGATTTCCTTGACCACCCCAAGAGAAATTTGGGTGGTTCTTCCAACTTGCATTATAAGTATTACTATATGGGTTATTTTGAGATTTAAAGTTATTGTTACCCATATAGTTGACTTGTTTCTCTTTGGTTGTAGGATTGAACGGGTGATATTCTGTATGCACTCCTCCTCCACTTGAATCACACCTCATCATTGGATGTACTTGCATAGAACCAAGTAAACCATCAATTTTTTTATTTAGAAGTTCTACCTGATTTGTCAACATAGTAACCGAGTCGACGTTATAAACACCTGCTGTTTTAGTTGGCTTAGTCCTTATGAATTGCCATTGATAGTTTTCCAGTGACATCTCCTTAATAAATTCGTAAGCCTCTTCAGATGTTTTATTGTTGATGGTTCCACCAGCAGCTACGTCAATCATCTGTCTTGTCGAGGGATTCACACCATTGTAGAACGTTTGAACTTACAGCCATAAAGTTAACCCATGGTGTGGGCACCTTCGCAGAAGGTCCTTGTATGTCTCCCATGCATCATAAAGTGTTTCTAAGTCCATCTGCACAAAATAAGAGATGTCATTACGTAACTTAGCCGTTTTAGCCGGCAGAAAATACTTCAATAAAAATTTTTCGGTCATTTGTTCCCAAGTGGTAATGGACCCTCGTGGTAACGAGTTCAACCACTGTTTAGCTTTGTTCCTCAGTGAAAAAAGAAATAACCGAAGGCGAATGGCATCATTAGAAACGCCATTAATTTTGAAAGTGTCGCACAGTTCTAGGAAATTCACCAAGTGAGTGTTGGGGTTCTCATCCTGCAAACCATCAAACTAAACAAACTGTTGTATCATTTGAATCGTGTTAGGTTTCAGTTCAAAATTATTTGCAGCAATAGTAGGCCTAACTATACTTTACTCAGTTCCTGTAAAATTAGGTTTAGCATAATCATACATAGTACGAGGAGCAGGATTCTGATTTGCTAATTCAATGGTATGGTTTGGAGGTAGCTGATTGTCTTGATTTTCAGCCATCTCCTCGGTTGTAGTTGAGATATCGTCCTCTTGCTCTTCCTCTGTGTATCTTAAGCTATGCCTGATTTCTCGTCGGTTTCTACGAGCTGTACGGTCAATTTTTTCGTCAAAAAGCAGTGGTCCTGTCGGGTTTCTTCTAGTCATAAACTATAAAAACTTGCCAGGAGAAAAAAATAGAAAATTAGTAAATTAGCACAAAATAAAAGTTAAATTGCAAGAAAAATAAATGGCTAAAGTAATAAAAATTGAGTGTTCCTAATATCTTAATCCCCGAAAACGACGCCAAAAACTTGATCTTGATTTCCGTGATAAGTTTTATAAATTTATAATGAATCGTTCTTGAAACTAACTATTATCACGATGTAGGCAAGTGTACCTATCGAATAGTAGTATAGCTTTAGCAAGACTGGATTGTCGAACCCAAAGGACTAGGAGTACTAGTAATAACTATCTTTTTATTATCTAGTCGAAAAAAAGAGGTTTGTTTTAACTAACTAATTAAACTATGAACTTGCAGAAAATAGAATTGGGAAATTACTTTTGGGGAAAACGATTGATTGAGACAATACCTAAGGAAAAATCCACCTAGACTTTTACTTGTTATTCTGGCTCCGAAACGGATGATTTATTCATTTAACTTGTTCCGTAGAAATCCCTAAGTATGTTATTATCCCTATTCAAGACTAATAATGTCTAATCCCTAGGTTGAATAACTGAGACTTTTCTTTAGTTAACACCCTAGGGTTGTATTAACTCGATCTATGGATTCCCTTATTAGGTT
This sequence comes from Gossypium anomalum, assembly GCA_025698475.1. Lineage (NCBI taxonomy): Eukaryota > Viridiplantae > Streptophyta > Magnoliopsida > Malvales > Malvaceae > Gossypium > Gossypium anomalum. Next base: position 60,226,561 of record CM046959.1, read on the forward strand.
TCACCCTAATCCGGCAAAATCTTGTTACCCTATCTCTAGGCACGCAATCAACTCTGCTTAATTATGACAAAGTTACTCTTAGTCAGGGTCTATTCCTCTTCCAACTAAGAGTAGTAACTCGAAGTGATATCCTGAAATACCAAAACAAGAATTAAGAACACATAATCAAGAACAAGTCAAATATTTATCATACGATTCAGAAATAATAACAAGATTTCGTCATAGGTTTCATCCCCCTTAGGTATTTAGGGGTTTAGTTCATAACTAAACAAGAAAACATCTTAGAATAATAATAAACACAAAACATAAAGAAAACCCAAAACTCTTGAAGGGAAATTGAGGAGAGATCTTCAGTCTTGCTAGTGGATTCGGCTTCTAAGATGCATCAATCGGCTTCCTTGGAGTAATTCCTCACTCCCTATTCTCCGTCCCCCTTTTCTTCCTCTTCTGGGGTGTATTTATAGGCTTTGGAATGCTTTGGAACCCTCAAAAGTGGCCTTTTCCGAATTAGACTCAACTTTGGTTCGGCAGGGACACGCCCGTGTGCGATAACTTTAGGACGTGTTCGAGCCTGTTAGATTGGCACGGGCGTGTGTTCTATCCATGTGAGCCGTGCTTTAATTCTGCCAAATTGACACGGTCGTGTGAGCTGCCCGTGTAAAGAGGTCCAGGCCATGTTGATTCCATACCTTGGCCCATTTTCTCCGTTTTTGGCCCGTTTCTTATTCCTTTTGCTCTCCTATGCTTACCTGAGGATAAAACATGAAATTAAGGCATTAGGAGCATCGAATTCACTACTTCTAAGGAAAAATCATTCATAAAATGGGTTAAGCAGGGGGTATAAATATGTATAAAGTATGGTTTATCATTCCCCAATTCTATTTTCTGCAACTTCTTAGTTTAGTTAATTAGTTAGTTAAAACAAACCCCTTTATTCTTAGGATAGATAATAAAAAAGACGGTCATTACTAGTACTTTTAGTCCTTTGGGTTCGACAATCCGGTCTTGCTAAAGCTATACTACTATTTGATAGGTACACTTGCCTACATCGTGATAATAGTTAGTTTCAAGAATGATTAATTATAAATTTATAAAACTTATCACAGAAAATCACGATCAAGTTTTTGGCGCCGTTGCCAGGGACTAAAATATTAGGAACACTCAATTTTTATTACTTTAGCCATTTATTTTTCTTGCAAATTAATTTTATTTTAATTTTTGTTTTACTAATTTTCTTTTTCTTTCTTCTGGCAGGATCTTATAGTTTATGACTAGAAGAAACCCGTCGGGACCATTTCTGTTTTTCGAAGAAATCGATCGCACAGCTCGTAGAAACCGATGAGAAATAAGGCGAAGCCTCAGATACATAGAGGAAGAGCAAGAGGATGATATCTCGACTATAACCGAGGAGATGGCTAAAAATCAAGAAAATCAGCTACTTCTTGTGATACCCGCTAATCTAACAAATCAGAATCCTGCTCCTCGTACTATGTATGATTATGCTAAACCTAATTTAACAGGAACTAAGTCAAGTATAGTTAGGCCCGCTATTGATGCAAATAATTTTGAACTGAAACCTAACACGATTCAAATGATATAGCAATTTGTTCAGTTTGATGGTTTGCAGGATGAGAACCCCAACACTCACTTGGCGAATTTTCTAGAAATCTACGATACTTTAAAATTAATGGCGTTTCTGATGAAGCCATTTGTCTTCAGTTATTCCCTTTTTCACTGAGGAACAAAGCTAAACAGTGGCTGAGCTCGTTACCACAAGGATCCATCACTACTTGGGAACAAATGACTGAAAATTTTTTATTAAAGTATTTTCTGCTGGCTAAAACGACTAAATTACGTAATGATATCTCTTCTTTTGTGCAGATGGACTTAGAAACTCTTTACGATGCATGGGAGAGATACAAGGACCTACTGCGAAGGTGCCCTCACCATGGGTTACCTCTATGGCTACAAGTTCAAACGTTCTACAATGGTGTGAATCCCTCGACAAGACAGATGATTGACGCAGCCATTGGTGGAACCATCAACAACAAAACACCTGAAGAGGCTTACGAATTTATTGAGGAGATGTCACTGAATAACTCTCAGTGGCAAATAATGAGGACTAAGCTGACTAAAACAGCAGGCGTTTATAACGTCGATTTAGTTACTATGCTCTCAAATCAAGTAGAACTTCTAAATAAAAAGATTGATGGTTTACTTTGTTCTACGGAGGTACATCCAGTGATGAGGTGTGATTCAAGTGGAGGAGGTGTACATGCAGAATATCAACCCTTCAATCCTAGAACCGAAGAGGAACAAGTTAACGATATGGGTATCAATAACTTTAGATCTCAAAATAACCCATACAGTAATACTTATAATGTAGGTTGGAGGAACCACCCAAATTTCTCCAGGGGTGGTCACGGGAATCAAAGGCTAAAAAGTCCTCGGGGTTTTCAACAGCCATTTTATCAACAGGAAAAGAAATCAAACTTGAGGAGATTCTATCCAAATTCATCTCGGTGTCAGAAACCCATTTCCAGAATACCAAGACAGCACTTAAAAAACAACAAGCATCGATCCAAGGGCTCGAAACTCAGATAGGCCAACTGTCCAAACTAATCTTCGAACGACGACAAGGAAGCTTGCCAAGTAATACTGAACCTAACCCAAGGGAGCAGCTCAACGAAATTAATGTTCAAGGGGAAGAAGGATTCGTTGAGCCTGAGCTAGAACCAAGGCAAGAAACTGTGGTGAGCAAAGCTAAAGGTGAGATAGGTCATAATAAAAACAAAATGATAAGTGTAGAATATAAACCTCATGTGCTATACCCTAGTGCGACAAAGAAAGACCGCTTAGATGAATAATTTGGTAAATTCTTTAAACTCTTAAAAAAATTACATATAAACTTACTGTTTATTGAAGCCTTCTCGTAGATGCTGAACGCAATGAAATTTTTAAAAGAGCTTTTAGCAAATAAGCGGAAGTTGGATGAAGCATCGCATGTAGAACTAACGCAATTTGCTCAGCTATTCTGCAAAATAAGCTACCCAACAAATTAAAATATCTAGGGAGTTTTCAATTCCTTGCTTAATTGGTAGTTTGGATGTTAATAATGCATTAGCTGATTTAGGGGCTAGTATTAATGTCATGCCTTACAAAATGTTCAAACAACTAGGTATTGGGAACCCAAATAGACTAGGATGAGCATTCAATTAGTAGATAAAACTATAAGATTTCTTAGGGGTATTATTGAAGATGTCCTAGTTAAAATCGATAAATTTATATTTCCCGTTGACTTCGTTGTTTTAGACATAGAGGAGGATAGCAACACTCCTTTGATTTTAGGAAAGCCCTTTTTAGCAACTGCTAGAACAATTATTGATGTTGGCACAGGTGAACTCACACTTCGTGTGGGAGACGAAATAATCACCCTTCAATCTCGCAATTCTGACAACACACCGAAAATTGAAGGTGATTGTAAAAACCATTCTAATAAAAACTGACAATATGGTGCAATCTACTTTGCAGGAAATGAGTGCGAATGATGTACATGAGCTATGTTCAAGCAATAATAGAGGACCCATTCATGAAGAACGAAGGCTACAAATCAAGGAGCTAGATGAATGGCGGACACATAAACCGAGAACACACGATAAACCAAAACTACACCAGAACGAGCTCAATTCCTCTTCAAATCAACTTAAGGTTGGAGACAAAGTCTTACTAGATGCCGCAGATCCTCACATTGTCACTGCTAACCCGAATGAAGAAATCCCTCTTACGGTACTTAGTATTTTCCCATTCGGTATAGTTGAGGTAAGTCATCCCAAGTTCGGCACTTTTAAGGTAAACAACACTCATCTAAAACCTTATTTTGATGATATTGATAGCAAGAATGAGGAGTATAAGTTCCTCGAACCACCATGACGATTCGATGGAGAGGTAAGTCGAGCTTAGACTATAAATAAGCACTTCTTGGGAGGCAACCCGAGCACTAACTATATTAACTTCTTTAAATTTTAGTGTTTAACACCTAACTTACTAACAGATCTCTTGAATATAGGTTTACCATACCCACACGGCCAAGCACACGGGCGTGCTTAGGACCGTGTAGAAACAGGGTAAAGATTTCCCCAAAACACGGGCTACGATAAATTGCCACGGCCGTGTGACATGGCCGTGGGTGAACTTGCCAAAACAACATGGGCGTTCAACACGCCTGTGCCATAGACCCATGGTTGAAACTAAGAAACTAGCACGGGTTTGTGACACGCCCGTGTCTAACACCCATGGTCGAACCTGTCAAATTAACACGGGCGTGGGAGAAGCTAATGAAGCCAAAAATGGTCGTGCAACACGACCATGTGCACCAACATGCCCAAGGCACACGGGCATGGGGCGAATATTAGGCACGCCGAAATTAGGAAAAACGCAAAACACACGGGCTGAAATTGGGGCACACGGGCGTGTCCCCTAGCCGTGTGGCCCAAAATCTATAAAAACCCTGCACTATTCATTGTCTTCTTCACTCAAAAACCCTAACCCTAGTCGCTGCAATCCCACACGGCCCCCCTGCCACGCCCGTGCGCTGCCTCCAAACTCTATTTTTGACGCCTATTCCTTAATTTTTAGCGTTTGTTCACTCTTTTCCCTTAAATTTCATTCATCTTTAATGCTATTATCTTCATTCATCTCACACTAGGTTCATTTTGTTATCATTTTCACTCATTTTTTTATGCTATAGTCTTCATTTATCTCACACTATGCTATCATTCAAGTTCTATTTTTTTAGTTATCATTCATTCCATATGACATATTTTTGTGAAATGCTCATGCCTTTTTCACATATTCTAAATCAATACTCATAGCTTTCAAATTCTTCTTGTTATTTGCCATTTTTATTCATGCTACTATCATGCAATGCCATAAAAGTATGCTATAAAACGGATTAGTTTAGTTAGAATTATTAAGTGTTGGTAGTTGTGGCTAAAAGTATTAGTCCTAATCTATGACTTTTCTCTTTTTGAATTTAGTTTCATTTTACCTTGTCCACTTACCAAAACAAAGTAATGGTTTTGATTACAGGTTCACCATGTCGTCTTCACGAGGAAAGAAAGCCGCCGTCCCCACCTCGAAGAAAAGGAAGGGAGGGTCATCTTCCTCGGGCCCTACCGCAAAAATTTGTCACCCTTTCCTGCAGTTCCCCAACGGACCCCAAGAAGAACTTTTCCAAATACTATGGGCCTGACCTTTAACTGCGGGCCGCTGCATCGACTGGGCTGTAGTAGAACAAGTTCAGTTGGCCGATGCGATTCGGGCCCTCCTAACCACCGATCTTTGGGAGCTTTTCTTTGGAATCATCGAGCCGACATACCTCGAGCTCACGATGGAATTATGCTCAATGTTCCATCTTCAAACCTTAATGACGAACTACGATGATCCCAGCACGGTCTAGTTTTGCCTAGGCGGATTAGTCCGCCAGCTAAGCATCCCAGAATTCGGCACTGCATTGGGCTTATATACGGAAGAGTTCAAAGAGAAGAATGACTTACATGCTCTCAACCGCCATATCCATCGTTCTCCTTCATGTTGCTGGGACACCCTCGTCCCACGTTCAGCCCGCTACGACCCCAGTCACTCCAAGGCATCATCTCTCCCTCCATCCTTGAGGTACTTACATTCTATTTTATCTCACACTTTGACAGGACGGAGAGAGAGCACCGGCGTCGTTACCACTCACGGCTTCTACTACTTATGGTGTATGTCACACGGGCACGTCATCGACCTTGCCTACTTTATCGCCCTTGCCATTCGCCACCAGACGGAGCGACATTGGAAAGGGGTCATCTCCATTGGTCCCTACGTGACTTGACTGGAGCGGCACTTCAGACTCCTCGATACCGCGGCCCAAGAATCATCCCTTACACTCATTGGCCAGATGTCTCCACAAGGCATCTCGAGCATGCTCAGCATGAGGATGATTGAAAAGCGCCAAGGAACCTACCATCCCCAATATCGTCTCGCCCAATCTACCGAGGAGGATGCTCCAGATGACATTACTGATGATGTCCCTCCACAGCACGAGGACCCACCATCTCAGCCACCACAACCTCATCGTCCAGTTCATGCGGCGGCTTCATATGCTGACATCTCTGAGCGCCTCACTTGATTCGAGTAGCAGTGTTTTCAACAATTTGATAATATTGATGCTACTCTACAACAGATTTGTCAGCACTTCCACATCTTATTGCCACCACCACCTTGCGAACCATCTGGCAATGATGATGTTTAATCTTATTTTATCTTTATTTTTATTTTTATTTTTATTTTTTATTTTTTATTTTTATTTTATGTTTTTATCAATTTCACTTTTAACTTTTAATTGTTATTTCCTTTTTGATACAATTTTATATTTAGGATTTATAAATTAATTCTAATCTCGACTATTTCTTTATGAGTAATTATTCTTTCTAATATCCCCTAAAAAGTTTATGTTTTTATCATAGTTATAAAGAGATCCAAAGCTTACAATCACTTAGGAACTTCAAACTCCATTGGAAAAGGGTCTTCATGACTGCCATGTCCTACTCAATCACAAGATATAATATTCTTTTGGCGCAGCATTTGTGGAACCCAACCTCGACCACCACCGAAGTATCCTCCTCCACTCTACATAACTCCAAAATAGGGAGTTCATTCATTTAACACTCAGGAAGTTTCAATTCACTTCCTATCTTATGATCTTATATTTATATTTCTCTATCTATCTATCTTTGTACATTAAGGGCAATGTACATCTTAAGTGTGGGGGGCACTCATTTCATTATCAGAAAAATCCCTGAATGTTGTCCTGTTCTCTTGTAAATCTCTCATATCATGTTTAGATGAATTTTGATTGACTTATGAATTTTATTGATATATCTTAAATTAAAACATAGGCATGCATGCATTGATTATTTAAACTTTAAGACATTAGAAAATTAAGCATGCTAAGTTGATTTTTAAGAATTTAAATTTAGGTTGTTTCCACAAGTTTAAACATCAAAAAGCCATAATTTTTGTGAGATTATTGAGCCTATAAGAGCATCTATTAATTCTTTCATGCTCACTTTTATTATTTCTTTGAGTGTGTCAATATCGAATTGTTATTCTAGAACTTGCTTGATTATGCATGTCAAGACCACACCATTTGATTTGATATGTCAAGATGATAGAGACACTTAGGATTAACCCACTCATGCCATGAAAAGCCTACCTCCACGATTAACCCTTAGTAAACCCCTTTGAGCTTAACAAGCCATTCCTTGTATTACCCTTAATATTAACCCTTAACCCATTATTATTGAAATCCCCTCAATTAATTTGATCCCTATTTTTGTCGAGATTTGATTTGAATAAATTGCTTAGCTATATCTTGTTCTTTATAGTTAATTTATGTTATTTAACTTGTTCTTAATTAAAAAAAAACATACACACATGTATATATATTAGTAGTGATCTTTTTTTTGAGAGCTTCAGTATTCAAATTCCATAGTCAGAGAAGAAGCTCTGTTGTACGCGTGATGATTAAATATTTTTCTAGTTAAGTAATTTTTCAAGTCAATCTCGATTCTAACCTTTTCTTTCAGCTTGTAACCACACCCCTTAACCAAGCCTCGTTACAACCCTCTAAAGACCTTTTAATTGATGTATCATCTCAAATTATAGTGGTGGAGATTTGATTTTCATTCAAGCCTATGGTAATAACTTTTCATATTGACCGATGAGTGCTAATTTCATTGTCCTTAAAACACTTCGAGTGATTTGAGTGAATCTTTAAGTGAGGATGTTAAACTTTGTGAGATTTCGAATTGATGGTAACTATTTAAATGAGGGGAGATGTCTAAATTTTTCGTGATTAAAAACTCAACTTGGAATGTTTGAAGCTTTAATGTTTTTTTAGTTAAATTGTCAATGTATGATTACTTATGGATTAGTTTGAGATGTCATTGATAGGAATTATAAGTTGAGAAAAAGGAATTCTTAATTGTGAATTGAGGATTTTGCTTGAGGACAACCAAACGCTTAAGTGTGGGGGTATTTGAAAAACCGTAATTTATACATATTTTTATCCCTTGCTTAACACGTTTATGAATGATTTCTCCTTGAATTTGGTGAATTTGATGCTCCTAATCCTTTAATTTCAAGTTTTATACTTAGGTGAGCATAGGAGGACGAAAAGAATGAGAAACGGGCCAAAAACAGAGAAAACGGGCTGACAGGGAAAACAACACGGCCTAGACTTTCTCACACGGGTAGAACACACGCCTGTGCCAATCTAACAGGGTCGACCACGGCCCAATTCAACCTCAGCATGGGCATGTTGATATCTCAGCCTTGATCACGGCCTGAAGTAATAGCACACGGGCATGTCCCTGCTGAGCCCTAGCTAAGTTCCATTTAGAAAAGGGCAAGTTTGAGGGCTTTTAGGCATTCTAAGGCCTATTTAAACATCCTAGAGGAAGACTAAAAGGGAGACGGAGAATAAGGAGTAAGGAATTACTTCAAGGAAGCTAATTGATCCATCTCAGAAGCCAGATTCATCATCAAGACTGAAGATCTCTCCTCAATTTCCCTTCAGGAGTTTTGGGTTTTCTTTATGTTTTGTATTCTTTATTCTTCTGAGATGTTTTCTTATTTAGTTATGAACTAATACCCCTAAATACCTAAGGGGGATGAAACCTAAGACGAATCTTGTTATTATTTTCTGAATCGTATGATAAATATTTGGCTTATTCTTAATTTTATGTTCTTAATTCTTGTTTTGGTATTTCAGGATATCGATTGAAGTTAATGCTCTTAGTTGGAGGATGAATAGTCCCTGGATAAGAGTGACTTTGTCATAATTAATCGGAGTTGATTGTGCGCCTAGAGATAGGGTGACAAGATTTTGCCAGATTAGGGTGAAACCTAATAAGGGGGTCCATAGATCGAGTTAATGCAACCCTAGGGTGTTAATTAGAGAAAAGTCTCAATTATTCAACCTAGGGATTAGACGTTATTAGTCTTGAATAGGGATAATAACATAACTTAGGGATTTCTATGGAACAAGTTAAATGAATAAATCGTCCGATTCAGAGGCAAAATAACAAGTGAAGTCTACATGGATTTTTCCTTAGGTATTGTCCTAAATCAATCATTTTTCCCAAAAGTAATTTCCCAATTCTATTTTATGCAACTTCTTAGTTTAGTTAATTAGTTAGTTAAAACAAACCCCTTTATTCTTAGGCTAGATAATAAAAAAGACGGTCATTACTAGTAGTTTTAGTCCTTTGGGTTCGACAATCCGGTCTTGCTAAAGCTATACAACTATTTGATAGGTACACTTGCCTACATCGTGATAATAGTTAGTTTCAAGAACGATTAATTATAAATTTATAAAACTTATCACGGAAAATCATGATCACACGCCCGTGTGGACAAAAATAGGCCATTTGAAAAGTCAATTTGCCACTCAATTTGGGGTCAAACCTACAAGCACCAAAAGAAGCACAAATGCATATCAATATCAGCCAATTTTGAATACCAAAACTTACATCATTCATGCCATATTATTGACAACAATTTCATGCTTGTAACACATATCAAAACATCTCATCCTATAAGTCCAAAATCATACCAAAACATATGGTTTCATAACCTCCAAACATACAATCAAATCTCATGCCAAAACCCTTACCAATTTCCATAACAGACACATTCCAAAAACTTACCAAATTGACCAATTCTCTTGGCCATTGAAAGCACTTCATATAAACACAATTTACATCACATATCACATACCAAAATCAAACCATAAGTTCAACCACAAACTAGCCATATCACATGCCATATTTAAAATATCCAAAGATTTAGGGATAGATGTTACAAAACATATCCAAATATTCCTAGCCTATACATGCCATATTTAAAATATACATTTTCAAAAGGTACCAAAATATAGTTCGATAGTGTAGTGACGATCCTTGACAATCCCCGAGCTCCCAGTAGCTTCGATATCTATAAAATAGTTGAAAACATACAAAGTAAGATTTTAAAAGCTTAGTAAGCCATATACAAATAAACTTATCAATTAAAGCATATAAACATCATCTAAATACATATACTCCATAGTCAAATACTATCACAAACCACATAATTCATGTACATTTCTCATATACTCAATTCATTTCCATAGATAACATACTTTCTCATACTTATAACACATATCATCACTTGTACATATACTTACCTTTGTTCTTAAACGTAGTATACATTTCAAACGTACCTGAATCGGATACGCATCTCATATATTCATTCATTTATCAGAATGCCCATTGAACCGTTCAGAATCATAAGGATACGCGAATAGCTCAGAAAGCTCGTACAATGCCAACGTCCCAGACAGGGTCTTACATGTAATCAAATATTGATGCCATTGTCCCAGACAAGGTCTTATACAAAATCAAATACGACGCCGATGTCCCAGACATGGTCTTACACATAAATCATAAGTTGATGCCAACGTCCCAAAAGTGGTCTTACACGCTAACACATATCGGATCCTATGTCATGACATATGTATCCTAATTAATCCTAAAGTTCGTACGGGGCTTTTCAAACGTCGAAACTTTGTCGATACTTTCTTGAATATCTCATTCTCAACTCATATAATCATTCATTATTGTTCAATAGCATATAATCAATAGTAATTCAATTCAAAACACGTTTATTTGTATATAGACTTACCTCATACGGAAATGAACGAAAATGAGCGACTATTTAATGAATTTCTTTTTCCCCCGACCTAATTTCGTTTTCTTTGGTTCTTGATCTAAGTCAATTCAAATTTAACCCTTTTATTCACCAAACCATTCAATTCAATCCAAAAACACACATTTAGGGCATTTTAAAAATAAACCCTCACATTTTCACAATTTGATATTTTTGTCCCTAATTCACCAAATCACAAAATACACATAATTTCTTTATACACATGTCTAGCCAAATTTTCATCTAGCTCATACAAGCCTACATATTTCATTTATTTCATATTTTAGTCCCTCAAAAACTCATTTTCACAATTTAGTCCAAATTATTCAAATTCATCAAAAATTCAAAGATAAAATATACTAACCCAACATATATCTTTCATTTTCTATCATCTAACTTCATAAAGCTCACAATTTCATCAATGGAATATTTCAAAATCATCATCAAAATCAGAAATTTAGGCATGGGCTTGATTGATTACTATGCAACGATTACAAAAACGTAGAAATTATCAAAAACCGAATAAAATCCATACCTTAATCACCAAATCAAAGTGTCAAACCCTAGCTATTCTTTTTTCTTTTCTTTTCTTATGATTTTCGACAACTATGAACATGAAATGAACAAATTTCATGTTTTGTTTAATTAATATTAACATAATATACATTTTACCATAATAGCATTATTATACACATTTAGATTCCACTAACCTTTGGCATATATGTCCTTTCAAACTTTCAATGGTCAAATAACCACATAAGGAACTCACAATTAATAAGCCATATCAAATAAACACTTTTAACATATAACAAGCAACTTTAACATTTTACGCGATTTGGTCCTTTTCTCAAATTGAACACCCCAATAATTAAATTTTCATACGAAACTTTCACACATGTCAATTCACATATTATAAGCACAAAAAATAATATTAAAATATTTTTTTGACTCGAATTTGTGGTCTCGAAACCACTATTCCGACTAGGGTGTAAACTAGACTATTACAAGCAAACATTGACCAACCCTTTCCTCTTTCTTACCAGCCTACCACATTCGGCTTATTTTGGATTGCATATCCTTTAAGATACCCATAGGAGCAAGAAAGGCTGAAAATGCATAAGTTGGGAGTGATTGACGTTTAGACTTAATGAAAATTTCTTTATCGCTGTAGGAGAGGAGCCTCTTCGACCAATTGTTTATCCTACAAGAAAATCAGTTAATAATGCTATGAAAAGCCACAGTGTTTTTCTTCCCAACAGGGAGGGGTAAAGTAAGGTAATTATCCAACTTGTAAACCATTCTCATTCTAAGCAAGTCACCATTTTTTTGTGTTGGTCCATAGGAGTATTCGGGCTGAAGAACACCATAGATTTGTCAAGGTTTATTTTCTAGCCTGAGACTTGCTCAAACTCCTTAAAAATTTTCAAGAAAGCATTGACTTCACTTTTTTTTGTTCTTGACAAAGAGAAGGGCATCATTGGCAAAAAATAAGTGGTTAATACGAGGGCCATTTTGGCTAGCCCGAATGCCCTTAATATTATTAGTACTTTGTGCATGTAAAAGCATTCTAAAGAATGCTTCCATCCAAACCATGCAAAACAAAAAAAAGAGATAAGGGGAGAGGGGGTGCCCTTGTCGAAGACCCCGATCTAAAACAATAACCTCTAAAATAACCATGTTACATTTTACCACGTATCTTACAGGCCAAACACACTGCATGATCCAAGCATCCTCAAAGCCCAACTTTTTCATAACTTTTTTGAGAAAATTCCACTCAACGCAGTCATAAGCCATGCTCATGTTGAGCTTTATGACGAAACCTTTTTCGGGCCATTTCTTGAGCTCTGAAGGTAATGCATCAACTCATATGGAATAAGAATGTTATCATGGATCATACAGCCCGGGACAAAGGCACTTTGGTTCTGGCTAATGCAAAGTGGAAGGGCAACCTTGAGGCAGCTTGCGAGGACTTTGGAAATAATTTTATAAATTACCCTGAACAAACTAATAGGATGAAAGTTAGACATGTCATTAGGGTCCTTATTCTTAGGAATAAGAATAATTATTATATTGTAAAGGCAAGCAATGTCTTTGTTCCTATCTAACACATCATGGCAGAGCTTAATAACCTCTTTTCCTACCACCTCCCAATTCTCTTTAAAGAAAATACCCAAGAAGGCACCGATCCCAGGGGCTTTGCGAGGGTCCATCTGGTTGAAGGCATCAAGGATCTCACTATCCGTAAAGTCCCTAGTCAGCATGTTGTTGATGTCCTCGGTGATGCTCTTCTATATGTAATTCAAGTTGAGCTCACCATGAGGGGAAACTTCTGACTTAAAAATATTATGAAAATACTCCTACGTGACTTTACAAATATCATTAGTCTCATACAACCAAATCCCATTAGAGTCTTCTAACCTTTCGATTTTGTTCTTCTTCAACCTACCAGTGGCACGGACATGAAAGAATTATGCGTTTGTATCCCCTTCCTTGAGCCACTTAATACGTGAACTCCGAGCCCATAACACTCCTCCTTGACGTAAAGGTGCCCAAGCTTAAAACGAGTAGTTTTCAACATGTCAACATTACAATCACTATTAGGGCCATCGATGAGCTTGTCAATCCTTGCCACCAGCTCGTGAATTTGGTTTTTCATCCTACTATACAGACCATGTAGCCACGGACCAAGCTCTACCCTCACCTTCTCCAACTTTTCAATGATGTTCATTTCATTACAGCTCCAAGTTTTCTTGATAATATATTTGGCTTCCTTCTATTTCACCCAACACTTATCATATTTAAAGAAAAGTCTCGGGTCCTTAAAGTTCTCACGAGGCTTATGACCCAAAGTATCCATCAATATAACATTGTGGTTCGAGTTTGTTTGTGTCACCGTGTTAGTCACTTCCTTCTTTTCTAATATTTCGATTCCATTTCTCCAGTTACCTCTAGTTTGGCTTGATCCCCCTAGCTGGGCTCTAAGCTAACTCCCATATTGGAAGCTAATGTTCCTTGTTACAAGTTCTTATTTTCTATTACATTTTTGTGTAGTGTGTCCAATGAGGCCACATATTTAACACAAGGCCAGAAGCCTTTCGTACTTGATCACGCAAACATTTTCAGTTCCCTCGCTACTAACTAAATGAACCACCTTTCGAAGGGGTCTTAGCATATCTATTTTGAACCTGATTCTAATGTAGTTAGTCTAACCTCCATCTCTATCACGCTAGTCAATAGCCACAACCTCTTCTATTGCCTTACCCATATCTATAACCACCTGTCTATCCATTTGTTCAATAGGGATATTGTAAATCCTTATCCAAAATGGTGTGATATTGAAAGCATATTCATCCAGTTCTTATCCCTTTACAAATGGTAACATTGCAAACAGACATTGATTGAAGAGTCATGAGGTCAGATTCAGAATTCTCGTTTTATCATTGATCGCGCCAAATTTCACAAGTACCACTCTCTTGTTTAAAGCCACAAAGTTAACTTCTTCCTTAGTAAACCATAAATATTTGAGAACACAATACATAGCTTCTCTATTAAAATTTTCCCCAAACATAATCTTCCCAACGGCCCATGTCTCGTAGCCTTGTATGTTTGCTGATTTTATATTTGTGTTGATCACCCTTTTTAATTCTTTCTCTGAGAAGTTTAGTCTTTCTAGTAGCACATTTATATCTCCCGCCATATTTGAGCTCAGATAAGCAAGTGAGCAATGAAAAAACCATCAACCAAAAACCAGGCAAACCCTAGATCTTCACCGCAAAAACCAAAGAGACAACCACAAAACCATAAAAGAGAGAAGAAACAACAAAAAATCTAGGAAACCAAAATTATAAAGAAAAAATCAAGAAAGATACTAATGGAAACAACAAAGACACCAGTTGATATAAGAGTCTAAAAAAACAAAGGAAGAAAAAATGATGCACAAACAACCAGAAAACGCATAAGATAACCTGTGTTATGCACCACAAATACCAGATCGCACAGGAGACAACACAAAAGCTTTAAAAGAAAAGGGATTAAAACGAAGTAAAATAGAAAAAAAATCATTTTTTAGGTTAAAAAGGAAAAGGAAAGAAAATAAAAGAGCACTACCAGAAGCCCTAATATTAAGGCCTACATATAAGGAAAGAGGAAGATATAGGCAAAACTGTGATAATAAACTCAAGCGTAATAAATATAGATTTGTGGAAAATCGAGGAAAAAGCTTTTGCATGCGATAAAACTAGTAGAAAATTCAAAAGATGTACCTGGCTGCGAAGACGTGTAGAAAAATGGAATCCATGCAAGAAAAACTTAAATGTAATAAGTAAAAAAGGAAAGCAAGTATAGCAAAAGAGACAAAAGCAACGATCAAAATGACCACCCTTCCCTATCAAACACCCCTAGATACAGATTGGGTGCTTCTACTCCTTTAAGGTAGAGTGTAACGCCCCCATGCCCGAAACCGTCACCGGAGTCAAGCTTGAGGTGTTACTAAACTTATCTTACCTTTTAAACAACTCAAAACCACTTATTTTAATTTTCGGAATAAACTATTTTTCTGCGTCATGGTTGCTTAAAAATTCATTTCTTGAGTTTCAGAACTCAAAATTATGATCCGTAAATTTTTCCTGAAACTAGACTCATATATCTATCTACTAATTTTTTTCTAGAATTTTTTACTTAGCCAATTAGTACAGTTTATTAGTTAAAATTACCCCTATTTCAGAATTCGACTGCACTGACCTCTACTTACTACGAACCACTTTTCTCCCTGTAAAAAAATTCATATGACTATACCATTTATTTATATTAAAACTAGATTTAATAAGGATTCTAAAAATATAAAATACACCACCTAATTATTTTTGTAAAATTTATGGTGAATTTCCAAATTTGGAACAGGGGATTTAGAAATTGCTCTGGCCCTATTTCACTAAAACTCAGGTATCTTATAAAATACAAAACCTTTACCTGTTTTTCTTATTGCATATGAAAATAGACACAATGAGATTTAATTTAATATATTATTCACCATCAAACCATGTCTTTACGATTTTTAGTTATTTTTCAAAGTCACGTTATTTTTGATACTTGAATCCATTTTCAAGTTACTTTCACATTATTCATAGTTTTCATGTGATAGTTACTACTTAATCATACATACTATTAAACATGTATATCATCAGCCATTCTATTAGCTAATTATTAGCAAGTATTTACACATAATTCATTGATCATATCATATCAAAAGAAACCAAGTTCTTATACATGCCATACACAAAACGAAACGTCTAACTATACCAATGTGATTCCTTCGATAGTGTGATCGGGTCTCCGACGCGTTCCTTCGATCCCAGTGGCTTGATAAAAATATAAGAAAAAGAAAATAAAGAGAGTAAGCACTAGGCTTAGTAAGCTTACAAGCAAATAAATTACAACATTCAACATAATGAATAATTATACATAATGTCACCTAGCCTCATAAACTTTCTTTACTTCTCATTTTCTACCTTCTTCTTTACTCACTTACCTTCTTTATTACCTGACCTTTCACTATTCATAAATATAATCTACCTTCCCTTTTGTTAATAATTCACTATAATTTAACGTGTACAATGACCCGTTGAACCACTCGGAATACTAAGGATACTAGGGTCGTTCCTGTCTATCAATATCCTGCCAATGCCATGTCTTCGACATGGACTTACATGAATTATTCCTGTCTCCAATGCCATATATATATCTAATATGGGCTTACATGTCTCATTCCTGTCTCCAAAGCCATATATTTGATATAGACTTACATGGCTCATTTCTGTCCTGTTCTGTCCTGTCAACCCCAATATCCTAACATTCCTAAGGTTCAAACGGGGCTTCCTAATGCTTTTTCTCTGTCACTTCGCCTTTAATTCGACTTTAAATATTCTCATAAAATGAGTATATAAATGCTGAAAATTGACAATAATAATGTAAAATAAAAGAATATTGCATTTATTTACTATAAACTTACCTCGATACAAAATGTGACTAAACTTTACAATTTAGTCCTTTACTTTTTCTTTTCCCCGATCTACTCCCGAATTTCACTCTTCTTGATCTATAATAGTAAATTTAACTTATTTAATATTCACATTTATCAAAACAGTCCATTACTCAAACTTTGGAAAAATTACATTTTTACCCCTAAACTTTTGCATATTTACACTTTTTCCCCAAATTAAACTTTTGCATATTTACACTTTTTCCCCAAATCTCGTAAATTAAACTTCAGCCTATTTTCTTATGTTTTATGACATGCTGATCGTTTTTCCCTTCTATAGCAAAATCAAATTCTCACTCTAACATATACTTATGACTATTAGGTATTTTTACCAATTAAGCCCTTTTACTCGTTTTTACCTAAAACCGAGTAGCACAAGTTGTCTAACATAATCTAAGACCTCATATTCTATCATAAAACATCAAAATAAACACTTTTCACCTATGGGTATTTTTCCAAATATGAACGCTAACTTAAATTATTGCTAGCATAAGCTTTATCGAGCTACCGGGACTCCGAAAATTTAAAAAACATTAAAAACGGGGCTTGGAATCACTTACTATGGAGCTTGAAAGCTTGAAACAAACCCTAGATATGGAGAACCCTTGAAATTTCGTGCTAATGAAGAAGATGATGAATTTTATGTTATTTTTCCCTTTTTATTTCATTTAATATCCAAATGACCAAAATGTCCTTCCTTATTAAACTTTCAAAAATTCCATCCATGTCCTATTTTGTCCATGAACTTAGAAATTGGTCAAATTGTTATTTAAAACCTCCTAATTAATATTCCAAAGCAATTTCATACTAAAAACTTCTAGAATGCAAGTTTTGCAAATTATTCGATTTAGTCCCTAATCTCAACTTAAGCACTTCATGCATAGAATTTCATCACGAAATTTTCACACAATCATGCAATCATATCATGAACCTCAAAATAATAATAAAATAAATTTTTCTACCTCAAATTTGTGGTTTCGCAACCACTGTTCCGTTTAGGCCCTACTTCGGGATGTTACATAGAGCCACCGTACAAATCTCGAAAAGCACACCAAGGATAGCCTTGAAAACCCCAAAGAAACAGGAACACACAAGCAACACACCACCGTCCAATTATTCTTATCAAAAAGAATAAAGACAGACAACAACGTAAAAAAACAAAACAAGAAAGAAATCGCCAAAATCTTGGAGCAAAAAGTCAACATGTGCTACTCCTACCAGTAGATGAGATAAAGGGACACTAAACACTCACAAAAGGGGACATTAAGTTATCAGTAAAGTAAAGAGACACACCTTTTCAACTATACAAGAATCAAGTGAAAAGACATGACTCATTTGCTGCCCAACATGAGTTAAAACGAATTTAAATGTTTGTATTAACACTAGTTAAGTGCCGAAGTTGAAAGTTCTTTTATAGGCATTCAAACAGTCATAATAGTCCTATAAATAACTTATAAAAGGACATTGTTGGCTAATGAAAATTTTTATAATTTGTGAGAATTCTATCTCTTTGTTCTTGAAAGAACTCAGTTGGACTTATCAAGGATTTCCTTGTGGCATCAAACCCT
Source organism: Gossypium anomalum (assembly GCA_025698475.1). Taxonomy (NCBI): domain Eukaryota; kingdom Viridiplantae; phylum Streptophyta; class Magnoliopsida; order Malvales; family Malvaceae; genus Gossypium; species Gossypium anomalum. The sequence continues at coordinate 60,244,960 of CM046959.1, forward strand.
ATACTGTTGGTTCCTATTTTTCTAAATAGAGGGCCATAATTTTCTTTCTACAAACTTGTTCATTTCTTCACTTTATAAAAATCGGGTCACGATCTTTCATATCGTTGGTTTCTTTTTAAGTGTTCATCTCGTGCAAGTTATCCATCCTTACCATTTTCATCACTTGCATTGAATCAATAACCATTAATCCCACTTTCATTTTAAGACCTATTTCAAAACAATCCAGCATTAGACGATCAGGCACTCAACATCTTGTAATCAAATTCATAAATACGAGCACGCATCAAAGAGTAACCCACGATATAAAGTTAAGAGCATGAGTGAAAGAGGATTCGTTTAACCATTTCCATGCCTCTACCTTCTTCACCCCTTTTTTTTCTCCTCTTGCTCCTTTGGCGACTCTATGCCCCACATGGGTTAATCGGCCTCATCCTCCTTTCTCATTCTTCTCATTATTGATCTTTGATATCAACAACTCGTGTAATGAACGTGGATTAAACACGTGGTCATAACTCATTCAACCACCAGCCTACTGAAAAACGTTGAAGTCATAAACCAAGACCACAACAACCAACCGTAGGAAACTGAAAACTAGTATCAAACTAATGTTAAACAATAACGTTAACCAATCCCACCAAGATATCCTCAAGAATCCCAACTACTCCATAACTCCTAGTACCTTTATTATGTAACTTGCCTTTAGTATTACCAGTTTCCTCTTCCCTCGTACTATTTTTCATATGAATAGGGTAACACTAACGATCAATTAGGCAACCAGGCCTATTAGAATCCACAATCATGTCCCAACAATTCACAAAGATCCAAAAGAAAATAAGGGTGTTAGAGGAACAACTATATGCATAACAAATATTATATTAGAAACAACTAGAGTGTTAACACCAGTTTGATTAAAGAAATGAAGAAAATGAAAAAAAAATTATAGAGCTAAGATTTAGGGAAAAAAATTTTGTGACAGGTCGCCATGTTCAAGAAGAAGAGACAACCCAATCCTTTCCTAGCGGACAACAAAACCAGGGGAGAGGAATGACCTAAAAAACCAACCTTTAAACCAAAACCATCAAAGGTAGGAAGATTTGTTTGAAGACTAGAGGCTTTGAACTTAATCATGATAACAAATTAGTTTATTAAGTATATAATGAACAATGAACTTAGATGATAAAAAAAGTTAATTTGTAAGCTAAAAAGTATAACAAAATATGAGTTATTTTTATTAGAAAAGTAAATGAATGCATACGTTAAAACATTTAGATATGTCTAAGAAACATAATGTGTTTTAATATGTAATCGGTAGCTAAGTTTTCATAATTATGTTTATACTATCTTTTGGAAATCTGATTCATGTGTATATGTACATATATTAAATGTCACACTTCAAATAAGGAAGGCAAGTAAATTCCATGAGTATTTACTAAGAAACTTTTGTTTCACACGTCATTATTTCTTACTTGTAGATTGTTAGTGGATTGTGTGAAGCACAAAATCATATTTTGGGATCATATCATTGTAAAATGCTTGAAGAGTATGCAACTTTTGTTTATATATTAAGATAAGCATATTAGTTGGTATGTACATATGAGCTTTAAGTTAATAAAATTTGAATTCCTTTTGAGTTTTGTTGCACTAAGAGATTTGAGAGTATGTGTTAAGAATAAATTGATAATTGAAATGAATTATGATGGTATTGATTTTGAGATATTAATGAATGTGAGTAGCATGTGTCTTGGTTTTAGATATGGTACGATAAATCAGGTTGATTGTGTGATATTCACTTGATAGATGTGCTATATTATAGGCCTTGAGTGTTCGCACTGATATGTTACAAATAAGTATGTGCTAAATAAGTTTTTTTTTATGTTTTAGAATTGTTTTAGGACTTAGACCCTAGTCCCTTGCACTTAGGTCTTGAGACATGGCACTCTAATCTAGAGACATACAAGTTAGTAACCGAAATTCAATAGTAATAGGGCAATGTCTCGAGACATAGATTAGAGCTGGCAAACATGCCCAAGCTCAAGAGCCCACCCGTGTCCATTCGAGCTAAACTTATCCAAAGGCTAGGTAGCTCATCAGCTCGATGTAGGGTCTGGTTTAAACAAGGATTGTCGCACCTTGAGCCGGCCCGACCCATGTTCAATTAAAATAATAATTTTTTTATATTTACATTTATTGATAAAAGTATTAAAACATCAATTTAAAAATATAATTTCTAATATTTTATTATTTTTTGAATAGTAAAATGGGTTTTTTGGCGGGTCAGGTCTACTAGAAAACGGGCTTGGGCCTAAAATTTTTTTTGGAATTGGGCCTCAACTCGACCCATAGACACCTCTAATTTGAGCCCATAATGATTTGATCTTGAGAAAGCTCAAGCTGTTGGGATCTAGTGCCTTTAGTGTAGTGATATCAACGATGTACTTTATGTACTTGTAATTTTTCGAATAAATTGGTTTAATAATTCTATCATTATCATTAATTTCTTTGGTAAAATGTCCTCAAATGGTTTTTGCAAGCAAAACAAAATGAAAGAAAATATTAGCTCATTAATAATCTAATATTTAACTAATACTAAATTCATTATATGGTTGGATCATAATGCGAAAAGACAACTTGTATTAGTAGATAATCTAAACAAATCCTTAGCCTAATAAAAATTGAGCAAGTCAATTAAAAGACTAATATATCATCTATCAACTCCAATTAGGGAGATATATTGTCTTGGGTATTGGAGTGGATGACTCCTAAATATAAAGATATAGGTGTGGTTTCCTGGATTGAAAATACCATATAGAACCCAAGTAGAATTAATCTTAGACCTGTTTATTTGATTATTCACTGGTGACATTCATAATATGGTTTACCTCAATCTTAAGTGACAAATTATGTGTGCATGACTCGTATACTTTGATATGTCAATTACTTGCGTTTAATTGGTAAATTGAGCCAAAAGCTGGTAGGTTTAGTATATGACTTCCTTATTACATAGCTTCACTTGCAATAGTGGAATTTATAGCCCAATAATGGATAAATGACATCATCTCATTGGTATTACATGATAGATGAAAAGTAACATGGTCACGTGTCATTTCCTAAGATGAATTATTTAATTACTAATTTTTAGTAATTGACTTCTCATGAAAGAAGATGTAATTGTTACCATGAGATAAAATAGGATCATACTGGGAGAACAGATTTTTACCTAAAGAGATCAAGGGTATCCTATGAGGGTAATACACATATGACAAGGTCATTGGAAGAGCACTAAATGTAGTAAATTTCATAATGGTATATAATAAGAAGAACTCAATCATAATTGTAACACCCCTAACCTGTCTCCATCACTGAATTAAGGTTACAGAGCATTACAGAACAACTGAAACAACGATTAACATCAAAACATTTCAATAAAATCATTTAAAATTAATTAAATAAAACTCATTAAAAACCTATCAAACATATGTATTTGGACCTTAAATCAGGCCTTTGAGACCTTAAAACAGTTCGGGATCAATCTGGGACTAAATCGTAACAAATCAAAAAAATTGAGAAAAACTAGAAAGAATTGAAAACAGGGGTCACACGGCTGTGTGACATAACCCAGGCCATCTAACAATCGAACCAAGGGGCACACGGTTGTGTCCTAACCCTTGTCTTAAATCGTGTAACTCACTAAGTTGTGACACACGACCGTACCGTAGGAAGTGTGCTAGGTCGTGTATCTCATTGACTTGATACACATGGTCATGTCTTAGACCGTGTGAAAATTACACCATAAATAATAAGTGACACATGACCTGCTGCACGGCTGTGTGTCACAACTTAGTGAAGACCATGCGACATAATAAGAGCATATTGATTGCTAAGAAAATTGATGACATCCAAAAGAAAAATCTAGAAGGAGAATATCGCTTAGATGCACTAGGACCAGTTGTGACATAAACAACACAATTTTATATGCATAAAGCAAATCAACAACTAGTAGAAGCAAAAAAGTAACAACGCATGAGTTTTTCCATTGAGTCCTCTACCAAATCATACTTGAATAGAATTCCAATAATAGAGTAATGTCAGCTATTATTACAACTAGGCTAACAATATCTTTGTCTAATATTATGATTAGCCAGCATCCCTATAATAGTCCCTTTTTAGTCAAATCAGAACAGTGGTTTTGGAACCACAAATTTAAGGTCAAAATATTTATTTATTTATTATTTTGAGGTCTACAACATGATAGTATGATTGTATAAAAATTTCCTTAAGAAATTTAATCGTTTGCATGCTCAATTCGATAGAAAGGACTAAAACGCGTAAAGCATAAAAGTTGAGTTCTAATAGTAGATGTCCTTATGTTGTAATTAAACCATCCATAAAGGTAATGGACTATTATGGATACCATTAATGTGATTAGTAAAGGTTATATAAGTAAATTAATAAATAAAAACTAAAATAAGTAAAACAAAATCATATTTTTGTCAATCTTCTTCACTTAGCCGATTTTCAAAGGAGAAAACAACACCATTTTTAGGTTTGAGCATTCGATAAGCCTAATCTAGTGCATGTAAGTGTATTTTTATCCCGTTTTTAATGATTTCTATGTTTTTAGAGCCGTTGAAGCTTAATCTAGGTAGCCTAGGGACTAATTTGTGAAACTGTTAAAAGTTTAGGGTTTTACCATTGATGAATGAGTATGTGTTTTGATATTTAATGGTAGAAAATGAATGATTGTTGTTAGATAAACAACATTTGTTAAGTGATTTTGAATGAAATTGCAAATTAGGGATTAAATTGAAAAGAATGAAAATTATGTGATAATTGAGTGAAATAATGAAAATTATGAGCTGCTATGAGTCTCGATAATATTCGGCTATAGTGGTTGAAAATTAATTTGCATGAATTTGCATTTTTATGAGCTAAAGACTAAATTGTAAATAAATAATAATAATAATAGGGGTAAAAGTGAAAATTTGTAAAAAAGTGTATTTTTTGACTGAATTGAATAGAATGTAATCTAAATGGATTGAATTTGATTATTTAGATCAAGTTAAGCCTCGTATGGAACCAGATCGAGGGAAAGATAAAGTTTTGGACTAATCAATCCTATTACGTCGTTTTTGTAATCGAGGTAAGTTCGTATGTTAATAAACATTAACGTAATTGTGTTTTAAATGCTTTATTATTATATTATTGATAAATACAACTTCACAAAAATATTCGACAAAGATTTGGCGACGTGTAAAATCCCGGTTGAACTTTAGGAATGGATAGGATACAAATGACATGTCATTAAGGCTTATTGTATTTTGGGTGCTAGTCTGTATATTCTACCAGTGGCTGAGTTTTCTGGCATGTGTTACGGTTACTCGTCAGCTTGTGTGAGCAGCACCATGTAGCTACGTCTTGATCGTCAACTTGTGTGAGCAGACCTAGTGATAGCTCAAGATGAGCATTTACATATGAGATATGAGATTGAGATGGTTTTGACCATGTATTGACACTTAGGGTGCGAGGTTCCCAAGTATCTAATATTATTCCAAATGGTTTAATGGGTATAGTGATAGTATGAAAGAATAAGTGATTGATACGTATCATAACAGGTATGTATGTGAATCATATAAGCTTTGAGTCTATGAAACTTGTGAATTTCATATCTAACCTTGTGAATGAATATGTGATAGGATTGTGGATCAATATGAGTTATATTATGATATGTTTGATTACTTAAATTATGTTCATGTGGTAAGTTATAAGTTGAGTTTATTGCTATATGAACTTATTAAAGTTAATAGCTTACTCTATTTACTTTTCCTTATTTTATAGTGATTTTGAAGCTTGCTCGGATTGGAAGTTGTTGGAGATCTCATCACACTATCTAGCCATTGTTTTAGTGCTTTTGTACTTGTGTACTTGGTTATATGACATGTATAGGTGTTGTGGTTAATATGGTCTAAATGTTCGTAATGTTGATAGCCAATTGATTTGGCTTGTAAATGATATATGTTTTTGGTTATGTATAGCCATGTGACTTGGCTTATTTTGGTATACTTAGTTATGTATATATGTGTAAATGGCCTTTGATATGTGGTTCATAATTGTTACATGAATTTCTTGTTAAGATTTGGTATTGAAGATAGCAAATGGTTGAATTTGAGAATGTGGTATCCATGTTGATTTAGGCACAAAGTCTAATAGGTGAGTTTAATCATTTAGGTGATTTTTGGACTTGAAATTGGTATGTATTTGAATGGCTATTTGGGATGCTTATCTCATTTTGGTTGTTGATATTGGTAGTATATGATTTTGGCTTGAAATTGGTTGTTTATAAGAGCCTATTTATGCATTGGTTGTTTATGCATTGTTGAACCTAGGTTGACAACATCTGGGTGAGAAATGTTGCTTGAAAATAGCCTATTTTTGTCCACACGGGGTAGAGACACGGGCGTGTGTCTCAACTGTGTGTGACACACGGCAAGGTGACACAGCCGTGTGTCCCTGATACTTAATTAGGAATCAAGTCAGTAGCTTTACATGGCCTAGCACACGGGCGTGTGACTTGGCTGTGTGACATAAGTCAGTATACCCTCCAGTTTTTACACGGCTTAGCACATGGCCCGGCACACGGACGTGTGAGGCCATTTCGAAGGGTACACGGGCTAGTCACACGGGCGTATGGTTGGCCGTGTGACACAAGTTAGAGAGTTACACGGGGTAGGAAACAGGTTGAGACACGACCATGTGATCCCATTTCGAATGTCCACACGGCCTATGGCCAAGCGTGTCTATTGGCCGTGTGAGACACAGGGACAAGCCATACGGGCATGTGTCCCCTATTCTTTGAAAATTTTCTATGTTTTTCCAAAATTTCCCTAAGTTCTCAATTTAGTCCCTAACCACTTCTAATGCTTGTTTTAGGCCTCGAGGGCTCGTATTAGGGACTATATGATTGTATTTGAATGATATTTGTTTGGATATGAGATTTGTATGATTGTTTATTTGATAAGTCTGGCAATGCTCCAAAACCCTATTCTGTGACGGATACAGGTTAGGGGTGTTACAATCTCCACATGATAAGAATTACATCTGGAGATAAATCAACCGCATATGCAACTAAAGATAAAAGAGCACATAGCATACCCCGTTGAAATCATTGTAAAATACTTGACCTTAATGACTGTGTTCAGATCCATATACATTACAAGTACTATCGCACTGGCTACTAAAGTCATCAGTGATCTCACACTATTCTATTTCATTCTATCTTTGTCATTAAACCCTAATGGCCCTGGAAATATCTATTTTGTCCTAGATACATTCTTATTATTGAAGTCTGGAAACATGAAAATATACACACTTTTCATACCTTTTTTAACTCAAATTCATGTAGTTTCGATAAAATTCTTGTTAAAAATATATAATAATTATAAAATAATTCAATTTCACTCAAATTATGAACATGTTGAATTTTAATTAACTCTATATGAAATTTTGATTAATTTTTATTATGTTCGACAGATTTGCACAAAGGGCAAAAAACGGCTCGGTAGACACTACTAGAAGCAAAAAACTGAGAAGCAATTTTGATGCATCAAGGTGAATTATATTTTTAGTTGAAGACGGTCCAAATTCTGAATATTAATTCATAATATAATTAATTTTAATTTTAATCCAACTTAGTTGGGTTAAATAAATTGTTGTTAATTAATTATGAAAAGGGGCCAAGTTGAGCTGAACCGAGAAAATCAATCCAGCCGAGCACTAGGCAGCCCAAAACCGTCCCACATGCTGACCGACTTAGCTTGTTTGGCTAATTATTTGGCTTGTAAAATGGCCCTTGAGTACTCCTTCAAATTACATTCAAAACCTCTACTATTTATGCCTTTCTAGATTTGCCCCTACCTTAAAATAGCATGTTTGAAATCTTCAAACATGCCACATTCGTGGCTGGCCATGGGGGGAGTCTTTGGCTACTGATTTTTTCTATTTTTAGCAGCATTCTTAACCTATAAAAACCCCCTTGGCTACTCACTTCAAACACATCTCAACTCTTCTCATCTTTTCACTTCTCTCTCATTTTTCTCTCTTCATTCCCTTCCATTGTTCTCCATTTTCTTCCCCTATTCCCTTGCCAATTTCACCTCTTGAAAAAGAGTCAATCAACGACCATTTGGAGTAGCATTCAAGTGTTCGTATAAGCCTTGGTTCAACAAGAACAAGTGGAGAAGGAGGAGTAGAGCAAACTTGTAACACCCCTTACCCGTATCCTACGCTGGGACAAGGTGCTAGGCGTTACTAGATTTAAACACATGCATACAAACATTATCGGGTCATAGAATTTCGCTCAAATTTAAAACTGTCAAACTTCCTCTCCCTAATATGGACCTACGAGGCCCAAAACACGCTTTGGAAATGATTCAGGAATAAACCGATTTGAAAAATTTCAATGAAAATAGGGGCACACGCCCGTGTGGAAGGGCGACACGCCCATGTGCCCTCTTAACATGGCCATGTTGAAGGCCGTGTAGCTCACACAACCTGAACCTATTAAGACACGCCCGTGTCCCTATCCCGTGTGGATTTATTTCTCAATTCGAACCTACAGGGGTTTTCACACAGCCTGGCACACGCTCGTGTCCATGGCCCGTGTACTAAAACCTTGACATTTTGTTTCTAACGTCATCAACCATTTAGGGGCACAAAGCCAAGGCACACGCCCGTGTGCTAGGCCGTGTGGTGAATTTAATTTCACATTTAAGGTGCAGACTTTACACAGCCTGGGCACATACCCATGTACTATGGTCGTGTCCTCTACACAGTTGAGACACACGGCCGTGTCTCCACCCATATGGTTACTACTGGGCATTTTATTTTGCAAAATTTAGATGCAGGGGACACACAGCCTGACTACACGCCCATGGGGCAGGCCGTGTGTATCTACCTATGTGGAAAAAAATAAGGCTATCTACCAAGCTTTTTTGCGACCCTTACTTGCACCAACCTACACAACATCAAACATCTCCAAAACAAGCATAAACACATAACCAAAACAGCCACAACCAAACATCCACACGTCGATTCTAAGCTATTTTCTATCACATACAACATCTTCTACTTATCAATACAAACCATGCAATAACCATATCCATGAAAATCCTCATTAAATGCATTTAGCAATGAGAAATGTTAGCCATCATCCATGGCCTTATAAAAAATGAATCAACCTTCATGGCAAGCCAACATATTTGGCTAAAACAATATGACACTTAGCAAAAAGACCAAGTCCCTATACATGCCATACTCAAAATGATAATTTTAACTATACCAAATATTCTGATTAATAGAGTGGTTGAGCCTCCGACATCCTTTGATCCCCAAGTTAGCTTGGCGGTGCTATAAGAAAATGGAAAGGAAAGAGAGTAAGCATAAAGCTTAGTAAGTTGCATGTAAATAAGTAACAACATCAACCATGCATCTTTAAATGCATAGCATATTATAAACTAGCACAAAATTTTTTATTTAACAATGGTAGATTTACTATATTTTTACACATCACAAGAATAAGTAAAAGATTTTAAGATTGTCCTGAAATCATTCTCATAGATAGAACTTACTCAATTTCATCCTTACCATTAAGGCATCAAAACTAAGCTCATATCTCATGAGTTTCGAGTAAGAATATGTACCACTCACAACATGATTATATCCTTTCATATCTTTATCATAAGCTTAAAATAACCCGTGAAGCCATTTGGAATACTAAAGGATATCTGATAGCCTCACACAATAGGGTAAATTGCCGATGCCATGTCCCAAACATGGTCTTGCACTGGCTCTCATAATGTGGCTGATGCCATGTCCCAGGCATGGTCTTACACTAGCACACATATCAACACCGATGCCATGTTCCATACATGGTCTTACACTAGCTCTCATTATATGGCCGATGCCATGTCCCAGACATGGTCTTACACTAGCACACATATCAACGCCGATGCCATGGCATGGATATCCAATCTATTCCTAAGGTTCAACCAGGAGTTTTTACTACATCAATTCTCATCATGCATATTCACAATAATAATCAAACACTTTATGCCATATTAATTGTTCAATACATAATAACAATAAAGTTGTATTATTTACGTACAACTTACCCAGGTATACAAAAAGTGGGCAACTAGATTGATTTAGTCTACTAGCTTGGTCTTCCCCCAGTCTAGGTCTGGACTCTATTTTTCTTGATCTATAATGACAAATTTACTTATTTAATCACTACATTAATCAAGACAATCTATAATTCATACCTGGGCAAAATTACCATTTTGCCCCTAGGCTCGTAGAACGATTTTAATCAAATTTCCTCCTTTAACAAGCCTAGCCAAACTTTTATTACCCTTATAGGAACTCACCATTTTCAATTATTTCACACATTTACAACCTATATTATAAACTTTACAAAATGGTCCTTTTAGGTGTTTTCATGAAAACCCCTTTCACAAAAGTTGTTTATTTAACAACCATGATTCATTTTCATTTATAAAAATTCAGCAAAAAACATGAATACTCTCATGGAAAAACCTTAAACTTTCAACCATTTTGCAAAATAGTCCCCCCATTAGCTAGATTAAGATATAAAGTTTCCAAAAACACAAAAGTCAACAAAAAAATACCATCAAAATCACTTACTTGCAAGGGATAGAAGTTGCTGAAATTTTTGAGCTCTCAAAACCCCTTCTTTGCTAAAATTTTCGGTGGAGAAGAAAGGAAAATGAAAAAGATGGTAGCTAGCCTTTTAGGTTAATATTTTATTATGAAATAGGTCACCTAACATTTGACCATTCCATGAATTAAGGCTCCATGTCCAGCCACTAATAAATTTGTGGCTTATTTACTCACTAAGGACCTCTAATTTAATGCTTCATAGCCATTTAACACTTTCAGCTAGTAAAAAAAAAACTTTCGCACTTTATGTGATTTAGTCCTTTTTCGAAATTAAGCAAAGAATCGCTAAAATTATTTCACCAAAATTTTCATGCACTCATATAATCAAGCTATAACACATAAAATAATATTAAAAATAAATTCTCTGGCCTCGGATTAGTGTTTCCAGAACTACAATTCTGACTAGGCCCAAAATTGGGCTATTACAATTCTCTTAGGGATTTTCATCCCCGAAAATCTTACCGGTAAAAAGAGTTGGGTATTGGCTTCTCATTGTTTCCTCGGGTTCCCATGTGGCCTCTTCAACCCCATGCCGTTGCCATAACTCTTTTATAGGGGAAATGCTTTTATTTCTTAATTGCTTCACTTCTCGAACCAAAATCTTAACCGGTTCCTCACCATAAGTCATATCCGGTCGTATCTCAACCTCTGTTGGCGTAATCACATGTGAAGGGTCTGATCGGTATCGGCGCCACATAGACACATGGAACACATCGTGAATCTTTTCCAACTTAGGCGGTAAGGCTAACCGATAAGCTACCGGTCCTATTCTCCCAGTCACCCCATATGGTTCGCTAAAACGTAGACTTAACTTGTCGTTTCGACCAAACCTGAGAACTTTTTTCCACGGGGATACCTTTCGAAACATCTTATCACCGACTTGAAACTCAATTTCTTTTTGTTTCAAATCTACGTAGGATTTCTGTCTATCCAAAGTGGCCTTCAAACAGTCACGAATTACCTTTACTTTCTCTTTAGTCTCTTTGAATAAGTCAACCTCGTGAATCTGATTTTCTCTGAGTTTGGTCTAATACAAGGGCTTTTGGCACTTACGCCCATACAAAGCCTCATAAGGCACTATTTTCAAACTTGACTGATAGCTGTTGTTGTAGGTGAACTCTACCAGCAGTAAATACTTTTCCCAGCTGCCTTGGAACTTAAGGACACAACACCGTAACATGTCTTCAAGAATCTGAATTACTTTGTCTGACTGACCGCCGGTTTGCGGATGGAAAGCAGTGCTAAAATTCAACTTTGTCCCCAAAGCTTCTTGTAACTTTTTTCCAAAATCACGAAGTAAACCTCGGATCTCTATCCAAAATAATCGTCAAGGGAACTCCGTACAACTGCTATGTGCCTCATGCAAAATTTTTCAAATCAGCTCATCATCTTTGGGTACAAAAATTCTTTCTGAAAACATTAAACAACCATCTGAACCAATCCAAAAATTTGATTCTATACCCGTGTCGCACTGAGTTATCTTAGCTTGCAACTCTTTATCATCTTTCTAAGCTTTGTAGATCTCTTGCAAAAACATTGGTTTCACTCTCAACTCGACTAAAATCGAACCATCGTTGGATACTAATAACTGAGTGTTCATAGCCCTCAAGGAAAATAATGACTTCCTACCCAAAGCATCAGGGACCACGTTTGCCTTCCCCGGGTGATAGTCGATCACCAGTTCATAGTCTTTTATGAGCTCTAGCCATCTCCGTTGGCGAAGGTTAAGTTCCTTTTGAGTTATTAAATACTTTAGACTTTTATGTTCAGTAAATACTCAACATCTCTCGCCATACAAATGATGTCTCCAAATCTTCAGTGCGAACACTATGGCGGCTAACTCTAAGTCGTGAGGCGGATAAATTTTCTCATGCGACTTCAGTTGTCTTGAGGCATATGCTATTACCTTACCTTCTTGCATGAGCACGTATCCCAATCCATTCAAGGATGTGTCGCTACACACTACGAATTCTTTTCTCGGTTCCAACAGCACTAAAATTGGAGCTTCAGTCAACAACGCCTTTAGTTTCTCAAAACTCTATTGGCATTTTTTCGTCCATTCGAACTTGACATCTTTCTGTAGAAACCTTGTGATCGGGGTAGCAACCATGGAGAATCCTTTAACGAATTGTCTGTAGTAACCCACTAAGCTTAGAAAGCTTCTAATCTCCAATACATTCTTTTGCAGTTTCCACTCAACAATAGCCGAGATCTTACTCGGGTCAACTCTAATTCCATCACCCGAAACGATGTGTCCTAAGAATTTGACCTCTCGAAGCCAAAAGTCACTTTTATTAAACTTGTTATACAACTACTTATCTCTTAAAGTCGGCAAAATAGTTCTCACGAGAATAAATTAATATATCATCGATAAAAACATCAACGAACTTATCCAAGTATAGTCGGAAAATACAATTCAATAAATCCATACACACAGCGGGAGCATTTGTTAAGCCAAAGGGCATGACAAGGAACTCCTAGTGCCCGTACTTCATACGAAATGCAATTTTCGATACATCTTGCTCCTTAACTCTTAGCTGGTAATAACCAGACCTTAAGTCTATCTTAGAAAACACTATGACTCCTTTCAATTGGTCAAACAGATCATCGATCCTTGGCAAAGGATACTTGTTCTTCACAGTCACCTTGTTGAGCTGTTTGTAGTTTATACATAACCTCGTCGACCTGCCTTTCTTTTTCACAAACAGTACCGGAGCACCCCACAGAGAATAGCTCGATCTCACGAAACCCTTATCTGTTAACTCTTGTAGCTGAACCTTCAACTCTTTTAACTCCAACGGTGCCATCCTATACGAGGCAACTGAAACAGGTGTCGTACCAAGGACCAACTCAATACCAAACTCGACTTCCCTAGTTGGAGGCAATCCGGGCAACTCTTCTGGAAACACATCCAGGTAATCACATACCACAGGCACTGACTCAATCTTTACTTCTGACTCTTGGGTATTCAACACAAATGCAGGATAGGACTCATACCCTTTTCTCATGTATTTCTCAGCAGTCATAGAAGAAATCAGTACAGGTAAGCTATCCAGTTCCCCTGATTCAACCCAAATAATATCCTCATTTTCACATTTTAGTTCAATAAACTTACTACCACAGTTTACTAACATGTTATGAACAGTTAACCAATCCATGCCAAGAATTAGGTCAAATTCATCAAACGGTAGTAGCGTGAGGTTAGCTGGAAAATAATGACATCTAATCATCAAAGGACAGTTTCTACACACTTTGTCAACTATCACATGTTTGCCTAGCGGGTTTGACACTTTTATCACAAATTCTGTAGACTCGACAAGCATATTCATGCTAGACACCAATTTCACACCAGCATACGAATGGGTGGACCCTAGATCAATCAAAGCAACAACAGAAATATCGTGAAGAGAAAAAGTACACGTAATCACATCCGGTGATGATGCCTCTTCATGAGCGCGAATGGCATAAGTCCTTGCAGGCGCTCGGCTTTCAGACCTCACGGCAGAATCTCTAGGTGCACCTCTGCTGCTAACCCCACTTTCCGGGTGCTTTTATGGTTTACTCCTAGAAGGAGCGTTACCCGATCTCACACCTTGATCTCTATCTTTCTTGACCATCTCGAGACAACTACGAATAAAATGGTCTAATGACCCACATTTGAAACAACCTCTTTCATTTCCTCGGCACTAACGGAAATGACGTCTACCGCACCGTGAACATTCTGTTCTGTTCGGTCTAATACTACCAATACTCGTGATAGAAGTGGTTTGAGCTGTAGGCACTGTATATTGCTTATTCTTATTTCTTCTCGGGAATCCTACTGATGCATTTGATCAAGTAGGAAACTCTTTCGATCTCTTGGATGAGGTCAGAAATGATCTTTCCATTTGTCTTTTCATTGAGTCACGAGACTCTTATAAGCTTTTCTCTTCTCCTTGACCAACTCTTCTGCCTTACAAGCTCTCTCAACAAGCACCACAAACTCCCTTAACTCTAAGATGCCAACGAAGAATCGAATGTCTTCATTTAATCCATCCTCAAATCTCCTGCACATGATGGCTTCATTAGATACACACTGACTAGCGTATTTGCTGAGCCTCACGAACTCATGCTCATACTCTGTTACTGTCATTTGGCTTTGCTTCTTCTAGAAATTCCTTCCTCTTTTTAACTATAAATCTCTAACTACTATACTTCTTTCGAAATTCCTATTGGAAAAACTCCCATGTAATCCTTTCCCCTGGTATAATCGACACAAGGGTGTTCCACCATTGGTAGGCCGAGTCTCACAGGAGTGACAGAACACACTTCATGCACTCCTCAGGTGTGTAAGACAATTCATCAAATACCCTAATGGTATTTTTTAGCCAAAACTCTGCCCTCTTTGGGTCATCATCTATATTCGCTCTAAATTCCTCGACCCTTTGCTTTCGAATTCTGTCAACTGGAGGTTTTTCCCTTCTTAAAATCTCCACCACTTAGGGAGTTACAAGGGCAGACTGGGGGATTGGAGGGGGTGGAGGAGGTGGAGTGTTCAGATTTGCAGGAACAAACTTCGAATACCAAGCATGCATCATATGGAGGTAGGCTTCTCTAGCCCCTCCGCCCTGACTCAGTGTCACGGGCCCATTTTCGACTGGCGTGGTCCCCTCAGTGGGAGCCGGCGCATTACTCTCTACATCATCCGTGTAACACCCCTTACCCATGTTCGACGTCGGAACAGGGTACAAGGCATTACCGGACTTAATCACTAATCATCGTATAAAAACCGATTCATAATTTCACTCTAATTTAAAACTTTTTCAAACACATTCAAGCTGTCCCTTAAAAAGAGCTTACAAGGCCCATATCATGCTTCAATTCAACCGCACACATAGGCAACCATGCACATTCATAAATTGCATCATTTAATTAATAACATAATCAATTAATAACATAATCAAGACTATCTTCATTTAATGACTTATACAATAGAGACCTTCAATTAACATAGGTCAGTATTTTAAGCCAACTCCTAGCAACTTAATAACAATTAAACGAGTCCCCATACATGCCAAAGACTAAAAAAAATACTTTAAAACCTTTATATATCGATCAAATAACTCAACATGCATATTCATTTTACACAACCCTCCTATCATCTTATACAAACAAATACACTTATACATGCGTTCATAATTCTCAAATAGAATTACTCATAACATTCATTTAGTTTCACAAGTTACACTCATAGCATCACACAATTGCCAATCAACATGAACACTTATCATAATATAAACTTTTCCTTCATATCATCTTTCATATTCCAAGAGAAATTCTTATTCACGACTCATTCATTATCACATAAACATCATGAACTAGTACTATCACATAAACATCATGAACTAGTACTCTTACCTTTTACGAGTCTCATTTCATTTTAATATTATCACAGTTATATATTTCATTTTAGACAGACTTACACACATATTCATATTTTAAAATAAATGCACCCAAACATACGTTCCACAAATTTGAGTAAATCTATTTATCACATTCACTTAGTCAAATAAGTTAGACACATAATATCATGTCAATGTCAAACAAACATGAATAAGTTTATAACGAGGTAAACTTTTGTTTCTTTTCACTTTTCCATATTTCTCCACTTATGTCTATTTCATTTTACACTTGATCTCACACATATCATCACAAGTCACCAAGATCAATTTATGTACACCAATATGTCCACCAAATTATATGAACTTACTTAACACCCTTTTACACTGTCGATGGTAGCTCGGTTGGAAAACATTTCTGTCTCAACAGAACTATTTCATCGAGATCGGGAGGCATCATACTATCACAAGTTGTAATATGGCATGTATAGCTTAACTCTTACACATACTAGGTAAGTCTGAAAACTGACTAAACCATAGCTCTGATACCACTAAATGTAACACCCCATACCTGTGTTCGACGCTGGAACAGGGTACGAGGCATTACCAGACTTAATCACTAATCATCGTATAAAAACCGATTCATAATTTTACTCTAATTTAAAACTTTTTCAAACACATTCAAGCTATCCCTTGAAAAGAGCTTACAAGGCCCATATCATGCTTTAATTCAACCGCACACATAGGCAAGCATGCACATTCATAAATTGCATCATTTAATTAATAACATAATCAAGACTATCTTCATTTAATGACTTATACAATAGAGACCTTCAATTAACATAGGTCAGTATTTTAGGCCAACTCCTAGCAACTTAATAACAATTAAACGAGTCCCCATACATGCCAAAGACTAAAAAAAAATACTTTAAAACCTTTATATATCGATCAATAGTTTGATAATGTGATTTAACCTCCGACAACCTCCAACTGGAGCTAACATCTGTGACACTATAGGAAAAATGAAAGGAAGGGAGTAAGCATTATAGCTTAGTAAGAAAATATGTAAATATTAATAAACCATACATTATCATACTTTAAAAAAAGTCACAACATGTTCCCGAAATATTAGCATCACAAACACACATACTTTCACTATTACAATCATAAACAAGTTCAAAATAAGCTGTCTAGCAGAGTACCAGCAGCTAAATTATTTAGTTCTGGTGCTACAGAACTCCAAATTACAAACCCCTTAATTTTCCTTGAAACTAGAGTCACGTATATTCTTACCATAAAAGTTTCAGAATTTTTGGTCCAGCAAATTAGTACAGTGAATTCATTGAATCTACCCCTACTTCACTGCTTAACTGCCCTGACCATTCTTCACTACAAATCAATTTTCTCCTCATATAGAATTCAAAGGATGTTCTCGTTTATTTCATTTGAAACTATACTCATTAAGGATTTCAAGAATATATATTATATCCCCTAATTATTTTTGTAAAATTTTTAATGATTTTTCCAAGTCAGAATAGGGGATGACGTAGTCATTCTGAACCAGTCTCTCAAAAACTTAAAAATCTCATAATATAGATTTCCTTTGCTTGCTCTGTTTCCATTATATGAAAATAGATTCATTAAGCTCTAATTTGATATCTCATAGTCTCTGATTCAATTTCTACTATTTTTGATAAATTTTTTGATTTCCGTCACTACAACTATCTCGAACAGTTTTATTATCAATTTTGATCTTTCACACTTCAATTGTATTCATCACTTACCCATAACAATCTTTCTAATCTTCAATCACATATCGAGCATATTGCTCCTAAGTTACACACGTATATGCTTACGCTTATCATCACAAAGTCATACACAATCTCATTTAATCAATTTCCCAGTTGAACACTTCGGAATAATAACAGATACGCGATGGTATCGCACACAGCCCACCTTTAAAATCGAAGCTCTCTTGTACACATAGTGCCCTTCACTTAACACCACTCATCTAACCTAGCTCGATTGTACACATAATTTTGGCTTTCTTGTACACATGGTGAACACTTAGTACCACCCATGTGACCTAGCCAGTTTATCTCGTAGCTCTCTTGTCTACATGGTGTCCTTCACCTGGAACTACGCATGCGACCTAGCTACATATATCCGGTAGCTCTCTTGTACACATGGTATACATCCCGTATTACACATGTGACCTAGCTACATACCAATCGTATCTTTCAATTCCGAAGGTTCAAACGGGAAGTATCTCACTATCTAATACTTTAGTCCACTCTTCCAATAGTCAATTATAATTCAAAAATCAGCTACAATACATAAAATATGCTAAAATATAAAAACCTAAATAAAAATAATGTAATATTTACATACAAACTTACATACTTTCTCATTTCCATGTCGAATTAATTTTGAACATTTAATTCATCATAATTATATTTACTTTCAACACCTCGGCAATCATAGTAATTATATCAATATTACATTGAAACATGCATAACTTAATGCTTATTATACATACGAACTTACCTCGATACTAAAATGGCCATTTTACCAACTTTCCTGATTTTTAATTTTTCTCCCATTCTAGGTTCAAATCTCGTTTTTCGGGATCTAAAACATCATATTTTACTTATTTAATTAATGTACTAGTCAAAATAGTCCTTAACTCAAACTTTGGCAAAATTACAATTTTGCCCTTAAACTTTTGCATATTTACACTTTTGTCCCTAGGCTCAGGATGGTCATTTTTCCCTTTTATGGCAACATCAAATTCTCACTCTAACACATAGTTATGAACAATAACAACTTTTACCGATTAAGCCATTTTACTCATTTTTGCTTAAAACCGCTTAGCAAAAGTTGTTTAACATAATTTCAGCTTTCATATTCTACCATAAAACATCAAAATAAACACATTTCACTTATGGGTATTTTCTAAATATAAACCCTAGCTTAAATTATTGCTAGAATAAGCTTAATCAAGTTACCGAGATTCCAAAAATGTAAAGAACTTGAGAAACGGGGCTAGAACGGACTTACTAGTGAGCTTGGAAAGCTTGAAAACCCTAGTCATGGCTTCCTCCATGCTAATTTCGGCCTCCATGAAAAAGATGAGTCAATTTTGGCTTTATTTTCCCTTTTTATTTCTTTTAATTACCAAATGACTAAAATGCCCTTCTTTAAAATTTTGTCATATTCATGCCCATTTTTGTCCAAATGAAATATAATGGTCTAATTACCATTTAAGGAACTCCTCTTTAAACTCCCATTTCAATAAAGTATTTATGAATTAGAACATATATTTTGCAACTTTTGCAATTTAGTCCTAAAAGTCCAATTAAGCACTTTATCAGTAAAATTTCTTAATGATATTTTTACACAATATTTTAATCAATAAATAGACCTTAAAACTTAATCAGAATAAATTTTTTGACTTCGAATTCGTGGTTCTAAAACCATCATTCCGTTTAGGCCCTAGATCGGGCTGTTACAGCAACTTCTGCAAATAAACCCTAATAGGCAAATTAAACATGCAATCTATAAAATTTCTTATCAATACTCTAACACATGCATCTAATCACTCGGTAAATCATAAAAATTAATCGAAATAGACTTTTGTATCTCAGATTTGTGGTTTCACAACCACTATTCCATTTAGGCCTTATTTCGAGATGTTACAATCTGCCACTACTCCGTCGGGATCCATTTACTATATGAAAACACAATTTAAATTCGTCAGGAGTCGTCACACTATCATATCACATATATGACATGTATAGCTAAACTCATACACTCGCTACGTTTGTCTGAGAATCGACTAAACCGTAGCTCTGATGCCACTAAATGTAACACCCCTTACCTGTATCTTATGCCGGGATAGGGTACTAGGCGTTACTAGACTTAGACACATGCATACAAACATTATCGGGTCATAGAATTTCGCTCAAATTTAAAACTTTCAAACTTCCTCTAAATGTTCCTAATATGTGTAACACCCCACACCCGAGTCCTACACTGGGATGGGTACCAGGCGTCACCTCACTTACCACATGTATTCTAACTTTTTCGAATCATCAAGACTTGACCAAATTTAAAAAATTTTCAAACTTTGTTTAAATTTCCTTAACATGGGCCTACGAGGCCTCAAATGTCCATTGGAAACCATTCGGGACCAGTTCGAGTCCTTAACCCACTTTAGAAAAATAATCCTTGAAATAGGGCACATGCCCGTGTGGAAAGGCAACATGTTCGTGTGGCCATTATGACATGACCATGTTGATGGCCTGTGTGACACACACGGCCTAAGCAACTATAGATACGCCCGTGTCCCATGCCCGTGTGAATTTAATTCTAAATTCGATACTACAGGGGTTTTCACATGGCCTGACACATGCCCGTGTCTATGGACCGTGTCCCTCACACAGCCATGACACGCTTATGCCCTAGCCCGTGTCTAAAAACCTTAACATTCTATTTCTAACGTCAGCATCCAATTTAGGGCACATGACCAAGGCGCACACCCGTGGCCAGAGGCCGTGTCCTCTACACGGCTGAGACACACGGTCATGTCTCTTCCCGTGTGTTTACTACCACGCATATTGACTTAAAATTGTTACGTGCAGGGGACACACAACCGGAAAACACGCCCATGAGGTTGTCCATGTGTCAGACACGACCTAGACACACGCCCGCATGTCTACCCGTGTGGACAATATAAGGCTATCTACCAAGCCTTTGCCACCTTGAAATACAATCTAACACCAACCGACATATCAAAATCTAGATTAATATGATTTCAGAACCAAACAAACATAGGTAAGGCCTATCTAAAATTCATGTATTCAACCAAACCAACAATTTCACATTCATGAAAGACTACTTTGCATTCATATAATAACTTTCAATATTAGCCATTTTTCCTTGCCTTATGCAAAATGAGTCAAATATTAAAGCAAGCCAACACATTTGGCCCCAAAACAATGTGACACTAAAACAAAATCAAAGTCCTATACATGCCAAAATCAAAATTTAAGAACTAATTATACCAAGTGCTTCGATTGATAGTGTGAACGATGCCTCCGACGTCCGTTGATCCACTAGCTAATTAGGCGGCACTATAAAAAAATGGAAAAAAAAGGGTAAGCATAAAGTTTAGTAAGTTGCATGAACATAAATATAACAACAACTTTACCATTCATCATCATGCTTATATTACAACAGTAGGCATAAGCACAACTTACTTGTCATTTCAATTAGGTACCTCGACCACTCACAACATGGTTATACTTTTCTCATTAAACTTAACTGAAATTCTCACCGTTGAACCATTTGAAATGCTCTCAGATATTGACTAAGCTTCAAACATAGGGTATAACGCTGATTCCATGCCCCAAACATGGTCTTACATTGGCTCATCCATGAAGTCGATGCCATGTCCCGGACATAGTCTTACACTGACTATCAAAATCGAGGCCGATGCCATGTCCAAGGTATTGTCTTACACTAGCTCTCACATATCTGTGCCGATGCCATGTCCCAGACATGGTCTTACACTAGCTCTGACATATCTGTGCCGATGCCATGTCCCAGACATGGTCTTACACTGAACATCTAGTAGCCGATGCATGTCCCAGACATGTCTTACACTAGCTCTAGTCTAAATGCTGATGCCATGTCCCAAACATGGTCTTACACTAGCTCTCATAATGTGGACGATGCGTGTCCCAGATATGTCTTACACTAGCACACAATTAACCCGAATGTCATGGCATGAATATCTGATTTATTTCCTAAGGTTCAAACGGGAGTTCTACTATCTCAATATTCATCATGCAAAATTATTTCCACAAACAAGCAACTTATGCCATATCAATTAAAACATATATCATAACAATGTAGTTGTATTATTTACATACAACTTACCTCGGATTACAAAATGTAGACGACTAGCTCGATTTAGTCCACTTGGTTAGCTTTTCCCTAGTCTAGGCCCGGATTTTGTAATTCTTAATCTAAAATGATAGAAATTCATTCATCTTATCAGCATATTAATCTAGACACTCAAAAATTCATAATTGGGTAAAATGACCGTTTTGCCCCTAGACTTTCACAAAATGACCATTTTACCCTTAGGTCCAAAAATTAATTTTTATCACATTTTATCACTAAAAAAGCCTAGCTGATTACTTTTTATACTAGAAGTAGCCCACAATTCTCATTATTTCACACACTTATCACCTATTTTACAACTTATGTAAAATGGTCCTTAGTTAGGGTTTTCATGAAAACTACTTCACAAAAGTTGTTTATTACACTACCATAACTCATTTTCTTCCATAAAATTTTAGAAAACAACATGAACACACTCATGGTAAAACCCTAGACTTTTAACCATTTTGCAAAATAGTCCCCTCATTTGAAAGCTCATGTTACAAGGGTTCTAAAAGTACAAAAATTATCAAGAAAAACCATCAAGATCACTTACTTGTAAAGAGATTAAGTGGCTGAAATTTTCAAGCTTCAAAACCCTCCTATGGCTGATATTTTTAGTAAAAAAGAAGATGGGAAAGGGATGATATCATCCTATGTTTATTTTATTTTCTTTTTAGTCAAATAAGTCACCAACTTCACCTAACATTTGACTAAGTTAAAATCCTTGTCTCATGGTCGGCCAAGCACTATTTTAGGGCCTAATTTCACTTTAAAGACCCTCAATTTATGATACATGGCAATTTAACTCCCTTAGCTATCAAATTAAGACTTTCGTGCTTTATACGACTTAGTCCTTTTTCACAATTAAGCTCTCAAACGCTGAAATCAATTCACCAAATTTTTCATGCACTATAATAAACATGTTATAAGTCTAAAATAATAATAAAATACTTTCTATGACTTTGGATTGGTGGTCCCGAAACCACTGTTCTGACTAGGCCCAAAATCGGGCTGTTACAATTCTCCCTCCTTAGGGATTTTCGTCCCCGAAAATCTTACCAGTGAATAAGTTTGGGTATTGACTTCTCATAGACTCTTCGGGTTCCCATGTGGCTTCCTTGACTCTGTGTCTATGTCACAAAACCTTTACGAGTGCTACACTTTTATTCCTCAACTCCTTGACCTCTCGATCCAAAATCTTAATTGGCTCTTCACCATAGGTCATATCCGAGCTTATTTCAATTTCTTCCGTTGAAATCACGTGTAAGGGGCCAGATCGGTAGCGGCACAACATCAATACATGGAATACATCATGCATTTTCTCTGGCTCACAAGGCAATGCTAATAGGTATGCTACCGGCCCAATTCTCCCGATCACCTCAAAGGTCCAATAAACTGCAGACGCAGCTTGCCTTTTCTAGTGAATCTAAGGACTTTCTTCCATGGGGATACTTTCAAAAACACCTTATCACTGATTTTTGTCTATCCGATACTACCTTTATACAGTCATGAATCACTTTAACCTTTTCTTTAGTCTCTCTTACTAAGTCAACCCGTGAATTTGATTCTCTCTCAGCTCGGTCCAATATAAAGGCGTTCGACACTTACGCCCATACAAAGCTTTATAAGGCGCCATTTTTAGACTTGACTGATAACTGTTGTTGTAGGTGAATTCGACTAGCAGTAAATACCTTTCCCAACTGCCTTGAAACTCGAGAACACAACACCGTAACATATCCTCTAATATCTAAATTACTCTTTCTGACTGGCTGTTGGTTTGCGAGTGAAAAGCTGTGCTAAAGTTCAACTTTGTTCCCAAAGCCTCTTGTAATTTCTTCCAAAATCGTGAGGTAAACCTCAGATCTCTATCTGAAATAATCGACAATGGCACTCCGTGAAGTCTTACGATCTCTGAAATATACAATTCAGCCAATTTCTCAAGGGAGTAGTTGGTACGCACTGGTATAAAATGCGTTGACTTAATAATTCTATCAACAATGGCCCAAATTGAATCCTTTTTCCGCGGTGTCAAAGGCAACCCCGACACAAAATCCATGGTTCCTCGGTCCCATTTCCACTTGGGAACCATCACAGGCTGAAGTAAACCCGAGGGTACTTGGTGTTCAGCCTTCACTTGCTGACAAACTAGACATTTAGAAGCAAACTCAGAAATGTCTCTTTTCATTCTCGACCACCAATAAATTTTCTTCAAGTCATTGTACATTTTCACACTACCCGGGTGGATATACAAACAACCACTATATGCCTCTCGTAAAATCTTCTGAATGAGCTCATTATCCTTGGGTACGCAAATTCTGCCTCGGTACATCATACAACCATCAGTACCAATACTAAAACCTGATTTATTTCCCGTCTCAAACTGAGCCATCTTAGCTTGCAAGTCCTTATCACCTTTCTGAGCTTCACAAATCTCTTGAAGGAACATCGGCCTAACTCTCAACTCTATCAGAATCGAACCATCATCAGTCACTGACAACTGAGCATTCATAGCTCTCAAGGCGAACAATGATTTCCTACTCAATGTATCGACTACTACATTAGCATTTCTAGGGTGGTAGTCAATCACCAACTCGTAGTCTTTTATCAACTCTAACCATCGTTGTTGTCGTAAGTTCAACTCTTTCTGAGTCATCAAATACTTTAGACTTTTATGGTCGGTGAATAACTGACATCTCTCACCATACGAATGGTGTCTCCAAATCTTTAATGCGAACACTATAGCTGCTAACTCCAAATCATGGGTCGGGTAATTTATCTCGTGTGGCTTTAGCTGTCTCGAGGCATAGGCTATAACATTGCCTTCTTGCATGAGCACACACCCTAACCCATTCAAGGATGCATCACTGTAACAACTTGATTTAGACTCTAATCAGAACTGTGGTTTCGGGACCATGAATCCGAGTTAGACAAATATTTTAAAAATTATTTTTGGTGTTTATAATGTGTGAATTTGTGTGTACTAAATTTTTCGTTTTAAATTTTTATCGTTTGGATGCCTGATTAAATAAAAGGGCTTAATCGTGTAAATTAAAAATTGGGTAGTTTAATGTATAAAGGGCCAAAATGCCATTGGCTTTTAAAATAGAAGTCTTTATGTTGCAATTAGCCATTAATTTATTAAGTGGATGGCAATAGGTTTATATTATAATTTTTTGATATAAATTTATTAAGGTTACTTTAATAAAATAATATTATAAACCATTAAAATATAACATATATCATAAAAAAATAAACCATGATTCATTTTATATTTTCTTTTGGTTGAAACTTAAACAAGAAAGAATAGAAAACCTAGGTTCGGCACTTTCAAGCTTGATTCAAGGTAAGTTCTAGATCGGTTTTTGATAATTTTTACGTTTTTGAGATCGTTGCTTCGAATACTATCCTTCCCATACTGAAATTTTTTATTTTGATGAATATTTTCAGTTATGCCTTTGATGAAAGCTTGTGATTTTTGTTCTTTGATGATGAAATATTAAAGATATGTTTTAGATTAACATGTTTTGTATTGGAGTTTTTGATGATATTGAGTAATTAGGATTAAATTGTAAAAATAATAAATTGAGGGACTAAAATGTGAAATAAATAAAATATATGGACTAGTATGAGTACAAGGAAAATTTGGCCTATGTTGTTGTGAGATTTTTCATATTTTCTATTTTATGCAATAGGGACAAATTGTGAACAATGTGAAATATCAGGGGTAAAAGTGTAATTTGCCCATTTGTGTGTTTTGGATGAATTTGGTTGAATATTTGATTTAAAAAGTTTAATTTATATTAATTTAGATCAAGAAAAGAGAAAATCAAATTTAGATCGGGGGAAAACTAAAGTTGTCGACTAGCCGATCCATACCGGTTTTCATCGTTTGAGGTAAGTTTATAAGCAAATAGATATCGTTAATTTTAATTATGTATAAGTTAATATGCTAATTTGGAATTCATGGATTTATATTAGAATTAGCCAAATATGATTAAGCATGGAAATAATGTATTTGAGTTTAATTCGTCTGAGTTATAATATTTGAAAGTCTATATGAACTATATGGAATATCTGGATTTTTCGATATATGAATTGTTTATGAGACAACTTTATAATAGTTATATTTGAGCTTTGAGCCTAGCAAGCCTTGTGCTGATGTATTAAATTGGGCTTTATTGCCTAGTAGGCTTTATGCCGGTGTATTATATTGGGATTTATTGCCTAGAAGGCTTTATGCCGATGTATTATGTTAGGCCTATTGCCTAGCAGGTTCTGTGCCGGTGTATTATACTAGGCTTTATGCCTAGGAAATTTTATGTGAGCAATGGTAAAAGTAATCAAAGGTGTTAAAGAAGGTAAAGTGATCAGGTATGTGAATGTGGTTTACTTATTTAAAATGAGGACATATTGACTGAAAGTTATGTGATAAAAATGCTATGTGATGCTATTGAAAATGTATATAATTATGGGTAGTGTATTCAGTCTTGTGACGGGTTTGAGTATGTAATTTAAAAGCTCAATTTATGAGTATGTATATATGAATGCATATGTATAATTGATTATATATGAAATTATGACTTTGAAATTGGAGAATATAATGATAATTGATATATGTGTATATCCGGCCATGGTATATTTTGAATATAAATATATATTTGATTTTGGTTTTATTTTATTGATCTATCAAGATCATTAATTTGTTTAAATTGCTTATAACTTACTAAGCTAAGTTAGCTTACTCTGTGTATATGTGTGTTTTAGCTTACTCTGTGTATATGTGTGTTTCTATTTTATAGATTTTGGATCAAGTTACAAGCTCGAGGATCATCAGCAAAGTTCATCACACTATCTACTGCTTTGGTATTTATATAGTTGAACTCAAATTATGGCATGTATAGGCTGGAATGTGTTTGAAATATTAAAATTTGGTTATGTATAATTAAAGCCATGCGAAAATGGCTTTACCTCTAAGTTTGGTTTTGATTATGTTTGATTATGGTATATATGTGAACTTGCTTATTATGCTCAGTTTTGATTTAATATGTTCTTAGTATTAATGTTTGATGAGTTTAGTTTTGATAATTCGGTGATGGGAATTTTGGTGGTACATGTGATTTAAAGTAATATGCTTCAGCTAAGCAAGATAATAAGTAATGAAAAATGTTCCATGTTTGTTTTGGTCAATCGTTTTAGAATGCATTTAATTGATTAACATAGTAATGTTGTACAATTGAATTGACAAGTTGGTATTGAATTTATTCCATTCATAGTACAACATGTATGTGAGCAAGACTTTTACAAAATTAGGTTGATATTCCATTTATGAAATTATTGATGTGTTATATGTTCTATATATGTATAAATTGTTTTAATATATTTTGGATTATGTTTAAGTTATATCATGCTGTGAATGACATATTTTCTTAAGTTTCGATAACCAATTTAGTTATAATCATTGATGTGATTAAAGTTTTGAACTGTAATATATGATGCATATCTGTATGAATTGTATTATATTTGGTAATGCCTCATAACCCTAATCCGGCGACGGATACAGGCTAGGGGTGTTACAATCATTATACACTGCAAACTCTTTTCTCGGTTTCGATTGCACTAAAATTGGAGCTTCGATCAACAAAGCCTTTAATTTCTCAAAACTCTGTTGGCACTTCTCTATCCATTCGAACTTGACATATTTTTGTAACAGCCTTGTCATCAGAGCAGCTATCATAGAGAATCCACGAATCTTCTGTAATACCCAGCTAAACCCAACAAGCTTCGAACCTCTGTCACATTCTTCGGCAGTTTCGACTCAACAATAGTCGAGATCTTGCTTGGGTCAACTCTGATCCCATCTCCTGACACAATGTGTCCTAGGAATCCAACCTCTTTAAGCCAAAATTCACTCTTACTGAACTTGGCGTATAATTGCTTATCTCTCAAGGTTTGTAAAATAGTTCTCAAATAATCCGCATGCTCACTCTCATCACTTGAATAAATCAATATGTCATCGATAAAGACCACCATGAACTTATCCAAATACGGCTAAAACATGCGATTCATTAAATCCATAAACACCACAAGAGCATTTGTTAAACCGAAGGGCATAACAAGAAACTCATAGTGCCCATACCTCGTCCTAAACGCGATTTTTGGTACATCTTGCTCCTTAACCCTTAACTGATAGTAGCCCGACCTTAAGTCGATATTAGAAAACATGGTGGCTCCCCTCAACTGATCGAACAGATCATTGATCCTTGGTAAGGGATACTTGTTCTTCATAGTTACCTTTTTAAGCTGACGGTAGTCTATGCACAATCTCATCGACCTGTATTTCTTTTTCACAAAAGGTACCGGAGCACCCCACGGTGAATAGCTCGGTCTTTCAAAAACTTTATCCGTTAACTCTTGTAATTGAGTCTACAACTCCTTTAACTTCGTTTGAGCCATTCTATATGGAGCAATTGAGATAGGTGTCGTACTAGGGACTAACTTGATACCAAACTCAACTTCTCTGGTTGGAGGCAATCCGGGCAACTCTTTTAGAAACATATCCAGATACTCACATACCACCGGCACTGTCTCAATTTTCACTTCAGACTCTTTGGTGTTCAACACAAATGCTAAGTAGGACTCATACCCTTTTCTCAAATATTTCTCAATAGTCAAAGATGAGATCAGTACTGGTGAGTTATCCGGTTCACCTGATTCAACCCAAATAATATCCCCATTCTCACATTTCAATTCAATGAACTTGCTACCACAATTCACTATCACATCATGAGCAGTTAACCAATCCATGCCAAGAATTAGATCAAATTCATCAAACGGTAGTAGCATGAGGTTAGCCGGGAAACAATGACCTTTAATCATCAAAGGACAACCTCTACACACTTTATCAACTATCACATGCCAGCTTAATGGGTTTGACAATTTTATCACAAGTTCGGTAAACTCAATAGACATATTCATACTGGGTACTAATTTCATGCATACATAGGAATGAGTAGACCTTAGATCAATCAAAGCAATAACAGAGATATCGTGAAGAGAAAAAGTACCCGTAATCACATCTGGTGAATATGCCTCTTCGCGAGCGCGAATGGCATAAGTCCTTGTAGGCGCTCAACCCTCGGACCTCACAGCTGAATCTCTAAGAGCTCCTCTAATGCTAGCCCCACTGCCCGGGTTCTTCTGTGGTCTACCTCTCGTAGGAGCACTACTCGCCCTCATATCTTGCTTTTTCTTTTTCTCATCTAATTCAGGGCAGTTTCAGATAAAGTGGTCCAAAGATCCACATTTGAAGCAACCTCTTTCATTCCCTCAGCACTCATCGAAATGACGCCTACCATACTGCGAACACTCCAGCCTATTTGGCTGAGTACTACCGACACTCGCGATAGAAGTGGTTTAGAAGTCGTATTCTGCTTGTTCTTGCTCTTATTTGAGAACCCGACTGACGCATTCGATCGGGTTGGAAACTCTCTCGATCTCTTAGATGAGGTTTGCTGTGATTTCTCCATCTGTCTTTTCCTTAAGTCTCGAGACTCAATGTCATCTCTTCTCTTCTCTTTGGCCAATTCCTCGGCCTTACATGCTCTCTCCACGAGCACCACAAATTCCCTCAATTCTAGAATGTTGACTAATAGATGGGTATCTTCGTTTAGACCATCTTCAAACCTCTTGCACATGATGGCTTTTGTAGACACACACTCCCGTGCATATTTGTTGAGTCTCACAAACTCACGCTCATACTCCGTCACTGTCCTACGGCCTTACTTCATCTCTAAAACTTCTTTCCCCTTTTTGTCTATAAACCTCTAACTAATGTACTTCTTTTGGAACTCTTCCTAGAAGAACTCCCATGTTATCCTCTCTTTCGGTACAATAGACATGAAAGTATTCCACCATTGGTAGGCCAAGTCTCGTAAGAGTGACACTGGACACTTTCTCAGGCCTGCACGATAGCTCATCAAATACCCTAATGGTATTTTCCAACCAGAACTCCGCTCTTTCTAGGTCATCATCAATTTTAGCCCGAAATTCCTCGACCCCTTGCATTCGTATTTTATCTACTGGGGGGTTTTCTCTCCTAACCATATCCAATCCTTGCGGAGCTACGGAGGCATACTGAGGAATCAGAGGAGGTGGGGGAGGTGGAGTGTTCTGATTCACACGAACAAACTTCATGTACCAAGCATTCATCATGTGGAGGTAAGCTTCTCTAGCCCTTTCGCCCTGACTCAGTGTCATTGGCCCACTATCTACTAACGCGGTACCTTCAGCGGGAGCCGGCACATTACTCTCCACATCATCCACCGTAGCTACATTAGGATCCATTTACTATATAAATAAGAACACAATTTATCTCGTCAGGAGTTGTCACACTATCAATAGACAGTTATGGCATGTATAGCTAGACTCGTACTCACGCTAGGTTAGTCCTAGAACCGACTAAACCATAGCCCTAATACCACTAAATGTAACACTCCACACCCTAGTCTTACACGGGGACGGGATACGAGGCGTCACCTCACTTACCACATGTATTCTAACTTTTTCGAATCATCAAGACTTGACCAAATTTAAAAAATTTTCAAACTTTGTTTAAATTTCCTTAACATGGGCCTACGAGGCCCCAAACATCCATTGAAAACGATTTGGGACTAGTTCGGGTCTTAACCCACTTTAGAAAAATAATCCTTGAAACAGGGCACACGCCCGTATGGAAGGGCAACACGCCCGTGTGGCCATTATGACATGGTCGTGCTGATGGCCTGTGTGACACACATGACCTAAGCAACTACGGACACGCCCGTGTCCCATGCTTGTGTGAATTTAATTCTAAATTTGAACCTACAGGGGCTTTCACACGGCTTGACACATGCCTGCCGTGTCTATGGCCAGTGTCCTCCACACGGCCATGACACGCCCATGCCCTAGCCCGTGTCTAAAAACCTTAACATTCTATTTTTGATGTCAGCATCCAATTTAGGGCACACGACTGAGGCACACGCCCGTGGCCAGAGGCAGTGTCCTCCACACGACTGAGACACAATGTCATGTCTCTGCCCGTGTGTTTACTACCACGCATACTGACTTGAAATTGTTACGTGCAGGGGACACACGATCGAACAACACGACACGGCCTAGACACACGCCCGTGTGTCTACCCGTGTGGACAATATAAGGCTATCAACGAAGCCTTTTCCACCCTGAAATACAATCTAACACCAACCAACATATCAAAATCTAGATTAATATGATTTCACAACCAAACAACCATAATAATGCCTGTATACAATTCATGTATTCAACCAAACCAACAATTTCACATTCATGAAAAACTACTTTGCATTCATATAATAACTTTCAATATTAGCCATTTTTCCTACAGTTATACAAAATGAGTCAAATATTAAAGCAAGCCAACACATTTGGCCCCAAAACAATGTGATACTAAAACAAAATCAAAGAGTCCTATACATGCCAAAATCAAAATTTAAGAACTAATTATACCAAGTGCTCCGATTGATAGTGTGATCAATGCCTCCTACGTCCATTGATCCACGAGCTAATTAGGCGACACTATAAGAAAATGGAAAGAAACAAGGTAAGCATAAAGCTTACTAAGTTGGATGAACATAAATATAACAACAACTTTACCATTCATCATCATGCTCATAATACAAAAGTAGGCATAAGCATAACTTACTCGCCACTATCCAATACAATTCACATAGCATATACTATGCTCACATCTCATACATTTCAATTAGGTACCTGGACCACTCATAACATGGTTATCTTTTTCTCATTAAACTTAATTGAAATTCTCACCGTTGAACCATTTGAAGTGCTATCAGATATTCACTAAGCCTCAAACATAGGGTATACTGCCAATGCCATGCCCCAGACATGGTCTTACACTAGCTCATCCATCAAGTCGATGCCATTTCCATGACATGGTCTTACACTGACTATCAAAATCGAGGCCGACACCATGTCCCAGACATGGTCTTACACTAGCTCTCACATATCCGTGCTGATGCCATGTCCCAGACATGGTCTTACACTGACACATCTCGTAGCCAATGCATGGCCCAGACATGTCTTACACTGGCTTACATCTCGAGGCTGATGCATGTCCTAGACATGTCTTACACTAGCTCTCGTCTAAATGTCGATGCCACGTCCCAGACATTGTCTTACACTGGCTCTCATAATGTGGTCGATGCATGTCCCAGACATGTCTTACACTAGCACACAATTAACTCGAATGTCATGGCATAAATATCCGATTTATTTCCTAAGGTTCAAATGGGAGTTCTACTATCTTAATATTCATCATGCATAATTATTTCCCCAAACAAGCAACTTATGCCATATTAATTCAAACACATATAATAACAATGTAGTTGTATTATTTACATGCAACTTACCTCAAAATACAAAATGTAGACGACTAGCTCGGCTTAGTCCACTTGCTTCGCTTTTCCCCAATCTAGGCCCGGATTTTGTAATTCTTGATCTAAAATGATAGAAATTCATTCATCTCATCAGCATATTACTCTAAACACTCAAAAATTCATAATTAGGCAAAATGAATGTAACATCCCTAACCTGTAACCGTCACCGGAATAGGTTAAGAGGCATTACTTAACCCATAACAAAATTTAGAATAATCGAATATCAAATATCATCTCATTACAGTAAATCTCATTTATTCACATTCATTATTCACATAAAATCGAGAATACAATGCTTAAACATCCATTCGGGGCCAAATTGATAACATATAAAAGTTTCAGAACTTACAAAAGTTTTTAGCTTTTAAAAGGCCACACGCCCGTGTGAACAGGCCATGTGCCTCACAGGCCTTAGACACGCCTGTGTGTCTAAGCCCTGGCAAAATAGGGCATAACTACTAACTTAACCACACGGCTGCAAGACACACCTGTGTGTCTTGGCCGTGGTCGAGCCTAACTTGGGCGACACGGCTAGCCACACGCCTGTGTGCTTTGGCCGTGCTCAAGTCTGACTTTCAATTGTAGGGTACCCCAGGGGACACACGGCCGTACAACATATCCGTGTGTCGCACACGGCTGAGACACATTCCCGTGTCTCTACCCGTGTGGACAAAAATAGGCCATTTGAATAGCCAACTTGCCACCACAATTTGGGTCAACCTACAAGCAAAGAAACAAGCATATATGCATAACCAATTCAACCAATTTTTATGCCAAAATACACATCATTCAAACCATAACAATATCAACCATTTACCTACCCATAAACCTTACCAATTCATGCTAAACATAATGTAAGATCATACCAAAACATTTCTTTCCATACATAATTCAATGTCATGCTAAACTTACCAAAACTTACCAACACTTACCATTCCATTTATCCAACCAAGACATACCACAATTGCTAACTATCATCACATACCAAAAGCCATTATCAACTATGATTTTAAACACCAACTAGCCAAATCGCATGGCTAAGTATATACATCACAAAATATAATCTTACAACTACTAGCCTATACATGCAATACTTCAAAAATATACATTTTCAAAAGTACCAAAATGAGGTTCGATAGTATGGTGATGATCCTTGACGATCCCCGAGCTTGCAATAGCTTCGATATCTATAAAACAATTCAACCACACACAAAGTAAGCTTTCAAAAGCATAGTAAGTTCATACTAAAATCATCAACAGTATATAAAACATAAATCATCAACACTTAAGTATTTACAATTTCTCAAATCATATATCAAATCTATACTAACACAATCCATATGTTCATACCAATTCAATGAACTTCACATACATAATATCATCTACCACATAGGTATCGTACATACCTAAATTTCCCGTATTTATTCATTTTCATTCTCACCTCTCGTTTGAATATTTTAAGACTTCCCATAAATTATTTGTACTCCAAACATCTGTACACTTAGTGCAAAGGTTAGCTGAAGCTATAATAATTCCGCACACTTAGTGCCATTTCAATTAACTGAAGCTATTTTGATATCGCATACTTAGTGCCTCATATAGCCGAAGCTAAATTAACTCGCACACTTAGTGTCAAATACCATTGGTATATCGTCGAATTCATCCAACTCAATTATATATATACATCTATGCATAATCAAAATAACAACATATATTTATAACATCATGTTCTACGTGCGAACTTACCTCGTACTCGGAATTGTCGATTCGGATCGTCTACTCTATAATCTTCGACTTCCCTCGGTCTAAATTTGAATTCCTCTTTTCTTGATCTATATGTATTCAAAATTAACCTTTTATTCACCAAATTATTCAAAACAATCGATAAACACATATTTGGGGCATTTTGCAAACTAGCCCTCACATTTTCACATTTCGACACTTTAGTCCCTAATTCACCAAATCACAAAATACACAAAATTTCCTTGTACACAAGCTTAGCTGAATTTTCATAGCTCTCATAGAAGTTCATAGATTTCATTTATTTCACATTTTAGTCTCTCAAAATAACATTTTTACAATTTAACCCAAAATACTCAATTTCATCAAAAATCCAAAGACAAAACATATAAACCCAATATCAAACTTTCATAATTCATCATATAACATCACAAAGCTCATGAATCCATCCCTGGCACATTTTAAAATCATTAACAAAATCAAAAATTGAGGCATGGTTTAGATAGTACTCGAAGCAACGATTACAAAAATGTAAAAATGATCAAAAATCAAACAAAACTGATACCTCAATCAAGGAATGCAATGGTCGAACCCCAGGTGTTCTTTTTCTTTTATTTTCATTTCTATTTTCGGCTATGAAACATGAATAATAGCCAATTTCATGCTTTGATTTTATTAAAGATATATTAATTCATCATTTACCATTTTACCCTTAGCCTTATAACATTTTAAAACGTTATTAACAGGGCCATTAATGTCCACTCATAAGTTCAATGGTCAAATAACAACATAAGGACCTCTCATTTAATAAGCCAAGTCAAATAGGCACTTTTAACAAATAGTAGGCAACTTTTACATTTTACGCGATTAGGTCCTTTTATCAAATTAAGCACACAAACAACCAAAATTTTATACGAAACTTTCACACATGCTAATTCACATATCATAAGCAAGAAAAATAATATTAAAACATTTTTCTAACTAAAATTTATGGTCTCGAAACCACTATTCTGACTAGGGTCAAAAACGGACTATTACAATTCTGCCCCTTAGGGATTTTCGTCCCCGAAAATCTTACCATTAAACAGATTTGGATATTGCTGTCTCATAGCATCTTCAGGCTCCCATGTGGCTTCTTTGATACCGTGTCGATGCCACATCACTTTAACTAATGAAATTTTCTTATTTCATAACTCTTTAACCTCTCAAGCTAATATATGGATCGGCTTTTCTTCGTAAGTCATATCAGATTGAATCTCTATTTCAGACGGAGTAATCACATGCGAAGGATTGGATCTGTATCGTCAAAGCATTGATGCATGAAATACATTATGAATTCTTTCTAACTCTAGTGGCAACAACAATCTATACGCTACTGGCCCAATACGCTTGATAATTTCATACGGTTCGGTGAACCTCGGACTCAATTTTCCTTTTCTACTGAGCCAAAGTAATTTCTTCCACGGAGATACCTTTAAAAACACTTTGCCGTCGATCTCAAACTCAATGTCTTTTCTTTTCAAATGTGCATATGATTTCTGACGATCGGAAGCTGCGTTGAAACTATCTCGGATCACTTTCACTTTTTGTTCAGTTTCTTTTATCAAATCAACGTCAGGAATCTTATTTTTGCTGAGCTCAGTCCTATACAATGGTGTACAGCATTTGTGACCACATAAAGCTTCGTATGGTGCCATTTTAATGCTCGACTGCAAACTGTTATTATAAGCGAATTCAATCAAAGGTAGATATTGTTCCCACGTACCTTCAAACTCAAGAATGCAACATCTCATCATATCCTCGAGTATCTGAATAATCCGATCGGATTGACCATCCGTTTGCGGATGAAAAGTAGTACTAAAGTGCAATTTAGTACCCAGAGCATCTTTCATCTTCTTCTAGAATCGTGATGTAAATCTTGGATCTCTGTTTGACACTATAGACAATGCACACCATGCAATCTCATGATATCTGAAATGTATAACTCGGCTAATTTATCAAGTGAGTAATCAGATCAAATCGGAATAAAATGAGCCGACTTCGTCAATCGATCAACCACAACCCAAATTGTATCTTTCTTTCTCGGAGATAGGGGTAAACCTGAAACAAAACCATTATTACTCAATCTCATTTCCATTCCGGAACCATAATCAGTTGTAACAAACCTGATGGCACCTGAACATAACTTGCTGACAGATCAAAATTTTAGAAACAAAATCAGAGATATCCCTTTTCATTTCGGACCACCAATAATGCTGTTTCAAATCATTATACATTTTCTTACTACCCAGACGCACAGATAAATGACTATTGTGAGCTTCACTTAAAATCATTTAAATTAACTCTGGATTTTTTGGAACACAAATTCGACCTCGGAGTCTTAAACAATCATCTTTATCAACTCTGAATTCTGAACTAGTCTTTACATCACACTGAGCTTGTTTAGCTAAAATCTCATTATCAATCTTCTAAGCTTTAATAATCTGCTGTACGAACAAAGGTCTCACCTTTAATTCAGCTAAAACTGAACCATCATTTGACAGAACCAAATGAGCATTCATCACACGTAAAGCAAACAACGATTTTTGACTCAAGATCAACAACAACATTTTCTTTTTTCGGATGATAATCAATCACAAGTTCGTAGTCTTTTAGCGGTTCTAACCATCTTCTCTGCCGCAGATTTAGATCTTTCTGAGTCATCAAATACTTCAAACTCTTATGACCAGAATATAAGTGATATTTCTCACCAAACAGATAGTGACGCCATATCTTTAGAGCAAACACAATCACAGCTAACTCAAGATCATGCGTCAGATAGTTCTTTTCGTGCGGCTTCAACTGTCTCGAAGCATAAGCAATGAATTTTACTTCTTGCATTAAAACACATTCAAGACCGATCAACGAAGCATCATTGTAGACCCCAAATTCTTTACCCGATTCAGGTTGTACCAGTACCAGAGCTTCAGTTAACAAGGTTTTCAACTGATCAAAGTTGTTCTAAGACTTTTCGGACCACTCAAATTTCACATCTGTCTGTAGCAGTTTTGTTAACAGAGTTGCAATCATAGAAAAACCTTTTACGAATCTTCTATAATAACCAGCAAGTCCTAGAAAATTGCAGACTTCAGAAACATTCCTCGGAGGTTTCCAATCTAAAATAGTTGAAATTTTGCTCGGATCAACCCGGATACCAGATGCTGACACAATATGACCAGGAAACCAACTTCTCGTAACCAGAACTCACATTCACCGAACTTCGCGTACAACTGTTTATCTTGCAAAATCTGTAGTACTAATCTCAAATGCTCGGCATGTTCGGATTCATCACGTGAATAAATCAATATGTCATTAATAAATACAACAACAAATTGATCTAAATACGATCTAAAAATTCTATTCATCAAATCCATAAAGATAGCAGGTGCATTAGTCAATCCAAAAGGCATAACTAAGAATTCATAGTGGTCGTACCTTGTTCTGAAAGAATTTTTTAGAATATCTGAGTCTTTCACTCACAACTAATAATAGCTTGATCTCAAATCTATTTTCGAAAACACATCAGCTCCTTTCAAATGATCAAACAAATCGTCAGTTCAGAGTAGAGGATACTTATTCTTGATAGTCACTTTATTCGACTGGAGATAATTGATACAAATTCTCATCGTACCATCTTTTTTTTCACAAATAGCACCGGAGCACCCCAAGGTGAGAAACTCGGTCTAGCAAACCCTCTATCAGTCAACTCTTGCAACCGAGACTTTAATCTTTCAACTCAGTCGGAGCCATTCTATATGGAGCTATTGAAATTGGAGTAGTAATAGGTACCAATTCAATGCCAAATTCTACTTCTCTAACCAGCGGTAATCCCGGAAGTTCTTTAGAAAATACATCAGGGAACTCACACAAAACATTTACTAATTCAACTTTCTTTTCTAACACTCTCAAATCAATCACATAAGCAAAATAGGCTTCACAACCCTTTCTCACAATACTCAAAGCTTTCATCGAAGATATCATAGCAGGCAATCCATTCAAATCACTAGATTCAATTCTAACTACTTTATCATTCTTGCATCTCAAATCAATAGTTTTCTGTTTGCAGTTCACAACAGCATAATGCAAAGTTAACCAATCCTTACCCAGAATTTTATCAAACTCATCAAAAGGCAATAACATCAGATCAGCCAGAAAATAATTGTCTCGAAACATTAATAGACAATTCTTGTATACTTTATCAACCAGGACACATCTGCCTAGGAGGTTCGAAACTCTAATTACAAATTCAGTAGACTCT
Source organism: Gossypium anomalum (assembly GCA_025698475.1). Classification (NCBI taxonomy): domain Eukaryota; kingdom Viridiplantae; phylum Streptophyta; class Magnoliopsida; order Malvales; family Malvaceae; genus Gossypium; species Gossypium anomalum. Next base: position 60,283,533 of record CM046959.1, read on the forward strand.
ACAGGAAATGTCTTACTGTTCACTAAATTCATGCATATATACGAATGTGTTGATCCAGGATCTATCAAAGCAATCATAGCAGTATCATAAAGAGTAAATGTACCCGTAATCATGTCTGGCGATGAAGCTTCCTCACCAGCTCGAATAGCATAAGCTCTGGCAAGGGCACGAGCCTCAGATCTAACAGCTGTGTCTTTTGTTCCTATTTGACTATCGCTTACATTTCTCAAATTTCTGAGAGGTCTACCAGAAGAAACGTTACCACTCTGCCTCAGATTCTGAACATTATCTTTTTCAGCTAAATCTGGGCAATCTTTTATAAAATGATTTCTTGAACCACAACTATAACAAGCTCGGTTATTACTTTTTCCCCAGCATTCACTGAAATGTTGTCTTACACATTGATCACACTCAGGCTTTTCATTCTTTGCATTATCAACACTGGCAACAGACGTAGCTGAAGATTTTTAATTCGATTGCGATCTAACACGATCTCTGTTAGAATGCCCCACACTAGTCTTTGAACGACTACTATCATCTCTAAAATTCTTTAGTCCCGAGTGAAATGATTTGCCCGATGATCTATTTCGTACCTCTCTAGCTTCAAAATCAACCTTTCTTTTCTCTTTTCCAAGATCTTCAGCTTTACATGCTCGTTCTACAAGTACAACGAATTCTTTGATTTCTAGAATTTCGACTAACAAACGAATATCCTTATTCAAACCATCTTCAAATCTTTTGCACATTATTGCTTCCGCAGATACACATTCACGAGCATATTGACTCAGCCTTGCAAATTCTTGCTCGTATTCTGTGACAAACATACGACCTTGTTTAAGCTCGAGACACTCTTTGCGTTTCTGATCAATGAATCTCTGACTGATATATTTCTTACAAAATTTAGCTTGGAAGAAATCCCAAGTAACCTGTTCACTCGAAACCACAAATGTCAAAGTCTTCCACCAGTGGTTCCCATTCATCAAACACTCTTATCGTATTCTCTAACCAGAACTTGACTTTTTCAGCATCATTGCTCATTGTAGCTCGAAACTCTTCAACACCATATTTTCTAATCTTATCAACTGATGGTCTATTTAACTGAACCGAATTCACTAGTGGCATAACAGGAGTTTGAGAAGGATTAACGGGGGTAGAGGTTGTTGTACAGCCAGATTGGTTCTAATATATTGGGCGAACCAATCATTCATCATTTGATAGAAGGCTTGTTTAGCCTCACCATCACGACTACTTGTAGCCGGTCGAGAATCAACTTGCACCGCCCCTTGCGCGGGAGTAGGCGCATTGCTTTTAACATCGTCTGCTACATCTCTTTCGGGATCCACTTGCTATATAAAGCACATTTCAATGTCAAGATTCATCACATTATCGCAGTTCATAAATATAGCATGTATAGCTAGACTCACAAATGCTATGGTAGTCCTAGAACCGACTAAACCATTGCTCTGATACTAAGAAAATGTAACACCCCTAACCCGTAACCATTGCCAGAATAGGTTAAGAGGCATTACTTAACCCATAACACAATTCAAAATAATCGAATATCAAATATCATCTCCTTACAGTAAATCTCATTTATTCACATTCATTATTCACATAAAATCTAGTATACAATGCTTAAACATGCATTCGGGACCAAATTGATAACACATAAAAGTTTTAGAACATAGAAAAATTTTCAACTTTTAAAAGGTCAAATGCCCGTGTAAATAGGCCGTGTGCCTTACACGGCCTTAGACACGCCCGTGTGTCTAAGCCGTGGCAAAACTAGGCATAGCTACTGACTTGATCACATGGCCTTAGACACGTCCGTGTGTCTTGGCCATGGTTGAGCCTGACTTGGGCCGTACGGTTAGCCACACATCTGTGTGCTTTGGCCATGCTCGAGTCTGACCTACAATTGTAAGGTACCCCAGGGGACACACGGTCGTGCAACATAGCCGTGCACCCGTGTCTCTGCCCATGTGGACAAAAATAGGCCATTTGAATAGCCAACTTGCCACCCGAATTTAGGTCAACCTACAAGCAAAGAAACAAGCATATATGCGTAACCAATTCAACCAATTTTTATTCCAAAATACACATCATTCAAACCATAACAATATCAACCATTTACCTACTCATAAACGTTACCAATTCATGCCAAACATAAAGTAAGATCATACCAAAACATTTCCTTCCATACATCATTGAATCTCACGCTAAACTTACCAAAACTTACCAACATTTACAATTTCTTTTATCCAACCAAGACATACCACAACTGCTAACTATCATCACATACCAAAAGCCATTATCAACTATGATTTTAAACACCAACTAGCCAAATCACATGGTTAAGTATATACATCACAAAACATAATCTTACAACTACTAGCCTATACATGCCATACTTCAAAAATATACATTTTCAAAAGTACCAAAATGAGGTTCGATATTGTGGTGACGATCCTTGATGATCCCCGAGCTTGTAATAGCTTTGATATCTATAAAACAATGCAACCACATACAAAGTAAGCTTTCAAAAGCATAGTAAGTTCATACTAAAATCATCAACAGTATATAAAACATAAATCATCAACACTTAAGTATTTACAATTTATCAAATCATCTATCAAATCTATACCAACACAATCCATGTGTTCATACCAATTCAATGAACTTCACATACATAATATCATCTACCACATAGGTATCGTACATACCTGAATTTCCCGTACTTATTCATTTTCATTCTCACCTCTCTTTGAATATTTTAAGACTTCCCATAAATTATTCGTACTCTAACCATCCGCATACTTAGTGCTGTAAAGGTTGGCCCAAGATATAATAATTTCGCACACTTAGTGCCATTTCAATTAACCAAAGCTATTTTGATACCACACAATTAGTGCCTCATATAGCCGAAGCTAAATTAACTCGCACACTTAGTGCCAAATACCATTGGATATCATCGAATTCATCCATCTCAATTATATATACATCTATGCATAATCAAAGTAGCAACATATACTTATAACATCATGTTCTACGTACGAACTTACCTCGTACTCGAAATTATCGACTCAGATCGTCTACTCTATAATCTTCGACTTCCCTCGGTCTAAATCTGAATTCCTCTTTTCTTGATCTATATGTATTCAAAATTAACCCTTTTATTCACCAAAATATTCAAAACAATCCACAAACCCATATTTGGGGTATTTTACCAACTAGCCCTCACATTTTCACATTTTGACACTTTAGTCCCTAATTCATCAGATCACAAAATACACAAAATTTGCTTGTACACAAGCTTCGCCAAATTTTCATAGCTCTCATAAAAGTTCATACATTTCATTTATTTCACATTTTAATCCCTCAAAATAACATTTGTACAATTTAGCCCAAAATACTCAATTTCATCAAAAATCCAAAGACAAAACATATAAACCCAATATCAAACTTTCATAATTCATCATATAACATCAGAAAGCTCATGAATCCATCCATGGAACACTTCAAAATCATCAAAAAAATTAGAAATTGAGGCATGGGTTAGATAGTACTCAAAGCAACGATTACAAAAGCATAGAAATTATAAAAAACTGAGCAAAACTCATACCTCAATCAAGGAATGTAACGGCCGAACCCTAGGTGTTCTTTTTCTTTTTCTTTTTTTTTTGCTATTTTTGGCTATGAAACATGAATAATAGCCAATTTCATGCTTTGATTTTATTAAACATATATTAATTCATCATTTACCATTTTACCCTTAGCCTTATAACATTTTAAAACATTATTAACAAGGCCATTAATGTCCACTCATAAGTTCAATGGTCAAATAACAACATAAGGACCTCCCATTTAATAAGCCAAGTCAAATAGGCACTTTTAACAAACAGTAGGCAACTTTTACATTTTACGCGATTAGGTCCTTTTATCAAATTAAGCACACAAACAACCAAATTTTTATACGAAACTTTCACACATGCTAATTCACATATCATAAGCACGAAAAATAATATTAAAATATTTTTCTAACTCATATTTGTGGTCCCTAAACCACTATTCCAACTACGGTCAAAACTAGACTGTTACAATGACCGTTTTGCCCCTAAACTTTCACAAAATGACCATTTTACCCCTAGGTCCAAAAATCAATTTTTATCACATTTTCTCACTAACCAAGCCTAGCCGATTACTTTTTATATGAGAAGCAGCCCACAATTCTCATTATTTCACACACTTATCACCTATTGTACAACTTATGCAAAATGGTCCTTAGTTAGGGTTTTCATGAAAACTACTTCATAAAAGTTGTTTATTACACTACCATAACTCATTTTCTTCCATAAAATTTTAGAAAAAAACATGAACACACTCATGTTAAAACCCTAAACTTTTAACCATTTTGCAAAATAGTCCCCTCATTTGAAAGCTCATGTTACAAGTGTTCTAGAAGTACAAAAATCACCAAGAAAAACCATCAAGATCACTTACTTGTAGAGAGATTAAGTGGTTGAAATTTTAAAGCTTCAAAACCCTCATATGGTTGATATTTTCGGTCAAGAAGAAGATGGGAAAGGGATGATATCATCCTATGTTTATTTTATTTTCTTTTTAGTCAAATAAGTTACCAACTTCACCTAACATTTGACTAAGTTAAAATCCTTGTCTCATGGCCGGCCAAGCATTATTTTAGGGCCTAATTTCACTTTCAAGACCCCCAATTTATGATACATGGCAATTTAACTCCCTTAGCTATCAAATTAAGACTTTTGCACTTTATGTGATTTAGTCTTTTTTCGCAATTAAGCTCTCAAATGCTAAAATTAATTCACCAAATTTCTCATGCACTACAATAAACATGTTATAAGTCTAAAATAATAATAAAATACTTTCTCCGAATTTAGATTGGTGGTCCCAAAACCACTGTTCCAACTAGGGCCAAAATCGGGCTGTTACAATATGGACTTACGAGACAAAACACGCTTTGAAAATGATTCGAGAATAAACCAAACACTTTTTAAAACTTTGAAAAATTTCAATGCAAACAGGGGCATACGCCCGTGTAGAAGGGTGACATTCCCGTGTGTCCTCTTAACATGGCCTTGTTGAAGGCCGATGTAGCTCACACGGCTTGAACCTATCGGGACATGCCCATGTCCCTATCCTGTGTGGATTTATTTCTCAATTCAAACCTATAGGGGTTTTCACATGGCCTGGCACACGCCCATGTCCATGTCCTGTGTACTAAATAGTTGACATTCTATTTCTGACGTTAGCAACCATTTAAGGGCACACAGCCGTGTGCTAGGCTGTGTGGCAAATTTAATTTTGCATTTAAGGTGCAGACTTCACACGGCCTGGGCACATGCCTATGTACTATGGTCGTGTCCTCCACACGGTTGAGACACACGGCCGTGTCTCCACCCGTATGGTTACTACTGGGCATTCTATTTTGCAAAATTTAGATGTAGGGGACACACAGCCTGACTACACATCTATGGGGCAGGTCGTGTGTCACACACGGCCTAGACACACGCTCGTGTGTCTGTCCATGTGGACAAAAACAAGGCTATCTACCAAGCCTTTTTGCCACGCTTACTTGCACCAACCTACACAACATCAAACATCTCCAAAACAAGCATAAACACCTAACCAAAACAGCCACAACCAAACATCCACACATCGATTCTAAACTATTTTCTATCGCATACAACATCTCCTATGTAACACCCCAAACCCGGCCCACACGTTATGGCCGAATCTGACGTGCCACATAGAAGTTTAAAAATCCATGTTTCGTTTTATTATCTAAAAATCGACTATTAATGGGCTAACCAAAGTGAATGGAGGCTGGGCACCAAATAGGTATCCGAAATAGAGGAGGTGAGCCATGAAGGCTGCTTAAGTACCAAGCTCTTGATTGGATCCAATCCTAGACATACCCACCAACATTGCCACACTTTGGTAAACGAGTTGAAGTTAATTTAAGTAGTTATCTTTGTTATTCCAATTATGTGTGTCGTGGTGTTATTTTGAAAACAAGTATCATTTGGAAAACGCGTCCTAAGACTAGCCCAATTATTATCAACTAGTTTAAATAAAATAATCCCAGAAAAGAAAAGAAATAAAGTTAAAGTTAAAATGGCCTTATTACAACCCATAAATAGATAATAAATAAAGTAAACTTAGTGAAAACCAAATACTTATTCAAAAGCCCAAAAGCGATCTCCGTGGCCACTTTGAATCCCCTCTGGCTCCAAGTCCCCAAATCAAGGCTCACCTGTAAAGATAAGAAAGAAAGGGGGGTGAGTTTTGAAATTCAGTGTGCAACAAGCCCCTTTTAGAGCCCAAAACAATATCAGCCTGCTGGGCCTAAGCCCAAATCCAATCTCAACATATACTGGGCCGAAGCCTTTTCATATTTCATAATACTGGGTCGAAGCCTTTACTATAAACGGTATGGACCATAAGCCCATTTCGATTTCACATGTGTTATTAATGCATGAATGCAAGCCCATTTGGGGAGACTACTCGAACCACCATCCGCTACTCTCCACCTGTACCAACCAAGCTCTCCATGTGGGGAATAACTTAACCCACCCAACCATAACTGTCCACTAGCAGCATAGCTACTTTATCATATAACTGGAGGCCAAGCCTCTTTTAATAATTGGGGCGTAAACCTTTTTAAATAAACTGGGGCATAAGCCCTTTTCAATAACTGGGGCATAAGCCCTTTTTGCACTTCCTCCATCCATATAAAAACCAAACCCAATGCATTTATGAATACATCACGTGCATATCATACTTATCATGCGCATATCATACATATCATGTGCATATCATATCAATCATGTATATCAAAATCACATATATCAAATTCATAACTAAACCCTAGGGGTATAATGGTCATTTTTACCTAGGGGCGAAATAGTCATTTTCATATTATAAGGGTAATTCTGTAATTTTACCAAATATTAGGGTTTCCATGCTCATTATCAGTTACTAACTATTCATTTGTTTGAACAGCGTTTCTGGCCCATTTTTAGCGAAACCGAGTTATTGGGCCTAAAACCTCTAATGGGCCCTACTTAGCCGATTTTGTCATCTAGGCCCATTTAGCCTATATTCTATAATGTTTTTACCAGTCTTAATGCGCAATTTAACAGGTTTTCATTTTCTACCAATTTTACCCAAATGGGCCCGAAAGCCCAATGGGCCCAATTTCAGCCCCTCGAGGCCCAACTTACCGTAATGCCAAAAATCAAACTCTTACCTGTTCCAATGATATCGATCATCAACTTAGCGAATCTAACTAACTAATGAGCGTTCGCTTGCTCACAAGTCCTCAAAATGCCAAAACTTCGGCATTTCGACTTTTCGGTAAATATCGAGTTAAGCTACGAAAGAAGGTTCGTTACACACCTGTTTTGTGATGTTCGCTAACAAAGTCTCCCACGACAACCTACAATTAATCACCATCATTCTTAGTTTACAGTTCATGCTTAATCAAACCCAACATCCACCTTACCATATTCAGCCAAAGAACCCCTAATAGCCACAGATCACTTACCTTCGCAAGGTCTGTTGATTCCATCCAAGTTTATCCAAACCGATACTCCAAGCCTTGCTGCTCCTCCAAAATTGTCTATATCACCAACATACATTCACAATCAAATCAACAACCACACACACCCAAGTCACTCACTTGCCCACAAGGGAAAAGCAGTCATTTAACACCCTAAGGGTAAAATGGTAATTTTACCCACAAGGGTATATCGGTAATTCTACCCTACAGGGTATTTCGGTAATTCTAACCTACAGGGGTATTTAGATAATTCTACTCTACAAGGGTATTTCGATAATTCTACCCTACAGGGGTATTTCGGTAATTCTACCCTATAGGGGTATTTCGGTAACTCTACAAACCAGGGGTATTTTGGTAGTTTTACAAACCAGGGGTATTTTGGTAATTTTGTAGACCAGAGGTATTTTGGTAATTTTGTAAATCGAGGGTAAAACGGTAATTCTATAAATCGGGGGTACTTTGGTAAGTTTACAAGTCGAGGGTAATTCAGTAATTTGGTGAACTAAAGTATTCTAAACAGAGATAACAATACGAGTGGGCCTAAAGCCCTCTCTCAGTCCAAATGGGCCCACATGCTCGTGTGGCCCTTTTAGCCCAAATCTAGCCACAGATACGAGATTCACCTAGCCTAGTCCAATATTTACTACACAATCAAACAACTTATCCAATTGGGCCCGTAGGCCTATTGGGCCCACATGGCCCCTTTCGGCCCATCGCGGCTCGAAGTAGCCATCCTACAGCTAGAGTAGTGAGAAATACACACCTGATAGGAGACTGGAGTTAATCCACGCTTCGAGCACTCTTAGCCGACGCCCAACCCAAACGAGCACGCCATAAAGCGAAAGGGATCAGCCAAGAAAGGTACATTTACTCTCCTCATGGTTCACTCTATTTAAAGCCAGCTTCACATCCACTCTTATGTTAGCTTCCCGATGTGGGATCCCTCCATCATCAGAGTTTAAATTCAACACTAACTCTTGCCGCCCCCTGTTAGCAAAATAAATGCTCTTTGCTTGCCATGAGTTTCAACCACGGACCTCCTTGCCAACTCCATGACGCCACATTCCTCGCTCTTATGTGGCGCTACTTTTGCCACTAGACCACAAGGCTTTTTGTGTCACAACTTCTCCAACAATATTCTTAAGGCCTACCTACTACACCCAGGGTTTGATTCACCTTAAACCAAAATTTTTGCTAGAGTCCAAGTTTGAACCCAAGACTTCTCCAACACTTTTCAGCACACTTAACCACTAAAACAAGCCTTCATTAATGAAATTTACATACACAACGAAATATTATAAACTGCCTTCAACCGCTCCCATGCTCAAGGCCCAAAACTTCTAGGCCCAAATTCAGGGTGTTACAACTCTACCTCCCTTAAAGAAATTTCGTCCCTGAAATTTCCATCTAACAGGGTAGTCATGTAACATTTACCCACTATGCTACTGCTGCGCACTCTGATCCTACTATCACTATCACACTTCAACTAGAACTTAAAACATCTCATATATACAACACTTATTCACTGAAGCAGACACATATCTATCACGCATATATACAATTTCTATATCCAAATATCACATCCATATAAAATAAATACCAAATTTAAATTCAGATCAATATCACACGGTGTAAAAAAAGTATACTTACAGACTTCGTGCCGAGGATTCAGTGTGCCACTTTTTCCTCCAAACCATTTAAAACTTGAAACATGTATTTGGCCACAGAAAATAGAAATTCTTAAAGATTGATTTAAGATACCTTTGTTTTGAAGTTCTTGGTTTTAAACCCATTTAAAAACAAAAAAACTTGAACCATTTTAACATATATACCTTGTAAAACATCTTTGAAAAAACTTCCCAATACCATTTCCAAAAATACCCTTCTTAAGCCTAAGTTTTTGAAAAAAATTCAGACCCGATCCACAGCCGAGTTGTTGCAACTTGGCTCTGATACCACTAAATGTAACACCCTAAACCCGACCCAGATGTTATGGTCGAATCTGACGTGCCACATAGAAGTTTAAAAATCCATGTTTCGTTTTATTATCTAAAAACTGACTATTGATGGGCTAACCAGAGTGAATGGAGGCTGGGCACCAGGTAGGTATCCGAAACAGAGGAGGTGAGCCATGAAGGCTGCTTAAGTACCAAGCTCTTGATGGGATCCAATCCTAGACATGCCCACCAACATTACCACACTTTGGTAAACGAGTTGAAGTTAATTTAAGTAGTTATCTTTGTTATTCCAATTATGTGTGTCGTGGTGTTATTTTGAAAACAAGTATCATTTGGAAAACGCGTCATAAGACTAGCCCAATTATTATCAACTAGTTTAAATAAAATAATCCCAGAAAAGAAAAGAAATAAAGTTAAAGTTAAAATGGCCTTATTACAACCCATAAATAGATAATCAATAAAGTAAACTTAGTGAAAACCAAATATTTATTCAAAAGCCCCAAAGCGACCTCCGTGGCCACTCTGAATCCCTTCCGGCTCTAGGTCCCCAAATCAAGGCTCACCTGTAAAGATAAGAAAGAAAAGGGGGTGAGTTTGGAAACTCAGTGTGCAACAAGCCCCTTTCAGAGCCCAAAACAATATCAGCCTGCTGGACCTAAGCCCAAATCCAACCTCAAACTGGGCTGAAGCCTTTTCATATTTCTTAACACTGGGCTAAAGCCTTTACTGTAAACGGTATGGCCCATAAGCCCATTTCGATTTCACATGTATTATTAATGCATGAATGCAAGCCCATTTGGGGAGACTACTCGACCCACCATCTGCTACTCTCCACCCGTAGCAAGCTCTCCATGTGGGGAATAACTTAACCCACCCAACCATAACTATCCACTGGCAGCATTGCTGCTTTATCATATAACTGGAGGCCTAGCCTCTTTTAATAACTGGGGCGTAAGCCCTTTTAAATAAACTGGGGCATAAGCCCTTTTCAATAAACTGGGGCATAAGCCCTTTCAATAAACTGGGGCATAAGCCCATTTCAATAACTGGGGCATAAGCCCTTTTTGCACTTCCTCCATCCATATAAAAACCCAACCCAATGCATTTATGAATACGCATATCATACTTATCATGCGCATATCATACATATCATGTGCATATCATACATATCATGTGCATATCATATCAATCATGTATATCAAAATCTCATATATCAAATTCATAACTAAACCCTAGGGGTATAATGGTTATTTTTACCTAGGGGCAAAATAGTCATTTTCATATTATAAGGGTAATTCTGTAATTTTACCAAATATTAGGGTTTCCATGCTCATTATCAGTTACTAAGTATTCATTTGTTTAAACAGCATTTCTGGCCCATTTTTAGCGAAACTAAGTTATCGGGCCTAAAACCTCTAATGGGCCCTACTTAGCCGATTTTGTCATCTAGGCCCATTTAGCCTATATTCTATAATGTTGTTACCAGTCTCAATGCGCAATTTAACAAGTTTTTGTTTTCTACCAATTTTACCCAAATGGGGCCGAAAGCCCAATGGGCCCAATTTTAGCCCCTCGAGGCCCAACTTACTGTAATGCCAAAAATCGAACTCTTACCTGTTCCAACGATATCAATCATCAACTTAGCGAATCTAACTAACTAATGAGCGTTCGCTTGCTCACAAGTCCTCAAAATACCAAAACTTCGGCATTTCAGCTTTTCAGCAAATATCGAGTTGAGCTACGAAAGAAGGTTCGTTACACACCTGTTTTGTGACGTTCGCTAACAAAGTCTCCCACGACAACCTACAATTAATCACCATCATTCTTAGTTTACAGTTCATGCTTAATCAAACCCAACATCTACCTTACCATATTCAGCCAAAGAACCCCTAATAGCCATAGATCACTTACCTTCGCAAGGTCTGTTGATTCGATCCAAGTTTATCCAAACCGATACTCCAAGCCTTGCTGCTCCCCCAAAATTGTCTATATCACCAACATACATTCACAATCAAATCCGTCAACCACACAGTCCAAGTCAGTCACTTGCCCACAAGGGTAAAATAGTCATTTAACACCCTAAGGGCAAAATGGTAATTTTACCCACAAGGGTATCTCAGTAATTCTACCCTACAGGGTATTTCGGTAATTCTAACCTACAGGGGTATTTAGATAATTCTACCCTACAGGGGTATTTCGATAATTCTACCCTAGAGGGGTATTTCGGTAATTCTACCCTATAGGGGTATTTCGGTAACTCTACAAACCAGGGGTATTTTGGTAGTTTTACAAACCAGGGGTATTTTGGTAATTTTATAAACCAGGGGTATTTTGGTAATTTTGTAAATCGAGGGTAAAACGGTAATTCTATAAATCGGGGGTACTTTGGTAAGTTTACAAGTCGAGGGTATTTCAGTAATTTGGTGAACTAAAGTATTCTAAACAGAGATAACAATACGAGTGGGCCTAAAGCCTCTCTCTACCAAATGGGCCCACATGCTCGTGTGGCCCTTTTAGCCCAAATCTAGCCACGAATCTGAGATTCACCTAGCCTAGTCCAATATTTACTTCACAATCAAACAACTTATCCAATTGGGCCCGTAGGCCCATTGGGCCCACATGGCCTCTTTCGGCCCATCGCGGCCCGAAGTAGCCATCCTACAGCTAGAGTAGTGAGAAATACACACCTGATAGGAGACTGGAGTTAATCCACACTTCGGCACTCTTAGCCGACGCCCAACCCAAACGAGCACGCCATAAAGTGAAAGGGATCAGCCAAGAAAGGTACATTTACTCTCCTCATGGTTCACTCTATTTAAAGCCAGCTTCACATCCACTCTTATGTTAGCTTCCCGATGTGGGATCCCTCCATCATCAGAGTTTAAATTCAACACTAACTCTTGCCGTCCCCTGTTAGCAAAATAAATGCTCTTTGCTTGCCATGAGTTTCGAACCCTGGACCTCCTTGCCAACTCCATGACGCCACACTCCTGCCTCTTATGTGGTGCTACTTTGCCACTAGACCACAAGGCTTTTTGTGTCACAACTTCTCCAACAATATTCTTAAGGTCTACCTACTACACCCAGGGTTTGATTCACCTTAAACCAAAATTTTTGCTAGAGTCCAAGTTTGAACCCAAGACTTCTCCAACACTTCTCAGCACACTTAACCACTAAAACAAGCCTTCATTAATGAAATTTACATACACAATGAAATATTATAAACTGCCTTCAACCGTTCCCATGCTCAAGGCCCAAAACTTCTAGGCCCAAATTCAGGGTGTTTCATCCTACTTATCAATACAAACCATGCAATAACCACATCCATGAAAATCTTTATTAAATGCATTTAGCAATGATAAATATTAGCCATCATCCATGGCCTTATACAAAATGAATCAACTTTTATAGAAAGCCAATATATTTAGCTAAAATAATATGACACTTAGCAAAAAGACCAAGTCCCTATACATGTCATACTTAAAATGATAATTCTAACTATACCAAATATTCTGATTGATAGTGTGATTGAGCCTCCGACGTCCTTTGATCCCCAAGTTAGCTTGGCGATGCTATAAGAAAATGGAAAGGAAAGGGAGTAAGCATAAAGCTTAGTAAGTTTCATGTAAATAAGTAACAACATCAACCATGCATATTTAAACGCATAGCATATTATAAACTACCGCAAAATTTTTTATTTAACAATGGTAGATTTACTACATTTTTACAAATCACAAGTATAAACCAAAGATTTTAAGATCGTCCCAAAATCATTCTCATAGATAGAACTTACTCGATTTCATCCATACCATTAAGACATCATAACTAAGCTCATATCTCATAAGTTTTGAGTAAGAATCTGCACCATTCACAACATGATTATATCCTTTCATATCTTTATCATAAGCTTAAAATAACCCGTGTAACCATTTGGAATACTAAAGGATACCCGATAAGCCTCACACAAGAAGGTAAATTGTCAACGCCATATCCTAGAGATGGTCTTACATTAGCTTTCATAATGTGGCCGATGCCATGTCCCAGACATGGTCTTACACTGGCTCTTATAATGTGGTCGATGCCATGTCCTAGACTTGGTCTTACTCTAGCACACATATCAACACCGATGCCATGTCCCAGACATGGTCTTACACTAGCACACATATCAACGCCGATGCCATGGCATGGATATCCAATCTATTCCTAAGGTTCAACCTAGAGTTTTTACTACATCAATTCTCATCATGCATATTCACAACAATAATCAAACAATTTATTCCATATTAATTTTTCAATACATAATAACAATAAAGCTGTACTATTTACATACAACTTACCTCGGTGTACAAAAAGTGGGCGACTAGATTGATTTAGTCTACTAGCTTGGTCTTCCCTCGGTCTAGGTCCAGACCCCATTTTTCTTGATCTATAATGACAAATTTACTTTTTTAATCACTACATTAATCAAGACAATCTATAATTCATACCTGGGCAAAATTATCATTTTGCCCTTAGACTTTTACATAATTACGAGTTTGCCCCTAGGCTCATAAAATGATTTTAATCAAATTTCCTCCTTTAACAAGCCTAGCCGAACCTTTATTACTCTTATAGAAACTCACAATTTTCAATTATTTCACGCATTTACAACCTATTTTATAAACTTCACAAAATGGTCCTTTTCGGTGTTTTCATGAAAACCCCTTTCACAAAAGTTGTTTATTTAACAACCATGATTCATTTTATTCCATAAAAATTCAGCAAACAACATGAATAATCTCATGGAAAAACCCTATACTTTCAACCATTTTGCAAAATAGTCCTCTCATTAGCTAGATTAAGCTATAAGGGTTCTAACAACACAAAAATCAACAAAAAAAGACCATCAAAATTACTTACTTGCAAGGTATAGAAGTTGCTGAAATTTTTGAGCTCTCAAAACCCCCTCTTTGCTGAAATTTTCGGTGGAGAAGAAAGGAAAATGACAAAGATGATAGCTAGCTATTTAGGTTAATATTTTATTATCAAATAAGTCACCTAACATTTGACCATTCCATGAATTAAGGCTTCATGTCCAGCCACTAATAAATTTGTGGTTTATTTACTCACGAAGGACCTCTAATTTAATGCTTTATAGCCATTTAACACTTTCATCCAGTAAAAAAAATCTTTCGCACTTTATGTGATTTAGTCTTTTTATGAAATTAAGCAATCGCTAAAATTATTTCACCAAAATTTTCATGCACTCATATAATCATGCTATAACACATAAAATAATATTAAAAATAATTTTTTCGGCCTCAGATTAGTGGTTCTAAAACCACTGTTCCGATTAGGCCCAAAATCAGGCTGTTACAAAACTAGTCAAGCCTCGGAGAACCTGGATTTGATTCTTGTTCCCTATCCTTTTAATTTTATTGTTGTTGTTATGAACATGTATATGAACATTTGTGATGTTGATATGTTTAATTTAATTAATATGGCCTAAATTTAAATCATATTAGGTTGATTGCATTTCATCTATTTCAATAATTAAAATTGTGTTTGTGCTCTTATAGGCCTCGGTAAGATGTTTGATTAAGTAAAACCATGACTAAGTTATTCTTGCATTACAATTATAAGGTAACTAATGAATTAATTATTTAAACGGATTGAAATTGTAATTAATTGACACAATACTTAATTAGTGCATGTTTAATCATCTAAGGTAGCTAATGGTTAAATTAGCAACGATATCTAACGATACATTAGCCTTGCATAACTTGCAAGATTATTGTGATTAAACTGTTTCAAGGTAAAAATACATTGTTACCTCACTTTATCTTTTATGTGCTTATGATATTGAATTAATTGTTTGAATTGGCATAGAGATATGTACAAGAGATTATTTTAATTTCATAAGTATGCATGTGCATTAACACATTTGCTTACTAAAATTTGTTTAATCAATTGAATTGACGTAGAGATATAGTCAAGAGATAAATGGATTTTGGTAGGTAAGTATGTTCATAAGTTAGCAAATTACCGAGTTGCTGTGAATTTATTTGTAACAACATGAACATGAGTTTAATAATTCTAAGTTAAGAAACGTAATTAATCTAACATAATTATGTCATCTTGATTAAAATCATCTTTTGAAATCATGCATTGGAACTTTTATTTTATTTTTATTTATTTTACTTAGTTTAAATCCTAGTTTTTAATCACCTCTTCAAATCAAACTATCTTTCTTCAGCAGAGTGTTTTTAAAATTGCATTCATAAATAATTCTTTTCACAGTCCCTGTGGGTACGATAACTCGACATTTACTTGTCACTTTATTACTTGTTGTGATTGTGTACACTTGCACATTTCAGTCGTTCCAAAGTCTCAAACCCATGTCTTACTCTATTTCTTATGATAGCAAAATTTTCTTCCCTTTTTCCATTGCGCTACCAAATATTTTAGTCCCATTATTCATTACCTTTCTAAAACAAGTACACATTTCCTCTTCAATCGATACCATCTATTAACATACTTTTTGAGCTGAACCATTTTTACCCAAAAATCCACAACAAAACTATTTCACTAATGTAATTGATTCGGAAGAAATCCTGATTAATCTATCTTGTAGGTACGATAGTAGCTAAATTCGGTTACTAGCTAATAACCTCTTCTTTTAACAGTGACACCCTATATCTCAAGAAATCTTTGAAAACATATAATATTTCGTCTAGAATTTTTTGTATTTGCTAATCAGTTCTTGGCTCTGACCAAATTATTACTCATTCAACTGCTAAGCTCTTCAGGTCCTCTTATGCAAACTTAATCAATATAAATCTTGTGAATAATTCGTTGTATAAGACTTTGAGGATGAGAGGGTGGAGGTTGTAGAGCCACAATTCTAATTCTCATATACACATCAAACATATCATTCATTATTAATATAAATACCATAAACCTGTACTCTATGATTCTTGAATTCTAACACATCATAAGCAAACTTCTAATCGGAGACTTTAGTATTGCTATCAGCATCATCGAATTAACTCGGTTGGAAGACATCTTTTATCTATATGTAAAACAAATCTCATCAGAGTCAGGAGACATCATAATATCACAGGTTATTAAATGACATGTATTTCTAGACTCCATACATACTGCGTTTAGTCCTAGAATTGACTAAATTGTAGCTCTGATACCACTAAATTTAACACCCCTAACTCGTCTCCATCGTTGAATTTGGGTTAGAGCATTATAGAATAATCAAAACTACAATTAACATCAAAACATTTCAATAAAATCATTTAACATTAATTAAATAAAACTCATTAAAAACCTATCAAACATATGTATTTTGGCCTTAAATTGGGCCTTTGAGGCCCTAAAAACAATTCGGGATCAATCTGGGACTAAATCGCAACAAATTAAAAAATTTGGGAAAAAACTAGAAAAATTTGAAAACAGGGGTCACACGGCCATTTGACATAGCCCAGGCCATGTAACAATCGAACCAAGGGGCACACGATTGTTTCCTAGCCCGTGTTTTAAATTGTGTAACTCACTAAGTTGTGACACACAGCCATGTCGCAGGTTGTGTGCTAGGTCGTATATCTCACTGACTTGAGACACACGGCAGTGTCTTAGGCGTCTGAAAATTACACCATAAATAATAAGTGACACACGACCGTGTAGCCAAACCGTGTGTGTCACACGGCCCTATGACAGCCTGTGTCCCAAGTCGTGTGATCCAAAATAGACCCTAAAACAAGATATTTGAAGTCCAAACCTTGCCCAATAGTTACCTCATTCATGTACACATTAAAATGGAAGTAAACACATTTCAACAACATATAAATATGCCAATTCAATCAACCTAGTTTTCCTAACCAATACGCCATTCAAAGGCACCTCAACTCAAACATTGATGCAACATAGTTCAAGCCATTTTCATACCTTGAACATATACCATACAAACATAGAATTGACATGCTTCAATGTTATTAATCTATCATCTATTTACCTAACCTTCAAAACACCAAACACACATATTAACTTAAGCATTTTACAAAGGCAAAATAAACATATACACAAGTTTGGCATCAACCGAAATATCTCAACTTACCAAGTAGTAAACTAGCATATGCATCCAATCCTTATACATGCCAAACACATATCACACACTCACCAGTTAGTTACTTTAAATTATTCCACTTATTCAAATTTCTTCACAAGACACACATATAAGAGACCAAACTCACCTATTAACACAAGCATATACCGACTTATTTCAAAACACATATATATACGCAAGTATGTTAGGCATAGGCTTGAAACATAACAAACTAACATACAACCCTATACATGCCATTTATAACTATTACCACAACTTATACTAAAGCTACCAAAATAATCAATGGATAGTGTGTTATGTTTCGATGAAGATTCCAACCAATCGAGCTTTTCAATAACCTATAGAAATAGAGAAATCAACTAGGTACACATCTAATGCTTTGTAAGCTCGTATATAGGAAACTTAAACTTACCGAACTTCCTTTCCTATACACACCATCTCATAAGGTTAGTAAGTATAACATTAATAAGCATTTAGACTTTCTATATCATCCATTACATATATCCAATACACATTCTTTTCATTTGAATCTACATAGTTAGTAGAGGATTTCCAGATTCTGTTATGGCTTTGACAATACTTGCCCGAGATACGGTAAAGATTAGGAGACCCTTATTCACGTGATGAAGGATTGTCTACTGGCCTGTGAGGTGCTTGAGCATGGTGGGCTTAATAATAAATTCCTGGTCAGGAATTACTCCAGATGCATTGACTAGATCGAAGATATGGCGCGAGATTAGACTATAAGGCAGTCTCTGATCTCATCACCGTCCTCTGGAATGTTTGGAGCTGTAGAAATAACCAGATCTTTCGGGGAACTGAGGAAGGGGCCAAAGTGACCTGGGAGAGAGCACCAACTTTGAGTAAGGATTTTTAAATTTTTATCCTGCTGGAGGAGCCGATGTTACCTAGGAAAGCAAAGGAGAAAGTCTGGAGGAAACTGCCTCACGGTGATAAAGATTAACTTTAACGCCTCTGTTTTTGGGAAGAAAGTGTATTATGGGCTGTGCCAGTCTTGTGAACCGCTTTAAAAATCAGAGCTATGATTTGACTATGCTGGGCCATCGTATGCGGGAGATCTAGAGGCAAATTCATTGTTTTAGCTATTTTAATTTTAAATGAGGCCCGCACTGTTGTAATAAAGTGGCCGATTGTCTTTGTAGTTGGGCTAAGACTAAAGTTTGTAATAAGGATTTTAAAATGGACTATCCTACGGAAGTCCATGATCTTGTTTTGAATGATGCTATAAATTGAGTTTGACCCTTGAGTCTTTTTTATCAAAAAAAAAAAAAAAAAAGTAAACATAACATCTATGGAACATATCATATATAAAGAAAAAAATTCCATGCATATTTCATCCATCACATGATACGTTCTCATTATTTTTGTTTCATATATGCATATCCATATTTTCATTTCATATGAACATTATTTTCATTAAGTTTTTATACATGCCTTTCCATTAACCTTTACTTACTTGTTGAACTGTATAGAATAACA
This sequence comes from Gossypium anomalum, assembly GCA_025698475.1. NCBI lineage: Eukaryota > Viridiplantae > Streptophyta > Magnoliopsida > Malvales > Malvaceae > Gossypium > Gossypium anomalum. The sequence goes on from CM046959.1 coordinate 60,302,701, forward strand.
TTGGATACTCGGGAATGCTCACACATAGTGTGCCTTTCCATGTAACCGTAACATTTCCTTTCCATTAGTGCTCACACGAGCTGTGGGTCGAAATGTTAGCTACACGATGCTGATCACACGAGTTGTGGAGTATCCACTACAAATGCAGGACCTCAGCCATTGGTAGGACATTCAAGACCACCACCTAAAATCGTATAAACCTAATGACATGTCATTTGTATCCTAAGTATTCACAAGGTTCAAACGAGACCTTTTCACATATCCAATTCTTTAAATTTCATTATATTATACCATTTCACACATGCTTCATGAAATACATAATTTTCAATTTTACATATCCAAAATCTTTCTTTTCATTCCATTGTACCATTCCACTACACATTAAGTGAAGTTCATATTTTTCATATATAAACTTTAATTTAATTAGCTTCACAACTTAATCCATTATACTAAATTAATACAAAACTATCCATCTAAGTATGCATATCACAGTTATTAATTAGCATTCCATCCAAAATAGCAATAACAATTTTAATGCCTATACAAACTTACCTCGACAAATACAATTGTAAAACGAAGCTGACGACTAATCCAACACTTAGCTTTTCCTCGATTTTGATCCGTTTGGCTTGTTTCTTAATCTAAATAATAATTTTCATTCAATTAAACCATTCAAATAACCTAACATAATTAATTCAAGCTTATAATCCATTTTAAGGAAAATGTACAAAAGTACCCCTAACATTTTAACATTTATGCAATTTATTCCCTAAACCCGAAACTTGCAATTTCATAATTTTTAACCATAAATCATGCTAGCTGAGTTTTTATCCAATTTTATAACAGCCCATATTTATAAAAAATTTACAATATTTTCGTTAAATTTTACCATTTTCATAAATAAGTCCCTAAACCTTTAAATTATCAAAATTATTTAACAAAATATGTCCATATAACAACCAAGCTTAACAATCTATCATAAAGCTTCAAAAACATGGCACAAATTATAACGTTTAACAGTTTTACAATTTGACCCTCAAATTAACTAAATTAAGCTAATACGAGCTCAAAAATACAAAAATTACTAAAAACTAACCTAAAAATATGACGATGCACAAGGGAGAGCTTGGCCGAACCCCACACACTCAAAAATGGTGGTTTTTCGGCACCAGGAAGATGAACATAAACAAAAATTGAAAATGTTTGCCTTTAGTTTATTATATTTTAACTTAATCTTATTTAATTATAACCTATAAATTAGCCAAACTAAGAAACTCGCACTAAATACCATTAGATTATGGTATAATTTCCACATAAAATCTTATAACTTTAGTAATTTAATAATATAGCGCATTTAACAAATAAAATTTAACTTTTGTAACTTTTACGAATTAATCATTTTTACTTAATTAGTTTTTTAAACGTTAAAATTTCTTATCCAAATTTTAATATGACCCTAATAACACACCGTAAATATTTAATAAAATATTTATGGGCTTGGTTTATAGAAACAAGGTCCCAATACCTCATTTTCTAAAACCACTTGACTTTAAGGATTTACCACTTAAACCTAATTACTCATTCAAATAACAAAATTTATCAAATAAAATTTTATCATAATACTATATTTGATTCATAAATATTAATAATAATACTTACGAACTCACTCATCAGATTTGTTGCCCCAAAACCACTATTTCTGACACCACTAAAAAACAGGTTGTTATAATGGTACTTTAATGGAATGACTTCATGACTAAATAATATTGCTATTAATAAAAGAAGAGGAAAAACTTGATTAAAAATTATATGAACCCAAATTAAAAAAGTTCAATCATTCCATTCACTAGCTTGATAAAATCTTGATGGTTTGCATTAATCGATGATATGAAAAATGTGAAACTACAAACTAGAGAAATAGACCGCATGTATCACCATCCTCAATAAATGTATTTTCTCGCTATGAGCAAGAGATGATTAAGTAATTAAATTAATTACTTTGGACTGTTATTTAATTAATTTGTAATTAAATAATTGATGTTCAGAGTGAAAATTAATTTAATTTAATCATAAATTCTAGTACGGTAAAGTTGTCATGAATTTAATATACTAGAATTGAGTTGAGAAAATAATTTAATTAATTAAATGGATAAATAGTATTTTGGGCATAGGAAATATATTTATTAGGTTGAATAAATTATTTGAATTGGTTTAAACATCTGATAACACATATAATTCATCGGATAAGGGACGAGGCTCAAATAGGCACAATTAAAGAGGAGGAGCAACAAACCCTAGTCCAAGAGAAGGGTATTGCCACTAACCCTACTAGCACTCCTAATGAGAGTCTATATTACTATTAAAATATTATTATTTCATTTACATTTTGTTCGACTAAAACCTTTGTTATTTGTTCCATAAATATAGACTAAGGGCTAGGTAAAAAGTACATCACATATATATTGATATTCTATCAAAATATATTCAATTTTTTCCCAAATAAATTCTATATTTTGATAAAGTTCGTATTCAATTTCTCTTTCTTGAAAGTTTCACTAAAGTTTTCATCAATTTACGAATAGAGCCGATAGCCTAGAAAATTGAGGTTGAGATTAGTGGAGAAAATCGAGTGGTTGAAAGCTGAGATCCACTAAGTTTGCCTAATTCAAAAACACAAGTACAATTCATGTAATAGGTTTATTACCATAAACATCATAACAGTTTAGTTTTAAAGAAAAATTTTTAAATTCCATTCTGCTTATTTTCACCTTTTTAAATTGATTTTCCAACACGAGCTCAGAAAATATTTCTGTTTCATAAAGCCTTAGACTACAAAAATTTAATCCCAAGAAAGCTCGATTCTACAAGAACTTGAGTTTAAGACTGATTTGGCTTGAGGTTGAGATAGATTTGACTAAAAGCCCAAATTTATAACTTAAGAACCATAATATACATTAATAATTTAATAAATGTTAAAGTCCCATTAGTTAATTTGATAAAGTAGTAAGTTTTTATTTGAATTTCCATTGATCAAAGATTGAGGAAAATTTTAGGTTAAAGATTAAAATTCATGCATGTTGATACTTGTTAAGATTATAATAGAACAAGTTAAAATTGTAGTTAAAAATCTTAAATTAAGCTTTAATCAAGCTTAGATTATAGTTAAATTATGTGTAATTAGGGATTTATTTGTAAAGAATAAAAAATTTAAGGGTTAATAATAAATAATGGTTGTAAGAGGTTCTTGTACTATATTTATAATTATGGATTTAAATTCGATTTGGTGGATTGTGAGATGAGAACATTTCAGAGATTAAGGCTATTAGCGACTATAATTAATTAAGTGTATTCATGTTTAATTATCATATTTCTATGTCCAAATTATATATCTAATGGATTTTTTGTATTCAAATTTATTGTACGTATCTAAAGATGACATTGGGATGTCAAACAACAAAGGGAAAGGTAAAGCCATTGGCGAATAGCAAATTAGTTCGAGTTCTCTAGATAATATTATATATTTATAATGATTCGTTAAATGTTTGGAAATGGTAAAATACCTATGAGATTATGCTTGGAAGGTACGTATATACTTGAATATGTGAATTGTGATATTTTATTGGATTGATTGTATTTATGTATGTTTGGTTGATGACATCGATACTTGATAATGAGAGATTGTCATATTAATGTTTTCGAATAAAGTCACGATTATAGTTGGCATGCCATAGGTTTCGTATTGGTAGGTGGGAGATTCAGAGCTATAAGAGTACATGTTATGGTAGTTCTTGAAGACTCTAGAGGTCAAGAATGTACCACCAAATCAAATACACTAAGGTTTCCAATGTATTCTAGTGTGGTTGGTGGGATCGATGCATTTATGCCCCACTAGCACTTTAGTGCATATTTGGTGTGATGGTGGATTGATTCGAGTATCTGTGATAAAAATTTAATAAGGTTTGTTAGATACATGTATAGGTGAAATGTGATAAAAATTTTGACATGGTATATGGTTTTAATATGTTAAACTAGTTGCAAATACCCTAAGGGCGCATCAAAATAAATGTCATGTAAAAGGACAAATCAATTATATGAATAAGATGGAATGATAAATAATTACGAAACCACTAATGATCTAATGAATTATAGGTGTATACATATTGATGATATTGATGTTGAAATGGTTGTTGGTTAAATTGATTAATCTTGTTACTTAGTTGTTTTTCAACTTTATTATGTTTATAATTGAATTCTAATTATGTTAGAACTAGTGAGGATACATTACTCAACATACAGACTTTTTTACTTTTATGTGCAGGTTTTGGATAAAAGCTATAGTAGATTCATGGTCAAGCATCCAACTTGAAGGCTCAGCACGGAAGTCATCTCAATACTATTTTGTATGTATATATGTGTTTGGGTCTTGTAACGCCCTTACTCGACCCGAACGCTGAATCCGAGTACGAAGCATCACATTTGAATCGGGTTGATGTACATGTTTAGATCTTACTATCTAAAATCATTCTCTGTTACCTATTTACTTAAAAACATTTACAACAGAGATAATAATTTAAAGTAAGAGTTCATGGCTCTCATCTCTGGACTTTAAGGGAACTCTTTAGTTACAATACATTCGACTCCTAGGCAAAATTTCTATTGGTACCCCCTTTTTATGTGCATGACTCCATAATGATCATGATACTTGTTTGAACATGGTTTGGCTTGGTCCTTCCTCGAGTTCCTAAACCTAAAAATCCTGCAAAACTCAACCCAACACTTTGGTAAGTTCAATGAAATTAGTGAGTTCCTTTACTACATTACACTAAAATAGACTCCATCTTGAAGGGGGTTTCAAATGTAAAAGAACCAAACACACTAATCTTTGATTCTTCTGGCGATCTCAGTTTGCTTGGGGTCTCAGACTTCTAACTAACATCTGTTTGTCTTTAATGGCGAAGTGAATGCTAGAAATCTTTAATTGGTCAGCTTATGTCCCTCTGATTTCCTATGGTAGGTTCTAGCCGATGTATCATCCTTGCGGATTCCCATCCATCTTTTCACAACTTGTGTTTTGTATTCCTCTTATCCTAATTCTTTCCATGCCTATTCTTTATGATTTCATCCTGGCGCTTGAACACACCATGGATCTGGCGGATGAATTGACGTTCTACTTATATGGCCTTCTAGTAGGGTCCATGCGTATTGCCGTTCTTATCAGGGTTCATCTTTACCATTACCACCCCATCCTTAAGTTGCAATGTTGTTTAGATTACTTCATTGAATTCTACCCTGTTGCAACATATTGCTTTTGAGATGATATATATACTTGTTTGTTGTGGACTTCTTTGGCATATATTACCCAACAGACCGTTGTCTGGATGACCGCTGGAGTTCATGATTCCTCTCACATATCTGTTGTAACGCCCTGTACCCGAGACCGTCGCCAGAGTCGAACACGAGGTGTTAACAGACTTAATTCATTACTTTAAACAGGTCAAACAATTTATTTTTAAAATTTTTAGTCAAGCTAGCAATCTGCGTCACAGTCACTTAAAAATTCATATTTCGAGTTTCAAAACTCGAAATCCAATTCTGTAAATTTTCCCTGAAACTAGACCCATATATCTATTTACTAACTTTTTTATAGAATTTTTGGTAAAGCAAATTAGTACAGTTTATTAGTTAAAGTCTCCCCTGTTTCAGGGTTTGATTGCTCTGACCTCTGTGTATTATGAATCAGATATCTCCCTGTACAGAGTTTCAATGACTATCCCGTTTATTTCTAATAAAACTAGACTCAATAAGGAATCTGTACATATAAATCATGACTTCTAATTATCTTTGAAAAATTTATGGCGAATTTCCAAAGTCAGAATAGGGGATCCAGAAATTGCTCTGGCCCTGTTTCACAAAAATTTAAACATCTCATAAAATATAACTCATATACCTGTTTTGTTCCATCCATATGAAAATAGACTCATCAAGCTTCAATTCCATAACTTATTCATTATTTAATTCCTTTCTACTATTTTTAGTGATTTTTCAAATTCACGTCACTACTGCTGTTTGAATCTATTTTATGGTAAATTTTACCCATTTCATGGTTCCCATGGATTAGCTAGCAATTTAGCATACATAACACCAAATATGATCATGATTAGCCATTCCAATGGCTAATCATTACCAAGCATTTCCATACCACTCAATAACCATATCATAAGACTATATACACAAAATGATTATAATGCTATACATGCCATACTCAAAATATACAAGCCATTATGCCAAGATGGTATACGGATAGTGTGAGCGTGCCTCCGACCGTTTCCGATTTCCGAGCTGGCTTGTCAACACTACAAGGAATGAAAAGGAGGGAGTAAGCACAAATGCTTAGTAAGTTCACATGCAAATAGCAAGTAACACAACTATATAAGCAAACATAAACATCATTTGCATGATCATCACCGAGACATTCATATCACATTTTCATTTATCATCTTACCATATTGTTGTTATATCGAGTTTTCAACCCGAGGGTTAAGTACATACCTGTTCAAAGTATCCATTTCACAGCAGTTACCAATATGTCCCTTTCATCTCGAGTATTCCTCCATTTGAGTAGAATTTTACCCGTTGAACACATCGGAATATAATTCGGATACATGGAAAGTTTGCACATAAGTGCCACATATGTAGCCAAGCTACCATGTAACCCGCCCATAAGTGAACTCGGACTCAACTCAACGAGCTCGGATGCCTAGTTACATCTCTCGAACTCGGACTCAACTCAACAAGTTCGGACATTCGCATCCATAAGTGAACTCGGACTCAACTCAACGAGCTCGGATGCCTAGTTACATCTCTCGAACTCGGACTCAACTCAACGAGTTCAGACATTCGCATCCATAAGTGAACTCGGACTCAACTCAATGAGTTCGGATGCTCAACCATCCTAGTGACATGTCACTTGTATCCTAATCTATTCCTAAGGTTCAAACGGGATTTTTCCCTCGATCTGACATTAGCCGTCTTCCACGGAATATCGGAACCGATACTCGGTAGCAATTCATATTTATCAAGTAGTAAACATAATTTGCATATTACTCAACATTAAGCACAAAGCATAATATTTCACGATAAAAAATTAGCATATTATATAATTAACATCAATAACTTAAAAATAACAATTTTGCTACATTATTTACACATGAACTTACCTCGTATGTGAAAATGGCTACTTTTACCATTTCGTCCACAACTTGGTATTTTCCCGATTTTAGCCCGAATTTTAGTTTTCCTTGCTCTATCATTTAAAATATAGTCTAATTAGGGCTCACATTATTCAAATTAACCCAAAATCATATTTTGGCAAAATTACAGTTTTGCCCCTAAACTTTCGTATATTTACACTTTTGACCCAAAGCTCGTAAATTAAACTTCAGCATATTTTCTCATGTTTTATGACATGCTGAACATTTTTCCCTTCTATGACAACATCAAATTCTCACTCTAACACATAGTTATGAACAATAACAATTTTTACCGATTAAGCCGTCTTACTCATTTTTGCTTAAAATCGCTTAGCAAAAGTTGTTTAACATAATTTCAGCCTTCATATTATACCATAAAACATCAAAATAAACACATTTAACCTATGGGTATTTTTCCAAATATGAACCCTAGCTTAAATTATTGCTAGAATAAGCTTAATCAAGTTACCGGGATTCTAAAAACGTAAAGAACTTGAAAAACGGGGCTAGAAACAGGACTTACAATCGAGCTTGGAAGCTTGAAAACCCTAGCCATGGTTTCTTCTTGCTATATTCGGCCATGGGGTTGAAGATGAGCAAAATTGGCTTTTAATTTTGTATTTTAATTCATTTTACCCCTAAATGACCAAAATGCCCTTACTACTAAACTTTCCAAAAATTCCATCCATGTCCAATTTTTGTCCATAGACTTAGAAATTGGTAAAATTCCTATTTTAGACCTCCTAATTAATATTTCAAAACAATTTCATACTAGAAACTTCTTGAATGCAAGTTTTGCAAATTATTCGATTTAGTCCCTAATTTCAATTTAAGCACTTTATGCATAAAATTTCTTCACGAAATTTTCACACAATCATGCAATCATATCATAGACCTCAAAATAGTCATAAAATAATTATTTCTATCTTGGATTTTGTGGTCACGAAACCACTATTTCAACTAGGCCCAAAATTAGGATATTACAACTCTTCCCCCCTTTTAGGGATTTTCGTCCCCGAAAATCTTACCGGAAATGTGGTCTTCACTTTTAATCTCATATTCGGTGCTGAAGAGCTTTCACTTAGGCTGTACCTCTAATACATCTCTCTAATTTCTCATATGGTCTAAAAGCTTACAATCTTAACTCTCAACTGTTCTTAAATTTTCAACCCTTCTCAGTTTCCCATGATATCATGACATAAAACCAGGATCTTAACTTGATTAATGGAGACCGGAATTCCAAGAAATCAAACAATCAAAGAGACACAAAATTCCATGAATCGATGAGTAGGAATTCATTCAATACCGATATGATTTATAAATTTCTCCAAACATTTAAGAATAGGATACATCACATTTTCCTCTTTACGCCATAGAAATAATTACGATATGGCCTAAAGAATAATCCTTCTCATTTCCATCCCAATATCAACATTGACAAGGATAATTTTGATAGATCCCAATGCTCAGCTTTAACCTCTTTAACAACTCAGATTTTATGTAACATCGAATGCTCTAAACTATCACATTACCTCACTATCTTGAAACACATCACAATTCATACAACAAAGACATTCTTGAAAGTCGGAAGTCTTTGCTCAATGTAGACTAGTCTAGTTCGGACGCCTTGGTTACCAATATTCTCATCTATCCGAACTCTGTCAACATGTAATAAACTTTTCAGCTTTCATAAGATGAAAACCTTATCATTAGTAGTGACTTTAACTAATATCCAACTCTTTCTAATAAATATACACTTCTCGTTCAGACTATTTACTCTTTTATCAATACAAAAATGAAATTCTATTATCAGACTTGAGAAAAATAATCTTGACATAATTGTCACATGAAATCTTTCAAATAAATAACTCACCATACTGACTGAAACTCGCGCTTTTATCACCTATGCCTTTGCTGATGTCAAATCCTTACACAGAAATTAAAAAAAAATCCCAATACTAAAATCACCACATTACCAAGATCAAATTTGAAGTATAGTCATATTTGACAAGATTATCACGAGCTGAAGAACGCACTTCGAACATGAGTCGTAATTGACAAATTATGGAACAAAGATAACAAGAAAACCGAATAAAGAAATCCAAGATAGAGAAACCGGAATAAAGAAATCCAGAATAAAAAGATTCAGGATAAAGAAACCCAAGATACGATATTATGCCGGAGAATCAAAAACCAAACTCATAGAGAAAATATAGAATACCCCGATAATTCTTCAAAGAAAGAAAGTCCAAAAGAAAACATCATTTAATCCCACTGAAATCAAATATAATAAGATCAATATATCTTCCCATACATATATATTAGATGAAGCATCAAGTAAGAGAAACAGAATTATAATATCATATGTATTCTCTCATCAATTCTTATCAGACGAAATGAAATAGAATACTTGATGAAATAGAGCAATATAAATTATAAACCAGTCAGACTACCAATGTTTTCATCCAACACCAGAATTAGAAGACATTCCCATATAACAAGAATTTCTTCAGAAGATCAATAGCCATAGAAATATTTTTGAGAACGGGCAAACACATAGAACATCTCAAAAGAGACTGCTAAATCTGTCCAGTCATAACTATCACACTTAGATAGTTCACATTTAAAATATCATTTCCCCAACTAGTTCTGCCGTCACAAATTTCATATTAAACCATTTACTAAAGAAGGCCAGTTCTGAATAAATTTCGATTTACACTTTTCTTGACCTTGCACCTGAGTAATTCGATTTACCAAAGAGAATTCCTTCTCTAATTAGGACAGTGCATAACTCCAATAATCTTTACGTCAATCCGATACTTTACTGGCTCTAACTTTACTTATCAGCTCATTTTCAATCTCTGATCATACTTATAATTATTCTATCACTGAACTCTTTGGGTTCTCAACCGGAAACTTATTCAATACAAATCTCATGAAATTCCATTATAAGTACCACTTGGTGTAGGAGGGTTGTAGGACCTCTGACTCGACTTTTTCTTATACATACACATATGACACAACTTCCATCATCATAGCAACATCATCAAAATCATGTCATTCATTCAGGGCAATGCAACATTCATGTTGGCTTACACAAATTTTCCCTCTCATCCCATTTAGACAATATACTTATGCATACATTCTATGTTTTCTAGATAGCTTTACTTATCCATTCATTTAATTAAATTAATTCATGCTCATGACATCATATAGGGCCAAACAAACATAGATATTTGCATCACAATCACAACTTTCATTTCGTGCATCATGTACATGTCATTACAATCATATAATTCACCCAAACAATTTAACATAGATAAGTTCATTTCATTATAATCTTTTATCTCATAAAAATTATATATCATTAGCATTCATCAACATTCGACGTCCAAATCAAGACAAGGACATTTTCATTCATATCATAATATTCTGACTTTTATTCATACCTCTACTACTTTCTATTTATTCCGTTCATCTTATCAAGTAAGCCATATACACTACATCATATGAGCATTAAGCAAATATAGATATTTATCACATATGTATCATAAAATTTTATTCATACTTTTCTGAACCGAGACTTATCATAATCATAATTTTACTCAAATACCTTCACATAACATTGAACATGGTCGGTGCAGCTCAGTTGGAGAGTACCCTGTCTAAATAAGACGGTACTCATATGCGTCGGAAGACATCACACTATCACAGATCGCTGGTATGTATAGCTAAATTTTTACGCGCATGCTAAGTTAGTCCGAGAACCGACTAAACCTACTCGATACCACCAAATGTAACACCCGTGCACTCCGACCGTCACGGAGTCGAACACGAGGTGTTAACAGACTTAATTCATTACTTTAAACAGCTCAAACAATTTATTTTTAAAATTTTTAGTCAAGGTAGCAATCTGCGTCACAGTCGCTTAAAAATTCATATCTCGAGTTTCAAAACTCGAAATCCAATTCTGTAAATTTTCCATGAAACTAGACTCATATATCTATTTACTAATTTTTTTATAGAATTTTTTGTCGAGCAAATTAGTATAGTTTATTAGTTAAAGTCTCCCCTATTTCAGGGTTTAACTGCTCTGACCTCTGTGTATTACGAATCAGATATCTCCCTATACAGAGTTTCAATGACTATGCCATTTATTTCTAATAAAAATAGACTCAATAAGGAGTCTGTACATATAAATCATGACTTCTAATTATCTTTGAAAAATTTATGGTGAATTTTCAAAATCAAAACAGGGGATCCAGAAATTGCTCTGGCCCTGTTTCACAAAAATTTAAACATCTCATAAAATATAACTCATATACCTGTTTTGTTCCATCCATATGAAAATAGACTCATCAAGCTTCAATTCCATAACTTATTCATTATTTAATTCCTTTCTACTATTTTTAGTGATTTTTCAAATTCACGTCACTACTCCTGTCTGAATCTATTTTATGGTAAATTTTACCCATTTCATGGTTCCCATGGATTAGCTAGCAATTTAGCATACATAACACCAAATATGATCATGATTAGCCATTCCAATGGCTAATCATTACCAAGCATTTCCATACCACTCAATAACCATATCATAAGACGATATATTCAAAATGATTATAATGCTATACATGCCGTACTCAAAATATACAAGCCATTATGCCAAGATGGTATACGGATAGTGTGAGCGTGCCTCCGACCGTTCTGATTTCCGAGCCGGCTTGTGAACACTACAAGGAATGAAAAGGAGGAGTAAGCACAAATGCTTAGTAAGTTCACATGCAAATAGCAAGTAACACAACTATATAAGCAAACATAAACATCATTTGCATGATCATCACTGAGACATTCATATCACATTTTCATTTATCATCTTACCATATTGTTGTTATATCGAGTTTTCAACCCGAGGGTTAAGTACATACACATGCTCAAAGTATCCATTTCACAACAGATTACTAATACGTCCCTTTCATCTCGAGTATTCCTCCATTTGAGTAGAATTTTACCCGTTGAACACATCAGAATATAATTCGGATACATGGAAATTTTGCACATAAGTGCCACATATGTAGCCAAGCTACCATGTAACCCGCCCATAAGTGAACTTGGACTCAACTCAACGAGCTCGGGCATTCGCATCCATAAGTGAACTCGGACTCAACTCAACGTGCTCGGATGCCTAGTTACATCTCCGAACTCGGACTCAACTCAACGAGTTCAGGCATTCGCATCCATAAGTGAACCCGGACTCAACTCAACGAGCTCAGATGCCTAGTTACATCTCTCGAACTTGGACTCAACACAAAGAGTTCAGACATTCGCATCCATAAGTGAACTCGGACTCAACTCAACGAGCTCGGATGCCTAGTTACATCTCTCGAACTCGGACTCAACTCAACGAGTTCGGATGCTCAACCAACCTAGTGACATGTCACTTGTATTCTAATCTATTCCTAAGGTTCAAACGGGCTTTTTCCCTCGATCTGACATTAGCCATCTTCCACGGAATATCAGAACCGATACTCGGTAGCAATTCATATTTATCAAGTAGTAAACATAATTTGCATATTACTCAACATTAACCACAAAGCATAATATTTCACAGCATATCATATAATTAACATCAATAACTTAAAAATAACAATTATGCTACATTATTTACACATGAACTTACCTCGTATGTGAAAATGGCTACTTTTACCATTTCGTCCACAACTTGGTATTTTCCCCATTTTAGCCCGAATTTTAGTTTTCCTTGCTCTATCATTTAAAATATAGTCTAATTAGGGCTCACATTATTCAAATTAACCCAAAATCATATTTTGGCAAAATTACAGTTTTGCCTCTAAACTTTCGCATATTTACACTTTTGCCCCAAAGCTCGTAAATTAAAATTCAGCATATTTTCTTATGTTTTATGACATGCTGAAAATTTTTCCCTTCTATGACAACATCAAATTCTCACTCTAACACATAGTTATGAACAATAACAATTTTTACCGATTAAGCCATTTTACTCATTTTTGCTTAAAATCGCTTAGCAAAAGTTGTTTAACATAATTTCAGCCTTCATATTCTACCATAAAACATCAAAATAAACACATTTCACTTATGGGTAATTTTCCAAATATGAACCCTAGCTTAAATTATTGCTAGAATAAGCTTAATCAAGTTACCGGGATTCTAAAAACGTAAAGAACTTGAAAAACGGGGCTAGAACGAACTTACAATCGAGCTTGGAAGCTTGAAAAACCCTAGCCATGGTTTCTCCTTACTATATTCGGCCATGGGGTTGAAGATGAGCAAAATTGGCTTTTAATTTTGTATTTTAATTCATTTTACCCCTAAATGACCAAAATGCCCTTACTACTAAATTTTCCAAAAATTCCATCCATGTCCAATTTTTGTCCATAGACTTAGAAATTGGTAAAATTGCTATTTTAGACCTCCTAATTAATATTTCAAAACAATTTCATACTAGAAACTTCTAGAATGCAAGTTTTGCAAATTATTCGATTTAGTCCCTAATTTCAATTTAAGCACTTTATGCATAAAATTTCTTCACGAAATTTTCACACAATCATGCAATCATATCATAGACCTCAAAATAATCATAAAATAATTATTTCTATCTTGGATTTTGTGGTCACGAAACCACTATTTCGACTAGGCCCAAAATCAGGATATTACATCTGTTCTCTACGGAACTAGGCATTTGGTTAATACTTTCATATTAGTTCTTCTTTTAAAGAGGAATAGTCTTGACAGACATACCTGTCACTCGAGGCTTCCTTTCTAGGTAACTCTCTCTATCATTGGGTTCTAACTAACCCCTCATTTCTTTATGGACAATCTAATGTGTTTTTGATCAACCACTAGTATATAGGGTTCATTGAGCACCCTCTGGAAACTCTTGATAGCAGATCCTTATCTCTGATCCTCGGATAAACCATAATACATTTGCCTTTTCACTAAGCATTACTGGTATGTCATTTCTCGTATATGGTTCTAGCTGGGTTACCACCCATATGCTCTACGACTCTTGTAATTACTGTTTGGCAGACTGTTTCCTTTTCCACTTCCTTTGCCTTAATCGACTGGTTCCCCATTAATCCACTGGCTCACTATCATTTGGCCAATAAATACATTTTCCATCCACCCCTTTTTACTAGATTGCGTGAGTTTCCACAATTTTCATCATGGCGATCTATTTTTGTTTATTGTCCCAACAAACTATATTGTTTCTTTAGTTCTAGTGGATTATTGTGTTTAGTGTCTCGACGAACTACCCCTTGTTTAGTATCCCGATGGGCTACCCCATGTTTAGTGTTTTAGCAAACTACCCCATGTTTTGTGTTCTGATGGACTACCACATGTTTAATGTCTTAACATACTACCCCGTGTTTAGTTTCCCGATGGACTACCCCATATTTAGTGTCTCAGCAGGCTATGCTGGTTGTCATAGCCAAGCTATGGTCTTACACGTCAAAGACCTTTTGAGGTGTCACCACATAAGACCTTACCGCCTTTCCGGTGTTACCCCATAGAGCCTATTGACCATTGCTGCAGTGATATTCTATAGAACTTAAATACCGTTGTCAAGGTGTCATCCCGAAGGATCAATTAATATAATTTCTTTTCACATTTTACCTTGATGCTTGAACATCGAAGTGTCCCCCCCCGCAAGGCTCAGAATTTTGCACATCAAAGTTTCCTCCCAACAATCTCGGATGGTGGAATCTTAATGGAATTCAAAATTTCTTTTTCCCTATTCCTCCGGCTATTCCTTCTTTTTTTATTCTAACCTTGAGTTGCTCAAACACCGTAGTGTTCCCTCCGTAAGGCCTGAACCTTCGTTCATCATGATTCGCACCCAGCAACACCGTATGGTGATATCTAATAGAATCTCCCTTTCATAATTCTAACTTCATCTAAACTATCAATATTTCCCTTTCATGCTTCATAATTATAATTATGCATGCATTTAACTTACATTCTATCATGGAGTATGCTATTTTTTAAAACATGGAAGCATAATTATTTCATGCACATTGAACTATATTGGCAGATATCCATATACCAAGCAATTCTGCCCATGCCTATCATACACAATTAGTTGAGATCATTCATTATCACAGAACTTAACATAGAATCATGCCAACCACTTATCATTCTAGTAATGGTAAGTAGAAACTCAATTGATGCTTCTTCGCCTTATCAGTTTTTCTTTTTCAAATGCAAGAGGTTCCATCCTCCTCGTAGCTAATCATGTCAACCAAAGTCACGAATTAAACTCTGTATTCTTAACTTAAAACTCATTATTTATAGAGTCATGCAGAATCCCTTAAAGGGTTTTAGGGAAATTCTTATCCTCATTTTCTTAATCTTAATTTTACAGATGGACTAAGAGCCTTACTAGATTACTGGATTCTCTACTTATCCAACTCAACCCTTGTGATCATTACTCCATGTAGAGCTTTCATAATTATCTCTTATTTAGAGCAACCAAGGAAGATGTTGAAAAGGAGAGAATGAAACAGAATTGAGAAGAATTCACATGAGGATTCACTTCTCAGCTATTTATAACCCTTCGTGTAACACCCAAATCTGATCAAGTAGGTTCGGCCCGAATGTAGTTAGCTACATTAGCCACTAAAGTGTCTTTCCGTTAACTCCCAACCTAACCTACAACACAGTATTAACTTACAACAATAATGTGTTAAGTTATAACACAACAACGAAAGAATATCAAACATAGAAATAAATATGCGATCTTAACAAACAACAAAGGTAGGGTTCACATGTCACCTAAACAAAAAGACTTAAGAGGTTTGCATGCAAGACATAAACAAGGCATTTAAAGTACAAACTTTCAAAAATAACTATTATTATATGTTAAGGTTTGCACCTCAACTTTAGTTTGCATGAATCGTACAACATAAGTTTGCTTTAAAAAAATAGAATATGAGTTCGCAGTACAACATAAAGCACGAGCTTGCAGAATAATATGGGTTCGCAATGTAACTATAGTTCGCGTACTTCCTAGGTTCGCATACTTGTTTAGGTTTCGCTAAATTGTAATATATTCCTATAGAAGGTTTCTCATGCATGTTAGGGGTTGCAAACATACAAGGGTCATAGAAAATAATACTTCACAAATAAAATGGCACACATGTGTCGTAATTTAGTAATATAACATGGAAAGTAGGGAAGGAAAATTAAAGAAACATAAACTTTATTCTTGTTGAGAAGAAATTAATAACAAGGTTTTACTTAAGGTTTTGCTAAATGGAAATAAACTTAAAACTTTAAAGATAATGTTTCAATAATTAAATTATATTACAATAAGACTAAACCCACATAAATAAAACCCCATCACCTATTTTTTCAAGTTTGCCAATATCTATTCAAGGATGAGCCTTGCCAAGTCATCTACCTCGCCACTACCATCCGCGACCTGCTTACCTATGAGGGAAGAGAGGAGTGGGTGAATTCATTGAGAACTCAGTGAATAATAAGAGAGGAGTGGGTGAATTCATTGAGAACTCAGTGTTGAATAATCAGGAATCAATAGAGTAAGCTTAAAACATAGAGTTTAAAATAGAAAGAAGGCTTAGTCTAAAATCATGTCGTGTGTTGGCTTTATAGTGAAGGTTGGCAGACCTAGTTCACAAAACCTGTTTGTCATAAAACACATAAGTTTGAAAAAAGTTGCACATGTACTCACTGAAAATCATACTTAAAAACTTAGCTTGTTCTGGTTTGAAAGTGAAACTTATAATAGCATGTAACATGCTCACATACTTGTCTTATTGGAATGACGAAAATGTGCAAGTGTACACAATTGCAACATGTAATAAAGTGACAAGTAAATGTCAAGTTATCGTACTCATAGGGACTGTGAAAAGAATTATTTATGAATGCAATTTAAAACACTTTGGTGAAGAAAAATATTTTGATTTGAGAAGGTGATTAAAAACTAAGATTTTTAACTAATTAAAATAAATAAATAGAAAATAAAAGTTCCAATGCACAATTTCAAAAGATGATTTTAATCAAGATGACATAATTGTGTTAGATTAATTACATTTATTAACTTGGAATTATTAAACTCATGTTCATGTTGTTACAGATAAATTCATGGCAACTCAGTAATTTGCTAACTTATGAACATACTTACCTACCAAAATCTATTATCTCTTGACTATATCTTTATGTCAATTCAACCGATTAAATAAATTTTAATAAGCAAATGTGTTAATGCACATACATACTTATGAAATTAAAATAATCTCTTGTACATATCTCTATGCCAATTCAAACAATTAATTCAATATCATAAGCACATAAAAGATTACGTGAGGTAATAATGTATTTCTACCTTGAAACAGTTTAATCACAATAATCTTACAAGTTACGCAAGGCTAATGTATCGTTAGATATCAATGCTAATTTAATCCTTATCTACCTTAGATGATTAAACATGTACTGATTAAGTATCGTGTCAATTAATTACAATTTCAATCTGTTTAAATAATTAATTCATTAGTTACCTTACAATTGTAATGCAAGAATAACTTAGTCATGTTTCTATGTGACGCCCCAAATTTGGGCCTAGAAGTATTAGGTCTTGAGTGTGGGAGCAGTTGGGAAGTTGCTCATAGATATTTGGTTGTGCAAGAAAGTGACACAACTGTGTATCTGCTTCAGTGGTTAAATATTCTGAGTGTTCTGGGAGTGCCTGGGAAGTCATGGGTTCAAGCCTTGGCTTCCACAAAATTTTACTTTTTAAGGATAAAACCCCTATCTTTGGCCAGTAGGGTTATAAGTTTATTTTGGTAAAAACATGACAAAATGGGCCTGTTGGTCTAGTGGATAGTGGGTGTGGAGTGTGCTAGTGGTCTGAAGTTTGAATCTCTGCTTGTGCAAATGGAGATTGCCCATGAGAGGAAGTTGTGTTTGACCTAAACACCAAGACTTTGAACAGATTTGAATAGGGTTGTTGTTAGCCGAATTTGAAGATATGGATGGGAGAAAATTAATGAGAAAATCAATAAAGTTCAAATTTGGAGAAGAGTCTTGCTGAGTTTGAACTTTGGCACTTAGTGTTTCGGCTGTGTAGGGATGTTAGGAGAGGTGTTTAGTGTGTGGAAGGCTGAACGAAATTGGGGAGTTCTTTTGGGATAAAATGCGACTATGTATTGGTAATTGGTCATTTCATTTCAGGATTTTGCCAAATTGTGGTTCTGCTTTTGATTCCTTCTTTTTGTTATGTGTTGGGTGAATTCTCTCTTTTTCCCCTCTTTCGCAACTGTGCTCTTTATTGGATCGATTGTTTCTTGCCCTCTCTCTTTCTTCATTGTAACTATTGTAGCCGAATACCCTATTGCCCTCTTCTATTCTTTTGGGCTGCTAGCCTTTGGCTTAAGACCGAACCTTTTCTCCTTTGCCCTTTCAATCGGTTGTTATTTCTCGGCCAAATACCATTCTTCTCCTCTCATCTGGTTTCCATCAATCACCATTTCTTTTGTTGATTCATTTAGCCAAATACTCCATCTCCCTTAATTCAATTGTTGGTGTTTTGTTTTCGGTTTGTAGGAGTTCTCTGACGATCAGTAAGTGCTCATATTTCCCTTTTTGCTTCTATCTACCATTGAGATCTTTTCTTTTGAACATTTTTTTCTTTCTACCGATTGTTGATAGGGAAAACAATTGTTACACTTCGCCTCTATTTACTCTTTGTAGTTTCGACTTTGGGTGAGTGTGGCCGATTGTACTTCTCTCGTATTTGGAAGTTGTGTTTTTGGTAAGTGATTTTTCGACTAGTACAAACTGTTCAAATATTGATAGTTGATAAGTGTGGTTTGGAATACAGATAGCCCTAAGACCTTTTGATTGGTCTTTTAGAGCGGAGTCAGGGAGTAAGCCATAATCGGTTGATTGGTTCTAGTGAGGGGTAAGTTTTTGGGCAAGTTATCTTGGTGGGAGTTTTGGATAGGTTGGTTGGTATGAGATTAACTGGATCTTGTGAATGAGTGTAGGTTGGAGTACTCGTGAACTTTTTGGCACGTTCTCATAAACAGGTTTGTGTAACACTGCCTTTAGATGTGAAACTGCAAAGGCTGCAAAGGCTGAAAAGCCAGAAAGTGGGTTGTCGACACCACACGGGCGTGCGCCCGTGTGGCAGGCCGTGTAACAAAACATGGTTGTGTGGTCAACGAGATGGCCATGAGCATTTTCATGGGCCAAAACGATACTAGGCCATTTTGGGCCGAACGGGGCATGTGGGCCCAATGGGTATGTGGGCCCTACATGGAATGAATCACACAAGAGTGTGGTTAATATTGGGTCGGCTATGTGAATCACACTGCTAAGGCCATCTTGGGTTATGTAGGCCATACGAACGTGTGGGCCCACAATATTGACTGTGGGCCCATTATCACCGATTGCCTGTTAGGGTTGCACGGGTCGCCCAAGACGACTGTTGCCCTACTGTTGGGCCGGTAAGGGTACCTGGACCCTTATTTTTTTTGTAAATCACTGATATACCCCTATGTGATGTATGACTGTTTGAGGATGCCATTTTTAATGTATGTGCATTTATATTATGTTGCATTGCATGGGGTGGGATATATGATTTTGTAGGAAGTGTACTGAAAGGCTATAAGCCTATTACTGGCAGCTCTACTATAAATACTGTTTAAGTGCCGCAACCGGTGCTACTTGGTGTGTAGGGATGGGTGGGTCAATTTTATCCCCACATGGTGTGTAGGGTTGGTATGGAGATTGTGTGTAGAGGCTGGATTAGGTAGGATCTTTCTGATTGCATATTATATTGATATCATTATTCATCGTAATGGGCTTAGGCCCCACCGATCTCATTCATCGAGATGGGCTTTGGCCAAAATCACTCTTTGTTCGATCGGGCTAAGGCCCAAATCATTCTCGAAAGGGCTTAGGCCCAAAGTTGTGTTTTGCTGATTGATTGCTATTATGGGATTTCACACACTGAGTTTTTGCAAACTCACCCATCTGTTAACTGTGCAGGAAATCTCCAGACTTAGGTGGTTCGATGCCTCGGAGGACTCAGTGGTGGCCACTCGACTTAGTTAAATTTTAATATTATAATCAAGGTTTATTTTGGGTTTTACATTATGTAATAAGGCCTCTCGGGTTTATTTTTGATTTTGGTATTTTACTCATATTTATCTGTGATTTACGACTGCTAGTAGTAGGACAAAATGCGAGTTTTCAAAAAGTCAAACGTTTTAAAACTACCACAGATACATAAATCATTTTCAAAGCTTCCGCGAATAACAAACCGTTCTCAAAGTTAATAACGTTTTACTAAAAGCGACCTTTAAAAATACAACCCATAATATGAATGAGCAATAAGACTTTAAAACTGCTTTTCAACCTATACAAAGAGGCTAGTTAAAGAAAGGCTTTTAACAGACGAGTCTTAGATTTTGGAAACACTTCAATGTGACATCGCAGATTCGGCCATAACATCTAGGCTAGGTTTGGGGTGTTATATTCTACTTAATCAAACATCTTACCGAGGCCTCTAACAGCACAAACACAATTTTAATAACTCAAGTAGACGAAATATAATTAACCTAACACAAATTAAATTTAAGCCATATTAATTAAATTAAACAATTCAATATAAAAAATATTCATAGACATGTTCATCATAACAACAAAATTAAAAGGATAGGGAATAAGAATCAAAGATAGGGAATAAGAATCAAATCTAGTGTTTTCTCTGTGGCTTGAATAGTTTGCTCCACTCCTCCTTTTTCGCTTGTTCTTGTCGAACCGAGGCTTCTACAAACACTTGAATGCTACTCCAAATGGTGGTTGATTGACTCTTTTTCAAGAGGTGAAATCGGCAAGGGAATAAGGGAAGAAAATGAAGAATAACAAAAGGGAATGAAGAGAGAAAAATGAGAGAGAAATGAAGAGATAAGAAGGGTTGAGATGTGTTTGAAGTGAGCAGCCAATGGGGATATTTATAGGTTGAGAAGGCTGCTAAAAATAGCCAAAATCAGTAGCCAAAGACTCCCCCATGGCTGGCCACACATGTGGCTTGTTTGAAGATTTCAAACATGCTATTTTAAGGTAGGGGCAAATCTAAAAAGGCATAAATAATGGAGGGGTTTGAATGCAATTTGAAGGACTCTTCAAAGGCCATTTTACAAGCCAAATAAAAAGACAATAAAGCTGATTGGGTCAGCATGTGGGACAGTTTTGGGCTACCCAGTGCTCGGTTGGATCGGTTTTCTTAGTTCAGCTCAACTGGGCCCCTTTTCATAATTAATTAACAATAATTTATTTAACCCAAATTAAATTGGATTAAAATTAAAATTAAAATTAATTATATTATGAATTAATACACATAATTTGGACTATCTTAGGCTGAAAAATTAATTTGCCTTGATGCTTTAAAATTGCTTCTCAGTTTTGCGCTTCTCGATTTTTTGCCCTTTATGCAAGTCTATCGAAAATAATCAAAATTATTCACACTTTGATATAAAATTATTTAAAATTCAACATGTTCATAATTTGAGTTCAATTTAATTATTATTTATTTTTCGACATGAATTTTACCTAAACTGCATGAATTTGAGTTAAAAAGAGCATGAAAAAGTGTGCTTATCAGAATGGTTGAAGAACATAAAACATGTTCTCGCCCTTATCTTAAAATACTTATCTTATCATAATTTTTTGGATATGCGGATCTCCTTATAACGCTTTAGAATGACTCAAAAAGTCCATAACATGTCCCATAAGTGTAGCATAAAGCTAAACACTCTCCTGTATGCCAACATGTCCCATTGAATAGAGCATAGCTCAACATTCCCTTATCTCTTCACATGTCCCAAGGCCTCAATGCTCAAAATCACATAAAACTTATAAATGAGTACTCACAATCCTTTTCTATATCGATATATCCAACATAAGGGCTTGCAAAGGAGCACGCACAAAAACTTATCACATAGAGCTCACAGAAAATATAACTCATAAAACTGAACTTTTAGAACATACTTTAAAACATAGGATTGTATAAAATCATATCTATAAAACATAACTTTAAAGTATAACTTGAAAATACATCATGAAAACAAAGTATCAGAACTTTTAAAAATAGATTTTATAGGGAAAAACTTACTCTCAGAACTGTAGTTTTTAAAAAAAGATTTTTGGAACACTCATATCCCATCTCCGTTGCTGGATTAAGGATATGAGTATTACAGAGCCAAATAAAAAATTTATCTTAATTCTATAACAAGTATTCAATTAATTTATAAATATATATCATATCATAGAATAAATATACACATGGGTCTTTATTCGGATTTACGGGGCCCTAAAATTACCTTAGAAACATTTGGGGATCAAATTGAGACAAATTAGAAATTTTGAGAAAAAAATATGAAAATTTGAGATGCAGGGTCACACGGCCGTGTGTCCAGGCCACGTGACATAGCCCAGACCGTGTAGACATTTGAAGTTGGGACAGCTGGCCGTGTCCCAGCCTATGTCTCTACCCGTGTAACTCACTGACTTAGGTCACACAGTCGTGTCGTAGGCCGTGTAACTCACTAACTAAAAACATACGACTGTGTCGCAGACCGTGTGCCAGACCGTGTGACTCACTGATTTGATACAAATAGCCGTGTTGCGGGTCGTGTCCCAAGCCATGTATGGCACACAACCATGTGGCAGCTCGTGCCCTAGGTCGTGTGCACTAAAATGAACTTTAAACATCAAGTTAACCAAATCATACTTGCTTGGACACTAAGTAACCTAATTACTAGCCATTTAACCTATTTAAAACACAATTTAACATGCTCAAAATGTGCCAAAACAAACATCTTGCATGCCTAACCAATGTACCATCATTGTTACCACATTTTAAATTATCCAATATATTAACAAAGCATCAAGCATTCATGACTCACATTTATACCAAGCTTTACTATATTTGAACTAGTATTTAGATATTTAAACAATAAAACTTTAAGCTAACATATACCAAAACATTTAGATATGCTAACATACAAAAACATAATCTCAAAAACAATCAAAATACCTGCCTATATATATCATTAGTCTCAAAAACAATCAAAAGACCTACCTATATATATCATTAGAAAATAAAGCATCACACCACGACTATAAACCATATCATTCAACAACTACAAATCAAGGTATTCATTTATGCATTATATATATACGTCTTCCATCATCACAAAATATACTCTAAGATAACCACAAATCTCACTTATTAACTACATCTATCAACATTCATAAAACATATATATTCATTTATATATACATGCCACTACCCATAATAGATACAAGAACTACCAACTTAGAAGGATAGTGTGAGCTGGTTGGTTGATCCTTCCAAAAAGTCAACAATGATTATCCACAAAACAACCCATGAAAACCCGTAAGCTTACTTAATTTAGTAAGGACATAGTATAACATTTACTCTAAATATAATTAAACTTAGTTCACATATTAAGTAAATACTCAAAGTTTCAAGAACATAAATGGTGAAATGCTGAGACATTATATGCTTTCAAAGGTACCGAAGTACAAACAGGGGAATGTATGTGCATTTAGGGGTATCAAAGTACAAACAGGGGCACGTATGTGCATTCAGGGGTACCAAAGTACAAACAAGGGCATGTATGAGCATTTAGGGATACCAAAATACAAATAGGGGCACATATGTACATTCAGGGGTACTGAAGTAAATTTCACATATATATACATGAATTAACTAGAGAAAAACAATATAAAACACAAGTAAATTTCATTTATGTATTGAAATACTATGAACTTACCTACGATTCAATTCCGTTTAACACGCAAGGACTATTCCACAATTTTCCCTTTTCCTTAGTTATTGTTTTTCTGATTCAAGTCTTGATCTATATAATAATAAATAAAATATATTAATCTCATACACATTTTGCATTCCATCCAATGCATATTACCCTTAACTTTTTATTAATTACACATTTTCCCTAAACTTTTACTTTTTTCATAATTTAGTCCTTTATACCTGAAATTTCCAAATTAACAATTTTTTACAACTTTTTAAAGCTAAACGAATATCATTCTAAGCTACAAAAGTCCACCATTAATCATTAATTACTCAACTTCCATGAAATTTTAAATATTTAATCAATTTACTCTATTTGCTAAAACTATCAAAGAAATCAATTAATAAACTAATCAAAATAAAGAACTAACACTTCAACTCCATCAATTAAGATCCAAAATAACAGGCGTTTATCAATGGAAATATCTAAAATCTTTAACAATTTCAAAAACGAAGGTTTGGGTTAACTGGACTTAGTTGTAATGATCTTAGAAACATAAAAATTACAATGAACGAAACTAGAAAAAGCTTACATGTAAGTAATTGGAATGCCGAACCTAGCTTGCTAAAAATGGTGTTCTTTCACCCAAATTTTTGGTTGTTCCCTTCTTGAAGATGAAAATGTTATTTTTTATTATTTTACTTTAGTTTTATTATTAATTTACAATTATACCCCTTTTCTATTTAACATACAATTAATTAACTCAACATGCAAAACTGTCCATTTGACCTCACTAAGGTTTAATTATCACATAAGTCCTCCCTCCTTTATTAATTAACCCACCTATTTCCTATAATTCAATTATAAATAGATTTTTCATCTTTTACAATTTAGTCCTTTTCTCAAATTAACTAAGTAAACATTAAAATTTCTTCACCAAAATTTAATACGAACCTAATGTAACTTCATAAATATTGACTAAACCATAAAACACAACTTCACTTATCAGAAATTGTGGTCCTGAAACCACTATTTTGTTACCACTAAAAAATGAGATATTACATAAGAATTCGTACACTTATGACCATTCTTAACTAGTCACCAAAAAAGCTTGAGAATTTAAACGAGTTTAGCTTTGTCTTATCCTTGCTGGTAGATGGTTCAGCTGGTTCGTAACATACATAAAAACACAGATTACATAAACAGACAAAGCTTACAGAATTCACACATGCAAGTGAACCTAGCTTTCTAGACAATCAACCCTAACAGGTAAAAGGCTTACCTTGATTGCTACGAACTTGATTTAGAACAGAGACTTGACAACAAAATATCGATGCGGGGATTTTCATGGAATAAGGATCGTATTTGTACAACTAAGTGTCCTCAAAATTTTAGGATACCCTACTTGACTTAGGAAATGTGTTACTTGCACGAAAAGTATTCCTAGATACACCATATCTTTATTTCCTAATTTTAGTCTGACTCTAACTTTGACTGGCAAACCCTAGTTCAAAATTTAATTGGAGAACTCTCCAATTCGCTGAAGCACTGGCGAACCCTCACTTGTGGTGGCAAAACTTCTAGACCTGGGCTTGGGATGTTACACCTTACGCACGATGTTCAACCGTATAGAAAGCCTCCATTGATAATCATTTTGTCTCCCACTAACAAACCAGTTAACTTTAATCCAATCAAACCAGAATTGGATCTCAACCATTTCCAATTCAGTCACTAAGTTTTCATAAATTTTTAGTAGAGGTCGTCTATTTATAGCTTCTTTCAATTTAAGCTCTAAATTATTTCAAAATTTTCAGACTTAAAGGGGTGTGACAACTCTTCCACCCTAAAAAAAATTCTTCCTTCAAAATTTCCTTTTTGTTCAGCATTGGTGGCAAACTCAGGGAAACTCAGCCTTATTTTTTCCCTCGTAGGGTTCTCGAGAGTAATCACCTTTCCTTCTTATTGGAACTTTCAACCTAGTCCACTTTTGTACTTTTATCTTGTACTAGCTCCCCCCCAATTTGCAGAACTATCAACACTTAACAAATTATAGATACCAACTCATTTACAAGTATTATACTATTGTGCTGTTGGAATACTCCCATCCATATAGTCTTCTAACATTCCAAATTTGACGGATTCTTTCAGACAAACTATGTCTAGCTTAACATATTTTTGATTTAAACTCTTGCAAATATTCCATTCATTCCTAGATTTGTTTATATGCTAACTCTACCAATCCTAATGGGTAAATCCCTTTCAATCACGGGGCAACTAAGCTCATCCATGAAAGGTCTTCATCACAACTTTGGGGATTCGAACATGTGGGCATTTTAAAAGGTTCTTCTTTTTTTTTATGCCAACAGGTGGGTTACCTGCATTGATGGATTTGAACGGTTGCTTAGCACGCATTTAAGTTTTCCATAACTCCCCATGTTTTCCTTCGGTTATAAAGAAACCAGAATGCTAATGGGAAGTTCACAACTCCACAGACCTTTTTGAAACACCCCTAACCTGTATCTGATGCCAGAACAGGGTTACGAAGTATTACTGGACTTATAACTTATAAAACCAAGCATTACATAAACAATTATCATTCAAAACAAAAAACATCCATAATCATTCATATGGCCCCTAATACGAGAATTAGAGGCCCAAAATAGACTTTAAAAGTGGTTCGAGACTAAACCGAGTACTTAAGAAACTTTTAAGGAATCATGGAAAATTTTCAAAGTGTAGGGGACACACGCCCGTGTCTTAGGCCATGTGGGCATTTGAAATGGGGTCACATGGTTGTGTCCCAGCCCGTGTCCAACCCGTGTAACTCACTGACTTGGGTCACACGGCCAGACCACACGCATGCGTGTCAGGCCATGTACCTGTAACACCCCTAACCCGTATCCGTCGTCAGAGTAGGGTTACGTGGTATTACCAATCATTTCACAACATATAGCATACATTTATCAAGCATAAAGCATTCATTCACATAATTTATTTGGCACAATCACATTATCCCTTATAAGGGCCTACGAGGCCTTAAACATGCTTCAAAAGTGGTTCGGGACTAAACCTATATCATATGAAAATTTTGGAAACATAAAAAATTTTTCATCCTTACAAGGTCACACGCTTGAGTGAATAGGCCGTGTGCCTCAGACAGCTCTAGACACGCTTGTGTCTCGTGTAGTGTGGAAATAGGGCATACATGCTGACTCGGGTCGCACGACCAACCACACGCCCATACGCCCTTCAAAGTGGCCACACGCCCGTGTGCCAGGCCATGCCAAAACTGTAGGGTATACTGACTTATGCAACACGGCCAAGTCACACGCCCGTGTGCTAGGCCGTGTACCAATTAGGGAGGTATACTGACTTGTACCACACGGCCAGTCACACGCCCGTGTCGAGCATACTAACTTCAATTCAATTTCCACATCAGGGGACACACGGCCATGTAACATGACCGTGTGGACAAAAATAGGCCATTTACCAAGCCATTTTTCCACCCATTTTGCACATACCTAGACAAGATCAATTAGTACCATTTTAAGACACAAATATGCAACCAAAAGTCACTAACCAATACATAATCATACTATATCCATTTCAACCAATTCAATACTCAATTCAATGCCATTTACCTATTCAAATACCTATTAATTCAACTTGCCTTACTATACATAATTCACATATATAATTTATAAGGTTAAACCATTCCAACATGCATTATCAACTCAACTTCATTCACTCAATATAGGTCTATTACCTAACTCAAAACAAAGCCATTTACACAATTTAATACATTAACAAATTCATTATCACAAGCCAACTCAAATGGCTTGAAAACACATGTTCATCAAACATATTCAAAATGGTTCAAGCCTATACATGCCATATACCATATATACATAACTCAAAAGTACCAAAATAGATGTTTGATAGTGCGATGAAGTCTTTGACGATCCCCGAATCTGAGCTAGTTTCATTAACTCTATAAAACATTGGAAAATACACAAAGTAAGCTAATAAGCTTAGTAAGCTCGTATGATATAAACTTAACTAATCACAAATACAACATTCATCAATCTAAACATATTATCATGTACTTACGATTACTAACAAACCTTTCACCTGCTTATTCATAAGCTTATATACAAACTTTATAACTTGTTTGATTTTAAGCTCATAATATACATGTACATACCTGTACCAATCCATAACAAGTTCATACTTACACAAAAAGCCATTGAATACTCAATGCATCGCACACTAAGTGCCATATTCAATATCTCGCACACTAAGTGCCACACTCGGTATCTCGCTGATCGTGATTTTCTGTGATAAGTTTTATAAATTTATAATTAATCGTTCTTGAAACTAACTATTATCACGATGTAGGCAAGTGTACCTATCGAACAGTAGTATAGCTTTAGCAAGATCAGATTGTCGAACCCAAAGGAACTAAAAGTACTAGTAATAACTGTCTTTTTATTATCTAGCCTAAGAATAATGGGGTTTGTTTTAATTAACTAATTAACTAAACTAAGTTACCACAGAAAATATAGTTGGGGAATTACTTTTGGAAAAACGATTGAATTAAAGACAATACCTAAGGAAATATCCACCTAGACTTTACTTGTTATCTGGCTCCGAATCGGGCGATTTATTCATTCAACTTGTTTCGTAGAAATCCCTAAGTTATGTTATTATCCTTATTCAAGACTAATAACGTCTAACCCTAGATTGAATAATTGAAATCTCTTTCTAATTAACACCTTAAGGTTGCATTAACTCGATCTATGGATCCCCTTATTAGGTTTCACACTAATCTGCCAAAATCTTCTCACCCTATCTCTAGGCGCGCAATCAACTCCACTTAATTATGACAAAGTCACTCTTAGGCAGGGACTATTCATCCTCCAACTAAGAGCATTAACTTGAATCGATATCCTGAAATACCAAAACAAGAATTAAGAACACATAATTAAGAACAAGTCAAATATTTATTATACAATTCAGAAAATAATAACAAGATTCGTCTTAGGTTTCATCCCCCTTAGGTATTTAGGGGATTTAGTTCGTAACTAAATAGGAAAATATCTCAGAAGAATAAAGAATACAAAACATAAAGAAAATCCAAAACTCCTGAAGGGAAATTAAAGAGAGACCTTCAGTCTTGATGATGAATTCGGCTTCTGAGATGGATCAATCGGCTTTCTTAAAGTAATTCCTTACTCCCTATTCTCTGTCTCCCTTTTGTCCTCCTTTTGGATGTTTAAATAGGCTTTTAGAATGCATAAGAGCCCTCAAACTTGCCCTTTCCCGAATAGAACTTAACTAGGGCTCCGTAGGGACACGCCCGTGTGACATGCCCGTGTGCGATTACTTCAGGCCGTGGTCGAGGTTGTGAGATCAACACGCCCGTCCTGATGTTGTTTTAGGCCGTGGTCGAGCCTGTTAGAATATTACGGGCGTATGTTTTGCCCGTGTAAGGAAGTTCAGGCCCTGTTGTTTTCCCATGTCGGCCCATTTTCTCTGTTTTTGGCCTATTTCTTGTTCTTTTCGCTCTCCTATGCTAACCTAAGTATAAAACATGAAATTAAAGGATTAGGAGCACCAAATTCACCAAATCTAAGGAGAATTCATTCATAAATGTGTTAAGCATGGGATAAAATATGTATAAATTAAGGTTTATCAAATACCCCCACACTTAAGCGTTTGCTTGTCCTCAAGCAAAATCCTTAATTCACAATTAAGACTTCCTTTTTCTTAACTTATAATTCCTATCAATAATATCTCAAACTAATCCATAAGTAATCATACATTGAGAATTCAACTAAAAGAACAATAAAGTTTCAAACATTCTAAGTTGAGTATTTAAACATGAAAAACATAGGCATCTCTCCTTATTTACATAGTTACCATCGATTCGAAATCTCACAACACCCTCACTAAAGATTCACTCAAATCACTCGAAGTGTTTAAGGACAATGAAATTAGCACTCATTAATCAATATGAAAAGTTATTACCATAGGCTTGCATGAAATTCAAATCTCCACCACTATAAATTGAGATGATACGTCAATCAAAAGGTCTTTAGAGGGTTGTAACGAGGCTTGGTTAGGGGGTGCAGCCATAAGCTGAAAGAAAGGGTTAGAATCGAGATTGAATTGAAAAATTATTAACTAGAAAAATATTTAATCATCACTTGCGTACAACAGAGCTTCTTCTCCGAATATGAAATTTAAATACTTAAGCTCAAAAACAAAAGATCACTACTACTAATATGTATACATGTATATATATATATATATATTTTTAAGAACAAGTCAAATAACATAGACTAACTATTAAGAACAAGACATAGCTAAGCAATTTACTCAAATCAAATCTCGACAAAAATAGGGATCAAATTAATTGAGGGGAATTCAACAATAATGGGTTAAGGGTTAATATTAAGGGTAATACAAGGAATGGCTTGTTAAGCTCAATAGGGTTTACTAGGGGTTAATCGTGGAGGTAGGCTTTTCATGGCATGAGTGGGTTAAACCTAAGTGCCTCTATCATCTTGACATATCAAATCAAATGGTGTGGTCTTGACATTCATAATCAAGCAAGTTCTAGAATAACAATTCGATATTGACACACTTAAAGCAATAATAAAAGTGACCATGAAAGAAATAATAGATGCTCTTAAAGGCTCAATAATCTCACAAAAAATTATGGCTTTTTGATGCTTACACTTGTGGATTTCAATTCAAGATAATACCTAAACTCGGGGAAACAACCTAAAATTTTAAATTCCTAAAAATCAACTTATCATGCTTAATTCTCTGATGTCTTAAGGTTTAAATAATCAATGCATGAATGCCTATGTTTTAATTCAAAATATATCAATAAAAATCATAAATCAATCAAAATTCATCCTAAACATGATATGAGGGATTTATAGGAGAACAAGGCAACATTCAGGGATTTTTCTGATAATGAAATGATTCACCCCCCACACTTAAGATGTACATTGTCCTCAATGTAAAAAGATAGATATATAGAAAAATATAAATATAAGATCATAAGATAGGAAGAGAAGTGAAACTTCCTGAGTGTTAAATGAATGAATGGAATCCCTAAATTAGCGAGAGCGAGGATTGGAAATAGAGCTAGAGGGAAAACAAGATTCTAAGGGAGAATTAAGGGAATAATCTAATAATAATCATAAAGATAAGCCATGTTTTTAAAAATAATTGAGTCTTCAAAAATAATTAAACATAAAAGTAAAAATAAAATAAGAGAGATAGTCTAATTTTTTTTTCTTTCAAGTGGCACGGTCGGATAACACGCCCGTGTGGATCGTGTCCAGCCCGTGTTTGTCACGAATTGAGAAATCATCACACGACTTTCAGACATGCCCGTGTGTCTAGGTCATGTGGCTACATGATCGTATCACACGACCGTGTGGGATGTGGTTTGCTTCTCCCACGGCTGAGTACCTATTCACACGCCCGTGTTATTTTGACAGTGTCGACCATGGGTGCTAGGCACGGGCGTGTCTCCTACCCGTGTCATATTGGCAGATTTGCCCACAGCCTGTTTGCACGGCTGTGTCAACTTATCGCATGTCGCGTTAGGAAAGACAACTTTTACCCTATTTTCACACGGTTGTATCGTACGACCGTATTTCCTTCCGTGGTGTTCGCACAGCCTAAAGCACGACCGTGTGATTGGCCGTATGGATTTGGGAACCTTTGTTCAAAGACTCTATTAGTGACCTAGATGTTAAAACTTAAAAATTAAAAAAAAAGAGCTTAAAACCGTTAGTACTCGGGTTGCCTCCTGAGAAGCTCTTATTTATAGTCTAAGCTCGACTTACCTCTCCATTGAATGGTCATAGTGGTTCGAGGAGTTTATACTCCTCATTCCTGCTATCAATCTCATCAAAAAAGGTTTTAGATGGGTATTGTTTACCTTAAAAGTGCCGAACTTGGGATGACTTACCTCGATTGTACCGAATGGGAAAAGGCTAAGTACCATAAGAGGAATTTCTTCATTCGGTTTGGAAATGACAATGTGAGGATCTGCGGCATCTAATAAAACTTTATCTCCAACCTTAAGCTGATTTGGTAAGGTATTGAGCTAGTTCTGGCGTAATTTTGGTTTATCGTATGTTCTCGGTTTATGTGTTTGCCATTCATCTAGCTCCTCAATTTGTAGCCTTCGTTCTTCATGAATAGGTCCTCTATTGTTATTGGAACATGGCTCATGTACTTCCTTCAAACTCATTTCTTGCAAAGTAGGTTGCACCATATTGTCAGTTTTAGTAGAATGGTTTATACAATCACCTTCAATTTTTGATGTGTTGCCAAAATTGCGAGCTTGAAGGGTGATTGTTTTGTCCCCCATACGAAGTGTGAGTTCACCTGTACCAACATCAATAATCGTTCTAACAGTTGCTAAAAAGGGCCTTCCTAAAATCAAAGGAGTGTTGCTATCCTCCTCTATGTCTAGAACAACGAAGTCAACGGGAAATATAAATTTATCAATTTTAACTAAGGCATCTTCAATAATACCCTTAGGAAATCTTATAGTTTTATCTGCTAAGTGAATGCTCATCCTAGTCTGTTTGGGTTTCCCAAGACCTAGTTGCATAAACATTTTGTAAGGCATGACGTTAATGCTAGCCCCTA
Organism: Gossypium anomalum; assembly: GCA_025698475.1. Lineage (NCBI taxonomy): Eukaryota > Viridiplantae > Streptophyta > Magnoliopsida > Malvales > Malvaceae > Gossypium > Gossypium anomalum. The sequence continues at coordinate 60,335,483 of CM046959.1, forward strand.
AATCAGCTAATGCATTATTAGCATCTAAACTACCAATTAAGTAAGGAATTGTAAACTCCCTAGATCTTTTAATTTGGTGGGTAACTTATTTTGTAGAATAGCTGAGCAAACTGCGTTTAGCTCCACATGTGACTCCTAGTCCAACTTCTGCTTATTTACTAAAAGCTCCTTTAAAAATTTCATTGCTTTCGGCATCTGCAATAGAGCTTCAATAAACAGTAATTTAATATGTAATTTTTTTAAGAGTTTAAGGAATTTGCCAAATTGTTCATCTTTGCGGTCTTTCCTTGTCGCCTTGGGATATGGTACACGAGGTTTATATTCTACACTTACCGTTTTGTTTTCATTGTAACCTATCTCACCTTTACCTTTGCTCACCATAGTTTCTTCTCTCGATTCTGGCTTAGGCTCAACTGATCCTTCTTCACCTTGAACATTAATCGCGTTGAGTTGTTCCCTTGGGTTAGGTTCAGTATTACTTGGTAAACTACCTTGTGGTCGTTCAGAAATTAGTTTGGATAGCTGGCCTATTTGAGTTTTGAGCCCTTGGATCGACGTTTGTTGATTTTTAAGTGATGTATCGGTATTCTGGAAACGAATTTCTATCACCGAGATAAATTTGGATAGCATCTCCTCAAGGTTCGGTTTCTTTTCCTATTGATAAGGTGGCTGTTCAAAACCCGGAGGATTTTATGGCCTTTGATTCCCTTGACCACCCCATGAGAAATTTGGGTGGTTCCTCCAACCTGCATTATAGGTATTACTATATGGGTTATTTTGAGATCTAAAGTTATTGTTACCCATATAGTAGACTTGTTCTTCTTCCATTGTAGGATTGAAAGGTTGATATTTTGTATGGATGCCTCCTACACTTGAATCACACCTCATCACTGGATGTACCTGCGTGGAACCAAGTAAACCATCAATCCTTTTATTTAAAAGTTCCACCTGATTTGACAGCATAGTAACTGAATCGATGTTAGAAACGCTTGCTGTTTTGGTTAGATTAGTCCTCATGGCTTGCCACTGATAGTTATTCAGTGACATCTCCTCAATAAATTCGTAAGCCTCTTTAGGTGTTTTGTTGTTGATGGTTCCACCAGCGACTACGTCAATCATCTGTCTTGTCAAGGGATTCACACCATTGTAGAACGTTTGAACTTGTAGCCATAGAGGTAACCCATGGTGAGGGAACCTTCGCATAGGTCCTTGTATCTCTCCCATGCATTGTAAAGTGTTTCTAAATCCATCTGCACAAAAGAAGAGATATCATTTCGTAATTTATCCGGCGAAAAATACTTTAATAAAAATTTTTCGGTTATTTGTTCCCAAGTAGTGATTGACCCTCGTGGTAATGAGTTCAACCACTATTTAGCTTTGTTCTTTAATGAAAAAGGAAATAACCGAAGACGAATGACATTATCAGAAATGCCATTAATTTTAAAAGTGTCGCAGAATTCCAGAAATTTTGGCAAGTGAGTGTTGGGATCCTCATTCTGCAAACCATCAAACTGAACAAATTATTGTATCATTTGAATCGTGTTAGGTTTCAGTTCAAAATTATTTGCAGCAATAGCAAGTCTAACTATACGTGACTCAGTTCCTGTTGAATTAGGTATAGCATAATCATACATAGTACGAGGAGCAAAATTCTGATTTGCTAGATCAGCGGGTATCGCAGGAGGTAGCTGATTTTCCTGGTTTTCAGGCATCTCCTCGGTTGTAGTTGAGATATCGTCCTCTTGCTCTTCCTCTGTGTATTTTAGGCTTCACCTTATTTCTTGTCGGTTTCTACGAGCAATGGACCGATTTCTTCGTCAAAAAGCAATGGTCCCGACGGGTTTCTTCTAGTTATAAACTATAAGAACCTGTCATAAGGAAGGAAAAGAAAATATAGTAAATAAAAATAAAAACAAAATCAAATTGCAGTAAAAGTAAATAGCTAAAGTAATAAAAATTGAGTGTTCCTAATATTTTAGTTCCCCGGCAACGGCGCTAAAAACTTGATCGTGATTTTTCATGATAAGTTTTATAAATTTATAATTAATCATCTTGAAACTAACTATTATAACGACGTAGGCAAGTGTACCTATCGAACAGTAGTATAGCTTTAGCAAGACCAGATTGTTGAACCCAAAGGAACTAAAAGTACTAGTAATGACTGTCTTTTTATTATCTAGCCTAAGAATAACTAAACTAAGTTACCACAGAAAATAGAGTTGGGGAATTACTTTTGAAAACACGATTGAATTAAAGACAATACCTAAAAAAAAATCCACCTAGACTTTACTTGTTATCTGGCTCCGAATCGGGTGATTTATTCATTCAACTTGTTCCGTAGAAATCCCTAAGTTATGTTATTATCCCTATTCAAGACTAAAAAACGTCCAACCCTAGATTGAATAATTGAAATCTCTTTCTAATTAACACCTTAGGGTTGCATTAACTCGATCTATGGATCCCCTTATTAGGTTTCACCCTAATCTGCCAAAATCTTCTCACCCTATCTCTAGGCGCGCAATCAACTCCTCTTAATTATGACAAAGTCACTCTTAGGCAGGGACTATTCATCCTCCAACTAAGAGCATTTACTTGAATCGATATCCTGAAATACCAAAACAAGAATTAAGAACACATAATTAAGAACAAGTCAAATATTTATCATACAATTTAGAAAATAAGAACAAGATTCGTCTTAGGTATCATCCCCCTTACGTATTTAGGGGATTTAGTTCATTACTAAATAGGAAAATATCTCAGAAGAATAAAGAATACAAAACATAAAGAAAACCCAAAACTCCTGAAGGGAAATTAAGGAGAGATCTTCAGTCTTGATGATGAATCCGGCTTCTGAGATGGATCAATCGGCTTTCTTGAAGTAATTCCTTACTCCCTATTCTCCGTCTCCCTTTAGTCCTCCTTTTGGGTGTTTAAATAGGCTTTTAGAATGCCTAAGAGCCCTCAAACTTGCCCTTTTCCGAATAGAACTTAACTAAGAGCCCTCAAACTTGCCCTTTTCCGAATAGAACTTAACTAGGGCTCGGTAGGGACACACCCGTATGCGATTACTTCAGGCCATGGTCGAGGCTGAGAGATCAGCACGCCCGTGCTGAGGTTGTTTTAGGCCATGGTTGAAGCCTGTTAGAATGGCACGGGCATATGTTTTACCCGTGTGAGAAAGTTCAGGCCATGTTGTTTTCCCATGTCGGCCCATTTTCTCCATTTTTGGCCCGTTTCTTGTTCTTTTCGCTCTCCTATGCTAACCTAAGTATAAAACATGAAATTAAAGGATTAGGAGCACCAAATTCAGCAAATCTAAGGAGAATTCATTCATAAACATGTTAAGAATGGGATAAAAATATGTATAAATTACAGTTTATCACTCGCACACTAAGTGCCACACTCGATATCTCACACACTAAGTGTCGTACATAGCTGAAGTTATCTCAAATCGCACACTAAGTGCTATAGATAGCCAAAGCTATGTCGAATCGCACACTAAGTGCCACAAATAGCCGATTTGTCATCGAACATAACTATAGTCCCATATATACAATTTATACAATATCAAAGCACTAAAAGCATAATTATTACAGTGCTTAATACATATGAACTTACCCCGAATGCTAAAACAGCGAATCGAGTCGATTAGTCGATAACTTTATCTTTTCCCCAATCTAAGTCAGTATTCCACTTTTCTTGATCTAATTATATTAAAAATTAACTTATTCAATCATTTATTCATTCAACTTAGTCCAAAATACACTTTAAAACATATTTAAACTTTTTCCCCACAAATTTCACATTTTTTACAATTTAGTCCTTATTTAACAAAATCGCAAATTAATGAAATTCAAGACTAAATCATGCTAGCAAAATTACCATAATGCACCTAGTAGCCCATAATTTTCATTTATTCAAACTTTTAACCACTAACTTTAAACATTTCTCAATTTAATCCCTATTTTGCATTTTCACTAAAAATCACTTTACAAAACTTACTTAACTATCAACAACCATTCATAATCTATCAAGAAACTTCAAAATACACATGTATTCAAAAATTGCATCATTCAAAATATTTAAAAATTTTGCAAAATAGTCCCTAGGCTAGCTAGACCTAGTTGCAATGATCTCAAAAACATAGAAATCATTAAAAATGAGACAAAACCATACCAATTTTAGCAAAAATGCTTTGGCCAAATTTTAAGCTTCTCCCATGGCTATTTAGGTTGTGTTTTTAAGTTGTAAAAGATGAATGAAACAAAATTATTAATTTTTTTACTTTAATTTACCTTTAATAATCAATTTACACACTTAACCTTAATTAAAAACCATCAAAATTCATGATAGTATGCCCATTACTGTCCACTGAATTTAATTATGGTCTAATTAAAACATAAAGACCTCTACTTTAATGATACATAGCTATTTAATACCTTTAACTAATAGAACTCAAGTTTTACGCTTTATGCTATTTAGTCCTTTTTACGGAATTAACCATTCAAACAGTAAAATTTCTTTACGAAACTTTCACTCATGCATACTATCATGCTGTAAACACCTAAAATAATATTAAAACACTTTTCGACCTCTAATTTGTGGTTCAAAAACCACTATTCTGATTTAGCTAAAAACAGGCTTTTACAACTCTCCCCCCTTAGGGATTTTCGTCCTAAAAAATCTTACTAGTGAATAGATTAGGGTATTGTTTTCTCATAGCATCCTTGGGTTCCCATGTAGCTTTTTCAACCTTATGCTGATGCCATAATACTTTCACTAATACGATTCTCTTATTTCTCAGCTCTTTGATCTCACTAGCTAAAATTTGAATCGATTCTTCACTATATGATAAATCTGACTGTATCTTAACTTCAGTTGGAGAAATAACCTGCAAAGGGTCTAATCGATATCTTTGTAGCACCGATACATGAAACACATTATGTATCTTTTCTAACTTAGATGGTAAGGACAATCGTTATGCTACTGGCCCAACTTGCTCAGTAATTTCATACGGTCTGATGAATCGTGGATTCAATTTCCCTTTCTGACCAAACCGCAATATTTTTTTCCACGGAGACACTTTCAAAAAAACTTTATCCCCGATCTAAAACTCAATGTCTTTCCATTTTAAGTCTGCATATGATTTCTGTTGATCCAAAGTTGCTTTCAAACTATCGCAAATTACTTTCACTTTTTCTTCTGTTTCTCTGATTAGATCAACCCCGTGAATCTTATTTTCACTAAGCTCAGTCCAGTACAATGGTGTTCTACATTTATGACCATATAGAGCTTCGTATGGTGCCATCTTTATACTCGATTAGAAGCTATTATTGTGAGCAAATTCAATCAGCGGTAGATATTCTCCTAGCTACCTTCAAACTCAAGAATGCAACAACACAACATATCCTCAAGTATCTGAATAACTCGTTCGGATTGACCATCCATTTGCGGGTGAAATGCAGTGCTAAAATGTAGTTTCAAACCCAAAGCTTCTTGCAATTTTTTCTAAAATCGCGAAGTAAATCTTAAATCTTTATCCGAAATAATAGATAGGGGAACACTACGTAATCTCACAATTTCAAAAATATATAACTCAGCTAATTTATCCAGTGAGAAATTTGTACGTACCAGAATGAAATTAGCTGATTTTGTCAATCTATCAACAACAACCTAGATTGCATCTTTCTTTTTTGGAGATAAGGGAAAACTCGATACAAAATCCATTGTTACTCTATCCCACTTCCACACAGGAACTATAATAGGCTGTAATAAACCTAACGGCACTTGATGCTCAGCTTTAAATTACTAACAAATCAAAAATTTCGAAACAAATTTCGAGATATCTCGTTTCATGCCATGCCACCAATAAAGCTGTTTCAAATCATTATACATTTTCATGCTTCCAAGATGTACTGATAAACAACTACTGTGTGCTTCGTTTAGAATCTTCTGAATGAGCTTAGATTTTCTTGGTACACATATTCTATCTCAAAACATCAAATAGTCATTAGGCCCTATTCGAAACTCTAAATCAGAAGTCGACTCACATTGAGCTCATTTTGCTTGCAATTCATTATAAACTTTTTGAGCCTCACAAATCTGCTATAGAAATAATAGTCTCGCTTTCAACTTGACTACTATCGAACCGTCGTTAGACAAAGCTAATTGTGTGTTCAAAGCACATAAAGTAGATAAGGACTTTCGACTCAAAGCATCAGCAACTACGTACGCTTTCCCCGGATGATAGTCAATCACTAATTCATAGTCTTTTAGCAATTCTAACCATCTCCGCTACTGTAAATTCAAATTTTTCTGAGTCATCAGATATTTCAAGCTTTTGTGGTTGGTATAAATATGGCATTTCTCACCAAACAAGTAATGACGCCAAATTTTCAATGCAAGTACTATCGTGGCTAACTCTAGATCGTGCATCGGATAATTCTTTCCGTGCGACTTCAACTGTCTCAAGGCATAAGCTACGACTTTGCCTTCCTGCATCAAAACACAACCTAGGCCATTTAACGATGCATCACTAAAAACTACGGATTATTTACTCGACTCAGGTTAAACTAACACTGGTGCCTCTATCAATAATGCTTTCAACTGTTCAAAACTTTGCTGACACTTTTCTGACCACTCAAATTTAACATCTTTTTAGAGCATTCGTGTCATCAGAGTCGCAATCATCGAAAATCCTTTCACCAATCGTCTATAATAGCCAACTAGTCCCAGAAAACTATAGACTTCGGATACATTTCTCGGAGGCTTCCAATCTATAATCGTAGAGATTTTGCTCGGGTCAACTCAGATACCCGCGGCTGAAACTATATGTCCTAGAAAACTAACTTCTTGTATCCAAAACTCACATCTACTGAACTTTGCAAACAACTATTTATCTATCAAAGTTTGTAACACGATTCTCAACTGCTCAGTATGCTCAAATTCATCACGAGAGTAAATTAAAATATCATCACTAAACACAACTACGAATCAGTCTAAATACGATCGGTTCATCAAGTTCGCAAAAATAGCAGGTGCATTTGTGAGTCCAAAAGGCATAACAAGAAATTCATAGTGTTCGTACCTTGTTCTAAATGCAATCTTTGGCACATCTGAGTTTTTAACTCTCAACTGATAATAACCTGATCTCACATCAATTTTTGAAAACACTATTGCCTATTTTAACTGATTAAACAAATCATCTATTCGATGCAAAGGGTATTTATTCTTGATCATCACTTTATTGAGCTGTCGACAGTCTATACACATTCTCATTGTGCCATCTTTCTTTTTCGCAAATAACGTCGGTGCACCCTAGGAAGAGAAACTCGATCTAGAAAAACCTCTATCTGTCAACTCTTGCAACTGAGCTTTCAATTCTTTTAACTCTGTCGGAGCCATTCTGTACGGAGCTATCGATACTGGCGTTGTTCCCTGTACTAATTCAATACCAAACTCAACTTCTTTGATAGGTGGTAAACCTGGTAACTCTTCAAGAAATACATCTAGATACTCGCACACAACTGGTACTAAATCAATCTTTGTTTCTATCACTTTCGTATCAAGTACATAAGCAAGATAAGCTTCACACCCCTTTCTCACAAATCTCTGAGCTAACATAGACGAGATCACAACTGGGAAACTATTCAGATCATCATATTCAATTCTAATAGTCTCATTATTCTGACATTTCAGTTCGATTGTCTTTTTTCTACAATTCACTATAGCATCATGCATTGTTAGCTGATCCGTACCCAAAATCACATCAAATTCATTGAATGGTAACAACATCAGATTAGCCAGAAAACAGAAATCCCAATTCATTAACGAAGAATTCTTACAGACTTTGTCAACCAAAACATATTTGCCTAAGGGGTTCAATACTCTAATCACAAATTCAGTAGACTCTACAAGCAGAGTCTTACTAGATACTAAATTCATAAATATATAATAATGAGTTGATCCTGGATCTATCAATGTAATCACATTAGTATCATAGAGAGTGAAAGTACCAGTGATAACATCTGGAGATGATGCCTCCTCTCGTGCACGAATAGCATAAGCTCAGATAGGTGCTCGTGCCTCAGACCTCACAGCAGAAGCTCTCATCACACCTCTACCACTGGACACATTTCTCGTATTTCTTGGCAGTCTCCCTCTCGCTGTCGTATTGCTCAATCTTGCATGCTGAGATTTATCTTTTTCATTTAACTTAAGATAATCTCGGATAAAATGATCTCGTAAACCACAACTGTAACAAGCTCTATTGTTATTTTTCATCCAACAATCTCCAAAATGTGGTCTTCCACACTATTGACACTCGAGTTTAACATCTTTCACATTGCCAACACTTGATACTGATGTAGCTTGAGCTTTAGGGTTGGTGTATTGCTTTGCACGACCCTTATTAGAATATTCCATTGAAGTTGTCGATCGATTAAAATAGTCTCTGAATTTCTTCAACGAGGACTGATAAGGTTTACTCATCAATCTCTCAAAAGGGATATAACACACTTTAAACATTCAGCTGGCGTGCAAGAAAGTTCATCAGATATTTGGATCGTATTTTCAAGCCATAATTCGGCTCTCTTAGGGTCATCATCAACATTAGCTCTAAACTCTTCAACTCCGTGCCTGTGAATCTTGTCAATATAAGGCTTATTCAATTTTAAAAGCTCGACTCCTTGAGGAGCTATAGGTACAGGTTAGGGATTGGAGGGAGTGGAGGTTGTTGAGCAGCTAGATTTGTTCGAATATATTAAGTGAACCATTCGTTCATCATTTGGAAGAAGGCTTCTTTAGCCTCCCTCTCTGACTACCCGTCACGAGTTTAGAATTAAATGGTGCTGTCCCTTATGCTGGGGCAGGCGCATTACTCTTAACCTCATCAGCTATAGCTCGATTGGGATCCATTACTATACGAAAACACAATTTAAAACGTCAAGAGTCATCACACTATCTCAGTTTATATATATGGCATGTATAGCTAGACTCACATATGCTAAGTTAGTCCTAAAATCGACTAAATCATAGCTCTGATCCAATAAAATGTAACACCCCTAACCCGTATCCGTCGCCGAAGTAGAGTTACGAGGTATTACCGATCATTTCACAACATATATCATACATTTATCTAGTATAAAGCATTCATTCACATAAATTATTTGACACAATCACATTTTTCCTTATAAGGGCCTACGAGGCCTTAAACATGCTTCAAAAGTGGTTCGGGACTAAACTGATAAATGTAACAGCCCAATTTTGGGCCTAGTCAGAATAGTGGTTTCGATACCACAAATTCGACAAGGAAAAATTTATTTTTAGTATATTGTTATGGTCTACAGTTTCACGGAATGATTTCGTGGATATTTCATTCAAAAATTTCAACGTTTGGGCGCTCAATTTAGTCAAAAGGACTAAATTGTAAAAAGTGCAAAACTTGAGTTCTAGAAGCTATAGGTGTCTAATTGCTATGAAATTTTAAATTGGAGGTCTTTAAATGGTAATTATACTATTGGTTAATTTTTTGGACAAAAATGGACATGAAATAGGTGAAATAGAATATTTTTAAGTTAGGGGCATTTTGGTCATTTAGTAATTAAAATGAATTAAAAACAAAATTAAAAGCCAATTTTTGTCCATCTTCAACCCCATGGCCAAATTTCATAAGGGGAAACCATGGCTATGGTTTTTCAAGCTTCCAAGCTCGTTTGTAAGTTTGTTCTAGCCCCGTTTTCAATGATTTTCATGTTTTTGAAATCCTCGTAACAACATCTATCTATTTCTACCACTAATTTGAGATATAGTTAAAGTCTAGGGTTTTGAACCATGATGAATATATGTGTATTTTTGTGTTTAGTGGTAGAAAATGCATGTTTATGGTTAGAGAAACGACTTTTACTAAGTGATTTTCAGTGAAAATGCTTAAAATGACTAATTTGTAATAGTTATAAAATATGTAGTAAAAGTGTGTTTTAATGGAAATTGTGGGCTGCTATAGTGTGAAAATGATTTGGCTAGGCTTGTATGTTAAAGAAATTGAATAAATTTCATTTTTCGAGCTTAGGGGCAAAAATGTAAATATGTTAAACTTTAGGGGCAAAAATGTAATTTTTCCATAATATAATTTTTGGGTCAAATTGAATAATGTGACTAATAATTGAGCTAAATTTGATATTATAGATTAAGAAAAATGAGATTCGAGCCTAGAACGAGGGAAAAACAAGTATTTGACGGTTAGGATCTTTTCACCATTTTTGGCATCGAGGTAGGTTTGTATGTGAATAATGCAATGCTATATTTATGTTTTAAATTGCTTTAATATTATATGATTTATATCATTGATATTATGAGCAAGTTCGATAATGCCAAGATAATGAAGAAGTCCTGGTTGAACCTTAGGAATAGATAGGATACAAATGTCATGACATTAGGGTTATGAGTGATTTCGTGTAAGACCATATCTGGGATATGGCATCGATATGTAATTTCCTGTAAGACCATGTCTGGGACATGACATCGATATGAGACATCGTGTAAGACCGTAGCTGGGCTATCGGCATCGATATGTGATCCCATGTAAGACCATATCTGGGATATGGCATTGGTAGCTTACTATGTGTATGAGGTTTCTCGGGTATCCTTTAGTATTCCAAGTGGTTCAACGAGTAATTCAAAGATTATGTCAAAGATGTGAAAAGATATGGCCGTGTTACGAGTTCGTACAGGTATGTACATAAAGTTTATAAGCATTGCCTTCATGATATTATGAGTTCATGATCACTATGAAAGCGACCTTAAGTTAAACTTGTGAATAAGTATTTATGTTGATGATGTGTAAATTCATGGTAAATTTAGTTGAGAAACATGTGTTAGGCTTTTGAGCTATATCAAATTGAGAGATAAGATATTTAGTTCACTTGATTTGTGATTCATTGGATATGTGTAAAAAATGAAAGATTTGCATAATTGCCTATTAAAATGGTTATGAAAGTATGTGAAGTTAAGAATTTAAATCATTGAAAGATGTTAATCTTTGGGCTTGAAAATATGAATACGCATAATCAATGTGCATGTTACTATGAGGCTTGAAATGATTTGTTAATGATTATTATGGTATGTTATATTAGAGAGCTTACGATTGTTTGGCAAATGTTAAGATGTATTAAATTATGCTTATAAATTGAAGTGGGTAGGCATTGTGATTGAGTAAGTTATGCCTATGAAGATTTAATAACGTTTATGTTGTGTTATGTTATGTTTTTTGTATGACAAATGTATGACATTGTTGCTTATTATTTGCATACGAACTTATTAAGCTTTGTAGCTTACTCCCCTTCCTTTCCCATATCTTATAGAGTTGTATACTAGCTCGAGTTGGAGATCGCCGGAGATGCTATCACACTATCAAGCTATCATGTTGGGTAAATGAACGCAAACCCTGGAGTCTATGGCATGTATATGGACTTAGACATTTTGTGTATGTGTCATTATGATATGGCCAAATGTATTGGCTTGTAATGATTAAGGATTTGATTTGGTATGTAGCCACATAAATTGGCTTATATTGGCTAATGAGTTGCAAGCATATTAATCACTCATATGCATATGCCAATGTCATTGTGTGATGTGGTTTATAATGGTATGTTAATGAAATTGACTAGATGATACATGTGGGAAGTTGTTATGTTGAAGGTGATTGGGTATGTGTGGACTTGATAAAGTATGATGTTATGAGCATCTATATGAAGATAAGGAAATGATATGTTTAAGTCTTTATTGTTAATGTATAGGTTAAATTGGCCAATGAAAGTTAATACAAAGAAATCATGAAAGAGTAAAATTAGCATTAAAACAGTTTTGGATAGCAGTAGTAGTATAGCTTTGAAAAATCACCAAAAATTGTGGAAATCAAATTAGAGATTGAATAATATATGAAATTAAATCCTATTGAGTCTAGTTTTACATGGAAGAAATGATGTAAGTAAAAGAATTTAATTTTATGAGACATTTGAATTTTTGTGAGACAAGGTTAGAATGATTTCGGGTTCCCCTACTCTGAATTTGGAAAATCATTAAAAATTGTATAAAAATACTTGGGGTTGAAATTTATATTTTCAAATTCATAATGATTCTATTTTCAAGATAAACAAATGAGAACATCATTTGAATCCCGTACTAAGAGATAACTAATTTTTAGCGAAGAAAGGTTGAAACTGTCAAACAACAGAACATGGATGAATTTGAAGAATTAACTCTACTTATTGGCTAAACCATAAATTTTGAAAATTTTATGGCAAGAAGATATTTGAGTCTAGTTTCAAAAAAATCAAGCGGATATTAATTTAGAATTCTGTAGAACAAAATATAAATAATTTAGTGACTATGACTCAAGTGGACAATTTTGTTATGAACAGTAAATAATAGTTTTGATATGTTTAACCCTTGATTATGGTTGTGTTGGTAGCTTAATTGTGCCATGTTAAGTGCCATTGAAAGTGTGCATGTGAGTGTGCAAATGAGGGTGGCAAATGGCTTGGTAAATAGCCATTCTCTTGGCCACACGGGTAGAGACACAGTAGTGTGAAGGACACGGCCTCGGAACACTGGCGTGAGACTTAGTCGTGTAACTCCAAATTGTGTATGACGTCATAAACATAGAGTCACATAGGCTGAGGACATGGGCATGTGTGATCAAATAGCCTACCCACACGGGCGTGTTCCAAGCCACACAGGCGTGTAATCCCTTTTGCATGAAAATGTTTCTAAGTTTCTAAAAAGTTTCCAAAGTTCTTGGTTTAGTCTCGAACCACTCCTAATATATGTTTTGGGCCTTGTAGGCTCGTTTAAGGGACGATATGAATGCATGTGAAAGGTTTTAAATTTGAGTGCAAATTCACGTCTCGGTTTTGAATGTTTGTTTGAGTTTTAAGTCTGGTAATGCCTCGAACCCTGTTCCGACATCGAATACAGGTAAGGGGTGTTACAATAACATATGAAAATTTTGGAAACTTAGAAAAGTTTTCATCCTTACAGGGGTCACACGCCCGTGTAAAAAGGCCATATGCCTCACACGGCTCTAGACACGCCCGTGTCTCAGGCTGTGTGGAAACACGACATACATACTAACTTGGGTCACACAGCCAACCACACGCCCTTGTGTCTAGCCCTTGTGCATTTCAAAGTGGCCACACACGCCCTTGTGCCAGGCTGTGTGCTAGGTCGTGCCAAAACTGTAGGGTATACTGATTTATGCAACACAGCCAAGTCACACGCCCGTGTGCTAGGCCGTGTGCCAATTAGGGAGGTATACTGACTTGTACCACACAACCAGTTACATGGTCGTGTGTGAGACCGTGTGGAGCATACTAACTTCAATTCAATTTGAACACCAGTGGACACACGACCGTGTAACATGACCGTGTGTCACACACGGCTGAGACACACGTTCGTGTCCCTGCCCGTGTGGACAAAAATAGGCCATTTACCAAGCCATTTTGCCACCCATTTTGCACATACCTATACAAGATCAATTGGTACTAGTTTAAGACACAAATATGCAACCAAAAGTCACTAACCAATACACAATCATACTATATCCATTTCAACCAATTCAATACTCAATTCAATGCCATTTACCTATTCAAATACCTATTAATTCAACTTGCCTTACTATACATAATTCGCATATATAATTTATATGGTTAAACCATTCCAACATGCATTATCAACTCAACTTCATTCACTTAATATAGGTCAATTACCTAACTCAAAACAAAGCCATTTACACAACTTAATACATTAACAAATTCATTATCACAGGCCAACTCAAATGGCTTAAAAACACATGTTCATCATACTCAAAATGACTCAAGCCTATACATGCCATATACCATATATACGTAACTTCAAAAGTACCAAAATAGATGTTCGATAGTGGATGAAGTCTCTGACGATCACCGAATCCGAGCTAGCTTCGATATAACTATAAAACACGGGAAACTACACAAAGTAAGTTAATAAGCTTAGTAAACTTGTATGATATAAACTTAACTAATCACAAATACAACATTCATCAACCTAAACATATTATCATGTACTTATGATTACTAACAAACCTTTCACCTACATATTCATAAGCTTATATACAAACTTTATAACTTGTTCGATTTTAAGCTCATAATATACATGTACATACCTGTACCAATCTATAACAAGTTTATACATACACGGAAAACTGTTGAATACTCAATGCCTTGCACACTAAGTGCCATATTCAATATCTCGCACACTAAGTGCCACACTTGGTATCTTGCACACTAAGTGCCACACTCGATATCTTGCACACTAAGTGTTGTACATTGCCGAAGCTATCTCAAATTGCACAATAAGTGCCATATATAGCCGAAGCTATGTCGAATCGCACACTAAGTGCCACAAATAGCCGATTTGTCATCGAACATAACTATAGTCCCGTATACAATTTATGCAATATCAAGCACTAAAAGAATAATTATTACAATGCTTAATACATACGAACTTACCTAGGATGCTAAAACAACGAATCGAGTTGATTAGTCGATAACTTTATCTTTTCCCTGATCCAAGTCCGTATTCCGTTTTTCTTGATCTAATTATATAAAAAATTAACTTATTCAATCACTTTTTCATTCAATTTAGTCCAAAATACACTTTAAAACATATTTACACTTTTGCCCCATAAATTTAACATTTTTCACAATTTAGTCCTTATTTCACAAAATCAGAAATTAATGAAATTCAAGACTAACCCATGCTAGCCAGATTACCATAATTCCCCTAGCAGCCCATAATTATCATTTATTCACACTTTTAACCACTAACTTCACACATTTCTCAATTTAATCCCTATTGTGCATTTTCACTAAAAATCACTTGACAAAACTTGCTTAACAATCAACAACCATTCATAATCTATCGAGAAACTTCAAAATGCACATGTATTCAATAATGGCATCATTCAAAATCTTTAAACGGTTTTGCAAAATAGTCCCTGGGCTAGCTAGACCTAGTTGCAACGATCTCAAAAACATAGAAATCATAAAAAACGGGACAAAAACCATACCTATTTGAGCAAAAATGCTTTGGACGAATTTTAAGCTTCTCCCATGGCTATTTAGGTTGTGTTTTTCGATTGTAAAAGATGAATGAAACAAAAATATTAATTTGTCTACTTTAATTTACCTTTAATAATCAATTTACACATTTAACCTTAATTAAAAACCATCAAAATTCATGATAATATGCCCATTATTGTCCATTCAATTTAATTATGGTCTAATTCCAACATAAGGATCTCTACTTTAATGATCCATAGCGATTTAATACCTTTAACTAATAGAACTCAAGTTTTACGCTTTATGCGATTTAGTCCTGTTTTACCGAATTAACCATTGAAACAGTAAAATTTCTTTACGAAACTTTCACACATACATACTATCATGCTGTAAACACTTAAAATAATATTAAAATAAATTTTCAACCTTGGATTTATGGTTTCAAAACAACTTTTCTGATTTAGCTAAAAACGGTCTGTTACAGTACCCTTTGAAATGGCCTCACACGTCCGTGTGCCAGGCCATGTGCTAAGCCCTGTGAAAATTGGAGGGTATACTGACTTGTGCCACAGGCCAAGCCACACGCCCGTGTGCTACGCCATGTGAAGCTACTGACTTGGTTTCTAATGAAGTATCAGGGGACACACAGTTGTGTCATGGCTGAGACACACGCCTATGTCTCTGCCCGTGTGGACAGAAATAGGCTATTTTCCAAGCCATTTTCCTCAACCAAAGTGATGCCATCCTAAATTCAACAATGCAAAGACAACCATGGCATAAATAGGCACTTAAAGCCATCAAAAAACAAGTTTACATCATGCACTATCACATTATATAACATGATATCCATAAGCACATACCAAAGGTTACTTTACAACATACCAAATATGCCTCCAAAGTATACCTAAATGGTCAAACTCACTTATTAAACTTTGTGCCTAATTCAACATGCATACCACATTCTCAAATTCAATCATTTGGTACTCAAAATACCAATACACAATTAAGGCATTCACCAAGTAACTATACATCACATACCAAAAGATCATTTATATATATTTACATAACCAAGTATATCAAAATAAGCCAAATCACATGGCTAAACACATAATCAAAATAAAATGAGACATATATGCCACATTAGCTTAACACCTATACATGCCATTTAACCCAAAATATCCTAAAATTAAAAGTACCAAAATGAGAGTTTGATAGTGTGACGGGATCTTCGACAACTTCCAAAACGAGCGAGCTTCCGAATCACGAAAAACATGAAAAAGTAAATAGAGTAAGCAATTAAGTTTAGTAAGTTTGTATAGCATAAAAGTCAGTTTACCATTTAATCACAATTTAAGTAATTAAACATAGCATAATGCAACTCAATTTGATCCACAAGCCTAACACATTTTCATCTAAAAATTAAGCATGAAATCGCAAATCTCATAGATTCAATTCCCACATGATTCACGTACATACCTATACTAGTTCATATTGAATTCATATACTCTCATAACATCACTGTGGCTGTTGAACCATTTGGAATAATATCGGATACTCGAGTATCTCACACATTAAGTGTCAATACATGATTGAAACCATCTCTATCTCATATCTCATATAGATGCTCACTCTCGAGCTAACACTGGGTTTGCTCACACAAGCTGACAGTCAAGACGTAGCTACACAGTGCTGCTCACATAAGCTGATGAGTAACTGCAACACATGCCAAAAAACTTAGCCATTGGTAGAATGTACGAAACCAACACCCAAAACACAATAACCTCTAAAGACATGTCATTTGTATCCTATCTATTCCTAAGGTTCAACCGGGATCACACAATTTCTGATATCTCATCGAGAATTTCCATAGTTTCTTATCATCACAACTATATTAATTTTGCATCCAGACACAGAAAATTTAAAGCTTATTAATATACGAACTTACCTCGAACTAGTATGAAGAAAAACGATTGCTCAATCCAAAACATTATCTTTTCCCCGATCTAATTCTGTACATTGCTTTTCTTGATCTATATAATCAAATTTAACTATTTTAATTCATATTTTACTCAATTCAATCCAAATTTCATGCTATGGTAAAATTACCATTTTGCCCCTATACTTTTAACTCCTTTACAATTTAGTCCTACTCTCATGAAAATGCAAATTCATGCAATTTAGTCCACACCCATGCTAGCCGAATATCATCTAAGCTTAAAGCAGCCCATAAATTTCATTAATTCCCACTTTTCAGCACATAATTTTCACATTTTACAAATAAATCCCTAATTGACATTTTCAACCAAAATCACTTTACAAAACTTGTTTATCTAACAACAACCATTCATTTTCTAACATCAAACATCAAAACACATACACATTCCTTAATAGTAAAACCCTAATACTTTAACAGTTTCACAAATTAGTCCCTGGGCTAGCTAGATTAAGCTACAATAATCCCAAAAACGTAAAAATCATTACAAACGAGACAAAAATCACTTACCTAAAAACATAAAAATCATTAAAAGTGGAATTGAAATACATACCATGCAATTAAAATTAAACTTGGCCGAACCCTAGCTCTCTCCCCCATGGAAATGTTTTATTGAAAACTCAATAAAGAAGATGATACCATCTTCTCTTTAATTTTTGTTTTATGTTTTACTTACCCTTTTATAATTTTACCCTTTAAAAACATTAATAATTTCAATAAAAACAAGTCCATTAATATCCACTATCAACTCAATTGGTCTATTTAGCATACAAGTCCCTTACATTAAAATTTCATAGCTATTTGACACCTTTAACTAATATAACTCTATTTTTATAGTTTTTATGGTGTAGTCCTTTTTATGTAATTAAGCATGCAAACGTCAAAATTTCTTACCAAAATTTTAATACGATCTTACTAACATCCCATAGACATTAAAATAATAAAATAATAATAATTTACTCTTCAGATTTGTGGCCTCGAAACCACTATTCTGATTTCACTAAACGGGTTGTTATAACTCCCCCTAAAGGAATTTTCGTCCCCGAAAATCTTACCAGCAAAGAGTTTTGGGTATTGAACTTTCATAGCTTCTTCTGGTTCCCAAGTAGCCTCTTATATTCCGTGATGTTGCCAAACAACTTTCACTAAAGCTACACTTTTATTTCTCAATTCTTTAACCTCTCGAGCTAGAATTCTGACTGGTTCTTCACTGTAAGTTATATCTGGCTGGATCTTGACATCAACAGGTGAAATCATGTGTGAAGGATCTGATCGATACTTTCGTAACATCAATACGTGAAATACATTATGAATCTTTTCTAACCCTGATGGTAAAGCTAGTCTATAAGCTACTGGCCCAATTCTCTCAATGATCTTGTACGACCCGATAAACCACAGACTAAGCTTTCCTTTTCGGCCGAATCAGGGGACTTTTTTCCAAGGTGACTCTTTCAAAAACACTTTGTTGCCGACTTAAAATTCAATGTCTTTTTTTTTCAAATCCGCATAAAACTTCTGTCGATCCAAAGCTGCTTTCAGACTATCATGTATCACTTTCACTTTTTCTTCATTCCCGTATCAAATCAACACCAAATATCTTTTTCTAAGTAGATTCGATTCAATATAACAAAGTTCGACACTTTTGACCATATAAAGCTTCGTACAGTGCTATTTTAATGCTCGCTTGATAACTGTTGTTGTATGCAAATTCATCCGATGTTAGAAGTCTCTCCCAGTTACCTTCGATCTCCAAAATACATCATCGTAGCATATCTTCGAGCATCTGAATCACTCACTTAGATTGACCATCTGTTTGGGGATGACATGCTGTACTAAAATGCAGTCGAGTACCTAGAGCTTCGTGTAACTTGCTCCAAAATTGAGGTGTACACCATGGATCTCTATCAGAAATAATAAAAAGTGGCACACCATGCAATCGAACAATCTCATTAATATAGAACTTTACCAATCTCTCGAGTGAAAATCTGTACGCACTGAATAAAATGCGCGGATTTCGTCAAATAACCCACACAACATCTTTCTTTCCCAAAGATAGAGGCAACCCTAATGCAAAATCGTAACCCCTAATTTTTAGTGGACATGATCTACATAATTGATTAACTAGAACACACTAACCTAGGGGATTTGTAACTTTGACAGTATATTCAGTGAATTCAATAGGTGTTTTCTTTTTGTCTACTAATGTAGTACATATGTACGAATGAGTTGATCCAGGATCAACCAATGTATATACATTAATATCAAAGAGAGAAAAAGTGCCCATAATAACATCTAGAGCAGTAGCTTCCTCTTGAGCTCAGATTGCATAGGCCCTAGCTAGTGTTCTTACTTTAGACCGTGCATTCATCTCACTATTCTTTCCTCAACTAGAAGTAGCATTTCTAACGTTTACAGATTTTCTACCCCTCTGAGAAGTTACTTCAGGCTTATTTGATTGAATTTTGAAATCATTTTGCTTCTTCGGACAGTTACAAAGAAAACGTTCAGTAGACCCACAATGGAAACAAGCTCCCAAATTTGATCGACACTCACAAAAATGTCTTTTATTACATCCATCGCACACAAGAACGGTGCTTTCAACATTTCTTACACTTCTAACACTAGTCGCTGGAGAATTAACAGACTGGAATTTTTTGCCTCGATTTCTCTCTACCAACAAACTCTGATGGAACAGTTAATCGACTTGTGTAATTTCTAAATTTTCAATGGAGACGTTTGAGTAGGCTTGAATGACCCTCTTTTGTTATAATCTCAAAATTTTGAATTTGACTATCCTTTGCTTTTACAAAGTTCTTCAACTTTCTGAGCTCACTCTGAAAGTTCCACAAATTCCCTTAACTTTAATGCTGCTACATCTATACGGATATCATCATTCAATCCATCTTCATATCTGATACACATTTCCTCCTCACTTGATATGATGTTACGAGCATACTTGCTTAACTGCACAAATTCACGTTCATATTTAGCTACAGTCTAATTTCCTTGTTTTAACTCGAGAAACTCTTTCTTTTTTCGGTTGATGAATAATCGACTAACATACTTTTTCTTGAATTCACTTTGAAAGATATCCTAATTAACTTGATCATTAGATGTCATCATGCTCAAAGTATCCCACCATCGATACGCTTCATCTTTCGGTAAGGATACCGCACACCTCAAATGATCTTTAAGGCTGCATAATAATTCCGCAAAAGCTCTCTTTGTATTCATTAGCCAATACTCAGCTTTTGAAGGGTCATTATCCACCGTCCTCTAAATTCTTCCACTCCATATTTCTAAATTTTATCTACTAATACTTAGGTAACCGTCAGAAGTATAAGTTTCGGAGTATTCAGAGGTGCCAAAGAAGGCACAACAGGGGGTAGAGGTGGTGGAGTTGCAAGATTTGCTTGCTTGAACTCATTGAACCATTGGTTCATAATTCTAAGAAATACATTTTTCATCTCATCACCAATGGATTGTGGAAGAGGCGCACTATTATTTGCTTATGGATTCGAAGCTTGAACATTACTTTTAGCTTCATTAACTATAGCTAGGTTTGATTCAGCTGACATCTTGAATCTATAAGAAAATACAATGTTAGAACGAATCAAAAGCATCACACTATCACAGGGTATACATGGTATGTATATACTAAACTTTACTCCACTACGTTAGTCCTAGAATCGACTAAATTGTAGCTTAATTACCACTAAATGTAACATCCCTAACCGGTATCCATGACCGAAGTAGGGTTACAGAGCATTACCATACAATCGTAACATTAAAATGTTTATTTCATACGTTATTGTAAACATCATCTAATACATTAAAACACATACATAACATCCCTTAATTGAGCCCTTGAGGCCCTAAACATACCTTAAGAACAATTTAGGATCAAATTGGAAACAATTGAAAAGTATAAGAAAAAGTTAGAAAAATTAAACTACAAGGGTCACACGGCCGAGACATACGCCTGTGTTTCAAGCCATGTAACAATTGAAATAGGGACACATGGTCATGTCCCAGCCTATGTCCTCACCCATATAACTCTCGAAGTTGCGTTACAAAGCCAAGCCACACGCCTGTGTGTCAGGCCATGTGCTAGGTCGTGTAATAGCCTAACTTGCACGCTTTAAAATCTATATGGGACACACGACCGTGTCGCCTAGCCATGTGTCACACACGGCTGAGTCACACGCTTGAGTCTCGGGCCGTATGGAAATGAAGTCGTCCAAATAGAAGCCATTTCCATCACCAATTCAAGCAACAATCTAAAGGCATTTATAACACCTAATCAAAGCATCAAATCATGACCAAAACCAACATGAAATGACCAATTCAAATGTTCAAAACCATTCAAGCAATATGCCATACAAGGCACATCAATTACAAACATACAAACTTACCAAAAAACATGCATATGTTATCACATTTCTACTACCAAACATAATTCATCTTTTACCAAAACATACCTCAAATATGATTACTAACACTTCAACATAACTTACCATTTAAGCCATAGCTATCATACATCATAAGTATTAAAATGACACAAACTAACTAACATCAAATGGTACCAAAAAAAATTGAACATGCCAAAATAACCTCTTATGCATACTTGACTTCAAAACACAAACATATTTAGTTATTATGTACACATTCATCAAACACAATTTAATAACATCCAAAATAAGTTTCAACCCCAAATTCAACTACATAGGTTTATACATGCCACTACCCTAGGAGATACAAAAACTACAAAAGTCGGTGGATAGTGTAAGTTGAAGATTTGATCTGTCTAAAGTGTCAGCAGCAATGATCTACAACACAATCCACAAAAATGAATAAGCTTATAGAGCTTAGTAAGAACGTAGTATATCATTTAATCTGTCAATAAATTAAATACAGTTTATATATATTATTCAATTCAAAATTACTGAAGTCTAAACAGAGTACAAAAGTACATCTAGGGGTACCGAAGTACAAATAAGGGCATGTATGTGCAATTTAGGGGTACCAAAGTATAAACAGGGGCACGTATGTGCAATTCAGGGGCACCAAAGTACAAATAGGGGCATATATGTGCAATTCAAGGGTACCGAAATACAATCGGGGGCACGTATGTGCAATTTATCTTTATTCTTCTAATAACGTAATAATGAAAGCACCCTATTATGAGAACACAAATAGAAAATTCATTATATATTAAAAACATACGAACTTACCTCAACAATTAAAACGTATAACAGAACTGACTAAACCGAGGCTTTAGTTTTTCCCCAATCTAAATCCGTTCTTAGTCTATCTTGATCTAAATAAGCAAATTCAATCATTTTAATACTTTTTTATGAAATTAAAATTTTGTCCCTAACTATTTAACTTTTTTACAATTTAATTATTAAGCTCATAAATTGAAATATAAGCATTTTAATCCTTATTTTATGCTAATCGAACTTATTATGGACCTATATCAACTCATACAAACTGCCATTTCATGCATTTAACTTAAACTTTTACTACTTTTCAAATAAGTCCCTAATTGTGATTTTCATCAAAAATCAATTTACAAAACTTGTTTATTTAACAAGGACTCATAATCTATCACCAAACATCAATAACCATGCGAGAACATTAATGGAAAATTTTAAATCTTTTACAATTTTGCAAATTGATTCGCGGGCTAGCTAAATTAAGCTACAACGATCCCGAAAACATAAAAATCATTAAAAATGGAATTGAAATACATGCCATGCAATTGAAATACTTGGCCGAACCCTAGCTCTCTCTCCTATGGAAATTTTTGGTTCAAAACTCAATAAAGAAGATGATACCATATTTTCTTTATTTTTTGTTTTATGTTTTAATTACCCTTTTACCATTTTGCACTTTAAAAACATTAGTAATTTCAATAAAACCAAGTCCATAAATATCCACTATCAACTCAATTGGTCTATTTACCATCCACATCCCTTAGAATAAAATTTCATAGCTATTTGACACCTTTAACTAATAGAACTCTATTTTTACACCTTTTACACCTTTAACGTCAAAATTTCTTAACAAAATTTTAATACGACCTTACTAACGTCCCATAGACATTACAATAATAAAATAATAATAATTTATTGGTTAGACTTTTAGTCCCAAAACCACTATTCTGATTTCATTGAAAACGGGTTGTTACACCCACTTAATTCGTCATTTCAAAACTTTAATGGGTTGTTACACCCACTTAATTCATCATTTCAAAACTTTAATTACAAATATTTTTTTTCTAAGGAATTCTTCCTGTCACATGGTTTCTTTACTTGAAAATCTAAATGCAGCATACACTAGATTGCCAAGTAGTATATCATGCCACAATTTGAATGTAGATCACTCATAGAGCTAAAGCTTTTAACGTAAAATATGGATGGAGCAAACAACTACCTCCTTAGCTACTCAGCCTAGAACTATATTGGAATGTCCCTAAATCATTATTAGTAGTACTTTTTTTTAGTCACTATTATTTGAACTTGTTTTTTTGATCAATCATATTATGGAGCAAACAAAGCATTACTGGGCTACTCAACAGTTTCAAACAATGAAGTGTAAAACAATTGCTATGGTATTCCTTATTATTCATAAACAAATTATTGAATTTAGGTTCAAGAAATTCTAAATCCATTAAAAGAACCCTACTACCGATTAATTGCAAGGATACTTAAGTTATTGTACTTTTAGTAATCAATTTTCAAACAACTATCCTAAGCTAAACATACTTAACCAAGTATCATAATTTTCTAAATTAATCAAAGAGTTATTATCCTCATCGAACATCACCGATAACAATATACTCAGCATATTCTGTGTAATGCCCCCACGCCCGAGACCGACGCCAGAATCAAGCTTGAGGTGTTACCGAACATAATTTATCAATTTAAGTACTTCGAATCATTTGTTTCTACATTCACAGCTTTCTAGCTATCTGCGTCACAGTTACAAGAAAAATCATATCTCGAGTTACGAAACTCAAAATCAAGATCCGTAAATTTTTTCCTAAATCTAGACTCATATATCTATTTACTAATTTTTTTCTAGAATTTTTGGTTGGGCCAATTAGTACAGTTTATTAGTTAAAGTCTCCCCTGTTTTAGGGTTTGACTACTCTGACCTCTGTGTATTACGAATCAGATATCTCTCTATACAAAATTTCAATGACTATGAAGTTTGTTTCTATTAAAACTAAACTAAATAAGGAATCTGTACATGTAAATAAAAACTTATAATTATTTTTGTAAAATTTATTATAAATTTTTAAAGTCAGAACAGGGAATCCAGAAATCATTCTGGCCCTGTTTCACAAAAGTTTAAATATCTCATAAAATATAATTTATATGCCTATTTTGTTCAATCCACATGAAAGTAGACTCATTAAACTTCAATTCCATAACTTACTCATCATTTAGTTCCACTTATACTATTTTTAGTGATTTTTCAAATTCATGTCATTGCTGCAGTAATATTCTGTTTTAAGGCAAGTTTCATCTTTCCATGAATTTTTTTATGAACTAGATAACCTATTAAACTTCCATGATATCAAACATGATCTAATTAGCCATCACCATGACTTATCAATATCAAACATTTTCTCAACCAAACATGGTCATATCATAAAATTATTTACACAAAATAGGTACATTGCTATACATGCCATACTCAAGTTTTACAAGCCATTTACCAATAGAAATCCTTCGGATAGTGTGATCGAAACTTCGACCTGTCCCGATTCCCGAGCTGACTTGTTCAAAACTACAATGAATGAAAAGGAAGGAGTAAGCATAAATGCTTAGTAAGTTCATATGCAAATAACAAGTAACATAACAATACAATTATACCAAACAACCTTAGCATGGCATCACCAAAACATATATCACATTTCTAAACATCATTCATCATCTTACCACTTTATCGTTGTTGTATCTATTTTCAACCCGAGGGTTAAGTACATACCTGTCCAAAGTGCCCATTTCACAACACTTACCAAAACGTCACTTGTATCTTAAGTGTTCTTCCATTTCATAGAAATTTTCACCCGTTGAACACATCGGAATATAACTCGGATACACGGATAATTTGCACATAAGTGCCACATATGTAATCAAGCAATCATGTAACCCACCCATAAGTGAACTCGGACTCAACTCAACGAGCTCGGGCGTTCGCATTCATAAGTGAACTCGGACTCAACTCAACGAGTTCGGATGCCTAGTTACATCTCACGAACTCGGACTCAACTCAACGAGTTCGAACATTCGCATCCATAAGTGAACTCGGACTCAACTCAACGAGTTCAGATGCTCAACCATCCTAGTGACATGTCACTTGTATCTTAATCTATTCCTAAGGTTCAAACAGGCTCTTTCCCTCGATTTGACTTTTTTCGTCTTCCACGGAATATCGGAACCGATACTCGGTAGCAATTCATATTTATCAAGTAGTAAACATAATTTACATATTACTCAACATTAACCACAAAACATAATATTTCACGATAAAAAAATCAGCATATCATATAATTAACATCAATAACTTAAAAATAACAATTATGCTACATTATTTACACATGAACTTACCTTGGTACCAAAATATAAAGATTTTTCAATTTAGTCCACAATCTTTTCTTTTCCTCGATCGCGACTTGATTCCCGTTTCTCTTGATCTATAATACCAAATTAATCTTATTTAATACATACATTCATCAAAACAGCATTTAATACGAACTTTGGAAAATTACACTTTTGCCCCTAAACTTTTGCATAATTACACTTTTGCCCCTAGGCTCGGGAATTAAACTTTATCCCTTATTCTTATGATTTATGACATGCTGATCATTTTTCCCTTCTATAACAATATAAAATTCACACTTTAACATGTACTTATGACTATTAGGTATTTTTACCAATTAAGCCCTTTTACTCGTTTTCACTCAAAACCGAGTAGCACAAGTTGTCTAACATAATTTAAAACCTCATATTCTATCATAAAACATCAAAATACACAAATTTCACCTATGGGTATTTTTCCAAATATAAACCCTAGGTTGAATTATTGCTAGCATAAGCTTAATCGAGCTTCTTGGATTTCAAAAACGTAAAGAACATTAAAAACGGGGCTTGGAATCACTTACTATGGAGCTTGGAAGCTTGAAACAAACCCTAGCTATGGAGAATCCTTGAAATTTCAGCCTAATGAAGAAGATGGACAAAAATTGGCTTTTAATTTTGTTTTTAATTCATTTTAATAACTAAATGACCAAAATGCCCTTACTACTAAACTTTCCAAAAATTCCTTCCATGCCCTAATTTTGTCCATGAACTTAAAATTGGTAAAATTGCTATTTAAGACCTCCTAATTAATATTTCAATGCAATTTCATACTAAAAACTTCTAGAATGCAAATTTTGCAACTTATTTGATTTAGTCCCTACTTTCAATTTAAACACTTTAGGCATAGAATTTCATCACGAAATTTTCACACAATCATGCAATCATATCATAATCATCAAAATAATTATAAAATAATTATTTCTATCTCAGATTTGTGGTCACGAAACCACTATTCCGATTAAGCCCTAATTCAGGATATTACATTCTGGTAGTTATTTGGCATTTGTATGTAATGGCAAAATGAATGACAAAATGCATGAATATTAAAACATTTATCTACAACATACTATATTTACAACACAACACACCCCCAAACCTAAGGGATGCATTGTCCTAATTAGGTTATAAAAAGACAACCAAATATGAATGCATGAAACATATGTTATAAAATGAAAAAAACTGCAAATGATACTAAAAACTAAAGCTTGGAAGGAATTGGGGTTACTCTAATTAGGTTGGGTTACTTTTCTGGTAGCGCGTTTGTAGCACTACTTCCTTTCCACTTCAACAGCATCATCTTGAACGGGTTTCCTCGCAACTCGCTTATAGCGCTTTCTTTTTAGCTTGTTAATGGGCACCTCTTCATCATCATCATCATCAGTATTTGACTTCATGATATCATCAATCAGTTGATGAATGGCACGCTCTTGCTCAGTCATAAGTGTAGTGCTAGTGTCAACAGGTGTAGTATTTGGAGTCATATCAACTTCATCCTTATCAGATTCAATATGCACAAATTCAATTTTGTAACATCCCAAATTAGGGTCTAGTCAGAATAATAGTTTTGAGACCACAAATTTAAAGTAGAAATAATTATTTTAAGATTATTTGATGATCCATGATATGGATGCATGTTTGTGTGAAATTTTCATGAAGAAATTTTATGCCTAAAGTGTCCAATTTGAAGTTAGGGACTAAATTGAATAAGTCGCAAAACTTGAGTTCTAAAAGCTTTAAGCATGAAATTGCTATGGATTATTAATTAGAGGTCCTTAAATAGTGTAATTTGACCAATTTCTAAAATTTTGGACAAAAATGGGCATGAATAGGAAAATTTTGAAAGAAAACCCTTAAGGGCATTTTGGTCATTTGGTTAATAAAAGAATAAAAAGGGAAAAATCAAGCAAAATTTTCTCATCTTCTCCATGCCATAGCCGAAATTTATAAGGTTTCCATAGCTAGGGTTTTTCAACTTTTCAAGCTCAATAGTAAGTACATCCTAGCCTCGTTGTTGATGTTCTTTATGTTTTTGAGATCCTTGAAGCATGATCTAGCTATTTCTACCATTATTTTAAGCTAGGGTTCATTTTCAAAAACTTACCCATGTGTGAAATGCATGTATTTTGATGTCTAATGGAGGAATATGAAAGTTTGATGTGTGTTTAACATCTTTTACTAGGTGATTTTTTATGGAAATGCATGAAAAGGACTTATTTGTAAAAGTTGTAAAATGAGTAGTAAATATGTGAAATAAAGAAAAATGTGGGCTGCTAGGAGTAGGAATATGAACCCGCTAAGCTTGGGTAACAAAGAAAATGCATGCATTTCATTTTACGAGCCTAAGGACCAATTTGTAAATAAGTGAAAAGTTAGGGGTAAAAAGGTAATTTTACCAAATTATGTGTTAATGGTAGATTCGAACAATGTGTGTATTAAATAAGTTAAATTTGGCATTATAGATCAAGAAAAATGTGATTCAGGTTTTGATCGGGGGGAAAACAAGGTTTACAAGGAATAGGCTCGTTTTCATCATTTTGTACCGAGGTAAGTTCATATACAAATAATGTGATGTTATGTTATATTTTTTTTATGCTTGAGTATTATGTGAATTCAAATTCTTCAATGCTATTACAAGCTATGCTTGGATTGTCCCATGAGTAAGTAATGGGTATTATGAACATTGAGATCGACATTACGAGCAAGATTGACAAAGATGTGATATTGAAAATCTCGTTTGAACCTGAGGAATAGTTTAGGATACAAGTGACCTGTCACTAGGAATCATGTGATTTATGAGCTCATGAGATATGTTTATGTGGTTTTAGGTGTTGGTCTTGTACGTCCTACCGGTGGTTGGGTAGTCCGGCATGTGTTGCGGATACCTGACAGTTTGTGTAAGCAGCCCATGTAGCTACTCCTGACCGACAGCTTGTGTGAGTAGACCCGTGAGTAGCTTGAGAATGATCATTTATACGTTGTGTGATATAAGGTAGCTTTAGCTACGTATGTGCCACTTATGTGCAAGCTTCTACGTATCCAATAGTATTCTTAGTGTTCAATAGGTAAATTATCGAGTGTCTTGACAGAAGACCCAAGGGGTAAGTTAATGAGAAGGATGAGTAAGAGAATATATTATGAGTGGATACAGGTATGTATACCGAACTCATGAGTAATGCCTTGGTATATGATGAACTTATGACAATGTTGTTCATGTGATGAGTAAGTTAAAGTGATTTGATGAAATATAAATTATGTTCATTATGTTACATGTATGTTACATGTATGTTACATTCTTGGTTAGATAGCCTGTTATTTGCATATGGATTTACTAAGCTTTAATGCTTACCCCTCTTCATTTCCATCTTTTATAGTGTCGCCAAGCTAGGTCGGGGATCGAAGGACATCGAAGACTCGATCACACTATCAATTAAACCTTTGGGCATAGTTAGTCTCAACATTTTGAGTATGGCATGTATAGGGGACTTGGTCATTTTGTTATGTGTCATATTGATTAGCCAAATGAGTTGGCTCATGATGGTATTATGATTCATTTTGTATAAGGCCATGAGATGTGGCTTATATTTGTTTCTCGGGTTGTAACCCTAATTATTTATGCATGCATGCAATGTGTTTATGCTTTGTGATGTGGTTGGTGGTTGCCTGTTGGAAATGGATATGATAAATGACACATATGATTAATGAATGAATTGGTACTAATAGGTATAACCATGTTCATGGTATAATTGAGTAGGTTGAAAGTAGGTTTATAAGGATAAATAAATATGAAATTGGTGTGGAATGCCATATGAAAGCATGATGGTTTGAGCACGTGATATGTTGACATTACAAAGTCATGAATTAATCATGATTGTGAGTATTTGAGTGACTAAAAGTGCTATGTTGCATGGCATAAAAAATGTATAAGTGAGTGAGCATTTAAGGGTGGCAAATGGCTTGGAAATTAGCCTAGAATTTGTCCACACGGGTAGACACACAGGCATGTGTCTAGGCTATGTGTGACACACGGTCTGCCCATGGACGTGTGATCTGGCTGTGTGTCCCTACACCCTACTGAGGCAAAATAGAATGCCCAGTGGTAAACACACGGGCAGAGACACGGCCGTATGTCTTAGCCGTGTGAAGAACACGGACTCAGGACATGGGCGTCTGCCCAGGCCGTGTGAAGTCTGCATTTAATTTTTGGAATTTAATTTGCCACGCGGCCTAAGCACACGGGCGTGTGACTTGGCCGTGTGACCCTAATTGTGTTGATGACATCATAAACAGAGAGTTACACAGACTAAGGACATAGGCGTGTCCCAAGCCACACGGGCATGTGTGACCACACGACCTACCTACACGGGCATGTGACCTTGTTTCATGAAAAATTCTCTAAGTTTTCTAAAGTACTCAGTTTAGTCCCGAACTACTCCTGATGTATGTTTTGGGCCTCGTAAGCCCATATAAGGGACAATTTGCTTATGTATGAATAGAATGTATTTGAACGAAATTTTATGGCCTAATTTTGTATGTTTGCTTGTGATTAAGTTTGGTAATGCCTCGTATCATGTCCCAACGTCAGACACGGGTAAGGGGTGTTACAAGTTTTCTCCTCTTCTCCCTCTTTTTCTGTGGTATTCTTCTCTGAAGTGGCTTCCTCTCCATCTTCATCATCACCGTCTGGCTCCAACAACAATTCTTTAGAAAAATAAGGAATGGAAGCATAGATCTAGTAAAGTTCTTCTTAAGAGATTTCTTAATGGCCTTATCTCTTCATAGGACATATCACCAAAATGGAGCCATTTCCTCTTGAGCTCGACCAAGATCAGTGGCTAGCCTTAGTTGGTGTTTCTCCATCATTCGAAATTGTTGTTGCAATATCTCAAGAGCATCAATCACTTTCTGCTCAAAGTCACTGTGAGATGTTGATGGAGTAGCATCAGTACTCATAGGTGGCGACTATGTAGATGTAGAGCTCGGATGCCGTGGCATTTCCTCCCTAGAAAATCTCAGGGCGATTTTCTTTGTTATGGCTCCTTTGTTGGGGATTGTGTCTTCTTTCGCTTGAATAGGAACCTTCACCCTCTGAAAAAGTGGCATAATGAGCGAAGAAAAATTTAAGGTACCTACATTCTTTTCGGAGCAGCAGTGGACTTCTCTAAAGATAATGTTCCCAACATTGATCTTTCTACCCGTCATAATCGATTGCAATAATAATAAACATTCTTTTAAAATAGTTGAGTTGTGAGTAGAAGGGATGAGACGAGTTTTAAAGAAATGAAACCAAACCCTACAGTGAGGCTTCAATGATACACGGTCAATAGTGTAGTAATAATTTCAAGAAACTGCCAACTTCGTTCCCTCTACACATAAATATGTCAGCACTTGGTTGAGGCCTTCAATTGTCAAAATGGGAGTGGTCATTAGGGGCCGTCAGATAGCCCATATTGCGCATTGATTGAGTCTTCATTGAACATCACTGAGACACCGCGCACATATATAAAAGCATTATCAGGAGAGGTGAGATGAGCATAAAATTCTTTCATTACCTTGATGAGGACGTCATCAGGGTGAGACAAAAGATTTGCCACCCATGCTTCTCCACTATAGAAGAGATTGCTTCAGAATAGCCCATAAAGGGGAAATCTTGGTAAAGGAAAACTTCTTTTAGAAAAATTGGCCTCTATGATATGTTTTAGGTATACCTTTCCTCCGCGATTTTGCTAAAGAATGCCTGTCGTAGACACCCATTTTTTTTTGAGCCCAATTGGAGGCCCATTTGTATATTTTTTCACTCTTGGGCCCATTCAAAGCCCACCAAATTTTGGACAAATGGAGGCCTTTGTTTTTATTTTCTTTTTCCTTCCTTTTTGGGCTTGTCATGCGCCCAAATAATTATTATCATTACTACTACTACTATTATTAAATGTTATTCTTATTTCTTTACAAATAAATAAGATTTAAAAGTAATATATATACATGAAATGAAATGAAAGAAAAAAAAAGGAGGCTTTTCAAATTTTATTCTTAAAAAAAGAGAGAGGGTAAAAACAACAACAACAACAACAGCAGCAGCAGCAACAAACATTCTAGTTTCATTTTTTTTTCCTTCTATATTTTTCTTTTTTGGCCATAGACATGTCACGAGGGAT
Organism: Gossypium anomalum; assembly: GCA_025698475.1. Lineage (NCBI taxonomy): Eukaryota > Viridiplantae > Streptophyta > Magnoliopsida > Malvales > Malvaceae > Gossypium > Gossypium anomalum. Next base: position 60,367,383 of record CM046959.1, read on the forward strand.
CGAGTTTTGGGCTACGATGAAGGGGACGTCACTGAAACGTCGGTCCTCTGCCCCTAGGAGCCCCAAAAATCTCATTTTTCCCTTCCCCTTTTTTAAATAAAGGTTTCTTTTTTGAAAAAAAAAAGGGGGGGCTTGATCTTGGGAAAAGTTTTGATTCTTTTTTTAGAAAAAGAGAAAGTTTAGATTTTAAAAATAAAAATATGTTTTTTTAGTCATTTCAAAGGAAAGTTTAAAATTTTAAAACAAAGTTTTGATTTTTTTTTTTTTTACCTATTTTGAAATAAAAGCTTTGATTTTTCAGAAAAATAGTGATTTTTTTAAATAAACAGAAAGTTTAGATTTTTAAAATAAAAATATGTTTTTTAGTCATTTTTAAGGAAAAGTTTAATTTTTTAAAAACAAAGTTTTGATCTTTTTTAGCAATTTCAAAATAAAGCTTTGATTTTTAAGAAAAGTAGTTATTTTCTTAAAGAAAACTTTGATTTTTTAAAAAGAAAATATATATTTCCGGCCATCGTAAGCAGCAGTTCCACCATTAGAGGCCGGAGAGCCCCGGTGGTAGAGCCACGTATAACATAGAAGGAGGGAGAGAAAGAGGAAGAGGTTTTCTTCTTTTTTTTTCTTTTTTTTTGAAAAAAAATGAGGTTAAAATGAAAGAATGAATAGTTTTTTATTATTTATAAGTTCCAAAAATGGGAAATTTATTCCCACCCCCTTTTTAAATTTACAAAAAATACCTTGTTTTTTGTTGCACTGCCTTCATTCTCTGGCCTATTTACACTCGTAATCCTTTTGTTAATTCAAACATTCGATTTAATACAAACTTTATAAATTAAAAAAAAATTAATTGCTACATCAGTCCTCTGTCTTCCATATTTTTTATCTTTTAGTCCCAAAATCAAGCTATGCCATTTTGTTTCCATCTTTAATATTATTTACACTTATATCTTCCATTTCATTTGCATTTATATCTTATATATTTAATGTCAATTATGCATTTTATTTTAATGTTTTATATTTATTCACACTTGTATAATTTTTATTTATTCTTATTTCATCTTTATTTATTTTCATGTCTATTTATATTTATGTTTTTTACACATTCCCCTTACATACATTTTAATATTATTTATTTATGTTACTTTGATTCTTTTATTGTATTATGAATAAGGTGTGTTATTGTTATTATTATCATCATCATGTCAAGGTCTTATTTATTTCATTTATTTAAGTTTTCTTTTTATTATTGTCATTTTTTGAAAGAGTTTTAACTTTTCATTAACTTTAGCCAATTTAATTAATTTTCCTAATTTATTACTATTCATTTTAAAAGAGGGAACTTTAGGTCATTTTTCCATCCTATAATTGTTGACTTGAAGTTAGTTAAGTATGTGTTCCATTTTAATGAAACCATAAGGTTTTTACATTTGAATTTACGTTAGCCTTTAAGATTTTGTCTACCATTTACCCTAGAAAATTTATAAATAATATGTAGGATTTTTTTTTCGGGTTTTAAACTAATTTTAAATATCATATAGGATTCCCCTTTAGAATATTATATTAATATGTAAAAATTCTTTAGGTCTTTGTAAGTATTTTACTTTAGAAACTTTTTAAGAAAGCTAATAAATGTTATTTAAGATATATTATTTTAGGATTTTGACGAATTTAAACCTTAGATCAAGAATTTTAAAGTAAGATAAATCATAAACCCGGCATAGGATACTTTCGTAAGATCTTGATAGTTTCAAAATTATTAATTAAATCTGTTAAAAAATAACAATAATAAAAGATTGAATAAGTTGTAGATGGATTTTAATATTTTCTTAATGCATTTGTAGTTTCTACGTTTTTTTTAAATTCCAAAATAGAATTAATTTTAGGAATTCAAGGTATTTTACTAGAATTATTAGATATCCTTTAGGGTTCCTGTTTAAAGTAAAAATCTCTAATTTAAGTTTCAAATTAGATAAGTTTGGTGAACACATCTTAAACGAGGTATAAGTAAACCAAAGGCATTTTCTTTCGAGTTTTTATTTAAGAGTTCCATAAGATTTTAGCCTAGATTAAGACATTAATATGCTTAAATAAAAAAATCTAGCTCTTAAAACCCCATAGGACTATCCTTGGATAGGCGTTGTAGGGGTGCTATAACCTTCCCCACAAGTAATCGTACTCCCAAACCTGAAATTTAGTGATGAGATCGAGTCTAGACTTTTAGGATTTTTCCATAGTATTAATTTTAGATTTTTAGACGATAGGTGGCTAACCAACCTAGCCCTAATTGGTTAGTGGCGACTCTACGTTAATTTAGGCCCTCTATGTCTAACTTTGCTTACTAGGCCCCCGTACTCTTTTATAGGCAACGTTATGAAAACTTGACTTTCTTTGGTGAAGCATTGATTATCGTTGAAATGGACGGACGCAAGATGTCAAACCCTGTAAATTCTGATGCAATGAAAAAAATACTTTGCTTAAAAACTAAGCTTGATTGTTCTTAAAGAGTTATTCACATTAAGCAATATTGGCTTTTTCTATTTTGTTTTTCTTTGTGCATTATGTTTGAGGTTACGTTTTACTTTGGAATCTTGCATTCTCCTTAAGGTTAATTACTTAATAAGTTGGCCATGTTCAAAGTGATGAATGGCTTTTTTTTTTGAAATATCCTTCACTTGAAGAAAATTTCATCCTCTGTTAACCACTTTGGGCCAACTTGTTTGTTTAAAATTGACCCTTACGGAAGGATCACCCTTTATGTTGGAGTACAATTTGTGACATTTTAGGTATGGATAGATGATTTTACAACATTGTGAGGCAAACATGATATTATGTGTAATTAAAATTGAAAAGATGGGCGCATTCCCAAGAATGACCTTTGTGATGAGATTAACCATATTTTGAAATGAAAAAATTGCATCCTTTATTTCTCCCTATCACTTGGAGAAAATATATCCCTTGCTACACCATTTTGAGCCTAATGTATTTTCTTTCTGAACCCTAATTAAAGTCATCCATCAAACATCATGAATTTACAAGAAATATCATGAAGAATGAAAGCAAAATTCTAAGTTCTTGATCCCATTCCAAAAAAAGAAAAAAGAAAAAAAAAGAAGAAGAAATAGGAAAAGCAAATAATAAATAAAAAAGAAACGAAATTGGAAGGAGTAAGAATGAAGAAAAGCAATTGGGAGATGGAAAGAGCAATCAAAAAGTCAAAATAACTCCTCATGGTTTTTATACTCTTTCATGTAATATATATTTTAGCTTGTAAAATCTTTCTCAAATTAACCCTTAGACCACATTACAATCCTTAAAAGACCATTTTGATCGAGGACGTTTGTTCAAATCAGGAAGTTAATCCTTGAGAAACTGTGACTCCTTCAAGAGCATAAAAAAGGGTGATGAACTCTGGGGTGAAAACTCAAAAGTGAGCAGTCTAGAGAGCTTTCTAAAAAACAAAGAAGAATGTATGAGATGCCCTAGAGGATAATGAAGATTTTCAGAAGAAATTGATCCTTCGGTAGGAGCCCTGAAGTCATCTATTTGAGCATATTTTAGCCATTTCTTTGGCATCCAAACTCGAGCTGACACTATAACCTTGGAACAGGTTCATCTCTAATTGCTCATGGTCGGTTTAAATTAGGGAATTAATCTACGTGAATAATGTAAGAGTCTAAAGAAAGAATATTTTGCCTAAATAAAAAAAACAAAAAAAAAAGAAAGAAAAAACAAAAAAAATGAAAAAAAAATAGAGAGAGCAAAAGAAAGGAATTATATTGAAGAATATCTACTTTAAGATGCAATTTTGCAAAAGAGCATGGTACAGGGTTCACAATCGGAACAATCCAAAGTAAGGAAAAAGAAATTCGACTTCACGAGAATTTACAAGTTGACTCCCGATGCAAGAAATTTATGCTTCAAGGGTGGATTTATGAAATCCGTAGTACCAAGTTTGTTAAGTGAATTATCTTATGATAATTTAATTTATGACTCATAAAATCATTTTGAAATTTGTTAAGGTGATATCCCATGGAATTTGATTTTCATGGTCTATTGTGTTTGGATAGGGATTTAATCTTTTTCAACCTAAAAACATGATTCTCAAAATGATTACCTTTTATGAAATATTCAAGAAAGGAAGAAAGGAAAGCATTCATTGTATTTGGAGGCCCAAATGTGGAGGTCCATTTACTTCTCATTGCATTTAGAGGCCCAGGTGTGGAAGTCCATTTACTTTTCATTGCATTTAGAGGCCTAGGTATGGAGGTTCATTTACTTTTCATTACATTTAGAGGCCCAGGTGTGGAGGTCCATTTACTTCTCATTGCATTGTATATGAAGGCATATGTGTCAGGTTCTATTTACATTTCTTATCCATTCCCACTTCAAAGATTTGGTTGTGAGGTCTGAATCTTTCTTGTTTTGATAGTTTGGTTGTGAGGTCTATTTAGATTTCATGTGTTGATAGTTTGGTATCTACTGCTCTAGTTTTGGATAACGTAATATGTTTTGATCTATTTTGGTTTTGGTAATTGCAAAAATCTATTATTCCTTTTACTACGATGTTGAGTGCAATTTGATAGTGATTAGGTGCCCATGTCTTTGTACGTTCCTTGCTATGCAAGCCACGAATAAAGGGGGGCAGCTGTAGACAACCATTTTTGTTTGAGCCCAATTGAAGGCCTATTTGTATATTTGATCTCTCTTGGGCCCATTCGAAGCCCACCCGATTTTGGTCAAATGTAGGCCTTTGTTTTTATTTTCTTTTACTTTCCTTTTTGGGCCTATCAAGGGCCCAAATTATTAGTATCATTATTATTACTACTATTATTAAATGTTATTAGTATTTTTACAAATAAACAAGATTGAAAAGTAGTATATATAAATGAAATGAAAGAAAAAATAGGAGGCTTTTTATATTTTGTTCTTAAAAATAAAAAAGGTAAAAGAAACCAACAACAACACTAACAAGTATTCTAGTTTCTTTTTTTTTCTTCTATTTGTTTCTATTTTTGCCATAAACATGTCATGAGGGATCGAGTTTTGGGCTCTGGAGAAGGGGACGTCACCGGAGCATCGACCCTCCACCCCTAGGAGCCCCAAAAATCCCATTTTTTTCCTTCCCCATTCTAAAATAAAGGTTTTTTTTTTTTTTAAAAAGGTGGCTTGATCTTGGGAAAAGGTTTTATTTTTTTTAAAAAAAGAGAAAGTTTAGATTTTAAAAATAAAAATTTGTTTTTTTAAGTCATTTCAAAGCAAAGTTTAAAATTTTAAAACAAAGTTTTGATATTTTCAACTATTTCGAAATAAAACCTTTGATTTTTAAGAAAAATAGTGAGTTTTTTTAAAAAAGAGAAAGTTTAGATTTTTAAAACAAAAATATATTTTTTAGTCATTTTTAAGGAAAAGTTTAAATTTTTTAAAACAAAGTTGTGATCTTTTTTAACTATTTCAAAATAAAGCTTTGATTTTTTAAGAAAAGTAGTGCCTTTTTTTTTTAAAGAAAACTTTGATTTTGCAAAATATATATATTTTCGACCACCGTATGCGGTGGCTCCACCACCGAAGGCTAGAGAGCCGTTGGGCTCTCGGTGATGCAGCCATTGCCAACATAAAAGGAGAAAGAGGAAGAGGTTTTTTCTTTTCTTTTTTCTAAATGATGTTAAAATGAAAGAATAAATAGTTTTTTTTCATTTATAGGTGCCAAAAATGGGTAATTTATTCCCACCCCCTTACTTTTTAATTTTACAAAAAATACCTCGTTTTTTGCAGCACCGCCCTTACTCTCTGGCCTATTTACACCCATAATCCTTTTGTTTATTCAAACCTTTGATTTAATCCGAAATTTATGAATTTAAAAAAACTAATTGCTACATCTATCCTCTGTCTTCCAAATTTTTTTATCTTTTAGTCCCAAAATCAAGTTATGTCATTTTGTTTCCATCTTTAATAAATTATTTACACTTATATCTTCCCATTTCATTTGCATTCATACGTTATATATTTCATGTCAATTATGCACTTTATTTTAATGTTTTATATTTATTCACACTCGTATAATTTTTGTTTATTCTTATTTCATCTTTATTTATTTTCATGTCTATTTATATTTATGTTTTTTTACGGTAACACCCCAAACCCGACCTAGACGTTATGGTTGGATCTAGCGATGTCACATGATAGGGTGTCTGAAAACTATGTCGTCGTGATAAAACTCTTTCCATTAAATTACTTATCTTAATATCTTATTAGTTCCAAAATCATGTTACTCATTTAGTCGATAGTTTCAAAACGGTATTTGTTGCGGAAGCTTTTAAAACAGTTTAAATAATCGGGCATTTTTGAAAATCATTTGTTTCTTTTGAAAACTGAGGTTTACTACTACTAGCAGTTGTAATCCATAAGGTAAAGATAATTAAAACCCAAAACCAAACCAAAGTCCGAAAGTCCAATTACAACACAAAAATTGAACCAGTAAACTAAAAATAAAACCAATAATCATAAATTAAAACCATGACAGTCCAGAACTGTGGTCACCATCCAGTCCTCTGCCGCACCAATCCATCTAGGTCTAGGGGTTACCTATGCACATTAATCAGAGAGGGGTGAGTTTTCATAAACTCAGTGTGTAATCCCGTAGAAAACAACAAACAATCAGTAATCACAGTGAACAGTCAAACAGTCTTAGGCCTAAGCCCCTTTCAGTATCAGTAACGGTTTGAGCCTTAGCCCATATCAGTATTAGTATTAGTCATGCAGTTTTCAGTAACAAAGTCCTACCCAACTAGCCTCTACATACCATCTTCGACCAACCCTACACTCCATGTGGGGATTAAATCAACCCACCATCCCCACACTCTAGATAGTACCGAATGCGACACAAAATAGTAATTTGTAGCTAAACTGCCAGTATATTAGGCTTAAAATCCTTTCAGTACACTTCCTCAAAATAATATCAACCTAACCCAATGAAATGTAACATACAATGAAATGTCATGCTATCACAGGTTTATCACATACACATTCAGTTCAGTATACATGCTTGTATATAACATGCTTAGTACATAATTCACACAATCAATATCATACATTTAAGGGTCTAAGAAGTGCTTACCGACCCTACGAAAGGCTTACAGTCGGCTTGGGTGACCCGTGCAACCTTAACAGTCATTTCAGTAAAAATGGGCTCACACGCCCATGTGGCCTGCCAGTGTGGGCCCACATGCCCGTGTGGCCCACACGGCCCAAATTGGCCTTGGCCGTGACGGCCTAGCCTCGTCGATTACACGGCCATGTTAGGGCACACGGCTTACCACACGGGCAACCACACACTCGGGTGGCGTCGACAGTGAGGTTTTTGGCTTTTGTCAAAACCTCGTTTTTTGTGCAATCGAGTACACACCTGTATCGTTTTTTATGCCTAATCACTCATGAGCACTCCAGTACCTAAAATCAACAAATCAAAGCCCCAATTTCAGTAACATAACCTAGACTTAAATGGTATTGTAACTAGACGTTCATCCATAACTATCGAAATCCTTACCTTCGATCAAAATAAGGAATCCACACACTCAACTCATTGACTAGGAATGATTTCCAGTCCTTTGATTAACTCCTAAACACCAAAAAGGAACCCCTCTTAGAAAGCAACTAGAAATGTTAAGACTAGCAAGAATTAAAATTTACCGATATCGTGTAAAAGCTGAATTAACGAGCCACAAAAAATTTAGAAGTAGAAGGGGAATCAAACAACGAAATCGACAACAAACAATAAAAGGGGTGACGGCAAAAAGAAGAGTGGAAGAGAGAACATGTGCCTTCAATCGCTGATCAGAATGGAGACTAAAGGAAAAATTGAATAGAGAGAGAGGACAAAAAACCAAAAATTCGGCAGAAAACAGAGAAGAAGAGAAAGAAGAAGAAAAAAATGAAAAAGAAGAAGTGGAGGAGAAGATGATCAGTTTTCTTTTTTTGCAGAGAGAATTCTTGGGAAACTATTTTACTCAAATCCCACTACCTACCCTTAATTTTCTCCCTTAACTCCCACTACACATCCACCACTCAGAATCCCAGTTCAGCACAACTCTGGCCGAACTTTAAGCAAAAATACTACTCCTTTCCATCGCAGAGAATCGAACACAAGATCTCCAACACACCAACACTCCACTTAACCACTAGACCAGCTGGCCAATTCTGATATGGTTTTACAAACAATTGAATAAAAGCCTATTGAACAAGAGTGAAGCTTAACTTAGAAACAAATTCAAAATTTGCCAAAGGCATGGCTTGAACTTGGGACCTCTTACATACACCCAGAACACTTAACCACTGAAGCAGATACGGATTTGTGTCAAAATTTACAAGAACAAAAATAAGAAATTTGGGGCGTTACGTTTACACATTCCCCTTACATACATTTTAACATTATTTATTTATGTTACTTTGATTCTTTTATTTTATTAAGTATAAGGTGTATTATTGTTATTATTATCATCATCATGTGAAGGTCTTACTTATTTCATTTATTTAAGTTTTCTTTTTATTATTGTCATTTTTGAAAGAGTTTTAACTTTTCATTAACTTTAGCCAATTTAATTAAATTTCCTATTTTATTACTATTCATTTTAAAAGAGGGAACTTTAGGTCATTTTTCCATCCTATAATTGTTGGCATGAAGTTAGTTAAGTAGGTGTTACATTTTAATGAAACCATAAGGTTTTTACATTTGAATTTAGGTCAGTCTTTAAGATCTTGTCTACCATTTACCCTAGAAAAATAATAAATATTATGTATGATATTTTTTTTAGGGTTATAAACTAATTTTAAATATCGTATAGGATTCCTCTTTAGAATCTTAAATTAATATGTAAATATTCTTTAGGACTTTGTTCAAGATTAAAACTAAAGATTTTTGTTGGTGAATTGTAAATCATGAGTATGTCTTTCTAAGTATTTTACTTTAGAAACTTTCTCAGAAAACTAATAAATGTTATTTAAGATATATTATTTTAGGATTTTGATCAATTTAAACCTTAGATTAATAATTTTAAAATAAGATAAATCATAAACCAGACATAGGATACTTTCATAGGATCTTGATATGTTCAACGGTATTAATTAAATTTGTTAAATAATAATAAGAATAAAAGACCGAATAAGTTGTAGATGGATTTTAATATTTCTCTTAATTCATTGGTAATTTCTATGTTTTTTTAGAATTCTAAAATAGAATTAATTTTAGGAATTGAAGGTATTTTACTAGAATTATTTAGGTATCCTTTAGGGTTCCAATTAAAAGGAAAAATCTCTAATTTAAGTTTCAAATTAGATAAGTTTGGTGAACACATCTTAATCGAGTTACAAGTAAACTGGAGCCATTTTCTTTAGAGTTTTTATTTAAGATTTCCATAAGATTTTAGCTTAGATTAAGACATTAATATGCTTAAATAAAAAAAAGTCTAGCTCTTAAGACCCAGTGGGACTATCCCCAGATAGGCGTTGTGGGGGTGCTATAACCTTCCCCACACGTAACTATACTCCCAAAACCAAAATTCGGTAATAAGATAGAGTCTAGACTTTTAGGAATTTTTTGTAGTACTAATTCTAGATTTTTAGATGATAGGTGGCTAGCCAACCTAGCCCTAATTGGTTAGTGGCGGCTCTACATTAATTTAGACCCTCCGTGTCTAGCTTTGCTTACTAGGCCCCCGTAATCTTATGTAGGCAACATTATGACATGGTGGGTTATACTTTTCCTCCGCGATTTTACTAAATAATGTCCACAGATGCACAGAAGATATAATAGTGACGTGGGGGGTAAGATTACCCTGAACTTGTGCCCTGACATAAAGAAAAAAAATTAGCGGGAAAAAGAAAAATAATAGAAAAAATTATTAAACGAAAATGAACTAATATATAAAATGGGCTGAATTTTTTTTTTACAAACTTGGGCCTTAGTGTGCTTGCAATAAAAGAAAATAACAGTTAAGTAAACTTATTGAAGAAACTAAACAAGGAAAATAAAAGCAAAGGAAATGAATAAAACAATGCAGGGAAGAAATATTAAGCAATATGATAAGTGATGGAATTTTTATCACAAATTATAAGAGCTCCAAAGTAATGCTTCAATCGTTGGCCATTGATTTTGAAAGTGGAACCAGTCTTACCGTCTTTAACTTCTACAGCTCCATGAGGGTAGACATGCACTATCTCGAATAGGCCAGACCAATGAGATTTTAATTTTCCAGTAAATAATTTAAGCATGGAATTTGTTTAATCTCTTTATTAGAGACTTCAGCCTGTCTATTTGCTTGGGGATGGTATGCCATGGTAACGCTTTGTTTAAGTCCATACCTGTTCAGAGCATTAGCAACTAATTTATAATTAAAGTGTGAACCTTCATCACTAATCAGAGCATGAGGGGTACCAAACTTAGTAAAAATATTCTTATGTAGAAATTTCAGTATTGATTTGGCATCATTCATTGGTAGAGCAATAGCCTCAACCCACTTGGAGACATAATCAACAGCTACAAGTATGTATACATTTTCCTAAGAAGATGGAAATGGCCCAATAAAAATTCCCTAAACGTCAAATAATTCCACTTCTAAAATAGTTTGCAAAGGCATTTCATACCTCCTCGATAGATTTCCAATTCTTTGACAGTGATCGAAAGCTTGGAAAAATTCAAGAGCATCTTTAAATAAGGTTGGCCAATAAAAACCAAATTGGAGAACTTTTTCAGCAGTTCTCATGCCCCTGAAGTGTCTTCCATACAGTGCTGAATGAAAATGATATAAAATACTTTGAATATCATCATCGGGAACACACTTCTGAATTATCTGGTCTGCACAGTGTTTGAATAAAAATAGTTCATCCCAATAATACTACTTGGCATCATGGATAAATTTCCTTCGTCTTTGATTGGTGAGCTCAGGTGGCAGTAATACACTAACCAACAAATTTACAATATCGACACACCACGATAATGCTATGGCAGCTAAAAGTTGTTTATCTGGGAAATCATCCTGAATGTGCTGAATATTACCATCTTCATTTCTTGCTTTAATTTGAGACAAGTGATCAGCCACTTGATTTTTTGTGCCTTTCCTATCTCTAATTTCCAGAATAAATTCTTGCAATAGTAGTATCCAAAAAATTAATCTAGGCTTGGCTTCTTTCTTGGTCACCAACTACTTACTAGTAGAATGGTTTGTATAAACTGTAACTTTGGTGCCCACTAAATAAGCTCTAAATTTGTCGAAGGTAAATACCACAGCTAACAACTCATTCTCAGTGGTGGTATAATTGAGTTGTGAATCTATCAACATATGGCTTGCGAAGTATATAGCATGAAATACCTTATGCTTTAGTTGCCCAAATACCACCCTTACGGTAAAATCACTAGCACCACATATGAGTTCGATAGGTAAAGTCCAATCTGGTGCTATGACTATTGGTGTTGTGAGTAGTCACTTTTTCTATTCCTTAAATGCTTGTAAGCATGGCTCATCAAAACTAAAAGATCTGTTATGTTTTAACAATGTACACAGGGGTTGGATATTTTCAAAAAATCTTTGATAAATTTTCAATAGAATCCTACATGGCCAAGAAAACTGTGAATACCTTTAACTATGGATGTTGGTGGCAATTTCTCAATAACTATGGATGGTGACGACAATCCCTTACTGTGAAATTTTATGTCCCAGAACAATGCCTTCACAGACTATGAAGTGGCATTTACCCAATTAAGAACAAGGTTGGTTTCTTCACACTGACAAAGAACTAACTGCAGATTTTTTAAATAATCTTTGAAAGTATTGCCAAACATCGAGAAGTCATCAATAAAAACTTCTAAAAATTTACTCCACCATGTTTGAAAATATTGCCATCATGCAACATTGAAATGTTGCAGGGGCATTGCATAATCCAAACGACATTCGTCGGAACGCAAAAGTTCCATAAGGACATGTGAATGTGGTCTTCTCTTAATTAGTAGAAGCTATGGCATTCTAGTTGTAACTCGAATAACCATCTAGAAAACAATAAAAGGCTCCCCGCTAATTTATCTAACATCTAGTTGATAAATGGTAGAGGAAAATGGTCCTTGCTTATTGCCTTGTTGAGTTTCCGATAGTCTATACAGACCTTCCATCCCATGACAGTACAAGTAGGGATGAGTTCGTTGTTGTCATTGATTACCATAGTGACACCTTCTTTTTTTAGGCACACATTGAATAGGGTTCTCCCAAGAACTATCAAAGATTGGGTATATAATTCCAGCATCCAACCATTTGATAATCTCCTTTTTGACAACTTTCTTAGTAATGAGATTCAGTCTTCTCTACTGCTCGATAAATTTTCCATTGGCAATCCTCCAATAATATCTTGTGCAGGCAAATTTTTGGACTGATTCCTTTGATATCCTCAATTGTCCATCCCTGTAACGCCCCCAAAATCCCAAAACTCAAAAATCCTGAAATCGTGAATTTTTCTTTTTGTGCTTAGCAATCCCAGTTAAGTGTTAATTATGTGTTGGTAGGTCTTGGTCAAGGTTTGAGTTTGAATCTAGGGGTAGAAGAAATTAAAGTTTAATAATTAAAATGGCCTTGTTGGCAAGTAGTTGGGCTTTTAAATAAAGATAGGGGAAAATGGCATCAAAAAGCCTTGTGGTGAAGTGGTTAAGTCACACCACTTAGAGTGTAGGGAGGTGGCGTTAGTGGCTAGCAAGGAGATCCTAGGTTCGAATCCTAGCTTAGTATTTTTAGGAGTTTAATTTTGGCCTTCTAGAAGGTTGGAAGTGGCGTGAAGATGGACTCTGAGTGTTTAGGAGAGAAAATTAAGGAAAGGATCAAGGGGTTATCAGGGAGAAAAACGAGGAGATGAGAAGGGGGAAGTGATGGAGCCAAATGGGGAACTGAGGGCCAGGTAATTCGGCTATAAGGGCTATAAATAAGTGTCGAACGTAGGGTTGCTAGGCTAGTGCCGAATTTCTTTCACCTTATTACCGGAAACCCTTTTCCCTAAAAGCTAAAAACCCTTTTATTTTCTTCCTTTTCTTTCTATCGATTTTTCCAAAAGTCGAAAACCCTTGTTCTCTTTTTTATTTTTCTTGTGCCGATTTTCTTGTTTCACTTCTAGGTTTAGCCGATTCTTCTTTCTCTCTCCCTTGGTGCCAAATAAGCAATTGTGCCATTCAGATCTCTTGAGCCGATACTTTTTGACCGAATCTAGTGTAAGTGTTACTCTTCTAGTCGGTTTTCTTTGCTAAGTATCAAATATTGTCCCTCACTCTTTCTAATCGACTATGGTAGGGAATTAGTATCGGATCTCGGATCTTAGCTCTCTACCAAAATTGCTCTTTAGGTGTTCGTGATTTTGGTAAGTATTCCTCTCCCTTTGGCTAAGGTGGCCGGTTGTTCATAGTTAAGGTAAGGGGACTTGTGTTGGATACGAGTCACCTATAGTTCTGTTTTAATAGTTAAGATTGGTGCAAATCTGGTAGTTGATCGTGGTTAGGGATTTAAGAAGGGGTTGTGATACTTATCGTGCAAGGTTTGGGGCTAAGGATATCACATCATGCTTGCTTACCAGGTGTGTACTTACACTGCACACACTAGTAGATTGACAAAAGCTGAAACACCGAAACGCCAAAATGCCGAAAAGCCAGCAGAAGCTTGGCTACGGTAGTCTTGCGAGTGCACGAACACTCGTAAGGAGGAAACTGATAGTTTGAGGCCCCATGGGCGATTCCATAGACTTGGGCTGTGAATTGGCCAATCGGGCCAGAATGGGCTAAATGGGCCCAATGGGCTGTTGGGTTCGTAATAGGCAAAAATTGATAATTGATGCTATGTGATGGAAAATTGTATGTGAGCATGACTGTAAATGTGATTTGGGCCTAATGGCCATAGGAATGCGATTTGGGCCTACTGGGCCACATAAATGTAATTGGGCCTAATGAGCCATATGAAAGAAATTGGGCTTAGTGGGCCATATACAGGTATGTGGATTTGTCTGGGCTTCGTAAGAGGTTTTAGGCCTAGTATATGATGACTGCATAAAACTTAATTAATTTATTGAGTCCGTGGACAAGTCATAGGGTTAAGGTGTGGCAACGGGTATATGCATGTCTAGGATTGGATCTAGGGAGAGTTTGGTACTTAAGCGGTCTTAATAACTCACCTCCTCTTCTCTGGAATCCTACCTGGTGCATAGTATTCGTTCATTTTAGCTCACGGGATTTGTTAATGGGCCAAGGTAAGTAAAAACTCGTAATAAAAAAAATTACCGAAATGCCCCTAAGGGCGAAAATGACTAAAATACCCTTATGTGTGGAATGTAAGATTTATGGATGTTACATGTATACCTAATGCATTCATATGCATTCATATGATATCCTGTTTAGGTTATATATGGGTTGGGAATTATGAAATGGAGGGAGTATATGAGGGTCGCATGTGGATCGACCGACGGCTTTTAAGCCTAATATGTGATTGGCAGCTTACTGCAACTTGGGTAGTTCCGTAACCGGGCTACCATTGATGTGTATCGGTTGGGTGGGTCGATATTTATATCCCCACAGGTTGTGAAAAGGGGGACGAAGCAGAAGTGTACCGGTTGGATTATTGGGGTGGGTTGCACTGCATTGCATTGCATGTTTCAAATCGGATTGTAATAGGGCTTCCACTTTTTTATTATTTAGATTATTTTTTATGTGATGTAATTATAAAAAGTTGAACACGGTTTCTTAAACTATAGTATGACTTTTCTACGTTTCCACTACTACATTTTAAAATGACATGTTTTCATAAAATCATATATTTTAAACAAGTGATTGAAAGGAGTTTTTTTTAAGGGTAGTTAAGGTTTCTTTTATTTTAAGAAGGGTTTTCTGTGACAGCCCTAATTTGACCCTAGTTGGGAAGTGGTTTTGGGACCGCAAAACTGAGTCACGATAATAATTAAATGTTATATTCTATGCTTATTATATGTGAAAGTGCATGTGGGAAAGTATCGTGTCTTAACTTTGTCATTTGAATATGGAATTTGCTAAAAAGGACTTGTGTGATAAAACTTAAAAATGTGATAGGTAGAATTTAAAGGGCCGAATAATGCATGGTATATTACAAGGAGGACTTGCATGTCAAATGGACCACTATTATATTAGTGGACAACAATGATGTTAGATGATAAGAAAAATATGTATTTTCTATTGTAAAATAATAACCTAATGAATATTATATGCATTTCATATTAGTATTACAATATTTAATGATTTTATAAGAGGAAATTTATAAATTATTAAAAGTAAATAGGCGAGAAAAACAAAGTTTTCATCCATTTTTTCTTTCATTTTGCCGAAATTTAAAGAACAAGTAAAACAAAAGGTTCTTGGATATTCGGCCTTGGTGTTTTTAATTTGAGGTATGTTTGATTTTATTTCTTGATAATTTATGTGAAATTGAGTTAATTACTAAGCTTCTTTCATACCCCATGACTTAATTTTTGTTATTAGTTTGAAGTGATGCATTAGGCTATGGGTTGTTCGGGTGTCTTTGAAGGTGTTTGATGTTTTTGGTATTAAATGTGATGATAGATGAGTTGAGCTTGATGAATAAGGATAGTTATGGTTAGATAGATAGATGGTAATCAGCTATTAGAGTGTAATGCAAAGAGAGTTTAGTGTTGGATGTTTTAAATGGTTTAAAAGGAGCATTCGGCCATGATGAAATATTATGATGAAGTGATTTTAAATGCTTTGAATTTTGAGTATAATGTTATAAGTTGAATTTAAGCTTGTTAAATTTGCTCTTAGTATTTCCGGATAAGTTACTTAGTTAAGCTTGTTAAATTTGCTCTTAATATTTCCAGATAAGTTACTTAGTTAAGCTTGTTAAATTTGCTCTTAATATTTCCGGATAAGTTACTTAGTTAAGCTTGTTAAATTTGCCCTTATTATTTCCAGATAAGTTACTTAGTTAAAGAAAATTTTTAAAGTACTTAGTTAATTGATACTAGGTTAATGGTGTGTGTATAAATCAATATAAACTTTGTATATGTACTAAAGGTGTACATGAGGAAATGTTAAATTAATTGTATTAAATTGCTTTATGTGATAAAAATGTGTATGACCATTTTGTATTTGAACTAAAAGTAGCTATATGGCCTATTAAATTTCTTGTCATATTCGGCCATAACCTAGCATGATGGGACTTTAATAAGTTAAATTTTGTTTGAATTAGCTCAAGTGCATAGAGAACCAAGGTTGGACAGGGGAAAAGAGAAAGTAGTTGAATAGTTGATCTGAGCCTGTTCGAATTTATTCGAGGTAAGTTTTAAGTAGTTAAATATATATAATATTCGATAATGACATGACAGATTATGAGAATTAAGTATTACTTGTCATATATGTATATGGCCGGATGGCATTTATAAAGGAAGCAAAATGTGATATGCTTCTATGATCAAATGATAGTGTTAGATGAATATGAGTAAGATATTACGTGTAAACTATCAAATGATAAATGTGAGTGATGAAATGAAATAAAAGTAAATAAAATGTGCGATAATATGTTCGAATGATGCTGGTACCTAATTCGGTGTGATTGTGTTATATGAAACTTGTTGATTTGAATATTGTACAGATAATATTCGAGCCTTTGAGCCTAGCAGGCTATAATGCCGGTGAAATGATATCGGGCTTCGAGCCTAGCAGGCGAAATACCAGTGAATGAATTCGGGTTTTAAACCTAGCAGGCTATAATGCCGGTGAAATGATATTGGGCTTCGAGCCTAGCAGGCGAAATGCCAGTGAATGAATTCAGGTTTTAAACCTAACAGGCTGAATGCTGGTGATCTGATAAAAGTCTAAAACTAAGATACCTCGTGTTAGAATGACAAATGAATACATTCAATACATTAAGTTGGCCAGGTACGTATTACGTACTTAAATGTGAGTTTGATTTGAATTGAATCATAAGTGTATAATGTGATATTTATGTGAATAAATGTTATAACTATATCTATGATCATGATTCATTCGGTCAAGGTGTAAAAATATGTGAAAGTAATTGATTTATGTATGTTATATGAATTTAGATTAAGTGAGATAAGAACGCTAAATGTGTATTATGTGCTTGTGTATATTCGGCCAAGTGACAGTATATCTAGAAAATGGCCTCTTGAGAAATTGAATAATCGATGTATAATTGAGTTTATTTGTTGCCTTGCTTAAAACTTACTAAGCTGTTTGAAGCTTACTTCGTTTGTTACATTTCTCTGTTTTATAGATTGTTGACTCCAGTCACCTACTCGGAAAGGGATCGTCAGCAACTCGTCACACTATCTATCATTTTTGTATTACTTTGTTTTGAAGCTAGTATGGCATGTATAGAATAGACTTAAGTGAATGATATTTTTGAGATGTTGTTATATATGGGCCATGCGAATATGGCATCTTTTGAATGTTTGTATAAAGTTTTTGAATGCATATAAAAGTTAATGTTCATATATCTGTGTGATTGTACAAATGTGGTATTTGGGTTGGTAATACTTCATAACCCATTCCTGTAACACCCTTTACACATGCACTGAGGCCGGGATAAGGTACGAGGCATTACCGGACAAAGATAAAAACATTAAACTAAAATACGGGCCATAAAATTTGTATCAAATTCAAACTTTTGCATTTAATCATAAGGTCCCTAATACAAACCTACGAGGCCCAAAACATACTTTAGAAAGGGTTCGGGACTAAACCAGAACTTACGAAAATCTTGGAAATTTCATGCTTTAAGGCTCCACAGTCCGTGTCCCAAGTCGTGTTCCATACACTACCGAGAGACACATGGTCGTGTATGCCAGTGTGGAATATACCTAGGCTATTTTCCAAGCTTTGGTCAACCTTAATCTCTTACCCACTTATACAAAATCAAAAGCATATAACATGGTATTCATTTAATGATTAAACAATCTCAATTTAAACCACAAATATAGCATTTGTATGTCATCATACATGTGTCTCTCATAGTTATTTTACCTTGTCTATTATAGTACCACTTATACATTTACACCAAGATTATCATCTTACCACTTCAGCTTAATCATCAAGCATTATTTAAAGCTAGATCATATCTTTATAAAATACCACAATTCAAATGCGCAGAATAACATGTTTGCCTGAAACATTTCAATTCAGCTCCATACCCAACAAGCATTACATTAAGACTAGTCATATATTTATATATATATATATATACATGTCATGACACATATCATTCTCTTTCTATTTTCTTATAAACACATATCATTTATTTCATTATATCAATATTTCATATACCATAGTTTCCATGTATTCCACATATATTTATTTTCCTCCTCCTTCTCTCCATTCCACATCCTTAATGTATAGAGCATTCTTATAAGTACGATTTCACAATTTACTAATAAATGCTCACATCAAACTGTCCACACGAGTCATAGTCACTTACTTATTTATAATTCGAGCTACAGAGCTCGAAATTAAGATCCGTAAATTTTCTCTGAAACTAGACTCACATATATTTCCACCATAAAATTTTCATAATTTTTGGTTTAGCCAATTAGTACAGTTTATTAGTTAAAGCCTCCCCTGTTTTAGAGTATGACTACTATGACCTCTGTGTACTACGAACCAAATTTCTCCCTGTACAGAATTCCAAGAACCATTCCATTTATTTCCCTTAAAAATAGACTCACTAAGGAATCCATGCATGTAAGGTATGACTCTTAATAATTTTTTTACAATTTATGGTGAATTTATAAAGTCAGAATAGGGGATCTCGAATTCATTCAGACCCTGTTTCACAAGAATTCAGATATCACACAATATAGAATTCTTTTTCTTCCCTTGTTTCTTTCATGTGAAAATAGACTCATTAAGCTTTATTTTCATATATCATTTGTATTTTTATTCAACTTCCACAATTTTTAGTGAATTTTCAAAGTCACGCAACTGCTGCTGTCCAACACTATTTTACTACTAAAATTCATTCTTACATAATTCCACTTAATCCGTTTTGTCTTATCAAAGTTCACCAAACTATCGAGCACATTGCTCATAATTTTCATAAACATATACCTACACTATTTCATCACAAAACTCACAAAGCAAAGACATAGTAAGTCTCCCGTTGAACACTTGGATCAATCCTCGATACTTGGTGGTTTCAAAGACATAGCTCCACCCATCATAAAGTTCGGCTCTCTTGTACACATGGTGAACACTTAGTACCACCGATGTGACCTAGCCGGTTTATCTCGTAGCTCTCTTGTCTACATGGTGTCCTTCACACCTGGAACCACGCATGCGACCTAGCTACATATATCCCGCAGACTCTCTTGTCTACATGGTGTACACATAGTATCACCCATGTGACCTAGCTACATCATAATGTCTCGTAGCTCTCTTGTACACATGATGTGCACTCAAAGGCACCATACATGTGACCTAGCTACATACCATCCAGTATCATCCAATCTTTCCGAAGGTTCAACAGGATTTCTCTCTCTTTTCCAACAATTTCACCAATCAAATAATTATCCACAAACATATTTCCAATATTATTATAAAATATCATAATACAAGTAATATTGATGTATTACTTACATATAAACTTACATCTCATTTAATATCAAGGCAATAACATTAAATTACACATTGCCTTATTAAAAATCATATGAACTTACAATTTCGCATAATATCCATAATCATAGAAATCACATTTATGTATGATAATTCAATGCACTTCATGTACCATAGACATATTTTTAAATCAATTCATAAACTTGGCACCATAATCATTTAATTTAACATAATTCAATTAATTCACTAAATTTAACTTTCAAATATAAATTACAGCATTATTGCTTTATTATTATCATACCAACTTACATACTTTCAACACCTCGGATATCATAGTAAATATATCAATTTTACATTGAAACATGCATAAATTAATGCTTATTATACATATTAACTTACCTCGATACTAAAACGGCCATTTTACCAACTTTCTCAATTTTTAATTTTTCTCTCATTCTAGGTTCAAATCTCATTTTCCGGGATCTAAAACATCATATTTTACTTATTTAACTAATGTACTATTCAAAACAGTCCTTAACTCAAACTTTGGAAAAATTACAATTTTGCCCCTAAACTTTTGCATATTTACACTTTTGCCCCTAGGCTCAGAATTAAACTTCATCCCTTATTCTTATGTTTTATGACATGCTGATCACTTTTCCCTTCTATGGAAACATCAAATTCTCACTCTAACATATACTTATAACTATTAGGTATTTTTACCGATTAAGCCCCTTTTACTCATTTTCACTCAAAACCGAGTAGCACAAGTTGTTTAACATAATTTAAAACCTCATATCCTATCATAAAACATCAAAATAAACACATTTCACCTATGGGTATTTTTCCAAATATGAACCCTAGCTTAAATTATTGCTAGAATAAGCTTAATCAAATTACCGGGATTCCAAAACGTAAAGAACTTGAAAACAGGGCTAGAACGGACTTACTATTGAGCTTGGAAAGCTTGAAAACCCTAGCCATGGCTTCCCTCATGCTAATTTCGGCCTCCATGAAGAAGATGAGTAAATTTTGGCTTTATTTTCCCTTTTTATTTCTTTTAATTACCAAATGACCAAAATGCCCTTCCTTACTAAACTTTCAAAAATTCCATCCATGTCCAATTTTTGTCCATAACTTAGAAATTGGTCAAATTGCTATTTAAGGCCTCCTAATTAATATTTCAAAGCAATTTCACACTAGAAACTTCTAGAGTGCAAGTTTTGCAACTTATTCAATTTAGTCCCTAACATCAAATTGAGCACTTTATGCATAGAATTTCTTCACGAAATTTTCACAGAATCATGCAATCATATCATAGACCTAAGAATAATCATAAAATAATTATTTCTATCTCTGATTTTGTGGTCCCGAAACCTCTGTTCCAACTAGACCCAATTTTGGGCTATTACAATTCCGGTGATAGATACGGGTTATAGGGGTGTTACATTTTATTGGTATCAGAGCTACAGTTTAGTCGATTCTAGGACTAACGTAGCACGTGTGAGTCTAGCTATACACCCCATGAAGTTTTAGTACGATAGTGTGATGATTTCTGACAGCTGAAATGTGTTTTTCGTATAGTAATGAATTTTGATCCTGATCGAGCGGTAGCTGATGATGTAGAGAGCGGGACAGCGTCGTTGGACTCTCAACCGAATGCTAGTAATGAAAATGATGAGGCTAAACAAGCCTTCTACTCTATGGTGAATGATTGGTTTAATCAATATGTTCAAACTAATCCGGCTGTTTCACATCCCCCACCCCTGACTAATACAACCCCTGCACCTGTGGTACCTCCGGTCGACCCGTTGAGATTGAGCAAGCCCCCGTTGATAGAATTCGAAAGCACGGGGCTACTGAGTTCAAGGCTAATGACAGTGATGATGCCAAGCAGGCTGAGTTTTGGCTCGATAATACCATTCGAGTGTTTGATAAATTATCGTGCACACCCGATGAGTGCTTAAAATGTGCTATATCTCTGTTACGTGATTCTGCCTACTATTGGTGAAATACTTTGGTTTTAGTGGTATCGAGAGAATGGGTTACTTGGGGATTCTTTCAAACTGAATTTCGCAAGAAATATAGATTCATCGATCAGAAACGGAAAGAATTTCTTGAGCTCAAACAGGGTTCTATGACAGTTACCGACTACGAGTGAAAGTTTATCAGACTTAGTAGATATGCTCGGGAATGTGTCTCGTCTGAGGCTATCATGTGTAAACGCTTCGAAGACGGGTTGAATGAAGACATCAAACTGTTGGTGGGTATTCTGGAAATCAAAGAGTTTGTAGTGCTTGTTGAGCGAGCTTGTAAAGTCGAAGAGCTTAGTAAAGAGAAAAGAAAAGCTGATGATGGAGCTAGAGAGTTCCGTAAAAAATCTTCGAAAAAATCCTTTCATCAGTCATCGAAGAAATTTAGAGATGACTCAGGCCGATCTAAGAATACTTGTGTTTTTCCAGGGCGTGATCGTGATCGACCCCACGTGAGTACGCTGAGTCACCTCTGTTGCTAGTGTTGGCAATGATCGTCAGGACAGATCTGAGTGCAAGCATTGTGGTAAATGGCATTCAGGAAGCTGTAGATTTCATGACTGCTCTTGTTTCAAGTGTGGATCGCTTGATCGCTTTATCGAGATCGCTCAAATTTGGTGAATGAATCTTGATCCGAGTGGGAGACCTAGTAACACTGCAACATGAGGTAGACCACCTAGACATGCGGGTAATGCTAGTGGAAATCAAAGAGGGACTAAAGATACTGCTGTATGTTCTGAGGCTCGTGCTCCTTCCAGAGCCTATGCTATATGCGCGCGCGAGGATGGTTCTTCACCTGATGTTATTACCGATACTTTCACTCTTTTTAATACATATGTTATTGCTTTGATTGATCTCGATTCTACTCATTCGTATGTGTGTGAAACTTTGGCATCCAGCAAGACTCTACTTGTTGAGTCTACTGAGTTTGTGATTCGGGTATCGAATCCTTTGGGCCGTTATGTGCTAGTTGATAAAGTGTGTAAGAAATGTCCCCTGATGATCAAAGATTCTTGCTTTTCGGTTGATCTAATGCTATTACTGTTTGATGAGTTTGACATCATTCTCGGTATGGATTGGTTAACTGTGCATGATGCGGTAGTGAACTGCAAGCGAAAGACAATTGACTTGAGATGTTCGAATGACGTGATAATCTGAGTTGAGTCTACAGATTTAAACAGATTACCGGCAGTAATATCTTGATGTTAGCTTAAAAATATTTAAAAAAGGGGTGTGAAGCCTATCTTGCGTATGTACTGGATAATAAAGAGTCAGAAAAGAAACTTGAGATAGTGCCAGTGGTTTGTGAATTTTCAAATGTATTCCGCAAAGAATTACCTGGATTACCACCTATTCGGGAGGTAGAGTTTGGTATTGAACTAGTGCCAGGGACTACACCTATTTCGATAGCTCCGTATCGTATGGCACCAACCGAACTAAATGAATTGAAATCTCAGTTGCAAGAGTTGACAGATAGAGGTTTTGCTCGACCGAGTTTTTCTCCCTGGGGTGCACCAGTGCTGTTTGTGAAAAAGAAAGATGGAACCATGAGAATGTACATTGATTATCATCAGCTAAATAAGGTAACGATAAAGAATAAATATCCGTTGCCACGAATCGATGATTTGTTTGATCAACTGAAAGGAGCCTCAGTATTTTCGAAGATAGACTTGAGATCGGGTTATTATCAGTTGCGAGTTAGAGACTTTGACGTGCCTAAACGACATTCAGAATAAGGTACGAACACTATGAGTTTCTAGTGATGCCGTTTGGGCTCACTAATGCCCCTGCTATTTTTATGGATCTAATGAATCGAATTTTCAGACAGTATTTGGATTGGTTTGTAGTCATGTTTATAGATGACATTTTGATCTATTCACATGACAAAATCGAGAATACCGAACACTTAAAGTTAGTATTACAGATTTTGCAAGACAAGCAGTTATGTGCAAAGTTCAGTAAATGTGCGTTCTGGTTGAGGGAAGTCAGCTTTTTGGGGCATGTTGTATCCGCATCGGGTACCTGAGTTGATCCTAGTAAAATTTCAGCTATACTCGATTAAAAGCCTCCGAGAAATGTTTCGAAAGTTTGAAGTTTTTTGGGACTTACCGGGTACTACAGACGGTTTGTGAAAGGTTTCTCGATGATAGCAACACTGATGACAAAGTTGCTTCAGAAAGATATCAAATTTGAATGGTCAAAAAAGTGCCAGAAAAGTTTTGATCAATTGAAAACTCTTTTGACCGAAGCTCTAGTGTTAGTTCAGCTAGAATCCAGGAAAGAATTTGTGATCTACAGTGATGCGTCTTTGAATGGTTTGGGCTGCGTATTGATGCAAGAGGGTAGAGTAGTAGCGTACGCTTCGAGACAGTTGAAGCCACACGAGAAAAACTATCTGACTCATGATCTCGAGTTAGCTGCTATCGTTTTCGCTTTGAAAATTTGGTGCCACTACTTGTTCGGGGAAAAATGCCATGTGTATTCCGATCACAAAAGTCTCAAGTACTTGATGACTCAGAGAGATTTGAATTTGAGACAAAGACATTGGCTAGAATTATTGAAAGATTACGAGCTTGTCATTGATTACCATCTAGGCAAGGCTAACGTGGTTGCTGATGGTTTAAGCTGTAAATCACTATTTGTTTTGCGAGCAATGAATGTGCACCTATCTGTGTCCGCTGATGATGTAACACCCCTATCCCATAACCATTGTCGGAATAAGAAAGGGGTATTACCAGACTTGTAACTCATGTCAGAACAGTAAAATTTTAAAATTTTTCTTGAAATAAATATCATTCATTTAGATAAATGCTAAATACAGCCAGGGATAAAATTAAACTTCTATAAGTACACATTCAAAGGATGCCATTTTCGCATGGCTTATACACATTAGCCAGAATATTATTCCGCTACTAGTCTATTCTATACATGCCATAAAATAATCCAAAACATAGCAGTACCAAACAGTGGATAGTGATAGTGTGACAAGTTGTTGACGATCCCCGAGCAAAGGCCAAATTTGATAATCTATAAAACAGAGAAACGTAACAACAGAGTAAGCTTTCAAGGCCTAGTAAGTCTTAAGTAAAACAATTAACTTTGCTGGATTATATACATTTATAACTTACACAAAATCCAAGTGAAGTCTCGATGGGCTTAATAAGCCTACACAAATACATATTACATACCTGGCCAACTTAATGTGCTGAACATCCGTAATTGTTGATTTATTACTAAGTCGCTTAAGATTAGGCCTTACACAAATCACGTTTTGAAATGTCAAGATATATCACCATTCGGTCAAATAGATTAAACCCTATGTATGCACATGTAATTCATCTATTTCATCCAAATTTGAGAGTATATACCCCTTCGCATTTAAAAACATCAATGCTATTTTTAGTTTAATCAGTCGAACTAAAACATAACACTATAATCACATTCGGTTTCCATATTTGGAAGCACATATTCATGTTTTCATATTACATAAACAATTTGATAGAGTCAATACTCGTTGAATATAACTTATAACCATCTCATAAGTGATTCCCCAAGTACATTTTTAATACAAACGAAATCGAGTTCACATAGCAAGTAAGTATCACTTACCATATACTTAACCTTTGTACACTTACAGTTTCCATAGTTACCAATTACCAAATCAATCATTCAATACCTCTAACCACTTAATCATATGCACTCATTTCGTGCACATACATAAATGTATATATGTATTTAGGAGCTTAGTTCTTTAGTTCATATTCACATTAATATTTTAAATAATCAAATCATGACAAGTATTAAAGTTTCGTATACGTATATAAAGGACCAAACATATTCCTTATCACAAATACATAAATGAC